>OW204024.1:2505000-5005000 GCA_934048045.1 Polygonum aviculare
TCTGATTGATCTTGCTGGATCCGAAAGAGCTTTGGCAACTGACCAGAGATCAGTGAGGTCCATAGAAGGCGCCAACATAAACCGCTCCCTACTTGCACTCAGTAGCTGCATAAATGCACTTGTTGAGGGCAAAAGGCACATTCCCTACAGAAATTCCAAGCTCACTCAGATCCTGAAGGATTCCTTAGGCGGAGCTTGTAACACAGTGATGATTGCAAATATTAGCCCTAGTAACATGTCCTTTGGAGAGACTCAAAATACGCTACATTGGGCTGATCGAGCCAAGGAAATCCGAAACAAGGTAAATGTCTCACATTTTTTTAGTCACTTCAATGTAATGATTTGATTTAGGGGACTGATTTTGTGCCTTACATGTGCAGGCATATGAGAGGAATGAGGAATTGGCTCCTGAATCTGAAGCCGATCAAGCCAAATTACTTCTTGAAGTGCAAAAGGAGAACCGTGAGCTACGAATTCAGCTAGCAAAGCAGCAACAGAAGCTCCTTACGCTCCAAACACAATCTTTAGCTGCACATTCTGCATCACCAGCCCCTTCCTCAGTCAGTTCCTACTTGTCTCCTTATCCGTCTTCAGCCAGAGCTGCAAAACTAAGACCGAAATCGTCCTTGAGAGCTAGGAACTGCGAAACACCAGATCCCAGAAAAGTAAAATGTGCTGAGGAAACAATTAGGGAGCTTCAAAAGGCTTTGAGAACATTAGAGACCGAAATGGGAAGGATGAAGAAGGATCATTCAGCGCAATTAAAGAAGAAAGATGAAATCATACATGAGCTTACTCACAAGGCTGCAACAAATAAGGGATCATCATCGGTAGGAGTTGGGCATGGGGAAGGCGTAAAGTTCTTGGTAACAAGGACAAGTTTGAGACCGAAGAATAATAATCATACTACTACTAATAAGAAAAATGGTGAGCTTAAAACTCCTCAACACCGGTTTCAGTCACCAGTACCAACTGCCAAGAAGAGGAGTTTCTGGGACATAACAACGGCTAATAGTCCGTCGGTTATGTCAGCGAATGGGAGAAAGACTAGAAGCCATGTTACCACTGATGTCACAGCCGCTGCTCCTTCAATGCTTCTCCAGGTAACTTCAATTCACCCTATTTTTGTCTTCTAATTTATAGATGAAAATTGATCATATTACAAGAAGAAATATGGACCCTTTTGATTAATTCTGATGATCTTCAGTTTTCAGTTAGTTATAAATTTATTTGTGCACACAGCCAACATAATGAGAAAACCATATAGATTTGGAAGTGTCTTTCATTTTCCAAATACTGTGTACTGATGCAGCTTGCATATCCATGTTTATGGTTTGTGTTAATGTTGGGGCCGCATTTTGCAAACATCATCTAGCCTGGTTTTGCTCGGCAAAAGATTAGCCCCTACAGACAGTAAAGAGAGAAGAAGCCCCAGATTCAAGTTCCATTTCAGGCAATGCCAAGGTTTCAAGCCTTTCCAAGATAAAGGATTGCTCAATGTGTGCTAAACACATCAGAATTGGGTTGCAAATCAAAGGCTTTTTAGCGGGGGTGGGCACGCCCTCGGCACTCTTACATGACACAATCCACTTGCCAAATAGGCACAAGGTACTTCATTTCAGCAGAGAGATTTTGGGTCTGTTGTTTCAACATTTGAAGTCTGAGAAGGTGTATTTGCTCTGACTTGCCTCTTAGAAATTCCCCATTTCAATTGGTTAGTTGGGACTTCTCTTAGGTTCTTGTAGAATGATGGTAGGCATTGAATTGTTCTTTGTACCAAAAAAAGTCACTTCTAATCTAATCTTCATGTAGAATTGTTTAGGCTTTTCCCATTTGTAAATTCTTCTTAGCAATTCAAATTCTGAATTGACTTTGACACATTCAAAGCTTCCGGATAAGCTTTTGATTTAATTATGTGACTTGCAACGTTTGTTTCCTTATGTGCTGGAGATTTATAATCAAGATTCATGCCAGTTTTTGTCATGGTAATTCGTTTCCAATGGTTTAACTCATCGTAATTTCGTAAATCAAAACAAGTCAAATAGTCATAGAAAATCCACTACAGGTACAAAGTCAACATCCTCATTTTTGAGGTCAACTGTTCAGAAAAATTGACAATGACATTTTGGCATTTTGCCATCACAATTTGAATTTTCATATACGGCAATTTCAGAAAAAAATGGTAACGTTCTAATCGAAACTTTTGCAGCCGAAAACGAGAGGGAAAAATTCCCTCCATTTCCGCTTCTTTCGCGCCTTCTCCCCTTCCTGACCAAAATCCACAATCCCCCAATTCATAATCTCCGATTTCTCATCACTAAACCCTCTGCCATTTCCCCAAATCGCTCTCAGTTTGAGAAACCCTCGCTCAGGCCAAGTTCATTCAGCTGATAAACCCTAGGAACCAGAGAGATTTAAACTTGGTGTATGTATGTCTACGTTTTCAGTCTGAGAATCAGGACTCGGGAGAAAGAATTCTTCATCGTCGGCGTATCTTCTCTGCCTCGTCAAAGTCTACAAAGGTAGGTTTAACTTGTCTGTAAATCTTAAGAAGTTTGAAGATCCAATTTCATCGGTTTCTGAGTACTGTGTTTCTTATTAGTGTTCAAATTTGTCTAATAGATTGTTCTTGTTCAAATTAGTGTTCAAAACCTGTTTATTTTAGTAAAAAGGTTCAATCTTGGTAATTATTAGGTTGTGCTTAGTCAGGGGAAGTATTTCTGTAATTCAAATCGCATCTTGGTCTTACTTGCACAAATTAACTTGTTTTCATTCATTTTCCTGACATTAGGAATGGGAAGTGTTGATGGAATTAAAGAGTCAGATATCAGTGATAATAATGGAGCCATTCTCAAAGGGAAAAAGAGAACCATGAAAGAAAAAAGTGAAGAAACTGTGGTGAAGTCAAGGAAGATTCCCAAGCGTGCTGCAGCTTGTTCAGACTTCAAAGAGAAGGCTATTCGTGTAAATGACAAAGGGTCGGTAATTGAAACGAAAAGAGACCATGTCGTGGAAGATGAAGTAGCTGCAATTGCCTTGACATCTGGGCATGATATCCCTCGGCCGAATAGGAGGCTTACTGATTTTATTTTTCATGATGAAGAAGGTAGACCTCAACCTGTTGAGATGCTGGAAGTTTGTGACTTGTACATTACTGGTGTAGTCTTGCCCTTAGAGCCGAGCTCAGAGAAGATCAAAGAGAAGGGAGTGAGATGTGAGGGCTTTGGTCGAATTGAAACGTGGTCTATTTCTGGTTATGAGGATGGTTCTCCTGTCATCTGGGCTTCCACAGAGATGGCTGATTATGACTGTGGTAAACCATCAGCGAGCTATAGAAATATATATGGCATGTTTTATGAGAAGGCCCGTGCTTGTGTTGAAGTATACAAGCAAGTTTCTAGAGCATCTGGTGGGAACCCAGACATATCTCTTGATGAGCTAGTTGCAAGGGTTGTTCGCTCTATGAATGATAGTAAGATCTTTCCTCAAGGTGTGTCATCAATCAGGGAGTTTCTCATTTCTCAAGGCGGTTTCATTTATAATCAGCTGGTTGGGTTGGATGATACCTCTGAGAAAAACGAGCATAGATTTGTGGAGCTTCCTGTGCTTAATGCTCTACGTGATGAGTCTGAGAAGTCTATGGCCTTTGACCCTGGCTATACTGCTAATGGTACTTTGAAAATTGGGGTTGAGAAGAAAGGCCTGACAAGCTCTTCAGCTTTTGCTGAAGAAGATGAAGATGTGAAATTGGCTCGATTGTTGCAAGAAGAAGAGCATTGGCAGTCCATGAAGAAGAGAAACAAGGACAGAGCGCCATCGTCTAATAAGTTTTATATCAAAATAAATGAAGATGAGATTGCAGATGACTATCCTATGCCATCTTATTACAAACCTTCCTCTGAAGAAACTGATGAGTACATTATCTTTGATAGTTCAATGGATATTTTTCACCCAGATGAACTTCCCAAAACCATGCTTCATAATTGGTCACTTTATAATTCTGATGCAAGGCTGATATCTTTGGAGCTGTTGCCAATGAAACCCTGTGCTGATATTGATGTGGCAATTTTCGGGTCTGGTGTTATGACAGATGATGATGGGAGTGGCTACTCTCTTGATGCAAATCAATCTTCATCTGCCTCTGTTGGACTCTCAGATGCTGATGGAATTCCAATCTATCTAAGTGCTATAAAGGAATGGATGATTGAATTTGGAGCATCTATGATATTCATATCAATCAGAACAGATATGGCCTGGTATTGCTCATCATATTTATATTGTTTGTTAAACAGTAGTTTCTTATATTTATTGCTTTAAAATCAGTTCTTACTACGAAATGAGAGAAATGGAATTTACTATGATACACAACCTTTTTCTGTTGAGAATTTAGATGGATGCTGTTAATCTAGATATGAAAAATTATCAAAGAGAAACCGATGGACAAAAAACAGGTCCTATTGCTCAGCAAACTCCTATTGCTTGCAACTGTGGCGCTTTATGTAGATTGTCACTTATCATTCTGTTTTCATGTTGTCTTTTTTCTGTGTTTTCAGGTATAGACTTGGAAAGCCGTCCGAGCAATATTCTCGTTGGTATGATACTGTAATAAAAACAGCTCGGCTAGGTATTTGTATCATCATGATGTTAAAGCAGCAGAGCCGTGTGGCACGTTTATCATTCTCAGATATTATCAAGAAGCTAGCTGAACTCGATGAGAAGGACCCTAGTTTCATATCTTCAAACCCAGCAGCAGTGGAAAGGTATGTGGTTGTCCATGGTCAGATAATTCTACAACAGTTTGCTTTGTATCCTGATGATGCCATCAGAAAGTCTGCTTTTGGTAGCGGACTTCAAGAGAAAATGGAAAGCAGGCATCACACTAAATGGCTGGTGAAGAAGAAGTCTGTCATAAGCAAGGGAGTCAATCTGAATCCAAGAGCATCAATGACACCGGTCACAAAAAGGAGTATGATGCCAGCTACCACTACTCGACTGATCAACAGAATTTGGGGAGAGTTCTATTCAAATTATGCCCCAGAGAATTTGAAGGAGGGGACTAATGATGAACCTAAGGAGGGACTAGAAGCTGAAGATGAAACAGAAGAAGTAGAGGATGCTGAAGAGGAGATAGATGACAAAGTATCCGATCAGAAAACTGATAATGGTCTTTCAAAATCTGCCCAGAAAAGGGTGCGCTGTTCCAATCAGGATATCAAATGGGATGGAGAACCAGCAGGGAAAACATGTGGCAAAGAGACTCTTTATCGACAGGCCTACATTCGTGGCGAGTTAGTTTCTGTTGGGGGCTCTGTTATCATTGATACACTTGATTCAGAAGAAATTTCTATCTATTTTATTGAGCATATGTTTGAAAAGCTAGATGGAAAAAAGATGGTCCATGGAAGGCTGATGGTACGAGGATCAGAGACAATCTTAGGCATTGCTGCTAGTGAGAGGGAGGTGTTCTTGACAAAGGACTGTCTGGAGTTTGAACTTGGGGCTGTCAAGCAAATTGTTAAAGTGGAGGTACGGTCGAGTCCATGGGGATTTCAGCATCGCAAGGCTAATGCTAAATCTGACAAGGCTGACAAGGAAAAGGCTGAGGAGAGAAAGAAGAAAGGATTGCCCTTGGAGTATTACTGCAAGTTTTTATACTCACCTCAAAGAGGTGCTTTCCTAAGGCTTCCAAGTGAGACAATGGGGACTGGCTCTGGGATTTGCTACTCCTGCAAGATGAAGGAAAACAAGGGAGAGAAGGACATGTTCAAGCTAAACACCTCCCGAGATGGATTCACATATAAAGGAACTGATTACAAAGTCGATGACTTTGTGTACATGCCTTTTAATCTTGTTGCAACAGACGAAAGAGAAAAAGGAACATTCAAAAGTGGGAGAAATGTGGGCTTGAAACCATATGCTATCTGTCAACTAGTGGAAATTGTGCCACCAAACGCTTCTAAAAAAATAAATCCTGAATCAGTGAAGGCTAAAGTTCGGAGATTTTTCAGACCCGAAGACATCTCAGAGGAGAGGGCGTATCGTTCTGATATCAGGGAGGTAAAGATCTCTAAAGTTTGATGAATAGTTTCTGTGTATGGTGGATAGGCTATGGTTTTGGACTTAAATGATATGCAGATTTTAGTAAGCTAAACGACAATGATTATTATTTTCTCAGGACAGATCGAGTTAATTTCATGGTTCTGTAGGTGTTGTATTAGTTTAATTAATATGGCTTTGAGTTCTTGATTACAATTTGAAAAAGTTTTCTGTGAACAAATTTCAGGTGTACTATAGTGAACAGGTCCTGACAGTGACCTTGTCCTCTATTCAAGGGAAATGTGAAGTCAGAAAGAAACATTACATTCAATCTTTGAAGAGCCCTGCTATGTATGAGCATATATTTTTCTGTGAACATCTATATGATCCTAAGAGTGGAGCTATCAAGCAGGTACTCTATTTACATGTTCCCTTTTCACTTGGAAGAGACACTTTCATTCTAACTCTTCGTCTGTTATTTCTGTAATGATTTCTGTTTCCTTCAACAGTTACCGAGCAACATCAAACTGAGTTGTCTACAAGAAAAGGTGGCCGATGACTTGCTGAAAAGGAAAAAGAAAGGCAAGGGTATAGAAGGAGAGACTGATGATATTGCTGGTAAAAAAGAAGCATCACAGGCAAATCAATTGGCCACTCTAGACATTTTTGCTGGCTGTGGTGGGCTCTCTGAAGGTTTGCAGCAGTCAGGTAATTGGCCGATACCTTTTCTCATTGGCTCATCTCCGAGTTTAGAAGCACCTGCATAGAGGAGCTGGATTAATCATGTCTTGTTGATTGACTCCCTGCAGGCGCCTCGTTGACCAAATGGGCTATCGAATACGAACAGCCTGCTGGAGAAGCTTTCAGCCTTAATCATGCAGAGGCAACCATGTTTATCAACAATTGCAATGTTATTCTGAAGTAAATATCTGCTATTCTATATAGCTATTTTTGTTAAAGCTCTGCTTAGTTCCGATTCCTAATATGTTTCCTTGTAATCTGATGTTTTTGGTAGAGCTATAATGTCTGCTTGTGGGGATGAAAGTGACTGTATTTCCACTCCAGAAGCTGCCGAGTTGGCTGGAAAGCTTGATGAGAAGGTCATCAACAGTTTGCCTAAACCTGGGCAAGTTGATTTTATCAACGGAGGGCCTCCTTGTCAGGTACAAACTGCTCAAACCGTCTGCAAAATATAGATGAGATAAATTCATGCTTACATTCTTGCTGTATTGCAGGGCTTTTCAGGAATGAACAGATTTAATCAAGGCATATGGAGTAAAGTTCAATGTGAGATGATTCTAGCATTTTTATCCTTTGCGGACTACTTCAGGCCGCACTATTTTCTCTTAGAAAATGTGAGGAACTTTGTGTCTTTCAA
The DNA here is from genome assembly GCA_934048045.1 of Polygonum aviculare. Lineage (NCBI taxonomy): Eukaryota > Viridiplantae > Streptophyta > Magnoliopsida > Caryophyllales > Polygonaceae > Polygonum > Polygonum aviculare. Next base: position 2,512,415 of record OW204024.1, read on the forward strand.
CAAGGGCCAGACATTCCGATTAGCAGTAGCTTCACTTCTGGAGATGGGATATCAGGTAGCTGAAAGTGCTAACCTTACCTAATTTTGTGCATACAATGTACTAAGACTTAATTTTGACCCCTGTCTGTCACATAGGTGAGATATGGAATCTTAGAAGCCGGGGCTTATGGTGTTTCTCAATCGCGTAAGCGTGCATTCATATGGGCTGCATCACCCGAGGAGATACTACCCGAATGGCCTGAACCAATGCATGTATTTGCCAGCCCTGAGCTCAGAATCACACTAGATAGCAATGCACAATATGCTGCTGTAAGGAGCACATCAACCGGTGCCCCTTTCCGCTCTATCACTGTTAGGGACACAATTGGTGATCTTCCAGCTGTGGAGAATGGAGCTTCCAAGGACACAATGGAGGTTTGATCATCCTTTTTTTTTTTGCTCTACTTGTGTAGTAAAATAAATACTACCAATTGCTGGGAATTTACAAGTGGTCAAAATTTCCCTATTGCAGTACAAAATTGAGCCTGTTTCATGGTTCCAAAAGACGATTCGTGGAGATATGGCAACATTGACTGATCATATATCAAAGGAAATGAATGAGTTGAACCTCATTCGGTGTCAGAAGATTCCCAAACGGCCAGGTGCAGATTGGCGCGACCTTCCTGAAGAGAAGGTTCGGTTATCTACAGGGCAGATGGTTGATCTTATCCCTTGGTGCCTGCCAAACACAGCAGACAGGCACAACCAATGGAAGGGCCTGTTTGGAAGGCTGGATTGGGAAGGAAACTTCCCAACGTCCATTACTGACCCACAGCCTATGGGAAAGGTTGGGATGTGCTTTCATCCTGACCAAGACAGGATTGTCACTGTCCGCGAATGTGCCCGATCTCAAGTAAGTAGTTCTTCATTTGAAACACATTGCATCATCCAGCCATTGTGCAAGGATTTTTTTATATCTTGGAAGCTTGTTTTGTTTACTTCTTGCAGGGTTTTCCGGATCGATACAAATTTTTCGGAAACATTCAGAATCGATACCGACAGGTTGGGAACGCAGTCCCGCCACCATTGGCGTTTGCGTTGGGGAGGAAACTCAAGGAAGCAATCGAGGAGAAAGCTCTCGACCCAACCCGATTGCTCGACTCGCCGTACTTGTAAGGTTTTGTTAGGGACTTGGGATGATTGATGATGGTGAAATTAAGCAGTGAAATGCTTGCTTTTGTTCTAAATGTATAGTGTAAGAAGTTTAAGCTAGAAGGAATTGCTAGTCAGGTTTAAGTCTACGCCTGGCATTGCTTAACTAGTTTTGCTAGCTTGTTCTGTGTATTTTGCTCTGACTTGGCCTCTTAGAAATTGCCAATTTCAATTGGTTAATTGAGAGCTCTATTGAGTTCTTTTGCTTGAAATATAGCTTACCCTTTATCACTTGTTAAGAGAATTAACTTACCCTTGATCAATTAAACTCACATCATGTGCAATAAAGTTTGTTGGATTGAGCTCTGTGTTTACTTCCATAGTCAAGATTTAGCCACTTGTTTCTCGAGACGATCACAAAAGTTAGGCTGTCGGACACTTACTGCACACAATGTTTGACAAATTGACATATGTGTATCACAATACACGTAATAATAAATATATAATAGTAGCAATATCAGTACAAAATTGCTTAATATTTTATCTCAGAAGTTTTTTTTCATGTTCTAAGTACTACTATTTTGTGTTGTTTTTTTTAAGGGTCAAACAGCGTTAGGATTTATCTTTATAAGACACAAGATCAAGTGATCAACTAAGCTTTTTTTTTCGGTCAAAGTGATCAACTAAGCTAATAGTTTTGTTTGTGTGTGAGATTTCGTCATTACATTGCCTAACAAGTGAGAGAGACAAATACAGATAAGAAGTGCCAAAAGAAGAAAGTGAAAGCCATGAAACGTGGAAAAGGGACAGCTTGAGTTTGCAACGTGGTTGTTGTTTCCATTATTAGACTGCCACTCTCCTGATTCCTCTCACTCTTTTAGTCTTTTCATTGTACAATTTCATTATATAAAAAGGTCGAACTGTAAAAAATTAATATCAACTTGGGTCAGATTGCATAAAAATGCATTAACTTTTGAATATGGAGAAATGTTTCCAACTTATGAAAGGTATATGTGATCACCACCAAGCTTGGCTTCGTTGAACATGGCTAATCGCCTCGAAAGTTGAAATTAAATCCTACATTTATTAAAACCCAAATGCAAATATGTTATATATAGGCTGCCAAAACTCCTTCTCTTTTTTTTCTTTTTTTTTTTTTTATGTTCAACCAAAAAAAATCTCCTCATATAACATATTTTTATCGCGAAAAAAATATGTTATATAGTGCATACAATATGCATATCCATTACCTTAATAGCATATTCTTATATACTACACACCTCGTTATTGTATTAAGGCTTAAAACAAATTGTATACATGTAATGAGGTGAGGTATAGTTTTTCTTAAAAACAAACTAATCACACTATAACACAACAAAAAGAAACTACTTATAAAATGGCATTTAGTAGGTGTGTCACGTACACTTATTGTGATAATGTCATAGGCCATAGGGGATAATTATAATTGATACGGATGCGAAATTATTAAAGACAAAACAAGTGCATGTACACATTATGATTCCATTATTTCAAAGTTATGGAGTTTATGGTTTCTCATGATGATCGAAAATATATATATTTGTTTTAAAATTTGATTAAAAAGCTAATAAGCCTCTTGATATGTTTTTGAAAAATCCTATGATCGCTCACAAACAAAAAAAAAAAAAACAATCATATGATCCTGAATTATCATAATTTTTTTCCCAAAAACCTGGCTAGAATATTATTTAGATATTTATTTCTTTTAATAAATTTTATACTATTTTTATTGGATTTTTGCTTTTCTTGAGAAATTTTACGTAGATACATACTTTTAATTTAATTTGCTAGTGTATGATATACCTTCAAACACAGTAAAGATTTTGGAAAGTTACTGTTTACGATCTGTCACGAGAATCTATTTTATGGATCTCGAGAGTAATGGATTGTTTAATTTGTTGTTTTATTGCAACATGTATATATAGAAGCTATACATCTAGCTTGGACCAAATTAATGCTATATGTGGAAGGTTTAAGATTATATTTAATCACTTAATATACTAAAGAGTTTGATGATCGAGTAGTGTGATCGAAACGATCGGATGGATTAATTAATAGCTTAACTTTTTATCTAAGTTATATCTATAGCTGTCATATATCTAAGCTCGGCTAAGTGACCCAATTAATTAACAAAATTAAGACCTAAACCAGACCAGACACATCACGTAGCATACATATATTGGTTCTAGGCCACACCTAGGATCATATGATTTTGGTTTGATAAGAATTTAATTAGTTTGCTAATACATAATTATTTTCCTTGGCAAAAGTAGAGGCTACTTGCTGAAAGGAGAATGTTATTTATAGACTTTTTTTTTGATAAAAGTTATTTATAGATTTAACTCTTAAAGCCATGGAACGTGGAAAAGCATATTGCCACTTGCTTCTATTCTTAAGTCTGTTACTACTTACTAACATATACTCCATTATACTATAGTACTTATATATGCATAAATTTCAGCATATAAATTATAGTACTTCCAACAATTTCAAGTGCATGTGTAATAGATCGTATATTATAATACTGTCATATGATCGATGTCTAGTAAGATTATATTTATATTTTATTAAAATCTTAATTAATTACTACATCCGTTTGAAAATATTTGTCTCTAAAATTCTGGAGTTATATGATTTTACTAAAATATCCTCAATCTTGTGAAAATCTTTTCCCGTTTAGTATATATATATATATATGTAATAATATTTAATCAATGGAAATAATATCGGAAAAATTATGGTAAAATATGTTATCAATAGGTATAATATATATCAGAAAAATTGTTGTAAAATATGTTAAATGAACAATATTACTCCGTATTGAATAAGAAAATCATCAATATATATTATAAAAGCCGACCGTTTTCGAGCCACCACGTTGATTCTGGTCCCACCAGATATTTAACCAAAATAATTTTTAAAGCCTTTTAATTAACTACCATAATTTTGCTACGTAAAGTTTCATTCTTTTAATTAACGACCTTATCAACAATATCTATCCATACAATATCTAGCCGTATATATATATATTGATTAAATTTAGAAAATATATACTTTAGATCTATATGAACATCTACGTTTTGCTTGTAATATGGAAGTAGTTCTTTTACTCCGTATTTTCTAATCTTATTTATAGAAATATTATCCATTTATTTTTTATTTTTTCGTGTACAGCTTGCAAAACAACAAGCTGAATCCATGCTTTGCAAATCTTTATTTTAAAAAGATATGGTAATAAAGAACATGAATAAAAAATGACCTTTATCCTTCTATCTTTATTTTCCTAGTATTTATCTTTGTATGACTTAATATATCCTACGTAAATCAATATATATTATAAAAGCCGACCATTTTCGAGCCACCACGTTGATTCTGGCCCCACTTGATATACATATTTTTATTTTTGTCTTAATCAATTCAAATAAATAATAACAAGTTTATATCTTTTATTCTCTTAAATTATCTAATCTTAAAATATCTTTTTTTTTTTACTTACCTAATGCTCCGTATCTATCTTTTACACTTTCCTATTAATTACTTATAGAGCTACGATCTATAGAAAATGTTATCAAAATTTAATGAGCTACGATCTATTAAATACTTTCCTATTAATGAGCCCACGTTGATTTTGGTGCATTCTCACGTACACCAAAATTTTATCAAGTTTCCTCAAAAAAAAAATTTTATCAAGTGAAAGAGGATTTACTTACTTATCTTTTACACTATATTAAAGTATTAAAGTTTTACACTTTCCTTATTAATTACTTGTAGAGATACGATCTATATTTTTACTTTTTTTCTTATATTTATCTCTTTTAACCCCTAATATCCATCCTTTTTAAACCTTTTTTTTCTTAATCAACTAATTTACCCAAATAAAATCGTATTCTTTTTTTTTTGTTCCATTTGATCAATATTTTTTTTCTATTATCCTAATATTAAATGAACCGCAACCCGTAATCCAATCCGGTCCGGCCCGTAATTTTACGGATCGGATGTCCGACCCGTACTTTCCGGACCGGATAACGGATCAACAATTTTTGACTTTACGGTTTACGGATTATATACGGATAATCCGTCGGATTTACGGGTTGATCCGTCGGATTTACGGGTTGATCCGTAAGCCCGGCTTAATCAAATAATATGATTGTAAAATAATTAATGAACTATAAAACCAATAATCCAGGTGCACCCTTGGCCATTTATAGTACCCAACATGCCTCTCATGTTTCTTATTTTCCGATGTGGGATGCAGAAGTATATATTGCGTCCCATGGGCATGCTTTTCCGTATCCCACATCGACATTTCAGAGGTAAGCAAGAGTTTCATTGTAGTATAAAATCATATCTCCTCATTGTAAACGTTGAATGTGGGCTTTTTTTTTGCCTATTCAGTATGTGGGCTTCACAATTGGGCCTCGTTCCATCTCTTAGTATTTTTTTTACTTTGATTTTGGAGTAAACGGATTAGCGGGTTGATCCGGTCATCCGACCCGTAAAATCCGTGATCCGTTAAGTCGGATACGGACCGGATTGTGGATCACAATTTTAAAAAATTACGGGTCATCGGATTAATCCGTAATCCGTTAATACGGATACGGATCGGACCGGATCAATCCGTTGGGCCACCCTACCTAATATATATCATACCTAATATCATGATAAAGATTTATGATATCTTGTATCTTTTTACTCATATATAATTTTAATCTAAGCACTAGATAGATATATGTTTTTTATCTTATGATTTATATGATTAAAATCAATATTTATTATATTATAAAAGCCGGCCGTTTTTGAGCCACCACGTTGATTCTGGTGCGGCTTAATTTTTTTTTTCAACTCAAATAGATAATAATAACCCTATATCTTTTATTTTCCTTAATTATCTAATTTTCAACTTTATCTTTAAAGCCATACTATGATACTATCTATATCAAAGATATCAGATAGTATGGCTTTAAAATCAATATTTGTTTTTTACCTTAAATTTATAATTCTTAAATAATTTTATCTTCAATTCTTCTGTAAAAGATACTCAATAATAATTGATTGATGGTCCAATATGTAAAATACGTTATTGAAAGGTGGTTAATTAATAAAATGATTGACTAATATCAGGTATTCTATGTATCACTAATAATACGTACAATACTTAAACAATAATACTTAATTTCTATGACTTGATGGTCCAATATTAGATAAGAATTAATTTTGGCAATATATATTTTAGACTTTAATGTAAATAATATATTTTTATCTTGAAAGGGGGTTTTTAAGATTAAATGAAAATATTATCTATCTATCTTGATCGTCCAACGTGATTTTTAAGTTTTTTAATATAAAATATATTTTATATTGTCGTCAAAAATTAGATAAGAATTAACTTTTCAACTTTTAATGTAAATATTTCTATAATTGATTGAATATCTTGATTGTTGAAAATATATTATATTTTAATAAGATTTTTTTTGTTTATTCACGCATATAGAGGCAAAAAATTATTCATTAAATTTTATGAATAAAAGAACTGCATGTTTAATTTGGTTATATCAAGTTGGTGATTAGCATACTAAACTATAAGTAAATAGAATTTGCAAAATAATGTATGTTATTGACTATAATATATAAGTGCATGATTTGCATAACAATATATTCTTAATCAATTATATATTAATTAAATACTTCTAATACTTGATGAAATTAAATTATGTCAAATTATTTATTATACCTTTTCACACTACGATTCTATTTATGATTTATTCAAAAAATTACGAAATACGAGTCGTGCATGGCACGACGGGTACAACTAGTCAAGCTAAAATGACAAATATTCCTAAGCAAAGAGAGTATTGAATTAGTTGTATACTTGTATATATAGTGCCTATTAATTACTTCGTATAACTAAAGAATGATTTGTATATAGCAGCATTATAATTCGGTACGTAGTATAAATCTTGAGATACTTGAAATGTACACAACTAGTGGGTTTATACTTTATAACACAACAAGGGATTCCGGTGTGCTTTCTTAAAAGAGAAAGCACAAAAATAAAATAAAAAATAAAGGGGCATAGCTACATATACAAGGATACAGAATTTAATACAATGCCCAAGTGGAAGTACATATCATTTGGATTTTCCAATATTACCTTTCCTTACATTTTCTTAAAATCAACAATACATCCTTTAAACAATATATAGCTATGCTCTAGATTAGGGTTGCAAATCTATGACACTATATACGTATGCAACAATATATATGATCATTAATATATTAGTCCAACCATATCACATCAGTATTTAACGTGCATTTTATTTGAAATTTTTAGTTATTAGGACAATAACTTTCTTAATTAATTATTGAATAACCAATAATTAATGCTAAAAAAATATAAATTGGAGAAATTTAGCAATTAAGCAAATGACACCAAACAAGCCCTCCAGTTCACGTATGTTACAAAAGTAGTATAGTACTTCATTCCATAGGATTCAAAAGCATACTTCAATATATTAACATATGATCATTGGAAAAAAAAACGTTGTCTTATTTTTGCATGTAAACTGTTCACTGAACCATGTAAATGATGCTCATGTATGCAGGAAGCCATGAATAGTAACTTAAAAAGGGAGAGATAGATGATTGGGCATTCAAACGGCCTGTTAAAACGATAAAGGTCGGTACAAAAAATAGTTAAATTCAAAACTTTAAGGACACTACTAATTCAGTGTGTTGTTGCATTGTTTGACCATATAAAACTGTACGTACGTAGAAAGATGAGTTACAATTTTTGCACTAGTTCAATCATACAAGATTACAAGTAAACAGTAGTAAAAACAAAAGATGGGAGTTGGGTCAATTTGTTTTCACTCATAAAGAGTAAAAATGACAACAGTTGGCTTTTGGCAAAGAGAGAGCTTTGCTTTGAATTGAACGAAGACACTGGTCAGATTTATGAGATGCCAAAACTTGCTTTAATGAATTCTTTAGGGTTGTTAAATATTGCCTTATCAGGCTAATGGCTTTATGAGTATTTTAAAGGAACAAGAGAGTGGCTTTTGTGGACTTTGATGATTGCTGTCTATAGATTTAGGAAAAACATAATTATATAGTGAGTGTGCTAAGCTTTTAGGAGTTGATGAAGTGAAGGCTGTCAAATCCGTTTTCATGATCGCCCAATCTTAATTACATGGCGCCTATTACAATGATTGGCCGCACAATTCGTATTATACATTAATGTATAACTTAGGTTAAAAACCACTAAACGAGTTGGATATTGTTCTGATTTTCAACGGTACTGGTTCTGATGGTTAAATAGCGTTTTGAATCTTGTGGACAATGATGTTTTTATTTCTCAATCCTGAAGTTGTATTCTTGCTCGTAATAAAGTTGTGTTCTCAATCCTAAAGTCATGGACGATGATGTTTTATTTCTCAATGATTGGCCACACAATTCGTATAAAATCATTTTGTTAATTTATTTTTTTGATCGATGATGTAAAATTTAGGTTAAAAACCACTAAAAGAGTGGGTTGGGTTGTTGTTCCGATTTTCAATAGTATTAGTTTGAACGGTTAAATGGTGTTTCGAATCTTGCAGAGGATATGATCAATGGTGTTTTTTATTTCTCAATCCTAAAGTTGTCTTCTCACTCGTAATAGATATTCCAAAAAAAGAATTAGGACATCCAGTACAAAGATTAAAAAAAAATTGAAGGAGAGGCGGCATTCTCCGACTCCTCAAGGGAGCGTTTTTATTAATATTTGAAAAAGGGCTAAGTAATCATCAATCGGGGAATAGCCCGCCCCCTTACATCATCAAAAACAAGTAAAGAAACCCCCTATGGCGGGGCAAGCAATACATTGAATTTGCGGCTTCGCGCACAACATTCGTGATTGCGCGGTACAAAGATAAATTAATTTTGGATGAAGTTAAAACTGTAAATTTATAAAATGACAAAGATTTGTGATCAAATTGATCATCCTATTAAAAAATAGATGTGACATATAGCTAATTGTTTTATGTTTAATTCCGATCACGAGAATCCTATATTCGGTGATAAAACTTGACCAGACTCATGACCCAGGCGACCTTTCCGTTAAAACGACTTACATCGTCTAACTCGACCTAACGAAATAAAGAACGAAGAAACTACTTAGGTTATAAAAAAGAAGGTTTCACCATCAAATTTTTAAATGATTAATTTTGACATAATGTAATCACTAGGCATCTATTGATCGTCATATTAATTAGCAATTAGTAACTCCACGGACCACATGGACGTACAAGAATTAATACTCCTTAAATCATTCGATGTAGATAGATTATCACCTTCCGATTTATATTTTGAGGTATGTTCAAATTCTTAGTTGCTCTAACTCCTAAAAACGTACATTGAATTGCTAAAGTTCTAGTGGTCTAGGATGAATAAATATAACGAATGTTTGTATGAATCGATGAGATTGGGAATTGAAATTGAAATCTGCTTAGGATCGAATGATCAGCTTTCATGTTCCACTAGCCTGCTCCCTATTAAAGAATTTACCTTTGATCATAGCCCTAGTATGCCTGAATAATCAACCCTAGCTCTAGCTGTTTCTTTTTACACTCTTTAATGAGTGTCGCTTTCTCGGGCAATATTTGATCATATCATGTTACTAGTGCTACGTACGTGTAATTAGTAGAATACCTGAGGTGAAAAAAGGAATTTTTTTTATTTTGGCTTTGTACGAAAGTTCATGACGTTGATATTTCATGTACGACATCTCGAATTTGATACGTACCAAATAGTCGATAAAGGGTGATTTTGTGTAAAAATTAAAAGAATGAATAGTTTTGTACTCCCTCTATTTCATTGAATGTGTCATTTTAGCAATTTGCACATATATTAAGGAAGTTTTTAAATGTACTATTATACCCCTAATTATTACCTCACTTTTTGACTTTATTGAAAACCACTACTAATAAACTGCTAATGATTATAAGGGTAAATCTGTAAAGTAAATGCCAAAAATGTAAAAAGACATGTATTTTGAAACAAAATGTTAGAGCTAAAATGACACATTTTATGAAACGGAGGGAGTAATATATATCAAAATAAAGGGAGAATTTCTGTAATTTGTGAGACTTCTGGATGCTTTAGGAGTTATTATATACTCCATCCGTTTCAAAAAACATGGTCTTTTAGACAATTCACGCATATTAAGGAATTTTCATACTCCCTCCGTTTCACAATAAGTGTCGTTTTAACACTTAAAATTTGTTTCATAATATGTGTCGTTTTAGGTTTTCAAAGTGATTTATTAGGGGTGAATAATGATAATTTTTGGAATTTGTATATGTTGACTAAAGTTTTTCATTCATTGGCCAAAAAAATGTAATGAGTGGTAAGATTAAGAAAAAGTTGTAACTTTTAAAGTGAATGATTGTTTTTCTTAAAAACTGTGTTAAAAGCTAAAACGACACCTATTGTGAAACGGAGGGAGTATTATCTAAATTACCCTTATACCATAATAACAATTCTAACTAAAAGTCATGCATGTTGTTTATCAAAAAGAAAAAAAATGTTTACATGCATGTTTTGCTTTTTTAATAATTGAGGTTATCATGAGGGGCATATCAATAGAGTATTGTTACGAATCTAATACAAGAACATGTATTGATATCTTGTTAATTAATGAACTAGTTTAGTGGTTGAGCAACCAATTAAATCCATCTCCTAATTAACCTTAGTAATTCCAAACCCTAGAGGGCAGGCTAAAACAATAGTAAGGGTGAGTTGTATGCCACTTTTGGTCGCTATCTCCATGGATTTAAATAGTTGATCGATTGATTTAAGACAAAAAACATGATTGTTGTTCATAGCATTGTCTTGTATGCCTTCTAGCTTTGTCGTGTCATTTTGCTCACCTTAATCCGGCCAAATCGCTTAATTATACCAACAACATCCTTTATTCATCAATATTGACCGTTGCTCTAACTCACACTTCACATTTATGCAATTTCTACGTGTACCCATTCATGCAATTTGCGCATAAGTTTTCTAACCTCATTATTAATTATTGTACGTAATAACTCGATTAAATTCGAATTTAAGAATTGTCTTTTAATTTTTACTATTATCATTGGTATTTTGCATTAGTGATAAGCCAAATTTGTTTAGTACAAGTATCATTGGTCTGTAATTAAAATATTGAAATAACTATTAATATAACATATATGTACATATATCCAATAATAAAAATATCCGGAAAAGGTTGATACACATTTTTCCATATGATTGAGCTCTCTATTGTGGCCCTACATGGATTTGGGCTAGTCTCTATTTTTTTTGGGTATTTCTCCTATTCATAGGCAACACTTGAATTATGATGAACCACTATAAATAAAAACACTCATTGAGTAACGAGTACAATTAATTATTTGCCAAGGGGAAAAAAAAAAGTATCCAACAACAAAATTCAACTTGCTAGATTCAATTAAAACCTTTTTTCTCCTTTTTTTGCTCTTTTTATTCCTATTCAAGAAACTTCAAATGATATATATTTTGCTTGAATGGAAAAAGTTGAAAATAAATATTTGAAATGGGCTGATAATTATGCCTTTGCCCACAACAACAAGCAGCAGGCGTTTCCAGTGGTCCCTTCTAATTACTACGCCGGTACCATTTGCTTTGATTATTATTATGATAGGGTCACTTACCCACTATACAACTCTCTCAACTAATTTTTCTACTTACAAAAACCCTCAACTAATTTATCTGTCATTAATTACATAAGTCTCTTGCACTAATACAATGTACGGCTATCAATTAGGCTCTTATGGTGTTCTTATCGGATTGAGCCTTTAAATGCTGCGCGCCAAGTCCTATGTTACTCGGAATAGGAAGGGTTACACAAAGAAGAAGTTTTCGTGTACGAGTTTTCGTCGAACATGGGAAACGCAACGTCGAAAATTGGTTCTTTTTTTTGGTCGCAAAAAGGGCGAGGCCCTAGCGGGGGTAGAGACTAAGCCCTCGTAAGACGAGAGAAAGTCCGTCCCTCAGAGTCATCCAACAAAAACGAAAGAAAGTCCACAGGAGGCTCAACAAGAAAATGACAGCCAAGCGGGAAATTAAAAACTACGCTAGCAAGGGAGTCATGGAAAATTGGTTCTAATAACCTAGATATCTACTAAAATCCGAAAAACAATCTTGAAGTTGAACGCTACCTACAAGATTTAAGGCTTAGATGTTTACTAATAACCCACCAATTCAATCCTTACGTCACCAACACTAATCAAACTTTAGAGAGCTAACATGTGTTGATGATTGGTTAAGTTAATTAACCATTATCATTAGAACAAAAAAAAGAACTTGTATACCATTACATTACATCCCAAAGACCTAACCAAAATACATAAGGAGAGATAATTAATTAATCAACCCCAATTTAACACCGGCCATGTTCAACCCCCCCTAAAAAACTTCTGCTAATCGTTGATCAACTCTACTCAATTAAACTCTCTAGCCCACTTCACTAGTACACTTAACACATGAACAGTAAGCAGTACAAAAGCAAAAGCAGTACTCTGAATTTAACCATCTTGATCAATTAAACCCGCATCCATCCATGTTCACACAATCTTTTATTCCTTCAGACTCTTAGCAAGTAAATGCTGAGCTCAGGCGCACCGTCACAATCCGGGTTCATCATATAAAAGGCCTCCGAGTCCCTCGAACCGACGACCCGCTCGAACTTCGCCCTCATATACATCATCTCCCCGTCCGAACCGGACAAACCGGACCCATTAAACCCGGGCAACACGCCGGCCCCCATCGAAATCGGCTCAACCATTTTCAAAACCTTCTGCTCCATCGGACCGGGTTCACGCTTACTAGCGAACCCGCACTTTTTCCCGTTACAAAAGGCCCTCCAAACCGGCTCCTCTAACAACCTCTTGGAAGCCGCGCCCGCCCCCCACGTGGCCCTCGATCTCGCCCTTAATTTCCCCGCACCCGATACCGTCGATCTGCTGCCGTTGGATGATGATGATGAAGAGCTTCTGGTGGCTTCTTCTTCAAGCTTGTCGCACTCGAGAGCGATCCGGACGAGTCCGGACGCCATTTCCTTGACGAGCGTGGTGATCGGAGTCGCGAGCTCGACGAAGAACACCGGCGAGGAGTTGTGCTCCCTCTGGAAGACGAAATTGACATGGCCCTTCCGGTGGCCGAAGAGCGTTCCGATGACCTTGGGGCCGAGTCCTCTCGACGTGTGCGGAGATCGGCCGGCGAAGGCGGTTACGAGCACCGATTTGATGCGAGAGACGGCGATCGTCGGGAGCTTTCGCCTCTGGTGGTGTTCGGACGAGTTAGGGTTTCTGATCTTGCCGATTTGAGCGATTTCGTCCTCTCGCCTCTGGTTCTCGAGGTGGCTCTTGATGCGCTGGATCTCGTCGGACTCGGCGTCGACGGAGTCGTCTTCGGTGGTGGTGGTGACCTTGGAGGAAGACCAGTGGAAGTGGCGTCGGCTTCGCGAGGATGATAGGAGCTCCGGAGTGGTTCGTTTACTGGCTGAGGCTGCCATGGCGGTGTGATTCGGAGGCGAAATCGGAAGTCGTTTTAGAGGGAGGGAGAGAGAGAGAGGGATTCGGAGGTGGTTTTAATGTGATTTGTTTGGGAGTTCATAGAGGTGTTTGTTTTTTGTGTGGGAATGAAAGAGTCTGACAAAAGAAGGGAATAAAAGAGGCGAGGTGGAGGGGTCCTTCAATGGAGGATTCCTGGCCCACCATTATCGAATTCCCAGAGGTGGAATTGGGGAAGAAGAGCAAGCGAGCAAGGCAAAGGGGAAAAAGGGGCGAATATTTGAAGGGAGGAGACAAAGTGAGAGTGAGATCGTTTTCGGAGTGGGGTACGTAATATGGGAGTGAACAAGCCAAAGCTCTCCTTCCCTGCCTTGACTGCGTTTCTTTTTTCTCTTTTGACCTCACCACTTTTTTTTTTTCTTTTTTAATTTATTTTTCCGAATTGTGAAATTATTATTATAGGAAAAAGAAAAAGAAAGGGGTTAAAAAAAAGAGGGGGAAATAGACGGTGAGAAAAAGCTATGGGAAAGCAAATTGGGTGATGGTTATTTCTAGACATTATAACACTCACATTGTCACATTTTTCAACCTCTAGAGCAATAAAGAAAACATTTATGTGGGTTTTTGCCATAACGTGATCCACCATCCAAATTTTAAATCAGTTTTGGATATATTGATTTACATGAGATAAGTTTGTATTCACAACAGCAACGATCCTTAAATGCTTGTCATCTACCATGGATAAACCAATGTAATTGATACTACGTAGTACTCGTTCACTTGTTTTTTTTATACAATTTATGAGATTCAAACTGCTATTGTGCTTGAATTTGAATCACACGCTCTGATCGGTCAGCGAATTAGGGGGTTCAAGGGAGTGACGCGCCTTCTAGCCAGGGGTCCTGGGGCAGTGTAACCCTCGAGTCAAACGGGATACTACACTTTTTGTTTCTGGGTCTGTCGCAATTTATTTTGGCTCTGTTGTCCATACTTGTAACTAGAGTTTTTTGAGTTTCTATAAAAACTCTCGAAATATTGAGCCATGTAATCCGAATTCTGTCTTCCATGATAATGTATTCTTTTTTGTCTGTGAACATAGGTATCACACTGTTATCGAACTACGTACATCTCTGTTTCGATTTTGTTTATTGCTTTCGTTCGATATATTGTTACAATGCAAACAAGCACATAGGCATGGGAAATATATACTTAAAATACCCAACATTGGAAGGATTTGAAGTTGTGTTTTTTAGTGCATTTGCTTGTATAATAAGACGGGGACAAGAATCAGTTGGGCAGGGGAAACATACCATGCCTGAATTAATTCAGACATATTGCTGAAGCTTATTAGCAAAAATTGACCATTCATCAATTTTATCTTACATTCTTCCAAGAAAAATCATTTCGTTTTCTCAGCTTCATGACAACGGCAAAATGTAGCAAATTTTGAATATTATATTTGTGGGTCGATTGAGTTGTACTATATAGTATTTGTATGATACTATATCGATAACACCTGGTTTTATAAATTTTTTGGATTATTCCCAGCAAAAGGCATGCAATATATATCTGATAATCAAGCATGAAAGACAACATCAAAGCTGAGTCAAAGATTATGTATCTGACTCAAGTTCTGGAAATTGATCGATCAATTATTAGTTGTTTATACTATTAAAGATGATTAATTAGTCATAATAAAATTATTGTCAGGGGGTGTGGCTTTTGCAAAGAATAAAGGGTAGAAAAGCAGTATTATTGGCATCTTCTTTTGCTTTGTTATATTTTCATTTTTAAAATCTTGAATATGCTTAAACAACAGCAATGTGATTCTTGACGTAGCTTCTCCATGTTTGAGAGTATATCTCAACATTTAAAACATTTTCTTATTGGAACTTACAACGGACAAAATGTTACTTTAAATGGACTCGTGACTAGCTTTTGCCCCATTTGATGTTGGGATTAGGAATAGCACTAGGGATTTGAGGATTTCATAATCTTAAACCTACCACGCATTAGAAAGTACTCCCTCCGTCCCGGAAAGTTTGTCCATAAAGCACATTTGCACGCGGATTAATGAAAATTGGAAAAGTTTGATAAGTGATAGGAAAAAGTGTTAAAGTTGATGGAAAGGGTATAAAAAGGAGTAATTTATAAGATTGGTTGAGGATAATTTTGTAATTTTATAGGAAAAAGTGATAAAGTTGAGAGGAAAATTGGATAATGGGGGTAATATATGAGATTGTATGAGGGTAAGATTGTAAAAGCATAGTGATATAAATGGAAATAAAGTAGAGATGGACAAACTTTCCGGGACGCCCGAAAAGGAAAGGCGGACAAACTTTCAGGGACGGAGGGAGTATACAAGAAAAATTAGCACAACTTGCAAATATAGAATACACTTACAAGTTTCAAATTTCCTTCTAAAAGCTCAAGTTTTCTTGTATGTTTTAAGAAATTATATACAACTAAAACTCTATGTGGATAAATATGGGTATAGCTAGCTTGTTTCCGTATTTTTTCCAAGATGACTTTGCGAGCTGGTTCCGCGGCAATGTTATGATCAACAAGGAGGTGGCCGGTGTTCCTTGGAGCTCCATCTTCCTGACCGGTCTGTGGTGGGGTTGGAAGTGGAGGAACGAGTTTGTTTTTGACGGAGTGAGGACCTCGGTTGACAAGGCGGGCTTCGTCATGGGGTATGCCGCCGATGCGTTTAGGGCCTCGGTTGAGACGGTTATTGGTGGAAAGACGGTGGACAGGGGCGTTTTGGAGGTTTCGTGGGAGAAGCCAATTGACGACTGGATCAAGATCAACACCGATGGGGCGGTGAAGGATGGAGTGGCGACGGCTGGTGGTATTCTTAGGGGTATAATGGTCAGTGGCTGGATGGTTTTGTTCACAACATTGGGTCCTGTACGGTCCCAATGGCGGAGCTTTGGGGGGTGTATGATGGATTGAAACTGGCTTGGGAAAGTGGTTACCGAAAGGTAACACTTGAGTCGGATTCTCAATTAGTCGTACAATTCTTGAAGACCGGGGTGAAACAAAACCATCCCCTCTTTAGCCTGGTATCTAGGTGCCAAGGCTTCATTAGTAGGGACTGGTCTATCCGGTTCCGTCACGTGTATCGAGAGGCTAATTCGGTTGCGGATAGTCTCGCGTCCTTTGCTTTTAGCTTTCCTTTAGGTATGCATGTATTGGGTGCCCCTCCTGAGGGGATTTCTTTATTGCTTAACTTTGATGTAAGGGGTCGGGCTATCCCCCGAGTGATGACTACTTAGCCCCCTTTATTTTAATTATTAATAAAAACGCTCCCTTGAGGAGCCGGAGAGTGCCGCCTCTCCTTCGACCAAAAAAAAAACAAAAAAAACTCAATGGTTATACAATGCACAACTTTACTAAAGCTTCAGAGCTTTTTTCAAATATTTTATCTTTTTTTTTTATTTTGAACTGGTGAGAATTAAGGTAGCTAAGTACTGCTCGAACTAACCTAGAGCACCTGTGAACAGGTGAGAGCAATGCTCTAAAAATTTGAATTTTGTGGCTTCGTCGCTGGTAAGGGTCAAACCGGGGACCTCGGGTTCTCCCCCTTGAGGTCTTACCGCTAGACCAAATTCCCTTTGGCGAATATTTTACCTAAATGATTTCACATTGCTACATGCTACATTTACCACCTGATAAAAGTTTATTCTCAAAGGCAAATGATCCATTTCTATGGCATAATGTTCCATGATTTGGGCCGGTTCACCTGAGGAAGCCCATCACAAAATTATGGGCCTATTCAGGCCCAATAACCGAGAACCCGGCCCAGATCAATTGCTACGTGTAAAACCACCGTAATCAGGCCAGAACAAACCAACCAACCATTCTCAACTCACTTTTCACCGTTGCCTACAACAGTTTATTTCCACCTTACAGTCTAACTGTCCTAACTGTCCAACTTGAATACTATATTCCCGCCTCCACCATACATTTTGAGAAGCCGAAAAAACCTTCCGAAAAAAAGTACAATTTCTGTTATTCAAGCAGTGTAGACTTGTTTATATTTTCTGCTTAATCCAATTTGAGTATAACTTCAGTGTTACAGAATAGTCAAGATTTGGCCTTCCTTAATTGATTACTCTTTCCTGAACTAAGCTACACTAGCTAAACCCCTTGCACGATACATCACAACACGTGCTTGCCCACAACAAATCCTCTGTTTGGTTTCCAACTGCTAGTCAAATTTTGTAGTTAGAGGAAGTTCATTTTCTAGCCTATCTTCAATGTGCCAAAATCATTCATTTCATTACATTTCATTCAAAACGTGATTGGAACCCTCTTCACCATTTCAGCTACTGATTTGTAGCTGAAAGTCTTTAATTTAGAGGGGCAACAACTCCTCACACTAGCTCAGATGGAGTCTTGAACCAATTTGCATTTCTGAGGATTCTTGTTTGAACAATTGAATCCATTCGACATTCTCACAAACCGGGTTTTTTTTAATGGCTCGCGGGAAGAAAAAACACCATAGAGTTCACGCCTTCTCCACGAGCAGGCTGCCGTCGATCCCTAGAGACGACAGCGATCACTCGTTGATTGGAGGGCCGGGATTTTCGAGGCGGGTTTACTGCAATGATCCTGAATGCCTTGAAGCCGGCGAGTACACATATTGTAGCAACTATGTTAGGACTACAAAGTACACACTTGCAACTTTCTTGCCCAAGTCTTTGTTTGAGCAGTTCAGAAGAGTTGCCAATTTGTACTTTCTCTTGTGTGCGCTTTTGTCGTTCACTCCGTTGTCACCTTATTCGGCTGTCAGCAATGTTCTTCCTCTTGTTGTTGTTGTGGCTGCAACAATGGGGAAGGAGATTATTGAGGATTGGAACCGGAAAAGACAGGTAACATTTCAAGATACCAGTTTCAGTTTTTGTTTTCTTACAATGTGGACTCATAAGTTCTGTTCTTTGTTTGTTAGATGTGATTTCTTGTTTATTTTGACTACGAATTCTAGGCTTTTAGTATGCATTTGGGAAATTTCTGTTTCTTCACTACTCTTCAGCTATTAGGTGGCTAGAATTAGGTATTTATGCTGAAGTTTCACTGAACATTTTATAATTGACCAAATAGATTAGAGGTAAGCAACCAATGTGTGACAATACATCATTGCACAAAGTGTTGATATTTGGAAGCATTTCCAGGACATTGAGGCAAACAACAGAAAGGTTAAGGTTCATCGCGGAGATGGCGTTTTTGAGCAAACAAAGTGGATGAACTTGAGAGTTGGAGATGTGATCAAAGTAGAAAAAGATGAGTTTTTCCCAGCTGATCTCATCTTACTCTCATCAAGCTACGAAGACGAGCCAATCTGCTACGTTGAGACCATGAACTTAGACGGAGAGACCAACCTCAAGCTCAAACATGCATTAGAAGCAACCTCAGGGTTCAATGAAGATTCCAAGTATCAAAGATTCAAGGCCAGGATTAGATGTGAAGATCCAAATGCAAATCTGTATACTTTCATAGGAAGCTTAGAGTTTGAAGAACAACAATACCCTCTTTCTCCTCAGCAGCTTCTCCTTAGAGACTCAAAGCTGAGGAACACGGATTACGTCTATGGAGTAGTGATCTTCACCGGTAATGATACCAAGGTGATGCAGAATTCGACGGCCCCGCCTTCGAAGAGGAGTAAGGTTGAGAGGAGGACAGATCAGATAGTTTACTTTCTGTTTTTTGTCTTGATCTTGCTTTCTGTCATTGGTTCCATTTACTTTGGGATAGTGACAAGTGAGGATATAGAAGACGGGTCTATGACAAGATGGTATCTTAGACCGGATAAAACAACGATCTACTATGACCCGAAAAGAGCAGTAATTGCAGCCTTGTTGCATTTCATCACAGCTGTAATGTTGTATGGATACTTGATACCCATATCACTCTATGTGTCCATTGAGATTGTGAAGGTTCTTCAGAGTGTTTTCATTAACCGCGATGTGCACATGTACTATGAAGAGGGTGATCAGCCAGCAAAAGCAAGAACATCAAATTTGAATGAGGAGTTGGGTCAAGTTGGCACTATACTTTCTGATAAGACGGGAACTCTGACGTGTAACTCAATGGAGTTTATTAAGTGTTCGATAGCCGGGACAGCGTACGGGGAAGGAGTGACTGATGTTGAGATGGCAATGGCTAGGAAGAAAGGCGAAGACATTGAAGAGGAAGATTTAGGGAAGAAGGAAAAAGTTGAAGATGGTTCCAAGCCATCTGTGAAAGGGTATAATTTTGTAGATGAAAGGATTACTAATGAGAGATGGGTCAATGAGCCACATTCAGATATGATACAGATGTTTTTTCAGCTTCTGGCTGTTTGTCACACTGCCATACCTGAAGTTGATGACGAAAGCGGGAGCTTGTCATACGAAGCCGAGTCACCTGATGAAGCGGCATTTGTTATAGCTGCAAGAGAGCTCGGGTTTGAGTTCTACGAAAGGAGCAATACGAGCATCTCCGTACGCGAGTTTGATCCTCTCTCAGGCACAAAAGTTGAAAGGTCAGTCAGTGTTTTATTGATTTTGCCTTCTATAGAAAGACTGAATTTTTGGAGTTACCATTACTGATACTTTCTTGTTTCCCTTGTATATCAGGAGCTACAAAATTTTGAATGTCATTGAGTTTAGCAGCTCTAGAAAGAGAATGTCAGTGATTATACAAAACGAGGAAGGGAAGCTTCTACTACTCTGCAAAGGTGCTGACAGTGTCATGTTTGAGAGGTTATCACCAAGAGGAAGAGAATTTGAGCAGCAGACAAGAGAGCATATAAATGCATATGCCGAAGCTGGCTTGAGGACTCTTATACTTGCGTACCGCGAAGTTGGTGAGCGCGAGTACGACGAGTTCAATGAAGCGTTCACAGCAGCCAAAAACACTGTCAGTGCAGAACGCGACAACATAATTGACGAAGTCACGAATAAGTTTGAGAGGGATCTCATCCTTATTGGCGCCACGGCTGTAGAAGACAAACTACAAAACGGAGTATGTGCTAATGATAAGTTTGGTTTTTTGATATTTGATGAAGTGGTTCTTAACTGATCTTTCTTTTCTCATTAGGTGCCAGACTGCATTGACAAGCTTGCACAAGCTGGGATCAAACTGTGGGTTTTGACTGGAGACAAGATGGAAACTGCCATCAACATTGGGTATGCCTGCAGCTTACTTAGAGAAGGCATGACACAAATAGTAATCAACTCAGAGGCACATGAAGCAAAAACACTGCAGAAAGCTTCCGATAAGTCTGCCATGGATGAGGCAAGCATATAAAATCTAGATTTTTTGTTCATTGTGTAATTGTTGTGCACTCAGAGAATAATGTAACAAATTTTGATCTATCCAGGCTTTAAAGGCTAGCGTTCTGCAACAAATAACACAAGGAAAGGAGCTTCTTATTGCCTCAAATGAGAAATTTGAGGCATTGGCGCTTATCATTGATGGGAAATCACTCAGTTATGCGTTGGAAGATGATGTCAAGGACATGTTCTTAGAGCTTGCTGTCGGATGCGCATCGGTTATTTGTTGTCGGTCATCGCCTAAGCAGAAGGCACTCGTAAGTATTTCATGTTTGATACTAAATTAAGGTTAAATCTTAAGACGGGTCTCATCAGTCATATGATCTTTCAGGTTACCCAGTTGGTGAAACTCAAAACAAAGGAAACAACCTTAGCAATTGGTGATGGAGCAAATGACGTTGGCATGCTCCAAGAAGCCGACATCGGGATCGGGATCAGTGGTGCTGAAGGAATGCAAGCAGTCATGGCAAGTGACATTGCAATAGCTCAGTTCCGATTCCTAGAGCGCTTGCTTCTTGTTCATGGACACTGGTGTTACAGGCGGATCTCAGCCATGGTATATACACAAGCACTCTCTTACTATGATCATCACTGAAGAATAACGCCTCCATTAACGGCTGATACATCTTTATCTGAACTTTGCCTTCACAGATATGCTACTTCTTCTACAAGAACATCGTCTTCGGCTTCACCCTCTTCTACTACGAAGCCTACGCATCCTTCTCTGGCCAAACCGCATACAACGACTGGTACCTTTCCCTCTACAACGTCTTCTTCACAGCTTTCCCCGTGATCGCCCTCGGCGTCTTCGATCAAGACGTCTCATCACAGCTCTGCCTAAAGGTACATTTCAATCTCAATCACCTCTGACTCCACACCAGAACTCTCACTGAGTCATTTCATCGAACACTTTACCTATAATCCACTCATCCGAATCCATAATCCTCACTGAGACATTTCATCGAACACTTCACCTACAATCCACTCATTTGAATCCCTAATTCTCACTGAGACATTTCATCGACCACTTAACCTAGGGGTGTCCAACGGTCCGGTTCGCCCATAACCCGGGCCGACCCGACCCGTAAATAGACCTGTAAAATTGAAAAACAATATATTTATATTTTCTTTTTGTTTGGACTATCTATTGTATATTTTTTTTTCTTTGTTTGACACATTTCAATAATTATATTGAATTGGATGTTAGAAAAATAATATTGCAAAATTATAACAAAATTTAAAGGGTAAAAAACAATATTGTTATACACAATTTTATATAATCGGGTTAAACGGGTCAACTCGCGACCCGAACCGTAATTTGACCCGTAAGTCAAACGGATCGACCCATGACCCGGTTTACGGGTCGGGTCTCAGGTCATGTTTCAACAGATTACGGGCCAACCGGGTTACGGGTTGGGTCGGATCGACCCGTTGAACACCCCTAACTTAACCTGCAACTAACCTGTTCAAATTTTCAGTTCCCAAATCTCTACCAAGAGGGCGTGCAAAACCTCCTCTTCAGCTGGCGAAAGATCCTCGGCTGGTCATTCAACGGCGTCCTCTCCGCCACCACAATCTTCTTCTTCTGCGTCCAATCCATGGAAAACCAGGCCTTCCGGCGAGGAGGCGAGGTCGTAGGGTTCGAAGTCCTCGGAGCCACCATGTACACCTGCATAGTGTGGGTGGTCAACACACAGATGGCGCTCTCAATCAACTACTTCACCTACATCCAACACGTCTTCATTTGGGGGAGCATCTTGCTCTGGTACCTCTTCCTCCTCGCCTACGGAGCCATGGACCCCGACATCTCCACCACCGCCTACAAGGTCTTCATCGAGGCCTGTGCTCCGTCGCCGGCTTTCTGGCTCACGACGGTTTTTGTTCTGGCGACGACGCTCGTGCCTTACTTGGTTTACGCCGCCCTCCAGATGCGGTTTTTCCCTTTGTATCATCAGGTTGTGCAGGTGATGAGCGCCAATGGACAGTCTGATGATCCCGAGTATTGCTATATGGTCAGGCAGAGGTCGTCGACGCCGACGATGGTTGGGTACACGGCAAGATTGGAGGCCAGGTCGTCGTCTGGATGTAGCTCAGGCTCTGAGCCCAAGTAGATTCAAATTGAGATAGCTTTTTGATCAAGACATTGATGAGGCGGCTTTGTAAGTTGTTGCATCCATAACCATAATTTTGTTATGCAAGCAACGATTTTAGAATTATAACTTTCATATAAGATAAAATTTTCCGTACAAAATTGTTGAGCTTTGAAAAGATTTTAGATATTGATAATAGGCTAAGATCTTCTTTTTCCAGAAAATAAAACTATAATTTTTCATGCATTGTGCATTTGGTCTTACTTTTTTACCTAAATATATTTTTTAAAACAATTATTATAATTTATATATAAAACATAAAATTACTGTAAGAATAATTAGTACACTATATAGCGAAAATGATAAAGATAATAATTCAAAAAACAATGAAAATTAGACACGTAGATGAATTGAATGAGAGGTCAACATATGTCAAGAAACCCCTCTTCATTAATAACTTAATATATATAAAAGATTTAAGGTAAATGAGTCCTAAGTAAAAATATCTTGGATCTTTTCTACACTTGAATCAACTATATTCTCATTCTAGTTTTAGTAAGAAGAAAGTTATGAACTCAAATTCATACCCTATCAAAAAAAATCACTTTTATACGCCTTTTGAGCCGAAAAGCCTTCATATGATAACTGGAAATGTTGAATCAGAAGAGGATTTCTGCATGGATTCACTTAAGCAGAAGATAATAGAAAAGCTAAATCTAGATGGCAAAGCAACTCTCATTGAGCCTGAGCTAGCTGATAAAATCGATGACTTGGTAGAGAAGATCATTGTATTGGAGACAACTATCTTCACTCAGAATGGCATGGTCAAGAAATTTAGGCGGTATATAGATGAGCTACTACAACATATTAAGGATTTAGAGGGAAACAAGGAGGCCATAGCTCAAGAGAGCGACAAAGTGAAGAGGATTCTAGAGCTGGAGAAGGAGCTGAGCAAGGTCAAGTCTCTAAACCAAGATCTTGTAGAGCAGAAGAACAACCTTAACGCTGAGCTCACTGAGGCAAACTACAACCTTGATCATCTCAAGGAGAAGCTTGAAGATGTCAGGCCAACCGACGAGGTAGTGGACTTGAGTTCACCCAAAGAAGCTGAGAAGGATATTGATGTTCATCATAAGGAAATAGATTTGATGTCCCATGATGAAGAGGAGAAAGAAATGATGAAGTCTGAGGCAGGAGATTGTGGTGCTCATCATGATACGGGGATTTGAAGATAGAGTACAAAGGTGGGCTTAACTAGAGGATGTTGTACACTAACAATATTGAAGAACGGGAGAGGATTCTGGTGGAAGAGTACACTGTGATCTTGAGAGATTACAAAGATCTCAAGATCAAGCTCAGTGAAGCTGATCAGAAGAACCGAGAACACATCTTTGAGTTAGCGTCTCATGCAAGGGAGCTAAGGAATACCATTGTTTCCAAGGATGAGGAGATTCAACTTTTTCTTAGGAAACTGGATGGAGTTCTTCAAGGGAATCCAGAAGAGGATGCTGATCTTTCATCATTGGAAAACTCTATGGAAGAAAACCAACAGCAACAACAAAAAGAAGAGCATCATGAACAACAACAACAAGAATCTCATAGCCAAAGTCCTTCGAAGAGTGGCTCAGATAGGTTGCCACTCTTTCACCACTTGTACGATCCAAGAACATGGATAATACCAATAAGTATAAGCATATCAGAGAGCACTGCAATAAAACCGGATCCTCACGGGGAATCAGAACAGGATCAACAGTCTAAGCAAGATTGAGAGCAAAGCTCAATGATTTGTTGGAGGGCAATCTTGACTTCTGGCTGAGGTTCAACACCTCTTTCCACCAGATACAAAAGTTCCAAGCCATAACTAAGAACAAGCACAAACATTGAACTATTGTTTAGTGCATTTTGACATTGTTGTTTTGACATTGTTGTTACGTTAATTGTCGTTTTAGCAAGTTCATACCTTTACAACTAGAGAATTGTTTGTGTAAGACCTTTCCTATTTGATAGACGACAGGAAAAAGTATGACTACTTGTGGTTGGATTGCTTATTGTTCAATGAAAGAGTTTGCTATGTCCTCAATATCTCTAATTACAACCTCCCAATATAAATAAACACATTTCAGGTGAAACAAAGTTGCTCAAGAGAGGACAACTACAAAGCTAGAAGAGAGGACAACTACAAAGCTAGAGAATTGAAATTAATGGCTAACATTTAATCGCATCAGATATAACAAGAGAGTAGCAGAGTATTAGATTTTAAGCATTTACTAAATCAACAAAGAAAACTATCCCTACAGAAGATGAAATTCGCTACTAGATGTCACTATTGTAACTTCTTCTGCTCTGATTTCTCAACAGCCACCAGCAATCGTGTCACTCCTAACCTCTAGTTTTGTACCACCCACAACCTTTGAGCTTGGCAAGCTTTGCTTTTCACTTGCAATTCCCTCCCTTCTCTCACTCAGAACTTTCCTGCACCTCCCCTGAGCTGAAGATTCATTCTTGTTCTTCAAATCATCTACACACTTATTCTCAACAGCATTAACTACAGCAGAAACCGTACTATTCCCAATTGCAGCTTTCTCTTTCTCTACATTCACTACACATAGAGACTTCTCCTTCCCCCTAGCAGCTGCTTGACTTGAAGCAAGCGACCCTGCACTAGACGAGGCAGGTGATGGATTTTGTCAGGCCCAAATATTCTGTGTTGGTACAGGTCTTGTCATTGGATGAGGAGGTGGTGTTGCTTTCATCACTTCACTAGCTTTCTCCTCTTTCTTCACTTTAACTTCGTTGGGGTGAGAAGTAGTGGATCCAGCAGTAGTCGTCGTCACCCTCCGTGAGGCTTGAGAAAGTGGAGCACTAGAATTATTAGGCAATGCAGAAGACGTCGAAGGCTTAGATGGCGGAGGTAGAACAGTTGGCCTTGCAAAGGTGCTCCTCATTGGCTGGCTTTCGGTGGCATGGGAAATGAGCCCAGGTGTAGTAGTGTGTCTTGCAAGGTTGGGTCTGCAAGCCTATGTGAAAAATATTTCAAGCTTCATATATTTAGGTGTGAATTAAAGTAAACTTGTGGTGTTATGCACTGATTTTGGTCACATAATAAATTACTTAGATCATAATTGAATAACTAATTTGTATCTATTACTCCCTCCGTTTCAATAAAGATGTCGTTTTAGCCTTGTACACATTTTTTAAGGAGCTTTTTTTTTTTGCCTATTTTACCCCTATTTAACCATAATAAAGTAGCAACACTTCAACTTCTCCCCTCTTTTTCTGTCAAAAAGGGGAAATGGGAAGGATAGTATAGGAAAAAAGTGAGACAAAATGTTAAAAAGACATGTTTTATGAAAAATCCATAGTGGGCTAAAACTGTTGAGCTTTGAAAAGATTTTAGATCTTGGTAATAGGCTAAGGCCTTCTTTTTCAGAACACAAAACTATAATTTCCATGCATTGTGAATTTTGTCTAATTTATTTTACCGAAATATATATTTTTAAACAATTATTATAATTTTAAATATAAAATATAATATTTTAAATTAATTTTAAAATAATTAGTACACTATAGCGAAAATGATAAAGATAATTATTCAAAAAAGATAAAGATAGTAATTTTCATGTATTATGAATTTTGTCAAAGTTTTTACATAAATATATTTTTAAAAAAATTATTATAGTTTTAATAAAATATAAAATATAAAACTCATTTAAAATCATTAGTACACTATAGCGAAAATGATAAAAATAATAATTGAAAAATAATGAAAATTGGACACGTAGGTGAATTAAACGAGAGACTAACATATGTCATAAAAAACCCCTCTTCTTTATTACATATAGAAGATTCGATGTAAATGAGTGTTGAATAAGCATATATTGGATCTTTCCTATACTTGAATTAAAGCACCGTATATTATCATTCTAATTTTTGTAAGTAGAAAGTTATGCATTCAAATTCATATCATACCAAAAATTTTCACTTTCATATGATGATAGGGAAAGATAAATTAAGTTTGAGATAATTAAAGTATTTAGAATTGAAATGGATTAGTAAGATTCATCACTCGATCAATGCTTAGCAAAGGCGTGAAGAAAGTAGTCATCCTATTAGAATTTAGTTTGTAAGTCCAAGATGCAACATAAAAAATGGTGAAAATGGATTAGCAGTTGTTAGCCATCATTCCCCAAATGTATAAAATTATAAATTTGGTTATAGTTGCTTGAATTACTATAGTTGTATTGAACAAACAGATCTGCAACCAAAATTTAGTTACATTTGCTTAAATGTTATTTTTGACTATGGTTTGCTCCATGAACTTGGTTTTAAGATGAGCTGTGTCTGGATCCGCTTACATGTGGTTGTACGGTGGAACTCTTGAATGATAGGAAGTACTACTTTCTTGTGAAGCACTTAGACACTCTTTTTGCTCCTACTAATAACAGTCAAGCTCTCTTCATTAGTTCGCTGTATGAGGATTTATTTGATTCTTGTGGGACGACCATTTTTGCAGTTACAAGAGGAGCAAGTATATAACCTATCAACAGTAGGTCAACATTTGAAAATGATCATTCGATTAGATATGATGATTCCTACAAGTATATGCATTTTGATGGCATTTACCCAATATAGTTGGGATAAAAGCTGGAAATCGTTGGGTTGGTAATAAGGTGAAAAATGTAATCTTTGAGTGGGTTACAAAATGTGGACAACCATCTTTTGAAAAACTAGCAGCATTCGTCTTTGAGTTTCTACAGAGAAAGAGTATTGAAGGTGATAATGAGAAAAGAAAGGCTAAATTTTCAAGCGTATCTACTATCTTAACTATTGTCGAGTCTCAAGGTCCAAAAGGGATATAATTAGTCTTAAGAACGACAAGATTATATCAGTTCAACCTGACGATATCCATTGGATTATGTGTGTTTATATCTTTGTAAAATTTTCTTAATTTTGTTTGTTTTCTTTTAGGTAATTTATTTTTGTAAAATAGTTGACGTTATCCATTCTTTACTAGATAAATGAATTTTAGTGAAATATAAGACAATAATTATAAGTACGGGTACAAGTCAAACATTTACAAGAATTTGAAGATATTTTTCAAAATAAGTTTTTCATTTGGACACCATCCAAATAAAACCAAAATTCCAATGGTACTACATGAAATTTCCCAAACTAAAAATTGAATCACTCAAACAAGTCCAAAAGTCACAACCTCACCATAAAATTTAGCAAGTCTTGTAGCATTTTGTCCCTAAAACTTCCCACTACAAAATATCGGGGCACTTTTGAAAATTGAAATTACATAGACGCAAAAAAGGGCAGACCTGTAAAATTCTGCCGGTCCTCTTTTTGAGCAGCCAATCACAAAGTGTCATGTCATTGTCACGGAGATCTGTACACTAGGCCCACTCTTTCCTCTCAACTGAAATTCCAAAACTACCCTTTGACGGAAACGGATCCGTACGCCCAAAATTTGATGATAACTTCCGCATTCCGTCGTCTCCTTCAAACTATTTTCCGTCTCCCTCTCCTCTCTTCCCTCTCTTCATCTTCTGCTCATCTTTCCACAAGATATTATCAGCGCTTTGTTTTTTCTTCGATTGTTTTCGTTTGTTGTAATTTTTATTCTTTGCTAGGAGTTTCAGATCTGTGTTTCGGTACAAAAGTTGTCTGTTTGGGGAAATTGTGCGAAAAGTTGTGTTCTTGGTGTTTGATTAGGGGTTTTCTGATGTCTGATGAGATGGATTGAGGTCCACTGGAGGCAGCGGTTCATCGATCTGTTGCTGGAATTTCTGTTGATTCTTTCAGCTCATTTACAGTAATCGATCGATAAACCTCTGCATCCAGCGCTCTATCCCTCTCAATAGATGCTTTCAGTTTCCTTTAACCCTAAAGATTCGATCTTTGTTTCAATTGCATGCTCAGATGTAGAAACTTTCTTATGTTGAGGGTAGATCTGAACAAATACAGACTTTTTTTCAGTGATCTGGATGAATACTGAGTAGAGTTGGCCGACTAGGTGTATTTAATGAACTCAATGGGTTTTAATCAATGTTCTTGAAAAGTTGGGGTTTTTTCAAGTCTGTGACCGACCTTTGTAGGATTCCCAAGGATTGATGCTTTTTTTTTCAGGTTGTCTTTTTCTTTGTGATTCTTTAAGTGGGCATGTTTGCTTTTGGTGATGGTTGATTTTGTTTGTTTCTCATAATGCAGCCTGGTTCTAGTGATAGTCAGATCTGTATGGCTGTAGATTGTATCTTTGATACGAATTGAATGAAAATCTCAACAAATTATGTGTGTTTGGTAGCCTCTTGACTGATTTGAGTAGATTCTTGTTATATTTTGCTGAATGCATTGTAACTCACTTACTTCTTTGTGTATGCTTAGCAAGTGTTCTCTTATGATTAATGAAACCAGTTGTTGTGCTTAGATCTGTATGGCTTGTTCATTCATACATTGAATGGTGAATAAGATTTGATGATGCTTTGGCTCTAGGGGTGAAGATTCATTAAGATTTATTATAGTATGCAAAGTCGGAGATGGGGAAAGTGGCCTACATTCATCATATGTTTGCCTTTTGCCCAGAAAGGAAGCTGGTGTTCTAACGTGAGAAAAATTCGAGTAATGGAAGTCCCATAAAGGGAGATTCTGTTTGACTGTTTCTTATCCCATGGTTAAAATGTGATTGTTTTTTTGAAGGAAAAAGGCCTACCAGTTGTGGATTTGTGGAATATATTCCTTGTGGTCTGTTTTGAGTGTATATCTCATGGGAAATGAATTGGCTTGTTGCTATATTTGTTGCCAATTTATTCTTTGCTACTCTAGTTGTAGACTAGCAATTTGATTGATTCCTCAATGAAAAAGGAACCCATTTGTGTCCATGCACTTGATTTTCACCGGTGTAAGTAGAAAAGAAAAGGATGCCTGGATCCTTGGGTGTTGTAATTAGCAGTTTATGAAATTAAATGAAATCTAAGGTTTTTATCTTAGGTGTGTTGATCATCATCCATGTTCAGTCCAAACTATTGAACATATTAATTTTGAAGATTTCTCCTTTTTTCAAGATCTTTTTAGTTAGGATTCGTGGACATGAATGAAGTTTATTGCTTAACTTTATCTCTAGTGTAACATTCGACTCTCTTCAATCTGGCCGAGTTGGGTACATGTTGGTTTAGATTTAACGATATCATAAGTAATTTACAAACTTTTCAAGACAATTTTCACATAACTTGACTCGTAATTGAAATAAATCAGGTTTAAATTAGATGGAAATTCTAGTCATTTAATCCCTAAAAAATTTAACATTGAATTAAGTGCTTCACAACTCATAATTCAAATCATAGCTTTTTTTTTTTTTTTAACTAGTCCGCTCTGCCCGTCCGTTGGACGGGCGAAAGGCGTAAGCTTATATTGTTTTGTTTCGTAATGGGTCGTTGTTATTCTTGACAATTATGTGAAGAACGAAATATATGGTTCAATTTCTGCTGATACTCCGTGGACATAAGGATCAGACAATCCTTGTGAGAAAGCCATCAGAAAAGTGGTAAAGCCACTAAAATACCCAAGTGCTATCAAATTTATAAATCCAGTATACAAGTGAACAAAAGTCTGGAGTACTCAAATAATTAGAACCATTGTCCCCTACCCAACTAAGACAAACTCTCATACTCTGAAGTTGGGGGAGCCCTACATTTTTCTTCATCTTCGACTACAGCTTACCGGCACAGCTCACCGGCCACCTCCCACGACGGCCAGCCGCGGCTCAACCTCTTCTCACCGCCCTCGCACTCAACCCCCTTCACCCTTGCTCTCTCGACTCCGCCCAAACGCCGCCTGACCACCTTCCTGGATCTAGATCTGGGCCCTCGCCCACGCACACCGACAACTCCCGACGGCAACCGGCCCCCGACGACCCACTCTCTCACATATCCCGACCCGAATCTGTCCGAGCCCATACTCGCCGGCCAGTTCCGTTGCCGAGCCAGTCCCCCCGCCGACGACTTCGCTGCCCACTTGCCACGGCCACCAACCCTGGCTTCACGCCCCCTTTCCGGCGGCTTTGCCGCCTTCCAAACCCTAGCGGAAACCTCCACTGACTCCAGTTCGGCCCGGACGAACAATACCCGACCCCGCTCCTTCCTCCTTTCGCTCGCTCGGACTTCACCGGCCACCTCGGCCGCCCTCGATTCTCCCCGCTCCAAATCGGCAACCTGACGCCGACAGTCCCAACGGCCCCCGCCCTGATTCCGGCCCGAAACCTTAATGGCGCTCACGGAAAAAGGAAATTGGGGGCGCATATAGGGCAATTCGGACGACTAATGGGTGTATATATATACCCGAAGGAAATGACTGTAGGTGTAGATGTGTATCAATTCAGCAAATGACGGTGGGAGGCCAAGGATCGAAAACTGTTTCAACATAATTTGAAGGGCCGCAGAATTTGGGTGGATTTCCAAACTGCAACATTGATGAAGAATTATACAGGGGATTGTGCAATTGGAATTCTATTGGCCAATTTGAAGGGAATGCAGTGTTTGGGTTAATTGAGAACATTAAAGCCAACCTAATTTCCTTCACTTAAAAAAAAAAAGCAGCCTTAATGATCAAAATTGATGTTAACTCAGAACCCAACTTTTCATTAGATTTAGATATGAAATTAGATTGTCTTACGATATTGCAAGTTTGCACAAATAAAAAAACAAAAAACTCAAACTTTGCACAAATAGAAAAATACCCTAATTTATATTAGTTTGCTTATCGATGATACCCTTGTACTAGTGCATTGTGTGGAGGTATAAATGTTTTGGGCGAATTAACCACGTAAACGTGTTACTTCGCTATGATGAGGGACTCCTAGTCACAAAGATGTCACAACGCGTTACAAGTTACGAATAAGCTGTAAATTGAAAAGAAATAACAAACATAAATTGAATAAATGTAGGGAAATGAGAAGAATGCTTAGGATTGTTTGTATTGCTCGTGTGTATATTGCTTGAACACTTGGATTGATACAAAAGAATGTTTTTCTCCTTAGAACAAAAGAAATAGCAAGAACATATGAATTTGAGAGTGTTTGGGGCATAGAGAGTTGTGTTCGAGAGTTGTACGTGTTGATTGTTGTGTCGATTGTTGTGTCCATTCCCCCCTCGCTTTGAGTGTCTTCCTTGCCTTTTATAGCACTGCCTTCCTCAAATTATCCGTTGCCCATTGATTAAGGAAATCCCAAGGATTTCGCTATTAATCTTCATGGTGTAAATGTTAGAATATTTGTCATAAATGCTCAAGATTATTGCTTTAATCAAGCCGTTGGCAGTCAATGAGACAATCCCTAAGATCTCGCCTTTGACTTAGCCATGGGCAATTAATGGTCATATCCCGGAAATCTCGCCCTTGTCGTTATGATTTTGTATGTCATAATCATCCCGTTGCTACAGTACCGTTGCAGCATTAATGATATGCGAAATTAACGGATTCTCTCAATCGGTTGTAGACGACAATTCTGATGATGAGCTTCTCCTCTATTGCGTTGTGGGCTCGGATTCCCGACGGCCCAACAATAATCATGGTTTTTGGCATTTCATTTAATATTTTTTCATGTAATTGATGTATGGAAAAATAACGTACATTCATAGATTTTTATACATTGTAATGTTACATGACCTTATTCACAAATCAGACCAACTAGCTAGATATATCATATATAGATCGATCATATATAACTTGTTTTCGTTTGCTAGTGAGGCGCTTCGAATCCATGTATAGGACAATGGATGATGAACTTAATTAATTGCTTACCTCTACCTCTAGTGTAACATTACCCAAGTGTTGGTTTAGAATTAACGTACTATATCATCATTAACTTACAAACTCATGTATAGGACAATCTCGACATAACCTAAATCGTAATTGACGTAATTAAATCAGGTTTAAACTAGATGGAAATTCTAGTCATTAATCCCAAAACTAACAATATTTTGGTCAGCCCAACCTAAAGATGTTCAACATCGGATTAGTTGCTTCTCAACTCATAATTCAAGTTTAGCCACCTCAAATATCACTGACCTTAACCAACCCATAGTCAAAGACAATAGATAATCTAGAAATTAAATATAATGTAACGTGCTGTTGACTTCTTGATACTTGTATAATACACGTTGTTCATTATGTTCGTTACGTTCCATGTGTGGTACGTTGAACATGGGCATGTTCCGAAAATATAGTTATAAACTTTCGTTTTTTCACAAATTGTATACATCATAAATTCGAAATACCTTGACGACGAAAGAAAATCATCTAATTAACCACAAAACTACGCATTAGGTCAACTCCCCCTTTGAATTTATAAATTAATATTGGATTATGTGCTTCTCACACCTCATATATATCACTGTCCTTCACCAACCGATAATCAAAGTCAATGGATACGTACGTTACAAATTAGCTGTTAATTATTTGTTCATGAATACTTAATTAGTTGGATAGTTATAGGTAATGAGACGTGGTTTTGATAGTAATATACACGTAGGAATCTTATTCCCAAACAATATCGATCATCATCCAATTCAAATCATAGCCGGCCTTCATATACAATTAGACCAACTTAGTTATGATTATGGCAAGTTTGTAACCAACAAACATGATACCCTTCATAGTCAGTACGTGTTGATTGCCATATGAAAACGACAATAAAAAAAACGAGAATCAACATTGACTTTAGAAGAAACAACATGAAGAAACATACAATGCTCATTTCCTTTGATCACCTAAACGGCTAAACATGTGTGTGATGCGACAAATGCATCTTCCCACATGGTGGTGGCAGATGAATGCTCATTTCAACCTTAAATATCCTATAATTTTCATTCTTCACCAATTATTAGTATTGCATATCTTTTGTTAATGAGCTGAAGATCTCATAAGATCTCAAATGGTGAGAATATATACATATATCCTCGTATAAATTAGGTGCCTTTTGTCAACCCTTGTACACTATAATTTACATATATGTACATAGCTAGAGAGCTGGCCTTATTGACTGTCATTTTATCATAGAGTTTGCTCAATGATTTAGTATTGCGTGTCATATTGCTTACAAAAAAAAAGTTAGTATGGTTTCATGCCAGGACAAACCGTCCATGTACATAGTTTTATATATTGACTAGTTACATATCATTATGTATTTCGATCCATCATTAATATTCTCTTACAAGTTTATGAGCATCAAACCAACATAAATCCAAGCTTACCCGTTAAACACATCCCTACATCCTCTCTAAAAGCAACAACAACAAGTTCCTTGTACTTGAAGCTAACCATCTATGGCTAATGCATCAATTGTCGCGTGCGCAGCCAAATGGATAGCTTCTTCCCTGAATGAAGAGGGCCAACATTTACATGGAGTCGAAGACCTGGTTCACAGCCTTCAGACGGATTTGGAGTCCACGCTAGAGAACCTACTAAAAGTTGATGCAAGTCCCAACCTAGTCAAAGAAGATGGCCGCCTCTGTGTTTTCACTAAGAAAATGCGAGAGCTGGCTTTTCGCGCTGAAGATGTAATCGACACCTACATTGTTGACGTCGGAGCAAAGGTTTATGTGAAGACTTCGTTCTTCAAGCTCGCCTGCCTCACGACTCATTCGAATCCGCTTCACACGTTGAGAAAGGAGATAAAGGCCATCCTACAAGAAATACAAGAAACCAAGAACAGATTTGAAACACATGGTATGATTTTATCAAACACTACTACTACTCACTCCCAATATGGAAAGTCTAACAATATTGAATCAAGCTCATCATGCCACAACCTCCCAAGTGGAAGCTACGTAAAATCGCTTGATGATGAAGTTGTCGTAGGGATTGATGATGTCGTTGCCAAACTCGCGAACCAACTTACAAACACTGTTGACGATGAGTTCAGAGTTCTTGGCATCGTTGGAACTAGTGGTGCAGGTAAAACGACTTTAGCAACCCAACTTTGTCGTCATAACAAAGTTGCAAGCTTGTTTCCTCATCAAGCATTTGTTTTTGTATCTCAACAATGGCGTAGAATCGATCTCCTCCAACGTATATTTACACAATTAACGGGAGGTAATGATGCCATTCCATCAAATGAAAGTGTCTTAGTGAAAGAGCTTTATGAGTTTATGAAGAGTAGACAATGTTTGGTGGTTCTTGATGATGTTTGGAAGAAGGAAGCTTGGGATGACATTTGTCCTATATTTCCTCGTGCTAAGAAAGCTGGTTGTAGGGTCATACTTACAACTCGAATAGAGCAAGTCCCCTTACACGCAGACAACAAATGCATCATTCATGAACCACAACTCCTCACCGACGATCAAACGTGGGCGTTGTTTCATAAGTTCACGATGGAGGGGCGACCTCACCTTGAGAATGGTCAGCTTGGCCAATATGAGATGTTGGGTAGACAAATTGTTCAAAAATGCCAAGGGCTACCTCTTGCAATTGTGACACTTGCTGGGGTCTTACGAACGAAGCGAGAGTTGTACGAATGGGAGGACGTTAGCAAGGCTTGTAGTGAGTACATTCCCAATGGAAAAGGGAGCCTTGGTTACCAAGTTGTTGAGGATATGCTCGAGTTGAGCTACCATGACTTGCCTACCTATATGAAGCCATGCTTTCTATACTTGGCAATCTATCCCGAAGGCTATAACATTGAAGCCCATTGGTTGATTCGAATGTGGATTGCCGAAGGGTTTATCACAGCTGATCTAATAGGTAAGGGACAAGTAACACTTGAAGATGTAGGCATGGAGCTGCTTAATGAACTAGCTCAACGTTGCCTCCTTCATGTCACAAGTAGAGATGCTCAAGGTCGAATCGGGACATTTCGCCTCCATGGCCTAATGCGGAAGCTTTGCTTGGAACAAGCAGAGGAGTACCAGTTTGTTGGGACAATTCCTTCCATGTATCCAAATGTAAGTGAACGAAACCAACCAAGACGGCTAGCAATTTACTCAAGGTAAGTTATTTTATATTCAATCATTTGGACTAATCATTTATTCTTTGTTTATACAATTTGTCTCTATTTCAATTCTTGCAGGAACAAATTTCCCATAAAAAACCGAAGCTTGAGAACAGTTGTTGACTTTGACAAATTTGCGGATGAAGTAATAATCAAGAACTTGGAGCATCTAGGGCGGTGCAAACTCTTAAGAGTTTTGATGATGTGGGGTGGTGGTCTGCCCAAGCATATAGGCAAACTCATACATCTCAGATTCCTTGCCATCTTTCAAACTAACATTCGCGAGCTGCTAGATTCCGTAAGAAATCTACGAAACCTCTTGTTCTTGTGGTATGTTTCCGACGAAGAGGAAGTGGAAGTGCCTAACGGCCTCGTTTGTAAGATGGAGAGTCTTAAGGAGCTCACTCTACCTTCATATCTAAAACGTGGCTCTGAGTCCTTCAACTACACTTTCGGGTTAAGTGTGTGCAAGAACTTGCAAGCACTAAGAAGTGGTGCAGGCACATGGATGATGAAAGACTTGCCAACATTAAGCCTCACCGTCCAAAGCCTCACTATAGCCGACATACAAACACCGGAGGAGACGGACGCGATTTACAAGTGCCCCAGCGTCAAGGAAGACCGCCTTTCTACCTTGACATGTGATGTATACAATCCTGGTTTGGAATTCGACCTTCGGAGAAGAAGGCATTGCGAAACGTTACAGAGCCTAGAGCTATACAAGTGCGCGTTAACGTTTGGGGGGTTGGGAGCTCTCGAGTTTCCGCCTAACTTGGTGAAACTATGTCTATCCAACAACAAGGTGGAGGAGCGAGACTATGATCTTATGCAAGTTCTTGGGGAGCTTTCAAACCTCAGAACCCTCTCGTTGTTTAACGCGTACAATGGGAAGAGGCTAAGTTGTAAGTCTGGTGCTTTTCCGCGACTCCAAGAGCTCGAAATGGAGTACCTATTCGGCCTAGAGGAATGGATCGTGGAGGAAGGCGCAATGGCTCGTATCGCCAAGTTAAGGATCAACTTTTGTAGGAGACTGAAGAGGCTTCCTCCAAGTATAAGATCCATCACTAGCTTGAAGAAGTTGGAGATTACCGACATGTCAGAAGAGTTTTGCAAGAGTCATGGGCTTGGAGGGGGATCAAGTCGTGGGGAGGATTGCTACATTAGTCAACACATTCCGTCCGTCAAATTCAGTTGTTATTGATATATTGATCTGTAAGTTTCAAATCAATGGTTTTCATATGTAGGGCATGGGGCATTGATTGTTTTCAATGTTCATACAAATCTTAGCGGAAATATTTTGATTTTTTTTTATTTATTAATGTACGTAACTTGTAGGTTTGTTTTCCTAGGTATCGAATGCATATTATGCATGTGGAGGGTCATCATAAAACTGTCTGTTCGATCGTGTTTGGAGACATGCACCATGCTTTCAGAATCTGCTCATCGTGTCACCAATTTGTTTCATGAATTAAGTTTGCCTGCAATTTTTATTTTTTTTTATTTTCCCCATTGTATTAGTACAATTTGCTAGATTTTCCATTTACATTTCCATGGTTTATATTGTGAGACTCGGAACACAAAGTTGTGTTCTGTTTGGGATGTAGGTACGTTGTTTGGAGTCATCATATATAATTTGCATTTGTATTTCTTTTTATCTCCCATTTCCATCTTTTTAAATCAAATGACTTGCTATTTGTCACATTCATATCAATCACATTACTACATATAACGTAAAAACAAGAGCGGTTAAATCAAATCAAATAAGTAAAATGAAGGATTCTCTGAATACCGTGCATATTCTAAAAAAAGAAATACAGTATAAATGCTTGTTTGTAGTTCACCAAACGCGTCCTTAGTCTGTCACAAGAAAATGTTCGGCATGAATACCGTGCATTATTGACAAAGGACCCTTTTTTTTCCTCCACCACCATCATCAGCATGAATTCTCATCAGGATTGAGATTTTATAGAGAGAATCACCTTGGAAAATGATTTGTCCGAATAATGGGCCTTTCGGCCCAATTTGAGAAGGAGATTTTGGCCCATTTCTCAATTCTTGGTGGGCTACTTGAGCTCATACACTTGTACGATTGTCTAGGTAAGTGGTAACTGAATAACTAGTGCACCAACTTTGGTTCTGATTTTGTAGCTCTTACGGAGGTTTTACGAACGGTTCATCTAATGTGATCATCACATATTCACATCCAAAGTTAAGCATCTCGCTTAAGGTTTAAGCAGTCTAATATCACTTCACTCCTAGTCGAAGTAAATATTGATACCAAGCGAGCCGTTCTCGAAGATGAGACAATCTTTATTAGAGAATATTTTGCTCGGGTCCGGAACCAGCCTTTTTTCTCGCAGCCTAGTAATAAGACAAGATATTCGTACACAATTGTCAATTTGTATTTCATCATGACACTAAACTAAGATGTGAACGCTTAGCCAACGCGCACAGAGTGTGGTAACTAAACTGTGACGTAACTCATCTGCCTTACACTAATAAACATTAGACAATTTGAGTGGGCTTCTTGGTAGAGTACCAATATGAAAGGAGTGGTTTCCACTTTCCAGTGAGTCAAAAAGAAAAAGAGCGAAAGTGTGTTAACAAAGGTGTGGATAAATGATAAGGTTTGAAAACAATGTCATTGTTGGGGTCACTTGGCTTACAACTTCACATGGGCATCAGACTATTAATATTGGGGTTTCATCCCAAGTTCATGCTCAATTTCATATCCAAAAGAAAAAAGTAAAATTGTGGAGTTTGAAACTCTAATGTGAAACCTAGTTCAAGTAGTTCTTTTTTGGGATCCATTTTCAATCCCCCCATATTCTTAACTATATTAATTTGTAATTACTTATTTTGTTTAAGTTTAGCTTAGTAAAATGTATTATAAATGATACCACAATTTATATTTATATTATATCTATTTATCGACATTAAATTTGTATATGTATTGATTGTTTTAAAGTTTATTTTAATATTTGGGATTTATAGAGTTCATGAATTTCATTAATTTATAATAAAAATAAAATTAGAAAATGATAGAGTACTTTAGATGAAAGAAAAAAAATAAAAAAATAGAGGTTCATACGGATTTAAGAATTCCACTGGTATGGATACTCTCGGTGGCATGCACTACTTTAGAAAAAGGTCCTTTAGAGCATGTGCAATGGTGAGGACCTTCAATCCTCTCTCAATTTTCTCTCTCTTTTTCTCCTTTTGACACATCATTTTCTCTTTCATCCACCTCATTTTCCAATATCTCAATTCTCATCCTCATCCTCTTTCTCTATTTTCCACTACAACAAAGAGGATCCTTTTTATTTTCTCTTTTCTACTTTTATATATACCAAACACATATTTTATATCAATCAAACATTTTTAACAAATTTAGTTACTCTAATTAATTAATAATAGCATGATTTTTAACCAACTTAGTCTAACTAATAAATCATTAATTATATTTACTACATAAAATAACCTTATTTTTGTTATTAATTAAACATTAATAAATTGTTGAAAAATGAAATTATTAATGTGTGATAATAACTAATTATGAATAATAAAATGTATTCAATTAACGAATTTAGTTTGACTAATAGAATCTCAAATTATTAGTGAATATGTATTAGCTACTAATAATAAAAAACTTTTATTAACATCAAGATAATTTTAAGCATAAACAACTTAAAATAAAAACAACATTGAGGATAAATATCACATTTTATTATGATGATGATCCATGATATAAGGGAGAGAGAAAAAACTAAAAATTATATACAAATAGGGTAATATTGGACTCAACTTATAGATAAATAAATTTAATAATCAATAACATTAACTTTTTTTTGAAAATGTCACAATTTTATTATTAAACACTTATTAATAGTAGATTGAAATAAATTAAATGAAAGTTGTTAAGAATTGATTGCATACATGGCGAATTGTGATTGGATGAAAGTTTGGAGGATGCACAAGAGCCTATGCTCACAATCCTCTACAGAAAGAGGATTTCTCTCATTCCTCTTTCAGAGCATGTACAATGGTGAGGAATGCACATCCTCTTAACACTCTCTTTCCTCTATGAGGATGTCCTCTTTGATGTAGAAATTATAAGAGGATCCTCTTTTGAAGGAGGAATGGAAGTAATCCTCCTTCTACCAAGGATTACTCACATTGGCTCTTGTGCCAAAGAGGAATCAACTTCAAATTGTATGTTGACATGTGTTCATCTAAGTATTTACCCATTTTATTTCTTCCACTTTAATTTACACTTAATATTTTTCTAACTAAAAATTAAATCAATATGAGATTATCTTTAAACTACAAAATTAGTTAGTG
Organism: Polygonum aviculare; assembly: GCA_934048045.1. Taxonomy (NCBI): domain Eukaryota; kingdom Viridiplantae; phylum Streptophyta; class Magnoliopsida; order Caryophyllales; family Polygonaceae; genus Polygonum; species Polygonum aviculare. The sequence goes on from OW204024.1 coordinate 2,552,877, forward strand.
TTTAAAATTTTTTTTGTCTATAAAAAGAGTTCAAATTTACCTTATTTTTACACAATTCATTTTTTTTCTTATTATTCCATGGATCATAATGTCTCTAATAAATGTTATTTTTATTTTATACCTTTTAATACTTTAGAATATTGCTTGAAGATATGTTTATATAAATCAAGTTTTATGTCTCAATAGTAATTCTTTTTTTATATTATCATAATTCTTTTGTAGATACTAAATTAGTTAAATATATATAATTTGAGGAATTAAGTTAGTAGAATTGATTAATTAAGAAAATGTGAAAATGAAATGAGGATCCTCTTTGTTGTGGGGGTAAATAGAGTAAGAGGAAAGGAAGGAGGAAAGGAAAAGTGAAAAATGAGTTGGATGAAAGAGAAAGTGAGGTGTCAACTAGATAGAAGGTGAGAGAAATTCAAGAGAGGATTGAACATCCTCACCATTGCATATGCTCTCAAAGAAGATCCTCTTTCACATTTGTACAACAAAAAGGAGATCCTCTTTGAAGAGAGAGAGTGTAAAGAGGATTTTAAATCCTCTCCATTGTACATGCTCTTAGGAAAAGAAAGTTTAACGCCCCACGCTTACTCTTGACTCGAGCCTTTAAAGTCCTATGTCTACTTCTTATTATAAGTAGAACGTACACTTTAGTCTCATTTCTATAATCGTCATTTTCGTTATTTTCTTATTGCATTTCTTGTTTCAGCCAGCTCATTTACGTAATTAAGAATTAGGGAATACTGTACTAAACTAGGACAATTAGACCAATTAAATCTACATTCATTGGATTTACCCCCTTACTTTATAATGGATAATTCATATTATTTTATTTTTCAAAAAATTATTATTTTTTTTGTTATTTTTTATTTATTTTCATTTAAAAAAAATGAATAATATAAAAATTGAACTTACAATAACAAAACATGAATTAACACTAGGCAAAAATTGAACCCGTACAAATTATAAAATTGAAATTCTAATACACGTAATTGACCTTTTGACTTTTTGACTGGAATGCCCCCATCCTGCCCCCCCAGATCCTGCTGATGTGGGATTTCCCTAGGTAAATGTTGTTATTGTTTGTAATTGACATAATAAATTGAACTTTTTGGTTGTAAAAACTGAACTATCACATTTCAGGGTTATAATCATTGTTTATGAGAAGAAATATTTTTTTTATCTTTTTAAGTTTTAAATTTTTTTAGTTTTTGTTTATGTATCACAATTTTTATTTTGTAGGAAAAAATATTTTTAAATATAAAAGCTGAACTCGAAAGATATAAAATTTGAATTTATAGAACAAAAAATCGAACTAATAGTAAAAAAATTGAACTCATATAATATTGAACTCGTAGTATTTATTAATTGAACTGTTATTATATTAATTTGAACTTTTTAGTGTATAAAATTGAATTGTCGTACTTAAGTGTTATAACGGTATTTTTCAAAAAAATAAAATAATATCATTTTTGTAAAAAAAAAACCATAAGAGTAATTCTTACTTGCACCAAAATCTATATATATAAGTTTTATAACCACAACATTGGATTCGTATCATTGGAGTACATTATAAATTGCATTTGCATCTCTCCTTATATATACCGTTTCAATCTTTTGGAGTCATCATAAATTGCAGTTGTATTTCTCCTTGTATATACCGTTTCAATCATTTGGAGTCATCAAAAATAGCATTTGTATTTCTCCTTATATATACCGTTTCAATATTTTCAAATCACATGACTTGCTATTCCTTGCGAGCTCTACACACGAGGAGGGGTTCACAGAGAACTGAAACTGAAAAAGCGAACTAATAAATCGATACTTTGTTTGGTTAAACGAATCGATATTATTTAAATTTTTACTTTGGTTAGCCGAACCGAGAATATTGACACTTCTTGGTTCGGTTTTCGGTTTATGATTTTCATAAAACTAGTTAACCGAAAAACTGAAAATATTTATATTTATATTAGTATTAATATATAAGTTTGATTTCTAGTAAACGATTCATTTTTCAAACGATGATGTTGTTCTATTGAGCCATTGTGAGTCCTCCTGCTTACATAGTTTTATTTTTACTTGTAAATACAATTGATTAGTTGTCAAATATGTCATTGTCTCTACATAACACTTTAAATTATTTATTAAATTAAATATGTCATTCGAATGAAATACATATAATAATATCCTAAAGTATCATTTGATTATTATAACTATACAGGCATATAAATATAGTACATATTTTGAAGATCTAATCTAATTAGATTATGTTGTTTAATCATATTCGATAATTTTATTTATCATTTGTATATACTATTATAATTTAAATCGCATAAATGACTATTGGTTAACCAATAAAATCGAACCGAAAAATTGGTTACCCGATATTCGATTAACCGAGATTAACGGGTCAATTGAGGTTTGTGATTTTAGCTAACCAAAATTATGGTTAACTGGGTTTGGACACCCCTACACACATGCATACCAAAGACAATACTAGCTAGAATCTATACTATATAGTAAAGTCGAGACCTGTGGAGCCTCTGCGTTAATTCTGACCTTATCATATGCTAACAAATTTAATGTAGACAAATAATTTTTGAAGTCTTTCTTATTCTTATTAATTGTCAAATCATCTATATATCTTCTTTTTTTTTTTCTAATTTTTATCATCTTCCACCGAATGCCTATGATCTTTGTCAATTCTTTGATTACACACTCATTTTTGTATATCAACAGTATAGTTAATTTGTTAACTTATTTGTCACTTTGAATTTTTGTTTTTATTATATTTTTATAATCATATATATTTACCATATTAATCTTTTTTATCCCATAAGTTTATAGTTTGAGTAGCAAATATCTAAAAATATATTTGAAAAATATCTTTAAAATATTTAAAATACATTTGTGTTATAATAATCATTTATAAATTGTATTGATCTATAACTCTACTATATCAAATTAATTATAATTTTATAAGATCTATTAAAATATTCATTTCATTTCAAAAAATATTATGATCGATTCAAGTCTATATTTCCAAAACATTTGTACAAAAATAAGCCAATTCCCTTAAATTTTGATTTCCATCATCATGTGAAAATCTAATTAGTTATATATATATATATTGATAAAATGTTTCTCTAGAGATTTCATATTATATCACATATAAATTTTTTAATAATCAATTGTATTTTGAAAAAAAATGATAGTATAATATCTATGATTTTTATTTAAGTCATACGGAGTATTAGTTATATAAAACTTTACTTTAAATATATTTATAACATCAAATCACGATTTTTTATTAACAAAATATTGCAACGATTTAAGATAAAATAGACGATATCAATATTAATTCCTAATAGTATTATTATACACTCTTATATAGTTATATCAATTGATACGTCAAAAAAGTATTATCAATCATATCCCGTTACAAACAATAATCTACTATAGCGTAAACACAAGAGCGAGCAAATCAAATTAAGTCCAGCGTAGTTAACAAACTAGAAAATAAAATTAACCGTATAAATTAAACAAAAGAAAGAAGATGATCAACCATCTTAATTGGGCTAATTAATCTAGCACGGGACTGTAATTTCGTGTGTTTGTGATCGCTCCTGATGACGTACGTAGCAGTCAACGGAATACACAACAATGAGAATGGTAAGGATGACGGCAGGCAAAGTGACGCCACCATTTCCAATGTTGAGCAGGACTCCCGCCTTGCAAGAGCTGCACACAGTTTTTGACCGTCGTTGCTCCACGTGTCACAGTCCTGATTCGTCGAATTAGAGCCGCTCTTCTTCGTGGCCGGCTCCCAATAGGTGGAGTTCACCGTGGAGGTGAACCCACATCCTATAGGGGGCTTACAACACCCTCCCTAGTGTTTCGTTTACTTGAGCATCACACACACAAGTAAACGAAACATGACATATATATTGAAACTTAAAGGAAGAATTTTTATGGATAGTTCTCGGTAAATATGTGTTAGTTTTTTGATAAGGGTAAATATGTGTTAATTAAAAGGGTGATTTAGAGCAATATGACATACTATACGGGTGATTTTCAGTTATTCGGTTTTTATATAATATAACACTTAAAGGAAATTTAAAGTTAAAAAGATAGATAGAATATTAAAATTCAAAGATAATGTTAAATTTGCTTTGAAAAAGTTATAATAAAAAAGTCCAGAAATAAATATAACTGAATCGTACGATACCACCATTTGCAAAAAAAAATCTAAAAAGAACTACCATTTGCAATAGTGTTACATAAATATGATTAAAAAATTGTTTTATCGTACGATACCACCATACCCTACATTATTTCCATTATACTAAAAAACTTTAAATTGAATCACTCAAACAAGTCCAACAGTGGCCACCTTCGACGGAATATCCAACTAGATTTGACCCTAAAAATTCCCACAAAGTGGCATATCTCATTATCACTGATTCACGGAGATCTGTACACTAGGCCCGCCAATTTCTGAGACTAACCTTCGACGGAAACGAATGCCTATAATTTGATGGTGACTTCCGCATTCTGTCGTATCCTTCAAACTATTTTCCGTCTTCCTCTGCCGGTCTGCCTTCTTCTCTCTTCATCTTCTGCTCATCTGTTCATGTAAACACAAGTTATCAGTGCTTCTTTTAATCCAATCTGTCCCTCTCAATAGATGCTTTCAGTTTTCTTTACCCTAAAGATTCGATCTTTGTTTCAATTGCATGCTCAGAACTGAAAACTTGCTTCTTTTTTTATTTTGGTTGTTTGGGCCTTCTGTAGAGTGTAGATCTAATCAAATACACATTTTTTTTTTCCAGAGATGCACTCAAAAAACGACCAAGCAAAGCTAACAAGCCAGGCTTTCCCCATTGAACACAAATCCTAGCAACATTTGAAGCTCTAAAGTAAACACCGTCCATGGTTGATGCATCAACAGTTGCCGGTGCAGCCAAATGGATTGGTTCTTTGTTGATCAAAGAGGGTCGATATTTGTACGGCGTCAAAGGCCTTGTTCCTCACCTTCAAAGTGAGTTGGAGTGCATGCAAGAGCTCCTACAAAGAGTTGATGCATATCCCAGCCTAGTCAAAGAAGATGGCCAACTTCGTATTTTCACTAAGAAAATACGAGAGCTGGCTTTTCGCGCTGAGGATGTCATCGACACCTACATCATCGATGTGGGAGCAAAGATTTACATGAAGAATTTCTTCTCGAAACTCGTCTTCCTTGTGTCTCATTCTTATCCACTTCACATGATAAGAAAGGAGATAGAGGCCATCCAAAAAGAAATACATGACGCCCGTGAGAGATTCGAAACATATGGAATGATTGTGCCAACAAACGCTAGTGGTGGCTCCCAGCGACGTTATTACCAAACTCTCGCTCCCCCAGCTGAAAACTTCATTCACCTTGACAATGAAGTTGTCATAGGGATTGACGACGTTATTACCAAACTCGCCAACCGCCTTACAGACCAAAATGATGATTTCAGAGTCCTTGGCATTGTTGGCACCGGAGGTGCAGGTAAATCCACTTTAGCTACCCAACTCTTTCGACATAATGAAGTCACAAACATGTTCACTCATCGAGCATTTGTTTCCGTATCTCAAAGTTGGAGTAAGATTGATCTCCTCGAGCGTATATTTAAGCAAATAAAGGGAGATAAAGAGGCTATTCCTTCTGATGAAAGGCTCTTATTGACACAGCTTCATGACTTTATAAAGGGTAATCTATGTTTGATTGTTCTTGATGATATTTGGAAGACGGAAGCATGGAATGATGTTTATCCTATATTTCCTCAAGCTAAGGAAGTTCTTTATAGAGTCATACTCACAACTCGAATAACAGAGGTCCCTTCACACGTAGACAACAGCATCACTCATGAGCCACAATTACTCAACGTGGATCAAAAGTGGGCGTTGTTTAGCAAGCTTGCGATGGAGGGGCGATCACACATTGAAAAGAGTGGTGATCAATACAAGAAGTTGGGTAGAGAAATGCTCGCAAAATGCCCAGGGCTACCTCTTGCAGTTGTAACTCTTGCCGGTGTCTTACGAACAAAGCAACAGTTGTGTGAATGGGAGGAGATCAGTAAGACTTGTAGTGAGAGCATTCTCAAAGGAAAAGGGAGCCCCAAATATGGAGTTGTCTGGAGTATGCTCGAGTTGAGCTATCTTGATATGCCCACTTATCTGAAGCCATGCTTTCTATACTTGGCAATCTTTCCGGAAGATTACAATATTGAAGCCACAAGTTTGATCGGAATGTGGGTTGCTGAAGGGTTTATCACAAATGGTCTCCTAGGTAAGGGACAAGGAACTCTTGAAGATGCAGGGATGCGGTTGCTTAGCGAGCTTGCTCAACGGTGCGTACTTCAAGTCATCCATAGAAATGCTCGAGGTCAAGTCGAGTACTTTCGCCTTCATGACCTAATGCGTGAGCTTTGCTTGGAAAAGGCCGAGGATATTCAATTTCTTGGGACGATTTCTTCCAACTATCTGGGCGCAAGTGAATCGAACCAACCAAGACGGGTAGCAGTCTACTCGAGGTAATTAATTTTATTTGTGGTCTAGAATTGTTACCTGCAATCAATGCTCATCATTTTATCACTATCCTATAGTTTTCATGTGGTTTATCTACTTTTTTACTAGGAAAATTTGTTTTCCCCTATTCTCTTTAATGCTATCGCCACCCATTCGGTTCTCATGAATGAATGCGTTCATGTACACATTTGCGGTTTAGACCTTTAGACTCCATGAGATTAAATGTACCGAAATCAAGCAGATTTTTCAAGGACCCAATAAACAACATACCTCTATTAAATGTACCAAAATAATCAAAACATGTAAACAACCCGTTAATACTATACCCCGAAAACCCCGTGCGGTACGCACGGGCCTTATTCCTAGTAATATATAATTTGAAGAAGTACTATATGTAGATTATTATTATTCATCATATGCATACGTATACATACTCCATCATCTTGTGCGTGGTTCAATTCTTACAGGAGAAATTTTCCCACAAAAAACCCCAGATTGAGAACAATTGTTGATTATGACACAACTCAGACCTCAGGGGATGTTGATCTAGTGCGTTGCAAACTATTGAGAGTCTTGAGGATGGAGCAAATTAGTACCCTACCCAAGAACATAGGCAAGCTTGTACACCTCAGATTTCTTAGCATTTTTTACCGTGAGGTTGTTGAGCTCCCAAAGTCCATAAAAGATCTACGAAACCTCTTGTACTTGTCATATACTTCTTATGGGTCCGGGGTGGAAGTGCCCAACGATCTCGTTTGTAGCATGGAGAATTTTAGAGAGCTCATTTTACCTCGGAATCTAAAGCGTGGCGGCTCCGACTCCTTCAACCGTTCTTTCGGGCTAAGCTCCTGCAAGAACTTGCAGTCGTTGAACTGCGGTGCAGGCACATGGATGGTGAAAGACTTGCCGGCATTGAGCTTAACCGTTCGAAGCCTCACCATACACCATATACACAAGGAGGAATTAGAAGCCATCTATCAATGTCCAAGCATCGTGAAAGATCATCTTTACACGTTGGCGTGTCGTGCATACGTGGAGAATTTGGTTCGTTACACGTTGGATAGCGTATACGTGGATGCTTTGGAGTTTGACCTCCAGAGAATAAGGCATTGCACAAGATTATGGAGTCTCAAGTTAAGTCAATGTCTGTTGAGGTTTGGGGAGTTGGGAGCTCCTCTTGAGTTTCCTTCTAATTTGGTAGAACTCTATTTGTCCGAGACCAAGATGAAAGAAAGGGAATGTGATATTATGCAAGTTCTTGGGAAGCTTTCCCGTCTCAAAACCCTCTCTCTATCACAAAACGCTTACGCGGGAAGACTGAGCTGTAAAGCTGGTGCATTTTCAGAGCTCGAACAACTTGAATTGGCGTACCTACCTTTTCTATGGAAATGGATAATGGAGGAAGGTGCAATGCCTCGTCTCACCAAGTTGAAGATCCATGGGTGTGTGCAATTGAGTAGGCTTCCTCAAAGTATAAGATCCATCACTACCCTAAAAGAGTTGGAGGTTAAAGACATGCCAATAGAGTTTTGCATGATCCTTGGGTATAACGGAGGATTAAGGTTTGTCGATGATCGTTACATTATACAACACATCCCCACAGTCAAATTCAGTCATGTGAGGTGATTGGTAAGCTTCCATTATTTTATGCTTGCAGCTTATATAATGAACACATCCCTACAGAATGATCGTATCAGTGACTTCCATACGAGTATTAATTATATAACTTTCTATCTTTTTCTAGGTAGTTGCTTCATCGAGGGTCATCACAAACCTGTCTGTTCGTGTTTGGAGGCATCACCCTTTGCTGAAACTGCGCACTCTCTTCAATAATTTGTTCCATGAATTAAGCTTGCGTCCAATTTTTATTTCTCTATTTTCTCCTCATCATTTGCCTGTATTTGTACCATGTATAAGCTTCCATTGACATTTCAATCTTTTTTATTGTGAAACTCGGCACACAAAATGATACAAGCCAAGCCGACGAAGCCACCAGGTCTAGACCGAAGAGGGAACACCAAAGACCCAAAAGATATCAAGATTAATTATTTGTAAGTTAGGTGTCTTATTTTTGTTGGTTTTTAATTGTAATTTTCCGAACTAGAGCAAGTCTCTCCTCTCAGGTTTTCTTTGCGGTTCTTTCCTGAGATGCATTTTATTGAACCGTGTAGGGCAGAGGTATATATACCTCCTAATTGTCTTTGTAATCAATTAATCAAAGAAATTAGCCTTTTGTCCTAATTCTTTGGTCTATCTCGTTTCTCTCGTGCGTCCTCGAACCTCGCGCCCACACCGGACACGGTTCAACCCTTCGACCAACGAAGGTCCGATACGTAGTCCACACCGGGCTCGTATCACAAAAGCTGTGTTTTTTTAGAAAGTTGTTGGTTGGATGGTACATCACAACCTAGGTCGATGACTTCAAGTTCCAGACCAGTTAGAATTCGGTGTTGCCCTATTAACCGAAAGGGCTATTTAGGATTTATTATTAGTTTTGTTAATTAAGTATGATCTTTTATATAGAGTTTGTGACTCATTCATAGGTTTTCTTTTCGGTTCTTTCCCATGTCGCTTTCATTGAACTGATAATCACTTGTTATAGATATTGAGAAGTTATCACTTTTGCAATATAAGAAAGATATAGTTAATTGCCCTGATCTCCTCCTTTCTTTCGTCTTTCCCGTGTGATATGATCGCCATTGGTCGTCACGCTATTGGTGCGATCCTCACATTGGGTTCGTTTGGGCCGTTGGTTGGTTGGAGTCAACATCATCATAAATTGCATTTGTATTTCTCCTTGTATATACCGTTTCAATCTTTTCAAATCACATGACCAAACACAGTACTAGCATACCAAACACAATACTAGCTACCAAACACAAAACTAGCTATTCCTTATGTGCTCTACACACATGCATACGAAACACGGTACTAGCTAGTATATAACGTATGAACAAGAGTGGGCAAATCAGATTAAGTCCAGCATAGTTTCTTGTGTTTGAATTGTGATCGCTCCTGATGACGTAACAGCCAACGGAATACACGATTATTAAGGAGAATTACGCATGGATAATGGAGGAAGGTGCAATGCCTCGTCCCACCAATTTGAAGATCCCATTGTGTAAGAGATTGAAGAGGCTTCCTCAAAGTATAAGATCCATCACTACCCTACAAGAGTTGGAGGTTGAAGATATGCCAGAAGAGTTTTGCAAGAGGCTTGGGTATGGAGGAGGATCAAGTGTTGGGGAGGATTGCTACATAATTCAACACATTCCCTCTGTCAAATTCAGCTGGTATTGATATAGTGATGCGTAAGTTTTAAATCTCCTATCCTCTTTTTTTTTTTGGTCAGAACAGAGAATTAATAAAACTTAAACACAAATGTTACCTAAAGTCATCCGAAAGAATGGAAATAGTCCCCACAGGCGGGGTGTCAAATCTCCTGTCCTTAATTACGGGTATTTTAGCTTATATAAATTGTTGTCTTGATAGCTCACATATTGATTTTTCTCATATGCATGGATGGGATCATACATGTTTATCAATCAATCTTATTAAAAATTCATAACTAGCTCTGTTATTATAATTTGTATTGGCTCTATTCTTGTTCAATTTTTTTTTCCAAATTACACATTCGTTAAATCTGTGATTTCTAAATGTAGGGCATGGGGCATTGATTAATTGTTTTCAATGTTCATATAAATCTTAATTACTTCAATTGCAGAAATTAATCTGATTATTCTGATTAATTTGATTAATGTATGTAACTTGTTGATTGGTTTTTCTAGGCATCGAATGTATATTATATATGCATGTGGAGGGTCATCATAAAACTGCCCGTGTTCGATCGTGTTTGGAGACATCGTGCTTTCGGAAACTGCTCTTTGTGCTCAACAATTTGTTTCATGAATTAAGTTTGCCTGCAATTTGTTTCATGAATTAAGTTTGTGTTCAACTATTTGCTCAATTTTCCATTTACATTTCATTGTTTTCTATTGTGAGACTCGGAACACAAAGTTGTGCTTTGTTTGGGATGTACGTGCGTTGTTTGGAGTCGTCATAATTTGCATTTGTATATCTTTTCATCTTCCATTCCCATCTTTTTAAATCACATGACTTTCCAATATATAAAGTTTACACACATCACATGCATAATCAAGCTCAGTACTACATGTAACGTAAAAACAAGAGCGAGCAAATCAAATAAAGTCCATCAAATTAACCGTCGAATTCGGGCCGCCTTCGTGGCCTCCCAATAGGCGGAGTTCACCTTGGTGAGCCCACACTCTGCTGGCGGTTTACAACACCCTCCCTATTGTGTCGTTTTATAACGTACATCAGAAGAAAAACGTTTAGCAATCAACTAATCAGGCTTAAGATAAGTCAATTTGATGAGTTAGGATTCTTGAACATGGATGATGCTAATTGCTTTTAAGCCTTTTATTTCTAGTGTAACATTCGACTCTTCGATCAACCTGGCCGAGTTGTATATACAGTAGAACCTCCACGAATTAATACTCGATAAATTAATAAACACGGTAAATTAATATTTTTCTCCGGTTCCGACTTGTGCTAGTGTAAAATTTGATGATTTTCGATAAGATAATAAAATAATAAATTTTTAAAAAACTACTATAGACATATAAGGTCTCAGTAAAATCATAAATTAATAATTATTGTATAAGGAATGTACAATAATATACCAATCATCCAAAATTTGGTCGAAAATTGTCCATATTTTATGATTTTATTTTTGGTAAATATGTTAATAGTTTGACTATACTTTTATGATTTTTGTCACTCGGTATTAATTTTGGTTCAATGACAATACTTAGTAATATTTAATTGGAAATATTTCTATCACTAAAATCTCTATAAATTAATAAATATTAATTTATCGATGAATTAATATCTCTATTAAATAATAAAATACTCAAGTCCCGTTAACTTATTAATTTATAGAGGTAAAACTGTATGTTAATTAAGAATTAAAGAGATCAACATTTATTTACAAGCTGTATACGACAAATTCGAGATAACTTGGCTCCTAATGGTGGAAATAAATCAAGTTTAAATCGGATCGACTTCTAAGTTATGTTACTCCAAACTTACCAATTTGGTCAACCCAAACTAAGAATTTACTTTATCATTGGATTAAGTGCCTCTGAACTCATAATTCAGAATTAGCTGGCTCAATTATCCCTCACCAACCGATAATCAAAGGCAATTGGTAATTTAGAATTGAGGGACGATTAATTGCTTCAAGAATAAATAATTATATCTAATTGATACGGACTAGCTCGGATCCGTACCAAGGAACTCGATTGAGATAGGGATAAGAGGCAACACGAGGCCTTGGGAGAAGACGGTCGGAGCCGGGAAGGAGGCAAGAAGTTAGACGTGGAAGAGGAATGCAGGAGACCTGCGAGGGAGATGTAAACCAAGGGGAAGTAGAGAGTTTAGGGATAAAGATAATTTTTCATTGATTCATTGATTTTACAAATAACGAAGATTACAATATATAGAACTGCTGAATAATAAAAACCCTAAAGCTAGTGCTCAACCTAAGGCCCAACAAGCGACCAGTAAACTAACTAAATATAATAATAATAAATATAAATATAACGTATCACTAATCAGACGTGTTGTCGAGTACTTGTTGCCTTGTTGGTACTTATATATACCTAGTAGGCATATACAACTTCAAACCTTGAAGTCTGAAGGAGATACTTGATTATACTAATCATCCAAATCATAGCTTTTTTTTAATGTAAAATTAGATCGTCTTACGATATTGCAAGTTTGCAAAAAAAAAAAAAAAAGATTCAAACTTTGCACAAATCTAGTTTACTTATCGATGATGCCCTTGAACTTGTGCATTGTGTGGAGGTATAATCATGGTTTTTGGCTTTTCATTTAATAATTTTTCATGCAATTGATGTATGGAAAAACAACGTAAATATATAGATCCTTATACATTGTAGTGCTATAGTATGACCCTATAAGCACATACGTATTCCTTTAAATTTCCTCCCTTCGTTAGTCCCCTAATTAAATACGTGTGTGATACGACAAATGCTCGTTCTCGATCACATGGTCATGGTCACCCAGGCACGGATTTGAGGGTAGGCTCAGGTGTGCTACAGCCTACCCTAAAATCTGAGTATATTTTCTTATTATTAGTGTATGTGGAGTCAAACACAACTTGTCTCAGTGGTATATGTAGTTTTGGGTTGATTTACTATTACGTGAGGTATATGGTTCGATTCTCTAGGGTGTCATATCTCTATTTTCATTTCCTTTTTTGAAGTATCAGGCGGGCCCTACTCCTTTTCCAACGTTTATTGGCATACAAAAGGTGTTCAACATGCTATTCTTTAAGCTAGTTATGTATACAAACTTACAGTTCTTGTTACTATTGCTCAATCCATGCATCATTAATATTTCATTGTTATGATCTAAAATTATAGCTTATCTAATTAGTAATTTGGATTTTTTAAATCTAAATATAATAACAATGGTAGAATAGGAGATCCTACGATATTAATATGGTTGGAGTATACTACGATTATCTATACAACTTTATTCTAATTTCATACTTGTTACATGCATTATTATTCTAATTTCATACTTGTTACATGCATTATTATTCTAATTTCATACTTGTTACATGCATTATTGTATAAGGTAAATTCAGCCCACCCTAATTTATAATCCTGGCTCCGTCCCTGTGGTCACCGCTAATGCTCAACTGAACCAGAAACACGTAATATTATGCTTGACTCGATCAAAAAGGATATAAGGTGTCCTTGACTCGATCTACATCCAATTATAATTATAATCCAATTATTTACAATTCAAAAATCTAAAAAAATCATAAAATTTTGATAAAATACATATATCTCAGAATATGGCGCTCATTGACAACCCAGGTACACTGATTTATAGGGCAACGGCTAGCCGTCGACTATAAGTTTCATTAATTATCGTATTGTTTGTGAATTAAAGATCTTGTAAAATGTAGAATTGTGCAAAAACTAATAACCCATTATGCCATTATATATATGGTATCATGCCAACTACTCAAGTTTTATCACATTATAGGCCAACTAAGATCTTATTTATATATTGACTCATGGATATCAATATGAATTTCATCCCCTGAAGAAAGCCAACAAAAATCGACCAAACAAAGCTAACAATCCAAGGTTTTCCCATTAAACACAATCCCTAGCCACATTTGAAGCTCAAAAGCAAACACCGTCCATGGCGATGGAGGTTGCAACAATTGCCGGTGCAGCCAAATGGATCGCTTCTGTGTTGATTGAAGAGGGCCAATATTTGTACGGCGTCGAAGGCATTGTTCATGAGCTTCAAAGGGATTTGGATTGCATGCAAGTGCTCCTACAAACAGTCAATGCAAATCCCAGCCTAGTCAAAGAACATGGCCAACTTCGTATTTTCACTAAGAAACTACGTGTTGAGATGATGGTTAGTCCCGACAATCGATCCCGTTAGGTTTTGATGATGATTGAACACTTGAGAAACATTTAATATGGTTTGCTATATGTTTCAGGATCAAACAGGTTGTATTGAGCATGAAACAGAGCAGGAACATCCGATGGGATCAACCGGATCATCAAATAGCTGGCGCGCAAGCAGAAGCTATTTATGGAAGGTGGATCAACGCGCAAAGCTGGAAGCTATTTATGGAAACGCGCGTGAAGGGATCGGATGGAACGAATTACTTATCTTTGGAAGATTTCGAAGATTTGTTAGTTTGTTGAAGATATTATCTTATTCCCTAAGTAAGATATATCTAGATAGATGATCAATATATTTTAGGATAGAATTTATTCTAGCCGAGTAGTATATATAGATCATTGTATTAGGGTTGTGAGTTACGCTTTTTCAAGAGAGTTGAGAGAGCTGTGTGCCTGAGTTAAGAACACACGAAGTACTCTAGGTCAAGTTGTGTACGTGAGCTAGAGGTGTGGGTCAAGTCCGTTGAGTCGAATTACGAGTGTGTCCGACGCTGAAGGATCAAGGTCTGGGTAGAAGGTATTGTGTAAACCTTAAGATCAAGGATTCGCGTTTGTATGTTCATACTTGGTAATAACAAAAGGCTGGCTTGATTTGAATTACTTTGTGTCAACTATAACTTGTTTGATCTGTTTGTTATTTCCGCTGCCCGGTTTGTTGATCCCTCTGGAGGATCAACATCCGTATATTGACACACGTAGATCCTACAATTGGTATCAGAGCCTGCGTGCTCTAGTCTGTGTGTTTGTGTCAAACAGGTTTTTAGATGGAGAAACAACTTCAAGAACTTGGTGTCTCTAACTCCAAGCCCCCGTTGCTGCTCCCGGGTCAGTACAATCAATGGCAAGACGCTATGTCTGATTGGATCAAGGGAAAGAACTTCCAGTCCTGGTTGGCTATCGAACTAGGAGACTTCGAAGTTGATGCTGAGAAAAAGGCTAATCCCAGAACCATGGGACCAGATGATTTCAAGGCAATGGAAGCCAACTTCCTTGCTAAGACCTTCATCACATGTGGGATCACCAAGGAGGACAAGAACAAGGTCGGCAATCTGAAAAATGCCAAGGCGATGTGGGAAGCCCTGAGTGATATCCACAACGGTACCACCGAGATGAAGGATGACTTGATCCTTGCTACCCAGAAGGAGTTCCTCACCTTCAAAATGAGGGAAGAGGAAACTGTATCCTCCTATCAGTCTAGATTTACCGCTCTTGATACTAAAATGATTAGTCTAGGTCTTAATGAAGAAAAGATTTCGACTAAGACTAAAGTTAGAGTGTTAATCAATGGACTTACTGGTGATTGGGAACATAGTCGTCTAACCTTCCATGAAAATGAAAAGAACAAGTCTCTTAAACTGCATGAGTTTTTTGCAAAGCTAACAAAGTATGAGATTGAAAGGAATTGTTACAGGGAAGGGAAGACATCTGCTAAGTCCCTTGCTCTCAAACTTGAGAAGGCTATGAACTACATAGTAGAGGAAGGTGAAGAGGATATCGTTGATCCTGATGATCAAACTGCTCTCTTCACTAGAGCAATGAGAAGGCTTTGGAACAAAGGGAAATTCCCAGGTGATCGCTTCAAATACTCTGGTGAACGCCGTGGGAACAATGAGGAAGCTAGGGACATCAAGGACGTCACCTGCTATCGGTGTCGTGACAAGGGTCATTATGCTAAATTCTGCCCTAAAGGATCAGAAGGAGATAGACCCAACAAGATGAAAAACAAGGAAAGAGCCTTTGCTGCATGCTGGGGATCAGATGCAGAGGAAGAAGAGGAAGAAGAGGAGCACCACACGTGCAAAATGGCTATTGCTACACCAGAGTCCTCGTCATCTGAGGTACCTGAATCTGAATTCCTTGATTCCTTGAAAGATCTATCTAAGGAAAGTTTGATTAAAATGATAACTGAATTGCATAATGACACCATTGATGCTCAGATTGAATTCACTAAAGCTAATGACATGTGCAATGAACTAAAAGAATCTCTTGAAAGTGCTTCTGAAAAATCTGTTGATCCTTGTAAACACTGTCCTAAACTTGAAATCAAGATTCTCAACATGACTACCACTATTGAAGAGCTAAATGATGAAATTGTTGCTTTAAATACTGAAAAAGGTGTTTTGTTGACTAAACTTGATATTGCTAAGGGTAAACAGGAAGTTGTTGATGTAGGTCCTACCTTTGTTCCCCAAAGATTCGGGATAGGTTACACAGGGGATAAAGAGAAGGATGGGGCTCATAAGAATTTTGATGTTGCTGAGTTATATGAACAGAGGGGTAGAGAACTACAGAGCCTTAAGGATAGGAACTTGCACTTGACCAAAAGAATTCTGGTTTTAGAGCAAGGTGAGGAGAAAAACCCGAGTGAGGACTCTGAGTGGTATGTAGGTAAACCAGCCCATAAAATGTTCATAAAACAATCTAAGGGAAGGGAGCCCAAGGACCTCAACAAGGATAGGATCAATGAGAGAAGAATCCAGAAACCTCACCCTAAGTATCACATGGGAGCTTACTTTATGACTTGTTGGTACTGTGGTGATGGGGGACATAGGAAAGCTGACTGTGAAAAAAGAAAGTCCCAAGCTGAGAAGAGTGAGATTAGGACCAATGAAGCTAGTACCTCTCAGGAAGCCCCTAGGACCAGACCTGCTAGGAATAGAGCTCCTAGGAACAATGGACCTAGGAACAATAGACCTAGAAATAATAGGCCTAGCAACTACCCTCGTAGAGCCCCCAGGAATGTTCAGCGTGCTAACCAAGGTCCGCCTAGGATCAAGAAACTTGCCTCTCAAAATGCATGCAATATAGTAAATCTGCTTGATTTTTATGAAGCTAATCCTGAGGAACAAAGAAAGTATCAGTATCTTGCTCGACCTAGTCAAGCGAAGCTTGTCTGGGTCGTTAAGGACTAATCTTTTAAATGCAGGGTGTTGTGAGTGAGGAGAACAGGTGGTACTTTGATAGTGGATGTTCGTGCCACATGACCGGTAACAGAAACAACCTCAACTCACTAAACACAAGTGCTAGAGGAGCTGTGTCCTTTGGCAACAAGAATGAAGGCAAAATCTTAGGGACTGGCGTAGTAAGGATCAATGACAGTGTACAAGTGCAGGATGTAAAGCTTGTGAATGATCTTGGATTCAACCTACTTAGCATTGCTCAAATCTGTGATCAAGGAGACAATGAAGTGATTTTTTCTTCCAAGGAATGTCTCGTCAAAGGCAGAAAGAATGGAGAAGTGGTACTCAGAGGTAACAGGTTCAACAATGTTTACATTCTTGATCCCTCTTTTAAACCACTTCAGGGAATTTGTTTGGTAACAATTGCTGATACTAGTGCCCTCTGGCACAAGCGTGTTGGACACGCGAGCTCTCACCTTTTGTTCAAGCTTTTCAAACAGGACCTAGTAACCGGATTACCATGCGTTCAACAAGACCAGGGATCAATCTGTAACGCTTGCGTTACAGGGAAACAATCCCGTAGTTCCTTCAAGTCGAAGAATGTTGTGAGCACATCACGCCCACTGGAATTGCTCCATATGGACTTATGTGGACCAATGAGGGTGGCTAGTCATTCCGGGAGTCAATATATCTTTGTTATTATTGATGACTATTCTAGGTACACTTGGACCATCTTTCTCAAGAACAAGAGCGAGGCGTTCCAAGAGTTTGAGGTGCTTGTCAAACAATTGGAGGTTCGTGTGGGACAAAAGCTTGGTGCTATCCGGTCGGATCATGGGACAGAGTTTGAGAACGCTTCATTCCTACGATTTTGTAGGACCAATGGAGTTTCTCATAACTTCTCTGCCCCTCTCACACCTCAACAGAATGGAGTGGTAGAGCGCAAGAACAGGACTCTGGAAGATATGTCCAGGACCATGCTGATTGATAGTGGACTTCCACAAGTCTATTGGGCCGAAGCCGTCAACACGGCTTGCATTCGATGTGATGTCTCTTGGAACTACTAGCATTCGATGTGATAACACTAGTGCCATAGATATTTCCAAAAACCCTGTTCATCATTCTCGTACTAAACATATTGAAATTCGCCATCATTTTTTACGAGACAATGTTGATAATGGTTTGGTTAAGTTGGATCATTGCAGGACCGAAAACCAAGTGGCAGACATTTTCACCAAGGCATTGGATAGAAAACCCTTTGAGCATCTGAGGATACTCTTAGGCATGATCACCATGAACTAAGTCAAGTCCCGGTCCTCTATTCCCCCAATGACTGGCTAAAATAACTCTTTGATCCAGGGGGAACAACACTGCTAAGTGCTATCTTCTTGACTATGTGCGTTCATGATGATTTACTTGTTTTTGATTATTGATCCATGTTGCTCTCATTCAATTACTTGAGCTATCATTTTTAAAGCATGAAAACCTTTTCTTTGATCCCAAAATGACTAACTTGATCTTGTTATCCCATGTTATAAGCCGAAATGATAGTTAGTCATAGACCGTCCCAAGCCTTGATCCAGGTAAATGTTTCCTATGAGCATATCTTTGTTGATCCTTTCTTTTACGGGATTTACTTATCTGGATCAATTTACTGACCTTGCTTGTGTGAAAATATTTGTTTTGGATATGCATGTGAGTTTTTCTTGTTACCTATTTGCTATCCAAAACCTACCCTTCTTATTCACTCAAGTATGTGCGTGGGATCAGTCCAAAGGATCAGTCTGAGTTGTGCAGTATTTGGGATCAGTGTATGGGATCAGTCTAAGGAGCATTGCAATCAGGTGAAACAGCTAGTAACAATTGAGGAGACGGCTTGTTACCGTTACCGGGTGAATTTTTGAGCAGAAATTAGCCGTTGGAGGAGCAATAATTGCGCAGATTTTGAAAACAGAAATTTGCAGGGAGCCGTTGGTGACAAATTGGCGAACGTTGGGGGATCAATCTGAGGATCAGAAAGACAGGAAGATAGTCGCTCCCCTAATCATTACAGAGGCTCTCGCTGAGGAGCACGGGCTCAAGGATCTCTGGGAGCTCATTCAGTTTCAGGGCTGGGATCATCTGTCTGAAGAAAAGGTATCCGTTGACCCTGATCTTGTTCGATCCTTCTACTCCTCCTTCCAATGCTATGATACCCCTGTCTGTCTCTCTGGGGCTGCCAAGATCGGGACCAAAACCCTCGTCTTTTCTGCTGATGAGGTCGCTGATTGGTTGAAGATTCCGCATGAGGGGATCAATGTGTTGCCAACTACTGGAGTTTGGCCCGCTGACAAGGACAAAGACGAATTGATGGAAACTGTCTTTGGGAGCTCTGAGGCGAGAATGGCCACAGCTGATATGCCATTCCTGGTGAGGGTTGCCCACCAATACCTGGCCAAGGTCCTTCTACCCAGGCAGGAGAAGCGCAACAACCCCACCATAGCTGACGTTGTGCTTCTGGATCAGTTCCTCAGAAAAGAACCTCTTGATCTCTCCAAGCTCATTCTCCTTCATATGGGCAAGTGCACAGGCAAAACCCATTCCCTTCCGTACCCGGGTCTTGTTAAGACCATTCTTGAGAAGAGGGGCCTGTACCAGCCTAAGGAGGAACAGTCCTTTGGGTTCCCTCTGGCCAAGCACAACCTGGAGCGAATGGTTCATCAGGATCGACCTGCCCCCGCTGTAAAGAAGACCCCCAAGAAGAAATCTGCTCCCGAGGGCCACAGCTTACAGGGTATTGAGGATGAGTTGACTAGGATCAGAGAGCTCTTCGAGACGTTTGTCAGTTTCTATGTCTCCAGGGCTCAGCTTCAGGATGATCCCTCACTCCCTGAAGGCAAAGATGAATCCCCCTCCCATGCTTGAGTGAACCCCCCATTATGATCCCTAGCCCATTATATCTGATATTTTGAGTGTTTTCTATGTTTTTGTGTTCTGATTATGATAGTTCAGGATCCATCTCTTTTGCTTGCTCCCGGTTATGTAATCCAAAGCGTTAAAAGTAATGAATGAATTGCTATTTTCCTGAAGTGTTCTGTGCTTCTGTGTTAAAATGTTTCATAAGGATCAAATAGAGTTATTTGATGATGCCAAAAGGGGGAAGTTAGGAAAATTGCAGAGATGCGACTGGTTCTTGGTACAGAGGGATCGACCATATGCTAAGGGGGAACTATGCTGTCTTGTGAGTAAGTTCGGTGAAGATCCTACTCAGGGGGAACGTCTTACACTTTGTTATCATTTTTGTTAAATTTTCCCAAGTATTTGTCATCATCAAAAAGGGGGAAATTGTTGAGATGATGGTTAGTCCCGACAATCGATCCCGTTAGGTTTTGATGATGATTGAACACTTGAGAAACATTTAATATGGTTTGCTATATGTTTCAGGATCAAACAGGTTGTATTGAGCATGAAACAGAGCAGGAACATCCGATGGGATCAACCGGATCATCAAATAGCTGGCGCGCAAGCAGAAGCTATTTATGGAAGGTGGATCAACGCGCAAAGCTGGAAGCTATTTATGGAAACGCGCGTGAAGGGATCGGATGGAACGAATTACTTATCTTTGGAAGATTTCGAAGATTTGTTAGTTTGTTGAAGATATTATCTTATTCCCTAAGTAAGATATATCTAGATAGATGATCAATATATTTTAGGATAGAATTTATTCTAGCCGAGTAGTATATATAGATCATTGTATTAGGGTTGTGAGTTACGCTTTTTCAAGAGAGTTGAGAGAGCTGTGTGCCTGAGTTAAGAACACACGAAGTACTCTAGGTCAAGTTGTGTACGTGAGCTAGAGGTGTGGGTCAAGTCCGTTGAGTCGAATTACGAGTGTGTCCGACGCTGAAGGATCAAGGTCTGGGTAGAAGGTATTGTGTAAACCTTAAGATCAAGGATTCGCGTTTGTATGTTCATACTTGGTAATAACAAAAGGCTGGCTTGATTTGAATTACTTTGTGTCAACTATAACTTGTTTGATCTGTTTGTTATTTCCGCTGCCCGGTTTGTTGATCCCTCTGGAGGATCAACATCCGTATACTGACACACGTAGATCCTACACTACGAGAGCTGGCTTTTCGCGCTGAGGATGCCATCGACACCTACATTGTCGACGTGGGAGCAAAGGCTTACATGAAGAATTTCTTCTTCAAGCTGGCCAACATCATGTCTCATCCTTATGCACTTCACATGTTAAGAATGGAGATAGAGGCCATCCAACGAGAAATACAAGATGCTCATAAGAGATTCGAAACATATGGTTTGATTGTGCAAAACGTCAATGGCGGCTCCCAACAACATGGAGATTCTAACATTGGATCACGCGCTCCCCCGGCTGAAAACTTCATTCACCTTGACGATGTTGTTGTCGTAGGGATTGACGACGTTATTACCAAACTCGCGAACCGCCTTACAGACCTCAATGATGATTTCCAAGTTCTTGGCATCGTTGGCACCGGAGGTGCAGGTAAATCAACTTTAGCTACCCAACTTTTTCGACATAACAGAGTCGCAAGCGTGTTCCCTCATCGAGCATTTGTTTCCGTATCTCAACAATGGAGAAGAATAGATCTCCTCGAGCGTATATATAAGCAAATAAAGGGAGATAAAGAGGCTATTCCTTCTACTGAAAGTGAACTAGTGAAAGAGCTTTATGACTTTATGAAGGATAGACAATGTTTGGTTGTCCTTGATGACATTTGGAAGAAGGAAGCTTGGGATGATATTTATCCTATACTTCCTTGTGCTAAGAAAGTTGGTTGTAGGGTTATACTCACAACTCGAATAGAAGAGGTCCCTTCATATGCCGACAACAAATGCATCATTCATAACCCACAACTCCTCAACGAGGATCAAAAGTGGGCGTTGTTTAGCAAGCTTGCGATGGAGGGGCGACCGCACATTGGAAAGAGTGGTGATCAATATGAGAAGTTGGGAAGACAAATGCTAGGAAAATTTGAAGGGTTACCTCTTGCTATTGTAACTCTTGCCGGTGTCTTACGAACAAAGCGAGAACTTTATGAATGGGAGGAGATCAGTAAGGCTTGTAGAGAAATCATTCTCAAAGGAAAAGGGAGCCCGAATTATGGAGTTGTTGAGAATATGCTCGAGTTGAGCTATCTTGACATGCCCGATTATTTGAAGCCATGCTTTCTATACTTGGCAATCTTCCTAGAAGATTACGATATTGAAGCCCACCGTTTGATTCTAATGTGGGTTGCTGAAGGGTTTATCACAAATGGTCTGCTAGGTAAAGCACAAGGAACTCTTGAAGATGCAGGGATGCGGTTGCTTAGCGAGCTAGCTCAACGGTGCGTCCTTCAAGTCACCCGTAGAAATGCTCGAGGTCAAATCGAGTGCTTTCGCCTTCATGACTTGATGCGAGAGCTTTGCTTGGAAAAGGCCAAGGAAATTCAATTTATTGGGACGATTTCTCCCGAGTCTCCAGTTGGAAGCGAATCAAACCAACCAAGACGGGTATCGGTTTACTCGAGGTAATTTATTCTATTTGTCGTTTAGAATAAGTACTTCCCACATCACATGTAGTGATCGATGTGGCGATAGTCATTCATTCTTCATATTCATGCATGCGTATACATACTCCATCATCATGTGGTTCAATTCTTGCAGGAGCAATTTTCCTACAAAAAACCCAAGTTTGAGAACATTTGTTGATTTTGACATATACACCTCAGGGGATGAAGTAACAATTAGAAACTCAGAGCTACTAGGGCGTTGCAAACTATTGAGAGTTCTGAGGATGGAGGGAGGTGACATATCCAAGCGCATAGGCAAGCTTGTACACCTCAGATTTCTTGAGCTGCCAAAGACCATAAAAGATATAGAAAACCTATGGAACACGTCAGAGGGTGAGATTCTTGAGCTGCCAAAGTCCATAAAAGATTTACGAAACCTCTTGTACTTCTTGTGGTATACTTATGGTGACAGGGAAGTGGAAGTGCCCAACGATCTCTTTTGTAACATGGAGAATCTTAGGGAAGTGGAACTACCTTGGCGTCTAAAGCGTGGCGGCTCCGACTCCTTCAACCGCACTTTCGGGCTAAGCGGCTGCAAGAAGTTGCAGTCTTTGAAGAGCGGTGCAGGGACATGGATGGTGAAAGACTTGCCAGCATTGAGCTCAACGGTTCGGAGCCTCTCCATACGTCGTGTGCACACTAAGGAGGAGTTAGAAGCTATCTATCAATGTCCAAGCATCGTGGAAGACCATCTTGATACGTTGAAGTGCCTTATATACGAGGACGGTTTGGAGTTTGACCTCCAGAGAATAAGACATTGCAGAACGTTATGGAGTCTCAAGTTAGAATGGTGTCGGTTGAGGTTTGGGGAGTTGGGAGCTCCTCTTGTGTTTCCTCCTAATTTGGTAGAACTCTATTTGTCCTTGAAAGGGATGGAAGAAAGGGAATGTGATTTTATGCAAGTTCTTGGCGAGCTTTCAAGTCTCAAAACCCTCACTCTATCATCATTTAATGATTACAAGAGGAAAGGAGTCAAAAGACTAAGCTGTAAAGCTAGTGCATTTCCACAGCTCCAGAAACTTGAATTGTCGGGCCACCCTAGTTTAGAGGAATGGATAATGGAAGAAGGTGCAATGCCTCATCTCACCAAGTTGAAGATCGATTCGTGTCCGGAATTGAAGAGGCTTCCTCAAAGTATAAGATCCATCACTACCCTAAAAGTGTTGGAGGTTACCAACATGCCAGAAGAGTTTTGCGAGAGGCTTGGGCTTGGAGGAGGATCAAGTGTCGGGGAGGATTGCTACATTACTCAACACATTCCCCCAGTCAAATTCAGTCCCTTTAATGTGGCTGACTTGTGATCGGTAAGCTTCCATTATTCTATATATACAGCTTATATTATCATCTTCTTTTTTTTTTTGAATAAAAGGGGGTAATTTTATTCACAAAAACGTGGCCTTAAAAAAATGCTAGTTCGAGACTAGCTACTTACATCATCTCCTAGCTCTAACGAAACTAGAAGTCTTTTATCTTTCCTCGACTTAGCCTTACATCTAGCTCTAAGGCTATTCCTAACAAAACTTATGCTCATTCTAGTACAGATGTTAACTTCCAAATGCTCATTAGAAAAAACAAGCCTATCATCTTGATAGCTCTAAAATTATATATATATATGGGAGGGATATATATTGATCTTTCTCTACAGCTTACATTATTCAACACATACCCTCAGTCAAATATTGATCTTTCTCTTATATCTATATATACATATGGGAGGGATATATATTTGTAATTAAATCTTGCTCTAAAATCAAACTAACTAGATAGCTCGATCTTAACTTGTTTTCGTTTTTAGAGAGGTGCTTGGAATGGATGTCGAGGGTCACCATAAACCCGCCTGACTGCCTGTTCGTGTTTGGAGGCATCACACTTTCCAATCCGGAAATTGCTCACTCCGTTCAATAATTTGTTCCATGAATTAAGTTGAACTCCAATGCTGTGTGTTTTTCTGTTCTCCTCGTCATTTCCTTGTATTTGTACCATATAAGCTTTTCATTTACATTTGAATCTTTCTAATTGTGAAACTCGGAACACAACAGTTGTGTTTATTTGGGGTCATCATGAATTGCATTTGTATTTCTTCTTACATATTCCGTTTCAATCTTTTCAAATCATATGACCTGCTATTCCTAATTACAAACTTCACCCACATGCATATATACCAAACACATTACTAGCTAGCTAGTATATAGTAGAAACAGGAGCGATCAAAACAAATTAAGACCACCATATATAGTTAGCAAACTAGAAAATGAACCGAATACACACGCACTAAACACACGAAAGAAACTACATCAAACATCTTTAATTGTGCTAATTATAGATTAAGCATGTGACTTTAATTTCCTCTGCTTGTGATCGCTCCTGATGACGTAACAGCCAACTGAATACACGACAATGAGAATGGCAAGGATGACGGCATTCGCAACCGCAAAGTGACGCCACCATTTCCTGATGTTGAACAGCACTCCCGCCTTGCAAGAACTGCACTCGTAGCACAGTTTTCGACCGTTGTTGCTCCACATGTCGCAATCCGGGTTCGTTGAGTTCGAGCCGCTCTTCGTGGGCTCCCAATAGGTGGAGTTCACCATTGTGAACCCACACTCTGTTGGAGGCTTACAACACCCTCCCTAGTGTGTCGTATAATAACATACATAAGACGAAAGTCGTTTACCAATTAGCCAATCATGCTCAAGATAAGTCAATTAGTTGTAAGAATCATGCTAAGCTAAGGGTATATCCATAGAGAAGATACTTGGCGGTAGTATTTAATTTTCTAAAATATACATACATACATATGTAGGGTTACAAATATGGTGTTAGGTAAGCATTCATCATCATTTATATGATTAATTTACCCAAGGAAAATTACGAATTTTAGTTCAATCATACCATAGTTATATTGGGTTTTCAGTTTTCTTACCAAAATTTACACTTGGATACAGAAATCTATAAGCGTACTCTAAATTCAAACAAAATCTATCGTCTTTATATCCTTTAATGGAACTATGAAGATCCCATAATTATAACAAACCAAATTGACTCCAAATAAGGAAGGGAAAATAGTGTTCATTTAACTTGCTGATAATTAAACTGACGAAACAGTTAATCACGTACTACGTACTGACTCATGGGTGCATACCTGAATAGGAGAGATGGTGTTCTTGTAAAAGTCAATCTTCTTGTCACAAACCTTGGCATCGACCAAACAGCTCCTAATCCGTCTCCAATTCCTCCCATTCACCACATGCTTCTGCAACCAGTGCGAGTAGTCCCCTAGCCTCGTCTGATCCGAGAACCCGAACCCCGAAACCGCCTTCCCAGCGCCCCTGTTGGTGACTGCAAACACGAACACCGAGAAAACGATCCATCCGACGATGATGAGGAAGATGAGGCCCACGTAGGCCCACATGAGGGCCCTGACCCGGCACCACGACCCGAGCAGGCCGAGCACGGACACAGCCAGGAGGCCAAGCCCACCTACTAAAAGAGGCCACTGGAGCGCGCGTTGGCAGTGGGTTGGGTTCCCCTGCCCGGCAAAGAACCGGAGGTAGAGGTAGAACCCGAGCGCCGCCAGGGAGACGGTGGTGGTGACGACGTTGATGACGGTGATTGTGGCGTTGCTTAGGCGGCGCATGGTGGCAATTTTAACCGGAGAGGAGGAAGAAAGGGAGTTGTTTACTTGAGAGCGAAATGCGTAGTCTACCACGAATGATAAGGGAGGAAATAAAACAGTTACTTGGGTCTAGGGATATTGGCGGTTACCTTGCACGTTCGTTTGAGTTTATCTTTTTTTATGTGACCGTTACATGATTACATACATGATCACACAGAAGGGGAACGTAATTTAGGCGTTAGTTTTGATCAGCAGGTGTATATATTCAAATTAATTCGAATTTTGAAATTAAATTTGAATCATCTAACCTATCACAAACTGGTGGTTTTTAGGTTTCTGTAACCTTCAAACTAGTGATAAAACAATAAATTCAGGATCCTGAGGAAATAGAATATCTAGACTGCTGGAAGTATTTTACATATATAACAGCTATGATATCAAATGATCCAAACATATTGCTTACAGTATAAATTACACACATAAGTACTTCTTCACCAGTTTACCAACATGATCATGATTTCTTCTCTATTTCATCCAGGAATTGCTGAAGGTCCTCCGGATTGAGATTGGATAGACCTGCAAATGTGAGCAATCCTCATCATGTAACCAGCTAACTTTCAGGAGGATAAACTTCAATGATTAAAGAAACTAAAACAAGGCAATTCTTTACTGTGTTACCCACTTACCCTTGCTGCAAGTGACTTTGGATATATCTTCATTTGCTCTGTTTATCCTCTCTCTCCTTCCGTTTGTATTTTCCTCCATCCGCTTCACCCTCAGCTTCTCCATTTTTGCACGAAGCTCAGCTGCGGTTTTCATCATCTCTGAGGATAACAGTTATAGACTAGTTCAGTGAAATCACATACTTGACACTTATCAGAATATCACACTGACAGCAAGTTACTTGGCATTAGCAATGCAATGGCATACGGCCCGACTAGCCAACTTGGCAATAATATTTCCCAGAGAATACATCAAAGGTTTTTAGTGTCAAAGGTGTAACTGTACATAACAGCTTTAAGATGTGTTCGACTCACACACAAGTGCTATACTATTGATGGTACAATGCAGTTGAATTCATCACTCTCTTCCAGAAATGACATGGGCAAGGACAATATATATCCATGTCATTCGGAAATCACATATATAGGCAAATATTACAAAGCAAAAGTATTCAAGGAAGTATAATTGAAAGTCCCTTATTACCTCCAAACATTTCATGCACATGTTGATCATACGGCTTCAATGCTTCAGTCACAGAAGTAGCACAGTGGCTGCTCATATTGTACTGCCTTTCTAATGCCTGAAGCTCTCTGTTGAGCTCAGCATTCTCCTTTCCGATCTTGAGTTGCAAAATCCATTTTAAGAAGCATGTTAACAAGAAAACAGGAACATATAAATGACCTATAAGACTTCAGCTTACTTGAGAAAGTCTGGTCCTCAGCATATCAAGTTGTGGATCAGATTGCTGATCATTAAGTACATCGAGATCCATTGCCAAGTCATTCATAGGCTCATTCTGTCAAGAAATATTAGTTGTCAAAATTCGCAAAACCATCCTTAGCCTACAAGCTACAACCTATATGAAAAATTGATTTGAAGAAGAGAGTAAACATAACCTACAAGCTGCATTCAACAACCACTGTGATGTGAAACAGCTACTAAAATACTTTCACACCATGAAAATACAACACTTTGACTTAACAAATCTTGAAATTTTCATGTTCTGTCAATGATGTAAAGCCGCTACTGCATTTTTTTGGAAAGAAAGACAAACCTTATCAGGTAGCACAAAACCATCCGGCACAACAAAGCAGTGGCGAAGGCAATACTTTTCCCACATATCCAGCCTCTTATTTAAAGTAGCCTCAACCCTAGCCTGAACAGCATCAACCCCCTGCATAGAAAAGAAATCAGGACCTTCAATTTGCAGCTAACATAATTGATTATTAACCTAAGTTCTCATACTCCAAGGAAGAAAACCAAACATATTCTTGGTGCACAACTTCTATTGAAGGATCTCATTCAACGTAACCCTAATTCCTACACCAACATTTGACAACATCAATTATCCCCAATTTACATGCTCAATTGACATATCTAAAATTACTAGATGCAAAAAGCTTGAAATTGGGACCAAATTGCTCAATCTCAGATTCTCAGGTTCTGCGAGTAATAGCTAGGTAAACAGGGAAATGCAAAAAAGAAGTGCAGGTAATGCAAATCCAACTGAACCTTTTTCAAATCAGCGGCTCTATCTGTGCCATCGGAATTCAATAAGGCCGACACCTCTCTGTAATCGAAAAAAAAACGACACATACGCTCAGAGGAAACCCTAGCAATCGACAGAAAGAAAGAACGAAAGAGGTGAAGGGGATTACTGGTGAAAAGTGTCGAAAGCGCCATCAACCAAGTCCTCGACTGTGTTAAGCACTTCGTTGATGAACAGCTGAGGCTTCAAGTTCAGAGATTCGAAGATCGCTTCGCTTTCGCTGCCTTCCATTTCCGTCATCCACAGACCCAGGGTTCTGAATATTTCCCGCCAATCGCACTACTCTGACTGATTTATCCTTTTTCCTTTCTTTCCTTTTTGTAATTTTTTTTTTTTTTTTTTTGCTCTCGCATCCGGTTCGGCTAGTAAACCCCGCCTACATCCGGACCGGGTACTGCAGTGGCCCTGTGAAGGGGGCGACCCTCCCAATTCCGTTGTTCCGTCCACGCTGTCAAGGAGATTCGAACTTCGAACCTCTTGAACAAGCGCTTAAGGGGTCAAGTGCCACATCCCACTAGACCAACGGGTGATTGGTTTTTTGTAATTTTTTTGACCCTAATAAAAAGAAAAAGTCTGGGCACAAAATAAAAATAAAAAATTGCAATAAAAGAGTGGTTCTTTGCACTCGCACACAGTTTTCCCCAAATCCTCCATTCATTGCCCAAAGGAAAGAGATAGAGAGAAAGAATTGAAAAATTCATCCTCATGCGCTCATAATTTCTCTTCTAGCCTTCTAGGGATGCCAAGGGGAAGCTCAAAAATGGGAATCCAATCTGTCTACGACCTTTGCAAGAAGACGCTTACGCCTTCTGGAATCGTCTCTCCTTCCTCTCAAGTTGTACAGAGTCTCTGCTCTCTTCTAGGTATTCTTAATTTGCCCCAATTTTTTCGAATTTGGTTGTTCGAGCCTCTGCAATTTGATTGCTTTTCGTTTTGTTAATTGAGATTTTGGTTCTTGATTCTGTATTCTAGATACTCTTACTCCAGAAGATGTTGGGCTGAAGGAGGAGAATGTAGGGGATGATCGTGGTTATGGCCTTTCTTCATTGAACCCCTTCAATCGGATTGCTCGGTGGGCTCAGCCTATAACCTATGTAGATGTAGTTCAGGATAATAGCTTTACGGTAAATCTCTGGCTTTTCATCTTTGTCCTTGTATTTGTGCCTAGAACTCTTTGATTTATGCATTAAACTTGGCCAAGATGAATTTAGGGTTTCAATTATAATTTCAATTTCTTGAAGCTTTGTGCTTGGTGCCTAAAATTATTCTAGTTCTTTTGTGGAAGGTGTAGAACCTTTGAAGTGATACAGAAACTGTACTTCCATTAGTTCCATGTCCTAGGCAATCAAATACCTTCTTAAGCAGCTATGAAAAATGTACTATCTTTTTTGTCAAAAAAAAAACTTGTCTAGTTATTGTGAATGTGTCTTTGTTTTTGTGTATTGTCCTTGTCTTCGGTGTTTGGTGACAGTATGTGTCATGATGTAGATGTGCATTTTCTGCTTTCCAACCTCCTCAGTTATACCACTCCATGACCATCCTTCGATGACGGTTTTCAGCAAAATTCTATATGGATCCTTGCATGTGAAGGCCTATGACTGGGTTGAGCCTCCAAGGATCACAACAGTCAGAGGACCAACCTCCTTTCATGGTATTCTCACATTTGCAAGTTCAATGAAATCAACTACTGTAAACAAGTTGATTTTTTGTGTTGAATTTCTGTGGGTTCACATTTGCATATTTTGCTTTGAGGATGTGGTAAAGCAGTAATAAAATCTTAGCAACACTATATCGTATTGCTTTCCTCAAAAAATTCACGAGTTTCTATGTTGCTGAGGGATTTGAAGTACTGTCAGTTTGGAGGTGTTTTGTCCTTGGATTAATACTAGTAGGCTAAATTCCTCCTGCTTAAGTTCGTGTTTCTACCATTACCTTCAAGTATTTGACAGTGGATCTTTGTTTTACTCAGTCAGATTGGCGAAGCTGAGCCTGGATAAACTTCTTACTCCATCGACAGGCACTGCCGTACTCTTCCCGAAAAGTGGAGGAAATTTGCATTGCTTCACTGCCATCACTCCGTGTGCAGTGCTTGACGTTCTCACGCCGCCTTATGAAGAAAGTTTAGGCAGGAAATGCACTTACTACCATGACTACCCGTATTCGAGTGTGTGTAAGTAATGAGTATGATATTCATTTTTCTCATTTCACCTGAGAAACCTTCATTTTTCTTGCATTGACTGATTTCCTTGTATCAAATCTCTTTCAGCTAAAGGCGAACCATTACCAGGCGATGGGAAAGAAGAGGACTATGCATGGCTTGCTGAGATAAACACGCCCGATGATCTCAGCATGGTTACAGGAGTTTATTCGGGTCCCGAAATCCAGCTTTAGACGCTAAAAGCGACCCCCGATCATCGAGCTAACGGCTTTGCAGACGATGATTAGCAGATTCAGCTGTGTAAAGATGTAAGGGCCTTGCTCTCAGTTGTGTAGAATTTAACAGGAGTAGACCTTGCTAGGGTACTGAAACTCTAAAACTGCAGTGTATTACATTCTGTTTGTAGTTTAGTTGCTGCATAATTACCTCTTGGAGTTGCTTTTGAAACACCTTGGCAAACCCTACTTCTGGAAAGTTTTATAAGCTGAGATATGCAAATCTTGTACATCTTGCTGAACGTGTGTTTAGGGTTGCACATGTTGTTTAGGCAGGATGCCATGAACCGGATTTGCTCAAAATGATGGGCAGATAACCACTAGCCCCTGAACCTAACTTGTCAAAGTTAGTATTCACTATTGACACTTGCCTAATTT
Organism: Polygonum aviculare; assembly: GCA_934048045.1. Taxonomy (NCBI): domain Eukaryota; kingdom Viridiplantae; phylum Streptophyta; class Magnoliopsida; order Caryophyllales; family Polygonaceae; genus Polygonum; species Polygonum aviculare. The sequence continues at coordinate 2,584,154 of OW204024.1, forward strand.
CCATTTTGGAATTTTTTGGTCCTCATTTTGAGAAAATTATGAAACAATCCTTCAAATAAACTTATTATTTACATAATTTTTTATATTAGGAACAGTGATAAAGTAATCCAATTATTAAATTTAAATGACTCGTTATTTTTATATAAATCTTGAAAATCCGTCATTTTGAACACCTTTAAATTTCGGCACAGTAACTTGAAAGTATTTCCATTCTGGACCATTTTTTATCGCAAATTACAAACTGTCCTCTTTTTAGTTAAAATATGAGGAAAAGTACAAAGATACCTTAACTTCCCTTCTTAATATTGACATATGTTAACATCCAAATTTTAATTTGGCTCCTAGTTTTAGAAATATGTACGTTACGTAATTATATATATGCCAATTCACATACAAAGTTAGTTGTAAAATTATTACCTTTCATTGTATACAAATTGCAATGCAGCCCACTTTGAGCAACTATAACTATAAATTTTATTTATGCATGGTAATTTTATTGTCATCCCGAAATACGAAAACTGTACAACTATCATCCCTTTTCATAGTTTTGAATTTTGTTTTTTAGCCCCTTGTTTTTAAACAACTAATTTAGCATATGACCTTCTACATAAGTGAAACCGACAACTTGTCCTAACTTTTAAATTTTTTTTTAACTTGTCCTAACTTTTAAATTTTAATCCTGAACGTGTTGACAAATCGTGGAAACTTATGAACAACTTGGAAATTCTATTCGGCCTTCATTTGAGGAAATTTCATTTTTGTCCGTAGTCTTAGGAAAACTACAAAAACTACCCCACTCTATATTAAATTTTATTTTAAGTAAACATTAATTTAAAAAAATAGAAAGCGCATATAAATCTAGGACCAGATCTCGCGATTAGTATCATGAAATTCGCCTATTGACTCCATTGTAGGAAGCAAGCAGTTCAGAGAAATGGGGTGCTCATTCTCCGGCCTGAATGCACTCTACGACGCCGTTAACGGCGGCGGAGATCTGTGGATCAACGAAAACCGATTCAAGATCGTCAGGCAACTCGGCGAAGGCGGCTTCGCCTACGTCTTCCTCGTCAAAGAGGTTCTTGCCGACAATTCTGCTTCTGGCGGCCTTGCTAAGAAATTGAAAGATCCTTCTTTCATCTCAGGTTCCGCTTTTCCTAGATCTCATTGTGAATCTCACTGTTTTCAAGCTCCTGTGATGTGCTGGCTCTTTGATGAGAATTTATGCTTCAGATTGTTTGATCCGTTGAGAATTTTACATGTATTGACTTCAGATTTGTGGATTTGTGCCATTTTGCGAGTGGTGTGGACTCTAATTGCTGAATCAGATCAATGCGTTCTTTCTTTGATCCACTTAAAATTTTGAAATCTGCAAGCTGCAATGTAGTAGTCCGGAGACTGTAGATCTTCCTGATGAGTTGTTTGATTGTAAACTAATGCAAAACCGATGGCTACTTTCGCAATTTTTTTGTTCGATTCTAGCTTTTGATGTTTAATCTGTGATGGTGTGTGATTGAATCGTGCTATCTTGTAGATGATGGGACCTATGCCATGAAGAAGGTTTTGATTCAGGACAAGGAGCAGCTGGAGTTGGTGAGAGAAGAGATCCGTGTTACGTCGTTATTTAGCCATCGGAATCTGCTGCCTCTTCTTGATCATGCTATAATTGAAATCAAGGTAATCCCTACCTGAAGAGTTATTGTATTGCTCCAGTTTGATTGAAAAAAGAAAGAGAGTAATTGTGGTTTCAGTTAGTTGCTTGTGCTCATTGTTTTACTTTTTGCTGAAAACTTTTTAAGTTGTTGCCTGTCCAGCTTCTTTTTGGTTGCCTTTCGTGTAGCACAACTGCTTTTCATTCTTTTATCACTTCTGGTATTTATTACATTTCTTTTTTCTGATTGGTATGATTGTGTACTCACTGGAAAGGTCCTATTTCATTGATTTAGGCTACCCAAGAACATGGTAAAAAGCATGAAGCGTATTTGCTCTTTCCAGTCCATCTTGATGGGACTTTAGTTGACAATGCAAACTCCATGAAGGCAAAGAAGGAGGTGTTTTCTACATCAGATGTTCTTCAAATCTTTAGACAGGTGAATACTTGAAAGCTATTCTGTTCTGATGATTTGCAAGCTACTGGTTCTCGATAATGTTCATCTAATAATATCTTGAGTTGTTGATCTTTCTGGTAGTACACTGAGTAATAAGCTATTCAGGGATCAACTTCATCTTGAATTGAACATATGTATCAATATGTAAGAAATAAATGTTAGTTCCCCTATTCTGTGTAAAGCTTAACTTTTAATTTACTTTCAATTTATGTTAAGTTCATTTGTATCTTCTGTCTTGATTTCATAGTATGTTAGCCTGATGTTTTGCTAAGCTCAAAATTTGGTTCAGCTTTGTGCAGGACTGAAGCACATGCACAGTCTCAACCCACCCTATGCACACAATGACATCAAGCCTGGGAATGTTCTATTAACATATATTAAGGGACAAGCACCTCTTGCTATACTGATGGATTTTGGAAGTGCTCGACCTGCTAAGCGAGAAATTCGCTCTCGTACTGAAGCCCTGCAGCTGCAAGTAAGTGCAACTTTACTCTGCTCTCTGTTTCTATCTGATGCATTTTATTCAATGTTTGTGCTTATTGGATGGGCTGGTGATCGCATATTCAGAAAATTGGTTGACTTTTATGTGGTAGTTTTTTGTAAGGAGTGTACAAGATTGAATTATCTGACACTCTAGAAAGATATGTCACTGCTTCTGGTGTTGAAACAATATCTTTTTCTTTTATATCTTATAAAACTTGTGGAATTTTGATCGTCCGTTTTCAGATAAAACTAAATAGTAGAAATTTCAAAACTGTGATTTGTTTAGAGATTCTACCTAACAATATACGCATGTTAAAGATTCTACCTAAATTCAACTTGAGTGGACACAGATCACGAAAATGCAACCTTACCGAAGTCCTGATTAATGCTGACAAGGTTATCCTGAGCCCCAGATGAACGAAAACAAACCCAACTCACTCTGATTTGATTGCCACCTCTGCATGATACAAAGTCTTTTCTCTTACCTTCTTCCCCATTTCTGTTTTGAACCTTAAATATCCCCCACCAGCATGACTTATGAATAATCCAACACATGCAGTAGCAGATTTAGAAGTCATTTGCCAGATTTTAGCACCTTCTGGGTTTAAATGATTAGTGTATATTCAGACACTGCTAGTTTTGTATGACTGACCGAGTATGATGGGTAATCATGAGTCCTAATTTTCATGTTTATTGTAATGTATGTGCAGGAATGGGCATCTGAGCATTGTACAGCCCCTTACCGTGCTCCTGAATTATGGGATTGTCCAAGTCATGCTGATATAGATGAAAGAACTGATATTTGGTCTTTGGGTTGCACTTTGTATGCAATAATGTAAGTATTTATCTCTTTCGCTATTTTCTCTGTTTTGCATTCGTATATCTCATTTGAGGTATTTATTCAGCAATCTAATCTGTAAATCAAGGTGGACCAGAATATGATCATCCACGTACTGAACTTGAAAAACAAACTGCTTTCTAGCATAAATCCGATTTGATCTCTAATTTTTAACAAGCACTTCTACTGAACTCCTCTCTAATATTCTCATAGGTACGGCGTTTCTCCATTTGAGTACGCACTCGGAGAATCAGGTGGAAGCCTGCAACTTGCAATTGTGAATGCACAGGTAAAGTGGCCAACAGGCCCAAGCATCCCAAAATACCCAGAAGCACTTCACCAGTTTGTGACATGGATGCTTCAGCCACAGGCTACTGTTAGGCCTCGCATTGACGACATCGTCATTCATGTCGACAAGTTGATCACCAAGTACTCAAATTAGGAGACTGAGATCTTCACAGCTGTACCATGCATGAAAGCCTTACAAATCTTCCTATTAGACATATAAGTTATAGTCCTCCGTCCATATCTTGCATTCCTTACTTTCTTATATGCCAGGTGAAGTAAATTTTCACTGCTCAAGTGCTATGTAAGACCAATTTTTTTGGAGTTACATCTTCTTCTTCTTCTTTTAACTTTATGTTGAGGTATAGACGTATAGTACTTGCAGAGGGGTACTTTGTCAATTGGATGGTGATTTATATGGTTTTTACAGCTACAGTATAATACAAATGAGTTGTCTAATTATTATTTTTTCCAATTTACCCATCATGAAAATGATTTTGTATTTCGGAGATGTCAATGTTACTTCATAGAATGCCATGTCATACCTCATGTTTAATGTAAGACGACATTATCAAATACATTATTGGTTTTAGTTGGACAAATTAAACCAAGTTACCTAATTTCTAAAGTCAACTGGGATATTGTGTCAGGCCTGATTATTATAATGTATGTAAAACATTCATATAATACCACAGTTAAATGTCAAACAGGTGGGATTGAATTGAAATTGCTGTTGCTTTTACATAGCCCTGCATCTACATACATACTGCATACATATATATGTAGCTATCGTTTTCAATAGGGAGGTCAAATAAGAATGTGATAGGCATTTATATTATCTGTCCTTTTCTCTCCAATCTGTAAACAGATTGCTTTACTCCTCCCATGTGACCCAAAAGTATACTAAATTTACCCTACTCTTCTTGTCTTTTTTAGTACAAAACTAACATAGACATAGTTATGTATTTGCCATTTTTAAAAACAAGTCTTAATGTATTGGACAATTTTTAGATGAGAACAATACATTAAAGCTCACAAGAATGGCTCATCACTGTGGCATGTTTGAGAACTTATAATACAACTTACCCCTTCCAAAAATAGAAATGCAATACATGCAAAACAAAAATTACACCCACTTAATATATTTGTTCCCTAATTCACCACTAGCAATGAACTCAATCTTAGATCTTGATCATATGGTGCCATCATCATCTTCTAGCATGGATCTTTTTTTTGTTTGAAGATATTATACATCTCGAGCTTTGATCTATTACCTTTCGGTCGATTTAGCGCGCGTATGAAGACGCCTTTCGTGTTGGTTGGCGTTGATTCTTCCTTGATCTTTTTCCAGTATCTTCAACTCCTTTCTTCTTTGGCACCACCACTTGCTGCTCAGACTGCGCACGCGCCTTCTTCGTCGTCTTCTCTTCGTCTAAAGGGCCTTGTTCTTCTTCATTTACGTGCTTACTTCCATGGTTTGGCACTCTTTTTTCATCTACTTTCATCCATGGATGATGATGATGATGATAGTTGCTTGGACCAGAAGATGCATCAGACGCCTCCGAATCGTCATTGTCATCATGATCATGATCATGGGCATGATGTTGATCATTACCATCATCAACATCTTGTTGTTGAGAGTTAAAAGTTTGGCTCATGAGAGGAGATCCAAGGTACATTGTCCACCCAGATTCACTGCTACTTTGGCACTCATCTTGTTCATCTTTTGTTGGATCCATTAATCTTTAGTGGAAAGGGCAAAAAAATAAGAACTTGATCTAGCTTCGAACATGGAGGGAGGGGTTACAAAAGAGAGAGTGTAGCTATATATGAAAGCTATAAAAGATATATTGTGGGTTCTTCTTGGTTTCCTATAAGAGTACGTACGTTGTCAAAATATAGACTGGAAAATGACCATTAATTGTACCATACAACTCCCCAACAAAATTATGTGTAAAAAAGAAGGATTTATTACGTACAAGAATCCAGACCCGAAATCAATTCAACCGTACATTAATAATGTTGGTTCGGATACAAACATCTTGGAATGATACATAAGAGAATAAAATCATTTCATAATAGTTTTATCAATTAAATATAATGAATGAATAATGTCCAATTGATACATATTTTAAATTAAGTAGGAATGTTTGTATGTATATAAAGGGGTCAGAGATGTACACCTTGTATCCCGGAAGTCACACAAAAGAACATATATACCCTTAAAACTTTGATTAATGCATATTCATAAGAAGACAAAAATAAAATTCCAAATTTTCGCTGGTTTGAAAGCATCCCATTATGCCCACCCATATTGAATTATGTTAGACAAAGTCAACTTCACATTATTTACATATATATATATATAGGGTCAAACAATGTTATAGATTGTGAGATAAAACATTCTTGCCTCTAACCTTAAAAGTTATTTGGTCGGTTAGACACACATAATATGTTGGATTACATTCCACAATGATTTTTTAGTAAGTAAATACATATATTTCTTGCTAGCTAAAATCCAATATTTTATGTATAGCTGGGATTTTGAATGAATTAGGCGGTGGCATTGTTTGGATTGGGACAACATGATGCCACCAAGTCCCATAATGAAGATGATGGTGGTGGAAATTTAAGACCCTTCATAAATTGTCTGGAGGATTTCACTTCTTGCCAGAAAGCCAGCTATTTTATACTGTCACAAGAGAGGGAGAAAGCTATGGGATTCCATATAGTTCATCCATACATGCGTCAAACACTTGGTAAATGTGTAATGGATCAATAAATTGGAGGTTTTTGCATTGAAACAAATCAATAGGTCCGCCCCCAAATCTCAAGTTTGTGACCATTAGGCCTAAGTATTTTGACATTTTCTTATTTGAAATATTTTTTTTGTTGATTATTTTTACCTTAGAAGTTAGAACATCTATAGGCTCAACATCTTGTATATAACAGTAAAACCCTAAAATCCTAACACAAAAGAGTTAAAGAATTTTAAGGAGCCTTAATCAATATCTTAGACATTGTAGGTTAGAAAATTAATGTTTTGTTTAGCCTTTGTAAATTGCATTTGTCCTGCCTCCTGATCATTTATATATAAGAATCTTAATAAATTTAGAAGCTAAAACCCTATTTAAAAAATACAAACCCTATCACAAAAAAAAAACAAAGTTCTAATTACGAATGCCATATATATATATATATATATTTACATTTTTGTTATTATTCTTATGCCCTAGATAGAAAATTCGATACAAGGTTATTTAATATTAATATAAAAATATATTTTGAAATAAATAGTGTGTTGTTGAGTACATGGGGAGAAGGAGGGGAAGGTTGCTTGATTATGAGGAGACAAGTAGCATCCGTAGGTGGCTGAGGACTTAGCAAATACACATGCAAATACCATTAATTCAAATCTGCTCAGCTGCATGCATTATTTTTGCCCTAGTAAATGAAATGAGTTGGCCAGGCCGGAAGATGGAGCTTGATCATGAAAGCTGGAAGGTTGTAAATGCATGCTTCTTACGCAGATCAACCTCAGCCTTCAGGCATTAATAATCAAGCGGTTCAGCTTTCGAGATTGTATTCAGAGGTCTTCGGTTTGATTTTCCGATGAACCAACCATGCGCGCGCGCAAGGATTTCGTGTATATTGGAGACTAAAGTATACGTACTAGTAAGGTTCTAACTTTGACCGAAATTGTTTCGCCTAGGCTTTGATCGCTTATATATACGAGAGTCCTTATACAAAAAAATGTTTGTTGATAGCTTGTTATATATCCAAATGATTCAATGGCTTACAAGAAAGGGTGATGACCATTTAACAAGGTCTAGATCTATGTATGTATTGTGATGCAAATTGTTCCAAAATAGGTAGGAATAGGACCTCTTCCATTTACCCCATTTATCATCCATTTTTGTACTAGAAACCTCTTCTTACTTCAATTCTCTCTGTCTTGTCCATTATATATATATCGCATTCGCTCTCCTTTCATTAATTTTCTTTATTTTTGTACCTTTTTGTGTAAGCATATTTTCTTAGCACAATCTTCATTAGTGGACAACTATAACTAAATACATATACGATCACAATATATATATATAGTAAAGTACTAAGGGTCCATTGAGATTAACCATCAAACTTAATTATGAACTAATCGTTTCATCTTGAAATACCTAACTTACGATATTTCTGGCAGATTACTGTACATTCATATATACTCCCTCCGCTTCAAAATACATGACCATTTGGACATTGCACATATATTAAGAAAGAAGTGTTATTCCTATATTGCCCCTATCAAATGTAGAGTTAATTATTTGGGTAGAGAAATATGAAAAAGTGTGATGATTATGATAAAGATAATTATTAGGGGTATAGATGGAAAGAGATGGGAAAAAATGTGAAATTGTCAAGTATTATGAAACAAACAAAAGTTGCTATATGGTCATGTATTTTGAAACGGAGGGAGTATATAATATATACGGATATTTCACGTGGTAACCCCGAGGTATTGCTTAATTCACGAGGTGTACTAAAGATTGGTATATTTCATACGGTAACCCTAAACTTTATTCCAATTTTGTTTTGTACCCAAAACATTAAACTTAACGTTAACCGTGCTTCAAAATTTGAAAAAAAAGGAATGGAAAAATCATATGTGATACGATATGAAATCTCAAGTGAAATGTTTTATTAGCATATATATTTTTACGATTAATAAGATTTTTATATGATGATAGAAATCAAAGATTAAGTTAATTGTGACTTATCTAAATAAATATTTTAGAAAAATAGACTTGTATTAGTAATAGTTTTTTTGAAATAAAATGAATATTTTAATAGTTCTTATAAAATTATAATTAAATTAATAATGATAGAGTTATAGATCAATAGAATGTATAAATGAATATTATAACACAAATTTAGTTCATATATTTAAAAGATATTTTTCAAAGATATTGTTAGATATCTGAAGCTTAAATTATAAATTTATGGGACAAAAAAATACAGACAAAGAAATATGACGAATGTATATAATTATAAAAATACAATAAAAACAAAAATTCAGAGTGACAAATAATTTTGACAATATAACTATAGCTTGAATTTATAAAAAAGAATGTCTAAGCAAATAGTTGAAAAAGATAAAAATTAGGTGATAGAAATTAGGTGAAAAATGATAGAAATTAAAAAAAGAAAAAGGTAGATGATCGATAGACAATAATTAAGAAGAATAAGAAAGAGTTTAAAATTATTTTTCTAGATTTTATTTTCTTAAATGGAGTGAGGTCAGAATTAACGTGTAAACTCGAAAAGTCTCGACTTTAATATATAGTATAGATTATCTAATTCCACTTTTAATTCTAAAAAAGTTAACTATGAAAAGTTAGGTTTAACATTTTTGGATATAGGATGAAATTGGAATAAAGTTTAGGGTTACCATATGAAATATACCAATCTTTAGTACACCTTGTGAATTTAGCAATACCTCAGGGTTACCGCGTGAAATATCCGTAATATATATATATGTGTAAAATCTATGTTATTTTAATTGTTTCTCAAAAATAAACTATATTCTCTCAAATTAATTAGGGTAAAATATTTGCTGAAAACTGATGGAGAAGGTGTTTGTACATGGAAGAGCAGATTGAAATTTACTGTATTAGTTTGGGTCTTTTTGCGCATGCCTTGATGGCTTCCTCCTCTCGATCAGACCCTGACTCAATAGATCTAGGCCATGTCTTCACAGTAATTAATAATTACCAACTAGCTAGTTTCACCCCTCTCTGTGTATTTTCATCTCTTGTTGTTCTGCATGTGTGAATTCAGAAATCTCTGATCTCATCTCTCATGGAGGAAAAAGACACTTCCAATGGGACAACTTGTGTTTAATGGCTGCAGCTATACCACACAGGTTCCCTGTCTAGCATGCACATTATTTCAGCCAACTTGCTATACCTAGAGTGCAAACATATATATAATCCTTACAAAAATAAAATAAAAAGACCCATCAAATAAAGAGCTCGATCATATCTCTCTATGTTTGAATGTTGGTTGTCCATGATTTCTAAACTTTGTGGCTGTGCAAGTATTTGTTGACAATAGATTTAAGCTGTGTACGTGTACATAACTTGAAGTACGTACCTTGAAGTGAAAACAGTATTATTATGTCTCATTTACTGGAGCAAAGTAAAATGATTATGAAATTCTAGCTTGTAATACGTACAAATTCAAAGTAGCTAGAGTGAGTCAACTTGAGGGTGCATGCATGAATTGCTGAATTGACAAGGCCACGTGATGTGCAGGTCACACGTACAGCTGGCCAACACATGGCCCATGGTGTCAAAAAAGGCTTGCTAGCTAGTGAGTGTCATATTGGTTCTACGTGATATTCTAGGAAGCACACAATATTAAGATTAGGTTATAGGGTTTGGGTTTAATTTTTTGGCCCATTAATTAACGTATTTGGAGTGAGTAAATTGCTGCACGTACATCGAAAGAGCTAGCTGGCATATGCTGATAGTAAGTAAATTATGGCATGTGATTTTGAAGTCAAATCAAGTAAAAAAGTTGCATATTTCATTCCAAAGAGCCAAGATATTTTCTATCAGAAGAAACACACTTGTTATGGTAACGAATCTGATTGCAAAACTTTCTATTGAAGTCCAAAAACATTGAAAAAAACTGTTGAGTAAAAATAACGCCGTTGCCGGGGATCGAACCCGGGTCACCCGCGTGACAGGCGGGAATACTTACCACTATACTACAACGACTTGCTGATATCCTGTGAATATAAAATTCCTTGTATATATTAAAAACGGACGCCTTTAACCTTCCTTCTTGATCGCCGTCCTCTCTCAACGGCATGAGTTGTGAGACCTCCCTCCGCATCTGGTACCCTCATCACACAGGTACAATTCTCTGATTTGAATCCACACAAATCCCTCTCACCCAATCTGCGTATTTCCTTTTTTAATTGTATTTGAATCTTTACAAATTTGTTCCGCACACATACCCTAATTTCAATTGAAGATATGTAATACATTGCCTGGATTTTGAGCCCTAATTTGAATTGCATTTGAATCTGTACAATTTTCTTCCTTGTGTTTAGCTTCCATACTTCAATTTTCCCTATTGCAGTCTATTCCTATACATTTGATAGTTGTCATTCAAAACTCATCAGCTACCGAATTTGGGGGAGAAAGGTTAGGGTTTCGTTTCCTCAAAGCTAATTTCCAAGGGAGATCTAGATAGAATCTCTTGGATGAAAACCTGGTCAGATTTGACAAATTTGCTTTCAGTTTATCACACAAGTTTTCCTACCAAGTTGTATTCTTAGGCTGTGCTTACTTTGAGTTCTGAATCTAATGATTGTATGGATGCACAGAGGACTTGGATCCTCTAAGCTCTGTTTGTAGATGAAATTTGTTTGATGTCAAAGGTTTCATCTTGCCCAAAGAAGCTTGATCCTTCTTGGCCCTATTAAAGCTTTCATCTTTGCCACAGATTTCGGACACTCTGTGGAATTGCTTGCAGATTCTTGTAAACATCTCAAATGTTCACCAATGACAGAAGACAAGAAGAGCGCACAGGCCAATATGGCTCATCAAGGCAGCAATACCTACAGGAGCTTGTGAGCCAATTTCAATCCGCTGAAAACGACGAAACAAAAGAGAAAATTGCTGCAAACTTAGCAAACTTCGCCTACGATCCTTACAACTACGCCATCCTTCGTCAGCTCAACGTGTTAGAGCTCTTCCTGGACTGCATAACCGAGCCCAATGAGAAGCTCGTGGAGTTCGGGATTGGTGGCGTCTGCAATTCCTGCGCAGACCCGGAAAACTCAAAGGTGATATCTCAATGTGGTGGTGTGGAGCTTGCAATCCGGTGTTTATCGAGCCCTGTGAGGAACACTGTGAATTATGCTCTTGGCGCGCTTTATTATCTTTGTGAAGACGGTGATAACAAGCGGGAGGTTTTGAAGGGCGAGGTGGTGGAGCTGATCGAGAGGTATGCCGACGCGAAGGAAGTTAGTGTGAGCTTTAGTAATCTTGCAAAGGCTTTCTTGGACAAGCATGTAACAGGACATCAGTGTTGAAATTAGTACAAACAATTGCTGGTTGTATTTACAGGTAGTTGGTGGTGAATACATGTACTGCCATTTCCAAATTTCAATTGGCTTCTTTCGGGGGCGGACCTAGCGGTGTGTTAGGGTTCGTTCCAGCCCACCCCAAAAAATAAATAATAAAATAAATTTAATATAAACATAGTAAAAATTAAGGTAAATTTAGCCCATCCAAACACTTTTTTATAAAAATATATAATTTAGCTCATCCAAATTTATTCCCTGGCTTCTTTTTTTTGCATAATTTTGCAAGGTCATTTGAGGGTCAAAATTAGATGCTAGAATTTTGAAGACATGTGAATCAGAAAGAATGCAGATGATGAGTTCAAATGTAAAACTAGACCGGGAATAAACAGAAAAGTAACGGAGACGGGTTTTGGGAAAAAAAGGGATTTAATAAACCAAACCGGGTTCATTGATGAATCAAAATAAGCCTGGATATGCTCAACGTCAGGGTCACGCCATCACAGGCTCCCTCTTTCTTCTTCTCGCTCTTCGCACTCGAACGGTCGAACGAACCCCAACAATGGCGGCTCAGGGGAGTTCTACGCCGGCGACGTCGCCTCCCTCCGCTTCCAATTCACAGGGCTCTTCCACGCTGATCATCGTGCAGCCTCCGGTTTCCGCTCCGTCGCCGTCTCCGCTTTCTCAGCCATCGCAAAACCAGGTTTTCTTTCTCCCTCTACTCTTCCTCTTCCTCTTCCTTTCTCTCTTACCGTTTTCTAGAAGGAGTTTTCTTTATGGAGGATGTGAACTCAGGAAGGAGCTCCGGACAACAATGGTGTCAAAGAAGAAGGTAAAGTGAAGCCCGATATTGACGTCAAATTAGAGGCCACCGTTAGTCCTAAAGCTGAAGAATTCGACGCCATGAAAGCGACCGAACCAGAAAGCTCTATACAGTAAGTTCTTCCACTTTGGTTTAATTTTCCGTTCGATTGTTCCAGATTGTCTAAAACTGTTGAGAAAAAACCCCTCTTTGAGTTTGAAATTTTGAATTAGGATCCATGGCGATTTTAATATGTGAATTTAGAATTAAGTGACACTTGAGAACAGGATCAGAGCACTATTGATAACCATGATGGTTACTTGAACCCGTAGCTGGAAATTGGCGAATTCAAGAGTGGAACATGCTGTTAGTGATAGATTCAAATCAAATCATTAATCTGATAAAATAATATGATGATTAAATATTAATAATCAAGATGTTGGTGGTACTGAGGGCAATATTTTTTCTGAATATCTCTTACAAATCATTAGATGAAGGAAGGAAGCCCTGAATGAAATAAATATATACCTGAAACTATGCAGTCTTGCCTGTTTGTGAGGTTTGAATCTTAATCTTCTTGTTAATAGTGACATGTCCATCTTATTTGTTCGACATCATTGTTCTCTGTTTAATGATGTCCTGTATTCAGTAGATGTATTGATATTGATCAGTATGCCTACTCAACAACTTCTTATAAGCAGTGGTGCTGAGAGTGAAGAATCTATCAAGAAGTATCAAAGATATGAAGCAGACTATGCAAATCATCTTATGTCAAAATACTTCTCAAACAAGGACATTTATGGAGGTGGGCTAATGTCTTTCAATTTGAACTTTATATGCGTTATACTTAACAATCTGATTAGTCATACCATTTCTCTGGACCTCTAGGTTCAGATAGGTACTTAGTTATCTATTTCAATGAAACTTGTTAATTGCTTTCTCTTGTACTCACCTCATATTTCTTGTATCTATAAATAACTGGTTTGGAGACATCTTCAATGTTCTCCTGCCTTTTTTCTTGTCTTACGCAACACTTCTATCCTCATCATTTAGCATTTCCTATATCCAACATCAGAAATTGACATGTTCTAACTAGGTATACTTTAATGTTTATCTTTGTGGATGAGAGATCCCGTTAGAAATTTTCTAGTGTATATCTAGGTTTAGCTTTGTCATCTTTGACTTTTAGTTACCACTACTTTTGACATATAGATAGAATTCCAGGAAAGAAGCCTCATAGAAAACCGTGAAGCTGTCTTACCAAAACCAAACTAGATCATGCCGTATGCTATCAAGCACTCCTGCCTTCCCTTATCATGGCTTTTGAATTACACGAAACTTGAAATGCTCACTATGTCCCTGTACTAATTTCCACTAGTAGCTACAAGTGGGTGATCACATCATGCAAATTGTTTTTTAACCAGCCAGCTAATTTGCAACTTTGTTCAAAACTGGCCACTTCAACCAGGCTGTTTAAGCCTAGATAAACCAGCCAGTTTTTCTCCTCTCGTAGGTCGCATATGCCAAGATTTGTTGGTGGGCTTGTGCCTGAATATTTTAGACTAGACCCTCCTGCCTGAAAATTGTTGATATCATATCTAAATATGCTTATGATGTATACTAGCTTCTAAATAAGCGTATTAGATGGCTGAGGGAAGGCCTATGAAAATTGCAAGCTACATTATGGAGGCAGACATCCAATACATTCATCCATCTTGATACCTTGAACTTATGCATGTTGGTTATTGTGCTGTATATCACTCAGATCTTTTTATAAAGAAGTAGTGTTTTTGCCAAGAGCCTGGTTGAATTTGGTTGTTTTAACATCCTATCCCAGATGATGGATAATTGGACATCCAATACATTCATCCATCTTGAAATTTTTGATGTGCTCATACCATTTATTGAATCAGTTAGATTACTTGACATAGGACCATCATGGTTGGTTGTTTAACATTGTATTATAGGAGATATTTGGCATTTTTTCGAATCTACTGAGTTATAATAGTTGATTGAAATTTAGTACCATAACAATTAGCACTCAACATTAATTGGAATTTAGAGGCATTTTATAAGCTTTCTATGAGTCGGTTCAGTAATTCTCTTCATTATAATAGTTGATTTTTTGTATGCCAACTGTCATCCACATACTGAAAGGGTTCAGTTGGTGAATGCTGGAGTATTTTTCTTTTTCAAGGAAAGGTGGGGCTGGTGTGGTATTAATCTAGAAGAAAAAAAATCCCCATTTGTAGTCTTGCTCTTGCATTAAGAATTTTAAGCAAATTGCTCAAGAAAAATAGGAAATAGGTAACTGACCAGATTTATTTGTTTGTACTCAAATATCTCATTGATGTTGAGTGCTAATTGTTATGGTTTGTTGATAACTTATGCTATAATGCCAATCACTGATTAGGTTTGACTGAGTGGGGTGTTGATCTTAAACACACAATATGCAATATATGTTTTGAGTATGCAGAAAGAGTGCCAGTTAGAGGATGCCAATTATAATCCTAACCTTGTCCAAATGTGATCGGCTCCCATTGAAACTTTTGTGTGATATATATTTTCTGGACTTTGTTGATAAATAATTGTCCTTCCGTTAGATTTCGAATGTCTCGGTTATTGGGCTGTCATAAACTGTGCATATTTTGAATCATGAACTTTGTGTTTATTTCTTAGCTCTCACCTATATTGGATGAACTCTATCAAAGATAGAAATTACAGTAAAACACCCAGTAAGCCCTACAGTATTTGGTGAGGATGAACTTCAAGCTTGAGGCTTGACCACTATCTGGTTGCGTTCAAAAGTTGTTGCAAAATGAAATAGTTGCTAGTTTAGTTGTTTCATGTGAGTATTGCTTATGATCTACTATTACATAGCACTGAAATTGTGTGTTTATTTTTCGTGTATAGATGACATATATGAGGTGAATTTTTCTATAGATGATACAAGCATAAGAGCAAGCAGGTAGAAGATACATTTCCCTCTGTTTTTCCTGTATTTAGCGTTTTCCTTACCATGCCTGCCAAATTCATTCTCATGTCATTGCACAGGTGGCCGTGCATGCGATCATATGCAGACCCACTGCAAAGCTATACACAACCAAAGGAAAGCACCTCATCTCCAAATGCAGGGATTCTAGGTAATACTCCTAATGGGTCAGTGATGGAAGAGTAGTTTGTTCCAGTTTTAGGTTCTGACTGATGTGTATAATAGATGATTATCTTTTTTCGACAGTGATATAAAAAACTAGTCATGGAATCATCTTGAAAATTGAAATGTTATTGCAAATGAGTGCTGATCCAAGTTACTGTTTTTACTTATTAGATATTTTAATGGTCAATTGGGCATGCATATAGCTGGTAAAAAAATAGAAAATGAAAACTTTCAATATAGGCATTTGTAATGTATTGTTTGATGAGCATACATGTTTTCTAATTTTCGTATGTAGTTCTAAAAATTTCATTAAAACCCAGATCTATGCTTCATAATAAAATTTCAGTTCGATTCCAATTTGCTCTCTCTATATATACAGAAAAGTCATAGTGTATATATAACGATGATGATCCATTATTATACAACCAATGTAGGCATACAGGTTTAAATTGAAGGCTCACTGATCATCTAACAAAGCCATCTAATCTCGGCAGGATAAAAATTCATTTCAAAAAAAAGCTATATCGCATTAAGCCATTACACACATATGCAGCAGTCTGCTATTTTCGGTAATTCATTGATGGATGATCCCCATAGAACTAGAAAGTGGTATAATTAGCTCTCACCTTGATCATGTTTCTTTCTTCCTCATCCATGCCTGGTACCGCCTGTGGTCCCATATGATCATGATGCTGATTCATGAAATGACCAACTGCCATCCGAAGAGACGAGTTATCTTCTTTAAGCTGAGAGTTCTCTTGCAGAACCTTATAGTTACACTCCAGGACATGATTAAGCTTCTCAGTAAGCTGGTGATTTGCTGCAAGTAGCTGAAGAACTTGCCCTTGTAACTCCTCAAGCTGCTTCCTTTTCCTCATCCTTGACCTTCTCGCTGACTCCCGGTTTGAAATCAGCCTCCTCACCTTCCTCTGGTTCACAATCATGTGAAACTCCTCCTCCATCTGCTCTTCTTGGGTTTTGTCTTCAGTGATGCCGTTGAAAGTGGGTAGTCCGTGTGGTGAGTTGAGAGATAGGGACGACGTCTCTGAAGGTGAGGAGAGTTCGTGAGACAGCCAAAACTGGCTTGATATGGTGTCAGTTGCTCTGGGTGGGTTTAAGAAGAGTCTTTGGAAATTCAGATGCGTATAGGGTTGTGGGGGGTGGAAATGGGGCAATGCGGGTGGGTCTTGATCGGTAACGAGCTGATGGGAAAAGACACCGCCTCCATGGAGACGAGCTCTTGGAGTCTGGAGAAGCCCTTTGTTGGGTTCCTGTTGCATTTGTGAGTCTGTGGGGTGAGAGGATGATGGTAAGAGAGTTGGAGAAGGAGAAAGAAGTTGTGGAGTGGCGAAGTTATAGAATGAAGATGAGGGGTTTATGTAATCAGTCACATTGACAGGGAAATGTTGTAGTTGTGAGAATTGTTGCTCTTATTAAACAAAAAAAGGTGAAAATGAAAGATAACTTGGGTGCCAAAATAGGGATGAAAAGGAAAGAAAGTTGTTTTGGAAAACATAGGGTTTTTTAACTTTTTTTTGCTAACACAAGGGATTCTAATTTGTTAGTACAAAATGCACACGGAACTCATTTATGTGCAAAAGGACGATGGAATTTAAGATTTTTTGTGGAATCAAGAAATTGTAGAATAAGCATTTTTTTTTTTAATCTCGTGTATTGAAGTTTGATAGTAATTTAGATTTTTAACGAATACTTTGACCTAAATTTGGCTACTCAATGTCAAGTGAAATTTAACCAGTGTATAATCTTGAAAGAAATACGACTATGGTCATCTAATTATAGATGAGATCCCAACTAATCATCCACCGCCTCCTTAATGATGACCGAAAATACAAGTTTATTGGTTGGTTTTGACATTAACTTTGGTTTGCCTTTTTAACAAATCTGGAGTAATGACAGCTTTAATCAATTTATGAATGCCACAAGTACAATCTACATACCCTTTTGAGGAACCAAAAATTAAATGATATTGGCTTAATTAAGCCATTGCTAAGGGATATTTTAGGTTGCAACTCCCTTGCCCATTTGTGGAAAACTTCTGAGATTTTAGGCTACCTTATAAACTAGTGATCATGTAGCTTGTGGATGCTTGCAAATATAGATAAGAATTATGTACAACCTGCCAATGCCATCATTTTCATTCCAGTGCTAAAATAATGTTCCAAACAAATTTTACAAATCGTCTATATATTTACGTTTCTTATATAGCATAGGTTAGTGACCAAAAATTTTGTTCAATTTGGGGAATTTCATATTGGTATTAGCTAGCTTTTGCAGAATTTTCAAGTTCATTATTGAAAGAGATGTTTCAAAGCCCAGCCTGCTCAGAAGATAGAATAATCCGCTTGATGTTTTACACTATGTACATCACCAATTTCCATTTTCCTAAACAAACACCCTCAGTCTTCCAAAGATTAATAAATAACTATATAACACAGGAAATGAGGCAAGATGATGGCAGAAATGTGAAACTGTCCAAAATAGACTTCTATTTTCGATCCGTGCTATCAGCCTTCATCTTCTTGATTGAGTCCAGTAGCGAGGATTTGTCACTTTTGTTTGATGGCTTTGCAAACGGATTTATTGGACGAACATCGTTTTCGCTAGATGACTTGGCAAAAATATTAGATGAGCTTGCAATGCTTTTAAGCTTTTCTGTGCCATTTGTATGAGTATCACAGGGTTTGTCATCAGAGTTGTGTACCTTCTCAGAAATGCCCACTCTACTTGATTCTGGCTTGTTTTTCTCAGCATTGGAATTTTCTTGCACCTTGGTTTTCTTTCTGAACATGGGTGCTGAAAACTGTATAGACTGGACACTGTTTCCTTCAGATGGCTTACTGGTTCCTGGTGAGGTCAAGGGCTTGGTACTCATCACAGTGTTGTTTTGAGTTGTGCCATCGTTTGCCAAAGAACTGATTTGATTTGAGGCTTTGATAGTTGGCTCTGCTTTCGTCATATTCTTACTGTTCGTGTTAGAAAGAGAATTGGCTATAGTTTTGGCTTTCTCAGGCATTCGGCCCTGAGAGAAGAGTTAAGGTCAAAGTTGTAAGACATTGTAGGTGAAGTGTAATTACAACTGTATTGATTCAGAATTCCAGAGAGATTACCTCTAATATGGTACTAAATCTTTCAGCGAGATGTGGGAGCTTTAAAGTAGTTACAAGCTTTATGGCACCCTTCATTGATTTTTCCATTACCAGAAGATTCATAAGTTCTGTAGCTCTTACAAGCTTATCACCTGAAAATGCAAAAGAGACTTTAATATGCTTGAAAATCAAGACCAACACTGATTTTAGCATTATCAACACGAGAGACGTACCATTGCAACATGAAGCAATGAGCCTCAATATGCATCTATCAAGAGCTGCTTCTGTAATGAATGCTTCATCATCAAGTAATGTAGTGTCGACACCAGCAGCAACCAATTCATCGATTGTTTTCTGAATCTGAAAGGGGACAAGTTCCATCAGTTTTTGATCAAAGAAATAAAAATATGTGCAGCGTGGAATAATTAAGGGGTGGCAGACCTTGGAAAGATGCATATTCCTGAGCATGTATTCATTTTCAAGTGCATCAGCTCCCAGATCAGAGGAAGCAAGGGGAACTGAGAGATCAAGTAGTGTAAGAACAGGATTGGATGCAACCTGTACATGCAAGCATGTTAGAGTGAAATCTGATGAGAAATGAACGATTTGAGAAAATTGCTTGAAGATTATAAATACCTTTGGATACAAATCAGGAGACTTGCAAACAATACAAAACAACTTCTCAGTGTTTAAACCAACAACCCAGTAGTTTTCAGACTTGTTGGCTTTGCTAGCACTGTGCAATAAGATCAGTAACATCAGCAAAGAGTATATTCAGAAAGATCAATGCCATGCAGCATGCAGAGATTAGGCAAAGAAGTTAACCTGAACACAGGAAGCCAACTGCCTCCAAACTGTGGTGAATAGACTCTCAGAAATCCCTATATTTTCCAAGATAAGTTCAGGTAGAGTTCTCAGGAAAAAAAGAAAGGACTAGATGCTAGCAGGAAATGCCATAAACAATGCATACCTTTGAATCATAGGAACTCAATTGGCCTTCTTCACTAAAACCAAACCAACTCAGAAATGATCCGGGGGATATTGGAAGCCTGCCCCTAAGAGGCTGTGTTCCATTAGCAATGTTGAACACTCTGAATTCCAGCATCTGCACAATCAGAGGATAACCAGCCATCAGTGTCTAGAAGCTAAAAGTATTAACCCATTTCCATAACGAGTGCGAGTTTGCAGGATCAAATGCTTTGTAATAGCACTTCCAGTCCACATTGAGCATAAGATTGCATAATGTTGGAAAACAAGTGCAATGATACCTGATCATTATTAAGAGGCTGAGAAGCATGAATGACAACAGCAAGTTCATCTCCAAATCCTACTGCGGTGACCACTGGTCCATCAAGGGAGATAACATGTTTCTGCAACATATTTCAATTATATAAAGAACCATCCTTGTATCAAAATGGAAGCAATTGAATTTTTGCAAACTTAATAAAATGCTACAGGTAAACTAAAGCTTCTCCAATAGATCAAGTTTCATCCTACAAGGTCATATTCTGGGACACATTAGAAAAATGGGGGGAAACATTCAAAGTTTGGTAATCCCAGTTTTGCCTGTTATCTGTATAGAGGTGGATGCTACAGAAAGTTGCCTAGCACATAGCAGACTGTAAAATATTCCCCTCCTACAAAATGTAGGTGATTAACATGCTTCAATTTTCAAAAAACCGCTTAGTAATCAAGGAATGGCTATATCATCCATTGCATTCTATTAGTTCATTCTTTGCCAGAATGATTT
Organism: Polygonum aviculare; assembly: GCA_934048045.1. NCBI lineage: Eukaryota > Viridiplantae > Streptophyta > Magnoliopsida > Caryophyllales > Polygonaceae > Polygonum > Polygonum aviculare. The sequence goes on from OW204024.1 coordinate 2,604,773, forward strand.
ATCAGCTGATCATTTTTTGATGGGCAAAAGCTGCTTCTGGAAAACCTATCATGATATTTGTGAGAGAATTACAAACTTCATATAGGTACCTGCAAACCACCCTGAGTAAAGATGCGCAGAAAATTTAGGCTTGTCATGGCAGCCACCCACGTAGAACCCAGTGCCACACACTTGACTTCCTCTCCTTCAAATCTCATTGACCACTGCATTCCATTTGCAATTAATGTGTAAACTAGAATTAAGAGTAGCATGTATGTACAAACATTCAAATTTCACACAAGCATGCACAATGACTTGATATAATTCTGTTTGAACAAACCTCACTGTTACTTGCCCAGCTTTGAAATGGTCTATACATAAGAGTACTCAGGCTCTTATCACCCTTGCATGGATTGGCAAAGACACTTCCATGCTCATTGAGTGCAGCCATTGAGAAGCCAAAATAATCAGTCATGGATGGAACTCTGGGGCCTTGGCTTGTGTCATGAAAATCAATCTGAAAAAACATGAGTTTAGCATTTTCCACCAAAACATTTTCTTCAGAACATAACAAGCACATCAAACATGATTTCATTTATAAAAATGAGATGGAAGTGAAAAAATGGGATACAAACCTCTATATGAGAATACCCATCTTGTTCCATTGAGGTTATGGATCCAAGCATGTTATAGAAAAGGAAGTGCCTTGTCCCTGCTTGAATAGGAGTAGAACCTGGCTGAAAGACCTCCTGCACTTTTGCAGTGGTGCAAGTCGTTCCAATTTTTAAGACTGAAGATCCACCCTCTAATTCCTTGTGAACACGAGAAGGCTTTTTATGTAAATGAGCCATAGAATCTATCTCTTCATCTGAGCCTTCTGCTAAAAAGGACTTTTTCCGCAATCTTTTTCTGCTAGGAGGTTCGGATTCAAAATGATTCTCTTCTACCGCATCACTAAGGCTTCCAGATATACTCAGCTCTTGTCCCTCATCCTCCTCATTATCAAATAAGAGAAGTCCATTTTTGTTCTTTGAATCTGAGCTTGGAAGGTCTTCAGTTGGAGACTTCATTGATGACGGAATCACTGATTCCCAAATACCAAACTTGCCCATGACATCAATAACAGCGAGTGCATTCCCAATAGGTTTCCACGCCATGCAGCAAATCCTTTCTTCAAACTTCTGCCTGTCGATATCTTGCCTCTGATCAACATCCCATATGATTACTTGTTTGTCTAAACCAGAGGTAGCAACATATTTACTATTTGGGGACCAGGATAGACAGCATATAGATTCCTCATGATCACCCCTCAGAGTAAATAACTTCTCAGCAGTGTCCCTGTCATACAACACCACATCCCTTTTTAGGCCTGGAATAGCTATAAGCTCACCATCAGGACTCCAGCTAAGTACACTTTTTCTCGACATGTCTGAACCAGTATCAGGAGCCACTCCTCTAAGGTTGTGCAATATATTGCCAGACTCAAGCTCCCAAACTATTACTGTTCCTTTTGAATCAGCAGATGCAAGATACTCATTCTTAGGATCAAACGCAATGCAAGTGACAGATCCTTTGTGCCCTTTCAAAACTCTTGCAAAAGTACCATCAATGGTGTTAATTAGCTTGATGCCCTCATCATCACCCGCAGCAGCTAAAATACTGCCTGACTTGTTAAAGGAAAGGGTCCGAATTGGCAAAGTAAATCTGGTAATGTTGGTATCAAATTCCCCACCTGACATATAAAACCCAATATAAGTAAGGAAGAGGACAATATCATATCAGTCAAATAAGATCGAACCACTAAAAACACTAGCATCATGCTCAATTAACCGAGGCTCGGTTAATTGAGCAACTGAACCAGGAAATTATTATTCGTTCTAACTTTCCACATTACAGCCATTAGCCCAACGATTCAAGTTTCTGACATCAACCTAAAATCAAGAACCAGCGCTAAACTAATAAAGCATATACTCCCTCAAAGTTCAAATTAAACATTCTGGAGAAGAGGAAGAATTACTTGGAAACTTGTAGAGCTTGACAGAGTGGTCAATAGATCCAGAGGCGAGACAGGTGGAATTAGGGCTAAGAGCGAGCGTAGTGACGCCGTCACGATGATGGCGAAGAAGCTTGGGAGCGGACGAGAGGAGGAGCGGGTCGTAGATGGAGATGACGTTGTCGGAAGAGGAAGCGGTGACGATGTGGTGAGCACGATTATCCCACAACAGTGTGCAGAAGGACGGGATGCCATTGTGGACCTTGTGAGCTTCTCTGAGCTTCACCAACCTAACTCTCATGGCTGCTCCTTTTTCCTGATCTAAGCTCGCAAATGAAGAGAAAGGGGAAAGTAGAGATGAGATTGTAATTGTTCTAGATAGGAGGAAATGGAGGTTAGGGTTTTAAGATTGGGGTAAGTTTTGAGCGGGAAACAAATTGGGAATTTCGTAGCGCTCGCTTTTCCGCGGGAGTTTCACGTGCCATCTGAATTGTACATAGAAAGAGGGAAAAATAATCAAAATAATTCATATGATCAATTTTAAACCAAAAATAATCTTGAAATCGATGATATGACGATCGGAAATACAATTTCAATCAAACATAAAATGTTAAGTTGTTATGTTAGAAAACTCGTCAAAAAAACGTTCCGAATTGTTTTTTGGAATTTCGTGATAATTCGGATCGTTGACAATAATTTCAAAATTAAGATTATTTTTAGTTGAAAGTTATACTTTTATTTTGAGTTATTTTTTCCAGAAAGAAGCTATTTGATAATTTTGGCGGAAAAAGGCCTTTTTTTATTGTTTTCGAGTCTGACTGAAATTTTTACATGAGAAATTTAATAATAATTCCACATCGTCAAGTTCCATCGCCTCATGTGTACTACAGAAATTTCCAAACTTGCATTACTGAAACGTAATAATGTAATTTGAAAGGAAAAAAGTTCAAAATTCCTCAAAACTAATCCACAACCAAAATGAGCTAAATCACTTCAATTACACAGCCAAATGTGAAAAGCACAACAATTTTTGGCTGCAAAGACAACAATTACACATCACTATATCAGGCAGATCCTCCAGCTGCAGGTGCAGGTGCAGCAGGCTGAGGCTGCTGGGCTGCTGGTTGTGGAGGCGGCGGCATTCCCGTCTGGGGCTGTGAAGCTGCTGGCCCAGGTGGCGGTGGACCCCGCATTCCCGGCTGATACTGAGGATAATGTTGGTACTGAGGTGGGGGTGGTTGCCCACCTGGAGGCATATAACCGCCATATGGAGGATAAAACGGCTGCTGTTGATACTGCCCATGGGGTGGTGGCGGAGGTGGTGGCATCATAGGGTAGCCGTAATTTCCTGGCTGTTGCTTTGGAGGTCCGGGCTTTGCCTCGCCGGAACTAGAAGCGCCTTCCTGTGAAGAAACCACTGCACCCATTCTCTGTGGGTCCATTGAAGGATAGTAACCTCTTTCGTGGTGAGCAGGAGGCGGTGGAATGTTGAAGTAATTCATTGGTGGCGGCATCTGTTGGTCCTGGGCCCCGGGAGGATGATGCTGGTTCTGCTGTTGGGAAATAACAGCCCTTGGAAGTAGCCCGCTGTGGGTAATTTGTTGTCTAGCTTCATCTGAGCCATCGGTCTCTGGTTTGGGCTGTTGGGGTCGGCCCCACATTAGCTTCAACCTCAAGCCCTTGATGACAAGCTTGTTGGAGAGCTCGTCTGCTGCCTTCTCAGCAGCTTCTCGGGTTGTGTATGTTACAAAAGCACAGGCACGTTGGAGTACCATTCTGATGGATTCTATTTCACCGTGAGCATAAAAGTTGTCCCTTAGGTCTTGCTCGTTGATCCTTGCATCAAGCCCACCTACATATAAGGTTTTGATGCTCTCATCATCAGGAGGTTGTAGTGAGGACATTTCACCAGCTTTGTTCAGCAGCTTTAATGCAACAGGATCATTCACACTGCCAGCCAAAAGTATGAAAATATGAGTCAGCGGCAAAGAAGATAGCAATAAGCATCAGTGGAAAAAAGATGCACTATCCCATGAAACCAGTCTGTATTCTAAGGTGCTTTCATAAAAATAAGCTATTTTTCCCAAGGGATGTACTATCCCATTTTCCATATGTTCATAGAACCAATTGTATCATAAGTAGTTTTTATTTAGAAAAACGACATTCTAATGTAAAGTTCCAAACAAAACCTAGCAGGCTACAATATAGGCCAGGAAAAAAAAGACTATGAAAAAAACTATATGTTTACCATATCACAGCAAACCACACTAATAGCCACTTATCTTCATTATGCTATAGATCTATCTTATAAATGCATGATAGCACAGAAAGCATAAAAAGAATAAAACATGAACATACCCATAGTATCGATCTTTTATATTCTGCTGAGACAATTCACCTTCCACAGGCATCTCATGTCTGTATGGACACTCTGCACCTCTAGTACATTCACCTCGAATGTAGAAACTGCAAACATGTGCCCTGTTTCTTTTATAGTACGGTGTCGTCCTCTGAAGCTTCATGATAGTATCATTTGGTCTCACCTTCCCAAAAGAAGATTCATAATCCAATCCAGCTTTAGCCTACACAAATATTATTAAAATGATCAGTTCATGTTTACAGAGAGATATTCAGGGAATTCAAAACTAGTGAGACATATCCGCTGCTAGCTCCGTGCCTTATAATTCATGAAATCACATAAGAAGATACAAAGTAAACCAGGGATATCTTGGTAACAAGTCTAGCTCAAATATATTCATAGATCAAAGCTCACAGGCCGCCAGATTCCTCAACAGTACAACTATGTAAGGCATAAATGTATTTGTGCAGACTATATAGAAGATTAGCTTGCAGGAATCTTCTCAATGATGGTAACTAATAGGCATACCTTCCGGTCATGTTCTTCAGCAAAGTACTCCCTATTCACATCACTCTTGGGGATTGCATCATTTGAGTTGATGCTGAGAGCAGTATCTCGGACCTGAACAGGCAGACCGTACTCAAGATCTAGAAGGCAGACCTGGCAGACATTTTTTAACTTACTACAGGTCTGACAAATCTCTGTTTTCTTGTATCTCGCGTCACGGCCTGGTCTCCAACGGAAAACCGTGAAAGGCCTAGTGCAAATCTTGCACTCTTTATCATATTCTGCTTTTGTCTGCAAGTACAAGGCATGAGATGTTAACAGAAGGAATACATCATTTTAAGTGTAACAGACTATGAAGTTCATCAGCAACTTCAGAGCTTGGCTAACAAGATAAATCCATTACACACTCAAGGCAAATCACTTCAAGCCCGCACCTTTTACAAGCCTTCAATCTTCCCCGATAAATCAGAGAGTAACTAGTAACAATCTGACGGGGCACAATTGTAACCCTAATTTCATACCAATTTTACAATTAGGTGCGCAGCTACGGCGATAGAGCAACTAATCGTAACCCTAATTTCATGCCAGATTTTCAATCAAGCGAATTACTCAAAACCTAAACAGCTAAAACTCACAGAAAAATCGACTATAAAAACACAGATCCAAATCACAAGGACGAAGAAGGGAAAGAGGATGTGTTACCATGCGAACGTAGGGGTTGTCGCCGAGACAGGATTCGCATATGATGGGGAAATCGGAACGCTCCCAGCCATCGGCCTCCAGATTCCGGAGCAGCCTATGCGCCATTAGAACTTCTCCGACAGAGAGAAAATCGGCCAACGGCCAAGGTTTAGATGGGCCAACTGAGAAAGGGATAGAGAAAGAGCGACCGCGTAGGGTTGCTACTAGTTATCGATCTGAACAAAAGGCCTTTGTTCCAAAAAATATATATTTGACCGTATTTAATAATTTGGAAATATTTTCAACGAAAATATATTTTTACTCAAGTGAAATTGATCTTGATTACCCTTTTACTTAGATCTACAAAAGGGCCAGGGAAAAGTCAAGTTAGGGATTGTAATTTGTAAATAGGAAAGCTTAATTTTCAAATCCTTAACTAGTAAGTAGATATCTTTTAATTTGTTAATGACATTATAAATATTATAAGGGTCCGGATCCGGTAGGAATGATTATTATGGTAGAAAATAGGAATGAATCTCGGCCGTCCATCATGCGGAGGGAAAACAGCCCAACAAGCCACACGACCGAATAATTCGCGTATAATACGCGTTTTATACGCGTTTTTAATACGCGAATAATTCGCGTATAATACGCGAATTATACGCGTTTTTTTCCGTTTTCGTTTTTTTCTGTTCTTTTTCGTTTTTTCGCTTTTTTTGGATTTTTTTGGATTTTTAATTTTATTTTTTTTCGTTTGTGCAACTCAATGGTCACGTTTGTGCAACTCAATGGTCACGTTTGTGCAACTCAATTTGTTCATTCATATTTGTTCAACTCTATTGCCAATGTGTTGAATTCTATTTGTGCAACTCAATGGTCACGTTTGTGCAACTCAATGGTCACATTTGTGCACCTCAATGGTCAATTTGTTCTTCAACTCTATTGCCAATGTGTTGAATTCTATTTGTGCAACTCAATGGTCACGTTTGTGCAACTCAATGGTCACGTTTGTGCAACTCAATGGTCACGCTTGTGCAATTCAATGGTCAATTTGTTCTTCAACTCTATTGCCAATGTGTTGAATTCTATTTGTGCAACTCAATGGTCACGTTTGTGCAACTCAATGGTCACGTTTGTGCAACTCAATGGTCACGTTTGTGCAACTCAATGGTCAATTTGTTCTTCAACTCTATTGCCAATGTGTTGAATTCTATTTGTGCAACTCAATGGTCACGTTTGTGCAACTCAATGGTCACGTTTGTGCAACTCAGTGGTCAATTTGTTCATTCATAGTTGTTCAACTCTATTGCCAATGGGTTGAATTCTATGGTCAATTTGTTCGTCAATATTTGTGCAACTCAATGGTCAAATTTGTGCAACTCAATGGTCAAGTTTGTGTAACTCAAATGGTCAATTTGCTCATTCATATTTGTTTAGTACAGAAAACACAAACAAAATTAGTGCAAACGTGTCACAACTGATCAAAATCGGAGAGATTGAACGTTGCATCCGAAAAAAATATGCATCAAATCCAAATCCGATTCCATTTCCAAACACATCATCCCTAACAAAAACCAACACTAAACTTGCACATATCGTTGCTTCATCCCATACAATATACATCTTGTGAACTAGATGAAAAGAAAAGTTAATTAAAAAAGCATATCCGATTGCCAAAAGAAACTTTGGCTCCAGTTCTTGTCTGAGAATATACAAGTACGTAGAATGAACTTTACAACATTGGTGTGGCCTAATACTCCCAAATTCCAATCCGAGTGAAAATGCTGTTACAATTCACTACACAACGTATCCATCAAATCTGCGATTGTTATCTGTGAGCGGTGACAAACGTCTCTATGAATCGCAATCCATCAAATTTGGGTGCGAATTTCTCATGGCCGACTCCTCACTTGTAAGCTGAACAAACACATCATCAAATTCAACGCTGCATCAGGAAAGAAAGGGGGGAGAATTTGTGGTTGTACTGTGTGAATTGAAGTTGTTCTTGGCAGACCTGTGTGAATTGAAGTTCTTCCTCCATTGGTCAGGGACTGAGGGACACATTTGAGATTGCTTGCCGGAGCCGGTTTCTCCGAACTCGAGAGCGGAGGCGATCGAGCGGGGCCAGAGAGAGTTGATGGAGATGATAAAGGACTTGCCGGAGTCGCTCTACGAGCTCTCGCTCAGGGATATCGTGGACCAGGATTCGTCGAACCAGATCTGTCCGCTTCCGGATCGGACAACGACGTTGGACTACTCGTACGAGATCGTATCCGATTTCCGACGACGGCGCAAACGCCTGCCACTCCCCGACGTCCTCCTCCGGCCGCGGCGCCGCCATTGGCTCCCCCTCCGCCTCAGCCTCCGCCACCTCCGCCCCCAGGCTCCGGTGGCTTCCTTGCCGGAGACATATGAGCCGTTGGATTATTTTGGCCCTCGCCTCGGTTTTCGCCGCTTGTGGATCCGTTCTCTGGAGGTTTCCGACTCGCGTGAAACTAGATCCAAAGCCATCACAGCCTGCTCAAAAAACGCAATTTCACCGCAATCAAGATCGGATCTACACATCGACTCGACAGCCGAGGCAACAAATCGTTCGGAATTGACCAAAACAGCTCGGTTTTCGCCGGAAGCCTTCACCGATCCGAGAATAGCCGAAAGATGGAGGGGCAGTTCCTTGAAGCCGGCGGCGGCGAAACGATTGATGAGGAGGCAGAGGTGGTGGTGGCGGGGAGAAGGAGAGCGCGGGGAAGGACGAGAGTGGGACCAGAGATGGATGAGGCGGTGGAGGGAGAGGTTAGGGATGAAGTCGGCCCCGTGTTTGCAGAGTTAAATGGTATGGTATGTAGCTATTTTTTGGGGAAGAAATCCGGGTATAATCCAAGGGTCTAGATTCATTCCTATTTCTTACGGTAAGACTCATTCTTACATGACTCTTTCTCATATTATAATATATACTTTTTTTCGAAGTCACATCTTCAAGCTACATGCTAGGCGACCTCCTAGTCGTATTGAGCTTTGAGTTGACTCTAAGCGAGACTAATTGGATTTTAGGTGATAATTTATATAAAAAACATTATAGTGAGATTACTCTTTCTATATTCTTACCGATTTGAAATACTCCTAAGTTTCGAAATTGTACTAAACTACTTACGTCCATCTAGGTATTAGGTTCCTTTCCACCGGCTAACGTTTTCAGAACACGTGTTAAAATTGATACTTCACTCGTGCTAGCAAGTAAATTCCTAAAAGTAGAAAATCCAAAAAAAAAAAGATTTGTTTAGTTTACAAATTTTTAATGAAATTTTAAAAAATAAATAATTGATGGATTTTTTTTTTGGTAGAAATAATTGATGGATTTTTTAACTCATCTAAAATCCAAGAATTCCACTTGGTAAAATCTCGTCCATTGCCTTATATAGATAGGGAGTACAAGATTGCACCTAACTTTTTACAACACGGGGTAAATTTAATAAACCTACCGACCCAGAGTCCCAGACTGGTTAGCAACTCTTTCGCCCCTTTGCTCCCATCGATCTCCCACCAAAACCCAATCCAATGGAGACCGATTCGGGATCCCTACAACCCTTCTTCCCCGATCCCCAATCACCTTCAGAAACCTCTCCGATTTCGCCTTCCTCCAAAGGCAAAGCTCCGATGGACGACGATCCCCATCCTCAGGCGCGCAATTGCGGAATCTGCCTCTCGGAAGAAGGCCACTCCGTTCGGGGTTGCATTGACAGTTGCGATCACTATTTCTGCTTCCTTTGCATCGTCGAGTGGTCGAAGATCGAGTCTCGATGTCCGTTGTGCAAGGGCCGGTTCGGCCAGATTCGCAGGATGAGGACGGATGGGAGCTTCATCGGTGACCGAGCTGTTGTTGTGCCTCTTAGGAATCAGGTAATTTCGATTTTCAATTCATTCTGCTTGTTGTCAGCTTTCAATTATTGAAAACTTGAAGAACTGGAATCGAATTGGTAGAAGCAGGAAAGAAAAACTCAGGCACATTGTGGTATTCAGGTTTAGCTTAAATTTTGAGAAATGAATTGAGTCTTTGGATTAAAGAACCACTTGTAAGCTTGTGTTTAGAAGCTCTCATCTCTGAATAGGCTAATTGAATAGCTGAAACTGTCTGGCAAGTAAAGTTTGTGGCTATTCATGCTATAGGTAGATCATAGCAACTTGATTAGGGTGTATTTAGCTTGTGTAATGTAAATTCAAATCATAACATGGTAGATTTTACAGAGGTTGAACTGCCATTGGGAAATTGATTACTATGTATAGCATTAATTCAGTTGGCGCAGGCATTGTTTCCTAAGCTTTTCTTGTATAGTATTGTCCTCCTCGTCCAGAAATAATGCATAGTTTGTTAAATTCATGTATGAAACCTTCATCCTATATCTGAGTATCCGTAAACTATATCACTGTCATTGCAGATTTATGATCCTAATGGAAATATGACATCTGGGCCTTTTGATCCATATTCTAATATAAGCTGTATTGTCTGTACTGGCTCCACGGATGAGAATCTTCTGCTACTTTGTGATCTTTGTGACACAGCTGTTCATACATACTGTGCTGGCCTTGGTGCTACTATCCCCGAAGATGATTGGTTTTGTCAGGAGTGCACTCAGATGAAAGCCGAAGATTTGAACAGAAATTCACCCTCTCCTGACCGCAACCCTGAAGAACCATCTGTTCAGGCTTCAAGATCGATATTTGACATTGTGAGGGAGCCTTTTGAGCCTAATCCTGAGGTTAATAGGCTTTTGACCTTGTTTTCACCACAACAGCAGAAGCTACAGGCAACAGGCCAAAATGTAGGCGGAGTAAATGGACAGGGTTCCAGGGTATGTACAAAATCCAAGGTTAAAGTGACAGAGTCAAGTGTCAGAACACTTCACCGATGCCGTGATGCTAACAAGTTTGTAAGGGACTTGCGTGAGAACTGGAATGCTCTCAGAAGTGGATCTTTGAGCTTCCCTTCTAGAAATTTTGAGTCTGGTGCAACTAACAATTCAAGAGCAAGGGAATCAAGTCAGGCTCATGGATCCAATAGCTCTTTGCGTAGGGATACACCTAATAAGAGCTCAAATGATGTTGATCGAGCTTGGAAAATGTTTGATATTGCAAAGACAAAACAGGTTCAGAAGTCGAGTGGTACATCTTCTTCAGCCTCAGTAAATAGTCTCTCTGTTAAAGTATCTTCTTCAAAGAGTTCAATGAATTTGGTTCCAGGGGCGTCATCTAGAAGTGTACCATCAAAACCCAAAAGTAACACATTCATTGGATTGAAAATGATTCAGTCATCCAAAAGACATGATGGGTGTGGATCAAAAGGATCTGGGCAACATAATAACGGTGTTGTATTGGGAAGAGAAAAGACTTCCATTAATTATACAAGTCCGGTAGCTGCTTCCTCTGGAAAATGTACATCTTCATCTAACCAGAAGATTCAGATGTCCATCAAAAATGAAGTTTGCCATGAGAGAGTTATCATATCACCGCAGGAAAAGTTAGGTCAAAGGTTACCACATGTCTATCAGGACAAGGGGTTTCCTCCTGGCACAAAGTCGCTTGATGGGTCGTCGACAGCTGCTTCTGGTTTTTCATGTGCAAATTTGCAGGGAAAAGCTGCTGCTTGCATGATGTCTCAAGGGCGTTCTGTCCAAATTAATGTGAGTGACACTAGACATACTAGTGAATGCAACCAATTACGGAAACCTGTTGAGAAAAGGGTTAATGCAGGAACTATCTGTAATGAAAATAAGCGTATAAAGGTTGATAATGAGGCCAAGACTGAGATCCAGTCTCTTGTCAAGGTCAACCTAAAGCTTCTAAGTGCAGGAAATAAATTAGGTATGCTGTTTACTCCATTATCAGCTTAATATTTTTATTTACTCATATTTACTGAATAAAATGCATGTGCTTGAGAATTGTATTCTTTGATCATATTTTTTTTTAATCCTATATCAGCTTTATGCTTTTTGTGATATGAAGAAGTATGTTTTGCAGCTGCATCTTCTGAACAAAATATTGACCTATGTGTTATATGTCGTTTGTGCAGAGGTTGAAGTTTTCAAGGACATTGCTCGTCGTTCTACCCATTATATATTGGCTGCTTGTGGGTTAGAACCCCCTAGACACCATAAATCATCCACCCCAAAGCCAGTCTGCTCCCATCTAGATCAGAGTAATAAGAACCACAGTAAGTCCTCCCTGATGCCTAACTCCTGCAGAGAGTGCTTCTACGCCTTCGTAAAGGACGTAGTCGGCTCAATAATGTCTGATAAAGCCTCATGTTGAAACTCAAAATGCAGATTCAATTGCTGAGTTTTTTCATTAGAGTCTGTAATTTGTAGTTTGTCCTATTTAAAGCCCAAATTAGTCCTTTGATTGATTGTTGCTTTTTTTTAGCCTTTGATTAAACATTATAGGTTACTGTAAAATGTACAAGTCTATAGACCTAGTGCAGAGTTGCTGTCTTGAACATGTTATGAGCTTGTTGGGCCAGAGAACATGTTATGTATTGGGCTTCTGGCCCAAATCTCAAGCCCATGTATACACAAAAATAGGCCTGTGAGACACTTTAAGACTAGCGAGTGGGTCCACGTTTGTTGAAATCTCAATCTCAAGTTCTCAACTATGAAAAGCGACAGCCAACCAATGACCTCAAAAATGAATTAGTCACGCGAGAAAAACACGTGAGCTAAGCGACACGTCATCCACCTCGAACGCAAAACGACAGACCACTTTGAGAGGTGGAAAGGATCTCGCACATGCTTCCACAGTTCCACACACCACTTTGCAAAACCCTTTCCTTTTCGCTATTCATTATTTTAATATTTTTTTTTATTTTGGTGTGATGGTTGTTTGGTGGTGGGGCCAGGCTTACACCCCCACGTGACAGGCGGCCGTCACGGGGAAAGGGAGGGAAGACCCACCATGACAACCACCCCACCACCGCCCCCGCCCCCACGTCGCCATCCCTCTGGCACGTGCCGACCCACACGTACGCCAAAAATATCCTTGCAATCTGAATCAGTGAAATGCAGAATGCTGTGGTTTTCCTTCATCTTTTTCCCCACCCAAACTATTCCTTTGGCCTTTGTTTTTTACTGCACAAATTACCCCTCTTAATGAATGGACTTGGGTAAAAAACAGTTTCATCATCCATGTGGGTCAATATTTCTTCCAACAGAAGAAGCTGCGGGCAGGTCTCTATAGATTCAAGCAGTGGCGGACCCAGAAATATTTGTCAGAGGGGGCAAAATAGTAACTAAGGCGACGAAATAAGAATAGTGACATGTATTACTGTTAATAATAAAATATTTTAAAATATATATAATAAAAGAATAATTTGAGTAACTAATTAAATACAACCATTCTTCTCCCAATCTAAGTAATCAGTTTTTTTGATGTACATATAGCTCGTTGAATAAACTAAAAAAAATATTATATAGCATTAAGAGAAGATGATTGGAAAAAAAATATCAGTAAAATTTTGAACACCGGGATATAAACAACAACACAATCCATAATTAAATGGGATAGCTTTAATTATAATACCTCCGTCAAGTATTATAGAACATTAAAAAAATTATTTACGGCTACTCCCTCCGTCCCATAATGTTTATCCCTTTTCTTTTGTAATTTGTAAAGAAAAATGGACAAACATTATGGGACGGAGGGAGTATTACGAAACGGAGGAGATATTTTACATAATATTTAAAAAAATGTAAAATATGAGAGGGGGCACGTGCCCCCTCTGGGCCCTAATTGGGTCCGCCCCTGGATTCAAGTTATCCTTTTTTTTCTTTTCACTCTCAAACAATGAAGTTACGTTTTTTCCTTATGTGATTTAGTGTGCGTACCAAACGACACCTACTTTTGTCGTTTAGAGTGTTTCAACGTCCGATTTCACTATCCAATGGAGTATATTATATACGAAGTGTAATGTATTATGAGTGGTAATCCAAATGCAACCAAATCCCCATCGGAATTAACGTATACCACCGGATCCACTTGGCACATGTTTCACTATCTAATCAAAATATTGGGTATCAGGTTAACCAATCATTTTTCACAATTTAGAGAGTTAAGCAATTACTCCGTATGAAAGTCCACTCAAACCACTATTCATTAACTTTGACCATAACTTTTTACACAATGCGTAAAACAAACCCTAACTTCTACGCACCACATATTTCTCAATCACAAAGGGAGTATTATTTTTAACAATTTGACAACCTACTAATGCACTTTTGTTAGCACTTGAAAAACCCTTTTGAATGCCCCTTTTAAGTCTAGTTTAGTCAAAAAAACAAGGGTAGTAAAATACTTAACAAATATAGTAGAGTTGCCAGTGCAAAAAACAAATAAGTAAGGGTTGTAAACAATAAATTAGCAATACGATTATCCAAAAGAGTTGAGATATGTGAGGGGATTTGTCTCGTGTTTAACGGAGTGAGTTGACGGTGACGGGCGTTGATGAGAAAACGGGTTCCGTTGGAGGCGGAGGGGCAAAACGAGATAAAGATTGTGAGACGTGAGACGGTCCCCACCGCACGCGAGACGGCGGATGAACGGCAAAGGGATGGGCGCACGTGACCGGCCGCTTGCCTCACTCACGTGCGCTTCTTGGCCCCCCACCCTTCTATTTTTCTGGTTTGTATATTTTTATTATTTTATTATTAATTCGTTACTGAAATTTGTTTTTATTTTCACTTTATATCGATTTACTAAAATTTTGTTCCCGATTATTCAAACTACAACCTTAAAAGTATATGCATAAATCGTAAAAAAGAAAATGTAATGCTTAAATAAATAAAAACAAAAGAATATTGCTATTTTAAGATTCTTATTATCCCCTTAGAACACATTTTAGAAAACTCAATTTTTTATACATGCAATTTTCTTACTATATTATCCCCACCTAATATTATAATTTACTTACCATCCATTTTATCATTTTAACTTTTCATTTTCATGAAAGTGCAAAACTATCTATATTTAACCTTAATTTTTACCTCCATTTTTTAACGTTTTTCACTTACTATATTTCTTTTTAATTTTTTTTATCTCTCTTTAATTATAAAAATAGCCTTATCCAATCTTATTTTTTTATCTATATTGTCCAATTTTCCTATCTATAAATAATATTATACACATTTTTTACAATAAAGGTGAAATTCGGTCTTTTACATAAACAAATTGGACGGGAGGGAGAATAATTTACATGAGGGTAATACGGGGATAAATTACCAACTACAGTATTTCCCTTTTCGGTTAATTTCCATCGAAAGCTTCGAAGGCGGATCCCACCGTACAAGTGAAATAATTTCACTTGGATCGCGAGGTGGGGACCACCATTCCACCATGGATGCGTTGGCCACGTGATTTGGGAGGCGGGTCGATGTGGCTTTTCTTTCGGGGGGGGGTAGGCAGAATTCTTTTCTATCACGTGATGCGGTGCGCTAACCACGGGGATTGCGCCACGTGTCCCTCTCCCTCCCTCAACATGACCTATAGTTTACACTAACACAAAAACAATACTCGTATAAAAGCGTTATGCTCTCTGGAGTTCTGTTAAACAATCGAAAGCAAATAATTTCGACACACAAAAAAAAGAGAAAGGTTTAATTATAATTTATGTACTCCATAATGATGAAGAATATGGTGATAATAATTCGAAAACACGCAATAAAACAAGGGGATTAGTTAACTAATCCCTATGTAGATACCCTAAGCCAGAGAATGTCCTTGTTTCCAGGGTCCCCTTTTGCTTTTTTCTAAAGCATCTACCCATCTTTTTTGTGAACTACATGATGCATGCAATTAGGTAGTACTTTAACAATTAAACACATTAATTTCACTTACATTTGTTTAGACTTTAAATTCTATGGATTTCAACTTGTATATAACTTTAATGTTTCAATATTTCATATATATATGTATTCTAAAATAATGGGCAAAGGAATTTGATTATCAAATAACATTAATTAATTAGTCTAAAAGCAATATATGACAGCTATTAGACAATTAGGAACCTTGATAATTATAATTGCGTACTTAGTTGATGGGATTTAAATAATGACATGCATGCATAGTCAAAAGCACATACACATTAGTTTAAAACCAATACTATATATATAACAACTTCATAATTACATATCGTGATGTACTGAACTGATCGATGTTTGTATATTTTATGATGAAAAAGGTATATTATTATGTGGAATTGATAAATTTTTTAAATGGAAACTAGTTCCTCATTAAGCTTTAAATAGGTGTATGTAGTACTTAGGCTCTGTTCGGTAAAACTAACTGAAATCAAGCTGAAATGGTAACTGAAGCTTTTTGTAACTGAAGCTTATATTTCTAGCTGAAATTCGTAACTGATTTTAAAGCTGACAATTTTTAGTAAGCTAACGGGTGTTCGGTAAAACAAGCTGATTGTTGATAAAATTAGAGGGTAAAATGACGAAAAGGGTATTGAGGAGGGAGAAGACATTAAGATGAGGGGTATGGACCCACCTATATAAATTTGGAGAAAATGGGAATAAGCTACCATAAGCTGGATAATCTACACATGAGGAACTTAAATTTATAGCAAAAAATAAGCTACTATAAGCTAGAATAAGTTATCATAATCTACTATTTCCGAACACCTCCTTGCAAGCTTATTTATTTCAATAAGCTATCATAAGCTCCAGTAAGCTCCAATAAGCTTTTGCCGAACACACACTTAATTAGCTATGTCCTTTAACACTATCATGTATGCATGAATTCTAAGAGTTGTCAATATCCACTCGAATAAACCCATGCCATGTGATTTCAAAGAAACTCACCTAGATAAAACTTAGAAGTGCACTCGTTAAGTCTATAATGACAACTTTTATTGGATAAAATTCCATTACTTGTATCATCTTATATTATGATTTTCCTAACATATACCTTTAAAATATACGGATTAATGTTTACATAAAACTTCACTTGTATTTGAATCATCGATCTGTTGGAGACTTGGAGTATATAATGGGTAATAGACTAATACTCCGTAGTTAAACAATGGATCGAGTAATTTATGTCCCGTCAAATAATCTTTCACTTTTACTCCGTATTAATTACTGTTTCGTGAAATTTGAATGATTAGAATACAAAAGCCTTTGTGGGTCCTGGGTAATACAGTAGTAGCCATGTCAATGTGGAGGCAAACTCCCATGAAAGACGGACGATCACTTTAAAATGGCCACTCAATTAATCAATCAGTTAACCCAAGTATATCAATACTCGCTCCGTCCCCGATAATTTGTCCGCCTTTCTTTTTTGGTTGTCCTCAAAACTTTGTCCACCTCCATTTCTTTCCATTTATATCATTTTTTTTTTACACTCATTATTCAACTTTCTCCTCAACTTTATCACTTTTTTCAATAAAATTACAAAACTATCCCCACTCTTTTCACATCACCTATCAACTTTATTACCTTTTTCATCAACTTTATCCCCTTTTTCACATCACCTATCAAACTTTATCACTTTTTTCACATCACCTATCAAACTTTACCACTATCATTAATCCGCGTGCAAATATACTTTACGGACAAGTTATATCGGGGACGGAGGGAGTACAACTTTCGACCGAAAAAAAAAGTACTCCGTATATCAATACAACAAGTGAAAATAAATTACCGTACGTACGTATATACTGTTGTTATCCACGAGTTTCTGTGTTTTTTTCTATCGCCTCATATTTTTTCGCCCTTTAATGGCTTTTTCATCCCAGTGTTGAATGAGCCATGAAACAACATTACTCAACTAGGTCTTTCCTCACAAACACTCTTTAAGCGCCTTTTTACCCACGTTTCCTTATTGATTCCTAATGTTCAAGGGTTGCTTTATTTATATATTGACATGTTTGCACATACATATAGTTTCCTAGACACATGTAGAAGTTATTTTTATTGGTTCACTTGTATTCTTTGGTCCAAACCTTTTCTTTTTATTCTCATTCACCTTCTCAGATATTTCTACACTAACCGTATGTACTGAGGCAATGTATAATGGTAAGTTTTTGGAGGGTACCTACGGGTATTTGTTTATTTTTTGGGTAGAAAAAAAGAGAATAATGTTAAGCACCCAATAGACCCGTGCTTGTATAAGCACTTACTAAGAACTCTCCCTAAAAGTCACCGTAATAATCAAACAATCACACATATATAATGGGTCGGAGCATCAAGACGTCGTGCCTATGACCGACCAATCAAACAAAGTCTCAATTCACCTAACTAAGCTTACTTTGTTAACTCTCAACTTGTTAGCTCTTGATAACTTCATTCCAGATCTTATCCAGTCTCGTGTGACCACACTTCCATCTCATCATCATCGTCATTTCCTATTCATTCACTCCACTTTAAAGCCCTTGTGATCAGCCAATACTTCTATTCCGTACAACTTCTATTACACCACCTAACTACCTCATCCATCATTAAATTTATCCGATGGACATTTGAGCAGGGACTTGTTCTAACAGACGATGGACATTTAGAAAAACAGGGATACCCCGTAATTCAAGGTAAAACACAGGGACGAACAGCGTAATTCCTAAAAATATTACTCCTCATTACATGAAATAATAATTAAATACGAGGCATACGTGTACAAATTCTGTTGTGTAGCACGTGAGGCCCGGAGTAACTCACATGGCCTTTACATCGTTACTGTACTATCCATATGTACTCTTTTAACATTAATGCCATAGCATACGTACGCTCTTGCCCACTTAACACTGTTAAAAAACAAAAAACTTACATAACATGACTCATCGATCTTTCTAGCTAAGGTTTCGTAATCAACGTCGTCGAGCAGTTATGTCCTTTACCATGGAATTGATTGATTAGGATTTACGACAATGCTAGCTAGATGTGATTTGTCTGATCCGATTTATGAAAAAAGTGCAAGATTGTGTTCTTATATTGACGTTACACACCGCCAAAAAACACTAGCAGTTAAACTGGACGACTAGTCTTTTTCATTTGTGTGACTTACTTGGATTATAAGTTTATAACCCATCTTATCTTTACTTTTAACCCATGTAATGTACTTATTACAATATATTAGAATTAACAAATCAACAATCTTGTAAGTTTGTTTTAATCTACCTTATCTTAAAGTAACCTGTAACATATTTTACAATTTGTTACATCATTGGACGTAAATATATTATTATCATTGAAAAGGTCTGTTTATTAGAATAATGATTATATTAATCGGATAAAATCGCTGTAATGGTCGGATAATTCCCTGCCCAATACTTTATGGGTTTATGGTACTTGTAGTCAAAATATTTGCAGTATTTAAATGAAAAGATGCCAAACAAGTTTTGTAATATTTAAAGTTATAAAAAGACACCAATTCTTGTAATAATATATGTACATAACGCGGTGTGTTTGTACGACATCAAAGGCAGCTATATCCATGTGTAGATCACATGATTCATTATTAATTTTTCTTATGGCATGTATGATGTATCATTTGTTTAATTGCTCGTTAATGAACTTAATTAATTATCATCGAATAGATAAAGTGTGAATGATATGAAAGTAGAAGCTTCACGAGAAGCTGGTAATTGGAACTAGGAATAAATTCTATGAGGAAAAAACAAACGATTGCAAATAGATTATGTGAGAGTGTGTCGTTACACCATGTTTCTTTTTTTCAAGCAAATATGTTGAGAATATATCATATTTATCAAACAGAATTAGAAATAAAATAAAGTGCCTCCTGGTCTAGTAGTAACTAGCGTATTTTCCCGTGCCCTGCACGGGATTTTATTAAAATATTTCAAATGTTTTTAACTATAAATTTTTATTATTAATAATGACCTCTGTCCAATTTTCTCTATTTTATTTTATTTTATTTTAAATGAGATAACTTAAAGAGAAGTGATAACACATGTGAAAAAATAAGGTGACGTAATATAATGAACTTATATCTTATCGTGACATGTGGTACAAAAAATGAGATAGATTAATATGTAAGCCGGTAAATATGGGATAGTTTTTTTTCTTACTCGTTGTAAGTAAATTTTCAAAAAAATCATAACATTAACTGGAAAATAAAAGATTTGGTAAACAAATGGATTTATTTATAAATATTAAAAGCCATAAATAAATTAAAGTATAATGTACGTTGTAATTGGAAATGAAATATTTTGTAAAATAAATAGATTAGTTGCAAATCCCAGGGACATCTTTTCTTTTTATTTTCTCTATTTCATCTTTATCTTTATACTAAAATAACCTTTATGTACAAATAAGTTAGGATAAAATGGAACATTGAAAAAATGATTCTTATAATTGATGTCATATTTAGAAATAAATAAAGTCATAGATGTAAAATAATGATCTTTAAATCACCTCAATAATGATCTTCGGATCATATATACGGATGTGACAAAGATAGGATCATCAAATAAATACTACAAACTTATCAAATCATCTGCATATACTTGTATTTCATGATCTTCAAATATTCTTACCAAAAAAACAGGTGTATAAAAACCAAATAAATCTTTTTAAGGAAACGTACAATTGATTTATATTTTCTAATATTTTAGAATGGCTGTAAGTCCACCGAATGTTTTTTCAATCTTACTTTAAATAAGCTTAAAAGAATAAGGGAGTTACGAATAAATAGAAAAAAAATTATGATTGATGTAGTATATATACTTATTCCAAATAAAAGAAAAAAGAAAGTGGGAGGAATACAAAAAATGGAATTAATTAATAGGAATTTCTTTTTTATACAATTCTTTTAGTATATAAATCTATATCTATTGTTTTGTTTTTTGTTAATATAATCTATTAGTATATTAACTAAAAGATACTCCCTGAGTTCAAGATTAATTAAGTAAAATCAGTTAGTATGACGTGAGATTGGTAATTTTGAATTGGTTTAAGTCTAATTAAGTACAAAAAATATTGATTGTTGCTGCATGTACGGGATCATATCCAAAAAAGGTAGGAAATTGAAGATTTTCTTAAATTGTTTAATTAAGGAAAATCAGTTAGGATACTTTGCTGAAGTGAGATTGGTAATTTTGAATGAATTTAAATCTAATTAAGTACAAAAAAACCATTGAGTAAAGAAAATCTGCATATACGGAATCATATCCAAAAAAGGTATGAGGATAAGTTGATTTGTAGCATTTTTTTCGGGATAAAAAAAATTAGTTAAATGACATGGCTTAAGGAAATGATGACACGTGGCAAAATCTGATGTGGCGCATTCTCGGAGCGACACGTGGACAAAGCTGACGTGGCGCAGCGAGGAGGCTCCAATCCTTACGGCTTTTATATATATACATAGATTGACACTAAGTCGATTAAGCATTTGTCCAGAAGTCTCGAGTTCAACGACTTGTAACACCCCAAACGGTTTAGTTCATTGTCGGGTTTTTCCTCTTCGGTTCGAAAATTTCAAATAAAAACCTTATATTCAAAAAAAAAACAAAAAAAATATTCGAACTTTTTCGGTTCAATCACCAAATTCAAGAATTTTGGTTCCATTTTTTTAAACCGATGCTCAACTCTATCATCCGTTAAGATATACTTTGGATAGTCTATCTTATGCCTAGATAGGCGGGATACTTTAATACCTTACCTCGTAACAAAAATTAAAACATTAAAAATGGATTAAGTAGTACTCCCTCTGTCCCTATTTGTTTGTCCAAAAGGACAATTGGTGCGGGTTTTAAGAACGATAAAAAATAGTATGGATAATTGTGAATGTTGGTATAAAGTAGGTGAGAAAGTTGAATAGTATGGATAAATGTGTGATTGATTGGGGTGAAAAGAAATAAAGTAGGTGAGAGAGTGATACGTTATTATTATTATTATGTTTAGTTTAATGGGCCTTGTTGGACCGTTAGGTTTAGTATTATCATTAGGGTTTTATGGTTCAAGTTATTTATACTCTGTAATCTTGTTATTTGGCATTCATTCAATCAATAAACTAATTCCTTTATCCTTAAACTCTCTCTAACCCTATCTCTACCCTTATCCCTGAGGCCTCGTGTGTCTCTTATCCCTATCCCCGATCGATTCCCTTAGTACGGATCCGAGCTAGTCCGTATCAGAGAGTGTAATAATGAGAGTAAAAGTGTGGATATAAATGGAAAGTGGGCAAACAAAAGGGGACGCCGGAAATAGAATACTGGACAAACAAATAGGGAGGGAGGGAGTAGTAGTCTAGTAGTTGCGGGGACATGCGATTAGAGGGTTTGAAGGTTTGATGATTGCTTATTTTCTTTGTTGTAGGAGGAAAAACATACTTACCACAGCGTAAACAAGATCAAAAGCTAGCAGTAATTTATTGTTACTGTCACAACAGGAGCTAGTAGTAGTGTAGTACTACGTACAAATTGGATAATCCGAAATGGAGGGGCGTGGGCAGGCACGTGACATTTCCTGTGACAGTACCAACATGCTCTGCTAACTTTGACAGTACACAGGGATCAGACGGCTCTTCTTTTTCAGGAGTGCGTAAATGTGATTAATTAGTAGGGGTAAGCTATAATCAATTAATTTAATCATACGGGGATCCGTGCACTAATCATACGCTCCATTCCCTTCTCAAAATCCTTAAAACATGAGCCAGATCTGCAGATTCAGATGCAGATGCAGATGTGGTTCATTTATCAACTTAACTAGTCAATTATTTTACTGTGCCTAAGTCAACCCCAACTTTTGTTTTCTTACTCTTACGCCCACCTCTTCTCACGTGACAGCCACTCTCTTAAACAACAAAAAACGGAAATTAAAACCTTAAAAAATAAATAGTAAATCCGTCACAAAAGAGATTAAAAAACAAAAAAATTAAAATTTACCAAATAATTCCATTATTAGCTGTTTATTGTGTGTCCTAAGGACACACAATAGAAAAACCATTCATTTAATTTGATTATCCAAACCCAACTATATATCATCGCCCACCCCAATCTTGTCCTCTTGAAAACAGTACTATGATTAAACATACATGTGGGCTCAAAAGAAACTTCATTATCTGTTGTTACACCTAGCTTGTGTACACACTACACTAAATTGTCAACTGAAGTTAACTATTACTCCGTACGTTATTTAACGTGAACATGTACATCACATGTTCATTTATATATAAATATCTATGTTCATGAATAGTGGAAATTATTACCTCTTTAACAGTGGTTTACTACACTATTATACCGAGGATAAAGGCGGGTTTAAATTAAATGAACTCGTGACCCAAAGGACAACTTGATTATCATGGTTGTTGAGAAATCACCACCTTCTAGATTCCCCAATCGCTACATAAACAAAGGGGGAAAAAATAAATATCTTATTTTTATGCTGAGGATTAAAAAATTAAAAAGAAGCAAAGATATGCTTAAACAATGCATCGGGATCACCAAAGGAATAAAAAATGAACAGTAATAGTTTAGATTAATTAAATAAATCCACAATCCCGTGTCTCAAGCCTTTTCTGTTTTCCCTTTCACCACCCGAACGGCGAGGCCGGCCGTGACCGAACGCCGTTATCTAACGCCGTTACGGACAACTACGCAAAGCCTCCTTTTTGACAACCCGCAAGCCAAAGCCCAAAGAAAGAGGAAGAAAGTGAAGAAACAGACGCTGGAGTTTATAAAACATCTTTTTCTCCATCCCTCACACACCCATTGAAAAGAAGAGAGAGAGAAGAAGGCAGGCAACTGTCGCACACAAAGCGTGCTTAGCGGAGAAGTGGATAGATCGAATCTTGCCAATTCAAGGAACGGACGAGTAGAAATCGTTCAGTTTTGAATTGTTCTTTGCTCTGGCGAATTGAATCGAAGAACTCGAACTAGTCAGGGAATTCTGCGAAATTGAGCTCAATTGCGCAATTGCGAACTTTTGTGGAGTGGATTTGACCTAGTTTGAAGGTATGCGTGTTTATGTTCATCCTCTTTCTCCTTCCTTTACTCCAGATCGATCGTCTAGATGTACGAGTTTCTGGTTATTTTGCTGCTGGAATTTTCGTTGACTAGCTTGTTCGTCGCGAGATTATCTCCGAAGCGTGTTGGATTATGTTTTGCATTCGAAATTTGAATTCTCAACGTTCGAGTTTCTCTGGCTTAGTTGCAGATTTGGATTGTTGCAGAGATTTACCAATTGTTTCCATATTAGGTCGTAGAAGGAGAGATCGAGTCTCTAATGAGTTTCTGGTGAAGGCGGTGAGGATTTCCTTTCTCTTCACACGACTCGGATCTGACTGAGAATCGGTGTAGCTTGCTGAATTCGGATCTTCTCTTGCCGATTTCACCAAGATCTCGAGAATTCCATCGTTCCAGAGTAGAGATTCGGATTCGCAATTACAAATTGGACGGTTTCTCGTCGGAATTCGGCGTAATTTGGTTCCGAGTAGCATAATTCGGTTGAAGATTGTAGTCACACTCAACGGGCCGGGCGTGGTAACAGCTGTCCATGGAGCTCCCACAACCATCTCGCCCTTACGCAACAGAAGGTAACGAATTCTCAGAAGAAACCAAAAAAATAAAAGAAAACGAAATCGTCCGTATTAAACTTTTCCTCTCTTTAGTTGGTTAGAAAAATTAATGTCATTGGTTGCTTAATTTTTTTGGTTTGTTTATTTTAATATCTTTGTGCTCATGCAAAAGTACAGGTAGGAAAACAACGCATGACTTTCTTTCTCTGTACAGTCATTCGCCTGTACAACAAGATCCACGCCCCTCCCCCTCGTCGCATGGTAATTTTATTCCTTTCTTCTGTTTGTATAATGTTTTCCTTTCTTCTCTTCATTATATAGCATCGTATTATTTTATGAATATACCGTTGCTTTATCCATGTGATAGTGCAAAGTGCAAACCTCTCGCATAAAATATATAGAGAAGGAAAATTAAACCACTTTCTCATCACTAGCAATAACTAGGGTCAGGGTGTCTAATTATTAGGATATGCTAAAGGATGCATGTGAAGAGCAAATACTCTCTCCCTTTGGTGTGCTAGCAAATACTCTTTTGCTTTATCTGAAGTTTTCAAGATCAACGTTGTCTTAAAAGGTTTTCTGACAACCGGGGATGATGCAGTGGGCCAAGACATTTGAACTACTGAGCTGGCCCAAATGTGAAAAGGGACAGTTCTTTGGGCCCAGTAGAAGGTTTATAGAACCAGTGGTATGTTATTAAAGAATTGAAATCTCACCAGATTCAGCTGTCTTCGTTGTGATTAGCTAGCTACTTTGGCTCAATAAAAAAAATTAGCTAGTTAATGATAGATGTTGCTGCTAAAAAACTATCTATCACCTTCGTGTTGAACAAAATGAAAAATCTAACAATAGTTTGTACCGTGTCGAATTAGCACCATGAATTAGTAGTTGTTTGATAGTAAAGAGGGATGTTGTTTGTCTTGGCATGCTTGGAGCCATTTATTGATGTGCATTCTCGATGCTGAGTTTATCTTCATGATAAAGGCAGCTGTTTTTGTCAATTAGAACCAAATAAATATGATTTGAATTTTGAATACAGTTTCTCATCATTTTACTAGATGAGATGCTATATAGTTAATTAACATAGCCTTGGGTTGTCTTGATGAGTAGCTACGTGTTTCAGCTAAAAAAATTGATAAATCTGTAAATATGAACAGGGGGGTATCTTAAAACTCATAATTTCCTCCAGCCTTTGGAGAAAGAAGATAAGAAGAGTGTCAAGGACAACAACAGTAGTGAGATAAATGTGGAGAAACCTCCACCATCAGGACAAGCTTCTTCAGGAGAGCACGTTTTACATGGAGGGATTGGAACTTACAGTATCAGCCATGTTCCCTGCTTCAACACAAGAATGCCAAAGCCAGAGGGATCTGCATTTGTTGTAGCTCCTCAAGGAGTAAGCAGTGTTGATAGGAATGATGACAACTCTAATTGCAGTTCTTATACTGCTGGAAGCAGTTTCACTTTGTGGGAAGAAACATCAACCAAGAAAGGAAAGACAAGGGAGGAGAATTCGGGTGACCTAAACATCACAAAAGGTAACACTAGTGGCTTAATAGAAAGAGCTGGATAATCTGCTCAAAAGCTGAAACTTAGACGTTGTTTTACTGATGTTGATGAACAGAGCAAATGGTTAGGGCTGCAAATTGGATGATGGATAGGCCATCAGAGTCATCCTCAAATCACCACAACAGCTATAGCAATCGATCATCTTCCCAGTCAGTCTTTCACTCTTTTGATCTCTTCCACCTGCATTAAGTTTGTATGTTTCACTCTGTAACATTTATATTGAAATAATATATCAGGCCTCCTGCACAGAAAAGTCAGAGTTTTATGGAGATGTTGAGCTCAGCTGAGGGGCTTTGTGCCAAGGAAGAAGATGAAGATGAAGAAGGTTTTACTTTCAGAAAAGAAACCGCTTCCCAAACAGGTTTGTTGAGCGATCTTAACACCAAATTCAAGTGTACATCTGGTTGTTCTTTCACTTCTTAGTACTAATTTCACACATGTGATTTGGCAGGGGATCTAAAAGTAAAAGTTGATGGAAAAGGCGGAAATGAACAAAAAGCTAACACACCAAGATCAAAGCACTCTGCCACAGAGCAGAGGAGAAGGTGCAAGATCAATGACAGGCATGCTTATCCTACCCTTACTGGAATTCTAATGCTTTACTTGAAAATCTCTGGATGTTCACATAATGGATCATAATCTCTGTGCATTATACTGGAAGGATTAGAAGCCTTCATGATTTACAACTCATATATAGTAGAAAGATATTGAAAAAGGTTGGTTAATGGTGTTTGTAATTTTAACAATAACTCTATGATCATATTCACTGTGCTTGTAAACATCAACTTCCAACTGTTTGAATGGCCAACTTTTAGTTCTCCCTAAGTAGGCTATGAAGTAAGATGCTGATGTGTTAAAAGTGCTTTGCAGATTCCAAATGCTGAGACAAATCATCCCCAATAGCGAGCAAAAGAGAGATAAGGCATCTTTCCTACTGGAGGTATGCAGATTTTTCATTTATATGACAGGACTTCGGATGTGTCTCATAAAACTCAGGATTTGCATATATTATCCATGGATACACATATCTCTTACAACCACTCCCTTGTGCAGGTAATTGAATACATTCATCGTTTACAAGAGAAGGTAACCAGATTCGAAAGTCCTCAGCCAGGTTGGAGCAGTGAACTAGGACACTTGACACCCTGGGTGAGTCTTGATTCCCTCTGAATACGTTCATACTACATCATGAAATGTACCAAGGATGATTTGTCTTGTTTTACTTGTACTGCATTATTTTAAATGAGAAACCTGTCTTAATCACTGCGCTGAAGATCTTTTACCGTGTGAAACAGAGGAGTAGTCCCAAGCTGGCTGAAAGCTTGGTGGATCAACCTCGAGGAGTAAACGGACACGCATTGATGTTTAAGCCTGATGACAAAACTAATGTTATCACCTCAACAGTCCCAAGGAATTTACAGAATCCAGCAGAATCTAATGCTAATAATCCTAATAAAGCCACACGCATTCCGGTTCCGCTTCAAACAGACATCAAAGGCTTCATTCCTTCCATAAGGAGTCGCAATGAATCCATACAAGCCGCTCCTAGAATTGCAGTCTCAAATGCAGATAATGCATCTTTACCTCAGCCACAGCAATGGCAAGCCAACAGCTCTCCTACGAGTAACCAAGAGATGCCCATTGAAGGCGGCACTATCAACATCTCTAGCATGTATTCACAAGGGTGAGTATAACAGACACAATTGATTGGTAATGGTTCTTCCTCTAGAAAAGAAGCATGATGCTAACTGTTTAGTCATATATATGTTGACAGGCTGTTGAATAAGTTTACACAAGCGCTTAAGAGCTCAGGAGTTGATTTGTCCCAAGCTACCATTTCAGTTCAAGTCGACATAGGGAAGCGGGCAAATACCGACCAAAATACTCAAAGCACTCCGGATAAAGTAAGCTTTCTGATTCAGTAAGGACAGAAACAAATCATCATATATTTGCAAGTCTAACACTTTTTTTGCTAAAATGCGAATAGGAGAACGCCATTAACCATGAAAGTCGAGCTCTTAAGCATGAAAGAGTGAAAACCGGTCGTTTGGAGGAATCCAATCAAGCTGCCAAGAGGTTGAAGATGGCCAAGAGCTAAGACAAGACTTGCGTGCTCTGGTGATTAACTCATTTCTCTTCTTCTTCTCCATTTTTTCATGGCTCTTCTCGGAGTATACAGCATTACTGATAGAGAGCACTATACTTGACCATATATGAAATTGTACATGCATTCCTTCTCTTCATTTTTAATTGTGCTGGGACAAGGCATATATTAACATACTCCCAACATAGGATAATAGTTATTATTTCCAATTTTTTTCCACATCTTTCATTTTCTTCATTTTTTTTTTGGGGTTATACAAGCTTCCACTGTGACGATGAGAAGCTGCCATTGCCATTCTAAAGCTTCCATTGTTGAGGAATTTTTATGATTTATAATATTTATTCATGTAAATTATATGTTTGTTATTTCATATACCCTTGCTACCGGTTTGTTGATGTAATGCTTGAGTGGTGCTCAACCTAATTTTAATTGCTGAGTTAGCTGTTTGCACGTCATTCAGAAACTGTGTTACATCGGTGTATGTTTTATTATTGCCAAAAAAATTAGACCGAGGCTGATGACAAAAATGAAAGTCAAGTTATATTAATCAAAACAAAATACACAAGGTGGTTTAAGCTACATTCACAATCTGATCACCATTCATGTGATCATATTTTCCTAGTTTTATGCATTGGC
Organism: Polygonum aviculare; assembly: GCA_934048045.1. Lineage (NCBI taxonomy): Eukaryota > Viridiplantae > Streptophyta > Magnoliopsida > Caryophyllales > Polygonaceae > Polygonum > Polygonum aviculare. Next base: position 2,633,117 of record OW204024.1, read on the forward strand.
TAGCAAGAGTTATCATAGGCACATGATCCTTTCTACATCTACGAGTGATAGGCAACACACAATATCACAAATCATCACTCACAAACACATGAATCGCTCTTAAGCAGATCAAGAAGCGCGGAAAAACCTTTTAGAATCAACACAAGCGAAGGCAAACTTTACGAGACTTGTGCTTCTTAAAAGGCATGATCTTAGGAGTCACAGATCTTGGCCATATATCTGGACTACCAATCCATTCCCACTGCAACCTGCAAATGCACAACAAAAACTCATTACCATCCAAATAATGCAGCTGAGGCTTTAATCAAGTGTATAGTCATATGCAGTGAGTTTCGCCTTACTCTGGGAACTCGAAAGAGCTTGAGCTAATTCTGTCAGATTCTTCGTTTGACCTGTTGCTTAATACAACCGAAAGGCGTGCTGATTCCTCATGATCATCTTCTAATTGCTCCTCCTCTTCTTCTTCTTCTTCTTCTTCTTCGCCTCCTTCTTGAATCTCTGATGATCTGCTTGTACTTTCACTTGTCTCAGCTGATCCTCTTCCTGATTGCTCATCACTATCTTGGCTCTCTTCTTGCTGTGACTCTGAACTCAGGTACACACTCTCTTCATCATCAGCCTACAAGAATCTCAGATTAATAAACAGAAATAGCTTCATCTATGACACTTGATACCAAAGAGAGGTATATATGCACCATTTTCTTGGATAACAGGCAGTTTTCTTTCATAGATGAAGGGCTTTCAGGCTCAGCTTCTTTGGTTGACATCTGGCTGTCTTCTTCATCTAAAGACAAAGAAGAGAGCCCGGTTTCTTGATCTACATCGGTTAGTTCAAGTATGCGTTCCCAACTCGCTTCGCTAGAATCTGTGGATTCGCGTAGACATTTGTTGGATGTGTAAGAAAATTCAACAACATCCTCTGTAAGATCTATGTCTTCTACTTCTTCTTGATCATCATTATCCAACTGACCTCTGCTCTTGATTTCTTCCATTTCTTTGCATTCTATGGCTTCATCTACCCTGCCCCTAGACTCCACCACATGATCACCCTTTCGTTCATACTCGGGAACTTCTTGCTTGAATCTTGTCGCGCTCCTGATCCCATCCGATTGCAGCCGTGGACTGAAGTAGAATCTCTCTTCCTCTACCTACAAAAAGAAAGACATAATACAGAACAACTCAACACAAACAAGCTATTGAAAATGGCTTTCTAATATTAGAAGTTAGATGAATAAAGCATGAGATATAATGATAATCACAAACCTTGAGGTATTGAGGCCTAGGACTTGAATTCTCCTCCATGACCACACGAAACTCGCCATCCTCCTCAAAGCAAAAGACAATGTAGTCCTCATCAGCAGAAGGCGGCCACTCGGCCTCATCACCACCACCACAGTCAATGTCGGCTGACGAATCATTTGATCCAATGGTGACCCTTTTCTTGAGCTTTCCTCTCTTGATCATGGAGGCCTTTGAAGGCGTCAAAGGAGCAGCCTCGCTTTTCCTAGAGCACTCGTGTTTCGTGTTCAATGTCGTCGAAAAGATTGAGTCTTTAGCATTTGGCTGCCTCTCTTGCTGTTTTTGCGATTCGGGTAATCGGATCGGAGCTTCTACTGGCTTTTTATGATGTTCCTTTTTTACCGCGTATGAGCATTTGCACATTATGGACAAGATGAAAGGGTGGGAATGCATGGAAAAACAGGACTTGTGCTGTTTTTTGGAGGGCTTTTGAGATTTCTTTCCCCTGTTCAACAGGAAGCCTCTCTTTCTCGTTCTTTGATTCATCCTCAGGTAGTAGTTTGATGAGTTAGTTTATGGCTGCCATGTTTAGTTATGATGCTCGTCAAGTCAATAAGGAGTTGTGATCAGTGGAATGGTCTTAGGACTTGTATTAAAATTGTCCAAATTTAATACTACTATGTTGTTTGAAGAGTCATTAGTAGAGGTTTGTATAGTGATGAAATTGAGAAGCGGCCAAGATATAAGAAATGAATTATGAATTAAAGTATTCAAGTGTGTTTACGTAGGTCACGGTAGATTATGGTCAAGCATGTCTACATTGTCTAGGTTTTCGGTTGTATATTTGTCTTTTGATTTATGTTTATTAAAGGACAAAGTTTATTTTATACGGATCAGATATAGCATCAGATTTTCTTTAAATCTTCAAATTTCATTCTCATGATATACTTTTTTTAAAATTTGAGAATTGGAATTACACATACTGAATTAAGTGAGATGGCCTATTTTTCCATATTGAAATGGAGAGTGGCATATCGAAAATTTATTTATATATTACTTTTAATACAATATATAGGGTAATTTTTAAGGTCTGATTTTAGGTAAAGACTTCTCAATAAATTACTAAATTTATTTTTAAATTTTACATAAATATAATAATTGAATTTCTTAATAATCATATCAAAGATTAAACTGATTTAAGTGTATCTATAATTCTATATGACTATATAGTACTGTATATGCTCTTGAATTTACAATTCCACCTCTCAACAGAAATGATCAACTTGAAATTTACAATAATATCTCTGCAATTGGGAGCCTTATTTTATCATTAAAATAACGAGAAAGTTCGGGAAACAGAGCCTTGAAGTGCGCGCTGGTCGTTGCACTATACTAGTTTAGTAGTAGCCTGAAATCTGGATTATTGATCGATCGATCGCTCGATCAATCACTTTCCCCTGTTTTTTTGAGATCGATCAAGAGATGGGGTGGGCGATTGCTCTCCACGGCGGCGCCGGCGACATCCCTCTCAATCTCCCCCCGGAACGCCGCCTTCCTCGCGAGGCCTGCCTCCGCCACTCTCTCCAGGTCGGCGTCGACGCCCTCCGCTCCAACAAATCCGCTCTCGATGTCGTCGAACTCGTCGTAAACCCTCATCTCATCCCTCCCATCGATTTTTCTAACCTCCTTGTTCCATCGCTCAATCGATCGATTTCTCTTGCAATTTATCACTAATCCGATGAAATTAACACTCGATACGATTCCGTAATCACCGAATTCGATTAATGCTTATGAACCTGCTACTGTATGATTCCAATTTCGGAATATTGTGATGTCAAATTAGAGATAACCTAATCTTGGATTAGAGTTTTTTGAATCTGAAGTTGCTGATGTGGTGATTTTAGGTACGTGAGCTTGAGAACAATCCACACTTCAACGCTGGCAGAGGCTCTGTGTTGACCACCAAAGGCACTGTTGAGATGGAAGCTTGTATAATGGACGATACAAAGAGATGTGGGGCTGTTTCTGGACTTAGCACTGTTGTGAATCCCATCTCTCTTGCTCGTTTGGTCATGGAAAAGACCCCTCATGTCTATCTTGCATTTGCTGGTGCTGAACACTTTGCCAAACAACAAGTCTGTCCTCCTAAATAATAACTTGGCCTTCATATTACCATTACAATACCATTATGTGCTATGTATGTGTGCTTAGCATTCTCTTGTGTTGCAGGGGGTTGAAACTGTTGAGCCCTGCCAGTTAATCACGGAAGAAAACGTTGAGAGGCTAAAACAAGCTGTCGAGGCAAACCGTGTTCAAGTATGTTCCGTTCTTAGAAGCATACCATCAGATCTTGTGTATCTTCAATGTTGCAGGAATTTCTTATGGGGGAATTTCCACGTTGGAAAGTCATGAATTCCACTATGTGATATATAAAGGGAAAGTTTCCCACTCCTATTGGCTAGCTTTTAGGGGTTTATCGCTTATATACCCTGTAAAATTCAACATATTATAACTAAGACTGTTTGAATTTCACAATCTGATTTTCACAGATAGACTACACTGAGCCTGTCCAGAAAGAACTCAAAGTGGAAGCACACATGGCCAACGGCGACAGCCAGCTGGGGACAGTAGGATGTGTAGCCATTGACACGAATGGGAGAATGGCGACCGCCACCTCAACAGGCGGATTAGTGAACAAGATGGTGGGGAGGATCGGTGACACGCCAATCATAGGATCAGGCACGTACGCGAACTCGGTCTGTGCAGTCTCGGCCACTGGAAAAGGCGAGCATATCATACGCGCCACGGTTGCAAGGGACGTGGCGGCGCTTATGGAGTACAAAGGGCTTTCTTTGAAAGAAGCCTCTGCTTATGTTGTGGGGAGTGTTGCTAAGGGTAATGTAGGGCTTGTTGCTGTTTCTGCTAGTGGAGAGGTGACCATGGATTTTAATACTACAGGTATGTTTAGAGCTTGTGCTACTGAAGATGGTTACTCAGAAGTAGCTATACACTGAAGATTGTTCACTGCTATTTTTTACTCAGGATTGTGGTTGTGTTTGGTGGCCATTGACTGTTAGTTGTTTGCATTTGTTTGATGCAGTAATGATCATAATTGTTTGTTATGTTTGATATATAGTTCCATTTGCTCATTGTATGGTACAAAAACCAGCTTCTGGGTCCTTGAGGGCAGTATTTTTCAAACGCAACAGTGTTAATGCCAGATAATACATTGCACTAAGCCACTAACCTTATAGTATCATATACTTATCTTGTCTTTTAGTGGGTAGGTCAACAAATAAAGCTTTCTCTAAACAATGTATGTGATGGACAAAAAAGAAAAGACAAATGATGGGTTGATGCAATAGGATTCTTATTAATTACCTGCTACCGCTACCATATGATATAATCACTTGAATTCCAAGGCTCTTACCAAATAATCCACACCATTTTCTTTAATTTCAAAACAATGGATTCACTCATCGCTACCAAAACTGAAGAAGTCCAAACCATGGAAGCACAAAAGGAAGCTCTGATCTCAGCACTTCCAAAGGAGAAAGGGTGGATGTCCTCTGAGGATCACCCTCTTTATTTGTACCAAGGCTTTTGGTACTACAAGTTTCACATGGAAGGAATCCTTGCACTCCAAACTCAACCTCAGCTAACCCCATCTTCATCCAACATCCTCATCAGTAGCAATCCAAAAAGCGGCACCACTTGGCTCAAGGCGTTGTCATTCGCCATAGTAACTAGAGCCCGTTTCAGCTCTACCGAGGATCACCCTCTTCTTGAAACCATCTCCCATAGTTTGATTCCTATGCTAGAACCTCACATCGCTCTAAAGAATCAACCGCTTGATCCCAACCTCCCTCTTTTCGCCACCCATCTCCCATACACGGTTTTGCCTAGACCGGTTTTAGATTCCAGGTGTAAGATTGTGTACATCTGTAGGGACCCGAAGGATACGTTTGTGTCGCATTGGCGCTTTGCTCAAAGATTAAGTCAAGGCAAAGAGGCTATTGAGTTGGATCGAGCGTTTGACCTATTTTGTAGCGGTATATTGCCTTTGGGACCTTACTGGGACCATGTCCTAGGGTACTGGAAGGCGAGCTTGAGTCATCCCGAAAGGATATTGTTCTTGAAATATGAGGATATGATGGATGATACGGTGTCGAATGTTAAGAGGTTGGCGGAGTTTATGGGATACGGTTTCTCGAACGAAGAGGAGAGGGATGGGTTGGTAGAGAGGATTGTGGAGCTTTGTAGCTTTGAGAAGATGAGCAATTTGGAGGTGAACAAGAGTGGAGTTGAACTAGGAAAAGGGCTTATTTCTATGCCTAATGATGTGTTCTTTAGGAAAGGTCAGGTTGGAGATTGGAGGACTTATCTGAGTGAAGATATGGCAAACAGGATTGATCAAATCACTCATAAGAAGCTTGGAGCTTGTGGATTAACATTTTAATTAATATCAATTAATTAAATTGCGTTTATGTTTGTGTCGTTCATTATTATGTACGTGTGGATCGAAAGCTAGGCTCAACATGCCCAGCTAATGCATCAAATAAGTATTGTGTGTGTGTTATATTCTGATGCAAGTTTATACATATGTTCCTGATCGATGAAGATCCAAGGCATGAAAAAACAGAAAACTTGAGATTTATATTATGATGCAAGTTTCGGTCCTTCATCATGTTCGACTATCGTTTCGGTTTAATTATGTTCTTGCTCTTTCATGAACGTTGGCTTGGATCGAGAATTCTATTCAGTTTGGATCGTATTACGCCTAATGGGCCCTTAGGCCCAATTCGAGTTCGATTCCTTTGTTTCGGTTCGTTATCATGTTCGACTATCCTTTCGGTTTATGTTCTTCCTCTTTCATGAACGTTGGCTTGGATTGAGAGTTCTATTTGGTCTGGATCGTATTGGGCCTAATGAGCCCAATTCAAGTTTGATTCCTTAGTTTCGGTTTTTCATCATGTTCGACTATCTTTCAAATTTATGTTCTTACTCTTTCATAAACGTTGGCTTGGATCGAGAGTTCCATTCGGCTTAGATCTTATTGGGCATAATGGGCCCATAGGCCCAATCTAAGTTCGATTCCTTAGTTTCGGTTTTTCATCATGTTCGATTATCGTTTCGGTTTATGTTTTTACTCTTTCATGAACATGGGCTTAGTCGTATTAGGGTCTAGGATTAAACCATATAGGCTAGGGTTGTTCATCAGTTACAATGAACCGAAAAAAAAACGAAAACCAATCCAAACTGAAACCGAGCTCGTTCAGGTCGGTCTTTGGTTCATGTTTGGACTACTTCGGTTTTCGGTTCAGGTCGGGAAATGGGGACTTGAGAAGTGTTGTAAATACACATGTCGTCCATCAAATAATAAATAGTTTAATTTATTAAATAATGGGCTTTTAAACAATGACACATCACATCAATGTAATTTTGTTTTTCAGGCAATTTTTTTGGGGATCCACACGGTCTTGTGCACATACCATAGGCGCACCAAACGGCAAGGCGCACCATGCGCCTTACTTGGGCGCACAAGACTAGCTTTCCACGGGCGGTAATTTTTTCCCATTTTACCCTTGTATACTTAACTTAGACGCACCAAACTGCACTTCTAAGATAGACGCACCAAACGGTGTACAAATAGCTAAAAAAAGTGTACGAATAGCAGTTCCGCTAATCTTATACTCCGTAGTATCATAGTACATATTTTGTTTTTTTAGTGGGTAGGTCAACAAAGGTATTACATTTATTTGAGGAGTTGTTCGCTAATGTTTGTGCCTTTGTGGTATATGGTATCGACAATATTTAGCAATTTTTAAGATCACGGGTGGATCACATGGTTTTCTAAACAATTTATATGATGCACAAAATAATTTTTGTTATAAAATTAGATGACTGATGAGCTGATACAATAGGGTTCTTTTTTTTTTGGTCGAAATACAATAGGATTCTTATTACCTGCTACCGCTACCATATGATATAATCACTTGAACTCCAAAGCTCTTACCAAATAATCCACACCATTTTCTTTAATTCCAAAACAATGGATTCACTCATCGCTACCAAAACTGAAGAAGTCCAAACCATGGAAGCACAAAAGGAAGCTCTGATCTCAGCACTTCCAAAGGAGAAAGGGTGGCACTACTAGAAAAATAGGTATTTTTCGACACATCTTGATCGACACTATTCACATGTGTCGGGAAAAAAATGATGAGCGGATTAATGAGCAAGAATTTCGACACCCTAAATTGTCTTAAAATTTTCGACACCTACAAGTGTCGAAAATCAGCCCTAAAAATTACTACAGTAAAATATACAGGAACACCGAAATCTCAGCCCTAAAAATCCTTTCATCTAGGAAGAAGACCGATCGAATGAGGAATCCGCGGTCGTCTTCACCTCATGCTTCTCCGGCAGCACCGGAAAGCGGCGCCGGTGGAGCGAAATCTGAAGCTAAGTAGGGTCGAAGAGGGGGCCATGGAACCAAAGGAAGGCGAGCTTCTGGAGAATTACATCAACAAGAAAGGAGAAGGAAGGTGGAGGACTCTCCATCGCCTCCTCGGAAACAGGTCCGTCTCTCGATCTCGATCTCGATATCCAGTTCTACGCTCTTAGATTCAATGTTCGATTCTCAATTTCCAGTACTTTCCTGTAACCTAGGGTTTCAAAAATTGCATGTATTCTGTACTTTTCACCGTTTTCAATTATTTGTTCTTATTCTTCCAAGGTTTAGTCTATACATCGATCTGTTTCGATAATCCTGCATTGTGCTGATTCGTCATCGATCTCGAGCTCCAATCCTCCGGTTGTCAATTTCAGAGACAAGCACTCTCGCACTCCGCAATTATCTCGTTTCTCTATGTATCTCCTTTTTCTCTGATTTTCTTGTGATTCGTTGAGTTGAAAACGGTGGTCTGTTATTCGTTGTTGCTTGTTGAGCTTGGCGGAGTAATTTCAAGCAGTGGAAATTCCGATGAAAGCTCTCGTGGTTTGCAACATTTTTACCTGTTGTTCTGTTCTGAGCGTAGGAGCAAAAAGGAGACTTGATTTCTCCGGGTTAGAGAAAGGAAATTAGTCAAATTACTGCTCTTTAGCATGGAATCTTGGAAGAGAATGGTTTTTAGGGTTTTTGCTCTGTTCTGAATTGAAATGCATTTTCCTGAGGTTCTTTTGAACTTATGCAAGGGGAGAAGTGCCAATTTTTAGCTAGGATGGACTTGCTTCCACTAGTGGAATGAGTTATTTGGTTACTCTTTTTAGCTAGGATGAACTTATGCAAGGGGAGAAGTGCCAAGTTTTTAGCTATTGAGGATATAAAAGTTGTCATGGAGGTATATCCAAGAGTCCTTTATCATGAAATCTAGTATTTCTAGTTACTCTTTATCAGCTCTTTTCAATATATTTGGTTGGTTAATTTGTCATTGATGCAGGAAGAAAACAGAGAAGACATGGAGAACTTTAGCAAAAGGACAATGAAGGTGTAGTGTTATATGCTAGGGTCTAAGTGAGTGTTTTCTTGAGTGTTATTTCTAGTATGCAGTTCCTTAGCCTCTTCTGAGAATAGCTTTTCCCTGTCATCTGTGATGCATATGCAGGTAAACTCAGAGAATTTCCAACAAATACAATACTATGATCCTGTTTTTATAATGCGATTCTCAATTCATTGTTTGTCAATGGAATTCTTGAATCCTGTGGAGTTTGCTGGTCTGGGCTTGCTAGCAGTTGCATTGGTTAGCATTTCCTCTCCTGATGAGGAAATCAGAAAATTGGGATATGAGGTCTTTGGGAAATTCAAGGATTTGTTAGAGAGGTTGGTCATCTTTATCCATCATAGCTTTTACTCATTTTGTATCTGTTCATTCCTCTCTTTTGATGCTGAAAGTGAGTTTTTAGACTGCATCAGAGGCCTCATGAATGTTTATGCTTCATGACGTTTATATATTAATATTTGGAGTTTGTTTTATTCAGTTTCTGTACATTGTATTTTGGATTTTTTTAAAGAATGTGTTCCTGGCTTCATTTTGATGACTTTGTTAGGCTCGACATCATACAGCTGCTGGTTGTGGTGTTGGTTGTGGTATTTTTGCTGCTGAAGCTTCAGATAGCAATCGATGCAGCACAAGGTTAGCTATATACTAGTCTAAATGGCCTATTCAATACTACATTCATTCAGAATACAATTTCATTTTGACCCTCTAATCTATCTTATTATGAAATGTTTGTCATTTTAGATTTATAACTTTCAAACAATTAAATATTGGTGAATTATGAGGTTTACAGGTGGCCAGCTACATCACTGGCCAGGTATTGCCCATACGGCCAAACACTTTCCAAATTCCCTAGCTCTTGCTGATATTATAAAGGGAAATGACAGTCGATATACTACTATAAAATGGTGTTGATTGGATTTTACAGGTGGTACTATTGTGAATGCTTGAAGGACCTGGGAGGAAAGGAGAAGATGTTTCTATATTTTGCTGGTTTTGTTGTGTTTTGCTGGTTTTGTTTGAAGGACCTGGTTTTGCTGGTTTTGTTTTTGTGGCAGGTGGTCTTGCCTAGTAAGATATGTGTGTATGTGTTTTAGCCTTACATGAGTTCTGGGTACTAGTAAACTTATGTAGCTAAGCTTCAAACAAAGTGGTAATATGTATAAGAATGCTAGATATATGTAATAATAACAATAAATCATCTTATATGGCCTCCTATGTGTTAATCTTGTATATGGTTTTTATTTTACAAGAATTATACAAGGATAATCATGGAAAACTATCGACCTATATATTTTTTTAATATTAGTACAGAAAATTCCGACACCTAGAGGTGTCATAAGTGGTTGTAAAGATAGACAACTTCAGGAGTCTCAAATGCTTGCCAATACCGACAGCCAAAGATGTCTAAATGCTTGTAAATACCGACACCCAAAGGTGTTCCAAATTGTTGTAAATAGGGTGTCGAAATTTACGCGCCTGCCATTTCTGACAGCGTTTTTTTCGACACTGTTCATATGTGTCGGTCCTTAAATTCTCGACACCCTAAGGTGTCGAAACTGGCCTTAAAATCTGTCGAAAATGACCGTGTTTTCTAGTAGTGTGGATGTCCTCTGAGGATCACCCTACTTATTTGTACCAAGGCTTTTGGTACTACAAGTTTCACATGGAAGGAATCCTTGCACTCCAAACTCAACCTCAGCTAACCCCATCTTCATCCAACATCCTCATCAGTAGCAATCCAAAGAGCGGCACCACTTAGCTCAAGGCGTTGTCATTTGCCATAGTAACTAGAGCCCGTTTCAGCTCTACCGAGGATCACCCTCTTCTTGAAACCATCTCCCATAGTTTGATTCCTATGCTAGAACTTCACATCGCTCTAAAGAACCAACCGCTTGATCCCAACCTCCCTCTTTTCGCCACCCATCTCCCATACACGGTCTTGCCTAGATCGGTTTTAGATTTTGGGTGTAAGATTGTGTACATCTGTAGGGACCCGAAGGATATATTCGTGTCGCATTGGCGCTTTGCTCAAAGACTAAGTCAAGGCAAAGAGGCTATTAAGTTGGGTCGAGCGTTTGACCTCTTTTGTAGCGGTATATTGCCTTTTGGACCTTACTGGGACCATGTCCTAGGGTACTGGAAGGCGAGCTTGAGCCACCCTGAAAGGATATTGTTCTTGAAATACGAGGATATGATGGATGACACGGTGTCTAATGTTAAGAGGTTGGCGGAGTTTATGGGATACGGTTTCTCGAACGAAGAGGAGAGGGATGGGTTGGTAGAGAGGATTGTGGAGCTTTGTAGCTTTGAGAAGATGAGCAATTTGGAGGTGAACAATAGTGGTGTTGGACTTGGAAAAGGAGGGCTTATTTCTATGCCTAATGATGTGTTCTTTAGGAAAGGTCAGGTTGGAGATTGGAGGACTTATTTGAGCGAAGAGATGGCAAACAGGATCGATCAAATCACTCATAAGAAGCTTGGAGCTTGTGGATTAACATTTTAATTAATATCACTTAAACTGCTTTTATTTTTGTGTTGTACGTTGATCATTATGTACGTGTGGGTTTAAAGCTAGGTTCAACATGCCTAGCTAATGTATCAAATAAAGTATTGTGTGTGTGTGTGTTATTATGATCCTAGTTTATACATATGTTCGATCGATGAAGATCCAAGGCATGAAAAACAGAAAACTTGAGATTTATATCATTAATGTAAATTGACATACATAAATCTCGATTAAACCACATGATACACACCAACGAGACATTGATTAGAATAAAAACATTGATCACAACACAATCAAGCCTAGATTAGGCGAAATCAACGACAACAAACACTTACAATTGCAAAACTACAACAACCAATCAAGATCGAATATCGATCAAGCTAACAAACCCTTTAGATTAGGCGCATTGGAAGTCAGTGGGAAGCTTCTTGCCACAAGTGTTGATAAGGAGGCTAAGAGCAATGGGAATGTTAAGGTTGAGCCCAAGAATGTTAGCCTTGATGGCGGTGCAAAGGCACACGGCGGCCTCGAGGTCGAGGAGCCCCTCGAGCACGGTGCAACACGGGTGGTCAGGAGGCGTGCCCACGATGGCTCCCACCGGCCCGTTTAGCACCTTGGCGCATATCCCGAGCTTTAGGGCGTCCCTCGGGCAGTGGCCGCTTCCCGAGGTTGATGGGGCATTAGGGTTTGGGATGTTAGGGTTTGGCTTGGGCTGGCCACAAGTGTAGCAACTGCTTACAAGAGCAAATGAGATGAGGTTCATGTAAAGGAAAATAATAGTGGCTATCTTGGAATCCATTGTTGTTGAGATGGAGGGGGGCTAGCTAAGTAGTTTAGTTAGTTTCTTAGGGTTTGGGGTGTGGTAGTGTAGAAATCAAGTTGGTATTTATAGCATGCATGCACCATGCAAGTTGCTACTTAGGCATCTCAATGTAAGACAAATTTAAGTCACATGATAAAATTGTTTGGAGAACATATATATCAACTAATTATTGACCGAAAATGTAATAAATGTATATTTAAGTCCTTATAAACTTCTTATGATATATATGAAGCTTGTGGGAAATGAAACCGAAAAAGTAATTTCTTGAAATAATTCAGAAAATTGTCAGTTTCTTTCGGCCTTGAATTATTTTTTCTACTAATTGAATATTAATATGTACGTGACCGAAAAATAAATATATACTAGAAAATAAATGTGGATTTTTGTTAACAAAAATTAATTTTTATTTCTTTTTCAGTCGAAAGTTTAAAAAATCTTTATTTTATAGACATCCAATACAAATACAATACATATATACTTAACTTATACATTAATTTTCGACAGACCCATTAAATGGGTGATACATGTTGTTTAGACACTTTTTTGCATGAAATTGAATCTTATACAATAATGTTTGCTAGCAAGATTGGACTCATTCACTTCTTTCTTATCTTCTGCTTTCTAAAAGAGAAAAAGAAAGAAGTGTAACTTTCCCGTGATTTTGTTTCCATATTGATGTCATTTTATACATCTAACATACCTGACTGAATAGTGAGCACACATACAAAACTGATCGAGTTCTATATAAATTGAGCACTTGTGGTTGTGGTTGCAAGCTCTGTACAATGAGCTGGAAAATATACATAGCTACTTACATTAAATTACTTATGAATTAGGTATATTAATACAACAGATAGATGTATCGATATACATATACGAAGAAGACAGTGAACATGTAGTACTAATTATGCTGGGCTGCAAAATCCATGTACAATATTCCACCCGTGACTTTTATTCTTTCGAGTTCTTGTATTGGCTGTTTCTGAATTTCCAGTGGTTTCCTTTCAGATCCAGCCCACTGATTGGTGACTTTCCAATCTTAACTATACTTTTCCTATTATTATTATTTTTTTTTTTTATTTACTGGTTTTTATATGATCGATATTACTCCCTCCGTTTCACAATAAGTGTCGTTTTAGCACTTAAAATTTGTTTCATAATATGTGTCGTTTTAGGTTTTCAAAGTGATTTATTAGGGGTGAATAATGATAATTTTTATTGGAATGTGTATTTGTTGACTAAAGTTGTTCATTCATTGGCCAAAAAAATGTAATGAGTGATAAGATTAAGAAAAAGTTATAAGTTTTAAAGTGAATGATTGTTTTTCTTAAAAACTGCGTTAAGAGCTAAAACGACACTTATTGTGAAACGGAGGGAGTATTATTTATATGCATGGTGGCCGACTTCGTCGAATAAATAATACGTTAACTGGTCTCGTGAGTAGGGGTGGCAAATTCTGACCCGATCCGAATTAACCGACCGAATTATCCGTTTCGAGAACCGACCGAGACCGGAAATTTGTTTTTATCAAATCAAATCCGAAACCGAGTCAATCCGACCGAATTTGACCCGGAGGTATAAGCAACCCGATTAAGAATGACCCGAAACCCGATTACATCCGAAAATCTCAATCCGGTTTCAAACCGAAACCTGAATAACCCGACCCGAAAATACCCGACCGAGTTATATCCGAAACCCGAAACAATCCGAACCCGATTCTACCCGACATCCGAAACAACCCAAACCCGATTGTACCCGATAATTATATATGATATCCGAAACAATCCGAACTTAATATGATATTCTATATAATAGGATATAAAACATAATATATTATTAGTATAAATTGTAATACAAAATTGCAAATGTAAGAAATTGTATAATCATGTTTATCTGAACTGTGATCTCTTTTTTATGTTGTTTTAAAACTATTGATCGTAATTTGACAAATATTTATAATTTAATATTATCATTCATTACTAAAGATATATTTGTTTGACAAAATATAAGATCTTATTTATTGATATATGAATCTGATCATGAGAATGAATATGATTTTGAGAATGTACAAGATCTCGTAGATATTAATATCATTATATTAGTATATGCTTATGTTGTACACTTGAAATATAAAAAAAACATTATTTAAAATATAGTTAAATCAAAATTATATTAATTCACTGATCCAACTATCAAAACCTAATTATACAAACACATTTCTATCGGTTTCGGTTGAATCAATCAAAAATTGATTCAACCGAAACCGATTCAACCATAACCGATTCAACCGAAACCGATTCAGCCGAAACCGATTCAACCGAAATCCGATTCAGCCGAAAATTGAAAAAACCGACTCAACCCGAAACCGACTCAACCGAAAGCCAAATTAAATTAACTGGTTATAACCCGCTAACCCGACTTATCCGACAATTTGAATATCCGACCCGATCTGAACCGACCCGAATGCACCCGATTTTCCGTTTATATCCGATACTGTTCATATCCGAATAACCCGAAACCGATTTATCCGACCGAAACCCGACCGATTATCCGAATTGCCACCACTACTCGTGAGTACGTTCACATACATTTTATAAATGTAATCCACTTTTAATTCGGTTTATGTTTCCTCACGGTATTGTACAAGTTCAAGTTGAACTATCTACGACGGTCTAGGCTAAGGACTCGTTCGGTTTCCAACTATGAAAATGTAAACGGAAATAAACCGAATCTAATCTAATCATGAGGATTGGATTTCGAATTCTCGTGATACCGCGTGAGATTGTCGCCCTCAGCCACAATATGCCTGATCCAAATATATAGTACGTGAAACTAGTAGATTAAATCGGACAAGTCATAAGATAAGCACACAGAAATCTTACATTTAGTTAACCGATCAAGTGATTATCATAAACTTGGGTCAATAATCTCCTTGTAAATGTAATCAATCGATGTTCGTGTATGAAAACTTCAGGTTCAAAAATGGATCTCTTTCGACCAAAAAAAAAACTTCAGGTTCAAAATGGGCCCAAAGATGAGAAATTGGATCCGCTAGGTTAATCTGAAGCCCAATATGTAAGCCCATATATAGTGCTTGTCAATCACATTTCACTAAGCTAAGGATACCTTTTTATCTGAAATCTCGTAAATCTGAGTTGGCTACTGAATTAATATACTCAGTAGCTTAATCTATGGTTAGCTTTTCTCTCTAAACAACAGTTTATGAAATCTCCAAAATCTATACTACTTGCCGTAATGATGGTTAAGCCAACTTTAAATGTCATTGATGGCATTGATATAAGTTATGATGGACCGCACATATTGGAAACATAATGATTTAGATATTCTTAGTCAATCTGGACCCGACAAGTAAATCTTGCTTGTTAAAAGAGATAAATATATTTTCTTAAATAAAAAGTGGGGCCAAAATAGCATATTGGTGTTTTTTTTATCCAAAGGAGGGCTATATGCCCATTTTATTTAATCATAAACTTATTACATATTAGTGCTCATCCAGGAATCAATTTCCATGAACGACTCGAGACCCACAGGCGGGTCGTTAAACATGATGAAATCTCCGTTACAATCATCACTAAACTTAGATAACCAATCCGCCGCTTGATTAGCGCTACGAGTAATGTGCTTCACTTTGACGTTCACAATAAGTGTCGTTTTAGCTCTTAACACAGTTTTTAAGAAAAACAATCATTCACTTTAAAACTTACAACTTTTTCTTAATCTTACCACTCATTACATTTTTTTGGCCAATAACTTTAGTCAACAAATACACATTCCAATAAAAATTATCATTACTCACCCCTAATAAATCACTTTGAAAACCTAAAACGACATATAATATGAAACAAATTTTAAGTGCTAAAACGACAATTCTCATTTTAATCTATTTATATATAAGAATTAATATATAGTATAGATTATAGTAGATACAGGAATTAACGAAAAAAAAACCCATTACCCGTACATGATACAAGTCTTCAGCTAGTTTAGTCAAAACTTCAAGATAAAACTGCCGATATATTGTAGGAATAACACAACACGAATACACTTTGACCCCAAAAAAAACACAACACTAATACACGATACACAAATAGTACTTTGTTTAAGTACGTACGTAGTCGGATTTTTTTTTTATCTCTCGCCCGGTTCGATTAATCAGAGTCAATCTGCGTCCGGATTGGGTACTATAGAAGCCCATTGCTGGGGGCGACCATCCCATTAATTCTGTTTTTTCCGTACACTCTGACAGTGAGATTCGAATAGTCGAAATTATTTGGCACACAATAATAAACATACACTGATACACGTACGTACGTACATTACAATGTGAACCCAAACTTTCCAAGCTTTTCAACCGTGATTTGATCCATCTTCCTCGCCATCTCCTCCGTCAAGTGGTTCTTCCAATCTCCGACCTTACCTTTCCTAAAAAACGAGTCTCTCGTCATCGAAATGGCGCCCGTTGACCGAAACTCACCCTTATTGACCTTGCTCAAACTCTCAAAGCTACACAACTCCACAATCCTTCTCACAACGCCATCTTCCTCCTCCTCGACCGAGAAAGGATAGCCCATGAACTCCGCCAACCTCTTGACGTGTACCTCCGCGTCATCCATCATATCCTCGTACTTGAGCATCAAAATCTTCTCCGGGTGATCCAAACTCGCCTCCCAAAACCCTAAAATATGGTCCCAGTAAGGCCCGAAAGGCGAAACCCCATGACAAAAGAGATCGAACGCCTCCTCCAACGAAATCGGGTCCGTTGCATCCTTGTTTCGACGCATTTTGTGCGCGAAATGCCAACGCGAAATGAAAGCGTCTTTGGGGTCCCTCCAAATGTACACGATCTTACACCCGTTGCTCAGGATCGAGCCGGGCAAAGACATGTAGGGCAAATGGGTTGCGAAAAGAGGGAGCTCGGGGTCGCGGGGCTCGTGACCCCGAGCTACGTCGACTTCTATTAGAGGGATTAGCTCATGAGGGAGTGTGGAGTGAAGAGGGTTGTCTTGGAAATGAGCGTTCGCGAACCGCGATCTCGTTGCGATGGCGAAGGACAGGGCCTTGAGCCATGTTGTGCCACTTTTCGGCGTGCTACATATGATTGTGTCGGACGAGGATGGGTTAAAGGATGGTAGGTTGTGGGACGTTATGACCCCTAGAAGGAAATGTCTATAGTACCAAAAGCCTTTGAAGTTGTAGAGAAGGGTGTTTTCATCGGATACCCATCCGTTTTGTGTAGGAAGAGTTGAGATTATTTGATCGATTTGTTGGGAATCCATGTGTTTGGCTTGGGTGTAAGTTTTTTTTTTTGTTCGGAACAAGTTCAAGTAATGCTTATTGTAGGTGGGATTGATCTAGGACTTTTATACTCCCTCTGTCTACTTGTAATTGTCCATGTAGTAATTTGCACAATTACTAAGACAATCTTATCTTTACAAAAATACCCTTATTAAATCATCATTAATATAATTATTTCTCCTCACATACTATATGGACAAAATTAGAAGTAGACGGAGGGAGTATTTTATACGTGTAATCATGCAAAAAGGGGTGGTGCCCACGCGAAGAATGTATGGTTTGAATCTTAGAGGATCCAAATCTTCCGTCCCATGAACCCGTCCCCAAAACCGTCCCACTTACTTTGATTGGTCCAAAGTATATATTGTAACTTTAAAAAACACAAAAAAAGAACCTAATTCTATACTTTGGACCAATCAAAGCAAGTGGGACGGTTTTGGGGACGGGTTAATGGGACGGAAGATTTCGATCCAATCTTAGATACGTGTTAGAAGTAACATCTCAAAAAAATCTATCCCTATGTGTCTTTAGGAAGGCGAATTTCGTCACCGACATCCTTGCTAAGCTTGTCTTCTTCCTTATGATGCACTTCTATTTCCGATCCGCCCGAGAACATTTTGTTGATTATCTCGGAGGATGCTAGAGGTCGTTCTATGTACACCTCGTTCTGTTTGTAATTTACTGATTCTTATCGGGTAGATCACAAGTCCCGAATGTTATGCAACACTTATGGTACAGAGGATTAGCTGTCGTCTAAAGAAAAAGAAAAACGGAAATTTCGCCTGGTAACCATGTGGTGAAGGCAATTTCACGTGGTACTCACTCATTTACAATATTTCACGTGGTGACCTTGTAGTTTTGACAGATTTTGCCAAATAAGCTTGTTATTACTTTATAGTCTAAAATGTTAAATTGATTTTTTTATTTTTATTTTTTGAGAACAAATTGTATTTAAAAAATCATTTAAAATTTTCATATTTGTAGGAATTAGTAGATGAATTATTTTTTTTTCTTACTAGGTAGTGTTATTATGACTAGAATATATGACAATATATATATTATCCATATATGTATATTATGATTTTTTTCATTTTATATTCAATTGGCATAATTATATAGACTTACTACCTTATTACATGTATAATATCTTTTTCTACATGTCTTTTTTGTATAAATTTAAAAGGTTAATAACAAGTTAATGAGTGATGAAATAAGATTTTCAAATCAGAAATGTATATTTACTTTCATTATATGTGATATAGAGCTTCTTCTAACTTAAACTTGTTCAACTTTATAAATAAACTTCCAAAAATTATTCATTAGCTTGATTTAAAATTAATTTTAATATATTCTAAATGTTTATTTTTATCTTGACTTAAACTAGTTTTTTCAAAACATTGACAACATATGATCCTACATAAGAAATCTCTATATTTTAAAATAAGTACAATAATTAATCAAGCCAAATCCACCAATTATAACAATAAACAAGAATTTAAAATTGCTAATTTGTAATAAATTTTAAAACTTTAACAATAGAATAACAATAGGGTTATTTGGAAAAATTTGTCAAAACTACAAGGTTACCACGTGAAATATTGTAAATGAGTGGGTACCACGTGAAATTGCCTTAACCACAGGGTTACCAGGTGAAATTTCCGAAAGAAAAAACAACACTTGTTTTCTTTTTTATTTATGATTTGGTACTTTCGAAATTGCTAAATATTTATGGCACCCAATTAAGATCCAACTCCCAACCACAATATTTGAAAGTTGTGGCTTGAACTCGCAAGCAAAGCAAATCCTTAATTATCCTATCTGCTTACACCTTCGTTTAAAACGTTTCTATATGTAGAATAACTGTAACGCCAAAGGCCCACAAAAATTGAAACACCAACCCACATTTAAACTCTTGGCCTGCGTGATTTGGAGCTCATCATTCGTCTCATCCAATCCAGTAGCCCCACCCAACCACTGCCCACTTCACAGCCTGATAAGGAAATATCAAGGCTTTTCGAGTAGGGATTGGATCCTTCGGTTCCGTCGTATCTATCCCAAAGCCAATAGGGTAGCCGATAAGCTTGCTCAAATGGCCCACTCTTTTGGCCTGGGTACTACCGTCCTGTACGAGGCCCCGGGCGATGTTTGCCCTCTGCTGTTGAATGATGTTACTGGCGTGGGTACACCCTGTCAAACTCCAAATAATATTCAGTATTTAATCTAAATTAATGTTATACTTCCAAATAATACTATAATAATTATTGTATTGTAAATAATACTAATATAAATAATTGATAACGATGATTAATTAATCAATACTATATGCAAATCTATATTTGTGTTAGATCTTAATTATACATGTACAAATTAAATAATTTAAAACTTTCATTTACACATGTAAAAATTGTAAAATGGGTGTCTATATATAGGTAATTTTAATTTATGTATTTTAAAAAAAAATAAAAACTGGAAAAAAAAAACAGTTTAAATAATACTTAAAATTGCTTTATAGTTTAAGAAACTCGTGAATCAGCGGTACGGGCTTTATATTTTAATACTTAAAACTTTCACTTACATATGTAAAAATTGCTTTATATTTTAATTTATCCAATGAGGAGTTGTCATGTGTCCAATAAAACAAAGGCTCTCACGAGAGAGACATCCCTTACAAGAGAGACGTCTCTCATCAATTTTGGGTTTTTTTTTTCATTTTTTTTTCGGGTTTTTTTTTGAATGAGAGACTTAGAGTTCCCATTGGAGATGATATAAGACAACTGACGAGTAGGTTAGGGGCATTTATAACGTTCATTTTTGTTTTTGGGCCTTCCCTGCTTGATAAATTTGGACTAGGCCCAAGTCTTATGCACTTTTTAGGCCCAAATCGCAATTTGCAGAATGTGTATACATGACATAGAGAAAGACTAGAGATTTATTGCATCAACATATTGGTCCAAGAATTAAAAACTCTACACATCTCTAAAGCTCTAGGATGAGGAAGATCACCGGCAAGGAACTCTTCAATAGCGGGTTATAACATATATAAACACCTCAAATTTTCTATTTTAGTCATTTGGATACTTGACCTTTGAAACGGACATATTGAGCACCCCAACTTGTCAAAACCTACCCATTAAACACCCCGTCCCCGATTACAAAGTGTCGTAATACGCACGCACTACTGTGTAATCATTATTAAGCAAAAAAAAAGTCAAGCAATGGCATATCAGGCCTTCTCGTTTAGTTAATTGTCACTTAACTTCATCACTATATTACATTGGTGGACAAATTTCTTTATACACGTAAACTTAAAAATATCTGGCTTTTAATGAAGACACTCCTAAATCAAATTGTACATCACACACGCAATGTCACATTAGGCTCTGACAAGTTGAGGTGTTCAATAGGTCCGTTTCAAAAGTCAGGTGTCCAAATGATCAAAATGGACAAGTTCGAGTGGTTGTGTATGTTTTTAGCCCTTCAATAACACCATCCACCTCCACCATACTACAACCAGGTTTCTTCTTCGAGCTCGAGTCCTCGATTAACCTTCTAGAATGCCTAGCCTCGGTCTCCTAACCCGCTTCCTTATATACTGTAGGGAGTATATAACAAGCCCTCGATTAACCAAGGTCAAGTTTTTTGAAAACAGAATGAGTATATAACAAGTCCCACTGGTTTTATTATGCGACGAAGTTCGAATAAGAAAAATGTTATATATATAATTATATGTGATTTTCTCATAACTTTCTACGTATACGAGGGCATACTAATTCTTATAAGTCCAATATTCGTATTTAAAATCCATTTGAGCTTAAATTTATGAATACGATGACCTTAATCATAACTATATACTAAAACGGAGGTTAAAAATAATATTTAACACGACACGTGTCAACCTCTTATTGGACCGTATCGCTCATCTTTATTAAAATAATTTCATTGATTAATTTTGATTATAGACCCCACATGTATGTGAAATATAAAAGAATATATATTATTGAAATTGCATAGTAAGTTTTCCTTAAAAATATAGTTAATTAATCTTACTATATACTAGTAGATTGGAGATTTAAATAATAATATAGAAAAATACATGTCAACTCCAATTAGATATATAATTAAAATTATAATCCATAAACATTTAAATAAATTCTATAAAATCTTAAGAGTATGCAATCCTTATACAATTTTTAGTTTGATTAAAAAAATACACTATAGCAAAAATACAGTAGTATTAAAATAAATCCAATAAAAAAATTAAATAATACTCCTTCCGTCCTAAATAGATCGTACGCCTTTCCTTTTCGGTAGTCTCCAATAGTTTGTCCAACTCTATTTTCTTTCTATTTATATCACTATGCTTTTATAATGTTACCCTCATACAATCTCATATATGACACTCATAATCCTATTTTTTCTCAACTTTATCACTTTTTTCTATAAAATTACAAAATTATCCTCATTCAATCTTATATATTACTCATTTTTTTACCCTTTTTACCAACTTTATTACCTTTTCTCATCATCTATCAAACTTTTCCACTTTTTATTAATTCGCGTGCAAATGCGCTTTATCGACAATTTTTTTACGACGGAAGGAGTACAACACAAGATTTATATCAAACTATTCGTTTGAATAACTATATAAAATTTAAAATAAGTTTTTAGTTACATCAAAACTTCAAGAGAAACTGCCGATATATTGTAGGAACTAGTACAAACCCCGTACCATGTACGGGTAATGTAAATATAAAACTGAATTAATCGATTTGAGATCGAATTTTGATACGAATACGTTTTTAACTCGGGAACTTATAATCCAAATTCGATAGATCGAAGTCCAAACTTATTGACATATATATGTATTCGTACAACTTTAATTCTAAAATAGTTCTATTCAAATTCATATTAATAATGAATATACTATTGACACATGTGAAATTTTTTCACTATTCTTCAAGATTCAATAATGACAAAAAATGTATACTAATTAATAAGAAAAAATTGTAAGGAATATAAAAGAAAATCACTTCAATTTCCTTATTCGTATAAGGATATACAATTGAGTAAGATATTAAGTATACATAAGGAAATTGGATAAGATATCAAGAAAATATATAAGTTATTTTTTTAAAATCAATGCAAAAAATAAAATCATTATTTTATTCAGGGTTGATGATGTGGCGCAAATTTTAACGAAGACTTGGGTTCCGCTTTATACTGTATATTATAGTAGATTATAGTAGATAACACAACACGAGTACACGATACACAAATAGCCGTACGTAGGCGAATTGTTTGGTACATAATAATAAACATACACGTACGTACGTACATTACAATGTGACCCCAAACTTTGCGAGCTTTTCAACCGTGATTTGATCCATCTTCCTCGCCATCTCCTCCGTCAAATGATTCTTCCAATCTCCGACCTTACCTTTCCTAAAAAACGAGTCTCTCGTCATCGTGATCGCGCCCGTTGACCGAAACTCACCCTTATTGACCTTGCTCATACTCTCAAAGCTACACAACTCCACAATCCTTCTCACAACGCCATCTTCCTCCTCCTCAACCGAGAAAGGATAGCCCATGAACTCCGCCAACCTCTTGACGTGTACCTCCACGTCATCGATCATATCCTCGTACTTGAGCATCAAAATCTTCTCCGGGTGATCCAAACTCGCCTCCCAAAACCCTAAAACATGGTCCAGGTAAGGCCCGAAAGGCGAAACCCCGTGACAAAAGAGATCGAACGCCTCCTCCAACGAAATCGGGTCCGTTGCATCCTTGTTTCGACGCATCTTGTGCGCGAAATGCCAACGCGAAATGAAAGCGTCTTTGGGGTCCCTCCAAATGTACACGATCTTACACCCGTTGCTCAGGATCGAGCCGGGCAAAGACGTGTAGGGCAAATGGGTTGCGAAAAGAGGGAGCTCGGGGTCGCGTGGCTCGTGACCCCGAGCGACGTCGACTTCTATAAGAGGGATTAGCTCATGGGGGAGTGTGGAGTGAAGAGGGTTGTCTTGGAAATGAGCGTTCGCGAACCGCGGTCTCGTTGCGATGGCGAAGGACAGGGCCTTGAGCCATGTTGTGCCACTTTTCGGCGTGCTACATATGATTGTGTCGGACGAGGATGGATTGAAAGACGGTAGGTTTTGGGACGTTATGGCTCCTAGAAGGAAATGCCTATAGTACCAAAAGCCTTTGAAGTTGTAGAGAAGGGTGTTTTCATCGGAAACCCATCCGTTTTGTGTAGGAAGAGTTGAGATTATTTGATCGATTTGTTGGGAATCCATGTGTTTGGCAATTAGGGTGTAACGCTTGATTCTAGGTCGGATTGAGCTAGTACTCTTATATTTCATACATGCAATCATCAATCATGCAAAAAGGGGCGGTGCCCACGTGAAAGATGTATGGTTTGAGTCTTTTGAGGTACGTTTTTTTTTTTTGATCGGCTTAAGATACGTGTTATAAGTACTAGTGACGTGTAATAATCGGTCGTCCACGTGCTTTTTTACTTTATTTTACGAGAAAATAAGCATGTATGCATCTCCAACAGATAGCCAGGGGTGAATTCGGATATATCCGATCTGAATTTTTGGATATTCGGGAAAAAAATTGTCTAAAATTGTGAGCCGTATTCTATCCATTTATCCGGATATCCGAAAAAATATATCCGTTTGGATCGGATATCTGATGCTGGATATTGCGGATATCTGAACTATCAATTTTGATAAAACAATAAATTAATTTTAGCCAAAATTAAAAGCGGATCAACGAGATATTGGCTGAGATTCCAATTAAACACGTGCTTTACTAGGTACAAAAGTTAATTTAAACCTACTTAAATTTCAAATTACAATATTATTTATAAATTAAAATCAAATTCATTATTTTATTTAAATTATATATTAAATTTTAAAATATATAAATATATTGAATATTTTTGGATATCCGTATATCTAAAGCTTCGATCCGTATCCGATCCAAATATCCGGAAAAAGTAGCGGATCGGATACGAATTAATTTGGATACGGATAAAAAGATCGAATCAACGGATATATCGGATCGAATAATAAATTCACGGCCCTGTAAAAAAACATTTATAACGTTCATTTTGCAAGGCACAGGCACTCGTGAACCAGCGGTACGGAATTTTAATATGTTTTGGTTTTTGGGCCGTATCTGCATAATAAATTTGGACTAAGCCCAAGTCTTATGCACTTATTAAGCCCAAAGCCCAATTTGCAGATTGTGTATTACATTAAATGACATAGAGAAAACTAGAGATTTATTGCACCAACATATTGGACCAAGAATTAAGAACTCTACACATCTCCAATGCTCTAGGATGAGAAAGATCACCAGCAAGGAACTCTTCAATAACACCATCCACCTCTACCATACTACAACCAGGTTTCTTCTTCGACCTCGAGTCCTCGATTAACCTTCTAGAATGCCTAGCCTCGGTCTCCCAACCCGCTTCCTTATATATACTATAAGACAGTACATGAGCACCAGCATCCTTAACTCCCATAGTAACCAGCTTTTTCGAAACCCGATTCCCAATATCAACTCTCCCGTAAATCCTACAGGCGCCAAGTAAAGCTCCCCACACATTAGCATCAACTCTGTCGAAACCTCCCATTTTTTCTTCTATAAACTCCTCGGCCTCTTCCACCATACCCGATCTAGCAAGAAGGTCTACAACACATGAGTAGTGTTCAAGCTTGGGTGCGACGTTATAAACGGTACTCATTTGGTCAAACAATCTGATCCCTTCGTTAACTAGTTTCGCGTGTGTGCAAGCTGTGAGAATGGTGATGAATGTTGTCTCGTTGGGGCGTATTCCACTTGAACACATCTCATTGAACAACTCGAGTGACTTTCTCGGGTTACCGTTCATCGCAAACCCAGATATGATGGAGTTCCATGCTCCAGTATCCTTGATGGGAATGTCTTTGAAAACCGACAATGCTGCCTCCATGTGTCCGCATCTTGAGTACATATCAACTAACGCAGTAGCTAAGATCGGATTGTCGTCATATTTATGTCTTTTCGCGTAGGTATGAATCCAGAGTCCTTGTACCAGAGCACCGAGATGGGCACAAGCCGTGAGCACAGTAACAAGTCCCGATTCGTTCGGTTTCATACCGTGCTCTTGCATCCTCCTAAACAGCCTTAAAACCTCCATGAAATCACTGACCCCGGAGAATGCAGCCATGATAGCACTCCAAGACACGGAGTTTCTCTCAGGCATTTCATCGAACACCTTAGTGGCACTCTCCACATCACCCACCTTCCCATACCCATCCACCATTGTTGTAAACAAGACCACATCTTTCACAGGCATTTCATCGAACAGTTTCCGTGCACTACCCATCTCCGTGACCATAGAGTAGAACTCAACCATGGCGCTTCCAACAAACAAATCAGTCGAAACCCCGACCTTAACCACATGCCCATGAACCAAATACCCTGTTTCCTGATAAGGGAAACTCATCGAACAAGCCTTTATTAGAGGCGGGAAAGTGTAATTATTCGCCGAAATCCCGTCCCTTAGCATTTCAATGTAGCAAAGAACGGCCGAATTGGGCAATTTCATCTGCAAGTAGCCTCTGACCATGGTGTTATACATAAACACATTGCGAGAAGAAGAAGAATGGTGCCGAAAAATTGCGCACCCGTAGGAGAAAAACGAGGGCTTTTTGGAGGTGACTAAGAACGCCAACAACGGATCGATGTCGAGATGGGTTGTAAGCAGATGGGCGTGTAATTGCTTGGCCTGATTTAGGGTTTTGCAGAGTTGAGAGAGATTTGGGCAGAGTTTCATTTCTCAACCCAATTCAAGCTTCCTTCTTTTCTACCCCTTTTAAGCCAGAAATTGACTACCTTTATTTAGTCAATATTACACACCCATATACATATATTTATGCATCAAATCAGGGATTTCCTTAATCCATATCAGACAAAGTTCATCGATCAGAGAAACAAAAACCCAAATAGAAAAGCATATTAAGGTGTACAAGTACAAGTACAATTACAAGTACGCCCTATATTATACAAACACTGATCATACATAAAGACACCATCAAACTCGAAGAAAGCAAGAACATTCAAAGTTGCATCCAACCATGAGCGAAAGCGCTCATGTTTTGGCTCGAAGAGGGCGCGCCTTGCTCTGGTGGGCCCACGTTGTTACCCATTTGGTTCGAGTTCAACGGCGAGTACCTGAAAACAACGTTAAAATCAAAATCAAAACCCTAATCCCGAATTTAGAATCTAATCAAGATTGAGGGTAAAATTGGAATTTGGTGGGTTTACCCCATTGGGAGAGCAGAATTGCAATAGAGGGGCTGAAAGAAACCCTCGGAATGGGAATGAGATTGAGGTTGGGAGTGAGACAGCATTTGGCTGAATGGGGTGTTGTTGTTCGGCGCGTGTTCCTGACTCGCCGTCTCCCATGACAGTGTCAGCGGTAATTGGGCATTGCTTTCTTCTAACTGCCAGTATTAGAACTCATTAAGTAAGTGATTAGCGAGTGATTAGTTAAAGTTTACTTGGGGGATTTGCTGTATTTGGTTACCTTCTTCATCAGTTCTCTGTTTGTCTGGCAAAGTGACTGTTCCTGTAAACCAGAATGCATGAAAGACCAAACTTAAGTTCAGCAATAATAATAACAATTAAGAAAAAATGTACAAGGTGCTAATTACTTGATTAATTACCCGTTTTTGTAGATCAGCAAGCTGGTCAAGCATGTATTGTGTCTGCAAATCATGCAATTATATGCGTAAATATCTGTTCTTTATAGAATATTGTGACTTTTTTCAAAATAAAGTGCTAAACAATTGGAAGACTTGTTTAATTACTAACCTTAGTAGACCTGATTTGCTTGAGTGAGATTTCCAGCTGCTGTTCAAGCTGCTCTAGCTCCTTTGAGCTCAAGGGCCCCAAATCCTCACCCAACAAGTTCCTGGTTTTCAGGAATTAGGTTTCATTTTTATTCAAAACTTCTATTTGTCTACTATGACATTTGAGTACCTTTGAGATTTCTGCAAGACTTCAACTCTAGCCTTGAGCTTCAAATACTCCTGGTAGCTGCTCTGGAGTTGGGAAAGCAATTAACATAATTAATGCAAGTCTTAAAACTTCAATTGAGCATTAATTTGAAAAAGTTTGAAGAAGTATATATGTACTTGGCTGTCATTGAAACATCTGCTGGGTTCCATGGCACCATAGCTATGCTTCTGGTACTTCTCAATTGACTTCATCATACTGCAAGGGTTCAATTCATATAATTAGAACAGTGAACAGCAAACCCTAATTTTCCCTCATGTATCCCTAATACTGTTCATACTAAACTGTTCATGCAAGACCTAAGAAAATCAACATATCTGCAAACCCAATTCATCCTCCATTACACAGCAACATAAAAGAAAAATGTAGAAGCAGATCGATCAAGTGAATTGGTTCTTGTTTTCTTTTAGTTCAAGCAAGTTAACTTCTATTGAATCCGATCAGTCAAATTCTGATATATAAGACGGCCCTAATTTGTTTCACATTCCTTGCAATTGAAGTAAATGTCCTTTATAACACTCTTTAGCTTGTGTGAGAACAAAGTTAAAGTAGCAATCCTATGGCATATACAGTTCTACCATACAATGAAAAGGCATGTTAAACAAAATGACATTGATGGACCTACATAAACAAAAGGGACCAACATGCAAGAAATTCTGTCAACAAGCTAGGGCTAATGTACTTGGAGATGCAATTAATCGAGAAATTCACCGACAACTAGCACCAAGGTACACCTGACAGAGTATGCAACATCTCCATCTTCATAGTTGCAAGATGGAACTATAAGAATGATGAGACTAGTATATGTAGAAATAGTATACAACTGATCTGCTTGATCTCTTGTACAATAACCATAGCTTAGATTGTACATGTTCTAATTTTTCAGCAAAAACAATGGAGCTCAAAACCAGCCTGGTGCACAGGCTACCTTTGCATCTCAACTGTTATGTCTCCCTATTTTTTTAGGTACAAATTAAAGATAGAGTTATTGATTCAGACATCTAGCAATCCAACCATCATTGTAGAATTTAATTGATTATATCTTTATATGTAGCCTGTGCTATGCCATTAAATTAGAGAGAACATCAATCTTGAGCTGAAAAGAAATACAGTAAAACAAAAGGTACTTCCTGAAGACCATGCAATAAGCTAGATTCCTAGTTCATTTAAAATAATTTATTATTATCTTAAATTCTGCAGAATATATTTCAGCTTTGTATAATGGAGATATTGCAAGCTAGGGAAAAGAGAGGTAAAAGGCCATAAAATTCAACAGTTTCAGATTACTATATTAAATTGCTAAATTAATTGACAGCATTAATTAATTGATCCAAGGAAACAACAATTTTTGAAACATAAAAAAATGATTTCTAGACAATTAATTATTGCATTTTTTTCCACTGTACATGATAAAAAATTAGAGCTTTGGAACTCAAAGGGCAGCCTTTCCCTCTTTCTTTATTCTTCAAAACATTGAAGTAAAATTATAAAACAAATCAATCAGCAGGCTCACCTCCTGATCTGCAACAACATCACTTGTCTGAAAATCAAAAATCAAATCTCAACAGTGACCGGTCTATAGTGTTCTTCCCATTTAACTCTACATTCTTCCATTTCCCTTTTTTTTTCTCAATACATTGATTTTCCCATTCCTCATCAAAATTACATTTCAATAACATCTCCAATACAGCAGAAAGCAAGATCCAGATGTCAATTATTTCTTTCACACACCCTTTCCCCAAATTCTTTAATGCCCTAGCTAATTCAATCAAAACCACCTTAATTCATGCTTAATCTCAACCCACAAACTTGCACTAAAACCCATGATCTAACCCAAAAGCAAAGATTCAAAGGGTACCCATTTAAACCCCTCAAAAAACTACTACAACTAAAAACCCTATGTTAGATCTGGTGATTTTTGAGCAAAACCAAGATTAGGGTTTCTCATATAAGATGAACATAAAGTGAAAACAACAAGCAAAAGAAGGAGAAATTGGTAAAAGATCATGTCTTTAATTATATACATATACCTATTGATGCTGCTGAACTCATAGAGCTTGCCCCTGCTAGAAAAGATGATAAGGGCAACTTCAGCATCACAAAGAACAGAGAGCTCATAGGCCTTCTTGAGGAGTCCATTTCTCCTCTTTGCAAAGGTCACCTGCCTGTTGATCTTGTTCTCTATCCTCTTGAGCTCCACCCTTCCTCTCCCCATTATATTACGTGTGTTATTTTTGTCTTTCTAAAACCCCTCTTTAATTTCCAAAACACACAAAAAAAAAGGCTCCTCTTTTTTACCCAAAACTTGCTGCCTTCTTTCTTTGGCAAAGTATTAGGTCTCCTTTTTTATGGGTTCTTCTGTCTCAGGCTACCATTACTGAGAGAGAAGAGGGGAGATGAGGGAGAACACACAAAGGAAATGGAAACCCTGGGAGGATCACTTCTTATCTCTTATCACTTCCTTACACCCCTTTATAACATGATCAAATTCAGCCCCTTTTTTTTTTAGTTTTTTTAAAATTTTATTTACCAACCCTAAAAAATTTGACAAGAGAGAAAAAAAAGGGACGGTCATTACTACTCAAGTACTCATCAAGTGGTTGGATTAGAAATTTAGAATTGATGCTTTTGTGGAGATAATTAAGATCTTTTCTGTAATATAATGGGAAAAAAACACTAATTAATAGTAGTACAAAATTTGAAAGAAATGAATTAACAAAGAGAAGATACCTTGGAATGTCTATTGGGTGTGTTAGCTCTAACCTTAAAATGGGTCATTCCTGGTCTTTGAGACGACACGTGTCGGTGCTAGATTTGCTGATGTTCCCTCCCTGTTTAAGTCTGTCACCCTATGGCACCTGTACGTACTGATCCCCATCTTTGTCCATAATTATTTTTAGCAATATTTCTTTATTATACTACAGTATATGCCACATTTTTATAAAATACAGTTTTTTCTAGAAAAAATGTAGATTATTTCACATTTTTTAAAGTTACATTTAAGTTAAAATCTGGAAGAAATAATTCATTGTATGTGTGATGATGAAAGTTGACAAACTAGTGTTAAAATGCTAGAGAAAAGATGTGAATATGCACTTGTAAAGGCTGCAAATGGGTGAGGCAGAAAACTGAGGAATTTGGTGAAAGGATTAAATAAGGCCTGAAAATATGAATTGAAGTTTGATCTTCTGGTTTATGTGTTTGCCCGCTAAACATTCTAAGATGCCTTCTTCTACAGCTAGCTATACGCAGCCCGCATGCTGAACGTTGCATAAGTGATAAAGCTAGCATTTTTATGCAGAATGATTTGTCTAAAGTGTAATTTTATATGATTAATCGATTTTCTTCTAATGAGTTTACTATTTCCCTTTTTTAGGGTTAGGTTAAAATCACGATAATTTCGAATCGAGGAACTAAAAACTATTGTATATTTTATAGAAGTAAACATGTTTTTGCAACGTTCTCTTTTATAAAGCAAGGTTTAGTAAGAATATGGCAAATTAAGTTGAGTGACAGACTTCAGACGACAGTGTTGGCCGATTGATACTGACTCTAGCTAGGGCGTGGATATCGATCGTAAATATGTGAACTTTGGTCCGGATTTTGGAAAATGATTCTCTTTTTCTTTATATTTAGTTTTACTTTTAAATTTGCTCAATTCATTTATTTTTTTTATTTTTTTTGATAAGGTAAAAATTAGGCTCCCACTTACGGGGAATAACCTAGAGCATCCTTTCGGATGAGAACCTTGAGTTCTTGGTGGTTCGCAATGTGGTCAATAGGGAGATCGTGACCCAGTTTTGCAATTTTATCAGCCACGCCATTGAGAGCCCTATTCACATGCTTGAACTTGACTGACTCGAACCCTTGGAGAAAGGCCCAGATGTCCGAGATCAATAGGTCAATTTGCCAAGGGCATTTTCTCGTACCCTTAGCAGCTTCGATGACTGTCAAGTTGTCACCTTCAATTTCAATATTTGTATACCCTAGTTGTTTGGCTTTCCTAACTCCATCTCGAAGCCCGAGAGCTTCAACAATCAATATCGAATTACTACCGTACTTTTTAGCCCCCATATAGATCACATCTGCCATGTGGTTTCTAAGAACAAATCCGGCTGAGGCTGATTCGTCATTCAATTTTGACCCATCAAAGTTAAGTTTGATAAATCCATTTTCTGGTTTTTTCCATGATGCATTATGTTTCTTTTGCTTTTGCTTTTTTTGCTGCCACTCCTCATCCTCCTCATTTTTTGTATATCTCCTTGATCGCTTCCAACTACTGATTTGTGCTCGAATGTATCGGGGTAAGTCTGCGATTTGGTTGCTTGGGTCTTGTTGGAACACCTTTAAGTTCCTTTGGTGCCATAAGCACCACCAGATTACAGCAAGCTCTGTGAATATGTCTGTACCGACTAGATGGTCTCTTTGGAGACATCTGATAAAATTGGAACGATACAGAGAAGATTAGCATGGTCCCTGCGCAAGGAAATTTGCTCAATTCATGTTTCAAACATTCCATGATATATCGATCATTTTCTATGTTTTCAATTTAGGATTCTTAATTAATAATTAATTTATGTAATATATAAAGGAAAAACTCGCATCCTAATTATCACAAAAAACATTATTTTATCTTAATATAGTGAGGCTTAGTCGTTGTTTTTCAAGAGAATGCAGTATTTTATCTTAATATGGTGTATTATTTTTGGGCATCCAAACCGGCCTTGGATTCTCAGTGGTTATATATTTGATAGTAATGTTTTTCTAATTTTCTCATTATGAAAATTAAGCTAGCTAGGTATACATATTAAATGCCTAGCTAAACTGGCTTTTTTTTTTTCTAAAACTGGAATTATAAGTTTATCTTAATGGAGCTACACTTACTTTGCATTAATTCTTTGCGCCACCACTACGCCGTGTTATATCGATCGGTCCATATGGAGCGGGGTTTGACTTGACCATACTATTCGTGTGTATAAAGTATTTTGCTATATATATGTGTTGCCTATTGAATTTTTTATACTACATGGAATTTATCCCTTCTTCTAGCATTACATTTAGAGCATGTGCAATGGTGAGGATGTTCAATCCTCTCTTGAATTTCTCTCACCTTCTATCTAGTTGACACATCACTTTCTCTTTCATCCAACTCATTTTTCACTTTTCCTTTCCTCCTTCCTTTCCTCTTACTCTATTTACCCCCACAACAAAGAGGATCCTCATTTCATTTTCACATTTTCTTAATTAATCAATCCTACTAACTTACTTCCTCAAATTATATTTATTTAACTAATTTAATATCTACAAAACAATTATGATAATATAAAAAAAGAATAACTATTGAGACATAAAACTTGATTTATATAAACATATCTTCAAGCAATATTTTAAAGTATCAAAAGGTATAAAATAAAAATAACATTTATTATAGACATTATGATCCATGGAACAATAAGAAAAAAAAATGAATTGTGTAAAAATAAGGTAAATTTGAACTCTTTTTATAGACAAAAAAAAATTCTAAACACTAACTAATTTTGTAGTTTTAAGATAATATCATATTGATTTAATTTTTAGTTAGAAAAATATTAAGTGTAAATTGAAGTGGAAGAAATAAAATGGGTGAATACATAGATGAACACATGTCAACATATAATTTGAAGTTGTTTCCTCTTTAGCACAAGAGCCAATATGAGTAATCCTTGGTAGAAGGAGGATTACTTCCATTCCTCCTTCAAAAGAGGATCCTCTTACAATTTCTACATCAAAGAGGACATCCTCATAGAGGAAAGAGAGTGTTAAGAGGATGTGCATTCCTCACCATTGTACATGCTCTTAGGATTGATACAGACTTATCAACACACACACACACTCGCATGATTGGTTTGTTCGTGCAGATATTGACTTGTCGATCAGCATGAAGAACCTATAAGTGCATTCACATTTTGTGACGACTACATCTTAATGTTGTAATATGAACAACTTGCATTGTTTACGTAGATTTACAAGTACATCAACTTGGTAGAGAGAATGGACTACAAAGTGCCACTTGAGACATGGTGACTAGCTAGCATAACCATCGAGATCCTTGTTGCCGCGTTCTTAGATTCGTGTTGATGCCAATTCTATGTGTGTCGGCTCATCTGCACAACTTGAGCTATCTCAGTCTCTTCCCTGTACGTTCGGAATGTCTTCATTAGGGTCGTGTGCTATTCTTTGTTGAAGAGCGTTGCTTTTATTGAGTTGGCTTGCCCGTTGAACGACAACATTTTGATTAGTTTGTATATAGGATTTTCCTCCGGTGATTCCATGACAACTTCGAGATCTCAAACTGCGATCAAAAAGTCCCTCTTTGACCTGTTGATTTCGCCTCATATTTCAACTAAAAAAATTGACTAGGTCGCTCGAGTTTTAATAGGTCTAGGTTTAATACAAAAGATCGACCCGCGTGGCCAACCTCGAAAGTTGGCCCTAGCTCATGCCTTGCCTGGCCCGTCTCAATTTTACTTCAGCATGGCGCTATGAGATGTCTGAAATTCTGTACAAAATCAACATGGTGATGAGATATATCACCACTTTGTATTACCAATCGGGATCGGATTAAGATCATGAGGTAGTGATGCATGCACATGCATTTCTAATTAGGACCAATGGGTAATTTCAAGTTATCAACTTTTTTGGAATTGAACATGAATAGATAATCTCACATTGAAGATACCCGTCCGGCAAGTTAAGTTAGTGGTTTACTAAGTTGAGTCTCAGTTTGCCTCAATTGGTAGTTGGCAATCATTGCATTTTGTGTGCATATGTACATAGCTTGCACGTAGCATGTTTGTTTAATGACCAATGTTAATAACTTTTCTTTATAAGCCAAGCCCAATTTAGTAACTAATTTAACCATGAAATAAGCTCCCACATAACCCATCTTTAACATTAACATAGCTTGTAAGAGATCTTTAACCCTAGCAAATTAACCTAAGTATGTGCATTCATACTTAGACAAAACTCTTTGAGCTCAACATGTAAGGCTCGAGGCTCTAGAAAGGATATCCCATGTCAACCCGAGAACTTCTCAGGAGGTCACCCTTCCTGGTACTACTCTCGCCCTAGTACGCTTAACTTCATAGTTCTTTTGACTTCTCGAATCATGAAAAAGGAAGAGCTCTTGTTGGCATGAGGAGCACCTCAATCCCTTATAAATTATTGGGGTGTTACACAACAAAGGTTATCATGAACTTTCCATTAGGTTTTTACTTTAGGTTAAATGTTGTAATCAAGTCTCGTTTTGAGGTTTTGTTATTTATGTTCCAAGACTTGGAAGCTTAAGGAGCAGGATTCTTTGACTCGCAATTCCTTAAATTTCTACTTAAAGCTTAAAGAGAGTCTCATCTCCCTTATCTTACCAGAAAAAAGTATTCTGCTAGACTAATTCTCCGAACTTGAAATATGAATTTTGTTCACATGATATCTCAGTTCCTATCTTCTAGCAATTAAGTTGGCGTATCAGTATTGCTATATGTCGTTCTCACATATTACGATTACTAACAATCACCGAATACAAAGTTTGACAACGAAATACAGGGTTCGCAATACGTCTCTGTCACTATCCTTCAGCGAAGAAAAAAGAATCCTACAACTAACATCCTCAACCATGCATAATAGATACAATGCACATTGCTTTCCATTGGGATTGCACCAACGACTCTTTACCCTTGTCAAAACACATTTTACATTTCGCTTCGTTCAATTCATCGCATCGATTCAAGTAACACACAATGTCTTAACAACCTTTACACTTCAACATCCAACTAAAGAAGATCAATTTTTACTTTGATATCAATCCTTTTCATGACTTCTTCTTGCATTATCGGCCTACCGCGCATTTGTGCGCGTCTTTTATCACGGTGGAGGATACTTAGGAATTGACAATACATAGCTAACGTACAAAAATATTATCTTGGACATAGGCTAAGGGTTGCACAAAATGAAAAGAGAGAATTGAACTTGTAACATCCATGTTTGTTGAGTGATCACATCGTGGAGGTGGAATACCCACTTGATGCTCAAAACTATGATTCATCACATCCATCATATCTCTTTCGATCAATTAATATATGTGCACTTTATAAATTTCTTACCCCGATTCGATTCCCCTCCCACTATTTAAAAGATCTATGGCCCAATCATTAATCCAGCAAATTAATGGACCGCGGTAAAATATACTATCAAAGTTATCTTGCATACATGGTCCATACTTATACGTTAGAACAATTAAGATATTTTCGTGACTAAACAAAGTCCATTTTCTGTTTCGACCAGATAAAAAAGTCCGTTTTCTGTTCAAATGATTGGTTTATATATACTGTACGTTTTTTGGGCCTTAATGTCGTGTAGAAGAAATCATTTTAATTAATTTTGTCGTACGATTGATAAGTACACAGAAATATAACGAGAAAGATCATCGCAAAAACCTAATTAAAAAATTAGTGCAGAAATTAAATTAACCACATCGACCCTGATAATCACCAGTCCGTACAATCTGGGCATACCTAAAGTACAGAAGCTGAACTGTGAAATTATTTAATTCATAATTGATAAAATAACTGTTTCTGGGTACTCTTTTTCTCTTCCTATCACATGTATACTATATAGTAGTAAAATTTCATACATATATATATACAAACACTTGGAAAGCTTCTTTGTTAGTTTTTCTTATATAGTTTTCTTGATTTGCCCTATCATATGCATATGTATATATAGTATGTACCCATATCGCATGATTAATGAATATATACGAGCAAATGTACAAGAGAACGAAAAAAAACGGTTGGTTTGTATTTAACATAAAATTAACGGAAATCATATTTGCAAGAAAAACGGGAAGCATTAATACATGTCAAATAATGCACACCCATGTGATATTCGAATCGGTTACTTGAAAGGATATGATGATTTTCTATTTAATGTTGAACTTTCTTACCTATTCATATGTACCAGTATATATAGTTGTCGACCCACATAAGCTATGTGTTAGCTTTAGCTAAACCAAAAGCACTTTTAAAGCTCATTTCCCCTAAAATCATATGTTTCCTGTTATATATCTCTAATATCTGACTATCTCAGAAAGGCATGTATATTTGTTGCTTAAAATGTACGTTAAACACCCACAATAATGGAAGAACAATAAGAGATTATTATCAAACGAATTAATATCGTCAACTATAAGAATACAAAAACTATAGGGAAAAATATGCAAAACATGGGTTTGTCGATCTCTCCTGGTCTTCTCCAAGTCAAGAACCCTAGCTCGAAGAAGACGAACGAGCGAAAGAGGATCGATTACGACGCCCTCCATCAAAAAAATCAAAGCAACCATCATAAGTTTGATGAGAATAAATGTGATGGGGAAGAAAAACAAAAGGGCGATAATTGGGGAAATTGGAAATTTGGGGAGAGCTATTTATACTGGTATGTGTTGTCCATGTCAATGGACCTACAAAGCACATGTAATGTCGCAGGAAATTATAAGGGGAGGCCCCCTAAGTGACAGAAGTTTCATGTGAAAAAATATATGGATCATAGTGTCATAAAAATGGTACGTACTAAAGATAGAGAGGTTCAATTCAGTCCTAAAAATCCGGTCAATTTGAAGTGCTAGATATCTAACACATTGTCCGTTGTTTGTGATCATGCATGTGGTGGTGGTCCTTTGAGATCTTGTCAATTTTGGACAAAGTGAAAGTGCTTGTAACGATATGGGTTTTACCGTTTCATATAGACGGTGACTAGTTATTTGGCCGTTAAATATTAAGGATCAGTGACGGATTCAGGATTGTTCAAAATGGGCCGGGTCTGATTATTGACAAGTTCGGCTAGTGAGCCTAACCACTAGTGGGTACGAACCTCAGAGTCTTACACACAAGTGTCGCTCCTTTACCTGCTAGTGGGGGCAACGACCGTCGACTAACTAGATCTGCCAATGTCTAGAATGCACGCATGTTGTTCATAACTCGGAAGTGTTCCACAACTCCAACATCGAGGGATCGAATTAAGGCCGGGTAAGCCACTAGTACGTACGGAAAGGTGAAATTGCGCATTTATGACTAAGTCATCCAGTTTAATATCGACCCACCAGATTTGAACATATTAGACCGAGTAAATGTTTTGGATCAAATTATGAAGTGATGGAGCTGAAGTAATGGCATTATCCATGTGTGTGTATTTCATATATACCATGGGATTATCTAGTAAACATACAAATATATATGTCGCATACAACGATAGATCTAGTTAACTATTAAAACACTAGCCATCACATTCAAAGTACGTCGTGATCGAGCCATGTTGTCAGTTTCAATGCATACCTACCATAACTTCACTTCCAGTCCCGAGTTATGATCGATACCCAAATGATCGAAAAACCGTATATGTCGGAATAAGTAACGATCCAAGTATATATGTACCTAAAGTTATGTTGTACTTACGCTAGCTAATGGATCCTACAAGCACAACTCATCTTGGCGTTGTGATCGTACTAGGAATTAAAAGGGCCAAGTTCGTGACTTCAGGTATCTAAACCTCAAAGTATATAATATACAAAAGTTTTCGGTTCGACTTTCATGAACAACGTAATTTAACTAAGGAAAAAGGCCAAAGTTCGTAAAGAAGAAAGATATCACGGTTTTAAACTATGCGGCGTTGGGATTGAATCGTACCGTTTGGGATGAAAGCATACACAACGAAAAGGACACACGACACGAGCCAACTTATGAACGGTGGTCCATTCCTACATAAATGAAGAGAGCTTCAAAAGAGCGCGGTCTGGTTGTTATACGTTACATCGAGCCAGGCCCGGGTCCCCGGTCTAGTCAGTAATGGCAAAGGAGGGGATGAGTTGTACGTACACACCAACAAACAATAAAGCTATCAACTTTAATGTATGGTCCAATGTACCATATATATAAGTGAGTTAGGTGAGCTCCAAGTACTCTTTTTCAACAAAGATATATATAGCAATCGATTAATTATTTTCTACATATAAACGGAATATGATGAGATGACCGAATCAATTAATTATTTCCATATGTACATGCTGATTTCTCTGGTTGTTTTTTCAAACTATAAAAATGTAGCGCTGAACTGATACAATGTACGTATAACGAGTTAGATCCTCATCAAATCAAAAGGGCAGATCGATTATAGTAACGTACTATGACCCAGGTTTGATTCGCTTGTTGTCAGGTAAATTCGGTACAAGTGCTATCAATTCCGTACTTAGGCTTATTATGAATATATAAACATATATGTGTTTGTACTTAGAAACATATACATAAATTGTTCGATTGTATTATTATTAGCATACCATAATGAGCCATATGGTCGTGTGTTTTTTGTACTAAAGTAACAAAACAATGTCACTATATAAGTACATGCATGCGAATATGTGATACATTACCTAGTACTTACGTATATGCCATGCCACATTTTCATTTAAAGAACTATGCTTAATTGGTTGCAAAAGCCTTGGTTACAACCGGCACTCTAATTATTTTGATCTAAAAGTATATTTAAATGTATGAATATTATTTCAAATAAGTTTATTATTTTTTCACATAATTATATATATGAAAATTATCGATATCTAAAATATTAGAATAGCAAATTTCATACTCCGTAGCATAAATAACTATTTTCACCAAGATCATAATGAAAACTACCATCAAAATATCATAAATATAATGGTTTAAAAAATGTCAGACAAATATTAAATTCCCCTATTTCAAAGAAAAATATATTGACAGTCGAAAATCTCAAAAAGAAAAAAAATAAACTAGCGTACGCGTCACACGAATACAGCTAGCATACGCGTCACGCGGATACAGCTATCGTACGCTGTACGCGGAAATCGCTAGCGTACGCTGTACGCAGAATTTGCCATATAGTATAAGGGTAGCTACACTACGCTGAGGGATTCTCTGTTTGTAGGATACACTCGTACACAGTTACACACATCTCACACTGAAAAATTTAAATCCAAATAAAACCAATAAATCCGCGGCCGAGGACGGGGGAGGCGCCAAACAGATCTACGCAGAGATGGCGAAAGGTGCAAAGAAGGTCGTCGACAATGGCGAAACCAATCCCGAAGTCGAAGAACGCAAGAGGCTTAAGAAGCTCGCTCACTCCAAACGCCTCCTCTCTTCCGCGCCTGCCAAGGATTTCGCCCCTCTCGCTCCATCGAAGACGCTCGTCAAACACCACGGCGCCGACATACTCAAGAAGTCTCAGCGCAAGAATCGGTATCTCTTCTCCTTCCCTGGCCTCCTCGCTCCTCTTTCCGGCGGTAAAATCGGCGAGCTTACCAATTTGGGATCCAAAAACCCTACTCTGTACCTCGACTTTCCACAGGTCTAGGGTTTCTCTTTTGTCCGATTTGATCTAAAGTTGTTTTTCTCTACTTTTGTTCCTAATTAGTGTTGTTTTTATGGTGTTTAGGGGAGGATGAAGCTGTTTGGCACGATCGTGTATCCGAACAATCGGTACCTGACTTTGCAGTTCTCGAAAGGCGGCAAGAGTGTGGTGTGCGAAGATAACTTTGATACTATGGTTAGGTTAAAACCTCCTCTCTCTTCTAATTTTCTAGGGTTTTAGTAGTAGTATAAGAAAGTTGCACTTCATCTCTTTGGTTCAATTGAAATTTGGTGTTAGTGTTTAAGGAAGTTGGATTCATATCTCTGCAAATGCTGGATCAAGTAGTTGGCAGAAGAATGGAATTGTGTGACATGGCCTGTGTTTTCGGTTTTCTATTAATTTAGATTGATTTGCTTGTCAATGCAAAACTCTGGCTTACTTTCATGCTTCATTGAGAACTGTCTGAAAACTATAGATTCTGATTTTAGGAAAGAAGCTGTTTTGGTTTTCTATGAACTTACTTTCATGCTTCATAGACTACTTTGATATTGTGTTTATACTGGAAGGGTCAAATAAAAACATACAGGAAGTGATATGCTTGTTGTGAATCGATATGGATTTATAAGGTGAAGGGGACTTGGCTTAATTAAAGTGGTATCAAATAAAAACTGTCATATACAGTATAACTATAAAGAAGAAAAGGGATGTGGTAATATCAGGATATGTCCAGCATTAGAGGCAAATTTTGGTGCAATTACCATTGTGACGCCATATAGGGTTTCATTCTCATGCTCCAATTCACAGCTGCCATTGAGATCTTAGAATTTGGAAGTACTGAAAATTCCACTGAATCTCCATAGAAGCTCATGAAGGTTGAAATTGAGGAGTGTGATCTATACTTTCTAGGTATGTGATGATAAGTTTCTAGTTGGATTATTGGGATTTGATTTTAGCTTTTAACTATGATCATGCAGATTGTGTTCTCTGAGGCTTGCTGGGTAGGCAATAAAGATGAGAATCCACAGGAGAACAAATTACCTTTTCCCATGGAACTATACGAGGTCCTTAAATTTTATGTATTGTTTTTTGTAGCTGCTGTTGGCATATCTAATAGAAAATTACTAAGCAGAGCTTCCTCGGACATTTTTGGCTTTCTAGAATTCTAGTTCTGATTATGATTTCCAAGGTGGTGCTGGTGCTGGTGCTGCAGTCATGGAGAATCAAAGTTATAGTAAAGTCATAAAGAAACCTGCTGAAGAAGAAGAAGAATCCACTGATACTGACATGGAGGCACAGTCACCTACTAGGGAAGATAATATGAAGAAATCTGTAGATGTGACACCAGTCCGGCATTCAGAGAGAACTGCCGGAAAGAGATACAAGTATAAGCCATTCTCTCTCATATACTGATATGGTTATTACAGATTTGCCTTAGATATTTCTATTAATTCTCTGTCTCAAATTAAGAAGCTTAAGTTACATGTTTTCCGGTCAGGTTCGTAGATTCTTCTGGAGAGGATTCCCCTGTTAGTGCTGAAGAAACTTCCGGAAGAGAAGAGTCAGATGAAAATATCCTTTCAATGATGTGGGAATGTTTATGAGTAACTAATATCACAATACTAATTATACTGTGTTTAGTCTCTGTGGGTTCTTCCAAAATTGAATGTAAGTTTCGTTATAATTATGACATTATTGTACAGTTACATTTATCACCTTCAGACATTCTTACAGTTGATTATAATATATCACAAATGAGGCTTGGAGAGACTGCAAATGAAATTGCACAGGGTACTGCTACAATTGAAGTTGTGTATAGTTTTTACAGTTGATTGCAGTATACCATAGACAATAGAGAGTGGGCTTTGATAAAACCTCAGAAATTATGTAAATCCCCTATTTCTCCATTTTTGGAACTTATTGTAAATGAGGTGGGACAAAACTTTAGAGGTTACTAGGTTAACAGATGTATAGATCTATCTTAGTGCTTATTTTAAATAATATCCTAAACAACATTCTTTTCTCCATTACTTTAGAAGTGAAAGGAACCTGAATATATAGAATTATAGATTAGTATGTTGTTCCAGAAAGGGTCTTAGTGAGTTATTGTGAATCCATTACATTCCCCCACTTCTTTTTTTTTTTTTTTGAGATATGCTTATATGTGTCTAATTGGTTGATCATAGATTGCTGCTGCAAGAGGAAATTTCTTGTTTCATCTTCTGAAAACACTGTCTACATATATATAAAATCATTTTGATGTATATGTATGTGTGAACCTTAATAAGTGGCAACAAGATAATACAACTGTTACATTCGAACAACAAGATGTTGAAATGAAGGATAGCCTTTGTGGAGTCACCCCAGAAAAAGTGGGAACAATCAAGCCGCAAATCCCTCAGACTGATGCATCAGGGTCCAGCAGTAAAAAGTGTCCTCAGAAGAGCAGTGGTAGGCTAGTTCAAGCCACCATATCCACTTTGTTGAACAAAGTGAACACAAAGGTTAAATTTTTATTTTTATTTGGATATTAGTATTATTTTGGTATTAATAATGTTTGTGGTAGTGCAGGCTAAACAAACATCAAGTGGCAAGAAAAAAGCTTCTTCTACTGAGAAAGCTGGTACTTCCTCTCCCATCAATGTTGTTTTATTTCTTTTAGCATAATAGATTTAATTCTAGCAAAATAGCTATTTCCTCTTCCATTACAAATTGAATCCATGCTGCTATAATATTAAAAGTTATACCCCTGGGTTGTTACTTTCACATTGTCAAAGTGCTTCCCTATATTTTTACAAACCAAGCACCATGCATCTGAAAAAAACAATTGAAGAAACCAATGAGAGAAAGGAATATGGTAGTAGATTAATACGAAAAATCTTTCAAACAAACTGAAAGAACAATCAAAATTGTAAATAGGGTTTCTTTTCAGCAAGAACAGTGTCTTCCAGTTTTTTTAAATGATTTTCCATTCCCTGACATAATGACATTACAGTTATTCATCAGTCTTTTAACATTGCCTTAGCTTAGACTTGGTCACTCAGGTACTTAACAATGATTAAAATGACATATCTATGCAATCCACAACTTCATTCTTTTGGTGCCCATTTGCAAATTGTTACCCTTGCTAGTCTTCCTCTGTGCCTTCTTCTCATATACCAACAATCCAGTCTCATCTTCCAGTGCACTTATCACAGTCCCAACAATAGGATCCTAAACATGAGTGGGACATATACTTAATTGCCTCACAGGTTTAATGTAATATAGCAAAATCATCTGTTTATTTGAATGGTGCAGGGCCACGAAGTACAACGAAAAAGAAAATTGAGGTATGTGGTCTTCAAAAAACTATCAATACGATGCTGTTGCCAAACAATTTTTGATCTGCTGTGCAAATAGTGCAGAACTATTCTATTTATATAGTACAATGTTGACTGCTGCATGCAATGTTTAGATTGCTTCCCTTCCTTTTCTCACTTGATTTCAGACTATGGGGACCTTCTTCAAGATTGACAATTTTCCCTTTGGGTTCTTGGGTTTGCATTCTGTTATCCTATTTTAGCATACCTTTTTGGGTGTCTTGTATCTTGTTATTGCTAGCATCAAAATGGAACTCCAATATGCCATGCTGGCTATGCTTTCATTCTTATCTGCTTTGTGAATGTATTTGACAAAACCTTAGTCTTGCAATGTCTGCAATCTCATGAGAATAACTGAATATGTTCTATTCCATCACTACAGCCGATTTCTTCCAAAATGCCATTCTCATGGTTGGCAC
Source organism: Polygonum aviculare (assembly GCA_934048045.1). NCBI lineage: Eukaryota > Viridiplantae > Streptophyta > Magnoliopsida > Caryophyllales > Polygonaceae > Polygonum > Polygonum aviculare. The sequence goes on from OW204024.1 coordinate 2,676,763, forward strand.
TCTTATTAGTTACTGTTAATAATAATTACACGAAAGCTATTCTGACAACCTAGAGTGCGTCTAGGCTCTGCACACCAAACTTGTAACGGCATCATTTATTGTCCGAGCTCACAGAGGGACTGTTTCTCTTCCAGTAATATACTTACGTAATCTCATGTTCGAAATACTCTGTATATAAGATGATTCTAGCATTTAAGATATTTTTTTGCTTTGCATCCCAATCTTCCATCACGTGCCGTAAATAACATGGACAGTGGACATCTTACAGATCTCAGATGACGACGGGAGTGATGACATCGAGGAGTTCTCAAGTCCTCCTTCCCAGGTTTGATGCACCACTATTGTATAAAATTCACCTTAATAAGCTACACTTTTTTTTCTAGGCTAAACTAAATAATACAAATTGCACTCTGAATTGCAGGATAGTGATGAAGATTGGGCCGAGTAATTTTACTTGGTTCAGTTTGTTGTTCATCCTGCTGTAGTTGTATGGAATCAAGCATTATATTGATCTGCTTTTCTGTATGTACACACAACTACACAAGTACCAATACACTGTTGGTGTTGTAATACAGTTTCGTTTGATCATGTAAAACCTCTTAGGTAAGAAAATAGGAGCCCGTGATACCAGAGACGTTTCTTGTGGATTTGCATATTTTCTTACACAGTTTTTGACATTATTGTTAGATGGACCACAAGCATTCATGATCTGAATTCAAAGCTGTAGGACCACCATTACTTACACAAACTTACTGGCATCACTAGGCACATTTATTAAGCTACCCGGGGTGCCAACAATCTTGGATGAGGTTGTTCCACGTTCCAACTTTCATCCCTAAATCTGCACATCAACACTTGTCATTGTGTGATAGGCAGGTGAAAACTTATAAGCTTTATACACCTGTTGTATCCAACTTCATATGTAGTTCATTTTTTTAATGTTTTCTTGATGTGGGAGAATTTCCAGCTTATCCTAACATACCCCTCAGCTAACACGTGAACCATTCTTTATGGTTCCACATCTTTTTACCGAGATTATTTAGCATCTCAAACTAAAGCTCTAGTTCCCAATGTGAAGAGCAGTTGAAAGTTTCCTAATTAAGAACTTATTCCACTGCTATTCAGGTACCAACAAATTGCAACAGTTGTACATTCATTTAGCTTCCCCAAATGCAAGATTTCTTGCCAAATATAGGGAAACTGGAGAATATACTGTCACTACTCATAGCATACACCCACACTAGACGGTAAAAAAGAAAAGAAAAGAAAAGCTTCTGCAGTTACTGCTAGTATTTACACTGGTGACAGATTTAATAAGAGAACAGTATGCTGCCAGCGTAAATCCAACAAGCTGACATTGACTCAATGGGCTCCATTTTCCCTCCAATCAGCTTCTTCTTCTTCCCATGCCAGTGGTGCTTGGAATTAGTTGAGTCTTTCTTAACTCCTGCAAGAAATCATCTTGATCAAAGAACATAGAAGAAAGATTTACAGCAGTGATTAAAAAGAGTTTCACTCACTGCTCAATCATGTAATTTTGAGGCAGCAAAAAGTGTCATCTTCCTGCTTTACCGACACCGATGCTTGCCTCTGGTGCTCCACGCGTTGGAGCTGACTCGAAAGCTGGAGCAAATCAATGGTGTGCCCACCGCTAAACGAAGGACCATCCTTCATGTTCACATATTCTGATCCGTGAAGAAATCCTCCACCAAAACCAGACCCAGCATTATTGACATGGCCATTATTGCCATTGCTCAAATCCAGAGAGCTACCCCCAAACGGGTCCTCAGATCCTACCACTTCACTTAACAAACCGAAGTTCTGATGGGAGCCGCCATTTCCAGGCATGATCAAAGGGTGTGAAGAAGTGGGTAAGCCTGATGGTGAGTTTTGAGGTTGTGATGACAGAAGAGAGAGAGCACAACCGGACTTATTAGATAGCTCGGGTAATCCTTGAACGGTTGTTGCTGTGTCGAAAACGCTATTCTGGAACAACGAACACGAGGCATTGTATTGGTTGAAGTTGTTGTTCTCAGTAAAAACACTTGCTGTCAATGCTGATGTGTTTAGACTCTCAGAGTAAGGGCATTGTTTCACAATCCCATATGGGTTCTGCAGGAATTTCCGATCTACCCAAGACTCTTTGAGCTTTGGGTTCTTGCACAAGTCAATGACTCCAAATTTCTCCAAGTGTGAAGGAACAGTACTAGTAGGTAAGATGTCTTGGCAAATGAATGAAGTTGCTGTCATGGCGGTCCCATTCGGCCTTGTTCCGCCAAACCCTGCATCATTTCCACAAGCTTAATGAATACTTGTTTGCAAGATAATCTTTGAAAGAATTTGCTATAGCTTTTGTTTGTCACCTTATTTCCTACAGTGATGGAGAATTTAGGAGATTTGCAAATCTAGAATCTAGATAAGAAGATCTTGGTGATGCTTTAATTAGGTAATCTCATATCAGTAGACAAAATCCTATATGGACATATGTGTGCTACCAAAATATGACTAAATTTGGAGGGGACCGCAACTAGTACTAGTATAGCTCTTTTTCATTCAGTTGAATATTCAAAAGCATCAAAAAAATACAATGCTAGAATGAAGTCAACTTCATCATTTCTGATTTGTCAAGAAGAAAGCATGTAGCACACAGGGAAACAACTATGAAAAGCAGATCTCACGTGAAAAAGGCTCCTTGAACTGGAAACATAAAACAAGAGACAGTTGTCCATAACTATGAAAATGCACATGATGGATAAGAAATTACAGTCACTAACTTACTACTAATTTATATGAAATGAAGAACAACTTTTACAGTTACATGGAAATTGAGAAGTTTATTACCATTGTATGAATGAAGCATTCTCCCAGCCCTGCCAGAGTGAAGCCCTACTTGAGGCTTCCTTCGGCGTTCGTTGTGGCCAGCAAGGCGTCTACGACAGCTGCGCTTGCCGTTGTCAAATTCTCCAAGCAAATGGAACCTTCATGAATCAATAAGCTCAAGAATCACATAATAAACTAGTCTCAGTTCAGATCATGTTTGATTTTTAGAGTTAACTGACCTTTAGAATCATACTTGTCAAACTAGGAAAGGAATTTTTTCAAGAATAGTGCCATTTTGTTAGACAAGATAGTTGAATGCTTAATTTAGTATCCATGTACAAGAAACTAGTACAGAAGTAAGGAGCTGTCTGGAGTTAGGAACTGAACAAAGGTAATTATGCCAAACCCACAACAAGAAAAAGTAAAAAAGGACAGAAAGTGAGGCATAGAATATAACTCAGGCAGGACATAAGAAAATTGTCTAAAAAAGGATGAACAAGAAGCATTCATATAAAAAAGATTGTTTCTTGGTTTGCTTGTTTGGGGTTGAATGGAACCTAAATAATTGGATCAAAGGATGCAAAGAATATTCTTCTTACCTGCTACATTGCTGACAAAACCTCTGTTCAATTCCATTGACAATAACCTTTGCAGTTTTAGAGTGAACATCACACACTTTATGCCTCTTATGGTAATCCTTTGAGGACCCAAGGTCTTTGTTACAGCCATAAACCTGGCAGAATGCAGGCTGAGAGTTCAGGCTTGATGAGGGTTTCACTCTCTTCACAGGGGCAGTTCTCATGGCTGAATCACCAAATCTCCCTAACTTAAGATCAATCAATGATGACTCCTTGCTATTCGAATCCGCCACCGAGTTCGAAAGCCTTGAGGAGCTCGATTCGTCATCCCCCGAAACCGCGATTGTGTGCATATTGATCACATCACCTCCTCCACTTCCATTGCTACTCAGGCAGTTCCTCAAAGAGTCATGGGATGATTGTTTTCTTATCATATCTGAAAAACCCACTTCCAGACTGACTTGGTTTTCAATGGAGTTTGGGTGGCTAGACAGCATCATGGTATTGACATCATAGCTATAGGAAGAACCCTTCAATCCCCAATTGGTAAACTCATTTTTGGTAAGGAAATCAGGGGGTGAAACTGTTCCATTTGAGAGCATGAAACCCTTGTCCCCAGAGTCATAGCTCCAAGAAGACTCCATTTTTTTGAAATAGTATATAGCAAAAAAAGTTCAGCAAATATCACACAACACAGAACTCAGAAAGAAACAAGGTCAATAAGACCAAAACTGTGAGGTATCACTATCCAAAAACTAAAAGGCCCAAAAAAAGTGATCAATCAATGAACAACACTATCACCTTAAAATCCCAAAGATTTCTCCAAATTGAGGCTCAGAAACAGGATGGAGCAGAAATACAAATGAAACCCAGAAAAGAGAGCAAAACCCCAAAGAAAACCCAGGTAGCAAATTTGGGTCAAAGGAAGAGTGGGATCAGAAAACAAGCAGAAGATGGGCTCAGTTGAATGCAGAAATATCAAATCCACTGGAAAAGAAACCCAGAAAAGAGAAGAAGAAAAGCGGGTTGAATGAATGATGGCAATAATAAGAAATGCCAAGAAGTTTCTGAGTCACAAAAAGAGAGGATGGGCAGAGAGTCATGATGAAGGGGACATGACAAAAGAGAGGGATTATGATATGGGTTTGGAGGGTTATGGAAAGTGTATTTGAAAACCCTTCTCTCTCTCTTTATCACTATCAGTGAGGGCGGTGAAAGATTGAATCTTTTTTCTGCTTTTGTTCTGTTTCTTGGGCAATATAGCAGGAGGGATAGAGAAAAGAAGAAGAAGAAGAAGAAGAGGGGATGATGGATGGATGGGTGTTGTTGGATTGTTTGGCGTGTTGTGCTTGGTTGCATTTGGTTGCCAGCTGCTGATGAAAGATTTTTGCTTTATTCATAGTGAATAGTTGGAGCGCAGGCAACTGGATTGTGATTTGTGATCGTTTATTTGCACAAATGGCGCTTTCTTACTTGCCAGTGTTGCCATGTAATTATTTCTGCAACTGTCTCTTTTATGATACTTTTCTTTCTTTTTTTCATCTCTTGAAATAAATGCACTTTAAATGCACATATTTAGTCACATGAAAAAATTGTCTTAGTGATTAATCAATTTTTAATTACAGTATATAAGATCAAATCTTAAGTAATGAATATTTTAAGAGGTTGATTCCGGTGAAAACATTTCTCATCCTAGCTATAAACTGAAAACGTGAATAAAACACGTAAATATGTGGACAATATGCAGAAATATGTGAAAAAAATTATATTTTTATTATAGATCGTATTAATACATGTAATAAACCAATTTCTCAATATCATGTATTATGCATCACATTACTACACATAATAACACAAAATCATAAATATTTTTAAAGTTCATGTATTTTCGGTTTTGTGTTCACGCGCGTATATCTATTTCATATTCACATATTTTTGTTCCATGTTCACGGTTTACGGTTTATAGGTTATGAAAAAGTTTTCATTTGATTCAAATCCATAATTTAAAACGTACTATTAATTAATGCTTTGCGTCGATGATGGATGAACAGTGAAAAAGCGTTTTTCTTCCTCTGTTCCGCTGGGAGACCCGCTAGTACCGAACTCAATCTCAGTAAGTCATTATAATAAAATTTAAGAATTGGTAGTTATATCATAAAGGGGTAGAAAATAAATCATACGGAGTATTATGAAAAATTATCTAAATCTGATTTGGATGAAATTAGATTTTACTCCTTGCTTTACTGGAAATGGAAAATAACCGTTGCAAATTTGCAATCAATTACTGCATTCTAGAGATATTTTTTTTACCCGGGTCAAATTTTAATCGAGTGGCTGTTTTCGAATTATTTCTACTTTGACTAGTTCCATATACAGTACTAGATGTTAAAAAGTTTACAAACTAACATCACCAATAACTCTAGTTGGTCAAACGAATGATTAAAAAAAAACTAAATTCCCTATCAGCGATTAACAATTACGTACAATAGGTTAGTACAAAATTGACATACTAAAGTTGCCAGTAAATAGATAAAAGTGTATTTGATAAAAATATAATGATTGATTAAAATAATCGCTTAATGACAAATGAGAGTGAGTAATGAGCGAGTACTAATCCAAGGGATTAAGCAGAAAAATTAATGATTACAAACATGCCATTAACCGCCACGTACATTCCACGTCCAAAGTGTACGTAGAGAATTTGAGTAATCATCGTCACAGTATCATTACCAATTATTGAAATCTCAAGACATGTTCCATCCTAAGTAGTAACAATTCTAATGGAAAGTACAGTATTTCTTTTCTTGTTAAAACAAAACGTACCACAAAACGACTAATCCATGAATGAACTTATTTTTCTTCTTCCGAAATCCAAACAATAGACACTCATGGAACTATATATGTTCAAGATTAATGTAACCAAAACTTTATAATTAAAATAGTGGATTTTTTAATATGTATATATGTCCCGGTTTCATGCATGGTAAAATTTATTGACTTTTTATCAGAAATTTTGTGCGAATTAGGCTAATATCTACTTCAAAAATTTCGAGCAAGCCAGCCTTTATTGTGTCGGTAGAACTTACATTGTGTGATGATTTTTCATGGTGGGTCGATCTAGTGTATGGTGGTGAACGAAACACATATACCAACTCCTTTTTTATTTATTTTCCTTGTTTTTAATTACTTTAATTAAAGAGTCTTAATTAATTTTGGTTATTGCATGATCGTGTGAAAAATTAATCAACCCGGCCAACTTGTTAATGAAATATTGCACAATGCTATCATCGACATTCTTTATACCCCCGCCAGAACAATAATGCTCATACAAAGGGGCTGAAAAGTCTCAATAAAGTAGATCTAATTAGAACTTTTTTTGGTCGAAGTCTAATTAGACTTTAGATTGCAAACATTAATGGAGAAATACGTGGGCAACTATAGATGGCTACACATATATAGGATGGTCTAGAGTTAAAATAATTATAGAGAATTATTGATAAGTTTTGGACTCGATCCTTATCTTCGTCGATCTTTATCTTTATTTGATCATTATTGATAATTATAGAGAATTATTACTTGGATCTGAATTAAAGGAAAACTTTTCTTAACCTATAAACTAAAAATCATGAATATAAAATAAAATTACGTGAACACAAAACAAGAAATACATGAACTTCAACAATGTTTGTGATTCTCTTATTATCTATGTAATGAATCAAGTCAGTTAGTATAAACCGATTTACCGAGTCGCAGTTATTGCGGACTAGGCCACGACAGTGACTCATTCAAAACAACTACGAAAGAAGACAAGAATGAATGAAGGCGGCAATGCAAATGTGGGACGTTGGACAGCCGATTTGGAGTGTTAATGGGCACCACTCGTTAATTAGATCACATGCACATATATATGATATTATCATTTATATAAGTATTTGTATACATATATTACATAGTGTTGTGAAAATGACATTCCGTTTTTCATGACTTTTATGCATTCTTTTTGTGTGGACCCACCCCATCCAATCAGTTGTATCGATCATGTAGAAATGAAATGAAAATGAAATGAAAATGAATCTCAATCCCTTTCGTTAATTATGTTGACTATAACCACTCTCAATCTCTAAACAGGGGATATACCTATCTATACATATGTATAATAATAGTTAAAACATGTTGCAATTAGAATTGGTCCCCGGGTTCAACCTTCCCAATCACAACCACACTTGTGAATCTTGGCTTCTTTTAATTAAGTGCAATGTACTAGGTTATGCATTATGAGGATCTAAGTACGGTTTTTTTATTCTAATCTTATAGTTCATGTGGGAATCTGAATGCTACTTTAGATTGATTGAGAAGTGGAAGATGTAGACACTAAAGGTTCCTATGAAATTCATAGGAGTCGATGGACTAGTAGGAAATCTTACATTGGTTAATAAGTTTAATTAGTATAATTTCATCTTAAAATGACAATAAAAAACGCAATTCACTTTATCCACTGAATTATTTACTAGTAGACTTGTTTAATATCCAATTTCGATGTGGGACTTTATATTCTTAACAGATATAAATTGATGATTGACAATTAATACCGGATCAATACTGTCGTATATTTCATCTTTAGGGAAAAAAAAATGGTATCCAAGCCTAATCTAAGTCATAGAGAGGCTTTGCACCATAGAATCATGTAAGAAATCATAAGGAAATATTAATATATATAACGTTAACTGTTTGAGTTTATTTGTGAGTTTGCCATCTATATATGTTGTAACAAGAGATCGAACGAGAACAATAAACAAAATTGACACAGAGATTTACGTGGTTCGGTAACAGTATATTACCTACGTCAACGGGCAGGGAAACAATATATATTATGGAAGACAAAATTCAAATTACAGAACTCTAAGTATTTCGAGAGTCTATATAGAGACTCGAGACATCGTAGTAACAAATATGAGCCGCAGACCCAAAGCATATTGCGACAGACCCAGAAACAGAAAGTATAGTATATCGTCGCAAAGTGAGAGTCAGATTCAAGTCACGTTATAAATAATCTTTTTTAATCATCATTACCATGATAAACATGCTCTTAGCAACAAACCCCTAAAGTACGTGGAAGGAGCACCTAAGCGACAGAGGTGACGTTTTTTTTTCATTAAATAAGCTTCATATTTTTATTTATTTTTATTTAGGCTGAATTGAAGAACTGATGTGAATCTGACTATGAAAACCAACACCTTTAAAAGTTCAACCTCTCTATAGATTTCATTTGTTTTCGTTACAAAAAAGCAACTAGCTCATTACAAACTAGCATTCATTTTTTCAAACATGGCCATATACACATAACACATGTATGATGTGTATAGCTTCACATGCCCTTATGGCCCATCCTCGATCCATATTAAAGATTCTCACTTGTAATTTTAGCTTCCAAGTTAAGTATGCTGGAATTTATACGTTTAAGTTTAACCCTTTATTTATTTACTCTTGGGTCCTATTTTTTTTGCTTACACTTTGAACACTCATTTTGCTTAATCATTGAACGTCCAAATCCATTAGGTATAATTGGACCATTTAGCGTTAAACCATTTCCAATCAGCTTTTGATTTGGCCGATGCCGCTTTAATGTTACATGATAGATCAATTAATACTCCCTCCGTTTCACAATAAGTGTCGTTTTAGCACTTAAAATTTGTTTCATAATATGTGTCGTTTTAGGTTTTCAAAGTGATTTATTAGGGGTGAATAATGATAATTTTTATTGGAATGTGTATTTGTTGACTAAAGTTGTTCATTCATTGGCCAAAAAAATGTAATGAGTGGTAAGATTAAGAAAAAGTTGTAGGTTTTAAAGTGAATGATTGCTTTTCTTAAAAACTGTGTTAAGAGTTAAAACGACACTTATTATGAAACGGAAGGAGTAATATTTAATAGTATATATTAGTAGTATTTTTAGGGCTAACTCAAATTCCATTTTGTTTCCCTTATTGCTACTTGATACTAATATATAGTATAAACATACAGTTATGCATTGCAACTTTAATGACATGAAACTAACATCTATAACCCAAACTACATTTGTGTTGACTAGAATTAAGCTGATTGACCCACATGATAGGACTTACTAGGAGATATGGAATTATGGAAATGGAAGCTTTATTTCATTTCATTTCACACATGAACAAATTGTTGTACGGACTCCCATGGGATATTCTATATCGATATACGAAAAAGAGAACACGCTTGGCGCATCAACTCACTGGTTGAACATTTATGAGTTACACTCATGAATTTACCATGAGGTAGACGAGCCTAAACCTAATCCCTTACCTTATTAAAGAATACGAAATAGATAATGTGAGAGTGAGAACTTATATACACAAATTTATAAGCAAGCATATATGTTCTAAATTAAACTTTCGTTAAAAACTGATGAAGCAATTTGAATATGTTATTATCTACCTATTTTTCGAGATTTTATTTTGCGAGTCATTGTCATATGATTTATGCAATGCTATAATGTTATATTGCACCGCACATATATGTTGCAAAATTGCACATGTCATATTCAACAACACAAGACAGATGGGTTAGTTGAAAGACATAAAAAGTTCACATGGATGTACATTTACTTGCCTAACTCCTTAGAACTTGTTGTTGTTGGAAGATTAGATTCAACGTCTTTATGTTCTTACGAATGATGCATAAGGGTTAAGAGAGAAACAATACCGGGAAAAACTCAAAAAATGTATGTACCCTTTGAAATTTGATATCTTAAGTATGTAGATCTTTATTTATTTTTGTCTGATCGAATAAAAATCTTTATTTATTTTTGGATGAAGATGAGGAAAAAACTCAAAAAAAGAAGAAGCAAACTTCCATTTGATAAGATTCAACAATCAAAAATAGAAAACAAAACCCTAAGCTCCAACTTTAACATAAAGGTAAATTTAACTCAAATCTTACAAACAACAAATTGGATGCTAGGTGTGAGTGTATTACTTTTTACCTCATACTTTAAGTAGAAATAAAGGGACGTGTTCCCACATTTATGAAAAGTCATGAAAGTTGAAAATAATGGTAAGTTTGGTGTCACTTTGCAGAGTGCCCAAAAAAGACTTCCTGATGTACAGTTTGGTGTCCCATATTTATGAAAATATTTCCGGTAATTTTTGTAGGAGAGAGACAATTAGGTTTTGCCCTGTATTTATGGACTAAGACAATTAGGTTTTGCCCTCTATTTATGGACTAACGACTTTACCAATATAGAATCCAAATTAAAATTCCTTATATATAGTTGCCCAAGCTAAGATTTTGTCTATAAATAGCCATTCTTTCAAAACACATGAAAAGAAATGAGTGACTAGGATGAGTTGATGTTTTTATGTCTCTTACCATTCTTTCAAGGAAATTTGATGCCTATTTTTTTTTTGAAAATGTAAGAATTCGGAGTATTAAATAACTTTGATAGCCCGAGAGGTCGTTAAAAGACATCCGAGAATGGCTAGGAGGGTCAAACAAAGAGCCACATATGACATGCAGAATGTACTAAGGATATATAACACAAATTCTCAAAAAACAAAAGCAAAAAGAGATTGGAATCGGGATGAGTCAAACACTAAGGAAATCTTAGCATAGCAGGCATCTAGTCGACCCATCCTGGGGTGTGCGAAATGGACAACTGACGTTCCCTCCACCGAGATGAAGGATCTTCAAAGGCTCCAAGCACCTAGCAACCTGGCCTAACACAACTCGATCCGAAAAATTCCAACTAAGCTCCTGTTCTTCGAAAAATTTATACGCAATTAAAGTACAAACAATTCTGCCAAACATTTCCAAATCAAAAGAACAAGCCTCGCAAATAATTAATATTTGCGAGCCTTGCAAGGATCATATTTTTTTTTTGTTTAATGAAATTTCCAATTAATTTTCCATACTTTTCTTTTTATTTGTTGTGCCTTTCTTTCAATGCATATCGGGTGAACAACTTCTTTTCATAGGGATTTGACGACATTCAAATTATACGAGTATTCAAGAACAAATCGAGAACATGGTCGAGATTAATTTTGAGGCATACGATGTGAAAAATCACATTTTGAATATTTTAAAGCATATATAGGATCAAAATATTGTTTCTAAAAGCATATGAAACATCAAGAAACTCAACACCGGATGCACCTCAACCATAGTTTCCATCTTTCTATTTCACCATCCTCCATACTCACTCTATTCTATCAAAGATTTTAGTTATCATTTCCAATGGGTTTCTCACCCTTTAAAATAAACTTGGATTTCTCACCCTTTAGTTCATGAATAAAATGGGTTTCTCACCCTTGAAAATATTTGGGATTCTCACCCTTAATTGTTCCTGAGTTATTCAAAAGTCAATCCTCAAAAGGTTCAAATGGACAACCACCACAAGAACATCAGAAGAAAACAACATCATGTCGCACAATTGAGCGGGCAAAGGTCTCAAACGAAACCAACAAGTGCAGATCTGCTTTTGGGCTCGGGCCCTAGCGCCGGCTCCGACCGGAATCGGACACTAATTGTCATCCTCGATTAGCTTCTTGCGGGCGACTGTAAAAGCCAGATTTCGTTCATCCTTGACACCATTCAAACTCGTGGTTTGCAGTTTTGGGGTTGATTTAACCCAAGATGCTTTTCAAATGGGGCTATTGGCAGCAAGGATTAGGATTTGTAGAAGGAGATTTTAGCTAATTTAGGCAATTCGTGGCATAATTTGAGATCTAGGGTTCATGTTTAATAGAGATGCACTATTGGGGGTTTTGGGGTTTCTTGGGAGCGTGGGAGCCGGGACTAAAAATTGATGCCTAGTTTCAAATAAATAGCCATTCTTTCAAAGAAATGCCCTAGTTTGTCCCTAATGCCTTTCTTTTATATTCTACCCATATCAACTTGCATGTGAGTGAGTCAGCTGAGTAATAAACCTTCATTTTGTAGAGAACTTTTTATAATACACCCACATAATGAAATGTGTTTTAACTGTATATAAATATGGGTACAAAGCAAGCTAGCTCACTAAAATCTAAACACAAGATATGGTATCACACACATTCTTTTTCATCTAGCTTAACTTAAATTTTCTCACGTGGAACAAAACAGAGCATTCTTCTACAGATGACTCACCTGGATCCACTGCATATATCGATTAAGTGCATCTTCCAAGGAAATCAGAAGGACCAAAAAGAATAATTTACCACTAGGCATTTTACAACAAGAAGATCAGCAGTGCAAAGCTGGCAGCCATGGTTGAGCTAAGGAGAGGAACAAACAATGCCTTTGGACTTGAGTTAGGAAGCCATGGGTATGCATCTGGAGGAGGCATCACACAATTGTCACCATTGAAGTATACTCTTCTGGGGAAAGCCCATCCTTTGTCAAATGTAAACGTTGATGCGTCCTTACGGAACAACAACTCCGACTGCACATTACCAAGTGCTCCAGCTTGCATCAGGAAATCATTGTAGAATTTGACCCCCCATAACATGGCCGTATCATCTGCAAAGGTGAAAAAAAGGAGGAGGTTTTTAAAAATTAGATAGTGGAATGAGGCAATTAAACTGTTGGATGAGCCAATGAGGTAATTTATTGAACTTACTGAGGCCATCATAAGGGGTCAGGGATTTGTAGTTGAAGCTGAATGAGGTAGTGAGGTTATCAAAGTTAGGATGTTGCACGACCATATTCCAGAGTGTGTAGTTCTGGTTGTAATTGAAGTTTGTAAGCGTGACCTTAACACGCCAATAATCCTTGTAGTTGAGTTTCACATGCCAATGGATTCTAATGGGACACATATGGTTTGTGCACTGGACAAGAGATGCATCGCTACTTTTCCCAGAGCTTGAAACAGCAGATTGTAAATGAGAAGATGTTGCAGAGCTGCAATATACACAAACAAAAAATAGTAAGTATAGAACAAGCTAATTAGCAGCGCAATTTGATCAGGCAAGGAATCAAGATCACTTATTTTTTTGGTAGAAGGAATCAAGATCACTTACTTTACACATTGTGTACCGTTTCCTTGACACCCACATGCACAAGTTGGACAAGGGACTAACGTGTCGTTGTAGAATGAAGAGAGTGACACACAACATGTAGGAGTTTTTTGGGCCAAGAATTGAGAATAGGTACAAGTAACATTCCATGTCACTGTAAAAGAGATAAACATCTTCAGGCAATCACATTTGTAGTTATCAATGCTTATTTCAAAAAAGAATGTTTGGTATGGAAAAATGTATGTACATATTTTTTTGAATAAATAATGCCCTTTGTAACCAGAAGTCTTCTTCTTTTTTTTTTTTCTTTTTTTTTCCATTTCTCTCATATTATGCAAAATCGTAGCCATCAACCAATTTCAAACTTTAAACACCACACAGACTCCAGAGTGTACTTACTTAAGGCTTGAGTGACCCTCCTCTTATCGGAGGTCACAAATTTAGTAGGGCTGACTTTCTTAGCGGGTCCACAAGTGTAGCCAGGTCCGGGAGCTTTCAAGGTGAAGTTCTTTGGCAGCCTCACAGTTTTGTTGGTTGTACCTGCTTGACCCACACTCACCTGAAATGCACTAACTGCAGTTGCAGGATCTTGGCCCCAAGAATTCAACACTCCTCCTCTACAACAATTGGCAATTTGCTGATTGTAAGGAGTCCCGGGAAGCAGATCAACCACAACCGGGGTCTTTTTACAACAGTGAGGGACGTTTCCTTTGAACTTCGAGCAATCTCCCTGTTCAGTTGTTTGGCCTCCAACCATACTCCATATCACTTCTTTCTTTGCCCATGTCCATGAAACAGTCCATCCAGGCGTCTGAATGTGTCGATATTGTTGGAAGTTGAACATTGAGACCGTTGCCTATCCATTTAACATGCAGGAGAATTTAGTCAATCAAGTTTGCATGTATATATTGACATGCAAATGTGAGATGGAAATATCTCAAGCTATTTGGAAAGGTTTATGCAACATTCAAGCAAATTCAAACCCAATACAGATGTCAGAATTCAAACTTGACATGGCCAATTCACAAGAAACAATCATAAGAGTCAGCAAATTGTACAGTTTTATGGATATTGGCTAATTCCATGCTTTGAGTAAAAGTCATCTGAGGAGCATATTATATACAAAACCATAAACACACATCTAGACTATATAACCTTTTGCAGTTGCAAAGAATCTTAAGCCCCTCTATAGATAGGAGTAAGCAACAAGTAAAGTATGCAATCTAGCATGTTCTTCCTGGGATAACTTTCTAGATTAAGGACAATACAGAAACAGCAAGTGACCAATCAAATCCAATAGATAACAACCCTAATTGAACAGAGACACTTACGACATAGCCATCTGGAGTCCATTGCATCACATCCCATTTTATTGTAATATTCCCGTTTGGATCAAGTGCATCATATCCTTCTGCGCAAACATCAAGCACACAAAGCAACCAACTCTTAGATCTCAAAACTCAAGGCGCATTTGACTTACATACTATTGACATCAAAAGCACAAATTCAACGCTGTGCCTAAACCTAAGAAAATCCTCTAAAATTGAAAGGCTAGAGACACAAATCGTCCTCAAACTCATACGAATCTAAGAATCATATATCATTTAAAGCAGATTGGGAGCAAATCGGAAGCACCAGAGGCGAAATCAGCCATTGCAAGCAAAGATTCATCTCCCAATTGAGAGTTTGGTATTTACTCCGAGCAATTCTTCAAATTGAGAAAGCAAACAAATCAAATCTACGAAATCAAAACAGAACTCGCCTGTGGAAGTGAAAAATGAGCACGCGAGCAAGACGAAACACAAAACGGCGTAGCTTGTCGTGGTAGAGGAGAGAGAATCCATTGATGCTAAGCTTAATGATTTCCTTGCTTAATCTTCAGCTTAAGATCTGCAAATCTCGAAATTGAAAGAGAGAGAAAACGGTACGTAAAAGTACTAGTCTCACATGAGAGCAAGAACAAAGAGCTTTAATGGAGATTATAAATTGGGAGGATTCTGGAAGAAGGCTCTCAGTGTCAAACACTGGTTGTTAGAAGAATGTGACTGGAAGAAAAGAAGGCCACCATCACCCTATTATTTAATCATCCGAAATTATTATTTTAATTGACAATTGAGTTAGTTAAATCAAAGTAAGTACCGACACATTAATTCTAAATTCCCCTGCTGTAAAAAAGATATTAATATAAAAAAGAAGAGTTTAATTCACTTACGCTTCAATCATGTGCTAATCTTGATATTTTAATATAATTGTAAGGGTTTTGCTATTCGTCGCCCCGGGGGCGATAAATAAAATTCCCAAAATAGAAGTATATCTTGTTAGGAGATTTCAAATCTAAATTTGTCAACTAATTACCACAAATACATTTTAATTAATTAGTCATGATTTAGAATTTGCGTTACAATTTGGATTCTGAGGGGATATTTACTCTAAAATTTCCATAAAAATAAAAAACAAAAAACAAATAATATTTTGTACATAAATCAAACCAAACAAAAACACAGTTACCAAATTGGAGACTTTTACAATTGAAGAGATCAAGTCTCCTTACGTGAGAGAGGGAGAGGGGGTTGGGGGGAGGGAATTGAGTAAAATTCAATGAAAAATATGGCAATATCCATAATCAGCAAGAAAATAAAACCACCTACATCAAATTTTAATGGAGAGAATCTTACATAATATTAATTAATTAATCGAAATTGAGATATGATAGCTAGGTATTAGGAAGATTTATTTTTAGTAGTTTAAAAATATAGATTTGAAATCTCTTAATAAGATATACTTCTATTTTGGGGATTTTATTTATCGTCCCCGGGGCGACGAATAGCAAAACCCTAATTGTAATTGTAATAATCATTGAGGTTGTTAAATGAGGGGAGCAAATGTGAAATGCAAGGAAAGTGGTGTTATGCAAAAGATTTAATACACTGAATCATTTTCAATAAATCAAAATTAGTTAATAAAAGTATGATTGAGAGAGGGCTTAATAATTACAAAATATGCATTGACCGAGTAAATATCCAGCTGGATATGACAGCAAAGGCCAGTTTCCCACTCGTTCAATAAATCAGAATTATAAATTAATTTCTCGTTTATGTTGATTGTTTTGTTTTATAATGTAAGTATTTTTTTAGTGTAGTCGTGCAAAAGATGGTATTCTTGGTGGAGGACGCCAGCTCAGCGTTGTCGGTGGACAGTGGACACAATTGCGTTGAATATAGGCTGTAAATTTGCTGTATGTTATATTTTGCACTAAACCATACGTTAGTATTTTTGGAAAAAATAAAATTAGAACAGTGATGTATATTCGTTATACAGTCCATATTTATGTGGGCGATTTAAGGCTTCCAGTTTCTCTAATAAATGCGGTTCAAAATTGTCCTGTTTTTGGGCCAAAATCCTTCCAACAGTAAAAGACAACTTCTTTAGTTGGGTCAGTTGGTTTTTTTTTGTTGTGTGTGTTTCAAGCTTGCAAAGCGCATCAATTTGTAAGATTGTGTATGCCAAAAAGATCAGGAAGCAAAAAATAACTTCTTTACCCAACATCAGGTTGTGTAATGCAGGCAAGATCCACCAGTATATGAAATTGCAACGTCTCAATGAAGACAAAGAAAGAGTTGACGCGACGGAAGCGGATAACTAGTTACCCGTTTTTCGTAACAACCGGATAACTAACTCTAATACACCGCGCCCATAACAGAAACATGATACATTTGATAACTGCAGTGTATCCATTACAAACTGTAACTTTTATAGATCATTACTGAAGTATAGGTTTTCCCAAGCTCAAACACAATACTACAATTACAAAAAATGACAGAAAGTTCACCTTCAATATGATGGGAAACAACAACAACAGCAGCAGCAGCAACAACAACATCAACAACATCAATACCTTTATTTCTAGAACATCTGGCGCACCATCGGTCTTGAATTAGTTCGTAGTATCTTTGGCCAAGAACCGAGAATAGGTACATATAACCTTCCATGTCACTGTAAAAGAGAGAAAAATCTTTAAAATGCAGTCTTCCAGAGGAATCACAATCCAAAAGAGGAGAGATTTCATGAAATATGAGAAAATGCAAAGAATGTTTGGTATAGCAAAGTAGACGTTTGAGCAAAATCCTAGCCATCAACCGATTCCAAACTCAAAACACGACGCAAACTTCAAAGTGTACTTACTTAAGGCTCGAGTGACCCTCCTCTTATCAGAGCTTAAAAATTTAGTAGGGCTGACTATCTTGGCAGCCCCACAAACATAACCGAGCCCCGGAGCTTTCAAGGTGAACTTCTTTGGCAGCCTCACGCTTTTTTCGGTTGTACCTGCTTGACCCACACTCACCTGAAATGCACTAACCACGGTTTCAGGATCTTGGCCCCAAGAACTCAACACACCTCCTCTACAGCAATGCTCAGTTTGCTTATTATATGGAGCCCCCAAAGGCAAGTCAACCACGGTTGGGGTCCTTCGACAACAGTAAGGAACGTTTCCCTTGAACTTGGAGCAATCCCCTTGTTCAGTTGTTAAGCCTCCAAGCATACTCCAAATCATTTCTTTCTTTGCCCATGTCCATGTAAGACTCCACCCGGGCTTCTGAACCTGTCGGTATCTTTGGAAGTTGAACAACGACACGACAGCCTGCCAACGCATTACAGATGCTAGAATTCAAACTTGACAAGCCAACTCACTAGAACAAATGTTAAGTCAGCAAAATGTAGAGTTAAGACATAAAACATCAGGCACTTACGACATAGCCATCTGGAGTCCATAGCATGACATCCCATTTTATTGTGATATTACCGGTTGGATCAGCAGGATCATAGCCTTCTGCGTAAGCATCAGGCAAACAGAGCAACTAGCCGTTAGATCTCAACACTCATAATCAGCCAAAACTGAGAAAGCAGAAGCGAAATCGGTATGGAGCTTGCCTGTTGAAGTGAAGAAGGAGCACGAGAGCAAGAAAAGACACAAGACGGCGTATCTGGAGAGCGCGGGTGAAGAGAGCGAATCCATTGGTGCGAATGCGAAGGAGAAGCTAAGCTAATTTTCGACGATTATGTTGGTTAATCTTCAGTTCAAGACGGCTTGATTGATTGATTATATAATGCATATGCGTTGACCAGCTGGATACGACTTCTACGGCTAGTTTCCCGCTCGTACGATTTTTTTTTTATTTTAAATTCGTTGTTTGTTGATTTTGGAAGATCTGATTCAGAGCTGTCCTTTGACTCGGTGAGATGATGTTGCTTGGTGTACAAGTTGTGAATGTTGTGTTAGACCGTTAGTATTCGTGCAATTTTTGGATGAATTGTACATGAGCACAACACTAATTCTTATTGTTTCCAGTTTTAGTTCAAACTTGCTCCAGTTTTGGCATCGTTAAATTTAACAGCTATCTTTGTTTGAAGGGATGCAACAGCTGAACATATAGCTGATGTGCCAATTAACTCAAAACCATTTGCAAAAGAAAACCTTAGATCGGGTATATTCAACGTGCTGTTTTTGGGCCAAAATCCTTGAACAAGACAGAAAGATTGTGGGCCAACATAAATCGGGTTAGATGGGCTTTTTTTTTTGTGTGTGCTTTATTCAAGTTGAGTTTCAAGCTTGCAAAGTTGCTCAATTTCTAAGATTGTGTATGCCAAAAAGATCAGCACATGAAGCACAAGACAACTTCTTTACCCAGCATCAGGTTGTGTAATGCAGACAAGACTCACCAGTATATGAAATTGCAATGTCTCAATGAAGACAAAGAAATAGTTGACACGACAGATACGGATAACTAGTTACCCGTTTTCGTAACAACCGGATAACTAACCCCAGTACACGCGCCATAACAGAAACACGATACATTTGATAACTGCACTGTATCCATTACCAACTGCAACTTTTTAGATCATTACTGAAGTTACAAAATGACAGAAAGTTCACCTTCAATAGGATGGGATGGATAATATGGCATAACATAACAACAACATCATCAAAGCTTTCCACTGCTCACAACACTTGAAAGCCGCGGAATGCTGCAAACCCTTCGTTTCTAGAGCAGCTGGCGCGGATGCAGCTGGCGCATCTGCGCCATTGGTCTTGGCTTCGTACGAAGTATTTTTGGCCAAGAACCGAGAATAGGCACATGTAACGTTCCATGTCACTGTAAAAGAGAGAAACATCTTCAAAATGCAGTCTCTTGCATAGAGAATCACAATCCAATATAGGAGAGATTTTATGAAATACCAGAAAATGCAATAGCTATTACTTAATGCTTATCGACCAAATTCCAAAAGTACTTACTTAAGGCTTGAGTGACCCTCCTCTTATCAGAGCTTAAAAATTTAGTACGCCTGACTATCCTGGCAGGCCCACAAGTGTAACCGAGTCCGGGAGGTTTCAAGGTGAAGTTCCTTGGCAGCCTCACGGTTTTGTTGTTCGTACCAGCTTGACCCACACTCACTTGAAACGCACTAACCGCGGTTTCAGGATCTTGGCCCCAAGAGCTTAGCACGCCTCCTTTACAACAATGCGCAATTTGCTGGTTGTATGGAGTCCCGGGAGGCAAATCAACCACGGTTGGGATCTTCCGACAACAGTGAGGAACATTTCCTTTGAACTTGGAGCAATCTCCTTGTTCGGTCGTTTGGGCTCCAACCATACTCCATATCACTTCTTTCTTTGCCCATGCCCATGTAAGACTCCACCCGGGCTTCTGAATCTGTCGGTATCTTTGGAGGTTGAACATTGAGACGACAGCCTGCGAATGCGCAGGAGAGTTTTGTAAATCAAAGGATTATGGATATTGGCGTGCAAAAGTGCAACACTTGAGCATATTTAAACTCATTACAGATGCTAGAGCATAGACACTTACGACGTAGCCATCTGGAGTCCATAGCATGACATCCCATCTTATTGTAATATTCCCCATCGGATCAAGTGGATCATAACCTTCTGCATAAACATCAGGCAATTCAAACAGAGCAACTGGCTGTTAGATTTCAACACTCAAACTCATATGACTCATAAACAGGGATCATCAAAAGCGCAAGTTCAACATGTTACACCAGATATGAAGTTAGCCTAAGAAAACCATCTAACGTCCAACTCATAATCAGCCCAAAGTGAAAACAGAAGCGAAATCGGTACCTGTTGAGGTGAAGAAGGAGCACGAGAGCACGACAAGACACAAGACTGCGTATCTGGAGAGCGAACCCATTGGTGCGGAAGAGAAGCTAAGCTAATTTTCGACGATTATGTTGGTTAAGCTTCAGTTCAAGACGGTTTGATTCCTTAACGCATATGCGTTGACCAGCTGGATACGACTTCTACGGCTAGTTTCCCGCTCGTCTGATTTTTTTTTATTTTAAATTCAGAGCTGTCCGTTGACTCGGTGAGATGCTGTTGCTTTGTGTACAAGTTGTAAATGCTGTTTGAAGACCGTTAGTATATGTGGAATATTTGGATGAATTGTAAAATTAGAGGACAAGACTAAATTTAACAGCTATCGTTGTGTGAAGGAATACAACAGCTGAGCATATAGCTGATGTGCCAATCAACTCAAATCCATTTGCAAAAGAAGACTTTGTTTCTTCAGGCAACAAGGAAGAAAGTAGAGTTTATTCAAAAACATTCTAGTTTCAACTCTACTCACCAATTCTCACCACCCTCCAAAGAATTCAAGAGATCCTTGTAGTGTCCACTACAGTATAGGCCAACTAAAAAGCAAAATGCTCAAAAGAAAGAAAGACAAAAAACAAGTCAGAATCTCAAAACACAGAGAGATGCAGTTGGCTGTTTTATGAAGTCTTTGGGTCTGAGTGTGCCTGTCGTCTTCTTGGGCCACCGCTGCAATCGTATTCAGTGCCCAAACTTGCACTCTTCAGGTATCAAAAAAAGGTGCACATGTCTTTGTATTGACAGTGAATGTGTCTTCCATTACTATGGGGAAAAACAAAGAAGCAGATTGTTACTTTCCTCAATGTTTAAGAAGGTAAGATGTGATCTAACCAGAAGATAGTGCCAACATCAATAAACAAAGCAATGCACAAAGAATGAATCTTCAAGCTTCAATCATGCACAGCCACATGGGCCTTTTGTTGCAAAGAAGTCAACCTTCACATATACAAGGCACTTGATGGATACAAATGTTTAACTGTGTGCTTACTCTTACAATGGGGATTTTTCAAAGGGTTATCCGTTATTGTTCCAAACATCCAACTAGTAGGAGAAATAAGCATCAGATCCTGGAATATACATAACTTGAAGATAGAGCTAAGACAAGAGCAGCTGACACCTAACTCCAATATCATTGTCAATCCACTTTAGAATTCAATTCATGATAACAAAGTGGTCAGGTTTTGTATGCAGGATTTACCAATATGTGAAAACACCTCAAGGCTCGTGCTAAACACATACTACTACATATCAGTCTATCCATTCAAACTGCAACCTTTAGACAATTACTAGGACATTCGGTTCCCAACTTCATACAAACTACTACAGCTAGTCATTAAGGTTCACCTTTAATAACACCATGAGATAACATAATAAAAACAGTACAAATGCAAGCAAATAAATGATGGTTGACATAACAGCAAGATAAAACCTTTACACTGAAACATGAAACACTTAAAGCTGCAGAAAAGATGGTGCAATTACCTTTGTTTCTAGTCGACTGAATGGCTAAACTCTATCTAGACTAGAACATCCGGCGCATCATTGGTCTAGGCTTTTTAACATAACTTAGCCTCAACTTCTTCAGCTTCTTCCTTTTCAACACGGTCTTCTCGGGCAAGGTCAGCCTCTTCTTACCCTTCTTTTTCACAGCCACAGGCTTCTTCACAAATCTCGGATCCACCTTATACACCATAGGCTCAATCGACAAGCCCTCACGAACCGCCTCATTGAACAAAGCATTTGCCTTCTCAATCCGGCCATGAGCCCCCAATCTCTCAATCAGCAATCCATAACTCTTCTCTCCAGGCTTACACCCACTCTCCTTCATCTTATCAAAGACACTCAAAGCATGATCAATCCTCTCAATCCCACACAGAATCTTCAAAAACCCAAAATAAACCTTCTTATCAAGAGCCTCAGCAAAACCAGCAGACTTCATCCTATCAATCATTTCATCCCCTTCCCCGACCCTCGCCGCCTGATACAAACTATTAGTCAACACAAGAAACGTCGTCTCATCGGGGTAAACCCCCCACTCCCCCATCCTGAAAAACAGCTGCATTGCATCCTCAGTCCTCCTAATCTTACACAGATTGTTAATCATCACATTAAACGTATCAAGATTCCGCGGAACCCCGGCCGCGTCCATATCCACCAAGACCTGATTCGCCTCCAATTCCATCTTAAACGGATCCTTCTTCCTACACAGCCTACAGACACAATCAAGAATGGCATTAAAACCATTCACACCGATCTCAAACCCTCCCCTATACATCTCCCTAGCCAGCCTCCTGGCCTCATCAAGCTTGCCATCAACACACCACCCCTTAATCAGCAGATCACAGATCTTCTCATCAGGAAAGAACTCATTAGCCAAGCTCTTCACCATCTTCTCAGCACAACTCGCATATCCGTGCTCACAGAGCTTCGCAACAACAAGATTCAACGCCTCGCGGTTTCTCGGAATCCCTAGATCGAACTCCATCCGGTCGAAGGCGGAGACGGCCTGAGCAGGGCGTCCGGCGCGGATATACCGGTCGATTAGAGCGACGAAGGTCAGGGGGCCGAGGACGCCCTTTCCGATGGCGAGGACGTCGTCGATGGCCTTGAAATCGCGACGGCGGCCGAAGTAGTGGACGAAGAAGGAGCAGAGCTCGTCGGAGAGGGGGAGCTTGGAGGAGATCCAGGAGAGGAGGTCGATGACGGATCGGCCGGCGGTAGGGGAGGAATTTAGGGTTTGGAGAATGAGAGGCGGCGAGAGGGGGACGTGTGAGAAGGAGAGATCGAGGCGTTTGGGGAGGGGAAGGGAGTCGGAGTCGGAGGGCTTGAGGAGCTCCGACGAGAGGGATTGGGAGAGGTCGTCGGAGGCTAGGGTTTGGGAGGAGAAGAGTTTTGAGAATGAGGAGAGGAATGAGTGGCGGGGTTGGGGTTGAGGAGGGAGGAGGAGGGTGTGGTGGTCGGAGGAGGTGAATGGACGGCGGAGGAGGTGTCGGAGGAGAGGAGAGATGACCGGAGATGGTCGCCGGAGAGGCATTTTTGGCGGCGGGAGAAAGGGAGAAGACGGCGAAGACGGAAAGGAAGCGAAGGGGGGGCTCTTCTAAAACCTAAAGATGGAGAGTTCAGAGTAGAGTAGTGTGTTTTTGTGATAATTTACATTTAGTGACCCTTATTTAGTCCTTATTTCTGTTAATTGCGCTTTGGCTTCAAATTTGTTGGGAAACCATCCAATATTCTTGATATAGTACACTTTACCACCTATTTGTCCTTACTTCCATCGATTGCGCTTTGGCCTTGACCAAAAAAAAAAAGAGTCAACCACCTAAAACCACCCGTAACATAGGTCATATTCCACTTAACCACCCGTAACATAGGTCATATTCCACTTAACCACCCCGAATATGACTAATTATTTTTAACCACCCGTAAAAGACTCTCCGTTAGCAAAACGCCACCCCTGGAACTTTTCCGTCAAAAAAAATCGTTAAATCCTATAATTTTACCCTTATGCCCCTGGGTTCTTCTTCTTCCTCTCGACAATGCGGATCTACGTGGCCGGTGAGAGAGGTTTCGATTCCAGCGCGTTGCCGACCAAGGTTTCAGGGGAACTCGCCGACTTCAACACCTCCGAATCACTCGGGAGGCTTCGATTCCAGCGCGTTGCCGACCAGATGCCAGAAGCAAACCCCCAATTGGTTCCATTGACCTAGGGTTTCCGCCTTCCGTGCCCTAATTCCATGGAGATCTTCTCAATCGGACTCTTCCTCCTCCTCGTCATCTCCTCCATCTTCGCCCAATCGCCTCCCCCTCCTCCGAACTCCTCGGTTCCGCCTCCGCCGTCTCCATCCAAGTCTCCACCACCACCACCACCATTACCGTTGTCTCCGCCTCCTACTCCACAATCTCCGCCTCCGCCAATACCATCTCCCCCTCCACCGCCTCCTCTGCCACCAGATTTGCCATCTCCGCCACCAAATTCGCCATGTCCGCCGCCTCCTCCGAGAAGGCGGCCGAGGACGCAATTGAGACATCTGCCGACGACGGTGTGGCCGGCTAACAGGTAGAAGTATGATTGGAGGAGAGGGATGAATTCGGGGAAGAAGATGGAGTTTCTGTTCGCCGGGCCACGCAGATCCACTTTGTCGAGAGGAAGAAGAAGCATCAGGGGCAAAAGGGTAAAATTATAGGATTTAACGGACTTTTTTGACGGAATGGTTCCAGGGGTGGCGTTTTGCTAACGGAGAGCCTTTTACGGGTGGTTAAAAATAATTAGTCATATTCGGGGTGGTTAAGTGAAATATGGCCTATTTTATGGGTGGTTTTAGGTGGTTGAATCGATTGCGCTTTGGCTCTTCCAACAAAATTTGGTTCATGGCATGTACTTTCCCAAGAGAAACTGAGAAAGTACTCAAAGTAGGGCTAATCATCCGTTCAAAAACGAAATCGCCGAAATGCACTAAAACCAAAATTTGGAAATTTGGTGAACTTAAAATCAATTTGAAAATTTTCGATTCTTCAGTTTTTTGATTTTCTTTGAAAACATTGAACCGAACTGAAAAATAACTGAAACCGAAATCAAACCGAACCGACCCAAAATCCTGGAATTGATTGAACTGAACAAAAAAATAACCGAAACCTAAATCAAACTCTCGAAACTTTTCAATAGCAGCATACAACTTTTCATCGATGATACAAATTTTTGAAGAAAAGTGCTCATATAGTCATATATGTTGGAAAAAGAAAACAAAGCTTCTTAAAAAACAAAAAAAAGAGTATGAAGAGGACAATGGATTGGAGAGGGGATAAGGTGGGGTTACGTTCAACCACAGACTCGAAATT
This sequence comes from Polygonum aviculare, assembly GCA_934048045.1. Taxonomy (NCBI): domain Eukaryota; kingdom Viridiplantae; phylum Streptophyta; class Magnoliopsida; order Caryophyllales; family Polygonaceae; genus Polygonum; species Polygonum aviculare. The sequence goes on from OW204024.1 coordinate 2,702,181, forward strand.
TGCATGCTATGCCCTGCTTTTTCCCTTCATCTCTACAATCCCACAACACAAACAACTTCGCTAAAAGCTTAATTTTACACAAAAATGGTGTGCCTTCAACACGCCCTATCTCCATCCATCAATCAGGCATTTCTCCCTAGTGCTTCCCCTCCCCAGGTTCAACCCTCTTTCAAATTGCTCCTGTTCTTTGTTTCTCTTTTCTGCGCTCTTTGCTATACTATTTCCGATGGATTATGATTTCTTGTTCCCCTTTCAATGTTGTTGTTGTTGGCTCAGGTTGGCCTGAGAAAGAATGCCTTGCATAGGGATAAATTCTGTGTAATGGTCAGAGCAGAGCAAGTTTCGTCTGAGCCTCAATCCTCTTCTTCTCAAGGTTTGCATTTCCTGCATTTGCCCCCTTTAGTTCTAATCTAGGTTAGAATGGTTAGTGTATAGGGTTTCTTTGGTTGATTTCGGAAATTGAGGTTGGTGTGATGATGAAATCTTGTCAATGTAGTCATGGATTTAGTTTGCGTATGTGAAAACCCAGACATTTGGTGATGAATTAGGGATTTGACATGACCACTGTCTGACATGACTCTAAGCTCAACCTTTCATCCCTTAATTCCTAACTTGTTATGGCTGCTATGCTAACAAATCCAAGTGGATTTTGCTCATGAGGGGGATCATTCAATTATTGTACAATGGATCTTGTGTTAAGATTCTCATAGAACACTGGTTTGAAGTTTGTAGCTTCGCGAATCCTAAATTAGATGCCTATTAGGGATTTAAATAGATGGGTTACTTGTTTAGAAAAACATGAAAGCTATTGTGGCAAATGTATCTTTGATTTGTGCAAGTGCACTGATTCTGGCTATCAGAGATTTCCAGATACAAAGGGATATCAAAAGCTGAAATGCAACTACCATCTTATGAGAATTGCTTATTTTACACACACATTTGGCGCTTACGTCTCCTTACAATGAGATTTAGGTGTTCTGGTGATGCTCGTTTAGAGCTACTTTTCATGCTTTTCTTTATTCAAAGCTTACAATTTCTATGCACACATTAAGAACCCAGATGAGCATCTCACAAAACAAAAACATGTTGCTGTATTTAAAAGTTCAAGAAGAAGTGAAAACTAATTGGAGAATATAGTCTAAAGTTGCGGCTGCTTTTGCATTTTATTTTATGGAGTTCCTCTTTTGATGTGCCCTAGTGGATGAAGCATTTTGATCCACTGTCTTGGAAACACAGTAAAGTTTGCTTTAGAAAGAATGGATCCTTCATTTCATTGGTAGCTCCTCTCATCGACAACAGTTGTCGTCACTCAAGACAAGTGTTGCTTATCATGATTTGCATGTTGCAACAATGTAAGTTATAAAATATGGGGTCTTCTTGTTCCAATTGGATGGTTCATTGTTTTACCTTTGCAGATGGACTCAGTAGACGAATAATGCTTGCTGTTGGAGCAAGCATCAATCTTGCATACCTTAACCATGCTCCAATATCATGTAAGTGGTGGGTTACATAAATTTTGTATTTCCAAAAGCTGTAAAAGGGATTATCTAAACACTGTGGATCATTATGAATGCATTGTAATTATGTAACAATGGCTGATTTTAAGAGGTACACCCTTGATATGGCTCAGTTGCTGCAGAATCTAAGAAAGGCTTTATACCCGTCACGGACAAGAAGGATGGATACACATTTTACTATCCCTTTGGATGGCAGGTATGTTTTTCCTTCTATGATAACTCAATTTTCAGTAATATCTTCATTTGCAAGGGTCTTTATTCTGATTTTTGGTGTTTGTCAGGAAGTAGCCATTGAAGGTCAAGATAAGGTTTTCAAAGATGTTATTGAACCACTGGAAAGTGTTAGTGTCAACTTGTATCCTACAAGCAAACAGGACATTAAAGACTTTGGACCCCCACAAGAGGTTCCATGCTTTAATTAATTAAAATATTGATTCCCTCATAATTATATATTGGTCATTTTGTGGTTGATGGATTTGTTTGGTTTTCAGGTTGCAGAAACTTTAATTAAAAAAGCATTGTCCTCTTCCAATCAGAAGACAAAGCTCATCAATGCAAAAGAGGTTAGGGTTTTAAAATATATGATTGTTTAATCTCCTAAATGGTAGACATGATAATGAACCCTGTAAGCACAGGATTTGGTGAAACACAACTCCATAACCATAGTTTTCTGTAATGTTACTAGAACCCCTTCAGTTGCTGGCCTGGACTTGTGACTTATGAGTTTGATTACTTTGAAGCTAATATAAATTCAACTCAAATCAATTACAAAGTGAAATTAAATTATTGTTTCACAGATTAATTCATCCAGATTTGGTTAATAACCCCTTGTTGCGTATGGTAGTTTCTGTAGTCACTAAATTGTCTCCTCTACTGCAATTTTTTATTTCAGAAAATTAAAAAAACCCAGTGTGTTGCTCTTTCTCCTCCTCATCTCCTCTGTTATCTGATAGTTTGCTTGACGAAGGTCAGCTCAGAGACTCATGGGCTTCATTATCAGCTTAGTTAAGTATGTATCTGGGGTTGTGATTTACCAAACCTTGGGGTCACAAAATGTGAACACGTCCTTTGTTTGTTTTCGTACTTCATTCTAAGGGAGACAGTGAAAGAATTAAACGAAAAGTTCTGAATAATGTAATGTCAACATTACTTATCAGTATGATCAAAACTAATTTCTTTGAAGTTAAAACTAATTTCTTTGAAGTGTATTTTAAATCTATGAAGATGACCAACTAATCTGGATCTCCAGGGGGGGGGGGGGAACCCTCGGATATTCATCTGTATTACTATATATAGGCAGGTTGACCTGTTTGGTTCTGTGTTTATTGGTTGCAGCATAGCTTTAGAGTAGTCCTGTTATGATTCCAAATGCTGATTTGTTGCTTACCTTATAGCAAGAAGTTGAGGGCAAGACTTACTACACATTTGAGTTTCAAAGTCAAGCTCGGAATTTTACTAGACATGCTCTTAGCACAATTTGCATAGGCAACGGTAAGTCCCTTACGTCATTGCATTTGATTTTACATCCTGTGGACTTGCCTGATACGAGATGTGTGAGAAACTGAATTGCATCTTTGTAACTATGTGATCTTTGCACAGTCTAGGACGGATTGTTTTTTTGACTCTTTAAAAACAACTCGATGAAACGCATAGTTTCATACTTTCATGTTCTTCAAAACTAAATAAGCTCACCTGCATTTGGTGCTGTTGTAAAAAAAATGTGGCAGGAAAGTTCTACACCCTGACGACAGGGGCTAACGAGAGGAGATGGGACAAGATGAAGGACAGGCTTTACAACGTGGTTGAATCTTTCAGAGTGTTCGACGTCATTGAGTATTAACTCATTCTTCCTCCCTAGCTTTCATTCTTTTTTCTCTCCGCGAGATAATCTACAGGCTTACTCAAATGTACGTGCATGAGGGCTCTCGATTTGTGCATTCCTTCTGCTTCCATATATACTGTACATCTCTTCTCATATGAATCTGTGAGAGGCGTCTTGTTTGCTATGTAACATATTACATATACCATTGTCCAATTGCCACCGAGAATCAGGCGTCTTGTTTGTTATTAGAGTAAGACGCCTCACCCTCAGCTTTAACTTACTGATCAAATTATGTTTTCTCACTTACCGCTTACCAGAACTGTATTGTATGTGACGTTCTGGTTTCCATGCACCCTCCACATTTGAGCTCTCTGTTGGAATTAGCATATAAGAACCCTTAATCATGGGCTCTCGCGCTCTTGTCGCTAAATGATCTCAAAATCTTCTTCTTATATTCATACTAGTATTGTTGCTGTTATTGTTTGTGTTTGAAGTTTGAACTACTGAATAGAGTTTCAGCTGGAAGGTGTATTCTTGTAGGGTTTCTTGCATCAGTAGAATTGAACTCAAAGTTTAATTAATCCTCTACAAAGAGGGTACGTAACAAGAAAGGCACACTTAAGTACTTTTAGGGTTACTTGCACACTGAAGTTTCCATTTATTTAGCAAAACACTACAGTATTTGATCATAAAAACCCATTTCAAAACCCTTCACAAGAAATTAAACAGATGAACTAGACTGTAACAGGATAAGATACTGATAGTCTGATAGCTCACCACAGGCTCAGCCATGGATATATGAGACCATTGTGTGTGCTTTTTTTTTTTTTTTTATCAGTAGACTATTGTGTGTGCTTGAAACATGGAATGTACAATGATCTATACGGATTTCTATACGATATTTCGGTTTTTGATTCGCATATAAAAAACAGAAACTAAAACCCTAAAAAGAAAATAATGAACCCGTCATAAATTTTAAAAACCAAAAATTTAAGATTTGCAATATATTTCCATTATTAACCTTTTATAGTGTATCTTAGGACCCATGGTAAAAAAAATTTACATTGTTGTTATTAGTTGTAACTCCATCTTAACGTACGAACCAAGTGTACGTCACTCTTAATAGCGCACCATTATTTGTTCGGATCAAAAGCTTTGATGGGTGGGTACGTATGCAGAGTATTAATGGATATGTAACTGATTGCACATTGTTACAATTAATTTAGCATACATGCATATAAGATATGCACATAGAATAAGCACAAATCATCATTAACTTTATAGCTCAATCAATGTTATTAATTATGCCACGGATGCCACATTTTTTGTTTAATTGAGAATGGTACGTTGTTAACAACCATTCGACACGAACAATATATATGTTGGGGATACACATATAATGTTAACAATGGAGGTGGAGGTGGCGGCTGATATATAAATATCAAACGTATACATACGTGGGTGTGTGGTCCATGAAGGCAATAATATTAATGGCGGAATTTTGGTTTGTTAATCTGGTTAAATAAGACTATAAGAAAGCCTAATCTCATACATGTAGGAGAAACACACAACAACGTACTTAGTGAGGACATTGCAACGTACCCACCCTTTGTGTTTGCGATTATGAAATTAATCCCACTTTGATTTCACGTTAGTGCTTAGGTACGTAGCTAAGCGATTTGTTTATGCTTAATTTGTGCGCATAATTATTGTTATTTAATTAAAGACTATCAAAGAAGAAAGAATAGATTAAAATTTGAAAGATTTATAGGCTAGGAATGAAAGTTCCCACTAGCCCAAACAATGGCGATCGACCAAATTCGGTCCAAGAATTATAGGTTACACATATAATATATGTTAAGCTAATTAATTGGGTATGGAGAATGGATTCGGATGATTGCTTAAGAAATGGATTTGATCAATCCAAATGACTTTTGCATTATGAATTTGTTCTCTACTTTGAGTTAGGTAACTGCTATATATTTAAGTAGATCATGTGCATCTCGTTTCATTAATATCCTGTAATGAATTCAATTTTTTTACGAGTAAAAGATTTAGGCTAGACAAACTGAAAATACGACTATGCTAAAATATCCTTGCGGACGAGGTCCTAAATGGCCGGATCTAGTGACGAACACAGGGGGTCCTGTGTGGGCCCGTTCCCCTTTTGTCGGGTATTATTAGTATATATACATTTACGTGTTTCATAAAATACACAAATGTTATACTACTAACTTCTATCCTATTCCTTTAAAAAGGTCATATTTCCATAAGCCTAAAGGACCTAATTAATATTAATTTAACAAAATATGCCAACAAAGTGGGAGAAACGATATAGATTTAATCAATTCATTGTTATCACTGATTTTTAAGTGGTTCATAAAATATACAGATGTTTTACTAACTTCTAGCCTATTCTCGATCAAAAAAAAAAACTTCTAGCCTATTCCTGTAAAAAGTTCATATTTCCATAAACCTAAAGGACCTAATTAATATTGTAACAAAATATGCCAACAAAGTGGGAGAAACTCTATGGATTCAGCATATTTTATATGTATGCTAAGCTCCTTTTTTTTTGGTTAAAGAGAAGAGCACAGAAGAAGCCTAAGGAAATAAAACCCTAAACTTAGCTTTCTTTTGTAGCCTTAATTTAATAAAGTAGACACAACTATACAAGGCATATAATTAATGCTAATGTTGATCACATTGATAGCCCTTAATGGTGGATTTGAGGGGGGGCACACCCCCTGCAAAAGGGTGTACTGATGTTCCAATTATAATTCGACATTTGAAATCAGCCACTTTTGCAAAGCACTTATACATAATTAGGCACTTAAACCATCATTAAGCACCTAGCTAAGCTAGCTAGCTACCATATCTTCATGAAATTTTAATTAGGGTTTTATTCGTGTGGTTAAGATTGGCTTGGAAGCTGCTGTCTGCATGAAGGAGGACTAGATTAAGATCTTCTCTGCCTTAGTTATTGAATCAAAGGTCTCAATTTAATGTTCTTGAACCAATAGATCCTTTGCTAGTAGTTATATAAAACTAAGATAAATCTTAAAACATAAGATATATAAACAAGTTTTTTTTTGAGCAAAAGATATATAAACAAGTTGATTACTTGTAAATTTGTAATTACATATAAGCCATGCATTTTTGTGATCTTAGGCATGTCGATAAGCTCGCTGGCTTAACTGATAATGCAGCATAATTAAAGCAAACGCACAAAAACTAATTAGATATCATCATCAATCAATGAAAAGCATATTAGATTTTTCTCTTAATCATGCAATAACATAGCTTTATTTCTGGCTTTTGAGTACCATCATCAGCCGTGGAATACCACAAAAACTATGCATGCTAGCTAGCTAGCTAAGATTGCTTCATTTGCAAGATTATGGAATTTATGCATTATAGTAAAACTAATTAAAGGAAATTTTGTACGCTAGCGACCGCTCCGTACAACTTTCTATCAATCTTTAGATCCAAAAATCTTGATATATATCTTTCTTTTTTGGTCTTGAATTTTTTTATATATATTCTTCCAAGAGTACTTTCAAATCTTGATGATATGTATAATATATAATTTTTTTTATCCAAATGATGATAGGTATAATATGATCATAAGCTATCATATCATGCAAATCAACTTCTTGCACGTGGCTTGCATGAATATTTTTTTTTATAAGATAGGGGATTATGGTCGTCACAAGTATTTGAGCTCATCTAGAATATCAACAAGGGATGAGAAATGAATACTAACTATTTATAAAGAGAAGAGGACATGCAAACCAGTGCCACCGACTTAAAGTCTCCCGAAACCTCATGGTACATCTATAAGTACTCAACCAGTCAGCTGATGGACCAAACACGACTTTAGGGGGAAATTAAGACCAAGCCTATTAAGTCCTTTTTTATGTACTCGCACACATAGCATACTGTTTTTAATATATTTATTCCGATCGATGTTCGATGGATCATGCATGGATATATGGATCAGCCTCACCTACCATAGAAGACATGGCTCCGACAAGAAATGGAGCTCGTCGTATAGAATCGACTCCTCGGGCAAAGGAATAGGAAGAAATTAAACCTAGAAGATTAATGAAATAAGAAGGGCACAATTTGCAAATAATATAGTTTGTGTTGTGGGCTCATATTGTCCTTAATTTTATAATCAAATTGCAACGGGCATATTTGTTTGACTACATCTAAGTACGTACGAATCAAGTTTTATACTATTAGATATTTTATTAAAAAAAATTATAAATTGTATATAATTTCTCTCAAGATAGTATTAATGTAACATAATTTTCTAAAATTTCAGTTCTACTTTTATTTTGTAAAATTAATACAAAATAACATGATAACCCGATCTAAAAAAAATAGATTGAAGCAGTACAAAGATCAAATTAAACCGAAACCTTTTGATCCGATCATCGGTTCTTAGATTGGAAAAAAGAGTTTCGTACCCATTCGATCCAGCCATCGGTAACAATTAAAAAAAAATAGACATTAATCGGAATACCTTTATCAAAATATTGCTTATACTATATTAGGCATTATAATGCATAATACACGTCTTATACTACATATTTGCATATGGAGGATAATGCTACAATTTGCATTATAGAAGAAGTAACTTTTAGTGGAGGGGTGGGGAAAGAAAAAAAAGTAAGTAAACTTTTTTTCAGGTTAAAGCATCAATTTTGAGTGTGAATTGTGTGAGTCCATATCCATGGTAGAAGATATATTCCTAGGGGAGGGATTTGGATCTTCTAAAAAGATGACACCATATTATTGTCTTGCCCTATTGTGCTTTGCTAGCTAGCTACTTCTCCTAGATAGCTTGTTGTTCCTCGAAATCATTTGTAAAGTGTTTTATACTTTTTGATTTAGGTAGCCATATATATTCTTTTTGAAAAGATAATAATTTAATTAATATATAGATAAAGTAGGTTAAGAGATTGAAAAACTCAATAGACAAGAGAACTGAAATAAAAACCCATTCAACATCATCGATAGCTCGAAGAGAGGTAATATACAACTCGACATGATAGCTTATGAAGACGTAAAAAAGGGTGCCTTCGGGTATTTAGTCAAAACGGTTAAGCCTCTAAAGGTGTACCTTCACTGGTTCGACTCTCATGCACAGTGTCCTCAACCAAAAAAAGACTTAAAAAAGGGTGTACCACTCTCTCTTAATGATATTGCTTTTTTTGGCAAAAATATTGCTTGTAGAATTAAATCGGTGACGTTTGAATATATACTATAGGTTTAAGTACTTGATTAGATGTACGAAAATAGCTCAACTATCTTTATTCGGTGGATTAGACGCATATGTTAAAGGGCATTTCATCGCCAAGAGCCCTCGAGCTAAATTCCCTAGGAATCTATAGTTTGTAACTCATATAGTATGATGAGTGATGATCATTGTTTAGGATCATAAATTGAAAAATTCCATGTTGCATTCCCGTTCAAAAAGATGGGAGTGGGCCAGCCAGGGGATAAAAGAAAGAAAGCACCAAGCAAATTTAGAGAATAAAGCTTAATGGAGATGTTATTGTATGCTCTCGAGTGGGAGAATATAAAGGTATAAATTGTGGATGAAAAGCAATGGACAATATGGTACATATGTTTGTTATAAATGTAACGAATTTATTCAAGCGAAGAAGAGATTAAGCTAACTTTTCTTTTCAGTGTTGAACCCACTGTTGCATTCTCATTTATATGATTCCCTAACTAATAGATATTTTAGCATGCATTTACAAAACCCACTTGAGAAAGAGATTAACCCAAAATTCTTGTTCAATTCGTGACATCAGTCTAGCCTAAAAATTAATCGAAAGTTTTGGTTCGATTGCGAGTACACCAGGAAAGTTTTGGATGATGTCATGAAGTGGGCTAAGATCGGTAGGAAAGTGAACATAGAGGATTGGAAGCAACAAGCTGTTAGATTGAAAGGGCGGAAGACTCTCAGATTTAATTTGTGAAACTTAGGACACTGCGTGGTCATGTACTACACTTGGTTTGCTACAAACAAGAGAATTTTTAAGGATGAAAGTATGGAGAGCTAATGACACTTGTACTAGCATCAACATTAATCTAGTTAAGAATTGTTTGATTGCTAGATGGAAGGTTAAAAATAAAAAAGACAGAAGTCTTTTAGAAGTGTTGGGATCGAGAATTTGTAAATTACTAGTCTTTCTAGCGCAATTTTTTATTGAGTCCTTGTGAATAAAATTACCTTTTTATTCAAAAAAAAAAATTAATCATAAGTCTTATTAAACTTTTGATAGGTCAGTAGATCGGAGGTTATGCATATATAACTCTGGTATATAATTTCGTTGAAGTATGATCCTAACATCCAGTGTTCTAAAAAACGCTAGGCGGAAGCTGGGCGGTGGGATGGGGCCTAGGCGGAGCCTAGGCGGATTTGTAACTTATATATTGGAAATATAAAATTATTATTCTTATTTGATGAGAATATAGACTAAAGAACAATCTCATCTTAATATTTATGTATAAATTGGCACCTAGAACCCCATTTAGCCTTAACATAGACCCGCCCAGCCTGCCTAAAAGGTCGCCTAGGCCGCCTAGGGGCCCGTCTAGACCGCCTAACCAACTAGCCCAGCCGCCTAGGGGCTCGTCTAGACCGCCTAACCAACTACCCCACCTGCCTAGGTGCCTGCCTACACCGCCTAGGCGCCCGCCTACACCGCCTAGGCGCCCGCCTACACCACCTAGGCGCCCGCCTAGACTGTCTAGGTGCTCGCTTAGCCCACTTAGCCGCCCAGCCAACCGCCTAGGGCCTAGTCGGGACGGTGGGGCACCGCCTAGCGCCTAGACGGGGCCTAGGCGGGCGCCTAGACCGATTTTTAGAACACTGCTAACATCTATTAACAATCGAAAAAACAACTCATATACTTTTATACTAAGACTAAATTTGTCATGCGTTTTATTCTCAACCTGTCAAAGATTAATGTAACTTGCTTCATCATAAAGTTAATCGAGAGCAATTGCTAGCTAAATCAACTCCAAAGAGTAAAAACAAACGGGACTAGAATCATATCATTAGTTTTTACAGGGTTGAAAGTACATAGATTGTTAACTTCAAGGGGTCAGTCCGAAAGTATTTAGATACATCATATTGATATGAAAAGTATTTTTTATCGAAATATAAATCAAATAAAATTATAACTTCTAGTAATCCATGCATTTACCTACTCTATTTAACATGCAAATTTTCCACGTGAATACTACAACCTAAATGATGGATGTATGGAACTACTTGACCGCATCTGAATCTTATTGACTGGTCTAGGATAAGTAGAAATATATTCCAAGACCCTACAAAAAGCAAACATAAGAATCCCAATTGTTTATTCAAATTACTCAGTAACTAAAGATATTTGACCCATCTATACTATATATTAAAGCCGGAGAATTTCGAGCCTCCACGTTAATTCTGGCCCCACTTGATTAACAATTTTTTATGTTTTATTTTTTCTAATTATCTAATCTTTAACTCTTTTTTTTTTCTTACCCATCAAATATCTATCTTTAAAGGCATATTATTTATCTTTAAAATTTCTTTAATTATCTAACCTTTAACTTTATCCTTTTTCTTATCCATCTAATATCTATCTTTGAAACAATATTATCTATCTTTAAAATTTCCTTCTATAAAAGATACATATTAATTAATTTAAGTTTTCAATTCCCATTTTAATCTATTTATATATAAGAGTTAATATACAATATAGATTATACGGAGTAGTAGATACACAGCTTAATGAAAAAAATGATCATTACCCGTACATGGTACGGGTCTTCAACTAGTTTCTCAAAAAAAAAGAAGAGATATTTGACCCAAATTACACAATACGAATAGTTAAGCTTACTATATTCACCGTGCTTATGTTATCATATAAGTTGAAGATAGGGCTTCCAAAACTTAGATGATAAGAGATATAAAATAAAATGATCACATCTTTAAAAATTGGATACAAAACATGTCAAATATTTGAATTAGTGAGTTAACACGTTTCATATCAGCCCACCTCTACTTTTGAACGTCACATACATCAAATTTTACCAACATATATAGCGTAAGTTTCAGAGATCATTGCCTTCGGGCATTTAGTTAAAATGGTTAAGCCTCTAAGGATAGTATCCAGAGGTCACCGGTTCGACTCTTATGACCATTGCCCTCAACAAAAAAAAGTTTCTGATGTAGGGAGATTGCCAGCCCGGTTCGAAGAGGATCTCATTCGTCGAAAAGGTCGTAACCGGTAGAAGAGGATCTAAGGCCTTTTTCGCTTTTTAATAACGTTTCAGGGCTTTTAGTTAGGTTTTAGTTGTTTCTGGAATTTTCATAATTTTTAGTTTATATCTTTTATCTTTTCTATCTTTTAGGTATTTAGTTTATATCTTTTATCTTTTCTATCTTTTAGGTTTTTAGTTCCTTTATATATAGATCGATTGTAGCTCTGAAAACACAACTTTCATTATTTTTATCAATTACAGAGTTTCTCTGAATTTTCCGGTGGATTTCCAGTTTTCTTGCGTTTTAGGTTTCGCGCTTGCGATTCCTTGATCATCAAGGCTTGCGCTTGCTTGCCTTTCAATCTTCCTGCTGCGTCAGTTGGTATCAGAGCAGGCTTCTCCTGTTCCGTTTCGATTCTGAAGCATCATGGGAGAACCAGTAACACGAGCAGACCTAGAAGGGATTACAACGGCTTTTACCGCGTCCCTTAACGGTTTGACAGAGCAGATGGCTGCGTTAACAGCACAAATGAATACCGTCCTCACCAATAACAACAACAACAATCCACGGGTAGGCGGAAGAGTGAATCGGGCTCCACGCGGTGGAGGCGATCATGGTAGAGGCGATCCTGGTGGAGGGGATTCAAGTTCCGAAGAGGAGGTCCTGGAAGGAGATCCGGCTGAGGGCGATCAACAAAAAAATCATGACTATCGGGTCAAAGCAGATATTCCTCTATTCTATGGAACCATGGGAGTCGAGGAGTTCCTAGATTGGCAGATCGAAGTTGACAGATTCTTCGATGTCATGGGAGTTCCGGAAAGTAAACAAGTCAAGATGATCGCGATCCGTCTAAAAAGCACGGCTGCAGTCTGGTGGGACAAACTCGTTAGTCTCAGGCAGAGGCAGAGGAGATCGCAAATCAAGACTTGGAGGCGAATGAAACAATTGATGATGGAGAGGTTCTTACCCGATGATTACGAACAAATTCTATATAAGATGTATATAGAGTGCGTTCAGGGCAAGAGGAGCGTCTCAGAGTACACGACCGAATTCCTGAGGTTGAGTGAGCGGAACGAATTGGGAGAAACTGAGGGCCAGAAAGTTGCTCGCTTTATTAGCGGCTTGAAAGGTTCGCTACAAGAGAAGATGGGATTACAGACTGTTTGGACCATAACCGAAGCCTCAAGTCTGGCATTGAAGGCGGAATTGATGGAGAAATCTCCCAGAAATCTATCATCTTTTCGCATATATCCACAACAGAATAGTTTTGATGCGGCTGGTGATGAGGATAAAATCACACCTTCAAAAGATAAAAATTCAACAGCAGATAAGGAGAAGGGTGCGAGTACTTCAGCATCAGGCAAAGCCCCCAACCATAGACAACCTAATCCTTACGCTAAGCCATCGGGTGATAAGTGTTTTAGGTGCGGAGGTCAAGGACACAGATCAAATGTTTGCCCATCTAGGCGAACCACTGCTGTCGAGAATAATTTTGATGATGAGGGCCAAGACAAGGAAGAAGACGGCTATTCGGATGTTGAATTTGCTGAAGAAGAATCCGACGACAGGGTGAACATCGTGCTTCATCGAATTCTATTGTCTTCCACAAAAGAGGGACAAAGGAAGAACTTGTTTAAAACCTATTGTTCTGTCGCAGGCAAAGTGTGCAATTTGATAGTAGACAATGGTAGCACAGAGAACCTAGTGTCGCAGAAATTAGTAAACCATCTGAATTTATCAACGCAGCCCCAAGAGAAGTCCTACGAGTTAGGCTGGGTGAACAAAGGTCCGCAGGTACGGGTTTCCTTGACTTGCAAGTTATTATTGTCTATTGGGAAACACTATAAAGAGGAGGTGATGTGTGATGTTATAGACATGAATGTCTGCCATGTCTTGCTTGGCCGCTCTTTGTTATTTGATAATGATGTGACCTACAAGGGACGAGATAATGTGATGATGTTTAAGTGGAGTGGGCACAAAATTGCTATGGCGCCTGTTATGCACTTTGATCATCCTACAGGGAAAAGGAAGTCTAACTTTTTGGTTATGACACGGAGTGAAAAGGAGCTAGATGAAGATATTCATGCTAATGAGGCTTTATATCCAGAAGAGAACTCGAGGTCGAGTTCTTCAGAGGTGGAGGAGACTGATGTAGGGAGATTGCCAACCCGGTTCGAAGAGGATCTCATTCGTCGAAAAGGTCGTAACCGGTAGAAGAGGATCTAAGGCCTTTTTCGCTTTTTAATAACGTTTCAGGGCTTTTAGTTAGGTTTTAGTTGTTTCTGGAATTTTCATAATTTTTAGTTTATATCTTTTATCTTTTCTATCTTTTAGGTTTTTAGTTTATATCTTTTATCTTTTCTATCTTTTAGGTTTTTAGTTCCTTTATATATAGATCGATTATAGCTTTGAAAACACAACTTTCATTATTTTTATCAATTACAGAGTTTCTCTGAATTTTCTGGTGGATTTCCAGTTTTCTTGCGTTTTAGGTTTCGCGCTTGCGATTCCTTGATGATTGCTTGCCTTTCAATCTTCCTGCTGCGTCAGTTTCAGAGATCATTGTGAACTTGCATCTTATCTGATTTGCACTAGCACACGTCATACACGATAAACAACGTGAACAACCTAAAGGCAACCAAATCATATATCATGGAAATTAAGCAAGAACAACCACCAACGGAAAGAAACACGTACAATAATGCATTCCAAAATTTATTATTAAGGTACCATAGTAGCACACATATATTACCTAAACATATTGGTCAGGTTGTTTGGCCTCCCCCAATGTTTTTCTTTTCGGAAAAATCATGGAGGAAAACCGAGCAACCTATGCATGCAAATACAACATTAACACATTTCATGTACTAAGGCTTCCCAAGGAAAATAAAACACACTACTAATTGTAAAACGTTCAAGCACAAACACCCCTTGGAATAGCCTTGCAAACCAAGTGATTCTTCATCTCCATGGAAAGATTCAGAACCTCGGACAAGTCGACGCCCTTCTCACTCGCAACCCACTCGAAGTTTCGAAGCATTTGAGCTAGCCAGAGCTGAACCGTCACGAGCCCCATGGCCTTGCCCGGGCAAACCCTCCTCCCGGAACCGAATGGAGCCAGCCTTAGGTCGGATCCCATGATGGCCACGTCCTTCTCAATGAACCTCTCTGGGTTGAACTTCTCGGGCTCGGACCAGATGGTCGGGTCATGGGTGATGGCCCACATGTTGACCATGGCGGTGGTGCCCGCGGGCACGAAGTGGGGCCCGACGTGGGTGTCTTCGGTGGAGAGACGGGCCCACGAGAGGAGGGGGCCCGGCGGGTGCACCCTTAGGGTTTCCTTGATGATTGCATTGAGGTAAGGCAGATTCGGGAGGTCCGAATCTTGAACGTCTCTCGGGGTGGGCCCTACGACACGATCGATCTCGGCTTGGGCCTTGGCTTGTATGTCAGGGTGAAGGACCATTCTTGCAAGAACCCACTCGAGGAGGATTGCAACCGTGTCCGTGCCTCTAAAGATCATTTCCTACAAAAGGCACAAATTTGGACAAATGCTTTTGTTATACTACTAAAGTTTAGTGATCACGGGGACCAAAGATTCATGTTAGGACCAAAAGAATTGATGCCATTAATAACAAGTGTCATTTCCACTTGCTAGCTAGCTAGAATTCCAAATAGAATCACATATACATACACAAAGGGTTACATAGCATTCCATTTATAAATGTGGTCACGTACCAAGGAATTATATAAATTCTTGTATAGCTGGAACCAAAGGCTAAATGTGGTGGAAACCTCAGAAATCCCACCCATGAAATGAAATATTATAGGCGTGGGGAGCATTATATCCTTAAGTTATGTTGCCTTGAGATTGAATTATGTCCGTTATAAATCAAAATAGTTGAACCTAACATCATCTAGCACTAGTTCATATAAGCCTAAGGAAAAAGGAATAGGGACAAAGAATCAAATAGGAAACAACCATCATCTAAATAGTTACAAGCACTAAACCATTTAAAGTCGAATCCATATAATTGGAAAAAACATAAAAATCCCACAAAAGGAGTGTTAGTAACGAATCCATCTAATATAAACAAACCAACACTTGTCCCCATCTTACACCTAAAAGATTGGCAAAATAAGGCAACATATACACACAAAATTGATCCATAAACAACACCTATAGAAGGAAGCCAAAAACTTAGCCAGCCACGAATTCGGAACTTAATTTGAATAGCATAAGAAGAAAGAAACAAATTTAAAAGACATACCCAAAGAACGGCAATCATGTCACTCTCACTAAGCTTGTTTTCACCATCCAAATCAAGCAAAACATCCACAAAGTCCTTAGAACTCTCAACGTCCTCTTCTTGAACACCAAGGCCATCATTCTCCAACCTCTTCATCTTGTGCTCATCAATAATCCTACCCACAAAAACATTCACTCTCTCAACAAGAACTTTGCACCTCCTTCTCACACCTTGCAAGTCCAAACGACCCAACAAAGGAAAGTGATCGCTCCAATTAAAGATCCCAAGAAGCTCATACCCTTCACTCACAAGCCCTTCCAACTCCCCACCTTCCTCGTTCCCAACAAACTCATACCTCTTCCCAAACACACTCATCATCACGTTGTTCAACGACCCGAAATGCAAAACCCTCTTCACCTCAACGACGCCGTTTTTACTCATCAAACCCTCGATCTCCCTAACCATCTTCCTCCCAATCTCCGTCCTAAACCCGCCAAACCGAGCAACCCTAAGAGGGCTGAACAAATGGGTGGCCGAGATCCTCCTCAAGTTCCTCCAATAGTCGCCATAAGGAGCGAAGCCCATGGCCCGGTGAAAGAGGAGCTCGTAGGCAGACTCCTTAACGGGTCGGTCAGCGAAGGCCGACGACCCGAGCATCTCCTTGGCGGTGTCGGGTTGGCTCGAGATGATGAACCGAGTCGACCCGACCGAGAAAGCCATGAGGTTTAAGGCGCCACTCGCCTTAGCGAGTCCAGCAAGGACCCGATGAGCGAGTGGGCCGGTGAATGCATAGACAAGGCCAAGCACCGGGACTCCGGTGGGCCCTGGTATCGGGTTTTCAGGTCGGGTCAAGTTGAGAGAGCGGCCTTTCTTGGAAAGGGACCAAGCGAGGCCGCCGGGGTGGACGAGGAAGGCAGCCGAGGCGACGACGAGGATGAGAGGGAGGAGGAAAGGGTGGCCTAGGAGGGCCGGGCAGAGGAAGAAGAAACAATAGTCATCAAGAGAGGAAGACATTGTTATGGAGCTTGGAAGGTGTAAGGGAAATGATGAAATGGTTGAGAACAATGAAGTGTGTGTTGGAGGAGGAGGCGGTTATATAGGGAGTAGTTGAGTCATGTAGATCTTATTAAAATAATATTGGATTATGTAGAGCCTAATTAAGATATTAGTTTATGGCTAATAATTATTATTTTTATCAGGGAGGGAATCATGAAAAGGCGGAATGCGATTAAGGGCTATATCCCGGGTGGATTCATGCCTCAACTTATGATAAGAATTAAGGGTCGTTTGTTATGGCACGCCGAAAATTTAAACGGAACGGAAACGAACCTAGTACAATTATGTGTCATTTTATATTAATTGAAAAAAATATTTTAATTTGAAACTTTGAAATTGGTGTGTTTAGAGAATAGAATAATGAAATGATTGATCGAAACAAAAACAGTTTTGCGCCCATAGCGTGGAAAAAGGTCTGTCGACCTAAGGAGGAGGGCGGATTAGGCCTTAAGGATCTCAAGATCTGGAACAAAGCCAGTTTTGCTGGCCTAATTTATGATATTATGGAAGGGTCTGCTGAAGACTCAATTTGGCATGTATGGGTGCACAAAAATCATCTTAGGACCAGCAGCATTTGGGAAGTTAATTGCAAGCATAACGCAAGTGCTATTTGGAGGGCTGTTTTAAGCATAAGAGATGAGTTGATCCATTCGGTGGAAACTAATCAGGGAGTTGCTGTGTTGCTTGCTAGAAGAGGCAAGCTGGATGTGCAGGCGCTGTACAATAGCTGGCGCATCAAACACGATCAGGTGGCCTGGAATGGATTGATTTGGCAAAGGTTGAGTGCTCCGCGTATGGCGTTTCACCTATGGAAAGTGGTGTGCGGAGGCGCGATGACGAAAGCCAGGCTTCTACGGGCAGGGCTGGTGCAAGAGGATAGCTGTGGTTTATGTGATGCTGGGCTGCAAGAAACTGAAACCCACCTCTGGTTCACTTGCAAGTATTCTCGTCAGGTTCTCAAGGAGGTCCTTAAATGGGCGAGAATTCACAGAAGCACTCATAACTTAGAGGATTGGATGGATCAAGCCAAGGAAATGAAGGGAAAGAGCTCACTGAGATTCAAGATCTGGTGTGTTTGCCATAGTATTGTCGTGTACAATACGTGGTATGCAAGAAATAGGCTCGTTTTTCATAATGAGCGTCTGGAGGAATCCGTTTGTATTGGAATGTGTATTAACTTTGTTAGAAATTGCCTTAAAGCTAAATGTAAGGCAAGGACGAGAGGCGAGAGAAATCTTCTTGCTAAGTTAGATATCAGTATTGATGTAACACACTAGCCCCGTGCTAGCAATTTTGTCCGGTTACGAATGTGAATAAAATAACCCTTTTATTCAAAAAAAAAAAAAATAATGAAATGATTGAGATGGTTTGTTACCTCACCCTTTGATTAGGGAAACAAGTTGAGTGCTGCGAAGAGGTTTGCGGTAGTTTTTTTATGAAATTGAGGTAACTCATCATGTATCATGATATTAATATGGACTAGGTTCCTTTCCATTCCGTTTAATTTCACGTTGGATACTAAAAGAGCCCTAAAACTGTACTTTTTTTTTGTCACTTATGTTATGTCTATGTAGTAGCACAGCCTGTATAAAATATTATTCAACTAATCTTTGACAATAAATATTATAATAATGTTGTTGTCCAATTTTCTGCAGAATTTAATTCGATACATACAATATGGAGATCGAATCGGAGAGATGTATCAAATAATTTGATTTATTGTTGTAATCTTTTTTATTTAATTTATAATTAAGACATTGACAGAATTTTTTTTATGATAAAAAGACCACGTTCAGACTTCAGAGTAAATTATAGACTTGTAATCCAACCAACACCTGGTCTATTGTGGTTTCACTGGGTCTTCTGTGTGGGAAGCTAGGAGTAAGAGCACTTCTAGTGCAGTTTGGAAGATGGTTATCCATATGAAAGACAAGATTGTGGAGTCCCTGGTGCTTAGTGATAATCCAATCATCCTCCACACAAGGCAGGGCAAACTGGATAGTAGAAGTCTGTATGACAACTTCAGAGAGAAAGGAAATGAGGTCCAATGGAAAAGTATGGTGTGGTCGAGGCTGAACACACCTAGAGTGGCTTTCTTAGCATGGAGAGTTGTTAGTGGTGGCATGAGATCGAACTAAAGACAGGCTTTGTGAATGGGGTATTACAGAGGATGACATTTGTGTGCTATGCCCAGAGAACAAGTCTGAGAGCTCTAATCACCTTTGGTTTGAATGTTCTTATTCCAAAGCTGTCATGGAGAAAGTTATGAAGTGGAGTAAATTAAGCAGGAGAAGTAGCAACGTGGAGAATTGGATTTGCAACACAGTTGGATGGACAGGAACCAACTCCCTTGCCCATAATCTGTGGAACAACTGCCACTGTGTTCTCCTTTACTTCATCTGGAAAGCTAGAAACTCTAAGATCTTTTGTAACCAGGAAATTAGCAAGGAAGAGTGCACTAGAATGTGTATTAGACATACTAGCAACTGCCTTAAGGCAAGATGGAGAAAGTGTAGTAGGCAAGACACAAGAGTGTTGGAGAGAATAGAGTTAGACCATGCTGTAAATAGCTAGTGAAAACTAGCAGTTTTGTAACTTCTTTTGAGTAATATATTACCCTTTTATTCAAAAAAAAACACCTGGTCTATTAACTCGATTTATTCTATTGTGAAAGAAAATATGATTAAACATAGTTTTGCACCCAAACCAAAAAGTAGACACAAGAATAAAAAACCTCTAATATCATATTGCTCAAACATCATGTGTACCTTTCTTGACAATCTCACAATTAACTCTGGATGATAGAAGGAAATTCCTTTTTTTTGGTAAAAGTGTTTTAGAATTCCTATATCCTCAAAAAAAAAGTTAAAGGATTTGGCGCATATGAAATTCGAATTGTCACGTTTCGATCGAGATAGAACAAAATAGAACAGAAAAATGCAACAAACAAAAGAAACACCGTAAAATAACGTAGCATAATAGCTCACGATTTTATTCATTCCTCACGATAGCATAATAGGTCACAAAACCAAGACACAACATGAGTAATAAGTTAGCCATATATCTCTTCCCAAAAGAGAAGCTAACGAAACACAGTACTTGCAAACCTTCAAGCACAAACACCCCTTGGAATGGCCTTGCAAACCAAGGGATTCTTCATCTCCATGGACAGATTCAGGACCTCGGACAAGTCGACGCCCTTCTCGCCCGCAACCCACTCGAAGTTTCGGAGCATTTGAGCGAGCCAGAGCTGAACCGTCACGAGCCCCATGGCCTTGCCCGGGCAAACCCTCCTCCCGGCACCGAACGGGGCCAGCCTCAGGTCGGATCCCATGATGGCCACGTCCTTCTCAATGAACCTCTCCGGGTTGAACTTCTCGGGCTCGGGCCAGATGCTCGAGTCATGGGTGATGGCCCACATGTTGACCATGGCGGTGGTGCCCGCGGGCACGAAGTGGGGCCCGACGTGGGTGTCTTCAGTGGAGAGACGGGCCCACGAGAGGAGGGGGCCAGGCGGGTGCATCCTTAGGGTTTCCTTGATGATTGCATTGAGGTAGGGCAGACTTGGGAGGTCCGAATCTTGAACGTCTCTCGCGGTGGACCCGACGACTTGATCGATCTCGGCTCGGGCCTTGGCTTGAATGTCAGGGTGGAGCACCATTCTTGCAAGAATCCATTCAAGGAGGATTGCAACCGTGTCTGTGCCTCTAAAGATCATTTCCTGAAAGCCAATCGAGGAGCAAATTTGATGAGCTAAAATTTAGTGATGGGAACCAAATGTATTCACACTTGCAAGATGCCCTAATTTTAGAGAGACTGAAGAAGAACATACCCAAAGGACGGCAATCATGTCACTCTCGCTGAGCTTGTTCTCACCATCCAAATCAAGCAAAACATCCACAAAGTCCTTAGAGCTCTCGATCTCCTCTTCTTGAACACCAAAGTCATCATTCTCCAACCTCTTCATCTTGTGCTCATCAATAATCCTACCCACGAAGACATTGACTCTCTCAACAAGTGCTTTGCACCTCCTCCTCACACCTTGCAAGTCCAAACGACCCAACAAGGGAAAATGATCGCTCCAGTTAAAGATCCCAAGAAGCTCATACCCTTCACTCACAAGCCCTTCCAACTCCTCACCTTCCTCGTTCCCAACAAACTCATACCTCTTCCCAAACACACTCATCATCACGTTGTTCAACGACCCGAAATGCAAAACCCTCTTCACCTCAACGACGCCGTTTTGGCTCATCAAACCCTCGATCTCCTTAACCATCTTCCTCCCAATCTCCCTCCTAAACCCGCCAAACCGGGCAACCCGAAGAGGGCTAAACAAATGGGTAGCCGAGATCCTCCTCAAGTTCCTCCAATAGTCGCCATAAGGAGCGAAGCCCATGGCCCGGTGAAAGAGGAGCTCGTAGGCCGACTCCTTAACGGGCCGATCGGCAAAGGACGACGACCCGAGCATCTCCTTGGCGGTGTCGGGGTGGCTCGAGATGATGAACCGGGTCGACCCGACCGAGAAGGCCATGAGGTTTAAGGCGTTAGTGGCCTTGGCAAGGCTGGCGAGGACGCGGTGGGCGAGAGGGCCGGTGAATGCCGAGACTTGGCCGAGGACCGGAACACCAATGGGTCCCGGTATGGCCTTTTCGGGTCGTTTCGAGTTGAGTTTTTTGGAAAGGGACCAAGCGAGGCCCCCGGGGTGGAGGAGGAAGGCGGCGACGGCGGCGGAGATCACGAGAGGGAGGAGAAGAGGGTGGCCGAGGAGGGCCGGGCATAGGAAGAAGAGGCAATACTCATCAACGGTGGAAGACATTGTGAGTGTTATGGAGCTTGGAAGTTGTAGGGGAAATGAGTTGGTGGTGAAGTGTGTGGGAGGAATGTCCGCTATTTATATAAGAAGTAGTGGCGCTACAGGCAATGTTTACTTTGATTTCAAATTCACGCCCCATAGAAATGCATGTATCATATATAATATACAGCTATGTATTTTTCATAATCTAGCTACATGAAGTGTACAAATTAAACTCACCTTAAAATACCACGTGTGTATTTTGTATAAGCTAGTGAGATGAAATGTACCACTGAAATTCATTTAATTATGCATTTTCTAGAGGTTACGTCATGGGAAGTGACCTCACCAAAAACAAATGAGGTTAAGTCAGCAAAAAAAAATAGGATGAGCTAGATTATAGGATACAAAATAAATTTATAGAAAAAAATGGGTTAGAAATTACAAATAATAAAAAACTAGGGTATAAAATTGAGAAAAAACTAAGAAATGCAGGGTGAGATTCAAAACATGTCATCCTTACAAAGAACTAGTTGTACCCGTCGTGTCATGCACGACTTCTATTTTTAAATTTATTTTTGGATATATAATAAATAGAATATTAATGTGAAATGTATACTATAAGTTTTAACATAATTTAGTTTCATCGAATATTAGAAGTTTTTAATTGTTAAATGATTGATGGAGAATATGTTGATATACCCAAATTAAACATGCAGTTATTCTAATCATACTATTTAATGGATAATATTTTGCCTCTATATGTATGAATAGACCAAAAAAATATCTTATTTTAATATAATATATATCAAAGATCATGATATTCTGAATCTAAAAAACAATTGGTATAGAAAATATTAGGAAATTAATAGAAATTTTTAAAAAGAACTTATAAAACATATAAGGTGGGGTGAGAATAAATTTTTTATATAAATTTCAAATTTTCATGAATTTAAAAAATTAATTAAATAAATGTTAGGTATATGACTTCCATTTTTTTTATTCAATATCTCTGAGTAAAAAAAAACAACTAATTAGTGTGAAGACAATGGTGGAGATAAAACAATGTTAGGTATATTAAATCAATGTTAGTTTGGGTTCACGTTAAGATAGTATGAAGTAATAAATACTACATACGTACGTGATACGTAGTACTATACATTGTGATGTTATAAAGCTCAATTTGTACCTATGTAAAAGAAAACTAAAGATAAAATTATTTAAGGAAAATAAAATTAAAGATAGATAGTAAGACTTTAAAGGTAAAATTGAGAATTAGATACTTAAGGAAAATAAAAGATATAAAGTTCTTATTATCTATTTCAGTTGGAAAAAAAAAATTAAAATCAAGTGGGGTCAGAATTAACGTGGAGGCTCGAAATTCTCCGGCTTTAACATATAGTATAGATAAAATGCATTACCAATTGAATTATCTTAACATTATAATATACATTTCTCTCAATATGTATCTATACTTCGATACTATAAAACGGAGTCAATATATTCACAAAAATTTACATCACGTGTCATTTCCTTAACAAAATAATCAGAAAAAAATAGGGTACATCTTTCTTCCAGAATTTTTAAACCTTGATGAATTGCAAGGAGCTCAACACGTATGGGAGTACAGTAACTGAACCTCGCTGAAAACGAAACAATGAAATCACCATTGGAGTCCCTGAGGACGCCGCCTCCACTGGCATCACCCGGGTTTCCTTTCGACGCCCCATCGACGTTCAGCTTAAGTGATCCTTCTCTCGGAGGTTTCCGCCTGTTCTCGTGACTGGTGCTAGGAGCAGTTGGTTGGGGGTTAAGCATATCATTTTTTTAAGTGCTTCCATATAAGCATCAGTCATCGTTCTTGCTACATTGATTAGTTTATTGGCATCATCAGTAGCATCTTCAAAAACCAACTTGTACCTCTGTTTCCACAAATACCACACAGTGAAGCTGAATAACGAGCTCCATGTATCCCTTTTCTTTAAGTTCTTGGTGAGCCAAGTCTTTGATACGGCTCAGGCGAGCCGTACGAGTACGAGTTCAAGACCCATCCATTACTATTACTATTTTATTAATATATATATATATAAAAGTTAGGTGGTGTCCCCATTAAATGCTCCATTTAGTGTACATTGCAATCTTCCCTATATAATAAACACTATGCAATCATAATCAAACAAACCACAATAACATAGTGGTCAAGTGTTCCTCTAATTACCTAAAGGTTTGGGGTTCAAACCTCTCTAGCAACAAAAATATGAATCAAGTATATAATATAAATCAATATTTTTTTTAACATAAATCACAAAATATGTTTATACCCTAAATCATAAAATATGTGTATTTTTGTAAACGTTGTATGTGGTTATTTGTTGTATTATGTGTATGTATGAATGTTTTCTTAACGTGTATTTTTTTCACGTAAATAACAAAATATGTGAATACCATAAATCATAAAATATTTTTATTTTTTTTAATGAAAATCACAAAATATATTTATACCCTAAATCATAAGATATGGGTATTTTTTCTTTAAACTTCTATAGTTTTCATGTATACAAAAGTATTTTGAATAACAAACAATATTATTTTAATCTTCCATATACTTTCTATTGTTTTCTATATCTTTCATATGTACGTAATTGCATGTAGATGAAAATAAGGAGTGCTTCTCTCGCAAGTGAATTATATTTTTAATTGATTTATTTCTTATGGATATTTATTTATTTTATACTTAATATAATCTTTTATATATTATATTATCATACTTGGGTCCATTTTTCACATTCATGCAACTTTTCAATTAAAGTTGATTAATAAAGTTTCAAAATAGTTACGGGTCATGAATTCTAGTTATTGTAATTTTTAGTTAGAGTTTTATAAATCTCTTCTCGGGTTTCTTTACGGTTCTTTCCCCGGGACGCCTTTTATTGAACCGTTAGAGTTTAGTATAAATACCGCATTTTAACTCTTTTATCATTAACAAGAAATATTTAGCCCTATTCTCTATCTCTCTGCCTCCTTCCCCTCGGTCTACATCTCCCTCGCAGGTCTCCTGCATTTCTCTTCCACGTCTGACTTCTTGCCTCCTTCCCGGCTCCGGCCGCCTTCACCGTTATCCCGTTCATCACCTCTATCTCAACCTTGGTACTGGCCCATTGGCTTGTATCAGTCTTCATGTCAGTGGAGAAAGTATCAATTGCGGGGATAGGAAAACCGACTTTGTCCCAGAATTCTTTAGAAAAATTGTAGTCTCTAAGCACATGGATAGGGGATTCATCTATGTGGGATCTTGGGAGGGCAAGGGAGTTTGTAAGGTGCTTGCGAAACCTTGTTCCATTGCATAGAAACTCTCGTTTGCAGCAAGGTAGAGGAAGACCCGAGCACGTTGTTGGGTTGGAGCCTTCCAGATGTCCTTCCAATTGAACTCTCCAACGACTGGGGTTGGTTTTAGCATGTTCAATGCAGACTTGGTGGACAACAATCTCGATTGAGTTGGGTGCTAGAAAACCCTATCCACATTCAACTTGGATGTGTCCATGATTTTGAACGCTTTTAGTCTTGCAATCACATGTGTAGGAACAAAAGGTGTGAGAATCGACCACTTAATAGGTCGCCAAGCACCAACCCCGACCGCTTTCTCAATCGATTGGCTGAGTCGCTCGATGCATAACACCAACAAATACGGAGAAATAGGATCCGGCCTAACGCGCACCTCTTAACGGACGAAACGAATTCGTCATCTTACCGTTCCATAAGAGGCGATAAAAGGTACACGAGAGCTACCTTACAATGAAAACCAAATTAACACATCTGGCGCATATGATCTTTGAATTATCATATTTTGATCGAGATTGTTAGAGAGTGACGTGGTCAAGAACGCTAATGTGGGTGTGTCCCACTAATTCCAAGAATGTGACAGCTCAAGAATCAGGGCATATGTGTCCTAGCTATTTTGTATTGAGTGTTTTATAGAATGCTTCAGCAGTCATATAAATACTCTTATTATGTAATGAGCTGAGAGCAGCTTTTCATGAATGAAATGAAACCCTATCCGTTTGGGAGCTTTTCCCCAAATTAATTCCTTCCTAAAATTCAGCTTGTTCCCTCCTTTCTCTGTTCTACTGTTCCATCAATTTCTGCTCTTGTTCTTCTTCACATGGTACCAGATCCATGTCCAACTCAAACTCAAACGCAAATGCCGAGACAGCTTCACAAGCTTCACAACAAGGGGACGATGAGTTGTATCTTCATCATTCGGACCATCCTACCTACGTTCTATCGACGAGTCTGCTCAACGACAAGAACTTTGGCCATTGGAAGCGGTCTGTAGAAGTTTCATTGTCAGCCAAAAACAAGCTAGGGATGGTCACAGGAGCTTGCAAACGACCGGAAGCAGGGTCACCTACTCTTGCGCAGTGGGAAAGAGTGAACAATATGGTAATTTCTTGGCTTTTACACTCAGTTGAAAAGGATATTGCGGAGTCGATTTTGTACTGTCGCACAGCTAGTCAGATTTGGAAGGAATTGCAGTCTAGGTTTGGTAGATCTAATCGGACTAGAATGTTTCAAGTGCAAAGGGAGCTTAGCTTAACTTCTCAGGGAAACTCACCAGTAAAGAATTATTTCACCAAACTTAAAAAGTTATGGGATGAATATTCTTTGATGCTTGAAGATAGTGTGTGTGCCTGTGGTTCAAGTGCTGTGGTAAGTAAAATTGTTGAGGACCAAATGGTGATCCAATTTCTGATGGGACTCAATGAAAGCTACAATGTAGTGAGAGGAAACATTTTGATGTTTAGCCCTCCACCGAATTTGAGTGAGGTTTATCAGCTTGTAACTCAAGAAGAAGAACAAAGGCAAATGAGTGTTGATTCAAAGGTGGAGTCAGATGCAATGGCTTTGGCTTCACAACGTATGGGAAACAGAGATGTAGGAAAAGGTCCTTCCAAATACTGTGACCACTGCAAAATTGGAGGGCATTCTATGGATAAGTGCTGGAAAATACATGGGTTTCCGCCAAGAAATTCTAGTGATACAAATGGTTCATATTGTGAGCATTGCAAGATACCAGGACACACTTTGGAAAAATGCTGGAAAGTCAGTAGAAACAACAACCATGGAGGCACAACTTCGAATAGTGTAAATTCTGGTGGAAATTCAGGGAGATCCCTCACAGACAACAGATTTTGTGACCATTGCAAGACAGTTGGTCATGTCATTGAAAGGTGTTGGAAATTGAATGGATATCCACCAGGAAAGGGAAATAGGGTGGTTGCACAGGCTTCTACAAGTTCTGGAGATAACCAGTTCTCGCTCACACAACACCAGTACAACCAGCTTATGAGTCTCTTAGGCAATCAATCCAGCAGTGGAGGAACTTCTCACGCGGCATTCTTAGCCGGTAAGTCATTCTCTCTCCTTTCTAGTAGTAACAAGTCTATTTGGATCCTAGATAGCGGTGCATCAGACCACATAACTCCACATTTGCCTTATTTCTCATCCTATTCACCAATTTCAAAGCCTATTTTTATTACTCTTCCTAATGGAAAACATGCTAGTATTCTTCACATTGGAACTGTCAAACTAACACCACAAATCACTCTTCATAATGTTTTACATGTTCCAGAATTTCAGTTTAACCTTTTATCCATACACAAATTGACCCAAAATCTTTCCTCCAATGTCATCTTTACTAATCGATCATGTATGCTCCAGGACCCTTCGATGAGCATGCCGTTAGTGATTAGCCATGAAAGTAATGGACTATACATGATTGAAAGTACCCCTACTTCTCATCTCGCGACTCAAGACCTTGCCACTTCATCCAAGATCACCTCCAATTCTGCTCCTTTATGCAAAAATAATGACCTTGTGTCAAATCACTGTAATGCAAACTTTGCAAACATCAGCCTTGAGCTTCTACATTGTCGGTTGGGACATGTCCCCTTTGCCCAATTACATTATGTTTTGCCTTCTATTGCTCAATCTAAAACTGATTATATTTGTCAGATTTGTCCCAAAGCAAGGAAACATAGACACTCATTTCCTTTGAGCAGTAGTCATGCCTCAAAACCTTTTGAGCTAGTCCATTTGGACACATGGGGCCCTTATAAGGAGCCAACTTATGATGGCTTTCGATACTTCCTCACTATTGTTGATGACAATACTAAATGCACTTGGATCTATTTGTTAACCCACAAAAGTCATGCTTTCTTTAACCTCAAAAATTTTGTTTCCATGATTCATACCCAATTCAACACCCAAATTAAAATCATTAGATCAGATAATGCCTTGGAATTTTGTTCTAACATAGCTAAAGAATTTTATACCAACCACGGAATTATCCACCAAACCTCATGTGTTTACACACCTCAACAAAACGGTGTCGTAGAACGTAAACACAAACACCTATTAGAAGTGGCTAGATCCCTTTTCTTTCAATCCCACCTACCCTTAAAATTTTGGGGTGATTGTTTACTCACTGCTACCTACCTCATAAATAGAACCCCACTCCCATCCCTCCAAAACAAATCTCCATATGAACTTTTGTTCCACAAGTTACCTGATTACTCTCACCTCAGAAATTTTGGATGCTTATGTTTTGTTAGTACCATCAACAATAATCGAGATAAGTTTCAACCAAGGGCTTCCCCATGTGTTTTCATTGGCTACCCATTTGGCAAAAAGGCATACAAAGTGCTTGATCTTAAAACCAAACAAATATTTTTTACTAGAGACATTACATTCCATGAATTTCATTTTCCATTTCACTCTAGTTCTCCACTTTCTTCCGCTGACATACCTCTCCCATCCATTCAACCTGATTTTCCCCCATCCATTTTCCTACCATCCAGAACTGATTCAGCTCTTTCTCCTGAACATATTACCCAATCTGATTTTTCGAGTGCTGAAATTACTTCAACACCTCCTTCACCACCTCTTGATGACCCTCCTTCACAACCTCCTTCACCCTCTCCTCCAATACCTCCTGCTCATATTAGGAGATCTACTCGAGTCACAAAACAACCTGAGTATCTGCAGGATTATGTCTGTTCTTTCAGCCAGCAGAATTCTGGTGTCATTTCACTCTCTCAACTCCCTTCATCTCATTATGCATTCATAGCTAATGTTCTTTCTTATTCTGAACCAACCTCATACTCTACAGCATCTAAGGACCCAAATTGGCTTATTGCTATGCAAAAGGAGATAGATGCCTTGCAAGCTAATCATACGTGGTCTTTAGTTCCTCTACCTGCAGGTAAACACCCAGTTGGATGTAAATGGGTTTTCAAAGTAAAGCTGAAAGCTGATGGTTCTTTGGAACGTTATAAAGCACGCTTAGTTGCCAAAGGGTATACACAACAAGAAGGTATTGACTTTCATGAGACGTTTTCTCCGGTCGTCAAAATGACCACAATCAGAACAGTGATTGTTGTAGCATCTGCAAAACATTGGCCAATCTTCCAGCTCGATGTCAACAACGCTTTTTTGCACGGTGACTTGAAAGAAGAGGTCTACATGACAGTCCCTGAAGGAATTTCAAATCCAAATAACCTTGTTTGTCGGCTGCATAAATCTTTGTACGGCCTAAAACAGGCATCTAGGCAATGGTTTCAGAAACTGACAGGCTCTCTTCTTCTGTTGGGATTCATTCAATCTAAAAATGACTATAGCCTATTCATAAAGAAAGAAGCCACTCATGTAACAGTAGTAGCTGCTTATGTTGACGATTTGTTGATCACTGGATCCAATCCTTCCACCATTGCTCATCTCAAGTCTTACTTAGACAAAACATTCAGCATTAAGGATCTTGGGTTATTACACTACTTCCTCGGGCTCGAGGTCAACTACCTTCCCAATGGAATTGCTCTTACTCAGCATAAGTTTTCCAATGATCTGCTTCAGGAATCTGGTTTCTCTTCAGCAACACCAGTGAGTTCCCCCTTGCCTTATAATTTCAAGTTGAACTCTACAAATGGAACTCTTCTTTCAGAACCTTCTATATACAGAAAATTAGTTGGAAAACTCAATTTATTGACTCATACAAGACCGGATCTCAGCTTTGCCGTTCAGACACTTAGCCAATTTATGCAGGCTCCTCGCACTCCTCATTTAGTAGCCCTGCAACATACCTTGAAATACATCGCTGGCACCACTGGACAGGGCATCTTATTAAATGGTCTTGACAATCCTAAATTGACAGCTTACTCTGACTCTGATTGGGCAGCCTGTCATGTCACCAGAAGATCTGTGAGTGGTTATTTGCTTCTCCTAGGTTCTTCTCCCATAAGTTGGAAGTCTAAGAAACAGTCAACTGTCAGTAGAAGCTCCTCTGAAGCAGAATATAGAGCCTTAGCACATGCTGCAGCTGAAGTCACATGGGTTGTTCGTCTTCTACAAGAACTGACCATCAACGTTATCAGGCCAATTGAGCTTTGTTGTGATAATCGTTCAGCTATACAGATCGCCCACAATCCCATCTTCCATGAGAGAACAAAACATATAGAAATAGATGTTCACTTTACAAGAGAAAAGATTGTTGATGGTCTTCTTCAACTTCTGTATGTTCCCTCTTGTGAGCAACTTGCTGATGTCTTGACCAAGAACCTATCTTCCACACAACAAAATCATCTTCTTTCCAAGCTGGGCATGCTTCAAGTGCACCCTCCAGCTTGCGGGGGGGTGTTAGAGAGTGACGTGGTCAAGAACGCTAATGTGGGTGTGTCCCACTAATTCCAAGAATGTGACAGCTCAAGAATCAGGGCATATGTGTCCTAGCTATTTTGTATTGAGTGTTTTATAGAATGCTTCAGCAGTCATATAAATACTCTTATTATGTAATGAGCTGAGAGCAGCTTTTCATGAATGAAATGAAACCCTATCCGTTTGGGAGCTTTTCCCCAAATTAATTCCTTCCTAAAATTCAGCTTGTTCCCTCCTTTCTCTGTTCTACTGTTCCATCAATTTCTGCTCTTGTTCTTCTTCACAGAGATAGGACAAAAGTGAACAGAGAAATGCAACAAACAAAAGAAACACCGTAAAATAACATAGCATAATAGCTCACGATATTATTTATTCCTCAGGATAACATAATAGCTCACGAAACGAAGACACAACATGAGTAACTAATAACTTAGCGGAAACCATATATCTTCCCAAAAGAGAAGCTAATGAAACTCAGTACTTGTAAACCTTCAAGCACAAACACCCCTTGGAATAGCCTTGCAAACCAAGGGATTCTTCATCTCCATGGACAGATTCAGAACCTCGGACAAGTCAACACCCTTCTCGCCCGCAACCCACTCGAAGTTTCGAAGCATTTGAGCGAGCCAGAGTTGAACCGTCACGAGCCCCATGGCCTTGCCCGGGCAAACCCTCCTCCCGGCACCGAATGGGGCCAGCCTTAGGTCGGATCCCATGATGGCCACGTCCTTCTCAATGAACCTCTCCGGGCTGAACTTCTCGGGCTCGGACCAGACGCTAGGATCGTGGGTGATGGCCCACATGTTGACCATGGCGGTGGTTCCAGCGGGCACGAAGTGGGGCCCGACGTGTGTGTCTTCGGTGGAGAGACGAGCCCACGAGAGGAGGGGCCCCGGTGGGTGCATCCTTAGGGTTTCCTTGATGATTGCATTGAGGTAGGGCAGACTAGGGAGGTCCGAATCTTGAACGTCTCTCGCGATGGGCCCGACCACACGGTCGATCTCGGCTTGGGCCTTGGCCTGAATGTCAGGGTGGAGCACCATTCTTGCAAGAACCCATTCGAGAAGGATTGCAACCGTGTCTGTGCCTCTAAAGATCATCTCCTGAAAGCCAATGGAGGAACAAAATTGATGAGCTAAAATTTAGCGATAGGAACCAAATGTATTCACACTTGCAAGATGCCCTAATATTAAAGTTGTGACAAGTTAAAGTTTAGTGATGGTTGACAATATAAGGCAACTCTACTATGTATTTATTGTTTTCACATCTTAGACCTACAAGCTAGGTGGACATTGTAAGGCAAATGACATAGATTTGAGAGACAAAAGACAGAAAGAACCAAAAACATGGGAAAAAACATCAAATTAGAGAGATTGAAGACAAACATACCCAAAGGACGGCAATCATGTCACCCTCACTAAGCTTGTTCTCACCATCCAAATCAAGCAAAACATCCACAAAGTCCTTAGAACTCTCAATCTCCTCTTCTTGAGCACCAACGCCATCATTCTCCAACCTCTTCATCTTGTGCTCATCAATAATCCTACCCACAAAATCATTGACTCTCTCAACAAGTGCTTTGCACCTCCTCCTCACACCTTGCAAGTCCAAACGACCCAACAAGGGAAAATGATCGCTCCAGTTAAAGATCCCAAGAAGCTCATACCCTTCACTCACAAGCCCTTCCAACTCCTCACCTTCCTCGTTCCCAACAAACTCATACCTCTTCCCAAACACACTCATCATCACGTTGTTCAACGACCCGAAATGCAAAACCCTCTTCACCTCAACGACGCCGTTTTTACCCATCAAACCCTCAATCTCCTTAACCATCTTCCTCCCAATCTCCCTCCTAAACCCGCCAAACCGGGCAACCCGAAGAGGGCTAAACAAATGGGTGGCCGAGATCCTCCTCAAGCTCCTCCAATAGTCGCCATAAGGAGCAAACCCCATGGCCCGGTGAAAGAGGAGCTCGTAGGCCGACTCCTTAACGGGCCGATCGGCAAAGGACGACGACCCAAGCATCTCCTTGGCGGTGTCGGGGTGGCTCGAGATGATGAACCGGGTCGACCCGACCGAGAAGGCCATGAGGTTTAAGGCGTTAGTGGCCTTGGCAAGGTTGGCGAGGACGCGGTGGGCGAGAGGGCCCGTGAATGCCGAGACTTGGCCGAGGACCGGAACACCAATGGGTCCCGGTATGGCCTTTTCGGGTCGTTTCGAGTTAAGTTTTTCTGTTAGGGACCAGGCTAGGCCCCCGGGGTGGAGGAGGAACGCGGCGGCGGCGGCAGTGATGACGAGGGGAAGGAGAAGAGGGTGGCCGAGGAGGGCCGGGCAAAGGAAGAAGAAGCAATAGTCATCAATGGTGGAAGGCATTGTGAGTGTTATGGAGGTTTGAAGTTGTAGGGGAAATGAGTTGGTGGTGAAGAGTGTGGGGGGAATGGCCGTTATTTATAGGAGAAGTAGTGGCATTGTTTACTTTGATTTCAAATTCAACAAATTAAATACGCTCCTATAAAAAAGATCCTGTAAATTGAACTTGTCCCACCACTTAGTTTCATGAAATCCATGTATCATATATATGTGTATAATACAGCTATGTATTTTTCATTAGCTAGCCACATGAAGTGTACAAATTAAACTCACTTTAAGATACCACGTGAGTAGTACTTAAATTCGTTTAGCTATGTATTTTCTAGAGGTAATTAGGGGCAGGGATGGAACCCGCAAAAAGATTTATAATGAGCTAGATTATAGGGTATAAAAATTAAATTATAGAAAAAACAGGGTTAAAAAATACTAATAATAAAAAAATAGGGTATAAAATTGAGAGGAATAAAACTTAGAAATGTAGGGTGAGATTCAAAACATGTCTTCCTTACAAAGAATAATATGCATTACCAATTGAACTATCTTAACATTATAATATATATTTCTCTCTATATGTATTAGCTAGCGTCATACTATGCAAACTTGGTAGTGATTATTTTACTTTAGATAAATTTGATCGTAAGATAAAAACTATGTGAATTTAACTCTGTTTTGTATTTATAGAATTTGGATAATGTTACCAAGGATATGTCTACGTACGTTATGTCTTCCCCTTCAAAAAAGGATAATTTTGTGAGATTATATGTATGGTCAAATAGAGTTAGACCACGATAATCGATCAAGGCTAGTTTAGTACAAGTTGGGATTGATGGTCGTGCACATTTATATATATATATATATATATATATATATATAGATATATAGATAGATAGATAGATAGATAGATAGAGTTGAGTTCCGGTAGGGACCACCTTATAGTAAGGAGAAAGCTTATAGTAGGGACTGATATCCACCGTTGATGAAAAAGAGACGGACGGACCAGACTAGAAGATACCCTTTGCGCGCTGAATAGGATTTAAATTTTTTTCAGTGGCAATGTTGTAAATATGGCGAACAATCTTCAATCTCGTCTCAGTCGGGCCGCTTAGACGCGAAAACCCTCTCACACGCGAAAACTCTTTCATCGCTCAGACGCGAAAACCCTTGATAGCGAAAATCCTTCAATCTCCTTCATTCTTCGATTCGTTCTTCAATTCGAACAAGTAAGTACATGCTCGTTCTGATTTTTTTGCTGATTTCGATTTTTTTGCTTCGATTTGTTCGATCTTGTTTGGTGCTGATTTTGGCGGCTGGTTGAACGGCACATCTCCGACTTCTTCTGTAATTTCGTTGCGAAAATCCTTCAATCCTTGCTCTGTAATTTCGTTGCGAAAATCCTTCAATCCTTGCTCTGTAATTTCGTTGCGATTTTCTTTCGACTTCTTCTGTGTGTTGTTTTTCATAGACGGTGGGATTTTTGGTTAAGACGCGACTTAAAACCCTAGAATAGTAGTTTCTGCAAGATTTGGATTAAGAGGCTATGAGCAGATGGGAATATTAGTGAATGAACTTGTTAGCTTCTAAAGTTTGTGTCAACATGACTATTACTGGCTTAATCGTTGAGGTCAAGATGAGAAGAGAGGGGAAATTGCAGATGTGTATCATTTTGCATGTAGTAACTTGCTTTTTGAGGTGATTTTGGTGTTGATTTTTGTACTGTTGGATGAATCATTGAGTACAAGTTGATAGTCTCACTGAGGTGTTGTGATCTGTTGTGGCTGTGAGTTGCTCTCTTGTAGAAGTCAGGGACTTGATGTTTTGAGCATTTGATTGTGATATCATAGTCCATAGTATGACACTTGCTAAGGTTGTTCATGTGGAAACGCTTCTGCTCACTGCAATTGTTATAATTCGACGCTTTATTTTTGAAGAGGGACTAGTTCAAATTTTTATTTGAGTAGTTCAACTTTTTATGGGTTGAAGTTCAAAAATTACTATTGATTCCTGCGTAGGATGCTTAGGTTTTTGGCAGTTTAGTGGTTAAGTCTAGTGCTTTCTTGTTATGTTTTTAAACAATCATG
Organism: Polygonum aviculare; assembly: GCA_934048045.1. Classification (NCBI taxonomy): domain Eukaryota; kingdom Viridiplantae; phylum Streptophyta; class Magnoliopsida; order Caryophyllales; family Polygonaceae; genus Polygonum; species Polygonum aviculare. The sequence goes on from OW204024.1 coordinate 2,737,047, forward strand.
GTTCTGGATTTGCTTGTTATGTTTTTTTATTATATTTGCTTAGATTTTCTGGTGTTTTTTTGCTGGTGTTTAGGTTTTTGTTATGTTTTTGTATGATTTGTTATGTTTTTTTATCTGGTTTTCTGTGATCATGTTTTGCGATCATGGCTGGCATGCGATGCCATGATTGTTTAATTTTTGTACTGATAGCTCCATGTTTTGTGCTGATAGTTCAATTTTTTGTGTTGATAGTTCAATTTTTTGTGTAAGTAGTTCAAAATTTTCTTTAATGATTTTCTATTGGATTTATTTAAAACCTAATGTGTTTACTTGAACAGGTGTACACTAAAAAAGAAAAAAATGCCTCCAAGGAAAAGGCAATCTACTGATGAAAGTGAGTATGTAAAAATGTAGCTAAAGCTTGACTAGTTCAAAATATATCTAAAAACTTTCAATTATTTGTTCTGATTGTTCAATTTTTTTTAACTAATGTAGATGACACAACATTGGCTGAGATGATTCGCAAAAAGAGAAACAAACAGCAAGAGCCACAACCAGAACACTCTGAAGATTCTAGTTCATTTGGGGATGAATCTGAGGAGCTGGAAGATGCTATTGAAGATGACGATAATGATGCTGAAGAAATGGATAATGAAAGCAACTCAGATGATGAAGAAGATCCCAGCTTTCATGGGGGTGATGGGGCTGATAAAAGCAGCTCAGAGGATGATGATGATGAACAGCTTGTTGCCGAGGAGGAAGTTCAAAAGGAGAATACAAGAAGTGTCCAAGGAGGAAAATCAAAAGGAAATACAAGAATCAAACTTATCAGGATGGATAGGAAACCCAATCTAGTCACGAGAGTCCTTAGAAAAGAGGTTGCATGTAAAAGGGGCACAAAGGTGTATGAGACACTGGAATCAAGATCGAACTCAAGAGCGCTAGTTGATACGATTCAAATGCTGAGTGAAAATCAAATCAAAAGTGTAAAGGACCTTGGATTTGGAAGCATCTTGGAGTTGAAAATCAAATGTCTCCCAAGTTACTTGACATACTGGCTGGTTAACAGTTTTGATGCTGAAAAGGTTGGATTGAAGATGGGAAATGGAGAAATTGTATACATTGAAGAAAAAGATGTGCACATTGCTCTTGGCATCCCGTTAGGAGGTAAAGACATATCAACTAAGGATAGAGTTGAGAATGTCGAATTTGTAGAAGAGTGGAAGGATGTATTCAGGCATAAGAAAAAAGAAACAAAGTTCTTCAAGATTACACCAAAAGATTTACGAGAGGAGATGCTTGCTGACAAAGATGGTGGGCCATTTTTCAAAAGATGTTTCATCAATTTCGTCATCTCGTCGTTGTTGGATAGCAAGGCGAATGGAAGCATTAATTACTCATATACCTAAGTGTAATACAGCCTCTTTTTTTATGCAGAGTACTCAACCGAGTATTAAATCCACAACTATTGCCATACTCCCGGTATAAAGCAATGCCTTCATCTAGGGAAGAAAATACCCTACCAATATATGGCTTCTTATCCTCATCACAAATTGGAACCCAAAATTTTGGTTTAGTTGGTGATAGCTGAAGGATAGACAGCTGATTTGTTTCCAAAGCATCGCCATTGACCCTTGATGGACCCCCATTAGTATCTATAAAAGTGGTTTATAAAAGACAAACACATAGTTCAGTTCAGCAAATTATGTTAGGAGTTCAAAAATTAGTTAACATGAGTTCAAAAAACAGAATTGCATAAAAGCAGAGCATGACATAAGAGCCTATATAAAAATCACACTTGACAACATACAAAAAACTGACATAGCAATGTATAAGCTAAGCTGATTTTTTGTCTGAATCATACCAATTACAAATTATTACTGTAAAGCAAAATCGAGCACAAAAAAAGGCACTATTGAATATCAGTAATTCAACACTTAATTTGGTGTCAAGTGAAAGTGAACATAAAAAATAAGAATCAAGTTCGGTAGAATCACTTAAAATTCATACCATCACTGGGGGGAAGCGCTACTGTGTCATCCCCATTGACCGTTGATGGACCTTGATTAATATCTGTAAGAGACAAACACTTAGTTCAGAAAATAGTGATATGAGTTCAAAACATAGTGAACATGAGTTCAAATCAAAACTTGCATAAAAATCGAGCACAATTGAACATTCAGGATTTCCTTTGTAATTGAGCACAATTGAGCACAATTGATTTCCTTTGAAAGGAGATTGAACCAAACACTTCAACCATAACTCAATGGTAGTTTGGTAGGTAGATTTGCATTAATGGAGTTGAGTGCACAATACCACAAATTCCAAGCACTTGGGGTCAATTGTCTGAATGTAGACCAACAAATTTCTTAAACTCAAGTTGAGGAACAAAAATGAGCACAAAGATCAAAAGATTCAGCAAAATTCAGCAAACATGAACAAAAATCCATGAGACATTGTGCTCAATAATTTCTCTAGAACCAAACTCAGTAGAAAATTCAGCACACAAACTTGTTCAATAGAAATCAACAACACAAAATTCAGCAATTGGATCAATAGAAATCAACAACACAGTGTATAGATTCCAAACTCTGATTTCGGCCCAAACTAGTGTAATCTCTGAATTCGTCTCTAAATTCAGCACACAAATTCAGTGTAATCTCTGCACACAAAATTCCATGAAATTCAACACACAAATGTAATCGATCAATTTCGTCAATGCAATCGTCGTTACAGAGATCAAGCAATCTCTGATTTCGGCCCTAACCTTCAGACATTGTCCAGAAATCGCAGTATAGAGATTTCAACCCTAATCTCTAGATTTCGTTTGGATTTGAATAAAATCGATCAATTTCGGCCCTAATCTCTGGAATTCGTCTGGATTTCGCCTGGATTTCGCCTGGATTTCGCTTGGATTTCGACTGGATTTCGAGCAATCTCTCGATTTCAATCTGGCTTGGAGCGCACGAAAGAAAGCTTGGCGCGCGTTGGTGCAGCAGCCAATTTCCCCTTTTTACTATTCTTATAATCTGGACCGTTTATTTAATAAAATCAAGGGCTAAGATGAGTCCCTACTATAAGCTAAAGTCCTTACCATAAGGTTGGTCCCTACCGGAACCAAAACCTATATATATATATATATATATTCTATTCTAATAGAGATTTGCAAATTTGATTGAAAATATATACTCGTCATGAAGATTGAAGAATGGAGTTAGTCAGCAAGAAATGTAGTCGTTCGGATAAAAAAAAAAGGATATGTAGTCGTTCACATTTATACATTCGATTCTACTTAATTAATAAAGATTTCCAAATTTGATTGGAATCACTCGTCAATTAATAACTTATTTCGCCAATTCCAGACCCTATATAGTACGTTCATGGTTGACCTTCACATACTCTATTGCTTGTTTCTCTCTTTCCCTTATTCATCTTGCAAAATTAGCCCAATCTCTGTTTCCAACGCCTGAATCGATCATAACAACCTACTGGTACTCGTTCGGTAAATGAAGTAAAATACTCCCTCCGTTTCAAAATACATGACCATTTGGACATTGCACATATATTAAGAAAAAAATGTTATTCCTATATTACCCCTATCAAATGTAGAGTTAATCATTTGCTTAGAGAAATATGAAAAAGTGTAATGATTATGATAAAGATAATTATTAGGGGTATAAATGTAAAGAGATGGAAAAAAAATGTGAAATGGTCAAGTATTATGAAACAAGAAAAAGTGTCCAAATGGTCATGTATTTTGAAACGGAGGAAGTATTATTTTAAGTTCTGATACTGATATTGTTTTAATGTCTTAATAAGTTAAATGTTATTATATTAAAAGTGGGTGTTCAGTGTTCACTGTTCGGTTATAAGATGATTTGTTGATTAGTTATCTTTCCGGAAATAAACATGCATGTTTATTTTCAAATAAGATGGGGTAACTTTTTATTATTTTTTAGGTGTTTATATATAATAGAATAAATAAACATGCATGTTTATTTTCAAATAAGATGGGGTAAATTTTTATTATTTTTTAGGTGTTTATATATAATAGAATAATTATTTGAACAAATAAATGCCTAAAATTTTAAATTATCGAACACCTATCATTGATACTTAAAAGTATTATTTACCTTATTTTAATAAATAAGGTACTTATTTTAAGTTTTTCGAATGCACCCTTAGTCTCACGTGGGTTTGGTCATTTTTAGGCTCTAAACACATCTGACAAAATCTTTCACGTAGTACTATTTTTTTATTTTTTATTTTGGTTGAAATTTCACATTTTTTTTTTGATACAAGGAAAGAGATTAGCTAGCTTTACAAAGAAAACTATCCTATAGCATCCTTGCGGATGAGGTCCCGAAGGACCAGATCGGAACCCAAAGTAGTCGGCGACACACGACGAAACGAGTCTGCAATGAAATCAGCAACTGAGTTGGCCTCCCTGAAGATATGTCTGATGCCCCAACTCTGAAATTGACCCAGCAGATACTGAATGTCCGCACGCATTCCACGGACAGCTCCAATCACCCAACACTGCATTAACGACCTGCAGGTTGTCACCTTGAATAAGCAGACGGGGAATGCCGAGGCAAATGGCCTCCAAAATCCCCTGCCGAAGCGCAAAGGCTTCAAAAAAGACGACGGAACGACGGCCGAGAAACCCACCATCTAGCACAACGGGGACCCCTTCCGAATTCCTAATGACAAAACCAAAAGACGAGATGCCTTCAGAGTTAACCGCACCGTCAAAGTTGAGTTTGCAAAAGCTTGTAGGGGGTGTTGTCCATTTGGAGCTATCCCTTCTTTTAGGGGTGGTACCTCTCCGGTTGTTACGATCCTTGTTCTTTGCCGCCATTGCATTAGTCTAATCATTAATCTGTTTCTTAGCAAATTCCACAGTTGCCGTTGGGCTTAATTGGACATTGTTGCTCTGGTCGAAAACACTCTTGTTCCTGAGGAACCACGCACTCCACCAAAGAGTTACAACAGTTTCAAATTGGGATTTCGAGATTTTATCTCTTATCTTGTGTATGTATTTTATAGGATGACGGTTGAAATTTCACATAGTACTATCTTTCACCGTAGTACTATTAAACCTTTAAAATTCAAACAAAAAAATCGTTGAGCTCTTCAACTGCTGCCAACTTCAAATAATTCAATGCTTAACTCTAAAACCTCGATCAAATAATCCAAATAATCGTTTAGTTCTTAAAAAGTAAAAGTTCAAGATACCAAAGTTAATCTCTCTTATTCGACCAAAAAAAAAAGTTAATCTCTCTTATTTTAGGGAAGTATACTGTTTATAGGAGTCTAGCCATAACCTCATTTACTACTTTGGAAATTAAACCACTCAGTTCTCCCAACCAAAAAAAAAAACACAGTAACTTGTATAAGGAGTATATATACGTACGTGGCTTAAGTTTTGTTCCACATAGGTCGGGTAAAATTAGCTAGCTAGGCACAAGCCACAAGGTAGTGGAGTTGTCAGCTAGGTGTACAGCTGGACCCTAGGGTCTAGGCTAGTATCTGACCTAATTAGACAAAAACTGGACGTGCATGCATGCTTGCATGCACACTTGATTAATTTTGCATGCAATAGAAATTGCCAACTCCGAGGCCCAACTAGGGCGGAGTGACCGAGATGCGTTCATGCATGGAGGGAGGGGGCACGTCATACACACACCCCGTCCAGCTGGCCACCATCTGCCACCACGTCATCCCACCAACAACTACGTACGTACGCCACATCGTTTGTTTGCACCATCTGGATCCCTTCTCCGTCCACCTGGAGCTAGCTATCTCCAGATATGATGGACCATCTATGCATATGTCTGCATGCATGGCTGCTACAGTTCGTTGTGTTTTGCACTTGCTTTGGAAGGATTTGTTTGTCAACTAAATCAGTTATTCATCACCACCATTTCTCTAAATATGGGCCACAACAAAATTGGTTGAGTGGTCCATAACCTCTCACAATATCAAAGGTCATAAAACGGGGGATTCTCTACATTTAAAAGAGTGAGATATTGAAAATTTTTGTTACATGTTTCATGACATTGAAAGTTATCTAGATTCGTTTTCATTTTGTTTACGTTTCATAGATGGTAACCAAAAAAGCCCTGAGTTTGCTCTCGTATGAGTCTACCTACTCTACTTCTCTCATACCGCTTTTTATTTATTTTCAAAGTTAAATTTTTTGTATTTGATTTTTGTGTGATGCAAAAATATTTATAAAAAAAAAAATCAAATTCTCAATGGGTTGTGATAAAATCTGATTTCAAGGTTATACATTTGTTACAGTTGGGAAATACTAAAATACTCCAATCCAAAGTCGGTACTTAATCCACTTTTATTAGTTAAGTCGGATAATTTTGTCCTTTTTAATTTCAGAGTTTATTTTAAAAATATTACATGGTCAATTAACTCTCTTTTTTCATGTCAAGAGAATAGTGTCCATTGACTTTTTACATGGTAGTGTAAAAATTACTGTAATCAATGAAGAGACTACACGCACCTAGAGGTTATATACTGTACAATCCAGCCAAGTTGGGCTTTAGATTGCTCAGACTTGCCTAGGTCAGTAATAAATACAGTGAGTCTAAAATCGGTTAAGTACAAGATCACTCTATAATTTTGTGGACAATTAGGAACTATCTCCGTCCCAAATTCTTTGTCCATTAAATACAATTGGCACGGTAATTAATACAAAGTTAAAAATTTGAGTAATTAGTGTAATACTCCCTCCGCTCCTTTAAGTTTGTCCGTATTTCCGTTTTTGTCTTCCGGAAAAGTTTGTCCACAATTTTATTCTTTCTATTTATATCACTACAGTATTTTTTTACACCTTTACCATTATACATTCTACTTTTTACATATTTTTACTTACTTTTCTTCTTCAATTCTCTCTCCATCCAATCATCTTCATCAAATACGTTATAAATAAACTCTCATAAACCCAAAAATTAACACTGTTTCAATAAAAAAAATTATATTCATACTTAGTGGATTTTTTCCATTAAGAAAACACCCATTTCGGATTAACTTTTATAGAGCTAAATTTATCAACCTCTAGATTGGCCCATTTTTTAATCTTAATCCATCGATCTTCACCTTATTCATTTTAACCACTCATATTACTCCACCAAATACCCCTTACACGTTTTCTTAGGTTGTGTGAAATTGTGCTTTATGCACAATTAAAAAGGGATAGAGAGAGTATATAAGAATAAAAGTTAAAAAAAGTGATAAAGTTGATGGAAAAGGTGGATAATTGTGGGTAAGTGGTAACATATAAGATTGAATGAGGATAACTTTGTAATTTTATAGAAAAAAATGATAAATGTGATGGAAAAGTTGGATAGTAAGGTTAATATATGAGATTGAATAAAGGTAATATGATACGAAAATTATGATATAAATGGAAAGTTAGAAAGATGGACAAACTTTTTGGGACAACCTGACGGAGGGAGTATTTAAAAATGTCTTTTAGACAATTTGGAATTCAAAAACAAAAAATTGGACAATTAAGTCTTAACAAGACAAAAATAAGTCATTTAGGTATTTTTCAATTTAAAACTTTGAATTTCATACATAAATCTCAAATTTGTTGAAATAGGATTTTTTTTTCTTTTATAAGTAATAAATGTTCATATTTTGTTAAAACTTCAAATTGACATTTTAAAATGAAGTCAAGCACACCCGTTCATAAAAATTCATATATAATTCTCGAATATAAACATAACAACATTTGTTTGCAAATAGCAATAATAAGTAAAAAATACTCGGCTAGATACAAATATTAATTGTATGCATTCAAGCACATTCTGGTCAACTCTTTATCATTATATATGCATTCGATCACGACATCTCTAAAAGTACGTACCAACATCAAAGTCGTTGCTCTCCACTGTAAACAACCCATACTCATATGGTAATGGGATAATCGAATTATTCTTCAAAGCAAACTAACTCCTATTTGCATTAAAAATAATAATTTCGAAACTTTTTACTTCAAGTGTGCGAATTTTCTTATTCGATTATTTAAACTAACTTTTTAGTATTTTTTGTTAATAATGAATAAAATGAAATTGTCTAAAGCCATGAAAGTGATTTTTAAATAATATATAAGTGGTTTGTATATGAAAACCAATTTTTTCAATGGAAAAATACTTAAATGAATACTTTTGTTTTTTTAATACTCAAATGTCCAGTTTTTGGTTTGTTAATACCCAAATGTCCAATATATCTTTTTAAATATCCAATTCTCCAAACGAGACATTTTTTAATACCAATGTGGTCATTCGCCATAATTTTGTCCTTTGGTTCATTTAATTAAAAGCTCACTGAGTACGAGATCAACTTATGGGTCGATCATGTAATTATTAGATTGTTCATGCAACAAATGCGTGAACAACTCCATCATATACTTAATCATCTATGCGCTTGACGCATTATCTCACCAGTTGAGCACTCATGAGTTTACCATGAGATTTCGGATTCGAGACTTTAGGACGACGGTTTTTACCCTCTTATCTTTAGAGTTATATATACACACTAACCATCTATACAAGTAGAATGAAACTAATAATTAAAATCAAACTATGTATTTGAGGGAGATAAACTGCCAAATTTTCGATAATCAAGTTTATTCATAAACATATAACTAAACATTATCGTGAACAATCGAGTCAAAATTTTTTCATGCATGTTCGAGTTTGGCTCGTTTATCTAAGAGCACTAAAACTATAATATGCAATTGTTTTATTTGAATTACAAAACGAGTATCAACCACGACGAAATATCGAGTTACTCATCAATGGCTAGTTTCATTTACGGCCCTACACGCACCCGTACATTGGATTGAGCTAAGAGTCACAATTTGATGATCGCTTACTTCACCATAACTCCGAAATAATATGTCGGTTGAACAATATTGGCAAAAAAATGTACTACAAATGAAAGTATCACATAAAAATTCATAGAACAAATGATAGCATGCATTAGGAGGAGTACACACAATACAGTCTCTTTTAGACAAAAGTACAAACACGTGGTGTGCATGGAGACCCCACTTCAACATCATATTCCCATCTGGAACCCTAAATGCCACAAAACATTTCATATGATAAAATGGAAATTTTCATACATATGCTTTTCCTTGGTGTTTTGTTGCGTTTGTTTTCATCCTAGCTTGGACACGATAATCTTCAAAAATAGTAGTATTATGGTTGTTTACATGTTATTGTAATTTCTTCTATGTATTGAAATATCAAGAGTGTACATAATAAGAACATTCAAAGCATGGGATTATATAACAACCTGTAGGATATGTCTCAATCATACACCAAATCAAATCCGAGAGATCGAGTGGGTACATGCACATGCATCATGATTCATGAATATCATGATGTCTAGGGTTTTATCCCACCCCAATTCATGATTAATTAATTAATCGTTTGGCAAACCTTCATATGGTTTAGAAAGAATTGTTTAGGTTCAAAGTTTATAAATGAACATCATGAACAAATGGAACGTAGAGAGGTAGAAGAGTGCTTGGGTGTGTGTATATATAATTCCCCGAACAAATAGTCAGCAAATGCGTAAAATAAGGGATATAACTAACAATCCGTTGGGCTCACATAAAACGTGCCTAGGAGTATACAATCCCCAAATTATGTACCCCACTAATTACTTACATACAGCTATCATTAACTAACTTATATAGTTATTAGTACTAAAAAAATCACAAAATAGTTACGGGGAGTGATAGAGATACCCATAGGGTAGTCTACCCACTTGCCAAATCACCCTTTTTTTACCATGTCATCACCTTATTGCGACATTATAATACATTATGACATGTTATTTAATAAGTGTGATTGTGTACTAGAGGATTAATTATGGACATTAATAAAATTTAAATTACATTCCTAATTTCGATCACATTCACATCTAAAAGGAAAGTTACATTCCTAATTCCTAGTTATGGAGTAGTTATATCCTGACCCTTAGCAAATTGTTAGTATGTACCTAGCATTAGCTGTTAGTATGTACGTAGCATTAGCATACCACTAGTATTACATTGGACTAATGTAATATATAATTTAACCCATTTCAAAGTATAACTTATTTTTCCAATATTCGTAAGCAATTCTATACATCTAGTTATTTTATGAATTGTGCAATATTTTCCAATATTCGTAAGCATTAGCATACCACTATGTATGAATTATGTAATATATTTAAATTAGTTTATTGAGGTATTTAGTCAATTGGTTAAGCTTGTATGATAGTACCCGAAGGTCTCTACTTCGACTCTCATAGAGTCATGGGTAGTACCCTCGACTAAAATATATATATATATATATATTGAAATTAATCCTTTCATCTTATGATCATATTATAACAAAGATGATGCAATAAATTTTGAACTAACAAAAATGTAGTCTAAGATGAATTTTATAAATATAAAAATTACTTTAATATTTATTCCATTCATCTTGTGACATACTAAAAAATATAATAATCTAGTACTTATTCTGTTTATCTCACTTTTTACCCGAAAATAAGATAGTATATATTAAACCCTAAACTTTAAATCATCTTACATGTTACTTGAAAATAAAATAGTATATACTAAAGCCATAAACCCTTAAATAAAAAGTATATACCTATAAGTTATTACGTACGTAACTCGTATATTAGTATATTTTATATAATATAAGGTCAAGTGGAGTTAAAAGGTTTCTCATTTTGGGAGGAGTTTCTCTAGGATTTTTAATATATTAATGGATGTAATTTTCAAAACATTAAATCTAACAAAATGTTCAAGCAAATGTTTTCATTCTTAGATTTCTCTCTCAGGTTTCATATCATCTATATTAGTGTACGTTTATTCTAAATTTTATATCCCATTAATACATATTAAACGAGTATAGTATATATAAAGGAAAGTTAAATGTGTTGAATAGAAGAAGAGTTCTATAGTATTACGAGTTTTTTGTTGTCAAAAATCACCTTTTAAAACAAATTTTTTTAAGAATCCACCTTTCAAAATTTCTTTTGAGTAAAATCGCCTTTTATAATGTAAACACCCAAGTTAAGTCACTCTTTATATTGTCCAATAATCATCAATAAACCTATAAAGAAAGGTTTTTAGCGTAATGAATGCTAAACATTTTATACAAATTTATATAGTTTTCTCTCCCTCTTCATAACAAGTTACTCAAATTCATATATATAATTTACTATATCATTACCTATTAATTGATTATTAATATATCCTAGAAGCTCTTATAATCCATTCATTAGCCCGCTTACCATATAAGTACAACAAGGATTTGGACTTACAAGAATATTGCGATTTGTTTAATTATCTGAGTTTATAAACATTTACTAAATAAAATATTGCTCCGTGTGAACTTACAAAGTTATTTGTAAAATATACGTGTAATGCATAAAATTAATTAGGTATAGCATCTTTAAAAAAAATGTCTCATGTCTATTGATAGATTTTTCTATTACAATTAAAAGAAAACCATATGTCATAGTTGAAGCATATCTCTATTCAATAGTTCAGTGATTTTATGATATAGAATAAGCATTGTGCAATATCATATACATCATGTCATTTCATAAGATTTTTATACATACCATGTTTCTACATATAAATCATCTTAAGAGATCAGTCATAAGACTCATAACAAATGATCTGTGTTTTAAGTTTTTTTTTTTACTAACTTCATTTTCTCCAAAGCTTACATTTTCTCTATATGTTGTTAAGATAATAATGTTAATTTTTGGTATATCGCTAATTATATATCTTTCGTTAAGCGTTTGTTTTTATAAACTAATATTTTGGGGCGAGGAACTAAATAAATTAAATCCAATACCATAAAGTCTAAAAATAAAAGATAAAACATAAAACATAAAACTAATTCAAAATGCACTTTCTTCCTATAGATGTTACTAAACTCTTCAAAATTATTTGATACAATTAGGATTCAAAATGTTCAAATTTGTTTCGATATATCACAAAAATAATTATTAGTCTTCTATTATATATTGATATTCACACATCCATAGCATGAATAATAAATATTATCTAACATATACAAATCAAATATTTTTCGAATAATATCGAAAATAATACGTTCAAGGTAAATCTTTTAAAGATTGTTCTCTTACTAATGTATAAATAATACATAATTTATTTCTAAGAACCTTTATATATAAAAAAATATTAGTGAAGTCCATATAAATGAGATATTATGAAATTTCACATAATACAAATAAATTATACGGGAAAAAAATACAGCCCCGTGCATCGCACGGACTTGACCATCAATCTAGTGACCAAATATATTAAAATTTTCTTTCCTAGAAGACAAGGTGTATTTTGATTGGGAAAGAAAAATTTTAGGATATCATTTCCTTTTATAAGCTAATCAAAACAAAATATTAAAGATGCATTAAATGTGATGATAATTAAGGTAAAAATCATATTGCCATGTCATGGCCATTTCATTATTATTTTTGCCAACTCATCATACAAGTCATTAGGGTAGACTACCCATGTGGTAACTCTAACATTTTCCAATAGTTACACCAATGTATGTATGCATGCATTGGTCATCCATGAAGTCCTCTACTTGGCATTGTATACATCCTTAAGTAAAGTATTTAACAAAATACAGTAGTAATTAAGGAATTTGACAAAATTATGGGCGTTTATTGTTTTACCAGTGTGTGTATTATACATATAAAAAATTTAGAAGAAGTTTTATAATTATACCAGTATATATTTGAAATTTAATGCAAAATATATTGTAAACTTTTTTATAGCGTGAAAAACGCAACATAGCTGATAGCTGATGAGGTGGACCCACATTATTATTATTAATATTCCCACCGTTTCAAAATACATGACCATATACTAACTTTTTCTTGTTTTATAATATTTTATCATTTCATATTTTTTCTTTTTTTTTTACATTTATACCCCTAATAATTATCTTTACCATAATCATTACACTTTTTCATATTTCTCTAAATAAATAATTAACTCTATATTTAATAGAGGTAATATAGGAATACCATTTTTTTCTTAATAGATGTTCAATGTCCAAATGGTAATGTATTTTGAAATGAAAGGAGTATTATATTATTATAATAAATTTAAAAAATCGGTAAAATATGTACGTCTTATAATTATTGAAAAGATGGAAAATAGATGGAAAATATGTCCACCGCCAACGTTTCCTCCGCCTCTGCCCTAGAGAACGTTACATAACTTACATATTACACAGTCTAACCTCTAAAGAGGCGGCGCACCTTAACAAGCGGAAAAACAAGAGATTTTTTTTTACAGCATATCCTTGAAATTTGACTTTTTTACTAGATGGTCAAAGATGGGTAGACTTTACTGTAGAAGAGTTACGTTTTACAGTAGGGTTAGTTTTGGGAGATGGAACAAGGTCACGCGCCACCTTAGGGTCCGCAGGCGAGGCCACGTGGCACCGCCATATAGCATGGAAATGGTGGTTGTCGTGTCGTCATATTTTAATGAATTCCAACGGCCTACAAACCACAACGCGTCCCCCTATCAAATCTCCTTCCTCTGCACCATCCCGGCCTTGTCACGTGATCTTATACTTTGAACTTTTGGCTTCCCCCCTCCCTCCACGTGGACGGTCAAGGAAGCACGAGCATTTCACGTACTTTGTGGTCGATGTCACCGGGAAGCGAACGTCGTCGTTGACGATCTTTTGCTAGCTTACCCTGTTCTTTTCCATTTGGCTCACATTTTTGGATGAACCGTCGTCGATGAGTACGTGTTCGGTAGTGATGGCCAACAGTGCGGGCCGGCCCAGCCCGGTGTCATGGGCCCAAAAAGTCCGGCCCGGCCAGTCCGCGGGCCGGGCCCGGGCCGGAGTTTTCCAGCCCAGCCCGGCCGGGCTAGTCAACGGGCTGGTCAACGGGTCAAGAGCCCGGCCCGACCCGGCCCGAACCGACCCGGTGCATAATAGTATTATTTTTTGTAAAAATAAAATTAATATACACCCTATTAATTGTATATTTGTAAAAATAAAATTATTTGCACCCTATAAATTATATTTGTGCGAAAATAAAATTAATATGCACAATAATTATTAAAATTAATTACATATGCATCTTAATTATTAAAAATTTGATAAGTAATTATTAAAAATAAACTATCGGCCCGGCCCAGCCAGGTATGTGTGGGCCAGCCCGGCCCGGCACCAGCCCGCTCCTAGCCCGGCCGGGCCTATGTGGACCGGCCCAGCCCAGCCCGGGGTCCGGCCCGGCCCAGTCCGGTGATTTGCCGGACCGGGCCTGGGCCACAGTTTCTTGGCCCAGCCCGGTAGCGGCCCAGCCCGGCCCGGTTCCATGACTAGTGTTCGGCCTTTGTTATTGGACAATATTAGGGATAAGACTCTCTCCCGACGTATTGCTTGTTAACCCATTTTTTTAAGTTTATTTTCTACAGGGCTCGGCCATTTCCCGACTAAAAAAGTACAATATAAACTCAATAAATTCACTTTTCATCGCTTAATTAGGAGCAAATTGTATAAAATAACCCATGTTTGATCTTTAAAAGTTATGGAAAATAACCCGAATTGCTAGATAAGTTGGGATCGATAATTTAAGTATTAAATACAATTCACTAATCTAAGTATTAAATTAAATATAAGTTGTTTTTTTTCTATGAATCATCATGTGAAATTATCATTTATTTTAGGAAATTTTGTATGGTACCTTCGAGTTTTTGACTTTTTCGGATGGTACTCAAGTAAAAAACTTATTCCGGGAAATACCCCTTAACTTTTGTAAAAGTTCGGCTCGTACCCTTACTTATATATATATATATGATTATTGAAATACGTTTGGTTTTGATTCGATAAATATAACAAAAATTAATTGAAAACATAAGTTTTACTGTATAATATTTTTATAGAGTATATTTTCAAACTTATTTTAATTATTTTTTATCTATAGTTGAATTTTAACTTAATAAAGGTAAAAGTATGTTTTTATTATAGAAAATAAACGAAATTTAGTGAAATATATGACAAAAATTCTAAGTAAGAGTATGAGCCAAACTTTTACAAAAGTTCAGGGGTATTTCCCACAATAATTTTTTTACCTGGGCACCATCCGAAAAAGCCAAAAACCGTGGATTATTGATATCAACATTAAAAATATAGTATTATGTACTTACAAGTGAGAAAAAAATATCATTTTATGTTGATGATTGTAATTTGACTAATTTCGGCTATTTGAGAGTATGATTTTAAAAGTCTCATAAGTAAGATTAGTGTTGTCAGTTTTTTACTCCTACCAAAAAAACTATTGTAATTTTTCTACTCCATCCTATAATGTTCGTCCAAAATGACGGTTTTTACGGTTTTTAATGAAAGATATAAAGTCGTATTGAAATATGAAAAAGTTGGATATATATAAAGTGGATAAAAGATATGATTGAAAAATGATAGTTTTGTAATTTTGTATGGGGGATTAAGGTTAAAAAAAGTTAAAATAGATGAAAAAGTTAAACAATAGAGGTAAATTAATTTAGAGATTGAATAAGGATAAAATGGAAAGGAAGTTATTGATATAAAAAGAAAATATACAAACATTTTGTTACAGCGGATTTAGAAAATGAACAAACATTATGGGACAGACGGGAGATTAGTAAGTACTTCGAACCATGATTTCCAACCTTGGAAGATTTGAAGAAGAAATGTCAAGACTTGTTTTCCTTCCCAAAGTACCGTATACAGAATGGTACGCCGTTGAGTGCATTTTTTCATGCACATCTTTCGTGTTTGACGCTATACATACATATACATATGTACGTTTACCGAGCAAATCTCATGGCCTAGTTTATTGATCACTTATTGGTTCGATACAAAAGTGATATCATGTATGACATGAAACACATTATTTTACACACTTATTGGTACTACATACTGTGCTATAATGACCTTGTTTAGTATTTGAGAATTCAAGAATCTTGATATTTTTTTGATTGGTGCGTGATTACTTGAATAATGGTGCTAATACTAGTATGTATAATGTACTACAATGTAGAGCCCAATAAGATCGAATACATGTACACGTGTATATGAATTGTGTGCTAAGATATGTGTAAGGCACAAGTTGGGAGGAAATCTGAAATTAGTACATTTTTTATATGCTCGATTCATAGTGATGCCTAAGATGACTCTTCGCCAATACATGCATGAGTATGATCCACCAAAAGCATATAATTTGAGTAAACTTATTCGAACTAGTCCTATAATGATCATAAACGTACCTAGCTCGTACACTTGTGATATATGGTTAACTTGATCACATTTTTAATGTAGTAACCTTGCGTTATTTTTTTTGGTCGGAGGAGAGACGACACTTTCCAACTTCTTAAGAGAGCGTTTTATTAATAGTGAGAAAAAACTGGGCTAAATAGTTAGCTAGCGAGGGATAACCCGACCCCCGACATCATCAAATAGAAAAATAGAAATCCCCTCCGACGAGGCACACAATACATGGACACGTAGAGGGAAATTACGATTCACAACGATATTCATCTCTCGATTCGCATATCAATCCAAAATTTGGATATACTAGTATAGCGGACACTACTCACTAGACATGTGTAAACACTCTCATCTCGTGCACGTCGGTACTTGGAACAATAAAAGTATGCACCATCAACTTGTATTACATGCTTTGAAAATCTCAAATATATCATGCTAAAATTTATTTTGGGAATATAACTAATCATAAATTGGATTTTTTTCTAAAAGGGTCTTTGCATGTTGTAATTAACGTACCCCAAGTCCCAACTATTGTACTAAGAAAAATACTACTAGATTTTTTTTATATCTATTACAAAGGTCAGATTACTATCGTCGGTCTACTTCTAGCTAGTTGGATTGCAAGTTGGATCTAGCTAGAGATCGAGTATACTATCCGTACAACTATATGAAATATGGTGCGTTAAATATATTAGGGTTGGTCCATCTTTGAAGCTAGTTATAACCATTGGAAATTTAGAGCACCTCAAACACATAAAAAGTAGCTACGTATAACTTAAAGTGGAAGCATGTTTAGATCTATTCCCACCAAAATACTCTTAGTAGGATTAATTAGGGCATTTGGTGGATCAAAAAGTCATTATACTTTACATATATGTTTCCAAGGGATTCCAGCAATCATTTGTAATGCCACAAGCTAGGCGATCGTGATCAATTGGAATTTTTTAATTAACTTTGGCAAAATGGGTTGTTAATAGAGGATTTACATTTTTGTGACATCGAATTTTACATTGAAGATTTTTTATGCTTATTATGACATTTAATTTTGATTAGCAGCTTTAAATGACTCGTTTCACATTCTTGGCAAGAATCTGTATTTCACTAATGACGATATATTTTTCAGATTGATGATCAAAATATTAAACGAAAGCTAGGATCGTAAAATCAATCAGCACATTTCAATACAAAATAGTACAACTGTATATATACACGTATTGATTGTGATTTTTGAAATTTACTTGAGACACGAATCTGTTAAGAAAAATTATTGAGAGACATGAATCTTAGCCGTGCGACTAAGTTATTGGCCTTTTTCCCTTTTTTGTTTGGTTCGTGTATCTACATGGGAAGATTTTTTTTTTTTTTTTTTTTTTTGGAAATTTTACGAATTATATTGAATGAGATAGGAATTTACAAAAGGAATCTAAGGGGATCAAAAGCTCGAGATTACAGCCACAAGCAAACAACAAAAGATGCCGGGCAAGAGTTTCAAAAAGCAACAGAGGGCAAAATTAAATGCCTAGGCTAATTCTCCAAGAGGTGAGATCACGATTGCTCCTACTCCAATTCGCATGGGCGTTGATCTTCATAGTGTTAATGATTTCCCTTGCACAATCAGCTGAAGTACATGGGAAGATTTTATTTAACCTTAATAATACATTTTGGTCCCAAGTTAAATCAGTAGGAAAATTTTGAATTTAGATCAAACTAGTATTAGTCCCGTGCCTAGAAGACACGAATTTGATTTAACTAAAAACTTAGTTTAAATTTTATGTAATGTTATTCAAAAAATAGTTTGACATAAAATCTTGTATCGTTTTATTTAATTTGCTTCTTATGAATTTGATTTACCTAAAAACTTAGTTTAAATTTTATATAAATTTATTCAATAAATAGTTTGATATAAAGTCTTGTATCGTTTTATTTAATTTGTTTCTTATGAGATTTATTATAATCATACAATATTTCTATTTAATATGTTATTTTAATCAAATAAAGATTTGTAGAATCATTGTTTCTGTGCAAACATTGAATACTCCTAACATTTATAGGATTTATTTTAATGTTTATGTATTATAATTTTAATTATACACTTAATTTGAATTGACATATGTTTTTCTATATTATTATTTTAATTTCCAATTGAGTATATAGTAAGATTAATTAATTACATATTTCATGAAAACATATAAATACAATTTCAATAATATTTTTTTTTTCATATTTTACATATATGTGGGGTCTACATTCAAAATTAATCAATTAAACTTTTTTAATGAAGATGAGTGATGTGATCCAATGAGAAATTGACATGTGTCGGACTAAATACTATTTTTAACCTCCGCTTTAGTATATAGTTATGATAGTAAGATATACTCCCTCCGTTTCAAAATACATGACCATTTGGACACTTTTTCTTGTTTCATAATTCTTGTCCATTTCACATTTTTTTCACATCTCTTTCCATTTATACCCCTAATAATTATCTTTATCATAATCATTACACTTTTTCATATTTCTCTAGACAAATGATTAACTCTACATTTGATAGGGGTAATATAGGAATAACATTTTTTTCTTAATATATGTGCAAAGTACAAATGGTCATGTATTTTGAAACGGAGGGAGTATATTTTTTAAAAAATACTCCCTTCGTTTCAAAATACTTGATCACATTCTCATTTTTTCTTGTTTCATAATATATGTCCATTTCACATTTTTCCATCTCTTTTAATTTATACCCCTAATAATTATCTTTATTAATTATAATCATTACACTTTTTCATATTTCTCTACATAAATAATTAACTCTACATTTGATAGGGTTAATATAAGAATAACATTTTTTTCTTAATATATGAGCAATGCCAAATGGTCAAGTATTCTAAAACGGAGAGAGTAATAATTATAAAATGATAAATATGAGATCATATTAATATTCTAAATTAATAATTATGTAATTTTTTGTAGATTTAACTTATTGTCAATTCAGTGAAATATAACTCTCATATTGTTTGATTTTCATAAAACCCAACTCTACCCGATAATAATTATGTAATTTTTTGTTCTGACCAAAAAAAAATATGTAATTTTTTGTAGATTTAACTTATTCCATAATTTCTCATTCATGATAATCCGAAGTGTTAGTAAAATACTACAGTATAACAAAAACTACAAAGTGAACCACATATCTCAAGCTCCTCCCTATATATAACCGCCTCCTTTCTCACACAAACCACAACCACCACCAACACATTTCCCTTACCAATTCCTAAACCCCAAACAACAAAACCATGACTTCCACCGTCGATGACTATTGCCTCTTCTTCCTTTGCCCGGCCCTCCTCGGCCACCCTCTTCTCCTCCCTCTCGTCATCGCCTTCGCCGTCGCCGCCTTCCTCCTCCACCCGGGCGGCCTAGCCTGGTCCCTAACCAAAAAACTCAACTCAACCCGACCCGAAAAGGCCATACCGGGACCCATCGGAGTCCCGGTCCTGGGCCAAGTCTTAGCATTCACGGGCCCTCTCGCCCACCGGGTCCTCGCCCAACTCGCCAAGGCCACTAACGCCCTAAACCTCATGGCCTTCTCGGTCGGGTCGACCCGGTTCATCATCTCGAGCCACCCCGACACCGCCAAGGAGATGCTCGGGTCGTCGTCCTTCGCCGATCGGCCCGTTAAGGAGTCGGCCTACGAGCTCCTCTTTCACCGGGCCATGGGGTTCGCTCCTTATGGCGACTATTGGAGGAGCTTGAGGAGGATCTCGGCCACCCATTTGTTTAGCCCTCTTCGGGTTGCCCGGTTTGGCGGGTTTAGGAGGGAGATTGGGAGGAAGATGGTCAAGGAGATTGAGGGTTTGATGGGTGAAAACGGCGTCGTTGAGGTGAAGAGGGTTTTGCATTTCGGGTCGTTGAACAACGTGATGATGAGTGTGTTTGGGAAGAGGTATGAGTTTGTTGGGAACGAGGAAGGTGAGGAGTTGGAAGGGCTTGTGAGTGAAGGGTATGAGCTTCTTGGGATCTTTAATTGGAGCGATCATTTTCCCTTGTTGGGTCGCTTGGACTTGCAAGGTGTGAGGAGGAGGTGCAAGGGACTTGTTGAGAGGGTCAATGTTTTCGTGGGTAGGATTATTGATGAGCACAAGATGAAGAGGTTGGAGAGTGATGGGTTTGGTGTTCAAGGAGAGGAGATTGAGAGTTCTAAGGACTTTGTGGATGTTTTGCTTGATTTGGATGGTGAGAACAAGCTTAGTGAGAGTGACATGATTGCTGTCCTTTGGGTATGTAATTCGTCTTCAATCTCTCTAAACTTTTTCTATGTTCATGTGATGTTTTTTCTCCTGGTTGTGTGTTTGTTTTTGGCTGCTTTCTGTCGGTTTTGTTTCACAATTCTATGTCATTTTTATCGCCTTATATTGTCAACTTTGTAGGCCTAAGATGGGAAACGTTTAAGAAATATTGCCTTATATTGTCAACCATCGCTAAACTTTAGCTAGTCACAACTTTGGATAGTAGTGTTGTTGCCTTATGAGCACCTTGCCATTTCTGACTGATCTATATTCTCCCATTTCCTTTATTGGAATTGATCTAGCCTAAAAAAATGTTCATAATCACTCGAATTCTACTAACATGCTCTATATTAAGATTCTATATATTAGCTCATCAAATTTGTTGCTCCATTGCCTTGTAGGAAATGATCTTTAGAGGCACAGACACGGTTGCAATCCTCCTTGAATGGATTCTTGCAAGAATGGTGCTCCACCCTGACATTCAAGCCAAGGCCCAAGCCGAGATCGATCGTGTCGTTGGGCCCACTGCAAGAGATGTTCAAGATTCGGACCTCCCAAGTCTGCCCTACCTCAATGCAATCATCAAGGAAACCCTAAGGATGCACCCGCCTGGCCCCCTCCTCTCGTGGGCCCGTCTCTCCAC
This sequence comes from Polygonum aviculare, assembly GCA_934048045.1. NCBI lineage: Eukaryota > Viridiplantae > Streptophyta > Magnoliopsida > Caryophyllales > Polygonaceae > Polygonum > Polygonum aviculare. The sequence goes on from OW204024.1 coordinate 2,758,301, forward strand.
CGAAGACACCCACGTCGGGCCCCACTTCGTGCCCGCAGGCACCACCGCCATGGTCAACATGTGGGCCATCACCCATGACTCGAGCATCTGGCCCGAGCCCGAGAAGTTCAACCCGGAGAGGTTCATTGAGAAGGACGTGGCCATCATGGGATCCGACCTGAGGCTGGCCCCGTTCGGTGCCGGGAGGAGGGTTTGCCCGGGCAAGGCCATGGGGCTCGTGACGGTTCAGCTCTGGCTCGCTCAAATGCTCCGAAACTTCGAGTGGGTTGCGGGCGAGAAGGGTGTCGACTTGTCCGAGGTCCTGAATCTGTCCATGGAGATGAAGAATCCCTTGGTTTGCAAGGCCATTCCAAGGGGTGTTTGTGCTTGAAGGTCTACAAGTGTTGTGTTCTCTTAAGTTACCTTTGTTTTTTGGACGAGTGTTACTATTAGTGTATGCAGATCGAGATCATATATGCTGTTATTGTGGTGTTAAGTGCGGTTTTTTGTAACGGTTATCTAGCTAGCTTCTTCCATGATTTTGCTAAAAAAAAACAATGGGAGGGACTTATCTACTATGAAGATCGAATGTGTCTTGTTTTGTGTCTTTGTATCGTTATATATGATCGAGCTTAATATAATGTTGGAACAAGAGTGTTTTATTATACATGCATGGTGTCACTCAATTCTCTTCGTTATTGTTCAATCTTTCTAGTTGCATGTAAACTTTAATGGGTCAACAAACAGGCCACGAGATGTGTTCAGACTGAGCCAGCTACACGTTTCACAGCCTCCACGTACTAAAAGTCTGTGAAAGCGAGAGACCCCTCTTTTGAACTGTTCTGTATAGTTTCCATATAAAGTGAGAAAAGACCTGATAAGCTAGTACACGTAGTTACTGTGTACTAGTACACTCTAGCAACTATAGCTACATGCAAAGGTCATGCATCATCATCTATCTATGCATAATGCATGTGTACTAGTACTACACCACTATAGCTACCCTCTGAGTCTATCTGTTGAGAAGGTTGTGAGAGATTTCAGGGTATCTGATTTTCTTCTTCAGCCTTGTCTTCCTCGTGACTCTTATCTCTCTGCCATCTCTAACTGTATTCATAAAGATAGCTAGCTTGCTAGCTGTCACACAACCATCTGTAACAAGCTACTACCAACAACTCTACAGCCTAGCTACCCTCATAGCTAATGCATGTTTGGATCGCAATCATATTGACGTTGACTTGGTCTCACACACCCTCGGAGTCGGAGTAGTACTTAGAAGTAATCGGTTCGACTCTGATGGACCGTGTCCTTCATTGAAAAAACCTAGTGTGACACCTTCTTTGGTTTAACGAAGTTTGTTGGTCAGAGTTACCTTAAAGAAACCGTGTTAGTTCTATTACTTGATCATTTTTCCGTCGTCTAAGTGAACTATATTTACGCAAGAAAACCGGTCCTACCATTCCTATCGCAAGCAAATATAAATGGCATGAATGACATTAGGTTGACGAGGTTGGCCTTGTTTCACTTTTTTTTTTTTTTTGATACAGGAAAGAGATTAGGCTAGCTTTACACAGAAAACTATCCTATAGCATCCTTGCGGATGAGGTCTCGAAGGACCGCGGCCTTGTTTCACTTTCTTACAAACAATTTTTTCTTCAAAAAATTTATTTACCTTTTTCCAAAATTCATATCATATCTCTATTTTCACATTTTTCAATATAATGTTTTTACCCCAAAACATCACGGTTCAATCCAAAAAATTCTTTTCACCAAGGCCTAAGTTAAAGCAGGTCACTATAATCAATTTCATATGTTTGCATATCCCAATGGACTGGTATGGGCCTACCAGCATCGGCCCAATAATGGAATCGATGTTTCTGGCCCAATCCTGACATATCAAGGATATTTCTCACAATTGTCAAAGTTAAGGCTATTTTCCACAGTCATTGTTAAAAATAGGGTCATCTTTTAAAATTTCCTATGAATTTGTTATCAGTTTATTACACGGATCCGAACCCAGTTATGACTTTAGGTTTTTTTTTGGCCTTTGGGAATTATTATCTGGTGTGTTGACTTGTGAGGCGGGCTAATGTACGACTGTTCCGATCTAGTTCTTCATTACCACTCAAACCCACGCCCCTCGCGCCTCCTTCACCTTTTCTCACTCCAATTTCTCATACGCCTCAACACGAAATCGGAAGTTCTTCAGATTCTCAGGTAAATTCTCCCTACTGTTCTTAATTCATCCCGACTCTCCTGACCTTAATTGAGAGATTTCTGCGTCTGTTGATTTCGTTCTGTGAATTGCGTAGTATGAATCCAGATTTCGCTTCTTCTTTTGTTGTATGCTTTGATTTATTTGATCTGTTCATTCTCTGAATCTTATGGAATTCGTCAGTAATTTTTATATGCTTTTCTGTGTTTCCTCTGAAGATTTGGTAGTTGTCATTTATTACAACTTAGCAATTCCCTAGGTTTCCCTTCCCTCCTTTAATGTTTCGGTTTTGAATTTAGCAATCTTATGATCCAATTGTACCGGATTTGTGGAATTCTGGAAAAATTCAATCCAATTGTTCCAAATCGTGCCGATTCAGCTCAGAAATGCTGTTATATGTGGTTGTTTTGATGAATGCTTCTCGTATACAACCCTAATTTGAAACTTTGATATGCAATTTTCAGTGCGTTGACTATTTAATGTTTTGATCCAGCCTTGGTGATGCAAACATCTACACGTTCTGCTGAAACGTAAATGGAACAAATTATATCCGAAATTGTCTCCTCGAGTATAACTGTACCTCAGCAAACCAAGGAGGCTGAGACAAAGAAGAGGCCTCACTTGGCTGTTGCTGAGTCTCATCCAGACCACATATCTTTGGGAAATAGCATTTGTCTAGAGGGAACCGAGACCGTGCAATCAGTTCAGGAGGCGATATCACCTCACGAGAGCCCGAGCAAGAAGAGGCATAGTTGCAATTCAAGTGACATTGCTACTGATTGCAGCCTCGATGAGAAATCTGTCTCTAAGGAATCTTGTTCTGGTGAAGTTGCATCTCAATCTGGTGTCAGTGATGCATACACTCAGGCAGATGGAGGTAGCTGTACTTTGAGGGACGGGAGCTTACAAAGTTGCCAGACGGAAGAAAGTGAAGCCGCTGACAGCGAATTTGAAAAGCAGATTGTATCTACAGAAGATGAGCACAAACCAATAACAGAGGCCTCATGCCCTTTGGCTGGTTGTTTGCAGCAAGATGGTCCTGCTGAGATTATATTGATGAGCTCTACTGATGCAACTCTTGTATCTGGATCTGAAGAAAGTATGAAAACTGCTACTGAGCATTATTTACCAAAGGATGGACATCCAGTTAACTTATCAAAGGAGAGCCTTTGTGGTGAAAATGCATCCAGAGTGCATAATGTCACAGATGAAGTTCCTGCTCTAGTATCCTCTGAATCAATTCAGTCAGCAGCTTGTTGCAAAGAAGAGAAAGCTTCTGGTAGATCATCTTCCCTAGACCAATCCTATGTATGCTCTGAACAAAGGAATGTTGAAGTTGGTGGGAATCGCAGAAAAAAGCTTCTTATCCTTGATGTGAATGGGCTACTTGCTGACATTGTTGCCAACCCTGCACGGCAATACATGCCTGATGCATGGATATCAATGAAAGCAGGTTAGGTTCGCTTTTGAAAGATATTCATGCTTGATTCTCATCTGTACAGCTCTTCTTTGAACATTTTTTTTCCGGATACATCTAACTCTTTGTACTTTAATTCCAGTTTTCAAAAGGCCCTTCTGCACTGATTTTCTTGAATTCTGCTTTGACAATTTCGAAGTAGGAGTTTGGTCATCAAGAAATAGGTATATCTGAACTCTAGCATTCTCCAGTGATGTTCATACGTGCATGCTTTATTTTATAAATTTGAGCAACAGCTAATCTTTAGTATTTATTCCTGTACTGTTTTTGACAGGAAGAATGTGGACAGTGCTGTTGACTTTCTTATGGGGGACAAGAAGAAAAAGTTGCTTTTCTGTTGGGTGAGAATATATATTTCAAGTATTGAATATTTAGTCTTGAGCTTCTTGCTATATACTCAATGGTTGTGCAGTATCTAGGTGGTTGTTAATATTCTGTAGTTCAAAAATTAACCATTTTTTCAGTACTTTAACTCAAAGAGAATTACAATAAAGAATTAAAGGACGTTGAACAATTTGAAATATTCTCTATATAAATAGACTGCTCATATGTTCTTGTTTGGAGCTTTTTAGTGTCTTTTGTTAAATGGATGATTAATCCCTTTCCACTGTACCTTCATCAGTAACAATGAATTTTTCGTAGGAACTCTTTGAAAAAAGTAACTGTTGAACGTATGGCAGATACTATTAAATTGGAAACGGAGCTGTGATCATCAATAGAGAGTGATATAATATAATGTGTTCTACTGGGACTTGTGAAGTATCAACTCATTGCTATACTATATACCCATTATCGCAAAGCAACATTATGGAATTACAAAATCTTGCGATACTAAGCACCACAACTTTATATCCCGCACACCTGGACTTCAAGTAATGTAGGACACAGCATGTGAATGAAAATTACCCCGGTTTAATTTTTATCTTTCCTTTATTAATTGACCAGTTCTATGCATTTTCATATTATTATAAACCACTGTTGTAGGTTTTATCCTTTTGCGAAGTCTGATTCCAGATTTTGGCCAAATCACAATTTATACCACAAAAACGGGGGTTTACCTTTCAGGTGGTGTTTGACCAGTGTCGTGAGTGTTGCCAATGATGACATATTCAACAAATGGGCGTGACATGGTAGGGACTATTATGTGGTGCCATTGGTGATGCTAAGATCTGTGACATAATATGTTACCTGGCTATCGAGGCTGAGCCAATTGTGTAATTTTATGCCACATCAAAAATGTGGCTGAGACATAATACTTGCAGTTCACTTTCAGCTGCAATTGAGTGCCCTACTTCATAAGTCTCTGCCCTGTCGCACCATTTTTTCCAAATTTTGTTGTTGGCATGAAGCTTGCGAGCCTTGCAGCAATATATGCATGTCTGGGCACTAGCCAAGGTGTTATCTTTATTCCGTGTGGATATTTAGCTTTTGCATGACTAGCCATTTAGAATTTTGCCAATGTGTGACAGTAATATCAGAGAAATACAAGCTATAATTGGTTAAAACAAGTCCTCTCATGCAAGAGTTATGATATTTTCTGCTCTAGGCTTAATTGTGTTTGACAGATTATTGCAAATAGTTGATGCAAGTATAACATTATCAATTCTACTGTGGGCCTATTATGCAGGACCAGGGATACTGTACCGATACTGGCTACACAACTGTTGAAGACAGGAATAAGCCCCTGTTTTTGAAGGAAATTAAGAAGTTGTGGGACAAGGAGGACCCAAATCTTCCCTGGGAGAAGGGCTACTATAACGAGTCTAACACGGTACTAATGGATGATTCACCACATAAGGCCCTCCGCAATCCAGTAAGTGCAAATTAGTGCCTGATACATCCAGATTTTAGATTAAATGTATCTTAAATTCTCTAGTTCAGGGGCCTGTTGTCTCAATAATTTGTCTATACTTTTTTCACTTTGAAATACATGACTGTGATTTTTATTTTGTTTCTACTTTTTGATATAGCCATATACAGGCGTTTTCCCCCACCCCTATGAGTACAGGGATATCAGAGATAACTTATTGGGTAAGACTAGTAAATGAATTGCAGGCTTTCAATTTTTTGTTTAAGTGGTCATTTCATCTTTCTACTGTCTACAAACCAGTTAACCACTTATGCAGTTGGACTGAAATAGATTTAAACCATAACCCTTCTTCTGGACTGAAATAGATTTACTCCTTCAATTTCCTTCATTCCTATAAATCGCTCAGAAGGTTGCAAGTTAAACTAATCCCTGAATTTGGAATTTGGTGGCAGCACGCAGAGGCAAGCTTCGTTTATATCTTGAAAGGCTAGCCAAAGCCGATGATGTTCAGAAATTTATAGCAGAGAACCGCTTTGGTCAAAGGCCAATCACCAAGACAAATATATCCTGGGCCTACTATTCTAAGATCTTCGACGCTGCTGGATCAAGTAAGCCGAAAACAAAGGGAGATGACAATGCAGTTGAACCAAAACATGTTGATAAACAGGAACCGCCTTCTGAACCTTCCGCCTGTAAGGTAGAACCTCCCGTTGCCATCGCGAATTCCCCCAAGTGAACAACGCACGGCTTCACTGCAAAGAATTCACATGGAAGTTTTGATTGTTGTAAGTTTAAACCTGTATCAGAAAGTTTTCATGTAGTGTGTAGCAATTTTTTTGTAGCAGGATGCATCCCCTTGCATTTACAGCTTATTTCTTCCAATTGTTCATTGGACACTTATATACCTATGCTGGAGACTAAACTTAAACCTTTTTTTATTCTTTTGAAGTTTCAAGTTCTTAGCATGAAAGAAACTTTGTAATTTCTGTTTTTCGAACATTTTAATAGCATAAAATTATTAGGACCAAAAAAAAGAAATGAAATGCCCTATATAAGCGTAATATGACCTCGTTTGAATGAACTTTGAACCAATGCAAATTCGAACTAATCGTTATTCGGCCCATGTTCTCAGGCCCATAAGTCGGCCCATATTGAGAGGCGGTGGTTCGTTCTGGTAGAAAGGCGGCGGCGGTGGTGGTTCCGTCTAGTGGAGCCTTACAATGACCGGTCAAATAGACTTGAGTCCCAAACAATAAACAAGGCGATTTTACACGAACCTTCTTTAGACTTTACTCGTCAAAACCTTGAGCCACAAGAAAATCGTCTCTCTCTTGGTACTATATAACCAGCATCTTCCGTATTTCTCTGTCCCTCATTCCTCCCCTTCTCTCTCTGCACTCCCAACCTAAAGAGAGAAAAGCTCCCTCCCACAGACCTCCGGAGAGGAACTCGGACTCACGCTCTTTCTTTCTATCTCTTTTCCGTTCCTTATCCAAGGTATGTCGCATCAATTCCCCCATCAATTCGTGCCCTATTCCGTCTTCGTTCGATTCTTGGACTCATTTCGTCCGTCCATTTGTGGAAAACGATTGTTCATTCCTGTTGTTTGTTGTGTTGTTGATTGTTTCTGTTCGATTAGCGAAATCTGTTGCTGTTGAGATTTGATCTCTCTCGTAAGTAGTTGTTTCCTGATGATGATTGGGCTGTTTTTTTTTCTGAATTTACCACGCTTTACAGATCGAATTGATTTTTGATTTTTTGATTTTTAAGATAGAAGGGGTCGATTGGATTTCCTTCCTCCTTTTTTATTTATGCGTTTTGTGTTTCTGTGTTGATTTTGCCTCTTTTTTTGACGCTAGGGTTTCTAATCGGCGTTTTGTCTGCTTTTGTTCTAGGTCGAACCATTAGTCTAGACTTGGAGGGCTTTTCTTCGGGCTTTGCGTTTGGAGCTATGAGCTCTTCTCAAGTCCGGGTCGACAGGAGGGATAGGCCTAGATCCACGGTGCAGAATGCCCGACAGCAATGGATACCTAGAGGATCTCCAGTTGTGCAAGAGCCGTCTGATCCAAATTTGGGCTTCAACTCGAGCGTTAACGAGTTTAATAATCGTGGACCAGGCCGCGGCTTTGGCCGTCGAGGAGGTAACAACACGTTTGCTCCTAGAGCCCCTAATGGGCAAGGTCAGAATGTCAACTTCAGAAATTATAATGGGCAGAGTGAGGGTGTTCGTTCTAGCAATTTGAATGAACAGGTTCAGAGTATGGGTTCGAGGGGTTATGATGGGCAGGCGGGTGTTCAATCCAGGAATCAGCAGGCTCAGAATGTTGCCTCGAGGGATCATAGTGGACAGGGTTTGGGTGTTGGCTCAAACCATTATAATTCACAGGCTGGGATTCTTGGCCCTAGGAATTCTAATGTGCAGGGCCAGAATCCAAGCTCTAGGACCCGTAGAGGACGCCCCCCGAATCACAGAAGGGATAAAGACGGGCCTAGAGAGTCTAAGGAAAGAGAGAGGATGGAGAAAGATGAATGTAGTGATCAAGGGAAAGGATTGGTGGGAGGAAACAGAGATGTGCCTCAGCGGGTGCAAGAAATTCAGGATAAGCTGGTAAAGGGCACTGTGGAGTGCATGATTTGTTGTGATCGGATTAAAAGGTCTGCGCCGGTTTGGTGTTGTTCAGGTTGTTATGCCATCTTTCATTTAAACTGCACCAAGAAATGGGCTCGTGCACCGACTTCAAGTGATTTGTCTGCAGAGAAGAGTCAGGGATTTAATTGGCGATGTCCTTTGTGTCAATCTGTCCAGCTGACAGCATCCAAGGAGATCCGTTATGTTTGCTTTTGTGGAAAGAGGCAAGATCCGCCATCAGATTTGTATTTGACACCACATTCATGTGGTGAACCATGTGGGAAGCCCCTTGAGAAACAGGTTCCTGGAAGTGATGTTTCTAAGGATGTTCTATGCCCTCATGTTTGTGTTTTGCAGTGCCACCCTGGACCTTGCCCGCCTTGTAAGGCTTTTGCACCACCTCGTCAGTGCCCATGTGGAAAGAAGTTGTTAACCACCAGGTGCTCTGATCGAAAGACTGTGCTTACTTGCGGCCAGCTATGTGAGAAGAGTCTTGATTGTCAGCGCCACCGATGTGAACGCGTCTGTCATTTGGGTCCTTGTGATCCTTGCAAGGTGGAAGTTACTGCCTCGTGCTTTTGCATGAAGAAGACCGAATCCATTCTTTGTGGAGAGATTGCCGTGAAAGGTGAAGTTGATCTGGATAGTGGCCTCTTCTCTTGTAATTCAAATTGTGGGAAGAAACTGGCATGTGGGAATCATTTTTGTGGTGAAGTATGCCATCCTGGTCCATGTGGTGAGTGTGAGTTATTGCCAAGCAGGATAAAGACGTGCCATTGTGGTAAAACATTGTTACAGGGTAAGAGAACAAGTTGCTTGGATCCAATATCAACCTGTTCAAAAACATGCAGCAAACTTCTTCCATGTGGGGTCCACCGCTGTTCTGGAGTCTGCCATGAAGGGGATTGCCCACCGTGTTTAGAGCGTGTCACTCAGAAATGCCGCTGTGGGTCCACCTCTAGAACCGTGGAATGCTACAAATCAATCTCAGCAGATGAAAAGTTTGTTTGTGAAAAGTCATGCGGGCAGAAGAAGAACTGTGGAAGACACCGTTGTAGTGAACGTTGCTGCCCTCTATCCAGATCCCGAAGCACACTTAATAATGGTGATTGGGGTCCTCATCTTTGCTCGATTCCGTGTGGAAAGAAGCTTCAGTGTGGCCAGCATTCGTGTCAATCTCTGTGTCATAGTGGGCACTGTCCTCCTTGCCTAGAAACAATCTTCAGTGACCTCACATGTGCATGCGGAAGAACTTCACTCCCTCCTCCCTTGCCTTGTGGAACACCTCTTCCTTCTTGCCAGTATCCATGTTCAGTTCCTCAGCCCTGTGGCCATCAATCTTCACACAGCTGTCATTTCGGAGATTGCCCTCCTTGCTCAGTACCAGTGGCAAAGGAATGCGTAGGGGGACATGTGGTTCTTAGGAACATTCCTTGTGGGTCAAGGGATATCAAATGCAACAAACTGTGTGGGAAAACAAGGAAATGTGGAATACATGCTTGTGGAAGAGCCTGTCACACCCCTCCTTGTGATACTTTTTGCGGGTCTTCGGAGTCTGGCTTGAGGTCTTCTTGTGGACAGACATGTGGGGCCCCGAGGAGAGATTGTAGGCACACTTGTACTGCTCCCTGCCATCCTTCGTCTCCATGTCCTGATTCCAGGTGTGAGTTTCCTGTTACAATAACTTGCTCTTGTGGTCGGATAACAGCCCCGGTCCCTTGTGATTCTGGAGGAAGCAGCAGTTCTGGCTTTAACGTGGATAATGTTCTGGAAGCTTCTATCATCCAGAAGCTGCCAGCACCACTTCAGCCTCTGGAAACAACCGAGAAGCGAATTCCGCTCGGGCAGAGGAAGCTTGCTTGTGATGACGAATGTGCAAAGCAAGAACGTAAGCGAGTACTTGCAGATGCTTTCGACATCAACCCGCCTAATTTAGAGGCTCTCCACTTTGGCGAGAGCCATGCAGTTTCAGAGGCCCTAAAGGACTTCTTCCGACGCGATCCTAAGTGGGTTCTGTCAATAGAGGAGAGATGTAAGTATTTGGTTCTTGGCAAAGGCAGAGGTGGAAGTAGTAGTATGAAAGTCCATGTGTTTTGTCCAATGCTGAAGGAGAAAAGAGATGCTGTGAGATTGATTGCTGAGAGATGGAAACTTACTGTTAGCTCTGCTGGTTGGGAGCCGAAGCGTTTCGTTGTAATTCATGTCACATTAAAGTCGAAGGCTCCTGCACGCATAATCGGTGGCAAGGGATCTAATGTTGTAAGTGCGCCGCCTTTTGATTCTTTGGTCGACATGGACCCCAGGCTCGTAGTTGCTCTGTTTGATCTACCGAGCGATGCTGACATCAGTGCACTGGTGCTGAGGTTTGGCGGCGAATGTGAACTTGTGTGGTTGAATGATAAGAACGCGCTTGCTGTCTTCGGTGACCCAGCTCGAGCGGCCACTGCAATGAGGAGGCTTGACCGGGGATCAGTCTACCATGGGGCAGCTGTCGTTCAACAAGCTGGCTCCGTAGTAGCAGGGTCCACATCTGGAGCTTGGCGGGGAGCTGTCAAGTCTAACCCATGGAAGAAGGCGGTTATGAAAGAATCGAGTTGGGTGGAAGATTCGTGGGGTGAAGAAGAGTGGGCCCACAGCAACAACTCGTCGGATGCTATTGAGCCCGTTTGGAAGAGGAACGAGCCGCCCATTGATTCTTCGGTAAATCGGTGGACAGTACTAGATGGCGAATCCTCGCCTACTTCTTCCTCCAGGTACAATTCTGGTAAACAGATTCTAGGCAGCTCATTTTCGGGTCAAGAATCAAAGGCTGGGACTTCGAGTTCGGGTGTGAGCAATTCAATGGTTAGGGTGGTACCTTCTGAGACGAATGCAGCAGATGAAATTGCAGATGATTGGGAAAAGGCTTATGAGTGAGTAATCTGGTTTGTTTAAATAATAATGGTTGTTTTGGATCTTAGTACTCTTGCGTATATGTTCTGGTGTTGTTTTCCAGTTTATATGATGCCTACTCTTCTATCAGCTTGTGATTACCCATTTTGATGGAAAACTTGCTGCTACCAAAAAAAAATTCAATGATATGAAAATGAAATATACAATGTAATTTGGGTATTTTGGAGTATGGGAAACCCTGTCATGTTTTGAACCGGAGTTCTTCTGCTATGTATCTGGCCGTTCTTCTGATGTGAAAACCAGCATTTTAGTTTATTCAGCACCACTTTGGTGTTATTATGCTATCCGTTTGGTGGAATTAAGAGAAATGCTTTGTTATATCGTCTGTTCTTTTGTCCTGTAACTTTGTGGTTAGTATTCACATTCACCTAATGTCAAGCTACAGCAACGATAAGATTGACAGCATGCATAGAGGATAAGCATATTAATTATTGTTAAGCCTGTATAGTTGTCAGGCCCAAGCCCAATGTTGTGAATCTCTTATTGGGCTTGTATAGTTCTAAGCCCAATAGTTTGATGCTTTTTTTTTCGTTTTGTTTCCCTGTGTAGCCTAAAACTTGCAAATGATCCAAAATTCATGACTGAATTCAAGTGTCGGCCTCTAAATGTTCAGATTGCTTGAACAATGATTCAATATGAATTAGGTGGGAAAAAACAACTCTTATGCATGATCACAATCATGATCACGTTGCCAACAAAGCTACATCCCAACCACCCAATGACAAATTGTGCAAAACAAATAGCGCCTCCTGATTAAGCTTATCATTAATAAGACTTCGCCATGATGATTATGAACATAAACAATGATTAGTAAATTTATGAGCATGGACCCATCTGCAATTTCCCTGCATTAAATCTCATATCTAATTTTGTTTCGAAGAAAGGCAATTTAATACTATAACCCACCAAAAGTCCTCTCTTACCAAATGCATATGCTTACGATTGTGTCGGGCTCAATAAGTTGGCTTCGGGTCAAGTGGCTTTAAATTTAGTCATTTACTGATATTTTTTTAATCAGAAAAATGACTAAATAACCCTATCCTACATTATTTTTTATAGTTTTGTTGCTTTCCTAGTCAATTTTATTTTCCGGATATTGGGTCTAATTATATTTTTTAAACCGGATAATATAGCGTCTAGTATTTGTCAAATTTGTGGTTGTGGATCTTCATCTAGCATCGTTTTAAGCAAGACAATAACACTTACTACCAAAAAAAAGAGTAAGACAATAACATTGGGTTAGATTTGTAATTATCTACTCATTAACATTCATCCTTCAATCATAAGCTAAGGTATATATCGTTTTCTTCAATGTATGAATTTTGCTTAATTATTTTACAAATTTTGGTTGGTCAGTGAGCCATGTGCAGTAAGATAAGATCACATCTTTATTACCTGGCATTTTTAGCTTCTCTTATTTTCTTCTAACTACAAGACAAATCCTCTTTTAATTCCATTTCACATGCCAATGCAAATCTTTTTTTTAACATAGGTCAAAGATGGAAAGTTTAAATAATCATATATGCACATTGATTTCGAGAGCTAAACTTAGTATTAAGTTTCTTTATAATACCTGGCATAAACTAAGACAAGTGGTGCATATATAAGTGCCTATTGGTTCAATACAAGGGAAAGCACCCATTTTTGTTTCAAGAAGACAATAAATCAATTAGCTACAAAATTAAAACTTCATTGATTAGAAGACCATAGTTATTGGGTAATACAAAATAGTCCGTATCAATGTATCATTATACATTTAAAACCTACGATTATGTCACCTTCAAAATCACCTCGAGAAAAATCTCGAAAGCAACACTTAACATGTCATGTCACGAAGAAAGATAAGTAACATAACCAACTCTAATAGGCTAATATATTACACTAGGATTTAGTTATTCATAGGTCACGATCATGGTTAATTATGTGGTTCTAATTAGCCCAAATAATGCGAAAAAATATCTAAGTAGACAACAATTTAACTGTTTAGCATGGATTAATTTTTAAAAACCCCACCAATGATTACAATGCATCGTCCATAATCCATTCATGTACGTGTACGTCAATATCATACAAATACAACAATCATGTCAATTTAATTTGCATGTGATGTAGCATATTTGCGTTCATGTCGATTTAATTAAGGTCAATTTTCATTGTTGTGCTCATTAATTACTTAGCTAAGGAGTAACCCATTGAGGATCTTACTTTATGTATGTTTTGTGTTTTTAAACAATATATAACATGCCGGTTTTAGCTCGTTGTCGTCCAATTATCGAGGAAAAAACATTAACTAAGATTTGTGGGGTTTCAAAACATTCGTAATACGTATGGAATTTATTCACACATCCCTAGCAAAGTTTTCATGTCGTTCGAATATAAGAGTTAAACTACTTTGTATATTATGAATGAGTTTGTTTGGCTCTAGTACGTCATACGTATAATTTATATACCTATAGCTAGTGTACGTAGTGGCGCCAATTAGCTAGCCGTAACACCACATTTTGCAATTCAAATTACGTGTATAAACTATATATTAATTTTTTCGGCTTAGGTAGTGTATAGGTTATATTTAAAGAGTCATAATTTTTCCATTGATCATATAAAGAGTAAATCAAACTACTTTATATGTTAAAAAGATGTTAGTAGTAGTTTTAAAAAGCCTGGATTGTTATCTTTGTCGATTCATCGATCCTATCTTACCGAATGAGCGTAACTTAGAGGTACAAGAATGTCCGAAAGTTATAGCTTTAATCAAAGTTACGAGTTCAAAACTTGTTGTCGAAAATGGATCTTAGTTGCCAAAGAAAGAAGAAGTTTGGAGGTTTTCATACTTGGCGTCATAGATCAAACTCTAACATAATCCGTGTGACAAACCTATATATCAACATGCAATACAATACGGTACGTACGTGATTATGTATACAATTTACGAGTTTATAAATCGTGGCTAGCTAGTTATCTAATTACTCTAGCTATATACACTATGTGTATAATTTATACGATATGGAATCAATTAATAACTCATTTCGTACGGCTATCTCAAACTTAATTAAAGCATTAAACCAACAAGGGTAAGGATTAAATTACATTATTTTTTGAATTAGCTAGAAAACAAGAGTTTCAAATTCAACCAAAGAATTCAAATTCTTAGTTGAATACGTTTATTGTTTTTTTTGTGTGTGTGATAGAGAGCAGGATCAAGTTTGTAATTAATTGGTTGGTCTAAAAACACTCTACCCATTATGGTTGAAAGCTATAATTAGATAATTACAATAAACTATGTTGTTATTCAAAACTCTTCCAAATAAAGCAAACTGATCGAACAACTTGATTTGAAATCTTGATAGGGTGAAACCATAAATATTTTAAGGTTTAACCATCAAATTAATTGAAAAGGGTTATTCTTTAACCATTGAAAAGGGTTATTCTTTTCACCAAATCTTTCTTGCTTTGCACGGATCCTTTTTCATCTCACCATTTCTATATATTCTAAATTATACAAAAAGCTTCGCAAATTAAGGACTTATTAAATGTGACCCACTTCCGTTGTAGTAGTACACTTTACATAGACATTTTATACCATTAATATGCAAAATTCTACCCAAGCGGTACGTGTACATATATAGACACCCAATAAAATTAAATTAGCAATTATTGGGTTACTTTTCTATACTAGTAGTAGGAGTAATACTTTAATGTATATTACAGATTACAGAATCTGCATGAAACAGCAGCGATAACAATCATTATCATGCAAACATATGTGTGTATGTAATTGTCTGTCGACGTTTACAAAAATCATTAGAAAGAAGATGACGTAGAGAAAGTTGGTAACTTTTAATTTGCCTGGTGTCTTGCACGGCAAAAATAAGTGGTGTCCTTGTAGTAATTACGGTATAATTACACAATTATTAGTCAAAAAAAGTGGAGCATTGATTAGTGTATGATTAATTGATTATAGTGATGTTTTTGTTCAACTCTTTAAATAGTGTGCACTTTGATGAATTCATTGTTTTTTTTCCCGAGTACGCACTCATATTTCACCCCCCAAAAAAACTTTGACTAAAAAAAAAGAAGTTGTATTATGGCTAAAGCCGAGTTGCCTTCATTTTGGGTCATTAAAAGCAGTAACGCCCGTGACACTGAGAGTGATTGAACCAATTTGAGATATATATTGTCTTGCATGGTGAGGATTTTTTCCGTACAAACAAAAATAACAAGTATATATGTACTGTATATATTTTATAAGGAAAGTGATTAGAGTCGTCGAAGTACTAAGCATCCACAAAGGATGTCAGTTTTCATGAGAATGGGCAAACCGTCCTCTTGGAATCTCGAACCCGAAACCTTATAATAAATCCATAAGTGTTCAACCACTGAACTGATACGTCAAGTACGATAAATATATATACTGATTGGGGTAACCTACTAGTTTTGTTTTCTTTTTCTTATGGTTGGATAGTGCCTTTGAGTTGTTATAGTGCCTTTGAGTTGGATATGACCCCTACATAAATTTTGATGCATTTTAAGTAAATTCAGTTATGATCGTCACATACTGAGTTTGAGTTTCATTTGGGTCTTTCGGGCGCACCCCCTTTGCGTAAGTCAGGGGTGCCCCCATCCTGACCCCCAGATCCTGCGTTTGCGGGTTTTCCCCTTGGTAAATGATGATGATGATGATGATGATGGTTGGATATATTACACGGATTACAATAATATACTAATTAATATTTGTTTCAAAGATTATAAAAACCATATATGATTTGAGTCAAATACGACTCTTAATCTCGTTTAATACCATGTGTGACTTAAAACTGTGTCAAAGCATATATATGATCCCAGTACGGACACTCGAGTTCAAAATTCATTGATATACTACTACCTCTGTCCCAGGGAGTTTGGCCAAAATGGCCATTTGCACATGGATTAAGAAACTAATCATTGGAGAGAGAGGAATGAGAAAGGTTAATCATGCTTAATTTTTTTAATATCATGACTGATCTAGTTTTGTAGAGAAAAAAAATTAAAAATATTCCTACTTATTTTTTGTGTAAATTAAATTAATTGTTGTATATAAACATTTTTAAATGGAATGAATTATTGAAGAGAGAGGAATGAGGAAGAAAAAGTTGATAGAAATGGTAAAAATGATTGTAGTTGTTTGTTGTTGTAAGGGTAAAAGTGTAAAAGTGGTGTGATATAAATGGAAAGATGGACAAACTTCCCGGGACGCCCGATTAGGAAAGGCGGACAAACTCTCCGGGACGGAGGGAGTACTTTTTTTAAGCAAAAATGATATAGTACTACTAGTAATTAACAAAAAATGAACAATAAATTAAAAGCATTCTGAAATTTCTGATGGATCTAGGCATTTAATCACGTAGGAATTTATGGAGGAGTTACCCTTTGCGTAATGGCAGCTTCACATGCCATGCTGAATTGCTGATACAGACAACTCCATCTCACCCCCCACATGCAAAGCCCTCAAACTGAGAAGGACCCTCTTTTAATTACCATTTCTTTATTTTGACCAAAAAAAATTTATATATTGGGTTTTACAAAAAAAAATGTTTTTTTTTTTGATCTGAAAAAAAATGTTTTTATTCTACGTACGTTTCTGCTAGATTTTAGCCCAACTGGTGAAACATTTATTCGTAAATTAAATGTGCATGCACCATGCTTGACCTTAACTTCGTCCAAAAAATTTAAATAATCTTAGGTCACCGAATATATTGTTTTATAATTAAACTGAAGATAATGTATAAGTATTCTTTCTTTCTTTTTTTCAATTATTAATCCTGCCAGTGCCATATACATTAGTTCAATCAAGGAAGGCTGTAAAAATATGGATATTTTAACCACAAAAAACACAGCAATAAATTCATGGTACGACATTTAGTTAACATGTCCCAAATAGGGGGAAAATGTATAATTAAACAAATTAAAAAGCCTTTTAAATTGTACATCACATGATAGAAGAAGCCCCAAAATATCTAACCGCATACCATGAGAATTCTCCTTTTTTCAACCCAAAAAAAGAAAAGAAGAAGAGAATTCTATTTCCTTTAATTTTATAAATCAATCAAAATTAGATATTAGGATCTCCGTGAATACCACGTGGATTCGTTTAGAATTGCGAAAAGCGAATAATCTGAAATCTTTTTTTTTTTTGGGAGCAACGCCATGAAATCTTGAATACAAGACATCGTACTAAACTCATATGTTTAGGTATGTTGAGTTGGTAAAAAAGAAGAAGAGGGGTGACAGCGTCACATGACAAAGCAAACAGCTCTAGACCCACTCACCCAATCATCCCACATGCATGTGATGTGTCACAACACAATGGTGACAATGCCCAGGCCACCTCTTTTATTAGGAATCTTTATTATCAATTTTAATATCCTTATTACTCAATAACAATAAGCTGTTGATATATACATACATATATATATATATGGTTAATTTATGGACATTTGTTACAAATAATGCACTACATTTAGATTCACCCATCAGATATTTCATTTTCAAATGCAAATAGTTAAATTATAGTACTACAAGTATGTTAATTAATGTGTTTTTGGACAGTCGTAAGCGTCATATATATTAAGAATCTTAATTTCAAAAACAAGCGTTGTAAAATGAATCAACAACATTCAAGTAATAAGCGTCTTTGGGTAAAAAAAAAAATAATAGAAGCAATCAAAATAATCTTTGCAATTCATAGCTTTTACAACAAAACTATAACAACAATAAATATTAGGGAGCTTGTTGATAGAAAAGATAAGGTATATAGTAGTCGAGACTCAAAAATCAAATATTTATGATAATAATATGTTGTAATGTCAATATAATGTAAAGTGACTCTATTCGACTTAATTTGTTTAGGTTTCGATTATATCTTAATTTGTTAGGCTTTTTTTTATATTGAATTTCAATTATTGACATTTCGAACGGATATAATAGAACTAACGAGTCGGATTGTATTTGGATAAGTCTACATACCTTCCCTACACAAAATTTCTATGTAAACCTATAAGACGACTTTGCTATCAATAAAAACAATATGTCAACGTTTTCAAGTTTTTGAGTCAATATATATATATGTATTTCCTCCGTTTCAAAATGCATGACCATTTATACTTTGTACATATATTAACAAAAAAATGGTATTCCTATATTACTCTTATCAAATGTAGGGTTAATTATTTGTTTGAAGAAATATGAAAAAATATAATAATTATGATAAAGGTAATTATTATGGGTATAAATGGAAAGAGATGAGAAAAAATGTGAAATAAACATGTACGGAGTATTATGAAATAAGAAAAAATGAGCATATGATCATTTATTTTGAAATGGATGGAGTATTTTTTGTGAGTGCGATATATACATTTTTTTGAGTCGAATACGGTCAGAATTACTTACTATAGAGGGAAATTACGGATTTACCCGTTTCAATTTTCTTGGCCTCGACAATTTAAAAATATTTATACTCTTCATCAAAAAAATAAAAAATATTTGTACTCCTTTTTCAGCTAAAAGTTCTTTTTTTCCTTTTTCCAAGAGGGAAAAAAAATAGCCGCGTTTAATTGTCTGTACTCTGAAAGTCCAGTACAACTCTTCCCCCTCTCTCCGATCCTCACCGTCTCCACTCCTCTCATTCTTCACATCAACTTGCTACGCAGGCGAAGACGATCTGCGAGCGGTAAAAACCTCCATTGAAGGCCTTCAGAGAAGCGGAGAAAGAGCTCTTCTCGTCGGTGTGAGGAAATCGATCTTCCAATTTCCGTGTCGGTGGTGAATTTTGGCCGGCGGAGGAGGAAGACCGGTTGGATTTCGCCGGATTGGAATGAAGATGAGAGGAAATGGTGAAGAGAATGAATGGAAGGTGGCCGGTGGATGTAATTGCTCCTGAACTCTAGCAACAAAGCGTTCTACACCACTAGCGTAAAATCGGTGCTCCTCAAGGTGGATGGATTTGGGAATCTCGAGCTGTTTGGTTTAGGTTTTTTGCAGTTCCGAACGATTTCTGAGGACTCGTCTTGTTAATGTGAGTTCCTCTTGACTGGATTGCACTTTTGGTGGGAGTAATATGCTCAATTTCAGTTGGAGTTCATCTTGATTTTTTAGGAAATTTGTTGCTTATGAATCTTTTGGGAAATCCAGCCTGATTCGATTCTTCTGACCTCATATGTTCATTTAATCACTATGGTCTGTGGATGGCCCATCTGTGCTCCTTTTTGTTAGCATTTGGATCTAAGCCATTTGCTGTTGTTTATTAATCCTTACTATCATTATTGAATATGATGATAATCATTGTTTATTGTATAGGTGATTCAGCTTCTGGGCCTGATTATAACAGGGACTGCCATTTTGTTTACTAGAGGAAAGGATTGCTGGTTTCTTGACTTCTAGACCTTGGAGTTGCCTCTGAATCATCCAAATTCTGTGAGAGGAAAGCCTGCAGATGGCTGCGAAGTTGCTGCATTCGTTGGCTGATGATAATCCAGACTTGCAGAAGCAAATTGGATGTATGACTGGAATCCTTCAAATCTTTGACCGCCAGCATATTGGGAGGCAGCTTAGTGCGCAAAACCACAGAAGGCTTCTTCCTCCAGGTAGCCTACTCAGTTTTTTTTTGTAGCTAAGTTGATGTAGTTTGGTAGTGCATAGTTTGGAATATAGGGGAAAATGTCAACCTGTACACTGAATTGTTGTTTTGGACATTTCAGGGTGATTTTTTTTGTTAGTTTCATTATCACACCATGGGTGTCAATGCAAATTGATCCAATGATGCATGTCTTCTTTTGCTTTTCATGTTAAGTTTCATAGGTGCCAGTTCATCTTGGCAGATCATAATGCAAATTTGTTAATAATGTAGGGTACAATTGGTTTGGTCTTGGTTTCAGTCTTATTTGGGATCTTTAGCTGCAGAGTATCAAGGGCAGGTTGAAAATGTTGAATTGACTTCTTAACATTGTGTCTGTCTTGATTAGAAAACTTCACTGAAATCATCAGCTTCAAAAAGAGTCATTCTTGTCTTTGTTTTCTTTTTATTGTCATAAAATCAATACCATCTTTCTTTTGCTTCGAATTTTCCTGTCTAAAGAGTTTCGTTGCTTTGTCCACAGGAAATCCCCAGTTTAATAATGCCAACCTTGGTGCGGATTCTAGTAACCCATACAGGCGAGACACTATGGTATAAAATTGGATATGAGATTTGTTTTTTACTTTTTGGGTTATATTCAGTGTGTTTGATGAAAGGAAAGCTTGGATTTCTGTTCTGGCCTGTGTGATATAGACAGCCTTAACTTCTCTTCACCATCTTCTTGAAGCTCACTTATATACTTCAAAGGCATTATTATCTGTTCTGGTTTTTATGAGTATCTTATTTGAAACTTCCAGTCATTTACAGTTATCATTAAGTAGAATTACAAATTATGAAAGAGTATATCATAAGCTTAAGCATCTGTTATTATGGGATGTGTATTGAACTAAATATCTTTAAATGGCTCTATAGTCTGATAAATTTTTTGTTTTGATAATTCTGATCTTCTCAAAAAATTGTAACTGCAGGAAAGGACTCCAAACAAGTATACTAATGACAAAAGATTGTCTGCTGAATCATCCAGGCCGTCTTTCTCATCATCTTCCCGCTCATCATCATTTTCCTCCCTTGATTGTGGTAAACTAGGCCATCCAGATCCATCATCTTTGGACCGTATCATCTTCCCTGACACACCCTCTAGTGATCCAGTCATAACCCAACCAAGTCCCAGCCCAAAACTAGGAAGACTCTCACTTGATCTTCGGGATGTGGTCAAGGGATCAATGCACAGGGAATCTAGGGTCTTATCAGTTCAGCAACACATGAAAGAAGATGAAGCGGGTCAAATGTCAAGGCCCAGAGATTCACCTCGTCCAGCAGATCTGAAAGAGTCTATCAAAAATCTTGCTAAACGTCAAGAAGCTTCTAGATATAATTCTGATAAACAACATGCAAGATTGTCATATGAAACTGTAAAGGATGGGCCTTCACTTTCAGTCTCAAGAGATGCTCGTAGGTACTCTTATGATGGGAGGGACATAAATCGTTTGTCTTTTGAGCCACAGGAAATTTCTAGATCCAACCCAAGAATAAATGAGCTCCCAAGACTCTCATTGGATAGTAAAGAGAGCTCCATGCGAAGCTCAAGCTATGATGATAGCTATAGTGGAGATTTCTCCAACACAAAGCAATTATCTCGTCCTCCTAGTGTTGTAGCAAAGTTGATGGGTTTGGAGACTTTTCCGGATAATAAACCAAATAGGGATGGTCAAAGTGGTTCAACTATCTCTTTTGAAGACTGCCGTCACCATACAATGCATTTGAAACCATCCGATGTATCTAGGCCAAATCGGCTTCCTGTCTCCCCAAGGAGCTCAAAGAAGGAGCCGACTTCACCCCGGTGGAAGAATGCTGAAATGAGACCAATTTCAACTTCAAAGTGTTCAGTTGAACCGGCCCCGTGGAAGCATCTTGATGGCAATCGTACTTCTCAACAGCAAGCACCAAGACGGCTAAAATCCCCAGAAAGTACTTCAAAATCGTCTCCATCTGTTTATAGTGAGATAGAGAAAAGATTGAAAGATATCGAGTTCAAACAATCTGGAAAGGATCTCAGAGCTCTGAAACAAATATTGGAAGCAATGCAGGCAAAAGGACTCTTAGGCATGTCAAAGGAAGAGCAGAATTTAAATATGGGAGCTAAAAGAGAAGAGGACCAATCATATACGGGTCTAAGCATAAAGTCTGCCTTTACTAATCCAAATGAACCTCATAGGAATCATTCTGGTGCATCAGCACCCAGGAGAACTAGTTCTAAAGCTTATGAATCACCCATTGTGATTATGAAACCTGCAAAACTTGCTCAGAGATCTGGTATTCCGGCTTCCTCACTCATTCCAATTGATGGGTTGCCAGAACTTGGTTTGCAGGGAAGATCAATTAACCGAAGACAATCTAAAGATCAATCTTCTGGAGAAAGTCAGAGGGAGAACACCGCTAAAAGGCCCATTGACAGAAAAGCAAACAGCAGAACCTTGAGAGATGCTCAAACTTCAACAAGGGCTCAACGGCTTTCTAGTGATAACTCTATTAGCTCCTCCAAGAACATAGGATCCACTAGTCCGAGATTGCAGAAGAAGCTTGAATTCGATAAGAGATCTCGTCCACCAACTCCTCCAGACTCTGGTAAATCAAGAAGGCAATCGAATCGCCAGTCTACCACTGAAGCTGGTAGTGGGTCCCCAGGTGGCAGGCGCAGACCAAAGCCAAATGTTGTGCAGCAAAACACTGATCAACTGAGTGAAGTAAGTAGCGAGCCTAGAGATATCAGTAGCCTGAGAGATGATATATCTATGCAGTCTTCTGATGGTGCTGCAACTCCGGAGCCCAAGAGGGTTGTGGAAGTAACTGAGCGCCAGATACTACCCCTTGAATCTTTGCAGTACCCAGATGCTAGTGAAATAAAGACGGTTAGTGCGATGGATTGCCTTGGGAATGTTTAGTCAGTCTTACTTTGTTTTGTGCTGATTAGTTTTATGCATTTTCCTTTGCAGAATTCAAGCACCAGATCAAGTGATGATGACTTTGGGGAAGAACTTCCTGCTATTTCTCCTGAGCACCCCAGTCCTATCTCTGTTCTTGATGATTCGGTGTATAGGGAAAATTCTCCACCCCCTGTGAAACAAACATCACATGACCTTGAAGGTAAAATGTTTTCCCTACTATTGTTGGAACTTGCTTAAGCAATCTTATCTGCCAACAATAACTTGTAAATACACGCATTGGAGACTTCCATAGATAACATCAGAAACAGAATAATTAGGCCATAGTAATATAACATTGCATTTTCCTGCTTTACATGAATGAATCATATTCTGGAGAGAATCAGCAGCTATGATATGTAGTATATGTTTGTTTTCAAATCGTTTGATAAAAGATAAAATTAGTTGCATTTAACCAAATATTCTTCCTGATTAATCATGAACTTTTGCATTACACAGGCATTAAAACCAAGACCATAGAACAGGACTTCGGATCTGGTTTCTCGCCAGAGATCAACCGTAACAAGCTGCAGAGCATCGATAACTTGATTCAGAAGCTAAGACGACTGAATTCTAACCATGATGAAGCAAACACAGATTACATTGCATCCTTATGTGACAACTCAAACCCAGATCACAGATATGTGTCAGAAATACTCTTAGCTTCTGGCCTTTTACTCAGAGATCTCAGTTCCGGGTTATCCACCTTCCAACTCCACCCTTCTGGCTACCCAATCAACCCAGAGCTATTCCTAGTATTAGAACAGACCAAATCAAACAGCCTCATTTGTAAAGCCGAGCGCAGCCAGCAGAAATTCCACAGGAAGCTCGTCTTTGACACCGTCAATGAGATTCTTTCAAGAAAGTTGGCTTCATTGGCACAAGATTCCGAACCATGGTTGAAACCTAATAGACTGTCTAGACAGAGGATTAATGCTCAAAAGCTTCCAGCAGAGCTATGTGCTGAGCTGGAGCAGTTGGAAGCTTCTGGAAGGCGAGAATCCAGCTTAGAGGAAGAGGACGATTCGTTGAAAACGGTTTTGTGGGAGGATGTAATGTACAGATCAGAGAGCTGGACTGATTTTCATGGTGATATCTCAGGAATGGTGTTGGATGTTGAACGATCCATTTTTAAGGAATTGGTTAACGAGGTTGTGATCGGTGAGGCGTCTGCGTGTCGCATGACGAAGCCCAGCAGACGACGCAGGAAGCTGTTTTCCAAGTAACTGTTAACAACTCTGATTCCATAATCCTTACATTTCCCTTTTGATCTCTTTTGGGTGAGATTATATTATTACTTTTGGTGGGAGTAGGGGCTGCAATTGTGCAAATGCAATATGCTATGGCTAGGAAGGAAATTTATAGTTCTTTCATTTCCCTTCCTTGTGGGAGGGGAGGAAGAAATCTTCGAAGTTTGTGTGTTACAAAGTGGGAATGGATTGAACTATTAAAGAGGACGGATATCAAATTTCTTTGGCATTTGATGATATGTTGAACCAATCTCGTGTGGATATGAAGTTCTAATTTAATGAAAACCGAACCATCATCTCACACTCTCACCCCTTGTGTTTGTTTTGGTGTACGAGCTACAAATCTACAATGGATTCGTTTTTGTTAATATAATAACATTTTTGTTGTTTGGAAAATGTAAAAAAAAATCAGTTTTGAGCTTCCTTTGAATTGTTTTATCACTAAATCGTGCTGGATTATTTTAAATAGATTTTCAAAGAATCCATTAGGCTTTTTTATCTCAAGCTGGTTTTTTCGCTGCCAATTTATTTTCCCTCCTCAAGTAGATTATGGCAGCTTAAAAAAACCAGCTTGAGATAAAAAAGCTACATGAAATAACCCAAATTGACCTAGCTCGCTATCTTAGACCTATATCTAGATAATTAATTTAAACTAAAAGCTGATAAATTAGCAAAATGTAAGCATTTCAAGCTTGAGTGTATTGATTAATATATGTACGCCCTTAAACTTACTGTACTTAATTATGGCATCATTATAAGCGCGCTGTTAAACAGTTGAGTCTGATCCAAAAATGAGGGCTGATTCCCAACTTAGAAAAATGTGAAAAAAATAACCTGACTTAGGTGTTGATTAATCAGTCTGTTAAACGGCATTATTGTAAAAGAATCCTAATTTTCAAAGAAGACAAAAATTCTTAAAATGTCATTATATCTACTCAAAAGAGCTCACTTTGCATTGATTAATTTTGAGTCGGTAGATTTTACAGGAGGCCCATAAATTAGGCCCAAAATACTTTCTTTAGGCCCATATGTATAGGAATTCACCAGAGGATCCGTCTCTAATACGTACTTGAAACATGTTGTATATGAAATTACATTTTTATGAACCAAACATGGCCTTACAAATTTTGAGGCCTGAACCTAGAAGAATAAAAACTATTGCTAGCTGAACATATAGCTGGAAGTCAACTTGAGAATTTTAAGATGGCGTCAAATCAAAAACTATGACCTGCAATGAAATGGTGTCAAATCAAGGCAATGTTACGCAATGAAAAATTACCCAATATATATATATATATATATATATATATATATATATATTTCTTTTTGGTCGAATTACCCAATATATATTGTAATTCTGTAAAGTTAAGAGATTTAAAAAAAACTGTTTCACAAATGGCTATGTTAGAGAACTTCCAGAACGAACCCCTATCCATTGGCTTAAGTTTTTGGGGTAAAAGGTGGATCCCGATCTTATATACGAAATGACTAGATTTACCCGATACGTCGTTCAGTTCTCTCGGCCCACCGGAATCTCAAATGGCTATGTTAGAGAGCTTCCCACATCGGGACTATAGAACGAACCCCTATCCATTGGCTTCAACTTTTAGGGTAAAAGGTGGATCCCGACCTTATATACGAGATGACTAAATTTACCCGATACGTGACTCAGTTCTCTCGGCCACCAAAATCTCACAGGCTCTATCTTAAAAAATTAGCTGTTAAATACACCATTTGAAGCCTAATAAAATTTACCCATAAACTAACCTCCTCACTCACAGACTAAAAACCAGTGAATTTCGGTTTGACCAGATTGTACGTATATATACATTTTTTTTTGATCTGATGTACGTATATATACATGCATGTCATTCTTCACGTTCAAGTGGTGGCATAAACAGCAGCCTTTCCTTAACTTACCAACATGTAACTTTTCTTTACTCTCCCTTTTTCAGCAATATGTGTCCGTATAATGTTGGTGTGGTTGCAGATCGAGTGTTTTTGTAAACTGTAAAAGTTATTATGAGAATATATCAGGCGACTACAGTCACAACACTACAACTTCTCTGTTTGTTACAAACGTACATTCTCAATTATAAGGGCTGCTTTCATAACATGAAACGCGACAAAAGAATCAAATTTACGTACTTGAGAGTTGTTTTTTTCCTTCAATGAATGGACGTAGATAACTTTGAAATCTTTTTGAGGTTTATAGATACCAACATTTTTGTTTTCTAAATAAGTGTGGGTTGTATTGTATATATGATTTGTATCGATTTTATGTCAACTTTTTCAAGTAGACATAGGAGGTATATTTAATGTGTTGTATTACGATTTACAAGTTGTATGAAAACTCAAAACTAGCTAGTTTGATAATCTATATATAATCATGGTAGAAGGCATTTACAATCGAATATCATGCGGATAATTTTGTTGTTATCATTTCATATAATGAGAATATTTCACATTTTTCATATTTTTTGAATGGAGAGTACGTCGGTCATGTCTAACTTACGTGGTAACGAACTATTTTTATTTTGTCCGAAATGTACAAAAAAAAGCTACATGAAATAACCCAAATTGACCTAGCTCGCTATCTTAGACCATCTAGATAATTAATTTAAACTAAAAGCTGATAGATTAGCAAAATGTAAGCATTTCAAGCTTGAGTGTATTGATTAATATATGTACGCCCTTAAACTTATTGTACTTAATTATGGCATTATTATAAGCTGTTAAACAGTTGAGTCTGATCCAAAAATGAGGGCTGATTCCCTATTCTTCAAAAAAAAAAAAAAACATAGGTGTTGATTAATCAGTCTTTTTTATCCTATACCCTGACTTACCAACCATATAGAAATTTGTGAAAAAATAACCATTGGTAAACTATAAGGGAAAAAATAACCATTTCTACACACATTAATTAAATATAGTAATGAATATTGATAAACAATTACAACACAGCATACTCAATCTTGCACAAAGCCTAACACACTTTGGCACACACCAATATTTAGATATTATCTATATCTGTAAATCGATACAAACATCAATTTATACACACATAAATCACGCCTTAAAAATGTCTTACCTGCGGAATGTCTCATCATAAACAGCCATTGTAGGTTATACAAGTACTAATTAACCGATCAATGAGGCCAAATCAAGCTTATTTGAGTCATTGTACGTGCAAGTATAACCAATTATTTGTCACCTTTATCTTGTTGCTGGCCAGCATTGCTCATGTGCTCATGGGGCACGAAATCTCTCATCGTGGCCGAACCATAACCATTCGGTAGATGAAACCGAGCATCGTGTTGTGGGAAGAGAGTCGATGAGGTTGCCAATGGCGGACAAAAGAACAGTTGGTGTGTACTAGAGTAGTTACTATTGCTACTCAACTGAGGATCTTCGGTTTGATGATGAGAAGGTGCCAAAGACGACGTTGATCCATGGCTTCCAAATTGCGCCAACGAAAGATTTGATGGATCCCAATGGTACATGTTGCCATAAGGCGCCATTAATCCCGCGCCATTCATCAAGCCCGGTAGAAATCCGTTGCTTCCGGGCATTGGAAAGAAGCTTTGAGCACTTGCACCAACACCAACACCATTCTGATCAGCACCACTTGGTTTCCGATTCCATTTGTTCATCGTCTCAAGACTCGGGTCCATTGGCTGGTCTTCGTTATCCTCCTCGCCCTCATCCTCGTCTAGATCCACATCATCATTGATGTTGATCCCTTCCTTGTTGTCACTAGTTGCCCCTTGCTTCATCAGGGTCAGGTTCGCGTCCAAGTATGGAGTAAACTGATGAGCCTCGGACACGAGGGAGCTAGAGCTATTTGCCAAATGACCAAATAGGGCTTGTTGGTGAAAGTCGAGAAAGTTTCCGGGTGGGATTTGGAGCGGAGGGAGCTTATCAATGTCGAGCTTCGTTGCATCAAGGAGCCAATCAATGACCTTGCTCGGTTGGCTAAGGCCGAGCCTGTCTTGGAGGTCATAAAGCTGGATAGCTGTTGGGACCGAGAGTCGGATTCTTCGGTCCCTTAGGCCCCGTATGGTGCACACTTTGCTATGGCGGTCCTTTCCTCCAAACGTACGCGACACTCGTACGATTCTCGGGTTCTTGAAACCGGCCCATTGCCTCGAAGTTGTGGTGGCCGAGGAGGAAGAGGCTGCTCGGGCTAACGCCTTCGAGAGCTTGTCATTTTCGTTGGCGTCTTCTATGTTGGAGCGAATGCCAGATTTGTCATCTGTTGAGGTGTTCATGATCTTCTTCTTCTTGTATTGAATGAAACGCTATCGCTCATCATTGATCTTTCGTTATCCTCTGCATGAAATAAGCACGGTTTAATCGGTTTGTAGATTTAACTACAGACCGTCTAAGCAAAACATAAATAGATAAAATACTAGTAACTAACCAAAAAAAAAAACTTACATAACACAACTTTGATTTGGACTTATATATTCACAACTGATAATAATTACCAATTGGAGATTAGGGTTTTTATGTTCATGCCTGAATCAGTGTATGCAACTATAGCAAATATAGAATGAAATTCACCACCAAAGATAAAGGACCCAGGAAAAAAAACCCTAATTTAGAGAAATCCATTGCCTTTGCTAGATCTGAACATATATCTACATAAAGCAAGCGAGAATGTGTACAGATGAAATTAGTGTTTTTAGCATATATGAAGAGGGGGCTAGGCCATAGCTTAGCAAGTGGACTTAGCTATAAACTTACATGAAACTGAGAAAGGTTCTCCATAAATGGAAACCTTGGATTTCTGAGCTATATTGGTGTTGCCCAGATTCAGGGAAGGAAAGGGAAACTGATTGCTGTTGTTGTTTGCAGACTTAAATGAGGCAAAATCTAACAAGTGGGTGATTGAGGAGTTTCAATCCGGGGAATTTGGATTTGATTGATTAATGAATTGGGTGAACGGAAGAGTTTTTCTCTTTCAGGGGCGTAGTGTTTCATAATTTTGGGGAAAGAAGAGAAAGAGAAGAGAAGAAAGAAGAACACAAGTTGAATAAAGATATACCCGAATTTTGCCATGGTTTTGTTTTTCTTAAATTTCTTTTTTGATTTCTCATATTTATACATTTAATTATAATTTTTACGAGTGATTAAAATAGGCTTATGTGTTGAGTTTAATACTTTTTTTTGTGCTCGATCTTACGATTTAAATTTATTAAATTTAGTTGGTAGGCGATGAGATTCGATTGTAAGTCCTAACTAGTTTAACCATGTACGGGTAATGTGATTATAAATCCAATTTAATATAGATATGTAATGTCAACAATCATGTTAAAATTATAAGATCATATATATTTATCTTCGTATTTTGATTAGTGATTTTTTATCAATAGTAAATCAACTCATAATATAAATAAGTTGAATTTGTTTAAAATTACTTTATGATAAATATCACGTTTTATTAAATAGTAATATTTATGGGAATATTATAACTAATTCTTGGTAAGTGATAATTTATAATTTTCGGGATAATTCATAAATTTTGGTAAATTTTAATTAATCAATTTTTATTGGATAAGATTATATGAGATTCTAACTACCTAAATTGTATAAAAGAGGGCCCGACTAATTATTTTATTGTTGAAATGACACGTGGCGCAAATTTTTGTGAAAACATTGTCTCCGCTTTATACTATAGGCAGTATAGATCTCTTCTTCTGTTCCGTTTAATGACCTAATTAATAGGCCTAGGTTCATATGAAAATGTAGATTTGGCAAGTATGAATGCAATCTTTGTAAGTTAGAAGCCACTTAAGCTAGCTAGCTAGCAAATTAAGTGGACATCATATATAATACGGAACGTATCAATTAAAGTCTAAAATGATCCGGAAGATAAGAAGAATTTGGGTGACATTTTTATTAACAAATATAGTATAGGTAGTAGTACGAAAATACGCATGGGAAATGAAGGGGAAAGAGGAAGGAATGGTCGCCTTCAAGACCCATGTGGCAACTGAACCCTCTCGACACACCATTTTATGTACAATTCATACATGCAAACACAAACATCGCTATCCCTCTTTATATGTGTGTGTATACAATCTTCCGTTCCTCTTCTGGAAAATAAAGGAATTCCAGAGATATGAATTAGAGTGAAATAATGCAGGATACGTACGTTAATTAATTAAGTACTAGCTGGATTTTTTAGGTAATTTTGGCTTAATTTTTCGCCTCCAAATTAAAATTAATTTTTTCTACCAAAAAAGAGCACTAGCTAGTTAATAAGGTCGATTTATGTAGAGTTAGATAGCATCCAAATTGTATGTCACTGTTGAGATCACGAACTTATTATAAGTAGATTGAAATAGGGACCATCCTAATTCCCTAGCTGTCTAGCTATATATATGTATTTATGCACACACATGCATCTTCTTTGGTACTATAAGATTTCGATTTTTTTTTCTAATATATAATATAATGAATCCATATACTACAATCATATTATTACGATTATTAGTGTGTGCATATATACATGTGTATAATGTTCTTAAAAATGTACAAGTTAACATGAAATTAAGGCTCCGTTCGGTAAAAGTAAAAAAATTCATCTACCAGTTACAAGCTTCATCTACCATCTACAAGCTTGGGGGGTAGGGGGTAGCTGGTAGATAAATTTAGATAAAATTTTATCTTTCATCTAGTTAAATATTTGTTACCGAACGCGCTTTCAACCCAATTTCATCTTTCATCTACCATTTTCCATCTACCATCTACACATTACCGAACGGAACTAAGTCTGCATAACATCAATCGTTAGTAGCGGATTGAGTAGCAAAATCCGCTAGGGGAGCTGAATTCTCTCAAAAATAGCACTAGCGGGAGTGGAATTCCGCTATCAGCTTACAACTTGGCGAACACACCCTTAGACGACTAATGCACGTTTGACTAAACTGGATATGACGCAAATATATTTAAGGAGCGGGACCAATATATGTATACAGGCGTGGGAGTGGAAGAGCATGCGTTTTGATTCTAGATATTCGTTGACTCATGCTCATGCATATATATATATATGAACTAGCTACATCATAGCGAGGGTTTGCTCTCAAAGATTCATGCTTCTTTTTTAATATGGTTAAGACTTAAGATGATCCTATCCGTCGTCTAATATTAACAGAAGATACATAAGAAAAAAGGGTTATTATACTTAATTATGTAGTTACTCAACTTCGCACAGTTAGTTAAACGGCTAAGTCTCGGCGATAGTATTAAGGGATTCAGTTAATCATTGTCAAGATGCCCTTTTCGATTTTTGTAGGGATTGAAATATCCAGTTCCATCGTATCGATCTACTGGTGAAATAAACATAATCGTACTTGTTTGGCTAAGTTTTTTTTTTAACCTAAATTTGCATTATATTATTGAGTGATTCTCCTCGAGGTGTTATCTATTTGTATATTATTGGTTGATGTAAGGAGTATGGCTTACTTAATATATTTACGAATTATTAGCTCACTTTCATATTTATATATAAACTTCTAGGAGTGTCACCACATATATATTCTTTTCACTAAATTAAATGAATATACATATAGAGAGAGTGTATTGGATCGAGGCTATCTATTGGAAGTTAATTTCATTTAAATTCTACTTGAAAATGGGAAAAAAGATTGTTCTCTTTATATATTCAGAATTACTTGACATTTACAGCATATAGTTTGTCTTGTAGAAATTAAAATGGTGATAACAACGGATTCACGCGTAGAGGAAAAGCAATAGAGAAATGTGTACGAAAATGTGTGAGACAATTGCAAAATGAGAGGTGCACATCCATCTACAACTCATTTTTATAGAGTGCAATCTCTTCTCTCTTTTTTTCTTTTTGCTAGGGTTGGGACCATATATATAATATAATATATATAGTATAGAAAGAGATGATCGATTGATAAATACATATGGATATGAGAGGGAACGAGCTAGTTGCGTTGTCGCCATTAAAGGCATCGCCTTTAGCTTAACACATGAGACGATCAATGGACCACGTAGCTCTCTCCTTTTCCTTTTTGCCCTCCATCTTTTTCTTCATTATTCTACTTTCAATTCATCTTTTTTTTTAATCTATACATCTCTTTTCTTATGTCAAATTAACCCAACCATTAGTACCATTGTGTATTGTTGTCTGCGTTGGGTCGTTTCGGTCGTTTAAGGCATCAAGGTACCTAGTATCATAAGGTCCGCTAACAACCTCAACAAGGGGTTGGTCTGGTGGAGCATGGCAGGGTATCGGTCTGATAGGTTGCAGGTTCAATCCCCTACTAGTCTCCTTGAGTCTTTCCCGATCTTGGACTGGGTCGACACCATCTCCAGCTAACGTTTCCAACCTCGCTAGTGGCGGTGCCAATAAGAACAATTCGTATCGATCTAAGTACTATTTCTCACCGAGAAATAAAATCCGAAGTTTGTTTTCTAATAAGAAAAGAATTCGAGATATTAGGCATGACTGAGAAATCAAGAGGCCGACGAAATCCGTAACTTGACAAACCCAAACACTATTTTGCAAATGGATTAGTTAGATTGACGTAGAATTATTATTAACATTGAAATGGGCCCAAAAAAATTTGTGGCCAGATCGAGCTTGGCAAAACCCTAGCTAGCTAACACGTGTGTACGAAATCCTACGTTCCAGCTATAGATCAGTGGCTCTGCTACAAAATTAACTTCTCTTTTGCTGATCATACAAGATGGAGAGGGACAAATCATTTCATAAATCGCTTTGCAACCAAATGGGCAATTAATTTCGTCACATACATACAGAAATTACAATCACCTTAACTTTGAAAGTGTTAACTGTTACTAACAAAAGGACGCCTGTAAAAACTTGCAAGTGACTCAAATTTTAGGCGGGAAAAAAAGGTATAGGATCGATCCAGAGGAAGCAGATAGTAGTAAGGGCCTGCAGAGGCAGAGGAAAAAGTTACCAGTAGTAATTAATACAAATCGGAGGTGATGACGATCGATGGAGGAGAGTTACTACAGTAATCAGGAGTAACAGTGGCAGGCAGTGCTAGCTCTTTGGGTTTTTTTACTGCAAGATCATCAAACAACTAGTACTGCTGTTGCTGCCCTTTTACAACAGAAAGTGACTATTCCTGTTTTAATTTTTTACCTAACTCTCGATTTTCGGCCCCCCTTTTTGACCCCTCTTTCTTGATTTCCACCACCACATGGATGAAAGATCCGATCCAATCCAATCCAATTCCAACCCTTCCATTTTTCTGCGAGGAAGAGAAATTGAGTATTGGGCCTATTGGGCCGTACTTGTGTTATCAGGCCCAATATAAATACTAGGCCTTAGGCCTTGTGGTAGAGGTCACATATTTTTTTGTGAGTTGACCTTCAAGACATTAGACATGTGAATATCGATTTCACTGATACGATATTTATTTCTGCGACCACGAAATTCATTTTTTTGGGTTTGTAAACGTGTTGACAATTCTTAAATGGATTCAACTGGGACATAAGGTTGATCTGTAATCCCCAATCTTATGGTGATTTGCTATCGTAGAAACAACAAGATAGGATAAACCTAATAATATATTAATAGAATATAAATTGAAAATAAGGAAAAAATAATTGCATAATTCCGGGAATATTCTCCTGCATTATTGGACAAAATTTGATCAATCAACAAAGTCATTACTAATCATAGATTTCTATCAAACTGTTCAAATTATCCGGTTAGTCCAAAAATGATCCTACCCGGCTAGTCCAAAACAGTTTTTCTCAAGTCATTACTAATCATAGAAGATTTCTATAAAGCTGTTCAAATTATCCAAAATTATCTTCTAAAAAGATTCAATCTTTATTCAGACTTGAGTGGCGAAGGGCAAGGAGGAAGAGGAGCAATACAGACTAGAAGGAAGTGGTGATATCGCCATGACTTCTCTTTGTAAGAGCTTTTATTTACTTCTTTCCTCATGTTCTGCAAATCTGTCAATTGTATTGATCAGATGAGACTTCAATTTTTGTGGTAATCTGTAATGGTTCTATCTCTGAGGATCATTACTTTATAGGGTTTGCTAATTTAATTGAGATTGTGGGTTTCGCAACCCCCAAATTCAGTATCACAACTCTATTATTAGGTCTTGGCAAGTCAACTATGAAGCTTGAATTAGGCCTCTGCTAAATTTGGGTTTTTTTGACCAATGACAACTACAGATTTATCAATCTTGCTAGCAACTGAAATCCAGTTTATCACCAAATTTGGCAGATGCTGTCCCTTTTGCTCTCCTGTTACTCATTGCTGGTTGTAGTGCAAGGCCTTTCTACCCACTTCCTAGCAAATCCAACAAGGGTGATAGGCAGCCATTGCAGACTTTTCGTCCATTCAACATTGCGCATCGAGGTTCTAATGGCGAAATCCCTGAAGAAACTGCACCTGCATACATGGTTTTTTTTTTTTTTCTCTTGCTGCACAAATCTGTATCTGGTTTTATCAAGAAAGGGAAAACAGACTGTCATACATTGTGTTGTATTTGCACTGATGGCAGAGAGCGATTGAAGAAGGTACCGATTTCATAGAGACGGATATTTTATCCTCTAAGGATGGTGTGCTTATATGCTTCCATGATGTGACTCTTGATGATACAACTGATGTGAGCTTGCACAAAGAGTTTGCCGACCGTAAAAGAACGTATGAGGTTCAAGGAGTCAATACCACTGGCTTTTTCACAGGTGGATTAATCTGTACAGCTCATGTTAAACATGAACAATGCTGTTTTGTATTTTTGCCTCCTTACTTAACTGAGGAAAATTTACCTTTGAGCAGTGGATTTCACATGGAAAGAACTTCAAACTTTGAGGGTGAAGCAAAGGTATCCCTTCCGGGATCAGCAGTATAATGGTTAGTTATCTTTTATTCTAGTGTGTTTTTATGCATTTTGCTTGTTGCAAAGATCACTCAGCATGTAAATGATCACTTCAAATTGTATGCAGGAAAATTTTCTATCATTACTTTTGAAGATTACATCTCCATTGCACTCGATGCTTCTAGAGTCGTGGGGATATATCCGGAGATCAAAAATCCAGTATTGATCAACCAACATGTAAGTAATTCTCTGACCAAATTATGTGGAGGGTTTCTGTGAATTCTATTTAGAAATTAGAGCTGTGACTCCAAACTAGTAAGCTAGAAATATGGGTAAAAAAGCTTTTAAATTGTTGCTCGGTATCCTTGCTTTTGGCCATCTGCTACATTTAAACGTTCCTGTCTTTATTGCAGGTCAAATGGCCGAATGGGAAAAGGTTTGAGGACATGTTTGTGGAGACTCTTAAGAAGTATGGCTATAAAGGTTCATACTTGTCAAAAGATTGGCTGAAGCAGCCATGTTTTATTCAATCTTTCGCCCCAACATCCCTTGTCTACATATCAAATCAGACGGATTTGCCAAAAATCTTTCTGATTGATGACATAAGTGTTCCCACTCAAGATACAAACCAGGTACACTTGCTCATCAGCATGAATGTGTCTCTTGTCTCGACCAAAAAAAAAATGAATGTGTCTCTTGCTGAATGCTTTTTTTTGCTGAGATAAATCTGTTAAAGTAAACACTGAATAGTTAAAACGAATGTTTTGCAGTCATACTGGGAAATCACATCAGATGCTTACTTTGACTACATAAAACAATACGTCGTGGGCATTGGACCCTGGAAGGACACTGTGGTTCCAGTTGTAAATAATTATCTGCAAACACCTACAGATCTTGTTGCCAGAGCACATGCACATGATTTACAGGTGTGTATTTTTTCTTAGATTGTAAGTACTTCAATCAAATGCTCAATTGCTGATTTTGGCACTATTATTTGTCAAGTTCAGCATCAGAGAGTGTTTGATTTGTCTCACTATTTTTCTTCCGTCTTCAGGTGCACCCGTATACATTCAGAAATGAGAACCAGTTCTTGCACTATGACTTCCACCAAGACCCCTACAATGAATATGATTACTGGTTACGCAAGATAGGAGTAGACGGGCTGTTTACGGATTTCACAGGCAGCCTTCATAGCTATCAAGAATGGGTCTCGCCTGATCCAGATGATGATGAGGATAAAGATGGCAGAAATGCAGTTAGATTGATGCATGAGATTGCAAAAATGGTAAAACACTATTATAATTGATCTATTTACATCGGCTATTGGAAATTTCCTATTGGAATTGAAGGGCTTTTTGTCTGTTCAGTGTTGGAAGGCCCTATTGCTTTTGTATGCATAACTGTATAAGAATAGTGCAAATCACTGAATAATAATGCCATGTGTGATAAACTTTACTATATAACATTAAACTTTCAAAGTCCTAACTAAACTTCAAAAGTCTTTTGTACTCAACTAGATATGCATGTATGCTCAATAGCTAATATACAATTTATGCTAATGATACAAGAAGCTCAAAGAGTCATTCTTTACCCTTCATACTCTTTTGTTCAAATTGTCTTCTCTTCTAATTTCAATATAACAACTTAAACCACAAACCATTGGGATAATCCTGAACACAAAAGTAGTACAACTGAGCATTCATATAGACCAAAGCAACTGCTCATGTACATTAAGATAAGTTTAAAAGAAATCGATCTTACTAATATCCCATTTCCAAGTGAATATAGAATCACCTACGATGATGAGCAGAAAACCGGCTATAATTACAAAAAGACAAAAGAAAGATCTTTTTCAAGTTTTCCTACGATAAGCAGCAAAATCACTCTTGATTATTCAGTAAATTCTAGTTAGAGCTTTTCATCTTGGTAATCTCGTCAAGCAGAAACTTGGATTCAGCAGCAAAATCAACTGGAGCCACAGCTCTTACTGTGATCCTCTGCTTCTTGTCACCCATGTACTCTTGCACAGAAACACTCACTCGAAGATTGTAAGGAATCCATGTAGTCTCTTTCAGTTTCAGCTGGTAAGGGTTCTCTTCTCCATCCTGCAACAGTTCAATTGAAAGTGATGAGGATTCAAACTTCAGCTGTTGAGATTTTAACACAATGAAGGAAGTGGGATTGCAATAACTGGTCAAATGCAATGTTCATCAGCTTACCTGTGATCTCAGCTTGTCAAGCTCTTCAGCAGAGCATCCAATGATTCTTTCAGCTTGCTCATTGAATGCAGAAACCCAGCCTTCACCACTTGCATCAGACATTTTAAGAACCAAAATGTACCTAGCAGGACAAGTAAGCTTTAGATTTAGAAGAAAGCAATCAGAGAGTAAATATCAGTAACTACATATTGACAATAAAATAGAAGTTTTAGAGCTTCTAACCTCAAACTGCATTCATCATCATTCTTCTGGCACCCTTCACACCAGTACCCAGATCCAATAGATTCTGTGACTTTCTTGCTGCAGGTCTTGCAAGCCCGATACCACATATTTTGGTCTGGCTTAATGAAGCTGATGTAGGCCTTTAGGCTGAAGAAAGCAGGCTGTAGAACAAAGCAGATGTAACAAATTAAAAACAGCAAATATTTTATAAAGACTATGTTATAGTCTGCTCGCGCCAATGACTCACTACCTTTTCATCTCCCAGCATTGTATTACTTGTAATGTGCGACAGTGTGACTCGGTCACTGTACATGGATCTCCCTGCACTAGGCATGGATGGGCTCATACCAGCACCAATAGAAGCCATTGACGCTTCCTTACCCTCAGAATCATACCTGCATGAGAATCAGAGGTTATCAGCTTACTGTGAAGTGTAATGCAAAGTCAAAGCACAAGAACAAAAGCTTACCAAGATCTCAATGTCTGTGATTCCGGTATATCAGGATTTATCTTTAGGACGCTCTTGGATAATGCTGACAGTGATACACCTGCATCAATATATGTGTGAGATAAATACTAGTGATAATATTGGACATAAAAATCTGCAAGGAAATGATCACATATGCATACCCTGGAAATCTCCAACTTTAAGAGACTTTATTGCAACAACAGGAGATGAATCAGCCATATCAAGCAACTCCTGACCAACTGTTGTTGCTAGTTCATTCCAAAGAGAGACAACAACTGTCTTCTTCCTGCAATTTTGATATCAAGCTCTTAAGTTGAGAAACAGGAGGGAAAAAATGATATCCCATTGTCAATAAATATGGATATGAACTTACGACTGGTCAGCAATGGTAATATCTCGTTTGGGAATGACATCATTGTTAATCTTTCTCCTGATGCTTAATGTTGGGGAAACACTTTGAACAACTCCAACAACATCTGCACAGAATATGGCAAAGTTATCAGTTATCACAATAGAATATAGCTTTAATCATCTGTTGTTAATTATCAATAGTTTTAGATATTTTACCTATGAGCTCCTTTCCATTTACATAAGGACCCAGTTCATCAATCGGGACAAAGTTGAATTTTGTTTCAGGTATATGCACTCCTTCATCACTGGCTTCTTCAACCACAGAGTTCTCATTCAATGTCATCTCATAGTCATTTTTTACTGTCTTGAATTGCTTGTTAGCAACCTTAAGAGATCCCCTAGAGATGTAATACACTTTTCCCATTTGGAATTTGTCAAAGAACTTCCTTGCAGCTTCATTGAACATTGTTGCTTGTATTTCAGTACCCTGCATCCACAAGAATATGATTA
The DNA here is from genome assembly GCA_934048045.1 of Polygonum aviculare. NCBI lineage: Eukaryota > Viridiplantae > Streptophyta > Magnoliopsida > Caryophyllales > Polygonaceae > Polygonum > Polygonum aviculare. The sequence goes on from OW204024.1 coordinate 2,796,826, forward strand.
GCACATGACAATCATATAAAGAACCTGTGAAACATGCACTACACAAAAGTACAGCTCTACTTACATCTTCATCAGTTAGCTCAACATTGAAAACATTCCCTTCTCCTCTTGCATTCTTATAGCTCCGCATATTGCCTTTGCTTGTCACCCTGACCTTTATGGTCCAGTTTCCTTGGTAAGGATTCAGGGAAGCAAGAGGGTGAACCCTCCGGGTCATGGACATCCGAGCAGGAGGAGCCACACTGTAACAAATAAGATGCACAAAATTAGAAACCACAAAACAGAACAGAATGTCTCTTTGGAAGATCCAACACAGCCATAATATCCTCTTATAATTTCCCATCCTAGTATTGCACATTGTACTACTGACTATTAAGAAGTTACTTAATTTAAAGAAGAAAATGTTAGCTACATGAGACTAAAAGACAGAATACACTGCAATTTACTTTAGACATAGATATATTGCCACATTTCGAATGCATACTAACTCAATATACTTGTATAAGCCAAAAACACAAAGGACTTACTTTCTCTGCTCTTGAACTATCTGTGCAGCTGATTTGGCAACCACCATATCTTGCTTGGGCTTCAACACAATGCCCGACTCAGCCTTGGGACTGTTTTCGTCTTTTGGCTTCAACAATATGCCACAGTCCTCAGATTTGATCTCCGAATCAAGAGCAGGGGAAACCACTTCACATTCCTTGACCAGCAGAAACCTATAGCAGCAGGAAATCAGCATAAGTATATTGGGAACATCAATTTATCAGATCAGATTCAAACTGGGGTATAAAGGTGAAAATGCTCACTTGTCAGGCTTGTTTGGCATATCGTTGAGGCTGTAATTGAGGATCCGGATGAGACCCAGATTCTGAATAGAACCTGAGCTCACCATGTCAGCAAAGTTGGACTGTAGGATTCCTCTCAGTTTCCCTTTTCCATCATTAGCAGTAAACCTGACGAATTTGGCAAAACAACAAAATAAATTAAAGGATGCCTCTCAACGTTACAAGGCTAACAAATTAGGGTTCTTGAATTTATATCTAGTGAACTACAATTACTACTCCAGAGGAGCACAGTAGCAGATTATATTCATGAATCAGTATAATTCGGCAATCATAATTTGAGAAGGCACTACAAACCCGATATTAAAACCAAAACAGGAAACAAACAACTCAAAATCTCGAACTAGGGTTTCATCACATCAAATCGGAGGGTGGACTAGCAAATGTAAGATCAGCAAAAGCATAATAAGACAAGGAAGGATCCAATTAAACCTCTCATCTACACATTAAACAGCCAGACCGAAGGCCAAAGACGCTCAAAGAAGACTAAAACCATGAAACTTCACGATTTGAAGAACGATCCGTCCTAAATCCTAATCAGGCACATCAAGTTCCAATAAGAGGCAGAAATAGGGAATAGAAAGAGACTTACATGAATCTGGTACCAACAGACTTCAGATCCAGAATTTGGACAACCAACTCGGGAACATCAGCGGCCGAATCAGGAGAGGGCTTCGACATAATGGTTGAGATAGCGTTCTGAGTCGCCGTGGCTGCCATCTCGCTGACAATCGCTGACTTTGTGTGAGGACTGAGGAAGAGCGAAGAGAGAAGAGATGTGAGATGAGAGCGGAGAGAAGAGTGGGGAGGGAATGAGGAAGAGCGGGGCTAGGGCTTGTTTTTGTACAAGTTGAAGGAGCCTTTGGCGCCATGTTCGATTTTCGAGAGGTTTTAGCGCTCTTCCAAAATAGAAACAGCGTTCGCGGGAATTTTAATTACTAAACCAAGCGGCTCGGCGAGTCGGCGTCCGAATTTTCACTTTTCAATTTCGCCCGTTTTGCCGCCAAAAATTTAGGTCGCGTAAGAAGTCCGACCCGAACTAAGTGGTTGTAGATTATCCGGAATTGCAACCTTTTTTCCCTTAACCGGGTTTGTCCCGGTTTAATAGTATATGATTTCGTTATTTTAAAAATATTTTTTTTTGTTGAAGTTAAAAATATTTTTTTGACAACTTTTTTTTTAAAAAAAATATGTTTTTCCCAATTAGTTATTTAGACTTTTTTTAGTTCCTAAAAATATATAAATATATGACCTGAAAATAATTATAAAGGAACAAAACTTGTACAATTGTTGTAATTTTTTTTTGGGTGAAAGCTCTAGGAGTATAATATATTTTTCTTGCAAATATGTCTGTACAATTTATGTACCTACGAAACTTTCGATTACGATAGTTCATGTACTTATATGTATTTTTCAATTTAATCGAGATTTTTTTTATGACAGGTTCACTATTTATTTTATAGGGTTTAATTTTTTTTATTTAGTAGGATTATAATGTGTCTTAGGGGTTTAGGGCACACACTATAAAAACCGGTTTAGCAATGCAGATGAATAAATTACATCCTTTCGGCCACTTTTAGTGCGTAGATTTTGGAAATGAATTAGTATAACAAGTCCACAAAATACACAGCCAAAAACAAAAACAGAATCTTTATCCAGCTAAATCTTACAAATTACTGTAACCCTATTAACAAAGCACAAGGCGAGACAAGAACCATACTAGAGTATCAAAGGCAGACAACAACATACAACAACAACTAATATAGGCCAAAACTACGTACAAACTAGCTAAAAACACGTTCAAATTAGTCCTTAATTCGAGCCCGCGACGTCCTTATCCGCCTTGGCTCGACACGAGAAACACGCCACGCAATTACCAAACCATGATGACCAGGCGAAGGAGTTAGCCGCGTCTGGTGCGGCCGCAGCCTGTTCCTCGTGTGGCTGCGAAGACGGAGTCTTGTTTTGTTGCTCTGGCTTTTCGGGTACCGAGCTACCGCCTCTATTGTGCTGGCCTTCGCCTTCAAGCCTATAACAACCACCGTACGTAAGACCCAAACTCACCAAAAAAACATCAACTATGAAAACCTATGCATGTGTCATGTGTGCACATTCTCTTACGTTGGGATACAAAACTATCCCATATCGAAAGTTGGGCAACAAAATTGTCTAGTATATAAGACGGTGGGCTACTCCTCCTATTGCCAATTGGTTTTAGGATGGAACCCCACCGGGTTTGTATCTGGGTCACCCACACGTCTAATATCTTACCTATGTCCTAAGGGCGCAAGATAAGAATCATGGTTAAGTAAACTCCGAATACTTACAATGGAAATGCAAAAGAGTGTCCACTTTCGTTCGAGCGCGAAGACAAGGGAGTCGTTTGTTCCTCGGCTCCCATAGAAGGCTTGCCTTTTCTACCATCACTCGTGTGCACTTCTTTGTCAGGGTGACTAGTAGTAGGTACTTCACTAGGACGATCATGATTAGCCACATGATCCGAAGCAGGATCATTTGGGCTATGTTGAGGAGCGACATTCGATGGAGGGTGCTCGATAGAGGAGACTTCGGGCACTGGAGCCTCATGACCAGACGGCGACTCTTCTGACTGAGGAACATTATACAAGTCATCCGATTCCACGAGCCAGCTATATTTGTCCCCTGCGAAGCTCGTGTTGCCGGTATGGATGCTGAAAAGGGACTCGTTTGAAGTGGTGCTCCAATCCTTTTGCGCGGATGATTTGTTCCTTGCGAAAACCGACGAAGGGATCCTGTATCCCGAGTCCTTGGTTGGCCGTTCCATCGTTTGAGTAGGGGGCGATTGTAGGGCGGGTCTATCGCCATTTGGTTCTCTTCTTTCTTGCTCAAGTTTACCTTGATGTTTGCTTGAATATCTTCCTGACAAAAGGGTGCTTATGACCTATTAGCAACACCATCACCAGATTTTTTAAAAAAGGATGTATGGCAAACTGAATTTACCGGCTTCGGAGGAATCTAAGATAGGGTCTTGGAATTCAGATGAGCTTGTTGATGAGGATGATGAAGTAGAAGACCTTAGCCTTTCGGCGCCTTCGAAATCGGTCGCGTTTTCGTTGTGAGGTATGTCTCGGTGAGGCTCCATTATAAGTGCAAATTCTTGGCTTCAAATGCTCTCAAAATTAACTCCTAAAGTACAATATGGGATATGTCAATACCCATAATAAGAAATCATGGTTTATGCAAATATTTTGTAAAACATTATCATGAGAGAGTCTCATGTATACATCTTTGCAAAGTTCCACATATTTGACAAATTCTTACATATTTTTTCTTAAGGAACGGTGTTTGTAAAACATGCATATGATTTGATTTGGACATAGCTTGTCTAGCAACAAAGACCAACAAAATGAATTTAATGGAATCGGTAATGTACGATGAAGGACAAGAACAGGGCAAATATCAAAGAACAAAAAGGTTATGTTGGATTTTAATACGAAAGCGTACGAATATATACAGGGATTTACCTAGCCGAGGTGAAACAAATTTCGATGGATGGAACAATAGATTGATCAACTTGAAGAGGACTGCTCATAGAATACATCATGGGTGCAATAAAAGTCATCCATGCATGAACTACGAACATGCCATTGCCATTCTTAATCTCCCTAGCTATTACCTTAATTTAGCACGTAATTTTCAGAACGAAAAGGAAAAAATTGTTGAAGATTCTGGCGACAGGATGGAAAGAGGAAATTGTGACGAATTTGGAGGTTGATTGACAATGTGATAATGCAATAATGTGTAGGTTTTTCCCCTTAATTTGTTGAATTCCACTTTTTGGTTAAAGAAGTTCCGTGATTGTTTGAATGATAATTGAAAAAAAAAATCTAAAGCGAAATAATAAAAACAACAACGTTACATATCTCTCATGTATTTTTTATGTGATTATATTTTTTGAGTTTTTACTATAATTAGAGTTTACCTGCATTCGGGCATTTAGTCAAAACGGTTTAGCCTCCAAAGGTAGTACCCAGAGGTCACCGGTTCGACTCTCATGGGCAGTGCCCTCAACCAAAAAAAATAAAAAATAATTAGAGTTTACTTTTCCTTTATAAAAAAAGAGTTTATTGTTTAGTTCTATACTTCTATTTTCCCAAACCCAATTGCAATTTCAGTGATAATATATTTCAAGGATCCGCCATGCATTTTCTTAGATCTACCGAAATTAAATTTCACAAAATTGACCTTATGTTAACTGCATGCTATATGTTTTATCCTACGAGAGTACGAGGAATGGAGGATGGTGCCTTGTTTGCACTGTTCCATTGTAATATACGGAGTATCTTTGTTGCGCAAATTTATAACAGCGGGAAAAAATAGATTTTGGTTTTGATAAGATCATTTGGTTTTAGAATTACCAAATGCCACACTATAGCTTTGCTCACAATTGGGTCCTTAATTCTTGCATTGCAACGAGACATTGCTGTTCTATTTTGTAGCCAGTTGAGTCTTCGTATGAAGTCCACTTTTGGTCATTAGCAAGCGGAGTTTCAATTTTAAGGTCAATGGTTGAACTAGTTGTAAACATTCGATGGAATCAGGTGGATGAGAACCCAATTCTTTGACAAGTACGTGTCATCTGGTGTACATGATCTTTAAAATTCGAGAGCTCAGTAAATTTGAATGAGCACGCCTACGTTAGTTCTTGTTGATAGGGACTGAATGGTTGAGACAGTACATTGTTTAAGAGCAAAGGAAAAAGATAGTTCACGCCCATTTCAAGGGCTTTTACTTGGCTAGCCGAGTGACGAAGAACATGAATTCAGGATTCAAAAAAGACACTTTCTTGAACACAAAACATCGAATCAAAAAGCTAACAAATGCTACCTGATATAAACTCTTGACACTTTTCAGCAGATAAGTCTTGATCTTCATCCTTCCAATCCTGAATTAACTCTCACACAGGCACACTACAGACTTCTTTGGTATGCCCAATCGTTGAACAGTTACTACACCTTCTTGTTGGATTAAACCAACAATGTCTTCTCATGTGCCCTCGTCTATTACAATTATGACAAATCACATTCCTCATGAATCTCCCATGGTAACCATTTCCTCTACCATCCCGTGTCTCCTCTATATTCTTCAGGCATCGTCGAGCACCTGCTGCAATATCCGCAGTCGAAACACTGCTTGCACTCTCTTCACCTCTCTGCATATTACTCTGCTCGACCATCTGCGCATAGCTCAAAGGAGTGGAAGTCATCACCCCAACATAGCCATGGTCCTTGTTGCCTTCTGGAATCCCATTTTTCGTTCCACCCTCAACTTCACTACCCTCCTCTTCCGTTTCATCATCATCATCGTAATCCTCACTTCCGGTTTCATCACAATCTTCCGAGCCCTCATCTTCAGTTTCAAACTCATGCTCACAGACCTCGTTTTCACTTTCACCCTCAACTTCAGAACCCTCAACTTCAGAATCCTCATCTTCAGTTTCATACTCGTGTTCACATGCCTCGTTTTCAGCCTCGCAATCATCCCCGGAACCCTCGTTTTCGGTTTCATCCTCCTCTCCACCAACCTCGTTTTCAGCTTCATCCTCGTCTTCATTACCCTCAGATTCAGTTCCATCCTCATCTTCAGAAACCTCGTTTTCAGCTTCATCCTCATCTCCCGAACCCCCACTTTCAGTTCCATCCTCATCTTCAGAAACCGCATTTTCAGCTTCATCTTTGTCCTCACAACCTTCATTTTCAGTTTCAACCTCATCTTCACAAACCTCCTTTTCAGGTTCATCCTTATCTCCATCACCACCAACTGATCTTGCAGAATCTTCATGCTTCTCAACCGCATCTTCAATCATCTTGACATTGCCAGAGACTCTACTCCCATTGCAAACTCTAGCAGCATTCTCATCCTCCAAAAACCGAACTCGTTTCTCAACATCTGAGAGCAGTCTCTTCAACTTCTCCACTCCTATACACTCATCCTCACTTTCCACAGCCTCAGAAATTTCAGGAATCCTCTCAAGTCTTTCCCTTAAGCTCTCAATCAATCTTTTCTCATCCTTATCCATGTTACATTTGTTCTTTATCTCCTTTGATGAACCTTCATTTCTTCTACCACTAATCCCCTCTACTTGCTCCACAAATTCAGCAATATCTCTTAAAACTGAGCTCTTACTATCCCTAGTCACTTTATCACCAGCCTACACACAAAGCATTGCCAAACAAATGAAAGAAATGAGTATTCAACAATCCACCACAACTTCACACTATAAACATTCACAATTCGTTACAGAAGTAATACATTTCCATCTAGTGACAATATCAGCTATTTCCAGCAGAATACAAGAAATTTACCTGAATATTTTCCAGGCGACTGATCAAACAAATTGCACCACGAGAAACAGAAACGGAATCCAGCCGTTTATAAGGCAGAATAGAGGATTTGAGATCATCGAGACTACATTTAACAGATACCAGCTCCTTAAGGCATCGAAAGCCCCTCGATCTGCGGACGAGAAAAGCCCTAAATCGAGCCTGGATCCTCCGAGCGGCCAAATCACGGAGAGAGATAGCAGAATCGGGAGAAGGAGGAGACGAGAACCGGTGAAAAGACGATTCTAGGGAATCAATTCGTTGGAGGAGGGAGGAATGAGCTGCGCATTTGGCCTGAGATGGATGCTCCGATGGCTGATTTGGTAGGGGGAGCTCTTTCTGATTTAGGTTTTTCTGATTCTGGTGTTGCGAATGCTCCGAACAGCAAGAACGGTGATCGGAGGGAGAGAAAGCGGAGCCGGAAATGGCTTCGGGAGAAGGCGTGGGATAATGGCGAAGGAGCAAAGAGAAAATTGAGTGGAGAAGAGGTTCGGGGGGCGGAGGAGGAACCGGCGAGTAGAAGGTATAGGTCGGAGGCTGGTGGCGATCGGCCATCGGTGTAACAATCGGCTGATTGGGTCGCCGGAGAAGATGAGCGGGGAAAGGGTTCCGATTAGGGGGTCAAAGTGTTCTATACTTAACAAAAAAAAAAGCCCTTTTATATTGGAAGTGAAGAAAGTTAAACAATTTTCTATGTCCTCCTTTTTGATAATTGCAGTTATTATTCAACGATCTGTTATTTACGAGAAAGCTTTATTGTGTGTGAGTGGAGGGTTTACCAGTAAATTCAAATTGTGGGAAAACGCGTTAATGACTTAATGGTGAAAAATTCAAGAAATTGAAAATATATACCCACAAATTTACGTCCTAAGTCGATCATGATAGCGCAATTATCATACGTAATTTCGTACGAGATTAATATTAATTTGAAATTATAATGTTCAGTGTCGTCAACCGTTGACTCAATCCGAGTCTACTCTCAAGTCTTGTACAAATTTTTCTGGTTGCTATAAAACCCCTATGGCCATGAGATAAGACATAACAAACAGAGCAATTCTTCCTTCTGTTCTATCTTTTTGGCCCTTCCTTGCTCAATTCATTCCTTCTTAACAATCTATTTGAGCAGCAACTTTTTTCTAGAGCCTTTTCTCTATGGAGGATTTCCAATGCTTCCTTCATGAGAGTGATGAGCGCCTATTGTCAGCAGCTCAAAACATTGTGAAGCTACTAGGAAGCCATAGGCATTCAAGTGACCATCTCAAGAAGCTCTTAGCAGAAGTTGGTTCCGAGTTAGCATCCATGAAACTGCGCATAGATTACGAGTCGAAGGAGCTCAGTGAGATCAGAGAAAGGCTGGTTTCAGCAGATGAGAAGATCAAGGCCTGGATATCATCAGACAACCAGACAATGACATGGGACTCTTCCCCTGATTTGTTTGCTGAGTACCTAGGGTCTGTCGACGAGGTTCGTCTCTTATCAGAGCAAGCGGCAGGAGAGAGCGATGAGCTCTCCAGATGGGCGGGCGACGTTCTTGAAGCTGCCATGGCGAGGATTGAAGACGAGCTAGGAGATATCCTTGCTCAGAGCCTTCAAGATTCCGCGTTGGAGTCAATTCCGGTCATAAAAGCAATCGCCCGCATGATGTTCTCAGCGAACTATAACAGGGAGTTTTGTGAGGCTTTCGTGTCGTGGCGGAAGGGAGCGATGGATGAGCGTCTGACGGATCTTGAATTCCAGAGGTTCACCATAGAGGAGCTGATCAAGATGGATTGGGAGACCTTGGATGGGAAAATCAAGAAATGGATTCATGCACTTGATGACTTCGTTCAAGTGCACCTTGTTGGTGAGAAGTGGCTCTGTGATCAAATCTTTGAAGACTTGGCTCCTAGGAAAGGTCCAACCATGTTTGCACAAATCACAAATCCTATAATGTTGTGTTTCCTGAACTTTGGTCATGGAGTGGCCATGGGAGCTCGTAGGCCAGAGAAGCTATTCAACCTCATCAACATACTCGACGTCATCACAAGGCTTGATCCGACGATACACGAGTTGTTCAACGAAGAGGAAGGAGAGGCTAATGCAAGAACTTCTATCAAGACAGAAGTGCAAGAGCTAGTGGCAAGAGTCGGGTGCGTAGTCAAAGCAACTTTCCTAGAATTCGGCGATTTCGTCCTTTCCGATCCGTCTCTTGAGCCCTTCCCAGCAGGGAAAATCCACCACCTTACCAAATATGTCATGAACTACATCAACACCCTTACATCATACAAAAACAGTCTGAACAAGCTTCTCTGCAGTCAAGATGGATCTGACGAACCGGATTCGGATGACTTAGAAAGCCTTATCAGGTGTCCAACGGCACTTCATCTACGTTTAATAGTGGATAAGCTTGAAACAAACCTTGAGGCAAAGGCAGACCTCTATAAAGACGTCTCCTTGAGACACTTCTTCCTCCTGAACAACACTCACTACATTGTCCGAAAGGTGAAGTACTCCGATCTCAGGGCTTATCTTGGAGATGACCGCATACGGAAACTGATAGCTTCGTACAAACACCATTATCAATGCTATCTAAGATCAAGCTGGATCTGGACTATGCCTTTGCTCAAGGATGAAGGGTGTCCCGCATTTGGCTCCTCGAAGAAGACGATGCTTAAGGATAAGGCGAGGAGCTTTGCGTCGGCTTTTGAGGAGGTGTACAAGGTGCAGACTGGGTGGTGCATCAAAGATGATCAGTTAAAGCAGGAGCTGAGAATTTCCATTCAAAAGGAAGTGATGTCGGCTTACCGGAGCCTTGTTAGGAGGTGCAAGAACGAAAACCTTGAGAAACACGTCAAGTACGAGGCGGATTACCTCGAGGAACTCCTTCAGGATCTCTTTGAAGGCTCACTGAAATCTCTCAACGGATGGAGAAGATCAATAGGATCAAGCAGCAATTAGTATTGGCTACCAATTTTGTAATCTTGAGATTTTCCCTTCCTAATCCAGAAGGTATGTAAGACAGAAATAAACAAAGATGTAATATAAAAGAATTGAGGCATTGCATTCATTGGAAATTGGGAACACTGTTTGTATCTTAGCTTACTACACTATTGACTATACCCACCCCAAAAAAAGTGTGCTATTTTCTTCAAGTATGTCATTTCTCATGGCTATCAAGGGAAACCATTGCTCTATGAGCATGCAAAATTGCAGATGAGCCTTGCCTGGTTTTCTCCACAATCTGCTTGATTAAAAACGACGTACCATCATCCTCATCGTCGTCATCATTGAAGCTAAACATCTCATCAAAATTTCCACAGCTCTGTGACTCATCATCCACAAGTGTAGGCCCTAACTCAAACATACTCGTACCTGAGATTTGCTCTTCTTGGCCATCTGTGTACACTGCAGAACTGTGTTCATCAAATTTTGATTCATTGATCTTGTTGAGTTCCTCAAAGGCTTCGTTGTAAGCATCAAGAGCTTCCCCAGATAGATTCATAACAAGGGGAAGCTCACGCTCGGCTTCAATCGCCATGGGGCTGCCCCGGGAGATGGAGGAAGAAAAAGAAGAAGATCCGTCATTGGGGGAGAAGAAGCCTTGCTCTGATTCCAAGTGCTTGACCCTCTTCTGGCTACTCTCAAGAGCTGCCTCAAGCTCCACGATTCGCTGTTCTAGTCTTGATTGGATGACTTGGTGCAGCCGCAGGCTAAGATCCCGTGGTGACACGCCTTGTCTTGGTGAGCAAGGGCTTGTACTACTGCTCGATCCAATATCAGCTCTGAACTCACCTTGGACGAGCTCTGCCACAATATCTGCATCAAGCTGCATTGACGAAGATACTACTAAATATACACTGTATGGTAGATTGGTAGAATGCTGGAAAACTACTATTCGAGAAAATAAACTCATGATGATACATACGATAGGTTATATACTAAGGTCCATGTATTATAGGGCTGAATTGGAAAAATGGTTAAAATCAGTTATGTCTAGCCCAAGAAAATAGTGCTTAGGTTAGCCACGCAATGACCGGTTTTACAGTAAAAACATTAGAAATACAGGTTAAAAGACTACAACAGTTGACATGCAATCTGGGTTACCTCATTATCCTCATATGAGGACTTTGCAGGCAAAGCAGAGCCCTTCATGTTTAGCTCCAATCTTTCCAGTTCAGCTTCAAGCTCAGCCTCAATTTGGTTCATTGACTCTACATTTTCAGTTTTTTTGTGGAAATCGGATCTTTCAACATCGTAGTTAATCGGGAGATCTGGATTTGTTTGGAGATGGGCTACCATCGATATCTTATTATCAATGGAAGTCTCCTGTTCATATGAAAAGGCATTACCCTCACCGACACTGACAAGCTCTTTCACAGTGACTGAATCATTCATCTCAAGCTCCTCCTGAAGATCTTGAACCAAATTCTCAGTTTGCTTCAGCAGATCCTTCAGTTTTGTCACCTCACTTTTACTAGCTAAGGTGCTATATGTTATGCCAATAGAGACCCCAAGACAGAAAAGTGCTGCTCCACTTTGTGACCCTAAGACCAAAAAGGTGAAAATGTGATGTAAGAAAACTGGCAACACTCATCAGCATGGAATGAAACTAGATTTAGGATCTAAAACTTGTAAACTAGATGGCATGATGTAATGCATACTTATGCAGAAAATTTTATGCACCCTAAGAAAAGCTGAAAAATTACAAACAAACCAGCATTTTAATATGCCTTATCAAACTTTTGAGCATTGTTTAATTAAGGGCATGAGCAGACAAGTTTTCTCAGAGAATACTAGATAAGATAGTACCTTTTGAAGACATCTGAATCTCACTGGGCAATTCCCTAATGCTGCTTAATTTTTTGAGATTGCTTTCTTTAGAGCCCTTTGTTGATCCCCTTTCAGACAACTGAGCAATCCCGCCAAACACAGTTTCGTTAATTTCAGGAAAAGCCTCGGATTGCACAAACTTATTTGTGTCATCTCTAACTTGCACACTACAAGAATCAAAACTCGACCGGCTAATGACCCGAGTACCATCAGTCACCACAAACGGCCTGAAAGCTGGAACACATGGAGATAGTACGGGTGGGGGTGCAAAGACACGATCCTCCATTTCCGAACGCTCTTTACAAATTTGAGCCATCAGACAACTCTCTAAGGAATTAAGAGGCTTCAGATATTGCAGATGGTTATGCCTACTTCTAACCGAATTCCGCCCCCTTCTGTGACCACGCAACGTACCCGTTGCACGAGCCGACATTTCAATTCCCTCACCATAAATGTCTGAAATCTCACCCTCAAATCCACTAGTGGAGGCAGTTTCCACAGGTGGAATGTCTAAAAGACCAACCTTTCCTCCATAAGAAGATCTTTGTTGGTCTGAACTTCTGTCAGCAGATTTCTGCAACAATGCATGACTCTCTTCAAAATGTGGAACCAAGGGCTTTTTACTAGACGTTAGCCCTGAAAACCCTTCTTTCTCCCTTGAGAAATTCTGCACATATTTGGCTGCATATCCGGCGCCTGTAATTGCAGCCACAACCCACAAATCCATTGCAAGATTTACCACAAAATCTCATACAAAGCTACAAGCTACCATTGAGCCATTGGCACAAGAACCCACAACAATAGCCTCCGAAATAGCGAGGCTCAGAAATCAAAATCAGCAACCCTAATTGCCGAAAAGTTACCAAAATCGGAACCAAGAACCCACACCAAAAGAAAAGACGGCGAAGACCCAGATAGCAGAAACTTGCGAGAAACCCAAAGGGGAATTGAGATTGGAGAAAGAGAAGGTACCCAAGTCACAACTGTGAAATGAACTTCGAAAGATCAATGGATTGGTAAGGAACCCTCAAAATCGTTGAATTTGAACCCCTCACGTTGGTTTGCACCATAGACTTGAGAGAAGATTCGGGTTCAAAACTATGCATTATTTTAATGCATTACGAGACTGCGACTGTGATTAAAAGATTAGAAGAGGGCGGGCTGAGTCGCTGAGCAGAAACCAAGAATCAAAACCCAGAAGAGGCGGAATCTTTTGAACAACTGTAAAGGGTGTGTTGCTCTTCCAGGTTTTCCAACTGGATTTTAATGGGTCGTTTTTTTATATGGGTGGGAAAATTGTGCAATTTTCAAGTTTCTACGTTATCTACTGAAGGGAATAAATGTGGACTGTGAACCACCAATTTTACAGAAGGGAATGAGATTATTATGAGCTAATATTTCCTCAAACAGTCGCATTTCCCTTTTTGTTCGTCCATCGTCTATCCGTGTCTTTTCCACATAATTTTATAAATAAATTAGACTTGGATCTTGCTACACTTATAGAGTAATTTGAGTTAATAAATATACCTTTTTTATCATGAAATTGGTAAAAATAACTACATCTTACAAATTCTAAGACAAAAAATATACTTTTTACATAAAAGTACTTTTTCCGATAAAGTGTAGCAAGGCCTTACCAAGAGCCAGAATAAGCTCCGTCCAGTTCGGTTTCTTGTACAGCAATAACCGACCCAAAAACAGGCAGCCACATGAAAAGCAAACTGACATGCATGTAACAGAAAAACTCAGATGACATCTCTACTGAACTAGATTTCTTAAATTTCCAAACCACATGAAAGATCAAACCCAAAATCCCTTCAGGTCTGAACACACAATCTGTGCTAAATTCACCAGCATCAGAAAGAATTGGTTCGTGATAACGAGTTAGGAGCGACAACCATCAGTTTCTACTTCCTTCTTCTCCTTCCGAATTCCGATTACAGAGCTTAAAGAAGCAGAGCCCAAAAGTATCATAAATGATATTTAAGAACATATATATTATTCGAACTCACTCCAAACTGACTATTCAAGGCTACTTATCATCTCCTTAAAATCAAAGACCAACCAGTCTGCTTTGTCTGCAACAGCCTCTCGATGCTGAACTCCTGCGTAGCAGATGAACAAATCCGCACCCCCAGGTTGACGAGCCTGCAAATACTCACATCAAATGAAGAAAAAATCAGATAAGGAAAATTTGCAATTGCATTTGCATTGCGTACACAACCTTCTTTTCCATCTCATTCAAATACGGAGTAGAATTATCAGAATTAATGACAGGTGTGCAAGATAGAGATTCAATAGTTAATTTATCTAACCTCAAGATCAGTTGCTCCGTCACCAATCATGACCAGTGTCTTGTAACCGTGAGCCTTAAGATTTGGTCCATGACACCATTATAAAACAGCTTAATCCAGTAAAATGTTAAGAATGGCAAGCAATGAACTACCTTTCGTATTTGTTGAACTGCAACGGCCTTTCCACCGCTTCTTGAAGTGGGTTCATCTTTGTCAAACCCCAAAAACCTTCCAGAGGTGTCGAAGAGCAGTTGGTTGGCAAATATGTTTTTGAGAGGAATCTCGAGGATAGATGCAACCGGCTAAAAAAAAAGCATCTCTTGTCAATTATCAAACTTAAATATAGTATTTTCTGTAGAAAAAATTGAAGGACAGCATTCATGTGTCTTAGCAATAAGATATCAATGAACTAAAAGGGTGGATATGGCTCTCTAGACTCCTATTCTGGAAGTGGCAAATCCAATGAGTAGAGTATCATTGAAGAGTAAGACTCAAAAGCTGATAGATCTCTATGGAGGTTCCAGACAAAAAAGGATTTGAAAAATTAAAAGGTAGTAAAAAGTTTGGAACACATTAATTTTAAAGTTGTCTCTTTACATTAAGACTTGCCACAGAATTGAATAAGTCAATGTGGAAAGATGTGGACCAGATTAAGCAGGATACGGCCTGTAATGATACAATTCTAGCTAGAGTTACTACATTTTTAAGATGTGGAAAGAGTTAGTAAAGAGAACAATCGTGTACAGGATATTACTTAGAAGCATACATTAATCATCTGACGAAAACCTCCAGATACCAAATAAACTTCTTTGTTCTTAGCCTTCAGTGTTTTAACAAGATCAGCGATGCCAGGGGAAATTCTGCATTAAAAGAGGAAGAAGCAGAAGTTAGTGCACCCTATATTCCAATATAAAAAATCTGTCTGGTGCAGTTCAAAAATTAAGAACGTCTGTATACTGTATACTGTATACATCACAGACAAACTAAAAGTTACAAATACATCTACCATCAGATGGAGGCAGTATTTGATATAGTATAAGCTAGTAGACATAATCCAGTATATGTACTTTTTTACATGGAAAACAGATTAACCATTTGACATGTTAGAATCTGTTTTTGTACTGAAAACATCACTTACCCGGTTAATATGAACGAGAAGAGAAGATAGATGGTGTAATTCAAATAGTATGTTAGGAAATCAAAAGTTATCTCACACACAAAGAGGCTATGAGGTGATCAAGATTCAGAGCTCCAAAGTTACAGTTTGAAGTTCTGAAGTAAAAAACCCCCCACAGGAAATTTTGAACTGATCACAAAGTACAGCATAGCATGTGAAATGTTGAATGTATGGTGCCATAGGATTCGTGAAATACCTGGGAGGCCTACTCTCAAGAAATTCTTGAAGCTTTGCCAAAGATGGGTTTATTAGAGATAATCTAGCAGCCAGTGCCTCTTGGAAAGCAACAGATCCATTCATCGCCCTAAGAGAAAAAGGACATGCAGAAATAAAACGTTTACATATCAAACAAGTCAGAACTAATCATAAAGTTTTGCACTGAATGGAGAAGTGTCCAACTTAGATGTCCACTCTGCAACTGCCTTCCCAGCTCCACAAAATTCAGCGAGTTCATCTATACCCTCATCAATGCAAACCGTACTATCCACATCAAAACAGACAGCATCAGCAGTTTTCCATAACTCGAGCACCTCTGCAACATTTAAGGGAGGAGTTATAAATACATAGTTTGTTCGATGATTATGAGATGTCAAGCTACCACTATTACATAAATTTCACAAGAGGAGGCTGCATCAATATGCCATGATGTAAATATAAAGAACATGGTAAGTAGACAGAATGGGTAGCTGCATTCCACTCTTACAGATTTTAACAACTGCTATCAAGAAACAAATCCCAACTATGCTGCGTTTCCTATCTAGAGTTTATACTCTTTCCCTATTTTTTCCCATGCAATAAGAAATTATAATAATGGGATGGGACAGGCCTACTACAGCACCAAACAGCAGATAAGTATAGTGTGGTACATATTCTAAGCCAATAATCACTAACAGTACACATTCATAAGTCTAGCATCAGCTCCACCAATAGTTCTTACAAAGTGGATAATAGAAGAAATTTAAAATTTCAGGCTAAGGTATAGTACACTGAGATTTCGGTGTGATGTTCGTCGAACATATACCTTGGCAACTAAATACTAAGTATAAGTCCGTTTCTCGTAAAATCAGCTCCACTTAGTCACCTAGTTAGACTACAATCATGAAGACCCAACAGACATCCAGTTATCAAAATCAGTACCGCATTTATATTTAAGCAGCTTAACTACCTTCAGAAGGTCTAGTATTGTCAAAACGCTCCTCGGCAGACACTTGGGTCGGCTGCACAGCAGAACCAACTGGTCTCATCAGTTTGGAACCTTTAAGTGGGAGAAATGAGCTCTTTTCCAATTTCACCCCCAATCTTGTAGATGATACAGGCAAGAAAGAATATCTATATTGTTGTTGTGGTTGCTGTTGTGTATTAGAAACAGGAAGATGAGCAGAATTCAATCTCAACAGGGCTTCCATCAGAATTCTGTTTCATAATTAGCAGAATATCCACAATCAATTCACCATACAACAATTAGTCTGTACATAACCTAAGACGTGCATTCTAAAAGGAAATTGATCACAAAAACCATCCATCACTACACCATTATAATGCATATTTGGGTACTTTTCCACAGAAGAATGGAAACTGCCAAAAAGAAACCCAAAGACAAACAAGGGGAGGGATAGAGAGAGTCAACCTTGAAAGATAGTAGAGGTGGAGGATCTGGAACTCGACTCTTGAGGGGTTTTGTTCGATCGTCTGATCTGAAACTAAGAAAGTTTGGTGGTGAATAGATATAGATATAAAACTAACAATGCTAAACGGGAAAGGAAAGGAATCGAGTAATTATTACGAATTTACAATGGACAAGGGGCCCAAAGAACCCCTAGTTTTATTCCTTTACTATCCCTAGTTTTGCTACAGTATAAAAAAAACTCAATTCCAACCATTCTACTCGAAGATCGATAGACGTGATACTCCAATTTACAACATCAAAGAACTTGTAATTTCAATGGTGTTCAGTAGGATGAACTACACTTACTGAAGACGATAACGACGAATCAACCTTAGACACCAGAAGAGCGACGAGAAATTGAATGACGGTTGAAGGATTGGACGTCGGCGAGTTGTGAGGCGGTGGCGGCCGGCGGTAAGTCGCCGGAGAGCAAAGACTGGGGGTGGCGGCTAGGAGAGATTATCAAGGTTGAAGACGGTGGTGTACAGTGTGAGCTTCTAAATAAAAGCGGGGGTAAATCCGTAAATGTAGAGAAACTACCCGTTGTTTTACTTCGTTTACGCAAAACCACCCTTTTATAACAAAACTTACACCCACCCACCGTATACGGTGAAAACTAATTGCAAGCATTCGCCCACAACTTTTTTTTTTTTTTTGGTCGAAGGAGAGGCGGCACTCTCCGGCTTCTCGAGTGAGCGTTTTATTAAAAATTTAAAAAATAAATGGACTAAGTAGTCATCAAGCGGGGGATAGCCCGACCCCTTACATCATCAAGAACAAGAAAAGAAATCCCCTCCGGCGGGGCAAGCAATACATGGCATCCGAGTTCAAAATCAAAAGCAAAAGACGCTAACCGGTCGGCCACAACATTTGCCTCCCGATACACATGACGGAATTGGACAAGCCAACTCCTACTAATAAAGCCATGGCACCTAGCTACCAGGCTAGCTAACGGATGAGTCTTATTTATTCTAGAATTTATAAAATAAATAGCTAAGAGAGAGTCGGACTCAATCACGACCCGACGGTAACCTCTATCCCAAGCAATCTTCAGACCGTCAAGTATGCCCCATAGCTCTGCCATCGGCACCGTGCACTCACCAATATTGTGGGAGAAACCGCAAACCCAGCTCCCGCTTGAATCTCTAAGCACCCCGCCAGCCCCAGCACGCCCACTCCTAACGGCACCGTCCGTATTAACCTTGATCCATCCTTCCTCTGGAGCTGTCCACGAGACCCCCTGCCAACTTTTTAATTGAGAAAACAAAGCATTACCATACTTACTCATGGCCCACCTATAATCTTGGGTCTGCGTCAATATGAAGCCAGGCTTATCCTGGACGTTTGTGGCCTCGCCAAAGACGCTCGCGCAACGCCACCGCCAAATCCACCAAAGAGCCGTAGAAAAAACCCCACTCCACTCGTTCTCACCCAACTTCCGAGACTCGAGGGTGTTCATGCGAAGCCAAGAGGCAAACTCAACCTGGAAAAAATCAGAATACAGATTAATAGCATTAAGAGCAATCCAAATAGGCTTAACCTCAATACAATCCCTGAAAAGATGCTCAAATGTCTCCTCCGCAGCCCTGCACACAGCACAATCACCATTCACTGAGACATGCCTTCTCCTCCTCTCAACATTAGAAAGAATGCCTCCCTTACTCGCCAACCAAATCAGGTTCCTAATTTTTTCCGGAACATTAAGCCGCCAAACCTTCTTGTAGAAAGCCGCATCCGACGTAACTTCCCCTGAGCTGTTACAAATCGCCCTATATCCCGTAGCCACACTGTAGTTACCATCAGTCGATTGAGTCCAACACAGCACATCTTCCTCGTCATTCGGCTCCTCTAAGATCGTCATGCTAGCGAGTCTTAAAATCAACGACGCCGGAAGGATCGGCGAGAGCACTTCCCAGTTCCAACCCACTCCAGGAACCCAGTACTCACACACCAGCCGAACACGATGGTCCAACAACACATTCGCCTCAACCAAAGGCAGAATCGGCTCGTCCATCAGCCAAGGATCGAGCCAAAAACGTATACTCTGCCCGTTCTTGAGAAGCCACTTGGTATGTTTGACAACAACCTCCGAAAGACCCCTCTTCAAGCCCGTCCAAACATGAGAGCCAGCAGGAGATGAGCCCAAAGCACTCTCAACGTACTTATTTTTGAGAACCGTCGTCCAAAGCTCGTCGTCGCTCATCACAAAACGCCAACCCAGTTTTCCAACAAGCGCAAGGTTCATCTCAGCCATAGACTTGATACCCAAACCACCGAGGTCTTTAGGCTTGGCAATTTCATTCCAAGCGACTTTGTGCATCTTCCGACTAGTACTCGAGCTTCCCCAAATAAAAGCCCTATTTATCTTATCAATTTTTTTGCATATACTAGCCGGCAAAATATTTGACGCCATGGTGTAGACGGGGAGCGACGACAAAACCGACTTAACAAGCGTAACTCTCCCGGCAAAATTCAGAAAATTAGTCTTCCATCCCACAAGCCTAGAATTGAACTTGTCAAGGAGGTTAGCAAAAGTGTTCTTGTTCACTCTTTTGTGCAGGATGGGCATCCCAAGATAGTACCCAAGATCCTTTGTAACCGCATAGCCACTCTCAGCCTTAACGCTCCTAACCACCTCATTACTGACATTTGGAGAGAAAAAGATCTTAGATTTCTGAGCACTAATTTTCTGCCCTGAGCTATTGCAGAACAACTCCAAACAACTTTGTATTACCCGGAACTGACTAAGCGAGACTTCCGAGAATAACAGAATATCATCCGCAAAGAAAAGATGCGAGAGAGCCGGACCCTGGCGAGTCAGCTTAATTGGTTTCCACCTTTTGTGCGCAATAACATCCTGAATAATATGGCTAAGACGTTCGACACATAGAAGAAAAATATAAGGGGAGATTGGATCCCCCTGTCTAATCCCTCTAGAGGCCGAGAACATAGAAGTAAGTTCACCGTTCCACAAGACTTGCATCCGAGGAGACGAAATACAGGCCATGATCCATTCGCACACACGATCCGGAAAACCCGCCACCCTCAGCGTGTCCTCCACGAAGCTCCAACTAACTCGATCATACGCCTTCTCGAGATCAAGCTTAAGGACCATCCACCCGCTAGCCCCTCTCTTACGCTTCATTGAGTGAACTACTTCCTGGGTAATCACAATATTGTCGGTGATCATACGCCCCGGTAAAAAACTCCCCTGCGTCGGACCAATAATAGAGGAAAGAATTGGTTGCAATCTACTGGTGAGGACCTTAGTAATAATCTTATAGAGAACATTACAAAGACTTATAGGCCGGAATTGACTTATTTTGATACTGGATTCTATGCCCTAAGAAATAAGAACCAGAACTCCGTATTTTTTTGGATTAATTTTTGTATATAAGTATTTTATTTCATTTTTAACAAGATTAATATTTTTTAGGGGTTTAGCTTCAAAATTTAGGGTTTTATTTTATTTTATTTTATGTGTCTACTACTCAGGATATACACGATAAAAAGAACAAGCTTATTTTGTGTTGTTTCTTGTGGAAATGTTCTATCACATCGCACATGGTTCGATCATGAGGAGGTAATTTAGCGTGCAATGTTTTAGATTCAAACCCGACCACATGTTATAAATCCTACTGTATTATTTAGAGTTCGTTCGATACTAGAGGATTTACCAGGGGAACGAGGGAGTGAGAGCGAAATTTGATGTGTTCCCATTAAAAGTTGTACCCACATATCCCCAAGTACACGACATTTTCGCCGGTGTTTTCGGGATGACGGGCACACGCTGGCCGAATCGATGCTTTACCACTCCATGTCTCCATTGGACCCGGGATAGGATAGATGAGAGCGGGTCCGTAACAACATCAAGTTAATAAATGGGTCTAGCTTATCCAAATTCATGGGTTTAAAATTTGAGTTGTGTGTGATGGGTCAAAAGGTTTGGGCCTTTGGAGTGCAAACTTTTCTTCTTCTAGTTATGATAGTTAAAGTCCAACTAAGCCTCCAAGTCAAGAATCAAATCTTTCACCAATTGGGAGGATCGCCCCCAACAATGGACCTCTGCAGTACCCGATCCAGACATAGATTGATTAATCGAACCGGGGCGAGATAAAAAAAAAGAATCAAATCTTTCCCCGGTTGCCGTTACATGTCCGTATCAGTGATGAGTCTGATGACTGATCTGCCAGCGTGCGACGGATCTTGCTTCGTGACTTCCACACGACTCGCGTTCCTCACAAAGGCTACAAGCCGCATCAAATCAGATTTTGCCACGTCACTTTCTATAACATCTCCACCAACCAATCATTTCCCCCTTTTTAAGTAAAAAAAGCGGAAAAGAGAAAAAAAAAAAACCCAGTACGCAGCCTGTGTTAGCCAGCCGCCTTCACCACTTTTACACTTGGCTCAGAAAACTCCCAGGATTCAGTCACATCCTCTCTCTCGCTAACGAGGTCCAGCTTCCGTGTTCATCCATGGCGTCCGCGGCCTCCATTGCATCTTCTTCCTCTAGCTTCCTCCCCAAGGTACGAACGCCTCTTCCATCTCGTTCCTCTCGCGATTTGATTCCCGTGTTTCGCTCCGAGCTTTCACTTAGGGTTTCTCTCCGTCTTCCCGATTGTTTTCCAGAACGATGGCCGTCTATCTTCGTTCTCATCTTTCTCGTCCTCCGCTCAAATCTGCGCTTCAAAGATGACAAGGAGAGCGCGGGCCACCAAGGTCGTCTCCCTCATGACCACTCAGCAGACGGAGCGCAAGCCTTCCACCACTGGCTCGGTTAGGGTTATGTTATTTTTATTGCGATTTCTCTACTTAGGTTTAGATTTGGGAGTCTGTTTGGAATTTAGTGTTTCTGTATTATGGATGGATTAGGTCAAAACTGCTATGACGATGACCGAGAAGATACTGGCCAAGAAATCAGAGAAGCCGCACCTTGTGCCTGGTGAAAATGTTTGGGTTAATGTCGATGTCTTGATGACGCACGATGTGTGCGGACCTGGAGCTATTGGTATTTTCAAGAATGAGTTTGGGCAGAATGCTAAGGTTTGAACTGATCACTTTGTGTGCAAGCTATTGAATTCCAGCCCATAGTTAATAATGGTTTTATTAGCTTATGAAATTGTGTTAAGTTGCCTGAGCGTGTGCTGTCTCCCAGATTAGGGACATATTAACTTAAATTCAAATGAGGAGCTTTTATAGTATAATTTGAGATGGCAAAAATAGAAGAGAATGTCAACCGAGTGTCCATAGATGAGGAAGAATAAGATAGAAGACAGCAAGAACGAGCTAATAATTTTACCCTACCTTGATGTAGCTAACCTGATTCATTCTATCTTTGACATTTTAGTTGATGAACTGTTTTTCCATCGTCTATCTCGGATTCCGTTTCATTAGGCAGGCATTATTTTTGTGGCTCTATTATGAGGAAATGCTCTATGAGTTGTTCGTTTCATAGGCTGAACGTATGCACATTCATGTTTGTGTCTTCTGTTTGAGATTCTACATCCGGTATGATTCTAGATTTTAGGTCCTGCAACTGCACCTGAACAAGAAAGCTTTTGCATATTCGCTTATTGTCATAACTAATTATTCTAAATCACATGGATTTTTCTGAACTTTGAAGGTTTGGGACCCCGAGAAGGTTGTGATAATTCCTGACCACTATATCTTTACAAATGACGAGCGTGCTAATCGGAATGTTGACATAATAAGGGACTTCTCAAAGGAGCAAAATATCAAGTACTTCTACGATATCAAAGACCGTTCAGATTTCAGGGTAACATAGATCCATCTGTCTGCTGCTCATATAAATCCTATTGATATTTTTTTGTTTACCCCCCTTCCCACCTCTTTGTTTTTATTGAAATTGAATTTGCTTGGACAAATAATTTGCAGGCTAACCCAGATTATAAAGGAGTATGCCATATTGCCCTAGCTCAGGAGGGTCATTGTAGGCCCGGAGAGGTACATTGAACACACCGTACTGTTTCAGATGTATAATTTTGAATGTCTTACTGAGTTGTGAACTTGACTATTCCTCTTAGGTGCTGTTGGGTACAGATTCTCATACATGTAATGCAGGAGCTTTTGGCCAGTTTGCTACTGGAATAGGCAACACTGATGCTGGCTTTGTTTTGGGGGCTGGGAAGATACTGCTAAAGGTTTGCATCATTTCTGCATAGCTTATGACTATTAGATGCGCCAATTTAGAGAACATACACACTCGTAAGGCAAGTAGATACCAATGGGAACAATCCCTGTCCATTGATCCACTAGCTACTAGAAGAGTAAAATACTGAATCTGGCAAAAAGAAGGCAACTTCTGTTACAAGTTAATGCTTCTAGACGAGTTCTCCTGAAGCCTAAAACCTTATTTACTTACTAGCATATGTTAATGTCTCTAGATGAATACCCATAACCGCACATGAACCCTCTCTGCTTCTATGTTGAGCTTGAACCTTAGACTGTTTTCCTCTTCGTTTTATGCAAGTGGTTAAGGTGCACTCTTTTTGCATGTTTCATTTAACCATACCATGAAACCTGTAACTTATGATTCTGTTCATTCCAGGTGCCTCCTACTTTGAGATTTGTTTTGGATGGAGAAATGCCGGATTATTTGCTTGCAAAGGATTTGATATTGCAAGTATGTTTTCTCTCTCAACATCTTATAGTTACATAGTTGTATTAGTTTGTTTATAGATCTTTTTCTACCTTACCCCCTTCCATTTTGTTAGTTTGGGGTGGGTAAGGCAATGGAAAACGAAGGCAAAATAGACACAAGCTTGTGTTTTTACCAGATTATCTGTATACCTCTGCTGATAACTCACAGAGGATTAATTTTAGGAAGTTGTGAATCCATGAGTAGTAAAGCTTCCAATGTTCGAACCGTGCAATATACATAGGGTTTGAATGTTTTAGCATTGAGATTCATTGTACTTCACTTCTGTTCTGAATGTTACCTTTACTGCAGATCATTGGGGAAATATCAGTTTCTGGTGCAACATATAAGTCCATGGAGTTTGTTGGATCAACTGTGGAAAGCTTAACAGTAGGTTTTTTTTTCTTACAACAATTGTTTGAGAAATTACCTTTGCATAAGATTGTCAAATATTCCTCTTTTTATTCTTACATTATCTTTTACCTTTGGGTCAAGATGGAAGAGAGGATGACTCTTTGCAACATGGTTGTTGAAGCTGGTGGAAAGAATGGTGTTGTGCCTGCTGATAGTACTACATACAAGTATCTTGAGGTTAGTAATTTGTTAAAATGTTTATTTGGGCATCTTTATAGGCATAATAGCATGCTATCTTTGCCGGTCAATCACTCTTTATGGAGAACCAGTTTGCATTCATTTATCTACCTGTTATTCTCTGTATTGATCTCCATGTTTTTTGTATCACCATTTTACAGGGCAAGACCTCCGTGCCTTATGAACCAGTTTACAGTGATGGCCAAGCAAGGTAATTCCATAATTACCTCTAGAAAGTGAATGCTTCACTTTTGCTGAAATTTATGCCCCATTTTTTTTGTAAAAGAACTTGTTGATAATGCACGTGGAAATACTGTTATGCCTTTATTTAAAGAAAGATAGTACTTTAATTAGGAAAAATATAGGGCATATGTTGAATTCACCTGATGTTTATTTTGTAATAAACAAATGACAATGAATGGCCCTATAATGAAGGTATTTTTATTTGTGATTCCAAACTGGCAGCAATCGTTGCTAAGAGATAACCTTTTGCCTCATATTTAGCACTGATGAAAGCTCATTTGTTTTCTGGTGCTTTTAGTTTTCTTGCCGAGTATAAATTTGATGTCTCAAAGCTGGAACCAGTTGTAGCAAAGGTAAATGCTTTGATCAGCATCAACTTCTGGCTTTTATGCTTCTGATATATTAGGTCATTTGCTCGTGGCAAAGAATGCGATTACTGAAAAAATATATTATGTCTTCTGCAGCCTCATTCTCCTGATAACCGTGCCTTAGCAAGAGAATGCAAAGATGTGAAAATCGACAGAGTCTACATTGGATCTTGTACTGGTGGGAAAACTGAAGATTTCCTAGCAGCAGCCAAAGTTCTTGTAGCTTCTGTAAGGATTCATTTTTCCCTCTGTTAGGATTGGTTATTCTTAAAAAGGGTTTTCTTGGCTGGAAAATCATTATATTATTCATTTTATGTTGGTCTAAAATGATATTTCATGCTCAACACTTCTTTTTCATTTGTGCAGGGTAAAAAGGTCAAAGTTCCCACATTCCTAGTGCCTGCAACCCAGAAGGTATGTAATCTTAATACTTTATGTATCAATTTAACTAAGTAAGAACATCAGAAAAATAAACCATTTGAAACACTGCAGGTGTGGCTTGACTTATATACCCTTCCTGTGCCTGGATCTGGTGGAAAGACCTGCTCCCAGATCTTTGAAGAGGCTGGCTGTGATACGCCAGCAAGTCCTAACTGTGGTGCTTGTTTGGGTGGCCCTAAAGACACCTATGCTCGTATGAACGAAGCACAGGTGAGTTATTTATCAATTTTATGTCAACTCGTTTCCTTACAAGAATCATTTGATCAATCTGTTGCAACGCTGCCATTGCAGGTTTGCGTATCGACAACAAACAGGAACTTCCCGGGCCGAATGGGCAACAAAGAAGGCCAAATTTACCTTGCTTCTCCGTTTACAGCAGCGGCTTCGGCCTTGACAGGTTATGTCACCGACCCAAGAGACTTCTTGCAGTAAGCCTTTATGGTCTTATCCGTTTTGTCTTTCTGTTGTAATTTGTCGAGGTCTTCTTTGTTGACGTACTTGTCGCGTGTTTCATGAGTTATGTAACCTTTCAATAAGCTTTTTGATCGTAAGATTGAATAATTGCTGGGTCTGATGTATTATCAGCTGTGGCTTACTCTGCTAGTGCTGTGCTTTCACTCTCCTGAAGAATTCAATTAGTCGAAAAGACAATTGGTCGAGGCAGATATATGATGAATAATAACACTTACGTCAATCTAGTATATTTTAATCTATGTTAAAGCTCTTTTGGTCTTTCAGGTTTTAAACAGAATCTTATTTATAAACAAGTACAGTTTAATAGAACATTGAAAATCAACAACATTAAGGGAAGGACTAAATCCTCATCAACTTCGATTCACAGTGCACCGATTCAAAATATCCAAATGAGAAAATCGGGACAATATCAATTTTGAAACTAGTAAAGCATAATATTCGAAAAATCAAACCAAAGAGTATACAAGCGAACTAAAATATTTGATCATCTTTATGGACTCAAAAATCCCTTATAGAGTATTGGGAAATCGGAGAGAGGAGAAAGTATATCGGTTTGCGATCTTGATAAATTTATATTTCGTAATTACTTATTTCCTGATATGTTGTTCATTTTTTTTAGTTTGATTTTCACAGGTTTGGGGTTGAATATAATTACGATCTATATTTGACGTATCGTATGATCATCCAACGAGTATGAATTGAAATCTTTGGGGGATACAATTATTTAAGTTTTTATTTATTGTAAGAGCATCTCCAACAAAGTCTTCAAAATATTTCAAAATAGAGAATGAAAAGTTCAAAATCTCCAAAAATTTTATACTTGAATTATAACAGTTTTTCCATTATAGAGATCAATCTAACCTAAAAAGGAATATACATTTAATTATATATTAAAACAAAAAAGATTATATACTATTTTGTAAAGTTTGTATTGAAATATGAGAAGAATTTAATTTTGGAGAATAGAAACCTTGCTCCAAATTTGGAGAAAGACTAGCTCTTTTTCTTCTCCATCCCCATTTTTGGAGAATGTGATGGGAAGTTGTTGTACCTTAAAACACTCCAATATTCTCCAAATTTGAGAAATGGGGAAGTTGTTGGAGATGCTCTAATACTTCGAAGTTAGTTCAAGACATTCAACATGAGAAAACAAATAAATTAATGGAAATAACATTTAAAAAAACAGAACACAAAAAACATTTCAAAATGAGATATCTATGTGGTGCACCATGATAAAGGGAAATAAGACAATTTTTTTTAGCACAAGACAATTTTTTGATCTAAGGGAAATAAGACATTATTTGCGAAAAGTTTTAAAATAGTTATTGGATAACAATATCGGCTTGAAGCATCCCTTGATGCTTTAAGAGATGCTCTAAAACTTTCTCCAAAATGGAGAAAGAAGAGCTATTCTTCAAAAAAAAATTGTTCTAATTCCAACGGTTTCTCCATGTTGGAGAATGAACATTAATTACTCTATACAATCTTATCCTAATAAAAAATAAACTTTTTCTTTAATTGGGGAAGAAGTGGGTAAAAGGGGATGAATTGGGATAATTAACCAAAAAAAAAATATTAAATGCAAAATCAAAATGGAGATGTCTCTATATTTGGGGAAAGCATGTTTGTTTTTTTGAGATTTTCTGCATTTTGGAGATTGGTTTGGGGAAACTGTTGGGGCTAAAAATAAGGTTACAATCTCCAAAATTACATTTTCCAATAATTTGCAGCATCTGTTGGAGATGTCCTAAGAGCATCTCCAACAAATGCTCTATAAGTTTCTCCAAAATGGAGAATAAAATCTCATATTTTTCATACAAATTATACTCTCACTCCAATAAATTCCCCACTGTAATGAATTATGGTTGTATTATTATTATGTTTTTTTATATATAATAGTAGTAAAAATTTTAACTTAACCAATAGGATGATGACATTTCTCCAACAGCTTCCCCATTTCGGCAAATTATTGGAAAATGTAATTTTAGAGATTTTAACCTTATTTTTAGCCCCAAAATGTTTCTCCAAACAAATCTCCAAAATGGAGAAAATCTCCAAAAAACAACATGCCTTCTCCAAATATGAGACATCTCCATTTTGATTTTGCATTTAATATTTATTTTTATTTTTATTTTTTTGGTTAATTATCCCACTCATCCCCTTTCACACACTTCTTCCCCACTTAAAGAAAAAGTTTGTTATTTATTAGGATAAGATTAAATAGAGTAATAAATGTTCATTCTCCAAAATGGAAAAAATGTTGGAATTAGAACAATTTGTTTTAGAGAATGTAGTTCTTCAAGTTTTAGAGCATCTCCAAGAGATGCTCTAACAATTGTTTGCACTAAATATCCCAATTTTTTCAACTTGATTTAAAGAATTTATAAGAGTTCATTTTCATTTTCATTTATTGTTTTAAAGATTAAATTTCATCTTATTGATCTTGAAAATATAAATAAGTTTAATTTTATAAAGCCATACAAATACATTTTTAAAAAATCTTAAATATCTACTCCGTATAATATATTTATGCAATTATCTTATACTTCATTTATTACTTATTTATTTTATTTACTGACATATTATTTATTTATCTATAATATATTTATTTATTACTTATTTATTTAAAAAAATCTTAAATATCTATAAATTAATTTATTTTATAAAGAAATCTTAAGTATATTTGTTTTAGCTAAAAAATAACGCCCTTTTTTTTAACCACCGCCTCTGGCAGTCTGGCTATTAGTCCACCGTCCATGCCTACTTACTGCCGGTAGCGTAAACTTAACGTCGGTGGGTTTTTGAATTAACACCGTTAGTATACTTGGGCCACAAGCAGTCTATTATAGTTAGCTTTTTTTTAACGCCGTCAAAAGCCTTTAAATATAGCCGTGAAAATCTCGGCCACCCCGGCTCCCATCACATTCAACACCTCTGCGTTGCTCCACCGGCCTCAAACGACCGTCCCGAGGGTTTCGAATTCCGATCGGGAACATGCCGGCGAAATTGGAGCTCCCCCGATTGACGAGCTCTCTACGAGCCCCGTTTGATGTCGATACCGCTTATCTCCGACGCAAAACCATCCTCCAAAATCTGCTTCACAGGTACACTTCTATTGACTGTTAACAATGGGTTTTAGGGTTTCTGTTTCGGTTTTTGGGTTGATTTGTGTCCTTCAGTTCTCGCAGTTCGATTGAAGCGTCGCTTCCGCATAAACTTGTGCGTAATTGGGAGGAAGGTAAGCGGTCTTGATTGATGTATCTGCAATGCTGTTTTTTTTCGCATTGATCATGCTTT
Source organism: Polygonum aviculare (assembly GCA_934048045.1). Classification (NCBI taxonomy): domain Eukaryota; kingdom Viridiplantae; phylum Streptophyta; class Magnoliopsida; order Caryophyllales; family Polygonaceae; genus Polygonum; species Polygonum aviculare. The sequence goes on from OW204024.1 coordinate 2,826,054, forward strand.
TCTTCATTGGCTTATGGGATGTTTTTTAGCATCCCCTCAGGTGCGCCAAGCGTACAAGCAATTCGTTGCTGCCGTGGTTGATTTGATTGATGGAGAAGTGGCGTCGGATTTTTTCCGTGAGGTTGCATTGGCTGCGTATTCCCTGTTTGGGTCGAGAGAGAGTGTTGGTGAGAAAAGGATAGTTGCTGAGAAGAAGTAGGTTTCCTTATCCTAATGCTCTTTGAGATGTGTGGTTGAGAACTTCTTGTTTCTCTGAGCTTGTACCATTGATATCTCTATTTTAGACTTGTTTTCATTGGGCTAATTTTTGTAACTCATGAATTTCAGGCTACAGTTGCAAAAGATCCTTGGTTACTCTGTTTCTGATGGTAGTGTACTGAAGGTAGCAACTCATGCACAACAGCTCTTTGATTTGCAGCCACCTAATCATGTAGATGGACCTACTTCTGGTAATTTGAATGGGGGTAGTGATGGGGTGGAATTTGGAGCTGGCTTTGAATTCCAGCCGCCTTCGAGGTTTTTGGCTGATGTCTCCTCTGAGAATGAACTTTTTAATGGAGAAGAAATCATGGTACCGTCTACATCATTAGCTTCCGGCTGGCAAGGCGCACACAACAGTCAAAATCATTTTACCGTTGATGGGGTACATTATGATTTAAAGTGGTTGCGAGAAGTTTGTGATCAAATAGTGAGGGGTAATGTGTCACACCTTTCTCGAGATGAATTAGCAACTGCTATTTGTCGTGTGCTTGATTCTGAGAAACCTGGTGAAGAGGTATTATTAGCATTTGTCATGGTTTTTATTCCAACTTCCTCTTTGTTGAGAGAGCATTCTGCTTTTACTGCACAAATCTTAATCATTATTACTGCTGCTTCTTTGTAGATAGCCAGTGATCTGCTGGATTTTGTTGGTGATAGCTCCTTTGAAATTGTACAAGAGCTAATTGCGGTAAGTTAATAAAACACATGTATCTCAATAGACATTGCTTTTCGAAGATGAAAAAGAGTATGACAGGGAAGGTGAAACTTTGGTTTTTTGTACTACATGTGATTTGAGAGTTTGATTTCTCTTATTATAATTAAAGTATTCTTATCGGTATCATTAGGAACATATTTAGTTGAACTGTTACTTGAAGTTGCATTCATTTTTATTTTCAGCACAGAAGGGAACTGGTAGATGCTATTCATCATGGCTTGCTGGTACTACGATCCGATAAAACAGCTTCAAATTCACAACCTAGAATGCCCAGTTATGGTACTCAGGTATGGCCTTTCCCAGCTCTAGCTGCTCAAAAGCTAACATTGCTTTAAGGAATTTGATCAGTGGCTATTCGTTTAGGTTACTGTGCAAACAGAAAGTGGAAAGCAGATTGATAAACTTAGAAGGAAAGAGGAAAGACGACATAAACGGGGAATAGAGAATGGATTAGAAGATGACATTTCCGGTGCAACCTTTTCATCATTACTTGAAGCCAGTGAGAGGAAAAACCTATTTGATGATCTCATTGGAAGTGGTGAAGGACCCCAATCAATAGCTGCTACTGCTCTTCCTCAAGGTACTGTTAGGAAGCATTTCAAAGGCTATGAAGAAGTTAACATCCCCCCAACAGCAACAGCTCCACTGAAGCCTGGTGAAAAACTGGTACAATCTTATACCATACTATCTGCCTTTATATACACCTTTTTTATTGTCAAGTGTCCAAAATAAATCAGGTAACAAAGAGAGTTCCGTGATTGTGTTTCTGTACATTTTTAGATGCACTTGATTTAATTTTTAAGAATTGACTACCATTAATGTTAATAATGAGATTGTCGTTATCTACTGTTATTACTGATGTTTGTGCTGAAAAACTCATTTTTGGTTTCAGATAGAGATAAAAGAATTAGATGAGTTTGCTCAAGCTGCATTTCAAGGCTACAAAACTCTCAACCGTATACAAAGCCGAATTTACCAAACTGTTTTTTACACCAATGAGAATATTCTGGTAAATTTATTTAGTGTATTATGACTCTCCTGGGCACTAGATTTGAACCCTTTTGATTGCATTATCTCACATCTCTTTCCCCCCTCTGAAGGTATGTGCACCGACAGGGGCTGGGAAAACCAATATTGCTATGATATCAATTCTGCACGAGGTATGTATTCACATGTATATAATAGAGATCGTGCTCATACTGTTTAGCTGCTTTGGCTATACTTTATTCTAGAGTATATCATTTCTAGTTCACACACCTAACTACATGGCTTATTTTAGCACTTCAGATATGGATTTTAAAATAGGAAATATCTCCATTGAACCTTCTGCAAATGTAAATCTTGAAACATTTCTTCGAGTTATGTATATAAGATGTTCTTGTGCAGATTGGGCAGCATTTCAAGGATGGTTACTTGCACAAAGATGAGTTCAAAATTGTTTATGTTGCACCAATGAAGGTGGAATTTTCTTATTATATCGCTGCTTTTGTTTAATCTTTTAGACGTTTATATTTTAACTTCTAGCAATATTTATGCTAGGCGTTAGCCGCAGAAGTCACCTCAACTTTCAGTCACCGTCTGTCTCCATTAAATTTGATTGTGAGAGAGCTTACTGGGGACATGCAACTCTCAAAGAATGAACTTGAAGAAACACAGGTTGCTTTCTTAGATTATCTATATGTCTACGAGGTTTATACTATTGCTCACTGCTCATTTTGACCAGATGATAGTGACAACGCCTGAAAAATGGGACGTCATCACTCGCAAAAGCAGTGATATGTCACTTTCAATGCTTGTGAAGCTTTTAATTATTGATGAAGTGCACCTTCTGAATGATGAGAGAGGCGCTGTCATAGAAGCACTGGTCGCCCGAACGTTACGTCAGGTTAAATGATACTTTGTGACTACTCATATATTCGGCATCAATGGCTCATCATATCTTTCTTGATAGTTTAAAATTTGAACTCTCACTTTTTCTTTTCTTTTTTCTTTTACAGGTAGAGTCAACACAGTCTATGATACGCATTGTTGGTCTCTCAGCCACTTTACCCAATTATTTAGAGGTTAATAAACCCTTCTTTTAGTCTTCAAGTTAATATCCCTCTGTCAATATCTATTTTTCTAAATCGCTAATGATCTTTTCTGTTGAAGGTTGCCCAATTTCTTAGGGTGAACACAGATAATGGCCTATTTTTCTTCGATTCCAGCTATCGCCCTGTGCCGCTTGCACAGCAGTATATTGGGATCAGTGAAAAGAACTTTGCTGCTCGTACTGAACTTTTAAATAAGATATGCTATGAGAAGGTACACCTTTGGAACTTCAACTTATCCTGTGAACTAGAAGTTTTTCTCGAACTATTGAAATAAGGCGTAATGATTTTCTCAGGTGGTTGATTCACTTAGGCAAGGGCACCAAGCGATGATTTTTGTTCATTCTCGGAAGGACACAGGAAAAACAGCTGAGCGGCTGGTATTGCTTTCTTGATTACTCATGTTCTTTTACCTTGAAGAACTCTTATAGGTTGCTTTTTTTTTGTCTGTTCAAGAAAGATGCAGAGTAACTTAAGTATAGCATGCGATACATATACTTCTATCATGATGATGCAGAATTACAAAATTTGTTCTTAATAATATTAAATTAATAAAAATCTTTATTTTCACATATCATTTGTTTTGATCTTTTTCCAATTTTCATTGTTGATCAAATGTGAAACCAAGAGAAATGTTGATCTACCGATCTTATTGAAATAAGGATGTATCCCTTTGACTGATTTATTACTTCGTACGGGGATAAAGTATTCCTTTTTTTTATATTCCGGTGAAAATCGTTGTTGGTTGCTGTTGATCTATGTATATTATTCCTGCCTCATTATATAAACAAACTGACTGAATTTGAATTTGTGTGGAGTTACTCTCTGGTTTCCATTTTTCTGCCTTACATGGAGAAATGGGAAAAAAGGTTTTTCATCAGCGTGCCTTTTGAAATTATATTGTTGGTACTATCTCCTTGAAGCTGCAGAGATGAAGTTGTTGTTTCATGGGACGTTTTCTGTGATGCACTCTTTATTTATATTTTTGCTCGAGGAGTTCATTGAATGGAGCTGTAATAGCTGATGATTGTTGCTGGATGGTTTATCAATTTTTCATTATTCAATCTCAAACCTTTGTAATAGGTTGAGCTTGCACGAGAAGACAATAATCTAGAGCTTTTCTGTAATGAGTCACATCCACAGTTTTCATTGATCAAGGCAAGGTTCTCAAGATCACTATGTCCATTTTACAGCACAATAGATTCATCTGAATCCTGACTCTTTTTTTCTTCTATGTCCTATTTGTTTGTTTGTGTTTCAGAAAGATGTTATGAGGTCTAGAAACAAAGAACTAGTTGGGCTTTTTGATAATGGGTTTGGTATTCATCATGCTGGGATGCTACGTGCAGATAGAAGTCTTACTGAACGGCTCTTCTCTGATGGACTTTTGAAGGTTGCTAGATAACGTTTTTTGGATCATTGATCTTTCTCCCTTTACTGGAGTCGTCTAATTGATTTTTCTTTTTCAGGTACTTTGTTGTACAGCGACTTTAGCATGGGGGGTGAATCTTCCTGCTCACACAGTTGTCATCAAGGTATGTCTTGCATTTATCTTGACGTAGGAAATTGTATTAGATTCTCTTACTGATCTAGTCTTGTATAGATCCACAACCAGGGTTAAATTCTGTGACTTTTTTGGTTGACTGACTTTCTTTTGTCATGTGTTTAGGGTACACAATTATATGACCCAAAAGCTGGAGGCTGGAAAGACCTGGGAATGCTTGATGTTATGCAGGTGAAACAATTTCTCTCATACAACATATCGTTAAGTATTAAAAAGCTACTTTCTGTTGTAAAAAGGTTATGGCTCTCTTTCAGATTTTTGGACGTGCAGGAAGACCTCAATTTGACAAGAGTGGTGAAGGCATAATTATCACTTCACATGACAAATTGGCCTATTACTTAAGGTTATTGACGAGTCAACTCCCTATTGAAAGCCAGGTAAACTCATATATCTGATGAGGTTTATGGACAAGCATTCAGCATTGTTCTCAAGTTAAATTGTTGCACCTCTAAGAGTTGAAGCAAGCTGTTAACTTACTGTAACTTGTACAACTTTTCCATTATCTGTTCACTTTGCATATTTGTGTTGGCTTTTCTGCAGTTCATTAGCTCCTTGAAAGATAATTTGAATGCCGAGGTTGCTCTGGGTACTGTAACGAATGTGAAGGAGGCTTGTGCATGGCTGGGTTATACTTATCTTTTTATCCGGATGAAGAAAAACCCATTGGCATATGGTATAGGGTGGGATGAGGTACACCCTTGCTCACTGCAATTGACTTCTAAATTCTCTGTGTGCTTCATTTTGTCCAGCTTTGGGTCTTATCTTTCCTTTAGAATTCCTATATTTTTCTTAACAGGTTGTTGCAGATCCTTCCTTGAGTTTAAAACAAAAAGCTCTTGTAACTGATGCTGCACGCTCACTTGACAAAGCAAAAATGATGCGTTTTGATGAAAAAAGTGGAAATTTCTATTGTACTGAGCTGGGCCGTATTGCTAGCCATTTCTACATTCAATACTCTAGTGTGGAAACCTACAATGAAATGTTAAAACGTCATATGAGCGATAGTGAGGTAAAACATATCAGCTTTTAACGACTGATCTTTTTCAGTATTTATTTTGAGCATTTAGTACTTGGCACCAATGTTATTGCATGATATTGTTAATGGGGGCACTTAGTACAACTATATTATTATCGACTAAAGGATGTCTCTGATTATTTGAATAAAATGGCATGTATGTTTTTCCTTGTTGGAAATCTATATTTTGAAGTTGATTTTAGAATGAAAATATCTTTATATCTTGGTTCAGTGCTGTCTAGATTGAGTATTTTGCACCAGTTATTTGGGTTGTGAAAAGTATCTTCCACTAGTTATAGTGTACTTTTAAGTATTTTGTTTATTACACTTGACTTTTATGACTTGATTATAGTTAGTGACATTGGCTTTCATTTGGCAACGTTTGATTATAGGTTATTGATATGGTTGCACATTCTTCTGAGTTTGAAAATATTGTAGTACGAGAGGAGGAACAAATGGAGCTGGAAACACTCGCACGTGCTTGCCCATTAGAGGTCAAAGGTGGACCCTCGAGTAAGTATGGAAAAATTTCCATTCTAATTCAGGTATATGCTTCTAACTATTCAATTTTAACTATTTGGCATTGGCCGTATCACAGTTGCAAACAATTTTTTGGATATATTTTGCAGATGTATATATCAAGGGGTTATTTGGAGTCCTTTTCCTTGGTTTCTGATGCTGCATATATAAGTGCCAGCTTGGCCCGTATAGTGCGTGCATTATTTGAGATTTGCTTACGCAGAGGGTGGTGTGAGATGTCTGCTTTTATGTTGGAGTATTGCAAGGCAGTGGATCGTCAAATCTGGCCACATCAACATCCCCTTCGGCAATTTGACAAGGAGCTCTCAAATGAAGTTTGTCTTTTCTATGTTGTTTACTTGATTCCATTATTCACAAAACTGCCAAAAATGGCTGATGACATATCTGATGTGTTTCAGATACTGAGGAAGCTTGAGGATCGAGAGGCAGATCTAGATCGTCTGTATGAGATGGAAGAGAGAGATATTGGGGCTCTGATTCGTTATGTGCCTGGAGGAAAGGTGCACTATACTGATCTATATAATCATTTATCATTTTCAGTTTATTGAATTTCAGTTATTTTGTATGTTAATATCTGCTCTCTGTCTGAAGTTGGTTAAACAATTCTTGGGGTATTTTCCGTCACTCCAATTGTCTGCTACTGTGAGTCCAATCACTAGAACTGTTCTGAAGGTTAGCAGAAATTGATTTTCTTGCAATTACAATTTTATGTTCTTTATCACTGATTTATTTCATTATTTGCTGCCTCAGGCCTTATTATCATTTGTTTATTATACATTATAATAGGATCTCAGAGGTCAGGCTAATTCAGTAACTAATGAAATCTGTTTTCTGAATTAGGTGGACTTACTCTTAAGCCCAGATTTCACTTGGAAGGACCGTTTCCATGGTGCTTCGCAGCGCTGGTGGATTCTTGTAGAGGTGTTTCATGCAATTTATATATTGTCTATTCCTCATACATACGTATTCAAGATACTTTATCAAATGTTATGTGATCTTAGCTAATTATGGAAGCTTGATAATTGTGTTGAACAGGATTCAGAAAATGACCACATCTATCACTCAGATCTTTTCACATTGTCAAAGAAGATGGCAAGGGCGGAACCTCAAAAACTTACATTTACAGTGCCTATATTTGAACCGCATCCACCTCAGTATTATGTCCGTGCTGTTTCTGACTCGTGGCTTCAATCAGAGTCATTTTATACTATATCTCTATATAATCTCGCTTTGCCAGAGGTTAGTGAATGAGGTCTAGATATGATAAATAAATGCCCATTTTCCTATCAAATTATGCATGCTAAGTTTGCCTCTTTTAAAATTATCATATACAGGCTCATACATCACACACTGAATTACTTGATTTGAAACCTCTCCCTACAACTTCCCTCAGCAACAAAAGCTATGAAGCCTTATACAACTTCTCACATTTCAATCCTATCCAGACACAGGTTCGCATCCCTGATTCAAGTTTGATTGTTTATTACCATGATGTATTTATTAAGGTTTTCTCTGAACCCAATGCTTTTTTCTGGTTGAATGTTCCAGGCCTTTCATATTTTGTATCACACCGACAACAATGTTCTCCTTGGAGCTCCTACAGGAAGTGGAAAAACCATATCTGCTGAGCTTGCTATGTTTCGGCTCTTCAGTACACAGCCTGATATGAAGGTCAGCTTTTAATTTCTTAACGTTAAGATGGTCAACTATGCTATTCTTTACTCGTTCATCTGCAGTTTAGAATACATCTTTGTGTAACTGTTTGCTTCATAGCTATTGAGCCTATTGTAGAATTATTCAGATCATTAAATTGATTGCATGCTACTTTGCATCCAATCCAGCATTGGAATTTGTTTTTGGGTGCATTAGAATGAATCTGGATTAAAGCATTAGATTCTCACTATATCTGTTAAATTCTGTCATATATTCTTGCTGTAGCAAGTCTGTTATTGATTGTATGTCAATAATGTCATATTCCTGTAGGTCATTTATATAGCACCTTTGAAGGCCATTGTCCGAGAACGAATGAGTGATTGGAAAAGGCGCCTTGTTTCTCAGCTTGGCAAAACCATGGTTCTAATCTTTTTTCTATGATTTATGTCCTGAAAGAGTTCTTCCTCTGTACTTTGTTAAAATTAATTCATGCATATGGTTTGCTCAGGTTGAGATGACAGGAGATTATACTCCAGATTTAATGGCACTTCTGTCAGCAGATATCATAATTTCTACCCCTGAGAAATGGGATGGTATCAGCCGTAACTGGCACACTAGAAGCTATGTCAAAAAGGTTTATTCTCTTATATAGTTTTTTGGTCAACATCGCGAAGTAAGCAGTTAGATATATCCCTTGACCGATCTACTTAATTATTATATCTTCATGTAAAATTTCTTTCTAGGTTGGGCTTATGATATTGGATGAGATTCACTTGCTTGGAGCCGATCGAGGTCCGATTCTTGAGGTACCTTAATTTCTAATTGTCTGCTCTGAGGGAAATTGCAGTCTTGAACTCTTCTTTATACCTGTGCACAACTCTTCTAATCTAGTGGTCAAAACACTTCTTTATACCTGTGCACAGCTCTTCTAATCTAGTGGTCAAAGCTCTTACAGAGAAGGCAGTCGTATAGTCAAAGATTCTGATTGTTCTGAATACAATTAGCACTAAATTTTAGTTTGATATTGAAGCATTGTTATTCTTTATTTAGTGTGCATTATTCTTCTAGTTGCACCTGGAAACCTATTCTAACCAAAATGAATATTTTAGTCCTTATGAGCGAGGAACTTTTGTGTGAATGACTGAACGCAAAATTATCTAATTCAAATCCAACCCGACTGACTATGTGTTTCTGGATCTCTTTTGGACCATGGAAATTAATGTTGCTACATGCATGCAGGTTATTGTTTCAAGAATGCGGTATATATCATCACAAACAGAGCGTGCAGTGCGTTTTGTGGGTCTTTCAACAGCATTAGCAAATGCAGGGTATTTATATGCACTTTTATATGTTATTTTTTATGAGAAGCTTTACATTTTCAGCTGCTGTTGGTGCTAATTTTCTATCAATGAAGTATTGTGTTTGCATACATTCTAGCTAAATAGGATTTGGTTCTTGAATTGTAATTTATTTTTTGTGCTTTGTCTCGTAGATATATATAATTATATGATAAGTTTCTTCTATTAGACTAGGATTCATTAATGATATCTCCCTCAGGGCAGCTAGTATAAGATCTCACCAAGAAATCACTAGTCATTTTCAAATAATGGATACAGTCATCAACTCCAAGTCTCGTATACACTTCTACTGACTAGCCATTACCTTCTTGAGTTGCCTAGGAAGCTAAATTAGCCCGTATCTAGCCAGTCATCAGCTTACTGTCACTATAATTAGCTGATATTTTAGTTTGTCTTCCTTTTGAATTACTGAAATGGTTGTTTGGTGGACACTTGGGGTTCCACTACTTACCATTTATAATTTTATGATGCTTCTCTACTTTATTATTGATAATGTCATTGTTGCTTGCTCTTCATGGTGATCTAGGGACTTGGCAGACTGGTTAGGTGTTGGAGAGACAGGACTCTTTAATTTTAAACCTAGTGTGCGCCCAGTTCCTCTTGAAGTTCACATTCAGGCAAGTTTTTGTTAGACTAGTAACATTTTAAACACTTCTTTTCTTGTTCAGATTTGAAATTTCCTTCTAAATTTTTATAGAAGGTGGATTTGTATTTTGCTAGAAAATTATGTTCTTGCGCCTGATACATGGATGTTTAAGCACAATTTTGTGATTGTAGTTGTAGAGTTCTCAGTATAAGAAGCTTATTTTTAATATCTTGAATTCCTGATTATGTCTTTTGAAAAGTAATTGTTTGTATTCTCTTTCTTTATGACATATCATGCGTCTACACAATTGCAAGAGGTTTGTTAAATCATCATCCTCTGACATATGCTGTAATTGGATGTTGTCTTGATCCAGAATGGATTATAGTCTGATGTCACTGCATTCTCCCTTATTGTATGAAAGACTCTGTCCACCTTCAGTTTGTTGTGTATGTAAATGTTAATATTTTTTTCCTTTGATTTGCATAGGGATATCCTGGGAAGTACTACTGTCCTAGGATGAACAGCATGAACAAACCCGCATATGCTGCTATATGCTCCCATTCACCAACAAAACCAGTGCTTATATTTGTCTCATCTCGTCGACAAACTAGGCTTACTGCTCTTGACCTTATTCAGGTAAATATAGATGTCTTTCTGATCATCTCTCTGTTTCTTTAAAGAATATGTCGACCTTTGATAATTCTATTGGAACAAGTTTGTTAACATTCTAAACATTTGTCACTTGAAGTATGCTGCATCCGATGAGCATCCAAGAAAGTTTATTAACATTCCAGAGGAAGCATTGGAAATGATTCTTTCCCAAATTACTGATCAGAACTTAAGGCATACACTTCAATTTGGTATTGGTTTACATCATGCTGGATTGAATGACAGGGACCGCTCTATAGTTGAAGAACTCTTTGGAAATAACAAGATTCAGGTTAGCAAATAAGGTTATTAAATATATTTTCTCAAATAGATGGAAGAAAAACCATCTACTCCCATTTATTCCTACAGCGTTTCAGGACACTTTTTTCTTCCCCCCCTTTGCAGGTACTTGTATCTACTAGCACATTAGCTTGGGGTGTGAATCTTCCAGCTCATCTGGTTATTATCAAGGTAACGAAATTACGTGGAACTCTGTATGCATGGATAGGCTGTTTGCAAGGAAGTAGAAAAGTGCTAGCTGTCCTGTATAATAATTAAGTATTTTGTTCACAGTTCAGAGTCTGGCTTCTATTTCTTTATTTTCTTACATTACATCTCTTGTATATCTAAAAAGACCTGATGGAAAACCCATTAGCAGCAGTAAGTCCCTGATTGTGTTAAAATTTAGAGACTATATGAAAATTCTCCCCTTAGGATTTCTGGAAAAGTTATTATTGATGGGAGGCATTGTGAAATCCCAAGTTTTTGCAAGAGTAATTGTTGATCATAGTTATGATTACTGCAAAATGAATCTCTGACTTCACAATATGCTAATTGAGCAAAGTATATTCAGTGGAATTTCGTTGTCTGTTGAGCAAGATCGATCAAGTTTCTTCTGTAGTGCTCTGTAGGAATTATTTGTTGGGGTTTTCTATGTATTTAACATTCTATTGATTGGAGTCATGGGACTATAATGATTTATTTTTTATATTTGGAAGAAGCCAGCATTTGTGTCGTATTGACTTGATGGTGTTTTTCATTATATTGAATCACAAATAAGGCTTATCCAGCCTATTATCTGTAAAAGAAAAAAAGCGCTGTGTGAAATTTAGGGTTCACAAGAACTACCGGTATAAAAGTTTGATGGCAGGGGCTGTCAATATCCTCACACACCCAACCAGAGAGGAAGTGTTATCTTAATTGGGTAGTGAAGATTCTAACTTGAGTTTCTTGATAGTCCTGTTCCGCTGTGTGAAATTTAGGGTTCACAAGAACTACCGGTATAAAAGTTTGATGGCAGGGGCTGTCAATATCCTCACACACCCAACCAGAGAGGAAGTGTTATCTTAATTGGGTAGTGAAGATTCTAACTTGAGTTTCTTGATAGTCCTGTTCCTCTGTTGGAAATTAATTACTCAGTTTTTGAGATCATGTAGTGATTACATAAACGATACTAAGAATCCTCTGATATGCTTTGATTGAGGATGCTTCATCGTAGTCTTATCTTTTCTTGGAAACTCGTTTTTACATCATTTCTTCGTTATATAAATTTTCTGATATGCTCGTTCGGAGTTGTGCCAAACCCTGATACAAATGGTCTGTTATTATATATGCAGGGAACAGAATTCTTTGATGGGAAATCGAAAAGATATGTTGATTTTCCTATCACGGATATTCTACAAATGATGGGGCGTGCTGGTCGACCACAGTTTGATCAGCATGGAAAGGCAGTTATTTTGGTTCATGAGCCCAAAAAGAGTTTCTACAAGAAGGTTAGCATTTTTTATATTTTCTTTCATTTCGCTTTTGGTCGAAAATAATAGAGTTGCTTGAATAAAAGGGGAGGTTCATACAAGAAGGTTAGCAATTTCTATTTTTTTCTTTCTTTCCGCTTTGGGTAAAAAATAAGAGAGTTGCTTGAATAAAAAAATCACACATAAAAAGGGGTTCATCATCTTATGGAGAACTGGGCAGGGAGGAATTCATAATCTTGACCAGATTATACATTTGATTTTTATCTTTGTTACCCACTGTCTCAAAATTTATATTTACAATCTTGGCAGTTTCTGTATGAGCCCTTTCCAGTTGAGAGTAGTCTGAGGGAATATCTGCACAATCATTTCAATGCAGAAATAGTTTCTGGCACCATTCGCCATAAAGAGGATGCAATCCATTACCTTACATGGACATATTTGTTCCGGAGGCTGGTATTTGAAAATTCTTATTTGTTCCAAAGATGTTGCATGCTCCTCTTATTGCCCTTCTATGTATTTTGGTTTTCCCTTTATTGTCTATTTCTGATATTACACGCTGGAAATGTCTGAAGAAAATTCAAGGAAGTGTTTTTCTTTCAAAACTTTTGCCTGCCTGCTCACTGGTTTCTTGATTTGTCTATCAGATGTTTAATCCAGCTTACTATGGCCTAGAAGACAGAGATCCTGGGATTTTGAGTTCATACTTGTCAAGGTACAATGTGACTATCTGAGTTTCATTCATTATGAAGAATATTCATCAGAACATTTCTGGTCGTAAGTAATACATTAATGTGATTTTAACTTCGTGGAGAGATTTAATTGAGTATGATCCTTATGTGCTCAGATTATGTTTAGAAAGGTTAAATGTGAATGAAGCAATTTTTGATATATTATTCCCTTGTGCAGTTTGGTGCAATCAACATTTGAGGATTTAGAAGATGGTGGATGCATCAAAATAACTGAGGATAGTGTTGAGCCTTTAATGTTGGGTTCAATTGCATCTCAATATTACCTCAGCTACTTAACAGTCGCAATGTTTGGCTCCAATCTTGGTCCTGACCTCTCCCTTGAAGTGAGTATTAGTTTTTTTAGAAGGCTATAATTGAGTGATCGGGGTATATGGATTTGTTCAGGTCTGAATTTGGGTTTGAATTGGGTATTTATACATAGTATGTATATTATACATATATACATAGTGGATTTCATTTTCAATTAATCAGGGATGCTACTTACTGAATCCATCTCCAAATGTGGTAAAAGTATTTGAACCAATTTGTAGCTAAACATTCAGAAAACAAATCCAAATAATTCCCTGGAATTTAAACATACTTACTGTTCTATTGAACATATTTGCTGTATAGGTTCTTTTGCATATACTATCGGCTGCTTCCGAGTATGACGAGCTTCCAGTGCGGCACAATGAGGTAATCTTGTGACTATGTTATGTTGTATAAATTGATTTCACATTGTTAATTACTATGCTATTCTTTTATCTTTTAACATGTATGGGCATATGTTAGTTGATGTATTATGTTGTATTTTTTAGGAAAACTACAACGCAAAGTTGGCTGAGAAAGTACCATATATTGTGGACAAAAATCGACTAGATGACCCACATGTAAAAACAAATCTACTGTTACAGGTCAGTTTATGATGGTTATATATCAGCTTGGTAATTATGATTCCTAATAGAACTAATTTATGTTTTTTGGGCCTCAGGCACACTTTTCTCAGGTGGAGATGCCCATCAGCGATTATATCACAGACTTGAAGTCTGTTTTGGACCAAAGCATTCGTATTATCCAAGCCATGATAGATATATGTGCCAACAGTGGATGGCTCTCGAGCACAATTTGTTGTATGCATCTTTTGCAGATGATTATGCAGGTGTAGTTCCTCTCTGTCATCATATTTATCTTATGAAATACATTCGAGTCTCATAAGAAACTATAATTTAAACAAATGGTCATGTAAATGAATACAACAATTAAACAATTGCTCAAGCATCGACCATCTTTTGAACGTAAGAGCATTTGTTTTGTCATACTTATCAGTTTTCTATTAAGATGTATGCTATCTCGAGTCACTTCGTTGCCTTGTTTGAATGAAATGATATTTGTTGCATAGAAGATTGTGTCAAGAGAGGTAAATTGTCCTAAATAGAACCAATAAACAAATAGCGTGTCCAAGCTTTTATGTTTTATATGTTTACAGGGGTTATGGTTCGAGAAAGATTCTGCTCTACAAATGATACCCAACATGACCCCGGATCTCAATGCTGCACTCTGGAAAAAAGGTATCTTCAGTGTACAGCAGTTGCTGGATGTTCCTCGGTCAAGTTTACAAGCGATGGTTGGGAATAAAGATGCTTCAAACCTATATCAGGTATTAACTTCTTTTTATCTGATGAGTTGACAATTCTATAATTTTGAAAGAGTTATGAAACATAGATTGTGTATTCTCATAGTCCCATTTAATACTTCTAGAACCTTGAAAGAGTTCATGAAATCATGACTTGACCTTAATTGTTAAAAGTCTTTGGTTGCTTATATTTGCAGGATATTCAGCACTTCCCTCGCATCCAGATGAATCTGAAACTCCAAAAGAAGGGAGATAAAGGTGACAATGCTTTCAGGTTGAATATCAGATTAGAGGATGTGAACAGACGGCGTAAAACATCCAGAGCACATGTCCCTCGCTTCCCTAAGGTTAGGCAAATAAATATCTCCTTCTAAGTTTTTAGTTAATGGTTTCAGGCAATTAAGTACTAGAAAATTGTATAGGTTAAAGATGAGGCATGGTGGCTTGTTATTGGAAATAGCGTGAGCTCCGAGCTGCTCGCTTTGAAGAGAGTCTCTTTCAAAGGTCGACTAGTTACTCACATGGATTTACCCTCCAGTTCGGCCACTAGTCAGGTATCAAAGTCGTTATTTATGATTTGTGTATTTTTTTTTTTTAATACTCTGTACAAGTTCACTGTGATTGAAAATGAATGTTCGTCAATGCATTGAATATTTTGAATTAGAATAGTTAAGAAATATTCCAAGTGATTATAATCAACATAGGTTATGACAAAAACACATTTAGAAAAATACAAATTAAAATAAATTTTGCCAGGAAAATATTGATTTTTCCCCTCTGGTATAGTATAACCTTTTTCTGATCATTTTTTGGCTCCAGGGTCTAAAGCTTATCCTGATATCCGACTGCTATCTGGGATATGAACTGGAATACAACATTGAAGATCTCATTAGCAACTAGTCATCTTTAGTTTCACAAATGATGTATATGATACAGCCTTGGATTATGCAGTGGAGGTCGGAGTTGTGCCCCGTTCCTGCTAAAGGGCATGACTTGGAAAGCTACAGGTTTTTTACACTGCTGAGATAGGCATATACAATTATACAAACGCTTCTGGAATCAAAAGAAAATCGAATAGTATGATCATATATCTTTTGCTAATTGCACAGGCCCATGTTTGTGTAGTCTTAATATAACACGCTTTTTTGGTGGCCTCAAAACGTACCCCTGAGAAGATGAGACGATGACCTGTTCTGTGTCTTCCAAACACTGCAGTAAAGTGTAATATGCGTTTGGTTATATAAAATTTTCCATAGATCAACCAATACTTTCTACAATCATCCCCCTCTTCCTTCTGGAAAGTACTATCGCTCACAAAAAAAAATGAAATACGTATGTCATCTGGGCATTGAATCAAATAAAGGTCTATTACAAAAGGTGTCGAGTGATTTGTTATTAAGAGGTGTCAATTTTGATTTATGAAAGGCCTCTGAATCTAACACCCACAAGGAAGGATCACGTGCTATAAACAAGTCATAAAGTCACGAACCTTAAAACCCAGAAAACAAAATGATTAAAAAATCGTGAAATCAAAACAGAAAAATACATGGTACATTATGTATAAAGCGGGCAAGTGTGACTGTGTGCGAACGCCAGAACGGGCTATTGAGATACAATTACAAATATGGCAGTTGTACAAGTTCTGTTGTCCATTGGCTTTGGAGTTGCTTTATATACAGCAAAAACAAAACAAGAAACGTCTAATGTGGAGTTGAATTCGTTTGAATCCGGTAAATCTATTCACAGGAAAGGCTACGGAATCACGTACTGTTATTCCCAATCAGCATCAAAAAATCCAGCATCTCTCATTTCTGAATAATATGCATTGTCCAAGATTATGTCTTCCTCCTGCATCAATTAGAGAAAAGGGTTAAGCATAATCTCAAAAGTCTCGGAACTCACCAACCAATACATCAGAAAGTGATCTCTCAAAGACTGAAGCAATTCTAAGTACCCAAATGAACTACAAGCATAATGCTGTGCCGAAAAACAAATGGGAAGAAAGGTAAGGAAAAAAATTTATACTTGCCTGGAAAAAATCTGCCAAGAAAGTTACATACAGGAATGGAAGATAAAACGAGTGATAGCATATGTTGGCAAGATCGTATAACCTGCAAGGAGGCATAATGGTTCAATGTCATCAAACACCTAAAACCTGGGTGTACTTGTGAGATTAATACGCTAATATTGCATCTTAGATTCTACTTACCAAAATCCTATGTTCACTCCAAGACCAGCAAGCCCACAAGCAGCGATAACAACCACATTCATGGCAAACATTACAATGACATATCTGTAGAAGGTTGGTCTTGCTACAGAAAAAGAGTTTCATTATGATGTGCTTATATACAGGATGAAACTCAGAAAAGGTATTCAAAGTCTCATTATCAAGATAGGCACTCACGCGGTAGACGTTCCTTCCATTTCGAATAGTGAATGAATAGGATGTAGCCATAAACTGCTGTGAGCAATAGCTTATGGATGACCCAGAGCCCCCACTTTCCTGAATGTGTAGTATTGTGCCCATCATCGAACATTGGGATGCCAAAACCGAATATATAGACAGCCTGCAAAATTTGAGCCGGACATTTTAATCACTGACAAGATTAAGCATGAAAGTGAGAAATATTGAAATGCCATCTCTCCATAACATACAGCACATTAAAAGAAATCTACAAATGCAATTGCAAAAAAAAAATCAACAATGTACTATTCTTGAAAGATGGCAACAATGAGAGCTAATACATGGACTCGATCATCTATCATGAAAGCAAGGATTAAAAACTTATTATTAGAATGCATGGATGCAGAATGACACTACACAAATTGTATTTCTGTCGCAGGAGCACCAAGAATAACCTATGGGACAAATCAAGTATAATGAGAACACACTTGGAATCCATAAACCCTAAAGGCAAGAAACAAGAATTACCTTGAGGAAAGCATCAAAGCTGACGGCAAATCCGGCAATGGTGAAAGTGCGAGCAAGAGAATCCAGCCCACTCACATAATTCTCCTGAAGCAGAAACCCCAGAAGACTCATCTCCAAGCATAACAAAGCAGAAGTTGTGGACAAGGACAGGAGGTTCCATGCGACCTCCTTTCCAGGGGTGCATTGCCATGTCTGCTTCATACAATGCAAGATCAGAAATCACACAAATCTTTCATTTTATATCCTTGCACAAAGAATGATGGCCTCAGCCAAGTAAACAACTCTCTGAACATTAATCCCTGTACCAATTCTAAATCAGGCAATTGGCAAAACGCCCTAAATTTAGGAAACTCTTGAAACCAGCAGAAGGAAAACTGAAATCACCTGACGGAAGCACCAGAAGAGATTGAGGAGCGTTGCGAACCAGAGGAGGGAGTAGTAAGCGACCATCACATGCCACCGTCCTTGTGAGAGCTTCTTCAAGTTCTTCTTCGCGTGAAACGCCAGGTAGGCGACAAAGAGGATGGAAGGGACGATGAGAAAGAAAGAGTACCAAATTCCATGGCAACTCGCATCGGAGCCACTGCTGTCGCCGTCGCCACCGGCCGACGGGCCGAGGAAGCTTCCAGGTAGAGTACGATCCATGTTGTTGTAGCTGGACGGAGAGATCGACAACTTCGGTGGAAACCCCATGGTCATCGGGGAATTGCGAAAACCCTAGAAATTTTGGGGGAGAAAAGACCATCAAGGAATTTAATACCCCGTGAGATCATTCTGAGTTTCGTGACGGAGTCATCTAATAATCAATAGTCTGGCAAGGAATAAGTAGTAGTAGGTGTGTGTTTCTCACTATTTTTTACTATCATGAATTTTGTTTTTTGTATAGGAAAAATTTAAGTATTAAGTAATTAGGCATTATTGGGTTTTGTCCGACTAGTTTAGTCAACATTCGGTTTCTTTGCTTCCGATATTGTTCGATTATTTAACTGATAGATAACGATGTTCATGATTATTAGATGAGTTTACCAATCAACGAATTTCATGAAAAATTAAGTTAATGAGAACTCAACCATCTCCAACTTCATGAGGTATGCTCTGCTTATTTTGGAGCTAATTTGAGTAAAATAATGAGATTTTGGCCAAAATGCCAAATTAGTATTAAAAAGTGGCATCTTTGGACACTTGGGTATTTAAAAAACATGTTTGGACAAATGAGTATTATAAAACAAAAAATTGGACGTTTGAGTATTAAAAAAGCAAAAATTTGTCATTTTGATACAATTTCATGAAAATAATCAAATGTGCATCCAAAACACACTTGTGTATTAATTTAACATGTTATTCTAGGTTAAGCCTAGTTTTTTTATTTATAATTAATAAAAGAATATTCCAATTTTATACAAAAATCAAAATCGCAAATAGTTAAACATTTAATAAATAAAATTATAAATAAAATTTCCATGCAAATAAGAGTTTAATTTGCTTTAAATAATAATTCGATTCTATTATCATAAATTATAATATATGTATTGATTTTTATCATAAAAATAATATCTTTGATGTTGTTCATTTGCAAATAGATACATAAGGTCAATATAGATATTTATTTAATAATTTTTAAAATTTTAATTAATAATATGTGGCTAACTTCATGTGAACCTTTTAAATTGAAAGAAAACTTGACAATTAATTACTTATAAAGTCAAATAAAAAATCAATTTCAACAAAAATGATTTTTTTTAATGAAAATCGATATTTTATTAAATCAAAAAAATACTTAAATGTCCAATTTTCGTTTTTATAATACCAAAATGTCCAATTTTCGTTTTTATAATACCAAAATGTCCAATTTTTTGTTTTATAATACCTATTTGTCCAAACATGTTTTTTACTAAGTCTAAATATTGTGTTATATTATATAATAATAAATTGCTGAGTTTTATATAATGACATTGCAATACACTAACACAATCAGATTCCTACACGACAAGATTATGGTATTTTTTACATAAGCTACGTTTCATTCTAAAACTCATGCTAATCTAATGAAATGTCAAATCACTCATAATATTTCAAATTTCAAAGATATGTGTTATGACATTGTACACCACAAACATTTATGTAATGCTGTTATAGTTTTTGTAAGAGATCTAGACTTTCGGTTTGAACTCCCACTACATTTTGGATAAAGGCAACTATCAAGTAGTATTAAATTCAGGTAAATTGGTACAAACATTAGAAATTGTACAGACTTTCGTGATTATGTCTTCATACATTTCACGACGTATACATATTCACAAACACGTAAAAGAGACCAGAAATTGGGATAAAAATGTTTTTTATTGATACGAAAGTATATCCCAACATACAAATGTGTAGCCATCCCAATCAAATCGCCTCGCCAATCATAACGTTTTAACATGAGTCATCCAAGAGCGCATAGAGGGAGAATAAGATTTAAGCATATAATAATGTAATTAAAAAACGATAAACAGAAAAGCCTCACACTTTGTAAGCATCGGAAGAAAGCCTATGCTTAGGATAAACCATCAAGGGCACCTTGCGTTGCAAGGTGAGCCCATAGGCCTCTTCCATGTCAAGCTTCTCGGCCGTCTGCCCGTCCGCTAGCTCCCAGTCGAACGCGTGGACTAGCGTGGCGGTCATGAACTGCACCATACGCAACCCGAGACTCATACCAGCACAAATGCGTCGGCCTGCCCCGAACGGGATCACCTCGAAATCGTTCCCCCTAATGTCGGCATTGGGCCTCTCTCCGCCGGGCAAGAACCTTTCGGGCTTGAACTCGAGTGGGTTGGCCCACGCTTTCGGGTCGCGGGCTATGGCCCAGACGTTGACGAGGAGGGTGGCGTTTTTCGGGATGTGGTAGCCGTTGATCTCGCAGCTCTCGGTGGCCATTCTAGGGAGGGAGAGCGGCGTCGAAGGGTGGAGGCGGAAGACCTCCTTGATGACGGCTGTGAAGTAAGGGAGGTTGTTGAGGTCGGACTCGGTTACGAGGCGGTCTCGACCCACCACGGAGTCGAGCTCTTCTTGGAGCTTGACCATGATCTTAGGGTGTCGGATGAGCTCCGCTATGGCCCACTCTGTTGTGCTTGAGGAAGTGTCCGTTCCTGCCGTGAACAAGTCCTACAAAGCAAGACAAATTAACCCTAAAGTTAGGTTTTTGTCCACTAAGGTATAAATCTTAGAAGTGTGATCAACATTTTCCTGATAAATTGTCATTCTACTCAAACGGTTAAGCCTCTAATGGTAGTACCCGAAGATCATCGGTTCGACTCTCATGATCAGTACCCTCGACCAAAAAGAAGTGTGATCTATATTTCCCTTATAGGTTGTCATTCTACTCTTGCAATGTCTACATTGTTGATTTTAAGGAATGTATGACCATAATTCATTTATAACTCCTAATTGATCATACTATTTCAACTATGATTAAATTCTTAGAACATGCACTTACTAAGAGAATCAAATCCTAGCAATTTCTGATTAAGTATAGAAGAGAGTAAAACAAGCACATACCAAGAGCAAAGCCTTGATCTCAGTGTCACTCAACTTGCCTCCTTCACCATCACAATTGTCCTTCAATGAGATCAAAAGACTGAGCAAATCAGAGTGCTGTTGGCTTCTATTACCCTCAAGCTTGGCCTTGTGCTCCTCCAAGATCTGGCCGACGAACGTGTCGAACCTCTTGTGAAGCTTCTTCATCTTCCGGGCGATTCCTTGGAGATCAAGCCAGTCAAGAATAGGCACAAAGTCACCAATGTTGAACTCCCCGGCCAACACCATGAGCTCCACCACCATGTCCTTGAACTCGTCGGCCTTCGGGTCAGCCTTGCCTGACCCGTCCCCGAAGACCCTCTTCCCCATCATCACTCGCCCAAGCGCGTTCGTCGTGCACACGTTGAGCAACTGCCCTAGCATCACCGCGTTCCTCCCCGCCTTGGCCAATGCCCCCGTCAATATTCCTACCTCCTCCTGTTCATCGCCATTTAGTTAATTAGTTATTGTAGTTCAAATGAATAGAGACTCATTTCTAAATCAAGGATATAGACGATAGAGTTGATCAAATTCTTCTGGCTAATATGGCAATATCCTAACCATACCCTACAAATTTTCGCTTAAGAAACCTAATCTTACATTGATTAGGATCGTTTCATCAACAATCCAAATCCAAAACATAAGACATTCTTTCATCAACATTGGAAAACATTAGAGGCATCCTTGAAAAAACTTGAATACGGTCGGGCTACGTATGTGTAGGATTGGATCCTCACCTAACACTCATGGTCGTCTCCTCTTA
This sequence comes from Polygonum aviculare, assembly GCA_934048045.1. Taxonomy (NCBI): domain Eukaryota; kingdom Viridiplantae; phylum Streptophyta; class Magnoliopsida; order Caryophyllales; family Polygonaceae; genus Polygonum; species Polygonum aviculare. Next base: position 2,847,849 of record OW204024.1, read on the forward strand.
CATATAATGTTTGCTTAGGTTTAATTAAGGATAGAAGGGTCATTATGTGACCCATTTAGTCTGGTACGAAAATTAATTTTAACATTAGAAGCGAGCAAGTTAATGTACTAACGAGCAACCCAACACTCCATAACTAGGGCTTGCTTCATTTTTTTTGTTTAAAATTGTCTTTTGGTTAAAAAGTGAAGTTTTTAGGTGAAAATTTTGTATCGAGAGACGTACAAATAGAGTATGAATAATAGAAAGATATATAATTATTTTTTTGAAGGAAAAAGTTATTTATACGAAAAGTGAACAAACCCCTATTATCTTAGAGAAAACGGTAGACAGATTGTGGTGTCACGTATTCATATATTGGACACTTATTAACTGCTACATTGAATACAGAGTAAGATTTTTTATGAATCGCACATCCACATCAATACATCATAGTCTTTCATTATACAGTACGGAGTACAATATATGACTATAGTAAAGTCAGAGCATTATTTATTTAATTGATGGGGACTTGTGAGTCGACAGTGGTGCACGTGATCAGCAGAAGGTGGGGTTAGCTGAGTGACAGAGTGAATATGAATGTTAGTTGCGACTAGGGGGACAATCTAAAAAGAATGGAGCACATTCCCGATGGGTATTCCCCGTGCCGCTCCCCGTCGGGAATTAGATGGGGATGGGGAATGCGATATCCTTCCCGATCCACCCTAATGTGCATCCCTAGCCGGCTAGCCCCACCTGACATTCTTTAAATTTGGGGATATCTTCAAATTTTTCCAAATCTATTCTTTGGCTATATTTTTATTTATTTTTTCTTTTATAAGAAATCTAGGTTTTTTATTGGAGAATATAAATGTAGGATTCTCTGTTGGAGTTTGATCAATAATTTTTTGAAAAAAAACTCTTGTTTTCCCATTTTGAAAAAAGTTTTGGAGAAACTATTGAAGCTGCTCTAATATGATCAGATTTATAAGTAAAAAAGTATTATTGCACATCCACTAGATCTAGACAGATCAACATTTATTACGACTATAAAAGGAAAGAAGGAAATTCAGAAACGTAGTGTAGATGATACCAGTAGGTAACGACTTAAGGTATAGATAGTACATGAGCCAATTCTACCGGAAAAAAGATTTAGTACATGGACCATCACCCATCACCTACTCTTCTTGGACCCCTTCATGTCAGTATACTATACATATCCAATAATCTTGACCAAAAAAAAAAAAAATACACTATAGACAAAGTTTATGCCACGTAGGCACAAAAATCTTTATATCAATCAGTGAATATTAAATAATTACATATAACAGAGAAATTACTAGGATTAAAATTAGTTTTAAATATAAATTAGCTAAATATTGTCTTTGTAATAAAGATAAGAGCGCACGATAGAAAAACCGATAAAATATACCTGGCGAACATGGCGGAAATCATCCAAGGCCTTGCCGGAGAAGAGGTGGACCTGACAAATCTTCCTAAGCATACGCCACCGCGGCCCGTAGGGTGCGAACACCATGTCCTGGTAGTTATAAGCTATGTGCTTGGCGCCGGAGTTGGGTGGCCGCGATGAAAAGTTGGCGTCGTGGGTCTTGAGGAACTGGGTGGCGACGGCGGCGGAGGCGGCGACGATGACATGGACGGAGCCGAGGCGGAGGTGCATTAGCGGCCCGTGGACTTGGGCCAGGGCCGCTAGGGAGTGGTGGGGAACCGCCCCCATGTGGGGCAGGTTCCCCACCACCGGGTAGGGCTTCGGGCCCGGCGGGAGATTGCCGGGCCCGCGGTTGAAGACGAGGTTGTAGAGGAAGGAGAGGAAGATGAGGGTTGAGAGGGAGTAGATGGTGAGCTCAAGGGTGGACAAAGGGTGGTCAAAGAGGGAGATTAGTGCCATTTTTGGTTGGTTTGTGACTTTGTAGGGTGGGTTTGCAAATTGGGGATTAGTGACAAATGAGAGTGTGAAGAGAGGGTGGATATTTTATAAGGTTAGATCATGTTGCAAGGTATTGATTTTTTTGTTATGGGCAAGAAAGGGGGTTGGTGGGGGCATGTGTGTGTGTCTAAGTAACTACGTGTCTATGCATTTGGTAGCTTTAAAAAAACACTATATGGGAATTACTAATGTAATCATGTGTGATTAATGATTTAATGGGGTTGTGGTGTGAGAGGCCTTATTAATATGAAAAAGGGACGATCTATTTAGTACAAGATCCTTGTTTGATTCTTCCGTCTCAACAATCCACTTTGCTTAGTGGTAAGCACGAGCTGTTAGATGCAAATGGATTAGGGAGTGTGTCAGCCAAACATGCTATAGTACTACAGTAGTAATTTAGGCCTCGTTGATTACCCAAGAATGAAGAATGGAATCAGAATGAATGATTCCAATATGTTGTTTTTTTCATAAAATTTTTGAATCGATTTTATTTTCAGAATGGGTCATTTCAAAGTTATAGGCTAATTTGATTCCAGTTGAAAATGGGAGGTATCATCCATTCTCAGAATATCATTGTTCATCTTGAATCACGAAACTCCACAATCTTAAATTATAATTTTTAAAAGTCATAAACCCTTAAAAACATAATTAAAAACTCTAAATCTTAAGAATTTTAAACCAAAATTAGTATGAATGGTTCATTCCGACAACATATCAAACAACATGTCTCTGAAATGGCTCATTTCGATTCCTGATTCCATTCCGACTTTTGATTCCAATCCGATTTCAATAATGTTACCAAATGGGGCCTTATAGGAGCATAGATATAAGACCAAATTTTACGTCACCAAATCATAAAATTGAAAGAGGGAAAAACAAAATAATTTAATAAATATTAAATTTTGATATAAAGAGTAAAGACCAAACTTATTTTTAATCACCATAATAACCAATTCATTGTCTTTTACATTTTTTTATTTTAGAATAAAGCTTTGGTTAATCTTTAAATATACTCCAATGGTAACGTTTTTAGCCTACGACTTTTTTTTTGCAAGATATTTTTGCCCATAAATGCGGGTGGGAAGATAAGAAAGTAAATACAAATATAGATTTAAAAGAGTTTGTCTTTTTATTGGGCCATGATATCATTGATATGCGTGTTCTTTTTGTTATATTTATGTGGGAGTATTAGGATTGATATAGACGGTAGAAAAACTAAACACGAGGGTTGCGCTCGTTGCGGTTATATGCTTGCTAAGTTGCTAGTGAATCAGGTAATGGAGTATTGCAAATTGGAATAAAAAAACAGAAAATTTGGAAGAAAAACATAGCATGACTAAGCCAACACACGACGGGGAGAATTCTACAGAACTTATGAGAATTCTAGATGTGAAAGTCGATTGTTCTTTTACTAGCAATAAATTCAAGTTTACATCTACAGCACCTATAATTTTTTACTCGTATGACACCCACCAGCAAAATGCCTAGACAAAAATAAATCAAACTTTACTATGGGCGTGTTAATTAAGAGACGGCTAATTAGCCTAATTAGCCTAATTAGGTAGCGAGAAATGTAGTACTAGTAGTTTTGGTAGGCAGCTACTACGACAAAGTGAGGGGCGAGTTAGATGCACGTGACCGACATGCAACCACAAGCCAAATATACAGACTTGGGGATCATGATGCTGCCACGTCATCCTTTTTTTCCTATCACTATCGCTTTTCTTAAAAACTCTGCGAACCCCTGCCAATAAACTGTGATGGTTCGAAATACTGAACTACTCCCTGTAATTGAAAACATTGAATGAACTACTTACTTGTACTGGTCACGAACTTTCGTAGAATGGCTACAAATTTACCCTCAACTTTGTCAAAGACTCAAACGTGGGTAAAATAATATATTCAGAATCAATACTGATAAAATTCATTCTACTATCACGCAGCAATATTCCTCAGTAATTAATGGACTATATACCATACTAATTTGAATATATATATTTGCTTAATCAATTCTGCAGATAATCTACCCGTCATAATGTGGAAGATAATTAGAGGGAAGACTAGTAGGAGAGAGAGAAGAACGTGGGAGCCCTAGGGGTTAGTTGAGCAAGTTATCGACTTGTCAAATTTTGAGCTTCATGTGCATCACCTTGGAATTTTATAAGGAATTGACTTTAAATCCCTTCTAGATCGCATATAAAAAGAACTACTCATTTAATAAATAAAAACTGTTACGTATAGCAGCTATATCTTACATCAAATTTAAGTCTTGCAGCTCGTGAAGCTGGCAATCAGGACAACTTGACGTGCATTTCCTGCCCAACCATCGTGAAAATTTCATCAACCCTGAAATTAGGATTAAAAAACACAAGGGATCTCGTTGAATAAACTGTGGAAATGTAGTATATGGTCGAAAGATTCAGTTCATTATGAAACGGGAGCGAAGTAATTCACCTGTAAGTATCTATGTTTACTTCTGCCAACCATGTTGTGAGATAGACCTGAAACAAGATCATTCTTTTTAATATATACTCCCTCTACCACAAGTGCACAGCTATCAAGGAATGAAAAAATTAAGCTAACATACTACATTTTTTTCTTCTAAACTTTATAAACAAACTTCATAAATTATTGATCTCCTCATTTGTAGCCAATGGAAAAAGAGAATTTGAATACGAAGAAAGCAAAAGGTGCAAATTCAAATAAAGTTCCTAAACACAATTAACCTATCTTGTAAGGCAATTCATGACTTTTCTGGATCTTGGCATCTGTAAGTGTACTTCCTTGCTCGAAAAAATGAAAGTACACCTCAATAGTCAGTACCCACTACTAGAAATAACTTGGGGGTAGAACAACAATGCAAGAGAAGTGTAAATAATTGAACATTAACCAAAACAACATAACAGATATTCACATGCCATTTTTTTTGTTATACATTTCAGATTGCAGATAAATATTCTGTTAGAGAAGGTAGATCTTGTACCTGCAAAACCTCACGCTCTGGCTGATTAGGGGATTGAAGGTCAGGTGTATCAGAGCTCCCACCCTTAACTCCTGGCAAGACAGGACTATACGTTTCTTGATTATACATATTGCCTATGCTCAAGTCATCAGCTTCCCCAGGATAGAGTTCATCTGACCAAGACAGCTTGTCTACTTGTCCGGTTTTCCCAAAAGTGATGGAAAGCAAACCAACTACAAGAAGACGCTGTTGAACAGAGTCAGAAAACAAGATAAAGAATCTGAAAAGCAATAACAAGGGCAAGTTACCTTCAACATAAGTTCCATTTTGAACATTTCAACTAGCTCCTGAGTCAATTCCTCTGTGAAATCCAAACCATACTATTAGGACTAAACTGTCGTTTTAGGAAAAGTACCAAGATAAAATCACAAGAGAAGTAAAATTGAATGAAAAAAATATGAAGATAGGATGTCATACATAAAAATCAGTGAATCGACATGGTAAGGATATCACTAGAACAACCTTATACTGTATCCTAGAAGTTGATGATTGCAATTTGCACGCAACTTAGTGGTAAGAAGTAACTTCATTAGTAAACAATTTTGTAAACAGTCAAGGGAACGAATGGACATGAAGGTATCGGATACTTAATCACCATTCATAATAGAAGAGAGCATAAATTCAAATTCCTCATTTTATCAAATTTCCCTACGATTTTCACAGATATAAACAGAGTGATGCATGAGCCAAGCTGGACCAAGGGCTCGTTATTTATAGCTTCAACCAGTGTTTAAAATGGCGATGCAACGACCGTGGCGATGACCCCCCTGGGATCGCCATGGCGAGCCTCAGAGGCGTGGCGCTCGCCACATCAATGTTGATGTTAATTAGTCTATAATTTTACTCTAAAACTGATTTATTGAAAAATTAGGTTGTAAAAGTTATATTTTAAAGCAATAAAACTGAAAAATCATCAAACATAAAGAAGTTCTAAGTCTTAAAACATAGAAAAACTCAAACTGAACTTTACTTAACCAACAGAATAGAATGAAATAGTTTGAACTTTGAACTTGAATTTTAAAAGGGGAAATTTGAGCTGAAACTAAGTTCTGGGAGTGGAGATGTGAATGGTTTAGGATGGTCAAGTGGGATCAATCATCAAATTCTTCATCGAAATATTCCTCATCGAGCAGCACCAAACTCAGCAGCAGCGCAGTAGCAGAGAGGAAGAGAGGCAGAAATTTACTCCGAGGAATGGAGGATGAGAGATGTGGTTGAGGATTAGGAAAATTTAAACACGTTGGAGTGGGTAAAAAACAGATATGAGAATCACTTTGGTATATTTTGAATCAGTTTTGCCATATTAAAAAGATCTTTGGTTCAATAAAAAGGAAATAAATATATATCTTAACAAAAAAACAGAGAATATCAATACAGAATATCTCTTAACCAAAAAAAAACGTGTAAATCTGTTAAAGGATAGTTTTGCCACGCCACACACATATGGCTCGCCACGGTCGCAACGGTCGCCATGGTCGCCATGGGTCGCCACATCGATGCTGTCTCGCCATGCCCTTTTATGGCGTTAAGGACTGCATTGCGCGCCATGGCGCGCCATGGCGTCGACATTTAATACACTGGCTTCAACTTAGTCTCATCTCTGGGTGAACCACTCAATGGAACCATATTCCAAGTGCACAACTCTGACCACATCTTTCTCACTCATTGAGCGGCCGCCAAATCTATAATGTTGTTTTCTGTGTGGATGGGGGTTCGAGGTTGCCACTTATTATTTGGTACAGATTTGTGGTTAATTGATGATGAAAGAGTAATTTTAGGAACTACAACCTTCACTGTTGTTTGCATCCTTTTTTTCAGATTCCTGGTTTTTCATCATTCTAAATATTCATATCAAAGAAGGTTTTAGTGTTATCCCGTTCTAAAGTCACATAAAAGTACATAACTTCTGAAGTTCATTTCCTTTTGATCCTGTAACTTCAAAGTATTACGATGTCATATGATACATGCATATATAATGTATCTTTCTTCTTCTACTTGCATGCAAACTTATAGTATGTACAACAGGGTATATTAAGGTGGGTGGAGATGAGAGGGGAGGGCTATAATGAAAATGAGGTATAATATGCAATCACCTACATAACTATAGCATAGCAAGGTAGAAAGGGTCTTCTTCAGAGCTACGGCTACCAAGAGTCCCTAGTTCACATCTGAACTCATACAATGAAAAAGAGACAAATGAAAAGGTGTCTCACTTATTTCAATGTATGTATCTAGCTCAAAGCACAACGCTAAATATAAAGGTCTAATCTTAAGACACAAGTCCAGTATACGACCCGATTGATGCTCTCCATCTCTCCTAATCTACTTGAAAAGTCCCTATTCCCATACCATTACTTTAACATCCAGTAACTATAAAAATTGGTACGTACAAAGGTTCCATGCTACAGAATGTGTAGACAGTAAATTGGCACTATGTCTAATGTATGTCTGCGTTTGTATATCAAACACACATTTACCAGCACTGCAGAATAATAGAAAACGTACCAAAAGAGGATATAGACCAGAATATGAAGACTGGAATTCCACCACCATCACCAGCATCATCTGGGTCCACTTGAGTGCTTGAGAACTTTACAAGGGAGCTACCCTTTGTCCCTTGTGAAAAACACCGCATGGATTCACTGGTCTGGATCATGTGAAGCACCGATGCAACCTGCAAATGAATATTACATGATAGATTACACTGCATGTACAGGGTATTTAAACATTAATAAAAAAAGACAGCACTAAATACAGAACCAACATAGTGATGGAAAGTTTACCAGAAACAAAAAAAAAGCTGCAAGAAAAGATCCAAGATCATTAACCTTCAAATTTACTTATTCCTGAAGTCACCACATGAATTTAGCATTTTAAAACCACTTAAGCAGACCGAAGTACAGTATGCAGCCTAGGCTAAATAACATAAGGATTCGAACTGGCAAATAGAGGCTGAAATTTTTTCAAGTGGAGAGGCCCAACATACCACAGCCATTAGGCTTCATGGCATATGAAACAAACTCTATTTCTTATAACAAGAGTACCATTTGACTTGTCGGTGTCTCCTATGCATACTTAAGGGCATATTTGTATTTGGTTTTCTAGACAACCATATCTTAGCCCACATGTTCAACCTCTTTTAAAGCTTTAGTAAAACCTCATTTCATAAAAGAAATAAAGAAATTTCAGTTATAAGATGGAGTAACTACCTAGGATCTAAATGGGCAATATAGGTTCAATGAAGATTGACGGATACTCCCTGCTCCTGGTACTTGTTTATTCAAGAACTACTTACAGAAATTATAACCCCTCAGGTTTGACAGGTTACTATTGGCCGTCTAAAAGTTACTGGTACACAAGAACAGTCCTTCAGTTTCTGAAAACATCACTTACTTCAACTTGAATACCATAATAAAATAAATGCATATTAACACAACAATTGCAAAATGAACTCACCATTTCCTTGTAGCATGATAAAAGTTGAGTCCAATGCATCTCCTGCGGCAATGAAAATAAGAGTTCATATTAAATGGCTAACAGAAATCACAACATAACCAATTCATCTGTATCCAATAAAATGGGAAATCGGTTTAAAACTGAACCAAAAACAAGCATTGTTTCCTTCAAACAGCCCAACCTAAATAATTATCTAATACATATTGAAAATTTGAAAATCAGAAGAGTTTGCTGAAGCTCAATCAACATTCAAAAATAAAGAGAAATCATGGTGAACCTCAGATAAAATATACATCGACTCCTCTGAGTCTGACATTTATAAGTTTGTAGGTATTTAAGTTAAACAGGTATAGGTCGCCTGCTGCAATTCTTTTCTACTTTCTCCATTACACATCACCAAACATGCACATTCAAATTGCAAGGGAGGAAAATTTTCTGTTGTAAACTTCTAGCATAAGAGCTTAACATATTATAAATCACAGAAGTTGTAGGCTTGTAGCCAACATGTCAATCGACAATCCAATAAACCATGATCATGTAGTAGCACACACAAAATAAGAAAATCAAGTTCTAAGAGCTTGTTATATGTTTGGTTGGTCTAGATATACATGGCCTTTAGCGAATTTCAAGATCAATATCCAATTCTATAACTCTATTTTTGTGCATCCTAACATTTGCCCCGTATGTAACTCTTCCTGTTCAATTCGATTAATCAAATCTTGATCCAATTTTAAGATTCACAAGCACAAACTTGTACAAAATAATTCAGAGCGTGAATCAGTGAGTGCGCTACATGCTGGTGTTTGCGTGCGAGAGAGATAAAGGAAGAGATTTACCTGCTGCTTAAACAATTTACAGCAAGCTTTCCCCCGAATATCGACCATATCGCTCAAAGCCCCCAATTCCATCGTATCCATATAACTACGTCAATTACAAACAGAGAAACAAAATTCCTAACACATCACAGAAGGCTATCGCAAAACCACGGAAATAGAATTTCACGGAATTCGAAAGCGGAAGAGAAGAAGAGTCCAATCAAAATTACCGTTGGGAGAGAAAAGAGTTGACAAGCGAAGTGGCGTACGATCTTCCGGAAGAGGAAAGCGAGGTCCACTTTTGCCTGCAGGCAGCCATCTTCGACCACTGATTCCTTACGTTCCTCTGCGCAGCTGGTCTCCACAGCCTGAACACGGAAGGCGGTAATGGCGACGAAGACGACGGAGAAGATGACGGTAAGCGGCCACGGATGGGGCGGATCAGCTCCGGCGTCGATGGCGAAGAACAGGAGAGAGACGGAGATGCTTCGACATCGCCAGCTTCCGGATTCGCCATCTCTTCTCCCCGAATAGGGTTTACGAAGGTTTAAACACTTCCCTCCCTCTTCTCCATAATTCATCCCTTTTTCAACAGCTAAAAAATATTTAATTTTTTTTTTTTTTTTTAATTTTCGACGCTGCTTAGATCGCACGCTAAAAAAATAAAAATAAAATATTTTTTAATTTATTTTTTAGGCCGGTCCAGTGATTTGACCGACTCCGGTTCGGATTAGGGCCAATTGCATAAAAGTGAAGGAGTCGGCCCAACGTTCATACGAAGCCTGAAAACAGATCTCTTCCGGAAATCTCTAGAGGCAGAAGATGTCGTCGCCGGCGAACGATCCGAGGATGCCATCGGCGGCCAGGCCGTACAAGGCACCGCTAGTGTCTCCGCAAGATCTCCCAATCGACTACTCCGGATTCCTAGCCGTTCTATGTGGCGTTGTCGGCGCCATGTTTAGAGTACGTTTCCCTCTTCTCCCTTCGTCTATCTATCTATCTGACTACTCAAGTCTTCTTCTTCTTCTCTATGTACTAAGCCTTGGATTTTGAAATTTGCTTCCGATTTTGGCTGATCGTAATCGGTCGATTGAAATCCATGTCTAATCTAATATTTGGTTATACGACATTCTAAAGATCTGAGCTTTAAAGATTGCACAATTGCGTTGTTGAGCCGACTTGTCAATGATTGGTTTACTCGATTTGATAATGCTGTAAAATCAGTGAGAATTGTTTTTAATTTGCAATGATCCACGAACTAGGGCTTGGTGGGGTTATGTTGTGATATCTGAATATTGTAAAAAGGGCTATTGATATGATTTGGATATGATTGCAGTACAAATGGGGGTCATGGTTGGCGTTGATTTTCTGTGCTCAATCACTCGCCAATATGAAGAACATGGAGAATGATCTCAAGCAAATTTCCATGGCAATGATGTGAGTTTCCTTTGCTGTTGAAGATATAGTTATTTTTCTCTCTCTATCCATGAATGTTTATTGTTTGATTGTGTTGAAGCCTTTGAGATTGTTTCTTTTTTGCGTTGCAAGTCCGAAATTCTTTTGGTGTAAATATAGGGGTTCAGTGTCAAGCTATTGCAGTCCAATTTTCTCGGTTTTGTTTTAAGGCTGAGGGAGTTTGGAGTGTAAATGCTTGTGAGTTGTGAGGTTGTTCCAAACTCACTTGTTTTTGAAAGATAAGATTTCATCTTTTTACGGAATGATACATATGCTGCCAATCTCTATTTGCAATGCAGATTCTTGTTCTTTTCCCCTGTTTTCAATGGTATATGTGTGCATCTCAATCTGATTCATGAATGTTTTTGATAAGTTGCTTCTTCTTTTAATCCCTCATTATTATTCATGTACTTCTCAAATAAAAGAGAGCAACTTGGCTCTCATGGTTGTTTCTTCCCATTGTATGTTGTTTACAGTTTGGTATTTTGCCTTATATCCCTGTCATCTTATTTTCCAGCTTCTATTTCCTTATGCAAAGTTCCTCCTAGCTGATTTTGTTATCTGCATGTAGGTTTTCAATCATGGGATTGGTCACCAACTACTTCAAGCCTACACCAACGAAGCAAAGCTGAGCTTATGTTGCTTGAAGCTGTGATCTTAAAATAATTTGCTCTCTAGAACTTCAGTAGCAATTTCGTAATTTATATTTTGTTATGGCTGAGCATGGCTTTCTGTACTCCACATATGGACAATTGTCAATTTTAAGCATTTCTTTTCACGTACAGATTGTGTAAAAGTGTTAGTGTGTCTGCCCTGAAGTGCTGTAGACCTTTAGTTGCAGGATGTCATGAATTTGAACTAGACGGGTAAAATTAAGATATCAGAAAAGAAAAACACAAAAATAATGATATTCATCAGTTCAAATTCTGGGTAATGCCAAATCTACTCAACCACAACTGAACATTTCATCTAACTTTACTGTAGAAGTCAAAACCCATACAAGTATCATCATAAAGCTGTGCATATGGCTGTCTCTTTCAGCTTCTTCCCTCATACAAGCACAAGAAACAGCACCATCATTCTTTTAACAGTCATTTTGAATTTCTATTAACTTACATTCTGATAATAGAAAAAAGGGGAAAATTTTCCAAGCCGAGTATTAACACAAAAAGGGCCCCGAATCTTACTTCCAAGTGCTTGTTTCAAACCAACAGTGAATTTGCATAAATCTGGCCAGTGACGAGACATGCTTTTTTCTAAGATGTGAGTCTCACTGCCATTTCATGCATGAGAGCTCGTTTCTCAGTAGCGTTGATGACTTGGCTGGATTCTGCGTTCTCCAAGACATCGGCAATAATTGCAGCGGCATGACCCATAGGTTCTTCTGTCGCCCTCTTCAACATAAAGGCCTGTGTTTAAAGTATAGATGAATAATCAAGACTAAAGGAAGATCCTCAAAACTCAAAAAATGCACTTCTACCATAAATCTACAGATGGGGCCAATACAAAATGACAAATGGCTTCCTGGAATTGTGTACTGGTCAATTCCTATATTATTGAAATCTCTAGATCTGGAATGGTAAACTCGTCAGGTCAAAACCCGTCTGATATGACCCCCTAAAGGAGGACAAGAACGTTTCAGATTCCCGCACATGAAGCAACCTCTCCTTTTTTCCCATGAGTTTATATTAGATAGGAAATCTCAGTTGCAAAATGATTATTTGAAAACGATAAAACGTACAACATTGCAATTTATGTGCTCAGCCACTCAGAAAACAAGGGGTGGGGATGGATCTACTTGCAACCTGCTGCAAAAAGTGCATAACTGATTCAGGGAACAAAAAATTCCTACCTGTTTTGGGACTTTGACATAATATTACTAACATAACATAATGATTAGTGACTACATCCACCTGCTGCTAATATTACATAGCTCCCTAAGAGTTGCTTCTTCAAGGATAACACATAGGTGAATGATTCACACACAAGATGACTTATTTTATGCCACTACAGAATGAAAGGAGGAAGGAAAAAAACCTGGCTATGATGAGATATCAATAGTGTACAAGGTTGCTGGAACCAAGGTTCCCCATCTATCTGAACTGGCAGCGGAGCACATAACTGGATCTTTATCAACTGCCCTTGTGCAATCCTTCTTGCTCGAGAAAGACCAACCTGTTCAAAGTCAAAAAAAATTCATCATCCCAAAATAGATTGCCATCACAAATAGACATGGGGTGAATGTCGGTTCACTTTGACACAATAACTTGAAGCAGAAGTTTCACAGATGAATCCCAATGCCCCTCCCTTGAAAAGAAATATATTTGACTCGATAAACAACTGATAGCTTGAAGACAACAATTTGAACGTTAATTTAGAGTTAAAAAAGATGAGCAATTCAGCCTCTCCTTTCCTGACGGGGGAGACTAAAGCATTGCTGAGATTGAGGGAACCAGAAAAGGGATGAAGGAATATATTACAAATAATGGAGTGGCAAAGCAACATAAAAAAAGATAAATGCAAAACCACATGAGTTCCTCTAAAAAAGGCCAACTGCATTTAATCTCAGTACCTAGCTATAAGCTGATCCAGCCCTCACAGAAGATAACCACATACCTAATTGGATGAGACTACCAAATTTACCCAAGGGAATGGCTACACAGAACAATTACAGTTCACACTGAGCATGCAGATATTCCTCCTCAAGAAATTCTAAATGTCCCCCCATCCTTAAACTCCTAATAAACACACAGAATCTTGAAGTGCACCCGCACTGCACATATAACTACATGAGCGAAGTGCATAAACTTAACAAAACAATAAAGAACGCAAGGAAAAGCCATCAAGACATTAGTGGGTAAACTCTATAGGTGGGGAAAAAATGATGGACAAAGCAATCAATTGATTGCAGATAAAAATAGGGTATGCTCCTTTACCTGAAGCTTCCCCAGATGCCATGTCCCTGATACACTCACAACTTCAAGAACCTTATCGTGTATGGATTGAGGATCAAAGTTATCAAAATTTTCATCCTCATTGTGCCACAGGTCTACACCACCCATGTAGCTACCAATATTTACAACAAGAACACCTTCTGCATCCTGCATAATTCAGGCACGCACTTCTTAATTCTCAGCAATGCACAGCAGAAAAAAAACATATATCACCAGTCTACGCACAATATTACCAATCTGCAGCTGTTTTGTAAATACATCCCATAGAACATATTGTAACTTTGAACAGTACCCCAGTAGCTTTAACTCAAGAATCATCAACCATACAGAAAATTATGTACCCACCAGTCACCCAGGAAAAACTGAAATTATTTGTAAACATACCTCAGGCACTTCAATCTCTTTTCCATCCACCTCTACTCGAACTTCCCAAGGAAAATCTTCAAACGTTCTATCCATGATACTTTTTGCTCCTTCCCTTGCATAGAGGACTTTATTCATAAACTGCACAAACATAATTAATAGAACTCAATAATATATCCTGAAGTGTATATCATAAAATAAGAAAAGAGACATCTAGTAGAAGCACAAGCACTACAGTGAATTTTCCAATATTCAAAGAATACAAAATTCCTAATTCGATGAGTTTTTTTCTCCATGCTTTTTCAGATACGATATATGTGTTTACAGTGAGTGTTCCAATAAATTCATCCATACATTCTGCTTCCAATTTGAAAAACAAAAATGACTGAGCTTCAAAAAGCATATTACAGTCCTTTACTGGTTTGAACCATGAGAGACTGCCATACAGTCATTTCTCAAAATATTTTGCCTTCAAAAGAAATTCTTACAAATTCAAAGATTTAGCAAGCATTACAAGATTCTCCTCAAGTACGCAGGGAATGTCAAGAATATGATAAAACTAATTTAAGCTGTAACTACCTGGTTATAAAACCTTTCAGGATTCTCCTCTCTTAAGTTGTGTATATCCAAAGCAACTTTTGCATCACAACCAACTCCTGCAAAAAGGTTCAGATGAAGCATAATTACCATAATAGTTTTAAAAGCAGCTGGCTTCCCATCAACCATTAGGAGTGAAAAAAATCAACTATTAATTCAGTGAAGGTAGAGTCATCATTTTATCAGTGAAATATATCACACATTCCAACAATTTGAGAGACTCTCTAGGTAGCAAAATCGAAAAATCACTTGCTCAACACTCTAGTCAGGAGGAGTTCCTCAACCACTTTACTCCATCCCTCTTAAGATTTAGGGAAAGGAGGCAATATGTACAAATAAAAATAGTATTTTCCTTGCCTATTATATAACTTCCGCCACACATCTACCACTAGGTTGACTGTACCACTGCATGGATTAAGAGGTCAGAATCTATGGTTCATCTCTGTAATGCATCTGTTGTGAAATCATATGTGATACAGGAAGCATAAATCTTTTAAGATGATGTCACTGCTAGAAGTAGAAGATTCCCTTACCCAAATAGTTATTCATAAACTTGGAAGGCTGGAGTTGCTTTCCACGTTGGTTTGATATTGCTACCTTCCACCTGTCAAGAATAGTGACAGCAGCATGTTCGATGTCATGCAACAAAGTACAAAGGCCTCCCTGTTTCTCCACTGAACCTAAACCACCACCCCATGACAAAACTCTCGCAAGATCATTTCCTGTTCCAGCAGGAAGAATAGCAACTGGAGGAGGAGAGACAAAGTTCTGTTTGTCAACAGCATTCAGAACCCAACCAACAGTACCATCACCACCACATACAAGAATTCTGAAGTGAGACACTCGTCTGAACATATAAAGACCCACTTCAGGACCCTCTGTTGAACTCAGCTCAAAAACCTATAGAGAAAAAAAAGCACAGTGAAATAATGCAAATCAATAAATACTTAACCTGACATAAAATTTATAGAATATGAAGCATTATCCTAAGAAGAAGAACATTTATTTATCAAAATAAGCAGCAGAAGTCATGATAATTTTTTCTAAAGCTTTCAGTTTATATCACGCGCCATCATACAGAACAATAGACATGTTTAAGTGATGTACAGCGACTTAAAGAACATTGTTTTTTCCTATGTGGGAAAATCAGTCTTTTAGAAATATACCAACATCTTAAGCACACCCAAAAAAAAATAAGCTCAATTATCCCTTTCATTTACAGAGAGAAGAGGTCTATTGGTAATACATCAAGCACGTTATAAAACCAATTGGGAAGATGACAGAAATCTAACCTGTACAGGATTCAACATATTGTTCAGACGTTGCCTAAGTGAATCCCCACGTTGTGCCCCGCTCTTTTTATTTATAAAAACCAGCAGGGGTCTAGCATCAGCTGGCAGATCAACAATCTCATATCTCTGTTTCCCAGCAACTTGAGCATCCTCCTTTTGTACAATCGATGAGCTTCTTTGCAAATTTGGTTTAACATCATCTTTCTTCTCCATGTCAAGGTCAAAGTGTGGATCCCCCTTGCTGGAAGCACCATTACAGCTTTCCTCCATACCATTGGCCACTTGGCTAGTATCTACAGTGTTGTTTGTAGATGCATCACTGGTTTCTGCTGAGGAGTCATTTGCAGACTTATGTTTCTTGCTTTGACTCCGTATACGTCCACGTACTGTGGACGCAAATTCATTTGCTCCATGTGTTATGGAGCTCAAAATTCCACCTGAAGAAGTTCGGCTCAATTCCCTAACATGCAGTGGTGACAATATCAACCGCCTGTATGGGCCCAAATCACATACATCGCCAAATTCACTAGACATGTTTCCATGGCAATCTACATGCAATAGCCGCTGACACCAAAGACAGCACCATATGGGAGATCCACCAAGAAAGGATGCACTACATGGCTCCTCACAGAGGCTACAGAAAGAGGTGTCATCGGATTGATCTGTACTCTCAATCCACCGAACAGCCCATTGGTGCACAACATTCTCAAACCCCACCATGGACACACATTTGCAGTCCTTGGGGGCATTTGAAGAGCAACCTGTGTGAACTGCAGCTCCACAAACACTACAGCAACTGATAACAGCATCTGAAGCAGCCACAGGCCCAAGTGTTTGGGAGGGGGACAAGGATTTCAAGCACACACAGCAGTTCAAGTTTTTCCCTCGTGTACCTGATTCCAAACTCCAACTATGAGCAGCTTCAGGAACTTTATTCCTTGATTTTGGGTTTTTCTTAGATCGAGATATGGCCTTCATCCAAGTCAGATTAATGTTTCTTCTCCATTGAAAAGCTGTAAATGTTATCGTCATAATCCCAATAAAGATAGCAACAAAACAAGTGAACACAAAGAGGCGTGAATCTGCCATTTGAGAAATAATCTCACTAAGCAGCATCTCTGGATCTTTTAAATCATCCATTGTTCAGACTTAAATCTCTAATCCCTCCTCTTCAGCATCCAGAAATGAACACAAGATGACCCTTTAGCATCCACTCTTAAACCACAGTAACGTGATAATTATGCTGTTGTGCCGTCATACTTGCTCACCCATGGTAACTCTCTCATAGTTGTGCTACTACCAGCTATGTATTAATCGCAAGAGTTGAAGAAAAGTCAACACTTCAAGCTCATCAAATTTCACATAAAGTTAAATGTTTGAAGACTATTGCTACATTTGACTGGATCGATGTAGGATAAATGACTCTCATAACCAAAATTTTCAGAAGTAGAAGGCCCTGCTACAGCTTAGCCCCCTTCAGGAACTCCACAAAGGTTATAAGGGGAGGTAAAAAAGAAGGAACCCTGCAAAACAGGAAGGAACAAAGGGAAAAACATAAGATAGGAGATCTCTACGAATAGATGATGTATGATAATCATAAAGATTCCATGAGGCAGATGATAAGCAATATTGAGAACTTTGAAATTTAAGCAATTCCACGTAAAGATGGCAACATAATAACTTCTTTGCAGAATGCTAGGCAAAGCTCATGAGAAAAGAACCTCTGCTTGAACTAGTAGACATGGACTATGTTCAGAAAGTATAAAAAACACAAGCTACTCAATAAATTAGGATGCCTAGAAAGGAAAACCGTATTGCTGGTCTATTTAAGATTCTAACATACACATTCGTTGACATAGATCTTTCTTTTATGTTATAAATATCAGTTTGAGGCCACAAACCCATATTTGCCTTCACAAAATGCCTAGTATCGTGAATAGTATCCTAATTTTTGTGACATATACCACTTCTTATACACTTGAAGACGTAAGGGACATGATTAAGACAAGACAACACTCAAATAAGGAAACAGGAAAACACAAAGGAATTAGATTAGAAATTCAAATGTGCAAAGCATTAAGGATCAGCATCAAAAACAGTGAAGTTCAAGAAGGCAAAACCCCAAAACGGTTGATTTTGTCCTCTACTAGGCGACATGTCCTCCTAAACCAAAACAATACAATCTCACGAAAAGAGGAGAAGAAAGTCAATCACACTCAGGCGGTCCAGGCGGATCAACTTACAAAACACTCACATTCAATCTTCTAATGTTGATCCAAAAAATCAAAATCAACAGCCAATACTGACGACAGGCGAATCATACAAAACCTAAACCTATTCAGGCTCCTGCACGAAACAATGAAACCAAATTCGAACAGCTAGGGATGAAATACGGGATCAAACGCGAACATACACCATCTAAGCAACCAATTGCTAAATTCCTAGAGGCAAAACGCACCTCCGAAGTAGTAACCACCGTCGCCGGCGAACGAGATCGTCTCCCCCCTATGGCAACTCCTCCAAGCGGAGAAGGTAAGGAAAGAGGGCGAAAAAGGAGGTATTCTGTATGAAGATTCTATTTGTTCGAGAAACCTCCAATGGTTTTGGCGACGTGCAGGGAAAGGAGAGGAAGAGGGTTACACAGAGGGAAATGGAGATACTGTCTGGGCTGGGTTGGTTGGTTTGTCTAGGCTCTAGGAGGGGCCTTCTGGTTATATAAAAAGATACCATCACACGAATCTCTTTTCTTGTCAATGTTGATTTTTTTGATTTTTTTTTTAGCGTGGCGAGTTTCTTCAAGAGGTGGGTTTATGAGCGGGCCCCGCTTGGGAGTGTTGATTCCGCTTATGGGTAGTACGTCGGCATTCTGTCCCTCTCAGTGGACTGCCAACCTGGCATGCCACGTGCTACTCACGTGGCAGATTGTAACATTTTTGAGCAAAGGGAATACCGTTAATTCTTTATTAACTTTTTACTCTATTCCATCAAGACTGAAGACTAGTAGTATTTACTATTTAGAGCTTAGACATGGATAATACAATCATTTAGAGAATAAGGATGCGCTACTACAAAGAATACTACACCCGTGATCGTGAAAGTGAAATATAGCTTCATTATTATTGAACCCGGCAAACTAAGGGTGCGTTCGGTAAGTACATTTTTAAGTACTTATAAGTTAAATGATGCTTATATGTTAAAATAAGTATCTGTGTAACGTGTTCGGCAAAAATTTTTTTTAGATACTTATTTTGTTTTGGGTACTTATTTTAGCTACTTATAAGTAGAGAAAATAATGAGCACCCCCATGCTTATGGAAATAAGTGAACTTATCCCCTCTCCATATAAGTACGTGGGTCCCAATTTTTAATTAAAAACATTTTTTTTACCATTACCTACTACCCTTTTATCCCTGGATCTGGAGACCCATTTCACCGACAAAGTTGGGAAGAACCGAGAGGACCACATCTTCCGGCGAGCCTCTCTTCTCCTCCGGCGCACCGCTCGTCTCATCCTTCTCCCCGCTCGTCTCCTCCGGCGAAGCTCTCGTGTCCGTCGTCGCCCCTGTCGTGTCCTCCGTGTAGTCGTCTCCTCCGCCTTCCTTCTCCTTCTCCGTGTCTCGTGTCAATTATGCTGGATTGGTGCTGTTTTGGGGGTTTTGGTGCTGTTTTTTTTGAGGTTTGGTGTTGTTTTGTTGCTGCAGCTTTGGTGCTGTTTTTTTGGAGTTTTGGTGATGTTTTTTTGGGTTTTGGTGCTGTTTTTTGCTGCTATTTTGGGGCTGTTTTGGTTGCAGTTTTGGTGCTGCCATTTTTTGCTGATTTTCTGCTACCATGGATGTTGTTTTGCTGCTGCTTTCTTAGCAAAATTTCACCACTTTTTTTTTGTTGTTTGCTGCTGCTTTCTTAGCAAAATTTCACTTCTTTTTGCTCTTTTGTTGCAGATTTTTTGCTGATGTTTTCATGCTGTATTGCTGCTCTCATTCTGGCTGTTTTTTTTACTGTTTTTAGCACACTATCACTATCGTTTTTAGCTTTTTTTTGCTGTTGGTTTTTAGTGCAAACAAAATCAAAGTAAAACAAGCAATTTGTCCAAGTGAGATTCCAAGAAGTGATGGCGTACCATTCATCATTCAAGCTGAAATTAAAAGTATCCGACCAAAAAACAACCAAAAAGTGACCATAAGTGTACATTCAGTAGTAGTTTTTGAATTCGCACCTAAAATTCCCACCAAAATTACCCAAGCATAATCCTATAAATCATTATAGGATCTTTATTATTACTTAAGATTAACCAAAACACCTAAAAACATTCCCAAGTCCTAAAAATTATTATACTTTGTAGTACCTACGATTACCCCACAACTCAAGTGCTATTGCATCTCGAATAGTCCTCATTCCATGCGGCTCTCCATCATGTCCCAATTCGCCATTCAGCGGCTCTACTTCCATCTCTAGCTCCTCGTCCAATATAATGTCATGATTCTTGTGCTTCAGAATAAAGTTGTGGAGAGTAAAGCATGCTATTATCATGTCTATCTGAGTATCAACCGGATAACTTGGCATAGATGTTAGGATTTTCCATCTCTTCTTTAAAACTCCGAAGCTCCGCTCGATCGTTGTCCGAAGAGAAGAGTGAACTTTATTGAAAACCTCAGACGCATTTTCAGGAATATGATTGTAAAACTCGGATTGGTGGTACTTCACACATGAGTACGGGACCATGTATCCTTCTCGGTCCGGGTATCCCTTGTCCACAAGGTAATATTTCCCTACAAAATTATAGGATCAAATAGTGCGTTATGAAAACAAACGAAACAAAGGAAATTACAAGGGTTGAGAATTAAATCTTGAACCTGGAGGGGGGTGGGGAAAATTCATGGCAGCCGTGGACAGTGCGTGGTCAAATACTCTAGCGTCGTGAGCGCTACCTTCCCATCCAGCAGAGACAAAGGTGAAGTACATGTCGAAATCGCACACCGCCATCACATTGAACGATGGGATGCCCTTCCGGCTACGGTACGGATATTGCTCATCCTTTGGAATACAAGCGTGGATGTGTGTCCCATCAATGCACCCGATAGCTCCCTACATATGGTCATGGATGAGAAATGAAGTGTAGGTGGCCAACCTTAAAAAGGATCGAATATTACCTTGAATAAGCTATATCTTGGCTCGGAAACGATCTTATCCGGAATGGATGAGAACGTCGGATCTCTAGGTGTTAGTAGACACCTTGCTAAGCCATTGAATCCCCGATTTCGCCCAGTTATGGAATCCAAGACGTCATGGAACACACGACTAATTGTGTCGCTCGATCGTTGGAATCTCTCACACACATCTCTATTAGACACCCCTAGTGAAAGAGTGTATATGAAAATGCCGACCTTCTCGATAACCGTCATGTTACGAGATGCACGCAAGCCGTAGTTAGCCTCCAAATCCAGACACAATTGCTCGAACACATGCGGTTCCATTCGCATTGCATTCGAACACCTTCGAGGATTATCATGATCTAGAATTTGTTTCATCCACTTGTATCCGGTGAATTCCGAGTCGTAACAAGGAACCTTGTGGACGTATTTGTAGTAGTGGTATGCCATTAGATGGGCACTCCATTTGATGAGTAGACGAATGCCTTTGATGGCCTTATTCTTCTTCATTCGTCTACGAAGTGCAAGAAATGACCTACGCTTGGCCTGCATGCATCCGAAAAGAGCTACAGTTTGAATCACCAAAAACTTCTATGCCAACTTCCGAACAACAAATGCATAGTAAACACAGACATCACAAGCATCTCATAAAAAAAGGGTTCAAGGACCCTAAACAAACACGAGTTTACAAGCAATTCATAAACAAAGGGTTCAAGGATCATAAACACACACAAGTTTGGAAGCACACTCCATAAACAAATAGCAAAAAATATTCAAATAAAGTCAAACAAGTCTTTTAAAACCAAAGTATCCGAACCAGAGTGAAGTGACCTTTTTCAAGCTTCCTTGCACTTGAGGCGATATTTCAACCAGGTAATCCTAGTGAAGTCAGACTTCAACCGCATAAACAACTCACGGCTATCTTCGTTCACCAATTCAGCCATGGCTACACACCATAATTCACCTCCCTCGACGATGACCCCCTTCTCGACCATCTCCTCAATCACGGGCATTGCATCATCAAGATCATGGACCTTCCGACCCTTCTTTGACGTCGAGGAGCCCTCATCGTCATCCATCATTGCAAAAAACTTCTCACTTGCAGTACCCATTACCTCAAGGTGCTTGTTGTACAAAGTTTGTGAAGAAGGTGTCCTCTTCACCTTCCTTTTAGGGGCAACTGTTGGTGTTCTCTTCCCCGTTTGTTGGCTGCCAACATTCGTACCCGAACCACCTACACCACCGTCAGGTAAATCGACATCCGCGTAATCATCCGTGGTAAAACCCGTCATGTTGTCGTTGATGGGAGTACCAAGAGGATCAGCGCCAACATGCTCAAGGTCTTGCTCCCAGTCGAATTCAGTTGCCGCTTGGTCATCTCCAACAAGAATAGCGCTTGGATCCATAGTCGGTGCGACACATCTCCTCCCGGTTGCCACAATTCCTGCAAATACTTCAGTCCAGAGATCTGTTGTGTCATGGTCAATGCCACCGCGAAACCTCCTGTAGTCGGGCTTTTCCTGTACAACGGCATATGCAAACATATTTTATAGTAAGTACAGATGCACTACATCACCAAAGCAGGGAAGGTCCTAAACAAGTGCATATTACTGATATAAAAAAAAGTTAAGAGTGACTAACCAAGATCTTCTTGTCCCACCAGCCATCGTCAGCTTTGACCGTATTTAGTTGTTCATTCCAACCAACACCGGTCTCTTTATTTTTCAGATCGTCCCAAGTCCTCCAAAATCTCTTTATGTGTTCAAACTTGTTTCTTGCAATCTTGTGGGTGGTCTCTAGTCCAGTTTTTTCCTTGAAGTTCTGCACTATCTCGGTCCAATTGAAAGGTACTCCATGCCCATGTTTTTTTTGCATCTCTTGACATATCCTCAGCAACATTGTTGTCAATTTGTCATCCCATTTGAAAGAAGGTGCACCCTTCTTAGTGGTTTTGCTTTTGTCCTTCTATAGTTCACCCACACACCATTCAACAAACAAAATATTCCAATTCCCTCCAAACACTTACAGATTCATAGCAATCAACAACACGTCAACAAAATCAAGCAACACAAGAGCAACTCATATGTCCATATATCAACCCAACACCAATACATGAAAAAAAGAAGCATAACAACACATCAGCTTTGACATCAGCCAACAACACAACACCAAAACCAAACATTCAAACAACATTCAACTTGTGTTTTGATTCACACATTGCAAATAAACGAAAGCACAACAAAATATTGCAAATACATGAACCATGTACGGCAAGAGGCCGGGCGGGCAACGAGGATTGAACTTACCGGAGGCATCTTGCTTACAGCGGCACTTCGATCGGGCGGGCGACAAGAGGCCGGGCAGCTGGACGGCGGGCCGCGTGAGGAAGGGCAGCGAGAACGCTGCCGACGAGGGCGGGAATGGCAGTCAACCTTCTCACACAATCGAGAGTCCACGAACGGCTGCTGATGGCTTTGTGAGATCATATATACGTAACCCTATATTAATTTTAAGGGTAATTTGGTATTTTTTAAATTTGTCCCAAATATATAAGGAACGTATCATACCGAACAATCAATTTTTTATACCAAATATAAGTTTATCATATCAGTATCAGTATCAGTATGTAAAATCAGTATCAGTATCAGTATCAGTGTCAGTGTCAGTATCAGTGTCAGTATCAGTATCGTTTTACCGAACGGACCCTAAGTAAGATACTGATAAGTTAAATGATACTGATACCGATATTGATTTTAGGTACTGATGCTGATACTGATTTAAGGTACTGAATGATGATTTGCTGATTAGTGGTTCTTTTAGAAAATAAGCATACTTAATTTGAAATAAGATGTGATATAGCTTCTTATTTTTTCAGGTGCTTATAAGAAACAGAATATTAAATTGTCGAACACATCTTCCAGACTATTTATAAGATGTGGTATAGCTTCTTATTTTTTCAGGTGCTTATAAGAAACAGAATATTAAATTGTCGAACACATCTTCCAGACTATTTTAGGTTTACCGAACACACCCTAAAGCTTCACCAGTAGTCAAGTTTTACACATGTATTCAACACATAGTTTCACCATTCGAATTACCAATTATGATTGCTGGTGGTATCAAGCCAAAGGATCAAATACTACAAAAGCTCATTGAAGCAAAGCACAATAAATGCCAGTAATTTTTGTATGGTAGAAGACACAACACATTAAGACGGATAATGAGATTTCAGCTCCAACAAAGTGGAGAAGATGATCAAAAATAATTTTAAGTTTAAAGTCAATAACCAAGCAAGAAGATGAAAGGACAAAGATTCTGATACCGGAGAAAATTGATTTTTAGTTCACATTGCATCTACCTCTGTTTCAACATGAAGAAAACAACGCACAAAAACAAAAAGATTGAAGGCCAAAATCAGGAATCTAAAGCTCAGTAGCAGGGGCATGGACTCGTCCAGCAACTTGATCCAGATCCCTCCTTCCACTTGATGTGATTCTCCTTCCACTAAAAAGGACAAAACAAAGTTGAATCAGCAACGACAATTGCAAGTTAACTTGTGTATGTGAAATGAATTAAACAAGAGAACTCACCCCTTGGGGTCAATCTCGAGGATGTTCATGCTCTCCAATTGCTGGAGGATGTTACGAGCAATGGACCCACTGCTCGTGCCAAAGTGAGGCGGGCGGCTTCCGTTCCTCTTGCTACCTCCGTAGATCCTCTTGAATCCGCCAACTCCGAGTCCACCCCTCAAGTAGACTTTCCTAGCCATGGAAGCTGCCACCGAGAAAGAAATGTAAATATGTGAGGTGCTGTCTTGAGACAAGCAATTGAAAGTGCGACACAAAGGAAAACAGCAAAGACGTACCAGCTCTGATGTAGTACCAATCAGGGTCATAAGGCGCGAGCTCCTTGAGAGTTCCGGTTTTCACAATGTCAGTCCAGTGTGGCAACTCCATCTGGAATCAGAAACACACACCATGAAGTAATTTAGTAGAAAAACAACAAATTCGTGGCAACATAAACAGAGAAAAGCCATGATAACAACCAAATATTTGATAATCAGACTCGAAACCTAGTAAATCCTACTGCAATGTTTCTTGTTTTGAACAGCTTCAATGAAATTTAGCAGCCAATTTTATAGGCAGACGATCACATATATACAGAGGGAATACAAATGAGAGGATCATCATCAACTGGAAAACTATGAATTTTCAGTGTACCTCCACAGCTCTAAATCTACTTCACAAAAGAGGTCATCTAACATCAGCAATTTCTGAAAACAGCTATCGAATGACTGTTCCTACAACTCAAAATACACTTTGAGCTGAGCATCTAATCAATATCAGAACCTTCGTTCCTACAAGAAATTAATCTCTCTAGATATGACCGAAAAGCACATATCATAAACCTCAACACAGGAAATTTAGAGCTTCGCAGAAATCAATGCAGGAAACAAGAATCAAACATTGAATCAGAGAAGACGACTGAACGAATCCAAACAGAGATAAACAGTACAAATTTACATCAAATTGTAATGTATAATCGAGTCAGAGATTGAGAAAAAGGACCTTGCCGGAGCGCTTGAGATGGGAGGCGTAAGCCTTGATAAACTCGTGAGGCGAGACATCCTTAACGGTGGCCATTGTCGCAGACCTCTGCTTCCGCTCTGAACTAGGGTTTCTCCTTGGCAAAAATGAATTGGCGATAAACTGAAGCTTTACGAATTAGGTTTTTAAAGGGGTTGCCACAAACTTGGGTACTAAATCCAGATAATTGTTTTGGGCCGGTTTTTCCAGTAAACTATTGGGCCGATCCAAATGATTTTTAGTATTTGAATTTTGGTTGGTGTATAATTTATGGAATCATATGTTAAACCCTTGTATCAAATTACTAGTATGTTTTATCTTAAAAATGATTTTAATGATATAATCGGGTTGTGTAAAGTCGAGTTTTTTTTGTGGGTTGGGTGATTTCGGTTATAAGAACGAATTTTGTCAGCTCAATTAGTTCTAATGACGTTGCAAAACGACTCACTTTCAATCCTGGATGAGAAACACAAATAAAAGTTTCCAAAACAACAACATTTTACCTTCATGTATCCAAATGAGTTTACTTACCATGTAACATAGTTACACTTGTACAAATCTAATGAAGTGACTTGCAAGCCTAGTCCAGGTATGTAGGTTAACATCAATCATAATCAACATTCGATGTACATATTCGATACAAATCTTATCGACGATAGAAGAAAATAGGGTTCATGTCATTCAAACACTAAGGATCTTCAAGACAGCATTGCACGCAAATGGGTGGCTGCTTCTCAATGTCACAATAGCAACAAGCTATGTCACAATTATTGTTGCACCCTATAAACACGCAAAACACATCACATCAAGAGCAAGCCAAGGAAGAAAAAAATGCAAGGCTCTTGTGTTGAGAAACATAACTTCTTCATACCTTTAACTGTGACCACAATACTCGATTCTTCTTCGATACCATCGACTTCGTTAGTGTTTAAAAACGGAATTCTGCTAATGGCTAAAATGCCAAATACCAAGTTAAGCAAGGAAATGCAAACAAGGAATCCAGCAAATGTGCGATTGTTCATCGTCTGAAGAGTTTAGAGTTGGGGGTGGGGATGCACATTTTTGTGGTAGCAGCTTCAGAATTTATAACAGCCACACCAGAATTTAGGTTTGTAACTATTGTGCTCATTTGGTCATTCTTACTTAAATTTTTACTACATCAATCATGCCAGTTTCATGACGGTAGCAACTTCATAGCATAATAGTCCAAGTAACAAGAAGTATTTATCTAATCTTTTTCTGGCTCCTTTGCTTCCATACAGATCACATGACAAGTTAAACTTTTTATGCAAGACAATCTCGTCATTACAGATTGAATTGGGAATTGTAAGCTAGCAAGTTCTAGGGTTGATGGGATAATCAAACAAAAATATAAAATTGAATCATGCATGAACAATGAGTAGCATTTGGTTAGCGTGATTGAGTATTACAGGCGAATTTTTTACCTGTTAACTGGCGATTACAGAATAAGAAAACCCCTATCAACTGATGATCTCTGGAGCTGCAAAATTGCCTACAGAAACTCCTAAGAGCTACAATCTACATCCAGCCCTCAAATTCCCTTGTAACTCCCAAATTGAAAGAACATGTGTATTTACAATCCTCTTTCCAAGTAATACATGGTTCCATCAAAATAATTTCATACACAAATGGAACCACAAGCCTCCTTAAAAAGAAGAGCCTTAAATATGTGTGTTCACTCCCAAGTTGAACCAAACAACTTTCAAGTGGCAGCGAGTCCGGCTCCACGTGGCATTTTCTTCGTAGCCGCTGCAACAAGACCGAGGGTGAGTTTCAACAAAAACAGTAGAGCATCAAATGGTCCTAACCCTGGTTCATTATCCAAAATCCATAAACAATAATCTCTAAAATATGAAAAGATTATTTGAACATGAAATCATACCATCTTCCACGTCTTTCATTTGGTAATAGTGAGGAGCTATTTCTACCAGCCACTCGGGCTTTAACTCTGTGACCTGCACTCAAAAGTAAATTTCAATTGTAAGCCACTTGCAAGGGTAAATTCCGACGGTAAAAAGGTAATGTTCTATACATAAAAAAAAATCCTACCTGGCGCATATACTCCTTTGTTGTCAAAACAAGCTCATGGTAGATTACCCAACGTGGCTGGGGTTGCATCTGATAACAGCATGGCATTTATAAATAAAATCAAACATGGATAAGAAAGACATTTACAAAACCGATTGGCGAAGCACAACCACTCACCTGAGCTAAACCCGAGCTCGGATGCATATGAACTGTCTGGGGGTGTTTTACAGTTCGATATGAACCGTTTTTCTGCAATTTTGCAGAATGAGGGAAGAATCCTGATATGTAAACGACAAAATTATCAGTGAAATAATTGTTCAAGGATTCATAAAATAAGCAGGAATAAGATACTTTCAATTCAAACCTGCTACTATAGACTTCTTGATCGCCTCCATGTCATTGAGATTAGATGTTATCTCAATTTCCACCCTTTCTAAGAGACCTTCCAGTTGATCTCTTATATCCCTAGCACGTTTCATACTTTTGACCTGAAATAATCAATAAATCAAGACAAATTGAGTAAGAATTAATGGTCAGCTACAAGACACAGGATACATACAGGCTACTGAATTCATATATGATTTGCAGTACAAGTGTTAGATTAAAAAAATATTTGAGAAGCACTAAAAGGAACAGCCTAACTAAAACAGTTTTGAACCTCTAAACAAAGCTCCTGCATAATAACAAGGAGGAAAGCAATACAGAATACAGAATTGTAGAAAAAAGAAAAGGTTTAGCCAAACAGTAAATACCTGGATATAGTTTTCGTAACACCACATGGTTCCGTAATCACAAGCTTTCCATTCATTGTATACCTGGGACCAAAAAGGTAGAATATGAAAAACAGCAATGCATTTAACTACAATCTACATTGCATGAGAAATTTGAAAGCATTAATAACCAGTATAATTGCAAGACCAAACTTAGATAAAATCAAAAACCAGTATAGTCATAGCCTTTTTCAGGTTCCAATAAGGGAAGTAACTCCTCCTGGGATTGAAATTGCCTATTGTAATTATTCCCGAAACAAAATGCTAAAGGGAAGAATTATCTTGGAATCAAGAAATATGAAGGGGAAAAAAGAATCATTTTAGATGCTGCCTCCCCCCTTTGGACTGTCCTATATAACCAAACATTGGTAGGTGGGCTGATCGAGGTTTTGATTGCTTTTTCTCTTAAGCAGCTTATACACCTATACCATTGTAAGACTTGCAAGAATATTACTATTCTAAGTTGTCAGCTGAAAGGGAAATATTATCATCAAACATTGAAAGAGAGTAAATGCAGTTTTCATTCAAATCTCCAACAGAACAAACTAATGGAAATTAAACTGTAACTTAAACAATAAAAGCTACCTTAAGAAGTGCAATGTGATCTCCAATATTACCCTCGTGGAATCTCATACGAGCCGTATCTGCATGAACTTGCTTGTCTTTTGGACGGTAGAAGATGGAATTTCCAATAGACAACATGGCTGCAATGGTGATAACTTCTTCAGAGCACTTGTACTTGTCTGAAGCAACAATCATCTTAGAGAGCATGGGATCTAGAGGAAATTCAGCCATTCTTCTGCCAACTTTAGTCAATTCCCCTAATTTGTTAAGTGCTCCCAGTGCATACAGCAGCTCCAGAGCTTTAAGCAGAGCTTCTGAGGGTGGCGGGTCCATGAAGTCAAAATGTAGCAAGTCATGTATACCAAGACTCTTAAGAGTCAACACGACATTTGCTAAATTTGTTCTTTGAATCTCAGGTGCTGTATTATCCTCCAAGTCCTGTTGGTAGTTGAAGCTAGTAAACAGCCTAAAGCACTTCCCTGGACCCGTTCTTCCTGACCGGCCAGCCCTTTGGTTTGCAGATGCTTTGGAAATAGGCGAGATAAGCAAGGACTCCATTCCTGTGCGAGGATTGTAGGATTTCATTTTTGAGAATCCTGGATCAATGACGTACTTAATCCCATCTATTGTAAGGGAAGTCTCAGCTATATTGGTGGCAAGCACAACCTTCCTTGCTCCTTCTGGGGTAGGCTCAAAAATCTTGGACTGCATTTCAGTTGGAAGATTGGCATAAATGGGACATATGATCAGCTCCGCAATTTTTGTACCAAGCCCTCTAGTCCTGTGCTTTAGGATCTCTTCTGCAGTTTCAATTTCCTCTTGGCCAGTGAGGAACACCAGGATATCACCGGCTGATTGTGTAACATGAATTTGAAGCACGGTCACAATTGCAGCATCTAAATAATCAGCCTCGGGTGCTTTGGTGTAATTTATTTCAACGGGATATCGACGACCGGGAATTTTGAAAATGGGAGCAGCATCAAAATAATCACTGAACTTCTCAGCATCTAGGGTTGCACTTGAAATTAGCAGCTTCAGATTCGGACGGAAACGAGCAACATCCTGTGCAAGAATGGTGCCATTGTTATCTTCGCACATACAGTTTCTCCAAAGATATGTTGCATTACTGCAAATTTGTATTACTGCAAATTTGTATTATTCAAATAGATCAAAAGAAAGAGAGACTGAAAGGAAAACTTACCTTCACTAAACCAAATAAAATATCAGTTGACAGTGTTCGCTCATGGGCTTCATCAACCATGATCACACTGAAATATTGTCAAAAGAATAATGTATTGTCACAAGAATAATGAGTTGAATCCTATGCTGCATTAGCTGAATATCAGGTTAAAGAAACATATTTTTACCTATAACTAGCCAGGTCTGGTTCACCAAGAAATTCCCTCAGCAGCATGCCATCTGTCATATATTTAAGAATTGTTTTATCCGACGTGCAGTCCTCAAATCGGATGGAGTAACCGACCTACAAATTTTTATCATATATTGCATCAACAAGATAGCACAGTAAGCTGGTTGATTGATAACTAAGAAATAACAAACAAGTAGAAAAACGGTAAAGCTATTCATTTTATGCAACTGCTTCCAGGGCGCCCATAGAACACAGCTGACTAAGATTTCTCATGATTGTTAGAATTGCTAATGCTATCCAACAATATAAATAGAGAGTATCGACAGTCATGCAGTTACTCTGCTTGCTTGAAGTTTTTATCTTACAAGATTCGGAATTTGGGACTCAAGGTTCAGAAGTGCAATATGGCCCACCCTATCTTCATATTCTGCAAGCATAACACCTAGGTATAATAGCCTAAGGGTTTCAGAAACCAATATAGGTCATTCTGGTAATACAAATCAAATTGGTGATTATGTCGACCAAAAAAAAAAAATCAAATTGGTGATTATAGGAAGAGGTATGTGAGACAGAATCAAACAACAGTAAAAGAGTTGAGGCCAAATCAAGAATAAATGCCCAATCTTTATTTCCACAAGCCTGATTCAATTGTTTCATAAAATAAATTATTTCTGCTGTTGGACAGCAGGTTTCAAACAAATGAGAAAAGATGGATTTGTACCAAGAGGCAAGCAGATGGCAAAGGCATAGCATGAAATAGAAGATCGTAGTCCTCCCATATACTAGAAAGCATTACAAAGAGAAAATATGGATTTGTAACAAGAGGCAGGCAAATGGCAAGGGCATGGAATAAAATAGAAGATCAAAGTCCTCCCATATACTAGAAGGCATTATAAAAAGCATACAAGGATGAAGGAAAAGCATAAAAAGAAGATTTTTGGAATAATTTGGAGCCAGACTAGTGCGTGCACCGACAAAGAATATATGTATATAAAAATGTGTTTTACAGCCCCAAAAACTGAATCCAACTTGCCTGGATCCACAAAATTAAAGTATTGATTTCAAAACCACAGCCTTTCACTAGACTCCCAAAATGAATTGCAACCATGTTCCATTTTATGGCAGCTTTCTAAATCGCATTTTAAAAATACTAATGGAAGTTATAGCATAGGTGAAACTTAAGTGCATAAGCAAAGCCCAACAAGAACTCTTACCTCATGCCCTAGCTTGACTCCCATTTCTTGAGAAACACGAGCAGCAACACTCATCGCTGCAACTCTTCGAGGCTGAGTACAACCAACCTATATAAAGGCATTGTGGCTTAGTTACACAATTTCAACCCTTTGAGGAATCACATGTAAGAGAAGGAATCTTACCTTTCCCAGCTTAGTAAAGCCAGCTTCATGCAGGTACTGAGGTATCTGAGTTGTCTTACCAGATCCAGTCTCTCCTACTATAATAAGGACCTAGTTTTTCCACCAATTTTTAATGGTTAGTAAAAACAAATATGGAAAGACAGAGCAACTTAACTGCATTACTTTCAAAAAAAGAGAGAATACAAAACTAGAAATTATGACAACAAACAGGGAGAATTAAAACCTGATGTTCATTGACAGCTTTTAGTAACTCTTCCCGATATGGATAGATAGGTAGAGTTTTTCTGTCTGCCTGAAAATTAACATGAAGAACAGTCACTCCCATAGCATTAGGGAGAAGGGTGGACAATATAAAGACCGAGGATAGAGAGGTATGGGGGACAGAGTAAAATGAAAAAGAAGAGCAAGGATTTCAGTTATATGTACATGGAACCTGCAAAAACAAAACTAAAGAACGATTGTCATCCCACCAGCCTTAAACTCAGCAAAGCCAACTCTCCCCCCTCCTCTTCAGTAACACGCAAAATATGATTTCTCAGTGAGAACAAAGTTGTGGTTTGACCTAATCAACTTATTATCAAACCTAAATTTGTGTTTAAAATCGATCCTCTAGTACTCTATTAGCTACAAGATTAAGGTCGAAAGGGTTTTTATAATTAACCAGATGCTCCACTAAATCACATAATGAATGGAAAAGAAAGTACAGAAAGCTTAACCTGAAGTTTCTCCAATTCTGATTGAGCCTTTGCATCCTCGAGTGCATCAGGTGACATTTCATTTTCGAACTGCATGGATAGCAAGAAAATGTATTAGAGCAGAAAGTTATTATATAATCTACCCAAAAAAAAACTTAGTCTATTACATTCTTTAAGGTCTACCTGATCCCCATCCATTACAGAACTTTTAATGAACTCAATTTGATCCTCGAAGACAAACCTGAACACGGCAAATCAGTCATAAATACAATAACAAGTGTATTGAAAACAAATAAGTGAGCACACGCAATGTAAAACTTACTCATAATCTTCAGCACTTTGTTTTTTGTTTTTCGAACCAAACTTGAGTGTTGCTTTGCCTGTAAAACAAATTGCCTAGTAAGAAGGTGAGAATTACTCAGCGTAATACTTAAAATAACATATACTCTTCACACATTATTACCAATCTGATGCTCTTCCCATGCCTCTTGTTCAGCAAAAGGGTTCAACTTAGCCCCAGCTTCACCATCCCTGTATGACAAGCAGAGAATAAGATTCAAACTACATGAAAGTAAAATTTTACTAAACTAAATATAAATGTGAGATTAAAAAGCAGATATCTTAAGAAATTGAAGATTGGTGTTTGATGTTGAATGTTGGATACATTGATATTTATGCACAATCTTAAGTTATAATGACCTGTAACGCTGAATGGCTACAGCAAATCTCTTCTCTTGGTTCACACCACCTTCTACATCATAAGCATCGGGCATCTGGTACTGCAATTCAGAATGTGCATAGCATGATGTTATGAAAGATACAGAATACATATCATGGCAAAAGAAAGCAAATATAACATTATACACAACAAATAAAAAATACAAGTAAAAAACTTGGGAAAGCATATGCCAAATACAAGTTTAAAATTAGATCACAGATATTTACCCCGCTTATATCGCTAGCATCTTCTGTCTTCCTTTTCTGCACAAGGTCAAATATTTCTTTCTTGTACCTGACAGAGCATACAGCACAAAATTATAACAGATGCGCCTTCAAAATATATCAGCCCAGTCCTATAAGCGGAACTCAAAGTACTGACATTAAAGGCAAATGACACACCTTGAAATGCCATATAATAAAACCAAAGCCAAATTCTAAAGCTACAACTTGACGAAACATTCAAGTATCACTTCCTCAAAGGAGGTAACAGATGAAACTATATACCAGGCACAACGAGCAAATTTAACACCTCAATTTTCAAATTCAACAAAAGATCAAAAACAAATTTGTCTAGCGAACCATTAAGAAAACTCACATTTGTTCACGATGTTCTGCTTCAGTAAGCTTCACCCCATCGAATAAATACTGCTCATCTATAATCTCATCTCTGAAATCAAAGAGCAGAATATAATTAGAATCAATAAATTCCCACAAGACAAACAGCACAGAAAAAACAAACCAAGCAAACCCATAAATACAGACAGACAGCACGCAAAGGAATAACTTTCCCATACCTGAGCTCCTCTATCTTCTTTTCCTCTCTTTTCTTCAAGTACTCTTGCCGTGAAACTTTTCTGAACCATAGAAACAGGCAAGTAAAGAACATTAGCACAATTAACTACATTATAACTTGTACATAATATGTCAGCATACATTCAGCCAGCAGTTTGCTCCAAGATTACTAGGTTTCTTATAAGTTATAACTAGCATTCACATTATAATAACTATAAAAGCAAGCCAGTTCACCAAATATAATCATCTTGATATTGTACAAGATGCAAAATTTTATATGAGTATCCTAATGTGCACATGATGACAGAATCAAAAAAGGAGAGAAAGGAAGCCCAGAAGAGAGATGTATATCGATATCAATAATCCTGCAAAAACAAGCTAAAATCCAACAAACCTTAGATAGGCAACATCTTCTTGCTCCACAGCACTAGACCTTCGAATTGCCTCCTCTGCAGTACAAAATGTAAAGTTACACCCCATATCAAAGAAATGTTGGTACCATTCTTCTTTTTGAAAAATGTAGGTTTATCGCCTTGACATATAATAACCAGTATACAATATTGACCTTTATGATCTTCTTATGAAGCAAAAAAGAGTGTAAGTGCTTTTGATCAGAAGGCCATACCTTCCTCCTTTTTAGACAGTTTAGCCTCAGTAAGCTGCAAAGTACCATAAGCAGAATTAACAACTACATCGAAAAGGAACTACCGAGTATTACGTACTTCAGTGAAAGTGGTTGTTATAGTAGATATCAGCATAATAAACTTACTAGAGAACAAGTCCAGCTTAGTGGAGTTATAAGGATCACCAGAAAGGCAATAAACAACCAAGACTAGAATCTTATACCTTGCGTGTCCGGGATGCATCCCTTTCTTTCATATGTCTTTCCAACTCTTCCCTTTCTCTCTGGTCACGTAATCTTTCTTCCTCAAACTGCAAAAAAAGACAGAAAGTGACCTCAGAACTCACATATAAGAAGCACAGCAAAAACCAAATAAGGAAACCGGACTAATTTAAAATCATAAAATGCACTTATACAAACTAGAAGAAAGAAAAGTGAAAGGAACTTTGTCCATATTTAGTGGCTTCTTTATTGACCGAACCTATAGAAGGCTCGAGTTCACAAAAATAATTCTATTCTTTCAATCTTATAATGTGAATGTCCAAGGAGAACAACTAACAGGAACCACTATTCTTCAAAAGCCACAAGAGGAAGACTAGTCAAAGACATCCATCAAACATGCAGTCTTTCACAAACTTCTTATGCTGTTAAATGCGTTCAGAATCTTACTGTTTTTCCAGGAAAATTTCCTCGTTCACTCAAAAGCATTACATATAAAATGGAAGTCTCAATAAGAATGAGATATAAGTAAGCAATTGTAAAAGTCACGATTGATATACTCAAACACTTATAAAAAGGAAATTTTAAAGACCCTGAAAAGTTGTTCAAGTGTACACAGAAGATAGGTAATTACTGATTTTTTGTCTCCTGATTATTCAATGAGAAAGAAACCATATGCAGCTGATATAAAAAAATCCTGAAGAGTACGTCCTAAAATAAAAATTCCCTTCTCACATCTCCTTGGAGATAAAACATAATATTTCTCAGAACTTATCCAATATATTTCCCCATGAATATACATGCAACTTGCTTACCTCAGAATCATCATCATCTTCATTACTAGTTTTCTGTCTAACTTGCCTACTCTTTTCCCTGCTGATGACCACCTATGAATTTTTACAAATAAAGTCAAGGAATAAGTGGCAAATCAATCCAGGGCCATCCCAGAGCAGCTTGCGATAAATGATCAAAAGATTGCTTAGCCAACTAATAAACTACCTCGTCATCTCGCCCATCATCCTCATTATCCGCCTTCTTTCTGAATCGTTTTTTATGCGAGTCGCCCTTTGTCGGTTCAGCAGTAGTTGTAGAAGGTTTTGGAATGTCATCATCTTCATCATCAGCATCCAATAGTTGGTATGTCTTCTGCTTTTTTGCCAGCATGGCTGCCTCCCTCTCTTGCTTTTGATAGAGCTGGCACAGACATCAGGTGTTTCAAAAGCTTAGCATCAAGAAACCTTCAATTTCCATAAAACACTAAAAATTTACACGTATAGGGAAAGTTGCTGCAATTTAATACACTAACACACTGCCTTTAAAGCATGACATAGCCTGGATATTCAGTCGAATACCTGGGGTTCAACCATGGATATAACATGGTCCTTGTATACTCTAAAATATGTCAGTACATATTCAAGCAAGACCAAGGGAAGAAGATAGTGAATCAAAACTTAAACAACTAGACACGAAACTAATCTATATCTATAGATTTAGAATGGACACCTTCTATCATGACTGACGCATTAAATCGAAAGAAAGCCTAACTCTTGATTGAATCGTGTTTTAACATGGGTTTTTCAATATACCAAGAAACAACCAGGAACCAGGGCAATATGGGGTTTCATGGATCAAGCTATTTTTGATTTACAATGTATGTAAGGTTGGAATCCGTATTATAATGCAACGACTACACATAAAACTAATCTCTAGAATCAAAAGTTAAACGACTACACATGACACTGATCTATAGATTTAGAATGAACATCTTCAATCATGACTGACAAATTACTTCAATATTCACCTAAAACAACGCATACTTTCTACCAGCAACGATAAGCCTGCAAACATTGGCAGAGAAGAAGAGGAGAACTTACACTAACTCCCGAGGTTGCACGGGGAACCCTAGCGAAAATCTCATCAGCGAACGTCCGCGTCTCGCCGGAGGCCGAAAATCCGAATTCAGCGAGATTGCCAACTATGTCGGATGGAGAAGAAGCCTTCTTGGCTGAACACATCAAGACATAGCACAAAATCACAAATCCTTCGAGTTTTATGCTGAAAACACACAAGCGGAAAATTGGGGATAGTTCGAGAGACTACTTACCGAGACCGATAATGTATTGCACTACTGTAGGTTGAGAGTAACCTAACAAGGACATCAATCTGTCCGATACCCATGTCTTCAGATTAGCGTCGCTCGCCATTGCTAATCGCTGTTTGAGAGAGTTAGGATTTTCGATGGGGATATATAAATTATTTTTTTATGACCGTTGAGGGGGGAAATAGATGTGAGTCGGTGGAGTAGTAGGCCGAGAAGTCGGTGGAGTAGTACGCCGAGAAGGCGGTAGGAGTGGTGAAGGCCAACAACGCCGGGATACTTTTTTTCACAGAGACTTTCCAGATTAATAACCTAGCAACCGAGTACCCTCTATTTGAAAATTTGACCCTCTATTCTTACCATATTTAATAGAGTAGTCACAGTTTGCGTTGGTTTTACAAAAATTGTCCTTTCTTGGCCTGTAAGTTGTTAATCGGAATGACAGCTGGACTTATCCACGCATTTTTATCGTTGTTGATCAGGTTGACTGCTGTTTACGGCTGTTATTTGGATGATTTATTACCTCCCAGTGCTGGATTACTTCAAAATAACGGTTATGTTAAGTGAGAAGTATTTTGTACTTATATGAATTGTATATAATCATTGACTTTGAAATATAGTACCTTTGATGAGTGTAAACTTGGAATCAATTACAACCACTGATCCATTTAATTCTCATTAACGATGATAAGCTACAATAATCCGTATAATGCCTAGAATCAACATTTTAAACCCATAGCAAAAGTGATTGCATATAATGTCCCAACTTATAAGATTACCCATGCCATGTGCCCATGTAACATGGACTTCATCTTACACTTGCAAGCTACAATCCATGTGATCTCCATGAACACTCATATTACTATGGTTTTAAATACTCTTGTAGCATTATTAGCGATGGTGCAACATCTTCAGTCGCAATATTTTAAGAACGATCAGATAACCCTTGTATATATGCAAAGTATAAATTAAACATCAACTAATATACGTTTATGTTTTATGGTCGTTCTTGCCTCTAACAGCTACGTTATCACAGGAGGATGAGAACCTCGTAACAACAACAATAAGCGTGGTGTAATTAATCTACATCAGAGAGGACCTGGACAGATAAAGTATATTTCATAAATCATGTTAAAATTGAAGATGCCATGACAAAATTTAAACTTTTTGAAAAGATAATATGCAATATTTTTGTAATAATCAAAGTTTTTTTGTGAGTAGTTGTAATTAATTAATTAATGTATCTATATAAAATTGAATCTGTAATTATAAACAAAATTATTTATACACACCCAAAACAAATAGAGCACTAGTATTAAAATTTTAAATAGAAAAAATGAATCAAAATAATCAAAATTATCAACTTTCAACAAAAAAATGATCTCAAGTTTGAAAATTAATCATTACCAACAATACAAACTATTACAATATTAACAAAAAACGATATAGAATCATTTTTTGACGAGTTTTTTGATGGAATAGATGACATGGCGATCGAAAATATTTCAACTAAGTGTAAAATCTTAAGTTGTTATGTCAAATTTTCGATCACTGAAGCATCGATTCCACCGGAAAACTTGTCGGGAAAAGCTTCCAAATCGTTTTTGGTTAATTTCATAATATCTATACTACCTATAGTATAAAGCGGAGACAATGTGTTCACAAAAATTTGCGCCACGTGGCATTTCAATAATAAAATAATCAGTCGGGCCTTCCTTTATACAAATTAGGTAGATAGAATCTCATATAATCTTATCCCGTAAAAATTGATTAAAATTTACCAAAATTATGAATTATCCCGAAAAATTATAAATGATCATTTATCAAGAATTAATTATAATCTTCCCATAAATATTACTATTTAATAAAACGTGATATTTATCATAAATTAATTTTAAACAAATCCAACTTATTTATATTATGAGTTGATTTATTATTGGTGAAAAAACGCTACACGAAGATAAATATATATGATCCTATAATTTTAACATGATCATTGACATTATATATGTATATTAAATTGGATTTATAATCACATTACCCGTACATGACACTGTGAACAGAAGTGGGGCCAACGAAGAACGAACGATTCAACGCGCGTGTGGTGCAATAAATAGAAACCCCCAGCCAAACTCCCAAAACGCAGAAAGAGAGAGAACAAAATCTAACGCGGCTTTTAACCCTCAACGACTTGCTCAGAACAGAAGACCCCAACCCAAACGAGAGCGAAAGAGAGGCCTCCTTCCATAGTCTTCTCTTTCCTCTTCCCCAATCCAAGCTTTCGAACTTCGATCTACCGACGGGAGGATCCACGGCTGTTCACCGGTAACCACATTTCTATGTTCCGTTGTTTTCATCTTGTTTTTCGCTTTTTCCTGATTTCGGTCAATTCAGATAAGGCTATTTTCGCCGGAGGCGGAGGAGGATGGGTTGTGCCTCTAGCAGTTCGGCCAATTCGAAGGCGAATAGGCTCGCGCGTTGGCGCTCAACTGGCATCGTCGGCCTCCGTGACTCCAAATTGAAGGTCAATTTTTAGTTCCTGTCCTCATTTCTTCGATTTCGTTGCCTAATGTGCTCTGCAAATCAAAGCGATGGATGTAAAAAGATGTAGTGTATGTGATTGCTGGAATTTTGTTCAGGATTAGAATGCTATGGTTGTTCGATTGTGATTTTTAGAGTTTGACTAATGTTTGGTGCCTTGAATCTTGGTCTCCGGTTGATTGATTTGGTTTAGGACAATTTGATGGATGCATAACTTGTTTGATGTGAAAAATAGAAAGGTTTGAAATGTAATTAGAGTTTGACCAAAGGTTTGAAATATAATTAATTTTGGTCTCCGGTTGATTGATTTGGTTGTACTTGTTTCTTGAGGGGCGTTTGATTGAGTGGTGTTTCATTAGTGCAGAGAGGCTAAAATTTCATACTGTTGAGTTTCTGGTCAAATACTATATGTTTTTTTTCCTGATATGACAAAAGATGATTTATTCTGCAACAGGCTTTTCCTGATGAGATTCTGGACCTTGATAGGGCAGTGCGCACACTTGACTTGACGCATAATAAAATAGGTAATGCAAAAACTTTGTTGCTCTTACGTGACGTATACTCAAAGTTGGTCCTGCAAATTAGTTAAATTTCAGTTTATCCGGAACAGTAGGAATGTTTTATGAACCCTTGTACCCTATGAATGCTGCAAGTCTGAAACTTAGTATTAAATTGGACAAACCATTGCATGATGTGAAAGTAACAATAAGAAAAACACTCTAGATTCTCGAAGTACACAGGTTTGTCCAACAATAAGCTCGCCATTGGATATTCATAGACTCATAGGGATAACCTACTTTGTGATCTCAGTATTCTTCAACACTAGTTCATTCACACCACTAGTAGAATTGTGAAAAACATATAGTATTTGAAATGAAAGCAAGAAACTAGAGGAAGAGAGGAGATATTATTGGAATTATCTAAATAGGAGAACAACTACAGGAATATCCAGATTGTTGAGTATACTCAGATAGAGGTAGAGGTACTAGAAAAGTTTGGATAAATGTTTTGTCTGTTTTGAGACCATTAATTTTTATCACCCTCTTTCGATTGGCTGTTGCAGTTGAAATTCCCATGGAGATCAGCAAATTGATCAATATGCAGCGCCTGGTAAGAAAGATAGCCATACCTTTATTCTCGTATGCTGTTTACCCATTCAACTTAAATTTGTGATTATTCAATTTGTGAGATGCACGTTTTGTTCAAGAGAGAGAATCATGGTCATGGGAGTAATTTTGTTGGGGAAAATTTTAGTATCTTGTATCACTAGGAGCTGAAAGTCTACCCTAATAAAAAGAAAACATCATATGCCAGTTTGATTGTATTTCAACTGGCTTGTAGTGATGAAGGCTTGTCGATTTAAAATTGATGATGTTCATAGAATTTCATCACTGGTAGCCAACTTACCCTGTTGGATATACTTTTTGCAGATATTAGCAGAAAATCTAATTGAGCGCCTTCCGATGAATTTGGGAAGACTCCAAGCTATGAAAGTGATGACTCTTGATGGCAACAAGATCAGTGTCTTGCCAGATGAATGTAAATTTATCCTCTATGAGAATACTAGTCCTCTAATTTGGTGATACATTCCTGTATGGTACATATGATTTTATTGGCTTCTTACCAGCATTGCATTTTAATTGATTAGTTGGTCAGCTGGTGCGGCTTGAACGCTTATCCATTTCTGGAAATGTGTTGACCTCTTTGCCTGAGACTATTGGGAGCCTCCGAAATGTGAGTAGCCATATATTCGTAATAGTGTTCTCTTATTTAGACAATGGTAACGTTTCAAATAATTCCTTGCACCCAAATCATGAAGAATTGGGCAAGACAAGGGGATATTAGATGGAAATGCATGATTTATGTTCATTGTTTACTCACTCTTTCTTTATCTGCCAAAATTTTGTCACCTTAAATTCTGAATGTTGTGTAACCTTGACATTGCAGTTACAGCTTTTAAATGTCTCAAATAATCAGTTAAACTCCCTTCCAGAATCAATTGGGAGTTGCTTTTCACTTGAGGAGCTACAAGCCAATGGTATATCCAACTTCCTCAACTGAAGCCTTTAAAACTATTCAGCCAACTTTCTCAGCTGAAATCCATCTAAATTTTCTTATAGTTTGATATTCATGTAATCACATTTGTTGCTCTTGCCTTCACAGACAATACGATTGAAGATATTCCTGCCTCAGTTAGCAATTTAGTTCATCTGAAGTCCCTCAGCTTGAACAACAACAATGTGAAACAGGTATTTGGGAGCTTAGTACTGATGCTTTTATATTTTCTCCATCTGCTAGTTTTTTCTAAAAGCTCCCATGCAAAATTATCATTTTTCTCTTTATACTTATAACATCATTGCAGGAAATTTGCAAGTAATTTTTCACCAAACCAAACATATCCACTTATTTAGCAGTGACATACTTTCTAAGGTTGTACTGGTCATGGCTGTTTTTAAGATGATTGTTTTTTTATCCCTGGGTTACAGTTGCCGTTGACTATATTGAAGGACTGCAAATCCCTTCAGAATATATCCTTACACAACAATCCCATCTCAACTGAAGAATTTCAACAGGTATGCCATTAGCCGTTCATGCAGAAAGTAGTCCTTGCCATATTCTTAGCTCACGTTTATACACTGCATAATAACAAAAGTCTTTTCACTAACTTCAATGCTTGGCATATATTAACTCTTCAATTACAGATGGAAGGATTTCAAGAGTTTGAAGCACGTAGGAGGAAGAAATTCGACAAACAGATTGATTCAAATGTTATGATGGGTTCAAATGGCCTCGACACAGGTGTTGATTCATGATTGTCTCTACCAAATTTAGAAGGTAAGTTTTAGCATAATTCACCAGTCACCACTGTGCTAACACAGGCTGATTCTTCACAAAAAATTGTCTGACAAGAGTTACAATGACTGGCCATTTGTTTATGACATGATAGGTTTTTGTATCAGGTTTATAACAGGTTTGCTTATGACTCGTCCTAGAACCCTTCATTCTCTTGGCCAGTCTGGTAAATACAAGCTTTTAAGTATTGTATGTAGGAGAAGCTGGTTC
This sequence comes from Polygonum aviculare, assembly GCA_934048045.1. Lineage (NCBI taxonomy): Eukaryota > Viridiplantae > Streptophyta > Magnoliopsida > Caryophyllales > Polygonaceae > Polygonum > Polygonum aviculare. The sequence continues at coordinate 2,890,337 of OW204024.1, forward strand.
TCTCTTCAACCTGTACATAAGAACAGCTGCACAGAAAATGCTGTTCTTGTAGATTGTATGAAACCACTGAAACATGCTGTCATGTACCTGTATCTAACTTATTGTGAATTGGATGATTATTTACTGCGTTTATCAAGACCAGCTGTAATCTGATTCTGTTTTTCTTGCATCTATCACGTTTCATAATTTTGAGTTGTTTTTAAAACACCTCATCTAGATACTTGATTATTTTTGGCACTAGCTAGGCTGGCTTGGACAACAATGGCGGACCATTACTCCTAATTAGGTATATCCGGTAAGTACCAATGTACTACAACTATTTCAATGAGTCGTTCAAATAAAATTGATTAGGAAAAATTAATTTCCTATGTAATTATTACAATTCGAGCGAAAGTAAAGGTATCAAATCAGAAAGTAGAAGGTCCACTAAATTAAAAGATAACTCAACATTACCCTTCACTCTAAATTTCATGAACATTCAAATCATTCCTCACACTACTCTATACCTTTTATGACTTGCACTAATTTTTTATCTCACATTTTTTGTATGAATTGTGCAGAACATATTGAATTATTATTGTTTTCTCTTGTACTGTAATTTAGCTTGTTGATAACTTAACTTTATTCTTTTGGTGTAATTAAACAAAACAAAACAAAACATTAGATGCAGCTTCACTGACACAAATAAGTTCCACTTCAGTTCTGGCAGTAAATGTTCAGATCCAACTTTATCTAGATCTCTTCTTTAGTCTTTCCTAAATTCGTACACAATTTAACTAAGCAGATTTTTAATTTGACATTTTTGTAATTGGAGTCAATGCTAAGCATTTCTGGTGAGGAATTTGCTCTAACGTACACATGCTACATTATTGCTCAATGCTCTCATACACATGCTTCTTTATGATTAGCCCTTTCCTTACATCAAAAGAGAGAAAAGCTATGGATGGTTTGGAGTTTTCAAGTTGTTGTTTATTTGAAAGTTTCATCTTCTTTTGTCCTTCAAATTACACTATACAAGCAAAGAATTACTTAGCAATTTTTTCCCACTGTTTGTACACTGTTAAGGACTAAAAGCAACTCACCAAGTTTTTTTTTTATAGTACTACTATTCTCTTTTGGACCTTTGTATTTTTACTTATTCCAAGTTGCTAGCTATAAGTGCAGCACTTACTTTCTCGCTATGAATGCAACATTTAATTTTTTGTCTCAAAATACTTGTCTTTTTTGAGCTATTTTAGTATTTATATACTTTTCACCTTTGTTCTTGTAATGATTAATACATGTCCATAAATAGTGATTTTTTTAAAAATGGAGTTATATGGTAAAAATGTTATATACTGATATGAAGGTAGTTTTAACATTACTATAGTTGTCTAAATTTACACTCATCACTTGTCAGTTCAAGCAGCATTTGACTATATTATCTTGTATATAAACTACCAATTTTCCTCTCATACCATCTAAAGCTTCCTTATAATTTACTCAAGGGTGCTCACATCATAAATAAATAATACATGAATATCATGAATTGAATTCCAGTTGATTGGAATTATAACAGCATAAACATGCATGAATATGTGATTCCAAAATCTAGCTAACAAATTTATCTGAAAATTGATTTGATAAAGGCAAAAAAATTGAAGTTTATTTGCACATGATAAGATATGTTCGTTCAGGACAGATTTTGACATCAGGGGTGGTTGGTTGTTTAACTTGGGTAGCTTGCTTTTGGCTGCAAATTCAGCTAAGTTATAAAGAAGCTAAGCTACCAAAAGAGAGAAATGCAAATGCAAGAATGTGAGATTTGATAGAGAAGCCTCTTCTTTAACACAAGTTTGGTGACTTTGTACCAAGAAACAAGCAGAGAAACAGCAGTTGAGTTGAGCAACTAGTCACCAACCCACCTCACTAAACCAATTAATTGAAGTTGTGACTCAACTTTTTTTCTTTTTTTTCCCATGAAAATCATTAAAAATGTAACATATATAACCCAAATTATACCCACAATTATGAAATATAGAAGTTTATGTTGAAGCAAAAATAATTAAGTTCATACATTTTGGATTCCCCCAAAAATGGACTTGTTAAAACCCTAATTTTCAAGGTTTTGTGTTATGTCATTTAAATTTTAATACAATTTTTGTTTATTTTATTTGGAAATCTTTTTACTACATTGTGCTAAACACATATTATTCGTTATAGCATATTATAGACAAAATGTTAGTAAATGGACAATTAACAAATGTTAATTGCAAAAATAATCCAAAATACCTTGATATCTTATTTGAACTACACAATTTCAATAAATACTTATAACTAGTTACAGCTCATTTTCAACAACTACGCACTTACTAGTGTAACTAAACACACTTTAATCACTAATCAAACACCATCTTTACCTATCAACCCCATAAAAAACACAAAACAATTGATCCGGATCTAATTTGGTGAACTGAAACATACACTATTACAAGCCACTTTGAAAAAGGATACTCAAACCAAGTAACCAACACTTGGAGTAAAGCGTAGACATGCTTTATGATTAATATTAAAATTTGTCATGCACAAAAAACCTTTGAATAAATCATTTAAATCTTTTTGACTTGCACTTTAATCACATTGCTTCCTTCTTCTGCTACTTGTGCTCCTGCTTAGCTACTACTTGTCAGCTTCCAGTTCCTACTCTATCGAGCTAGCTGCTTAATTAATTCATTAGTTAGTCAATTAGAAAATGATTTAATTAAGGTGGGTGTTTTATGTGTAAGCAAAGCTTAAGGCCCCCACCTCTCCAGCCTAGAGCGTTAATACGAAAGCGCTTTTGAGCTGCTAATTTGGTCTTTGTGTCAGCTTCAGATTCCGCTTTTGTCTTGTACAATTTCGCTCTATTTTTTCCTAGCAGTTAATTAATTGAAAATTGGAGGAGAAATTTGGTAGTGTTTAGCTAGCTAGTGATATGGTAAAAAAAAAAGGATGCAACGTAATTAATAGAGTTAGTAAGGCAATGCCAAGAGCAAGAAATGTCTTCAGCTCAACTACACACATCTAACATTAACTCACTAATTAGTACGTGACCCACCTAATTAAAGAGGATGATAATGGTGGTTCAAAGGTCAACTCATTTGAGCCATTTGATTCTAGTACTTAATCAGAGTTAAGGGCATATGATTATATAGTAGTTTCATTTAAATATTGATGTACTATGTAATTTAAGTGATACTTCACTTAGTTCACTACTAAGAGCATCCACATTGGAAAATTGTTGAACATTTTTTCTCACAAATAAATAAAAGAAAAAAATTAATTTTTGACAGGAGAAACATTTCTCTACTCTGAGGAGAAAATAGTCTATACAAAATAAGAAACTTTTTCATCATTTTTCTGACACAAATATAGTTTTTTTTTTCTTAATTTGTCAAGAAATCTCCACAATTTCTGCATTGTGGATGCTCTAAGATTTTGATCAATTTTACGACTCCTTTTTAGGGTTTCTGCATTGTGGTGTTCATTTTCTTAATTACTACTAACATATTGCATACTGATAAAAATAAAAGATCCATCATAAGGTTTGGGAAGGGGGAGACATGTATAAAACATAAAGGGATTACCAAAATTTGATTGTTGCTTGGTCAATTTTGAAGACCAATATTCAGCTTTATGCTTGAAGAATTTAAGTTGCTATGCTACTCTTTGCTCTCAAGTGAAGTTTCTGTCTGGCCATTTGAAAGGTTCCATTCCCATTGTAGAGTTTTTAAAATGCTTACTAATGTATACCACTATATATAATACATAAATGGGGATATGAAGAAAAGAAGAGACAAGTGACAACTAGTTAAAAGTGAAAAGAGGGCTTCACTAAGCTATAAAGAGCTTCTTGGCATTATGGAATACTATGTACGTACCAAGGAGTGACCAAATGTTACATATTTGATATTGTTTTGCTTATAAAGATTAGAAACAAAGTGACTAATATATATGTAGTATAGCTTATATATATATGCTTGTTATATGTAAGTTAGAATCTATTTGTCTATCTATACATATAAACACACTAAAGAACGACTCTTTAGCCAAATATTAACATGACTATTAGAGTATGACTCGGCTAAAGTCGTCGTGCCAAGATCAAAGATAAATAACCCAAACTACAAACTAGTATAACATGCAAGTAAGGGGTCGAACCCAAGAGAACTATGGCTTCTAGTATCAATATAATTATCAACCAAAGAAAGGGGGGATTTAAGAGAAGAATCTAAACTAATCTAACCTAGGAAAACAAAACAAACAAACAATGCAAATAAGGGAAACAATTTCATTCAAAAGATCCACTCATGAAATAATCACTCGATCATAGATTTATCCATTGATTTCATTCACACCTATGGTTAATTCTTATCCTGATCATTAACAATCGCAAGTCCACGGTCCAAGCAATTCTATAACCCTAGGCAAGGACGCTTAAACCTAGAATTAGCATAGAGAACAAGGATATGCAGGATATAATATCAAACAATCAAGCTATGAGTCAATTGCAAGATAAAACAATCAATTCTCTTCTTAATCTTAGTTGCATAGACAACAGGTCTAGGTTAAGTTGTTTTCACAGATTAGTTTTGTCCACGGTCCAAACCTAATCATACAGTAGAAAGTTAATCAATTCAATAGGGTCGCGAATCCTAGAGAAACAATCAACAATCATAAGATGAAGTACAAGAGAATCAATATTAACCAAAGGATAGAAATGAATTACCAAAACCTCACGAGTTCATACATCAGAGCTTCTCCCTTGAACAAACCCAAGGAGACTAGCTCTCCATAACTAAACTAAAAATCTAACTTGTGGAAGAAGGTAGAAGGTAGAAGATACCTAAAACCTAAGGAGGCTCTAATAGATATAACCTAACTTGTATGGCAAGTAACCTTGTAAACTTGTATAAATACTAAACCTAATGAATGGAGAACCCCAAGGGGTATTCTACGCATATTCTAGCATGGTATCAGAGCACGTGGAATATGCACAGACACTTGACAGGTCACTACACAGGATCCAACGACGAGAAAGCTCTCTTCCTTTCAATTCCTTTCTCCCTTTTACTCTCTCTCTCTCGAACGGCAAAAAATTAGGAACTTTGCTGCTACTTCTTCTCTCTCCTTTCTGTGAATCTACCAGGCGCAGATCGCTCCGTTTCCTGGTGAGCGAAGCTATGCCGTCTCGCAGAAGAACGCTTCTTGCTAGAATATGCGTAGAATACCCCTTGGGGCTCTCTCTCCCCCGGCGCCGCTCTCTTCCCTCCCTCTCCTACCGATCGGCTCTTGAAGTCGGTCGCTGCCCGTCCGCTGCCGCTCCCCTCGGCTCATTCGCCCAACTCAAATAGCCTCCGTCTCTCATCGCCCTCATCATGGCTGGCGACGATCCCCTCAACACCGAAAAATCGCCGATCAACACCAACAATTCGGTGGTCACCGATCCGAACTCGGCCTCTCCTTCTTCGTCTGGTTCGAATCGGTCCGTGTTTCACTCGGCTCTCGTTGTCTCCAATATCAAAAATCTCATTCCGCTCATCCTTGAGGTCTCTAACACCAAGTACAACTCTTGGGCACAACTGTTCAAGATCACCGCTAGGGCACATCGTGTTCTTGATCACATTGACCCGGCCGTTCTGAGACCTGCTGAAGTTGATGATGCTTTATGGGATCAGTTGGATGCCGTTATGCTGCAATGGATCTACTCTACTATTTCTCAGGATCTGCTGCTCACGATTCTAGAAACGGATTCCACTGCAATGTCAGCCTGGAATCGCCTCAAAAATATTTTCCAGGATAACAAAGCCTCTCGCGCTGTCTATCTCCAAAACGAGTTTGCACGCTGCAGACTTGAGTCCTTCCCGTCGGTTTCGGCTTTCTGTCAGCATCTCAAGGATCTCTCTGATCAGCTGTCTAACGTTGACTCGCCGGTGTCGGATCGTCAACTTGTTATTCAACTGATCGCCGGCCTGACCAAAGAGTTTGATACTGTAGCGAGTTTTATTCAGCAGATCGAGCCTCTTCCTGATTTTCAAAAGGCTCGCTCCATGGTGTTGCTTAAAGAAACCCACAGGTCTCAGCAACAGTCTCTGGCCGGTGAGTCGAAAGCCCTGACGGCATCTTCCTCTGAGTCCAACCCGCCACCGCCTCCCTCTAAAAAGCCACAACCATCCGACCGGCAACCTGAGCATGCTGGCGGACGGGGTTCCACCAACACTCGTGGCCGGGGGCGGGGTCGAGGCCGCGGTCGCGGCCGAGGTCGCGGAAATCAGCCCGTGCTTTACCAGCGTACTCTGTACGGTTGGGCGCCTACAACTCCAGGACAGTGGCCAATGTTCGCCTGGAATCAGCCACCGTGCCCGTATCCCAACAACCCGAGTCCAGGTCTCCTCGGTGCCGCTCCTCGTCCTCCGCCGGCGCAAGCCCATGTCATGTATCCGGACCCTAATATGGCGTTCTCGGCCCCGATAGATCTCTCCAACTCCTTCAGCTCCATGTCTCTGCAGCCGCCGGACAACAACTGGTACATGGACACGGGTGCCTCATCGCACATGACAAACAATCCAGGTACTCTCTCTTCCATTACTTCTACGAGCTCTTCTCATTCTGTAATTGTTGGTAATGGCAGGAAACTTCCAACTTCGGGTCTAGGCCAAGCCTCCCTTCCCACCACAAACCGACCCCTTTACCTTCAAAATGTCCTTATCACCCCTCAAATCATCAAAAACCTTATCTCTGTAAGACAATTCACCTCTGATAACAATGTTTCTGTTGAATTTGACCCTAATGGTTTTTCTGTGAAGGATCTTCGTACGGGAGTCAGTCGCATGAGATGCAATAGCTCGGGCGAGCTTTATCCAGTCCTACCATCATCTATCCAGTCTATCTCGTCTTCCCCAGTCTCCCTGTCTGCCGTGTTTAGTCCTACTTGGCATGCTCGTCTCGGTCACCCCGGTCGCCCTGTCTTTCAGCGTCTTCGGCCTTCCTTGGGACCTTGTCACTCCCGTCTGCCTCGTCTCCCTCGGTGTGCTCGTTCTGTCATCTCGAAAAGCATACGAGATTGCCTTTTTCAAATTCCAAAACTATGTCGTTAATGCCGTTTGATATTATTCATAGTGATTTATGGACGTCTCCTGTTGTTAGCTCTGCTGGGCATAAGTACTATCTTATTTTCTTGGATGATTTTTCTCATTTTATTTGGGTATTTCCTCTTCGTTATAAGTCTCAAGTGTTTGATCATTTTGTTCGCTTTCATCGCCACATCAAAACTCAATTCAATTGTGAGATTAAATCCTTCCAATGTGATATGGGAAAAGAATTTGACAACAATGACTTCCATTCTTTCTTTCATCAAAACGGCATCTCTTTTCGTTTTTCTTGTCCTCACACCTCTTCTCAAAATGGCAAAGCCGAACGCATAATTCGAACCATCAATAATGTCCTTCGCACCCTCCTTATTCATGCTTCCGTGCCTCCCCGGTTTTGGCATTTCGCCCTCTCAACCGCCGCCCACCTCCTTAACATATCTCCCTCCTCGGCCATTCACAACCACAACCCGACCCAAGTTTTGTATCACACCACTCCTACTTATGATCATCTTCGGGTTTTCGGGTGCTTGTGCTTTCCAAACCTTTCCGCTGTTGTCTCTCACAAACTTCAACCTCAGTCTACACCATGTGTCTTTCTAGGGTACCCGTCGGACCATCGGGGGTATATTTGTCTTGATCTTGTGTCTCACAAAATTATCTTATCTCGCCATGTAACCTTTGATGAGACCTCCTTTCCCTTTGCCACATCTTCCGCCACCCACTCATCGGCATATCAGTTTCTCCAGGCCGACGATGCTGTGTCTCCTCTTGTGTCTCATTATCTCTCGAGCTCGCCCGAGTCGCTCCCTCGTCCGAATGTCTCTCATGGAAACCAGTCCCCTATAACCTCTCCGTCCCCCAGTCCTCCTCTCGTCCCGACCCTCAGCCCGGCTGTTAGCCCTGCCACATCATCCCCGTCACCATCTCCTGTAGCCCAACCTCCACCGATTGTCCACCCCATGACCACCCGCGCGCGTGCTGGCATACACAAACCCCGCCAACTCTTTAACCTCAACTCATCCTCCACACCACAACCCAAGATCTCTCCATTACCCACATCCCACAAAACTGCCCTCTTAGATCCGAATTGGACGTCTACCATGACTGATGAGTACAGGGCTCTTATGAGTAATGGAACCTGGGTTCTGGTGCCTCGGCCACCAGAAGCCAATGTTGTGCGGTGTATGTGGCTCTTTCGGCACAAGTTTCGCTCGGATGGGTCCTTAGAGCGCTACAAGGCGTGACTTGTGGCCAATGGTCGCTCACAGGAAGTCGAGATCGATTGTGACGAGACTTTTAGCCCGGTTGTCAAACCGGCTACGATCAGGACAGTTCTTCATCTTGCAGTCTCTCGATCATGGCACATACATCAGCTTGATGTGAAGAATGCCTTCCTACATGGCAATCTTCAAGAGACCGTCTATATGTTCCAGCCGCCTGGCTTTGCTGACTCAACAAAACCAAACCATGTGTGCCTTCTGAAGCGGTCTCTGTATGGCCTGAAGTAGGCGCCTCGTGCCTGGTACCAGCGATTTGCTGCTTACCTTCATCGGCTTGGCTTCTCTAGCAGTAAGTGTGACTCTTCACTCTTCATCTTTCGCAAGGGTTAAGATACTGCTTATTTGTTGCTATATGTTGATGACATCATCTTGACTGCCTCCTCTGATGCTCTGAGATCACATATTATGACTCTGCTGAGCCGGGAATTTGCTATGACTGATTTGGGTCCGTTATCATACTTTCTCGGCATCTCTGTCACTCGCACTGCAGCTGGTCTATTTCTCTCTCAGGCGAAATATGCTCACGAAATTGTTGACCGAGCATCCATGTCGTCGTGTAATCCGGCAGTTACTCCCATTGACCCCGGCACCAAGCTCAGCGCCGACGCCGGTCCCCCTGTTCAGGACCCGACCTTGTATCGTAGTCTTGCAGGCGCTCTTCAGTACCTCACCTTCACTCGCCCAGACATCTCTTATGCTGTGCAACAGGTCTGTCTATTCATGCATGATCCTAGAGAGCGCCACCTTGCTGCTCTCAAACGGATTATTCGCTATGTCCACGGCACTGCGTCTCTTGGTATTACAGTCTCTGCATCTCAGTTGGCTCCCTCTCTTGTTGCGTATACTGATGCCGATTGGGCCGGTTGTCCGGACACACGACGCTCCACGTCCGGGTACTGTGTTTTCCTGAACGACACTCTTGTCTCCTGGTCTGCAAAGCGTCAAAATGTGATCTCTCGTTCCAGTGCCGAAGCTGAGTATCGTGGGGTCGCCAACGCCGTCGCTGAGTGCTCCTGGCTCCGCAACCTACTGCTCGAACTCCATGTCCCTCTGACTCGTGCTTCTTTTGTGTACACCGACAATGTGTCGGCCTCCTACCTGGCCGCCAACCCTATTCAGCACCAGCGCACGAAACACATCGAGTTGGACATTCACTTTGTTCGGGAGAAGGTTGCCTTGGGTCACATTCGGGTTCTCCATGTTCCTTCTAGGTTTCAGTATGCTGATATTTTTACAAAAGGGTTACCTCGCCAATTGTATTTAGATTTTCGAGACAGTCTTACGGTATGTAAACCTCCCGTTTCGACTACGGGGGTATAATAGATATAACCTAACTTGTATGGCAAGTAACCTTGTAAACTTGTATAAATACTAAACCTAATGAATGGAGAACCCCAAGGGGTATTCTACGCATATTCTAGCAGGCTCCTCCTTATATAACCCAAGGAACAAGTTCCCCGAGATAGATAAGGAAAGAGGCAAAAGATAGAAAAGGAAACAAGATAGAAAGATTTCGGCCCGCATCGGATTCGGCATCGCCGCGGTCGCGTCGCTCCCACCGCGCCCGCGCTATCACAACAGAGAAGAACAAGTCGGTCTCGGCAGCCGCCGCGGTCGCGTCGGACTGGCCGCGGCCGCGGAATCTCGACAGAACCACTGGCGTCACTTCGGAGGCTGTTTTGACCATCTTCCGCTTGGAATATGACTTCGGTGTAAAAAGATGAATTGAAGCCCTTGAAGTTAGCTTTCCAATGGAACCGGAATCAGCTCAATCCGACCTTTGTAGCTCAAGATATGGCCTTCGCAAGCAAGTGGTGTCGCGCAGACAGCTCAAAACGCCTTAAAACTCTTGAATCTTGAATTCTTGTGTCTTCGGCCTAGATATTAAAATTACGCACAACTCTAACCTAAACACTCTTAATATAGCCCTAAAATCTAAGAGTTAACCTATACAAAATAGGCCGAATCTGAGTATTAGTTACTTAGTTGACGAGTCAAAGTATAATATTTATTAATCATTAATTACTCCATCCGTCTATTTCTATTTGGTCTTTTAGGCTCAAATGCGCTGGTCTTTTTTATCCAATAAGTTCTAAAATTACCCTTGAGTAATTTGTTAATTAAAGTCTTGATCGAAAATTGTAAAGTTCATAGTATATGAGTAGAATTAATTACATTAGTGATGATATGACAAGTGTATTAATTGGTAAAGATATGATTGTCTAGCTTATTTATAAAAATCAAATAATTATATACAAAAATCAAATTTCTAGTTAATATTTGTATAATTTTCTAGTGTCTTTATAGATATAAACCATACAAGATACTTATAAGTTCTTTTGTGAGGATTTATGAATATTATTTTGGGGAAATTGCATTTAACCACCCTTTATTGTACACTAGTTGCAATTAACCACCCTTTATATTTTTTTCTACACTTAACCACCCCTTAATTGTAAATATGTGCATTTAACCACCCATTTTGACGAAAAACGTTATTTTCTTCGTTAAGTAAAATAAATTACGTTTTTTCCCTTCTTTTTTAATTTTATTTACAATAAATAAAAGAATTTAGGAATAAAGTGAGATTGGAATGTCATCGTTATTGGATTTAAGCCTATATATCAACCTTTTGAATCACGAGTCGTCTATCAACTTATATACGATCGACTCCAAGGGATGCTCAAATTCGTTAGAATCAGATCCAAAACCCATGGTCTTTGCATCGGTGAAGTTGTGGTTCTTTTTCACCATTGGATAGAGAAAAAGAATTATTATGAAGGAAATTAGGCAAGGGTTACAAAAATCGGCATATTAGAACTTGAAAGTGCCAATTACGGCCTTTTTCTTTCTTTATTTATTGTAAATAAAATTTAAAAAGAAAGGAAAAAACGTAATTTGTTTTACTTAACGGAGAAAATAAAGTTTTTTGTTAAAATGGGTGGTTAAATGCACATGATTACAAATAAGGGGTGGTTAAGTGTAGAAAAAAATATAAAGGGTGATTAATTGTAACAAATGTAAAATAAAGGGTGGTTAAATGCAATTTCCCCTATTATTTTTAGAGGCTTAACCGAACAACTCATTGACAAAGGCTAAGGAACTTATAAGTTATAAGGGCATAATTAGTGATAAAAGTGAAAAATGAGATTAAATCATTTCACATATCCCTAGCTCGTTGATTCTTATATATAATCCTTCAAACGTGTCAATGTTAACTTAATGGTAGCTTTCTAAAAAGTACAAATTTCTGTCTTTATAACCACGTATAATCCTTCATTCTTTTTCCTTTTCTTCGACAAGATAAGATAACATTTTCTGATTTGTGCACCATCAAATGCACATTGTTAGGACAAATCAGGTTTGAATTGAAGCCTTTACCACTTCAAAAATCAAAGATGATGCTTTGTGCACTTTGAAGCGTTGGCAATCAAAAACACTTTCGTCGTCCACTTTGGTGTAAATCCTACTTATTTACCGGTAAAAGAGGGCAAAGTAGAAGTGCTAGAGCTAGCTGATATACCAATGAGCAAAGCCTAAAAATGATTCATAATAAAGTAATAAAGAATGCTTTCTAGAACAGCAAATATTATTTGATCTTTTTACCTTAGAGAATTAATAGAGAGTGATCTTTGAAATTAAGATCGAGAAGGCATCAAATTTGAGTCCATAACTCCAAGTCACGTCACTCATATAATATATATATATATAGTATTAAATTCAATAGAGAATATTTTTAAATTTTTTTGATCGAAAGAGAATGTCGTTAATTACAATTTCTTAAATTTCACAATGTCTCAAATTTCTACCAAAAGAACAGCAAAATCTCTATAAGGGTATATGACAATGATCATTACAAACGTTTGATTATTTGGGCCTAATTTTTTAGGATTATTTAAAAAATTCTAGTGTTATTATTTTGATTAAGTGTTTTTAATAAGGGTATAATATAGAAAAATCAAAAATAATTGATTTGATTTAAACAATTTTGGGTATGATTAATTTCAATAATCATGATTGGAAACACAGGAGAGTGAAGAGTGGTTGAGCACAACCAACACCCTCTTTTGTCAATATGGTAAGCACAGTATCATCAACGCCATGTTTATGCACTAATAATAAAGGCTATAGCTCTATTATCACTTGCTTACAAAACCACAAATTAAAGCCCTAAAATTGATTTAAAGTTGAAATGCTCAATCTTAGTCTATCTAACCCTTTATCAACTTTGCTGCCACAAACTATAATCTAACCTTTGCTTTAATTTATCACTTACTTAGCAAGCTTTGAATACGTGTTGAAAATTAACTTCAATTTCTTCAAATTAGGGTTTTCCCTTATAGCTAGTAAGCTTTATAGAATTATAGTATGATCCTTAATTTTTCTTTTTCCTTCCCAAGAACATAATCATAATTAAGAAGTGGATAGATCCAATGATGAGGTGTTTCTTCAAATAGTAGAAGAATCAAGCCCTATATTATATGCTAGGAAAATTTGCCTCTTAAATCTTAATCATTAGCTAGCGTTTGGGCAAAAGATAATGTGCTTGCACATGCTAATGGCTACCCTTAATAAAAGTGCAAGTAAATCCAAGCTTCTCAATAGCTAAGCCTAACAAACCATACCAACTTGTGAAGCAAACACTTTAATACACCATGAAAAAATCTTTTTCATGATTTTGGTGCAATTTTCTTTAGGTTAGGAATGATACGCTCGATCTAATCCATATTTTGAGCTATTTGGCCAACGGTTGAGTAAATTTTGACAATTCAACATTGATTTGGTCGATTTTCGTCCGATAGCTCTCGAATCTCCTTAATTGGTAAACAACCATTTAAAAATTTCACCGAGAGTTCCAAATATCGTTGATGACATTAATAAAACTTACATTATAATTTCCAATTCGTCAATCTCGATTCATAGGATACCCGGCCCATGAGCTTTCAAGACTCGGCTTTACTTCGCGCGCAATGGCCTCGGCCATGATCACAAATAAAGCTTTGTATTAACAAATCAACAATGCCAATCTTGCAAAGGAAAAAGCGGCCGGCAAAATCCAGAGAACTTGGCATTGTGTTGTTAGCTAGGTAGCAACCAGCTTGTTCATGGTTGCCCATTTCACTCTCAAATCAAACCCCACCCCAGCTCACAACTTTAATTTCCTGACCATAATCCAACTTATGGGATAGGCGCAATAATTAATTAATGTAATCAAAGTCTTAAGATATTGATAAGAGCACATAAGAAAGTGTCAAAGCTAGCAAACAGGCCCATAAAAGCAGACAGCCTGCACACTGAATAAAATAGGCAGGAGGGTGCATAACATGGGAGTAAGTGGCTAACAATCTAACAGTATTGATGCTTATACAAACACTAGTTGTGGTTTTGCTTCGTACACTCTCACTTAATTATTTCATTATTATCCAAAACAAAATTGACCATCCCACTTGAGTTGCTAACAAATCTTCTAAAAAAATAACAAAAAATATTTCACATGCACCCTTGTGAGTTTTGATCTAGTAGAAGGCTCGTGGTTTTGAATACATGACTTTTTGTTTAAGTTTACTATCTAAACTAGCTAAGAAATTCTTTGTGATCTCATTCCGATGGGCTATATATGTAATAAAAAGTCAATATGCAACCATTGAATTGAATAACATATTTTTGATACTACAAAATAATAGAGAGTTTTAAGCCTCTTGCTAAGCAAGCAAGGTTTATGTACATGTAAGCACATACATGATACGTTATAAGCATTACCATTCTTGTAAGTAAAAGTCAACCGGCCAAACTTTTGTTTATTCGCAACATAAACATCATGGCACTCAACTTGAGACTGATTAAAAAGCAAGAAAATAAATAAAACACCAAGTACTTACTGCTTAATTAAGACTTGCTATAATATAATTTCGATTTTTCTATTGTGTGCCCTAAGGGTACACAATAAGAAGCTAATAATGGAAGTATTTGGTAAATCTTAAATTTTTTATTTTTTAATCTTTTTGTGACAGATTCACTCTTTCTTTTTTATGGTTTTAGTTTCTGTTTTTGGTATGTTAATAGAAAAACCGATATAATTTAGAAGAGTTCATTCTTTCTTTGCAATTAGACAGAGGATGTATAGAGCAAGCGAAAAGAAGGCCTATATATAGTTAAACAATTAATTAATCATAACGATAATAGAGATTACTTTGGACTTAAGTTCATTTTGGAATAGATCTTAATATGAAGGGTGGCATTAAAAAGCTAGGCAAAGGAGTGACAGGTATAAACTTGTACAAAGATAGCTGTCTTTTAGAAAAGGTGAACGGCGAAATCAAGACACAAGAATTGAAGTGCTACTTCTTTACCAAATGCTTTGGACCATCTATTCAATTGATTCAGATCATGGACTTATTATTCATATACGTACCCACACTACCCATTTGATTAATTAATTTAATGATCCACATCTACGGATGCAGTGGATATGGTCTAGTTAACTTAAGTACCACGTACAATTTTTATAGATAAAAAAATTACAAATTTTGATCACATATTGTCACTTTTATATTATGGCTCTAGGGTGGTAATCGAGCCGAATCGAGCTTTAAATTGTTTAGGGCGGACCTGATTAGTGTTAGATAAGCTTAGAACTCAAAACATTGCTTACACCACTTGTTTCTCGATCTTAAAGGCTCGCTAAGCTTGATTGAGCTTATTAGTTAATCTTACGAGCGGTTTAGAGCTCCCGAACAACCCATTATACCCGATTCTGTATAAGCAAATGAAACTAAAGTTAAACAATATAATTTGAGAAAGACTTCCTAAATATATATTTTGTGTCCGTGCTCGACTCGTTTACAAAACGAGTCTAGGATGAATGAAATTTTACCTAAAGTTGCTCGATCACCAACGGTTCACTTCCTTTATAGCCCTTTTCCTATGTATATATGTTATATGAACTCCGATATTATATATACACAACTAACAACAAGATGCTTAAACTTTTTTCATTAGTCTATACAAAATGTTGTGGCTTGTATTATTGTTTTTCCCATGAAACTGATAAGTGATGATCCCAAGTAATTGCCATTGTTAGTAACTGCAACATAAAAATTGTTCTTTGCGCAAGTTGTTAGTCAAGATATTGTTGTTGATATAAATCATGTGATATTGTTGTTGGTATAAATCATGTGAATTGGTTACTAATAGTAGTACAGTAAAAATATTCACCTACCTACTTCTTTATATAGAACTAAATATGACAGTATACTAACTTTAGATCTTCAATAGGTACCTATAATGCTTGCATGCTCATTTCCCCCAATTCTAATCCTTAATTCAGAGGATATCATAAGATCAAAGCCATGATCATATTTTGCATTTGCATTTTAACGTATCTTACTAAAACGAGTCTTTATGAAATAATATTTATTAAAAAACCGTCTAGACTCTAGATTGATTTGATGCATACATTTTTATGAACTTGACTACATATTTTTAACTATTCACATTTTTCACAAGCCTATAGTAAAGAAACTAGTCGTACCCGTCGTGCCATGCACGACTTGTATTTTTAAAATTATTTTTTGATATAATAAATATAATATAAATGTGAAATGTACAATAAAAGTTTTAATATAATTTGGTTTATCGAATATTAAAAGTTTTTAATTGTTAAATGATTGATTGAAATTATTTTATTATACAAATCAGGTACTTATACTTTATTACTTTATAGTCAATAAAATACATTATTATTCAATTTATATTTGCTTATATCTTAGTGTGCAAAGCACCAACTTGATATACTCATATTAAACATGTAGTCATTTTAATCATAATATTTAGTGAATAATATTTTGCCTCTATATGTATGTATAGACCAAAAAAATATCTTATTAAAATATGTATGTATATAATTTTAATCATATTATATTTTTAATCATATTATAAAATAGAATAAATAATATAACGATTTAAAAATCTAATATAATTTGATAAAATTGTCATGATACATAAAGGCGTTGAATTTGTACCTTTTATTTTTTTAAGAAATTGCTTTTGAAATCAATAGAACCACCATAATATGCTATTTGCAAAAAAAATATAACTACCATAATACAAAAAAAAACATAAGATATGTTGAAGATATGACACTTTTTTTGAAAATTTAAAAATTGGTTAGAAATGACCAAATTTGGATAATATCATATCTAATGTTTAAATCTTGATCTTCATTTTTACGGAATATTTTTTAATTCATGATTTTATCGTGATCTTCGTTTTAGTAGGATTTGATAACAAAATGATTTCACTACCCGACTATGATGGATTTCCAATTAAATCTTGACATATTTGTAAAGGATAAAATTACATATTAGTAATTTTTATTTTTTAGAATATTTCTAATTCAAGATCAGATTGTAATCTTTATTTTGCAAGATTTGTTTTTGGCAAGGGTAAATTGTGGTACGTTTTTTCAAGGGTCAAATTATTAATGTAAATAAACTACTTGTACATAAGCAATATGAATGAACTTTACATATCATATGTTGCTAATCTATCGAATGGGTCTTTCTAATTAATGTGTGCCCATGTTGACATTTTCGAGTCCCCAAAATACTACCCTAATTAGATTAATGTGTTTGCCAAATTTGGAAGTATCTATATATATATATAAAAGCCGTAAGGATTGGAGCCACCACGTTGTGCCACGTCAGCTTTTTCCACATGTCGATCCCACATTACGCCACCGAGGATTTTGCCACGTGTCATCGTATTATTAAGCCACATCGTATAATTTTTATTTACTAATTAAGCCATGTCATATAGATTTGTATACATCATATTCATGATTTTTTTTTAAATCCATGTCATATTTGTCTACTTTTCTAAAAATATATCTTACCATTTTAATACCAAATCTTATTTATTTTCTATAAAAATAACATTTCGAAATTAAAAAAATAGTGTAGTGATGAAGATTAGTTTCCATAAATTGTGAGATCTTTATGGTAAATACTAGACAATTTGATATCATATTAGGTTAGAATAAATATGTATGATTTATTTGGGAAGATTGACCTAATATCAATATTTTTAAATACAAAATTTATATTTAATTATAATAAAATCTGCATTTTAAAATCATAATATATGTAATGTGAATATATGTTATTTTGTTGTGATTCCTTCACTATATGACCTAACTCTAATTAAATCAAATATTTTTTATGGTCAAAATTTAGCAACAAAACTTTTTTTTTTTTGAGGAACAAAACTTTTGTTTGATTCCGTGTTTTTAATCAATTTGGATATTCCATATCTTAGCTACAATCAGTTTTGATTTGATTTGATTTCCCAAAAAAATTAGTTACGTAGTACTACTTTGAATTTTGAAGTTGAATTTTGAATTTTGAAGTTGAGCTACGTTGTTACGTTTTGCTTTGATTTTATTTTATTTTATTTTGAATTTTGAAGTTGGGGGTGATAGTTACGTAGAATTTTGAAGTTGAGCTAACCATATCCATATATTAATATTGTTATTTAGTTGATTACGTCCTCTTTCTTTCCTATTTTGAATATTTGCTTTTTGTAAAATATCTATTGAACAATAAATTATCATCCCCAAATATTTTTTAAAAAACTTTACAACATAAAATTATTTTTGAGAAGTCCAATTAACCAAAATAAAACTCCAACTTTTTAGGCATTTCAACATATCAATATCGCAGATAATATTGATTAGTGATTCCAAATAATACAAACAAATGAAAAATTAAATTGATGAAAAAGTATTACATTAATAGTAAAGACTCACTTTTCTAATCATAGTAATGTTAAAGAACATAGTTGTTAAACTTCACATAATTTTTTTTTATCGTCAAACCCTATATATCTTGATTGATTGATTGATTCCCTATCTTCTTATAGTTGTACATTAAATGATTTTTTCTAAAATTAGATTATAAAACGCGATCGTTTTCGAGCCATAAAGTTTATTTTCGCCCCACTTTATTAACAATTTTATATCTTATATTTTTCTTAATTATCTAATTTTTTATTTTATCGTTTTCTTACTTATCTAATATCTATCTTTAAAGTCATACTATGTACCTTTAAAATTTTCTTAATTGTCTAATCTTTAATTTTATCATTTTCTTACTCATCTATTATCCATCTTTGAAGCAATATTATCTATCTTTACAATTTCTCTCTATAAAAGATACATATTAATTACATTGTCTTTTTAATTATGTTTTAAATCCATTTATGTGAGAAGTAATTTACAAATTTCGAATTTAAAAAATAATTAAAAAATAATTAACATTTTAAATCTTTACAATATTATCGTTTTTTAATCTATTTATGTGAGAAGTGAAATTTTTATTTACTAAACTATTTTATAATTAAAATATACTCTATAATCTGGTACATGTAAGTACAAATCTGGAAAATATTCTTTTTTGTCTAGAAACAAAAAATAACATTTTCATACCCTAAAATTTTCATTATATATTTTCGCTTATTAATATTTTAATTATAATAAAAATAATTACAAATTATGAGATGTAAGTCATAGTCGTGCAAGGCACGACGGGTACCGCTAGTTATACCCTAAACACACATTGAGATTCAATCAGGAAAGATATTATTATGTTATTTTCTAAAATTTATATTTACCATGTTTAGCTACAAAAATTGTATGATGCTATATCTTTGATTGATTACTCTTTTTAGGATATTCTTATTAAAATTATTTGGTGATGATCTAGAGTAAAACTATATGTTCTATTTGATTATGCGTAGAATCAGGAAGGAGATTAAGATAAATAACGATTTTGATATTGTTTGAAATCTAAAATAATTAAAAAAATAAATTGTAACGAATAATTTAATGAATTCTTGTTACGGAAAATCAAAGATTTGCTTGGGTGGTTAAAAAATATTTAGTTATGCAAAATCCGGGATCTTCACTAAAGATTGTATATGGTAAACAATAAATTTTTTTGCCAAAAATATTGATTTAGTAAAAAAATAAAGAAACAAATTTGAAATGATTGAGATGGTTTAATGGCTATTGGTTATCCAAAATTTTACAAAATCGGAAATTGAGAATTTGAGTAATAATAATAATCAATTCATTTATAGCAATTTGTTTAAAAATATTTGATTTAAACCGAAAATTTTCCAAAACCAAAACATTAGAGCCATTTTTTTTTATTTAAAGACAATTCAAAATATTACGTTATTGACTCAAATATATTGGGAAAAGAATTTGAAAATCAAAGTTTTGTATCTAAGATCATATAGAAGATACTACATAATAATTGAAGATTCTTTTCCATCGTTTGAATTTGTATCCCAATTAAAAAAATATATGGAAACTTAAAGATTTGGTAGAAATGATATAGTATCAACCTAACTATAATTATAAATTTATTTGTGCATAATTTCACGTTTAAATCTGTGTTATTTTTGAAGTTTTGATTTTTTTATTGTAAAAATAAAGTCTTACATATTTTTAATATAGAAAATAAAGTTTTCTCTAGTACAGTCTTAAAAATCTCCATATTTTTCTTAAACATCAAACTATTTAGTTAAAATATAAAAAATGTTTGGAAATTATAATCTAGAAATTAAATAAATCATAACTTTAAATAAAAAATAATAAAAGATGGTCGTAGTGGTAATTTTACGGATGAAATTAATGTGACAATTTTGTGAAAAATCAGCATTTATTACTACGTTTTTTCATTTTAGGAGTATTCAATTCTTACAATTTTGTGAAAAAAAAATTGAAGATTTTCTTAAATCGAATAAGGAAACTAAATTAGTTAGGATATTGTGGAAATAAATATTTAAAATAACATGACATGGCATATAATATATATAATGAATTAAATGACATGGCTTAAGGAAATGATGACACGTGGCTAAATCTGATGTGGCGCATTCTCGGATCGACACGTGGAAAAAGCTGACGTGGCGCAATATGGTGGCTCCAATCCTTACGGCTTTTATATATATACATAGATATTGATTTAGTAAAAAAATAAAGAAACAAATTTGAAATGATTGAGATGGTTTAATGGCTATTGGTTATCCAAAATTTTACAAAATCGGAAATTGAGAATTTGAGTAATAATAATAATCAATTCATTTATAGCAATTTGTTTAAAAATATTTGATTTAAACCGAAAATTTTCCAAAACCAAAACATTAGATCCATTTTTTTTTATTTAAAGACAATTCAAAATATTACGTTATTGATTCAAATATATTGGGAAAAGAATTTGAAAATCAAAGTTTTGTATCTAAGATCATATAGAAGATACTACATAATAATTGAAGATTCTTTTCCATCGTTTGAATTTGTATCCCAATTAAAAAAATATATGGAAACTTAAAGATTTGGTAGAAATGATATAGTATCAACCTAACTATAATTATAAATTTATTTGTGCATAATTTCACGTTTAAATCTGTGTTATTTTTGAAGTTTTGATTTTTTTATTGTAAAAATAAAGTCTTACATATTTTTAATATAGAAAATAAAGTTTTCTCTAGTACAGTCTTAAAAATCTCCATATTTTTCTTAAACATCAAACTATTTAGTTAAAATATAAAAAATGTTTGGAAATTATAATCTAGAAATTAAATAAATCATAACTTTAAATAAAAAATAATAAAAGATGGTCGTAGTGGTAATTTTACGGATGAAATTAATGTGACAATTTTGTGAAAAATCAGCATTTATTACTACGTTTTTTCATTTTAGGAGTATTCAATTCTTACAATTTTGTGAAAAAAAAATTGAAGATTTTCTTAAATCGAATAAGGAAACTAAATCGTAGGATATTGTGGAAATAAATATTTAAAATAACATGACATGGCATATAATATATATAATGAATTAAATGACATGACTTAAGGAAATGATGACACGTGGCTAAATCTGATGTGGCGCATTCTCGGATCGACACGTGGAAAAAGCTGACGTGGCGCAATATGGTGGCTCCAATCCTTACGGCTTTTATATATATACATAGATTGCACCAAACAAAAGTATAATTATAGAAAACAAAAAAAATAAAAAAATAAAAAAACAGAAAAATTAATTGTGGGAATAACTGCCAAAGAGTGGGAAACACACACTCTTGGACCCACCATGGTGTGGGGCCAGTGGCTTTCCCAGTAGCAAGGCAAGAGCAAAGAATAGTTATAAAAACCACCAGTTAGTTTTCCCTCTTTTTATTATTATTATTTTTTTATTCTATGAAAGCCCAGCCTGACAAATCTGAGCCCTTCCTTTTCTCCCCTGGACAGATCTGAACCGTTGAATGAAGTAGCTTCAGCATTCCCCGTTAAATACATGTGCTGATGTGCCTCCATCTCTCTCTGTTTTTCTTTTTCCCTTTGATCCTTGCTTCCTTGCATGGATTTCTCCTCCAAATTGAGAAAGGGGAGAGTAAGAAATGGGAAATTCTGCTTTTTTCAAACTTTATAATCCATTCTTTTCTTGATTGGCTTTGGCTTGTTCCTAGCCATCATTAGCTGCAAAGGCCACTCTCCATCATCCCCTCTTCAAAATTTGATCTTTTCTTCAAATTTCAACTACCCCACAAAACACTCTTCTCTCTCTCTTTCTCTTTTTCAAGGCTTAAATGAAAGAGAAAGTTCAGCACCAGCTTACACATTTCACTTACCTTCTCCTGCTTTTAAGCTCTCTCTTCAGATCTTAGCTCTTACTTCTTCTTCTTCTTCTAACCAAAAAACTCATGACACACCCACAAAAATTCAATCCTTTCCTTGCAATTCCCTAGCTTCCACCTTCTGATTCTCATTTCTTCTGATCTGGGTCTTCTTCTTACTCCCTCTTCTGATCAGATTTGACCTTATTTTGGCCCCTTGCTAAACAGAGCATCAGAAAGAAGCAATCTTTTTTTCCTCTGTTTCTGCAAAGCTCAGAAAAAATGGAGTCAGAGGAAGCAAATGGAAGTGAAATCAACTACTTGATAGCGATGAAGCACGTCTGCAAATTCTGCCAAAAGAGATTCCCTTGTGGGAGATCTTTGGGCGGCCATATGAGGTCTCATTTGATCACAAATCCAGAAAAAGTCAACACCGCCATTGAGAAGAAGAAGAAGAGTCAGCTCATTCCACCGCCCACCATCACCACCACCAACGCCGTCGCCGGCGAGTTCTCCGGCGAGGGAAAGAGGGTGATGAGTCAAGATCCCAATCAGGTCAAAGCCTGCAAAGAGTGTGGTAAGGCTTTTCAGTCCTCCAAGGCCCTGTCTGGCCACATGAAGAGTCATGCTGTTGAGAGGGAAAAGGAGAAGGAGAGAGAAAGGCAGAGAGAGAAAGAGAACAGTTTGTTGGGTGGTGGTGAAATTGAGAAAGATCCAAAAAATCAAGTGATGGACAGGGAATCAGACAATGAAGGTGTGGAGGTGGCTCCAAAAGGCAATAGTAGGCCAAGGAGGAGAACAAACAGGAGGCAAAGGTACATGGGAGCTACTATTTCTGCTACTCCTACTACCCCTACTACTACTAATTCCTCTTGCTATAACAATGGAGGATCTTCCTCTGTGTCTGAAATTGATCAACAAGAGCAAGAAGATGTTGCCAAGTGCTTGATCATGCTTTCTAGGGATGTGGGTCCATGGGGTGGGGGGGTTAGTGGTGAGTTTTCTGACAACAACTCTGCCTTCTTGGACCCAAAAACAGGGGAAAACAGGGGATTGAGGGTGTTCAAGTGGGTTGGGGAAAGTAGTAGCTCTAAGGACTTGAAAGATGAGGGTTTTGTTGGTGATGAGGTTTTATCATCTGGGTATCAGAGATTTTTGGAGAAAATGAAGAGTAGTGAGTTGGGTAGGAATTTGAGCTCAAAAAGTGTGCTAACTCAGTCTGAGTGTGCAAATCCTGCACTGTCTAGCAAAAGAAAGGCAAAGGCTGAGCCTTTGGAGGCTGAGAAAAGGAGCAAGTTTGAGTGCACAACTTGCAGCAAAACATTCCATTCTTACCAAGCACTTGGAGGCCACAGAGCAAGCCACAAGAAGAACAAGGGCTGCTCTCCCTTGAAGCCGGACGTGTCCGAAACCGAAGAGACCGCCAACATTTCGGTTCCGTTCCACAACACTCTAGCGAAAGCCGACACTGTCGAAGCACAGAAGAGTGTTCAAGTCATTAGCAAGCATGAGTGTCCCATCTGCTTCAAGGAGTTTTCATCTGGGCAAGCTTTGGGTGGCCACAAAAGGTCTCATTTGATGGCTACATCAGCACAATTGCAAGTGGAGAGTACTACTAGCAAGTTCATCAGTGTTGTTGAGAAGAGTAATGCTACTACAACTGTGACCACTACAACTACAACAACTACTACTAGTAGCAGTCATGAAGTTAGGGACTTTCTGGATCTGAATCTGCCAGCTCCTGAAGAAGAACACCAGCAACAGATTGTTGGATTCAAGCCATGGTGGGTTGAGAGTACAAACAAGCATGAGCATCTTGTGAGTTTGATCTCAAACTGATGACAGAAAAGGGTTCAGTTTATGTATGAGTGTCTGCAGATATTTTCTGGAATCTGGATACTTTGTATAATTCATTGATTCTTTAACTTCAACGCTGTATTCATATACATATTTCTCTTAGAATTTTGCTTTTTTTTTTTAATCTATTTGGTGAATTTTGTGCATCTGCTTAAGCCTACATCAGTTATAACACTAAGTTACACTAGTATACTACGCAATAAATGGCTTTATTCAACTTAAGCCATACGCAAGAAAAATGTTATACAAGTCCGGAAGAAAATGGCTTAGATTGCCTTTTGTACCACGTAAAGTATATGTTGAGCAGAATTTTCAGTGTCTATATGCATTCTTAGAAGCTTGTATCTTTCCCCACTTGAATCCTGTGAAGTCTGTAAGTTTGAGTGTCATGAGTTCCTCCTGATTTCTCAGAACTTTGTCTAAGTACCAAACAAGCTCAAATGATGGACTGTAGTGATAAGCTCATTATTTTCACTTGGCTATGAAGACAAATTGAGTGACTACTTTGACAAAAGCAAAGTTGCAAACAAAATGCTTGTGTGTAGTGTAAGACTCGAGAATAACCGGCTTGTACCCCATATTGATCGTCTTTTTGGATTATACCTTGTTTGCTTGGCGATTTTCGTATTTTGTTTTTTCACATTGAACATTATTCGTCACCTTAATCTACCAGACCTGTTTGATACATCGAAATATTTTTTCTTACAAAAAAAATTTTACATACAAGAGTACAAGAGAAGGTGGTGAAAAGCAAGCAAGTCTTCTTCTTCTTCTTCTTCTTCTGCTACTTTTTAAAAAATTAGTAATGTTTGTACACACACAAAGGAAGCATGTGAGTATATGGTGGTTGTTTAGTCACCCACCATTTATACATGACAACCCATCTTTCTTCATCTTTCTTACTTCCTCCTCCTTTGCTTTCCTCCAATTTAGCATGACATGATAGTAGCCTTTTTTTTTTTTCTCAATTTTTAATATTTTTTTTGGTATCTAAAAAATGGTATATCATATCACAAAACTTTAGCAACTAGGATTTGGTAATATACAAATATCAAATAGTGTCACACGTTAGTTTGTTGCTCTAAATGACCCGGCCAAATAAAATCAACTAAGAGAGTAGAGAATGGACCACCACTCCTATAAGCATTTAGTGTGACCTAATCAAATTGCAACTATTTAACTACTACAAGCTAAAGCTCTTTGAAGGGACTCCAAGTTCTACACTACTCTACTTGTTTATATAAAAATCATGAGTTGTTTGCTTACTAATCCAACCTCAACTATGATAACAATTCGTACATCGTAGTCATGAAGTATTAAATAATGTGCAACTGATATAAGTTTGAGCCTTTCAAATAATCTACATCAAACTATTACTAGTGAAAACATCTCACATGATCTAGATTGATATTATATCATATATAACGTGAACCCACAATCCCCATTTAAAACTTTGTTGGATTTAATTTAAAAATCGAAGTTTTTGGAGTGAATATGAATCTCTTGTTAGTTGTACCATATGCGAAGAAAGTGGGCATGAATATTACAATGCAAGGACAAGTAGGTGGTTATTTAAGTTGAATAGCAAAATAGTTTTGTGTGATGAGATGAGACTTTTTTAACGCCCAAGTTAAGTCAATGTTTCTACTTTATAGAGTTGAGAAAATTGCCAAAGAAAATACAAGAAGATGGTAGTGTGATTAGTCACCGCCAACGGTTTGGTCTTAAAATGCGGGCAAAGTGCTTCTTCAGTTTGCTCTTCTAACAAAAGTTGGTGGTTGGTTATCACTTCGCTAAACCACCACCTACATGTACTTTTTATGTTATGTGAGAGAGATTCAAATTCGGGATCTTGATCAATAGTTTAGCGACATGAGATATAATCAAGAACTAAGATACAAAATTCAATCGTGTAACATGATCTAGGCTCTGTTTGGCAAACTATATACTTATATATGATTTGAAGCTTCGTTCGACAAACTATGTATGCATATGAGTTGAAGCTCAAATTTATAGTAGTTGATGTTAAAGTTGAAATTATAGTCTAATGTTGAAGTTAAAATTATTTTAAAATTTAGTGTTTGGAATAGAAAAAAAGCTAAATGATTAAAAAAAGAAAGAAGAGTTTTCACTCTTATAATGTTAGCTAGATATGCTCTTATAAACTTTTATAACCTATGATAAGTCAGTTTTAACGAACACATATGCATGGGTTTTTTTTTCCCGATAAGCTTTCATAGGTACCATTTGTACTGCCAAACGGAACATAATTTATTGAGAGTTTAGAATTCTTGGGATATTGGGCCTTAATTCGGCCCATACAACCCATTCGAAAGCCCAATATAAGATACACGGCCCAAATGCCCACTTGTGCCATCGTACACGTGCTGGAGAATATTCAAAATTGCCGGTTTTTTCTTCCTTCGACGGCAGTCTAGCTAGTCGTTTTCAAGCAGGTTGAAAACAACACAAATTTGTTAAAAGTCGTTACTATTGTCTATTACCATGGCCACTTCTTGACTTAGGTGCACACATAATTGCTAGCAAGGTTTACTAACACTAGTACAATTTATGATGTCTTTGACTAATCTTTGATCAAAAGCTCCATGTCAAGTATAAAAATCACGAGCAAACAAAAAAAAAAAACTCAATCTCCTTCACCTCCTCTCCAAAAAGCTTCAGCCATGTCCGATTTCATCTCCGACGAGATCATGTACGAAATCTTCAAAAAATCGACACCGAAAACCTTACTCCGATGCCGATCGGTCTGCAAATTATGGAGATCTCTCATCTCCACCCCTTCGTTCATCGCCGCCCACATCTCCGCCCAAAAGCCGCGTCTACTCCTCAAAGAATCCACCAATCTCCGACAAATCGGACCCGAAAACTACTTCCTTTTCCGTCCTCAACCGCTCCCAAATCTTGACCTCTGCTTCCGAGCAGAACCATTCCACAATTTCCACATCATCGGGACCCTCAACGGCGTAATCTGCCTGATCGACACGATCCCAGGCACAATCGTTCTATGGAATCCGCTGATCAACAAGTACCTTTTCCCGCCAAAACCCGTGTATCCTCCGAATTGCAATTCATCGCTCGGATTCGGCTCCGGTCCTTCGAAACCGGGTCTCAAGATCGTGAGAGTCGTCTCGAATTCGAGGCCCGGTCATTTCGGGCGTACCGAGAGCTTCGTTTCGAACGCGGAGGTGTTCTCCGTCGGCGAGTCGAGATGGAGACCGATCGGTTTCAATACGAGCCTTGAATTGTCCTTGTTCCCGAACCGCTGGTCACAGAGCCTGGTCAACGGAGCGGCCCACTGGGCCGGGTTCTTGAGGAGAAAGAGGGACGTGGTGTTGTCGTTCCGATTCGAGAGGGAGGAGTTCGAGATCGTCGAGCTTCCTCGAGAGTTGTCGAGGGCGCAGGCTCACGTCTCCAGGATTGGGGAGCTTTTGGCTGTGGTAGAGTATAAGCGGCCGCTTGGAATGGCGGGCTCGATGGGCTGTGACGTGTGGGCGATGACGGTGTATGGTGACGTCGGCTCGTGGTGTAAAGTGGTGAGCTTGGGTTCGGATTGTGGAGGGATCAGGAGTGTTTTGTGGGTGAGCCGAGATTGCGAGGGAATGCTGGTTTCGAGTGAGGATGATGAGCTTGTGTCTTGTGATGTAGTGAGACAAAATTGTGATAGATTGGTTGGTGTTGGATGCAAAGGAGATGGGTACTTTGCTGATGGTTTTGTTGCAAGTTTGGCCTTGTTGGATTGTAATGAGATTGGGGTGACAAAAATGATGGACAATGTATCGTTGTGTGAGGAATAAGGGCGAGGGCGCGAGTCTAGCTATAGTTTGTTATTCTGTTATTCTGTTGTGCTGTTTTTTTTGAGCTGAAAACTCGAATGAGTGCAATTTTTAGTCAAGATGTATGATAAATCTGATTTCGTAAGGAGTTGTTGTTGTTGTGGAAATAAAATTAAAATTATTTTGGATTGTTCCATGATTAATCGCATGTCTGCTGCAAGAAAGTGAAATTAGTTGTTGAAAAGTATATCAATGAGTGTGATCAAACTTGGTGAGTTCATTGGGTCACGGTAAATCACCATCGATCTGTTGCCTTTTCTATAATCCCCGGCCATTGGATTTTCGTAGGTGGAAAATTGTATCTACCACATCACATGTGATTAATGTTTACGTACAAGACAACAAACTACAGTAATTTTTAATCTTTGAATTGATGTCGGATAAATGTGAAGTTGTTAAGTTTTTAAACGTAGATTATATATTAGAGTGAAAAGGAAGGATCTTCATTTTGACTTGATAAATTTTACTTTCCATCAAAACACATAATTTGTGGTTCTACCCCCAAAAAAAAAAAATTAATAATTCGTGGCTACATAATTGGAGTTACGCCGTTATATCAAAATCTGTTAATATCCTCAATCTTGAATTTTTAAATTGAATAATGGTCACACATGTACACAACCCTATGTTCTAATCTATGATTTAGTTAATGTTAAAGAATCCTCCAAAAAGACATCACTAGAGGACATATAAAAATTTAGTTTCTTGTCTCATTTACGTGTGCCTCTTGTATGAAGGATACGGAATACCATTGCCCTCAAGCCAAAGCAAACGTTTAAAAACAATGAGACAACACTAATAAAGACGTACGGATTGTATCATCCGTTTTATTAACTTTTGTTTATGCTATAGTTCTAGTAAACTATAAAAATCTATTTCATAATATACTTTCAGAATCAGTATACATATAATCTAATTTGTTAAACTAACCATCTGGATTTTATTAATTCCTATTTAGAATACAATTTGGATAATTGGATACAACTTTAGACTTTTGAAATGTGCATATGGTGGGCACAATTAAAATGGCCTATTTTGATAAGAAAATTATACTTTTTTGCTAATCGCATATGATCAAATAACATATAGAGGATAGCCACCCATTGGCCAGCTTGGTCCTTCGGGGCCAAAGCTTGATTCGTAGGAGCTGGGATGTCCAGTTCCGTCATATCTTTAGGGAAGCTAACCGTGTTGCGGATTCTCTAGCTAGTTTAGCGTTTTCTTTCAACATTGGTTTTCATGTATTGCTTGACCCTCCCGAGGGTGTTCTTTCCTTGCTTGACGATGATGTAAGGGGTCGGGTTATCCCCCGTTTGCGTAGTACTTAACCCTTTTTCATTATTCAATAAAACGCCCTAGCGGGCACGGAGACTACCGCCTCTCCTTCAACCAAAAATAAATAACATATAGATTTCAGCCTTCGGGCATTTAGTCAAAACGGTTAAGCCTCCAAGGGTAGTACCCAGAGGTCACCGGTTCGACTCTCATGAGCAGTGTCCTTAACCAAAAAAAAATAACATATAGATTTCGCTAATATTACATTTTTTTCTAATTACAAAGTTGAAGGAAAAATGTGCAATTAGCACATGCATGATGCATGTGAAATGAAGGCGAAGGAGATCCTTTGCTTGTAGCAAGGCCCAGATAGGAGATAGCCTTGAACAGAAAGCAAAAACCATTTTCACAATGTAGAGTATAGGTCACCTTTTTCTTAAGCTTCTTCAAGCCATTACTTAACCCAAATCGCTCAACTATTCATTGCCCATTATTCAACAACAAACACATCAAACTAAGGGCCAATCACATGGAGCAAAAGCAAATCCCTCAAAGAAGGTAAATTCTTGGTACACTTAAGTCTAATCATGAATCTGTGGTTCAAAGTTAGCATATGATTTCCCTTGCAATCTACTACATTTAGATTTTTTAAGGAACCCAATTAGAGAGTGATTTTCTTGTCATCATTCTAGCCCTAGTTCTTCACAACTTAATTTGTATGCACATTCTAAATTCACAACCATAAATATAAGAACAAAATTTCAAGGGTGAGATTTTCAGAAGTAATACAAGACAAAGAAGGGAGGCCATTTCCACCACCACTCCAAACAGAAACCTTCAAAGGTACTAACCAATCTTTCCTACATGAAAAATTCCATCTAAAAATGCAAAATAATCATAAAATGAATCAAACTTTAAATCCCAAAAACAGCATTGTTTTCTGCAGGGGAAGAAAGCCTTGGGTTCCTTTGGAATAAGCTAAGAATGGAGTCGGAAACCGAACCCGTTGAGAGCGAGTTTGCAGCTGCCATTGCAGCGGCTGCATTCGCCGTTCACTCCCTCGACGAAACGAGAACCGAGTATCAGAAAAAGATGATGGCAAGTTTCAAGGAGGAGGAGCAACCCAGAAGTAGTAGGCCTGTGAGTAGGAGAGGAAGTTTTGATATAGCTGAAATTAGTACAAGGAGGAGATCATCTGAAAATGAGGCAAGAGGACTTGGTAAGTTTTGAAAAAGATTAGACCTTTTTTAATAATAGTTGGAAATTTTGTACCTTTGTTGTTGTTGTTTTTGTTTCTTTGTTTGTTGTTTTTATGTCGCGGTTTACCTGGCTACCGAGTTCTTTCTCGGTCTCTCGATTTACTGGACTTGGTACTTCTTTTGTTTGTTGTGCATGTGTGTGAGAAGGAAGGGAGATAATGGTGAGAACAAATAGTACAAGGTCAGTAGGGACAGATCAAAGGAGGGGGCTCACAAAGGCAGAGGCTTGGGAGAGGGATGAGATGAAAAGCATTGACAAAAGGTCAGAAGTGATCAATCTTGAAAAATATGGGTTGGAAATTGCAATTTTCATAAATACCGATTGAAAGTTGTGGAGAGTTAATTGTTCAGGTACAGGAAGATGATAACAAAGATTACTGAGTGGGAGAATGAGAGGAAGATCAAATCCAAACTTGCCATGGAAAAAAGAATGGTACTTGAATACTTATATATATGACGTCAATATTAAATATTTGTACATAACATTTTATGTGTAACTAAAACTTGCAATATATCTAAGATGTAAATGATGAATTAACTATTACAGGCAGAGTTGGAAAGAATGAGAAAGCTGACATCATTACACCATCAAAGAAGAACAGAGTGGATTGACAAGGTGGCAAGAGGAGCAAAAACTCAGTTGGAGGACAAGAAGAGAAAAGAGGAGTCAAATGTGAAGGTCAAAGCTAGGAAGATTAGGTCAAGTGGCAAGCTTCCTGTCAAGTGTTTATGCTTTGAGTACTATAGATGAATGTACATTTTACCTACTTAATTGCAATAAAAAAGATTGTAAATTTGTGACACTTTGTGCAAATGTTTATCAAGAATATATTCAACCCTAAACTGTCCACTTTTTACGTCTGCACGTGTGTTATATGCATGTACCGTTTGTTAATTAGTCTATCCTTGTAACGAATTTAATTATGTATATATAGGGTTAGGGTTACATGTATGGGAGGTGAACCCATAATAATCCATTTATGCACAACGCAATGTATATTAACGGCACACTGTAGGATACCAATAATAGAAAGATTTGGTAAAGCTTAAAATTTAGGATTTTTTAATTCTTTTTGCGACGGATTCACTATTTACTCATTAGAGTTTAGTTTCCTCGTTTAGTATACTTACACGGTCGAAAAACAGATCAAAATATGCTCTTTCCTTTCTAGGAAAGATCAAGATTGAAGGTTTTTTTTGTAGCTAATTATATTACTCCGTATAATGGATTGATTTTGAAGATTGATTGATTCTTTTTGCCCAATATTGCACAAATCCATCATGCTCACATTGTTGGACCAAACTAAGGGAATCGAACTTAATCGTCAAGATAACGACTTAGTTTCTTTCGATTATGGAGATTTAATTCTTTTTGCCTCAAGATAACGACTTAGTTTCTTTCGATATGGAGATTTAAGTAATTCTTTTTGCCTCAAGATAAGGACTTAATTTCTTTCGATTATGGAGGTTTAACTCTTTTTGCCTAAAGATAACGACTTTTTTTTTCCGATTTTTCTAACCCAGTTTGAAATCTTTATATATCATTTAGGATTGTTTTTACATATTTTTTTAAATCTATAAGAACATTAGAAACGTTAGAAAAACAGCTGTCTTTCTGGGTTAAGACTTAAGAGCTCTAGATTCATTTTGAACACAAGGAGCAATTCAATCTTTATAAAATTCTTTCCCCACATAAAACTGCCTCCTTTTTTTTTCGCTAGATAATTCTTGGACAGGGAAAAATCAAATCGGATAAGGAATCCGAAATAGACAATTGTACTTTGTCACTCCATAAACCGAATAAGATTTATGGCTATAACTTAAAACAATACGGAGTAAAAATAAAAATAAAAAACAGAAATAATTTTTTTATTTGGTCATAAAATAAAAATAACAATAATGCAGTTGCATCAATCCCAACCATATCTTCTTCGTGGACCACAAATGCAAATGTGCTAATAATTGGTGTACTACTCCAGCCCAAAGGTAGAATTTTTGACAAAGCTAAGGAATTTGATACCACTTCAGATAAGTACTTGAACTCAAAAATGAACCCATCTAAATTAAAAGACGTTTACTTTTTTGTATTAGCATAGTTAAACATGGTGTTACCAGTCATTGGATCTTGCTCAAACATCATCTTGACATCTTCTAGCTAGATATAATCTGGGCCATCAATCAATCAAGAGAAAAATAAAATAAAAATCCAAAACTAATTAACTGAATCCTTATCGATCAGTCTTAGAAGATGCTGACAAGACAGGTGTCGCGTTCCTATTGGTGGATTGAAGTTCCTAGAATGCCTATAAAGATTGATGGGTCCATACGGTTGAGGATCTTAATCCACAACGCGATTGGTCGAAAGTGATTGGATACGCTACGTGGAGCCTTGCCATTGGACGATCGAGACGAAAGTCGCCATCCTGTCATGCCTTGCCCATGTGGCAGGATGCTATATGTCTGGCTCAGGACCAACCTATTGTATGTCATTGACATGGATATATATGGTCTCCTTCCAATTATTTTAATCAAGTTAATTAGCTACTTGCATGTGACAAAATTATAGAACTAACAACCTCAACTAATTAAGCATATTATTAGATGGTCTTTTCATTTTCTTGCTTGAGAAAGAAATGAATTTAGTTGAAATGTTCTATCTTTGGTGGATATGCACCGGGCAAATTCTATTAGCTCATTTCATTCATGACATTGTTAATTTGTAGGGGCAGCAAGAACAACTTCAAAAGAGATCATAAAGAAGTAGTGGTTGAATGAGGCCAATAATCTTGACATGATTAATTCCTTCACATCTGCCTAGCTAGCTACTATCATCTCGAACCAAGCACAAGGAGCCGAATCCCTTTTAATGCGCGAGTCGACGCTATTCATCTCCTCTAGCTTCACTGCATTGAATTCCCAATGTGACCACCTACCAACAACTCCAAACTCAACAATTAAGAGTGAGCTCAAACTTGAATGGGTATGAGTTGTGTTATGTGGACTTGCCATTTTGGTTGACTAGTTTACATGACATTATGGAACAATCTTGTTTTGTCTTAGAGCTTACGTGTTAGATGAGCCTACAAGCCAACTATAAGACGACAAACGTACTTGCGATTTAGCTTTTATTAGCTTGGGACTCGATGGGATTAAGACCAATCCGTGTAGGACCAAGTTTCATCAATACGGTATGTCCTTACATATATGTATGGCAAGAAAATTTTGTATGTGATGCACAAGATTATGAGAAAAAAAAACTTAGGTGTATGTAGTTAAGAAGAAGAAGAAGTGTTAGCATCAAGGAGTAATGCTAGGAAGTGTCCTCATTGCCAAGTAGTCCCCCCACAAGTAGAGCTGGAATCGTTTTTAATGCCAAGGCAGCGACATTCGACGAAAATGAGGTGACGTGTAGGATGCCCGAAATCCAATAAGAACTCTCCTACTTCTCTTCTTCTTCCTCCCCTCTGCAATTGAAAGGGATAAGAGAGAGAGAGAGAGAGAGAGAGAGAGAGAGAGAGAGAGAGAGAGAGAGAGAGAGAGAGGCAAAGGAAGAGATCATTGTGTGAAGGTATAACTCTATTTGGTTAAATCTTAGAGTCTTTGAAGGGGACATCAAAAGAGCTATATCCACAAGTTTAGCCTTCTCTCATCTCATCATATGCCATGTAAGCTTACCATATATGATTGTTATAAATATTGTGTACCCTTTGTGCCATTTTAGCACTTCTATACTATTTTGATCTTGATACTCGCAATGAACAAAAAATACTTTTCTTGCGATTCGTAAGAGACTTTGTTGGGTCTAACTGCGAAGGGTTTTACTCCTTTTATTGACAATTGATTTTAAGATAGAATCTCGTTGAACTTCTGTATTGGGGCTCGACGAGATTTTAAGTTTTGAGCGCGATTGTTCAGGTCAAATCACGATATAGCTGAGCTAACATGGGAAAACGGGCAGCTAGCCATGCATGGATTCGGCGGAGTTTTCCCTCCTCCATCGAGCAAAGGGCTCACATGGGACACGTTAGAGTCTGTGGTTCACCAGGCGACGACAACCAACAAGGAAACCGGCTCAGCTCCTCCAGCTCAGCAATCAAGTCATCTCATCAAAAACGGTGGCTCAGTGGTCGGTTCTTCTGGTGGAAGATTGGCTAGTGAGATGAACAGATTGTTGAGGAAAAGGACAAGGTCTGAGTCTGATTATCAGCATTGCCAAATGAAGTTGTGTAGTGAAGAAGACTGGCCGGATATGAGCGTGTGTGCAAGTGCAAATGCAGCGTTTTGTAGAGAGGATGACAAGACCATGTGCACGTGGGCGGCGTCGCATGAGTCCTCTAGGAGCACTAGGACTAAGACCACGGATGAGGACTCGGCGTGCCATGGTGGATCGGTACTGATGCAGGATTTGTCCCTTAATTATCCTATGTTTTTGTAAGTCCTACGTTTTGAGTTTGGATGATTAACATGATGTGGTTTACTATAAATGCAGGAAAATCAACTAGAGGGGAGAGGAACTAAGTCTGACACTCATGATAGATCTCATTCAGCCAGAAAAGGAAGAGCTGCAGCTGTTCATAATCAATCTGAAAGGGTAAGAACAACAATGATTTTACACTATAATTTCCATCAAGATTCCTGATTCTGTTTTGTCTATATTTCATCTGAAGAAATGGAATTAAAATCAGTGTTTTTAGAAGTCCTGATTTGGAAACTATTACCCTAATTTGAAAAAGATTAAATCTTTTATCACTGTTTTAAAACCTTACATAAATATATTCTGACAGAATGTTTTTCAGATCAGGTTGATAAACCGTACAATTAAGAATAAATCAGTTGATAAATGAACTACATATTTAACGGTTGATTAAGGCTATATTCTTTTTCCCTGTTGGACATTGAGTGCCAATTTGACATGCAACTAACTGTCAACATACTTGAATAACAACCAGAGGCGAAGGGACAGGATCAATCAGAAGATGAAAGCGCTACAGAAAATGGTCCCTAATGCAAGCAAGGTGACCAATTCGCTTCACTCAACTATAAGATAATTAGTTTTTTTTTAATGCAAATCTTATTAATGCATTGTTTTGTTTTTGAGTTTGCAGACTGATAAAGCTTCAATGTTAGATGAGGTGATAGAGTACTTGAAAATGCTACAAGCACAAGTTCAGCTGATGGGTGCAAGGAGCATGTCACAACAGATGATGATGCCACTTGGCATGCAACAGCAACTTCAGATGTCGATCCTCGCACGAGCTGGCATGGGAGTCGGGCTTGGCATGGGCATGCCACATCATCAGCTCGGTTCGTTTGTTGGACCCCAACTCTTCGCTCCCCCGGTGGGCCCTTCCTCTGCTCCTCAACAGGCTAAGCCTGGTCTTGGAAACACCAGCTTGGGTCCTTTTCATGATCAATACAATGCATTCTTAAACCAAGTAAGGAGAATTTATTTTATTTTCTTCTAAGAAAACTATTCTGTTATGTTTAACTAGAGTTTTTATCCTTTTCGTTCGCAGTCGATGAATATGGAAATGTACAACAGGATGGCAGCTCTCTATGGACGACAGATGAATCCGTCTACGAAAACTAGTAGTCATCCGCGAACTAATCCAGCACATGAAGGTTAAGAATTTTGAAAGGGGCCATATATATATATATTTGAAGATAATATATAAAGTTAGTGATTCTGTTAGTAGTTTGATGTGTGCAAGATAAATACATAATTGTGTCTATGAATATATATAAGTGGAAGGTGTAACATGAGATTGTATCAGTCAATCCTATTTGTGTCTTATTTAGTGTTTTGCCTGTTTGAAGAGAATAATTTGTTACTGCAACGGTCAAAGCCAAGAACATAAAGTGGCATTTCTGTTGCTCATACATCAGTTTCTGAGGGGACCAAGAAAATTTAAATCAGTAGACTCCAGAAAAACGAGTAAGACGAGATCTCCCCCGCATTCTTCGCCTCTGACCAAGTACATCTACTGTATTAAATCCTGTATTGGAGGCGTGACATTACTTCTAGGGACCAGCTGCATAAATTGACATTGAAGAACTTGTCCTACCAAGTTATACTATGAGATTATGGGCAAAAACGAGCATTGAACACTATCAAAACCCAGATTTTTTTATACATTAAGAGGTGTGAAACAACTGAATTTCATGGTGTGGGTTGGGGGCTGCTAAGAGGTGATTTCAACTGCCTAGTTGAAGTGTAGCCCAATTTGAACTAATCAAAATCAAAGGGTGATGGTGACTGTAACTGTGTACTGTTCAGTGTTCACAGGCTGGAAAGGTGGGGAAAGTCAAATTTTCAAAAGCCATGTTTTATGCTAGAATGGTAGTGTTATCTTCATGACAGTGACTATCATATCTTCATCATGTTCTCCACTTATTGCTTCTCTATAATAGAACTTCAGAATATTTTTTTAAACAGTTCTTAGTAGGGGAAATAACAGAATTGGCTTCTTGGCTGGTGGAGGGCCCTCTTGTATCTAGCACACAGATGAACCTTCTCTACCAATAAAATTCTGGATAGTTACTTTTTTGGGGGGTTAATGTAACAGGTGGTAGTACTAAAGAAAGATTTTACCCTATTAAATATGTATAATATTCAACAGGATTTTGTAGTTACATAACAGAGCACACACTGACAAATAAGCTTAGTTAACTATAAACAAAACAAAACAAATGCCCATCCACAGGAGGGAAAAACAAATCAGTACTTAGAAGCTCAAACAAGAGCTTATGGAATTAGATACAAACCTCAAACACAAATGGGAACACACCTGAAATCTTTCAATCAATCATCTTCTTGCAACTTTCACAACCCAGAAGTAGATCCTCTCCTCTCAGCTAGGCTTGTTCATAATCTTGTAGGAAATCATGCATTCCACACTCTGATAAACTTATATACAAAAAGGCTGTGTATATCTGTAAGTTGTGCATCAGGTTCATTTTTAGGATGCATTCCTTGCCTCTGAAGACTTGCGATCTCTGAGAGACATCACAGTTTCAAAGGCACCCACCAAGGCTTTGACCTTGCTTTTCCTTGTCTTCACAAGCTTACTTGCAGTTTCTTCAATCACATTGTTCAAATCCACATCATCCTTTTTCTGGTTAGCTTCATGGCGTCTAAGGACAACTTTAGCTGGCTCAGCTCCATCCTTCTGTGAATTTGCACCATCATTTTCCTTGCTCTTGTAATTCGCATTCGCAGCATTCTCAGCATGACGACTTTCGGTAAAACTCCTAGGCCGTCTGAATTTGAGTTTCACCGGACTGTTGTTTCCACTAGGAAGAGAAACTACTTTTCCTCTCCTGAACTTCATCTTCCATACTGAAACAAAACCTTCTCCCTCTCCATTTTGAGTCTTTGCTCCCTTTGTAGCCTTGGCCTTTGGTTCAACCTCTTGTTTTACCTTTGGAGTTCCGGGTTTTGACCTTGGAGTTGATGTGCTCCGTCTTGCCTTTGGATTATTGGGCTTGGCCCTGTCATCATGTTTACTGACTACTGACTTTGTCCCAGCCAGCTCTTCTTCATGGTTCTTGATTAGCTTATCTTTTGCAGGAAGCAAAGGCTTGATCGAACGAGTTTCGGGCTTAACATTTTGCTTTGCTTTTGATGCTCGGAGTTTTAGTTTTGGAGTGTTGGATGATGTTGTTGCCTCTTGGATGCTGGATTTGGACTTGCGATGACCGTTAACAGTATCAGCAGGTTTAGTTACCACTTCTGTATCTTCCAGCTTTTCACTCCTCCACTTGAATGACTTGCTTGAAGAAGAAAACAACGACTTAGCCAAACGAGAGCTGTAGCTTCCTTTTCTTGTTCCAGCAAAAGACCCGCCTTGGGATTTCAGCAATCCATTTCTGTGACTAGACTCTGGAGGTGTGTTCTTGCTATTTGGTTCAATCATATACAGTGTTTTCTCTGGCACATCTTCAGGTAACTTAGCCTTCCCTTCTCTTTGGAGATTAGTCTGACGATTCTTCAAAGGAGATGAACTGCTCGAATCCCTCTGAATTCTGTTATTCATACTTGCTGCCTTCTTCGCGAGTGGCTTTGATCTGAGATGTTTCGGCTTCTCCTCATCCTTGATAGCTTTGATCTCTCTACAATCACCACCTGAGCTTTCAACCATTTCAGAAGTTGTTGGCTTTTCTTTCGGTTCAACTACTTCTTCGAACCC
Organism: Polygonum aviculare; assembly: GCA_934048045.1. Taxonomy (NCBI): domain Eukaryota; kingdom Viridiplantae; phylum Streptophyta; class Magnoliopsida; order Caryophyllales; family Polygonaceae; genus Polygonum; species Polygonum aviculare. Next base: position 2,928,839 of record OW204024.1, read on the forward strand.
ATCCTTGGTCTGCTTTCGCCCTTCAACTCTTTCTTTGCCAGAATGCATGTGACTCTCGTTTTCTGATTTGATTACAGGGTAAGACAATCGCCTGGCCACAGATTTCTTCCTGTTATCCACCGATGAAGCAACCTTTGTTAAACCTTTCCCCTCACCTGAATTGATTGACAGAGGAGCAGTTCTTTTCACATGAATCTTTGGCTTCACCTCAGGAGAGGAATTTTTATGTCCATACTTGCACATGTCATGGCATGATCCAAATGACCCACCACGGTAGCGAGAGGGCACAACCGCTTTCTTGTTTGGCCCGAACAGCAAGGAAGCTGAATGCCTTCTTACATGAGTCTGCTCGTCCCAAGCAATACCTTTCTTGACAACCTTTTTATCAATCTGTTCATGTTTGACTGTGTTCACATTGTCTTTAACCTCCATATTTGAATGCTCTGCGTTGCTGACATTATCCGACATCTTGTCGTTTAACATAGTAGATGAAGCCTTCACATCAATAAGGTGGGGTTTGATGCTCTCTGGCTCAACCTCAACAATGACAGTTTCCTCAGACATTGTCCTTTCAACAAAGAAAACAAAATAAGAAAAAGTTGATATCAAACCTACAACCAGAAAGACATGAATTTTTCTGTGACATGTCAGAACTGTCCAAAACCCTAAGCACGAAAATTCCTTCAGAATTAGCACAGAGTCACAAACAAAGAAAGATTTCCTGATGTTTGATCAACGAGGTTCAGGATAATACATACAAACAGTACACCAGATCAAAACAGGAGCTTATTACCATCAATCATGTAAAAGGGATTGGGAATTATAGCCCTAACTGTATTATAACCCTAGTTATCACATGAGCTTGATCATGGGAAAAATTGATCAATACATGAGTGGGCGAAGCTTGATCATCAACAAAAATCGAAATAGTACAGGAGTGGAACTTTCTAGAGACATGAATCAGGAACAGGGCCATATTGGAAAACACAAGTCAACCAAAAAGGGGCGAAGAAATGCCAAATAAAGCAATCAATTCAGCAATTAAGCAAGACCCAATTCGGTATTAATGAAGAATCAGCTGAAGAAAGCCGGATTACCTTGTTATTAGGCTTATTCTCCTCCAATCGGACCCAGATCAGGATACCAAAGAAGACGATGAGAGATCTTCAGTAGGCAACGTAAGAAGAAAAGGGTGGAATTGTATGTGGGTGCCCTTGAAATGGCCGAGGACAAAGCGTGTTCGAGAGAGAGAGGGGGGAAGAAAGAAGTGATTTTGAGCTAGCTTGGTTTGAGAGCGGAAAGGGAAGGCCCCGCCAAAAGAAATGGTCCTCTTGGACTGTTCAAAAGAATCTCCATTATATTACTACTCCCTCCGTTCCCCGATAACTTGTCCGTAAAGTAGATTTGCACGCGGATTAATGAGAGTGGTAACGTTTGATAGGTGATGTGAAAAAAGGGATAAAATTGATGAAAAGGGTAATAAAGTTGATAGGTGATGTGAAAAGAGCGGGGATAGTTTTGTAATTTTATTGAAAAAAGTGATAAAGTTGAGGAGAAATTTGGATAATGAGTGTAAAAAAGAAGTGATATAAATAGAAAGAAATGGAGGTGGATAAAGTTTTGGGGACAACCGAAAATGAAAGGCGAAGTTATCGGGGACGGAAGGAGTACGATTTTAGAGCTTTTATGAAAGCTGGCAGAAAGAGGGGTTATTTTTTTACCTTTTTCAAACAATTTCAGTTTCTTAAGTGAAATTTAAGGATTTATTTAGAACAATTTTGGGTTTATGACTCCAATTTTAAAAATGATTTTCAGTCTCAAATTTCGTCATTTTATTTTTTCTATGTATCAAATTTATTTTAAGTGAGGAATTACGTCTGAGGGTATATTACATATTACAAAAATGTTTATATATACATAAATTATAGATATCCAGAATATGATGACCTTTCTCTTCCTTTGATCGGGCCACATGAAAGACGACTCCCCAACCCACCATCAAATTATTATTTTGTTGAATGATTTTATAAAGTTGTAATCTTTTCCAATTGTGGTTATATATTTTTGACATAATATTGGGTTTAAGAATGCTTCAAACGCACTTGAAATTCTCAAGGTTTATTAATTTCTCAGAAAACGTGACACTATTTTTATTTCCTTTATGTCTATAAATATTTGTTTATCCTTCACCAAAAAATAAAACATTGTTTATCACGTGTATTGTGATTTTAAGGGTTGAAATAATTTTATTTTTTTAAGAAAAGAAACATTTAGAGAGATTTTTTAAGGAGAAAAGCATCTCTTTTGTTTTGTCAACGAGCAAGGTTGGCAATGGGACGGTTGCAAAGTTAATGGTGGGCACACCTACTCGTCTCTTTCAACTTCACCAACCTTCCTATTCTTTAGCTGTCCCTCCAATTGGCTTACACTGCTACTCAAAGTATATTCTCACATTTCCCTTCATTTCATGATTTTTGTCATTCTTTAACAGAATAATTAGACAGGTTTAACCCAAAACAACCCTCATAAGATGCCAATTTCAAGAACATTAATTCAATGAGCAGAAATAAGCACTTTCAATAGCAAGAACTGGAATCACAGCTGTCATATAATAGCAAATCTGGTTTATAACAATAATATTTGCTTCAGATTCAATCTGATTGTCAAGATTCATGAATAGCTACTAGCATCACAAAATCCCATTTAAAAAAAGGCTTTCTCTTGGGGATGGAAGCGCCACAACTCTTCAGCACATGCTAAATACAGTCAATTATAACTGTACCAAGACACACTTCAAGGTAAGATAGATCTCCTGTGCAACAATTTTTTTCTTAAAGAAAAGAACATTTTAGTTGTCAAGTTCAGTTGACATTGAACAAGCATACCCTGATAACCACCTAAACTCTTATGTGTATACTATACTTTCCCTAGCAGCATTGTCAAGTGATGATATGAATGGGAAGACTTTGCCAAAGCTTCTGTCTTTGTTGATTTCAACTGCATAACTTCAAGCCATTTGAGGTACAAGCATTTCAACTACAAAGAGAAAGAAAACATAAAAGCACTGGTCAATTCATCAGTACATAGTTTCATGGGTACTGTCTGAAAATGATGCTAAACAATGAGATGAGCTTTGTGATACAACAATATGTAAGCTGAAAGAATCTATGGGCAGTCCTTTTCTGAGTGTGTGTTGTATTGATCATGTGAGATTATTTGTGGTTTTAGGATTTCCAAGTTACAATATTTGTCATGTTGCTGAGTTTTTATTCTTGAATCACTTTTTTGCAGTTCTACTACTACATCTTGTAATGTACCTGCAATGAATTCTCTATAAAAAAAGTGCTTCAAAAAGAAGCACTCTCTAAACATTCTACAAGGCACCAGAATGGCAAGTACTAAAAGAGACAGCAGTATAAGCAAGGAGGACAGACAAAATATATTCAGTTTTTTTTTTTTTTCAAAAAAAAAAATCCAATTTCTAATATGACAGTTTAGTTCTCCAAAATTCTAATGATTAAGAATCGTCATAAGAAAGAGATCAAAACAGTATATATCAAACTAAGCAGAGAAAGATCAAGTTCTCAGAAGATATTTAATTTTAGAAGTGAAGAGCCATACCCTGCTTAATTTTCTTCTTTCCTTTCTGAGCAAAACCAATTCCACCCCACTTTTTCATCCACCCTTCTTGGCTCAGATTAATACTAGGAAAAACATTTCGGCATCTCTTCCCTCTTGGCTGCCTAGGCATATTCTCCCACCATAAACGGCCTTTCTCCTTTAAATCAATTGCAGAAATACCCGTCTGTGGCAATGCAAGAAGGCATATTCTGCTTTCCAATGGAGTTGTGATACCACCATTTGCATGTGTCTTCTTTCTTCCCCTAATCTTCTGTTTTCTACCAAGTTTTCTCGTCCTTGCACCTATTTGTAACGGAGTCCCGGCAGTTTCCATAAGGCTCTCAATTATCTGTATATCCTCAGATACCTCATATCTAGAAAGGGAAGCTAATGAAGGCAGGACTTCTCTTTGAAAGTTCTTCCTTTTAACTCTCTTTGTTGTTCTACCTTTACTTGACTCACCAGAAAACTGTACATCACATGTCTCCTTCTCATTGTAAAGAGGCGTAGTATTAGACCAATACTCTTCAACCGATGTCTCGGTCAATTTTAGTGTCATGGCTTCAAAGTCATCAATTGCATAAGATGATGAAATGTTTTCACATTTTTCATCATCTCCTTGTTCCATTGAACAGACTACTCCTGCAAACCAGCTCAACATCTCCTCAGTGGAGGCTAGACATTGTTCAGATCCAGTACAGTTTTGTTGAGCCTCAGATGATGAAATGGAAACTAGAACATCCACTGCAATCTTCATGATATCATCCATGGATTCCCCGTCTTCTCTGGTATTAAGTTGAAGGCTTGTCTCAGTTTCATTTTCCTGGGATTCTCCTCTAGGCCTAGGGCACTCTTTCTTTTCAGGGCTAATAGGTATCATGGATGCCTCTACATCAACTTCTGTGACCTTCTTTGAGGATGTTGAGCTTGATGATATCTGATCATCTTTCACATTCGAGTCCAAGATGATTGGACTTGAATGCTTGTGATCAGCTTCAACAGGATCATTCTCAAGCCTATCCATGTCAGTAGTGATTTGACATGGCAAGTTAATATCAAACAGCCAGGATCTTTTGTTTTGTCCTGTTTGCTCTTTGTCTGCATTAGGCATGTTTTCCTTAGGAGCAGTACTACAAGATGGGAATACTTGAGAAGATGTCAGACCATCCACTTTTTCTCTCGAGTCATTAAAACTATTAGCAGAAATTTCATTCAAACCCGCATCTCCAGAACAATTCAAATCAATTGAGTCCAAACGATTAGTGTAGTTTGATGTCTTGTTGTCTGCAGAAGCCAAATCACACTTGTATCTTTGAAACAAGAAGGCAGAACTAGCTGAGGACGGCTTCACATTCGACTCAGAACAGCTAACTTGCAAGGATCTTCCATTTTTATGGATATCACCACATCTAGAACTACGGTCTAATACATCTAAACACGGTGCTTGACTTTTCATAGCTGCAAAATTTGTTGCCAAGTATGGAACTGCTCGAGGATTGACCCTTCCAGAATGAGCAGCTGGAAAGTCCAAGATTGGTCGATGTGAGGCACCAATTTGTCCTGGACTATTAAGATCCAGCATATCATGAATACTTCCCAAGTTTTTGCCATCTGTGTATCTTCTTCCGTTCTCAAGCTGGCCAACTCTATTAGTAAACAAAGGTGCTGTCTGATGAGCTTGGCCAGCCTCTGCTAATCTTTGCAAGCTTTCGGAATAGGAGTACCAGCTAGAAGAATTTAAGCTCCCCATACTCTTTCTGGCGAGTTCTGAGACAAAAGCATTGGACAAATCAATATTATAAAAATAGCTACAAGCGAGAAAGACAATCATAGTTTTTGAGGATTATGAATACTTACCATCTTTACCACAAGGCTGCCACCGCTGCATTCCATTAATGTAATCAGTTTCTCTAAGATCATTGCACATTTTGAGTTTCTTGCTGTCTGGGCAATCATTGAGAGTTCCACTCCACATGTGTTTAGAGCCCGAAAACTTTGTCAAATCAATCAATTGACCTGAAACTGTAGCTGGACTACTGCTGACAAAAAAGGGCATTGTGTTGCCCGACGGTGTAATCGGACAAGCACTGTTGGAAGCATGAGTTGATAGATTAGACACCCTGGAAACCCCAAAATTGCTCCAGGATCCTTTTCCTTCACTGTTAATAAACTCATCAGCTGGAAGCTGAAGATCCAATGGTTTTCTCTGAGCTGTAAAGTTCTGGGACAGTGACAAATCTAGGGCATTTGAATTTCTCACATTTGCAGAAACATGTGAAGCTGTTGCAATACTTGGACCAGAGGCAAACATGGGAGCTGCTTTCTGATCAGAACTGAATGGAACATTTGAAGCCAACGAATTTGGCAACCATTGCACCTCGGAAAGTACACTATTGTTATAAGAATTAGCCCTTTTAATCTCATCAAGAATTTCCCTTTGTCTTCTGTACAGTCTGTGAAGTTCCTGGACCTAGTAATCACCAGAACAACCCAAAAGAAAAAGCCACATCATTTTGAGTTCTTCGCCAACTAAAATAAGAACTCAACTCATACTTCTCTGAGCAATTTCCTTGCATATTTCATAATGGTTAATACACACATTTGGCAAGTGACAGCATAAAAACAACCAACCTATTTCTCAAAGTACCATAAAAAGGGAGAATATGGAGCAAATATACCTGACCCTTAAATGTAACTTCCTGCTGTAGTATCGTCTGGCGCATGAACTCTCTGTCATATCCTAGAGGATGCCCTTCTGTAACACCAAAGTTCAACAAACTCTGGTTGAAATGGCCAGTTTGAGGCTTGGAGTGGCCTGTATAAACTGGCCTTTTGTTGCCATTAGCATCCACGTTGAGATCATTGTGGGTGTAGTATAGGGGTAAGTAGCTCTGACACTGCATTGTACCTGCTCAAAAGGATGGTACAAACATTTAGTAACACTCATAATGTAAGGAATATCATCACACAGTATCTTTCTGAGATCACTCATTTACAAAAAAACTTGATTTCACAGAGTTAAAACCAAGAAGGCTCCAATTGAAGAAAGCACTATATGGTCGGATTAAACTATCACAGATACAATGTTTTGCATCCTCAGTTTGTTTTTTATTTTTCAAAAGTAGAAATTTCTTGAGAAATCACACTCATGTCCTGCTTAACTATAATGGGAATAAGGAAATTAAACACATCACATGTTAGAAGAAGCCAAGGTCTTCAATCTATGCACAGTGATTAAAAGATAATCATGCGTTAAGAGATACTAATATACAGTGGCAAATAGGGGAATCGGAACCTTAAAAAAACCGCTTCCACATGCCAAATAACCAAAAAAACACTGAAATTAAGCGAAAGTGGAAATGAAACAAATAACAGATGAAGAAGTGAAAGAAAACCATCAATATGGAAACCCAAATGTATTGAAATTCAGAGATCTATTTTAGGAAGGAAAATCCAGAAAAGTCTCTTGATTATGGGTTTCGTCTCACCGTTTTCATAGGGGGGTGAAGACTGAAGAGAGAAAACCCAATCTGAGAAGAAGTCTCAAGAGAAAACCCACATGAACACCCACAAACGTCTGCTATAATTGTCACTCACGTTTGCGAATCTTCAAAAGGGTAGCACAACACAAACCCAACAAGGACAAAAGTCATAGAACCAATAAATGAGGAGAGACTAAAAATCATAGAGCAAAACCCACAACCAAGAATGAACAGGAAACAATGATTCAAAAATCACCAAAAATGGAAGCAAACAAACCAGAAGAGCCCATCTAGCCATAAAAACATTACCAGCTGAACAAGAGTGTGAAAAAATAATTTACAAGTTACAACCCAGAAAAGACCTTACCCTCAAAATCAGAAACCGGGCTCTGAAATTCCCCAAAGAATCAGCGGAAGAAGACCATAAAAATCTGAAATGGTTTTTCACTACTGAAATCGCTCAGAGGAGAGGAAAAAGACGGAAAAGAGCTGTAGCATTGGATCGACAAATTGGGTCACTCCATCTCCCACAATTGAAAGAAAGACAGAGACAGAGAGGAGAGAGAGATAAATCCAATGGAAACAAACAAACAAACAAAAGGAAGAAGCGGAACAAGAGAAGAAAGAAAGAAAAATAAAAGCACACCTGGCTTTTAGCTTTCCCCTCTTTTTTAACAAAATCTCTCTCTTTTCCCCCCAACTTTTCCGCCCTCTTGTTCCTGCCCCAAATCCCCTTGCAATTGTGAGATGGGTTGGTTCTTCTTCCTCCTCTGCTCTACATTCTTGGAATTTGGTTGCAGATTGGAGAGAAGAAAGGGGTGAGATGAGATTTGATTGTGAAGAGAGGAGTTTTCTGTGTGGTGTTTTGTGTAATAGAATGCCTAGATTCTCTCGTCCCCTGTCTTATTATTGCCAGCCACATCAATGAAATGACTAAAACCCCTCTCTCTCTCTCTTCTCTTCTCTCTCTCTCTTTCTCCAAAATTGAAGAAGAAAAATTTACAGAAACAAAAAAAAATATCATCAATCCAACCTCTGTAATCTTCTTCACTGGAAGTGGGAACCCATGGGAATCAATTGTTTTCTTTAATTTATTACTCCATTTGTTTTCTGATTTCTTCAATTTTGTGAAGTGGTATAGGCTCTCCAACATGGTATCTTTATGTGTATTTGTGCAGGTGTGGGACCCATAAGAGAATTTTGGAGATTTTTATAACAAGTTCATGCATGGATAATGCTATTTTTCTTTGATTGTTTTGGTCTGTGTTTCTGTTCTCTGGTCTGGGCCCATAGGCCCATTTATATCTTTTACTTGCTTAATTCTCAAGTGTATGTCTTTTTATACCAATTCTTTCATACTTTATTCTTTCTTTTTTGTATCTTTTATTTTTTTGTAGAACTACTGTACAGGATGGTGTATAACAGAAGGAACAGGGATCGAATAAATTACCAAATATATCGATGTAATTGTGGAAATAGAAAGCCATGTATTATTGCCTTACTGGCAATAAAAAAGAGTGTTAAAACTGTTCCGGTACTAAGTACTGTAAGAGGATAAATTAGTTAATTAATGCTGGTACAAGTTTAAAACATCACGGGCATTTAATATCATCATTCAAGATCTCATAATAATTTAATTTGAAGTTGGTGTGGTCATTGATCACTGAGATAATTATATGTAAATCAGTTTAATTGGCTGGTGAATCTAAATCTTGCCATAACGATATTACCCCATCTGTTCAAAATACTCTTGTTGGGTGTTAAGTTTGTTTTACCCTTTTGATGGTAATATTTACCTGTTCAAAATTGCATTCTTGGTAGCCATCAGAACAAATTGAACAATCAAATGAATTGATAACCATCATCAATGGCTAAAAAGCCATTCAACTTTTAGTTGAAGGTTCTACGTCAACTTTTAGATTAACTGTTTTTTAGCACTATTGAGATCTATGATTGGCCTTGTATTCAATTTACCTTAACCTGTTACCGAAGGAAAGAGATCTCTAACCCTTTTTTTATCCTTTTCAAGACCATGGTGAAGAAATCATCAACAGCACAATTAAATAACTGCGTAGTAAAAAGAATACAAGTTTTATAATATACAGTGAGAAATGAACCCCAGTACTTGAGAACTCTTGAAAATGCAGAATGTGGTTTCCTAATAAACAAGCAAAAATCAGAACTCAGAAGTAAGACTGGATATCATTGATCATAAGACAAATGTAAAGCTGATGACGAATGTAGCTTACCTAAAAGGATTCAGTAAGAATGCTGTCACCCTCATCATCATCAAAGCCGACATCGTCGCTAGAATCGCTGAGCTCTTCTCCTTTTATTGTGCAATCATCTACATAAAACTTGAGCATTTAGTAAACGCAAATACCAATTTTGGAAAAATTACACTAAAAATAGGTATTCCATACCAGAATCATATTGTGCATGTATCCAATCTTGAAGACAGACTAAAGCTTGAATAGTCTCTGGCATAACAGAGCTCACAATGGACAATGCTTTCCCGCCAATATGAAAGGCAGACTTCGAAGTCGCAGAAGAGACGGGAACAGACAGTACATCGCGTGCCATCATTGCAAGAACGGGATACCTCATGGAGGTTTTGCTCCAAAACTCGAGCACATCCAAATCAGAATTAAGATCATAGCTCGGTTCTTCCAGATAAAGGTCCAATTCAGACTTGCTTCCTTGTGATTTTGACGACATGCTTAGAAACTGATTGTAATCACCAAACACATCTCCCTCGTCATTGCCACTGCCAAAGTTGGTGCTTACACCAGAAATACCAACAGGTGGAGAAGACAAAAACAAGGACCGACGCTTATACTCAGCCAACAAACAATAAAGAGTGTTCACAACTCTGCTAACGCGCTCCCCAACATTTCCAGTTGAAGAAAGTTTCATATAGCAATATTCTACAAACTTTACCTTGTAGCGTGGATCCAAGATTGCAGCACAGGCTAAAATTAAGCTGTTTTCAGACCAGTACTTGTTGAATACTGCTTCCATCTCTGTGATTGTATTGGTCAAGAAGCCATGTGGACCCTTTGAAATTTCTAACAAGCGCCGGTGAACCATTAGTAAGCCCTTTAGGTATATATTTGCTGTAGGGTACTTGGTAGTGGTAACCATGAAAGTCACATCATAGATCATCTTCAGAAACTTGTGAGCCAGGTTTAGGCTTTGCCAACTTTCCTCGCTCCTCATGTTATGTTCCCACTCAACAAGATGCATGAATACATTTTTATAATACAGAGCACAGTCAATCAATTTATATGTGGTGTTCCATTTTGACGGTATATCAAGCCGAAGAGTTCTCCCAGCTGCCAACTGAAACTTCTTCTCAGCAAGGTCAAAGAACTTTTTCCTCTGGGTGAGTGATTTGTTAACATACTTAACTAGGTCACGTATTTTATTAAGATCGTCAGCAATCAATTTTAAAGTAGACTCTGCAATAAGATTTAGAGTATTGGCATAACAATGTACTTGGAAAATTGAACCTCCAACTGGAAGAAGTTTATTCGATATGAGACCCCTTTCTAGAGAAGAAACAAGAGACTCATCATGTGGTGCACCATCCATAGTAATGCTGAAGGTCTTATGCCCAATATTCCACTGAGCCAGCAAATACGCCACCTCATCTCCAACATATAATCTATCCTCAACGGGGAGAAGAGGTCTACAACACAAAATCCTTCTATGCATCTTCCATTGATCATCAATGAAATTCGCAGCCACAGTAATGTACTCGCTATTCGTATCCCTTGCCTTCCAATTCTCGGTTGACAAACATATACGACCATGAACGTTTGCCAAGAGTTCCTTAACACTGTCTCTCTCCCTTGCATATACCAAAAATAATTCCTTTCTCACAGCAGAGCGGCTGAATGGAGTAAACCGAGAACAAGCATTTGACATCATCTGTCTAAAACCACTCTTTTCCACAAGACTAAATGGGAAACCTCCCTCAACAATGAAACGCAGAATATAACTATGAAGCTCAGTCTTATTATCAACATCATAGCTCATATAATTGCTACATTGACCAGGCTGTTTTTCAGAGAAGTAAGAAGGTATAATATGCTTTGTCTCCCCATCAAACGGCACTACACGTTTCGTACACTTTTCCAAGTGGCGCTTTAAATGCGAAGTTCCATTTTTAGCCGCAGCAGACAAAATTGTATGGCAATGCTTACACCTAGCCTTCTGTTCTTCCATGTTGTCGCCTCTAAACTTCTCAAACTCATCCCATACCTTAGAGATCTTCCGTCTGTTAGGATCACAGTCTATGTTAATCTCAAAATCACCAGATGGAGACTCAATCGAAATCGGTCTAATGTCAAGAACAATGCGCTTTGGACAACGCTCAACGTGTCGTCTCAAATGCGAAGTCCCACTTTTAGGAGTTGCACTCAAGACCATATCACAGTGTCTGCATTTCGCCTTTCCGGCGTCCTTGTTTTCACAGGGAAGCTTCTCAAAATGATCCCATGCTACAGACCTCTTCTTGCCACGATTACTGCTACTATCACACTCCATGAGCCCATTATCTACCTCCACAGGCACCACACTCTCCACTATACCCTAATAAACCAAAATTCAAAGTAATTAAGCCTAAAATTCGCCTTCATTGGAACCAATCTATAGCTAGTATTAATGGCGAGGAAGACCCTAGAAATCAATTTCAAGCTAATGCTCTGGATCACTCATATAGTATGCTTATCACAAGGTGCAAATCAGAAGCCAATAAAAACTATAAATAGAGTGCAATTGAACAAGGAATACTGATTCAATGAATGTGATCTGAAATTGGGGAGTGACAAGGATCTTACCCCGGCCTGCATTTGATACAGAATCTACTAGATCGTCGAGACTGGAAGAGGAAAATTGAGATCTTGGGGTCGAATTATGGGGATTTCTTCAGATAAATTCAACTTTGAATCTGGATGGAACTTTTTGGGGGAGAGATGTTTAACGTCGAGCGAAGAATTTTAGGGTTCAGATGAGCACACATCAACAGTTCAATGGTTGTTTGTCGCTCTTTCAAACGAGGCCCGCCCGGCCCGGAAAAAACGGTTGGATTACGGTGAAGGTTGCCGGCCCGGGTCGAGATGGGCCGGCCCGAGCGGCCCAGATGGGCCAGTGAGCCCGCCCGAATTGTTTAAATTTGTATACTATTACAAAAAAATTGATTTTTATTTGCAATAAATTTGACATATTTCCTCACAAAATTATATGCTACATTTTGTAACTTACTTATTTCCTTACTTTTCTGATGGGTAGCAAATTTTTCATAGATTGAATTCGACATAGATTTGTATACTATTACAAAAACATGAATTCACATATTTCCTCGGGAAATTATATGCTAGATTCTTGTATTTATGTATGAATTAAACTTGAATTTATTACCAAAAATAACCTTCACCTCCAAATCCAATGGACACCATCAATTGCCTGATTATTATGAAGATTACGATCAACAATTCCATAATTCTTAAGAACAAATCCTGTTTCCCGAAGATTCATTTCAAAAACATTGAAGAAGTTTTTTGCAATGCTAAGAACATTGACATCAACTCGCTATAAAAAGAGGAAAACATTCATCAAACAATATAGTCAATCCCATTAGCCAAACTCATCCCATCAAAAACAGAGCACTATTGATATGGCAGCTTCAAGATTTCATCTTGTCTTGCTCGCTTTCTTTTTTCTACTCATTTCCGCTCAAGCAAGAGGTATATTATGAATTTATGATCATATATTAGTACTAGTATAGCATAATGAAGTTTATATGTGTAAATTTGTACGCAGAAATTGCAAGTGATGCCACAGGAGGAGCAAATTGCGTAGGGCCTTGTGAGACACAAGCAGATTGTGCAAAACTGTGTTCTGTCAAGAAGATTCCAACTGCTAAACCGTTTTGTAGCGCTGGTACATCTGGACAGGGACAATGTTGTTGTTTATAGAACATTTCCGACCTCGTACTCCATCTAGCTAGCTACAAAATGTAATAGTTAGACCCGTCCACGGTTTGTTTTAATGATAAGTCTAAAAAATAAAGCAATAAATCGAGAATCGATCGGTTTTGGTTCTGAGTTCGTTTGGTTGGCGGTATGCATGGATAGTGAGATCGGTTTTAGGAACTAGTTTAGTAGGAGTTGAAGTCGACGCAAGACATGTCGTATTTCGTTTAACAAAATTGAAGTTTTTTGAACAAGGAAGAACAACACTCTTCGTGCCTTATAGGGGCGTTTTATTAAAAACAAAAAGGGGTTAAAATGTACGTAAACTGGTGATAACCCGACCATCGTCAAGAATCAAAGCAAGCATACCCTCGGAAGGGTCAAACAATACATAAAAACCGTCGTTAAAAGAAAAAGCTAAAGTAGCTAGGAAGTAAATCTTAACATTAATTTTATGAATCAAACATTGAAATTAAAATCATTTGGAAAATCTCTCTACTTCAAGAGAGAGATCTTAAACATTGAAATTAATTTTATGATTAATAGCAATTCTTTTGCATATTGTCCCTATACAATTTTGTGTACCAAAACAAGTGCAAAAAACAAAAAAGAAAAAAGAAAAGAAAAATGCAGTACAAATCTGATTCAATACAACATTCTGTTTCCCTTCATTTCCCGCTATCTGTGCATAACTACAAACTTGGACCCTGTAACGAAGAAAGCTCTAAAATTCAAACCCCTTCTTCAAGAGCTCTCAACTTATTCAAATCACATTCATACACCCTTTCCTCCTCCTCTTCAATTCTGCAGCTTGAATAAAACAAGCAACCAACAATGGTGTCGCCCACAATCAGAACAGAGTACAAATAAGCGATCAGCACCGCCTCCGCAGCCACCGCCCAATTGGATCTCTCCTCAGCGCCGGACCCAAAAACCCTACACCGGAAAACGACCTCGGCGGCCGCCATGGCGAGGTTCGCCGGAAAAGCAAGAAACAGAGCAGTCATTGCTCTGCCTCTGATGAGCTCACAAGCTCTGAGAATGGAGGCGAATCCGCCTCTCTCCTCAAACCCAGATACGATCAGGGCCAGATTGGAGACGACAACGGCGTGGGCGAAGACGACGGGGAAGAGAATCCCGCCGGCGACGGAGATTCCGGCCGAGGCCCAGGGATCGAAGGCGGAGAAGGCGAGAGAGAGGAGGGCGAAAGAGGCGGAATTGACGGCGGTGAGGGTTAAAAGGTTGGAGATTTGGGTGTGGAGGAGGACGAAGTAGGCGGATTCCGGCGCCGGCGGGTGTCGCCGGAAAGTTTGGATGGTGGAGGATTTGGAGAGGAGGAGAAAGGAGAGGGAAAGGGGGAGGGAGTAGAGGACAGAGGAGAGGGTTTGGGAGAGTTTGAGAAGGAGGAGATTGGAGACAGGGGAGGTCAGAGGGAAGCCGCCGGCGAGGAGGAGTGATCGGAGGCGGCGGCCGACGGCGGTGGGATCGCCGGCGGAGAGGTGGATGAGGAAACAGAGGGAGAAGGGGAGGCAGAGGAGGGCAGGGGAGAAGGAGAAGTGGTGTAAATGAGTTAGGAATGTGTGGATGGATTTTCTGAGGATTTTGGAGGGATTTTCCGCCATTTTTGGAGGTTTGTGAAGCTTTTTTGAGGATTTTTTCTGGTTTTGGGGATGGGAATGAAAATGGATAAGTCAAACAATGGGGGCAAGGATGGGGTTTTATCTTGGTTTTTTTAGCTGGAGATAATATTAAATTTGATGGAAAATGTCATAAAATATGTACAAGTCAATTGCAATTTGAAGCAATAAAAATTGATGTTTATCAAATTATAATGGTGGATTTATGGCCTTGATGCTTGATGATAGTAGTCTCAATGATATGGATAAGTCTTGGTCATTAAGTACGAACTAGTTACTGTGTATCATGTACCAAAATATACTTGTTCATGCATCATCAAAATTATGTTACTTTGTTTACAGGTATAAAAACTCAGCATTAACTATCAATCCGGAAATTCTCAAGTAGTGACAATGTAACCAAAATGCAAAATTGCAATATTTTTGATTTTCATATTAGGGGTATCTTACTTTCAATCGACTTAATATACTAAATGATATACTCTCTCCGTCCCATTGAGTTTGTCTCAAAGGACAAATTTTGCTGTTATTAAGAAAGTGATAAAATAGGTATTGGGATATGAGAAAGTGGGTAAAAGTTGAAATTGAATGGGGTAGTTTTGTAATTTTATATGTATAAAAAGTTGAAAAGGGATAAAGTAGAAGGAAAAGGTGAATTTTGAGTGTAAAAAGTGAGTTTGAATAAGGGTAATATTGTAAGAAATTGTTGATATAAAAGGAAAGAGGACAAACTTAAGGGGACGCCTAAAATGGAAACGAGACAAACTCAATGGGACGGAGGGGAGTAGTCAATTCTTTAGGTTCAGTGATTGACAATCTGACATATAACTATTTAATGAACATTTCAAAGGATGTAGATTACTCAATTGGTTTTATCCTCAAGTTGTTAAATTCCTTAAATAATTGAAATTATTATATACGAGTCATGTGATTGAAAATGAGATTATATTAGAATTAAGTGACAACGAAAAAATATGCGGAGTTTATGAGATTATTATTTCTTACATATTACTTCAAGAAGTCGACTCTTGAAGTTGACTTCGAAGTGATCGAATTATTTCGATGGAGGAATAATATTTTGCACGTACTCAACTTGTATTTTATATATGTGCCATATAATTTTGAGTTGCAACTAGCTTGTTTTTGTGTTATTCAACAAAAAAAAATCTCTTGACCAAAAAAAAACCAAAAAAAATTCTAATACGTTATAGTACTAGCATGGTAGGGCTATGTTTCTCCTTTTTTTTATGTTAAAATATGCGCAGACATCACAAGTTTTTAATTTTTAAATTTTTGGTGATAGACATTTCAAGTTACATGTCAAAAGTTTGGTTATGTTACTGAATGTCAAAATTGGGTCGAATTCCAGCAAACAAATCTTCAAGCCTAAATCCGGAAGATATTATTATGCATTCTTTCTCCTGATTTGGCCTATAAACATGTAGATGGTTAAATGCATGCTTTTTGTACTTGAACTAATAGACATTAGTACATCAAAAGACTTGCCTTGCAAACCGGAATACTACAGAAGGCTTGAAAATTCAACTGATCTTATCATAGTTACAACAAATATCAACTTTTCATTTAGAAGAAGGCTTGAAATATAGTTTATGATCACGTAGTTCAAAAGCAGATATCAACTTTTCAAAGCTCAACTGTTACAGATAGATATGACAACACTTGCAATACTTGAATGGTTTTATGTAACAAACAGATCCTATAATAGTTACAACAAATGTGGAATCCACTTCTCATTTCGAAGAATCATTATGGCGGACATTCCCGAATTTAGTCGGTATAATTCATCGTTGTTCAATTGAGCCTAATATGGCAGTATAGAAATACCTCTTGTTGTTTGACTATTGGAGAGCACAGCCTTGCTCTTGCTGTTTAAGATAAAGAAGACCTCGCCTTATTCTCTGTGAGTGCAGGAAGAACGCAAATGCAAAAGTCAAATGAAGATTAAAAAAGGTCTGTTTGATCATTTCTTGTTATTTAGATCACATTGTACAACGCATTATCTTTCCTCTGATCTGTTAGCTTCCTATCTAGGTTTCTTCCAGTCAAGTCAAGATAGCTTAGGAAGAGCATTAGAAAGTCTGTATAGGAATACCTCTTTTGTATCTGTCAGTCGCAGTAGCTCTAATCTGTCCGAAGGGTGGAGCTTTGACAATGTGGCCAACTGCCCATGTAAAATTCGAATCAGTAGATGTCTAATGATGAGATTAAGCAGAATATAGCAAAGAATAATTGCAAACTAAATTATAGTACATACCCAGAAACTGAAATGCTCAGGATCGTCTGATTTGGGCATCAGAAGTTCTGCATTAATAATATCAACTAGCTTTCGTCGATCTGTGCACAATAGCACAGTCAGGCAATTCAAGAGATGAAACATCCAAAAGTCTATGTCATCCCTCTTTTTCCCTACACTCCCATCTCCTTTTAATCTCTACTGAGACCTAAACTACTAATCTCAATGCCCATGTATGGTCTGAAAAAGAGTCTTACATACCGGTCACGATAATGGAAAATTAGTCTCACATCACTTCTCTACATTCTCCTTTAGTCTAAGATTCACCTCATACTCATAGCCTCTGGGTGATTGTTTAAGCGAATCTAGTTGAAGGCTCAATTTTTCATGTTAGATGAGTTCCTTAGCGTTCTAGATGAGCATGAAGACTTTAATTTGCAATGCAGAAGTATTTTGTTCTAGATGAGCATAAATACTATTTTCCTTGAAGAATGATCATTGGTTATAAGCTACAAATAAGTTGATTCAAAAATCAATTAATGGTTTACTTACCACGCTGTGCAGCATCCTTGGCTTTTAACATCCAGCCTTTAGCATACTCAGCAGCACTACTGGTCAAATCTTGAACCTGCAAGTATCCAACCATATTTACTGGTCAAATCTTTAGCATCCGGACGTTAATTTGCCTTAGGAACATGTGGGACCAACTGGCAAGTTCAAAAAAGGTGCAACAAATGGTAAACCAACTTACTTCTGCACGCTCACTTGTGCCCTCGGGTGGATATATATCTTTTGTCCATTCAACCTCTGCAACTCGATAGCTGATACAAACAAAATGGACCACACCGAGTATGTGGGACCAAAATCTTAATTTCAAAGCAGATCAAAGACACCAGAAAACAATAGCACGGTTCAAAGTAGAAACCAACCCATCTTGATCCCAATCTCTAAGGATTCGAAATCTGCGGCGACCTTCCACCTGCACATTATTACATGAAACAAAATCTTACCCATTTGACCACTTGCATATATGCCATAAGGTGCATTTGGATTACACATTGTAATGCATTATATTGCATAAAGGGTGTAATCCAAACGCACCCATGCAGTCTCACAAGTCAATTTAATTTCTAGCTTCACGCATTATATGAAGGATCATCACGTAATTTTCTAGCCAATCACAGACTAAACTGCACAAGTGACATATCTATTTAATCGACCTACAGTTGCAGTTTTCTATGCTCAAGTGGCTCACAAAATTTACCTCTATGTAGAAACGCCCATCAGCCAGTGGTTCACACCTGTGTAGATTAAATACAAAAAGGATAACTCTTTACAGGAAAAGTGAATATTTAAATAGTATAGCTTGTGTGTAATATAGTACAGCTTGAAGATATAAGATGTGATTCCTACTCTGTTATCTCCACTTCACAAGCAAAGTCAGCTATACGACCTGTTGCGGAATCAATGATAACCTACATCATTAATAGAAGAATCAAAACGTAAACTCTCAGGGAGGCATGAGATTGCCATTGTACCTCAAAGGAGGATATGATAAAGAGTCGCAATAATCTACCATTCCCATTCGGTGATTTCCTTCCATTATTCTCCTCACCTGCTTATTGCGCAGCAAATACATAAAAAGCACAGTGAGAGGACTACATCACATCTTTATAAGTTGTCATGACTCCAAACTCAAAACAGGAAAAAGCAGCAATGTCCACAAAAGAGAAATTCACTCAAAAAACTGATTGATGCAAGAAAACAGAATGAGCAACATCACATTTCTATCCATAATCTATATAAGTTGTTAACAAGACTTCGAACTAAAAACAGGAAAAAGCGGCCATTTCCACAAAAGAGAAATCCACTCGATAAACTAATTGATGCAAGAAAACAGAAAGAGCTATATCACATTTCTATCCAAAATCCTTCCCATAAATTAGCTGAAACACACTACTTGGGAAAAGAAAATGTGCAAAATGGACTCACCATTAGCCTGTACCGAGGTTCAAATATGTTAAGTGCAAGCTTTTGGCAAGGAAGAACAGCATCCATGACAAACAGTGGAATCAAATCAACACCAGGATTTATCAAACTGTCATGCTCTGATTTTCTCTCAGCATATTCTTCTGGAAAAGTTTTCTGAATTATGTTGTTCAGTGTAACACTGGAACAAACCAAAACCCATACACATATTAGAAGAATATAGAAATCAAGATAGAACCATATCTTCTATGGATTTAGAAAACGAAGATGCATTTAAGAGACGATGAAAACATAATCTAGTTGCACATTTTTACTATTGAACACTTCATGGAAACATGAAAAGCACAGCAGCGAACTTAAGAGCCTAAAGCTTAAGTGCTTAACAACTTCTCACCTTATAGAACAAGTTCGCGGAGTTATAAACAGAATAGTCCGACATAAAGGACACTTGTTGCCTACAATTTCCAGGTAGAAGTAAGAAGAAGTAGAGATTAAATGCATGAAAAAATACATGAGAGAAATCTTACTGCGGTCCATCGATTGAAATAGACATGAACGACAGAAAGAGTGCCCACAAGGAGTTGTAACTGGTTCAAAAAGTAGTTTTAGGCAGAGCGTGCAGTCAAAGTCATCAGTGCGTTCAGGTGGTTTACTAAGGCTTCTTATTCCACTTAAACCGGCACATGATTCTAGGATTTGAAGAAGACTCCGTAGATGGTTGCTATAATAAATACACGACAAAATTAACATAAAAAATATATACTAAATTCTACCCAAACAGTCCTCCAAAAAGCAGGAAACTTTCAAGTACACCATCAGCAAATATAGTAGATGAAAAAAAAGATTACCTTAAAGGATCGATCTCAAGTCCAGAAAGAATAATATTACGTGCCAAATCATATCTTTCTAACTGCTCATTTCAACCAAATAAAAATGTTAGCATCAACATTAGAGCTTGCAAAGACAAAAATATACACTGGATGTTTTACTGTTACAGTACAAGCAATCAATGAGCCTCAACCTAGTAGCTAAACTTATTGGATAATAAGTTGACACTGGACTCAACTTGGACTCTCACCTGCCCAATTTAATCAAGCAGAAGGAGAGGACCCATGTAATAAAGGATACAAGATCCTTCACCTAATACTTAATTTTATGAAACGTCTGTCCCAAATGACTGGAGGAAATAGAATATTATACTCCCTCCGTCCCATTGAGTTTGTCTCGTTTCTATTTTAGGCGTCCCCTTAAGTTTGTCCTCTTTCCTCTTATATCAACAATTTCTTACAATATTACCCTTATTCAAACTCACTTTTTACACCCAAAATCCAACTTTTCCTTCTACTTTATCTCTTTTCAACTTTTTACACATATAAAGTTACAAAACTACCCTCATTCAATTTCAACTTTTACCCACTTTCCCATATCTGAATACCTACTTTATCACTTCCTTAAAAACCGTAAAATTTGTCCTATGAGACAAACTCAATGGGACGGAGGGAGTAGTGATTAAGCAGAACTTTTAAACCTTTTTTTACCAAGTCTAGCCGTGTTAAGATTCCCAGGTATGATGTTTCACTTTTACAAGGATATCATGTTGATCAATCAACTCCAAGGGCAAAATATAAAGAGTCTGATCATAAATTAATTTAAAAGGGTATATGTGAGTAGTATACAATTTACTAATCATATTCATTGGCTAAAAATGGGGTCATGAAAATGAGATTGTGAACTAACTTCACCGATTTTGCAGCAAGAGCAAACCTTACCAAAATTAAAGCACTAGCCTTCAGCAAATGTGCTTTTACAGAATTGCCTCGAACATTGAAAACCTTCTCTGCATCCTTTAAAGCAAGCTGTCAATGGGCAACAAAAAAATCAGTTATAGTCATTTAAACTTTAAAGTAGCATATTTGATCAAAAACAGTGGACATTAAACCATACTTCAGCATGAGCAGTAGGATCCATCCCCATCAAGGCTCTATATTCGGAAATTGTCGGTGGTCTATCTTTCAGAAAGTGGCTAGTCCTATAATAAGTCACAGAAAAGGACAGCATTGCATCAGCTTGTTTCACCAAGAGCTTCATAACTCTACAGAAATGAAAAGTTCAAGCCAGCAATCCTTTGCATTTCAGAATTCATTACCTTATGTAAGCAGCACTTCGGTTGCTGAGTATAGTAGGATCACCAGGTTTAAGATTATGGGCTTTTGAGTAAAACTTGATCGCCTGAGAACATTAGGACTACCTCTATTAATTCTAGGGTAATTCTATTCAAAATAGTAGGCAATAGCATGATCTATAGAGAGTATTGAGTAATTGAGATTTAAGTCCAAACTAAACATCAATGTTCAGGAAACAGTATGCCAGTTCATTCAAAATCATCCTACTTCACTCACCACTCACCACAAGCAATTCAATCGAACAAAATTGACGAAACCTAACAAAACTTCACGAAGAAAGAAAGAAGAGAAAAGCATACCCCCTCGTAATTACTATCGCGATACGCCTGATTTCCAGCCTGAACCAGATCAAAGATCTGCTGAAACCGCTCCCGAGACATTGAGGAATCCCCTTCATGCGCCTGGCGAGTTCAATTTCAACGAATTTCCGATCAACAACACAACAAGAAGAGCAATTCGAGAGAGCAAGATCGGAAAGAGAAGGAGAATCGATCGACTCACCCAAACGAACACTTCGACATCGTCAAGGCAGTCGGAGTAGGCGGCGGAGGGCGAAGGCGGCTCGCTAGACATGGCGCTCGCTTTCTCTCGATCGCAATTAGTAATTGACGAGAAGAGGAAGGAGTAGAAAGCAGAGAACAGTGAAAGCTTGCAGAAGAAGAAGAGTAGAAATAGTGTTGTGGAGAGAGCCTTCGTGTTCGTCTTTGTACCCCTTGGTTTCGCTCGCGGACCAAATTTGCTTACGTGTCCTATCTCGGCCTCTTCTTTTCCATAAATTCTCTATATTTCGTTTTTGTTTTTTTTTTCCTTTTTTCTTATTGGGGGAATTCGGAGGATAGGAGTAGGTGCGGTGAGGATTAAGGAAGGCTTTGACGTGGGCGTTGGACAGCTGTTCATTTTGACTTAATCGTCTACGTTTTCCCAGTTGTTAGCGATAATGAGTTGCGTAAAGTACAACCGGTTGTACATTATAATTGCCCCCCGACCGTTGTTGTGTAATATTAGTGGCTGTAAACGCAACGGCAAGCCTGAACAGTACAACTGGCAATAATCTGCTTGTTTCAACTCGGGAATGTTAGCCAGCCGTATAATAACGCCGATTTTTTTTTCTTTTTTTCTTTTGGGAGCAGTCGAAAATCTTTAAGAAAATATAAACTACTGTAATTTCATTGCATAAAAATAATACTACTTTTTTTTTTCGGTTGAATAAAAATAATACTACTTCCTAGTATTCAAATTTGATCATTTTTCTTGATGGTGTAGCCCAAATGTTAAGACTACCCATACTTGGGCATAAAAGCCCAAATTCAATTCGTATCTGCTAACTGTATGGACGAAAATATTGCACGACCCCTTCACTTTAGTAGTTGAAAGTAGTCTTTGTTTAAAAAAACCATGTTTTTGTGAAAATTTTGTATTAAAAAACGTAAAAGTTAAAATACGACAGAGATGTTATAAAAAAGTAAAATAAACTTTTTGACGGAAAAAATGGTTTGGTATAAAAGTGTACAAACCCCTAGTCGATAGTCCCACGACAATATAATTTAGGCATTCAAGCTACTCTATATGGAGTATTATTGATCATATAATATAGGCATTCGAAACTTCTAAAGATATCATTAACACGCGCCTTGCAGTGTTTTATTACTTAGAAAACATCGTACATATCTTAGTGTTGAACCTCACATATATTTAGCTCTAGTCAGATCAGCTCATACGCTTCCTTGGATGCGTGAGCTATATCCACTTTGAACATCATTAAACCTATCCCACAGCATCACTCCTCCATACTTGGGAGACTGCTTCACAAACGGCAACACCTGATTTACCAACGTGTCCGACGGCACGAACCCGCTTCCGGCAGCCGTACTCCTCGCGGGCAACCCGAGGAAGACCTTCCCGGCCCGAATCGAAGTCCACTGGCTCCACGCGCTCTTGAACCCGCCCTTGCCCCACTCGCACTGCGGGTTGTTATAGAACTGGACCCACACGTAGTCGAACAGGCCCGTGTTGATCACCGTCTTGAGATGCGCGTCGGGGAACGGGCACTGAGGCGCGGCGCTCAAGTACACTTTCCTCCCGCCTTGCTGGCCGAGTTCGACGAGCCTGCCCGCCAGGTCGGCGTAGAACTGGGGCCCGCCCGCCTCGATATCGAAGTCGACCCCGTCCAGAACGGCGTCGCCCAAGGGGCGGTTGGAGGAGCGGCCGTTGAGGAAGTTGTTGTAGATGTAGGCGGCGACGCTACGGGCATCGTCGGCGGAGGTGAGGGAGTAGCCGTTGGTGCCGCCGCCGATGGAGAGGAGGACCTTGATGCCGCGGCTCTGGCAGTTGCGGATGCCGGTGCTGATGCCCTTGCAGGTGCCCGCGGCCGGGTTGCAGTGCCCGGCGAGGTTGAGCTGCGGGGTTTGGCCGTTGCCGAAGGTGGAGAGGAAGGCGATGTTGACGAAGGCGTACTTGCCGGAGTTGCAGGCGGCCGTGAGGGTGCCCTCGTTGCCGTTTTGGCCCCAGTAGACGGCGATTCCGCCGGCGTTGGATTTGGAGAACAAGGCCAAGGTGATTAGGAGGAGGATGGGGATTGGAAAGCTGCTGGTGGCCATTTTTGGAGCTTGATTGCTTTGAGTTAGTGATTGATTAAGAATGTTTGAAGAGTATATATAAGGAAATTGGTGGGGCTAGATGATCTGTGATTTCTTGCTGTATTCATGTGTTGTGTTTCGGCACCTAACTTAAAATAATTAAGTCAAAGGTTCAATTGGGTTGACTTGACCTTTCGCTGAGGGTAGTGGGCCGTGGTTGATCGTTGACTTGACATTTCGTCAAGTTTAATGGCTCGTGACGGTGCGCAATCCTGTTTTTATGGATTTTCTATCTACCCAAAAAAAAAGTTGATTTGGATTTGGCCTTCCAAGAAATTTCTTAACTCTTTTGGCCATAAGAAGATAGAAAAATGAGTATGTTTACAATTAATTAGTACTAGTGCATATATTTCCAAAATCTAGCAAAGCTATTCTACTCTAATTTCAAGAAGACACTACAAAAATAAAATAAAGAAGACACCAGTGCAGATAAGAAAGCATACCCAGAAGCAGATCACATAAACATCATACCATTCCTTCAGTAATTTAGAGTTTTTGAAAAAGGAACGAGAATCATAATCTGATGTTCAGGACATTCTTTTGGGAAGAAACCCCATACAGAAGCTGGGCATTCAAACAGTATTTTGCAATTTTATCAGAAACTCATATGACAATCCAACAACAAGGGTACAGTAGAAACGCAAACCGTGTTTGCTCGTCAATTCTTCCGTCCTTAGGGTACAGTAGAAACGCAAACCGTGTTTGCTCGTCAATTCTTCCGTCCTTCACACAAGATAACGTGATATCCATGTCTGCACAGCATCAGAAAAAATGAAGACTTACTACAAAAATATAAGCCTGACAAATTCTAAACTCAGAAGTATAAAATCAGCAACGGAATTGATTAGAAACAGGATAAACAGGAATTACGTTGATTTGAACGGGGCGCTGGTTGCTCCAACCAGTGTATTAAAGGCAACTTCCTGGAACGGGCCAGCCATTTTTCCTCGGGGGAACCATCCAAGGTCTCCTCCTTTTTTCCCAGAAGGGCATTCAGAGTATTCAGCAGCTACCTGCAACATTAAGGATAGTGTTGATGCAAGACAAGTACAGGCATAGAGAATAATTCCTCAAGGCGATACATTTTACTCCGGTACAAGTTTGATGAAGTAGACTCAGAAACCCTACTGCAAGATGTTCTTGTTAACAGGGTCACTGATGACTTAATGCTCTATTGTCATTTAACGAGGTCACTGAAGCATTGTCTCAATAAGAGCAGACAACAGCAAAACTTGAAAGTCTTAAAGCACATACTACAAATAACTGAGAAAAGAAAATTTTCATCCCAAAACATGGAGGTCATTTTCGTTTCAGTAACTTTGAATTCTTAATTACACATCGAGACTCAAACCCATTTTCAACCTACCAAAATCAAGAAGAATGTAAAACCAAGCTACCTTAATCAACTATGACCACGATTAGTTACAGGCCTATGAAGAATGCAATATAGGCATACCAAGAAGTAGTATATTTAACCATATACCTTTGCAAACTCAGCAGGTGGAACTTTGTCCCCATTTTCAAGCCAGCCTTCTTGCAGCTTCTTGTATGCTTCGTTAATTTTCCCTTGTTTCTCGCATAGGATATGCCTAGCTGGAATAGTTTGTAACATTCAATAACACTATAAGTCAAAACGAGAATCATCAAAACCACAAAGGAATTCGTTTTCTATTCAATAAAACAACATTTACAGATTCAGAAGTTAAACAGATTTTCCCCACCTTTCACATAAGTGCAGGTTCCAAGCCCATCTCCTCCTTTTCCAGCTTTCCCTTTACCCTTTGAACCACCATCATCACCTGTTTGTTTCCCTTTGCCCTTTCCACCAGCAGCCTTATCTTTTCCCATAGCCACAAGAACTAACAATCAAATCAATAAATATCGCCCTCGTTATAGGTGAAAAGGTAGCCTTAAGCAGTTAAGCTGAATTCAAGACTTCAAAATCAACGTACTAGAAAAGCACTCAATTTAAAGTTAAAGGCATACAAATACTATCTCTAATTACTCAGCCATTCCTCCCTGTTTTTAACTGATATACACTTCAGTATCTATCTCGACATGGTGTCAGTACTTTCGTTTCATGACTATACAAAAAATCCAAAAAGAGAATCAGATTCCTCTCTCTGATATGTGATTTACATATCCTATTTTACAAACGGCCTCTACACTTGCCTATTAATCACGTTTCTCTTTCTGCAGTTCAGATTTCAGCAACAGGGCAACTTGATCAATGGTGTCAATTTTCTTTGTGTGTTCAATGGTATACAATGCCATTTTCACTAAGGACGGAGTACACAGCTGAAATATATTTCTCAAATTCTCAAAGATATCTGAAAAAACACTCAAATTAGTAATCCCTCAAAACATCATGGAATTGATAGCATCAGCACCTCAGCAGAGAAAACCTAAATCCCGGACTACGAGTACCAGAGCATAATACTTGATCCCTCCTATGATGAATAAACCACAATTACTTCCACACCAACTTCCCTAACTTAATAGCAGCACAAAAGATTTTTCCACGCGTTTGACGGTGAAAGATCAGAATCAATGGAAACAAAAAGAATCAACTCAGAACACAAAGAGGAGGGAAACCCCTAAAATCGAAACGCAGAGGCTGAAAGACAACTATAGATAGAATCAGGAATCAAACAACGAGAGAGGAAATAGAAGGAGAAACCTTACGAGTTGATCGATCGCCGACTTGAAATCGAAAAGGAATTCTGAACTGAAGTGCTTTGAGAAGGGCAATCAGCCACAAAAACGCGAAAGTGAAAGTCGTCTAGGGTATATAAACTTTGGAGTTTGGAGATAAACCCCAACTCTTGAAAGATTCCAATATTCCGTCCTTTATCATCCCCTCTTAATTTATTATTTAAAAATATTTCATACTACATCACTTGCTAGAAAAAAGAAATCTACAAAATTTTAATAAGAAATATATTTGACACCATAATTACCGTAAATTTCACACTGGGCAAATTTTTATTGAAAATCCGTAATATGTACTTGCTAGAAAAAACAAATCTACAAAATTTTTTGTGTTTGGTGCATGATTTTATACATAAAAACCCAATCAGCTGTGTAATTTTTTTTTTATAGTGACAGGATTCCACTAATGTCTATAGTAGTAAATATTTTTCTTTTTAAGGAGCCCAATCAGCTGGCTGTGCAGTTATATTAGTTTATACTCCCTCCGTTTCACAATAAGTGTCGTTTTAGCTCTTAACACAATTTTTAAGAAAAGCAATCATTCACTTTAAAACTTACTAAATTTTTTCTTAATCTTCCTACTCATTACATTTTTTTGGCCAATGAATGAACAACTTTAGTCAACAAATACACATTCCAATAACAAGTCTAATTATTCACCCCTAATAAATCACTTTGAAAACCTAAAACGACACATATTATAAAACAAATAAATCACTTTGAAAACCTAAAACGACACATATTATAAAACAAATTTTATGTACTAAAACGACACTTATTGTGAAACGGAGGGAGTACAAAGTTGGAAATGATGATTGAATCAAGCAAATCATCATATCGAACTAAGATTATCGTCATTGAACATATAAGATTAGGAAGTCGTGCTAATATCTAGAAATTAGCCCACTTGTAAGAACTAAAAGCTTCTTAACTTAGCATTCGCGTACCAGCCCAAAACACATTCTCGCATATGTAAATTAAGGAGCACCCAATAATCTAATACGGCCTTGTATAATTACAGCACTGATAAATATAACAAACTGCTTATGAAACTCCAATAAAAATTGGTTAAGCTTGGATGCTGCTTTTTAGCCACAGCTAATTAATCAGAATCTGAATCTGAGTCTGTAAACGGCATCTGAACAGCATCCTTTGGATCAACATCAGTCATGGATGGAGGTGCATTTCCATCAGGCGCAATTCGCCCTCGGTTTCGCCATTCCTTTGGCACTTCTCTCTTCTGCAATCCAAACATTTAAACGTTGATGCTTCATTGAATCCACCACACTAGACAGTACTAGAGAACTTAAAACGTTCAGGCATCAAGTTGATTTCTAGATCCGCATTTGTTGTTCTTAAGCTATGAAGGAACCCGAGAGAAAGACTGAAGGAAAAAACATGCAAAAACAGCCATAGATGCACTTACCTTGGGCTTGGAATCTTGTGAGTTTGTTTCTGTTGGCTTCTGTTGATTTCGTTTCAACAAAATCCAACCATAGGACATCAATGCAGCCAACAGAAACATAGGGCCAAGCCTTGGGTCATTAATACTATCTCTGAAGCCATTTACAAGGCTCCAAAGTTTATCTTTTAACCCTGCGCTTTTGGACAAAATGCTTCCAGAGCCCAACATCCAGAGCGGATCACTATTCTCAGGCACCAGCTGAGGTGCTCTTGTTCGCTGTAGTATAGAAAAATCCCATGAATAAAGATAGAAAGCTATAGAGAGGCGAAGGAGTGGTCACCATAATGCGTAACTTACATAGAAGGGAAGATTTTCAGTATCGCCGTCTTTGATTATTTTTGAGACCCATTCAAGAATCTGCACATAACAACCAGCATAAGGAAGTGCTGAAAATATTATAAATGGATCAGTATATTGATTTAAGGAAAGAACTTGATACCTGAGGTACTTCAAATGAACCAGTATAGCCTGCAACCAATTGAGATGCAGGATCCACATCTTCTTGAAGAGCATCAACTATACTATTTCTCCTTTTCTTTACCTTGCCATCATCAACAGAGTTATTCCTCATGTAGCGTACCATAACTATATGTGATGAGTCCATGTCACCTCTATGCGGTCCGCAAGATTCAAGGCTCACTTCAGGGCCAAGATAGAAGGTACACAAGTTCTGAGCCAATAATTCATTGTGAGTTTTTTACGTGAAGCAGATGTCAAGCAATAAAAGGAGTAAACCATTATACAGATGAACAAAATTCCCACCGCCAAGATAAAGAAAGTGTAAAATGAAACGAAAAGTAGCCGAAAGTACCTTTTGTTCATCTCCGTCCATCCAGGAAAATGTCAATCGTTTGTCTTTATAAGCATTCAGTGAAGTTGTAGCCAAATCACTGATACCAGTTTCATTCAATTTACTCTCACTTGATAAGGTTTCTTGCACCCTGCGCATTGTCTATTACCACACACTTATTTGTGACGGAACATGCAAGTTCAAGGGTATGCAGTTAAATAACATTCATGCATGGATTTGTATGTCAATATGTCATGACTTGTGCCCCAGAAAATTTAGGAGATTTCAAAAAGCAAACAGGGGCATGTTTACTTTAATGCCTGATTAAAAAAAGTTTTAGAAAATTTCCATGTAATCAGCTCTGCAACTGCTCAAAGTATTACTATTTGCAGCCACATTAGTTTTCCAAGCACGTTAGCAGGTACTAGAGTCTCCATAAAGTGCCTCGTGATTTCAAGACTGGTAATAATATTGTGATAAGTATGTGAAATCTCATATAGCTCTTTCATCTTTGCAGAAATTCTTTAAACATTATCTTCTAGGAAATTCAGGCAACCATTTACTAGGATTTCTGCTGGTTGGCCATGCCAGTAGAGAGAAGATGACAAACAAGGAAGACTGGTTAATTTGATCATTTTTTGTTTCTAAAGGTTTATTGATTAATGATAATTAAAAAAAATCTACACAATCATTTTAACTGGTCAGTAAAAGTCGACATATGAAAAGAATGTTCAACGGGTGAAAACAGCTTAAAATATCGCATTACCTCATGGAATATCTGAAAAGTTTGCACTTAACAGAAACTATATAAAAAGGTGAGATGAGATGGAGGAGCTTACATCGCGTCTTTGATTCATCTCTGGGCCAGGCCTGCCAATGAGAATAACACAATACCATATCATAGTATCACTCCCAGCTCGGGAGTAGCCCTTAGCATCACACCCCAGTTCCATGGATGTCACTGTCCTCAATTGGGCAAGTTCTGGATTCAAACAACATAGTATGTCAATTACAAATCAACAGTTTACACATATACAAATACAGCTAATGTAGCAAATCCTTACCGTGCAAACAACATAGTATGTCAATTACAAATCAACAGTTTACACATATACAAATACAGCTAATGTAGCAAATCCTTACCGTGCAATTTATTCTTTTCCATGGCATTTAAAAACCACGAGCCATTGACAGAACCTACAAGACACAAGATATGTACCTATCAGATAAAAATACTTCTACAAGCATGAAGCATCAAATAAAAATTAAGAAGAATGGAGGAAACTTGCCATAGTATACGACTGGTTTGCTGCCTGGATCTTTCATGAAGGCAGTAGCAGGTGCTGATTCCAAATTAAATCTGTACCATCAGAAGCAAGTCCAAGATATCAAGCATCATATATAAAAGTAGTAAATTTCAAGTTCAAAGAACGAGCTTTTAGGAGGTGAAGTATCATATTGTTTCAGAAAATTGTAATAATACATACGCTGACCACCAAACTGACAATTCCTCCTCTCTCCATAGCACGAATGCAAAAGAGGCATAATCGTAGTAAGTCTTGGCAACTTGACGCACAAGAGGAGTTGCACGCATACCTGTTTCTGAGAAGAAAATAACTTTGACCTTTGAGCCAAGAGAAAGGAAATGTCAGATACCAAGAGATTACCTTTGACAAGCATATAAAACTTAAAACACAAGTGTACATTAATGTCATGTTAAGCCTATTTGGAGGTCAATAAAGACCATTTATTGATTGAATTCCTCCACAATCCATTGTTTGTTGGAGCCTTCAGTCATCAATAATCCTTGTAGTGTTTTTCTCGACACAGTTTTGGTAGCTAACTTTATTAAGTTAATAAATGAAACAAAGAAAGATGACATAAGTGAAAAATATCAGAGTGAAACATACCTTGTGATGACCACTTTTAGCCAAAAAATTGGGTCCCTATGCGAAGAACATGCACAAGTTACTTTGTGAGAATAAAACAGTGAAAACTGGAATAACCTTTGTTTTTGTTCAATATGACAGCAGAAATATTAAGGAAATACTTTAATTTACCAGGGTCTCCTTCGAGTAGTATGGAATGCGAGGTAACTTAAGTATAGCAGTCGCAAACCAATCAGTAACTGCATCAATGGAAAGGTCTCCTTCGTACCTATATGATAATACAGTATTCAATTAAGTAAACATCAAATAGATAAAAATACAAAAAAGCAAAAAGACCACTTTATTCGATAAAGTAGTTCCAAGAACCAACACTAAAGAAGTTGGACTATACAGAAGGATTTAAAAGAAAAGAAAAGGCTGTAATGAATTGTAGAAGCCTTATAACCAACATAGATTATCAAAAGTTCTAAATAAACCAATCAGAATTCCTCAGCTTACCGCACAATACAATTGGAAGATCTACAACCTTGAGGAAATGCAACTAGCAGAGGTAGACCTGTACAGACACATAGTAAGTTAATGTTAAACCAAAAAAAAGTTGGTTGTGGCAGAAGCCGATCACAGAAAAATAAATAACCAATCGATCTAGAAGGCTATAATACAGGAAGCTTTACTGGTCAGCTATGTAACCCAATTAGCATTACCATTTCGGAAGAAAGGTTGTCCTGTTGGTTTCTTATCTGCAAAATAAGCTGCAAGGTTTATCTCACCAACTTCAACGACTCCAGTATTAGCAACTTCACCCAACAATGTAGCTGCAAATCATATAAGAAAGACGTATAGTTAAAACTTAAAAGGACATCTATGTATGACTGGTAATACATTAAATTCAAACCCAGAACAAGGAGATCATAGTTCTAAAAAAAACAGGGGATTGTAGGTGGTAACCAGCAAGTAATTGCACTTTTCTAGCAAAACATTTCATTCAGAAGGGGCACTATCACAATGGGTATTGAGTTTAAATGTGTGGCTCCTTTCTGATGCGTAGATGAAAACTTACCAATTCTCTTCCAGTTACTCAAAAACCGTGCACTATGAAGACTTCCGTGTGAATATACCTGAAATAGCACAAGGACAACAGCATTCAGCATTTTATAAAGGGCAGAGTTTCAACAATTGCCTGGAGCAATGTCAGCTATCATAATATACCTGCATTAGAAAAGGTCGCTGATCCGCCATAGCAGACTGAAAATTCTTGGATGTAATGAAATTCAATTCATCATCATCATCATTATTAACTGTGAAACAAACAAGTTCCTCTTAGTGATTGGCAGACTATAAGCTTCTATTTAATATTTATTGAACTCATTCCCAAGAAAAACTGCAAAGTATGTAAGCATAAAAGAGAGTGACTAACCAGAATGAGAAGCATCAAGCAAAGGAAGGGTAATCCTAGAAAAGCTTTCAGCAGCATACAACTGTTTAACATCTTCTAGCACGTGCTACAATGAAAGTAGAAAAAGAATAAATATAACTAGCTGGATTTTACATTAAGCAACTTAAAGTACAGAAACGCAAAACAAAAAGCAAGGTAACATAAAACAAAATCCACACACAAGGTGCTCATCGATGCCAAATATGTCATAGTCTCTCTTCCACAGCTGGTTTGTTAGTAACTCATACGCATATCGTATCTGTAAGGGTAAGAACAACCTTATGTTTTAGGTAGATGATACAAGCGACTTCAATATTATAAAAGGATTAAGCGTAAGAAGATATGAATAGAAAATTACATACGCACAGAGAAGTATAACTAACTCTATCTCATTGCTTCAATATGACTACTACTCTCAAAATTGTCAAAATTGCCTAGAACCTATAAAATATAAATAGAAAGAAACACAAGGACAAAAATTGGTCATATACTGGAATAAACTTCACTGACCTTTATAAAATCAGCTGTTTGAGGTTCAGTGCTTGAATTCCTTAAATTGTTACCCACAAAAACAAGTCAATCCATTAATAAATAAATACTAACAAACCATTATTAAATGAAGCAACAGTACACAATTTTTAGAGAAAACTACAAGATTATGCTATTAAGGTGGTCAACTGCGTAAAACTCTTATCTCAGTTCATCAGGCAAGAATGCTGAATGATGCAGAGCATCATCAACATTAACTTTCTTTGTTTCTATTTATTTTTAACCTGATAAGTTCACTTTCCAAATACAAATCTGATTTAGAATTGTGAATACATTCAGATGCATGATTTACCCTTGGAATATTTATGTATAAGTTGGAAGTGCAAATTAACGGCAAGCTGCAAACAATTTACATAATAGCTATCAGAATTTACTTCTGGAATTCACTTCATCACCAATTTACACAAGCACAGACGATTGAACTTCTGGAAATCTGCCTTTTACATCCTACAAAGTTGCTTTTCCAATCTAAACAAGAACTTAACCCTAGATAATATTGCAATGCATAAATCAACACATAGTCAAAAGCAAACGAATGTTTAAACCAGTACCAACTCGAAGAGAGCTTCTCGTAGGCCTCTTTAACTTCCTCGATCGTGCTACCTCTTTTGATGCCTAGAACTGTAAACCGCACACGAAATCAAACCTCAATCACTTCAAAATCGAATACTTAACATTCATAGAGACAGAGAGAAAGATCAAATTACCGTCGTAGTGCGAAGGAGGGTAGGAGCGAGGGAGAACGACGAGTTGGAAGAAGAGCGACAGAGCGAGGAGTGCCAAGGGCAACCAGTAAGCCTTGAGCGCCGTCGCCAAAGGAGAGGCTTTCTCCGGAGCTTTGGCCGCCGCCGGAGACGGCGAATTACTGGCTCCCGTCTCCGATTGTTTACTCGCCGACGAGGGGGAGGGATTCGCCATTGATGAACCCGCGAGAAGAAAGAAAGAAGACTGATTTTGCGGTCTTTGGACTCGGGAAGTGGGAAAGAATATCAGTATCGGTACAATATAAAAAGATTAAATTTCCACGCGGTGGAAAAAAAAGGAAAAGAAAAGAAAAAGACGTTAGTTACTGTATCTTTGATATCGTAGATTTACGTTTGATTAGGGAGCCAGCTGTAGATCTGTTAACCCGTAGTAGTCCCTGATTTGACGGTCAAAGGTGGCATGATTTTTTTTTTTTAACTTGAAAATAACAAAGGATTTTGTGTACAATTAGTTTCCCAATTTCCGTTGTGGGTAAATATATACTGCTGTTAAAAGTTAAAACAAGTTGAATCGAGAATCAAACATATAAGAATAATCAAAAAGTCTTCACAAAAAGAGTTGTGTAATGATTGAAATCCTTCTAGCATTAATTGTTTTCAGTGATATACTAAACTCGTGTACGTAGTTTTGTGTTAGCTCATACTCCCTCCGTTTCAAAATACATGACCCTTTAGACACTTTTTCTTGTTTCATAATACTTGTCCATTTCACATTTTTTACCCATCTCTTTCCATTTATACCCCTACTAATTGTCTTTATCATAATCATTATACTTTTTCATATTTCTCTAAAACAAATGATTAACTCTACATTTGATAGGGGTAATATAGGAATAACATTTTTTTCTTAATATATGTGCAATGTCCAAATGGTCATGTATTTTGAAACGGAGGGAGTAAATCCTACTAGCATTACACAAAACTACATTTCGTATATATACTGCTGAAAACAATGTATGTGTATGAGCTAACACTACATTTCATAATAATCAATCTACACGATGCAACCCGTAATATATACTGCTGTTAAGTGACCGTCCAGCCTTCTTACTCAATTACGCCATCAACTGCTGCTCCGCTTGGGCGACTCATGGCCCCTCCATCAGAGCCCCCAAACAGCTGGCTTACATCAGTTGGCAAAAGCCCCCCAAGGTTGGTCAAAACTTAACGCGGATGGCTCCGTCCGCCTCACTGATCAGCTAGCGGCAGCGGGAGGAGTTCTTCGTGACGAGGAAGGAAAGTGGATCGTCGGCTTCTCCTGCAACATTGGCTCTTGCTCTGTGCCCGAAGCTGAACTCTGGGCGATTCACCATGGCCTGCAACTAGCCTGGGAGGTCGGCCTCAGGCGCGTTATCATCGAATCCGACTCCGCCCTCGCCATCTCCTTGATACAGTCCCCTCCGCCCACCTTGCACCCCCTTGCCAGCCTCGCTCTCAGTTGCAGAGGCTTTTTGCGTAGGGACTGGATTCTCCAGTTCCGTCACTCTCTCCGGGAAGCCAATCAGGTTGCGGATTCCCTCGCCTCCCACGCCCATGAGCTGGCCCTCGGCTTACATGTTTTTTCTAGTCCTCCCAGTTGTATTTCTGCTGCTCTTTGCAATGATGTAATGGGACTTTCGTTCCCTAGACTCGTTCCTCCTTAATAAATTTTGAGACTCTGTCTCTTTCTCACCAAAAAAAAAATATATACTGCTGTTAAGTATGTATATATACATTCCTTTGTTAGTTGCATCGTGTACTGTGATTTATGAGCTATATATAGCTAAAATTGTAAAATCATGATTAATACAAGTATATATCTACATAGCAGAACATCGATGCTTTACGTTCTAAGTTGCATCCACGAAATTGCTATCTACACTTTGCTACAACTTACTCATATAACCACCAAACACGTACAGCTACTTATCATGAAAGCATGTCCTTTTATTACAAACTTTAACACATTTATATGAAGAGGGTGGTTCTGATGAAAACACCTCTTAAGATATAGAGTCTGTTTGGCTCCACAAATTTTAAAAACTTATAAGCACATTTTTGCTTATAAGCACAAAATAAGCAAATGAGTTTTGCCAAACGCGTTTTTTTTATTTAAGTGTTTATAAGTACTTTTTTGCTTATAAGCAATAAAAAAAAAGCATGGGGAGACATGCTTATCCAAATAAGCACCTAATTATAAGCAATTGCTTATACCCAATTTCCACTATATACCCCTTTCTTCTTCGTGTACCTCCCTCACCCCCATTTTCTTCCTGTGCCTCCACAACTGTTCAGATCTGCCCCGGTGAAGAACCATAGCAGCGGCTCCAGGGGTTTTCCGGCCCCTTCTCGACCATTCCGGCGTCCTCTTGTCCCTTCCGACCTGTTTTCGATCTTGTTGAGGTACCCCGCTCGTCCTCTCGTCCCTTCCGACGGCACCCACTTCCTCTAACTTCGCCGATGGTCTGATTGAAGCCAACGAAACAGAGGAACTCTTCCGCTTTGCCAAAATCCCATTTCTATCCTCCGAACTCAGCAAAGAGAAAGAGAGAGTCAGGAGACTGGATACAGAGCGTAGCAAATCGAAATCCGATGTTCGAGCGCCGAATCAGAAGCTGACATTTTCATACAAGTGTCCGAGCATTCCATTTGATTTGGATCATCTGGCAATCGGAATTGGATCCCTTCCGAAGTGACACCGATTTTCGCCGTTGATTTTGACCTGCGGATTTGCTGTCAATCGATCGAGGAAAGGAATCAAGGAAGAGATAAGATGAGCGGTGGCGATGGCGATGGCGATGCCGGAGGAGCTGCGCCGCCGTTGGAGTGGAAATTCGCTCAGGTGTTCGGAGAACGGGCGGCCGGAGTGGAAGTTCAGGAAGGTGGGGGAATTTGTTCCGAGATCCATGGTGTTTCGGCTTCTTTTCTTAATTATGCTTGAATGGGTGAAAGAATGGGTGAGGGCTAGAAAAAGGGTTTTTGTTTAATTGTTTTTATTTTTTAAAAGGGTAAATTGGTAAAAACATAATTAATACATACGAAATCAGCAAACCGTCTTACCAAACACCCCATTACTTATCTAAAAAATAAGTTTTCAATTTCAGCAACAATTATCAGCAATTTATATCAGCATCAGCAATCGATCAGCATCAGCAATCGATCAGCATAAGCATAAGCACTGAGTTGCCAAACGGACAGATAAACTATAAATAAATAACAATCGTTAGATTCGAAGAATTTACGGTTGAGATTGAAATATAAATCTAGATGGGAGGATGAAGGTCTAAAAAAAGACGGTGGTATTTTTTTGATTATACGGACATTGAAGAGCAGAATTGTCTTTTCCCTTTAAAACACAAAGGAGAAGCGTTCCTGGTTCTCCCGTGTGTCTCCTGGGTCGCTCAATTTCGTTCTTCACTTAATCCTTCATCCTTTCGCTTTGAGTTCAACGTTGGGTGTTCAATCCTTCATCCTTCCGACCGATTTGCAGAGATCGAAGAGCTTGGAGCTAGGGTTCAAGCAAGTAGGGCAGAGGTAGGGCGATTTGGAGGTGTTTAGGGCTACGGCGTTGGGCGTAGGAGGGGGAATTGCACTTGAAGCAGACGAGAGTGCCTTGGATGTCTGGGAGGGGCGGCGGCGTTGGGGAGGGGGATTTCTGGCAGCCGCAGACCGGAGCTCCGACGGAGTCTGGATGCATCGCGAGATCGATCTGGCCCTCAACTCCCCCGGATCTGACTCCGCCAGCCCTAGCGCCGCCTCCGCCGACCTCTTCCATTTCTCGTCCGTCAACCAGAGGAGGATGCTTCTGATTTGAATTAGGCGGGGTGATGCTTCTGCCACGATTTTGATGGATGATCTGGAATTTTTCGATTAGGATCGTGCTTCTGAGGTAATTAGAGGTTTTATTAGTCTTAAGGGTTTGCTTTGTGGACCTACGTATTAGGATGGTGGTGATTGGTAATTTCGATTTGGTTCGTCTGTTCGCTCTTTTATTCGTATATCGATCTAGAATCGGTAGTGGTTGTGGTAGTGACTGCTGATTTCGATTTCGATTTGAGTTTTTCTAATCAAGTTGTTATAATGATGATGACAGTGGAATGCTGCTGAGAGTATGATGCTGGCAACTGCTATAATGGTGGAATGCTGCTGAGACCTTATATCGGGAAAAAGAGCTGTTTTGGAGTTGCTGCTTTGGATTTGGATTGATGTGCAATGCAGAGATCACACAAAGCTTTTCCTCAGCAAAGACCTTTGGAGCAGGCCGTTGGTAGGAGTCGCTTGTACAATGACCGTCATCCTAGTTCTCGGCATCGGACGAGTTCGATGCAGAAGCTAGAGCTAAGAGTCATATTACTACCCACCTGGTCAAAGCATTTGACACATGGTTTAGGCGTGCAGCAACCCGCCCACCACTTGCTCCCTGGCCACCACTTTCTCTTGACTCCTCTTCTTAGGGATAGGGAGAGGTTTACTTTGTGAATATTAGAGCTTGCAATTTTAGTAAAACAATGGTCTGTAAATATAAAAAAATGGAGGTTCACATGAGGTTTTCTTTCATTGTAGAACTCCTTTTTCAGTACCCGCTTTGTGCATCTGATAAGGTACTCAACAATTGCTTTCGTGAGTTGTTTGTTTGGTGCCATGGAGAGTGTTAGTTGGTGCTCTGGTGTGACTGGCATTTAACAAAATGGTTGCATCTTGTGTATGTCCTTCACATGAATCATGTTTGGTTGTTAGGTTGGCAATTACGTTATTACTATATTGGGGACAATGGCCCATGTAGTGAATGTCCTCTCGTCCCTCGTTGAGCTCTAGAAACCTACCGAGACGACCTCCTATGACATCTACGGGATCGACTTCGACATGTCGTTGCCTCAGGCGCTCTAGAAATGGCAGCACGTTGAAGGGAATAGCCACGTGGATTCCTCTGCCTCATCGTCGTTCGTTACGAGTCTTGATAACACACAGACGAGCATCCCGACTTGCCCGTACGGGTTCGCTGAGTCGTTTACGTCTGCTGATGGAAGATTATGGTGAAGATTTGGAATTTGCTTGTTCATTGTTATTCTCTTTGACTCGGAGTCTGTGTATCAACTTTGTGTGGATTTGTGTTTAATCCGTGATTTGCTATGCTGTTGATAGGTGTATTTATTTCTAATTACTTAGCTTTCTCTTGTAATTTAGACATCAAAACACTTTTAATTTGAAACTAGTTTAACCCCCGTACCATGTACGGGTAATGTGATTATAAACCCAATTTAATATAGATATGTAATGTCAATGGTCACGTTAAAATTATAAAATTATATATATTTATCTTCGTATTGCGATTAGTGTTTTTTTACTAATAGTAAATCAAATCATAATATAAATAAGTTGGATTTGTTCAAAAATTACTTTACGATAAATATCATGTTTTATTAAATAATAATATTTATGAGAAGATTATAACTAATTCTTGGTAAGAGAAAATTCATAATTTTTGGGATAATGCATAATTTTCGGTAAATTTTAAGTAATTTTTACGGGATAAGATTATATGAGATTCTAACTACCTAATCTGTATAAAGAAGGGCCCGGCTGATTATTCTATTATCGAAATGACACGTGGCGCAATTTTTTGTGAAGACATTGTCTCCGCTTTATACTATAGGTAGTATAGATTTGAGATTAAAAAAGGTTATTTACTGAAGTAGTAGCAACTATTATGTACTAACCACATAACTGATCAAAAAATAAATAAATTAACCATATAGAAAAGAAGTACCGCGGAGGGGGGCGGCCGCCCCCCATCGCGCCGGAGCGCCGCTGCGAAGTACCGCGGAGCGGAGCGGGATGGGGCGGGAGCGGGGCGGGATGGGGCGCCGGTGCCGGGGCGGGGTGGGACGGGATGAACCGTGAACGCGAGGGCCGGAGCCGGAGCCCGGAGGAACGGCCGTCGGCGTCGGGCCGCCTGGGGAAGAAGAAGACTGAAGAAAGAAAAGGGTCAATTAAACCTAAAACGAACGGCGTCGTTTTGCACCCAAAAAAAAATGTCTGCTTTTTTATTGTTTAAAAAAAAATTCAGGGGCAAAACGACGTATGCATAATCAAACAATAAACCCTATACGTGTTCCTTCTTTTGTTTTTTTTGATGAAATGTTCCTTTTTTGGTTTGATAGAACACCATATACGTGTTCTAATTATTTTGAATTTCTTTTATCCTTATAAAAATCT
This sequence comes from Polygonum aviculare, assembly GCA_934048045.1. Classification (NCBI taxonomy): domain Eukaryota; kingdom Viridiplantae; phylum Streptophyta; class Magnoliopsida; order Caryophyllales; family Polygonaceae; genus Polygonum; species Polygonum aviculare. The sequence goes on from OW204024.1 coordinate 2,968,418, forward strand.
TATATATCAACTATAAATCACTAGAAAGTGGTGACTTAATTAAAAACAATCATTTTAGAACACCCAATACGTGTTCATATTTTTACATATTTTAAAATTAATATGAGAATATTATAGTTATAATATTTTTATATTAATTTTTTTCTTGGTTATATTTTTTTTCTTGGTTAGCAGCAGCCAAATTCTACGAGTTGTCAATTTGGGTTTTCACGAGAGCACCGCAGAGCGAAATCGACGAGCTGCCAAGGCAATTTCGAGTCTCCGACGACGAGGGAGCAATCACGACTAAATTGGCCTAAAGTCCGCCCCCCCCATTAAATCCGTTCTGGATCCGCCACTGATACAGCAGGTGTATTAACTAGGTAGGCGTAGCTTGCTAGCTTTAGAATGTCGTTTAATATTTATTTGTTTGTATTATGCTGGTATGTCAATTCATTTTGCTTAAATATAACAGTAGACTATCCATTCTGATTCTAGTGTGGATTAACCATATAGATTGTGGTCTGATAAATAGAAAACGGGAAGGGAGGAAACGATGATTTATGTGAAACATGGCAACAAGAGTGATTAAATGACATTGATAGTAATTTTGCGAAACTTGGAAAAAAGACATTTTAGTAAAAGTAGTTTCTCTAACACATTTTAGATGTGCGTTCACATATTTAAGTATAATGTTTACGTATTTGAGTATCATGTTCACGTAGTTTAGATGTGTGTTCACATATTTGAGTATAATGTTCACGTATTTGAGTATCATGTTCACGTATTTGAGATGTGCGTTCACATATTTAAGTATAATGTTCACGTATTTGAGTATCATGTTCACGTATTTTATATGTGCGTTCACATATGAAGAAGTTGTGTTCACGTATTTGATTAACATGTTCACGTATTTTAGACGTACGTTCACATATGAAGAAATTGTGTTCACGTATTTGATTAACATGTTCATGTACTTTAGACATATGTTCATATATTTGAGTATAATGTTCACGTATTTGAGTATCATGTTCACGTATTTTATATGTGTGTTCACATATAAAGTTGTGTTCACGTATTTTAAATGTACGTTCACATATTTGAGTATAATGTTCACGTATCTGAGTAACATGTTCACGTATTTTAGACGTATGTTCACATATGAAGAAGTTGTGTTCACGTATTTAATTAACATGTTCATGTATTTTAGACGTACGTTCATATATTTGAGTATAATGTTCACATGTTTGAGTATCATGTTCACATATTTTAGATGTGTGTTCACATATAAAGTTGTGTTCACGTATTTTAGACGTACGTTCACATATTTGAGTATAATGTTCACGTATTTGAGTATCATGTTCACGTATCTGAGTATCATGTTCACGTATGAAGAAGTTGTGTTTAACATGTTCACGTATTTTAGACGTACGTTCACATATCTGAGTATAATGTTCACGTATCTAAGTATCATGTTCACGTATTTTAGATGCGCGTTCACATATGAAGAGGTTGTGTTCACGTATTTGATTAGCATGTTCACGTATTTTAGACGTATGTTCACATATGAAGTACTTGTGTTCACGTATTTTACATGTATGTTCGCATTAATTTTGTCAAATTCTCGCACACATACATGTAAAACTTTCGAATTTGCACAAATATAAAGCATGATCTCTCACTATATATATAAAATTATAAAATGACAAGTTGGGCTATAATGAAAACAAATGCAACAAGCTGCATTTATAAGTTAATTCGATGGAGATAACAAGTAGAGATAGAACAAAATTCTATATCTTTTCTAGCAGATTCACAAGTAGAGATATGGGCTCAAAAGAAAAAAAAAACAAGTAGAGGCAGAACAAAATTCTATATCTTTTCTAGCAGATTCACAAGTGGGATATCATCATATCAAGTATATACTTGACTAAAGGCTTGAAATGTGTCTCAGTTGCTCCAAAACATGCTTTTCACGTGTCAGCAGCTTAGCCAATCCTTGCAACAAGTACTCTAAATTAGTCATATACAAGACAGCAATGAACTGCAAATGTTCCCACTTACTGAATTGTACTCACCATTTACATTATCACGACAATTTCGTGGCGACCAACGTGCAGATCAGTTTCCCAGGAAAGATTGAATTTACGAGCTTTTTCTAAAGCCTCATCAGCCATGGTACAACCAACCAACATTTGTTCCTTGGAAGCTTGCTCATCTTCCTCTCTAGAACAACCCCTGCAAGAGCAAAGTGTAGAGCAAGTTCCTACATCAAAAAACAGACAAACAAACTGGTAGAAGAGCAATAAGACCTCAAAGACTAACATCTAACCTGTCACAGATTGACCAGATAAAGCAGCAAGAGCTACATATATGTTTTTTTGGATCTTCAGGCTGAAAATCGAACACCATAGCTTGCAAAAATTTACACTCGACCTAATACATTGTCCATACTACCAGAATGTCTTCACAACTCATGGAATTATAATTTGTGGCCTCTTTTCCGCAATTAGGTTTTTCAAAGCATGCTATCCCAATTCATGATTAGGGAAAACTCCCAAATACACGCACGTATTCAATTCAATTCAAATTGGCTGATGAAACACAATAGCATCTAATTCAACAATCACTATCACTTTGTCCTCAGTGGCAACGCACTCTCCGGACCCGTCCCGGCCTCCATCTCCAACATCTATCGCCTCTCCGACCTCGACCTCTCCCTCAACCGGATCTCCGGCCCCTTGCTCGTTGATGTCGGAGTCGCTGAGGGCTTTGAGTCGCCAGTTGATGTCGGAGTCGTCAAAATCGTCCACGAACGAGTTGAAGAAATCGCAATCGACGAGCTTGTTGGAGCCGAGAGGGTGAAAGCTCTTGCCGAAGAACTCGAGAGGCTCGAGATCGTCGTCGACATCCATGGCGAGGACAGATCCAAGCTCAGATCAGAAATTTAGAACGTGACCGAAGAAGATTGGGTACAAATTTAGAGCACACAAAATTACTATTTTGCCCCCGCGCCCTTAAAAAATAAAAGGAGAATATCTTCTTATCCTGACCGTTCGTATACTCGATCTAAGGGCTGATGTTTGCTCGTAGTTTGTAGGTTAATATTTGTTTTTATTTGAACCAAATCCTATATATGAAATGAAAGTTTAAGAGATGTTATGGCAATTAAGAACAAAAATTAAAAAAGAGACAACCAAGATTATCCGCAACGGAAATATACATATGATATTGTCAAGCCGTGTAAATTGAAATTGGAGAGAGAGATGATATGACAATAATATATATGAATATATATATAGGCCTAAAACATATATAGACACCTGAACTTGTGCGTTTTAGTCATTTAGACACCCGACCTTTAAACCTCCGGCGTCCTCCTCTCCGCCTGGAGCTTCGACCCCCAAACCCACTGCAACTGGTTCGGCGTACCCTGTTCCCCTCCGGCAACAACTCCGACCCCAGAGTCACCTCCATCTCCCTCCCCAAATCCCACCTCCATGGTTCCATCTCCCCCGACCTCGGATTCCTCGACCAACTCCGATCCCTCAATCTCTCCTCCAACTCCAACCCGACTTCTTCCGCCGCCCAAGCCACTGCACCAGTCTGCGCTGGCACAACCACGCTGTCCGACCAACATCCACCCCTTTACAGCTTCAGCGATCACTATAACAGCAGATCCGGAAACCACTCTCCCTTGACCAATAAGTTTGTAAAATTCCGATGTTCCAAATTCGACATAGATTTTCTAGGTTTAATTGCATTTGAAATCTAACTGTTGCTATTATTTATCCTTCAATTTAGTTTTAATTATTAAAAATTAACATTAGCTACACCATGTACTGGCAAATTAATGTTTGAGAAGAAACGAAAATTGGGACAAGAAGAAGAATGGGTACAACAAGAATAATGTGAGAAGAAACAAGAAGAAGAAGAATGGGGATAGAAGAAAATAAGAGAAGAAACGAAACATGGGGACGAGAAGAAGAAGAATAAAAAAGATCAACAACAACAACAATTTCCCAGGAAAATCCCGCAAAAGCAGGATCTGGGGGGTCAGGATGGCCGACGACGAAGGCTCAAGAACAGAAACTCGCAGTCGCAGAGATGAGGATGCTCAGATGGATGTGTGGGCACACGAGGATGGACAGGATTCGAAATGAAGAGATCAGAGGTGCGATTCAAAGTGTCTCACTCTCTTAACAGAGGGTTAACTACACGCACAGTGCCATGTCATATGTAAGGTGTTTAATCAATAAGGTTTGTCAAGTTTAAGTGTTCAATGGGTCCGATTCAAAGGTCGGGTGTCCAAATGACTAAAACGCACAAGTTCAGGTGTCTGAGTATGTTTTAAGCCTATATATATATATATATATATGATATTGTCCAAGCCTTGTAAAATGAAATTGGTATGTGAGAGAGAAAGATTATCTGCAACGGAAATACACATATGATATTTTCAGTACATTAGGAAAAAAGGTTATTCATAACGGTACGATCTTAGCCTTAATCGTTGAATCAAATATCTAAATACTTTTTAAGTATCTTTTTATAGCGTGTCTGACATGACATAAATTATATCTTTTCAAATATCTCTTATTCGAATATCTTTATATCTTCTTGGAATATCTATTTCACTGACTTCAATTAATATTGGTTGTCTGTCATTACAAACGTACCAAAAGTAAAATTAAGGAATAATAATGAGATTTAAGATACTTTAAGGACATGGCAATTCTCAATAGCTATTCCACACAATGTGATTTGTTTCTCTCATTTCCCCAAAAATTAGAAGAGAGAGAGAGAGATGATATGGCAACAATATATATGAATATATATATATATATGATATTGTCAAGCCTTTTAAAATGAAATTGGTATGAGAGAGAGAGAGAGAGAGAGAGAGAGATCTGCAACGGAAATATACATATGATATTTTCACTCGATTAGTACATTAGGGAAAAGGGTTATCCAGAACGGTACGATCTTATCCTTAACCGCTGAATCAAATATCTAAATACTTTTTAAGTATCTTTTTATAACGTGTCTAACATGACATAAATTATATCTTTTCAAATATCTCTTATTCGAATATCTTTATATCTTATTGGAATATCTATTTCACTAACTTCGATTAATATTGGTCGTCCGTCATTACAGATGTACCAAAAGTAAAATTAAGGAATAATAATGAGATTTAAGATACTGTAACGACATGGCAATTCTCAACAACAATTTCATACAATGTGGTTTGTTTCTCTCATTCCCCAAAAATTGAGAGAGAGAGAGAGATGATATGGCAATAATATATATGAATATGTGATATTGTCAAGCCTTGTAAAATGAAATTGGTATGAGAGAGAGATTATCCGCAACAGATATATACATATGATAGTTTGACTCGATTAGTACATTAGGGAAAAAGCTTATTCAAAACGATGATCTTAGCCTTAATCGTTGAATCAAATATCCAAATACCTTTTAAATATCTTTTTATAATGTGTCTGACACAACATAAATTGTATCTTTTCAAATATCTCTTATTCGAATATCTTTATATCTTCTTAGAATATCTATTTCATTGACTTTAATTAATATATTGGTTGTCTGTCATTACAGACGTACCGAAAGAAAAAATAAGGAATAATAATGAGATTTAAGAGCTTTAAGGACATGACAATTCTCAGTAGCAATTCCATACAATGTGATTTGTTTCTTTCATTTTCTCAGAAAGAGACAGAGAGATGATATATGGCAATAATATATATGAATATATGATATTGTCAAGCCGTGTAAAATGAAATTGGTATGTGATACACAATGGATAAACAAGTGACAAAAATCGCAAAGAGACAACAATATGTGCAATTCATCACTACATACAGTGTGTAGTTAAGATAAGGAGGAAATCGGAATTTGATTTTGAGTTGTAGGCTTACAACATTACCTCTCAATATAGGAGTACTTCATTATACAATCATCATTGATTTCCATTCGGCAATAGCTCGAAGAATTAGGCAATTGTTTCAACCCTTGAATTAACCTTGTGTTCGATCGTTCAACGGCTCTATATATAGTTTCATATTGAGGTCCAAGATAGAGAAGCCGATTGCAACAACCTACAAATAGAAGCGTTGATTATGAAGCGAGCAAGTACGTACGTACGAGTCTACATTATCCTCATCAACACACATGAATTCATCCTCGGAATTGTGTTCCTCTTTCCGATCATCATCCCGCGCCAAGTCCGATCTGGATTAACCCTTCGCCGTCGGCGGATTCCGCTGATCACCCCAGGCACACTATCTACATATATATACGTACGTACTAAGTGTATACATTTGTGATCACTAGATCAGTTTGTTTAGCTTTGTAATTCATAATTATTATAACACGTATATAGCCATATTCTTTGTATATACATACTTGGTTTTTTGCCCCCCTAGTAATTTAAGCTCTTTTATAAACTACGTACTGAACATAATTTCAATAAGGTTCAGACACGTACGTTATATATGTGCATGTCTACTATGATGACACGTACAAATTTAAGTATTGAAAGTATGCCTAGAAGAAGAGAGGTTTAAAAATTTTGAGGAATTATATATGGGCGAATGTAACGGCTTCAATTTTGATTAAAATGATACGACAAGAGTCACCTCACTGATATGCTCACTTCGCCAAACTTCATCCCTTCATTTTTCTCCCATCCAAATCTTAGATACAATGCACGTTGAATTCATTTTTCTCTATATATAGAGAGAGAATGAATTCAATTATCACTTTAGGTACGTTATCATGTTAGACTTCGGTCTAAGTATTTTAATCAAGTACATTTTATTTTGGTGTCGATCATACAGTCTTATGAAATAAAATTTATATATATATATATATATATTCATGTCTACTAAATTAATAACAGTTATATTCAATTATCACTTTACAGAAATTTGCTCATATGTAGAGTAAGAAATTCCAACCGTAAGATCTCAATTGAGATAACCATGAAATAAGAAACGTAAAAAAAGTAATAGCCTTCTGTTGTGAAATATCGTGCTGATGCAATCAGATAAAAGAACAAATTCTAATTTTAAATTATATAGTACTCCAAACTACTGCTGGCATGTACTTTTTTGCTGACATCTGCTAATTGACCTGAGAAATATAATCTGCTAATTGACATGAAACCTGAGAAATATAATCCGCTAATAGGCTTGGATCCCTTGAATTCCCGATGTGGGATTCACAATCTGATGCCCAATGCCGAACCATCGGCTCTGATACCACTTGTTATGGGGAGACAACCAGAATGGGCCTCAGCCAACAAGCCCAACACATAACCCGACAGGGTTCCTTCATAAAACCAATTGACAATAGGAGGAGTAGCCCATCTATTTATATGTTAGGCTTGGATCCCTTGAATTCCCGATGTGGGATTCACAATTGACCCAAAACACATAATTAAACGACGATAAGAGAAAGGGAGAAAAATATCAGATTAACACAAGAATCAGATGCCCTAATCGATACAGAGTAATTAACTATAATATATTATTCTGTGTATATAATATATATACATGCATGTATAGTATATTACATAAAATTATTGAAATTATTAATGCATCATGTAACTCATCTATAGGATAGTCTTTTTTTTTTTTTTTGCCATCATCATATTCATATACTATATGCTTACTTTCTGTTTATCTAGCCAGATTCACTACAATATTTACATAAAACAAGTAAAAATGATCAATTAATAAACATTATTCAAAGCCAACTTCAAAGGGTCTATTCTTCGATTCTTCCTCTTGTCACATCTTCTACTTGTTGATCATCTTAATTCATTCATGATAGTCCCAAAAGGAGTCCAAGTCACCTGGCCGGCCAGGCATAGAACCCGAAGGACCCCCTTGACCGACGAACGGGTCCCCACCCATGTCGTAGCTTGACACACCAGATGAAGCCTCAGGATTAAGCTCACTAGAGAAGCCTGCAGTATCCTGTGACAAACCAGCATTAACAAATGGGTATTGTGCGTTCGGGTCAAACGGGTCGGTTTGTGGTTGGAAAACCGGATACCCGGTTTCGTTTCCAGGGTAGTAGCCGTTCGGGTTGAGAGCCGGGTTTTGACCCGAATAGGGGGTGGAGAAGCAGGGCACATTGGATGAGCTTACTCCGGTGAAACTGGCTTGATCATTAATGTATGTTGAGGATGGATCATTCAATGCAGAGAATGAGCTTTTCTTTTCAGCTGAGTTTTTGTGGAAAACCCTGCAGATTACCCATTCATTCTGCCACCAAAAAAAAAAAATCAAATCTTTAAGACATATTACATGTAAGCATATGAATGGTGAGAAGGTTTAATTAGAAGAAAAGATACTAACATTGGATGAGGAGAGGTTTTGAGGAGGGAACAATCTGAATTCATGCATGATCCAGTTGGTTTTTACACCTCTTGGAGCCCTTCCTATGTAAAAAACCAAGGTTTTCTTCATGCCCACAAGAGATGTGGCCTTGTAAATCTCCTTGTCTTTGCCTGTGGCTTTCCAGTATCCAGCAAGTGTTGCCCTATTTGTCCTCTGACCAGTTGGGTATTTTCTGTCCCTTAGACTGAAGAAATACCATTCATTTTCTTCCATATTCGCCACCTCTGAAGTTTTATAAAAGAAAATTAGCGAAAGAGGAATTTTCGATTCATGGCGAAAAAATGATAATAAAAAAGGGATGATTTGTAAACATGAGTAAAGGATTGTTTGGATTGCATAAAGAATGACAATATCTTTTTCTATTATAATACGGGATTTAATGCGAAAAATCATGTACTATAATGGCATTTTATGGAAAATATTCGATCTAAGCTGTTAAGACGCAAGCGTACCTGTGTGCGCGAGTAGGAAAAAAATGTGCGTAGAAAGATTGAAGGCTAACATATCCAAAGATAAAAATGAGTTCTTACTTGGTAATTCCCACGGCTCACACTTGTTGAAATCGGCCTCTCCAATGGCAGTCGCGGAGAAGTTGACATCAAGAGTTTTTGAGGACAGATAGTGAGAGACGAGCTCTTCGTCTGTGGGGTGGAATCGGAAACCAGGAGGTAAATTGAGCAGTTCTTGATCACCATAAACAGTAATACCAGGATTTTCCATTTGAAGTTTTATGTGTTTGTATGTAGAAACTGAGGAAGTTTGAGGGAAAGTATACTAGAATTGTAAGAGAAAATTGAGATGGGAAATGGTTTTATACATACAAACTTCAAAAGAAGGATAAGTTGGTCCATTAAATAGTGGTCTCTTGTGAGAGAGAGGGGAAAAGATTGAGAGGGAGAGACGTGGGATGGAAGGAAAGCTAAGCGCTAAGATTCAATTGTTTTTCCTTATTTTCTTACTTTTTTCCTAAATTTATAATATTTTTTTAATAAATTATAAGATGCATGTTCGGATAAGAAGAATGGAAAACGTGTTTTGTCCTAGGAGTAGTCATCTTGTACAAGAAATTTTCATCCTTAATGCAATGGATTTTTGACAAATGTAAAAAGTAAATTCATATAACAGGGTGCGTCTGCAGCTGGTATCGCAGTTTATCTACAAAGTGCGAAGTTTCTTTTTCTTCAACAATGTGATCAATAAATGAAAATCCTAGTTGGTGCATCTTAGTTAATTAATGGTAGTTTAGTTAGTGTTCAAGATATTTTGCATGTTGGTGTTATAAGATCTTATGTTAGTTTGTTCTTTAATCAAATTTTCGGTTGATCAGGAAGGGGTCTTTATGCTCCTTAAACTTGGTTCAAATGGACTCATCCGGGTACGAATTTTGCATGACTCGACTCACTTGATGTCAAGTAAGAACCGTATGGAGGCTAGGTCGTAGGAGTTAATAGGAAGACAACGAAACATAGCTCCAAAAAGCGGTTCCAAGTCAGCTATATTTCATATAGCGAAAATGTGATCTTGTTAATATTAATGTTAATTTGAGTGTTTTAAGAGTCAAAAACTATTAATTTATGAGTAGAGAAATTGAATTTGACGACCAAACCGAAATATATTCTAACAATAGAAAATAATAGGTGTAGATGGTAGAAAACGTGAACGAGGATGTAGTGATCGGTTTCTAATTTAGAAAGCTTTATGAGCTCAACTTAAGCATTGACACATGTCCATTGAAAGGGGGGTATGGTAACATAAGTGTGATAATGCAACCACAACTGTATAAGCTCAAACAAGGAACTTCATGTATGTAACTTGAACCACAAGATTTTTATGATGGGCAAGAGTATTATAGTTGAGCTAATCTTTTTGGGCATTTATTAGTGCCTTGTGTTTATCTAGTAACCAAATGAAAATCACCAAACACGAAACTCTAATGTCCACTATCACGACTATTTTTTAGGAAATTAACATAATAAAATTTAACGATTAATTTTAAAATAAAATTTAACGATTAATTTTAAAAAAAAATTATATGTATAATTTTGGAATTAATGCACTAAATAATGGATTTCAATGAATTTGAATTGATTCAAAATTTACAGGTTTGATTAGTACATTAGGGAAAAAGGTTATTCGAAATGGTGATCTTAGCCTTAATCGTTGAATAAAAAATCCAGATACTTTTTAAATATCTTTTTATAGCGTGTCTGACATGACATAAATTATATCTTTTCAAATATCTCTTATTCGAATGTCTTTATATCTTCTTCGGATATCTATTTCATTGACTTCAATTAATATTGGTCGTCTGTACAGACGCACCGAAAGATAAATTAAGGAATAATAATGAGATTTAAGATACTTCAGGGACATGGCAATTCTCAATAGCAATTCCATACAAAATGTGATTTGTTTCTCGCATTTCTCTTTTCTATTCCGGATCTCTTGAATCCAAATTGAGATTGTGTTTTTATCTAGAAAAGTTGAACAGATTACCAATAAATAAAATCGGCGCGGTTTAATTGCTTGGCTTAAAGCTGGTTTAAATTGTCTCAACTCCGCTTCAACATTATTTTACGTGGGGCTTAATGAATTGATCAAAAATCAATGAAATAAGTATTTTTACTCTCATTTTAGGTCGGTCCAAACTTATACGAAATCTGAATTGACCTCTACATTTTAATTCTCTATGCTCATATTCACCTATATGCGAGATAATCAAATTAAAGTTCGACTAAACTGACCTGATTGACACGTGAAATAACTAAATAAATCATAAATTAATCCATGGTGTACTTATAATTAACAAAATTAATCAGCGGTTGCTTAATCACCGGATCGGTTCACGGCCAAGGCCCCAACGCGCCATGCTGAATTGGCAAAACATCGTCCGTATGCGGGTATGAGGAGGGCATCCACTTGGCAGCTCATGATTGGCTGCAAGTCTAGGAAAGAATAATACATTACGTACGCGGTTGAATGTGGATCATCATTATCAATCAATCCATAAAAAACATGCAAGAAGAGCATGTTTGAATTTTTTTGATTTTCAAAATCATGCAAAGAAAATGACAAACCTAATGTTGCTTGGTAATATCCCAAGTCTGTTACATAAACAATTACATAATGACTAGTATCTTCGATCGCATACATATTTCTTCATCGTTATCATATCATATTGATTCCACAACCATGAACTCATGATAATTAATCTGAATATTATCTTACTTTGCTCAACTTAAAGAGAATATTACTCTACGTACGTATCATTACATAATTACCAAGACTAGAGGAAAATAACAAGGAGTAACACTAAAGATTCATACTAGCTAAATGAAGGTTCTATATTTTTTTTTGGGAAAAATGACTAAAACAAATATCAACTATCAATTTTCAACCAAAAATAATCTCAAGTTTGAGAATCATCACCAACGATACAAACTATCACAGTATCAACCAATTAAAAATGATCCGAAATCATTTATCGACAAGTTTTCCGTTGGAATAGATGATATGACGATCGAAAACATTTCAACCAAGTGTAAATTTTAAGTTGTTATGTCAGATCTGGATTCCCGCGTCATCAATTCCACTGGAAAATTTGTCGAAAAAGGTTTTTGAATCATTTTTGGTTAAATTCGTGATAATTCATATTATTGGTGATGATTTTCAAACTTGAGATTATTTTTAGTTGAAATTCGATACTTGATTATTTTAAGTCATTTAACCTTTAATTTTTTTTGGTAAAAAAAAAATGAAGGTTCTATATTAAATGCTCTATAGGTAGCCAAGTACATAAGTGCACTTATAGTGTTTAGAATATAAACTTCAGAAATAAAAAATAAAAAACCATAAATGTCAAATTTATAATAAAAAAATGTCCATGCATGACCGTCCGTCCTTGATCCAACGATTGACAAATGATTTTGATTTTAATATACATGTAATACTATTAACCAATCATGGATATACACGTGATCAGTTTGAGTCGTATGGTCTATGAAAGAGTTTCTTAAAAACAAAATCAATTGCCATTTCTAGCCATAAACCATAGGATTAAGGGATCATATTTATTTTCTGATAGCATATCTTAAACGTTTCTTATGCCGTCTTTTTCAACAGTAATCTGAACATGCATGTTGCATATCACTACGTAGAATCATTAAACATTACAACCAAACTATAAAGTTACTTTAAGCTCTATAATGAAGGTGGGGTACTTTCGACCAAAAAAAAAATGAAGGTGGGGTACTCAGTACTCATCAAATATTGATATCAGTTATACCAGCTTCTCTCCTCAAAACTAGCAAGTAAAACATACCAACTTCAATCCTCTGAGGAAGATGAACACCTGTGGCAGGCAAAGAAGACCTACAATTACTATGCAACACTTCATAGAAGCCAAGCATTAGTCTATCAAACCACTCACAACTCTCTCCTATGTAAAACCTTGTCTTTCCCCTTACATGCACAACATCCACATTCTTAGCCTCCTCCAAAACCGTAACCTCCTCTTGGAACTCTGGCGAGTCCTCACTCGGGTAATTCTCCAGGTGGTCTAGGAGAGAACGCGTCACTTGGTTAACAAAATCACGGCCTTCAAGCTGAAGGGAGTCGCAGTAGTACCCGTACTGAATCACACACCCGTAGATTCCTTTTATACCGAGCTGCTTGACCAGGATTCGCTCGTTCGGGGCAACTTTAGGAACTAGTATATACCTCAGACTGGTGAAAACAATTACTCTGTGGAGTGATTTTACGTTCTTGATGTAGTGACCGAGGATTGGAGTTAACCCGTCTTGGATGTTGGTGTAGAACAAGTAGAGACCGGGCACCCGTTGGACATGGGGATCTGATAGAAGCTCCTTGAGCTTCTCAATGCTGATTCTGTGGGTCAGTTCATACTTTAACTTTCTCTGTCTCCCATAAAACCAACCAAACATGATGAATGCAAGGGTTAGGGAAATTGCAAAAGGGATCCATCCACCTTCTAGGAGTTTGCTTAAAGCAACACTCACATAAACTCCTTCCATTACGAGGAACGTGAGGGAGAAGAGGACGACTAGTATAATTGGCGTTCTCCAGATAGTTGTCATCACAAGAGTGAGAAGGAGAGTGGTTATGAGCATCACCAGAGTTACAACAACACCAAAGGCATTTCCAATATCTTTGCCATCTCCAAAGATAAGTATGACAGCCACACAGAGGATCATTAGTATATAGTTTACTTTAGGAGAGTCCCTGCCTTCTTTGCTAGGGGAAGTGTGAATGACCTTCACACGAGGGAAGTAGTCCAATACAACCAATTGCTTGATGACGGAGAAGGTGGAAGATATCAGAGATTGCCTTCATACGTTTAGCCCTGAACTAGATATGACCCCGGGCCTTGCCCGGGAACTTTTCAAATAAAATTCAAAACATATTAATTTACAAAAGATAAAGTTATTACAAATTAAATACATAATTTGTTTGAATCCGATAAGTATTGTGAAAGTTGTAACACTTTGAATCGGTTAATTTGTTAGTTTTAGTGACATAAATGATGTAGTTCTAGATAATTGGTTTGTTCAATGATGGAAGTTTGCAAGGAACGGGAGTGTTATAGCAAGACATACATTCGAGTCATGCATTTATAAAAATTATATATACAAAGACTAATTAAATATTTCATTTATTACAATATATATTGTTGCTGCAATAATATTAGGATAAATGGAACGGGAGTGTTGTAACAAGACATTCAGGGCATGCATTTACAACAATTACAAAACCAACCCCATTAATATGACAGACCACTACACAATTGCATGCATATATATATATGGATCGAGTGTGAGAGATAGCATCAACGTGTGAACCTAGTATAAGAATCAATTATTATAAATAGGATATATTAGAAAAAACTAATTGACAAAACTGCCCTTAACTGCTTCAGGTTTAGAAGTATATATTGATTGGGAAATTGTGAACATGTCATAAAAAAATTTAAAATCCCAAGATTCAAGATTTATTAAACCTTTTCATTAGTAGTTGTTTATAATGTGGTTTTAGGATACATTATAAAAAAATCCATGAATTATTACCAAAACATTATCATGTATAATTGGACATTTTGATAAAAAAAATGTATAATTGGACATGATGTTGTCAACTAATTGTCATCTTGTGATGCGGAATTTCTAGATTTCCTAGATGGAATGCCGTCAATTCACAAGCCTTTTAAGTCTCTTGCGTGTTTATTTCCTTTCCCCTATATACAACTTTTCTTGTTGAATGCACAAGATGGTTATTGATTACATACAAAGGTGTTTTAGCAGAATACATGTTATAATGTCTTCTTCTTATAAGACATTTTGATACCAAATACTCTTTCTTCAAATTTATCCAAATTTTATGTTCTATCTGACCAGGAACGCTCTTATTCACTCTGAGATATGTCTTTTATCGAACAAGTCAAATGCATGGTTATATGCTTCTTTATAATTCTACTATCTTTATTGTGATTCTGATATAAAATAACTTTGTACATCGATTTAAATGGTACTACATTGGAATGTAGATTCATGCAACTCGACAAGCCGAATCAGGATTTTAATAACCGGCCGCATGTTTGTAGCTTAGTTGGTACTTGGGCGGCAGATTGTAGACAAGGACACAAGTTTGAGTCTGGACAGCTGCAGTGGGTCCTTGTGGGCATCAGAAATTGTTCCTCTTGTCTAGGGGGCAACTAAGTCACCATAATTTACCTCCTTTATGACGACCCTAAGCAGAATGGGTGGGGGTGCCAGGAATCTACGTAAAAACACCTTTTTATATACAAGGATTCTAATAACAATAACCGTGTGCACCAGAAAGCCTTGTTTCACTCTTTAGTGAAAAAGTAGTTTTTGGTTGAGAAGTGATGTTTTGAGTGAAAATTTTGTATTGAAAAACGTAAAACTGGAGATATTATTCACTATTGTCTTATAAATATGTATAGAGATATTTCTTTTTAATATTTATAATTTAGATAATACTCCGTATATTTTATTTATCAATCACAACCGACCCGCTCCTCTTTTCAATTCTATCTGACTCCGCCACTGCGCACACTCACATCAACCGTGAAACGTGCCTATATATGTCTTCCACTTTGCAACTGACCCCATTATCATGTATAATTGGACTCCTGATGAGTGCAATGGGTTTTCTTAAGGTGGAAATCCCTCAACTCACAATTACACTAAGTCACTTGCGTATTTCTTTTCCTTTTTCCTATATAGAACTTTCTTATCGAAGATACACAATGATTAATGATTACATACAAAGGTGGTTTAGCGGGATACATGTTATAATGTCTTATTTTTCTAAAGATATTTCGATATCAAATACTTCTTAGTCATGACAACTTATATTGTTGGTTAGAAGTCTATTCTTTCTTTAATTTTATCAAGATTATATGTTCTATCTCATCAAGGACGCTCTTATTCCCTATAAGTTATGTCTTTTGTCAAACAAGGTAGATGCATGGTTATATGCTTCTATATAATTCTACGATTTTTATTATGATTCCGATATAAATTAACATTGTACATCGATTTAAATGGTACTACGTTGGATTGAAGATTCATGCAACTCGACCAGTCGAATCAGGATTTTAATAACCAGCCCCATGGGCCTACCTCAGTTGGTACCCGGAGAGCATATTGTGGACAAGGACACAAACTCGAGTCCAGACAACCACGGTGGGTCCTTGTGAGTACCAGACACTATTCTACTTGTCTAGGGGGTTGTTGAGTCATCATGATATACCTCCTCTACGATAACCCTGGACAGGGTGCGATGGGGACGTCCGAAATGTGCCTAAAAACACCTTTTCATACACAAGGATTTTAATAACCGTGTAAACCTTCTAAGTATTTTAGCGGGTAAAGAAATCTCCATGCCAAAACGAAAAGACAATGACTAGATGATCCTTCTACCCAATTGCATGGGCCCATCACTAATGATTGCCCAAAGGCCCATTATACAGCATTTGAAAGTTAGAAGATCCATTGCCCGATTCTAAAACCTACAGTAATTTAAACACATGATCGTCTTATACTGTATGTTCCAATTGATGTTTTTTTTTTTTTTGCTATGTTAACTGATTAAGCAGTAAACGTATAGATCGGAATAGATCAGTATCTTGAGAGATCTCGATGGATCCATCAAAGGTTAAGATATAAAGATCGGAAGTAGCATGTATGCACATGGCACATGAAAGGTGTGTGTGTGGGTATGATGCTCATCATCATATGACAATTAAGAACTTTACAAGAGAAATTAAATGAGATCGAAATCAATTAATACAAGGGACCAAATTAATTAGGGCATGTCAAATTTTGTCAAAAACAGGATTCCACACAACTGTACAACTCTTTGTCAATTTGGGAGCTGGCCCGCATTATTCGCACATGACAACCCTTCGTGCTTTCCCACTCTCTCCCCATACATCACGTACTCATGCAAATTTGTTTTCATAAACAAATATCTTGATAAAAAAAGGGATTTAGGTTTTTATTTTTAACTAATTAGACTTAATTACAAAAAGTTGGAAGGAAGTCGAGCAACCAACTGCGCTCCAACACCCTTATTCAAAGTAAAACATAGCCTATGGAAAATAAAGGATCGAATATTCACACTAGAGGCATGACTCTAAGCAACTCGCGTGACCCTAGACAAAAAATCAAGAGTATCACTTCCCAATTCTCCAAAGGTGGAGAAAGCGAATGCAATAAAGCTGTATCCATTATCAGCGCATTTGGAAGCATACTTGCTCTCCTTTCTGGCGACAGCCTTAGCAACCGCAGCCCCAGGGACAAACGCGTCAACACCAATACCAGTGAATGGAGAAACACCAGTGACATCCAAACAAACGTTTTTACCTTTGTTTTTATCTAAACAAATTGACCAGATCACCATCAAAATTTTGGCTGTGCAAAACAATGCAACAACAATAACACTTACCGAGTGAATTCCGCAAGAGAAGGGTCTGGATTAAGATAGGAGAATCCAAAACTAGAAGGAATTTGCTCGAGAAAACTCAAAAGTCATGAAATAACCAGTTTCACAAAATAAAAGAGAAAAAAATAACTAAATATATAAATAAAAACAAACTCCAATTAACTGGATGTCTCGTTGTTTACCACTCTAATCTTGACCTCCCAACTCTTTATGTACTGAGTAAAGTTCACTGAAATCCTCAATCGTCCGATATCCTGTTTAATGTTGTTCATCCATTGTTTTTTCAATCGACCTCTACCTCTTCGATAGACCTCAAAGTCCAAACGCTCACAACCCCTGACCGTAATAAAAATACAATGCCTTATTATAAAGTATGGTAGAAGATTAAGAAACATAATGTTTTTAGTTATTATCTTAATAAAAAACAATTGATAAAGCACAAGAAGAATTAACCAGAAAACGCAGTTTAACTAGTATAAAATATGGACCGCGTTAAATGAAAGAAGAAGCAGCGAAACACTCCTCCGACACCGGACCCGTTCATTGACAGCTAGCTCCAATTCTCGCCTTCATCGGTGCATCAATTCTCTATTTATATAAATATTTCCTGTTCCATCTCTTCTGCAACTCTCCCTTTTCCGTTGAAATCCCTAGAAATCCCCAATCATCGTCTTCTTCCTCCTCCAAGAAATCAACCAAATCCGGAATACAGTCTGACTACTCAGTTTCCTATGGCGGCGCTCTTTCAATCGAATCGCCTATAGAGTCATAGACAGAGAGAGTAAGCCCTAATTCTGCCAGACCAAAAAGTCAGCAAAAATCAAAATCGAAGTCAACTTCACCGGAAACCAGTAAGAATGGGCGGAAGCAGAGGCGGCGGGCGAGGCGGAGCGCTCCTCGGAGGCGGCGGGGGGCGGCAGAAGCTCCAGAAAACCTTCAACAACATCAAAATCACAGTCCTCTGCGGACTCATCACCATCCTCGTCCTCAGAGGGACCGTCGGAATCGGCGGGCTCTCCTCCTCCGCCGCCGACGCCGAACAACGCGCAATCATCGAGGAAACCAACCGGATCCTCGCCGAGATCCGCTCCGATAAGGATCCAACGGATCCGGACGACAACGACTCCTCCCAATTCTTCAGCCCTAACTCCACCTACTCCCTCGGCCCCAAGATCTCCGATTGGGACCACCAGCGCCGCGATTGGCTCGCTCAAAACCCTAATTTCCCGTCCACGCTCAATAACAAGCCTCGGATCCTCCTCGTGACCGGATCGCCTCCTGGACCATGCGATAACCCGATCGGCGACCATTATCTCCTCAAAGGCGCGAAAAACAAGATCGATTACTGTCGCCTCCACGGGATCGAGATCGTCTACAATCTCGCGCATCTGGAGAAGGAGCTCGCCGGATATTGGGCGAAGCTGCCTCTCATCAGGAAGCTGATGTTATCCCACCCCGAGATCGAGTGGATTTGGTGGATGGATTCCGACGCCATGTTTACCGACATGACGTTCGAGATCCCGCTGAGTAAGTACAAGGACCACAATCTGGTGATCCATGGCTATCCGGATTTGCTGTTCGATCAGAAGAGCTGGATAGCGCTCAACACCGGGAGCTTTCTGTTCAGAAACTGTCAGTGGTCGTTGGATCTGCTTGATATTTGGGCTCCCATGGGCCCGAGAGGGCCCGTAAGAGAGGAGGCCGGGAAGGTCCTGACCGCTTATTTGAAGGGGCGGCCTGCGTTCGAGGCTGATGATCAGTCCGCGTTGATTTATTTGCTGGTGTCCAAGAAGGAGGAGTTGATGAACAAAGTGTTTGTGGAGAACTCTTACTATCTTCATGGATACTGGCTTGGGTTGGTGGATAAGTATGAGGAGTTGATGCAGAAGTATCATCCCGGATTGGGCGATGAGCGATGGCCGTTCGTTACGCATTTTGTTGGGTGTAAGCCTTGTGGAAGCTATGGTGATTATCCGGTTGAGAAGTGCTTGAGGAGTATGGAGAGAGCGTTTAATTTTGCTGATAATCAGGTGATTAAGCTGTATGGGTTTAGGCACAGAGGGTTGTTGAGCCCCAAGATTAAGAGGATTAGGAACGAGACGGCGAGTCCGTTGGAGTACGTCGATAAGCTTGACATTCGTCGGCATGTCGCCGTTGGTGGTGATGGATCCGAGAGGTAGTTATGCATTGTGTTGTGTGTGTATGCAACAGCTGCTCAATAGGGGGGTTCATTTTTTTGTTCTTGTTGTAAGGTTTATAGTGATTTAAGTTGGTTCAAATGGGGTTTACTATGGAAACAGAGGAAAGCTTGTTCAAGTTAATCCTGATTCATTTACTTTTTTCTTTTTATTCTTGATTGTTCAACTTGTGTAAGGAGAAGAAGAAGAATGAATACACTCATGATGATAAGTTTATACAGCTTCATCTTTTGTCTCTGTGTTGGATTGGTGTTACAAGCAGACTCATCATCACTTCATCAGTTCTTGGGAACTTTACTAATCACTTCCATAAGAGACTTGTGTATCAGTGTATGGTTTGCTGGATTGGGCCTAGCGTAGCTGCAAATAATTGGGCCAAACGGCCCAGATTCGGATGGCACACTCTTAGCCCAAATCTATTGCAGAGCCATTACTTAATTAATGCTACAAGGCAAATAGGCAACTCAATCATATTCAAACAATCAAACACCACTACACCAGGAAAACTATCTTCACTCGTGACGGAAATTGGACATTTAGGTCTTAAATGACAATTTGTCCATTTAGCTATTGTAGTATTTTCTTTAGACAATTTTTGCTTTTATAATACCTATTTGGCCAAATATGTTTTCTAAATACCTAGTGTCCAAAAATGGTAATTTTTAATACCAATTTGGCGGTAAAGAAACGGCAACAACCTCATTGAAGTTTTCAATTAAACTACTCCAATTTTCAAAGTCTGCCCTCTCGACCCATTCTCTGCTAAAATCCTCAAATCCCCCACCAAACCTAACCAATCTGAAAACTTGTATCGAGTTAACCAGAAAAGGGGGGAAAAGATGGGATCTTTCGATCTGGAGGAGCAATTCGCCTTCTATGGTGCGTACCATAGCAACCCGATCAATATCTTCATCCACATGGTGTTCGTATGGCCGATCCTCTTCACTTTCCTCGTCCTATTCTACTTCTTGCCCTTCCATTTCGGACTCCTTATCACAGCCATGTATGCCCTCTTCTATGTCAAATGGGATAAGAAGGCTGGCTCCCTAGCCGCTCTTATGTGCTTCCTCTGCTGGTTTGGCGCTTCCGCCCTTGCTACTCGTCTCGGCTTTTCTGTTGCTTGGAAGGTAAAATTATACATCTGCTGTTGAATTTACTTCAACTCAATTTTAGTTGGTTTTGTCTAAAAGCTTTACCATCCTGCTTGTTTTGTGCAGTTTGTTTTGGCATCCCAGCTGATTTGTTGGGCTTTTCAGTTCCTTGGCCATGGAGTGTTTGAGGTAAACACTAGTCTTACATCCTATGCAAATTCCGAAGTCTCAGTATGTTGCAAGGTTATATGTTATGGTTGAAAATCGCAGAAACGGGCACCGGCTTTTCTGGACAATCTGTCTCAAGCTGCTCTGATGGCTCCATTCTTTGTGCTGCTTGAGGTATGCTCTCAGAGTCTCAGCAAATAGCTACCCCTATACGCATACAAATCGCTTAGTTTCTTCCAACAAAAAGGCGTCGAAATTTGAAACATATGATTTACAATAGAGGGCTTGACTACAATGCTCTAAAAATCCCTTCTAGGCCCCCCGCCTAGGCGTTAGCCGGTCCTCGTCCACCTAGGCGGTGCCTAGGTATTCGTCTGGGCCGCCTTGGCAACCGGTTAGGCTGTCTAGATGCTAGGCGGTCCATCTCCGTTTAGAAGTTGCCTAGCGTTTTTTAGAACATTGTTTGACTGTATGGATGTTGATTTTTGCATTTTCAGATGTTGGAGTCATTCTTCGGCTATGAACCGTACCCGGGATTCAGTGCAAACGTGAAGGCTAAGATTGAAGTTAACATCAAAGAGTGGCAAGAGTCGAAGCAAAAGAAGATGTCTTAACTCTCCGCGCTCACACTAGAACTGTAATAGTCACTGATGTATATGTTGTAGCTGTGCAAACTGGTTTGATACAACTCCTTTGAATCTCTGTATACTCCAGATTCAGTGACTGTTACCTTATATAAGAGTGCAAGCCATGTATTATAATATCTTACCTAATCAATATGAAGGCGTTGGTTGTTGAATCTTCTCTCTCAAGTGAGGCCTATATAACTTCTTTGTCTGTAAGTCAAAAGTACAAGGACCACAATCTGGTTATCCATGGCTATCCGGATTTGCTGTTCGATCAGAAGAGCTGGATCGCGCTCAACACTCGGAAGCTTCCTGTTCAGAAACTGCCAATGGTCGTTGGATCTGCTTGATATCTGGGCTCCCATGGGCCCGAGAGGGCCCGTCAGAGAGGAGGCCGGGAAGATTCTGACCGCTTATTTGAAGGGGAGGCCTGCGTTCGAAGCTGACGATCAGTCCGGGTTGATTTACTTGCTGGTGTCCAAGAAGGAGGAGCTGATGCCCAAAGTAAGAGGATTAGGAACGAGACGGCGAGCCCATTGGAGTACGTCGATCAGCTCGACATTCGTCGGCACGTAGCCGTTGCCCGTTGGTGGTGGTGGATCCGAGAGATAGGGAAGTGGGTTCGTTATGCATTGTGTTTATGCTACAGCTGCTCAATAGGGGGGTTCATTTTTTTTATTCTTGTTGTAAGGTTTATAGTGATTTAAGTTGGTGCAAATGGGGTCATTATGGAGACAGAGGAAAGCTTGTTCAAGTTAATCCTCATTCATTTTACTTTTTGTGTTTTTGATTGTTCAACTTGTATAAGGATAAAAAGAATGAATACTTATGATGATAAGTTTATACAACTTCATCCTTTTTTTTTTAACCGGTGAGAATTAGGACACCCTCCAATTACGGAGGACGCCCTAGAGCATTCTAACGGATGAGAACACGAAATTCTTTATGATCACTAATAACTTCTCCTGGGAGACTATGACCCCTTTTCGCAATTTTATCGGCCACAGTGTTACAGAGCCTAAACGTACGAACTCGAATCCTTGTAAGGATACGAGAATGTCAGATATAATTCTTTCAACTTTTCAAGGGCATTGTCTTGACCCCTGGGCTGCTTGGATGACCGTATAATTGTCACCTTCAATAACTAGTTTTCAAACATTCTTGTTAACAGCTTCTTGAATGCCATCTCGAAGCGCTAGTGCTTCTATTTTAAGGATTGAGATGTCGCCATATTTTCTAGCTATTATAGATAATCGGATTACCAAACCAATCTCTCAGAATTGAACCCGTCAACGTGCTTCCATTGGCAATTTTGACCCGTCAAAATTCAGTTTAGTAAATCCTTGATCTGGTTTCCGCCATTTTGTCATTTTCTTTTTCTCAAGATTACAGAGACTGTTTTTGGTTTTGACGTTGTCTTCCTCATCCTCTTTCCATCGTTTAGAACTTTCCCATGCTTGTAATTGGGTTCGTATATATAAGGTAAGATCTGGAATAAGGTCATTCGGTGCTTGTTGGAAGACCAATTTATTACGTTGGAACCAAATACTCCACCAGATCACTGCTTGTTCTAAGAATCCGTCCATCCCTAATTGTTGCCTAATTTCAAATAGAACCTGGCGTGGACTTTTATTTACCGGGTCATAGTTTCGAAGAGTTTGTTCTAGTTTAGGGTTTATATTCCTTGTTATTTTCAAAGTGTGTGGGCATCTTAGCTAAGAGGTGGTTCGAGTCTTCATATACGCAATTACACATCAAACAACCCTCAAGAGTTGATATATGGTTTTCACTAAGCTTTTCTTTTGTTGGTAGCCCGTTCATGTCAATCTTCCATAGAAAATTCTTTACTTGAGGGAAAGTATCCATAATACAGCCTCATCCTTTGTCTCTGTGTTGGATTGGTGTTATAACTTACAAGCAAACTCATCAGTTTTACTAATCACTTTCAGAAGAGACTATGCATGGTTTGTCAGATTGGGCCTAGAGTAGATGCAAGTATTTGGGTCATACGGCCCAGATTAATATGGCACACTCTTAGCCCAAATCTATTGCAGAGCCAGCTACAACTACAAGTCTACAACTCCTGCAAGGCAAATAGGCAATTCTCAATCGTATTCAAACGTTAGGAAACGGCAACACCCACCCCCATTGAAGTTTTCAATTAAACTAATCCAATTTTCAAGTCTCCTTCCCTAAGTTAACCATTCTCTGCCCAAAATCCCCAAAATCCCCAAATCCCCACCATACCTAAACAACCTGAAAACAAACTTGTTAGGGTTATCCAAAAAGGGGAAAAAAGATGGGATCTTTCGATCTGGAGGAGCAATTCGCCTTCTATGGTGCCTACCATAGCAATCCGATCAATATCTTCATCCACATGGTGTTCGTGTGGCCGATCCTCTTCACTTTCCTCGTCCTATTCTACTTCTTGCCCTTCCATTTCGGACTCCTTTCCACAGCCATGTATGCCATCTTCTATGTCACGTGGGATAAGAAGGCCGGCTCTCTAGCCGCTCTCATGTGCTTCCTCTGTTGGTTTGGCGCTTCCGCCCTAGCTATTCGTCTCGGCTTTTCTGTTGCTTGGAAGGTACACTTGTACTAACTGTTGAATTTACTTCAACTCAATTTTAGTTGGTTTTGGGCATCAGTGTTTATTTTTAGGTGATCTGAGTTTTCTCCGGATTTTGTTTGGTGTGTATTTGATTGATTCTTCAGAAAAAGAAAGGATTTTTTTTGACCTTTGTACCGAGTCTGTGACTTCCTTGTCGGAATTAGGAGTTTTATTGTACTAGCTACTGAGTTGAGGGCTCTATCTGTGGGTCTCACAATGTCCTTTTGTTCCCATCAATGGTGTTGAGTTAATTTCTTCATGTAGTATTTGATTTTTTTTGTTCAGTGGAGATACCTGATCAGTTTAACTTTGGATTGTTTTAGTGGAATTAACTTGCTTGTTAAGGGCTTCACTAATCCATATCTGTGATCTTTAATATCTAGTAGTAAAGCAAAACATATGTTTAACCTATGTTACACGGAATCGGGAATGGGGAAACGGAGCGATTTTTATGTTTTTAGAGTAAAAACAAGTTTCGGGGTTTGAGTTTCTAGGATTCCGTGTTTCCACAACGACACCATCTTGTTGGAGCTTCCCGGTATAAATCAAGCAAAGCTCTTTTTTTTTTTTTGCATTGATTGAGTTGCTGTGTTACATATTGCTTGCATGTTTAACTTCTCTCTTGGTCAATGTAGTTTGCAGCATCATGACTGATGGTTTCTATTCCTCTCTACCTTGTTTTTATTCATAGTGGTCTTCTTTGGATTTCTGCTTTGCATAAAGATGCAGAATAATATTCAAAAAAACAATGCTGTTTGAGAAACTAGCAGACGCCGTAATTAGAGACAGAAATTGCCTAGAGACTACAGATGAATATTACAGGACACTGATTGGATAATCTTACAGATAAATAATTTAGGTTTTTGTTTGAGACATGAAAACTTTGATACAAATAATGTTATCAAAAGTAGGTTCTTGTAGCTTTCAACCCAAATTAGGCTACAAACATTCCACAGAATGTGCTGGATTTAATGCATCCTTGTTTAAAGGCTTTACCATCCTGCTTGTTTTGTGCAGTTTGTTTTGGCATCCCAGCTGATTTGTTGGACTGGTCAGTTCGTTGGCCATGGAGTGTTTGAGGTAAACACTACTCTTACATCCTATGCAAATTCCGAAGTCGAGTTTATTGCAAGCTTATATGTTATGCTTGAAAATCGCAGAAACGGGCACCGGCTCTTCTGGACAATCTGTCTCAAGCTTTTCTAATGGCTCCATTCTTTGTGCTGCTTGAGGTATGCTCTCAGCAAATAGCTACCACTACACGCATTACACATCGCTTAGTTTCTTCCTACAAAAAGGCGTGGAAATTAGGAACATATGATTTAAAATAGA
This sequence comes from Polygonum aviculare, assembly GCA_934048045.1. Classification (NCBI taxonomy): domain Eukaryota; kingdom Viridiplantae; phylum Streptophyta; class Magnoliopsida; order Caryophyllales; family Polygonaceae; genus Polygonum; species Polygonum aviculare. Next base: position 2,993,837 of record OW204024.1, read on the forward strand.
GGGCTTGACTATATGGATGTTGATTTTTGCATTCTCAGATGCTGGAGTCATTCTTTGGCTACGAACCGTATCCGGGTTTCAGCGCAAACGTGAAAGCTAAGATCGAAGTTAATATCAAAAAGTGGCAAGACTCGAAGCAAAAAAAGATCTCTTAACCTTCCCGTGCTCCCACTTGACAGCTCTAGAACTGTATGTACATGTTGTATCTGTGAAAACTGGTTAAAAGAAACTCCTTTGAATCTGTATACTCCAGATGCAGTTGACTGTTAACTTAAATAAGAGTGCAAGCCATGTATTATGATCATCTTACCTTTCAATATGAAGGCTTTGGTTGTTGATGTTCTCTCTCAAGTGAGGCCTATATAACTTCTTTCTCTGTAAGTCTTTTCAAGCGTGCAAGCACAACCCGCCAGAAAGAACACCAATGGCGCCAACACTGAACATTGTGTGCAAACATATGTTTGTTTCAACATGGGGTTTGTCATTGAGTCATGGCCAGCTCTTAAAATTGTCACATGAAACAGAGATTTTGTTTTAATAATGAACACAGCTAAGTCTGCCTGTTTTTTCTGAAGTAACTGAAATGAGATCCGAACTATGAGCTGTTTCAGTTCAGATGTGTTAACAATTGTGCAGAGCAATGATGTCCCACACTATGCAGTCACTTCTAACACATCAGCTGCTGATCAATCTGAGCTGGCAACGTTATCCGGAAGGAGATTCAGTCTAGATTCCATGCTTAATCGCTAAATTTTAGTGGATAATAACTCCCTTTTTATAGCGATTTGGGAGATTAAAACTTGGGATAAATACAGTATACTTGTTCCTCGCCCCCTCTTTCTCCTTATCTTCAAACAGCAACAACTTCTGTTCTTAAACCTGATCTGTTCTTGAGCATTACTAATGGCAGTTTCAATGAAATCCGGTGTTCTTTTCTCTGGTTCATCAGCAACCAAATCGATTGATTTCACACATCAACTAGCCATTTCTTCCACCTCCAATTCCATCCAATTTGCAAAATCTCAGTCACTCGGCCAATTCGTTACCGCTCCAGAACCGAATTCGAGGCCTAAATCCACTAACAACGTCTCTGTAAACATAAGAATTCCACTCGAATCGAACTAATGCGATCTTCTCCGTGGTCAGATGTTAACTCTTTGTGTTGATCTAAGCGCAGGCATCGTATTGGTGGGAGAAGACGACGAAGCCGAACATGGTGGAGATCAGATCAGCACAACATCTCGTTCACACTTTGAAGAATTCTGGCGATCAGCTTGTTGTCATCGATTTCTACTCTCCTGGTTGTGGCGGTTGCAGAGCTCTTCATCCCAAGGTGAACACAGAAAAGTTTGTTAGATCTCTTGTTTTATCATTCAGAGATGAGAATTTCAACTTAATGGTATAACAGATTTGCGAGCTGGCTGAGTCGAATCCGGATGCAATTTTCCTGAAAATAAACTACGAGGTGCTGAAGAAAATGTGCTACGCTTTGGAAATCCATGTCTTGCCTTTCTTCAGATTCTACCGAGGTTCTAAGGGCCGTCTTTGTAGCTTCAGTTGCACTCTATCAACGGTAAGAACTGAGAACTTGTGAGAATTTTATTTTTTATGTATTTTTCAAAAATAGTTGTCGGGTGAAAATTGGAATGATTTCAGATTGGTAAATTCAAAGATGCATTGGCGAAGTATAACAAGAAAACAGAGGTGCAATCTGGCGCCGGTGGTCGGGCAAAGGGATTGGACGAGTCGGAGCTTCTTAGGCTGATGTCAATCGGAGAAATCTCGGGTTTAGAGGAGGTGGAGAATTTGTTCATGGAGGTAATTAAGAACCCTAATCCTCCGAGCATAAGAAAGGAGCTTTTGGGAGCTATGGGGGATCATTCTTTATTACTTGGCGATCGAGCATAACAGAGGAGCTGTTGGTAGCTATTGAGAATAATTCTTTCTTAGCAATAATAGAGCAAAACAAATCTCATAGTTAGTGATGGATTTGGTAAGCTTTTAGAGGGAAAAATAGAGCAAAAAAGAGGAAAGAATTTTGTAGATAGTTTTGGTGTTTTTTTGCTAGTATTTCCTTCTACCATTATTAGCTGTTTTGGCATGAACAAGATCACGAATTTGATCAAGCTGTTAGTGCAATAAATCAGGAAAAGTTGGAATGTGCAGAAGATGAAGCCAAAGTTTGGAATGAATCATTTCTGAGAATAACAAATCTGTCCTCATTCATTCCCACCAATTGAATTTGTATTGATGATTTCCCAAGGCAGGCAGAATTGGACCCAAACATGCTCAACTGTTCAGAAACAAGCATGCTATGTACACAAATGGACATCAAACAAGATCTGGAAGTTGCAAGCATGAACTAACACTAGGAAGCTTCAAAATAAATAAGAAACAACGTACTCATGTCAAGCCTTACATTACACTAAAGACCATTAAGCAGATGTCATCACAAGGGCGAAGATAAAACCAAACTAATTACATTGGCATATTTTCAGTGCCTACTGGTTAAATTATCAACAAAAACCTCCAACTCTTTCACCTTCTCGACAGGAGCACGGTTTACACGGTGTTAGACACAAGCTCAGTATGCATAGTGGTCGTTTTCAAACAAGGGATGCTCAGTGACTGTGTGTGGGCTGCCCCTCCCTTTATCAGCCTGAAAACAATGTAACAGCAAATGAACAAGAAGGAAGAACTACCCAGTGCTAGCATTGGCGGTTTGTAGCTACATGTTTAAGGATACATATACAACCAAGAAAGGAAAATACGGTCACAATCACAAACATACAACTAGAAGAATACGAATAATAAAAACAAATATATCTTTAGTGGAAATTGGAAATGTTGTCCCCACACTTATTTCAACCCTCCCACTTGATCTACAACCAAAACATATTGGCTCGTTTCAACCTTATGCTCTTGTTAGCCTTCGTCTTAAGGAAAGATGCTTCCATTTCCTATACCTAGTAGGCCCGATAAGATAAGTGATACCAACTTTAATTCTCATCTTTTAGATACTAGCCTCACACATGATATGGCTTCGTCTTCTTTATATCAGAGAAGATAGAGTGTCGCTGTCTAAACAACCCCTATTGGACTAACCAATTTCCCTAGTCAGAAGCCATGATCAGATAAATATTTGACCTCATACGAATTGCCCTCTAGATTTCTAGGGCCAAAATACATTATGTAAGCATCTTACGAGAATTTCATGATTGTTTACCTTGTTGATGATATCTTGAAAGGCATTTACTCCATTCTCCTTGATGTACTTCTCAGCAGCAGTGAGAATGTCATCTTTCTGCTTGGGGCTGTGGAAGATATCCTTCATCCGTGGGACATACCATATGTTAACAGTCCGATTCTTAGGGTTGACAAAGACGGGCCTCACAAAATGCTCATAAACGTAGGCAGCTCCACTGAAGTACGGTATGACCAGCCAGCAGGTCAGGAGCAGTTTGGCATAAGACCAGAAAGGAAGCCTGAGGTGGGATCTAAAGTAATCAGTTATAAATACCACATAAACAAGGTATAAAACCTTATGTACTAGATTGGAAAAAAATCAAACAGGAAGCTGGGCATGCTAAGAGCTTGATTAGTCACATGTAATGGGTATCTTAACATGTACTTGTTGGATTTTCTAGTACACCTGCAAAATAATCACATGTTTACAGCCAGGAGATGGAAGAGACAGGGATCAATTTCTCCCACATTAGCTGGTAGATGTGTATAAACACGTTCAATATCTAAAAATTCTCAAAATTACTTGATGTAGAGAATCCAAAAGAAGAGATATTTGATGTTCTACATTGATCTGGAAGGAATACTGTATAGATCACCTTAAATGTACAACTAATCCCCTCAATTTTAAGCAAATATTGGTAATCCTTTACTCCAGCAAGAATACAAACTTGAAACTTCTGACCATAATTGTAAGCACACAAGGGAACTGACACAGAAGCACAATAAGGAAAAAGATAAAAAAAAGTACAAGATGATACTGCAACATGAAAGCATAAAAATACAGCAAACGAAACAAAGATTGAAACTTTAAAACAAGACAAACGATAAGAGAGCATTACCATTCAATAAGCTTGAGAAAGGTGAGCTCAAAAAGGGTAATCAAGGAGTAGAGTACCCAGTAAGTAAGCCATTGCTGATCATCCAAAGGTGATTTGCTCTCAATTGCCTGAATTGATGCATACCTGACCCACAATTACATCAATTACCTACCCAAAACTAGGAGAAATTTAGAAAATTCTCAATGAGAGTTGAGAGAGAAAAGACCAACTTACAGAGGATAAACAAGACTGACCACAGGCCTGCAAGTCAAAACTACACCAAATCAGAGCTTTATCAAAACATTATCCACCAAGTTTCCTGTTTGCCAAAAATTGATACCAGCACAACTAAAACTACGAGACCCTTTAGATCTATACTAGAGGAGATTTCCCATCAAAAGGCCATCATAAGTAGGTTCAAATCTTACAGAGAGAAACCTCAAAATTCAAGCATTTGAAGGAAAGAGATGGGGTTAGAGAAAGGGACTAACCCAGCGAGGATGTCAAAATTCTTCAACACGACCTTGATAAAAGCACCTGCGCCTCCCATGGCTGTTGATTGTGGTGTTTGGCTCTCGTCTCAAATTGAAATCCGAATGTTCCTCTGACGAAAACTAGGGTTTCCTCACTTCCGGCCCCAATTTATCAGTACGAGAGTCTGGGAAAGTTGGAGAACAAAGCAGAGAAGAATGATGTATGCACCAGAAAAATAATTCAATAATAGTAACAACACACTCCAAAGTGTAACGTTTAAGCCATCAAAACAAAAAACAAAGGTTTCATGTAAAGATGCTTCCACAAATATAAAAATGTTACTAAAATAGAAATCTTAAAGTGCGACGCGGCTCACCTAATTCGATGCATCCTCACCGATGGACGGCTTGGATGACTTCATCTGGACACGCTGTTACCCTCAACGCTTCATGTTGATGTCGGCACCGTTTACCAGTCGTAAGAATTACTGTATATGATTTAATAGTTTGCAAAAATATACAGTATTACCCGTTCATATTTATTGGTATACTTTTCTGATGAAAAATCGTATTGTAAAAAACATATATTACAATCGAATATTATCTTATATGGAAAATATGGGTGTAAATACGTGCACAAAATTAGTGTGTATTTTCTTGATTAATTAAATCGACATTTCTACTAATTCAAAACTTAATATATGCACCGTTTATGATTTTGTTAAGGCATTAGTTGAATTGGGTAGGCAAGTATCAACTACTTTTGGAATGACATAAATGTCAGTAGTACAGTTTTTGGTCATCAAAACACTATCTGTTACACAAATTTTCAACCTAATATGCTTATGGTCATCTAATTGTTCTTGGTCATCAGAGCAGCCTAAATTGAAATAAGAGATCTTCTCAAAGTTTCACTTGTTCAATTAAATTTCATCAGCTTTACAAAATCTCATCTAGGATTCCAGAGTTTCACTCTACATCTTAACATTTCACATATACTATAAATTAAACCTCTAAACTGAACTTGAAAACACAGCCAACAAAAGGAGGGAACAGGAAGCAAAAGACCATCCAATTCCATGTAATGGACCATCCTGTCTACATTGGTATCAATCGGAAGAACTACTACATCAGTCCCTTATTCCCTCTGAATTTACACCCCTACCAAGTAAAGTAAAACCCCACTCTACCTTCTTTCAAACAAACGCCATCCTCTGTCGATCTATGGCTGTTGCTGAAGAATCTGTGCTGGCCATGAATCTCCTGGCGAAGGATATCTGGCGTTGGGCTTTTTTACATGAGAAGGTACCTTAGAGGATGTCATATTAGCCTGAAGATTCTGACCAAATGGTATGACATAGAGCGGTCCAAGCATATGTGGTTGTTGTACAGTGTCCGCATCCATCTCAGGAGGAGCAACGTTCAAGTCGGGCTTCAGTTGCCCTGATTTCTCCATGATCTCGTGTTTTATTTTTTGTATCTGAGATTCTAGACCACAGTTCTCATCGTTCAGCTCATTTCGCTCCATAGTTACCTGATCATTAATTCGACAAGTCAGATAAGTACAATGCAGATAAAAATTGTCATGGGAAAAAGTTTAGGGCCTCACATAATGAGATTCGGACAGTAATGTAGCATTCTCCTCCCTGAGGGATTTGATCTGAGATGTGACATCATTCACAAGCCGAATAGCTTCTGCTAGTATACAGGCCTTCCCATTGTTGGGCTCACTTAATTCTGAGTCAGCATAACATTGAAAAATATTATCAGTACTTGCAACATGCTGTTGGATAATAATCATATCAGTTTGATCTTTTCAGAAAAAGTGAATTACCCAAAGCACTAGCCAAGTTGTTGAAAAGATCATTCAAGTGTTCACGCTTCAATCTCTCCCTTTCAGCCTTTAACATTCTCCTTGGAGCTCTGCCCCGCTTAGTTTTCTTTGCACATTCACAAGACCTGCAACCTCAAATGGGTCAGCAACAGCAGAAGAGTGCTTTAAGCCACTATGTACAGTCAGGAAACAGCATTCCAAATCACTAAAGGATCCTGCTTTGAAAGCCAATTCATATCATAAGTATGTATATGTTATTCAGTACATGCAAATAGGGACACATGATGTTACTAACAGATGCAATGCAACATCTCATGACCAAGTTAGAACTTGATACGTCTAGCACAAAAAATTCTTGCATCGTAAGTGTAGACAGAAGAAGGAAACTTGACACACATACAGCAACTCAAATTTCAATGGAGAGCTTAACTGATTGATTGTATACATTGCATAAGATTCACAAAATCAAAAGCCATCTATATGCTTGGCATTTGATGCATATGCTGAAGGATGAAAATGAGGTGATACAATAATAAAGTTTCAAACACAAGGCTTTGCAGGTTCATAAAACAAACTCTTTGCTTGTGGAATGACTGCAGTTTGTGATACGATACCAAGAAAAGTATACAGAGATTCAGCAGGCTGAAGGGAGAAAACTAACTCGTCAAGTCGTTCATCTGCGGATGCATCCTCCTCATCATATGTTGTATCAGGAATAGCGGAACCCATTCTCAACCTCGCCAATTCTTTGGATAACAAGGTCAACCCCCAACAAGACTCCAACAAAGAGACAACAAAAATCAATCCTGCAGATATCATCCCATCAATCAATTCAGCGAGATTGATAAAACCTTAATTATGAGCGCAATCAATCACAGATTCAATCAGCAAAAGCAATCCGACTCAATTGCAATGTCACACCCCACTAGCTGGAAAGTATACAGTAAAATCCCAATTACTACAAACAACATCAAGTACTCCACTGAACCTAAACAACGGATCATCACATGAATCAGATTCTAGACAGAATCCATCTCCACAATCGTGAGAGAATTGATCATCAATCAATCCCTAAAAAAGGCATCCACAATCCAGAAACCCTAACTCTCAACACAATTGCTGAATAGACACCCCATAGTGCAACAAGCATATATAATAAACACCATAGCAAACCACACCGGTAAAACTTCAAAGCACCAAAATCCACGATCGAATCAAATCAAAATCAACCTAAACCGGAATCTCAAGCAAGAAGACTCAGAAATCAGAAAAATTACCTCGATAGTAATCGCACGGAGGAAGAGGATCGAAGAAATTGCTGGAATATGCGGAAGAGAAAGCGGTGGAACAGGATCAAATTGGTGCAACAGGGAGAAGAAGAAGACGAAGAAATAGAAGATGAGAAGGGGAGAGAGGCGGGCGTGTGGCGAGGAGTATTGAGGAAGCGTGAGGAGCGTGGGAAGCAGGCGTCGACGTAGACTGGCTAGGGCTGACACGTGCCCTTCTTTTCTCTTTTGCTGTTGATGGTTTACCCTGTCATCACGTGGGCCCCACACATTGTCTGTTCCGGGACGCCACGCGCCACGCTCGTGGCTAGCACAGGCGGACGACGTGGATTTTGTCTCCCGTGGAGACGTGTCTGCATTTTATTGGCTGACGGAGGGTATCGTTTTTCCTGTATTTTTTAACGGCTTGGCGCGGTTAATTGGCCGCGTGTGTTAGTCAACGGGTCATGAACCAACCCTGCCCGTCGTTTTGACCGGACAATTGTATAAATCTGAGATACTGGGTTACATTACTTACAATAAATTACATTGGGCCGCTTCTGAAATATATAAGCGGCCCATATCTAGAAAAGAACGAGCCCAATAGGTCCGTTGGGCTAATGTTTAATCTCTGATATTATTCATGCTTAAACGTTTAGTTACGTTTCCTAGTTATCCAAACTCTGTATGTACATATAGATTAACTCTTAAGTTCTCCACAAACGGAATTAACCCAGATCCAGATTAAACACAAAGTGACAAAATCAATAAAGTCATGGTTCTCGTGGATGAAGACTTGAGAAGGGAAAAGTGGAAAACAGTTGATTCTGAAACGGTACACACGCATTACTGTTTCTTTTTACTGCTCGTGTATATGGGTAAATCACTGTGCAAATGCCACCCATATATTATTGATGGGTCAAATTCAAGTTCACCAACAACAGTAAAAAGATGTTTTTTCATGGGTGGAGAGGAGTATTTATTTCACATTTTACATATGCACAGAAAGCATTGCAGTGGCAACATAAATGTAAAGTTGGGGGGGATCACACAAGTATCACCATCAAAATGGGCAACCATTACACACAAATTAATCACAAATGGACTTTGACATACGTGCTGTATGTATCTATCTACGTACCTACAGTGGCTACAGAGTACATAGCACATATATATTGTCTGAAAACATTATTCTATCAAAATGAATACTATAATATATGTATGGGTTTTTAGTTTGCATTGTACGTATGTGCTGTAAAGTGCATGGGTGACAAATCGAAATATATAGATTATGTTATGCATAGAAGAAAATAAAAATGATAGGGTTTTGTGGGATTTTACAACTCACGAGCGACAATCATCAACCACCTTGCATGATGAGTTATGGGTCATCAAAGCTTTCCAGAATCTATACCACATTTCTATACCTTATCATCCGATATATATTTTAATTATTTCATCAAAATATAGTATATACACAGTAGTACTAATTAATATCTTCTGGCAAATTAATAAATATAACAAAAAAGGGCAGAATGAGATTAGTTTAAGTCAAGTGTCGTGGAGCTAATCATATATAAGTTCAAATCTAAATCCCCTTTTTCTTGTTGAAAGTCTCAAATTAAAATCTTCTCCAAAACAATTTTTAAAGATGCAAATGATGATACTGTTATTTATACAACAACAAGTGTTACAATTTTAAGTCTAGCTATATATCTTTATGAGAACCAATCATTCAAGTGAGCCCATGAATGGAGCTTGTGGGAGCGGGTCCCACCCAACTAGCAATAAACAAATTTCTTTTGTTTTTTTATCCCTTTTATCATAATATTAAAGGTAAAAAAGATTTGAAAGATATGAATTGGTCAGTTTGACACCACCACTGCGTTACAGGGAAAGCTCATTTAAAACTCGTAGTGTGCATTATTTGCCCTGGTGTCAGTAAACCATGCATTATTTTTTGTTTTTGTTATTTTTGCTTTCATTTTTTGTCATGCTAATTAATAAATTAATTAAATGGGGAATGAAGAATGAAAGAAAAGAAAAATAAAGGAGATTAAAAAGGGGAAAAGAGAGAAAGGAGAAAGAATGATCCACCTGTTTGTCAGAAACAATGTAGACTGGTGGTATAGCCAAGAAGGAGCAGCAACTGGGCCTCCCCACCTGAGCAATACCTGGAACTGATAAGGAGTGGGCTCCACTTCTCTTTCAATTTCTTTTGGTTTTTACCTCCTTTCCCTTTTTTTACCGTTGTGTTTTTTACCACCCCTTTCTAGCTAGTGTACATGTAAAATCCTCTCTCTAAGAAGCCCCGTCGCTGTCTCTCTCTCGTTCATCATAATGAGCGCGTTTTGGCTGTGAACGTGTGGATTCATCGCATGGGTCGTCGGTCAATTTTGCCCGTATATATTTACCATTGCCACTTCTAGGTAAGAAGTTAAACGAATGCTACCACCATACTTATGTATGGGAAATTAATGACATAATTAGAAAAACGGAAAAAAATGGCATTTGCTACGTAACTACAATTAACTAACTATCTACAAATGGATATAATTAAGCTTATTGTAGGCATGGAGAGTGGAATTAGATAGTGTCCATAAAAAATGGTAATTTGCACACACAAATGATAGTACTTGTTTCATGTTTTGGAGTCTAATTAAGTAGGGGAAGGGGAGGGGGAAAAATTAAACAAGCCAATTTCGATCACTGAAAATGTTGAAAATATGTGTTCTTGAAACCCTAGGAAAAACCCTCATATTAATCACACATGAAATACAAACAAGTGAAAAGAAAAAATTCAGAAGAAGAATGGCTGCGATTAACAAAACCTCTCACTCAATTGTGTCCTTCGAACTTCGTGTGTTGTATGTTAACACATCCGTCTCGGAACCCCGACGATCCTCGACGTCGAAGAATTTATCAAGAACAACAACGAATACTATATCATACCAGTATATATTGATCAATCAATCGATACCGACCGACCGACCGACCGGCCTACGAGTCATGATGGCTCGTAGTATGATCGTGTCGGTCTTCGCCCCGGTTACCACCACCACCGCTTTCTCCGGCGCCTTGCGAGTCCGAGCTCCCCATCCCTCGATACGGGTTCAACCCGGTCAACAGCCCTAGATGACTCTCGTTCGCGCCCGCCCCTAGTTGCTGATGAGGTGGCACGATCGATACCATCGGCGTCGGGAAGTTCATGAAGTGGAGGCCGCCGCCCCTATACAAGCCTCCGGCGGCGGAGTTGTTGATCGCCCATATGGGATCCGTTTGCTGGCTGTTAACGCCGCCGCCGCCTCCGCCTCCGGGTGTCGTGCCGCTTCCGGTGTTGGTCACCATCCAGAAGTTGGCCGGGATTTGGGCCCCGCTCGCCGGCATCGAGCCCGTGGTGGACTGGAGGAGGTAGCCGGCGGCGGCCATCTGGTGTTGGTGGTGCTCGGCGGCTTCTTCGAGTCTTCGCTTACGACCGCCGCCTCCGTCGTCGGTCGTGTCGGATAAGGCCAGCTGGCTGTTGTTGTTGTTGTTGTTGCTGCTGTTGTTGTTGCTGTGGCTGTTTTGGTTGTGGTCTCTGGATTCCTCCTTGGCTTGGAGGAGGCTGGTGGGGCTCATGAGATTGAGCCCCCCGCCGGCCTGGAAGTTGAGGAGGGTGGCGGAGGGGAGGTCGGAGGAAGGGAAGAAGCTGGGGCGGCCGCCGCCGCGGGTGGAGAAAGCGGAGGAGAAGTAGGAGGAGGCGGCGGCCGGGGAGCGGAGGTGGGACGGGACGGACATGGAGGAGCCGGAGCTGCGGAGGGAGATGTTGAGGGAGGTGAAGTTGGCCGGGATGGTGCCCGTGCCCGTGGCCGCGATCACGGCCGGCTCCGCCTGCTGGAGGAGCCACTCGATGGTCTCGCCGTCCGACTTGTGGCCCAGCTCGCGGGTGAGCTGGAACACGCGGGCCGCGCATAGGGCGGGCATGCGGATCCTGCGCCCGCGCCCGTCGACCTTCGTGTGGCGGTCCTTGGTGGAGGTGCGCTTCGGGGGCGGCTTCTTGGTGGAGGAGTTTGGGTCGGTGACCGCGGTGGTGGATTCGGAGGCCGTGGTGGCGGAGGAGGGCCGGTTCGGGGTGTCGGTGGAGATGGCGAGGGAGGGGTATGGGGCGGAGCATGTGGGCTCTTGATCTTCCTTTTTTTCTAGTAGTTGGAAGGGGAAGTTTGGACGGTGGTGCGAGTGGTGTAGTTGTTGTTGTTGGTGCTGTTGGTGCTGATGCTGATGCTGATTGTTTTGTTGGTGGTGATGGTGGTGGTGGAACTCATCGCCACCGTCCATGATTAATGTTCGGAGTGCGAGTAGTCGCGGTGCTAGCTAGCAAGGTAGCTAGTTGAGTATATGATTTGGTTGAAGTTGGAGTAGTTAGTATGTTTTGTGTGTGTGTTTGTGTTATGGGGTTTGGTTTGGTTTGATGAAATAATTGAAGGTGAGAGGAGGATGAATAGTAAAACCCTTGGTGTTGGCAAAAAGGAAGGGGAAACCCTTGGTGTTGAATTAAGGAGCTAGGTTTGGGTCTCTTTCAATTGTCTAGCTCTTAGCTAGCATTGAGAATTGAGGGTTGAATTGTTCTAATTAGAATTTGAGAATTAGGGTATTGGTGGAGAGAGAAAGAGAAAGAGAGGATAAGGGAGGAAAAGAGCACATATAATGAGTGGGAATTATGGGGGTGAGCTAGCTTTAAAAAGTATTCATATTTTAGCTACCAAAATATGTATTTATATATAACTCGTTGCTTTTCTTTTTCTTTTTATTGTTCTTTTGTTTGGTTATGAGTGGGAATTGGAAGAGGAGAGTAGCCATTTTAATAATTGAAGAAATAAGACTGTATGTGCTGTAATATTAATTGTGTCTTTTTTCCCGTGTTTCTATTTTTTTTTAAATTACAAAAGAAACATAGTTATTTTTTTTTCTTGAACAAAACAATACTTAGGGTCAGGTTTTTACTATATATGGTTATAAGCAGTATATACATGTCTATCAATTAAGGTAAGCATCGTAATAATGGAAGGTCTTTGTGGAAAATAGGAGAAGCCAATTTAATTACCATATATATACACATAATATAAGATCCTCGTACGTATGAGGTATTGAGTGATATAGAATGAAAACACTATTTTACATATATAAATGATGGACCAAATACAAATTTAAAAATGGAGACTGCAGACTGGAATAACTCTAGGCTCTCATGCTATAGACAACAAATAGTACGTTAGCTCATTATTTCTGGTCAAATCATGCATCGATCTATGTCTTTTACTGATTGAGAATTGTCTAGAGGTGAGTAAATTTTTCAGAGAGATAGTCCCATATAGAAATGATAAATACAGTGCATAGTAAATACTCGACATAGGTGTAAAAACACAATAGATATTCAAGGAAGAAGGCAATGTAATAGCTTTGAGTATGAGCGAGCCATGGTTGGACCATGCGCGAGTAGGGCAAGAAGGAGGCCGTTCTCGAGTAAGGATTGAGTTGTTCTAGTCAAGGTCGCGGTTGTATTATTAAAGGTTTTTTAAGTTTTCTTATTTAAGTAAAAAACAACGTATCTTTAATTATAATTAGAGACCGATGGCCTTTTTTAACTTACATTTTAGTAGCACTTCTTCATATAGTGCTTAATGCAACTCCTACCAAGCTCATTCATGGCATTTGATCATATGTTTGATCCCTCGTCGTTCTGTCTGCTTGGATGATTTCGTGTTTATATTCTCATATGAGTCATTTTATTTATCGATTTATTTCAAGACCTATCCAATTTACCTAATGCCTTTAAATTATCTTCTTACCTCAAACAAACATACAAACATACAACTCTATTCCGAGTTCTTTATTCATTTGTCCATTGCTAGTATAACCCATTTGTTATGTTAATATTTTTCGATGACCTAGAATTCTTACCTTGTATGAAAAACCTAGAGATAAAATGGTAAAAATGAAGAGAGGAGAGAGCAAGGCCTTTGGTTCAGAGTCCACGTGAGGTGCTCTTTTTTATCATTCAATCCATAAAGACACTGCTGCTGGGCAACTCCTCCTGTGGGTCCCACCCCCCCTACCAAGTCAAAAAAAATAAAAATAATGCAACACTAGCCTACATTAAAGTTACCATCATATATATCACTTCACGTTCATATACTATATACTCCTACTACACACACTACATGTCATATGTGACATATAGTATTACATATTATATCTATGTGTTATAGGAGTAATATATAGTGAGGGAGGGAGCAATTAAATGGGTCCCACAACTCTGGTATAATCTCGTCCCTTCATTCACGTAATCATTTCATTCTGCCTTTGGAGCTTTACCTTTGTTCTGCCACCTTTGTTGGGCGCCTTTGAATTGGGATTCCTCCATCATCATAATTATCATCATCATCATCATAATCTCCCTCTAATGCCACTTTTACTTACCCATTTAATCTTATCACTTGATTAAGACGTAATTAAGTAAAACATGTGTATGTGTACCCACCAAATTAACAATAAGCTTGGGAAAACATACAGGGCATCTAGTTAAGCAGTTAAGATTTTTTATTCAACTCGATATTACGGATGGTGTTTACGACTAGAGAAACAAGCGTGAGTTAGGCTCTCTTTGACACTAGCAAAATGAGTAGCGTGTTACTCTAAAGAGGGCGAAATCCCTTTAAAAATAGAACTCTTGTACCCTTAAGAAGATTGAATTCCGCTAACATTTTCTATTTACCGCTCTGTACTATCTGTCCTGCCGAACGGAGCCTTAAATGACCAATTTTGAAAGCAAACCACACACATGCAAAACTCCACTTACATGGTTGCTATCTTTTAAGAGGCAAATTGCATGGCCTACGAGCAATCTCTTCCCAAGTGATAGTCATTAATTAGGCTATCATCGATCAATTTTTGGAACTGTTTTTGCTAATCCAAATGTGTGCTTATTAACCCTTTTTTTTCCTGATCGATCGTACCTACACATCACAGTGTACCCTAAATGTTAATGATGATGACATTCAGTGTGCCCCAAATATTACTCACTGATTATGACAATATGTACCGTACATATAGCTAGGCTAGGCTCTATAAATTGAATGCGTCAGATTTAGTTACCGTGTCAATGAGACATTGCTAGCTCATCCCTGATTTTTTTGTCTTTTTTTTTTAACTTAATTATCTAAATTATGCACGAGAAAATTGCGTGGTTGTACGTAAATTGTGATCAAGTCCGTCAAGTTTTATGTCACATTGCTAATGCACGAGAAAATGTGTAGTTAGTTCATGGTGTCTTTTAGGCATGAGGTCGACCACATTGCAAAGGGCATGAGCCTCTACTTCAAGAACGTACAAAGACTATTGTTGGGGATCTATCAAAGTTTAATTTCATAAAACTTTAAGGTTGTTTGGTCCAAGAAATTTGTTTGCCTTTTTTCAATACTGTGTTGCAGTTTTCGCATTTACTAAGGTTGCAATTTGTCACCATTTAAACTTAATAGTGATCATGTTAATTGCATTCACTGACGGTCAACATTTGAAAGTCCGTTTTAAAATTATAGAAGGATCATAATAAAAAATAAAATATTCAATTAAAAATATTTTATTTTTTAAAGAAACAATACAAACTACATATGAACAGTCTAAAAAGTTATAAATGGACGGTTAAAAAATAACTAGATTAGACCTATTTAAATTAAAAAAAAAATTACATATGAGTTTTTTGTATAAACTGAACCCTATTATTTTTTGTATAAACTGAACCCTAAAAAGTTATAAATGGACGGTTAAAAAAGTAACTAGATTACACCTATTTAAATAATAAAAAAAATTACATATGAGTTTTTTGTATAAACTGAACCCTATTATTTTAGGGCCCCTGTGCAGGTACAAAGATTACACCTGCCTTGGGCTGTGTCTGATTGCTTAAGCCTATTTCAAAGGCGTGACATCGTATAAATCAATGCTATTAATTATATCTTCGATCTCTATAAGAGTATATGCAATGGTTGACCATGCCATTTATGTTGCCATCATAATATAAAATTATATTTGTTTTCACTTATTTCTACTTAGAGCATGTGTAATAGTGAGGATGTTAAATCCTTTCTTGAATTTATCTCTCTTTCCATCTAGTTGACACATCACTTTCTCTTTCATCCAACTCATTTTTTATTTTTTCTTTCCTCCTTCATTTACTCTATTTACCCCCACAACAAAGAGGATTCTCGTTTCATTTTCACCTTCTCTTACTTTCATATATATATATATTCATTATATGTTCTATATAATTAATCGATTCTACTAACTTAGTTCCTCATTTTATATCTATTTAACTAATTTAATATCTACAAAAGGATAATGATAATATAAAAAAAGAATTACTATTGAGACATAAAACTTGATTATATAAACATATCTTAAAGCAATATTATAAAGTATTAAAAGGTGTAAAATAAAAATAATATTTATCATAGACATTATGATTATACCTGTCGATTGGTTCGGGTCGGGCGGATTCGGGTCGGATCATTCCGGGTTCGGGTTGAGTTCGGGTTCGGGTCAATTAAGTTATGAGTCAAACTGGGTCAGGTCATTTCGGGTCGGGTCGGATCAACCCAATGGGTCAAGACTATCAATTTTTTTACCAAATTTTAAGTAAAATATTAAAATATTTTAATTAAATATTATTTTTAAATATTTTAATAATAAAATATAACATAATTTTCTGAAACAAATTTTATATATTGTAATATAATTTAAACTATAAAAAATCGGATCCGACCCAATGGGTTCGGGTTAAAATTGGGTCATGGGTCTAAATTTTCATATTGAAACTCAAAAAATCGGGTCAGGTCGGGTCGGGTTTATGAGTTGAGTCAGCTTTTGACAGGTCTAATTATGATTCATGGAATAATAAGAGAAAAAAATGAATTGTGTAAAAATAATGTAAATTTGAGCTCTTTTTATTGACAAAAAAAATTATAAACACTAACTAATTTTGTAGTTTTAAGATAATCTCATATTGATTTTTTTTTAGGAAATTATTAAGTGTAAATTGAAGTGGAATAAATGAAATGGGTGAATACTTAGATGAACACATGTCAACATATAATTTGAAGTTGTTTCCTCTTTGGCACAAGAGCCAATGTGAAGGTTGTCAGGATCGAGATCCTTGGATCGGATCGGAAGGGGATAGCAGGATCGGATCGTAGAATCGGATCGTAAGATCCTACGTTATAACTAAAAAATATACGATAACCTAATATATTGTATATTTTCTTATATATAAAGTCTGAAATTTGTTAAACATTATTAATTTGATGAGTAAAAATATTTTAGGATGAATTGGGTTAATAATTTAATGGATAAGAGACATAAACGTTGATCATAGTAATAATATATAAATATAATAGTGATTGTTTGGGATCGCAAGAATCGTTTGTAGGATCGTTAGAATCGTCGTAGAATCGTTAGAGTCGTGTGTAAAATCAAAATCCAATTAGAATTTTATATTAAATCATTTAAGATCCCAGTTTACTAAGATCCTACTTAGGATCGTGGATCGATTTATGACTTTTGAGTCGTAGAATCGTTGGAATCGTTGGATCGAGTCGGGATTCTGATAACCTTCTATATGATTATGAGCAATCCTCTTCCAAAGAGGATCCTCTTTATAAGAATTTATCTTTTTTCTCTTTGTTTCTGAAGTGACACATGTCACCATATAAATCAAAAACCAAAAGCAATGATCTATTAATTTTTTTATCATTTTTCCTCCCACGACCAAGAATTAATCTACCATTAAGAATGGTCTAAGATCTTCGAAGGAAATTTACCTGAAAATATGTCGTTGTTATGGAATTGCAAGATCGTGGGCATTCTTAAATCATAAATCAAGATTCTTATTTGACAAATCCTGTCTATGTCTCTATAATACTTTGCATGTGGAACTAGATTCCAAATTTTTTAAGGAATGAATTATTTCCAGCTTGCCAACGCCGATATTGTTTAGGTTGATCACAAATAGATTGCAATCAGCTAAATTGTACGTCACGAAGATGGTGTTTCTATTGATGGGTATTTTTAGTCAGTGCTCATTGAGCTTCTCTCTCTTGGGAACTCTATATCTCACGCCTTATCTCACGCCTCAAACATTAATCTAAACCGCATATCATATAAGTATATAGTTACTCCTCCTAACTTATGTGTTGGGCTCATTCGATCATATGCATAGGACAATTATCTTCTCCATCATCATCATTCCGGTATCGACCCACCGGATCTTGACAACTTCATTTTACACATTTTTCAAATTTTGGGTGGGATTTGAATTAACCTTGAAACTTTAGCTAGCTAACTTCATTTTGACATTAATTGCCATAATTGATTATATACTTCATCACTCTCAAACATCTGACTTGGGATCTATGAAAAAAATCATATACTATTATCAAAAGTTTCTTTATACTACTAGCTAGACTACTAGTATATATATAGTGCTTTTGGATGACTAATGAGCAGAGAATATTAGGTGGATCACTTGGCCAAAGCCTTCATAAAAAGGAGGTACGGTTCTGTCATCTGTTGCAAGCAATATCAGCAAAAGTCTCTTGCTTAGGCTGGAAATGGCATAAACTTGATATAAAGCATGCACACTCCATAATATATGCCACTTTCAACTCCTCAAATTCAATAATTGATTTGATATCAGACATAAATCAGACTATTGACCTAGCTAGTCTACCAACAATAACAACAACAATTCGTCCCAGCCTTCGAGCATTTGGTTCGCCGCCTCGATAAGGGTTGTACCTTGAGGTTACCGTTTCGAATCCCACGGACGGCAGTTTGGCCTTTCTTTATTGAATTGGGTAGTAACCAATTCTCATCCCTGATAGATGCTTTAATTAGACGAGTCCAAATGTAACAACCCTAATCTTTACCTTATCAAAAAAAGAAAAGAACAAAAACAATTTGTTCCAGATCCGAACTGGGGCGAATACGCAAACTTATATCCCGAACATGTCTCGAGAGGGTGTTTCTCTAAAAACGAAACAAGTACACAAGTGAGCAACAAACCATATGGCCATACAGTACTTCTAGAGGCCTATACATTTGCTCCTAACTTGGTCTCTTCCAACACACCAACATGCCACATGCCTCAATTATGTGATTGTAAGTGGTGGTGCATGCTTTCGAGGGCTTTAAAAATTGTCCTCTGTTTTTGCTTCACAGAATTCAACATGGCCAGCCGTTATCTTTTTGGTAGTAAAATTGCAACATTTGTGTTTAAGATAACTTTCTATGTATATTAAGAAGGTCCTAACAATATAATTCAATACCCATATGCCCATATAGCCACATGTTTCTTAAATTGACTACTCAGCCAAGTCAACATTACAGACAATTGACTTTGCCAAATGTACGTACCCATCCAGCTACTTTATTCAGTATACACATCATTAGGCATTTTATTTGAAAAAAAAGCTGGCACACGGGCGTATAGTACTATAGTTTAGGTAGTGTGACCAGTGAGCCATGACTACTTTATACTACAAAATTATGTATTTAAAAAAAAAAACAACGGAAAATGCAGGTATATATAGGCAATATAGCTGTATATTTACAAATTGCAATGCTAGTGTTGCAGGACAGAATGTTGAAATGAAACATGTCAGAGATTGAAAATCCTTAATTAATAATCTAATTAATTAATCAGATATTAATAAGATAAGGAATAAGTTGGGGCTGGGGTCTGAGAAAGGGATGAAAAAGGGAAGATTTGTAAGATTATGTGCAAGTGCAACAGATGGGCAGTTGGTTGGACCATGTTTGACCCCTCCACGCCTCACTCACACTGCCCCATAATAAGATTAGATTAGAATAGTTTTTAAGTTTGGATTTGAGATTCGATTCAGTAGGACCGTTAATTTCTCTCTCTGTTACCATCACCCCCCCATTTTTAAGTACTTTTGGCGGCTCTTTATATTGATGGCTAACTCAAGGTCTTGGCCATAACGTACAAAAAAGATCGAGCACCCACGAAGATTCAGGTCGACTTGTGTTGTAGGTTTGCCACGATCTTATGTGTTGGGTCTTTTAAAAGTCGGAATTAATTAAACATGAATACCATATAGGTTTGCGGACTACTTCTTTTAATTTGAAGGTCGGTTTTAAGATGAAATTCTATATGTTGAGCCTAATACACATGTGTCGGTCCTTGTATGATAATTGGTCCACCGAACACAAATCAAGAATATCATGCCCCCTAGAACAATGTGTCGATAGGATGTGGCTAAGCATGCTCCATAAATCAAGGAGTTGTGACCCAGTTAATTCGTGCCCGAAAGCAAGGTAGTCTGTGGGTACAATCTCGGGACCGTCGTAGTCCATTTATACCTCATCTGTGCTTTATGAGTGTATATGAAAGGAAGGATGCAGCGCAATCGCTTTTAGGGAAGGGAGGAGATGTGAGTCGCAACAGTCCGTATGTGGCTGCGTTCGTAGGACCATTGTGGTCCATTTATTCATTTGCATTTTTTGATCATTTTTGACTTGCGATTAACTTTATCTTCGAAAATATCGTGCACGAAATAACATATGTATATCTAACTATCCTTTTCAATTCAAAGGAATACTTTTATGTTGAGAATATTGTATTATAGACGTGCTATAGCTTGCTATATTGGTCGCTATTACACATGTAGCAGTTATCAACCAAATGTGTATACGGTATACCAGCTAGTGTAGCACAGGCCCAGACAAAGGCGACAGGCAATCTAAAGCTTAAAATGGGTGGGAATATAAAGCATTAAAGTGGAACATGACTCATGTGGGTATATGTATATAGTTTATATATGCATACAATAATGTCTGCTTTTTTATTTTATCTCATAAATCTTTGTGGAATAAACGAGTATATGTGACAAAATCTTATGGACCCTGCTGCAAGTTTTCCACCTTTATTTGTTGATGATGGTAATTGTTACAATTGAATACGTTTTAGGTAGAATTAGTCATAAATTTTTGCGAGTCATGATATCCATGCATATTGTATTATGGTCAAGAATTGCTCACGAGAATTGAATTGATGACCTCTAAATACTATCGTTAAAGGCTAAATCGTTTGACTAGCTACTCGAAGGCTCCATGCATATTGTTTGATTACGCATCAAATCGAAGAGTCCCATCTACCCTGTTTTAGACTCGTGCGATATGCATCATCAGTGGTAGAATTCGAAACTTAGATCCATGCATATTGTTGCGTTAAACCGGGCAACTTGACCACTTCTATATGCTATGAAGTGTTGAAACTTAAACGATGCATGAACCGGGCAACACGACGTCCGTCACGAAACTTAATGGTGCGTTAACCCTCTTTGACGTTTTTAGACTAATCAAAGCAATAAACAATAGCAAACCAAACTATATACTTTTATGAAATATTTGTAACCCACCCATATATATTTATATATGTACATGTTGAAATTCACGTGTTACAACACGTACAGACATATACTTATATGTGGTATTTTGTAAAAGTTAGGTTTTGGTGAGAAAAGTCCTTAGACCATCCACAATGGTGGATTTTTACATTAGAAAAATATTATTTCTCTTCCAAATAGTGTATTTGAAATAAGAACCCACATTTGAGACTTCAAATAACAACAACATTTACCCAGGGGAAACCCGCAAACGCAGGATCTGGGGGGTCAGGATGGGGGCATTCCAGACCTAGATGGAATGCGCCCAGAACAACCCAAATGTAAACACTCAATACACTTAAACTAAAAGGCCTAAACACAACAAAGCAACTAGCACTGAAGCAAAACTAAATTGAAAAAAGAAGAGCAAATGTAAAGAAAAAAGGAAAATAAGAATAAGACTACAAAAAAAACCACGCAAAGCGCCACCAACAAGCAAATTAGTTGTCTAAAACCGTGATCTTCTCCCTCCAACGCTCTCTGCACTGCGCCACCCCTCGACATACCCAACACTCCACAAGTTGCTCTGCGAATACACTCTGCCATCCTGCCCCACATCACATTAGCATCACTTCCCTCTTGCCAAGCCCCTTTTGCATCGGCTTCCTCGAAGACCTTCTCTTTCAGACTCTGTCCATTAGCTTCTGATAAACGCCACATCTAATTTTGGGTTGCGGCTTACTTAGCACCTTTCTCTGCTTGCCCAGGACACCAAAATCCAAAACCAACAGCTTGTGTTGCGTTGAGAGACCTTCATAAGGGATCACCTTACAATCCCTACACCCTCTTCTGTCTGCTCTCCTCACAACAAAGAAATCAATCTGCGTTTGACTCACTGCGCTCTGAAACGTGACCAACTGCTCATCTCTCTTCCTAAACCAAGAGTTAACCACTATGCACCTGAAGGCATCTGCGAAATCCAACAAAGCTCGACCCCCCTCATTTCTGATCCCAAACCCGAAACCTCCATGCACCTCCTCGAAACCGTCTCTTGCCTTGCCAATGTGACCATTGAAGTCTCCTCCAACTACCAACTGCTTTGAACTCGGGATGCCTCTCATCAACCCATCCAAATCCTCCCAAAACACTCTTTTTTCCTCTACACTCAAGCCCCCATGAGGGGCATACGCACTGATAACATTCAGGATCTTCTCACCCAAGGTAATCTTTATCAACATTAGCCGATCACTTGTACGAACCACCTGCACCACTTGATCCCGCAGATTTCTGTCTACTAAAATGCCGACCCCGTTCTTACTGCAGACACCTCCTGAGTACCACAATTTCCAGCCATCTACCTCTCGGGCTTTCCTACCTTTCCACTTGGTCTCTTGAAGACACGCAATCGAAACTCTTCGCCCCTGGAGGATCTTAACCAACTCGATAGATTTCTCTGTAAGAGTGCCGATATTCCACGAACCTATTCTGACATTGTTAACCCTACTAGCTCCCCGAGGTTGAGCCATTCTGAAAATGAAGCCGACTGAAAAGAACCACCTGTAAAAACAATATTCCCTGCACAGAACAAAACCACGGAAAACACAAAGTACCAGCA
This sequence comes from Polygonum aviculare, assembly GCA_934048045.1. Classification (NCBI taxonomy): domain Eukaryota; kingdom Viridiplantae; phylum Streptophyta; class Magnoliopsida; order Caryophyllales; family Polygonaceae; genus Polygonum; species Polygonum aviculare. The sequence goes on from OW204024.1 coordinate 3,016,527, forward strand.
AACACACAAACCACTAACACAAAGAAACCACTAACACAGAGAAACACCCACTAACACTAAGCAAAAACACACAAGAACATCACAATCCCAAAACCACACAGCCTTTAGCAGCGAACCAAAAGGAAAGCACAGCTGCCGACAAAACTAGATCCCGCAAAGGCAAGCCTTAACTACTAGTAATTAAAAAAGACAAAGCAGCAGAACGAGAACAACACAAACCCGCAACTAAACAAAGTCAAAACCCAAAGATAACCCCACAAATCAAAGCAGGAAGCCACAAAAACTCCACCTTCAAAACCACCAATAATCACCAAGAATAGGCAAAAAGCATAGCAGCCGGAGGAGTAGTACCAATAATCAAGGCATAAACAGGGAGCAAAACAGCTAATTAAACCACTAACTACTAATTAACAAACTAAACAAGTGTAGAATTGACCAAAATCGAAGCAAAAAGAACGAGTAAAAGGGAAATTGGATTTAGGGAAAACTAGTGGGAGGACGCCGGTTTCAAGCCGGGCGGGCTCGGACAGAGGACGCCGTACAAAGGGATGACGGACCCGGGCGGCTCGGACAGAGGGAAGGCGGACCTCGGCGGGCTCGGACAGAGGGAAGGCGGCTTGAAACCGAGCAGCGACGATCGCACGGGCGGACGGCTAGCCGGGAAGGGAGACGGAAGTCTATTTCATTTTTTTGCTATAAACATTTTTGTGTACTATTTAGGTGTATAAATACTTTAGTTTGGAAGTCTATTTCAATATTAAAATGATAATTTCATGTCAATATTTTATTTTAAATTATCTTGTTTTCTTTTTGTTTACCTATAGACCCCCATTATGTTAATGTCTTAATTAAAAAATTGATATATAATAAATAGCAAACTAAAAATAAAGTTATATGTCTTTATTAATATTTTATTTTTATTATTTAATGGATTGGATATAAAGTTATTCAAAAAAAATAGCAAACTAAAAATTATTTTACATGAATCTTTGTATCTTTGGGTAATAAAATACAATAGCTTTAATATTACTCAAACTATATAATTGATAGAAATTACTCAAAAATAAAATAAAATATTTATATTAAATATTACATGGTATTATTAAATAAGAACTTAAATCAAATAGTGTGATTAGATAAAATAAAGATAACAATAATATAAAGATTGTGGGTTTTAAAGAATAAAATCGAGATGTGGGTTGTGGGGATAAAGTAGACATGGGTTTTTAAATGAGGTGGAGGAGTGAGAAAATTGATATGAGGGGGTTAAAAATCCGTTTTCGAGTTCACCATTGCGGATGGCCTTAGAATAACGTGTAACCGTCTGAGTTAACATAAATATATACAAGATTTGGGTGTAGACAAGGTAAAACACAACGAGCCCATAATGCCTCGTAACTACTTAACACCACCACAAACAAACCCGGCCACCATCAATTCCTCACACTATGGCTCCGTTTGGTACTAACGGATTAGGTAGCAGAATCCGTTAACAGGAGTGGAATTCTCCTAAAAATAGCAGTCTTGAGGGGTACACGGAGAGAACGGATCTACTAGCGGGAGCGGAATTCCGTTATCCGCGTACAACTTGCCGAACAGAGCCTATACGGTCGATCAATCTCTCATGATCAATTCTAGATGTATTTTGTTAGCACGACTCTGTCTTTACCGACATCGTTGCTTTCAATTCCCTAACGGCCAAGTTAACTTTTTAGGACGTGGATCATCACATTCATGTATATTAATCATGTAGTAAAAGGATTGAAGTAAATGATAACAAATAACGGTTACATTATTATGCCTAACTAGATCACATGATATGATATGATTGACAAATACAAATTTGTTTTTACACGAAAAAAATATCAACAAAGAGAATTCCCGATGGCTTTATACTCCGTATTATGTACCGGTTATATAGATTTCGCTTGTTGCTTTCGACTCTGCTCTCGATTTCCCTCACTTAGTTCCTGTTCATATTTTGCCTTGTTTTCAATCATTTGAGTCCGGACTCATGAATCGTGATTTGTCACTTCTTTCTCTTTCACTAATTGATCTCCACCTCTTCTTGCAATTAATGCATGTATATAATTGTGATTAGTTCTTCTCCTTTGGTCAGATTATCAGCATTCTTCATCGTTTGCTTTCCACCTTCCTTCTTGGTATTAGATCTATTGATTTTTTAAAAATATTTTAGCTAGTTTTGAATCCATACTTATTTCAGTCAGTATGGATCGGTGTAACGTTCGGTGCTCCATTTTACTAAATATGTCATAAATAATATTATAAATTTTTTTAAAAAAATATATTCATATTGTAAATATTTAATTTTTATATAATTTCAGATTTTTTTGATATAAATTTGTAGGAAATACTTTTAATAGTCAAAAAATATGATTAGTTCATCATTTATATGTAGAAAAGTATTAATAATGTTTTTTAATAATAAAAATGAAAATGATTTTTTTTTAAAAAAAATTACATTGATTTATGGTATAAATAATAATATGGAATACCCAGCGTTGCACCTAAAGGTGTAGAAAATCCTGACTATATTTCAGTGTGTGATTTAATTTGTTTGTTTCATTATTTAACTTGGTTTTCTTTTGATTTTATTTATTAGGGATATGAACGACCTAGACAAGACCCGACTGATCTGACAATGACCCGACTTGATTTGAACCCACGTCGATTGAGATATTTATATACTTATATGACTAAGTACAAGAACATACCAAAATCCAAGCTACTTAGTGCACATACACACATATATAGTTGGAATAGTGTTGCTATGTAAGTGAACTTGGTTGGTTTAATATAAAGTAATATACATATTTTTTCCACTACATATGATATGATATGGGTGGGGATGGAGGCAGGAACACTTTTGATTCCACGTGATTTGGAATTAGACTATTAGTACATGAAAGTTCAATTCCAAGCTTAGAGCTAGCAAAAATGAAAGGAGAGATAAGGAAAGAGGGGGCCCGGCGAAAGCAAAGTCCTTCCAATTGCTACCTTTAATGAGACCGTGGTGGGCCGCGGCCAGCCCAGCACCCTCCAGAGCCACCACCTCCACCACCACAACAGCCTCCCGTGGGCCCCGCCTTCGACGTCGACACCTTACCCGCCATTTTGCTTTCTTCTTCACTCGTACGTACGTATGTTCACACCCTCCATTTCATATCCACCTAGCTACTTACGTTACATATATTCAGTATACGTTTCTATGTTACGTATTTTCTCTATTTGATAAGAATTTTAAGGTAAGATAATCAAAATAAATTACGTAATCAAAGGCGTTCGAGTTAGAGAGAAGCGATCTAGCAAGCATGTTACATTAATGAAGAAAGAGAGGAAATAGGTGTTAAGAGATATTGTTGTAAAGAGAGATCGAACGAGAACAATAAAGCAAGAATGACACACAAATTTACGTGGTTCGGTAACGGTGTGTTACCTACGTCCACGGGCAGAGAAACCGTATATTATTATAGAAGACAGGATTCGGAATACGAAGATCTAGGTATTTCGAGAGCTTATATAGTGACTTAGATGCTCCAAAATCTTGGAAATTGTATTTTTTGAGAATTTTGGCTTATTTTTAGCCCAACAGCATCCCCATATAAATCTCCAAAATGGAGAAAATCTCCAAACTTAGAGAAGGTTTCCCCAAATTTGGAGACATCCCAATATTGCTTTTTGCATTTAATCCTATTTTCCTTTTATTTTATTTTTAGTAGATTAAATGTTGATTGGTTTGTACTTGTGATAATTGTTAGAAGAAAAAAGAATAATAAATTCTAATTCTCCATTTTAGATAATCTGTTGGAGTTGGAACAATTTTTTTTGGAGAATATAGGTCTTATTACCCCATTATAGAGAAAAATTTGGAGCATCTCTTGGAGATGCCCTTAAGAAACCCTAGTTATAATTATCAGTCGCAGGCCCAAAACAGGACGCAACAGACCCAAAAACAGAAAGTTGTTGTATCCTCACACATGCATGACAATTGACAAGATGCATGATATGTGTAAGACTATAAGGTGGTTTGCAAGTAATTAGTCGTAAAGAAGGCCGGATTAAAGCTCTCACAAGTGGTATGTCGGATATGAAGCTGGCAATTCTAGCTTGTACCCCGCCAACATATCCAACTCCATTTTCCCTTGCTTTGAGTTGGACATTCACCTAAGAAGATTTACATTTTTTTCAACACTTTTATTTTTCTTTTAATTTATTTTTCTCATTTAGTCATCCGATCCCACCATCTTATAATTTTTCCATCTTTTTAGTGGGTCGCAATTTCACACCCCACTTCCTCTAAACTTTGATTTGAATGCGACATATCTCTATTATTAGTCCCTCTCCAACTTCAAAATTCAAACCAATTTTAGATAAGTGTTGTGTTCAATTCATGGGCGTACTTATAGGACCATAAACAGAATTGATTATGTAATTATGCATGCAATTACAGGATAGCTAACGAACAAGCTATTAGAGGATTGCATTGATTGATTTCTAATTATGTAAATGATTGAATATATCCCTACTAGTCTAGCTAGCGATGTGTTGGATCAATGGATTTTCACCAACAATTGTAGCTTAAGTTTTGTCTAATTTGGTTCCTAGGACGATAATTAGTGGGGCAGAGTGATTATCGGACAAAAAGGTCGATATAACGAACTGATTTGCGGGATTAATGAATGCCACTAATGTCAAATCAAGTCTATTGTATACGCATAATCATCATAATTAAATTAATAAAAAGCAAGTGTTAGATTTTTGTTAAATCAACTCTCACGATCTCGCCAGAATTGCCATGAAACGACGAATTCAAACCAGCAACTCTGGTACGTACCTCTATTGATTACTCGTTTTTTTAGCTGTCCATTGATTCACCGGAATTTCATCTCAATTACGCTCATCTTCACATATTACACTTAAGTTTGGTGGATGATTCTCCCAAAGGAGAGTTGTACGTACCTCTATTGATTACTCTATTTTTTTAGCTGTCTACTGGTTCACCTCTATTGATTACTCTATTTTTTTTACCTTAAGAAAGTGAAACGACGTACATCAATGTATCAATTATGTTATGATGCTTAAAATAATTATTGGCTACACATTTTGGCCATATATGAATTGGTCTTGTGAACAACTTTGTGCTTTTGTAGCAATATTGTGGAGTGCTAGTTTTACCACTTAACAAGGATGTCAGGGAGAGGTGTTAAACGGGTCGGGTGGATTCGGGTTCTGTCTTTTCGGATTCAGATTGAGTGTGAGTTCGGATCAATCGGGTTACTGGTCAAGTCGAGTCGGGTCTTGACAGGTTATTATGCGGGTTTAGATCGACCTAACAGGTCAATAATTTGAATTTTAATGATTATTATAATAACATTATGATTAAATAATAATATTTAATACCAAAAATATTATTTTTAATAGATTTTTATAATAGTATTTGATTTATAATAGGTGTTATAATAAATTACATTATAGTTTTAAAATAAAATATATTTATTCTACATGTATACAGAAAAATCAGGTTAGTCTGGTCGGGTTCGGGTTAATCAGGTTCAACCCAAAAATTTTGTATTGCAACCTTTGCTCGCTACCATTCGCATCGGGTTTCAACCCAAAAATTTTAGTTCGGTTTAGGTCGATCTTTCGAATCGGGTCAGGTTTTGACAGCTCTAATACCAGGGCAAGCCAATCTCACTTTCTCACATGCCCAACAGTTTTTTATGTTTAATGAATGATACATGTTTCTTGCTCAAAATAAAAAGAAAAGTGTTAAAGGGTTAGGAAAAACCTTCAAACTTTTGTATTGCAATTTGCAAGTGCATACATTCCATGTAAACTCCACTCAATCTCATTTCTTTCATATGAGATCTATCTATATTCGTTAGTGTTGAAGAAAACTGGTAAGAGTTGGGCTACCTTTAGGCGAGAAAACATTTCAAAAGCCCATTTTCTAGTTGATCATGTTGTGTATGCAATATACAGCCCGAAGTTTTGGCCCAAGGTTCATATAATTCACTTTATATTTTTTGTGACTTTTTCTTAACCAGCTCAAGTAATGTTTTTTTTTTACCTAAATCCTCGAAGTCATTAAACTCTTTTTTTTTTCCCCTTTCGTTCCATAATAATGACAAGATCTTAAACATGATTACCTTCTTGCAACACCCGAATTATAAACGTTGATACAGTTATTTACGCAATAACAAAAGAATCTGCCCATTCCACCCAAAAAAATGAAATTAAAAACAAAAAAAAACAAATATGTCCGTTATTTCATGTCTATATGATAAGATGGGCACATAATTGGGGCATCAATTTCCATCCCATCATATATACGTGACAGAAAGTCATTTTCATTGTCTTCGTTATCTTCTCGATTTTTCTTCCTTTGCTCCCTCCCTAACTATTGCAATGAATATTTATGTTTATGATTTTGAACAGATTTGCTCAAATGCTTGCCGACAAAATTAGACACGTGCGCCAATGTCTATCTTATCCGAATAATCCGATAATACACTTGCAAATTCCCCAACCAGATTCCTCCACGTAAGCTAGACTAGATTTTGCTCCATTCTACGTGGACAATGATGTTTCAATCGCTCAAACTTTATATAACTAGCTCGTTGGCTGCAGAAATGAAGTTGCATGTGCATACTTTTTATTGCTATGCCTCCATAAATAGGCTATATCGTTTCTACCAAAAGACAAAAACTATATACAGTAGGTAGAGTTCGAAATTACCGTAAGTGACTAAGTCACGTATTCTATGAATAATCTAGTACAATAAAAAAAATCATGAAAAAATGGCGTAAAAATATTAACCAAATAAAATTTTGGAATATTTTATCCAGATTTTTACTTTTTAGTCTACATTACTTAATAATTATAACGGTTTTAGATTTTATTTAATTTGAAATGTATAAGTTTCGACAAAAGAATAATTAACGGGCTTGGATATTGGGCCGTGGATTTAGCCCAAAGGCCCGTATTCAGGGTTCAAACAAACGGCCTTTATCGAATAGCCCATTCAGAAGATTAAAGCTAGGGTTTCCAAAACCAAGCTTTATCCGCCTCCATTGCAAAAACTCTGCCACTTTCTTCTTCCGAGAAGAGAAACAAACGCAGAAAGCAGCTTCTTCGGTTGTTCGAAAATGGTGCAACGTCTTACATACCGTAAGCGCCACAGCTATGCCACCAAATCCAACCAGCACAGGATCGTCAAAACCCCTGGTACTCCTCTTAACCTCCAATTCTCCTTCTTCCATCTGGTATTTTCCCGAGAATTTATGCGAATCGCAATCAATCAATCATTTAGATTCTTCAATGCTTATCCGATGAGTTGTTTTTCCTCTGCAAATCGCTTTATAAATAGAATGTTAATGGTTTAGCATTGTTTTGATTTGTAATTAGCGCGCAATGTCTTGCTCAGTTAGATTGTAGTGATTGCTGAATTGAATCTGAGAAATGATCGTATTGAATCATCCGGCTAAAAAACGATGCGATTGTTATTGGATTTCATCTATATCTGGAATGTGGAATTAACTGGTTTCTGAATGAATACCATAGGTGGAAAGCTTGTTTATCAGACCACCAAGAAGAGAGCCAGTGGACCAAAATGTCCAGTCACTGGAAAAAGAATTCAAGGGGTATGTTGTGATCACTAATTCTACATGATTCTTCCATTTTCTGTATTCAGAATTTCAGATTGTAGCTGTTCTGTGATTCTTGTGTTCCATTCATTCTTATGTCAATGACATTGTTAAGTTGAATAAATATTGTGTCTGCTTTGAGCTGGGATCTGCAAACTAGAATCAAGTGATTTCATATGTTTAGCATATATCATGAAGTAAGTTTGATTATTTGTTCTATCTCCAGTTCTCCACAATCTTTCATGAGCAGATATCACTCCCCTCTTGTAGCTAATGCACATGATGATATGATGTTTATTGTTACATTTTGATCTGTTTTGTTGCAATTGTTTAACATATGAAATGTGGAAGTGATACTTTGATAAGCTGCGAAAGAAATGGTTTGCAACATGTGTTGATTGTGCCTTGCACATCTTGTCAACTTGAACATATTGATCAACAGTTTAATGTGTATTGTGATCATGCAGATTCCTCATTTGAGGCCTACCGAATACAAGAGATCCCGATTAGCCAGGAATAGGCGCACTGTCAACCGTCCTTATGGCGGTGTGTTGTCTGGTAGCGCTGTCCGTGAAAGGTAGGAGGAGGAAATGCAATGCTTTATTCTAAGATGCATCGCTGAATCTTCTGTTAACGAGTTCTTTCGAATTCTGAAGTGTGGTGTTTCGAATGTTTGCGCAGGATCATAAGGGCCTTCTTGATTGAAGAGCAAAAGATTGTCAAGAAGGTTTTGAAGATCCAGAAGGCTAAAGAAAAGGCTTCCAAGAACTAAGATGCTTGAAAATCAATATGGTTGTGAGCTTAACTGTGTTCTCTCCTTGTGCTTTCTTGATGTGAAAGCTTTGCCTTTTGTAGCGATGGCAGTTCGAATGACCTTGTGAACTACTATATTTGTGCACAACATTATCTTGGATTCTACTGTTTTAAATTTCAATGAGCAGTTTTGTTTGGACTTTTGCATTATATTTCCAGGTGAATTAGATCAATTGGCTAGTTGCTGCCCATAGCTGACTTAAGTATTAATGCAAACCTTGAATTTGTGCGGTTTTGAGCAGATGGGTCAGTTGAGTGAAAAGTGGGTAAATTGTCAACTGATTGAAAATTGAAGACCTTAGATTATGAATATTCTCATGGGCTTATTGTTTATTCTTCAGAAAAATGGGCCATGTATTCGGAACACTTTAAATTTGTCGGCAAGGTTGCATCGCGTCAATGTCTATGAATGATCGATGGATGGATCGAGTTGTACTGAAACTATGACATGGCAAATTAAATATTGATCGATGAGTCGATTTGTGCTGAAATAATGAGATGGGAAATTAATATATGAAAGCTTAGCCTCTTTAAGTCGTTTCTAGTTTCTTCCGTTTTGCATCAACCGATTAAGCCCCTTGTCCATATAATATTGCCTCTATTTTTCGATACGAAAAGTGATTCGGTTTTTTGGTACATCAAAGCCTATATGTTCGATAACTGGACGAATTGACATAAAAACTGGAAGAAAAAAAAAACCATAAAATTGCAATCATATGTTTTTTGTCATAAAAATTAGGAAAAAAAAAACATAAAATTGCAATTATATGTTAGAATGTCACACTACTAGTACTAAAACTAGCAATTTTAAGGTACTTATGGCAAGAATTTCACTATTAATCAATTTTATTTTGCGGTGCCTACTTCACTCTTGAAATTTATTGCCTTTAGGGTCGTTTATAATGACATTGTCTCATTTGTCCACAATTGTAACGTCGATGTAACATGTGTAGCGATTTCTGCATGCCCGAAATTGCATCTCACTCAAACTTGTTTACATCTATTCACACCCCCACAAATCATCAATCTAGATAACCTCTATGAAACCGTTTGCATGACCAAAAAAATATAATTTATTCCGTTTCATTTCTATCCTTTCTCGGATAAGAATGACTATAGCACTTTGCTTCTTATACATGCATATATAACGTAATACATGCATCCAAAAAACTACTTTACATGGCGTTTCGTTTCACATCTTACGTGTCGTTATATTTGTGTGTGAACTATGACTTTTTATGTCGCACCTGCAAAGCTTGACATATAACAAGCTCAAGACAAGACCACAATGTGTAGCTTTCTTAATTTTGATTTGTTTGTTCATTTATTTGTATTAAAAAAATCGTAATACGTTGGTTTAGTCCAAGTCCATGTGCAACCTCGTTAGTTTCAATGCCCACCCAATAGGTGGATTGATCATAATAAATAAGGGGAAAAATTGTAGAAATATGTCAAATTAGCAATAAATCTGAATAATGTAGGGTCGATGTAGAGCACAGTTTTGTAGAAAAATATCATAATTAGCAATAAACCTGAGCAATCTACGACCAATTTAGGAAAAGTTTTGTAGAAAAATGTCAAAATTAGCAATAAATACTCTAACAATGGACAAGCTAGTCGTGAGTTGTGACGCATTATTTTATTTTATTTTTGATCCATAGAAAATCTTTATGTCGTTATAATATAAAGACGGGTTTCAAACTCAAAGCATGATGTTTATGGACATTATCATGTATCAATCAGACTAACGAGATGTGATACGACGTACCCAAAATTTAAATAGGGCTTAATGATTGGACCCTCGAGTCCGATCGTTTCGAAATTGAAATGGAGTCGTCTAGTTATGATCCCTAATCTTACATCCAAGCACACTGATAAGATTGTACGTACTATAGTCTGTATTTTTGGCGCATTTGATCCAAAAACGTTATTTTCGTTGTGTTAATTAAGGATGTAGACAGGTTAGTGTATGGCTTAAAATGTTAGTACGTGTGAACTATGTAAGAACACATTAGCAACCACTCACCCCTTTTTCAAAATAATGAATTTGTCTTGGTTTTATTTTTAAAAATCTATAACGTCCTTTATTTGATGTAATATTGATTATCGAACGATAGATTTCAGCAGTAAAATCCGCTAGTACGTGGCAATACAACACGGCAACAAGTTAAATACATCATTGCCAGTAATTTGCAATGCCAAATAATAAATTGTCATTCTACCAAAAAAAATAATACTAATAAGTTGCTATTGTTACTTTTTGGCTGAAAGGTACAATTGTCGCATGAGTACCCTAATATTATAGCGATTTATTCAAAGGATTTGAATCAAATGAAAACTTTTCTTAACCTATAAATCAAAAACCATGAACATGAAATAGAAATATATGAACATAAGATAGACATACGTGAACACAAAACATGAAATACGTCAACTCTAAAAGTGTTTGTGATTTTTTTTTGAGCCCAATTTTTTTGTTATTATGTTATTATGTGTAGTAATCTAATCCATAACGTACACATGATATCGAGAAATTTTGTTATTATATATATAATACGATTCATAATGAATACATGATTTTGTTCACATATTTTTTCCTATTGTTCACATATTTTTTTTATTTTGTTCACGTTTTTAGCTTATAGGATAAGAAACGTTTTCATCGGAATCCACCTCTTTATTTAAAACGTACCCCAATGACAAACTTTAATTGGAAGGGTTTGATTAAGTTTATACGGAGTATTTTTTTGAGCTATATCTAACATTTAGATTTTTTTTTGTTTAGAAAATTAGTTCTAAATTAAAGCTTCCCTATAATTGTATAATATAACAAAAATAATCAGATTAAAAAATAAATCTGAAACAAAATAATAATAATAATCAAGGGCAAAGTTAAAATCACCATATATATATAGATAGATAGATTCCATCATTAAATCAACCATCGTTTTTTTTTTGACCAACCATCGTTCTTTTAGCTAAAGAACAAAGTTCAGATTTTGTTCTTCTTGTTGTCCTTTCTTAACTCTTATGTTTTTTTTAAATCACTCTTCCTTCAATGTGAAAATTTGAACATGGAACCGTTAAATAAGGGACTTTTCATAATAAATAGAGTTGTCGAGTGTTTATAGCCAGAGAATGAGAATGGACCCAAATTTTGCGGGTACGTGAAAGTTGCAATACATATGAACAAATACCCACTTGCCACTTACTCGGTTATAATTGCCATTTGCCACCCTTAATGTGTTGGACATAGATAAATTCGATTCTGCCCTTGATCACTAAGTTCTCATTTTTTTGGGTGTAATGATCCCTAAGTTCTCATTACACTAATTCCAAATGGAAAATGGAAAGGATTCATGTTACGATGCTTTTTTTTTTTTTTTTTTATATCGAAGGAGAGGCGGCACCCGCTTTTCGAACCCTCGAGGGCCCGTGTTCGAAAAATCGACAATTTGTAGTAAATACTTTTGGGCAATTTGCGAAAATACCCCACCCAGAAAAACGGTTTGCAAAAACGCCCTTTAAAACAAAAAAATAGCGAAGCATGCTGTTTTGGGCGTTTTTGCAATAAAATTTACATTATTTTGTATTTTCTTTTAAATAGAAGTTTATTAAAATATCATTATAATTACAATAAAAATATTTATCCATAAATTCTGGAAATTCTTTTTAAATACAAAAGTAAAAAATAGAAAAAGAAAAAGAAAATATAAAATAAGAAAATAGTTTTAGAACATTAAGATTTTTTGGAAACAATGAGATATTGTAGAATATATGGTGGAAGATATTGTTGAAGATATTTTTGAAAATATAAAACGTAAATAAACGTGGAAGATTATTTTGTTGAAAATTATCTTCGTTTCAACCTTTTTCGTGATTATCTTCGTTATTATTTTCGTTTCATCACAAAGTAGGGTAAAATTCACCCTGTCACTCTGAGTAAACATCTTGTCATACACAATGAAATATCCTGTCACAAATTTGAAACATTAAGATTTTTTGGAAATAATGACATATTGTAGAAGATATGGTGGAAGATATTTTTTGAAAATATAAAACATAAACAAATGTGGATCATTATTATCTTCGTTTCAACATTAAACGTTATTATCTTCGTTATTGTATTTGTTTCATCACAAAGTAGGGTGAGACTCATCCTGTCACCCTCAACGAAAATCTTGTCATATACAACCAAATATCCTCTCACCATTTGAAAAATACTATCATTTTTTTCGTGTTTTTTTTCATCTAAAAAACATTGTTTTTTCTCATCTTTCACTAAAACTTATTTCTAAATACAAAATTGAAAAATACAAAGAAAAAAATATAAAACAAGAAAATAGTTTTGACACAAGATTTTTTGGAAACAATGAGGATAGATAAAAAAACGAAATCTTTTTTAACATTAAAATATTTATATATTTTTTCAAATTTGGATAAAAAATAAAGTTTGTTAAAGTATTTTATTTCTCAAATAAAATATTAATAAAAATAATAATTTTCGATTTTTTTAAAAATATTTCGTTTTTTATTTTATTTGATAAAAATTAGTCATTTGGGGCATGAATGTAATATTTTTAGGCATAATCGCATTTTTTTTAGGCATTTTTGCAATCGAAAAAAATGGTTATATTTACAAACGGATTATCAAATAGGGGCATTTGGTACTAATTCCCCAATACTTTTTAATGCATGCATATCTGTATCGGAAGTGCTAGCTTGTGCATGAAGATCGATGTGCCTAGCTAAGTTGGTCTTTTAATCATATTTGTACCTTTTACGTACGTAAATCATTGGTTTGAGATATGTTTGATTATTTCCCTGGCCTAAACATATCTATCTCTCTAATGCAATTTTAACCATGTGTTTGGGGGATTTCAATACATATAAATTCCAACGGTTTTTTTAAGCCGTGCCCCACCTTCATTATATTGATGATCAAGTAGCATCATATATTTTTTGAGCTTTCGAAATCGTGCTATATATATAACGCCTAGTGCAAAGTCACATATATATGTGTGGCTTAAATTAAGGGTCAAGACTGAAGAGCGTACGTGGACGTGATTAGGAACTTCTTTTGTAGGGTGCAAATAGTAAACAATCAAGTGTACATGTAATGAACTAGTAACTATTTCATATGTTCCTTGATGGATCTAACTCACCGACAAAATCAGAAAAATGCTAGACATATGTGTACATATTACAAGCATGATAAACATTGCAAGACCAATCAATATCATCCAACCTGCATTTGTTGCACAAATTATACCCTAGTTTGTAACTAATTGATCCTCCAATACTAGCGCCAAGGAAGCTCATTTCATCCCTTTTTTTTTTTTTTTTTTCTTTTCGTTCATTTCTTGTGGGAGCTTATATTGTGTTCAGCTCGATTTGTAGACGATGCGAGCTCAGACAACTCGAAAAGATAAACGAGTGAAACACAAACATACGAAAACTCAATTCGTTTGTTCAATTAGAGGCACCTACTTTCAGTTGGAAAATGAGGCTAATTAAGTATGTTTTTTAGATGGATCATGCAAACCTAATCTCCACGCGAGGATCAATATTTTGGTTTTCTAAGAAAGATAAAACCTAGTAAGATCAAAAAAAAGTTGCTTACAAGTTACAACATTAATGATATACTAGTAGTAACGGAAACAATTGTTGTTGGTCCCCAATGAAAGGTACGTACGTAGGAAAAGTCTTCATGATACGAAAACTTAATTCAGAAAGTTAGTTTTTGAACTTCTTATATATCAAAATACTGTTTTTTTTTTGGTCAAAATACTGTTTTTTTTTTTTTGAACATGACCCATTTGTTGATTATTGTTTAGCTTAAAAAGTGAACAGTTTTAAATCCATGTTAACTCCCTTTTGTAGTTTTATCTAATTGAAGAACATTAGATCGATTTTGCTATAGTTAAGCTAACATTGGATTCATTTCATTAAACCTATCCTTTTAATAATTTGTACTGTACTTTTTTTAAAGAATCTTTTAGAAACTGATAATTCATCCTCATTCACGTCTTCACTTTTTTTTTTTACTTTATTGAAAATCACTACTAACAATTTATTAATACTTATAAATTTAAGAAGAATATGTAAAATAAAGACTAAAATAGCTAAAAGGACATGTATCATGAAACAAAAAAAACTAAGAATAAAAGGGCATGTATAATGAAATGGAAAGAGACAAAGAGTCCATGAAAATATATTACTCCGTAAGTCTGTATGTTTAGATTTATTTGTCATTTTAGAGTTTGTCCCAACAAATAAAAATCATTTAATTCAAATTAAAAACATTCAATCTTGTTAAAATTCTCTCAGTTATTGTAGGCTTATGTAATTATTAAGAATATTTTTAGAATAAATGTATTAAAAAATGTCAGATACAAATATTATTATTATTAAAATAAATGTAAAATGATAATAAATTTGAACAAAGGAAGTAAATATTTTCAACCGCTTTATTAAAGTTGTCAAAATTTCACCCGACCCGAAAAACCGATCCGAACCGACCGAAAGTTATAGGGTTGAAACCCGAGTACCCGACCCGATCGAATAGTAGCGAGCAAAAGAAAAAACCGAGCCCGATAACCCGAACCCGTTTGGGTTGAAGCCCAAACCCGACCGACCCGATTGTTTTTATATATGTAGAATATATATTTTCTTATAAATATTATTATATATTTTATCATATACAAAAACTATTTATAAATAAAATATTATTATTGAATGATATTATTTAATCATAATATTATTTTTATAATCATTAAAAATTCAAAATTTTGACTTGTTAGATCGATCTGAACCCACACAATAACTTGTAACCTGACTGACCCGAATCCGCACGTGCTCAATCCGAACCCAAAAAAATCGAAACCAAATTCACCCGACCCGACTTGTTTCACACCCTACGTTTATGCATAAATAATTAATAATTTAAGGATGAGTTACAAACTTGCAATAATTGTTATTGAAGTTCAACCAAAATAATTGTTATTGAAGTATTTAAGAGTAAAAGGTCTTCAATGATGAATTTACTGCTCAATTAGCAGTTAAGGGAGACTTTTTTCTGCGCAAATTAGCAGTTAGTGAAGACAAAAAAATTGCATAAATGAAAAATAAATGCACGCTTTGCATGCAATAATAGTTTTACTAGGATCATTTACCACTAAGAAAAAAAACCATTAATTGCCCCTCAGTCGGTGAACTGAAAAAAAAACGCACGAAATCACAAATGCAAAGCTGACTTTTATATAATTTGTGCCATTTCCAATTTGGATTAAATTAATGCATTTCTTGTCCTCCTCCTTTGACTCCTTTACTTAAAAATTTCTCCATTTCCCTCTCTCTCATGGCGTCATTCGTAGTCTCCTATAATTCCTTCTTTCTTTACATTTCCTCTCTTCTCCATCACTCGTGTGTAGTACCATAATACTAGTAGCCCATTGCCCTTATAATTAATTTCTCTCATTTATAGCTTCATTGTATAAATATATTTGGACCCTAGTCTTTCTCCTCACACACTTTTTCTTCTCCTACTTGAAAACATACAATCAAAATTCTCCCTTTGATCTCAAACAAGAGAGTGATCGATCATCGATCCATGGGAAGATCGACGTGTTGCGAGAAAGTAGCGATGAAGAAAGGGCCATGGACACCTGAGGAAGACCTCATTTTGGTGTCTTATATCCAAAAAAACGGCCCGGGCAATTGGAGGACTGTTCCTTCCAAAACTGGTAAAACACATGTATATATTTTTGCAATTTCGATATGATCAATTTGAAAAGTGCAATCTTGTATGGATTGATTTATTTTGTGGTTGGTTTGGCAGTGAAGTTTGGTGTGTACTTGATACCGTATTGTACTCCCCTGCCCTTGTGTGTGTGTGTGAATTCAATGTATTCAACTTCTAAATTTATTGCACATCTGAAAAATTGAATTCCAACTCATGGGTTTGATTTTGTTCTGTTGGTTGAATTATGTATGAAGGATTGATGAGGTGTAGCAAGAGTTGCAGGCTGAGATGGACGAATTACCTTAGGCCCGGAATTAAGCGCGGTAATTTCACTCAAAAGGAAGAGAAGATGATCATCCACCTCCAAGCCCTTCTTGGTAACAGGTAAAAAGAATCAATCTCAATTTCCTTAATTTATTGTTTTAGTACTTTGCATGTTATGATATATGTATTCATACCTAGAGAATCCAAAGTAAAGCAATCATAAGATGTAATTCGTTGGGTTATTCTTTCTATTGTCAATTGTTAGATCTATCAATTGTGATCCACTAACCTTGACGGGATCATGTGTAGTTAGTTATGTGTGTCAATGTTCCATGTATGTAAAATAATGATGTTTGTGTGTAAAAAAGGTGGGCGGCAATAGCAACGTATCTTCCACAACGTACTGACAATGATATCAAGAACTACTGGAACACCCACCTCAAGAAAAAGGTTCGCGGCGAGGTGGGTGTTGCTAAGGGAGACGACGACGGAGGATCAACAATATCCCAATCAAGATCAAGTAGTAAGGGGAAGTGGGAGAAGACGCTCCAAACCGACATTCACAAGGCCAAGCAAGCCCTACGCCAAGCCCTCTCTCTTGACACCACTCCAACTCCCAATCCACCATCCACCAACTATTCCAACTTGACGACTATGACGTCGTCTTCATCTTCACGCCCTTCTTTTCCGTTTCTCCAAACAAGGCCTTACGCGTCCAGTACTGACAACATCGCCAGGCTCCTCCAAACCTGGATGTCCGAGAAGCCCAAAACTAGAGCTTTCGGGTCCGGGTCTGGATCAAGCTCTAGTGAAGGAATGGGTATAGAGATGGAGACAGGGACGGGGATAGGTGAGTTTTGTAGGGTTGGGAGCCTGAAGTCTACTTCCATGTCGGATGAGCAGTCGACGGTGGGCCCAATTTCGGTTTCGGTGCTAGAGAAGTGGCTACTTGATGATCAAGTTGGAGGTAGTGATATGATGATGCAAGAGGAGGATCAAGAAAACCAACTCCTTGAGGACATGACTTTAGATGTTACTTCAGCTGGTCTCTACTAGTGAAAGCTAGTAACAAAAATTAGCCTAGAGCTACCTATATGTCTCTTGTGTTTATTTTCAGGTGGTCGGTCGATCGATCGGTCTAAAAATATGTCCATTTAGTAGTAATTCTGTCATTTCCTCCCTAGCTTGTCCTAGTGATCGATAAAGTGTTTCGGATATGCTTTCCCATTTGATCGTCCTTCCGCTTTCGTCGCGGAAGGAAGAACAAATGGGAAAGCGATTTAATTATGTCAATTAGCATCATAGCATATATGCATGTATAAGAAAACACAAGAAGTGTAAATTAATCCAAGATGTGCTATGTTACTTCTATATACACACGTGTCGCAATATACATGCATTTCAAAATTTGGACGCCAAATATAAGTTAAAAACATGCATGTTCTCACATCGTCCATTGCTGACCCAGATCAACCAATGCATAAATCAAGTTGTTGCCATACACAATACGAAAGGGAACCTTAGCCTTAATTTTCCAATATGTATAACTCGTGCATGCATACAACTTGGATTGCCAGCTTAATTTATACGGCGTTTAATTGTAGTCCGAAAATTCGGATGGACAATGCAATTCAAAGGTGAACAGCCTAGATCTAGCCAAGTATTAAGTGGGATTTAAGGAGTTGAGCTGTCCATAATTTCCCCCACAAAACAGCCTTGATCGATCTATCTCTATCAAGATGAACCTACTCTGATGAATTGAAATTTATACTAAATTAAATTAATTAAACGTGCACCTGTCTTTTTAAATAAATACGAAATTATCTTCAACCAAAAAAAATAAAACTTAAATACGAAATGATCCTATATATGTATTCAAATAGCTATAAATAATAAATAAATACAAAAGGAGCGGACCCATGGATCAAAATTATCAAATACGGAGTATATACCAATGAGAAAGCAACTAAGCATTTATAACCGTTTTGCATATTATTTATTGGTATATAAGTTTATTATGCCTACATTTTTGTACGCACGTACGTATTAAAGTATGTCATGGGTACATCATACGTCCTAACATGCATGTATGATACAAGAATTATACACAATTTATCGCGGGGTATCAACACGTACGTACGTACATGATCGATGTCATAATCGGAATTAATCATAAATACTTGCACCAACTCAACTGACTTTTTCCACCTCAAATTATTATAATTGAGCCTCGTATTTGCCTACTTGCCCTCGTCGTAGATATTCTAGAAAATTTCTAAAGCCTTATTAATTTATTCATAAACGTTGTGACCAAACAAATATTATTGATAAATGACACATGTCATATTTTGGTCCAAGTATTTTCTCTACATGTATATATGAGGTTTATTTCAAGCAGGTTTCGCGTGTATAAAATTTAATAATATTTCGTAATTTAACGGTTCGAATCTCATCTTTTCACGAAGGTTATAGGTTAGCCTCGCTAAAAGTAATTTGTTAAAACAAAACTAATTTTGGATTAATTGAAGGGGATGTGAACCAATAAGATGTAAGAGACACATGAAGGGGACACAACAACATGGGGACAGAGGATCCGGACCGGTAATTTAAGCTATCTTCTGTTCAAATTTAGCTCACTTAAGTTCGATTAGTTGATAGATTCGTACAGTAGCTCCACACTGATTAATTTAAAGCTAACAATTAAAAATAAAAGCTACACTTCGCTTTGTCTATTAGAGATGCTCATGTATGTCATAATTTGTTCACAAATTATAGATGACAAGTGAAATTTCTCCATACTTCTTTATTCTTATTATTGAATAAATTTCCCAAAAACATCTATATGCATGACATGAAGGCTCAAGAACACTCTTCCTCGGCTATACTTTATGGGACAGAGTGTTGGGCGACCATGAAAGCTCAAGAACAAAGGCTTTTAATTAGTAACCGAGATGAGGATTTCGTGGTGGATGAGTGCATGGGCACACGTTGTTGGACAGAATCAGAAATGAAGTGATCAAAACAGGGTTAGAGTGGCCAACCTAGAGGACAAGTTTCGTGAATCCAGACTGTGGTGGTATGAGCATATTCAAAGGCGGGGCGTAGTAGAGCCTATTCGTAGGTGTGAATGCCTAGACTTGGGAGTTATTCGCAGAGGGAGGGGTCGTCCGAGGAAATGATGGAAAGACAGTATAAATTAGAATGTCAGATAGTTGAGGATTTCGACAGAACTAGCAGCATGCAGAGATAGTTGGAGGGAGAAGATTCGAGTAGTGGATGACTAATCTCCAACCAGATCGGCAAGCTTTGGCTTTGGTTTTTTAGCTTCATTTTGCTCCGTCTTTGTTTTGTCTTGTTTGTGTTTGGTGTTTGTTTTTGCGCTCTAGGATTGGTTGTGACAATTGCTATATGGGTTCTCTGTGGATTTTTCCTTTGGGTCTTTTAGAGGCACCCCCACTGGTCAGGGGTGCCTCATTCTGACCCCCCAGATTTCACGTAAGGGAAGTGCATTGGGATTGTTGGTCTTGTTGTTGTTATTGTTGTTGTTGCATCTTCTATGCATGAATCACACATGGGCCTCCTTCCATTTTGGGCCTATACTAGATCTATCCCTTTCAGACCGGCCCATGTAGCTGCACCGAGTTTGGGCCTATTCTATAATAACGAATCCGTTGAACAAGGCTAATATTGTTTCTTTTTTCCTTTTTCGGTTGAATGAACACCTAATATTGCTAAGAGATTGATTGAAAACGGTCAACAGGCATAACAATCGAGATTTCAATTTTCATAAATAAATAAAGGTACAATCACAGAGTAAATGCTTTGATTTGAACAATACGTCAAAATCAATTCCAATTTCCAATATTTATCTCCCGATTTTGAATTTAATTTGAGCAAAATTTTCTCCCATCTCAACACTATAAATAAATCCAGAGTGAAAAAAATGGAATATTCAGACAAGGCCAAAAAGTCCCTGTTTGGCTGGTCAACGAAACTTTCTTCATGTCGTCACCTTCAATTCCACTTGGCGTTATTACTCCACTTCTTGCATGAGCTAACCAATTTCCCCCATGAAAATTTCAAAAAGCTACGAAAACTACGCAAAAACAAACACCAGAGTGAAATACACACAAAACTTTTCTTTCTCTTCTCCTGAATCGATCTCTTCGTCATCAACCTCGCCAAAGAGCCCCACTCAATCTGGTCAATTTGTTCTTGATTTTTATTCATTATTTTTTTAGCTCTATTTTTCAATTCTGCCCACTAAATTATCAAATTGATCGTCAATATTGATTTTTCTTTCCCATTATGCACACTTTTGTTGATTGGCGTTTGGAATTTCACTAATTGTTTGTTCCTAGTTCTTGCTGGGTTCCTTGCACATCTGCCTTAGGTCAAAGATTGTGCCTTTTCCCCCCATTTTTCATACAACCCAGAAAAAGAAAGGCGGAATTCGCTGGGCTTTGAAAGAAAAGGTTAATCTCTTTTTCCCCCTGTCTCAATGATTCCATATGTATAATCTATATTTGATGTTTTGATTTGGGTTGGTGTTTGATTTAGATTTGTTCTGCATGTTAAGTTGTGTTCCCAATCCTGTTTTGGCAATTTTCCGTAATAGGAAAAAATCAGATTTTGTTGGGAGCATTTATTAGCTAGTTTAAAATGAACGCGTGAGGTGCGAATTCAATCAAATTATCCAAAAGAACCATACAAAAGTTTCTCAATTGTGCCAGAGTTGAACATTGAAACTGGGTTTTTTTGTTATGTTTGTATCTTGTTACTCTCTGTCAGTGAAACTCAGGCTGTGGTTTTTTCTCTGTTTCTGCTGATGCTCAGGCATTTGTACAATTCATGTGCATACTAAACTCTGCAAGAAGGTCCTGAGTTGATCTGCAAATCAATGTTAGTGTGGAACAATGGGCGATATTTCAGCCTCATTACTCAGGTTCCTAGTTGCAATCCTCCTGATTTCAATCCTTCTTATCATGTCCTCCACAAACCTCCTCTTTCGATCCGACGACATTCCAATCATACACGCGTCGGTTTTCAAGTTCATCACTTCCGATCAGGCTTTCGATCCCTTTGAACCCGAAAGCTATGAAAACGCAACCACAACTCTTCCGCCTCCTCCCTTGGAAAACACCAGCATTTCATCATTTGACACCAATCAACCACAAAACTCTCCTCTAGAGCTGGACTCTTCAGAATCAGCTGAAAAGGAAGAGTTCTTCGTCTGTGATTCGAACCGAGCGCGTCTTAGAGTGTACATGTATGACATGCCCTCAAAGTTTCACTTCGGTTTGTTGGGTTGGGAAGGTCGAGACAACGAGGTATGGCCGAATGTGAGTGACCAGAGTCAAGTTCCGCTTTACCCGGGTGGTTTAAACAAGCAACATAGTGTTGAGTATTGGCTAACCCTTGATCTCTTGGCATCCAACCAAGAAACCATAGCTAGGCCATGTACCGCTATTCGGGTCCACAATGTATCCCAAGCCGACATCATTTTCGTGCCTTTCTTTGCCGCGCTGAGCTATAATCGACACTCCAAGGCCCGAGCTCACAAGAACGAGAGGCTTACTGTGGACAATATGTTGCAGAATCAGCTTGTGGAGTTCCTATTGAGTAGGAAGGAATGGAAGACAAATGGTGGGAAAGATCACCTCTTGGTGCCACACCATCCAAACAGCATGAGATATGCAAGAAAGAGGCTCAGCTCGGCGAGATATGTGCTCGCTGATTTCGGAAGGTATAGCTCCAAAGTTGCTAACTTGAAGAAAGATGTGATTGCTCCTTATAAGCATGTTGTAAGGCCCATAGATGCGAACGCCTCATCGCCTTTCGAGGAGCGCCCTATACTCGCGTATTTCCAAGGAGCGATTCACCGGAAAGATGTGAGTACACCAAACCCATCTCCCTTTCTATCTTCTTATACTTTGTAGCATATAGTCCATGAATTACTACTATCAATTGATTTTGGGAATCACTAGATTCGTGTGAGCCTGTTAGTTGGCTCATGGGCTATGCCAAAAACAGATCAAACCAATTAGAACAATTGGATATGTGGTGGAAAAACCTGTGAAAGAAGAGATCTTGATTGGATTATACAAGTTCAAGCCTCATTTTTGTATTGATTATTCATACCAAGTCCTAACTTTCTTTTGGTGGAATTCCTTGCTTGGTTTGGTATAGGGAGGAGCAATAAGGCAAGAGTTACACAAGCTTATGAAAGATGAAAAGGATGTGCACTTCACATCAGGGAGTCTCGCACAAAGAAGCGCGGCCCGGCGAACGGGCCAGGGCATGGGCTCCTCAAAGTTCTGCTTGAACATTGCAGGGGACACTCCCTCCTCCAACCGTCTCTTTGACGCCATCGTCAGTCACTGCGTTCCGGTCATAATAAGCGACGAAATCGAGCTCCCGTACGAGGACGAGCTCGACTACTCGGAGTTCTCGGTTTTCGTGCTCTCTTCGGACGCCATGAGGCCCGGGTTCTTGGTCGGCCTTCTTAGAGGGATCGAGAGGGACGAGTGGACTGGGATGTGGACGAGGCTCAAGGAGGTGGCCCGGTGCTTCGAGTACGAGTTTCCGTCGAGTCCCGAGGATGCTGTTGATATGATTTGGAAGGCGGTGGCTCGGAAGGTGACGGAGGTGAGCGGTCGGGAAAGGAAGAGGAAGTACCGGAGGCCGGACGGTATCGTGGAAGAGCGGTTGAGTCATGGGAGCAAATATGGTGAGTAGTGAAGCGGTTAAGCCTCCGAGATAGTACTCAAAGATCTCTGGTTCGACTTTCATCAACCATGATCCTTCGCGTTAACGAAAACATAGCATGATGACGATGTCAACTGTTGTAAGCTGTTGTAGTTTTGAGCTTCCCATTAGCACATTCTTTACAAGATCCAAAAGTCCAGCTAGCTAGGAGCTTGATGTACATCCAGTTACTTGATTCATTCTGCAGAGCATGAAGTGTAAGGGAAAACATACAAGAAAGTTGTTTGCATAACGCTGAGGTGCAGCTTAATTTTATAACGAAGAGTGGACACATAATGTGTTTATGCCATATGCGTGTGACTGGTGTGAGGAAAAGCTTCGGCTCAGTAATATTGTTTTCAGTAATTGCTTTCAATTTAAAAACTTTCGAACATTGAGTGCTAAAATTTTAAGACAGACACATTATGATAAACATGGTACATTAATATTAAATTGTATTAAAAGTATATGTGAAGATAATAAAAATGATATCTTCTACCGAAAAAAAGATAATTAAAATGATATATAAAATCGATCTATTTTAAAAAATGAGAAAGTTGATACATTAAATCAATCTTAATGAAATCCAATTCAATTGCCAAGATACAATTCGTGTACGTAAAAAGGGGGAAAAAGATGAGGTTTGTGTACGTGAGAAAGTTGATATCTCACCCACAGTTTTTTTACTATAACCTAAATTGTACTATAATATTATCCAGATATTTTTTTTAATATCCGAAATGACATGGGACGAGATTAATTAAGCACTTGTTTAATTATCTTACACGATGCGTAATGAATCAATGATACATAATGGAGTACTAGACGGTTCAAATGCAGATCCCTAGACTTCTGATCAGCTAATTCTTGATCGAATTGCCATTTTTATTACTTGATCATATATTGTTAGGTACTAAATAGTGATCGAAATTCTTACTGAAAATCCGGTTTCTTTTGCCAATTTTTAGAATCAATACAATTGTCGGTCGATGCCGTTCAACAAATCCAAATTTTAAGTAAGGACTGTTTCTGGGCTCTTCCGATTTTATGATTGATCGGTAGTTACAACGTCACAGGTTTAAATTAACGTGCAACGTAATTTCAATAACTTGTTCTCTCCTCTTTTCTTTCCCATGCTACATGCCGTAATTTCTCATCTCATAATTCACCTACTAATCATTCATTAGGTTGCAAAATCCGGACATCACTCCCAATTTTACAACGACACACTCTATTGTGTGTACGTATATATATATATATAGATAGTGACAAGTCACACAAAGTAAACATATAGTTACTCACCAGTTAATTACATACTAGAGCCTAGAGGTTGATCAAAATGAAGCTTCGATTAGGGTGGTGTTTGTTGTTAGTGTTTGAGATCTTGTTAGGGTTTTCATCCACATTTTGTGATTGCAAGCAAGTGATGTTCATATTCGGAGACTCCCTCTCCGACACCGGAAACAACCTTCGTCTCTCTAGAAGCCTAGCTCGGCCGAGCCTTCCTTGGTATGGAATCGACTATGGGAATGGCTTGCCTAATGGTAGGTTCACCAATGGCCGAACCGTCGCAGACATCATGGGTATGTACTTACTAAATGTCATCTACTTAGCATAATTTGGTTACCATTGGTTGTATTGAGCCTTCTATTCACTTACCAGGCGACGCCATGGGCCTCCCAAGGCCACCGGCCTTTCTCGATCCAACCTTAAACGAAGATGTTGTCATGGAGAGTGGAGTTAACTACGCGTCGAGTGGTGCTGGTATCTTGAACGAAACCGGTGCCTTATTTGTAAGCATTTCGGTTCATTCTACTTGGTTTATCTTTGGTTTGATCTCTCCCTTGCTTGTTTGGAGTTTTTTCGTGTTTGTAATTGTTTATTTTCCGGTTTGTCCGGATGTTGAAGTTTGGACTCTCAGTCTACCATGTTAGTTTGCATGATATATCTATCATGTTTCTTTTCTTATGCTACTTTGCATGTGGTTGTAGATACAACGGTTTTGGTTCCAAAAACAGATCGAGTTGTTCCGTGGAACCCAAGCCAATGTAACACAAAAGATAGGCAAAGACGAGTCTGACAAGTTCTTTGAAGACGCGTTATACTTTGTCGCGTTTGGGAGCAACGACTTCATCAACAACTATCTCATGCCCGTGTATCGCGATTCTTGGCAATACAATGACCAAGGTTTCATGAACTACCTCATAGGATCCTTCCGAGACCAACTCAAGGTCCACAAACACTAATTCGTTCACATTTACATGATATAGTTTTACATACAAACTTAACTTTCAAATATACATACATGTAGGTGTTGCATGGGTTGGGAGCAAGGAAAATGATGGTGATCGGACTCGGTCCGTTGGGTTGCATTCCTCTTCAGAGGGTGCTAACAACGACCGGAGAGTGTGATGAAAAGACCAACAAAGTTTCTCAAATGTTCAACAACGCCACAAACAAGATGGTAGATGAGCTCTCCAACACCCTTCCAAATGTTAGCTTTCAGGCTGCTGACCCCTATGACTTTGTCACCGACCTCGTTTCAAATCCACTCAAATACGGTAATTAACTAACCAGGAACCAATTGACAATCAAAAGAATAACTCACCAATGTTCATGTCTATATATAGAGCTTATACACTAGGCGTTTTATACTTTTATCATTCAACTTTCTTATGCTTCCTTGAACATGATCAGGGTTCGAGAACTCCGACAAGCCTTGTTGCTCGTGGGGGAGGATCAGGCCAGCCCTAACTTGCATTCCGACGTCGGAACTTTGTAAAGTTCGAAGCAAGTATGTGTTTTGGGATGAGTATCATCCGAGCGATGCCGCTAATGTGCTTATAGCGAATGAGCTTCTTAGCAAGTTTGGCCTTCCGCAGTTTAATCAGACATCCATTGCGCCTTAATAGATCAAGCTCTTATGTTGAGATTGCTAAACAAGTATTTCACTCACCATGCACCTTGTAAGAGTGATTGAGAAAGTGTACTGTTTTTTTTCCTCCCCTCTTTCAATTGTCTTTTAATCCCCTATGTATGTTACCATTTCCTTCTGAAATTCTATCACTACAAATATTATGAATTGAAAATTGAACTTAAATGAATCTCTTTTGAATGATCTAGCAAGGTACAAAACAGGGTCAACAAAAATTAAAAGATAATTAATTTGAAAGAAACAAGATTAAAAATTATCCGGGTTCTTTCTACCAGAAAAATTATCCGGGTCCAAATGTCACCTAGCATCAATGTGACAATATATAACATATCCACATAATAAATTGTACGTGAATGTTGATTTTTGCTTGTCACATCTGTTAACATAATATCTATATCGATCACTCGTCCCAAAAACTAAGAAACTTAATTTGCGAAAAAACAATAACATATGTTACAAACTTTATGATAGAGTTATAAGCGAAGATATAGCCGTTGTTAAGACTGAGTGGAACTTTGGATCTGACGTAATTGCCCTCAACGCTTCAGCTAGTGTATTATGATCACCAAGCGATGGCCCAGGCCCAGGCCCAATTATCATATGTGTCTGGCCCATTTGGGTATCCTTATTGGACAAGTCTGAGGAGTTGAACGTGAGGTTTGTGATACCATGATCATACGAATACAATGATCTTCGTGCTAAGCTATTGTTATACTTATCAAAAAAAAAAAAAAAGCTATTGTTATAACTACTTGTGGAACCCAAGTTCGTAGATGAACTCGAAGTGGTAGCCGTTAGATCAAGTGTTATTGTTGGATGTGAAGCTGAAAATGAGCTGGACAAGACGAGCGGCGGCCTCGATCGAGCGTCGAATACGTACGGAGTTGCTAGCTGACTAGCTGAGTTGGCGGTGGTTGTGGTGGAGGAACCGGACGTTAGCATGTATGAGGCGGCCGATGTGGTGGTGGCCATGGCGGTGGCGGTCGGTAACGGGTGGTTGTGTGTCCCTTCGTAGGTTGTTATCAAGACGGACATGTCGTTTGCACATCTTTGAACCTGTTTTATGTTAATTACCAATTCAACAATACCAACAAAAGCTAGTGAGTTCGATTTCATTCAACGTTAGGTTTCATATATTATTTTAGGTCGAATTAAACATGTGCCTCCCTCTCGTGTAAACAAATTAAATTACCTATATAAAAATATTGTAAATAGTAATTAAGCTAGGTAGCATGCTAATTTGGACTATTTATGCATGTATACCTGCTTTCTGACCGGGCAGGATGGGGCAAGTGTGCAACGACATGGAGTTCCTTTTGCAATTTTCTGCCCATATTTTCTCCATTGGCAACCGTCATTCATCTAATATTTGCCATAGTATATAACTTGCACAACATTCAACTAATACTTTAGATTCAACCCTGAATTAATTTCCATTGTTTTTTTAATTAGAAACATTTTTTGACAAGTAACAATATATGAAAAACTAGCTTTCGACCCCCCCAAAAAAAAACTAGCTAGTTTTTTTTTTTGGTCAAAAAAAAAAAAAAACTACCTAGTGATTCTCAATGAAGTATTTCAAAGATGAGGTATAACATACGGAGTATAATATTTGAGAAATTATTGAAACACTCAGATCGATTGTTTGAGAATGGAGTTCTAGACCTAGAGACACTCAGAGAGAATTAAAGCTCACATAACAGAATGGATAATTGTGCAAGATACCTTTCATTTCTATTATTAATGTGCTATATATAGCACCGTTTACAGGATACAAATGAACACGTGTTTAAGCAACTGTGTAACAACTTGCTTAACAACTTTCTAACAGAATTCTCTCTTGCTAACATAAGCTGATATTCAGCTAAGCTCACTCAGATCCCCTCCTCAAGTTAGGCTTGATTTGGAGAATGAACAAGACCTAACTTGACAGACAAAAATTTATGCTGCAACTCACCCAAAGGCTTGGTAAGTAAATCTGCTAGTTGAAGAGATGTCCTTACATGAGTAGGATACAAAAAACCAGTAATCAATTGCTCACGAACATAATGACAGTCCAGCTTCAAATGTTTGGTTCTTTCATGAAAGATGGGATTTTCAGCAATATGTATAGCAGCCTTGTTGTCACAAAACAAAGGAATGGGAAGTGGAACACTAGTATGAAACTCTGTCATCAAACTGTGCAACCAAACCAATTCACTAGCTGTTGTGGACATAGCTCTATACTCAGCTTCGGCAAAAGACTTTGAGACTGTCTTTTGCTTCTTAGTTTTCCAAGAAACTAAAGAAGATCCCAATAAGACACAATATCCCGTCAAAGATTTCCCACTAAAAACACACGTTCCCCAGTCTGCATCACAAAATCCAGTAAATGCAAGCTAAGATTGGGCAGAGTAAAATAATCCTGTATCAATTGTGCCTCTCAAATATCTGACAACATGAAGAGCTGCATTGTAATGAGGCAACCGTGGCTCACTTAAAAATTGACTAAGGTGCTGAACGGAGTAAGAAATATCAGGCCTAGATAAGTTGAGATATAACAATCTCCCAACAAGTCGCCTATAACTCTCTGGATCCTCCAATAAAGCACCAGAATCTGTGGACAATTTTAATCCTTTTGGAAGAGGAAATCTAGCAGCCTTAGTATCCATCATACCTGCATCTTGTAGGATATCTATGATATACTTTCTTTGATTGATAAGCATACCATCCTCTGAACGAGAGATTTCAAGGCCAAGAAAATACCTGATCAAGCCCAAATCTTTGATAGTAAAGGTTGTATGCAAGGAAGACTTAACAGATTGAATGGCTTCCTCATCATCTCCAGTGATGATCAAATCATCAACATACACTAGTATGATCACAATCCCTTTAGGAACCATCTTTGTGAACAGAGAATAGTCATAAGAAGACTTAACAAAACCTAAACACACAAGATGTTTAGACAATTCCAAATTCCACTGTCTTGAGGCTTGTTTAAGCCCAT
Source organism: Polygonum aviculare (assembly GCA_934048045.1). NCBI lineage: Eukaryota > Viridiplantae > Streptophyta > Magnoliopsida > Caryophyllales > Polygonaceae > Polygonum > Polygonum aviculare. The sequence goes on from OW204024.1 coordinate 3,045,683, forward strand.
ACAAGGACTTTGTCAATCTACAAACCTGTCCAGGAACTGCCTTAGTATAACCTTGTGGAGGTAACATATAGACTTCTTCATCCAGAAATCCATGTAAAAACGCATTGTTTATATCCAGTTGATGAACATGCCAAGACTTTATAGTTGCAAGAGCTAAGAACAACCTCACTGTTGTAAACTTTGCAACAGGAGAGAAAGTAGCTTTATAATCCATAAACCTGATTAAAACCCTTAGCAACCAGACGTGCCTTGAATCTTTCAACTGTACCATCTGGCTTAAACTTGATTCTATAAACCCATTTGCTTCCTATAGCTTGTTTTCCAGGAGGCAATGAGGTTAAAAACCATGTATCATTTTTTCCAAGGCTTCCAATTCTAAATCCATAGCTGCAATCCAATTAGGATCATCCTTAGCTTGTTTATAACTATAAGGCTCCTTGACAGTCATAACATTGTTCAAAGAAACCACATAGTCATCTGAATAAGCTGACAAATCTCCAATATGAGTTGCCATAAAAGACATGGACTGTGATGAAGTAGGATCAATAGTTGGACAAATAAACTCTGCCAATTTAGCAGGTTTATGAGTCTGTCTGGATGATTTTCTCAAAGGTTGAGGTGAAGGAATAGAATTGGGTAATGAAGTCAAGGAAATTGTGTTTGAACTATCAGAAGAAAAGGAAGGATTATTTATATATATGAGGAGATAAAGGTTGATTATCAAAAGAAGGAATGAAATGATCAACTGATGAAGGAATAGAAGGGCTAGGAAAAGAAGATGTGGGAATCAAAGGTGTATCTATGTCACCAGCAGGTGTGACCATAGGTTTCTCAAGATGTTTGACAAGTTGATCAGATAAATGCTTGAAAGGAAACACATCTTCATGAAAAATTACCTCTCGAGAGACAAATACTTTCTGTGCATCCAGATCAAAAACTCTGAAAGCTTTTTGTCCAAGAGGATAACCAAGAAATATACACCTTCTCGTCTTAGAAGCAAACTTGTCTGTAGAACCTCGAAGTTCCATTGCATAACATTGACAACCTATAACTCTCAAAACTGAATAGTCAGGTTTCTTGTTATGTAATTGCTCATAAGGTGTACTCCATTTCAAAATAGCTGTTGGCATTAGATTGATCAAATAAGCAGATGCTAAGATACAATCACCCCAAAATTTCAGAGGTAATCCAGCATGAAACCTTAGAGCTCTAGCTGTTTCAAGCAAATGTCTATGCTTCCTCTCAACCCTTCCATTTTGTTGAGGACTGTAAGGAGCAGATTTCTGATGAGCAATACCTTTTGAAGCAAAAAACTCAACACAGCTACTCTGAACAAATTCCATGTCATTATCTGTCCTAATGATTTTGACCTTGCAATCAAATTGTGTCTCAACATATGACACAAACTGCATCAAAACAGTAAGAACCTGCAACTTATTGTTGATCAAATGAACCCAAGTAGCTCGACTAAAAGCATCCACAATTGTGACAAAGTATCGAGCACCTGAAATAGTAGGCTGTCTATAAGGACCCCAGAGGTCAATATGAACCAACTCAAAACGTTTACAAGCCACTGAATCACTTCTAGGAAAATGCAACTTGTGATGTTTAGCTTGTATGCAAGCTTCACAAATTGAACTGTCATCAACTATCTTACATTCCTTTGTATGCTGAATCTTAGAGCAAGAGGCATGACCTATTCTAGCATGGAACAAGTCATAACTAATGGTAGGAAGAACAACATTACAAAGTTTATTCAACATACTAGTGTAATCAACAGAAATATTGAAAGCTTCACAATTTGCCCCTGCGAATTGTCTGTAAAGGCCTCCATTCCTCTTTCCAGTAAACAACACTGCACTAGTTTTAGAATCCTGAATAGAGCATGAAGTCTGATCAAACTTAGCAGTCAACCCTGAATCATCAACAAACTTTCCTACAAAGATCAAATTCTGGTTAAAATCTGGTACTAGCAAAACATCCTTGAGAGCAAAATTGCCTTGCAACTCAACTGTTCCTACTTCTGAAACAACTTTGTGAGAACCATCAGGCAAGCAGACATTAATAGGCTTTCCTAACCTTTTCTTAGCAGTCAACAATGTAGAATCACAAGTCATATGATCGGAAGCACCAGTATCAATAATCCAGTCTAGGTACTCAACACTGTGACAAGAAGTAAAAACAACAGAAGTTTGTTGGTGAGATTGGTTACCTGAGAATCCATCAAAGGAAGTACTAGCAGCTCCCTTGCCTTTGAAAGTTCTCATCATCTCCTTCATTTCTTGATACATTTTGACCATAGCAGCATTGTCCAACTGTTCTCCTGAAGCATCATTCTCAAGAGAAGCAAAAGGCGTATCCATGACTTCCACTTGATTTGCAGATGTATGACCTGTTTCTTTGCCTTTCTTGCCTTTATACCACTCAGGATATCCAACAATCTTGAAGCACTGATCAACTGTGTGACCTTTCATATTGCAAAAGCTACACAATAACTTCTCTTTTTCCTCTGCTCTAATCTTCTTGTAATCCTTAACCTCTTTCTTTTCACTTGAGGTTGAAGAACTTCCATTAGAGCTTCCAGAACTAGGAGTGAAACGCATCTGGTTTCGGCTAGCAGCTAGAGCACTAGCCTCCTTTGAGAAGTCAGTAGTACTACTCAAATGCTTCTGTGCTTCAAATTGCAAGATCAAGGAGTAAGCCTTATTGATGTTTGGCAAAGGATCCATAGCCAAAACATGATTAACAGCACTGTCAAAGCTAGAATTCAGACCTAATAGAAATTGCATCACTCGATTTCTTGCTTCAATATCATTCAGCCTCTTCAGAAAATTACAGCTACATTTGATAAGTGCACCACAAGAACAGTTTGGAATTGGCTCAATAGTGCCAATTTCATCCCAGATCCTTTTCAATTTGCCAAAATAATCCTGAATTGACAAATTACCTTGCGAAAGAATTGTCAAATTCCGTTTTAGCTGGAAAAGAAGCGGTCCATTAGATTGACCAAATCTTTCCTGGATTTCCTCCCAAAGATCTTTAGCAGATGCGACATACATGAAACTTTCAGAGAACTCCGGTGCCATGGAATGTGTAATCCAACACCTTACCATGTAGTCGCACCTTATCCATCTCTGTAAGTCTGCCGATCCTTGCTCTGGAATAGCCAAGGATCCATCTATGAATCCGATCTTGTTCTTTGCGCCAAGAGCCATCTTGATTCCATAGCTCCAAGTGAGGAAGTTGCTGCCATTGAATAAGCTCGTTGTAAGTTGAGCATTCGGTGTATCTGAATTTGCGAGATTAAGTGGATCATTGCTCATTTTGGACTGATTGTCACCAGAATCTGAGCTCTGCGATCCATTACCGCCTTCTGGATTCACCATCGCAGCAGAAATTCCTCAAAAACTGGAAATCAACACAAAGAAAACTAGAGATTTGTGCGGAAGAACGAAGTAATGGATTCCAAGCTCTGATACCATGAGAAATTATTGAAACACTCAGATCGATTGTTTGAGAATGGAGTTCTAGACCTAGAGACACTCAGAGAGAATTAAAGCTCACATAACAGAATGGATAATTGTGCAAGATACCTTTCATTTATGTTATTAATGTGCTATATATAGCACCGTTTACAGTATACAAATGAACACGTGTTTAAGCAACTGTGTAACAACTTGCTTAACAACTTTCTAACAGAATTCTCTCTTGCTAACATAAGCTGATAATCAGCTAAGCTCACTCAATAATATTAACTGAATCGGAATACCGAATACGTAATATTCATGTGTATGCAGATACGTATGAGACATTACTTGAACCGTAAGAATTCAATAGAGTATATTTCAACGGCTTTGTATTGACATTTAACATTTTCATATTAGCACGTTGTTGTTTAGCGTCTGATCGCTCTCTGAGCATTTTGTTATTTATTTTTGACTCGAATAAAAAAAAGATTTATCATTTATTTTATTTTATTTGATGGAAATATTATGTAATACTATTTATTTTGATTAGGAGAAATTGTAGTTAATCACCTTTTTACTTGCAAATTGTTGCATTTAACCCTACATTTGGCGGAAAACATCATTCCATAAACCGATTCACCCATCGACCGCCTAGTATATATGAACTTAAGCTGTACATTTAGGTCGGGTGATAACGATCAACTACCGACATTGTCCCATCCTTGGCCTACTTAATTTCTTTTCATACCTGAGTTGTACGTACGTGAACATAATCAAGGCTATGATGTGCACATGAAGTCGATGTTGTTAGGAAAAACCAATATGTTAGGTTTAACATTAATGCACTGATTAACAGTCTAAAACAAATACATCACTTGTGAAATATATCGTTATTATGATCAAGACATCGTATACACCACGACCATTTCTAGAAAGTCGAAACTAGTTTAGGGCAAATTTAATTACGGAACGTCTGTACGATGAGCTTAATTGGGTGGATGATCAACGATACGACATGAAACAATGCACGAACCTTTCAAATATCATTATTCATTATTGATAAAGACAAACGAGTGTGTGACAATCATTTGTTGGACAAAATAGTAAGGATTTTCCCGTGGTTAACAAACTGATGTTTGTCGACATTGTCTGAACACGTATGTATATTCTTACAAGTTGAGTAATTCTAAGAGTTCACTTATTAGAATTGAAAAGCAAACATAAATACGCGCTTTTTCGCTTGAGGACAACAACAATGTTCTTCAACGGATTGAACGATCTAGTGGAAAATGTGAATGTGACGACCTTAATTAGCAAGACCCTACAAACATTCCTAACATTCTAACCAACCAGTATTGTTTTTGGGATTCAAAGTTCCTCTACGAGCTAATTGGAGATTTTGTGATTTTTATGATTTTGCACGATACATGAATTGATATACATACAATCTTATATTAGGCCATGTTTTTTGGGGACAACATAAAATATAAGGTAAACCCTTTTCCATTATATAATAGCCACAGTGCGATAAAAGCGTTATTTATTAGCGTTGACTGAAGCCCATTATTAAATAATCTGTATTAATTAGTTTCTTAATTAAGCCATTATTATCCAAAAACAAACTTTTAAGCCTCAAGTAACTATGAACTTATAAAGAGCTAATTACGTAGACATGCCACTTGTGCAAAACCAGACCGTAGACAGATATGGGCAGAACATTTCCTGCTAAGTAACATCTATAAAAAGCCTATAGATGTGTGTTTTATCTTCATATCGAGGTAATCGAGCAATAATTAGTAGGAAATGATGGGTCAACAACAGAACAGCTAATAGAAAGTTGGAGATAATATGACAGGGGTGAACTGTTTTTCAACACTATGGACTTGTAGCTGAAACCCATTTGACTTGTTGCTGTAACGTGAAAAAAAAAACATAATCTTAACATGGCAAATTGCATGTGAGGCAGAAATTTCAAGATCATAATTAGGTGAACCAATGTCTTTCATCATAAATTCAAGCTACACGTTAACTTAAATTTCATAATTGACGGGCTTTTGTAAGATTTGACTTGTTACCACTATCACTATGTAACCATCACAGAGGTTCATGCAAAGTTTGCTTAGTGTTTCAATCATAAGTTCATGACCAATTGTTGTGCCATTATTCCATTTATATATACCTGCAATTGACATTGAATCATCACAGCAGCTAGAAACGAGGAAGCTTAGCTAGCTAGCTATGACAGCAACAGAGGAACAAAACACAGTCATGGAGAAGAAGGTTGATGAAGAACAGCCTGCCACAAAAGATGTCAAGCCACAACAATTGAACTACAGAGGAATCAAGGCCATGCCTTTCATTATGGGTAAGAACTCAACCTTCCTATTCTCATCATGTTCTCCTCCATCCGCATTAACTCTTATAGTCGTTCGTTTCGATGCTAGGAAACGAGACGTTCGAAAAGCTCGGAACAATCGGGACCTCAGCCAACCTCTTAGTCTATCTAACAACCGTCTTCAACATGAAGAACATAACAGCGACCACCCTCGTCAACTTCTTCAACGGCAGCACGAATCTCGGCACCCTCTTGGGAGCGTTTCTTTGCGACACTTTCTTCGGGCGTTACAAGACCCTCGGATTCGCCTGCGGAGCCTCCTTCATCGTAAATCTACATCCTCAACATCTCAATTTTCACTCTACATCACCCCTTTGCCTTAACATAATTCAAATATTAATTACTCCATCAGGGCTTGCTGATAATAGCTCTAACAGCAGCAATCAAGCCACTACACCCTGCCCATTGCGTGTCCAGTGCGCTTACATGCGAAGGGCCTTCGCCATGGCAGATGACCTTCCTCCTAACCGGGTTCGGATTCTTGATCATAGGAGCAGGGGGAATCCGGCCTTGCAATCTAGCCTTCGGAGTGGACCAGTTCAATCCGAAGACGGAGTCAGGGAAGCGAGGAATCGACAGCTTCTTCATGTGGTACTTCTTCACCTTCACGTTCGCAGAGATGATCTCCCTGACGCTGATCGTGTACGTGCAAACCAACATTAGTTGGGCGATTGGCCTGGCGATTCCAGCCGCGCTGATGCTGCTCTCGAACGTACTGTACTTCATGGGATCGAGAATCTACGTCAAGATTAAGCCGGAAGGAAGTCCTTTAACCAGCGTCGTGCAGGTGCTCGTCGTCGCCTTCAAGAAGAGGAAGCTCAAGCTGGATGACACCGCTCCGTATGAGCTCTCTTTGTTCAACCACATTCCTGCTTGCTCAATCAATGCTGAGCTCCCACATACACCACAATTCAGGTAAAATTAGTTATAGGCCTTCACCAAATTAGGTCCCAATTTAGGCAAATCAATGCTGAATTCTATCAATTGATTGTAGGTAGAGGTGTCAAACAGACCGGGTCGGGTGGATTCGGGTTCGGTCTTTTCGGTTTCTTTTAAATATTTTCATAGGTTTTATAGTAAAACATATAATAATATTTAAAAGAAAATATATGTATTCTACATATATATATAGAAAATCGGGTCGGTCGGGTTGGGTTCGGGTTTCAACTCAATCGGTTCCGGGTTAATCGGGTTCATTTTTTTTTTGCTCACTGCTGTTTGGTCAGGTTTCAACCTTAAAATTTTCGATCGTTTCGAGTCGGTTTTTCGGATCGGGTCAGATTTTGACAGCTGTAATTGTAGGTGTTTGGACAAGGCAGCAATCAGGACAGAGTCAGACGAGCTGAGCGCGGACGGATCGCAATCGGATCCATGGAGCCTCTGCACACGGCAACAAGTAGAGCAAGTGAAATGTCTGGTTCGAGTGATACCGATTTGGGCGTCAGCCGTGCTCTACTTCGTGGCGATCACACAACAGAACACCTACGCAATCTTCCAAGCCACGCAATCGGACAGGCGAATCAGCAAGCACATCCACTTCCAGATCCCGGCGGCCTCGTACAACGTCTTCCTGATGCTCGGCCTCACGGTCTGGATCCCGATCTACGACCGAGTCATCGTCCCGATCCTCCGGAGGATCACCGGAAAAGAGGCCGGCGGAGTCACCGTCCTCCAGAGGATGGGAACGGGGCTGGCGCTCGTCGTGCTCAGCACGGTCGTGGCCGGGGTCGTGGAGAAAAATCGGAGGGAGCAGGCGTTGAGCTCTAAAGAAACGCTACGGTTTGTGCCGAGGAAGGGCGCGATCTCGCCGATGTCGGCGATGTGGCTGGTTCCGCAGCTGGTGATCGCCGGCCTGGCGGAGGCGTTCATGGCGGTGGGGGAGGTGGAGTTCTTCTACTCGCAGTTTCCGGAGAATATGAAGAGTGTGGGGGGGTCTCTGTTCTATTGTGGAATGGCGATCGGAAGCTATGTGAGTAACTTTCTGGTGTCGGTGGTGCATAGGACGACGGCGGGGAGGGACGACATAGGAGATTGGTTGGCGGAGGATTTGAATAAGGGGAGGCTGGATTTGTTCTACTATGTGGTGGCCGGGTTGGGGGTTCTGAATTTGGGGTATTTTCTTGTTTGTGCTAGGTGGTATAGGTATAAAGGGACTAGTGTTAGTAGTAAAGAGGGTGAGATCATCATGGTAAAAGAAGTCAAGCTTGAAGATCATGTACATGTTAATGGCGGTGGTGGTGGAATTGGGCATTCTGAGAATTCTGTATGATTATGATTCATTTCAGTATACACGATTTGGATTGCGAGTTGCCAATTGCAAGAAACTACTGTTGTTGTTGTTATCATAGTTGAATGTGATCAATTTGAGATGAAGCACAACAAGAACTGTTACAATTTTGCACACAGTGTAACCGTTTTTGCATGAACTAATTTCAGCTCAAATGTGATATTTATAGTTTGTTTTTTTGGACGGAAAAGCCCCCCGATATTGTCCAACAAAAAGCACAAAGAGTCCTCAGGCGGCTCGTACAAGATATGAAATCCGAAAGCAAACAAAAAGGCTAGTTTAGCAAGTGGGTCGACGACCGCATTCTCTTCCCTTAAGTCATGAGATACGCGGATACTTCAGTCCCGTGTTAGAAAGCCGTGGCACTCGAGAACCAGGCTGAAAAGCGGGTGAGTGCTAGCAGGAGGTTTACGGACCAATCCCACTGCCAAGGCCGAGTCTGACTCCACACAAAATGCACTTTTCAAGTCGTTACTACCCGTGAATTTCAGCCATGAATTTGAGATCTAGCTTGGCCTCCCTTATCATTATATGATTGGTTGATGACGACACACGTAAGATTTAAACCCCAAAAAATCCACCTATCACCAAACGCGATAACATACAAAACAAAAACAAGCTTCTGGCAGGAACACATCCTTACTCATAGTCGCCTTCGTCTGTACATCAATGGCGATCATCGGAGCTCCTTCTTCCACTTCCGCCTCCCCTCATCTCCGGAGACCACAATCGCCAATCTCCACCCCGCGAAAATCGCTCAAAATCCTCGCCATGGCGCCGAAAAAGAAGGTAATTAAACCCTAAACCTAAAACTCCAATTTCGCAATCGAAAAAAAATCGACCTAATTCTCGACGCCGATGTGAAATTGGATGGATCAGGTGAACAAATACGACGGGGGATGGAAAAAGCAGTGGTACGGACAGGGCCTGTTCGCGGAAGGAGGCGAGGAGATCGAAGTAGACGTGTTCAAGAAGCTGGAGAAGAGGAAAGTGCTGAGCAACGTGGAGAAGGCGGGGCTCCTGTCCAAGGCCGAGGGGCTCGGCGTAACCCTCTCGTCGATCGAGAGGCTCGGCGTTTTCTCCAAGGCCGAGGAGCTAGGGCTTCTTAGCTTACTTGAGACCGCGGCCGGATTCTCGCCTTCCGCGCTCGCCTCCGCCTCCCTCCCGTTGGTCGTGGCCGCCGTCGCGGCGGTTGTTCTGATCCCCGATGACTCGCCGGCGTTGCTGACGGCGCAGGCGGTGCTGGCTGGGGCGTTTGTGGTGGGGGCCGCTGGGCTGTTTGTGGGGTCGGTTGTGTTGGACGGGTTGCAAGAGGCGGATTGATTGAGGGATTTGTGGGCCGGATTCTTTGGGCTTGGGCCTTGTGGGGGGGGTGAATGGGCCTGTTTTATGGGGTGACACTGTATGAACATGTCCTGTTTTGGTGTACATGTTGCTTGAATGTGATGAAAAGGAAATTGTTTTGCTTTGGAGTTGCACTAGTTAGCCACCATTTTTCACCGGAGTGAAAACTTTGACCATTGTTTTACCCTTGTTAAGGCACAGTTGGCGTATACATGGCACTACAAAGACATACACTGATTTGTAAGGCGAATGCCTCATTTTGCTTACAATGCATTGTCTAACAAGCAATCTGACAATCAAACAAACATGTCAATAAGCAGAGACACCGGATTTAAATAAATTATCTTAATGATATATTTAAGAGGCATAACAAAACAGGATCATGTCAATAAGCAAATTACAGGTGGGTGAAGTGGATTAAATAGACTATTAAAATCAAGGATATGTTATTTTTATATCAACATCTTGATAGAAACCATACCAATATTGCACCTGTTTTCGCATGTCTTCTTTCCGAACACGTCTGACAGCAATTTGCACCAGCCTCCACAAATTCGTGAAATGGATTTTCAATTTGTAAGTATACATGTTTGAAACTGGTGCAAGGTAGGAGCAGATATGCACCATCAAATCTTGTGAGAAGGAAGAGGTACTACCTGTCGTGCTAGGCACGACTATTTCACTTAAAAATATTAAGATTAAATTAAATATTTATATGGACATATAATATAAGTTTTATTGTATGGACATATTTTTTTTATCTTCTATAAAGAGTGATATAGTTTTTGAAATTCATATAACACAAAAAATACTTTTTTTGGTTGAACCCACAAAATATATATAAGACATTATTTTTTTCAGTCATTTGTATATTTCTATAAATAAGTAAAAATTATTGAGAAAGATGTACGTTATCAAGATATAAGTGGAAATTATTATTTGGCTAAAAAATCAAGTTTGATATCAAGATATAAAAAAATCAAATATAGTGGGTAAAAAATATAGTTGATCATGTAAATATAGAAAATAAATTAAGCTAAAAAATTTAGTTGATCATGTTAAAATTATTGAGAAAGATGTACGTTATCAAGATATAAGTGAAAATTATTATTTGGCTAAAAGAAATGCTAAATTTATTCAACTAAATCAAATATAAAAGTGAAAAAAAATAGTTTTTCTATTAAAAAATAATTTTAAAATTTAGTTTAATAATTCAAATTTATTTAAGTAAATCAAATATAATTAGTTCATAGTAATTATATTTCGAAAATTCAAAATATTTATTAGAATCATGTTTTCCAATTACATGATATATTAGAAAAAATAGAATATCTTACCAAAATTCAAAATTTTGAATATATCTTTTACATAAATATATAGATAATATATAACTTAATCAAATTAATTGAAATGCCACAAATAAAAACTTTTTTTTATGAAATATATGGTGGGTCCAGAATCAAATATAATTAGTTCATAGTAGACCTGTCAAAAGCTGACCCGACCCGTAAACCCGACCCGACCCGACCCGAAATTTCTAGGGTTTCAACCCGAAAATTTGAACCCGAAACCCAGTTTCAACCCGAACCCGATAAACCCGAAAATTTAGGGTTAGGGTCAGGGTCAAACCCGCTGGGTCAAGAAATCTATAAGGCGGAAAACTTATTTTAGAATACACTCTATTATAATGAAATGACGGATTGACGGGTAATTGTGCACCCAAAGGTTTTAATTATATTACAATATATAAAATTTATTTTATAAAATTATGATAAATTTTATTATTAAAATATTTAAAAATAATATTTTGTTATTATATTTTATTATTTAAATAATATTTTATTTAAATTTTAGTCAAAAAATTGATACTCTTGACCCGTTGGGTTGACCCGACCCGACCCGAAACCCGAAACGACCCGACCCAGTTTGACCTGTAACCCGATTGACCCGAACCCGAACTCGACCCGAACCCGAAACGACCTGACCCGAACCCGCCCGACCCGACCCGATTGACAGGTCTAGTTCATAGTAACTATATTTTGAAAATTCAAAGTATTTATTAGAATCATGTTTTTCAATTAATTAAGTGATATATTAGAAAATATAGAATATCTTACCAAAATTCAAAAATTGAATATATCTTTTACATAAATAGATTATATATGTATATATATTTCTTCATCAAATTAATTGAAATACCACAAATAAAAACTATTTTTTTTATCAAATATACGGTGTGTCTAGAATCAACTTTAGAAAAGATAAGTTATATATTAAAAAGATAGAATATCTTACAAAATTCGAAAATTTGATCATATCTTTTGCATAAATAGATAATAAGCAATATAATTAGATTAATTGAAATTATAATATATATTGATTGATTATTACCTAAAGCATTTAATTCAATCCCTAACATTTAATCTTATAGTACTATTTAATTCAAACATATTTCTCAACAAATTTACGGATATACATGCATTAAAATATCCGAAGACACTAAATTTGGTAGTCGATCGTTACTTTGAATGCTTAGTGCTACCCATCTCCCTCCTTATAAATATAGCCAAAGTCAGTGGCTGCTTTGCGTGTGCATAGTCATATATACAAAGACCTAATTAAAAAGTTCATAAAAACTAAGAGTGTTTCTTTGTGCATGTTCTTCCCTGAATAGCTGAGAAAAAAAAATGAAACCCTACTTTTTCTTCTCCGTTCTCGTCCTCCTCTTCCTCATGGTAATAAACATTTTAAGCTTTATAATCTTTATGCATATGCATGAATGATTTTCACTTTCCTTATTTATGAGCAAATATTTTTCCTATGTTAACCCGGAAACTCTAATGAGGCGGCGTTTCCCGTTTTAGATGGAAACTCGGAAACTAGTTTTTACACTATGTAAAAATATTAAAAAAATTGTGTTTTCTTGTTTTCGTTTCGTTTCCTTTTCCCGTTTCCGTTCCGTCTAACCTGGTATTTTAATTGTGTTGAAATTTGAAACCAGGGAATGAACAAAGAGGCTGGAGCAAATAGGCTGCAACAGCACTACTGGAAGGACGTGATGGGAGACGAGACGCCGATCCCGGACGCCATTAAGGACCTTCCTCCGAGCAACGTCGAGGGTAGCAGTCCAGTGCTTCACGAAGCAAACGGGGAAGACGTGGACTCGTCGTCGACTCAGGAGGCGCTAGAGCTGTTCAACAGAGACTTTGACATCAAATCATTGGACTCGTCGTCGACTCATGAGGCGTTTGAAATGATGAGGGTTCGTGATTAGGGCCCGGGTTAATTAACGGGTGACCGTTTTAAACTTGAACCGAATAAAAATGAAATCAATATATATTATAAAAGCCGACCGTTTTCGAGCCACCACGTTGATTCTGGCCCCACTCAATTTTTTTTTTCCCAACTCAAATAGATAATAACAACTTTATATCTTTTATTTTCCTTAATTATCTAATCCTCAATTTTATCTTTTAATTCATACTATCTATCTTTAATTTTATTTTCCTTAAATAATTTTATCTTCAATATTCTTCTACAAAAGATACCCAATATGCATTTACATACACCATTCAAGGATTGATTTTCTTCTACGTTGTGAGGTATTTTTAGTATCACGTACGATACGTATATGTTGTTTACGTACTCCTTGACAATATATTATTTTGCCTTGATTGACATGTACTATTCTAGGGATTTTGTTTTGGTACAAACATAGATTTTGTAGAAACATGTTCAAATTAGATTGTAGTGCTAGGTTATTAAGGTTACTAAATGGAGATGCGTGCGTAGTTATAGGATGATTTATTGTTGACGTGATCGAATTGTGTTGGGTTTGGGACTTGGCACGAACAACTAATCAATATTTTGGTTCGATTCAAGTTATAATATTTGGTTCAATATTAGATTTTTATTATAAGGTTGTAGAAAATAAAATGTAATCATGTAAAAATATTATGTATTTCTTGAGTTATATGAATTTCAAAAACAATGTCACTCTTTTTTTAAAACATGTTCGTACATTAAAACTTATATTACAGTTTTCTGTATTAATATTTGATAATAAAATACCTAATTATAGTTTAATATTTATAAAACTTCTAATATAGTTTAATATCCATATAGATATAATAAATTTTATATGTTTTTTTTTAATTATCTAATTGTTAACATTATCTTTTTTCTTACCCATCTAATATCTATCTTTGAAGACAAACTATTTATCTTTTAAATTTTCTTAATCATCTGTTCTTTAATTTTATCCTTTTTCTTACACATCTACTATCTATCTTTGAAACAATATTATCTATCTTTAAAATTTCCTTCTATAAAAGATACATATTATTAACTTATCTTTTAAATTACCATTTTAATCTATTTATGTAAGAAGTAATATAAGAAATTCGAATTTAAAAAAGCATCTTAAAATGGAAGCCCCTTTTTCTAAATAAATTATTATTTTTATCACTTTGATAAGATATTTTTGATATATTAGTATCTTTTAATCTCTTTATGTAAGAAGTAAATTAAAAAATTTTAAAATAGAAACCCTTTTTTATAATCAAGTTATTATTCCTATCTTTAATATTAAATAAATTTATATTTACTATCTTTTACTTAAGTTATATATTATCATTTTCATAATAACTTAGCTTATCTTTCATAATAAAATAAATATTTATTAATATATTTTATTTATTTCAATATATAAAGTCATTATAATCATGTATTCATGTTGAGCTCATATTATGTTTCTAAGTTTTTATATTATATTTTAATATTTTTAACTAAATAACAATTCATAGTAATTATATCTCATACTAATATAGTGTAGTATTAAAATAAAAAATACGACGATCAAACCAAAATAATCAATTAAAACATCTCATTTTATATTATATTGACCTATAATCTCTCAAAATTGTGATAATAGGGACAATGATATATATTAACCATTAGAGACAAATTTTAAACGATGAAAAAGTAAGTAAATTTTTATTTACTAAATTGTTCTATAATTAGAATATGTTTTATATTCTCATAATCTCATACGTGCGGTACTACAAATCTGAAAAATAATCTTTTTCGTCTAGAAAAAAAAACATTTTCATATGTTAAAATTTTCATGATATGTTTTCACTTATTAATATCTTATTTATAATAAAAATAAATTTAAAATATGAAGCGTAACTCATTGTCGTGCATGGCACGACGGGTAAAACTAGTCTAATTAATTGATGGCGGTTTCTTTCTTTACTTAAGGAGTACTTGTTAATGCTATGGTTTGCATGCTTTTAATGTTGGTTGACTGAAATAATTGTTTGGGTGATTAATGTTAGTTTTTGGTGTGGCCCTCTAATTGGTTGTGCTTAGATTTTTTTTTTGGTAAAATTGGTTGTGCTTAGATATCGTGGACGTGTTCGACCAAAAAACAAAAGATATCGTGGACGTGAATAAACATTCTGCATATTGGTAAATCTAGGCTTTAACCGTCGGTTTAAAATCATTTTTAAAATTTTTTATATTAAAACCAAATATTATTTATAAAAAATTGGGATTTCGATCCAGGAAATTGGATGACCGGTACCGGTCGGATCTGTTACTTAGGGTCACTATGATACGGTTCAGACTAAAAATACACATTACTACCCACTGGTTATCCATACACATTACTACCACTAGTTATCCAAGGATGAAATTTAATCCATTTCAGACTAGAAGTCACCAAACCATAAAAAGAGACTGATTAGATCACATGATCTCCTCTTCCTTCAGGAGGCCTCGGGGGACCTTTGGGCTCTGGTGGGCCTTCATCACTCGGTCCACCATCAACACCATTAGGGTTGGGAAAAATCCGGTCCGGACCGGATTTTTGGACCGGACCGGCACTAACCGGGACCGGACCGGGAGGATACCGGTCCCTAGTCCATTAAAATGGTAGTTGCCGGTCCCGGTTCGGACTGGATTTTTATAAAAAATAAAAATTATAATAATAATGATTTGGCATGCCACATGGCACTCTCGTGGCAATTTTTTTTGTCACGTCAGCGTCCAAGTGTCTAATCGGTCACAAAATGTTGAGTTCGGGTGTCAAAGTGAATACCTGATGAATTGAGGTGCTAAAATGACTAATGTGTGCAAGTTGAGGTGACCGCGTATGTTTTAAGCCTTAAATCCAATGACAATGACATTCCAAGCTCAATTTATTCCTAAATTCTTTTTATATATTGTAAACAAATTTAGAAAATAAGGGTAAAAACGTAATTTATTTAACTAAGAAAATATCGTTAAATGTAATCTTCCCTTAAGTTTTAAAAATGAAGCACCCCGCGGGCTGACCCGGCCATTATAGGCGGGCTTGGGCATCCCAATTGGCCCAAATGAGCGGATCGGACTTATCCACTTTCCAACCATTCTTTAAAATTTGCCCAAAATTACAAATGTCCCTTATATTTAGGAGAGGAGGGAGTATTGAACAACGATGAGTTGAGTACTGATTAGCTATGGCCTTTGGCTAGTCGTGTCATACCGTCTTTTTCTTGGTCGATGTCATACGTACCGCCTTTTTCTTGGTCGATGTCATACCGTAATATATGCAACTTGATATATATGTCCGGACATATCGACGTTCACATACATAAAATAATACACTCTCAATGACCCACCCCTAGTATCGTCGAGATGATTTAATATCAATCTTACAACCCCATCACGACGACACAAAGTACGTGCACAAAGCAGCTGCTCACCATTAAAATGGAGGTTTGGACCTCAGCCCTCCTCGTGGTGCTCGCATCCCTGCCTCCGCTCTTCCTCCTCCTCCTCAAGCTCTACGCCGTAAGGGACCGGGCGCGGCCTCCCGTAAAGGGCACCGTGTTCCACCAGCTGTTCTACCTCAAAACGCTGTACGACCAGCAGGCCCGGTGGGCCCGGGAGCACCGGACGTACCGGCTGCTGGTGTCCCTGGGGCAGAGCGAGTGCTACACGGCCGATCCCCGGAACGTGGAGCACGTGCTCAAGACCAACTACGAGGGGTACGACAAGGGCAAACACCAAACGGACATCTTCAGAGACTTGTTCGGGCTCGGGATCTTCGCGGTCAACGGGGAGAGGTGGCGCCACCAGCGCAAGCTCGCGAGCTTCGAGTTCTCCACCAGGGTGCTCAGGGACTTCAGCTGCCACGTCTTCCGGGCATCCGCCGCCAAGCTCGTCGGAGTCGTCGCCGGGTATGCCCACTCAAGGCAGGCCTTTGATGTACACGTACGTATGTTCGATCATTTGTTTCATTTTTGTCTTGTTTTTCTTACTTGATAGCCATATATGACCATATCGAGATTACAGATCCTTACTTAATTAAGTGAACTAATGAATGGAGGATTCCTTCAACCAAAAAAAATGAATGGAGGATTCCTGTGTTAAAACAAATAAACCTAATCACAATGATCACTCAAGAAATTAAAACTAATGAAAATGATGTGTTTAGACTTTATGATTTTTAATTGGTTAAGTATGACAACGGCAGCAATGACAATGTCAATGACAATGACAATTAATGGTAGTGCAAGTGTGCAACCAAAGATTAAAGAACCATTTTTGGTTCAAGGAAAGATTAAAGAACCATTAGAATTTAGAAGCTGTCGTAAAATTCACATATAATTTATTTTATTGATCTAATATATTTTATCTTGTGTAGTTATCAGGTAAAAATCTTATATATTTATGTCGAATGTTTAGACTTTGCATCGTATATATAAATATCTTTATATTTGTGATAAGTTATTTTCATAAAATCTTTATTCAATACGTGAACATTGTAAATAACATATTTTTCTTATCACAATATGTATATGAAATTTATTAGGATTGCATATACTGGTACCTGGTGTTAAACTAGTTGTAATAATAATTTCTTTTGACTTTTGAATGAGAACTAGTATTAATGAAGACACAAATTTGATTTAACTAAAATCTTAGTTTAAAATTTATATAAAGTTATTCAAAAGAATAGTTTGATATAAAATCTTGTATTCATTTATTTAGTTTGTTTCTTATGAAATTTATTTTAATGATTTAGTATTTGTGCTATAATATATTCTTTTAATCGAATAAAGATTTGTTGGATTATAATTTTTGTATAAGGATTGAATACTTGATTTAGTTGACTGTATATGGAATATATTTTTTTAAAAAAAAGTAATTATCGTTGACATGTGTTTTTCTATATTATTATCTTAATCTCCAAGTTAGTATATAGTAAGATTAATTAATTATATATTTAAGAAAAACTTATATATATAATTTCATTAATATATATTATTTCATATTTTACATACATATAGGGTTTACAATCAAAATCAACCAATTAAATTATCTTAATAAAGACGGGTGATGTGGTCCAATGTGAAGTTGGCACGTGTCGTGATAACTATTATTTTAGCACCCTTTTCTCTCTTCAAATATCATATATTTATATGGAGTAAATAAGCTTTATTCATATTAGATAGACTTCCCGATCGTAATTTTGGATAGATTCTACAATGATATACGTATTTAAATATCATATGAAATTTGGATTTTTAAATATGCAATTCAACCTCCGATAGGAAAATAAAAAGAAATCAAATATCATATAATTTTGGATTTTCCGATAATAACTTTTAGCTTTATTTATTGACATACGTAAATACCAAAGTTTTACAATATTGTATAAGGAAAGGATAAGATACATAACATATTAGATAGATTATAGTTTAAAATTAAAACTAAATAAAAATATATCTATTGAAAATTAGAAAGAGTGGATTTTCATTATGTGTATAATTTTGGATAGATTTTTTAAAGATTTGGATAGATTTATTATGTTTACAGTTTAATGTGGGGTCTATAATGAAATTTCAACCAATTAAGCAAATTAAATTGTTTTAATAAAGATGGGTGACGCGGTCTAATGAGAAGTTGCTAAATATTATTTATAACATCTGTTTTAGTATATAGTTATGATTTTCGACCAAAAAAAAGTATATAGTAATGATTGTTGATTGGATTTTATCGGGAGGAAAGCTAACTACAAGGTAGAAATTAAAAAAGATTTAATAGAAATGATATACAAGTTTTGGCTGAAAAGTAACAAAAAAACTAGTTTAACCTCGTTACCATATACTAATATTAATACATTTTCTAAGAAGTATGATTAAAAAAAATTCTCTATAAAATATATATAAAGATATCTATGTGAAAATAATATAATATGGAGTTTTGTTCTAATAATTTTAATGATATGATCCAAAGTTTAAACTGTTAAATAAGTTTATAAGATTTTGTTCCTTATATATCTTATAAGATATAGTAAAATCTTCTAAATCATTAAAAAAAATAAAGCAAGGTAAGATCATGTTTTATAAAATAATATTTGTTAAAAGATGACAAATGACAATGTTTATATAATGATTTTTTGTATATTTGTGCCACGTGACATAGTTTTTGTGAAAATTATATAATTACGTAGTATAGATTTTCGTTTTCCAATAGATAACTTTATCCTTCAATATAAGAAAATTCATTGTTACATTTTCTTCAAATAAATTATTGAAAAGAACTGTGCATGGAATGATTAATTAATCCACATGTCATCATTATTTAAATATATGTATAAGATGTAGCATTAATTATATCAAAAATATTGCTTTTTCATATAAGCTTATAATTAGATAGAAAATCCTATAGATATAGATATGGGTTGAAAGATTATTTAATGATATTATCTTAAGTAGTTGTTTGAAAAAGTAGAAAATTTAAATCTTGTAGGTAAGAAATTATGAAATATAGATATAGTTTATATTATGTTTTTTTTTTAAATCCGAATTATATTGCAAAATTATAAAAAATCAAAAACAAATCTCATAAATATATTGCATAGATTAATTTTTTTTAGCGTTCGTAGATTCCTCACCGATTTATTAGGAGATCACAATTTATTATAAATAAGTGAGGCCCATTGAATTATTTTATTATACACATGTCATGTAACATTTTTTTTTTTGCGAGGACATTGAGTGTGATTTATACTATACTACTATACTAGGGTAGATTTGTATGTGATTGGAAAATAAAATTGAAACAAGATAACAATTTTTTTTTTGGTCGGAAAGAAACAAGACAAAAACAAACAACGTACCTAGCTATGAATAAAAATTCTTCAAAAATCTTTCAACGAAAAATTAAACTTCTTCAAAAAAATTATTTTATTGAACATACACCTATTTAATAGATTTTAAATGGAGGAAATTTTCAAAAATCTTTACAAAATGGAGCCTAAACAACTTACAAAAAAAAGGTACTAGCCTAACAATAAAGTGGAGTAAGATTTATTGTCTAAATACGATTTCCATTATGTTTTTTTTTTGGTCAAAGGAGAGGCGGCACTCTCCGGCTCGCGAGGGAGCGTTACGATTTCCATTATGTAGTATGTACTTGCTATACCTCTACGGCTCTACCTTTTAAAACTCGTAAAGTACGTACAGGTTCTTTAATTTTTAGATTTTCAACTAAATAAATGCTATTTTATTCCAAAAACTAGTTACTCTAAGCAAATGTAGCAAGCCATATATGTATATATATAAAGCTTGAAAGCTACTTAACTTGCTGAGCTTTGACAAGTCTTAATCAGATTCTATTCCACACTAATTTTCAGGTGAGGTATGTAGTTTTTTTTTTTATCAAGCTAGACACTGCTAGCAGAATTTATTCAAAGACCCTCTGGCATCGTCTGCTAACAAAGAAGTTACCCACAGCCACAGATGTCGATGGTCCATACAGTGTGTTAACCCACCACGGATGTATATACATATGCAAAAATAGATGCATGCTACAGTACTTGAATTGTCCGGGCAATATCTATTAGTGATCGTGTAACGCTATTACTTTGGTGGATGCAGGACTTGCTTATGAGGTTTGGCCTAGATACCATATTCAAAGTCGGGTTCGGAGTGGACTTGAATTGCCTCGACGGATCAAACCAACAAGGCATCCGATTCATGAGGGCATTCGACGAGGCGAGCACCCTCGTCTACATGCGATTCATGGATCCTGTATGGAAGCTCAAGAGAGCCCTTAACCTCGGCTCCGAGGCCACCTTGAAGAGGCACGTCAAAACCATGGACGATTTCGTCTATAACGTCATTTCCAACAAAAGAGTGCTCCTTGAACGCTCACCACATTCTGTAAGCGCACAACATAATTAAGCCCAACCTAGCTACCTAACTCGATCAATTAACTTGATCAACTCTTTTACATAGGGAAAGCTAATCAATATTATTGAGTCATATGTTGGTGTATATATATTAGATGGAGAAGGAAGACATACTATCACGGTTTCTCCTAGAAAGCAAGCGCGAACCCGAAAAAATGGACGAATCTTACCTCCGAGACATAATTCTTAACTTCATCATTGCTGGAAAGGATACCAGTGCTAACACCATGGCATGGTTCATCTATGTCCTCTCCAAGAATCCCCTTGTCCAGCTCAACATTCTTCAAGAGTTGACAAGTGTTCTTCCCAACATCGACGACATTTGCATTGACGATTTCGTTCAGCTTATAACTGACGAAACCCTAGAGAAGATGCCCTACTTTCAAGCCGCTTTAACCGAGACACTAAGGCTATACCCTGCAGTCCCCGTGGTAAGTTGGACTGCTTTTTTATCCTAGATTATGTATAATGTTCAAGATTGCCTAAGTTTGTTGTCGCCTAGTATACAAGTTGATGAGTTCTTACTCATTTTGTTGCCAATTGGTTTCAGAATGGGAGGACAGCAGTGTACGTTCTTCCAGATGGGCATAGGATCAAGAAAGGAGATGATGTGTACTACATTGCATATGCCATGGCTAGGATGACGGACATTTGGGGAGACGATGCAGAGGAGTTTCGGCCCGAGAGATGGCTTCAAAATGGAGTCTTCAAACCAGAGTCTCCATTCAAGTTCATATCATTCCATGTCAGCGACGTCTTAGACTAACTCTTTTAACTGGTCATTAGTATAAGTAGAGTATAGTAATTTGATATGAAGTTGATGATTTTGCAGGCGGGTCCTCGGATTTGCTTAGGGAAGGACTTTGCTTATCGACAAATGAAGATTGTGTCGTTGGCTCTGTTGCATTTCTTCGAGTTTCGGTTAGCGGTTGAGAGCAATGCAGTGAGGTATAAGGTTACGTTTACACTTCACATAGATGGAGGGCTCCATGTTCACGCACACCCAAGAAAAACACAACCCATCCTGGTGAAAGAACCTAGCCATATTAATGGCGATAGCTAGGTGTGATGGCCCATTAATGTTTTGGGTGTAGCTTCACGGACTACCTGTTATAAATAAAGGTGATGTAAGATTGTGGAATCTAGTATAAAGCGGAACCAAAGTCTTTGTTAAAATTTGCGCCACGTCATCAACCTTGAATAAAATAATGATTTTATTTTTTGCATTGATTTTCAAAAAATAACTTATATATCTTCCTGATATCTTATCCAATTTCCTTATGTATACTTAATATCTTACTCAATTATATATCCTTATACGAATAAGGAAATTGAAGTGATTTTCTTTAATATTCCTTACAATTTTTTCTTATTAATTAGTATACATTTTTGTCATTATTGAATCTTGAAGAATAGTGAAAAAATTTCACATGTGTCAATAGTATATTCATTAATAATATAAATTTGAATAAAACTATTTTAGAATTAAAATTGTATGAATAAAAGTACATATATAGGTCAATAGGTTTGGACTTTGGTCTATCGGATTTGGATTATAAGTTCCCGAATTAAAAGCGTATTCGTATCAAAATTCGATCTCAAATCGATTAATTCGGTTTTATATTTATATTACCCGTACATGGTACGGGGTTTGTAGTAGTTTGTTTTTATCCATGAGTTGCGCACATTCATGTTCTTCTTTTCATTCTCAATCCTGCTTTCATAAAGGTGATGTAAGCTTGTAATCTATATATATCTATATATCTATATATATATAAAAGTTAAGCGGTGTCCTCATTTATTGCTCCATTAACTTTTATTGCAATCTTTCCTATATAATTTAACAATATGAAATCATAATCAAATCGATCACAATGGCATAGCGGTAAACCCTTCCTTTAATAACCCAAAGGTTTGGGGTTCAAACCTCTCTAACAACATTTTTGTGTACTTTTATAAAATCATTAAAATATAACCTCTTCATCTCTGTTCATTTTTATATTTACTTTTTTTTGGCGATTATCGGTCTTTGTATTTTTATAACCTTTTTTATTTGTGTATTTTTTAATTCGATCTTTATTTTGGATTGACACAGGTATATCAAACCTGAACTATTGTTCAGGGCATATGATCTCAATTTTGTTTTAAGATTTAGTGATTGCTAATTATACTTCATCAAATTCTACCAAAAAAAATATACTTCATCAAAGATACAGGTATATCGTGTACGTATTTTCACAAAATAACTATTGTACAACATTTAAGAATAATAACTTTTAAATGTCTTTTATTAAATAATAATATTTCTAATACATATATATATGTAATAAACATATGAAGTAGACCTTTAGAAATCATTGTCCGGAGTTGAGAAATAAATTTATTCTTACTTAATAAAGAATGAAAATTCCCAATGTTAGTGAACAAAAGGTATTTAATATTTATTTCACGGGTCATTCCAAATTGTTAATATAGATTCCAAAAGGTTCATCAATATGTCATGAAATTGAGTAACCTAAGATTGATTGTTTTTATCTCATTGATAGTTGATAAATAAAAGGAATTAAAATATGTTTTTTAGAGTTATGACCGGTGAGTTATGCTTTAAACTTTGATCATTTTTTAATTTAAAGTTATGCTTCGAGAAAATGACCCGAATTATCATTTAAAGTTATATTTAACAGACTTTTCAATTAAAATTGATTAATAAAACCCGTGCGTAGCACGGGTAATGACTTCTAGTATATATAAAAGTTAAGCGGTGTCCTCATTTATTGCTCCATTAACTTTTATTGCAATCTTTCATATATAATTTAACAATATGCAATTATAATCAAATCAATCTCAATGGCATAGTAGTAAACCCTTCCTTTAATTACCTATAGGTTTGGGGTCAAACCTCTCTAACAACATTTTTGTGTTGTGTGTATAATACTACTCCATAAAACATTCTATACAAATAATAATGTTTTTATTATATTTTATATTATCATACCTTGGCTCATTTATGACCTAATCATAATTAGTGTTACGTGGTACAAAAATGTATAAAAAAATGTGTCTATTTAAATAGGCCAATGATTCAACATATAATAATAAAATATTATAATACATATAAAATTGTTTTCATCTTATATATCTATAATATTTTCATGATATTACAATTTCAATCTTTCTAATTACCCTCTTCATTATTGTGAAGATTACCATTTAAACTTTTTACATAGAGAAATTTAATTTTTTAGTCCTTGGTCTCAACTTAATACTTCTAAATTAATAATATAGTTATTTGAAAAAGATATAAACCAAAAATATAATATGAATAAATAAAAATAGAGCAATTTATCTCTTTTACTACTTAAAAAGTTAATTTGACAATTGATTATACTAACACTAAAATGAATTACAACCCTAAAAATATAACTATTTTAAAATTGTTAATATAAACAATAATAATTAGTGTTTCTTTAAGTACAAGTGAATAAATATTAAAAACCTTTCATTTATTAATTGTCAAAATATTTAACACCACTAAGTTTGTGTCATGACACTCATCCTTTACCTTTAATTACGTTTGTCAATATATTTCTAAGAATGCTAATCACCTAATGGCATATATAAGAATAATATCATATATGACATCAAAAGATAAAAATAGATAATATATATATATATATAAAAGATTCTCTACAAAATAATTGAGTACAATGAGGACAAATATCTTTCTTTGAAGTATCAAAATGTGAAACGAAAGTAAATGTACTACAAAAATAATTTCTGACTTACCATTATGAAATAAATTCACCTTTAACTTATTCAGCTTAATTATTTGACTATTCAAAGTTTTAATAATGTAATAAACAAGTGAATTAAATTTACTTTATAAGGCTAAAAACTAACATGTTTATAAAAAAAGTTATAGATCATTCAAAAAATTACTAATGTAAATCTGAGTTCAGCATATTAAGTAAATGATTTAGAACATATTAGATGTTATATACATAAAATTTAATGTCATATATAATTTGACAATTAAAATAGTGAGTCCTAGCACGGGCATGATACTCTAGTATTACTTGAAAGATAACATTTTGTTTTTCGAAAATTCCAAGCATCAGCCACATGATTATGAGTGTTCTTATCATCCAGAGAGGATTATGAAGCATAATGCACAAAATTAATATACACCCTTACGAGCAATAATACTATGATGCATCATTCATTGCCTTATTATCACATACCTCTCTGTCAAGGTTATCAACAAGCCAGATGAACCAATGACCATATTTAGTTGACGGAGTACCAAACAGAACACTACTACAACGATCCCACTTTTATACTGACCTTGAGTTGACACTATGCTTACAATACTACCTGCAGAGGACTTCAACGTGGAGGCCGCCATCAATGTGAAGATTTATCATCATCTTGTACCTCACGGGCTTGTTCCGATCACCGTGCCTGAACCTGAAGCTGCTGAGCAAAAGAGCAGAGAAGATCTTCATTTGCCTATATGCAAATTCCTTCCCCAAGCAAATCCTTGGACCAGCCTGTGAAACCCAACAATTTCACTCATTTCACAGTTTTTTCAGAGTAACTAATCATCCAACCAATTATATTCAGCCACAGCTATTTACCAACCTGGAATGCTGTAAATTTGAAGGGGCTCTCTTGCTGGAAGAGACCATCTTCACTAAGCCACCTTTCTGGGCGGTAGCACTCAGCGTCGTCCCCCCAAAGGGACTTCATCCTTCCCATTGCAAACGGTTCGTAATACACCAAATCCCCTTTACTCACACTGAATCCATCAGGCAGAGTATCATCTGAGAAGCACACCTTTGGATCCTACATAGATTAGCATACAAGAAATAACATGAACTTCTATTATATAGTAGTGTAAATTAATGCTGAGACTATGAGCGAAAAGACCATTAATTACCACAGGAACGGCGGGATAAAGCCTGAGAGTCTCGGTTATAGCTGCATGAAGATACTGCATCCTGTCCAGAGAACCTTCAATCAGGTTGGTCACAAATTCAGCATAATTTGTGACCATGTCCACCTTGGTTGCATTCTTGATCTCTTGGTAAAGCTTCTCCTGTATTTCAGGATGGATGCAAAGCATGTAGATGAACCATGAAAGGGTGGCAGCAGTCGTGTCCTTTCCAGCAATTATGAAATTGAGTATGATGTCTCTCAAGTATTTCGTATCCATGTCGTCACCCAGCTGTAGAAAGCGCGAGAGTATGTCGTCTTTCTTCATCTGTTCATTAGAGTACATCTTTAAAAATGATTTCAAGATGAAAAAAAAAGTATGAACAACTGAGGATTTGTTTACTTACAGAAGAATTGCCCACTTGGATATCAACTATTTGATAGGAAGTAGCCACAGAAGAATTGCCCACTCACCAACCACATTTACTAGACAATTTGTTGAGCAACAAATGCCAATCTCAAACAGCTCACTTGGATATCAACTATTTGATAGGAAGTAGCAGCCTGTGCCAGAACACTAGCTAGTTTGGCTGCATTTTACCTAAAGATCTGACTGCTGAAGTCCCTCAAGTTTCTTGTGGAGAACTCATGACTCGAGATCATCCTCTGCTGTCTCCATTTATCACCGTCCACAGCGAAAATCCCATCACCGAGAAGATCACTCAGGTTTTTGTAGCATTGCAGCCCCTGAATGATGTTGAATCAAACAGTAACAGGCTTCAGTTTACCACTCTGTGGAGCGATCAGGGTTTGTTGTATTTTCCCCCAATTGCTGTCAATGAAACTCGAATCAAACAGGAAGAAGGAGCGAGAAGGAGAAGGAAACCTTGCCGTAATTGTCGAAATTATGTACTCAACAACGGCGGGGTCAGAGGTGAAGATCTCGCTCCGGAAGAAAGAGATGGTCCGGAAAGTGGTGTGTTTGGCCGACAGACCAGTCAAGTAGTCATGGAGCCTCTCGAAGTTGAAGAAGTGGTGTGTATCATCAGTCTCACTCTTGTAACCACTGATGATAGATGTTGGGTTCAAATGTAGGTGCCTCAGGAAAAACTTTAGAGGCAGGACCAGCAGTGCACAAGAGCAGGGTACATATCAAAGCTTGACAATACCAACAGGTAGCATATAATTTAATTTACAGCAAACATTCATCCACTGGGTTGGTTTGTTTGTAACGTATGTACTTCAATGTGACTTTCATTCAATGATTACCCTTTTCAGGTTTCTTTGATCCTCCGAGGGCCAAATGATTATATATATATATATATATATATATATATATGCTTGATTGATGAGATGGACAGAGAGGATTGCATGATGCTATATGCATTGATGAGGGGAAAAGCTTCAACGTATGTACTTCAGAATATCTTAAAAATTAAGCAGGTGATGTCCGCGTTTTTAGGTAGATTTTTAGGGTCTAGATATGTTAGTTTAAGTTGATTTTCGTAGTTGAGTCTTGTGTTTTTGAGTCTTTTTGCATAAGTTTTCGTATTTCCTTGAGATTCGGAAACTACGCATATTTGTGTCGTTTTGTAGGTATTTCGAAGCTTGAGAGCGAGATTGGAGCAAGACTTGGAGAGGATGGTTGAGCTAGGAGGAAGATATCAAGATGAAGAGCCAAGAAGAAGAGCTAAAGAGAAGCAAAATCAAGGGAAGAAGTGAAGACATCGACCCCAAGATCGAGCCCAAGGAGGTCGAGCTCGAGCCATTTGACCGAACTTGGAGCGCAAGGAACAACAGCTCTCAGGATCGACCCTATGGGGGGTCGAATGCGCGTGACCGACTTCCTTATTCCGGATATCTTGTGCAAGTTTCCTAGTTTGTATTTTAGGAAGGTGTTTTGTTTGTGTTTCCTAGTTAGATTAGGACTTCTTTTTGTCTATAAAAGGAGGTTGAACCTATAGTTTTTATTCATTCAATCAATTAGGAATTCATGCTATGCTTTGGATACTTTTGGATGCTTTGCTAGGAAGAAGACTTGGAGGACAAGTTTGAGGTTTGTAAGATTTGTTCTTTGGTTTTTAGTTGAATTTTAGTTTGGTTTGATCATGTCTTCTTCTTCTTCTTCCTTGTTTTTCTTTGCTATGTGTGAGTAGTCTTTTTAAGTTCTAGGGTTGGGCAAAAGCCCAACACAATCATGCATGTTTAAAACTTGAATTCATGACTTGAATGCTTGATGATCATATCTACCTTATCTTATGCTTAATCCTTTGCGAAAGTTAAGGCATGTCTTGTGATTAACCATAGCGAAAGTGAAAGTTAGTTGCTTGATTAGATCTAATAGGATTATTTGCGAAAGTTGATTTTCCTAGGTTGAAGGATAGGTAGAAAGTTGTTTGATTTGCGAAAGTTGATTGAATAACTTGAATTGTTTGCGAAAGTTAGCTTTTCTATGATCTAGATTGCATGATAGTTGTGAATTCTTGTCAAGAGCATGTATGGTTGTTGTTGTGGTAGCCTTTGCCCTAGGATTTGCCCTTTTTATTGATTGAAATTTGTGATTTTTCCTTGATCTCGACCTCCCCTAGGTCGTGCTCGAGCTAGTTGTGTGATTCGTGCTAGTTTGCTCTCAGGTTCGACCCCCTAAGGGTCGAGATCGACCCTCCTCTGGTCGATCCTGACTCTGTTTGTTTGCGTTTCTTTTGCTCTTTTCGTAGTTATCAATTAAACTTAGCACTACTCCCACTCCCGTGGACGATCCTGACTTCGCTATACACAGCGGGGTCTTGACTACAAATTTATTTGTTCAAGAAAACCCTTCAACAAATTGGCGCCGTTGCCGGGGAGTGTGCAATAGTGCCGAGTTAGTTGATATTTGGGTTTGGGAATAGCCCATACCCCTTGTGTGTTACTAATTCGTTTTCTTGTGTTTGTGATTGCAGGTGTATGCCCTCTAGTTCACGAAGGAAAATCGACCATTTTCCCTTTGATCCTGAAATAGAGAGAACCCTTCATCGCAGGCTACGAGAACGACGAGCAATGGCCGACGCTGAGGCTCTTGCTCAACAGATGGAACAACTCCGTGCTCAGATGGAGCGTATGCAAATGGAGCGTGCTGCTCAAGATGCTGCTTTGCATCGAGAAAGAGAGGTTGCTGCCCGAGAGAGAGAGGCTGCTGCCCGTGTCCAACAACAACTAGATGCTATTCCAAGGAATGCTAAGCAATACATGCATCCGGAGCTTAGAGTTCCCGAGTCCGCTATTGTGCTCCCGGCGATTGAGCGCGCCTTTGAGATCAAGTCCCACTTCATCACTCTCATCAAGAGGTCTCAATATGAAGGCAAGACATCCAAATGCCCTATGGAGCACATCAAAAACTTCACCGATCTTTGTGACACCATCGCCGCCGATGGCGTGTCACTCGAATATGTGCTCCTCAAGGCGTTCAAGTGGTCTCTAACCGGGAAGGCACTTCATTGGCTCGAAAGTTTACCCGCTAGGTCCATCACTACATGGAAGGCTTTGCATGACTTGTTCATGACGAAGTTCTTTCCACCGGCCAAGACTACCGAGCTAAGGAAGCGCATCACTTCTTATCATCAACTTCCTAACGAGACTTTTGTTGAGACTTGGGAGAGATTCAAGGAGCTTCTTCGGCAATGTCCTACTCATGGACAACCTCCTTATGTTCTTCAAGAGATATTCTTCCAAGGGATCAACGCCGCTACAAAGGACCGCATCAATCTTCACACCGATTGCGGATTCATTGAGATGGATCCCGATGAGGCATGGGCTCTATTGGACAAACTCACCAACTATGATGCCATGTATGGGACCCAACAACCCATCCGGATTCAAACAAAGAAGCTTTATGATCCGAATAGCGAGCCAATTAATCAAGATGTGAAGTTTCAATTCATGCAAGATAAGATCAACCGGCTCGAGAAGCAAGTGAGTTACTACAAGTCCGTTGCCCCAACTTGTCAAGAATGTGGTTCTCAATCTCATACCACCGCTTCTTGTACAAATGTGGAGCAAGTTCGGGCTGCCGAGGCATATGCGGAGGCCAACTATATGCGAGGACCCTACCGAGGCCAAAACAATGCTTATGCGGGGAGGAACAACAACAACTATGCTCAATGGAATAACAATGGCCAAGGCCAAGGTTATCCACCTCCTCCACAAGAGCAAAGGGCCCCTCCCTATAGACCTCCCGGTTATCAAGAAGAACCACCGGCTTGGGCTCACGGTTACTTTGAAAGATTCGAAAGCAAGTTTAGCGGACTCAACAACAAACTTGATGGCGTTCAAGACCAATTGGGAAACTTTGACGCATGGAGGAAGAATGTTGATTCCCAACTCGGTCATCTAGCGGCTCAAATCCCACGACCTCAAGGACAACTTCCGGGCCGACCCGAGGA
Source organism: Polygonum aviculare (assembly GCA_934048045.1). NCBI lineage: Eukaryota > Viridiplantae > Streptophyta > Magnoliopsida > Caryophyllales > Polygonaceae > Polygonum > Polygonum aviculare. The sequence goes on from OW204024.1 coordinate 3,075,780, forward strand.
GAATCCTAGAGGCCGAGCAAGCAATGGTGAAATCCGAGCCATGAACCTTCGAAGTGGCAAAGCATTACCCGATCCACCAAAGCAACCAGCGAAAGAAGCAGTCTCAGGATCGACCCTACATGGGTCGATATCGACCCCCTCCATGGTCGAGCCTGAGACCGCCAATGATGAGGATGAAGGGGCGATCAACCCCGAGGTGGTCGAGCTCGCCCACCCTGCACCCGGGACGTCTTCCAACCCTTCTCCGCCAATCATTCCGGATCCCACTCCTTCCTCTTCTAAGGTACTTCCTTACCCTTCGAAGAAGCCCAAAGACGCGACGGAAGGAAAGTTTAAGCGCTTTGTTAAGTTGCTTCAAGGCTTGAATCTTTCTATTCCTTTCGCCGAGGCCTTGAATGAAATGCCCGCTTACACCAAGTTCTTGAAGGAGATTCTATCTAGGAAGCGGTCAATGTCGGAACTAACGGATGAGGTGAGGTCGTTGGATCTTCCCGAGAAGCTCGGTGATCCCGGGAAGTTTGCTATTACCATCGGTATTGGAGCTTATCGCTTCAAGGCATTGTGTGATCTTGGTGCTAGTGCTAGCTTGCTCCCACTCTCAATTTGGTCCAAGACCAACATGGGACCCTTAGTACCGGTGAACATGCGGTTATACATGGCGGACGGTTCTTGTGTGAAGGCTACCGGCGTTGTCGACGACTTTCCTATCCAAGTCGGCAAGTTTGTCGTGCCTAATGATTTTATTGTCATGGATATGCCGGAAGATCCCGACGTACCAATTATCCTTGGGCGACCATTCCTAGCAACCGCCGGAGCTAAGGTGGATGTGAAGAAGGGTCTCCTTACCTTCGGAATTGGCGATGAAGTGGTAGAGTTTCGGTTACCTATTGCGGGTATCATGGAGCCCAAAGATGTGGTGACCATTAACAAATTTCATCCGGAAGAGGATCTTTGGAAAGGCAAGGTGTTAAGGCTCGATGTTGCCCATACACGATCAGTCACGACCCAGCTGGGGTCGAGTTCGACTAACCCTCATGTACAAGAGAAGCTTGACTCCGGACAAAGCAACTCGACACCGACCCGTCATCCGGTCGATACAGGTCAATATTCTCACTCTACTTGCATGCTTTGTGGTACACCTCTCTCTACACCTTCTTCCACCCTCTCTTCTCATTCTAAGTATGGGGTGGCGATGAGGACATCCGAGCCACCTTGGCACTCACATCCTCCAACTAGTTGAGGCCTCTCTCGTCAAGCTCATGACGTTAAAAAAGCGCTTACGGGAGGCAACCCGGTTTCTAGATTAGATTTTCCTTTTTATTTTCTTCGTTTTTGATTTTCCAATTTCTAGACTAGATTTTTGTTTCTTCTAACCTTCCTTAGATTAGACTAGGAAATATTTTGCTTAGGATAGGATTTTTGTGATGTTTTTGCAGGACTCTAAATTGCAAAACACGAGCTCAAAAGGACGGGAAAAGATGACTTCAAACGAGGTACATGAAGCCCTCAGGACCGACCCCATGAGGGTCGGTCTCGACCTCCCCCGTTGCTTGATCTCCCCCTTACTCACCTCTCAGGATCGACCCTGAGGGGGTCGATATCGACCCTCTTAGGGTCGATATCGACCCTAAGAGGGTCGAACCTCGTCACCATCTCCATCTCCAACCAAGCTTCCAAGAGTTCATTGTGAGTTTTCTTTTCTTTTCTCTTTACTTTGTCATGTGTTTTCATGCATGGGGACATTGCATGATTTAAGTATGGGGTGGGGAAGAAGAAAGCTCACATGTTGTACATAATTGAGTCCTTCTTTGTTTGTTTGCTTTGTTTGTTTGATAGATTTGCTTGTTAAGAAAAGTCTTCAAAAATCCAAAAAAATTGCAAAATGTCGAAAAAACCAAAAATATTTGCTTGTTTTGTTTTAGGATAGAAGAGCATTCCATCTTAGATGTCCTATGATGAAAATTAATTTTCATGCTTGTCATGTAATTCCTTTGGCATAATTGGATAGTGTAGCCCAAGTCTATGAGAAATTGCTTTTGATTGTAAAAAGGACTTGTGATGAAATTGAGCATATGTGTCTTGATTGAAAGTAGTTGCAATCCAACAAATTCTTACCTAGTGAGGAATTTTGGCCTTATAGGGAGACATCATTGATTCCCTCTTCTTTGTTTGTGTGATTTTGCTCTCTTTATGCATATGTTTCTTGTCATTGATATGGTTATCTATTTCTTGAAGCCGCTATGAGATTGCTCATGCATGTTGATTGTGATTAAGAACTTATATTTTTAGCCCATATTATTCCATGCCTACCTTGAATTGTCTTTGCTTGAAACCCCATTCTAGCCTTAGCCTTTTGTTTGAAGCTCCACAAAAATTATCCCTAGCCTATATTAGCTTGACCCTATTCCGGGAATTGAACTTAGATGATGAGTGTTGGGAATGATTTTTGTTGAAGTAGCATATGTGTTGGGTTTGAAAGAGGTAACATGGTTAAAGGGTAGAAAACAACTTGTTAAGGTGTAATGTAATAGGATTCTTGGCTTGGATTGCACATTGTTGAAAAATTGAAGAGAGAAGTAAAGAAGCTCGAGCTAAAACCCTCAGGTTCGACCCCCCCAGGGGGTCGATCTCGCCCCCTAGTGAAAACAAAGTCCCCTAGTGAAAACAAAGTCTCAGGTTCGACCCCCCCAGGGGTCGACCTCGACCCCATCTAGGCTCGAGCAAAAAAAAAAAAAAAGGGAAAAAAAAGAAAGAGAAAAATGTATAAGTGCAAAGCCAAGAATTCCTAGTATTTTTAAGTTGTATTATGGGAATTTGGGTTAGAAATTGTTGGGTTTGAGTTTCATTGAAGTGTTTGGTTATGAGTTGAAAAAGAAGAGAAGAAGAGAGTTGTTTTGGTATGAAGTGTTGTATTTAGGAGTTTGATTCCCGGATTTAGCACCACATGACCAAATAACTCCCTACCTTATGTTATTACCGAGCCCCATTACAACCCGGCCGAATGAGTCTTCTATGAAGATTTCATTGAGCCTAAGTTCTTATGAATATTGATGTGTCTTGACTTCTCTAGGTAGAGAGATTGGTGATATAAGTCTCAATGATAAAGTAGATGTTGCATAAAGATTGAGATGAGAGTTGATTTGAAAGCCTAAACACATGAGAGTAGAGAGAAACACATTTATATCCCTTGTGAGGTTGGATTGTGATTGCCTAGCTTGAGATTTATACATATGTGATGACGTTAAAATTACTTGTCTTCTTTTTCACTTGTGTTTAAAATGTTTTGACAAGGGCTATGCTTGAAGATTGTGTTATTGGTTTTGATTTGCATGATTATTGCTTGAGGACAAGCAAGTCTAAGTATGGGGTGTTTTGATGTCCGCGTTTTTAGGTAGATTTTTAGGGTCTAGATAGGTTAGTTTAAGTTGATTTTCGTAGTTGAGTCTTGTGTTTTTGAGTCTTTTTGCATAAGTTTTCGTATTTCCTTGAGATTCGGAAACTACGCATATTTGTGTCGTTTTGTAGGTATTTCGAAGCTTGAGAGCGAGATTGGAGCAAGACTTGGAGAGGATGGTTGAGCTAGGAGGAAGATATCAAGATGAAGAGCCAAGAAGAAGAGCTAAAGAGAAGCAAAATCAAGGGAAGAAGTGAAGACATCGACCCCAAGATCGAGCCCAAGGAGGTCGAGCTCGAGCCATTTGACCGAACTTGGAGCGCAAGGAACAACAGCTCTCAGGATCGACCCTGAAGGGGTCGATATCGACCCTATGGGGGGTCGAATGCGCGTGACCGACTTCCTTATTCCGGATATCTTGTGCAAGTTTCCTAGTTTGTATTTTAGGAAGGTGTTTTGTTTGTGTTTCCTAGTTAGATTAGGACTCCTTTGTGTCTATAAAAGGAGGTTGAACCTATAGTTTTTATTCATTCAATCAATTAGGAATTCATGTTATGCTTTGGATACTTTTGGATGCTTTGCTAGGAAGAAGACTTGGAGGACAAGTTTGAGGTTTGTAAGATTTGTTCTTTGGTTTTTAGTTGAATTTTAGTTTGGTTTGATCATGTCTTCTTCTTCTTCTTCCTTGTTTTTCTTTGCTATGTGTGAGTAGTCTTTTTAAGTTCTAGGGTTGGGCAAAAGCCCAACACAATCATGCATGTTTAAAACTTGAATTCATGACTTGAATGCTTGATGATCATATCTACCTTATCTTATGCTTAATCCTTTGCAAAAGTTAAGGCATGTCTTGTGATTAACCATAGCGAAAGTGAAAGTTAGTTGCTTGATTAGATCTAATAGGATTATTTGCGAAAGTTGATTTTCCTAGGTTGAAGGATAGGTAGAAAGTTGTTTGATTTGCGAAAGTTGATTGAATAACTTGAATTGTTTGCGAAAGTTAACTTTTCTATGATCTAGATTGCATGATAGTTGTGAATTCTTGTCAAGAGCATGTATGGTTGTTGTTGTGGTAGCCTTTGCCCTAGGATTTGCCCTTTTTATTGATTGAAATTTGTGATTTTTCCTTGATCTCGACCTCCCCTAGGTCGTGCTCGAGCTAGTTGTGTGATTCGTGCTAGTTTGCTCTCAGGTTCGACCCCCTAAGGGTCGAGATCGACCCTCCTCTGGTCGATCCTGACTCTGTTTGTTTGCGTTTCTTTTGCTCTTTTCGTAGTTATCAATTAAACTTAGCACTACTCCCACTCCCGTGGACGATCCTGACTTCGCTATACACAGCGGGGTCTTGACTACAAATTTATTTGTTCAAGAAAACCCTTCAACAAATTGGCGCCGTTGCCGGGGAGTGTGCAATAGTGCCGAGTTAGTTGATATTTGGGTTTGGGAATAGCCCATACCCCTTGTGTGTTACTAATTCGTTTTCTTGTGTTTGTGATTGCAGGTGTATGCCCTCTAGTTCACGAAGGAAAATCGACCATTTTCCCTTTGATCCTGAAATAGAGAGAACCCTTCATCGCAGGCTACGAGAACGACGAGCAATGGCCGACGCTGAGGCTCTTGCTCAACAGATGGAACAACTCCGTGCTCAGATGGAGCGTATGCAAATGGAGCGTGCTGCTCAAGATGCTGCTTTGCATCGAGAAAGAGAGGTTGCTGCCCGAGAGAGAGAGGCTGCTGCCCGTGTCCAACAACAACTAGATGCTATTCCAAGGAATGCTAAGCAATACATGCATCCGGAGCTTAGAGTTCCCGAGTCCGCTATTGTGCTCCCGGCGATTGAGCGCGCCTTTGAGATCAAGTCCCACTTCATCACTCTCATCAAGAGGTCTCAATATGAAGGCAAGACATCCAAATGCCCTATGGAGCACATCAAAAACTTCACCGATCTTTGTGACACCATCGCCGCCGATGGCGTGTCACTCGAATATGTGCTCCTCAAGGCGTTCAAGTGGTCTCTAACCGGGAAGGCACTTCATTGGCTCGAAAGTTTACCCGCTAGGTCCATCACTACATGGAAGGCTTTGCATGACTTGTTCATGACGAAGTTCTTTCCACCGGCCAAGACTACCGAGCTAAGGAAGCGCATCACTTCTTATCATCAACTTCCTAACGAGACTTTTGTTGAGACTTGGGAGAGATTCAAGGAGCTTCTTCGGCAATGTCCTACTCATGGACAACCTCCTTATGTTCTTCAAGAGATATTCTTCCAAGGGATCAACGCCGCTACAAAGGACCGCATCAATCTTCACACCGATTGCGGATTCATTGAGATGGATCCCGATGAGGCATGGGCTCTATTGGACAAACTCACCAACTATGATGCCATGTATGGGACCCAACAACCCATCCGGATTCAAACAAAGAAGCTTTATGATCCGAATAGCGAGCCAATTAATCAAGATGTGAAGTTTCAATTCATGCAAGATAAGATCAACCGGCTCGAGAAGCAAGTGAGTTACTACAAGTCCGTTGCCCCAACTTGTCAAGAATGTGGTTCTCAATCTCATACCACCGCTTCTTGTACAAATGTGGAGCAAGTTCGGGCTGCCGAGGCATATGCGGAGGCCAACTATATGCGAGGACCCTACCGAGGCCAAAACAATGCTTATGCGGGGAGGAACAACAACAACTATGCTCAATGGAATAACAATGGCCAAGGCCAAGGTTATCCACCTCCTCCACAAGAGCAAAGGGCCCCTCCCTATAGACCTCCCGGTTATCAAGAAGAACCACCGGCTTGGGCTCACGGTTACTTTGAAAGATTCGAAAGCAAGTTTAGCGGACTCAACAACAAACTTGATGGCGTTCAAGACCAATTGGGAAACTTTGACGCATGGAGGAAGAATGTTGATTCCCAACTCGGTCATCTAGCGGCTCAAATCCCACGACCTCAAGGACAACTTCCGGGCCGACCCGAGGAGAATCCTAGAGGCCGAGCAAGCAATGGTGAAATCCGAGCCATGAACCTTCGAAGTGGCAAAGCATTACCCGATCCACCAAAGCAACCAGCGAAAGAAGCAGTCTCAGGATCGACCCTACATGGGTCGATATCGACCCCCTCCATGGTCGAGCCTGAGACCGCCAATGATGAGGATGAAGGGGCGATCAACCCCGAGGTGGTCGAGCTCGCCCACCCTGCACCCGGGACGTCTTCCAACCCTTCTCCGCCAATCATTCCGGATCCCACTCCTTCCTCTTCTAAGGTACTTCCTTACCCTTCGAAGAAGCCCAAAGACGCGACGGAAGGAAAGTTTAAGCGCTTTGTTAAGTTGCTTCAAGGCTTGAATCTTTCTATTCCTTTCGCCGAGGCCTTGAATGAAATGCCCGCTTACACCAAGTTCTTGAAGGAGATTCTATCTAGGAAGCGGTCAATGTCGGAACTAACGGATGAGGTGAGGTCGTTGGATCTTCCCGAGAAGCTCGGTGATCCCGGGAAGTTTGCTATTACCATCGGTATTGGAGCTTATCGCTTCAAGGCATTGTGTGATCTTGGTGCTAGTGCTAGCTTGCTCCCACTCTCAATTTGGTCCAAGACCAACATGGGACCCTTAGTACCGGTGAACATGCGGTTATACATGGCGGACGGTTCTTGTGTGAAGGCTACCGGCGTTGTCGACGACTTTCCTATCCAAGTCGGCAAGTTTGTCGTGCCTAATGATTTTATTGTCATGGATATGCCGGAAGATCCCGACGTACCAATTATCCTTGGGCGACCATTCCTAGCAACCGCCGGAGCTAAGGTGGATGTGAAGAAGGGTCTCCTTACCTTCGGAATTGGCGATGAAGTGGTAGAGTTTCGGTTACCTATTGCGGGTATCATGGAGCCCAAAGATGTGGTGACCATTAACAAATTTCATCCGGAAGAGGATCTTTGGAAAGGCAAGGTGTTAAGGCTCGATGTTGCCCATACACGATCAGTCACGACCCAGCTGGGGTCGAGTTCGACTAACCCTCATGTACAAGAGAAGCTTGACTCCGGACAAAGCAACTCGACACCGACCCGTCATCCGGTCGATACAGGTCAATATTCTCACTCTACTTGCATGCTTTGTGGTACACCTCTCTCTACACCTTCTTCCACCCTCTCTTCTCATTCTAAGTATGGGGTGGCGATGAGGACATCCGAGCCACCTTGGCACTCACATCCTCCAACTAGTTGAGGCCTCTCTCGTCAAGCTCATGACGTTAAAAAAGCGCTTACGGGAGGCAACCCGGTTTCTAGATTAGATTTTCCTTTTTATTTTCTTCGTTTTTGATTTTCCAATTTCTAGACTAGATTTTTGTTTCTTCTAACCTTCCTTAGATTAGACTAGGAAATATTTTGCTTAGGATAGGATTTTTGTGATGTTTTTGCAGGACTCTAAATTGCAAAACACGAGCTCAAAAGGACGGGAAAAGATGACTTCAAACGAGGTACATGAAGCCCTCAGGACCGACCCCATGAGGGTCGGTCTCGACCTCCCCCGTTGCTTGATCTCCCCCTTACTCACCTCTCAGGATCGACCCTGAGGGGGTCGATATCGACCCTAAGAGGGTCGATATCGACCCTAAGAGGGTCGAACCTCGTCACCATCTCCATCTCCAACCAAGCTTCCAAGAGTTCATTGTGAGTTTTCTTTTCTTTTCTCTTTACTTTGTCATGTGTTTTCATGCATGGGGACATTGCATGATTTAAGTATGGGGTGGGGAAGAAGAAAGCTCACATGTTGTACATAATTGAGTCCTTCTTTGTTTGTTTGCTTTGTTTGTTTGATAGATTTGCTTGTTAAGAAAAGTCTTCAAAAATCCAAAAAAATTGCAAAATGTCGAAAAAACCAAAAATATTTGCTTGTTTTGTTTTAGGATAGAAGAGCATTCCATCTTAGATGTCCTATGATGAAAATTAATTTTCATGCTTGTCATGTAATTCCTTTGGCATAATTGGATAGTGTAGCCCAAGTCTATGAGAAATTGCTTTTGATTGTAAAAAGGACTTGTGATGAAATTGAGCATATGTGTCTTGATTGAAAGTAGTTGCAATCCAACAAATTCTTACCTAGTGAGGAATTTTGGCCTTATAGGGAGACATCATTGATTCCCTCTTCTTTGTTTGTGTGATTTTGCTCTCTTTATGCATATGTTTCTTGTCATTGATATGGTTATCTATTTCTTGAAGCCGCTATGAGATTGCTCATGCATGTTGATTGTGATTAAGAACTTATATTTTTAGCCCATATTATTCCATGCCTACCTTGAATTGTCTTTGCTTGAAACCCCATTCTAGCCTTAGCCTTTTGTTTGAAGCTCCACAAAAATTATCCCTAGCCTATATTAGCTTGACCCTATTCCGGGAATTGAACTTAGATGATGAGTGTTGGGAATGATTTTTGTTGAAGTAGCATATGTGTTGGGTTTGAAAGAGGTAACATGGTTAAAGGGTAGAAAACAACTTGTTAAGGTGTAATGTAATAGGATTCTTGGCTTGGATTGCACATTGTTGAAAAATTGAAGAGAGAAGTAAAGAAGCTCGAGCTAAAACCCTCAGGTTCGACCCCCCCAGGGGGTCGATCTCGCCCCCTAGTGAAAACAAAGTCCCCTAGTGAAAACAAAGTCTCAGGTTCGACCCCCCCAGGGGTCGACCTCGACCCCATCTAGGCTCGAGCAAAAAAAAAAAAAAAGGGAAAAAAAAGAAAGAGAAAAATGTATAAGTGCAAAGCCAAGAATTCCTAGTATTTTTAAGTTGTATTATGGGAATTTGGGTTAGAAATTGTTGGGTTTGAGTTTCATTGAAGTGTTTGGTTATGAGTTGAAAAAGAAGAGAAGAAGAGAGTTGTTTTGGTATGAAGTGTTGTATTTAGGAGTTTGATTCCCGGATTTAGCACCACATGACCAAATAACTCCCTACCTTATGTTATTACCGAGCCCCATTACAACCCGGCCGAATGAGTCTTCTATGAAGATTTCATTGAGCCTAAGTTCTTATGAATATTGATGTGTCTTGACTTCTCTAGGTAGAGAGATTGGTGATATAAGTCTCAATGATAAAGTAGATGTTGCATAAAGATTGAGATGAGAGTTGATTTGAAAGCCTAAACACATGAGAGTAGAGAGAAACACATTTATATCCCTTGTGAGGTTGGATTGTGATTGCCTAGCTTGAGATTTATACATATGTGATGACGTTAAAATTACTTGTCTTCTTTTTCACTTGTGTTTAAAATGTTTTGACAAGGGCTATGCTTGAAGATTGTGTTATTGGTTTTGATTTGCATGATTATTGCTTGAGGACAAGCAAGTCTAAGTATGGGGTGTTTTGATGTCCGCGTTTTTAGGTAGATTTTTAGGGTCTAGATAGGTTAGTTTAAGTTGATTTTCGTAGTTGAGTCTTGTGTTTTTGAGTCTTTTTGCATAAGTTTTCGTATTTCCTTGAGATTCGGAAACTACGCATATTTGTGTCGTTTTGTAGGTATTTCGAAGCTTGAGAGCGAGATTGGAGCAAGACTTGGAGAGGATGGTTGAGCTAGGAGGAAGATATCAAGATGAAGAGCCAAGAAGAAGAGCTAAAGAGAAGCAAAATCAAGGGAAGAAGTGAAGACATCGACCCCAAGATCGAGCCCAAGGAGGTCGAGCTCGAGCCATTTGACCGAACTTGGAGCGCAAGGAACAACAGCTCTCAGGATCGACCCTGAAGGGGTCGATATCGACCCTATGGGGGGTCGAATGCGCGTGACCGACTTCCTTATTCCGGATATCTTGTGCAAGTTTCCTAGTTTGTATTTTAGGAAGGTGTTTTGTTTGTGTTTCCTAGTTAGATTAGGACTCCTTTGTGTCTATAAAAGGAGGTTGAACCTATAGTTTTTATTCATTCAATCAATTAGGAATTCATGTTATGCTTTGGATACTTTTGGATGCTTTGCTAGGAAGAAGACTTGGAGGACAAGTTTGAGGTTTGTAAGATTTGTTCTTTGGTTTTTAGTTGAATTTTAGTTTGGTTTGATCATGTCTTCTTCTTCTTCTTCCTTGTTTTTCTTTGCTATGTGTGAGTAGTCTTTTTAAGTTCTAGGGTTGGGCAAAAGCCCAACACAATCATGCATGTTTAAAACTTGAATTCATGACTTGAATGCTTGATGATCATATCTACCTTATCTTATGCTTAATCCTTTGCAAAAGTTAAGGCATGTCTTGTGATTAACCATAGCGAAAGTGAAAGTTAGTTGCTTGATTAGATCTAATAGGATTATTTGCGAAAGTTGATTTTCCTAGGTTGAAGGATAGGTAGAAAGTTGTTTGATTTGCGAAAGTTGATTGAATAACTTGAATTGTTTGCGAAAGTTAACTTTTCTATGATCTAGATTGCATGATAGTTGTGAATTCTTGTCAAGAGCATGTATGGTTGTTGTTGTGGTAGCCTTTGCCCTAGGATTTGCCCTTTTTATTGATTGAAATTTGTGATTTTTCCTTGATCTCGACCTCCCCTAGGTCGTGCTCGAGCTAGTTGTGTGATTCGTGCTAGTTTGCTCTCAGGTTCGACCCCCTAAGGGTCGAGATCGACCCTCCTCTGGTCGATCCTGACTCTGTTTGTTTGCGTTTCTTTTGCTCTTTTCGTAGTTATCAATTAAACTTAGCACTACTCCCACTCCCGTGGACGATCCTGACTTCGCTATACACAGCGGGGTCTTGACTACAAATTTATTTGTTCAAGAAAACCCTTCAACAAATTGGCGCCGTTGCCGGGGAGTGTGCAATAGTGCCGAGTTAGTTGATATTTGGGTTTGGGAATAGCCCATACCCCTTGTGTGTTACTAATTCGTTTTCTTGTGTTTGTGATTGCAGGTGTATGCCCTCTAGTTCACGAAGGAAAATCGACCATTTTCCCTTTGATCCTGAAATAGAGAGAACCCTTCATCGCAGGCTACGAGAACGACGAGCAATGGCCGACGCTGAGGCTCTTGCTCAACAGATGGAACAACTCCGTGCTCAGATGGAGCGTATGCAAATGGAGCGTGCTGCTCAAGATGCTGCTTTGCATCGAGAAAGAGAGGTTGCTGCCCGAGAGAGAGAGGCTGCTGCCCGTGTCCAACAACAACTAGATGCTATTCCAAGGAATGCTAAGCAATACATGCATCCGGAGCTTAGAGTTCCCGAGTCCGCTATTGTGCTCCCGGCGATTGAGCGCGCCTTTGAGATCAAGTCCCACTTCATCACTCTCATCAAGAGGTCTCAATATGAAGGCAAGACATCCAAATGCCCTATGGAGCACATCAAAAACTTCACCGATCTTTGTGACACCATCGCCGCCGATGGCGTGTCACTCGAATATGTGCTCCTCAAGGCGTTCAAGTGGTCTCTAACCGGGAAGGCACTTCATTGGCTCGAAAGTTTACCCGCTAGGTCCATCACTACATGGAAGGCTTTGCATGACTTGTTCATGACGAAGTTCTTTCCACCGGCCAAGACTACCGAGCTAAGGAAGCGCATCACTTCTTATCATCAACTTCCTAACGAGACTTTTGTTGAGACTTGGGAGAGATTCAAGGAGCTTCTTCGGCAATGTCCTACTCATGGACAACCTCCTTATGTTCTTCAAGAGATATTCTTCCAAGGGATCAACGCCGCTACAAAGGACCGCATCAATCTTCACACCGATTGCGGATTCATTGAGATGGATCCCGATGAGGCATGGGCTCTATTGGACAAACTCACCAACTATGATGCCATGTATGGGACCCAACAACCCATCCGGATTCAAACAAAGAAGCTTTATGATCCGAATAGCGAGCCAATTAATCAAGATGTGAAGTTTCAATTCATGCAAGATAAGATCAACCGGCTCGAGAAGCAAGTGAGTTACTACAAGTCCGTTGCCCCAACTTGTCAAGAATGTGGTTCTCAATCTCATACCACCGCTTCTTGTACAAATGTGGAGCAAGTTCGGGCTGCCGAGGCATATGCGGAGGCCAACTATATGCGAGGACCCTACCGAGGCCAAAACAATGCTTATGCGGGGAGGAACAACAACAACTATGCTCAATGGAATAACAATGGCCAAGGCCAAGGTTATCCACCTCCTCCACAAGAGCAAAGGGCCCCTCCCTATAGACCTCCCGGTTATCAAGAAGAACCACCGGCTTGGGCTCACGGTTACTTTGAAAGATTCGAAAGCAAGTTTAGCGGACTCAACAACAAACTTGATGGCGTTCAAGACCAATTGGGAAACTTTGACGCATGGAGGAAGAATGTTGATTCCCAACTCGGTCATCTAGCGGCTCAAATCCCACGACCTCAAGGACAACTTCCGGGCCGACCCGAGGAGAATCCTAGAGGCCGAGCAAGCAATGGTGAAATCCGAGCCATGAACCTTCGAAGTGGCAAAGCATTACCCGATCCACCAAAGCAACCAGCGAAAGAAGCAGTCTCAGGATCGACCCTACATGGGTCGATATCGACCCCCTCCATGGTCGAGCCTGAGACCGCCAATGATGAGGATGAAGGGGCGATCAACCCCGAGGTGGTCGAGCTCGCCCACCCTGCACCCGGGACGTCTTCCAACCCTTCTCCGCCAATCATTCCGGATCCCACTCCTTCCTCTTCTAAGGTACTTCCTTACCCTTCGAAGAAGCCCAAAGACGCGACGGAAGGAAAGTTTAAGCGCTTTGTTAAGTTGCTTCAAGGCTTGAATCTTTCTATTCCTTTCGCCGAGGCCTTGAATGAAATGCCCGCTTACACCAAGTTCTTGAAGGAGATTCTATCTAGGAAGCGGTCAATGTCGGAACTAACGGATGAGGTGAGGTCGTTGGATCTTCCCGAGAAGCTCGGTGATCCCGGGAAGTTTGCTATTACCATCGGTATTGGAGCTTATCGCTTCAAGGCATTGTGTGATCTTGGTGCTAGTGCTAGCTTGCTCCCACTCTCAATTTGGTCCAAGACCAACATGGGACCCTTAGTACCGGTGAACATGCGGTTATACATGGCGGACGGTTCTTGTGTGAAGGCTACCGGCGTTGTCGACGACTTTCCTATCCAAGTCGGCAAGTTTGTCGTGCCTAATGATTTTATTGTCATGGATATGCCGGAAGATCCCGACGTACCAATTATCCTTGGGCGACCATTCCTAGCAACCGCCGGAGCTAAGGTGGATGTGAAGAAGGGTCTCCTTACCTTCGGAATTGGCGATGAAGTGGTAGAGTTTCGGTTACCTATTGCGGGTATCATGGAGCCCAAAGATGTGGTGACCATTAACAAATTTCATCCGGAAGAGGATCTTTGGAAAGGCAAGGTGTTAAGGCTCGATGTTGCCCATACACGATCAGTCACGACCCAGCTGGGGTCGAGTTCGACTAACCCTCATGTACAAGAGAAGCTTGACTCCGGACAAAGCAACTCGACACCGACCCGTCATCCGGTCGATACAGGTCAATATTCTCACTCTACTTGCATGCTTTGTGGTACACCTCTCTCTACACCTTCTTCCACCCTCTCTTCTCATTCTAAGTATGGGGTGGCGATGAGGACATCCGAGCCACCTTGGCACTCACATCCTCCAACTAGTTGAGGCCTCTCTCGTCAAGCTCATGACGTTAAAAAAGCGCTTACGGGAGGCAACCCGGTTTCTAGATTAGATTTTCCTTTTTATTTTCTTCGTTTTTGATTTTCCAATTTCTAGACTAGATTTTTGTTTCTTCTAACCTTCCTTAGATTAGACTAGGAAATATTTTGCTTAGGATAGGATTTTTGTGATGTTTTTGCAGGACTCTAAATTGCAAAACACGAGCTCAAAAGGACGGGAAAAGATGACTTCAAACGAGGTACATGAAGCCCTCAGGACCGACCCCATGAGGGTCGGTCTCGACCTCCCCCGTTGCTTGATCTCCCCCTTACTCACCTCTCAGGATCGACCCTGAGGGGGTCGATATCGACCCTAAGAGGGTCGATATCGACCCTAAGAGGGTCGAACCTCGTCACCATCTCCATCTCCAACCAAGCTTCCAAGAGTTCATTGTGAGTTTTCTTTTCTTTTCTCTTTACTTTGTCATGTGTTTTCATGCATGGGGACATTGCATGATTTAAGTATGGGGTGGGGAAGAAGAAAGCTCACATGTTGTACATAATTGAGTCCTTCTTTGTTTGTTTGCTTTGTTTGTTTGATAGATTTGCTTGTTAAGAAAAGTCTTCAAAAATCCAAAAAAATTGCAAAATGTCGAAAAAACCAAAAATATTTGCTTGTTTTGTTTTAGGATAGAAGAGCATTCCATCTTAGATGTCCTATGATGAAAATTAATTTTCATGCTTGTCATGTAATTCCTTTGGCATAATTGGATAGTGTAGCCCAAGTCTATGAGAAATTGCTTTTGATTGTAAAAAGGACTTGTGATGAAATTGAGCATATGTGTCTTGATTGAAAGTAGTTGCAATCCAACAAATTCTTACCTAGTGAGGAATTTTGGCCTTATAGGGAGACATCATTGATTCCCTCTTCTTTGTTTGTGTGATTTTGCTCTCTTTATGCATATGTTTCTTGTCATTGATATGGTTATCTATTTCTTGAAGCCGCTATGAGATTGCTCATGCATGTTGATTGTGATTAAGAACTTATATTTTTAGCCCATATTATTCCATGCCTACCTTGAATTGTCTTTGCTTGAAACCCCATTCTAGCCTTAGCCTTTTGTTTGAAGCTCCACAAAAATTATCCCTAGCCTATATTAGCTTGACCCTATTCCGGGAATTGAACTTAGATGATGAGTGTTGGGAATGATTTTTGTTGAAGTAGCATATGTGTTGGGTTTGAAAGAGGTAACATGGTTAAAGGGTAGAAAACAACTTGTTAAGGTGTAATGTAATAGGATTCTTGGCTTGGATTGCACATTGTTGAAAAATTGAAGAGAGAAGTAAAGAAGCTCGAGCTAAAACCCTCAGGTTCGACCCCCCCAGGGGGTCGATCTCGCCCCCTAGTGAAAACAAAGTCCCCTAGTGAAAACAAAGTCTCAGGTTCGACCCCCCCAGGGGTCGACCTCGACCCCATCTAGGCTCGAGCAAAAAAAAAAAAAAAGGGAAAAAAAAGAAAGAGAAAAATGTATAAGTGCAAAGCCAAGAATTCCTAGTATTTTTAAGTTGTATTATGGGAATTTGGGTTAGAAATTGTTGGGTTTGAGTTTCATTGAAGTGTTTGGTTATGAGTTGAAAAAGAAGAGAAGAAGAGAGTTGTTTTGGTATGAAGTGTTGTATTTAGGAGTTTGATTCCCGGATTTAGCACCACATGACCAAATAACTCCCTACCTTATGTTATTACCGAGCCCCATTACAACCCGGCCGAATGAGTCTTCTATGAAGATTTCATTGAGCCTAAGTTCTTATGAATATTGATGTGTCTTGACTTCTCTAGGTAGAGAGATTGGTGATATAAGTCTCAATGATAAAGTAGATGTTGCATAAAGATTGAGATGAGAGTTGATTTGAAAGCCTAAACACATGAGAGTAGAGAGAAACACATTTATATCCCTTGTGAGGTTGGATTGTGATTGCCTAGCTTGAGATTTATACATATGTGATGACGTTAAAATTACTTGTCTTCTTTTTCACTTGTGTTTAAAATGTTTTGACAAGGGCTATGCTTGAAGATTGTGTTATTGGTTTTGATTTGCATGATTATTGCTTGAGGACAAGCAAGTCTAAGTATGGGGTGTTTTGATGTCCGCGTTTTTAGGTAGATTTTTAGGGTCTAGATAGGTTAGTTTAAGTTGATTTTCGTAGTTGAGTCTTGTGTTTTTGAGTCTTTTTGCATAAGTTTTCGTATTTCCTTGAGATTCGGAAACTACGCATATTTGTGTCGTTTTGTAGGTATTTCGAAGCTTGAGAGCGAGATTGGAGCAAGACTTGGAGAGGATGGTTGAGCTAGGAGGAAGATATCAAGATGAAGAGCCAAGAAGAAGAGCTAAAGAGAAGCAAAATCAAGGGAAGAAGTGAAGACATCGACCCCAAGATCGAGCCCAAGGAGGTCGAGCTCGAGCCATTTGACCGAACTTGGAGCGCAAGGAACAACAGCTCTCAGGATCGACCCTGAAGGGGTCGATATCGACCCTATGGGGGGTCGAATGCGCGTGACCGACTTCCTTATTCCGGATATCTTGTGCAAGTTTCCTAGTTTGTATTTTAGGAAGGTGTTTTGTTTGTGTTTCCTAGTTAGATTAGGACTCCTTTGTGTCTATAAAAGGAGGTTGAACCTATAGTTTTTATTCATTCAATCAATTAGGAATTCATGTTATGCTTTGGATACTTTTGGATGCTTTGCTAGGAAGAAGACTTGGAGGACAAGTTTGAGGTTTGTAAGATTTGTTCTTTGGTTTTTAGTTGAATTTTAGTTTGGTTTGATCATGTCTTCTTCTTCTTCTTCCTTGTTTTTCTTTGCTATGTGTGAGTAGTCTTTTTAAGTTCTAGGGTTGGGCAAAAGCCCAACACAATCATGCATGTTTAAAACTTGAATTCATGACTTGAATGCTTGATGATCATATCTACCTTATCTTATGCTTAATCCTTTGCAAAAGTTAAGGCATGTCTTGTGATTAACCATAGCGAAAGTGAAAGTTAGTTGCTTGATTAGATCTAATAGGATTATTTGCGAAAGTTGATTTTCCTAGGTTGAAGGATAGGTAGAAAGTTGTTTGATTTGCGAAAGTTGATTGAATAACTTGAATTGTTTGCGAAAGTTAACTTTTCTATGATCTAGATTGCATGATAGTTGTGAATTCTTGTCAAGAGCATGTATGGTTGTTGTTGTGGTAGCCTTTGCCCTAGGATTTGCCCTTTTTATTGATTGAAATTTGTGATTTTTCCTTGATCTCGACCTCCCCTAGGTCGTGCTCGAGCTAGTTGTGTGATTCGTGCTAGTTTGCTCTCAGGTTCGACCCCCTAAGGGTCGAGATCGACCCTCCTCTGGTCGATCCTGACTCTGTTTGTTTGCGTTTCTTTTGCTCTTTTCGTAGTTATCAATTAAACTTAGCACTACTCCCACTCCCGTGGACGATCCTGACTTCGCTATACACAGCGGGATCTTGACTACAAATTTATTTGTTCAAGAAAACCCTTCAACAGCAGGTGAAACTCAGGATTTACATCTCAATTGGCTGCTACAACTCAAACATGAAAGCACACGTTTATTGGAAGCACTCCTTGTGTCAAAATAAGAAACAGAGTGCTACAAATGACAGAGATACTTGACGAGCTTTCCATGTTTGATTTCTCATCGCATTTTATCAAAGAGCCATCATTTGAAGCAGAAACAGAGTGCCTCAAAGCCCTTTCAGCTCTTCTCCTACACCTGTAAGTAGCGTCCACTTTTCAAACGCGGCCGCTGATGACACGAATGCGATCTTTGACGTCTCCTCATCCTTCTGATCGACTGCATGCAGAGAAAAATCATCACCCATCGCACTGCCTAAATTCCACCTGCAAATACTACATTTCAAGGGACAAGGAGAATCCCTTACCACACGAAATCAGCTTAGCCATTGAGGAGTTGAATGTTTCTACCACTTCCTTCTGCTCGGGACTGAAGCTCAGCTGTTACAAACCCCAGGGTATTATGTCAGATCAAATGGAGACCCTCCAGAGTTTTATTACAGACGTCATGATTGATTGAACAAACAAACCTTGTTGAGGGCTGAATTCGCTTTCTTGATCCACTCTGTGTTTGTGTTTGGACCAAGAACCGAGCTTGCTGTCTTTAAGTCGTTGTTGTCTATGGCTTGCCCCACTTCACTAAGCTTGTACACCAGCTCTTGCAAGTACCCTGCCCACATATTCATATATCATATCACCACCGAGATCCAACAAGTGTAGCAGCCATTTCAAGAAACATATTCTACAACCAAGGCATAAGGACCGTGTCTACATGCCATGAGATTCATGTTATGGCCAAGGCCTTATACGCGATTATATCACAAGATCATCTCAGTCCTGGATGGAAATTCATGTTCATTACGCAATGCAGAATTGAGTTGCAATCTTGGCTTGGAATGTCAGCTGCCGATATTACTTTTTCGCAACGAATGCTTACCAAGGCAGGCAGATTTTTGTATTACAGTAATCAATCTTTATAGCTATTCGAATATGACCCATGCCAAGTGGTAAATGACAGATTTGTTTCTGGATGCTAGACTTGAGAACATTCCCTAAGAAAGAACCCACATGAAATTTCAAACAAACGACGGAAACAAATGCATATTTCCCTCCTCCATTGTTGTTGTGATCACTCTTTTCATTTCCTAGGAGCACATCAAATCAAATCAAGCCCCATCCCATTAAGAAGAAGATGTCAATCAGGTTGGAAAGTTTAACTTAAAGATGCTAGACAATCATCTCATTATAGTTGTTACATCCGGTTGGTTTAGTTTTTACACTCGTTTACTTGTACACAACAGGATTAGCATTAATAGTCCTTGTGCCAAAGTATCAAACCATCCCAGAAATGTCATAGATAGAGCAAAAGGAGCAACACTTATCAGTCTTTCTGCAAGAACAATAATATCTATCATAGAAGAATAAAAGGAGCAGGCATTTTATCAAATTGGATGTGGGCATTGATTGAGCAAAGAGCAAAACCTGTCTCCTGCTTGGATGAATTGATGACCCCCTGCCTCTCAATCCTCTTCTGCCTGTCCTTCTTCACCCTCTCCATAAGCTCCACATCACCATCGGCCTCCAAAATGGCAGCAGAAGCAGAAGACTCATTCCCATTCCCACTTCCGGCCAACAACGACAGAACAAGGGTTGCACTAAAGCTCACGCCCAGCTTCCTTTTGGTCACACCATCTGGTGCCAAACCCTCTCTGATTGACCTACAACTACAATGAGGAGGGTTTCTTCTTCTACGAAGGCAAGCTGTAGAAATTTGGGGGGATGGCAATGGATTGGCAGAAGGTAGATGGGATGAGAGAAACGTTTTCGCTGTAGAGATGAAGGCAACTGCCATTTCTGCCTCTCCTACTCTAATTCTTGTTTCAGATTTTTCATATTTTCATTTTATCGGCCAGAATTTTGAAACATAAGTCGTGATATAAGGATAAGGTTTTGATGGATGTCTTTCGTCTCCACCGAAGGTACAATGGGTAGGATTTGTGAGCATAGGTTTTGGCATTTCCTTTTCTCTTTTTCTTTTTTCCTTTTTTGGTTGATTGTTTTCGTATTTCTTTTAGGATGCCTCTACCATGGGTCACACACATTAGGGGTTAATAATAAAAAATATTTTATAAATCTAAAAGTTTTGGGTTTTAAATTTTTTTCCGTTACGGTTTCAATGTTTCATTTTTAGTGTTTTAGTTTCTGTTTTTGATATGTTTATCATGTACACTTAGGACATATAATAGAAAAACTGATTTTTTTTAATGTATTCTTCGACTCATTTAGTTTGGTTACAGTTACTCAAACCGGGTCTAAAAAAACTGTACTAATTTAACGGAAATTAAGTATACAAACTAAATATTTTCTCAGTGTATGAAGCATCTAACTTCATGATGCGAGCCATTGAGGATATAAAAAAGAATCAAAAATGAGACGTAAAAACTCACGATTCACGATGCGTGATTTATTTTATATAAAATTACCTACATTAAATTTACGTATAACATTACCTACCAAAATCATAACTATATACTAAAGCGGAGGTTAAAAATTATAACACAATACAAAATCATAACTATATACTAAATGAATTTATTTCACAATCTAAGTAAATCTTATAGAGTAAATAAATACACTGAAAATGTAATGGATGACGTAAAAAACACTAGGTCATAATATACTTGACAAGTTTGTTTAATAAAATATAGAGTAAATTATATTTCTAATTAATACATTAATAAAATAGGTATGTTTAACAAGACCTATACACGATACACTTTATAAATTAGTATTGAACTAGTACAAATCCTGTACCATGTATGTGTAATGTACATAGATTATGACCAAAAAATAAACAAAGTACATAGATTATTATTGGGTTAACAAAAGTACATAGATTACGACCAAGAAATAGAAAAAATACATGTTTAAGTAGCTCCAAAAGGAGAAGAGGGTCAACCGAACTCCAATCAGACGACCGGCGGCTCGGTCGTCGCCATTTCTATCTCGGTGGCAGGACATATGCGGTTGGATGTTGCCGGAGCTCCGGGGGAACTCCTGTAGAGCCACCAACAGGCCCCTAGGATCATTAAGGCCAGGACCAACATCTTGATGGTGATGAGAATGACGCTGATGGGGGTGGAGGTCGTCTCCCCTATGAGTGAGGGAAAAGAAAGTGAGTTAGTAATGACAGAAAAACAGAGCACGAAATTGAATAACAAAAGGAACGGAGCACGAAATTGAATAACAAAGAGAACATAGCACAAATTGAAGAATGTTTTACCACTAATCGGAGTTCGGTTGGCCCTCTTCTGCTCCCGGAGCTGCTTAAACATGTATTTTATTTTATTTTTTGGTCATAATCTATGTACTTTTGGTAATGTAAATGTTTAACAAGACTTATATAGGATATGATACACTTTATAAACTAGTATTGAACTATATCACTTTTCAACATAGGGTTTATTGGGATGCACATAAGTGATGTCCAAAATCACTCCTTATGGAACCACTTGCGAATGTTCTTACAAAGTCACGACTGATGAAACAAGTATATATCGACTATGTTATATACGTAAATTTCCATTATTTGGCTAACAAATCATTTAACATCTTTATGGAATATAAATAATCCCATTACATCTATATATATATAAAAAATTATCCGTTAGGATTGAGTTTTAACCTTTTTGCATTTGATATCTATTTATAAGCCAAAGGAATTGTTTTTTTTTTTATCACATGTCACTCTTACATTCGATCAATTTGTATACATGTTAAACAGGTTGGGCTCATCCGTAGTAGTAAATCAGAAGCAAAAACTAACTTCATCCAATATAAACTAAGCAAAGTGGTTTGTTCAATGGACACCAAATTGGTCCAACACAATGCAACAACAATTAGGGATCTACATACTACAAAGCAAATCGGTTCAAAACTCCCAAATTTGAAATCCCTAAACAACAATCATTGACCGAATCGGTCCGAAATGAAAATGGATAGGGAGAAGGAACAGAGAGTCGAGACCTCGACAATCGCTACCACCAGGAGAGAAAAACTCAGCCGGACAACAAAAATGCAAGCTCCTTCATATCACATAACTTATTAATGGAGAGAGAGATTGAGGATGAAAAAATCCTCGGGAACAACAAATCGAAGAAGGTCGGCCAATTTTGAGGAGGTTCAAAGAATCCGTCAATTAAGAGCTCTCGGCATCGAATTCGAGAAAATTCGACAGATGCAAACAAGTTGTCTTAATCGGAGCCCTACCACGTTCAATTGAGAATCAGACCCTCCATGAATCTTATCATGTTAACAAGAGCGACCCGACATGTTCAAATGGTGGAGGGATTCAATGCGAATGTTCTTACAAAGTCATGACTGATGAAACAAGTATCGACTATGTTATATACGTAAATTTCCATTATTTGGATAAACAAATTATTTAACATCTTTATAGAAAATAAATAATCCCATTACATCTATATAAAAAAAAGTTGTCCGTTAAGATTGAGTTTTAACCCTTTTTGCATTTGATATCTATTTATAAGCTAAAGAAATTGTTTTTTTTTATCACATGTCATTCTTACATTCAATTTGTATACATGTCATTTTCAGATTTTTTTATGTTTTATTTTTTACCTAAAAATAAAACATCTT
The DNA here is from genome assembly GCA_934048045.1 of Polygonum aviculare. Lineage (NCBI taxonomy): Eukaryota > Viridiplantae > Streptophyta > Magnoliopsida > Caryophyllales > Polygonaceae > Polygonum > Polygonum aviculare. The sequence continues at coordinate 3,097,984 of OW204024.1, forward strand.
GATGGTGATGAGAACGACGCCGATGGGGGTGGAGGTCGTCTCCCCTATGAGTGAGGGAAAAGAAAGTGAGTTAGTAATGACGGAAAAACAGAGCACGAAATTGAATAACAAAAGGAACATAGCACGAAATTGAAAAATGTTAAATACAATGAAACGAGTCTCTAATTGAAATATGTGGATTGAATCCCCTTAATTTTAATAAGGTTTGCTTATATTGCATTAAGTTAGTATCTTTTTATAAAATAGTTTATTATATTAAAATAATATATTCAAAATTATAAATTATAATTTCTATTAAGGACCCCTAATTTTATTTTGTTCTAGGGTCCCGAAAATGTGTGAGACGGGTCTATCTAGTTGTAAGCTAGACTTCCTTTATAAGAAGACAATATTACCTTTTTTATCAAAATTTCATAGATATTATTTTTGTTTTCTACTCCCTCCAATTCAAAATAAATGTCCTTTTAACTTTGAACATAAGGGATCGATGATAATAATAATATGGATCAGTTTGAAATAGACCTGTCAATCGGGTCGGGCGGGCGGGTTCGGGTTCGGGTCGTCCGGGTTCGGGTCATTTCGGGTTCGGGTTGAGATCGGGTTCGGGTCCACCTGGGTCGGGTCTTGACGGGTTATCGGGCGGGTCGGGTTGACCGTTGGGTCAATTTTTTTTGAAACTCTACAAACTAAAAATTTAAAACTTTAAAGAAACCACGAAAACATACATGTTAAAACCTTATACTATATATATCCAGAATTTTGTCAATCTCAATACCACACTATTAAGGTTATAGGTTTGTTTAACGAGCCAAGTAGTGACTAAAAAATATAAATTATATTTTTCAAGGTAAAATCAATTTGTTATTAGTTGATTAACTAGTTAGGTAGTTATTTTAGAGTTGTTTTGAATAAATAAATCATAATGGAACGGGCTGGAGAGGTGATCGAAGAAAGATAAGACAAATTTAGGTTTTAACGTTTGATAATTTACTGTGGTTTTGGACCGGGCCAGCAGGTCCAACCCGCCATTTTCATTTTATCAAAAAAAAAAACCACCATTTTCATTTTATCAAAAAAAAACCCACCATTTTAAAAATTTTAGGATAAAATTTAAAATAAATTTACCGCCCTAAAATTTCTCGACCCACGGGTTGGACCCGACCCTAACCCAAAAATTCCCGGGTTTACCGGGTCGGGTTGAAACTGGGTTTCGGGTTCAAATTACCGGGTTGAAACCCTGAAATTTTCGACCGGGTCGGGTCGAGTCTACGGGTCGGGTCATGTTTTGACAGGTCTAGTTTGAAAGGATTAAACCACAATAATAATTAGTCTCCTTCTTTTTTGGTCTATCTATATATGTGTACACAGAATTAACAATTTCGAAGTTTGTCAGTTCAACTGATTTTCCTCATCTATTCCCTCGCTCTCGCTCTCTAGTCTCAGCCTCGGCGGCCATGGCGACGATACGGATGATAGGTAAGTAATTTTGTCACCCCAATCACTTTCGTCATCAAGTTATTCCTAAATTTCTCAATACATCGATCTATTAACACTTTCCATTCCTCTTTGTTTATCTGCGATTTTCTGTTTCCTGCCTATTGTTTGAACTCTTTTCGGCCTCTCTTTGCAACAGATATCGCCGTCAACTTCACAGGTAAGGGAATTCAAACAACTAATTTTGCTTCCGTTCCCACAGATTTATTCGTTTGTGTGCAGGAGATTGATTTTCCCTCACCCTAAACCCTCGCAGATGGCATGTTCAAGGGGATCTACCATGGCAAGCAGTGCCATGTTTCCGATATCCAGGCGGTGTTGACCAGAGCTTGGACTGCTGGCGTTGATCGTATTATCGTATACATCTTCTTTCTGATTGTGCATTTGCTGTTTTAGAACGATTAATCTTGTGCTACTGTAGTCTATTGGATCCCTATTGCTTCGTCTTCATATTGTGCTGTTTTAGGGTTTTTTAGGCTATCAGGTTTTTTAGTAACTGACTGCTGTGTACATCTTGCATGTAAATCAGAGCAATTGAAGTATTGAACCATTATATTAGAAGAATGTTGATTAGGACACTTGAGATTTCTCTTATGGTAGGTACAAAGGGCTAGTAATCTTGGACTCCTGATATGATCAAATGCTGTGAACTTGGCATTGTTTGTAATAGATTTTTGTGTAGTATTAGGTCCAAGAATTGAATAACCATGGAGTGATTGAGTTGATTGAGAACTATGTGTCCTTGTTATTAATTTCTGGATGAATTTGATGTTTATAAGAATTGATTAAACCTGTAATCTTTTCTCTATGTAGGTTACTGGTGGTTCTCTTGAGGAGTCCAGAGAGGCTCTTGCAATTGCTGAAACAGATGGTATTTATAGTGAGATTAATGTTGTTTACTAAATTAAGCTATTGTATATTTTACTCTGATACTTTTCATGTTTGATTTTCCCACAGGGAGGCTATTCTGTACCGTTGGTGTACATCCAACAAGGTGTACGGTATATAGTAGCTGAACTTCTTTTTTTTAATTCTTTGTAAAATCCATTCATCGTTCATTCGTATGGAAAAACTTAACAAGTATCATATAGTGTCCCATTTAAACTTTGCAAAATGTTTACTGTTCTTCAGGAATTTGAAGAAAGTGGGGACCCAGAAAGACATTATCAGGCTCTTCTATCATTAGCAAGAGAGGGAGTTCAGAAAGGAAAGGTATATGAGTTTGGACTGTCTGAATATGACTTGTTTGTCTATTCATGTTATTGATCTGATTTGCTTATATGCCTTAATTTGTATCGATTTTAATCCTTAATTGGTGTTTCTTGGTTATTCAGACATTCTAATTAAAGGTGTGATAAACTTTGCAGTCAATTTTGTATTGCCATTACCAAACTGTTCTGTTATTTAAGTTATTTTTTTGTAGGCACAAAACACTGTTATTCAATCTCGTTTCCTTAATGTTATATAATTTGTGATTCAAGGAAGGTTGTTGCCATTGGTGAATGTGGGCTCGACTATGATAGGCTCCACTTCTGCCCAGCTGACATACAGAGCAAGTGAGTATTAAAACTCCCGTTTCTTTCTGGTGTGTAACTGTGAATGCAAATTTGCTTTTGGCTCAGTATTCCCTGTTCTATGGTTTGTCCCTGAAACTAGGTATTTTGAGAAGCAGTTTGAATTAGCACATCATATGAAGCTGCCTATGTTCCTACACATGCGAGCAGCTGCAGAGGATTTTTGCAAGATTGTTGAGTCCAATCAGAGCAGGTGGGTGTTATAAATTAATTATGAGCTATAGAAGTAGTATATAACACTGTGTCATCTATTGCTAGTGGAACCACCTGAGCATATGTGAACTTGGTCTTTTGTTGCTTTGGCCAGGTTTACTGGAGGAGTCGCTCATTCATTTACTGGAAGTGCAGAAGATCGTGACAAGCTTCTTTCATTTGATAACATGTTCATAGGTGAATACTTTCTCACCTTTGCTATGTTCTCCTTCTGACAGTGGATACAGCTGCACCTTTCCGATCTGATAGATTCTGACAAATGTTGAAAACTAAAATGTTGCATCACATGTTAAAGCCCTGATAAATATACAATAAATTGTCTCGTAAAGGATTTGAATGAGAGATGAAAGCTGTTTTCAGCTCCTGCTACATCCCTTTTTGGACATATAATCCGGGACTGGATTTTGTATTATCATATCTCCAATCCCCATGATGGTCTGTTGATGGCATGCTTGACAAATTGTTGTTTGTACATAAATGTCAATATTGGTTAACTTAAATTACTGCTTGCAGGAGTTAATGGGTGCTCCCTAAAGACTGCAGAGAATCTAGAAGTTGTGAGAGGCATACCCATTGACAGAATGATGATTGAAACTGATTCACCTTATTGTGACATCAAGAATACACATGCTGGAATAAAGATGGTCAAGTCTTCTTGGCCTTCCAAGAAGAAAGAGAAGTACGACCCAGAGTGCCTTGTCAAGGGCCGCAATGAACCTTGTTTGGTCAAGTAAGATGCATTAATATTGTAGTCTGACTATAAATGTGCTACATTCCTTCTATTGAAATTTGCCTGCTTGCAAGTATAGCTATTACTGAAATAGTTTTGTTTTAACAAACTTAAGCAGTAATGCAAAAGCAAAATGTGGTACCATGGCATGATTGATTTGGGACTTGATAATTGATATCCAATTTATATTAAATGAAGAAAACTAATTGCTCCTGCTACATGATTTTGTGTTAAAATTGCGTATTTGGTCCTTCATTGTACTAGAATGGGTTTCTCTTTGCATTATGTTCGGTTAGTAGTTATTAGATGTTCTATACTGTTTTGTGCAGACAGGTGCTTGAAGTTGTAGCCGAGTGCAAAGGCATTGAGATAGCACAACTGGGCAAGAGCCTGTACCACAACACATGCAGGTAATGCATCCACCCCGCGTCGCTATTTGCTAATATTAAGACGGCAAAAAGACCATTCCTTTAATTGGACAAAAGATACAAAGAAACCTCCTAAGATAGATCAAATGCACCCCTTTTCTATCCAAAATTGACACATTCATTAAGGATAAACTAGAAATATCGTCAAGGCACATGTATCTCTCTGTTCCTTATGGAGGATTTCGAGTCCGAAAAAGCCGCATGTTTCACGCAACCTAGAATTAGGAATACGGTTAACTGTAGGAATTACTGAAGCGCGATGTATGCAACTGTGCAGGGTGTTTTTCCCTCAAGACTTGGACACTGCTGCTGATGCTCTCCTTTCCAGTAACGACCCATGAAACTGAATTGTGACCTTCAGCATTTTTTCTTATCATTATGACAGTGACGTCGTTTTAAACCATAGCTGAAAATCATCTGACCTTCCAACTTAAATAGCTATGGCTTCTGGTTCTAGGTGTCTGTGGTTTCACCTATGTGATTGGGCTGACCATATAAGGCGATTTTGAATTAAATCAAATCACTCCTGATTTCATGGTTGGTGCTTTTGTTGTCCGTGCAAAATGGGACAGTGACATCGTTGGGTGACTTTTGATTGTAGTTCGCTTGTTCCTGGTTTCTTAAGACTTTTTAGGTGAAGTACATGGGATATTTCTGAATTGTGTTGGTACAATATGTTCAGTAAGCTTTTTTGATATTGGAAAATTGTGATGGGCACCATGATTCCATTCTATGGACTACAAATTTTGGTTCTTGGTCGACACATAATTATTTTTCTTCTAATAACTTGTTAGAAGAATTGAATTTCTGGTCTAATGTGAAAATATCTGGGTTTAGACCAGACACAGGAACCTTAATGTATTACAATCCACAGTACAAATGAGGAAAATTCGGTGAAATAAAGTAATTGGAAATCGTTACATACTGTAGTGCGATTTTTTTTTTAACTCAACACATCTTGCTCTGTTGTTTCCCGGCCCCATCTCCTGGGATGAAGCTCACCCGACTCATCGGCCGACGGCCGTTTTCTCCTTCTCCGGCGATTCGAAACGTTTCGGGGCTCGCGAAAACATGGATCGCTACCTCAAAGCCCGATTTCCTAAGCCAGGAGCAGGAGCGTGATTCTAGCGCCACCCTTAACCGGAAAATCTGGCCGGTAAATCCTGAATCGGTTATAACGCCGTTTCTCGACCAGTTGGAAAACGAAGGCCATTATGCGACCAAGCACATTCTAGTACACAAAGCCAAACGCCTCAGAAATTGTGGCCGCTTTCGCCACGCCCTCCAGGTTTCGTCTCTTCCTAACCCTAAATCCCTAATTTCACTTCGTTTCTGTATGAATCTGCACATACGATGGCATAAGGGCTTTGGAGTCTTGTATAGTCTGCTAGTTTATGTTAGTCTTAGTCTTATTTCTGGTCTTCGCTTCTACTTGTCTTTTAGCTTTATGGTAGTTTTCCTTTTGCGTTTTTGGTTTTTCGGGTTAGTTTGTACTTTGTAGAGTGGTTGGTTTTTTCTTGGATCGTATTGGAGACATTTCATGTCTCTATCCTGACCCCCAGATCCTGCGTCTTTGGGATTTCCTGGGTATATGTGATTGTTGTTGTAGTCTTGAGTGGATTCAATTTCTCATTGCTTGATAGGTATTGCAATGGATTGGTACTAAACGGTCCATGGATCTTTCGGCAGGGGAAATTGCCATCCAACTAGACCTGATCTCAAAACTTTATGGGTGGGAAGAGGCTGAAAGTTTCTTCAGCAATCTCCCAAAAGAGCTCAAAACTCATCAAACATATGGTGCCCTGCTCAACTGCTATGTACACGAAACGCTTGTTGATAAGGCTGAGGCCCTGGTTCGGGAGATGAGAGGCTTGGGACTCTCCAAGACATACCTGTCCTTCAGTGCTATGCTAACTCTTTACCATAAGCTGGGAGATACTGCAAAAGTGCGCCGTTTGGAGCAGGAGATGGTCCGGCTAGGCGTTATGCCAGACGAGGTTATGTATGGGGTCTTGTTAAGCGCGTACGGGAGTGGGTCTGATGTTGATGGAATGGACATGGTTATAGAGAAGGCGGAGTCTGATCCCCGGGTTAACATGGGCTCGCCTTTCTATTGCAATGCTGCAAGCTTGTACTTGAAAGCCGGGCTCGTGGACAAGGGCGTTGGGTGCCTGAGAAAGGCGGAGAATCTCCTCGCCTCTGAGAGTAACAGGGGTTTGAGGTTGAGATTGTGTTACCTGCTCACCTTGTATGCAGAAGCAGGAATGAAAGAGGATGTTTTGAGAGTATGGAACAAGTGCAAGTTTCATAAGAAATATAGCATTAACTGCTATGTATCCGTAATGTCAGCATTTGTGAAGCTGAATGAGTTTGAAGCTGCAGAGAAGATTCTCGACGAGTACTGGGAGTCAACCGACTTGGGCTCGTTCGATATGAGGATCCCAAACCTTTTGATCGGCGGGTACTGCAGAAACGGTCTCGTGAAGAAGGCCGAGAATGTTATTGCCCGGAAAATTGTTGCCAAGGGCTTGCAGCCTGAATCGTTTGCTTGGTACTATCTCGCGCAAGCTCACATTGCGAAGAACCGAATGCCAGAAGCGGTCGAGGCAATGAAGTCTGCGGCGCTCGCGGGTACGTTGACATGGAAGCCTAGCTTAGAGTCTCTTGTGGAGTGTTTTAGGTGCTTGGTGGTGGAAAAAGATATGGTGTCGTTTAAGGAATTGGCGGGTCTGCTTAAAGGCAAAGGCTTTGCTGGCAAACAAGTTAGAGATGCCTTGCAAGAGGAGTTTGGTGTCAGGGTTGCTGAATCAGGCGATGAAAAGAATACATGTGATTGTGAATGAGATTGCAGGTGAATTAATGTGGATTTCTCTCATGTAGAATTGTTTTTCTGCTGAACCAAGGAAATTTTTGAAGATGGCTAGCTTATTGATCAAGGGTTTACACTTTACAGCATGTTTAAGCCCTTAATTATTGGTCACTTTCTCGTACTCGTTAGTAAGTTTTGTAGATATTCCGATACACCTGGAACGTTATAGTCCACTATATGTGTCTTCTTTTTGGTTCACATCTTTTCGTATTAGCCAGTTGTAATAATTGACGATTGTATAATGACATTGAGAATATAAAGACGAGTGAACACGTCAGCTAAAATGGATTAATTAACTACTCCCTCTGTCCCGCTATGTTTGTCCGATCTCACTATTCATCCAAAATTTAAGAGTTGAAAAAGTGGTTTTTGGGTTGCAGATTGTGTCAGATGTAAATGATGGGTTTTTGGGTTAATTATTTGTGATTCCAGCTCATGTAGTTGGTGGCCAATTACAACAATACAAACTCAAAAAACTGGCCAATGGGAGGCCTCCATTCATGTCACACGGATCCACCCCCCAAACCCTTACATTAACCCACATTTTTCAAATCACAACACAACAAATTTAAACTTTACATTCTGTCTTCTCTTACATCCTCTTCCAACATTCTCCATTAAAACAGAGAGCAGAGCATAAACACAGTGAAAAACAGAGCCTCATTAACAAAGCAAAAGAAAGGAAAGCATTAAAGTGCATCATTGTCTTGTTGTGATGGCCTCAGCAACATTCAACTTAAATGAAGACCCTCCTATAGAGGAGCATATTCACACCTCTCAGCCTGGTCCCCACCAATTTGACCTTAATGAGGCAGTGGGAAATTTAGAGGGAGATGAAGTGACTCAGGAAAACACAGAGGGGGGGGGGGGAGGACCAAGCAGAAGAAGGTGTTAACACAGCACAACATTTACCTCATCAGCCCAGATTCACAACAAGACTCAGCCAAGAGAGAAAAATGCAAATTGTAATGAGGCTCTTGCACCTAGCAGAAGGGGGATATTTAGCACAAAGCACCATCAAAGAACTTGCAACCGAGTTCAATCTGTCAACAAGAACAATAGGCAGGTTATGGAAGTCAGTAAGGGGAGCAGATAATGGCATGCACATGCCAAATGTGAGTACAAAGTATCATAACTGTGGCAGAAAGAGGATTCTAGTGGATGCTACACAAATCACAGCTCTCACTATGGGGGAAAGATCATGCATACGTGATTTAGCAAGCAAACTAGACATCTCAAAGAGCACAGTGCATAGAATGATCAAGAGGAAGTCAATAAGGGCACATACAAATCCACTACATCCAGGCCTGAAGCCAGCAAACATGAGGACAAGGTTGGAGTGGATATTAAGTCTACTTAAAGGCAGTTCAGCACAGAGCAAGCAGCAATATTACACAATGTATGATTTCATACACATTGATGAGAAGTGGTTTCATCTTAGCAAGAAAACACAGAGGGTCTATCTAGCAGCCAATGAAAGGGGGAAATATAGGGCAGCAGCATCAAGCAAATTCATTCCAAAGGTAATGTTCACAGCAGCTGTAGCAAGGCCTAGATTCAATTCAGAGGGGGATTGTACATTTGATGGGAAAATAGGAATTTTCCCATTTACATTTCAAGAACCAGCCAAGAGAAAATCAAAGAACAGAGACAAGGGGACTCTAGTCACAAAGCTGGTTGAATCAGTCAACAAGACAGTAACAAGGAGGATGCTTATAGACCAGATAGTGCCAGCAATCAAGGAGAAATGGCCACAGCATGAAGGTCACAAGGTAATATTCATACAACAAGACAATGCTAAGGCACACATCACTCAAGAAGATCCAGAATGGCAGCAAGTATACAGACAAGGGGAGTTCACATTCATTCTAATTCAACAACCCCCCAACAGCCCAAATTTAAACATACTAGACCTTGGTTTTTTCAGGAGCATTCAATCACTCATGCACAAGAAAATGCCAAAGGATATTGATCATATGTTGGATGCAGTTCATGAAGCATTTTATGAGCTAGACCCAACTACTTTGGGAAATGTATGGCATTCATTGCAATATGTAATGAATGAGGTGTTAATTGTAAAAGGTAGCAATGATTATGATGTGCCACATGTGAACAAGAGAAGATTGGCAAGTCAAGGCAATCTACCTATACAAGTTCAAGCACCAAACTGGGTTGTTCAGCAAGCATGGGACATCATTCATGGGGATGCACAGGATGGAAATACAGAACAAGCAACACAAGATGTAGAGGAAGAAACACAAGCAACTCAGGGGGAAACTAAAGATCAAGATAATAATCATGAAGTAGAAGATGAAGACATGTAAGTATATGGAGGGGGATGTCTAATAGTTTCAACTTTTGTGAAGTGTAGCAAAATTATAAGTAGGGGGTGTAGCTCAGTTTGAATATTTTGTGTAGGGCACCAGTTTTTGTAAGATGCAAGACACTTTTGGAACTTATTTAAAAAATGGTTGCTCTCAGAATCCCCCTTATCATCACAGTTGCACCCTCAACCATAAAACTTGAGCACACAATGGCCTCCAAAGCCCCAGTTAGGGGCGGTGGCCTAGTGAATGTCAAATTTACAGGCTTGAAAAGAGAGTGCATCTCAGCTCAGTAAGATAGGTCTCATCATTGAGCAAAAAAAATGGAAAAATAAATCTCAGAATCCCCCTTAGCATCATTGATGCAAACTCAACCAGAAACCATTAACAAGCAAGTTACCTCCAAACCCACAATTAAGGGGGTGGCCATTTGCTTGTTAGGGTTTAAGGCTTCAGAGAATTTACACCTCAGTCTTAAGAGGTATCATCACAGATTAAAAGAAAAAAAAAGGTTTTAAAAACAACACAGATGTGAAGAACAAAAATAGAATGAACATTAAGTTCACACAGAAATATGCAGACAGGAAGAAGTACTCATGATGCACCAAATGAAGCATATCCCATGAGCAATTGTTTTTAATCAGACATATGCTTCAATTGGTGCCCCATGAGTAGTTCATAAATTCACACAGAGAAGCATAGACACAGAAACCAGTATTGAAAACATCATTACAGTGATACAGACATGCTAAAAAAAATTAATTCATGCATCTCAGAGAAGCACACACATAATAAGTATTGAAAACACCATTATAATCATACAGACATGCTCAAAAAAATGAATTCATGCATCTCAGAGAAGCACACACACAATAAGTATTGAAAACACCATTATAATCATACAGACATGCTCAAAAAAATGAATTCATGCATCTCAGAGAAGCACACACACAATAAGTATTGAAAACATCATTATAATCATACAGACATGCCCAAATAAATTAATTCTCAGACAAGCATACACACAAGAAGCAATGAAAATATCATTATAATCATACAGACATGCCCAAATAAATTAATTCATGCATCTCAGAGAAGCATACACACAATAAGCATTGAAAACATCATTATAATCATACAGACATGCCCGAATAAATTAATTCATGCATCTCAGACAAGCATACACACATCTGTCAAGAAGAACAATGTCACACATAAGCATACAAATATGCTGAAATTGCTTAATTCATGCATCTTTATTTTATAAATCAACACAAGTGTGAAAACATCATGTTAACCATCAACATCAAGTTCACACATAAGCATACAAACATGGGAAATTCATTATAAGCATGCATCTTTTGTTCACACAAACACAGACATGAAAACATGAACTCCTCAACCATCAAGGGTGTTTAAATCAACACACATGTGAAATGCAAGGCATGAATCAACATTCAACTCACATGAAATCATGGAAAACCTGCTGAATTCATTATAATCATGCATGAACAAGTTTAAATTCACATAACAGCTTACACAGAAGTATAGAGACATGTATAAATAATTGTATTCATGCATCAAAAATTGTTAACTCAACACAAATGTAAAATACAGGGCATGAATCAACATTGAACATGGTATAAAAGCATTGAAAAGCTGCTGAATTAGCTGTAATCATGGATGGACAAGTTTGCAATCACAAAAATCTCTTTGAACAGCTCTTTGCTCTGAGCTATGAAACTCAGAGCAAGAGTAACACATACATCTCTTTGCAGAGATTATATAAGATCCGACAGAGGTAGTTTTAGCTAAGGCTAATCACCCATTCTGTGCATGAATCTATAGGCAAGTCACAGAGACTTCACAGTTTATTTTGGTTCAATGAAAAAGGTGACAAAGCTACAACTTAAGCTTGTCACACTTAAGTTTCATAAACCACAGAATCACTAGAGTACTCTTCCCTCTCTCCAGCTCTATAGTTTCGGCATCAAGCTTGGGCTTTTCAACCCAAGTAGTCACCCAGAAACCAAGAAAGGCAGAGGGAAGGGGATACCCTAGAGACTCAACAACACAGGCAAAATGACTCTGCATGAACCAACATTCCAACATTCACAACCACAACATAGCAGGACCAACATAGCAGAACCAACACTCCAACACTCCAACATTCACAGACATGCTCAATTGTATACATGAATAGTGAGATCGGACAAACATAGCAGGACAGAGGGAAAGCACCAAGGGTATACATCTCAGGAAACATCTCACAACCAGAACAACAATGAAGGCATCTCAAGAAACATCGCACAACAACAAAAACAGGCATCTCAAGGGGGATTAGGAAGCATGCAAGAAAGCAAGGAAGCATGCCAGGAAGCACAACGAAGCACAAAACAGAGCATACAGACATGAGAAAAGGGGGACTTAGCTACTAGTCGTAGCCGGAATCGGAGCCAGAATCGGGGACTACAAGGGCGTCCTTGGAGTCAGTGGGGGATGTGGACGCCTCATCGAGCCCCTCCTTCCCATCGCCCGCCGGTTCACCATGTTTGTCCGCCTCCGCAGCGGCCTTGTTTTTGGCCCTCAACCAGTTTAGCACAGGGGTCTCAAAGCGGCCAGGGCTGTAGGTGTGGTTCCCATTGCAGCTCCCCTCGCACTCCGGATGCATAGAGCAATAGCTCGAAACGGAACCCTCGGATTCATCGGAGCTATGGTCCCGAAATATCTCATCAAGGAACTCAGGGGTTTGATCGGGGGGACCATCATGCGCCATCTCCAGAGAACAAGGGCCACAGATCTAGGGTTTAGGGGGGATAGAAAGAGAGCGGCGCAAGAGAATCGAGAGCAGCCCAAGTTCTTCAATGGAGGAGGACGAGGATAGAGGGCACAAGCTCTTCAATGGAGGAATCGAGAGCGGCGCAAGAGAGGAGGGCAGAGAGAGATTTGCGAGGGCAGAGCGAGAGAGCTATCGAGAGTTGCGCAAGAGAGGAGGGCAAGAATGGGGGCGTGAGGGATCTCAGCTAGGGTTCCCCACCCTTTTGTATGGCAAACGTGGGCTGCATCAATCGGGCCAGCCCATTTCATCCCCCACAAATCTCCTTTTAAACGTGTTTAGGAGCCCAATCAAACACTAATCCGGATGCATTAAGCTTTTGATTGCATTCATTCTTTTTTTTTTAATCTAGGCTTAATTTTGTTGTTTAAATTTTGTAAAATTATGGATGTTAATGTAAGAAGATAATGAATAGTGTTTTAATGGAGGTTTTTAGGTGAAATGTGGTGGGTAAAAAGTTGATGGTGATAGGAGGAAAGAGAAATTGAAATGATGAAAAAGTAAGTTGATTGGGTAAAAAGTGGTAAAGTGTATTGGATAAAAATGGAAAGTATGGGGATTTTGGACAAACATTGTGGGACGGTAAAAACGAGATAGGACGAACATTATGGGACGGAGGGAGTACTATTGAGAAAGCAATTATTACCCAAATGATGGGTCACCTTCAGCTTCCCATAAATTAGGGACCCGGGACCATTCCCACTAGTTTCCCTACGAACCACTAATTTAGTTTATCTCTACTTACTGATCATTACTAGAGTAACTAATTTTACGTTTCCTATATGATCAAGTATAGATGGATAGTAACTTGGACCTGTATATAATTGTTTAATCTGAAATTAAGATATTTGATCAATAGTAGTGATCCATTGAGTGCAAAGTGTGTCCACCACTATATAGTTGCACTCGACAATGGAGATACATAATGAAGCATTTTCACGAATGTGGTAAAATAATTTAACATTATTTTAGGTATTGCTGCAAGTCAACTCCTTATTACTTGCTGAATCTGATTTTTGTAGACATCAATACAACATTTTTTAATGAATTTATGGAAACATAATCCTGGATTAGCAATGAAATTGTACCTAACTAGAATGACGTTGAAAGCCCACTACGTAAGGCACGCTTACCCACCCTCCAACGAAGAGTGCCATTCCATATAAATACCGCCTCAAAGCACACAAATTGTATGTGCAAGTCTTTGTTAAGCATCAGTATAGGAAAAAGAAAGCTTGAACTACATTATATCATGAAAAGATTGTTTTTTGTTATAGCGCTCCTCTTGGTGGTTGCACTTGCACTTACGGAGGCGGCCTACTCCGAGCAATCGAGCCTCGTCGTCCCGAAGAGGAGGCTACTCATCATCACCCGACAACAAGAGGGAGAACAAGTACAAGCAGTCGAGGAGGATCCACAGCTGAATAACCACCACAACATCCCGAGGCAAGCGTGGGGAGGTGACACGGATGAGCATGGAGCGCCTGATCCTGGTACATCTGATCACGAGCTTGACCACATCGGTCGCGATCCATGATTATTAGTGTGTATGTACCAGTCACCAGTGTATGTACGTATACTTGTACGTGTTTATGATCGACCTTGACTAGTGCATGTTTGTGATATGGAATCGTGTATTCATGTCATCTTGTGATGTGTACGTAACACTAAAAAAGTCGGTACGTACGTTTATGTATCTTCTTCATGCATGTGTACGTGTATGTTTGATTGTGTGTATGTGATCAGTCATTCACTCTTTCTCTATGACTCATTCAACCGTATTTAATTTAATTTCTACCAATTTTTTTCAAAATAAACCGTATTTAATTTGTTACACACAAGTGAAAGTTCATCTTATTACCAATATTTAGTGATCGTTTGGTTAACCATAGGAATTAAAATTCATAGGAAGTTAAATCACATGAAGTTAATTCCCATATATTGAATTTTCACATGATTTGAGAAAAAGTGTTTGGTTATGCTTAATTACCTAGTAATTGAACTTCGACCAAAACAAATTACCTAGTAATTGAATTCCTACAATTTGTTTGGTGGGAAGTGTAAAATCATGGAAATTTGTTTGAAATTATCATAATAACCTTTATCCATTAAAAACAATAATGTAAATTAAGGGCAAAAATGAAATTTGTAATTTATATAAAAAATAATTATTTTAAATATATGGAGGAATTGAATTTTACCCACCCCTTCCATGGTAATTGTAATTCCTCTATTTTGGAGGAACTGCAATTCATGGGAATTTAACTTCTCATGATTTTGGTGTTAAACAAATATAACCAAACACATGAATTTAAAGCCAATTCTTGGATTCTTTCAATTCTCATGATTTTGAAAGTTAACCAAACAAGCACTTATATAGCAATTTACATAACCAAATTATACGCAAATTTTCGTTTTTACATGCTTGGCCTAGCCCCCTTCAAATAAATAATACATAGGCTTGACCGGGTTTGATGGAATGACAATTAACCACATACAATCTTGAATCTTCTACCAAAAAGAAAACCACATACAATCTCAACATACATGGTCAATCATAACATACCAAATACTCCGTAGTAATTAATTTGATATCAATCTCATAGCATACCAACCATAAAAATATATATCTTTCCTTATCTCTTAGACATTCCATTTAGTAAATTGATTGTGTAATTCCCATGAGAAATTCATACCATACCTTATCTATCTCGGGTATTTTATTAACAAAAACAACTGTCAACAAATCTATAAAATCATTTCCCTCCATCTTCTCCGCCTCCTCCTCGTAATGAAATCTATAACCACGTTCATCCTTTGTCTGACCTTAACTGGTTTCGATTGTACTCCACATGCATTGCCTTATTAAATTCATCGATCTGTTTCTGAGATACTTTAGTTTTTGTTTTTTTCTTAGCCAATTATATACAATCCCTATTAACTGCTGAATATTCGTAAACAGCGTTCCGTGACTTATTTGCATAACACCAAACGATCATGCCACTTTCATTGTCCCTTTCCATCTTAAATCTATTAATTTCTCTAATTATTTATTCTTTCTATATATACAAACAAATGATTCCAATGAGCTCCATATATCCGTCAACGATATAGACACATTGATCAACACTGACCCTCTCTCGCTATAAACCAAACCTTAGTCCACACAAACGAGAGAGTGCGGTCTCTTCTTCGACCAAAAAAACATTTTAGTACACAAAACCAAAAAGAACTCCAAAGTTTCATTAACTCCGACAATGACGGCTGAGGAGGCGGTGACGGTGAGGAAGAGGCCGGGGTGCTGGTGTTCGAAGGCGGAGTTTCTCCCCGAGAAGTCGTTCGAGAGCTGGGGAAGCTACGCGCGGGCGTTGCGAGACACGCCCGTGCGTTTTGTGGACCGGGTTACGGCGAGGTCGTTGGACCACACTGAGCTACACGAGGTCAAGGCACGGTCGAACCATGACATGAAGAAGTCGCTCACGTGGTGGGACCTCATGTGGTTCGGTGTCGGGGCCGTCATCGGTGCCGGGATCTTTGTGCTGACCGGGCTTGAGGCCCGGGACAACGCCGGGCCCGCCGTCGTGTTGTCGTACGTTGTTTCCGGTGTCTCCGCCATGCTTTCGGTGTTTTGTTACACCGAGTTTGCTGTTGAGATTCCGGTTGCAGGTAATTAATTTTTGACTTATTTTATTTTATTTGTTTTCATTAATTACCTTAGATGCTTGAACTATATGGAAACGGAATTCAATAGTTAAGGCAGGAAATGTCTTGTGATTTGGGAATGCCATGTGCACAGTTGGCTAGTTTTTCTGAAAAAAAAAATGACATTTATTATATTTTCTAAGAAATTAGGAGTATAAAACTATATTTTTTCGCCTAGAGGAGATCTTTGACTTTTCTATTTTCCTATTTTAGTCTTTGAACTTTGAAGTAATCTCTTCGAATACGTGGGTTGGGAGTTGGAACTTGGAACTTGGGATACATAGAAACTGAATTCAATAATCAAAGCAAGAAATGGCTTGTAATTTAGGCACACTGTGCAAAAGTTGACTTGTATTTTTGAATATATGACTATTCTTTAACAAAGGACTCATTTTCTAGCTTATCTAACTACGAAGTTTAAGTTAATTATTTAAACCGAGTCATCATTCAGACTAATGGGGATAAGATACTAAGTTTTCTTACGGAATTGTCAATGCTCTCATTAATATGTACTTGCCATATTTTCATAGCTTCATACTATGAATATTTTTTATCAGCCTAATTTTATATTGGCTCTTTTTTGTTTTTTTGGAAAACCACCCACAAGTCCATAGTCATTTTCCATAGTAAACGCTAAATAAACACCAGCCTGTTCCAAATTAAGTGGGTCCTATTTTTCATTACTTGACATGCCAAGTTAACAAGTTGTACGTGAAGTCAAGCTTATGGACAATCGACCCATGATTGTATACCGCCCGTAACAATTAAACATGAATATTCTGATCACATTTATTAAACAATGGTGAGCGTACTTTCTTTGACTTTATTTTGTTACATCAAAGCTAACCATAAGTTCAAATTTTGTGACATGTAGGCGGGTCCTTTGCTTACCTAAGAGTGGAGCTAGGCGACTTCGTAGCGTTCATAGCGGCGGGCAACATCCTACTCGAGTACATAATCGGGTCAGCCGCGGTGGCCCGAGCATTCACGTCGTACCTGGCAACCCTCTTCAACCGGAGCCCGGACAGCCTCCGGATCCACGCCCATGGGCTCAGCGAAGACTACAGCCACCTCGACCCGGTGGCTGTGGCCCTGATCGCGATCATGTGCATTCTGGCTGTGATGAGCATCAAGGGCTCGAGCCGGCTCAACTACGTCACCACCGTCCTCCACGTGGCAATCATCCTGTTCATCATCGTCGCCGGATTCACCAAGGCCGACGCCAAGAATTACACCCCGTTCTTTCCCTATAGCCCCCATGGCCTCTTTCAGGTATGGGTCCTTTTCCTTCCATATCTCATAAATTGCTTTATTATTTAATATGGGATATTAAAGTTATTATAAAGAATTAAAGATAGGGTCTAGCTAGCTTATTTAATTTTGTATATACGGACGTCTACGTCCAATACAATTTCTGATCGACCCTAGCTTTGTATTTAGTATTTACTGTTGCCCGGACCACTTACCGTTCCAAATATGGCACTGCCTTATTCAAATTAACATTCACATTATATGGTCAAATTTGAAGAAACCACGATGTCTATTCTAAAAAGTCAACACTTTCTTAAGCTAGCTAAGGATAAAAGTCCTTTGAACAAAAATCCTTACTTTGGTTTAAAGAAACGGCATTATGTGGTGAAGTTTTAGAAACGCCCAATTACTATTGATGTATCATAAACAAATGATCAAATAATGAGCTAACCGATTAACTAATCATCAATAACGTACTTAATCCATACGCAGGCATCAGCAGTGCTATACTTTTCCTACTTGGGCTTCGACGCGGTGGCGACCATGGCCGAAGAGACAAAGAACCCAGGGCGCGACATCCCCATCGGACTCGTGGGCTCGATGGTGATCACCACCATCCTCTACTGCATCATGGCCATTGTCCTCTGCCTAATGCAGCCCTACAAGGAGCTTGACCCGGACGCCGCCTTCTCGGTCGCCTTCGAGAAAGTCGGCATGAACTGGGCCAAGTACGTGGTGGCCGCGGGTGCCCTCATGGGCATGGTCACCGTCCTCATGGCGGGCTTCGTGGGCCAGGCCCGTTACCTGACCCACATTGCCCGCACCCACATGCTCCCTCCTTGGTTCGCCCATGTCAACGCCAGAACCGGCACCCCGGTCAACGCCACCGTGGCCATGACTATTGCGACAGCCGTTGTCGCGCTCTTCACCGAGCTCAAAGTCCTCTCGAACCTTCTCTCTATCTCCACTCTCTTCATCTTCACCCTCGTCGCCGTTGCCCTCCTCGTCAGGAGGTACGTACGTACATATATACATTTGTACTTTTTTTTGGTAAGAAATATATACATTTGTACTTTTTTTTGGTCAGAAATATATACATTTGTACTTTTGGGTCTCTAGTTTTTATATTATAGGGCTCGTTTTGCATTGATATCAGTATATCAGTTATATTGTGATATGTTTTGACAAAAAAAAGAAGTTATATTGTGATATTGATGTCAAACTTATAGGACGTTTAGTACGATGGCTTTACTTCATAAGCTAGGGCGAATGCTCTTGTGCCAAACAAATCCTTGGTTATTTTAATTTTTATCTAAGCTTGTTTGTATGTTTTTTGATACCAATAGGTACTACTCGTCAACCGAGACTAGTACAAGAGACCGGAACAAGCTCGTGGTTTTCCTTGTGATGATACTCGTGTCGTCGATAGCGACAGCGACTTACTGGGGATTGACTGACAAGAAGTGGTTGGGGTACTGTGTGACGGTTCCAGTGTGGTTAGTCGCGACGCTCGGGTTGAGCTTGTGGGTCCCACAGGCAAAGATGCCGAAGATTTGGGGAGTGCCACTGGTGCCGTGGCTGCCCTCTGCTTCCATCTTCATAAACATATTCTTGTTGGGGTCGATCGATAAGCAGTCGTTCGTGAGGTTTGGGGCGTGGTCGGGTCTTCTGCTGGTGTACTATGTGTTCCTTGGGCTTCACGCTTCCTTCGACACCGCCAAGGGCAATCTGCTCGAAATCGGAGGTAAAAATGTGATGGAGATGAAGATGGTTGAAGAAGGGGACGGTGATTTTCCTAAATGATAAAAAGCCTGATGCACGGTTAGTAATTATAATCTGTTTGAAGAATTGGATTGTGGTTTGTTACATTTGTGCATAACAAGTAGTGAACTTTCATGTTAAAATCCATACTACGTACTTACGTAGCTATAGCCAAGAGCAAGAATGCATGTACGTATACATTATCAAGTTTGCTTGAATTCAACGAGTTTGAGTTTAGGCCATGAAATGTCAGTAAAGTATCTTATTTTATATACCAAGTCGTATCTTGGCATGGATATGATTGTAATTCACATCCATATCGGTTCATATTTAATTTTACAAACATGCATTATGTTCCTAGATACTTCACTCTTTTGGCCAAATACATTATATAGAACACGATCATACACTTCTCTTGGCCAAACATAGTATGAGAAATCCATAGTAACTCACTAGCCAAGAACAAGAACGTATGCACGATCAAGTTTGCTTGAATTCAACCGAGAGTGGGTTTCGGATCGCCCGAGGTTTTCTAGCACCAGGGCCATTTTGCATCCCTCCATGCGAATCCACGAGCTTTAACAAGCTGCTGATCAACCTTGGACCATGGCTCTGTGTTAGGATCGGTGTTAGTATACAGACACTGTTACCTAGGGGGTAACAGTGAACTGGGCAGCGGAAATAGTAAAACAATACTAACACAAGCAGGTAACAGTGGGTTGACATGATTACTTATAGTGGAAACCCTTAAACAACCAACTAGTTGTTCAAGAGAAAAACCACTCCCTCGTTAGAGGAGTTTGAATAATCACTTTTATTAATGCCAATTACAAGTTCCTTCAAGGCAAACAGGGACTTCAAGTAGTCTAATCCAATCTCAAGATTATGCACCTACAAACCCTAGTTTCTCAGCCTAAGAAACAAGTATAACAAAAACTAAGAGTGATTACAAAAACCTTCAACGAAGCTTTCTTCTTCTTCTTCTTTGCTCTTCACGAGCACTTCTCTTCTCAGACTCGTTTCTTCTCTTCTTTTCGTAATCGGTCACGGTTTTCTCAACCTCAACTCAATCATATTTATAGTGTAAGCCCACGTGAGATATGATCCCATACTCATATATTCACGTGTGTTTATCCCATAAATAATCAGATTCTTCTTCAACAAACTCTATCATATCTTCAACAACTCTATCATATCTTCTCTTGATCTTATCTTGTTCCCAAATTTTTTCATAGTTGTTGGATGAGATCTTCTTGTTATTCCCACGTGTTTCCAGGCCCATAAAAGCCCATAAACACGGCTCATTAGGGTTTCCGTTGAATACCCTACGCGCTTACTAAGTATAGTAAGGCACTGCTCTGCAGACGCTGCTGTTCCCTCACATCAGCTTTCTTTCTTCCTTGGTTATTTTTCCTGTAATCAATACACTCAAACACAAGGTTAAATGATAGAGAGTTTGTCATCGTCAAAACAAGAGAATGATGACGTTGAACGCATGGTAACAGTTAACTGTTTCCCAGTGGTAACAGTGTACCTGTTTCCCTGTTTCAAACGTCATCTTATGGATAGTAATATTGTTAACTTGGTAACAGTCCAACTGTTCCCAGTGACTGTTACCCATGAGAACAAATGACTATCCAACACTCTGCTTTGTCCAGCTTACAACATCTCAGATCTTGTTCTCGTAACAAAGCTTCCTCTCTATAAGCTGGATTTAGATATCGCGGATGTTCAAAGAATGGCACATTCTTCCACCATAGCATGAAAGCCTAGAATGCGCAAGCATTACACCAACAAAATTGGTTCAAGCAAGCATTCGAGAAAAAATA
The DNA here is from genome assembly GCA_934048045.1 of Polygonum aviculare. Lineage (NCBI taxonomy): Eukaryota > Viridiplantae > Streptophyta > Magnoliopsida > Caryophyllales > Polygonaceae > Polygonum > Polygonum aviculare. The sequence continues at coordinate 3,118,995 of OW204024.1, forward strand.
TGACTACCACCAACTAGTATTTCATCAATGAATAAAACTATGCACTAGTTTAAAAGAGACTTACATTCCAATATGTCCAAAGTGCAGCTTTCTGTGGCATCAACCAGAAAAACAGCGTTGGATCTGAAACCATTGAAGCTGGAACTCTTTTGAGCCTCAGTGTTGCTGTGAAATATGCACCAAGATCAGGGTGCTGAACCACGACAGAGGCAGACAGATTATCCCCTGGTGAATTCACTTTCATTTTCCAATTGCCTAGCATATCCTGTGGGTCCAAAAGAAAGAATCATAAACATGAGATCAATCATAAATACAAGATTCAAGACAATATTACTTTTCCTAAGCCTAATTCTCTCAGACGACATACCATGAAAGGACTGACATGGAGCGTTTTGGCGACCATATCTGATCCAGGATCAAAATCAAAATAAACTTTCTCACCCCAAGGTGTGTTTGTAACCTGGAATAGGAAAAGAGAGACGATTCGGAATACCGAAAGAAAAGATATCTAGTTTCAAAGCATACACAACATGAATGAGAACATTTAACATAGGGTACCAAGTCAACTTTCAGAAAACATGATGCATTTTAACAGTATCTACACCAAAGTACACACCTCAACAATGCATTTTTTCAGGTGGCTGTTTGACCCATCTAGTTCATAGCAGTAATATAAGGTCACCGGGCTTCGATCATATCCCAAGCTTGGAGGTATTGTCAACAGGAGACTAACAATATACAGGATCATCAGTGCTACTATAAACTCAATCATAACAGCATACAAAAACTGGATTAGGGATAGAGAAATTTACACAGGGCCGGAAGTGCCAGTGAGCCCTCGAGCTTTGTGGGCAGAGAGGTGGTCAGGCGACACGTGAGGCGAGTGGTCCAAGTCAAAGAGCACATAACGAACTCTGTAGCTGAAGGAGTGATGAGCTGGATGAAGGCGATCATGCGAGACGATACCTTCGTAGTATGAAACTGGTGGTGGAGCCTCCTCGGTTGCATTGGCAGCAGGTGTAGGAAAGAAGTAGCGGCGGAAGAGGAACCGAAAGGGCAGGAGCAGAGAGAGAGCTACGGAAGCGAATAAGGTGGAGGTTGCATAGAGTATGATATAGACGATCACCATGGATAATTAATGTGTGCAATTGAGCTTACTGTCGGAATTTCCATGCCTAATGTTGATTAGCAATCTATGTATATATAAGCGGTAAGGATTGGAGCCACATGTCGCCTCGAGGATATGCGACTTCGGATTTTGTTATATGTTGTTGTATCATTAAGCTAGCCACGTCATTTATTTATTTTGTAAGTCATATTATATTAATTTGTCCATATCACATACATGTACATCATACCCATTATTTTAATAATTTTTATATCATTTACATATTTCAATTAGTAGAAATTATGTAATTTATTTTCCTACTCTCTACCCATCATCCTCAGCCTCCTCCACCATATCCAACGCACTCCTCTCTACTATTGACATGAAAAATTTCGTTGATCGAGCTCATGACTTTGTTTTATAATGGACAAGGTAATGACTTTGTTTGATCAGGAATGCGATCTGAGATTTGACTCTATTCAAGGTGGTCATTAGCGACCCCAATTTCAATATGTACCTTCGCTTGGTGGACAAGACGGTCACAACTTAACGAGGGATGGACTATCTTTAATTGCTAGAAGATAAGAATGAAGAAGACATTTTCAATTACTAGAAGTGTTAAATGAAACAGATGAATCTTTAATTTTTAGGGTTGGGATTTGTTTTTTCAACCAAATTCAATTTAATTGAGTCATTATCATAAAAATTGAGTTAGCAAAAATCTATAAGATCTCACATAATTTATTATTTCTTTCTATTGATTTGCTTAGAATGAATTTTTCACGAAAATCCACATGGTATGACCATCTACATACCATGTGGATTGTTTACCAGTCTTTCATTATCAAAATATAGTCTTTTTATACAATAAACTTTTCCTTAGAAAATTAAGATATGTACGTACATATCCTTCAAAAAACAATTAGGGTTGTTTGACTTTTTATCAAATATATTTTTAATATCACATATAACATGCAGAAAATAATTAATTAAGTAGTAAAAAACGGATTCCTAGGTTAAGAGTATGAGCAAAGGGAGGCAAGGTATTCATGTTAGTAAACTCGATCGAAGAGCATGACTAAACAGATTATACTGAAGAAATAAATGAAGGAAATTTTGTTTGATTGATTTCGATATATTTTGTACTAAATCAAGTGTGATGTACTTACCATTGTTATTCTACCAAAAACAAAAACTTACCATTGATAAAAATCTCTATTGTCTCTTTACCCAAAAATAAAATCTTTCTTATCTTTTGTGATTTGTTCCAATTTTTTTTAACAATTCATCTATACTATCTATAGTATAAAGCGGAGACAATGTCTTCACAAAAATTTGCGCCACGTGTCATTTCAATAATAAAGTATTCAGTCGGGCCCTCCTTTATACAAACTAGGTAGTTAGAATCTCATATAATCTTATCCCGTAAAAATTGATTAAAATTTACCAAAAATTATAAATTATCCTGAAAACTATAAACTATCACTTACCAAGAATTAGTTATAATCTTCCCATAAATATTACTATTTAATAAAACGTGATATTTATCATAAAGTAATTTTTAAACAAATCCAACTTATTTATATTATGAGATGATTTACTATTGATAAAAAACTAATCATAATACGAAGATAAATATATATGATCCTATAATTTTAACATGAACATTGACATTACGTATCTATATTAAATTGGATTTATAATCACATTACCCGTACATGGTACGGGGGTTAAACTAGTTTTAATTAAACTGGGTTAGTTTGGTTGATTCAAGATTTCAAGTACAAAATAAAAAATTTTAAAAAATATATTATTCATCCTATATGTAAAATATTTCTAACCAAATACTATTCCCCTGTTTATGAGCATATCAACATTTATTTATATCCAAAATTATATATACACAATCCATTCAATAAATCATTGAAATTTTAACCATGTAATTTTTCAGAATTCATTTAACATATATTGCCCTACAAATCGAATCGAATATTTTGACCAAATCTTTGTTTTGATCAAATTAATATTTATTTTAACCTCTTCATAATCTTATGACATTTTATGTTAACTATGAATTGACATATTATTGATTTTATTCAAAATAAAATTTTACCCCACTCCTACGTATTACAGAGTAAAGTTTTACAATTGTAAATTTCTATCAAATATTGTATATTCAACGAGCTTTAAAATTGAATTTTACACATTTTTAAAAACTTGGAGTTGATTAATATTATGGCCTGCTTACAACATTTTCTTTCATTTCATGTTATCACAATATAAAAATAAACTAAAGTTCAATATCATAATCCATTTTTAGGTGCATCAAAATATTAACTAAAAATTCTCCCTAAAAAATATACTCCGTACTGGTGCAGGGCAAGTATATCTTCATGGCTAATGAGGGAAATTGAGCTGGCTGTTGGGATTAACAAAAGGCATCTTGACAGTTGGTCCTCTATTCATGCCTCCTCACACGCTGATCCATCTACCCTTCCCAAGTTCCCATCATGTTCATCTTAGCTTAAACTTAATTAGATATGATTAATTGACTTAATTAGATATGTAGAGCACGTGATGTGTACATTTGTTTATAGGAGGTAGTAGTAATCTTCCATGTCAACAGGTATAACCACAGGGGCGGACGTACGTGGTGACCACTGAGATTTTATAATTTTATAATATATATATTCATCTCCGTTTCAATATAATTGTCAAAATAGCATTTGTACATATATTAAAAATAATTGTTTTTCCTATATTATCGATATCAATGTAGAATTAATTATTCCTATATAGAAATATAGAAAAACATATATGATTATGATGAAATTAATTATTAGGGGTATACATGTAAAGAGATTGGGAAAAAATTTAAAATAGACAAATATTATGAAATAACTAAAAGTGGCGTTATGAATAACTAGTTTAAAACGGACCGTAGTATTACAAACACATATATAAACAAACAAATTAGTCATACACGTTAATTGAAACGAAGTTATTTTGTTCATAAATATAAGAAAAAGGCAGTAAAACATATGTTTAGTCAAAAGTATTAAAAAGGAGATGAATTTTTGTGTATGATATATCTTAAAATCCAATTTGGGTTTGATAAAATTCTACAATTTGGGTTTGATAAAAACTTAGAATTTGTTTCATTTTCTTTACTCAGTTTAGGATTAGTTTTATAATTAGATTAATCTATTTCGAGTTTATACTTAAAATTTGGGCCTTTCTATAGTTTTAAGCAAAAAGTACTTTTTGAATAAAAATATACTTTTTACACATTGAAATTAGCAAAAATGACTACATTCACGTATTTCAAGTAAAAAATAAGCTTACTTTCTTGTAAAAAGTACTTTCTAAGTATAAGTGTAGCATGGCCCAAATCTATAATTTTTAATTTATTTTAACGATTATACTTAAACTAAACTACCCCCTCTGACGTAAGTTTGTGAGTCCGCCACTGGGTATAACAACTCGATATTAGCTAGCCAAGAACACAATAACGTATACATGAAACAAGCTTTCTTAAATCCAACAGAGTTTGGGTACGGGATCGAGTACTGAGTTACCTAGATATCAATCGAATCCAAGTAAATTTCACTACCATGTAAAAGCTTTAAGCGTGGCAAGAGAAAAATGTCGTCGGAGGTTTGCTAACCCCAGGGCCATTTTGCATCCCTCCATGTGAATTCATGAGCTTTAACAAGCTGCTGATCATCCTTGAAGCATGGAACACTGAATTCTTCTGGTTTGTTCAGCTTGCAGCATCCCAGATTTTGATCCCGTACTGAAGCTTCTCCTCTATAGGCTTGGTTTAGATAGCGCGGATGTTGAATGAATGGCACACCCTTCCACCACAGCTTAAAAGCCTGTAATAAAGGAACATTAACAGAAAAGTCTCGGGGGGGTGAGACAGTTTTCTAAAATTGATCCAGGCAAGTATTTCACACAACAATAGAAGCATTTCTGTAGTTAAAAGTCTGCAATTATCAACTGGGCACTAAGACTGCTAACACTAGTATTTGACTTCAGTTGCTGAACATAAAATTTACACGGTTTGTCACAAGCTTCATCTTTATAATCTCCTTTAACAATGGTCGAGAGATTAGGCCATGAATTCTAGCTATCATTTCAGTAAAGTTTCCTTCAAGTATTCTGAGAAACGTATAATACTTTACTATCACTATGGATATTTATATAAGTAACAGTGCCTTAAACTTTCTCAAAGTACCTAGTTTGGTGGCCAACACAGTAATCTATCCTAGATTCCGGTGGATAGAATACTTGTCTAAGAAAATCTCAATAAAATATTTGAAAATGAATAAGAAGCATTAGTTAGTTTTGAAAAAGACTTACATGCCAATATATCCACAGTGCAACCTTATGTGGCATCAACCAGAAAAATAGTGCTGGATCTGAAACCATTGAATCAGGAACTCTTTTGGCTTTAAGTGTTGCTGTGAAATATGCACCAAGATCAGGGTGCTGAACCATGATAGAAACAGACAGATCATCCCCAGGTGAATTCACTTTCATTGTCCAATTCCCTAGCATATCCTGTAGGTAAAAGAAGAAATCATGAACACAAAAACAACCCAGCTACATGATTTAAGGCGGTGTAAATGACATATTAACCCCTGTTCATCGACAAAATTCCATAAACTTTGGCCATATTAGGCATTCCAAACCTAAGCAAAATTGAACAACGCATTACAAGCTTAGAGTAACTGTTTATCTTTCTCCAGAAAAGCAATGTTGTAGGAACGTGATAGAAACAAATTACTAGCAGGAAATCGCAAATTTGGCTCCTTGACAGAAACAATAATCCAAAAATATATAGATAATGGCTTAGGTATAGAACTGCTTCATTCCCCAAAGAGGGGTGGAAAGAGGGTTCTCCCAGATGTCATACCATGAAAGGACTGACATGTAGTGCTTTTGCAACAGAATCCGATCCAGGATCAAAAGCAAAATGTACTCTTTCACCCCATGGTGTATTTGTTACCTGGAATAAGATACGTCAGAGTAGCAAAATGTAGTGACAAAGCATTGATAAGATGAAGAACACTATTTGATCAGAGCACAGATTTCTTCAGAGGCAGGTGTAATAGCATAAAAAGTGAAAACTCGTAGATAATGTCTTAGGTATAGAACTGCTTCATCCCTGATCTCTGTTGTGTATGCAAAGAAAATTGTGAAGAAATGCAAAGAGGTGTTACTTTATCAAATTCAATTTACTTAGAAAAATTCCCTAAAACAGCTATATTAAAGAGTTTTTACTACGCAATGTCAGTGTTATCCGGATATCGATATCAAGGAAAATACAAAGTAGAGTAATGTCATTTAGACATTTAAGTTCAATTTAGTTGATCAAGTAGTATCATGATACTAATGGAAAGTAAGAAAGGGCATACGCAGGAGAATATTCATTTCTTCACTGAAGTCTATGATTGAATGAATTCCAATACTATTTTTACCAAACAATCAAAGAGTTACAATATCTTGAAGCCATTTAGTGAAACAGCTACTACTTTTCCTATATGTTTACTAACTATCATCCACATAGTCCAAAGGTTAGCTTTCTGAAATCATGATACATTTATCAGCATCAACACCAGAAAAATACATACCTCAGCAATGCACTTCTTCAGGTGCCTGTTTGGCCCTTCAAGCTCATAGCAGTAATACAAGCTCAACGGATTTTGATCATATCCCAAGCTTGGAGGCACTGTCAAGAGAAGACTGCAACAATATACAGGACCATCAGTGATACAACAAACAAACACGAAAACAAGAGCATAATGCACCTGCCAATTATAATATAACAGCCAAATCAGATCAAAATTGAACTCTCAGTTGGCAAATTGCCCTAAGCAATGCGCCTGGAAGTTCCTAAACCTTACTTTCCTCACCAAAGCACTGTCAATTACAATCAAGGAAACTGAGAACGGACATAGAAACTCGATTACAGAAAGAGAGAGAGGAAATTACACAGGGCCGCTAGTGCCGGCGAACTCTCGAGCCTTGTGCGCAGAGAGGTGGTCAGGCGGAGTGTGAGGCGAGTGGTCTAGGTCAAAGAGCGCGTAGCGAACTCTGTAGCTGAAAGAATGGCGAACGGGACGGCGGCGATCGTGCCAGACGATGCCTTCGTAGTACGAAACCGGCGGCGGCGACGACTCCTCGGCTGCGATGGCGGCGGATGGAGGAGAGAAGCAGCGGCGGAAGAGGAGTTGGAAAGGGAGGAGGAGAGAGAGGGCCACGGAAGTGAAGAATGTGGAGGTTGCAGAGAGCAGGAGGAAGACGATCTCCATGAGCGTAGTGAGAAATTGAGGTTAGTGTTAGGGTAGGGAGCGAATCGGAGTGATGATGAAGGGGAATTGAGTGGTGGCCATGGATGACACGATAGTATCTTGTCAGTTGGCAACGTGGCGGTGGTGAAAACTCCCTTTTACAGTTTTATAAGTGAATATTAAAATATTAAAATCTTCCGGCTCATATCTTCAGTGAAGATTCTTCACCGACTTCCTCTCTCTGTTTTATAAGAGGTGAAGATTTCTGGAAGGAGAAATGGCTCACGAGCGAACCACTTGCAGAATGGGCAACTATAGATGATGTAGAGAACGCGGTAACTACAGTCGAGCACTTCATCTCTACGGACAAAAAAAGGAAAACACAAGAACTTCAACAAGTAATCCCTAACGAAATGATAGAGAAAATAATAAGAATCTCAATCCCAGAAAATGATATTGAAGATAAATTGATTTGGGCCCCGAGTAGAAACGGATGGTACTCCACAGACTCAGCAATCAGCCTAATAACCAAAGAAGAATTCATGACCTTGAACCCCAACGCTTGGATCTGGAAGTTGGATACATACCCAAAAGTAAAGAATTTTCTATGGAAAATTGACATGAACGGTTTGCCCACGAAACAAAGGCTTATTGAAAAACATGTTGATGCTCCCCAGGGATGTCTCATGTGTAACGCTACGCACGAGGACTCGATACATCTGCTGCTTGAATGCCCGCATACATTGGAAATAATAAAGAGCATAAACATGAAAACGGAACGCGTACTTAGAGAACATAATTTATCGCAAAGGAACCCTCGAAATGTGTTATTCGAGCTAAATAGCAAACTAAGGAAAGAAGAGTTCATTGAGTTAGCAGTGGCGTTGTGGAGCATCTGACACCAAAGAAATAAGCTACTTTTTCAGCAAACGCATAACGACTTCATACAAGACCTAAGCATTTATATCCGCAACCACCTAATGCAATGGAAACAAGCAAGAGAATGGCATGAGGATGAAGAAAAGAGTCTGAACAAGGGTGTCTGTCCAAGAGGTCGAGCACGAAACAAACCACCAGGTTGGATAAAACCGCATTGGAACTATGCAAAATTAAATTTTGACGGTTCTAAACTTAGCAATGGTAATGCATCCGGAGGATCGATCATAAGAGATGAGAATGGTAATCCAATTATCGGGTCAGCCAAATCATATGGAAAGGTATCGGTCTTAATGGCAGAAACATTAGCATTATGGGGTGGAGTGAAGAAGGCCAAACAAATGGATATAAGAAAACTTGAGATAGAAGGGGATAACATTATAGTCATCAAAGCAGTCAAAGGACAAATTCGTTGCCCATGGGAAATAGAAAGGATTGTTACAGACATTCTCGTATCCCTTCAGGGTTTCGAGTCAGTCCGTATTTTTCATGGGAAAAGGCAGTGTAACTCTGTGGCCGATAAAATTGCCTTTCTGGGCCACAGTCTCCCATGGGAAACCATTTTGAACCATCACGAGCTTTTAGCTCTCATCCGAAAGGATGCCCTAGGTATTCCGCCATAAGGCGTGATCCTAATCCTCACCGGTTAAAAAAAAAATATAAGAGGTGAAGATTTGCACACTCCTATTTTTCGACTTCCCACTCCCTCTTATGCAGTACATAAATTCGCACAACTTTTTCTGTAAGAACTGGGCTCAATGGCTAAATCCGGCTAGCACTGTAGCGCACTCCTATTTTTTTTTAAGAACCGATACCGAGCGACCCGATGATTTCATCTTATTCACACATAAATGGCTAAATCCGGCAAGCACTGTAGCGGCGACTCTCAGCGTGTCATCAGACGAAGATCCGGCGCCGTTGCACCGTACGTCGGACGAGGAAATGACAGGTTCTGAACCCGCATTATCGGCGGCGGCAACCGTGACGGTCTCCACTGCTTCTGAACCTGCAGTACATGACTCAGCGACGGCTGCACCTATCGAGTATCGAGATCGCACCGACTGAACCGGCAACGACGGCGAACCTGATTTGTGTGAATGGTGAACCCGCCTATATTTCTTTGTGCGCTTCGTAGTCCGCCCAGATGGACCTGTATTTTTCCGAACCGACCATCTAGTTTTGTGCGGGTTACAGAATCACACATCTGGGAGTGCGAAGAGTAAAAATCAGAGTGCGCAAATCAGAGGCCATTATGAATTTAAAATCAGATACTCCCTCGGTCCCTCCGTTCTAAAATACACGAACATTTGGAATCCAGCCCCCGAGAATTGAATACGCACGCCAAGATTGAAACCGAGAACGTTATCTATCTAGCACAATTGGTGCATAAATATGAAAAACTAGCAAATGATCCGCATCTTATACGAGATGTTATTTATTTATTTGCTACTTTGTATATTAATTTATTATAATAATCATAAGTATTATCAGACTTATATTTTTACATATATGTGGGGTCTTTTATAAAAATTAACTAATTAAATTATTTTAATAAAGATGAGTGATGTGGAATTTTTTTCGAAACTAGGCACTTTACAATTTTTATTTCCGAAAGTAGGCACAAAAAAAATTTTATTCCGGACATAGGCACTTTGAAGGCGAAAGACGCTGGCCACCTGGCAAAGACGCTGGCCTGGCCAGCGTCTTTCATAGAGAGACGCTGGTTGGGCCAGCGTCTCTCTTTATTTTATTTTTTTTTCAAAATTTCGTATTATTTTTTTTTTCAAAAGTTTAATATCATCAAATTTTAATAAAATTAGTTCAAATTATATGCCTATCAAATTTAATAATTTTTTTGTTACGGTTTAAGGGAAAGACCGATATACTTACATGTCTGATCAAAAGACGTTATCTCGTTCGATTATCTTCCTTGTTATAAAAAATTAACTTGTGTATATCTTATATATATATTTTAGAGGTGTTAAACGGGTCGGGTCGGGTGGATTCCGGTTCGGGTTCAGGTTGAGTGTGGGTTCGGGTCAATCGGGTTACAGGTAATATTATTATTAAAGCCTAAACTTTAAAAAAAAAAAGCCTTGCAGGGAAGGTGGTGAGATCCACCGTTGGGCCACGGGTTGCATCATTGTTTTATATGAAACCATATATAAATAAAGCTGAAGCATGTGCTATAAACCGGAGTTTGCTGTCCAGCGGTAAGATGGTGCGTAGGGGTTGAAACACGGGTGTGAAATGCAATAACTTTTGGCTCGGTGATCCGTTCGAGGCGTGTGAGCAGTCGTTTCGAAGGTCTCGACATAAGCCACGAGGTGGAGTCTTGGGTTCGCGGTTTCCGGACCGGCATGAGTGCAGAATCCCGGGAGAAGCAGACAGGCGTCGTGGCCTCCGGCGAGAAAAACGGCGTAACTTTGCGCTCGGTTATCGGAATGGGGCGTATTTTATGTCATTTCGAAGGTCTCGTCGAGACGGGGCTATAGTCAGGCCCGAAGGGCCTGCGTGCTGGGGGTTCTCGCAAAAAAAACGCGTTTGTGGCTTCAAAACCGCGTTTGAGTGTCCCAAACGGCGTAGTTAGGTCCCGTTTTGGAGCTTTCCATGCATCTGGGCTCGTCATGGCTCATTCGGTTGCTCCGGGTGACGAATGAGCGTTGTAGTTCCCGTCGAGACCTTCGAAATGAGTGGTCATAATAGCTGAACAGATGTCCAAGGATAAAATTCTAACCTTCCATACACTTGTATGTACATGTGTACGTTGAGCTTGTCCATCCAAAGGGCACACACTCAACCTGAACCCGAACCGGAATCCACCCGACCCGACCCGTTTAACACCTCTAAAATATATATATAAGATATACACAAGTTAAGTTTTTATAACAAGGAAGATAATCGAACGAGATAACGTCTTTTGATCAGACATGTAAGTATATCGGTCTTTCCCTTAAACCGTAACAAAAAAATTATTAAATTTGATAGGCATATAATTTGAACTAATTTTATTAAAATTTGATGATATTAAACTTTTGAAAAAAAAATAATACGAAATTTTGAAAAAAAAATAAAATAAAGAGAGACGCTGGCCCAGGCCAGCGTCTTTCTGGCAAAGACGCTGGATGGTCCAGCGTCTTTGCCAGGTGCCAGAAAAAGGCCAAAGACGCTGGCTGGGCCAGCGTCTTTCGCCTTCAAAGTGCCTATGTCCGGAATAAAAATTTTTCTGTGCCTACTTTCGGAAATAAAAATTGTAAAGTGCCCAGTTTCGAAAAAATTTCAGTGATGTGGTCCAATATGAAGATTCAAGCAAGCACAACCTTCCTAAAACTTAGATCGAAGCGAGCACAGACCATTATGAATTTGATGCAAATGTTCCATGCTTATGCCTTTTCAATTAAAACTTATCGTATCAAAAAAAATTCCATTGAAATACACAGGTGCACTTAACGGTTCGAACACATTGTCAGTAAAAAAGACCTTCCTAAAATGGCCGCTTATTCGGTCTCTATTTGATTTGGGTTTTACCTAGAAAAAGCATAGACTCATGGCAATTACCGAGGGGCACAGTCGAGTACTTGTCTCATAAGGCGATAGACACATCGCTCTAAACAGGTGCCATGCTTGGACAACGACGAGGGTGTCACAAGCTCCGGTGGAAGCATGTTACATAACTTACATCCCACCAACCCGGATTTAATTTTCAACACGTGTCTTTTTAGTTTGGGAGTATCGATCACGAGAGCACGACACTCGTAGCAGCCAGGTTGTAGGTTCGACCCCTAGTGAGTGCCCACGTATTCGTCCGATTCAGGCATCCTTGCCTGTCCACGAAAATACACGCGCACTTGCAACATGTGCCCTTGCGCACCTTATTGCCTGCGCATTGCAATAGACCAAACTTGCCGCCTATGGCTCTAGCATGCGCGCCTACACTTACTCCAATCTTGCACCTGTGGGCCGAGCCTGTAGTTGTGCAACGCCTAGAATTGAGCCAAAACTAAGGCCCAATCATGAATCACCATTTTGGGCTTCCGTTCAATAAGCACCATGTGGATAGCATGGGATCAGAACCCAAAAACATAAACGTTTAATTTTTGTAGCACACAGTATTAGCAAGACTAAATTAATAACAGTTTTTTTTTTCAAAAATCAAAATCAAATGAAATAAATATTATAATGAGAGAATCAACAAATTCATCTTATATTTTCGATATTTTAGCTTATAAAAGTACGTACAGTGAGAGAATAAGCAAATTAAATAATTATTATAATGAGAGAATCAACAAATTCATCTTATATTTTCGAAATTTTAGCTTATAAAAGTACGTACAGTGAGAGAATAAGCAAATTGCATGTTTTATAATTACAACGTTAACGGAGAGCGGAAGAAGAAAAACGCTAGTGAAATCCATAAAGGGTGTTATTTTTTGGCAGGGGTGTTAAGGGAGAACGGAAGAAGGAAAACACTAACGGAATCCAGTCCCTTTAAAAATATAAAGGTACTATTTTTTGAAGGATTCCGTCCCGTTAGCGGGAATACGCTATCCATTCTGTCGGCGCCGAACAAAACCTACACGTTATTTTTGCTTACGAGTAGATTTTTATCGGCGAAATTTTGCGCACTCCGAAATTTCGGTTGCGCACCCCGATATGGACAGATTACAAACCCGTACATGGATTTTTTGGAAAACCGGGTTTTTCTTAAACAGATCCGAAACCCGTCCATATTAATCTAATAAACCCGTTTCGGATGTGCCTGCGGGCGGGTTTCTTGAACAGATCCTAAATCCGTCCAAGTTGAACAGATCCAAAAACCGTCCAAGTTGAACAGATCCAAAAACCGTCCAAGATTTGACCTAATATTGTGCGGGTTAACAAACCCAGCAACCGCCTGCAATCGGGGTCATCAAACAATTCCAAACCCGTCCAACTCCGTTCGAGTCCGATTGCGAAGGAGGCGGATATGGAAACACCGGCGAAGGAGGCGGATGTACTGACGTCGGCGGCGACTGGCGGATCCGGGCGGACTTGTACCGGCGGGATCCAAACCGGCAGCGGGGAGGGAGGTTCGGTGGAGGGAGAACTGCGGGCGTCGGAGGGGATGGTGCAGGGAGGGGCGACGACGGAAGAGGCTCCGGTGGTGGGCAGCGGGGAGGGAGAAATTCCCATGAACGAGTTACAAATCCGTCCATGGGCGGGTGTGAAAAATTCTCATGAACGAGTTACGAATCCGTCCATATGTCAGTGTGAAAAATTTCCATGAACGAGTTACGAATCCGTCCATGGGCGGGTGTGAAAAAATCCCATGAACGAGTTACGAATCCGTCCATATGTCAGTGTGAAAAATTCCCATGAACGAGTTACCAAAACGTTCATGGGCGGGTTTGAAAACTTCCCATGAACGAGTTACGGATCCGTCCATAGGGCATTACACATACCCTGAGCCCTAAACCCTAAACCCTATGGACGGTTTCTAGACTAGTACATGGGGGTTTTACCCTAATGGGCGTTTTTCTGGATTTTTTTCAAATAATTATATCCATTTTTTTACAACAATTCAACGTTTTATCATTTAAAACATGAAAAAATCTTAAGTTACAAATCGGATGCCACATATAACTTATATCGACCATGAAGAACTTCATCGTTAAGCGCTAGCCACTAGGTTAGGACCTCTTATGTTTTATATTGACCTTGATGATGGTTCAACCCGCCATGAACCATGAAGTCCTTTACAAGGTTGAACTCATCTTATACCTTGAAGTCTTGCACGATGGTTGAACTCGTCTTATACCATGAAGTCTTGCACGATTGTTGAACTCGTAATGTGCCATGAAAACCTTTATGATGTTTCAACTCGTCAAGTATCATGAGGACTTCTTGTGAGTCGTTTGCTAGTTTAATATGTGAGATTAATCATAATAGTAATATATGTAAGTGTAAGTTTAAAGGCGATGTGACCGACAGATGGACAGGTTACGAATCCGTTCAAGAGGGTTTGTAACCGGCAGATGGACAGGTTACGAATCCGTTCATGGACGGGTTATGAATCCGTTCATGGACGGGTTACGAATCCGTTCATGGACGGATCCGTATTGTGTCACGTTCAATCGACCCATTGATTTCTTGCTTTGAGAAGCCTTGAAATTATAGACTTGTGTCCTCGATAGTAGGGTTTCGGGATTGCGATGGACTAAGTCCATAAAGATGGGCTTAGGCTTCGTACCCGACGTACTAGCGCTTATTATGGGACCACAACGTTGATGTCTTTGTGGTCTCACTACTCGAAGTTGACATCTCAAGACAAGTATTTGTCGTATATGCTCTCTAGTTTCGTGGGATGAATTAACAATTGAAAAGTGAATAGTGAAAACGCACGAGGCCGCATAAAAGGCGAAATCTGTCGGCGGCATAACGGGCTTTATGGACGGGTTCAGAATCTGTCCATATGAGCCGTTCAAAAACCCTAACTTGGACGGGTTCAGAATCTGTCCATAGGAGCCGTTTTTTTCAAAATTCAAAATCTGTATTTGTGCGGGTTCTAAACCTATCCATAGAAGCTGGTTTTTTTAAAAAACTTGAACATTTTCAGAACCCGTCCATATGGGCCGTTTTTTAAGCGAACCGGATGTTCGTTTATGGACGGATTCTGAAACTGTCCAAGGTTTCCAGAAAACCGGGTTCAGCTTGGACAGTTTCGTAATCCGTTCATATTGGAGTGCGCGACCGAATTTTCGGAGTGCGCAAACGAGCGGCCATTTTTATGGTTGCCACCAACTATACTACTGTTTTTTTTTTGTTTTTTTTTTGAGAAACACTATACTACTGTTTCGATGTAGCGATAACTAGATAAGGTACACTGTATACCCCCAACCCATACAAAATGTTGTAAACCCAGTACCACCCGGATCCAAATCCTCCGTCCCGCAAACACGTCCTCTCGCACGTCCCAATGATCCCCATTGGTCGAAAGCTCAAAATTACACTTTTTTTTTGTGTGTTTTTAAAGTCAAAAAGTGAGCTTTCGACCAATGGGGATCATTGGGACGTGCGAGGGAACGTGTTTGCGGGACGGAGGATTTGAATCCGTATCACCCTCCCACGCACTTGTTGTACCCTCAACTATCCAACCTGGCAGAATCAGTCGACTGCTCTCAGTCGATCCCAATTATAGAGCGAGGACTCAAAATCTGACAGCGCAATTTGTTTGGCGAGATCTCCACCACTTCTCCCCAAATATCCGGGAAGAAGTTGCGAAATCTCCGTCTTCTCCTCTTCTCTTCTCCAGCCGTTGAAACCATGTCCGACGAGCCTTCCATCTCTCGCTGGTCCTTTCAGGTTTGCATCGCTTCTCTCTCTCTCGATTTCAATTCCTTCAACTGCACTTTCCTCCTCGGTTCATTCTGCTTGGATTTTGTTGCATCTCGCCTTGTCAAATCTGATATCGCTGGTCGGTTTCTTCGCTTAGTTCAGTTGGATACATGCAATTAGATCTCAAATTGATGCTAATTGGTCTGGTTTTGCTTAATTGAGTGATGTTTTGCATCTGATTGAGACATTTGATTGTTGAGCTGGTTACTGTGGACGCATGCAATTTGACATTAACAACAATGTAATTTGCCACATGCTAATTGATGTGTTTAGGATGAAAGAAGGTAAGCATTTGCATGAAATTGTTAAGACTTTGACTTCTATGACTAGGATTTTAAGTTTTTTTATGATGCCAAGTTTGGAAGGAGGAGGGAACCTAAACCTGAGGAGTCAGATCCAGGATCTAGTAGTCAGAGCAACAATGGATTTCCGGACGCTAATGGCTTTAATGGCAATGTGCCTAGGAAACCTGAATTGGCTATATATGAGCAGTTCCAGAATCAGGTAATGCTCTTCTCTCATTTTTTATTTGTTTGCTCTTTTGCAGGTTCTTGATTTCATCTATCTTTTATCTACTTTTTACAGGGAAGTGCTAATGGAAGTCATGCTAATGGCGCCCAAGCTGCTGTAAAAATGTATAATCCCTTGTTTCCTTTACTATATTGTTATGATGAATCTTTGTGAAGTACTAGTTTTTTTGGCGCCTCTGTTATTCCATAAGAAGTTTGTGTCTCTTTTTTTGTCCGGCATTTAGTAATGTCATTGGAACCATGATAGGCCAGTGCCATAAGTAGGATCAGTATGCTTTGTTAAAACAAACTTAACTTTCCAAACTAAGGTTTTATGAGAGTTGATATTCTCCTTTTCTTGCTCAGAGTCAATAACCCAATCAGACTGTAATCCTTTATTTGCTCGATTCTGTTGGAAGACCTATGTGGAAGGCACCTGTTATGTAGAACAGCTAATAGGTTTTTTACTGGCATTATAGCTGCATTAAATGTAACAGATATAAGTTCCCTTTGACCTTTTAAATTTTGTATGCTATCTATCACACTTTGGCATATGGCACTTGATTTAGCATCTCGCATAAATCGAATCTTTTACCTTCTGGATGTACTCACTTGCGCTGTTATCTTGCCAGCCAGAAGTCGCTGCTTCCTCCTTTCGAAGATGCAGAAATGCGTAACTTAGCAGAAGCTCTTTGCAGGTGATTCAGCATTATGCAGAACTTCTTTTCATTGTCAATGATTGATATGCTGGAAGCACTTCAGTGAAATTTGATCTGTATGTCTTTGCTCTTGTACAGAGATATTCTACGCGGGAATCCAGAGGTGAAATGGGAAACAATAAAGGGTCTTGAGAATGCCAAGCGTCTGCTTAAAGAAGCTGTGGTGATGCCTATAAAATATCCAAAGTAAGTTATAATGCTCTCTTTGGAGCAAGTGGTATGTTCAGCTCTTGTATGTAACAGTTGAATACTAATTGGTCCAATTGATGAACATAATTTGTCATTGAACACTCTTGTAGGATTTATAAATAACAGAGTACTGATCTGAGCTTCTCTGGCAAACATAAAAAACTGAATAATTTGTATGTCACACCAGAAGGGTTCCCCAGACTAATGTTCTTAATATAGTATTTCAATTGAAGGCTGTAGTTTTACATGTGGAGATTGAACAGAACATCCATCATCCATATTCTGACACAATCAATGTTCTTGCTGTTAGGTACTTCACTGGTCTACTTTCACCCTGGAAAGGCATTCTTTTATTTGGCCCTCCTGGGACTGGAAAGGTCTGTTTCATTTAATTTTGTGATTTTTATCTGAATTAATGCTGTCAAACTGAAATCATTTTTGGGTCAAAAAGGCACGTGATCTATGCCAGCAGACAGCAGTTTAATTTTCTCATTTGTGTTCTATCAGAAGTTCATATACAATATAGTTGATGTATCTGAATTGCTTTTTTGAGTTGAATATGCTATAAAAATTGAGGAGAGTAATGCTATTAATGCCTTACAATGCTATGATTACTGCCCTTGTCAAGAGACAGCTGACATTACAACATTAGTGCATCATTTATAACATCAAGTGTATTCCATTTCTCATGTTATCTATAGAAGAATTGATTGTTCTCGTATGTGGTTGTTTTATCTCATTAGCACTTGAATATGCAGCTCACTATAATATAAAAATTCTACATGGTTATATGACAAGTACTCTGGTTCATTTTTGCACTGCAGACCATGCTTGCAAAGGCTGTTGCAACTGAGTGTAATACTACTTTTTTTAATATCTCAGCTTCATCTGTTGTCAGCAAATGGCGAGGTATGTCTAATTGCATCATATAATATTGGTTGACATTGTTTTTATCTAACATCCTGGAATAATCTCCAAAGAAACCACGAGACAGCTATACTTGTTGAATCTTTTTTGAGACTTTAAGTCAATTATTAATGTCATGATAGGTGACTCGGAGAAGCTTGTGAAAGTACTTTTTGAGCTTGCTAGACATCATGCTCCATCTACCATTTTTATTGACGAAATTGATTCAATTATCAGTCAACGTGGTGAGGGAAGGAGTGAGCATGAAGCCAGTAGGCGTCTCAAAACTGAGCTTCTCATACAGGTGACCTTTGATTACTGTATCTCACTCTCTGCTTATGTCCTCATGACTTACAAATAATATGGGTCTGTATCAATAGTAAATCCCTATGTGATTCGTACACATGTAGTAGATCACACAAACTATTATTGCCTTTACATTACATTTATTTCTGCAGATGGATGGTTTGATGAAGACCAATGAGCTTGTCTTTGTTTTGGCTGCAACCAACTTGCCATGGGAATTGGATGCAGCCATGCTCCGGCGTCTAGAGAAGCGTGTATCCTTGCAAATTTTGAATACTTGGGTTCTATTCTACCTCAAAGTTTGTATAATCAGTGAACGTTAATGTGTAGTACTATGATTCTCCCTTGACATACCATAAACAGATTCTTGTGCCTCTTCCTGACCCTGAAGCAAGAAAGGGCATGTTTGAGGAGCTCCTACCAGTAAAGGACGATGAATCTCAGCTGCCTTATGATATGTTAGTGGATCGAACTGAAGGGTATTCGGGCTCTGATATCCGTCTGGTGTGTAAAGAGGCGGCAATGCAGCCTCTTAGACGATTGATGCATGTCCTTGAAAAGAAGGAAGAAATCGTTCCTGAAGATGGTAACAATTTATCTTTCGAAATACGCATTATATAATGTTAGATGACATCTATGTTTTGTTACTGCTAATCTTCATCTCCTCATTTCGTCACTCCAGAGTTGCCTCCAGTTGGATCAATCAAACACGAGGACATTGAGGTGGCTTTGAAGAACACTAGGCCATCAGCTCATCTTCACGCTCACCGCTATGATAAGTTCAATGAGGATTACGGCAGTCAAATTCTGTGATCCTTCTATATTTAGTGATTGGGGAAATGTCTATTTATTGTTTGCAAACCTATTGTGGTTTTGGATATTGGATTTTACATTCTTCTGTTGGCGTTTCTATTTTTCAATAAGCCAGTTTTAGTTTCCTTTTGATATTTTCATCAGTTTAGAGCTATTCTGGCCTTTATTCTTGGGTGTAGACTTGTAGTCCTAATTGCTAAATGTTAGTTTGCTGCAGTGCTAATAAAAACTGCTGCTGCTCTTCCTTTCGAACTCGTATCCTTCTTTAAATGATTGTATATCCTTTTTTTTTTTTTTTGATCACAATTGTATATCCTTTTGGTACCATATAATTGTGAAGCCAAATCATAAGCTATAAATTGCTTGAGGATTTATGGGATGTTCAAATAGCCTCTTTTTTTTAATTATTTCCCATTGGTCAAACTGTCAATGCGTACACACTACAATAAGGAAACTTAATCTTGTAGTTTGACATTTTAAGAAATCTGTGTACTTTGTTTAAGTGTAAGAACTGACGTTGTCTTAAAATTATACTAATATTATACACCGAATAACAATACTTTTTCTTTGGTTTGCTGTGGTAGGCCATATATGCATATGAGCATATCTCCATCTCCAGCCTCTTTTCCCCCTTGTGAAACTTCTCTGTGGGTTCTTTCTTTCCCTTCTTTTTCCGCAAACCATCTTCTTATAAATACCCTCACATTCTTGTGAAGAACTCCCAGTCTCTCATGCAAAAGAAACCATCCTCAATCTCTCTTCAAAAAACAGAGTAACTTCAAAGCAGAGTGTCTTAAACATGCCAGCTCAAAAACTCTTCCCTCTAACCCCATGCACACTCCCAACCAAGAACGATCAAAATCTCAACGCCCAAATCCCGGTCATAGACCTCTCAAACCCTAACTCCAAGCACGACCTCGTCAACGCCTGTCGAAAATTCGGTTTCTTCAAAGTCATTAACCATGGCGTTCCTACTGAGTTCATCCGCCAAATGGAAGACCAAGCCGTCGACTTCTTCAACCTCCCTCTTAACCAAAAACACAGTGCTGGCTCCCCTTCTCCATTTGGCTATGGCAACAAGCAAATCGGCCGAAATGGCGATGTTGGCTGGCTCGAATATCTTCTCCTCTCTTCGTCCCCCGAATCCATCTCCGATCTCTCCCTCGACATCTTCCACGATAACCCACAAAACTTCAGGTTTGTTTATCTTCGTTCGTTCATGTTAAAGTTCGATGGACCAATTTACGAATATATTCATCTTTAAAATTTTCATAATTTATTTATTTAAGCATTTATTATTCTCTTGGGTCCGACTCCGATACTCTAGCTAATGAAAGAAACTTTTCATAGATTCACATTCACAGCTGCGCACCAACTTTACCAGAACTAATACGTACTTGTACCAAACTCCACGCAATTCAATTAAACGGATATATATGTCCTTTTCAACTTTGTAGGAAAAAAAAAGATACCCATTTTCAACATTCCATTTCCCTATTATTTATTAAGATTTGTTTGACAATGACGTTTTTTTTTCCTTCTCTTAGTTAATTGGTTGTTGAACGGCATGCAGTTGTGCTGTGAATAACTACCTATTGGCCACCAAAAAGATGGCGTGTCGGGTTTTAGAATCGTTGGCCGAGGGGCTCGAACTCGACCGAAACGACGCGTTTAGTAGAATGCTCAAGGATGAGAAAAGTGACTCCTATTTTAGGATCAACCATTACCCGCCGACCCCGCTGGAGTTAAAGTCTTTCTCCGGCGGGAAAGTGCTCGGGTTCGGAGAGCATACAGACCCTCAGATCATCTCGGTTCTACGATCCAACGACGCTTGTGGGTTTGAGATTTCGATTGAAGATGGGAAATGGTTGCCCGTGGCACCCGATCCTAACTCCTTCTTTGTCCTAGTCGGCGACTCCTTACAGGTAAAAAAAAAATCGTTCATATAAAGTTATGAATTACTATTTTTTTATTGTCGCAATTATTTTTGTAGAATCCAATACTATTAGACTTGACAATTGGGCCTGTATCATCGTTATATAATTTATTTATTTTGGTTGAATATCATCGTCATATAAGTAATCGTAAAAAAATCATATTATTTGATAGTATCATTGGTGACATGACGTTATTAACGCCATATTTGGGGTATTATTGTTCAACTCTTTGCAAGGCAAATGGTTTTGTGGGGGCGCCATGGCCATCTATTTTGTGTTCGGTTTGGCATTTCCCTCCGAGACTTTTCCTAGAGATTAAATTTGCTTTGTCACACTTTATGGTCTAAAATAAATCGGTGACAGAAATAAAATTTGTGTTGGTCCAATATCGGCAGAAATAGTTTATAATATTTATTTACTCATCTTTTGTGGCGTGATGGAGGGTGGAACCCTCAATGTATAGGTGAAAATAATATGATTTGGTGTCACTTGTCATCGTTCAATAGGCCGGTCCGATATTTTGTCAAAATAGCTTATGTTGTTAATGTAACTAATCACACTTAAGGTTTTATAAGTGTAATTCACCTACATTTATCGAATCATATTTCTTAGATCGACAACGATACCATTTTTCATTTAGTCCTGTTTCGACGTACACTAAATGACCTTAATCCACCTAGGCTTTCAACCCGTCTGGATCGCCTAAGCACAAGCATTTCTTAAGGAATTAATCAATGTGATTGATCTTGTTTCAGGTGATGAGTAATGGAAGGTTTAAGAGTGTAAAACACAGAGTCATGGCCCAAGGAAACCGGTCAAGACTGTCGATGATCTTCTTCGGGGGCCCACCTCCAAACGAAAAGATAACGCCACTAAGAAGCCTGATGAAGGAAGGAGAAGAAAGCTTGTACAAAGAGTTCACATGGTGGGAATATAAGATGGCTGCTTACAAGACACGTTTGGCAGATTACAGGCTTGGCCGGTTTGAGAAGTCACGTCCTTCCTCCCATTAGTTAATTTGTGTTGATTAGCAACCTCAAACCCTTTACTTACGTACGTTAATTATTTCATGGGTTCCTTTCTTCCTTTATTTAGTTAATTACTTGTACCTCGAATTCAATATTTATGGTTTCATGATTTGGCCACTAAGCTGAGTTAAATCTTGAGTTGTAACTAGACCCGTTAAAACTCGATCTGAAATTTTTTAGGACCGAAACTCATGTTGATTTGGAAAATAATGGGTCAAATAACAAACCGGATATAAGTTCGTTAATATCCAAAATCTTTTGAGTTGACTGTTTTTCCACAAGGTATAAAATTGTTTCCATTTTTAAAATTGTTAATTGTTGATCATAAAATCAATTACAAACAGTTGGAAGGGAGTCGAACAATCAATTAGGCTCCAACACCCTTATTCAAGGTAAAAAAATATCCTATGAAAAATAAAGGATTGAATATTCGTACTAGAAGCATGACTTTGAGCAACTCGCGTGATCCTAGATAAAAAATCAAGAGCATCACTTCCCAATTCTCCAAGGGTAGAGAAAGCGAATGCAATAAAGCCGTATCCATTATCAGCACATTTGGAAGCATACTTGCTCTTCAATCTGACCACAACCTTAGCAATCACAGCCCCAGGGACGAACGCGTCAACACCAACACCAGTGAAGGGAGAAACACCAGTGACATCCAAACAAACGTTTTTACCTTTCTCCCATCCATAGATAAGGAGATCCGTAGGCCTAAGGTCGGTTCCTTCATCAGACAAAAAACCTAAGAGTACCTCCTTTTGCACAACGATACCGACTTGGGCACATATATCACCCAACACATCTCGGACAAGATTATGACGAAATTTAATGTCAATATCATTGCCACGACCACAATGCACATCATGATCCCCGAAGCAATCCATGATCCTAGAAGAGCAATAAGGACATTTAAAATCAGCTGGATGCAAAGGGATCGCAAGACGATAACATAAAACACGCCAAAACTGCCTAGGATCCATCGTCTGACCCAACCTTTCAATTGGAATTGTTCTCAAGAAATCCAAAGAGTGCGACGCTCGATTGGTAATAAGGATGGCCTTTTCATGAGCACTAGGATTGTAACAACCTAATAAACCTCTCTCCACCATGTCAAAGTACACTGTAACCATTTTTTTCATAGATGGGGGGCTTGTACATCATGACAGAGGTCAGGAGGGTCAAAGTTGCACAAATTTTGAAAGTTGTTCAAGGCTGACTCACAAGTAGGGCCCAACTTAGTAACACCACAATGACGAAGCAATCTGTTCTAGAGGGTGAGGGACTGCAACCGCGAAGAGACAAAAGCATACCCAGAAGCATCATGCGTTGTATAGATCCCAAAGCCACCCAAGCGGAAGGGTAGGGTGGCACACAACCATTGCCAATCATCAAAGCTAGTCGCACCTGGCACAAAAATCTCTTGAAGAACCTTCCTCAGGGCAAGATCAAAGGTGAGAGGAGCGGACTCTAGCATTTGGGGTTGACAAGTTCGAAGAGAGAAATATAAATGTCCAACACCGACACAATTACGCAAAAGAAGAAGTCTCACCTAGGGGTCGTTAAGTCTAGCGACAACCTGTAATAACCCTCAATTTTCCGTAAGGGCAAAATTGTCATTTGTCCTTTTTAAAATAATAGCCCTTTCAAACAATATATATAATGATAATATGATATTTTAATTTATCATTTATGAAATAATAATCACCTATAATACTATATAATATAATAGTATACTAATCATTCTAAGTTAATGTGTACAAACTTTATTATTGAATTTCTAAGTATTACTTATTAGACCTTAAATAAAATAATTTTATAAGGCTTATTAGTTATGGGTGAAATAAAGGAAGTTAATTCGTGTTCTTGTAACCCGATGGAAGTGAGGGTGGAGTGTGTTCGATCAACCAATTCGATGTCGTTTCTTCATGAAAAACGAAACGGAAAGATGCTATGGATTCCTCTTTCGGTCCTCTATCATAGCCCTCTACCAATTTAGAGATTTCGAGCCAAAATCAAGGACGAAAACGGGTTTGAAGTGGCCAGCTCGAGTTAGGGTTCTTCTAGGCTTTTCGATCAAATTCGAGTTAATGATGATCAGCTAGGTGCGTCGTTTGGACTCTTAGTTGACGTGGTGGGATAAGGGAGCAATGGGATGGATTGAGCTGAATTAATTGACCAGAGAATATTCGAATTGGATCGGTTTTAGGGAGGAGACGGT
This sequence comes from Polygonum aviculare, assembly GCA_934048045.1. NCBI lineage: Eukaryota > Viridiplantae > Streptophyta > Magnoliopsida > Caryophyllales > Polygonaceae > Polygonum > Polygonum aviculare. Next base: position 3,143,340 of record OW204024.1, read on the forward strand.
TGAGTTCTGAAACCGATAGAGAAGTCGACAATTCGGCCCGAATTGAAGAGTATAAGAGTGGGTGAGGGCGGTTCTTCATTCACATCTCAATCCAATATTACTCTCTCAAGAGTTCATCTCAAAAAGCTCTCATTTCGGTTCGAATTCGCCGGACAAAGCCGGGGAGACGCCGGTGCCCTGTTTTCGCGACGCGGTGTTCGACGGGCTCGTTCTTCACTGTCCGTCCACGAGCAGCGACTCCGCCACCACCGATAGCTTCGCGAGCCGCCGACGTGCCCAGATCCGTACTCGACGCCTCGAACCGTTTCCGGATTCCGCCGTGCCGCCGCCCAACTCTCAGATCAATTGCCTCTGTTTTTCTTTGAACTGTAAGTTCAGTACAATGAACTTTGGTTCATTCTTCATCATTCGGCAATCGGATTTCACTTAGTGCTCTAATTATGTTTTGTTTAACATAATACATGATGGTTAGAGTATTAAAACAGAAGTAGAAAGAAAGATAGGAAGAAGATGATTTATATGCTATACGGTTATTATTAACATTAGTATATACGAAGATAGAGTTATATTATACACTCTAGAAGTAAAGTTTTGAGTGGATAATTAAGTACTATTTTCTTAGGGAATAAGTCTATCTCTAAAATATATATATATATATATATATGGTATTTTAAGTAATAGGAAATCAGCATACTAGATCTGTACCGGTTTAATTTTGATTAGTAATGCTACTGTGATTTTAACCTCTTATTATAAAGTTATTTTAGCTAATCCGTATTTTGTCATAAGGAAAATATATAATTAATATTCCGACCATATAATATATATTGTCATGATTTATCATCAATGAATCAACATGATAATTTATTTATAACTAATTCATGATTAGATCACTCTTGTATATATGTAAATATAACTTGAATTAAATTATAGTTAAACCACTTCATGAGTTATATAATGTAAGTCATGATTTAATCGGGTATTTTATAAACTTATTTTTAATATGGAGTATTTATATTATAAGTTTTCAATATTGTGGACTTACGTAATATAAATACGATTTTATCAAATTGCCTATGTTATTAATATATATATATATGTATGTATGTATGTATGTATTAATGGATAATTATATTTAACTATAAGTTAGTATAAGATTTTATGAAAATGATTTTAAGAAGTTATTTAATAAACTCATCAAGTATCTTATATACTCACTATTTTAAGATAAAGTATAATTTGTATCTTAGAAGTATTATCAATAAAATAAAATAACATAAAGTTCATAAATACTTAAAGGGTTATTATTGATCTAGGTTCATGAAGGATATGAACCTTAGCGATTTCTTCCTCAAAATAAATTACTAAGTTTATTTTGAAATGTTTTCTTTCCGGTGTCAATTTATCGAAGGTACAAGGATTCGTCGTTGAGACATACCTTCCGATCGTTTAGCCGACTTTATCGAAACTCAAGGCAAGTGGAATGGTTCAGTTTTACGCATATGTTTTCGAAGCATGATTTATATTTGAATCATGAAGTTTTGATTGTTGGGAACTAATTGTGTGTTAAAATGAACCTAGGATTTTACTGTTAGATTTAATGACTGTCATTCCTAGTACCTCGTAGGATGCGCTAGTCGAACTAGGTCCCGATGTGTGTGTGGACGTAAGTGCCACGTTGATTGGTAGTTGTGTGTAGATTTATTTAACTGTTAATCTCACCAGTGCGGAGGGAGTACTCCCTGGTGTAAGGTCATGACCATGGCCTCCTCAACCGCTGAGGGGTCGTTTAAGGATTTAATCCCCTTAAGGCGCAATGCCACTTACATTCGCGATTAACGCACCTTAATAAGTCCAAGTGTAATTCTCTGTGTGGTTAAGAAAGTAATCAAGATAAGCGCGTTGCGCAATTTAAATCAACTTCATCTTCGTACTCAACGAAGACAATTAAACTAAAAATCTCTGTGTGATAATACGTTCCCAACAATCTTGCATCGAAGTTTTCCCGTGGAAGTGTGTAGTAGCTAGATCGTCGCCCGGCTTTCATTCGGAGTTCGACGTCAGTTATTACACATTCTCACTAATCGAACCACCTTCAAAAACCCATTTGTTTAGTCTGTCACAAGACTAACCGACCACCCTTTTTCCTTGCATGGTCGGCTGGTGTCCACCGAATTTCCGTCACGGCACATCAGGAGGAGGGCTCATAATCAAAGACTAGTTGAAGGAGGCGATGAGGACTCAAGCTTCTTTCTAAAGACTTTTAATTTAATTCCGCACTTAAGTAACTCAAAACTTAGTTTTCGTATTGAGATTCTCGAAGTGTGAGATCCAATACAAGTTTTTATTTTCGACTTGCTATGTAATCGACGATTAAGGCCGTTGTTATTTAATCATTTTAATTCCGCAATAAAGTTTTATCGTCTTTTGTGATAACTGTAAAGCCTAGGGTGACTTTGGGGGTTTTAACCTGAGGTCACTGGCGGTAATATCCCTATGTAAAAATTGGGGTGTTACACAACCTCCATCAGAAACACCGTCTTGGAAACCTTCTTTTTGATCATGCAACTACAGAAGTCACCATTCAGACTATCCGGCCCTCCAAGAAGTTTGACCCCCTCCAAAGGACGAGTCATTTTATGAGGAAAGAGTTTGGGATCACTACACCTTGAGTCTGGGTTTGGCCAAAAGATTTCCGATTTTTCCACATTTAAATGTAGCCCCATTGTCGGCCCTTCCTTAATAATCAGATGCAAAGCTTCAGAGACCACTGTTGTTTCGTTTATAAGGGTCCCATCACCCAGATACCAAGGTATAAAATCCAGGTTGCACTTCTCATTGATCCGATGAACAAGGAGATGTAGAGTGAGCGTAAATAACAACGGTCCTACAGTATCACCTTGTTGGACACTTTGTTTTCCATTTTAATAAAATAATATTTTGTTATTACGTAAAATTAAGCTATACAAAAATCATTATAAAATTTGATCCATAGGTTGTTTGATTATGTTGGTAGTTTTTTTTATCATGCCTTATTAAATCGAATTCTAAATTATGGAATTGTTTGAAAAAGAAGAGTTATATCTGCCTCCTATCTATCAACGAAAATATCAAGAAGTTCTGATCAAAAAAAATAAATATCGAGAAGTAATAGGTTACGTAAAATATAAAATGTATATATTTGATGGATTAGAAAATATGCACTTGGACTATAAAATCACCACACAAATACACAACCACCATTATTGATATTTTCTGGTCGAGGCTAGGCGCCATTCCAATTTTACTCTCACCAGCCAACGAGCGATCGAATTGGTGGTACAACTTTTGGATCAGTTTATGGTACTTATGCAACTGTATGGCATATGCCACATTATTGATTCCGGACCAATAATAATATCTAAAATGCTAAGATATTAATAAGAGCTATGATAAGAAAATGTTTTTTCTAATATTTTAATTGAATATAAATATTTAATTATTGAACGATTTTGCATCTCCTAAAAATCAAATTTAATAATAATAATAATAATAACAATAATAATAATAACAATAATAACAATAATAATAATAATAATAATAATAATAATAATAATAATAATAATAATAATAATAAAGAAGTTGGATAGTTGAAAGTTGAAACCATTGCTTGATTATATGATACCCCAGTTCCGCCCCTTTTTGTTTGTTTAAAAGGACGATTTTCACGGTTATTAAAAAAATATGTAAAGTTGTAATATAAAAGTTAAATCATGTAGGTAAAATATAAGATTGAATATGAATGATTTTGCAATTTAGTGATGTAAAAAATTGAAAAGAGATAAAAGTGAATGTGATCGTATAATAGGGGTAAAAATGTAAGATTAGATGGAGTAATTTGGATGATTATATAATACTTTGACTAACAATTGTTCACTACACACTTAATTAAGACTTCAATGTGTGTAGTGAACAATCGTTAGTCAAAGTATTGGACAAGTCACGAGATTGATTAAATAGCCGGGGTTTGAACAAATTGCACATTCAGACATCACATCACGAAGATCCACTCAAAAACATTCAATGGGTCATTTTCATCTTCGATATAGAGTACATGTGTTCTCGCAATTTCCACTCCAATTAGTTAAATTCCCATGCACACATCATAATAGTATTTGCCTAATGTTTCTAGAAAACTAACCAATTAGTCATGCCGAACGAATATCTTCTCTAGCTAGCTGCTTGGTTTGGTGAAACCTAAAACGCACAACTTAAAAAGGTGATTTGACTATAACGATGAATAAAACTATTGAAACAAGAAGAATCAATTCTTTTTTAAAAGTAACTTTGTATATATGTATATATGGTCAACTCCTACTCGATCTATACGTAGCTACACAGTTGTGGTGAAAGTGACCATTCGTGTTATTGATGTCTACTCGATGGATGCGGATTAGGCAACTGATCGATCAGTCGGGCTGGCACTATTTCACATCACAAAATCAACGTACATGACACGAGGTCCATGCATGAATTGAAGAATGTATCCATAAATTTGCAAATTTTTGTAACCTTTTTTTTTATATGTAACGTACTCTTATTACTATAGTTCACTTTCATTACAAATAATTTTTCATATCTCTATTTTCATGTTTTTTAATATAAATTTTTTACCCCAACACATCACTTTTCAACCATAAATTTATTTTAACCTATAAGTGAAACAAGGCCTAGATCGAACCGAACCAACATGCACCTCTCGTGATTAGCAATTATTTAGCACGACATTTTAATGTTATACACTTATAGATACTTACTATACATCTAATATTCCATATATATGACATTTTTGGTCAGCTAAAGTCGTGACCTCTCGTTACATAGAATAGGAGGAAGAAATTACAATAGCAACTTAATCATTTTTTTCAATAAGGAAATGAATTAGGATCGCTGCTAGGCAGGGGTGGACCCAGAAAAAATAACTTTAGTGGGATAAATTACTATATTTTGTCAACTTTTTTTGGATGGGCTAAATTTAATATAGATTTTACTATATACACTAAATTTATCTTAATTTTTATTACTTTTATATTAAATTCACACTAAATATTTTAGGGTGGGATGGAGCGGACTCTAGCACACCGCTTAGCCCGCCCCTGCTACTAGGACATATGAGAACTGGTTACAAATCTAAAGAGAAGAGGACAAACCGACAAACCGCTGTCCTAAAGTCTCGAACTCAATATCTCATAGTACAACAATGATCAGGGTTCAATCATTAATTTGATGCTCTAAGCGCCTAACAACTTAATCAATATTCTTAAGGATTTATTTGTTTAGTTTAGATGAAATGGATTATTTTTAAAATGTAAAAATAAACTCACCTCTTATTTACTTTTCAGCTATTAATAAAAAACCGGTTATTATTCATAGAGGTGTTTTCCTTTTCTAACAAAAGAAAGGAAAATTCTTACCGCGTTGATCTCGTCAAGAGTAATGATTACGCAAGTGATTGCGCAATATAAACACTTGATTAGGCAGTTTTCCACACGTTCACATTGACGGCGGTGAGTTGACGACAATGGTCAAAGGTGGGAAATTGTGAACCAACTTCTCTACTCTTCTTTTGCATGCGAATTAAAAATTAATCCCCTCTCTTAAGTAAAAAAGACAGTGAGAACGGAACGTCTAGAAACAGCGTAATGAACCTTTTTCCCCATGTTTTCGGTTTCATCACTTGCTCTCGATCTCCTTTTTCCCTCGAATATGCCTTCCTCACATATGTCATTGTCAAGAAATTAAACTTGATTAGTTGATTTGGTTTATTGGTTAATCACAGCTCATGATGAGAAATAAGCGCACATAGCAAGCATGTCCCACGGTCGGGTGTAGTAGAAAAATTAATACTCCCTCAGTTTCAAAATACATGACCATTTCATATTTTTTCCCATCTCTTTCCATTTATACCCCTAATAATTATCTTTATCATAATCATTATACTTTTTCATATTTCTCTAAACAAATGATTAACTCTACATTTGATAGGGGTAATATAGGAATAACATTTTTTTTTAATATATGTGCAATGTCCAAATGGTCATGTATTTTGAAACGGAGGGAGTAGTTTAATATAGCTCACCATTTGCTTTTGCTTTATAGTACTAGTAATTTAGATTTGGTGCTAGCTAGCTAGAAAATTGATGGTATGCTACATGCACTAAACAAGTGTAAATATTTAACAAAGTTTGACCACTTAGCTTCGATACTTTCAGCACAATAGCATGCGCTGATGTAGGCGTTTGTATTTGGCAATAAACTATGCAATAAGGTGCATGTCACGTACTCTAAACTACCCACTGTTAATGCCAAATGCCCTAACTCAACTACTTCATGATACGCTAATATCGGAATACCCGCTTTTTGCTTTTAACTTGTGAGTAATAATTCCATATTATAAGCTTATAAAGTCCCATTGCACATTTGCACGAAAGAGGAATCTGATTGATCGAGTAAATAAGCACCAAATATATATTTCATTAAATGGGAACAAGAACAAGTACAAAGCATCAGGTTGTTAGTGGATGCCGATCAGTCGAATGGAATATATATTCCGCAAAATTTTTGAAAAATATTACATTCTCCAAATAAATACGGTATATACCCCCAGAAAATAGATACCATCACACAAGGATATAGTAATTGTTTGATAATGATATAGATCGATATAGTATATCTTCGTATAACACTCTAAGTTGCACAAAAAAATGTTAATAACTTAATAGTTTTAGGTTCGATTTTTATGTGTTTTTACCATAAAAACAATAAATTCTCCAGTATATTGTTGAAAATTTTAACTACTTAAACCAACGGGTTGATAATCGCCATTGGGGTAATGTGGGCCAACAGCCCAATATCATACGTCCTATTTGACATAGGGAATTGATGGGCCTTAGTTTATTGGGCTATCAGCTGGCTAATTATTGGGCCATATATATGTTTTGGGGCCAATTTTAGCTATCATTTCTAGTTATTGAGTACAGTTGCATCAAACGCATTGAGTTGCACCAATTGATTTTAGTAGTTTTTTCGGTTCTCGGCTGGAGCTTTGTCGTGGCTATGTCCAGCTCGACTCGTGTTGCATACTTGGGTTTGACGGGTGAGTCTTCTATAGAGAATTTTTTACTCCAACGAAGTTAAACCTCAGATCTCGTGGATATCGTGCAAAACGCTTTCCAACTGAGCCAACTCCCTTTGATTGATTTTAGGTTCTCCTGCCCAACTATGACCGATTTGAATTGTCACAACTCACAAAAAACACAGTCTTCTTTATCATAGTGCAAGATAATATTTTTGGCGATAATGTAAACTGACCCATACTTGTACGTGTACCCTTTTACCTACGTAGAAGATAATGTATGGCGTTTGCCACAACTTCCATCGGTATAAACTTTGGTGGACTTTCATCAAATCAAATCCCCAACAATTAAATGCGTTACATCGCCCCATCAAGAAAGCTTTAATACACCAAATCCCCCCAACCGTCCTCTCCCCCACAAACACAAACCCCATGAGGTAAGTAACCTAACAACTTTTCTAATTAAATTCCCTTCCAATAGTAATATCGATTTTTTTATTGTGTGCCCTTAGGGCACACATCAAGAAAGCAACTAATAATGGAAATACTTGGTAAATTTTAAATTTTTTGTTTTAAAAATTCTCTTGTGACGGGTTTATTCTTTTCCTTTTAGGGTTTTAGTTTCTGTTTTTGGTATGCTTATTGTGTGCTCTAAGGGCACACAATAGAAAAACCATAATAATATATAAATCATTTCACCCAAAAAAAAATACTCCCTCTGTCCCGGTCTGGTTTATATATTACTTCCACCCTTTTACCCACATTATTCCACTCTCTCACATATTTTATCTCTTTTCACTCCAATCAATCACATCTTTTACCTACACTATTCAACTCTCTTACCTACTTTATACCAACTTTCTCAATTACCCATACTATTTTATACCGTTCTTAAAACCCGGCGAATTGTCCTTTTGGACAAACAAAAGGGGAGCGAGGAAGTAATATATAAACCAGACCAACCCCCCACAATTCCCAAACCCACAAACGCGGAACCCCACAGAAAGAACCACTCCTCAAAATCAAAACCCCCAAATCCCAAATCCGGACCAGAGGCGAGAGAATGTCGGCGCAAAAGATCGAGAGCCACCGGGAAAACGCGGAGGTCTACACCGGCGCCGACATCTGCAAGCAGAAGTCGAAAGAGCTTCTGGCGGAGCTGAGCCTGCCGACGGGGCTGCTCCCGCTGAGCGACATGGTGGAGGTCGGCTACAACAGATCCACCGGATTCGTGTGGCTCCGGCAGAAGAAGTCCACCAAGCACCGCTTTCCGAAGATCGGCAAGGACGTCTCCTACGACTCCGAGATCACCGCCGTCGTCGAGAACCGGAGGATGAAGAGCCTCACCGGCGTCAAGTCCAAGGAGCTTCTTCTTTGGATCACGCTCAACCAGATCTACATCGACGATCCTAACTCCGGTAAGATCACCTTCGGTACGCCGACCGGACTTTCTAGGTCTTTTCCCGTGGCCGCCTTTGAGGATGAGGAGATTGCTAAGTGATGGATTTCCGATTCCGATTGTGGTGGTGTATGATTTGGCATTTCAGTTTCTTGTAATTTCTAATCAGATCTCTGTTCGTGATGTGCTCTGGTCTGTTGGAACAATGAAAGGAGACTAAGAATAATATATTGTGTTTTGGAAGAACAGTCTCGAATTTGTTAGAACTAGCCGATCACTCGATCAGCAATCGTACGCAATAACGTGCCAACATGACCTTGAATTGATCCTGTCAATGCCTGTCAATGGGATGGCTGGCTTCCTCTGTAATGCAAACCGGTAGCTGTAATGGGCCTGATTAATGGGTTATATGGGCTGGAGTTTATTGGACTTGAGGCCCAATATGGCTTTATTGATTATTACCAGTAACGTGTTTATGTAGATCAACGTATAAAAGCTGGAAAGATTGACTAGTGATATCATAAACCCATGTGAGCAAAATTAGTTTGATGTTTAAGGATTTGTTTTTGATTAAAAAAAATTAAGATTTGCGCCTGGGGATAATGATTTGTGATATGGCTTGCAATAATAGAGTGAGCTAATTAATCAGCAACCTGGGGATTATTAGAATGAGTATGGAACTCAAACTATGAGCATTTTGAAACCATCAAACCGACATTGACAAACTTGTGACATACGTTAGAATGAAAATGTTGAAGTGATAGCCTTTAATCATGGAAGGGCAATCGTAAACTTACGAAGTTGTTCAACAAGCAAAAAATGAGGAACTAACTACTACAATATTGTACTATATACGTTGTACAAATGTTGAATTAAACGCGACTTTTCAATCGATCACCAAAAGAAGGTTTCCACTTTTCGTGTCCTTGAAATTCTGCTTTCTTTCGTCACACACGCACCTAAAGAGAGGTGGGCCGATCATTTCCCTATTTCTAGCATGTAATAATTGAAGTAGGCAAAATAGCAAAATCTCTTTGTGCAATTCATACCGACAAGTCTCAAATTATACACCAACGTGGCCACACACTACGTACAAACTTATCGTATGACGACATTTATATGGAAAATTAAATCAAGTTCGGGGCTACCTACAAAATGATAGTGGGAGTTTGTTAGATTGGGTCTAAGCATAAATAGTGGTTGATCAAATAAATTGGTCTTCACATTATAATATTGCATTGCTTTATTGTTAGTTTATTAAATAAATTAAAAAGTTTTTAAAAAGTAATGTAATTGAACACTTGTCAAACTCCCATGCAAAGACAAAAAACAATTTTGGTCACCATGAATCCATGATGACCAAAGTGGTGACCAAAACCTTCTCTTTTATGCTCTTTCACAATAAAATATATATTATTTCTCCTATGACCAAAGTTTTGGTCTACCAATGTGCATATAAGTTACTAACTAAAGTCTTTAAAATATTTTGCAAAAAAAAGTTCCACGTATGGAAAAATTAAAGCCAAGTAATTAACAAGGTTAAATCACTAACTTCCTTTGAAGGATTTTACATTAATTACTGGACTTATTTTACTAATACTTACAAACAACACAAGGCAAACGTACAAAGGTACGTACGTTACATTCCATTAACTTGTTTTTTTTTGTACTTGATTGATGCAATGAGCTAATTAAGACAAGCTGGTTGCAAGAGAGTATGAGGCCATCAAACAACCGAACCATGTTCGCGTGTTAAAGGCCTACCGTACCCATCGAGTCAAGGCCGCATCGCGTGCCCATGAGGGCCCTCATGGCCGGGGCTTGCATCGTGTCAACGTTCTAGCTAGATGGATGTGTGCCTATAACGGGAACTCATCAATCAACCTACATGCTTAACTTGGAGGAGCGCACCTGATTCGACCAATCTGGTTGGCGTTTGGATCAAAGTGATCGATGCGTCAAACACCCGTCTGAGGCTAAGTCAACTGCCAAACCACTTACCCGCCACACCACCAAGTCACCGGCTGATGAGCCCGACATGTCGTCCATGGACAATGTACCAACACCATGCTTTAGTTTGACAAGTTTGATAGTTTCACATGCTTTAACTTGAGAGGAGTGTGAAAGATATTATATCTGTTGGAACAGTGATAGGAATATCACTGGAACAACGTTTTGTCTTTGGAGATTATGTTATGACAAAATGATGCAAACATCATAAGGAATAACATCATCTTTAGTTTTGATGATTGACAAACTCTCTTGAGCTAAATCGTTTAAAAAGTATTTCAGGAACAGTGTTGGGAAGGATACCCATTCGTGGAAGGATACCCATTCTAGGAACAGTACGGAGCTAATGCGTGACAGCTAAGAGGAAAGCGCGTGACAGCTGCAAAAAACAGAATGACGTAAGCTGACTGACGTTCCTATCCATGACGTCACTTTCCCGTTCCATGTCAGCAATCCGGAAATGATTTCTCCCAAAGCGCCAAAATGAATTTGAAAAAAGGACACGTGGCAGCAATCTAATGGTGTGATTAAAGTGACTGCCATTTCCCCTAAAAGGAGGGCTACTTTGGTAAAAAGGAAAAAGAGATTTCTCTTGAGATCTATAAATAGAGGACAGCTTGCTACTGTTCATTTTTACCACCTTCAAACACACAAAAACTCTCAAAACTCGGAAGAAGAAAAGGAAGAAGAAGGTGATCGGCGACCAAGGAAGTTCGGCGATCGGAGACCGGTGACCGGAACTGTTGAGAAGCGAGTTCTTGACAGTGGAAGGAAAGAAGACGAGTCCAGCTAGGGATCGTCTGGAGAGGTTTGTCTTTGCTGAGTATTATTGAGTAGAGTTGGTACTTGTTCTAGGGAAGAGAGGCAAGACAATAGTTCTAGGATTGAGTGAATCGCTAGGAACTGATTATGCTTGGCTGTATCTTGACGAACTGTACAACTGCTATCAATAATATGAGTGAAAGGCATTCAAAATCCTCCATGGGAGGTAGAGGTTTACTCGATCGGATTAGTTGATCCGGTAGAGGTTCCTCTATAAGTAAACGTGTCCTTAACTGTTCCATGCTTATTTTGAAGTTTACTGTCCCTGTTTAGCTGCCTGCATACTTTACTATTACGCTGCCCAAGGAACTGTTCCATAACTGTTCCTTGTAAGTTCTAACGTTTGTTGATCCTAAGAATATCTAAGTTTCATCTCTATGTAAATAAGAATTTATATGTCCTTCAAAAGAAAAGAAAAGTATTTATAATCATCATAACTTTTATCCCTTTGTAGATAGCTATTGATTATATTTTCTTAGTTAAATTTACATGTTCCAAGTTAATATAGCACCTGTATTAATTGTAATTCCCTCCATAAGAATATACGAGAAAATTCTTCAAAATATTTTCTTCTTCAAAAGGATCTTGATATATCATCAATAGTACCTTCTTCAAAGGATCTTGATGTTTCGTTGATCGAGCTATATATAGTACTTGTTTAATCATGTAGAGTTTGTACATTTAATTAGTTGTACACCGGTACTTGTTATTCAAATTTATGGGCACCAATGACCACATGCATGTACTAATGTTGACTCTAATATTTAGCGAAGCATGTTAGAAATCCACATATCTCGCCCTTAATTAAAGGATCGAGAAAATGTACATCAAAATATCAAGTACCATGCATAGATAATTGTAGCGAGCAAGGCTACTACGTACCTACATAGCATTAGCAAATACAGATCTTAAATTAAGTGTAATATAACGTCTTAGGGTTCAATTCATGTATACTAGCTATAGTCGATCACTCAAGTTCGACATAAGAGAAAAGAGATGGAATTGGACGGTCTACGTGCCTTCGGTCCCATGCAATGCAGTGTACGCTACGTTATCAACTTTGCTTTATGAAACAAATGCCCTACAAAACCAATGCAACTCCACGTGCATGCTTCCATCTTTCTCTCATTCCTTCCTTTAATTAACCCGCGTTGATTTTTCAACGGACATCTATAGTCTGTATATTATATGGTTGACCTTCTCTAGTTAAATACGTAAGAAAGATATATTCTTTGACCTATACATGCATTTTTATGACCATACTTCTTATTTTATGTATGATATCTGACAGTTAATACCATTTGGTATATATACTATTATCTAGATTGATTGATTTATTGATACTATATCATATCATATCTAAATTAAATGAATAATCAAGCTTCCGTGGGCAAATATAATAGAATATAGTAAAGTATAAGTAGTAAGAGCAGAGGTGAATGTAAGAAAGACAAGAAGAGCAGACATCTCCGTAACATCTCTCAATGCAGGCACCTACCATGCACACTCATGAATTTTTTAGCGCTATAGTATCTTCTTATGCCTGCCAAATCACCATTGGAAACTCATAGTCAAAGCCGGTGGAGTTAATGGGAAATTTTTAATTAATTTTAAGTGGGTTTGGCAAACATTATATTGTCTACTCCAGGTTATCATATAGCTTGTTAAGTTTGCTTAAAATGGTAATTAATATAAACGAATTAAGCTGCTTAAGTTCTTAACTGAGATCCTATACGTACACTACGTACGTAGCGCATCCTAGCTGAAGATCATATCGATCAGCTAGTGGTTTTGACCTCTATATAGTACTAGACTGTTGAAGTCTGATGTAAATTATATTGTTGGTATATTGACTGAGTATACAATTGATCCAGCTGATTGATATTTGCATTGTTAATCAATAGCAGATGCCCAGCAATATTTTCTTCGATCATACTAGTCTCAAGATCAAAGAGAAAGACAGATGGGCTACAAAACTGCATATAACACTGTATCAAAACTATTCACAAAGTATATAAGAGTACACTTGGAAAACAGTTAAAAGGGGCGAAAAGGAGAGAAGAAGATGCACATGCGCACATGCACAATCCAGCTCTTCGATCAACGAAGTACTAGAGCTACTACTACATTACAAAAAGAATGTGGCAAGATCGATCGAAGATACATGGATCAATAAACGTACACAATTACAATTACAATCACAGACCTGGGTTCATAGCTAACAGACGAGAGCTAGCTACACGCACGGATTAGGGCTCAAGATCGATCACTTTAATTTCTAGGGTTTGAGCGTCTTGGTGACATACCGGCATTCAAAGTGATCAGCATAACCACCATTACTGTTGGGGTAAAGATTGTGGCAAGGCGAGGACCCAGAAGGGGGCACAAACCCCTTGGGCAGCATCACGTAGAACGGCCGACGTGTAGCCCGCCTGTTCCGCCACGTGTCCGGTCTCCCGCCGTTGATCCGCTGCCGGTGGGGGTGAAATCGACGGTCGTAGCGGTCCACCAGAACGTACGGCTTGGCGTTCTTGATGTACAGAACCTGGTACCTGGTGGTTCCGCCGGAGTTTGCGCCGTCTTTGGTCGCCGGCGACGGCTTTGACGACGTCGTTAGTGATGCAGAGCAGAGGAGGAGCAGGACGGAGATTATGAATGTGAGGATTCGCATTTCGATCGGTGGCCGGAGCTTCGATCGATCTGTTAGCTAGGGTTTCTTGCAAGTTGCAAGATTTGGTTGTTACGCGAATGGAGGAAGGAATGAATTCGGAAGATGTTGCAGTAATTGGGGGAAAATGGCAGAGCAAGGGAAATGGGTCAAATTATAAAAGGGGGGAAATTGAAGAGGGCAAACTCCCTAAATTTAGGGCTTGGGGGGATACATTATCGAATTCTTTTGATCGATATTGTAAATTGGGTGAAAGTCGGTTTGGTAGGTACTCCCGCCAATTATATTTTACTACGGAGTATGTTTTTAATTGATTGAAATATATAATACGAATCATACGATTTCCTTCCGGATTTATGGAACTAACTACAGTTATAAACTCCATGTATTGTTGGGCCCAACAAAGAAGAAGCCCATGTATTCCTTAGAGGCCCATATTCCGTTTCTTTTACCGGGTCGTTTGACCAACCAGAGCATTTCTGTCTAGTCGGCCCACCTTTTAGTTTTTCCTCCCGAGAAGTATAATTATAAACTCCATGAATGTAAATGGGTAATTACTAATTACCTAAGTTTTCACTTCTGTTTTAGGTAAATCCGTAAATGCTGACAAGTTTCCAGTGGTGAGCAAAGCGGGTAAACTCCATGAATGTAAATGGGTCAAGTAGTCAATCCGATCGTTGGTATGTACCGCGCTTGTTGATGAATTATGTCAGTGGTGGGCAAAGCGGGTAGCGTCATATGTCACCCTCTTGTTAATTAGGTCAGGTGAATCGGTTATTTACTGGCTCGGGCTCAATATATCTTCTCACAAATGTTTACTAAAAACGGGCTGAACCCGAATCCGGCCCTATATGTAGAATCCGGCCCGTAATTTTTTCCAAAAAAAAGTTTTCAGGAAAGCTGTTTCTTATATGTTACACGGAAACGTGAACGGATTTATGAAACAAAACCGAAACAGGAAAATACATGAATTTTATGTTTTTAGTGTTAAAACGAGTTTCGGGGTTTGAGTTTCTAAGTTTCTGTTGAGACTAATCTTATCCCACATCGGGATTTAGAACCTAAACCACCCACCATATAAGTACATGGGCTACTCCCCAGTCTCCCCCTATTGCCAATTGGTTTTAGGGTGGAAACTCATGTGCTTATGTGTCGGGCTTATCGCGCATATGCGCACGAACCGACGTGTGAACCCCCCACGTCATGTATGGCCCACCGAGATTTAACAGTTTCCGTGTTTCCGTCGGAAACGAAAAACGCCACCCGGGTGAAGTTTCCGGGTAACATTGTTCTTAACCATACAGTGTTAAGGAAAACAAGGTATATAATTGAGTTGAGTGGAACCCGTAGGTAGGGTATAGAAACGCGTTTATTGATTAAAATGTGCAGACAGGATTTGAGCAAGGGCCAAACATGCTGGCTCAATCTTAACGAAAACTACGTGTGGTGTTATCTGCATTCAACACGTACGTACGTTAATCACCTGATCAAGCTCTTATTATTATGCTTTAATCACGACGTTAATCAATTAAAGTGTTATTGATGGAGAAGCGAGACAGAAATGTACGCCCTCCCACCACGTTGGATGTCCCTTCCGTGATTCGCTTAATTTGTGCTCCATCCATCCACCATTTTCTTTTTTGGTAAAAAATCTAATCGATCATCAATGTCTTTACAAATGAAAGTTGCCACATAAAAAAGTTAAGTTAGGCCTGAGTTGCTTAATATATCACGCTATGATTTTGGTTAGAATTTCCGCACTGTTCAAGCATATCTGCCTTATGTACGATTGTACAAGCTTTTTTTTTTTTTGATCGAAACGATTGTACAAGCTTTTGGACTTGTGCACCAAGTATATATGGACAAATGCAAATCCCAAGCTATTGACCGTTTGACATCAAGATCGATATATGTATATGAATGTACGTATTCGAAACTATTTATATGAACGTCCATCTAAAGCTATGGAGCTTATAAATTAACAAGGAATATCCAATTACACACTAACATGCATATGCTTTCCAATATGCATGGAGCAGAAAAATAGCAATTTAGCTCGATCACAATCTTGATTTGTGAAACATCACCAGCAAAACACTCCATCGATCATATATTTTTCAGGACACATACACGTGCCCACTCAGTTATTTCGTGGACTAGAAATATTCTAAACAGTTTAACGTTTCTATGTTTTAAATTAATTAAAATTTTAAAAAATTAAAATTTTTTTTCAACAAAAAAAAATTAAAATCCTTTTTTTTTTCTTTTAAAATAAATAAATAAGTTCCTTGTCAAAGTGGACCTAAGTTCTTAAGAACTTCTCAACTACAACACACGTACAATCACGAGAAAATTATAGCATATCATATCATCATAATTAAATGACAATATGATCGAGCCTCACTCTTTTGGCAAAATATAGGAATTAGAGAGCACGTAGCCACATGTTGTGTTCATGTAGAAACCAAAAAAAAAAAAATTGTATGAAACCTACAAAATGTGATGTGGGATGAATTAAGAGAGCGATCGATCATCATCACGTTCATGTGAGCAGCGCAAGATCATGTGAAATGAATCAGCATTTCCCGGCCAGCTTATGGCCGAGGGCCCCATCCATTCACGAGCGATTTGTACACACCATGCATGAGTGCACGATGCATCCATCTATCAACCGTACGTGTTTTTGTCACCAACATAAGGGAGAATATTCACAAACTTTCATGCTTACATTGATAATCACCATTGTCTTTCTCCACTCCTCTACGCGTTAGAACCACTCGAACAATGTATATATGTCATGGTACGAGTATAACATCGATCTCAATCTTTTTATAGCTAACTCAAACAGTAAGATGGCTATATCTCAAATTACATATAACGAAATCAATCAAATAGTTTATGAACTTAAACCCAACGTACGTACCTTGATGTCATGTGAATTACTATAGCCCGATAAATCGGGAATGTGCACGACCGCTAGCTACAACTAGACTTATTTATATGTAAATATGGGTTTATATGTACTGAATGTACATGACCTTAAATTAGAATACGTATATATATAGGTTTATATGAGCATGCATGTTCAAAAGAATAATATAAATTTTATTTTTATTTTCATTTAAGTAATATATTACTTTTTAAGAGAACCATCAAATTGGTATTTTTCACATAGATATTTTAGCTAGTGGAGTTGGCTAGACCTTTAAATTGGTATTTGATTCTCTCTAATATTTTGATATTATTATTTTCTTAATTATCTTATAACTTTAGCGACGCCTGTAAAAACACAAAAAAGCAAAAAAATAAAAAGAAGAAAAATGAGATTCCTAAAATGTTTGCAACAAACAAATTGAAAGCTGAAATCTCACTAGCTAGGTCAAAAAAGAAAAGATACCAAAATGATTTGAAAACCATTTTGTGCTCATTTGAACCATGTAACATGCATTCCCTTCGCCTATCAATCATGAAAAGTGAAAACCCATCAAGCCTTTCTATAGAATCTGCTCCCATATTTTGACAATTGCTGTGGAATTTCACATGTATTGTTTGTGTCCCAATTTTAATTTATATGCTCTGTACTCTGTATAAACCAATTGGGCCAGAACAAAATTTGAACTCATTAAAAAAAAAAAACTCTCCTTTATCAGGTTCATGCGCAAAATCCACCGAGTCAATTGATTTGAGCTTATTTGACAAAATTCATTAATTTATTTGTTTTCTTATGTGATAGTTCAAATCTAAACCTTAAATTAAATGTCACCAATTTGACACTCCTGCGCAATGTCCTTAGTCTAAAAAAATCTAAGCATCGGATAACCACAAAGGATATCAGATTAGATGCATTTATCTGCTCAATGATTAACGGGTATTGAATGATTAGCGTGTTTAAGCAAGTGATCCGCCAGTTAATCAAAATTCAACTTGTGTTTCAGATTTCTCATCCTATGATTTATTGATCAATTTATTGGAAGTAGCTAGACAACTTGGAGCATTCAATGAATCGAAATCCTCAAGAGTCAACTTGCAAATCCGCAACAAACAAGTCTCAAAGGGTCAAGTGTATCTCTCTTGAAAGGAGTGATATACATACATACATGATGGGAATCATCATCCTAACTAAATGCCTGCAACCTGTTCGCCGAAATGCCTGCAACCTGTTCGCCGAAATGCCTACAACAAAAAACTCCATTTGCCCATACTGCCAGAACCAAAACCAACGGCTAACTCTTGCAAAAGCCGTTTCGTACGATATCCTGTATAAGTATATCGGATCGGATCGGATAAACCCGTCTTTAAACATACTATTGCAAGATTAGTTCATCAGTCAAATTGCAAACTGATTCTTTACTTACCACACTCGTTCAAGCAAATCAAAGATAATTAACTCACCACACGTGTTTAGCCAAATCAAGGATAAGAATTACGTACACTACTCTTTACCTTTTGTCCAACCGCGTTTTCTTCTCATTGATCAAAATCTGACTTCATCATTACAGAAACTACCCAAACCGGTAAATAACCCAACCCCAAAGTTTAACCCGTGTGATTTGACAGACCCTTTTAATAAATAAGTCATCTCTCAACTGTAGTAAACACGAGATTCATACACACCCAACACACAAATGACAACAAAACAGAGGATCAACCACAAAATCAAAAGCAGAACAGGACCAAGATTCCTCTTAATCTCATTATTATTCATGTTCTATATATAGAACCTTCATTGTAAAACCATACGTGTGTACCGATCAAAGGCTTAACAAGAAAAAGGGCAAAAAAAAAATGACAGTTTCTTGCACAAAAATGAGCTTCTTCAAACGCTTCTGCACAGATGGGTTCCATGTTGAGAACAACAACACCAACTATGGAAACTTTTTCTCCAGTGAAATTCTGCCTTCCTTGGGCGCCAAAATCAACCAATCCACCAAGCTAAGGAAACACATCATTTCCCCTTATAGCCCTCGCTACAGGTGATCATCAAAAGCTGAGTTTGGATCATTTACTTTTCAACTTTTTTTTTGTTAGAGTTGTCATCTCATTTTGGTTTGAATTTTCAGGACTTGGGAAATGCTTCTTGTTATCCTGGTGGTCTACTCGGCTTGGATTTGCCCGTTCGAGTTCGCGTTCTTGCCGGACAAACAAAGCGGCGCGCTATTCATCATTGATCATATTTTGAATGGGTTCTTTGCAGTTGATATCATCCTCACCTTCTTTGTAGCCTATGTTGATAACCATACTTATCTTCTTGTGGACCAGCCCAGGAAAATTGCAATCAGGTCAGCTCAAAGTCAAACCAAGACCCTCTCTATTTTATTATTTGATGTTTTTTTTTTATCATTTCAAGAATGATGAGTTCAGTATATATATGGATTCATGAGCCAGGTACTTGTCAACATGGTTCATTTTCGACGTAGCCTCCACCGCGCCACTTCAATCTCTAAGCCTTCTGTTCACATCGCACAAAGGCGGATTCGGGTTCAAAGCGCTCAATATGCTAAGACTCTGGCGTCTTAGAAGAGTCAGCTCTTTGTTTGCAAGGTAATGACATCCAGGAAATGTTAACTTAATACCCTCATTAACTAAACTAGTTCCTTGTTAGTTATAAGTTTTTTTCTATTATATCCTAGGCTTGAGAAGGATATTCGGTTTAATTACTTTTGGACACGGTGTACAAAGCTCGTATCCGTAACTCTGTTCGCTGTGCATTGCGCGGGATGCTTCAACTATTTGATAGCTGAGAGGTATCCTAATCCTACAAAGACATGGATAGGAGCAGTAAATCCAGATTTTAAGCAGCAAAGTGTATGGACAAACTACATAACTTCGATTTATTGGTCTATTGTGACACTAACTACCACTGGTTATGGAGATCTTCATGCTGAGAATACAAGGGAGATGTTGTTTGGTATCTTTTACATGCTATTCAACTTGGGACTCACCTCGTATTTGATCGGAAACATGACAAACCTTGTGGTTCATTGGACTGGAAGGACAAGGAACTTTGTAAGCTACCTTAATTCCAATCTTGCACTTTTTTGCTATAAGAAAGAATTGTATTCTATGATTGGTAGTGGACTTTTAAAAAGTAGTTCTGTTATACATAGAATACGAACTTCAGAATGAAAACAGAATATTTCAGCTTAGCTTTCAGAAGTGGTAGTGGATTCCAATCAAGGCATACAATTGTTGACAGAATCAGAACAACCCTCTTTCTGAAACTAAAGATATTATCATAATCTCTGTTATGGTACCACTTTGTGTGATGGGAAATGTTCTTTTAAAAGGGAATCAGTTGCCTTGTTTCATACAAATTGTTATACCAACTTCTAGTATTCTAATCATGACCCTTTACCATGAAAAAAATTCCAAACTGATGGTGTAGAGGGATACGGTGGAGGCGTGTACCGAGTTTTCTGCAAGAAACCAGCTGCCTTCTTCAATACAAGATCAGATGCTATCACATGTATGCCTGAGGTTCAAAACTGAAGGACTCAAACAGCAAGAGACACTAAACAGTCTGCCGAAGGCTATTCGTTCGAGTATTGCACGCCATTTGTTCTTCCAAGTTGTTCAGAAAGTCCCTCTCTTCACTGGAGTTTCTCATGAGTTCCTCTTCCATATGGTAACATTTGCAGCTTTTGTTCTACCATCTTATTTTAGTAAGACTCTCTTAGATTTAACCTTTCATTATATTATACAGTCTAGTGTACAATAAGCACATCTATTGTAAACCTGTGTGAAGGTTTCAGAAATGGAAGCAGAGTATTTCCCACCAAGGGAAGATGTGGTTTTGCAGAATGAATCACCAACAGATCTTTATATACTCATCTCCGGATCAGTAGTAAGTCTTACACATACATATATATGTTAAGAATTCATATAAAGTCTTGAAATCAAGATCCTTGGACTTTTTCTAAGTGGTTTAGTTGTTGCCTTATTGTGTAGGACTTGACGACACACGTGAATGGCCATGAAAAGGTACACATGATTGTAAAATAGATTGACACACCTGAAAAGTAGGCAAAAATGAAGACAATCTTCATTGAAATTACGCACTACAGGTGGTTCGAAGAGCGTTTGCAGGAGAGTCATTTGGAGATATTGGAGTCCTTTGCAACCGGCCACAGCCATTCACCGTTCGTACAACTGAGCTTTCTCAGATATTGAGGCTGAGCAAAACTCCACTACTGAATATACTTGAAGCGTACAAAGACGACGCGAATACCATAATGAACAACTTATTTCAGGCAGGATTCATACTAGTGCTGTCTTTGTGAACTTTGGTTTAGATCAGATGCTAATTTGAGGTTGAATGTGAGTGCAGAAGCTACAAGTAGTTGATAGCTTGATGTTATTGGATAATGGGGTGCATCAGACTGAAGAAGATGTCAGCATGGTCAAGATTCAGCTGAAAGAAGAAGATGAACACAATGCAGATTCACTAGTAAAAGACGAAAATGAGCCATGGAAGCAAGCAAATCTTGAAACTAGTTACAAGGGAACTCTAAATACAAGAAAGAGAGTCACAATTCATATGCAGTATCAAACAGAAGGTTTGCAGAGGCAGATTACCAAATTGATCACACTACCAGATACCTTGGATGAGTTACTTCAAATAGCAGGCAAGCTCTTTTGAACAGATACAAAATCAAGTTCTTTATGGATTTTTATCAGTTCTAACCATCAAGCATTGTTCAAATGCAGGAAAAAAGTGTGGAGGGTGCAACTTCACACGGGTCATGAACAAAGAGAATGCGGAAATAGATGAAATAGATGTCATAAGAGATGAAGATCATCTCATTATTCAGTGAAAAACATGGTCTTCTAACATCTTACTGAAGTTGTGAAATCTATATATTATGTATATATCTACTGCAGAGGAGTTTGAAATAGCTTGTAAGTTTAGGCCTGGTACACAACTCCTTGTACAATAATAGAGTGAACAAGAACAAAAATAATTTTGTAGAACAATCATTAGTAATTGCACTAAAGAGGGAAGCCTCATATAGTGACATAATGTACTCTGTAATCACCAGAAAAGGCAAGAAAAAGCTGGTCATTTGTGAAACCTAATAAATTTCCATTGTTTCTTTTTGTTTGATCTAGAAGCCAGTAATACCTTCTTCAACTTGACCTTAAAAATTACCAAAAACCAAACTGAAAACGTACCTAACCCAATAGTTTTTGCATTTGGGTAATAGTTGCATATGTTATAGTGCACCGTGCATACCAAGTCTCATTTTCTATTTTTATCAAAAATCAAGAAGCATTCTTTACCTAAACTGGGAATCACAGCACGAAGAAGAAAAAATCTACGAATTTCTAAGATATTTGCAATTACGAGACCTGAATTACGGTTCATTAATTATAATTAAGTGACAATTGGACCCTGGTTCTGTAAAGTATTCATTTAAAGCTGGCTTGACCATGTCATATGATTTGTATGGAAGGGTCCCTTTATTTGATGAGATAGATAGATTAAACTTGAATATCTACGTTTGACCATTTCCGAACTTCAAAACAAAATCCTCTCACGGCATTAATTTCTTAATCACGATATTTATAAATGTTGACTAATACCTGAATAGTTGTTGGAAGAGTAGGATGGGCTTTGATGTCTTGTTCCATGTGATATAAATGTAAGAAAGAAAACATCCCAATCTCAATCTTCCATTGTTGAACACAAATAGAAGAAAATCCCAGATGATCCTTGTTGCTAAATCCTAGTTCTTGTTCAAGTCAAAGGCATTATTTGGAATCTTGAAGATGCGGAATCGAAGAGCAATCTGTTGGTGCCCGATTGGAAATATGGCGGCCTTGTTATGTCTGTTGATGGTTTGTACAAAGCTTCCATTCATGAGGGCTGCTACTGAATCTGGAGACGGTAACTTTTCCTTAATCTGTCTTTCTTATGCTCTGTCACCTTGTAAGATAAAAAAAGTAACTGGGGTTTTGACCTCTGCAATGAGATGTTTTCATGGAGAAGTAAATAACTGTATTTTTTTTTGGTGATGAGAAGTAAATAACTGTATGAATGTGTTAGGTCGTTAAGTTTTGACAGCTGTGCAAATCCGTTAAGCTGATGATCTTGCTACCTGTACAGTTCCGTTAGTTCTAACAAATTGGTTTCAGCTATACTGAAATTGGAGTTAAATTTTGAAACACAGCAAACGGATTGCTTGTATTGAAGAACCTATGGCAAAACACGCCCCCAAACTGGGTCAAAAACGACCCTTGTGGTCGGAAATGGGACGGCATCTCTTGCAACAACGAGTCACGAGTAACCGCCATGTAAGTTGCTTTCTTTATGCAACTAATGATTGATATTGTTACTAGAAATCTTCGAATTTAATCACGATTTCGGTCATATTTCAGCGTACTATCAGGCCTTGATCTGCAAGGTTTTATGCCCACGGACATGCCATTGCTCCCTGAACTGGAAACCCTGTATGTACTGAATAGTTTTTTCACTGCTAATATAAGCCTGTGAAGACTTGGCTGATTTACAGTGAGTTTGTGTTTCCAACCTTTGTAGTGACATTTCCAATAACCCATCTCTGGGTGGAAGCCTTCCTGAAAACATTGGGATTCTGGCAAATCTAAAGAGCCTGTAAGAAAAATATGTTTTGAACAACTTTCATCATTACATGTTATGAAATTAAGATTTCACCTGAGTTTTTTGGTGTTTTCTTCCCTTCAGTGTGCTAGTAGGTTGTAACTTCTCTGGTCCCATTCCGGAATCCATAGGATCTCTTTCAAACTTGAAAAACTTGTAAGTTTTCGATTGATATCATCATTTGCCTGTATCAGTCATGTTCTTATCTGTATATTTGTTGTGTAGATTTCTGAACAGCAATCGCTTCAATGGAAGTATACCGCGTTCGCTAGGCAAGCTCTCGAACTTGGTTTGGCTTGATGTAACCGACAACCAGTTGACTGGTGAGATACCGGTTTCAAACGACACAACACCTGGTCTGGACAAGCTCGCCAAGGCAAAGCATTTGTATGGCTTCTGAACCCATGTTGTCATGTTTCCTTTTTCGTCGTCTTCAGTGATTAACTATTGGTACTTTCTCTGTAACAGCCATCTAGGGAGGAATCAGCTATCTGGTATTGTCCCATCTCAGCTTTTCAGCTCAAGTCTGTCAAGCCTAATCCATGTGTAAGTACTTAAATACAACAAACTTCTTGAGTTTGCTATCACTTCTTCTCTTGTAATACATATTTTTATTGACTAACGCAACCGATCATGTGCAGAGTTTTTGACCATAATCGCCTTAGCGGTGCGATCCCTGAGACACTGGGCCAAGTGGGAAACTTGACCGTCATGTAAGCCTTGCTTTATGATGTATTTTGAGTCCTTTACCATTGCAATTTATGCTAAAGAATGCACTAATCCTGCTTCCTGCAGACGTATGGATTACAACCAATTCAATAGTTCTGTCCCACAGAGCTTGAGCAATCTAACAAAATTGACTGAGCTGTAAGTTTATACGAACCAAAGACTTATCCATTGCATGATGATGCATTCTTCTATACACAGGTTTTAAACATCTGAACTTTTCAGGTACTTGGACAACAACTTATTGTCAGGGTCATTGCCTGATCTTACTAGCCTGACTTCACTACAGTACATGTAATCTACCCAAACACTTCTTCCATTGTAGAGTTACCTTGGAAGATTTACTTTGGATTCATCCCATCTTTGGCTGTTGTTTGAAATCTGCAGAGACCTAAGCAACAACACCTTCAATGCATCAGATGTTCCATCTTGGTTCACCAGCTTCCAAAACCTGACTACTTTGTAAGCCTATCTTTTTCTGCATTTACCAATCCAGATTAGTATTAGCCCACTTTTGGTATTCATTGTTTTGTCTTTCATACATCTGCAGAAACATGGTAAACACAGGCTTGCAAGGCTCCGTACCTGCAGACCTATTCAGCCTTCCAAAATTGCAATCAGTGTATGTGATTGGAAATTCACTTCAACTTGAAAGAACCAATGTATTACTCTGAATTCTGAATTTGATCAGTTTTTTTTTTTTTATGACAGACTACTAAGCAACAATAAGCTCAATGGCACCCTGAACATCAGCACCAGCCATAGTGAGAATTTGATACTAGTTGACCTCAGGAATAATTCCATTGACCAAGTGAACAGATCAACATACAATGGATCCTTACTGTAAATATCATCTTTCCTTTCTTGATTTCCATTATAATTCACCATCTCTTAATGTTACTCAACTTGGGTAATTTAATTTTATCCCCCCCTGCAGTCTTGATGGGAATCTCGTTTGCGAAAACGAGAGCTGCACGACGGTAGAGAAGGACTTTCAGCTATTCCAACCCATAAGCAACTGTTCGTCTTCGTCTTGCTCGTCAAACAAACTCCATAGACCGAGCGACTGCAAATGTGTGCGTCCATACATTGGACACATTATATTCAGGTCCTACACATTCTCTGATCTGAACAAGACCACCTACTTTGATGCCTTGCAAAACACGCTAATGCAACATGCTGAAGACGCCGGTCTACCAGTAGATTCATTTTCTCTAGTTCTTGCCATCATGGATTCATATAGTTACCTCAACTTGACCGTTGCATTCTTCCCTCCTGTTAAAAAGAACTTCAATATGACCGGAATCGCCAACATTGGGCATGATCTCAATGACCATAAGTACACTGCGCCTGCTGATTACTTTGGGCCCTTCTACTTCATTGATCAAAAATATGATTTTGGTAATAACAAGCAGCCTGATTCTTTTCTTCTATTATTATTTATGGTTGATACTTGATAGTACTATGCTTGAAGCTATTGCTGACATTTTCGTATCCTTAGATGATAGTAAGACGAAGTTGGCAGTCATCTTGGGAGCAGTTATTGGCTCAGTTCTTTTCGTGTTGCTAGTACTTACTGGCATCTATGCGTATCGACAGCGAAGAAAGGCACAAATTGCTGCTAAGAGGAACGATCCTTTTGGTAAGTCAAGTACTCATGCCTAGTTATGAAAGTTGTACACTATACTATTTCAAGTCTGATTATTTATCTCTTGGTGTACAATTTTCTAGCATCTTGGGATCCAAAGCAAAGTGGTGGCGCCATTCCTCAAATAAGGGAAGCAAGATGGTACTCATTTGAAGACATGAAAAGGATCACGAGCAATTTCTCGGAAGTAAATGAGATTGGCCGTGGAGGCTATGGCAAGGTATACAGGGGCACTCTTCCTAGTGGACAAGTGGTTGCTATCAAAAGAGCTCAGCAAGGATCTATGCAAGGCGCCCTCGAGTTCAAGACCGAGATCGAGCTCCTATCAAGAGTGCATCATAAAAACATAGTCAACCTAGTAGGATTTTGTTTTGATCAAGGAGAGCAGATGCTGATTTATGAGTATGTCAAGGGTGGTACTTTGAGCACCATTATTTCAGGTTTGTTTACTCAATTTCCCAACTTAATTAGTCTATCTAATTAGGTGATTAGTGTACTAAAGATCTATGATTTTGTCCAGGGAAAATGGGCATGAAGTTAGACTGGACAGAGAGGCTAAACGTAGCCCTTGGTGCTGCCAGAGGCATAGCCTATTTGCATGATTTTGCAGATCCACCCATTATTCACAGGGACATCAAATCAACCAACATCTTGCTTGATGAACGTTTGAATGCTAAAGTTGCTGACTTTGGGCTGTCTAGGCTCTTAAACCACGAAGAGAAATCCCATATCATGACTGAAGTCAAGGGAACACTGGTAAGCAAAATAGACTAGCTTTTTGGGCAGTTAAAGTTTGAGTGGTCACTCAAACTATTCTGTAAGAAAGTAGTATCATAGTATACTTGGATCATGACTTTGCAGGGATACCTGGATCCCGAGTACTACACGACGCAGATACTAACCGAGAAGAGCGACGTCTACAGCTTTGGAGTAGTCATGCTAGAGCTTCTGACCGCCAAAAAGCCGATAGAGAAAGGAAAACACATTGTGAGAGCGGTTAGGGAGGAGCTAACCGATCCATCGGGCATTCATACCTTGGTGGATCCTGCTATGGATTCGGACGTGTCAATGGTCGGGCTAAGGGAATACTTGTACCTATCTATAAGGTGTGTAGAGGAATACGGGGCCAGCAGGCCTTCGATGGGCGAGATCGTGAAAGAGCTCGAGAGTATTATGGAGTCGGGTGGAATGGACCTTGAGTCAAGAACTAGCTCCATGGTAAGCTTTGGGGTCACAGGTGCAGGGGAAAGTAGTACTTATACGTCTAGTGATCCTGCCTATTCTAATGTTACTAGAAACAGTGGGAGCACCCCTCTTCTGAGATAAGGACATTTGTTGTCACACTTTTTTTTTGGTTGAAATTTGTTGTCACACTTTGTTTTCTGTTTTGTGATTTTTTGTATTGAATTTGTTAGTGATCAAATAGGTGTTTTGTATTGTATTTGGGTCCTTCAAATCTCTTTAGCTTTGGTAGATCTGCTTCTTTTATGTGAAACTACAGTCGGTTATTGGCGTGTGGTCAAATATTTATTTTGCATACCAACGGTGCGTTAGCGTAGTGGTCGCGAGCTGCGTTTGGTAGGACGACCCTTGCACAAGGTGCAAGGTTCGATTCCCCCAACCTCGTTGGGAGGGAGGTAAGCCTTAACTCTGCTCTAACCCCCGGTCCAGACGTAGGCCCATGGGCTAGTAGCCCAATGGGGCCGAACTGGGCGGTGGCACAGCCATGAACCAAAAAAAATAAAATTATTTTGCATGAAAGCGTTTTGTGTCCATTTATCCTGTTTGGGCTCAAGTAAATGGGCCAAGGCCCAATTGTTAACAACAGGTTAAAATCAAAACCCTAAAACGCCATCTTCCATTGTGCCGTTCTCTGCCATGGCTGATTGGCTGATGCCCCCAAACAAAATCGATTCTCTCTCTCGCTACTCTTCGACTTGCTGTTACTAACATGAGATGAGATTTTACTGTTGTATTGATGTTGAAAATCGAAAACGAAATTTGTGAAAAGGATAGAGAGATGAAAGTGATGACAAAAGCAGGTACTTCTGAAGGCATTTTTACCTGGCTGTTTTCCTGGCGCGCCTCATTTGGGTGTGCCGAGCTTCCAGTGTGAGAGCCTGAGTGAACTGTATAACATTGCTGTCTGATTCACTCTCTTCCTCATTGTTTATCCGTTGTTGCATCACACCTCAATTTTACCCATCATTAAGCAATTTTAGAGTCAATTTGGTCATTATCAACAAGGGTTATCCAAAAAAACAAGGGTTATTCAAAATGCAATTCGATCCAAGTTTATTGAGCACAACCAAGAAAATCTTGAAATGCAATTGCTTGCACGTATGTAAAGGTAGTATAGGCCTTCTTCTGGATGAGGCAAATCCGGACTTATGTATTCGTTGACACATGTCACGTTCTTATAGGTTAAGCCCGTGATAACATGGCATGGGTACCGTTATGTTATCGACAAGACTCAAACAACTAAGAATCTTACACACCCAATCAAAATCCAAGTTTTAGACATCGGCCAGATAAGCCCTCAATCTTCATCCATCTCAATCAAAATCACATCTCTATATATAATCACTACGTTATATCCTCAACTTTCACCATCATCTCAATCAAACATCTTTAACTACTACACACTAGCATTAAAAAACCGGCCGGCGATGGCAGCCTCAGCAATGGCACTCTCCTCCTCGGCCCTCGCCGGCAAGGCCGTAAAGCTCTCTCCTTCCGCCACAACCGAGATTTTCGGAGAGGGCCGGGTCACAATGAGGAAGGCCGCGGGCAAGGGCAAGCCCAAGCCCGCGGCCTCAGGAAGCCCGTGGTACGGGCCCGACCGGGTCAAGTACCTAGGCCCATTCTCCGGCGAGGCCCCCAGCTACCTGACCGGCGAGTTCCCCGGTGACTACGGCTGGGACACCGCCGGGCTCTCCGCCGACCCAGAGACCTTTGCCAAGAACCGTGAGCTTGAAGTAATCCACTGCCGTTGGGCCATGTTGGGCGCCTTGGGCTGCGTTTTCCCCGAGCTCTTGGCCCGTAACGGGGTCAAGTTCGGAGAGGCCGTTTGGTTCAAGGCCGGGTCGCAGATCTTCAGCGAAGGCGGGCTCGACTACTTGGGAAACCCTAGCTTGATCCATGCACAGAGCATCTTGGCCATCTGGGCCTGCCAGGTCCTCCTCATGGGCGCCGTCGAGGGCTACAGAATTGCGGGCGGGCCTCTTGGAGAAGTCGTCGACCCGTTGTACCCTGGAGGGAGCTTTGACCCCTTGGGCTTGGCTGATGACCCCGATGCGTTCGCCGAGTTGAAGGTCAAGGAGATCAAGAACGGACGGCTCGCTATGTTCTCCATGTTCGGGTTCTTCGTCCAGGCTATCGTGACCGGAAAGGGCCCGATCGAGAACTTGGCGGATCACTTGGCTGACCCGGTTAACAACAATGCATGGGCCTTCGCCACCAACTTCGTTCCCGGGAAATGAATGTAGAAATTAACAAGGGGGGAAAGAGTGTTGTTGTGGAGTGGTACTATTTGTGTACGTACACGCAGTTTCGTTTTATTGTCGTTTGTAATTGTAAGAGATGGTCAAGCTTTAATTTCTTTCTTCTACAAGTGTGTTTGTACGTGAATGTTATGCTTTAATTAACATGTTGTGCGCCTTCGGACATTTAGTCAAAACGGTTAAGCCTCCAAGGGTAGTACCCAGAGGTCACCGGTTCGACTCTCATGGGCAGTGCCCTGAACCAAAAAAAAATAAAAAAAAATTAACATGTTGTGCCCATATATCGTACCGAAATAGTGAAGGAAATGAATGTGATCCAAGATAACTGTGTGGGCTATATATATCCAGCGGGGGAAGATTTAAAAAACAACAAAAGAAGCTCAAGAACACCTTGAATCCCTAACAAATAATTTCGTACTACATATATGTATATGTTGATGCACACATGCATAGACGATCCTAGGAGTATGAGTGGACCGTGCCCTTCCCATCGTGTTTATAAATCTTCACGTATAAAAATTCAAGGCGGATGAACGTGGAGGTCATGGAAGCCGATTTGCCGATATTGTCGACTTGATGTTGCGAAACTGACTATAGTGTTACATATATAATATTATACTATAGTTTTGTTATGGGAAATAGCATTTTCTATATTTAGTATTGTACGTAACATTTGTCACACCACTTGACTTTTAGTACTCCGTAGTATATAACAGTGCTATTAATTTGTTATGGGAAATAGCATTTTTTCTATATTTAGTAACATTTACGACGCCACCCACGAAAGATATATACTGTTGGATGTTTATATGGGTCTAACTTTTGAGAGACAATTCAATTGCATGTAATATGATTCCCAAAACAATAATGTGTTATTTGTAGATATTTTTTGGACTGGCTTAATTGATTTTGAGGTAAAAATGCAATAATAAGCTATGGTCCGACTAGGGTACGGTCGGGAATATTTGTGAAATGCGCCTAGGTACCGAGTATGAAGGCCCGGCCCGGGGTCATCATTTCGTCTAAAGGCAGTTAAATCCCTTACCAACTGTACCGTAAGTCCGTAACATCATTTTCTTCTTTGTCCCACAACATTTCAACATTACCTTTCTTTCACTTTTTTACATTTTCTTTTCATTATTTGAAACCATTTCATCTTTTTTTCGGTGAAGGACACAATCGAATCGAGAACCTTTGAATAATATACATTTATACGTGATGTTTAATCATTGGACTAAATGTCTAAAGTCGACTGACCGACGACGGCTTGAAATCATTCATCTATCTTCAATATAATCTACGTAGTCCGGATCCACCCTATATAATTGACATATATGCATGTATCTATATATCTTGATTGCAAATAATTGACGTATATATGCACGTGGCCGATCAAAGTTTTCTTTTCTTATTTGGTAGAAGCCGATCAAAGTTTTCTTTTCTTATTTGGTAGAAGCCGGTCAAAGTTTTCTCTTCGTTGATGATATATAATTAACAACTCATGAATGAGTGCATGATTCGAAAGAGAGAACGATATGGATCATATCAATTAATATAGTTCAACTTTCATCTTAAACATGACATATATAGGTCATAGGTGGAGCCTTCAATATTAGGGTTGTGCATGTCCGACCCGGTGGACCGGGAATTTCTACAAACATGGACCGGACCGGACCTGGAAATTCGATCTCAGTCCAGGTTTGGACCGGGTCAGACCGATTTCATTTTTTATAACATATTTAATTTTTTTTTGATTTTTATATAAAAAAATATTTTATTAAAATATTTTATTTTTTTAATAGGTTTATATATAATTTAAATGCATTTTATAAATAAAACTTATTACAAATAATCAATAATCATATATATATATATTTATAAATATAATATATTCCGGTCCGGGCCGAAAAATTCTGGGTTTAGACCGGGCCGGAACCCGAAATCCGGGAAAATGAAGGAACGGGACCGGGTTAAAAATGCACAGGCCTATTCAATATATATAAACGTGGCAAGGAATCCCTTAGCCCTATGTTGGGGAAAACTCGAAGGATTGTTTCTGTAGAAGATAGAAAAAGAAAGCATCCAAGACAAAAACAACATATTTGTTTAGTTAGTTCGTCACAAGGACTACGTCTGAGGGCACTACCAAGTCAGGGATTCTCCACTAGATCAGAGGACTCAAGGGTTACAAGGACACTGATTCAGATCAACTTGATCAAGATCTTTCTAAGTCTAAACTCTAAATCTCGTTTTCAGGATTTTCTCTCAATGCTTTTTCGTAACACACAATTACAGTGATCGAGTCGAGTATAAATAGAGAAACTAGAGCTAATAGATAAGATTTCTTCCTAAGAAACAATATCTCCCAAAAAGGATAAAATCAACTCGACGAATCTCGCAGAACACGGCTCAAAACGCAACTAGGCCCCAAGACACGGGACGCGCGCCCCTGCCCGCGCTTCAGGCGCTGGCATTCTGTGGACAAGGCGCGGCCTAGCACAGCAAAGCGCACCCACGTATGGGAGTTCTGCCCGCACTTTGCCGGCTGTGCCGAACCGTGGCCTGGCCACGCCAAAGCGCGCCCTCACTTTGGCCACCCCTGCCCTAGCTCTCGAACCTCGATCCGACTCGTTCTTACTTAGACTTCTCTTCGTCGTCTTCGGTTCATAGCTCATTTCGTCTTCTCCCTGCCTAATCGAATCAGACTTCATACTCAACACCTTAGTCTAAGGAATAATTAATCAACATGCAGAAATTAATGTTTACACAACTTTATATGCAAGAGCTAGTATATTCACCAATCAAAGCGCCCGCCATATTCAATCACGCATGATTGCAATACTACATCCGATTTATTGAACGTACGTAGCCTTTTAATTCCACCCTATATATACCCAAACCAATACGTTGATCCTATATCACAATTCCAAAACAAATTCTTCACAATATACAAAAGAAAGGGATAGCAAGTTTAGATTGTAGGTACAAAAGGATATTGAGATATATGGCAACATGGAAAAACAGTTCATGGGCAAAATCCATACCATTAGTGTTCTTAGTTATGGCCCTTGTAACTCAGTGTGATGGGCAGCTTACGCGCGGGTTCTATAATGGAAAATGTGGCAAAAATAGTGTCGAGCAATTTGTTTTCAACATCGTTAAAACCAAGATGCAAACCAACAAAGGGCTCGTAGGTGACCTCACCCGGTTGTCTTTCCATGATTGCTTTGTTAGGGTAAGCATCAAATTAACTTATAGTATTAACTAACTTGTACTTATTGATGCATTCTGCGTTTCGATTTCCGCTTCTCTTTGATATATTCTAGCATGGGACTTATCATGGTATGTTACATGTAGGGATGCGATGGATCGGTTTTGTTGGATGGACCAAAGTCGGAGAAAACCGCGCCTCCTAACTTAGATCTTGATGGATTCGACGACATTGATGACATAAAGACGGCACTGGAAGCAGTATGCCCTGGTGTGGTTTCTTGTGCGGACATCTTAGTACTCGCAACTCGAGCTACAATAGTCTTGGTAGGCAATCCATCGATATATAGTCTTTAATACATACTATATAGTAACACATATATACATGACTACTTAACATGTACAATCTTTTGCTTGCTTATATAGGCCGGTGGCAAATCGTACGATGTAGAGACCGGAAGACGAGATAGCTTAGTTTCAAATGCCCAAGAGGCTCTTAATGTCCCTGGGCCCAATATACCCATGACAACCGCCATACGAGAATTTGCCAAGATAGGGTTGACCGTCAATGATCTTGTTATCCTCCTAGGTTTGTACATATATGATCAAAGAACTATCATTTTCACCCTTTTTTTTTCAGTATGTTGCTTAGATATATAGGCGGTGTAGTTAACTTGAATAATACATGTATTGTGTAGGTGCTCACACCGTCGGCGTAGTACATTGCAACAACTTTCAAGACCGTCTTTACAACTTTAGCAACACCGGAAAACCCGACTCCACCATGGACCCGTCCCTAGCTCGATCGTTGAGAGCCACATGTCCGGCGAACCAAGATGGGAAGCAAAGCACAACGTTCTTGGACCAAACACCGGGGAGCGGGGACACCTTCGACAGAGGCTTTTACAACCAAATCATATCGAATAGAGCCGTCATTAAGTTTGATCAGAGGATGTCGACTGATCGTCGTACAAGACGGATGGTGAGAGCTTTAGCTCGTGACCCATTGTTTGGCTCTAAGTTTGGACAAGCCATGATCAAGATGACCCGAATTGGAGTGCTAACCGGAAGCGCTGGCCAAGTACGAAGATCGTGTAGCGCTGTCAACTAAAAGAACGTATTTGTACGTTACTTTCACGAACTACAATACTGCTAGCCGCTTCATAGAATTCTATATAAAGCATTCTCTTTTATGTTATGTACGTATGCTGTGTGGCGTGTGTATTTCCTTCTTATGTTCTTGGCAGTTTTTCATGTAACGTAGGGGCTAGCTAGTTTGCTTTTCAATTATACAAGTTTAATTAAGCCAATCTATCATCCCATATTCCTATCAATACTACGTTTGTTAGTGATGACTTTAGTATTATTCCTTTGACCAAGTTAAGATCGATAATTCACTAGCTAAGAACATATTACTATCGATAATTCAAGAGCTTATAAACGAGGCTTGGATCGGATGGTTTGAATGCAAATGAAAATTAAATTTTCTAACTAATGGGCCGGGGGTCATTACTATTTGAACTTCAAATTGGGCCGGGCTACGCTGCTATGTGTACTTCAAGTAGATCGTATATTGAAAACATTGGTTAATTTTCCCATTTATTTTTGAAGTAAATTTATCTTATGTTTTTTTTGATCTGTAGTAAATTTATCTTATGTTATGTCCAGTGGTGGTAGTCGTCAATTTAGAAGGGACTAGGGATTCACATGTCATTTGCCTGCCATTGATTCATAAAGAATTGAAAAATAAACGCCTTCGGCCATTTAGTCAAACGGTTAAGCGTCCAAGGGTAGTACCCAGAGATCACCGGTTCGACTCTCATGGGCAGCGCCCTCAACCAAAAAAAAAAGAATTGAAAAATAAACCCTAAAAAAAACTATACGGTATTAGGCGTTTGTACGTCATAATTAAGGGCAAGTAATTGGTTAGAACTGATAACCAATCTTAAATATAACGATCGATCACCATAAACACAAATGTCACGTTCATTCATAATAAAATACGTTGCCGACAGAACATCACGCATTTACATCGAACCACAAGCCACGTATCAATTCACTCCAAAACAAAACCTAACTCTCTAAGCCCCTTCACTTTCCGGGCACAAAGTTGGTGGCGAAGGCCCAGGCGTTGTTGTTGACCGGGTCAGCCAAGTGATCCGCCAGGTTCTCGAGCGGGCCCTTTCCGGTCACGATCGCCTGGACGAAGAACCCGAACATCGAAAACATAGCGAGCCGCCCGTTCTTGATCTCCTTGACCTTCAACTCGGCGAACGCGTCCGGGTCATCGGCCAGGCCCAACGGGTCAAAGCTCCCGCCCGGGTACAACGGGTCGACGACCTCACCAAGAGGCCCGCCCGCAATTCTGTAGCCCTCAACGGCGCCCATGAGGATGACCTGGCAGGCCCAGATGGCCAAGATGCTCTGTGCATGGATCAAGCTAGGGTTTCCCAAGTAGTCGAGCCCGCCTTCGCTGAAGATCTGTGACCCGGCCTTGAACCAAACGGCCTCTCCGAACTTGACGCCGTTACGGGCCAAGAGCTCGGGGAAAACGCAGCCCAAGGCGCCCAACATGGCCCAACGGCAATGGATAACTTCAAGCTCACGGTTCTTGGCGAAGGTCTCCGGGTCGGCGGAGAGCCCGGCGGTGTCCCAGCCGTAGTCGCCGGGGAACTCGCCGGTCAGGTAGCTCGGGGGCTCGCCGGAGAATGGGCCCAGGTACTTGACCCGGTCGGGCCCGTACCACGGGCTGCCCGAGGCGGCGGGCTTGGGCTTGCCTGCGGTCTTCCTCATTGTGACCCGGCCCTCGCCGAAGAGCTCGGTCGCGGCGGGGGCGAGTTTTACGGGCTTTCCGGCGAAGGCCGGGGAGGAAAGGGCCATTGCGGAGGTTGCCATCAAGGTTAAAGTTTGTTTGTTGAGGAGGGTTTGAGTGAGTGAGGTTGTGTGGTGGGGAGTGAAGGGATGGCGGTTATTTATACAGTTGGTGGAATGAAGATAAGTGAAATCTAGGGCTTATCTGCACAATATCAAATTCTGGGTTTTGATTGGCTGTTGAGGATTGTTAGATTTAGTAGCTGTTGTGCTTGTGTGGGCTTGACAGCTGGCACGTTATTAACCACCAATAGGGAAGATATTTTTATATTTTAGATATACGTTGTATTGCTGACCAATCATAGCATGAGGGTTGTGATATTCACCTATACTAAGAAGAGAAGAAAGAAAAATCTACTCGCAAGTGGTGATATGGACGTTGATTTTTCTCTGCCCTCACAGAAAAATGTTGTGAAAACTAAATAAGAAACCTTTAAAACATTCTAAGCAATGTAGACTTAAATTAATGAGTATTGTTGTATGCACTTAATTAATTTAAGATATATTGTCACAAAAACATTGTGCACTACAAGGGGACACCGAGCGGAATTTTGCTCAAGTTTTGTGCGGGGTATTCAAACACAGATACCAAATCAGTTCTCTAGGATGGATGAGTACTACATGCTTCAGCAAAATCACAAACCTCAGCAACTAGCTAGGCTTGTTGCAAGTTCTTGTATGTACGCCGCCTATAGTTAGTTCGAGTTGTGCTTTGATTTTTTGGTTGAAAGTAATTGTGCTTTGTGGTTTAAAGTCATGTTTTTGTTACCAATTAACTTATAGAGTTGATCGAGGGATCCTGAGAAATTTGCTTTATCTTAGGGTTTTTATCTTAGGGTTGCAATTGTGTTTCCTACATGGAGGGTTGGGAGAAAAAGTGTATTGGTTACTTATCCTATTACCAATTGGTTTTGGAATGAAACTCCATGAGCTTGTGAGTTGGTAGGGCATAACATCATTGGACCAAAACCGAAAAAATTGACAGAACCGAAACCGACAGAGTTTGGTTCGGTCTTCGGTTCAAGAAATTTTAGGATTTCAGTTTCGGTTCGGTTTCAGTTAATTTTTGATTCGGTTCAAATTTTCCAACGAAAAACCTTATATTTATCAAAAACCGAAAAAACCGAACCGAACTGAAATTCGGTTCGGTTTTTGGTTCACCAAATTCCCAAATTATGGTTCGTTTTTTCAGTTCGGTTCGGTTTTGAACCGATGCTCAACCCTATTTGAGCTTGACAATTGGGTTCGTCTTCCCTCTAACAAGTGGTATCAAAGCCGATGGTTCGGTTTAGGGACCGGGAGGGTTCTCCGTGCATGGGTTAGTCCTCCTATTGTCAATTGATTTTGAGATGAAACCCTATGGACTTGTGAGTTAGGCTTGACAATTGAGGGTGTCTCCCCTCTAACACTTTAGTCTGACACAGAGTTTTGGGGGCTCTTGCTTTCTGGAAATATGTATGTAAACCATGAAATGAAGAAACCTTGGGTTGAAAGACGTCCTAGCGTAAATCAATTCTTTTGTTGAATACTTTCGTTCTCAACAAATGGAGGAAATTGTAAGTAAATACATTAAAGATGATAAGACATGGAACATTCCATTATTAAAAAGAAACCTTCAACCGGAAAAAGTGGACCTGATATCCCAGATAACCATCCCTCAAACTTTATTTCAAGACAGATAAAAATAAAGAAGATACATCACAAGACCTTGAATGGAATTGGAAACTCAAAATACCACCCAAAAAAACTTTTTGTAGAAGATATGTCGTAATGGCCTACCTACCAAAACCAAACTTGCCGCAAATCACATAGGAATACCACATAATAGGCACATATAATAACATATAATAACATTTTTTGGAGTTCACATATGTCCTGTTTTGTGTTCACGTATATCTAGTTTATGTTCACTTATTTCTATTTCATGTTCATGATTTTTAGTTTATAGGTTAAGAAAAGTTTCATTTTATTCAAATCCAAACTTATATTATGTATATACCATATAAATATTTTATTATAAAGTATCTAATTTTAAGTTTAGTATTCTTAAGTATAATAATTCTTTTATGTAACGGTGAAAGTACTCCTTTTTGTTTTGGGTAGAGATGGTGAAAGTACTCCTTACTTGATTACCAAAACATAAAATTTATGAAACGGTCAACAAGTTTTACGAAACAGTCAACGAGTTTATGAAACGGTCAACGAGTAGGAGACAAGCACATGCATATGCATGTAAATCAACGTCAAATTAGCACTAGCTGCTTGACAATATATTGCATTCATCATTCATGCATCTACAAGTACTTCCAATTACTTCCGCAAACATTGACCAAAACTTTTTGTTTTTTTGTAATATGTAAACTATGCGCGCAATAAGTCAGATGTTCATTTTCTTTTCTTTCTTTTCTGTGAGGAAAATAGGGTACGTGCATTAAGACGATATTAATTATCTAACATTTTCGTTACACTGAATAATTCACTCCACATGAATCAGAATCACAACATTCGAATGCAATCGTTCTTTCACATTATTCCTTCAATTCAACGTTTCTAGCTCTTCATTTTAGTTAGCTTAACTTGTCTTCTTTGATTTTCATTCCCCCCTTCATATATAGATTATTCATCTTGAAACATTAGCAAGCTAGATCGATCTACCTAACCTCAACCCAAAATAAAGAAGATCGATCTACCTAGGTCCTAACTCATGACATCTACGTTCGACCAAAAAAAAAAAACTCATGACATCTACGCCTAGTGATTTATAATTAGAAGAGTTCACGAGATCGATCTGGCTACATTTACCTATTGTACATTACGTGTCTTTTTTTTTTTTGGTTGAGGGCATAGACGGACACAGGGGGGTCATGTGTGGGCCCATGCCCCCCCTTCCATCGAGTATTACTAGTATATATGTATATGTAATTTTAGGTAAAATATGTATATATTTTAAATTAATTTGTATTAGCATGACATTAAGATCAATTAGTCTAGATGGTTTTATTGTCCAATTTTGTTTTCCTCCTACCAAGGTTCAATTCCCCAAAGCATCATTTTAATTTTTTATCCACATTTAATGTACTTTTCTCCAATTTTTCCTTATAAAGCAGTCATTTTTTGCATAAATTAGATGTCATACATAATCTAATTTTTTTTTGATAAATAAGTGACAATTTCTTGCTATTTATGGTATTGAATAACTAAATTTCTCGGTTATTCTTGATTCGATTGAATCTCCTAGACAAGTTGTGCCCCCCCTTTAAATTCGTTCTGCGTCCGTCACTGGTTGAGGGCACTGCCCATGAGAGTCGAACCGGCGACCTCTGTGTACTACCCTTTGAGGCTTAACCGTTTTGACTAAATGCCCGAGGGCACATTGTACATTACGTGTCTAGTGCAGTCTTGTATACATGATATACATAATAACGTGTTAGTAATTTATATCCGGCCAATATCTATATGCATCTATCTATCTTCCATATTGTCTTCTTTGATCATAATTCATATATACATATAAACAGGTTCCATTGATACACTAGTTTATAGTGTTACACTGTGGATGATTATGGACTGTTAGATCTAAGCATAATAAATGAACCAGATTTAATCTTAAAATTATGTAGCGAGAAGATTTATAAAATCCCGTAATTATAGGAAATTGAAAATCACGTACATATATGGATAATTATATTATGTCATATGTACTATTATAACATTTCATATGTATTATTAAACATTCATATGCAAGACATTTTACTGATTGTGTATTCACGTATACAACAAATAAAACACCATGCATATAACCTTTATAATCATGCATATAATGTGTGATAACCATTCATATAAATAATGTAATCTTACTTCTTACAATTTCAGAATTTGTGTATTCATGTATACAACCAATAAAACATCATGTATATAACATTTATAATCATGCATGGCTAAATAGATGGGGGGAGATATGATTGTCAGATTGGTTGTTCAAGATTGTCAGATTTAGTGGTTGTTTAGCTTGCGGGGGGCTTGACAGCTAGCACGTTAGAGGCCAATCGGGAAGATATTTTAATAAGATTTTGCTACCATGTGACCTAAGGACACACTATAAGAGGTCAATAATGAAAATCTTTGTAAATTTTAATTTTTGGTTTTTTAATCTTAATTGTAATGGGTTTATACATTTGGGGTAGTAAGAGATGGGTGAAAATATTAATGTTAAATGAACAAATATTTTTAAAAAATTATGATATAAACAACTATTTTCAAACTAAAAGAGTACATAATACACCCAATTGAATACTAGTCAAAAATTATAAATTTTACCCATACTAGAAAGAAAAAACGATGCATGACAATCATCAATAATATACATCCACTCTCAACCCAAAAAAGTAAAATAAGTACCCCTACTTTCATCTTAGACATCATTGGTGGGAGGTGGGCCTCTTAATAGCGCCCGCCATATTAGAAAAATAAGAAAGATCACGCGAGGTTCCAATGGATTGATTTCGAAACATTGAAGAGATCAACTCTTTGGACGATTAGTGTACGTAGCCTTTTAGGTTTCCCCTATATATACCCAAACCAATGTGCTTCTCATACATCGCAATTCCAAAACAAGTTCTTCATTATCCATACAAAGAAAAATATCGAATACAGAATTGTAAGAAAAGATACTGATCGAGATGGCAACATGGGCAACATCCATGTCCTTGGTGCTCTTAGTTATGGCCCTTGTAGCCCAGTGTGAAGGGCAGCTTATGCCCGGGTTCTACAATGGAAAATGTGGAAACAATAATGTCGAGCAACTTGTTTTTAACCTTGTTAAAACCAAGATGCAGACCAACAAAGGGCTCGTGGGTGACCTTACGCGATTGTCTTTCCATGACTGCTTTGTTAGGGTAAGCACGGAACTAACAGTATGATCTTGTTGGTCGTTGATAACACTTGTTTTTTTGAATGAAAAGTGATTCGTTCATCGATATTGCATGCATTTATATTTATATCTAAGAGTAATTTGCACATCTCTTTGAATTGATACACTTTAGTCAAAACTCATCTTGTTACATATGTGCTGCATGCAGGGTTGTGATGGATCTATTTTGTTGGATGGACCGACTTCGGAGAAAACCGCGCCTCCTAACTTAGATCTAGATGGCTTCGACGACATTGATGACATAAAGGCAGCAATCGAAGCAGTTTGCCCTGGAGTGGTATCTTGTGCCGATATTTTAGTACTCGCAACTCGCGCTACAATATTCTTGGTAAGTAATCAATAGATATATAATGTTTGCTCACACATGCTAACATACGCTACATATTTAGAAGATTACTTAACATGTACAAGCTTTTGTTTACTTATGTAGGCCGGTGGAAAAATGTACAATGTAGAGACCGGAAGAAGGGACAGCTTAGTTTCAAATGCACAAGACGCTCTTAATGTCCCTGGGCCAAATATACCCATGACCGACGCCATACGAGAGATGGCCAACATAGGCTTAAACGTCAATGATCTTGTTGTCCTTTTAGGTGTGTACAGTTAAAGAACTATCGTTTTGACTCTTTTTTTTGCACTGTTTAGATAGCAAAGGTAATCATATTCGAGATGTTTCTATATTGTGTACGTAGGTGCTCACACCGTTGGCGTAGTACATTGCAACAACTTCCAAGACCGTCTATACAACTTCAGTGGCACAGGAAAACCCGACCCAACCATGGACCCGTCCTTAGTTCAATCACTAACGCCCACATGCCCGGCTAGTCAAGATGGGAAACAAAGCACAACATTCTTGGACCAAACTCCGGGGAGTGGAGACACCTTCGACAGAGGCTTTTACAACCAAATCATAGCCAATAGAGCCGTCATTAAGTTCGATCAAAGGTTATCGACTGATCCTCGTACAGGTTGGATGGTGAGAGCGTTAGCTCGGGATCCGTTTTATGCCGATAAGTTTGGACAGGCCATGACCAAGATGACCCGAATCGGAGTGCTAACCGGAAACAATGGCGAAGTACGAAATTCATGCAACTCCGTCAACTAAAAGAACGTGGGATCATCCACAAATACGTCTATTGTCGGTTATTTTATATAAGCTCATATGATTTGCATATCGTGTTATCATGTCTTTGTATTGCCTTATGGCTCATTGTAGGAACAGGAAATCAAGCCCTAATCAAAACAAGATTAGGCAAACAAAATGACGCAATTCAATAAATAGATATTATAAAATACTAATTGGATGATTCAATTTGTAGAGGCGAGAAGACAATCTCTTTCCTTAATTCTGAAAACGCCCCATATTGTGACGGTTCCTTGGCGTTCCGAATCCTACGGTACAACTACTACTCTTCTGCTTTGCAACACCCAAAAGCAGAAGTCTGGCGAACTCTAAAAACTGCGTATGCTCTCAGACTCAGAAAATTTTGAAGAAGGTTTTGTGAACGTGTATTTTCAATAATGGGGATAACCACCTTATAAAAGAACGTGGTTTCAATCTCAACTGCTGAGAAAATCAATGAGTCATTTGACTGTCTATTTCATCAATCAAATCTTAATGGGCCAAGCCCAAGTTAATGTCATGCAATCCTAACGGGCCAGACATTTCTCCTTCACAATGAACTTTATTTTATTTACATAAAGTAAGTTCCAACACTCATGTCATTAGTTGACTATTTATATTGTAAATACCATCTAATGAACGGCAGAGGAAATTTTGTCATACCTTGCTCTTCTCTCAAATTTACATGGTATCAAAGCCAAAACTCTAATCCAAAACTGACGTTTTTATTCTTCATCCTTTGCCATTTTTTTTACTCTGTGATGGCTGATCTAGCCGACCTTGCGGTCGCCATTAAGACCCTTACGGATGCCGCTCAAGCAGCCGCCATCAGCAGTTCTGCCCCTAAACGTGGTGCTCGATCTTAACATCATGTCGCCATATTATTTGCACCCTTCGGACCATACCGGCATGAAAATCAGCCATGTGATCTTAAAGGGTGATAATTTTCAAAAATGGAAGAAGTCGATTAGAAACACTTTTTGAGTAAAACGAAGATTTCTTACATAGACGGTACTACTACCAAACCAAATGAGAAGACCAATGAATATGAAGATAGGTGTAGCGTTAATTCGATGATGGTTGGTTGGATACTTCAATCAATTGATCCGCGTTTACGCTCTTCGCTGCCCTACTCCGACTCTGGGTGGGCTAAATTTGTCTTAGGGAAGAAAAAAATAAAATAGTAAATGTAGTGGTTTGAACCCACGATGTGGGTGTTTGAAATAGGCATTAATGCTATCTATGCTACTTAGTTTCTATGTTTTTCTAGTCTACTTTACTTTCTATATACAAATTCAATAATTTTAGGATGGGCTACAACCCAGTCAACCCCTGGCTCCGTGCTTGCTCAAGATCGACATCAGTTGTTGTCAGCTGAACAGACAACCTATTGCCTTAAGATCTTATGATTTGTATACCTTGTTATCGATCATATGTTTGTATTGCCTTAAGGCACGAGTCATTAGTTGGCTGTATATATTATAAATACCATCTAATGAAAGGCCGCAAAAATTTCCCATATCTTGCTCATTTCTCAAATTTACAGCGTCTTATACACACGTGACTGGGCAAGTGAAACAAGAGAACTTGCATGCCTCTGGTTTGCTGAAAAATTCTCACCGAACGTCATCAACAAAGTGTTACATGCGCAAAGATTGAAACACAGTGTTACCATATTTGGAACGTAAGGACCTTGAAGCTCGTGAAACAATCTCAAGTGTGTGTACGTGCTTAATTATTTTACATTGTTGATATGCAATTTTTGATGCCCGTTTCATAAATTTTATTTAACGGTGAACTTACGTACTCGTTGATTACCAAAACATAAAAATTTATGAAACGGTCAACGAGTTTTACTAAACGGTCAACGAGTAGAGACAAGCATATATATATGCATGTAAATCAACGTCAAGTTACGTCCACTAGCTTATCAATTGCATTCATGCATGTACAAGCACTATCAATTACTTCCGCAGACATTTGACCAAAACCTTTAAAGGTTTTGACAATGTTTTGTACATATCCGTCGTGCCATGCACGACAATGACTCACGCTTCACATTTTAGAATTATATTTATCATAAATAGGATATTAACTAGTAAATGACCCGCACCTTGTACGGGGGTGTTTTTTATTTATTAATTAATTTTTATATGAATCTATTATAATAATGCATGTCTACCTTGCTTTAAAACGATGTTTATCTATAGGATTATAAAATAACATAATTATTACATAACATCAAATATTTATAATTTATTTTATTTATATATTAACTTTTTACACATACATAAACATATATTTAAATGATCTATAAGATAAGAATGCA
The DNA here is from genome assembly GCA_934048045.1 of Polygonum aviculare. NCBI lineage: Eukaryota > Viridiplantae > Streptophyta > Magnoliopsida > Caryophyllales > Polygonaceae > Polygonum > Polygonum aviculare. The sequence continues at coordinate 3,187,312 of OW204024.1, forward strand.
TTATGGAGGCGGGATTTATAAAATAAGAATTCTATAAGATAAGAATGCATTATCACATTGATATAAGATCGAGATTCTATGATAATATTTTAGTCACTTTTACGATGGGTACTCCTAGTAATATATAAAATAAGCGTTGTTTTAAAACTAATGTTATTATTATATCACCATGTACGTACATTAAGATATATATCTTAGCTAAAATTGTATATTTTTTTATATTTGTATATATTTTGTACCATGTACGTACATGGTTTTGGAAAAGATGTACCATGTACGTACATGCTTTTGAAAAAGATAAAAATTGTACATGCTAATTGTATATTCTTTGTATGTAATATAAAATTTACATAATTTTTCCAATTTAATAAGTAAATAAGATAAAATTTTCAAGTAATTTTAATAAAAGGGGTGATGTTAAAATTGTATTTATTTTGTATCATATTGGAATTCTATCACTTTGGAAAAGATGTACCACATACATACGTGCTAAATACAAAATTTACAAAATGTTTCCAATTTAATAGATAACAAAAGATAAAGTTTTCAAGTAGGGAGTAGAAAAGATAAAATTTTCAATTTAATAGATGATCAAAGAATTTAAATAAAATATATTATTTTAATAAAAAGGACGATGTGAGGCAATATGGTGGCGGAATTTTTTGATAAATACAAAAAATATTAGCATATGACTATCTTCTATATGAATCATTAGATAACATAAATTTTCCAATTTACATACATGTACGGAAGATAACTACAAATTATTAGCATAAAATATTAGCATATCATGTACGTACTACGTGCATGCTAAATACAAATTTACATAATTTTCCCAATTTAATAGATAAAAAAAGATAAAGTTTTTAAGTAGAGATTATAAAGATAAAATTTTCAATTTAATAGATGACCAAAGAACTTACATAAAATATAATATTTTAATAAAAGGGGTGATGTGACGCAATATGGTGGCGGAATTTGCTTCCGCTTTAGTATATGGTAATAGATAAGTGAAAACATATAATAAAAATTTTAGCACATGAAAATGTTATTTTTTTTATACGAAATAAATTAATTTTGATGCTGATAATTTTATGTTAGAATCGTTTTATTTATTCCTAGGATATTGATTTATTTGGCAGATGCTTAAGTTTTGACTAAGTGATGAGGCATTTTGTTTATTTTGGAAGGGTGACTTATGATATTTTTTCCCTTAAGTCTGTTTGGCAATTGAGAATTGATGGGAAAAGAAAGCGTGGTGAAGGATGAGAAAGGAAGAGAAAAGAAAGGGTGAGAAAGTAAGATACGAGAATGTATATGTCTTGCGTTTGAATAAATGTGGGTTTGGATGGAAAATTGTAAATAATTTTTTTTTTCTTTTGAGAGTGTTTATTTTATTTTCCCACCGAATTCCACCAAATTGGTGGGATTCAATTTCTCATCATTTATACTCTAATTTTCCAATAGAATCTCACTCAATCCTATCAAAGAATTAAACCAAACACTCGAAAATGGTTCTCACCATTCCCCTCCAATTAAAATCCCATCAATCCCACCAACCAACCAAACTCTTAAGGTTTTATGCAAGGTTGTATGATATGCACTGTTTTTCTTTCCTTTATGAGTATATTGCTTATGTTTTTTTACTTGGCTGATTTAGTGCTCTGATTTTAAGTTTTATTATCTAATTTGGCAAATCCTTTTAGTCGATTTATAATTATCTTTTTATTTTACAATTGATGGTAGTGTATTTACGTGCCAATGGTGCCACTATTCTTATATGCCCCTTTTTTGATAAAAAAATATCTATTCTTGAAATATTTCAGGGGAAAATCTTTCCCCTATAAAGAATGATTTTACCATATCTGATTTAGTTTTCACTATGCAATATATCAAAATAAATTGAATAATAAAGCCCTATTTAAATTAATTATTTAAATTATTTTGAGTCCCGTCTCAACTAAATTTCATTTCAGTTAAGTAAGGTTTTCACAAAAAAACATATTTATTTCAATATTAGCTATTGTAGAAAATAAACAAGGACAATTCTATTTATTCTGGAATCAAGAGAGTATTAAAATTCTTTCATATTGATGTGTTGTTTACAATATATTTTAACATATGAAAAAAGTCGTGCATGATACGACCGGGCTACGCTAGTGATACTAATAATCTAACACTTTGGTTGAATGTCCGTTTAATCTCTTGCCAGCTATATACAAAGAATAATTTTACAACCATTCCTACGACCTTCTATCGTCCACTCATTTATTTTTATTGAAAAAATATTAAAATATTAAAATTCTTATTCTAGATGATTATTGGGTATATATAATTATCAATTTTTTGGTGTAAATTGTTAATTCATATTTTTATATCCAAAAATATGATCATTTTATAATTTTAACTTAGAAAAACACTAATAGCACCCTTTTTATAATAAAAATGTACAAATATGTGAGACATATCATTTAGTATATATGTATATATAATTAAAAAAATTAATTACTAATTTGTAGTATTAAATAATTAAGTGGAGTATGGAGAAGTGCAAGAAAGCGAGATCCTCTGTCCCCTCTTGGTGTCCCATTTATGTGTCCCCTTCAATTTGAAAGTGTAGGAAAGTGTTGTAGATGATCTTGATTGCATTAATCACAACAATATATTCCAATGCAATCGTTCTCACATTGTTAATGACCCAAGTGAATAAACTTATACACATAACATTGACATTAGTGTTGTTATATAGCTGTTATATGTGTCGATTCGGACTAGTTTGGGTTCAGGCTGAGTGCGTGTTCAGGTCAATCAGATTACAAGTCAAGTCAGGTCGGGTATTAATTGATAGGTTATTGTATAGGTTTGGGTCAATCTAACAGGTCAAGAACTTGAATTTATATTGATTATATAGATAATATTATGATTGAATAATAACATTTAATGATAAGATATTAATTGTAATAGCTTTTTGAAATAAAATGTGTTATAGTATTTAAAATAAAATATATTTATTCTATATATATAAAAATCGGGTAAATTCAACGAGTTTGGATATCAACCTAAGTTGTAATTCGGGTCAATCAGGTTTGGTTTTTTCTCTCACACGCTACTTTTTAAGTTGGGTTTCAACCCTAAGGTTTTCGGTTAGTTCGAGTTGCTTCTCGAATTGAGTCGGATTTTGATAATTCTATTTAACATACAGAAAACGTTATACACAATATACGAACAAATATTATACGAAAAATTATAATTTTTTCTGTATAATATAAAAACTAATAAATGAGGTCCACTAATTGTCATTATCAAAACTAATAAATGAGGTCCATCAGTCCATCTACCTAGTTTAGGAAAAAAAATACAGTATAAATCTTCCATTAATTGTCATTATCAAAACGCTAGGGAACGAGAATGACTAGTCCGGTTTCCAACAAATAAAAAAGCTATAATTAGCAAGCTAGGTCGATCTACCTAACCTCAAACCAAAAAATAAAGATCGATCTACCTAACTCATGACATCTACGCCTAGTGGATGTATAATTAGAAGAATTCACGTAATCCATCTGGCTAAATTGGTCTGCCTATTGTACATTACTTTGGTTAGTGCACACTTGTATACGTGAATATGATAACGTGCTAGTAATTTATATCCGGCCAATATCTATATGCATCTATCTTCCATATAATTTTACGCATGTGGCCATCGTTGAAGTCTTCGATCATAATTCATATATATATATACACAGACTAACTGCATTATCCTAAAAGTCAATGTTTAAATATAATTACGTGCTAGTAATTTAATGTATATCCAATACGTATATGCATCTATCTATCTTCCATATAATACTATGCATGTGGCCAATAGTTAGAGCATCCACATCTCATAATACAAACAAAAAATTTTAAAATTATTCTCCCTCTTTTACTAGGTAAAAGATTTTTTTTACATGGAAATTTGTCAGAAAATACTATATATTTCTTAATGTTATATAGGAAATTTCTCTTACAAGCAAGAAGTATCTTTTTGATAAAAATCCAATATTTTCTGATTGTTTATATAATTTTAAAAGCTTAATAAATATAGCTAATCTTCAATGTGGGGGCCGTTAAAGTCTTCTCTTCTTTGATAATACACTAATTGCATAATCAGGGACAGAAATAATTGTAACAAGGGAGCTTTGAACCGGCCACAACCTCGATGTTTTGTGGCGACTTTATACCATTTACAGTAGATATTATTGTTGACAACTAATGCCTCCCTTCGTGCCGTGATCAAGTAAAAAATGACATATTTTACCCATAGTAGCTAGATAGAGAAAACGACGCATAATTAACATTAATCAATAATATACCTCCACTCTCAACCCAAAAAAATAAAATAAATACCCCCACTTTCATCTTAGACATCATTGGTGGGCCCTTTAATCGTGGCAAGAAGCCACTTTTCTAACGAATAAATCAACAAAAATGTTTATACAAATATGAAAGAGTTGGTTTAAACCAAAAAAATATGAAAGAGTTGGTATATTCACCATGTAGCGCGTGGTTCCTATGGATTGATTCCGAAATTAATATTGAAGAGATCAACTCTTTGGATGATTTTTTGGGTACGTACGTAACCTTTATTTTTTTGTCGAAAGGGTACGTAGCCTTTTAAGTTTCCCCTATATATACCCAAATCAATGTGCTTCTCATACATCACAATTCCAAAACAAGTTCCTCACAATCCATACAAGTTATATAGAATACTACATAGTTGTAAGAAAAGATACTGATCGAGATGGCAACATGGGCAACATCCATGTCCTTGGTGTTCTTAGTTATGGCCCTTGTAGCCCAGTGCGAAGGGCAGCTTGTGCCCGGGTTCTACAAAGGAAAATGTGGAAACACTTGTGTCGAGCAAATTGTTTTTGACGTCGTTAAAGCCAAGATGCAGACCAACAAAGGGCTCGTCGGTGACCTTACACGATTGGCTTTCCATGACTGCTTTGTTAGGGTAAGCACGGAACTAACCTTATAATCTTGTTGATCACCGATAACACATTTATATTTTTCTGAATGAAAGGTGATTCATTCATCGATAATGCATGCGTTTATATCTAAGAGTAATTCGCACATCTCTTTGAATTGAATCGATACACTTTAGTCAAAACTAACATATATGCTACATGCAGGGTTGTGATGGATCTATTTTGTTGGATGGACCGACTTCAGAGAAAACCGCGCCCCCTAACTTAGATCTAGATGGGTTTGATGACATTGATGACATAAAGGCAGCAGTCGAAGCAGTTTGCCCTGGAGTGGTATCTTGTGCCGATATCTTAGTACTCGCAACTCGCGCTACAATATTCTTGGTAAGTAATCAATAGATGTATAGTCTTATTTCGCACATAGTAACATACGTAGAAGATTACTTAACATGTACAAGCTTTTTTGTTTACTTATATATATAGGCCGGTGGAAAAATGTACGAAGTAGAGACCGGAAGAAGGGACAGCTTAGTTTCTAATGCACAAGATGCTCTTAACCTCCCTGGGGCAAATACACCCATGACAACCGCCATACGAGAGATGGCCAACATAGGCTTGAACCTCAATGATCTTGTTGTCCTTTTAGGTGTGTATAGTTAAAGAACTATCATTTTAACTCCTTTTTTTTTTTGCGTTGTTTAGATAACAAAGGTAATCATTTTTGGATGTTTGTGTACGTAGGTGCTCACACCGTTGGCGTAGTACATTGCAACAACTTCCAAGACCGTCTATACAACTTCAGTGGCACAGGAAAACCCGACCCGACCATGGACCCGTCCCTAGTTCAATCACTGAGGCCCACATGCCCGGCTAGTCAAGATGGAACTAAAACCACGGCTTTCTTGGACCAAACTCCGGGGAGCGGAGACACATTCGACAGAGGCTTTTACAACCAAATCATAGCCAACAGAGCCGTCATTAAGTTCGATCAGAGGTTGTCGAGTGATCATCGTACAGGGGGGATGGTGAGAGCGTTAGCTCGGGATCCGCATTTTGCCGATAAGTTTGGACGAGCCATGACCAAGATGACCCGAATTGGTGTGCTGACCGGAAACAATGGGGAAGTACGAAAATCATGCAGCGCTGTCAACTAAAAGAACGTACGTATTGATGTTCATACGTTTTGTGGAATTTGTATTTTATTACTTTCAATAAGAGAGTTTGCACGAACGAAAAGTGATGTTAATGTATCTCACTTGGGAATTATGACAAATTTTCTGTAATGTAGTGGCTGGCTTGCATTATATGTAATTGTACGAATGTAATGAAGCAATTCTATCATCTTATCAATATATCAATATTTCATTTCTTAGTGTTGACTTTTTATTCCTTTGACCAAGTTAGTGTTGATGTTGTATTCCTTTCTTAATTATCCGACAAGTTTAAAGTACCATGTGTAATACACCCTGCACGGGATAAAACAAAAATATCTACTTACATTTTTCTTTGACATACATTAAATGTTTTATAAAGATCGATTATAGCATTTAAACTTAATAATAGTAACGAATGTTATATTCCTATAACCAAAATCAAGGAAAAAACTACATCAACAATTCATGTCCGAATACTTGTCCATTGATAAATCAAATAACCCATCAAATACACAAATGCATTTACTCGATCAAACAAAACAAACCCGATCTCTTCCAATATGTGGTCAAACTTTCATCAGTACTAGGATGGAAAAGAAGATTGGTTAGTATAATTACGTTTATTGACTAGAGTTGGATGTGTACCTCTTGGAGAATGTCTTGTGTCTCTCGAGCTAGTTGTTCCCATATTTTCATAACCGTATGAATGAGCTGGCTAATATTCTTGATGGGCAAGATCTCGAGTTGGTCTTGGATGGGTTGGTTGAGACCCGTGATGAACCTCGTCCGAATGGTGCTCGGAGATACGCTCACATTGGCCCGCTTGTAGAGGTGCTCGAGGTGAGTGAAGAACTCTTCCGGGGTCATGGAGCCTTGTTTCACCTTAGCTATCTCGGATCTCATGTGGTCACGGTAAGGGGCACCCACTTTTAAGTGATAATGTGCACGAGTTGGCGCCACTCCACAACGGGTGGGAGCCCACGTCGAGCACGATCACTCTTCAAGCGTTGCCACCAAGCTTGCGCTCCATCTTTGAAGTGAAGGGTGACCACCTCCACCTTCTCGTATTCCTCATAGTGTAGATGCTCGAGCGTAGCTTCGGTCTTGTTTAGCCAAGTTAAGAATTTTTCCAAGCTGTATTCACCATGGGACGGAAGAATCCTTAATATGACGTCTCTTTTTCCGGCATGTGAATTGTTGCCTTGGCCACTTTGGCCGTAGCCCTGGCCTTGGTCGTAGCCACGACCTTGGCCCCATGGGCGGTTGGCGTCGTCCCGTCCTCGCCTAGGGTAGTTGTACCCATCATTGTCCGTTGGATATTCGGGTCCGCCTCCCCCCCCTTGGTGGGCCACGTCCGCCACCCCGGCCACCTCTAACGCCATGTTGGCCACGACCGCGGCCTTGCATTTGCACGCGCATGGCTTGGTCGTAGGCCTCTCCATTGGCCGGTATCCTAAGGGCCAGGGATCCAATCCGATGAGCGCCATTGGTGCTCGGGAGGATTCTGTAAGGGCAAGTGGTAGGTTTGATGATCATCATGATTGTAGCTGGGATCTTCCTCATCATCGAACTCCTCGAAGGAATCATAGCCATCGGTGGCGCCTCGGGAGAATGAATGATAGGAAGAAAATGTGCTTTGGTGTCCTTGGTAATCATCCACATGAAAATCATTAGTATCAAAATCGGATTGACTAGAGGATCTAGGATTACCTTGTTTCGGATGCGCCGGCGTAGGGTGTCGTACTCTATAGGAGTGTCGGTCCTTTAAGATCGTAGGAGCGCGGTTGTCCGCCTCAAGTACCTCCTCGTCGGTCTCCTCCATAATTTGGACATTATGAGGTGTTGGTGGGCCGTGAACCATTCGGTTTCCCTAGACCACGAGTGTGGGCGTGGGTAGCGCTCTCAAGAACAACCCCAGATGGGTCATGCACGACCCTGGGAGGGTCGGTCCTGAGAGTACTACGGTGGGCATCAACTCCCGTGTGGTGTCGTTGCGAATGATTGGTGGTGGGTTCGGATCCACGGGATTCTTGCCCTTTAGTGAATGTCGCAAGAGATTCGCGGCCTCGGACACTTGTTGTTGGATGTGGGGCGCGATTTGCACTTTAGGGGCCAGCACACTAAGCGTGAGCCTAGCGTTAGCCTCGGCGAGTTGCCTCACTAATAGTTGGTTGTGCTCTTCGGTGGCTCGTGTCCGATCTTGTAGCGCCCGTAATTGTTCGGAGATGTATTGCAACGCCGTCATCTCGGTAGCATTAAGAATTGGTGGTGGTGGTGGATCGCGTTGTCGGTTGCTCTCCTCGTCAACGCTCCCTCCTGGAGACCCCGAGGGCGACCTAGAAGAAGGATGAGCCATCGAGAGTATCAAGTGCACAAAAAAACGGCTTGGCCTCGAGATGTCTAAGTCAAAAACGCCCAAGAGAACTAATACTCGTGTGTAAGGCTTTGGGTGTTGGTTGGCTTAGGTACGCTCGAGTTCAAGTCAAAGCAAGCAACAAAAACACAACTAACAATCACAAAGCAAAGGGAGTCAAAACAAGGATGATTATGACAATGAGATTTGAGTTGCCTTATTTTGGCTTTCTCAAACCGAAACAAGCGATTCGCTTTGAAAATTATATATATTTTTTTGGTTCGTATGGATTTCATCCTCTACGATTTTATTTTTTTTGAATGTAGAAACAAGATACAACCTTATGGATTTTATCCTCTACGAAGGATGGAATGCAATAGACTCAATTATTGTTACCTAAGCATGCAAAAGCTAGGGCAATGTGCAAGCAATAACAAGAATCGGGCAAGGTGGTTTTTTTTATCAATAATTGTACTAATGCAAGAAAAAAATTCGGGACAAACTAGATGAATCGAAGGGATGATGGAAAACCTAGGTTAACAAAACAATGAAAGAATGGAGAAAGACACACGATATGCTTGAACAAGTGGGGGTAAGAGACTTACACGACCTCTCAGCTCTGATACCAGTTGATGCCCTCTCGTCCTCGTAGAAGGCTTGAGAGTGCGACAGGATCGCTAAGATCGCCTTGGTGGTCTCTTTAGAGTTCGCGGAAGCAAGTGATAAACAACCTCCAACGTGATGAAGGTGGATGAATGGCGGTTAACTCCACGTTAAGAGGTAACTAGGACTCGTTCAACGTGATGAACAAGCACGACACGGACGTGAGGTGTCTCGGTGCGAGCTAGGGCTCGGAACAAGGGTGAATGCACGGTCTGGGGTTAGGAGATTCACTCGACTAAGCCAAACAATTCTTCAATTATGCGTTAAGAAATATGAGTACAATTGCGAGGCTTAAATAGAAGAAAACCTAGGCTAGATCTAAACGAGGGAAGAGAATTCTATCTTGTGCAAAAGATAGAGTTTTCTCCTAATTAAAACAGTAAAAGGATACAAACAAAATACCTAAATTGTATCTCCCAAATCCAAAATAATAACAAGAAAATAAGCCTAAATAAGGATAGGGCGGATCTTGCCGGGGAGCTAGAAACACGCGGACGCGGAGAAGGAAGGCTCAGGATCAACCCAAAAGGGCCGTGCACGACCCTAGGAGGGTCGGTCCTGAGAGCGCTTCAAAACTCCATCTTGGCACGACCCTGAGAGTGTCGTGCACGACCCTAGAGGGGGTCGTTCCTGAGAGTGGTGCAAGAGGTTGGGTCGTGCTCGACCCTCAATAGGTCGGTCCTGAGACTTGCACCTAAATGGGTTACGCCGTCTTCATGAAGATAGGTACTGGTGATGTCCTTGGAGACGTCGATGGACCCTATGCTTGTCATGGCTCGGGTGATGATGGAATGGGTGGCTCGGACCACTTGTTTGGCACGACTCCGGGTGATAGGGTCGTTGGAGCGAACTTGTAGAGCGTCCTCCTCGTCCTTGGCCGACATGGTGGGCGTGAGCGCACCAAGTCCCCGATAATTAATGTGTAGTACTGTAGTTTATATCCGGCCAATATGTATATGCATCTATGATCTATCTATCTTCCAAATAACATTATGCATGTGGCCAATCGCTAAAGTCTTCTCTTCTTGGATCATAATTCATATTTATACACTAACTGCATTATCCTTAAAAGTCAATGTATACATATAATGACGTGCTAATAATTTAATGTGTAACCAATACCTATATTCATCTATCTAACTTGCATATAATATCCATCAAAAGAACTTGCATATAATATTATGCATAGACGGACGGAGTCGGGCCGCCGGATGCACGTGCCCCCACTCCTGTCCGGGTTATAATTATTATTTTAATTTATAAATATTTTTGTAAAATATTCACTTAAAATTTTTAAATTAGTTACATAAGAGTTTTATGTCTAATTAAATAAATATTAATTTTAAGTCTAATGAGGTCTAATATTCAAGTCTCATTGATTTATTTATTTTTTGATAGTATATATATTTTTAAAAAAAAATCTAAGCCCCGTCTAAGCACTAGCTTACACCTTTTCGGCCGCTTATGGTCCACCTAATATTATATTTAAACCCACTTAGGTATCCATCTGAAGTGCCTAGGTAGATGTATCGGTCGTCTAGGTGTTAGGCGGCTCCTCTCCACCTAAGGACATGTCTAGCCTTTTATAAAGTATTAATATTATGAAGTACTTACATATGTTACACTATAAACCAAAGACTATTTTAACAAATTGTAAAATTTATTAGATTTAACATTTGTTATTAATAACAAAAAACGAAAAAATAAACAAATAAACAACAAGAGCGATATCATTATCATCAACCGACAATAATTTTACTTAAGTCGAAAAATATAAGTTGTGTCCCCACTCTCATAAAGTTCTGCGTTCGTCAGTGACACTATTTATATGGTCCAACAGTTAGAGCATCCATATCTCATAATAGACACAAAAAATTTTAAAATTATTCTCTCTTTCCCTAGGTAACAGATTTGTTTACGGAGAAATTTCTTAGAGAAAGAAATTTAAGCAAAAAAGATATCCATGTTAAAAATCCAATATTTTTAAAATTTTTATTTATTTTTAAAGCTTAATAAATACTCCATCCGTTTCAAAATACATGACCATTTGGATATTGCACATATATTAAGAAGAAAATGTTATTCCTATATTACCCCTATCAAATGTAGAGTTAATCATTTGTGTAGAGAAATATGAAAAAGTGTAATGATTATGATAAAGGCAATTATTAGGGGTATAAATGGAAAGAGATGAGTAAAAAATGTGAAATGGACAAGTATTATAAAACAAGAAAAAGTGTTCAAATGATCATGCATTTTGAAACGGAGGGAGTATAACCAATCTTCATTGTAGAGGCTGTCAAAGTCTTCTCTTCTTTGATAATGGGCCACAGTACACCCCACCCCTACCTCCTTGGGTGGCTATGCATGATGAGTCAAAAATGACAAATTTTATCCATACTTGAAGGAGAAAAACGACGCATAACATTCATCAATAATAATTAATATACCTGCACTGATCTCAACCCAAAAAAATAATATAAATATCCCCACTTTCATCTTAGACATGATTGGTGGGTCCTTTAAACGTGGGAAGAAGTCACTATTCTAACGAATAAATCATCAAAAATGTTTATACAAATATGAAAGAGTTGGTATATTCACAATAGCGCCCGCCATATTAGAAAAATAAGAAAGATGGCGCGTGGTTCCTATGGATTGATTCCGAAACATTGAAGAGATCAACTCTTTGGAAGATTTTAGGGTACGTAGGCCTTTAGGTTTCCCCTATATATACCCAAATCAATGTGCTTGTCATACATCAGAATTCCAAAACAAGTTCTTCACAATCCATACAAAGAAAAATATCGAATACAGATTTGTAAGAAAGGATACTGATCGAGATGGCAACATGGACAACATCCATGTCCTTGGTGTTCTTAATTATGGCCCTTGTAGCCCAGTGCGAAGGGCAGCTTATGCCCGGGTTCTACAATGGAAAATGTGGACACAATAGTGTCGAGCAAATTGTTTTTAACGCCGTTAAGACCAAGATGCAGACCAACAAAGGGCTCGTCGGTGACCTTACGCGATTGTCTTTCCATGATTGCTTTGTTAGGGTAAGCATGGAACTAACCTTATAATCTTGTTTGTCACTGATAAGTGATAACACGTTTATTTTTTTTGAGTGAAAGGTGATTCATTCCTCGATAATGCATGCGTTTATATCTTAGAGTATTTTGCACATCTCTTTGAATTGATACACTTTAGTTAAAACTCATCTTGTTACATCTGTGCCACATATAGGGTTGTGATGGGTCTGTTTTGTTGGATGGACCGAATTCGGAGAAAACCGCGCCTCCTAACTTAGATCTAGATGGGTTTGATGATATTGATGACATAAAGGCAGCACTCGAAGCAGTTTGCCCTGGAGTGGTATCTTGTGCCGATATTTTAGTACTCGCAACTCGCGCTACAATATTCTTGGTAAGCAATCAATAGATGTATAGTCTTTTTTTGCTCATAGTAACATACGTAGAAGATTACTTAACATGTACAAGCTTTTGTTTACTTATATAGGCCGGTGGAAAAATGTACAATGTAGAGACCGGAAGAAGGGACAGCTTAGTTTCAAATGCACAAGATGCTCTTAACGTCCCTGGGCCAAATATACCCATGACCGATGCCATACGAGAGATGGCCAACATAGGCTTGAACGTCAATGATCTTGTTGTCCTTTTAGGTGTGTATAGCTAAAGAACTATCATTTTGACTCATTTTTTTTTGCATTGTTTAGATAACAAAGGTAATCATTTTCGAGATGTTTCTATATTGTGTACGTAGGTGCTCACACCGTTGGCGTAGTACACTGCAACAACTTCCAAGACCGTCTATACAACTTCAGTGGCACAGGAAAGCCCGACCCGACCATGGACCCATCCTTAGTTCAATCATTGACGCCCACATGCCCGGCTAGTCAAGATGGGAAACAAAGCACAACATTCTTGGACCAAACTCCGGGGAGCGGAGACACCTTCGACAGAGGCTTTTACAACCAAATCATAGCCAACAGAGCCGTCATTAAGTTCGATCAGAGGTTGTCGACTGATCCTCGTACAAGGGGGATGGTGAGAGCGTTAGCTCGGGATCCGTACTTTGCCGATAAGTTTGGACAAGCCATGACCAAGATGACCCGAATCGGAGTGCTAACCGGAAGCAATGGGGAAGTACGAAAATCATGCAGCGCTGTCAACTAAAAGAACGTACGTATTGAAGTTCATATGCTTTGTGGAATTTGTATTTTATTACTTTCAATAAGAGAGTTTGCACGAATGAAAAGTGACGTTCATGCATCTCAATTGGGATTTATGACAAATTTTCTGTAATGTAGTGGCTGGTTTGCTTTATAATTGTACGAATGTAATGAAGCAAATGTATCATCCTATCAATATATCAATATTGCATTTCTTTTTGTTGACTTTTTATTCCTTTGACCAAGCTAGTGTTGATTTTGTATTCCTTTCTTAATTAAACCGACAAATTTAAAGTACCATGTGTAATACACCCTGCACGGGATGAAACCTAGCTAGGTCGGCCCTAATATTTTGGAGGTGTTTGGCAAAATATAAACTGAAGGTCCTATATATATATATATATATTTATAGAGGGACGCTCAAGTGAGATACCTTTTGTGGTGTAATATGTAACAAGATGTGGACCGTTAGATTAGGATAAATGGAGGGTGAGATCTGAGGGTACATAATAGCTATATTTTTATGAGGGGGATGGGATTAAACTAACGTGGCTTTCAAAATGGAAACCAGCGTGATTTTTGGGATTCTTCAAGAGGGAAAATCGGCTGGAGATTTCTGTTATGGCAAGGATTGGGTTGAATAGTTTTAATTGATTTTTTGAAAATCAGAACAAGATAATCGTGTTCATCATCGTGATTCTAGGGCGTTTTCCAACATCGCCAAACCCTAAAACTCAATAAGAACACTGTTGAACGAGATACTACACTTTCGGCATTGAAGTACAATACATGCGGAGAGGGTGCGATCGGTAATCCAAACAACTATCTGAATCGTGTAGACGAAGTGATCGAGAGGCCATCAAAGATGTCAAGCAAACATTCACGAACTGCAGGCGTTAGAGGTAATAAATTGCATAATCGATTGATGAATTCTATATTGAAGTTGACAATATCGTATATGTAGGGCAAAACAACGTCCTCGCTGCTGTGAAAATATTGAATTTCAACTTTGATGTATTAGAGATTTTCGCCATTAAAGAGCAACAACAGCCTCAATGCGTTTGTGAAAAACATGTCATAACCTATTGAAGAACTATATAATCTTACCATATTTTGTTTTTTCATGAAAAATAACGCTTTTAGTGATGAATAATTTGAGGTTTTGACATACAACTAATATTTTTCAACAATTATAACTAACTTTTTCAATGCATGATTTATGTTGTTTTTATACTTGGTTATACTTTTCATCGATAATTTATAAGTTGTTCAATTCGACCTAATTGAAACATATATCGGACCATGTAGAACAAGTCTATTGATAATGCAAACGTGTGCACATCGTTTTGAACAATGTTAAGTAAGTATGTATGTTTCAATGAAAGTGACTATGTTATTCAATGTGTATGTAATATTGTATGTGGTGGTAATATTGTTCAACAACAATCAACAGGTTGTTCAGATTATACTACATGAATAATATGCTTTAACGTTTAGAACAAGTTACTTATTACTGCAGATTATTTTATTTGGAGTTGAACAATGCTTGTAATTGTAATTTGAATGCATTGTTTTGTAATCAGTTGGCACCAGTAAATGGAGTGATTATGTGTTTGATAATGAAGAAGAATTCTCAGAAGATGATGTAGAACAGTGTGATGAAGGCGATGAAGTAGATGAATCAGATGAATTCGTATACGGGACCGATTGCATCTATAATGAAATGGATAATAATGTCAAGCATTGGGTACCAAGATGTCCGAATAAGTTCAAACCTAAAGCTGGTATGAGGTTCGATTCGATGAAGACTGCTGAGAAATTCTACCGTGATTATGCGGCAATAGTTGGTTTTGATGTGAGAGTAAGCAGCAAGAGAACGTTCCCTAACTCTAAGGAGTTATGCTCGATGTACTTATGCTGCAATCGATCAGGTTCTAAACTTTTCATGTATTTGAATTGAGTTCTTCTACATAATATTTGGATTCTTTTTACATAGCACAAATTGTTCATTACATTACAAATACTTTTTCAATATCATAATACAACTTCTTCATGAATCGTTTTCAACATGAATATTCAGGTTTCAAGAATACTGGGAATAGTAGTGGTAAAAGAAGGACGTCATCAAACCGGGTTGGATGTAAAGCATGGATCAACATCAAATTTGGCGGGGTAGGTACATATCGCTATGGAAGGTTCATGGAAGTGCACACTCATGACATGATACCAAAAAATGCAAAGCACCTACTGAAAAGCAGTAGGAAAATGTATATTGGGCACAAGAAATTTATGCTGAGCTGTGCAAAGGCGAACATTGGTCCAGTTGGTTTGCATAATCTGCTTAAACAACTAGTTGGTGGCTACTGCAATCTTCAGGTTACTTCAAGGGAGTTCAGAAACTACAAAAGAGATTTGATGCAAAACATTTCCGGAGCGGATGCACAAATGGTAATAGACAAGTTCAAAAAGAAGAAGGAGATAAGTAGTGAGTTCATTTTCGAATATACAGTGAACGAGTCAGACCAACTTACGAGGATGTTTTGGTGTGACCCAATATCAAGACGCAACTATGCAGCGTTTGGTCAGGCTGTATCGTTTGATTCAACATACGGCACAAACAGGTTAATATTACTACGCGCAATCAAACTTATTCAATCAACTATAAATAGTTTTTCATCGGTAAAATTCGTTATGACTAAAGTTGTTCAATACACGATATAGACTCGTTTAATGTAGTTTTTCTAAAATAATAAAACTTATTCAATCTGGTTTAAGTATTTTTTCTACAGTAATATACTTTATACCTAGACTTTTACAATTCACTATATGGTCTTGATAAATATCGTGTATAACATTGTTCAATTCACGCTTTTTTGTAGGTACTGCATGGTTTTTGCTCCTTTTACTGGTTTAGACAATCATAAGAGGTCTGTGAATTTCGGCTGCGGACTTTTGATGAAGGAAGATACAGAATCTTATGTGTGGTTGTTTGAACAATTCAAAAGGGCAATGATCAAAGAGCCATTACTGATAGTGACAGATCAAGATTGTGCCATGAAGGTAGCTGTAGAGCAAGTGTTTCAGAATACTAGACACCGGTTATGCATGTGGCATATCATGGAGAAGGTTTCTACAAAAGTTGGAACATCCAAGGTTAATGAACAAGGTTTCAGACGAGATATGGGTAGACTTGTGTGGAGAGATCAATTAACGACAACTCAGTTTGAAGAAGGATGGGAAGAGTTTGTTGACAAGCATGAGTTACACAACAACCAATGGTTGAAAGATATGTACCAACTTAGATCATTTTGGATACCTGCGTACTTCAGAGACATTGTCCTGGGAGGTTTGATCAAGACAACGTCTATTTCGAAGTCCCAAAACAGCTTCTTTGGCAAGTATTCGAACAAAAACTTCAGCCTCGTTGAATTAATGATGCATTTTGATAGTGCATTATAAAAACAAAGACATGATCAATTACGAAATGATGTTGACTCGGATACAAGAGCATATGAACTCAAGACTCCACTTCCACTTGAGAAACATGCCTCTGAAGTGTATACACTTAGCATCTTTGCTCAAGTCCAAGATGAAATACACGACTCTTGTTTCTATTGTTGTGTCATCAATGAGAGCAAAGGTATGATGTTGTTTTTCAATGTACATAATGGTGTTTTTCATTACATTTGTACTCGTTTCAATATATACATGTTGTTTTTCAATAAATATATCGTTGTTATTCATTATCTGTAACCTTATATAATTGTTAAGTATAAAATGTGGAGGATCTTATACAATGTTTAACAATTTTTTTAGGTGATGAACACATTGATTATATCATAAGGGAAGGGAAGGATGATTTCTTTGACGTGAGGTTCACAATATTGGATGGATTCACCACTTGTTCGTGCATGATGTTCAATAGGATTGGATTGCCGTGTTGTCATATGTTCGCTGCATTAAAAGCAAATGGAGTTCCAGAGATCCCGGAACCATTGATAATGCAACGATGGATCAAGGGGGCAAGTCGAACATTATCTACAACAGAGTTGAAAGATGTCTTCAAGCAAAGTGCGCACCTGGAAAGGATGGAGTCCATCCACCAGGAAAAGCCAAGAACAAAGGTAGTGGAAAGGGGGGAAGGCCAAAGGCTGGTAAGGGAGATAGGATAAAGGGAGGGAAGGAAAATGCCATTGCTACTAAAACAAAGGAGGCAACTAAAGGGAAAAGGAAATGCAGAAAATGTGGACAATATGCTGGACATGACAACCGAAATTGCAAGGAGATGCAATATAAGTAGATTTGTGTAGTTGAAAAACATTTAGTTATTTATGCTGGATTTATTTTGTTATTCAACTTGTTTCTTGGAATTATTGATATGCATAAACAGCATTGTGGTTTTTTGTTTTAAACATTGAGTTATTAAATTCAATAGGTAATAATAATTGTTGAATTCAGCAACACTGCTGTACGATTACATTTGAATGACTTATTCGTTTGATTGTACTATGCATTTTTTAAAAAGAAAAATTTATAACATATAATTGTCGTTGAATAAGTGATAGTGTTGTTTCGAACACTATATTTGAATTGGTAGTTTTAAGAACGATATAAACAAAATTATCATGTTATTCAACTATCCTAACAACCATTTTCAATAACCAAAAACAATAGGATTGTATTATGTTTTACTAGTATTATGGAAATTTAATAATGTCTTCATGAATAACAACACTATATTACGCAATAATGATAAAACTTGAAGTAGACTAGTACACATCAGACACGAGTGAATATTAAAAATTAAAAAGGAAACACATATGTTTTCGAAATCAATGAAACTGTGTCTTTGGACAAATAACAATCATGACGTTCCTAACGTGGAAATGAAACCATCTTAAATATCCAAAATAAATGTTCACATAAAAAATGTTGTGCATATTCATCCAGCTCAACGACCTCCCGCATTAATGAGTTCCATATCACGTTTTGCTTTCTCCTTGAATTGTTGGCACATGGAGTTGAAATCTGTAAGTAACAAGGTGTGTAGGTACTTTATCCGAAGGAGGATGATAGACTTCATAGAACGAGCTTTGAAACCGGTTTCCCAACTCTTTACATCATCACCGAAGTAGGTCTCCATGTGACGCATGCAGTAGATGCCACAATCAATCTTGTTAAGGTCATCCCTCCAAGGCATTTTCAATAGAGAGAACTTCTTCTTTTCAAATGGCGACACTTTCCTCTTCAACCCCTTCGATTCCATGAATTGAAAAAACATTCCTTGCTACATGCAAATTATAGGTTCGATTAGTACCCGTTAAACATAATATTAATAATATTCGGATCATTTGAAAATACTCACCAACACTTTTATAAGCAGCCCGTATTTGCCATTAATGTCACCATCAGCGGCTGTTGAGTTATCAATGACCTCGACGATGTGTTTTGCAAAATTGAAGCATATAACATAGTAGTGAGAATGTTGAAGGATTGCGAAGAACGCCTGCGGACATTAATTATTAATAAAAGCATGAATGTCACCATGAAAAACAACGAGAGCAATATAAGCATGAAGTGACAAACATTAACAAATCTACTATAAAAAACGTACCAAATCCACCTCGGCTAGTTTAGTGAAAGGAGAATTCTTGATTAGAGAGTCCATCTCGTGATGGAATGCTCTATATTTCTCATTGTATGTGCGATTGCCTCCATTTACAATAGAGCCCAACTGAAAAATATATATTAAAATCAAAACTGAAAAATCGCAAAGATAAAATTAAAATTTTCATAGAAAAATGTGAAAGGGGCGTACCACCAAAGATGGACGAACAAAAAGACGTTTAGGAGTCAAAATGTCCCTTTTCTCTTCGTCTTTGTTGAGGAGTGAACACCATATATCAACAATATTGATTGTTACATGAGTACCTTCCTCGAGAGATTTGAATTCACCAGCATCCAAAATACCACCTTGATGAGAGAATATAACATCCCTGCATAAACGTTTTTTTTAGCAAGGATATTCTTTACTTTTTCACGAATGAGAATGAAAATATACGTACTCTTCATCTATGTACTCCGTTATGTAGGTGTAAATGTTCTTCTGCTCTTTAGCCGCATGGGTTTTGGTGCTGACGGCTCTTAAGAGAAAAGGGCTTCTCTTTGACTCCGGTATCTTTGATTCTCTCTTGGATACCAACTTTGAATTATCCGACAGGGTTTGAAAGTCATCATCACTGCCCTCGTCGTCTTTGATCTGTATATTATATATATCAAACTATCTAAACGAATATAGTTGAAAAACTATTAACAACTGATAGAATAATATCAAAATAAGTTTAAAAAAAATAAAAACTAAATGCAAAATATCTCAATGTCTACTGCAAAACATACTATTTGTTGCAAAATAACTAGTGAATAAGATGTACTGTGCTTTTGAAAAACTCTAAATGAATTCTCCGCAAGTGGATATTGAAAAACAATGTGTTGTGTGGTGAAAAATATTACATCGGAACCCGACAATGGTCTAAAATAAAACTATATATTGAATAAAGAAAAGATCAAAAATTGGGAAAAAATGAATGATGAAAAACACAATGCAATACAAAGAACAATTGATACAAAGGCTAATGAAGAGTTGAAAAATATATCACATCTTGACGAACAACTAAAATTAGAATAAATGAAAAAGACTGTTCATAATACTGCATAAGTTGAATACATTTCCGTTATAGTTCACCCATGTTACTTGCATGGAGAGTTGTTCAGTAACATCTACAAAATTCTCTCCAGACATTTCCCTTACATTAGTTAACATAGTGCAAAGTAGTTTGGTCTTTCCTAAGTCTTATGCAAACAAGTTGAGTTACACAACAACATTACAAATTCACACTTATTTCTGAGTGGGGCGCCTAACACGCTCACTCTTTCTAGTGCTTACCACAGTTTTTTGAGCACCCCTCTTAGTCCTTGACTTATTTGCATCAACTTGGATCGGTTCTTGAATGGGCTCCGATGAAGAGTCAGGTTGTTCAACGCCATGTGAGATAACACCACTTGCATCAGGAGCATTTTCCGAGGACAGCTCATTAACAACACCTTCAATAATCCTCCCAGGAGATACTGGCTGTAAACACGAAGGAAAACAAACCACAACTCAAACAATGGGCAACAAAATGTTTGAAAATTGAAGAGGTATTATACAATGTTGAAAGCCGAATAAGTATCATGTTCAACATATACCTGAGGTGGACAATCATTCTCCACAACATCATCCATTCCAGTATCACCATCATCAGCCTATACAGAGTTTTTTCAAAATAATATTAATACATGAAACCATTGCATATGATATGTGAAGTTGAAAGTGACTTACCTGGTCGGTTTCCTGAATTGGGTTTTGCTCAGCAACAATATCTGTCATGTTGTCATCAGCCGAATTACCTGGTTGAGTCTCGACGTCTCCTGGTAATTCTTGCAAAAAAACCACCAAATCAACGATAAGAAAATGTTCAGACACTCTCAAAAAATATTAACTTGCAAAATAACTCAAATAACTTTGTTTGAACATAACCTTGTCCACCTGTGGTGATACATGTGATGTTTGAGGGTTTGAACTCGTCATAGTAGTGTCCTCAACCTAAAAAACATAAAAATGAGTAATAACACATTAATTGAAAAACAACGGAATTGTATGAAACTTGATTGGATGTATGAATGTTTTACCTCCTTCTCAGCATCCATACTCTCATTATTCACCATGAGTGTTTCTCCCTCCTTAGTGTTCCCCACAACAGACTGATCGAACTCCTGACCATTAAACATCAAAAGAAACATATCAAGAAAAATCCATCAAAAAACAACAAATCCTATTGATCTATTTACTTTTCAAGAACAATGACCTGGTTGTTCACCGCATGTGTATCCACAACCTTATCATTACCATGATCTGCAGCCTCTAACTCCTGTACATAAAACAACAAATACACTTAGTGCAAAAATCGATCAGGCATCTCTGAAACAAAGATGTCAGAAATAAATGTGTTATTACCGTGACAATACCATCCTGCATCTCTGAAACTTTGGATGACTCTTCATCGTTTGCAGGGCGTGTATCTGTTTCTTTATTCATTCCAGGTACTCTAAATACAGGCTCAGGTGGTGTGAGGCCAGGAAAATCAGACATGAAGATGTCCATCCCCCAATCAAAGATGTGCTTCCTTTTACTCAGTGCATCCTCGAACTGATCCATTGCCTTGTTAAGCTCTTCATCCGTCCACAATGGAACTTCAGATTGAGTAACCGACTCTCGTACTCCATTGCCTTGATGTTCTACATCTTGAGTGATGCCGTCGTGTGGAGCTAGAAGAAGAGATCTGGCTGTTTGGACAAGGGCTTTTGAAACACCGTCTATCTTGCATCCATCAGGAGCATTACTCGTATGCTCAGCAATCATTATGATAATCTTAGTAAGTTTCCTCAGATACTTCCCCATGGTAGCATTGAATTCCTAAAAATAAACAACATACGTATAAAAGTATTTATACATGTTTCAAGAAGACTCAGAACATTTCAAAGTCACAAAAAGATCATACCATAAACTTATTCAGAAACTCACAAACTATTTTTCAATCAAAAAATTAACATATTGTAATGCAAAAGAGTTCAATGTGAAATGAATAAGAATTAAAAAAGACGTTTATCATATCATATACTTATTCAGCAATCTAAATAGTGTTTTTCAATTCACAAATTAACATAATGTAATGCAAAAGAGTTCGATGTGAATAGAAAAATCAATTAAAATATACATAGCAGATACTTATTCAGAAACTCATAAACTATTTTTCACTCAACAAATTAACATATTGTAATGCAAAAGAGTTGGGTGTGAATTGAATAAGCATTTAAAAAGACGTTTAGCATATCAGATACTTATTCAGAAATTTACATAGTGTTTTTCAATTCAAAAATTAACATAATATAATGCAAAAGAGATCGATGTGAATGGAAAAATAAATTGAAATATACGTAGCAGAATGTTGTGATTTGACTAAAACACCTAAATACATTACCTGAACTGAATTCTTCTTCTCACCCTTGGGGGTCTCAGATTGCTGCCCAGGATGGTTTTGCGATGGTGGACCATGAAGCCTTCCCCTGCCAAATCCTCCTTTCTCTATCTCAAAAATCTCCCTGGCTAGCACGCCCCCGTTAGTCAATCCGATGAATGATGGGATCACCCTTGGAATAACCGTACGGGTGCGGTAATTCACCACTCGGTCCATGTACAGAACCTGTTCACGATTTGAACAAAACATTATGCATTAAATTTACAAAAAGGTCTTCAAGAAAAATAAATAACTTCTTCAAAACAGGCGTCAATATATTGTTCAATACGTTCTTGTGACATTTTTTTCCAGCCTGCAAAGTAATTTATATATAGAATAGTAAAGAGAAGATTAACTTACAATCAAGAAAAAAATTGGACCAGAGAACGATGAAGTAGGATTGGCTTGCCATTTTTCAGTAGCCTCATCCAACACCTTCAGCACTAGACCACACCAGTTGTACTCCCTTGCCCTTTTGATCTCAGCCAATGGCAGCACCAAGTTCTGATTGCACACTCCACTCAGTGTTGGTTCGACGATGCAAGAGAAGAACAGAACGAAAAAGTCTTGTATAAAGACGTCCACTTCTGAAACTGTTGACATTCCTTTTAAAACATCTGAGTGTCTGATATTGTGTCCATATGCATTCTCCTTGCTTGAAGCAAGATTGAGATGGGTTCTCCATTCTTTTGTTACATCATTGTTGTCTCTGGGGAGGGTTCTCTGCAACGTCTCTGGCCCACGTGGTATCCCAAAACATAGATGTACATCTTCTTCATCAACATCCAAAGTCTGTCCATTCTCCAATGTCAATGTACCCATCCTCGGATCATAGTTACTAGCCAGCCAGTGACCAAGTTTGTTGAAAAAATAACAGGAATTATGTCATTGCAAATATACTACATATGCCCTACAAAACAAATGACTAGTGGAATCCATTGAATATCATACCGAGGGATGTCAAGTGGAGGAAGATTAAGGAAATCACCAAACCCAGCATCACGAATCGCTTCCTTTCTTTCCTCGTCTTTAATATTGCTCAATATTGATGCAAAATAAGAAGGCTGGCTTCGATGCAAAATACTAGGATGAATAACCTTTGACGTGGGATTGTCTAGGTCGATCACAGGATTAGCCTCTTTTGCCTTCACCTTTGTATTCTTCTTGTCCTTCAAATTTTCCAGCTCTTTCTTGACCTTGACGATATCCTTGTTCTTGGGTTTAACTATTCCCTTATTGCTAATCCTCTTAGCAATAGGTACATCATCAGAATCTTCAGAAACATGTGCTTCTTGTTTAGATCTTTTCACTGTACAAATCAGAATTTGAAATTAATAAAATAGTAAAATTTCAAACAGTTGTAACAGATGAGAAACGGAGTAATTCACCTTTACTAGTTGATGGTTTTTTGAGCATTTTAATATTTTTCTTCAATCTCTTTGGTGCTTCCTCATGGTCTGAACTATCGGTTGATTCCTCAGCTACTTTCACTTTTTTGCCTGACAGAATAAAATTGGTTTTAGACATAAAAATAAGGTTTATGATGTATTGCACAACTGAAAATATGCAAATTTACCTTTAGAAATCATCCTGTTTTTTTTGAGCTTGACAGTTTTGTGCCTAACTCTTATTTCCTCTTCATCATCGGACTGTTCTGATTCAGTGTCATTATGCTTCTGGCTTTTGCCTGAATAAATATAATGAATATTAGACACACAAAATGTTATAACTTGAAAGTACACAAGCTATTTGAACCTTTCTTCAATTGCTTTTTATGTTGTAAACTTTCGCTTGATGATTCGTCGCTGCTGTCAGTGACCGATATCTCCTCCTCTGTGCTTGAATCGGGGCCAAGATCAAAGACTTTTTTCTCCTCATCACTTTCAGACTGTTCCTTCGTACGACGTTTTTTGGACATTAGCTTTGACTTCTTTGTGTTGTCTCCAACACCTACCAACAAACCAAAACAGAAAAATCAATCGTATTCATAACAGGGGAATAGGATTTTATATACGTATTCACTTATTTGTAAGATCTTTTTCAACTATATGAAAAACAAATCGTATTGCAAAACATTTTGAAACCAAATGCAAAAGTTTAAAGTATATGAAAAACAGTGTGATGTGTGTTGAAAAATAGTTTTGTCTACAAATCAATTATCGAATATCTTGCTGTATTGAAAAATAAAGGTATGAGACTTGAATAATAAACAATCAGTGGTTTGATTCAAACCTTTTCACCGATTACAACTATAGTTTTCAACATAATTAATGAAAAAAAAACCCAGCTTGTTCTTATACAAAACAGCAACAACAACACACAAACAATAAGATATGTCGATAGAAAAACATAAAGGCACACATTGAACAACTAACGAATTGAAAAACAAACGCAGGCTTCCTGAAAAACTATTCAGTTTCGATTTTTGTATGCACAAAAAAAATTGACAAAAAAGGGCATAAGAGAAATCCATGTACAATGAAGAACACAATTTTACCTCGTTCGACCTTCCTCTTCCTAGGAACCTTCTCAATAGTCTTCGCCATAGATCTGAGCAAACAATTCGAAAAACACCAGTTAAACCCCCAATCAGTAAATGCAAGAACCCGCAAAAAAGCCCCAAATCAGACCATGGAAATCCTACCGACGATTTTCACATAAACCCTAAAATCTGCCCCTTTTAAAACATACGCAAATCGAAAGGTTTGTTCGAGAATCTTACACCTAATTGCTTCAATTTCGACCCACAATGAACCGAACACGATGTTTTATCACTGAAATTCAACAAACGAAACCCTAAAATTTCGAGAGAAGATAAATCGGAAATATGCGGGAGTTTTTGAATCAAATAAGATGGTAAAAACTACAGAGGAGTAAAAAATAGTTACCAAAAAGACGATCTCTTCAATGGAGTTGTCGACTCGGACTGTGGGGAAGATATCTCTTCCAATGGAGAAACTCGGACTGTTGGAGCTTCGAAGAAGACGGCGTAATTGTGAGAGAAAAGAGAGAGAATTGCTTTTAGATCAATAAAATCGGGTAGGGATTTGTGGAAGATCTTCAAGATATTATTTTACCCAAAAAACACGGGATTGAAAAATTACGACTAGATAGAAGCGTAAAATATGGGATTGCGTTTTGATCCCGTGTTTCTCCACAATAACACGAATATACACCCCTTTTTAACTAAATCCTAACCGTCTGATTATCTTGATCCAATGGTTGCCATAACACCTCATGTTACACTCTAAGAGGTAGTTTTACTAGAGCATTTTTCTATATTTATATAGTAAAACATCCTTATTTAAATTATAACCAAAATCATGGAAAACAACTACATCAACAATTCATGTCTGAATACTCGGAATTGTCCATTGATAAATCAAATAACTCAGCATATACACAAATGCATTTACTCAAACAAACCAAACTCGATCTCTTCCAATATGTGGTCAAACTTTCATCAGTCCTTGAAAGCTATAACTAATTCTAATAAACTAGTTTAACCTTCGTATCATGTACGGGTAAAGTAATTATAAACTCAATTTAATATAGATATATAACGCCAATGATCACGTTAAAAAATATAGAATCATATATTTTTATCTGATTAGTTTTTTTTACCAATAGTAAATCAACTCATAATGTAAATAAGTTAGATTTGTTCAAAAATTATTTTACGATAAAGATCACATTTTATTAAATAATAATATTTATTAGAAGATTACAGCTAATTTTGGATAATATTTATCAGAAGATTACAACTAATTTTTAGTAAGGGACAATTCAAAATGTTAGATAAGTTTTAAGCATTTTTTTATAAGATAAAATTATACGGAGTATGAGATACTAACTATCTAAATTATGTTCTTTAAAATTATTAAATCATATATATTTATCTTTCTATTGTGGTTAGTGTTTTTTTATATACGCAAGGGCCCAGTTGATTATTTTATTGAAGATATGACACGTTGTGCAATTTTCTGTGAAAACTTTATCTCCGCTTTATACTATAGATACAATATAAATTTAATCATACTCCGATCCGATCCACAGATAGATTGATATACATCCCATGGACAGTTGGCAGTTCTTCATTGGTCATGACTCCAAAAATCTACTCTAATATCCACATAGAAAAAAATATATAACATAACTCACTTGATATCTACAAGCCCAACCCTACAAATTAAGAAGAGCGGTGAAGAGAGCTGCCAAGTGTACATGGAAAATCTTGCAAATCTCCTATTTTTTCATATGGATAAAGGACCCCACATTCTATGTCCCATATAAACAATCTCCATGAGAACTCAACCCTTCACACTCACTCCTAAATACCAAAACAAACAACACTTCTTCCACAACTTTCTCAATGGCAACCTCAGCAATGGCCCTCTCCTCCTCAGCTTTCGCCGGCAAGGCCGTAAAGCTCTCTCCCTCCACCACCGAGCTCTTCGGAGAGGGCCGTGTCACGATGAGGAAAGCCGCGGGCAAGGCCAAGCCCAAGCCCGCGGCCTCGGGCAGCCCGTGGTACGGGCCCGACAGGGTCAAGTACCTAGGCCCATTCTCCGGCGAGGCCCCAAGCTACCTGACCGGCGAGTTCCCCGGTGACTACGGCTGGGACACCGCCGGGCTCTCCGCCGACCCGGAGACCTTCGCCAAGAACCGTGAGCTTGAAGTTATCCATTGCCGTTGGGCCATGTTGGGCGCCTTGGGCTGCGTTTTCCCCGAGCTCTTGGCCCGTAACGGGGTCAAGTTCGGAGAGGCCGTTTGGTTCAAGGCCGGGTCGCAGATCTTCAGCGAAGGCGGGCTCGACTACTTGGGAAACCCTAGCTTGATCCATGCACAGAGCATCTTGGCCATCTGGGCTTGCCAGGTCCTCCTCATGGGCGCCGTTGAGGGCTACAGAATTGCGGGCGGTCCTCTTGGCGAGGTCGTCGACCCGTTGTACCCAGGAGGGAGCTTTGACCCCTTGGGCTTGGCTGATGACCCCGATGCGTTCGCCGAGTTGAAGGTCAAGGAGATCAAGAACGGACGGCTCGCTATGTTCTCCATGTTCGGGTTCTTTGTCCAGGCTATCGTGACCGGAAAGGGCCCGATCGAGAACCTGGCGGATCACTTGGCTGACCCGGTTAACAACAATGCTTGGGCCTTTGCCACCAACTTCGTTCCCGGAAAGTGAGATAGTGATAAGCTTAACAATTGTGTGCAAGAATTTGTTTAAGGGGAAGTGTGTGTGTGAGGGAGGAAATTCATAATAAAAGTTATTAGCCATGTAAATTAATGCTATGGTTGCAACGTATTTTTAATGTTGAAGTAAATTTTTGTTAAGGAAAATTTTATTGTATGAAATTTTCATGATGAAATGTCACGGACTTATGGATCTTTCCTAATTATATTCCTTTACAAATGTACTAGAGCAACAAAGGCATTTCACTATATGACCAGCTCGGTGAGCTATAGCATACAACAGAAAATTCACTTCCAAAATCATCTTACAACGCCACAAGTTGTTGCATAGTTATTTGAACCGATCAAACTGGGCCTAGAAGGTACGGTTACAAGAAGGCTATGTTTCAATTCTCTCTCTTATCCATTGACCTACGACCTTGATACACTTCCTAATAGAAAGCACTTTGAGCTAGAAAGTATACTTTTTTGTCTTAAAATCAGTAAAAATGAACTACATTTCACAAATTCCAAGACAAAAAAATACTCCGTATAATGAAATTCATACACTATTCTAAATAATGATGGAACTTTCATAAACACAAATCGCTCTCTGGAATTAGTGGAATAAACAGACATCATTGTATCGTCATTGATGGTATGATTCTCAGTTTCTCGAGGATTTTTTGTGGAATAAATAGATGGGACTTCTATAAATGTATGTTCATGGCACACATTAGCCAGACTGTTACCGACAGAAAATTTAAATGACCTCCCCCAACTGGAAATTCCAAAAAAATTACTATGTATGAATAAAAAAATCCAGATTATAGTTGTCTAAACCATTCCCACCTGACCCAACGACAATATAATCGGTTTGATGTAAGATTCACTATTCAACATATGAACAAGCAATAAAACACAGAAATTCAGCCTCTTACCCACAAAATTTTCATTGCAATGTCAATTTGGATTCCACTGGGTGCCCAGCAACGGAAATCTGTCACAAAACCCTATAAGTTTAAGCCACCGCTGACACTGATATGGTGGTAACTTTTAGTTTCTTTCAATATTTTGCTTTTTACCCTGGACAGGGGTAGAACGAATCATAATGAAATAAATGTGCAAGAACAATGAGTTTTTAAAAAATGCACAATGTTACATACGGGGGAAAAGAAGAGACCAGAAAAGGAAAGATAAAAGTTTTCCTATATGAACCTGTTTCACTTTCATTTTCTCACCAAACTTGAAAGCAAGTGATCTGTCTCGTTCTTTTGATGTAACGATCTTCATTTGGGTATTGTCCCGTGGCAGAGTATCTTCCTATCGATTGTGCAGGGTGTCTTGCTGGATTGTTTGCAATGGTCATGAGACCTGGAAGATATCCAATCAATTCACATACGTACCTAAAAATTGATAACTTGGTATAAATGCAGTCAATTTTATCTAATTATATTCATGACAAATGCTACGAGGTTTTCAAAGAGAAATGTGCCTTTTAGGTAGTGTTTGTTTGAAAGCTGATCTCTATGATCTAATATTTTCTTTATAAAAATTACGAACTTGCCCTCCAACTGTCTAACTGCATAATTGCATATATATTCATCCCACACCGCCACAATTAAAATCCACACTCAATCTACTAGTGATAAACCTGGATCACCATAGCACACAAATATAACAAGATGCACCAATATGAACCAATTCAGATAAATCTGAAACCTGTTCTAGATGTTTCATATATGCTTTGCTTTATTTCGCACAATTAAATATTTCATATATATATTCCAAGAAAGGTAAAAGGCCTATTTTCTTG
This sequence comes from Polygonum aviculare, assembly GCA_934048045.1. Classification (NCBI taxonomy): domain Eukaryota; kingdom Viridiplantae; phylum Streptophyta; class Magnoliopsida; order Caryophyllales; family Polygonaceae; genus Polygonum; species Polygonum aviculare. Next base: position 3,216,742 of record OW204024.1, read on the forward strand.
TTCATAAGAAGGAAAAGTCAGCAAAAAGAGACTTACCTGTGTGCTACGTATCAGTGTCAGAACGAGTGAGAATAGATATACAGAGGCAGCAATGCTGATTCCAGCAATGAAGTTATGCAGCAACCGTCGATTGTCCTTTGTGGGCACGAAGACAGACTTGAGCGTATTTGTTAACTCAAAAAGTCGATGAGAAAGCTGCCCAAAAGCACAAAAGAATATCAGCATGTACTTCCCCTGTAACATCTATCTACAAGAGCGAATTCCTTACCAAGACATATATTGCAGTGGTTAACATGAAGTTGAGCATAGGATAATTCGGGATAATAGACAGAAGCAACTTAGGTTGACCGTTGGGTATGCTTGATCTGGAGAAGGCAAGCAGTAAACTTTTAATCCCAGTGAACAAAGAAATTATCACTGCAACTTTATCCAACCTCCACTACACTTTAAACAATAGAATCGCCAGTTCATATCAAATTAAGAAATTCTAACCTTAGCCAAATGTGGAACTGGGAAATATAGGTCTCCAGGGTGATCTTGCCCAGCCACCTAATTAAAATGTGAGACACAGCTCAAAACCAACTCCAGACTTGTGATAAATATGCTGAAACATCGATTTACCAAAAAATTCCAAGCAATGACGATACAAAAAGCTATGGTTTGATATCATCCACATATGAAGTGTAGTAAGTGGTTCCACATTTTGGAGGGTGTGGTTAGATGAGAGAAGAATGGAAAATTTGGACAGGACTCGGGAGGGCAGACATCAAAGAGAGTGAGGGTCCCTTTACATGGCAGAGTCAAGAATTTGGACAAAGTGGTTATCATGCAGTGCACAAATGCAATTATAGTAATCAACAGAGCAGGATTAATCTTAAAAAAAATACACAGATGAGAATCAACCCGAAAGCACTATGAGAACTTACGCAAAGAGTGTCAATGAGTAATTGCGAAGATGCTGTGTGAAATTGCGCAAGCATATGTACACTCTGCAAACAAAACAATGTACTAGTTACACACTAACAAACAGAAACTAATGATGCACCAATACTACATACAGGTTGCTTAAGATATAAGAGGAAAAAAAGCTAAATAGGAACTGAGTTGTAAGCATACGTTATCGGTATCCATGATGTGTATGGATGGAGCTTATTGTAGGAAATTTTGTCCAACTTGTAAATATACTCGAACCACATGTATCCAACCTGAATGGAAAAACAAAAGGAACATCACAATGTCATTCAAAAAAATAGCCACAAAAATGGTAAGCAGTTGCAAAATAGCTCCACTTACAAATAAAGAAACTGCAACCACTCCAGTTTTGATTGATTGCCTCTTCCTTGGCTCAGATTCTTCTAATTTTTCCATCCACTTCTCAACCTATAATTACAAGACCATCAAATATTCAGATGAAAGCACTCAGCAGAAGCAGTAAGAGGGATATAGATGCAGTTTGTTGTTTTACATTTGGGTGATAATAGGCATAGATCATCCCAATTATCCATATATAACGATCCAACCCAGATCTGAAATGCCACTCATGCAATCGAGGGAGAGCTGGCTTTGCAGGATCGGTGTACCCTGAAAAAATATAGGTCGTGTCAATACTGGAAAAGGCACTCTAGGATCAAGCACAGGATCATCTGAAACTGAAGTTCAAAGGATCAAAAAGGGAGAAGTGCATCTGTTCCTTGATTCTGTAAGAAACCAAGGTAATGTAGCAGAAATTTAAAATGATATTCAAAATGGTACCCTTTCCTATCCCCCCTCAAAAGACCAAATATATGAGAGCTAAAAAAATCATGAAATATACTTCAGTGTTACACGATTTAATTAATGATTGAGTTCAGAAATTTCTCTTCTGAAAAATGATGAACATAGTATATGGTACAGTATCATGCTTACCCAAAAGGAAGGTAAGAGGACTCCAAAGAATCTCAAAAACTCCAGGTATTTCCCAAATCACTATGACCACAAGAAAACATGCGAAAATCTTGGCTGCTATCACCGATGGAATTTCATTATATTTGTTAAAGATACCAAGGGCACCATACACCATAAGAGTGAACAGTGTATGCATTGGACAGATATAATAGAGCGTATAGTCATTATTTAGAATAATGCAGCAAAATGCCACTAGAAAATTTAGCCGCCACATCATCTGCACAGGAAAAGATTGGAAATTAGACAACGGAGACAACCATAAAGTATCAACAGTAACAGCACTAGGTACTCTCAATTAGAATTTAGAAGTATGAGGTACCTGAGCAAAGCGAGCAAGGCTGAAGTCTTTCCTAATGTAGTAATAAGAGAAGTTTCCAAACCCAGTCATCCAAACATATGCGGCAATGAATATACGAATAGCATTGTATATTTCCGTAGCAGCAAAATAGTGATACATCAGGAAAAGAACCTGGGATCAAGGATATTAACATATGACATAACATTAGACAATAATTACAGACTGATGAAATAATAGAGCTTTTTATAGCATGGTTTGATAAGGGAACAAACATTAGAAAACACAAGATAATAAATGTGGCACATGTAGTTTCCGCAGAAAGTCGATATGGATGCTCATAGGACTTATGTGTTATCAATAAGCAGAGATCCAAATTACACTAGAGAAGAAAATTCAGCTATACAGCTGAACCCATGTTTTTAATCCGTCAACTATTTTATACTACACAGTACACTACTCATATTCAAGTATCCATGTGTGGTCTCAAGAAAAAAAAAAAGTATCCATGTGACATGCACAAAGCAACCCGAGGTATGTATACAAACCTGCATCCAGCCTTTCCATTCCTCAGTCTGATGGCGGTTGAGATAAAGTATACTTTTCCCAGTAAATGTTGATTTGTCCTGATGCTTCTTCAAAGAAGTCATCCAACAAGCTATGATTAAGAGTAAGTAAAGGAACAGGAACAGGTCGCGGTTGTAATTCTGTCCAAATGAAGCAACCATAAAGTCAGGAATCATGAGAATAACAAGTTCAGAAGCACACTGTGATCCAATATAACAACTTTATACCTTCCTTGCACGAGGTACTGTCAAGAAATGTATTTTTTACAAACAAGAAGGGTGCCCATTAGTTTCAGAGATTATTTTGGATCTACTTACACAGCGACCAGGGCCAAAAAGAAACTACTATACTATTTTCATTCTTCATGAAATTGAATAAAACCAACTAGATAATAGTGTAAATTCACTTCGCATGTTGATAAAGAGGGAGTTTAAAACACAGGTACACATATCAATGGTACGAAAGACACAATTCAACTGCTCAAGGTCAAATCACCTTAGTAGATTCTCCCAGTAGGTTTGTTCGATCACAGATGTAGAAATAAAAAAGAATGGCCCCAAACTCAGCCCTACAATAATTATTATTAATCAGTAAGAGAATAAGCAACAAGGACAGTCAATACATTTTCTTTGTTTATCAATATAAAACTCACATGGCTCTTAAAGTTGATCTGTTCTCAAGCAAGAAAGTGTCCTCCATTGTCACAAACCTATAGAGAGAAAGAATGTTAAATTCAAGAAAACCAATGAACCTAATGGTCCACATGGTATCTTAAACAGAAAATCACCTGATCAAGTTTGACTTGATGGAGGAACTATGTGACTTTGTTGATGCTGATTTTGTAAGGCCTCCTTCAAGGAGCACTGTTCCTTCATCTTCCTTGACTGGTTCATTTCCTAGCTCAACGAGATTAATGTCTGAGCGACTGCAAGGAGAAACTTAAACTGTCAATGTGCAATTTTAAATCTATAAAGTAAATTTAAAAAGCTATCATAAGAATCACAAAAGTTTTAATGCTCAGTGTTATCACAGGAATCATTCATCCAATTTCATATCGTACATGCAAAGAACTTGACAATAGGAACCCATTACCACATATCTCTAAGGCATGCACTATTACATATTTGACCACTAGAGGGATACAGGGAAAAAGCCTAACCTAAATATATAAACTAGCAACATCAGTTCTCCGCTTAGATCCAATATAAATCGCAACACCAGTTGTATTCAAATAAATGCACGTATTACAGGCATGATGCAATAATCTGAACAAAAGTAAACCCTGTTTATGCTCACAAAATCCTGACACACTTGATGATCTTGATATTCACTGAATACTCTGCAACCTTAAGAGTATCACGTACATGGCAATAGTACCAGTGAGAAAGATTTTACAAAACAGCATTTTCTATTGTCTGGAACACTACTTCCAGGTGTATAAAACTTGAAAATTCTACCTCCACGTGTTTGTAAAACACTTCCGGATTTAATCGTTCGCACGCAGAATGTATAAAACTTGAAAAATCTATGCTTTCATTAAAAATGATAAGTTAAGAAATCATTTGCACGCATGTATAAATTATATGACAAGGGAAATAAGGCTTTACACTTTCGAATGGGAAGAAGTCTTCCTGTACTCAAGGAATTCAGAGTATACCCATGCCACGAACAGCGGTATAAATCCCATCAGGAAAGACACCTAAATACAACAGCAATGCACTCTTTATTAGTAGGGATTAAATATAGAAAGCGTAACTATTCATTGTTAGCATGGGTAGAATACACTGTCAATATGAGAAGGAATGTGTATGTAAACAGGTGAGAAATTTATATTATCTAGTGAAATTCCCCAAGAACATAGAAGATTATGTTTCAGACCATGTACTGGCAGTTGAACTAATTTTTGCCTCATTGACAATTTATGGAAAGCAGAAACTCCAAAACAGAAACCAAACAGTTCCCCCATTGTCTAAGAAAGATCATATTAACAGATACGAACAGTTCAAATTATAAGTTTCATCAGCAATATACTACTTTCATGATTTCATCCCATCCCATTAACTTCAACTTGTCATCTGTTAGTATCACACAGAAATTCCATAGCTACAACTAGTACAACTTTTTATCTTCAACTAGACCAGAGTTGAGAACCAAAGCACACCAATTGCTACAGTATGCTAAATAGTAATCTTTGAGTCTTTGACCATCCGCAGAGAGCTTCATCTATTAAATTCACAACAATTTGAACTACTAAAATTTGCAGCAAAGCGTGATCTACATATTAAACTAAGAGCCTACAGACTTTCCAAAAATCAGTTTCCAAGCCAGCCATGAATTGATCAAGATCATCACCACTAGATCTCAGCAATATATTTCCAAATTAGGCATATACAGCACAATGAGCGATTGCGGATTCACTATCTACCAAGTACCAAGTGAGGACTCGCTTACTAGCAAGCACCATCCAACCGTCCTAATGAACCGACATTAGCGAACTAAATCCGTATAAAACCAAGAAAAGCGCAAACTCGCAATTTCAAACACATACCTGCCCGGGCGTTATGGGATCGGGATCCACCATGTTCAGATTCCAACCAAATCACCTACAACTATCAGATCAAAATCGGAAGAACTGAAAAAAACACGACGGAACTCCCTGATCCCTAAACTCCAGCCGATCGGAGTAGATACGACACACAACAGCAAACCGCCAATACGGAGACGATTAGAAACCCTAGAGCACGAGAATTTGGATAAGATCTGAAGATTGGAGTGTGCGAATGTTGCTTACAGAGCAGAGAAGACGTCGGAGGAGACGTCTCTCTCGGTATTAGCTTATCGAAATCCTCCAATGGCGAGTGTGAACGAACTCACGAAGGTCGGGAAATTGGAGGACAAGGAGAGATCTGTGTGGAGAGTTGGTGGATTGTGCTTTGGTTGTGGTGGTGTGGTGTGTGATAAGAGTGTCGGTTCGGTTGTTATTTTTTTACTGTTCGCCGACTCAGGCCGTAAGGCAGAAGAAATAGAACTATGAGTCGGAGTTTTTTATTTTTTTATATTTTTATTTGTTTCCGTGTGATACGTATTTATGTGCTGGCTTCATTTAATAACAACACTTACAGATCATTTATAATTATGACATTTCTTTCCTTATAAATGAGCAGTAGAATTTCAATTAGATTCGGTTATAAGCAGTAATCACAAGTTATATGGAAAATAAAAGATTTGTGTTAGATTTTGCTCGTATCCTACCGTTTATACAAATTTTCTTTTTTTCAATACGCGTACAACTTTTTATTTTGGACAATTATTTTCTTTTCTTTTTTATCTTTTTTTCTTTTAGCGGGCCTGTGGTTAAACAGGCCCAAGATCTTTCAACTGGAAACAACCCTTTGAGGGAAAACTTCGTTTATATTGTTGTTACGTGCCCACATCCTAAGTTCATATCTTTATGGTCGATAGATGGCGACTATGATTTCAAGTTGGATGATCTCCGATTTCAACAACGGCGACAAACTTAGGATCTCGAGGCCTATGACACGTGGAAGACAAAATCGAGGAAAGCGTGAATAATACTACGTACTTTTAAACAGCATGAGGAACGACCTCATGCTGCGTTTTTATCGTCACGAAACTGCCAAGGATGTGTGGGATGCCGTCAAGCTCTTCGATACAATGAATACTTGTATTGACAACTACAAGAAGAACCCTAGTCACACAATGGAAGAGCACATTTCCGTCATGAGGGACTATGAGCTGTATGAACTTTGTGTAAATATTATTGATGAGAGTTGAAGTATTTATAGCAGCATACTTCAACTCAAGTGGAAAACCCTAATACAAAAGATTCTAGAGTTGATTTACGTAATACATGGTAACTGAAAGATATGACCTTCCTAACAATAATATCTTGCACCTAATACATAAGACTAGAATATAATCTAAGTATATTAGGTTAACATGCCCCCTCAAGCGGGACGGCCAAAATGGGAAAGTCCGAGCTTGGACGATAATTCTTGAAAACGTGACCGAAGAAGCGGCTTTGTTAGAATGTCAGCTAGCTGCTCATGCGTGGACAAATGCTGAACGCGAAGTGTGCCTAGACGAACCTGTTCCCGAACAAAGTGAAACGCCAAGGCGACATGCTTCATGCGTGTGTGGAAGACGGGATTAGAGCTGAGAAAATATGCACCTTGATTGTCACAATAGATGACCGGCTGACATGGTAGCTTGATCCTGAGCTCCGATAAAAGAGACAGAACCCAAAGGAGCTCCGAGGCGGCATCGGCAAGAGCCTTGTATTCAGCCTCGGTTGAAGAGCGGGCTACGGTTTTCTGCTTGCGGGAACTCCAAGACACTGGTGTGGTGCCAAGGTAGATGAGATATCCTGATGTGGAGATGTAGTCGTCATGATCCCCGGCCCAATCCGCATCCGAGAAGCCATGAAGAGAAGGACTAGGATCGGATGAGATTGTAATGCCAAGCTGAAGTGTGCCCTGAAGATAGCGAAGGAGGCGCTTTAAGGCAGCCCAGTGTTCGGTTGTGGGACGTTGCATGAATTGAGAGAGCTTGTTGACTGCGAAAGCGACATCCGGACGAGTGAGTGAGAGGTATTGCAAGTTGCCAACAACCATACGGTAGTCGGTAGGGCTTGGTAGCACCTCGCCCGAGTCCTTGCGGAGGGTTGTAATGGACAGCGGTGTGGAAACGGGCTTGGTGGCGTCCATACCTGCTTTAAGAAGAGTGTCCTGAATGTACTTACGCTGAGATAAGAAGAGACCAGCCGATGTAGGGATGACTTCGACACCAAGAAAATAGGATAGTTGTCCTAGATCCTTGATGGAGAAGCGAGTAGCCAGTCGGTGAATGAGGTTGTCGATGGAGCTTTGTTGGTTGCCGGTGATGATGATGTCGTCCACGTACACAAGTAAATACATGGTGACATGCGCATGTTGGTAGATGAACAAACTCGCATCCGATCCAGAGTTACGAAACCCTAGGTGTAGGAGGTAAGATTTGAGTTTGTTATACCAAGCCCGGGGCGCTTGTTTGAGACCGTAGATGGCCTTGTGCAACCGGCAAACATGGTTCGGGTTACTCTTGTCAACGAACCCTGGAGGTTGCTGCATGAAAACCTCCTCTTGTAATGTGCCTTGAAGAAAGGCGTTGTTCACATCGAGTTGTCGAAGACTCCACCCTTGGGACATGGCGATGGTGAGGATGATCCGAACAGTGACCGGCTTAACCACCGGACTGAATGTTTCTGAGTAGTCCCAACCTTCTCGTTGATGAAACCCCTTGGCGACTAATCGAGCTTTGAAGCGATCGATCGAGCCATCCGGAAGATATTTGATACGATAGACCCATTTGCATCCGACAACGTTTTGAGTGGGCACGTGTGGCACAAGAGTCCATGTACGATTGGAACTTAGAGCTCCGTACTCAGCTTCCATGGCTTTTCGCCAATCCGGGTCCTTTAAGGCTTGAACAATAGTTTTGGGTTCGGTTTGGCTTTGAGTTTGGACGTTGAGGTTATATTTGGGATTGGGTTTAGAGATGTTGTTTTTGGACCTAGTGATGACGCCATATGGTTCAATGGGTGGCTGGGGTTGGTTAGGATTTTGTGCAAAATTTGGATTAGGAATGTTAGGGTTAGGGTTTCCAACGTGGAGGGGCTCGAGTGGGGGCGCGTGAATGGGGTGATGGGGCTCGGTTGAAGAGGTTGAATTATGGATAGGGAGGGGAAGGTCAACGTGTAAGTGGATAGCAGGATGGGAAGTAAGATTTTGTGGATTTTCGGTTAAGGAAAGGTTTGGATTTGGTGTTGAGTGAGATAGGATTTGGGCGGGTTGGTTATTGTGGGAAGGATTTGGAGAATTATTTTGGGTAGGATTTGTTGTGTTATTTTGGGTAGGATTTGGAGTAATAAGTGGCGTGGTGTGTGAGGATAACGGCTGGCTAGGATGATGAGGCGAGCTAGGGTTAGGGTGACTTGGCGAGGACGGTACCGACGAGGTAGAGGAGCCACGAGCCAAGGAAGAGGGAATTGAATCCCATCCCCCTCCATTGAACTCGGTGGAGCTGGATGGTGTGGGCAGGACGGGGCTAGGAACCACGGGGAGGGAAATTGAACCCCATTCCCCCCGTTGTGGTTCGGTCGAGGCTGAGTGAGGTGTGGGTGTGTTTGTGAGAAAAGGGAACTCGGCCTCCATGAATTGAACGTGTCGAGAAACATAGACTCGGTTGGTGGTGGGATCAAGACAATAGTAGGCACTTTGAGTTAAACTATGACCAAGAAAGACACACATTTTTGACTTAGGTTCAAGCTTGTTTTTGTTATAGGGCCTTAGCCATGGGAAGCATAGACACCCAAAACTTTTGAGTTTCATGTAGTTAGGTTCTTTTTGAAGCAAACGTAGGTAGGGTGAGTCATTGTTCAATGATTTTGAAGGCATTTTGTTAATTAGAAAAACTGCATGTTTAATGGCATATGACCAAAACGGAAGAGGTACACCGGAGTGAGTGAGAAGAGAAAGTCCCGTTTCAACAATGTGTCGGTGTTTGCGTTCGGAAATACCGTTATGTTCGTGTGTGTGTGGAGGAGAAGTATAATGAGATATGCCATTGTCAAGCAAAAACGTTTTTAAAGCCAAGTACTCTCCTCCATTATCCGAAAACAATACTTTAATCCTGTATTTGAAGAAATTTTCGACCATGGCACGAAATTGCATGAACACACGAGCAACATCAGATTTATTTTTAAGAGGAAACATCCATGTATAACGAGTGAAGTGATCCACAAAAACCACATAGTAGCGAAAACCATCAATTGAATTAATAGGGGAGGACCAAACATCCGAAAATACAACTTCTAATGGAAAGGATGACGAGATAGAAGAAACACCAAAGGGGAGCTTATGGCTCTTATTAATTTGACATGAACGACATTGATTTTGCGGAAAAGAAACCCTAGCTAATTTAAATTTAGAAGACAAAAGTTGAAACACTTCGGATGAAGGATGACCAAGCTTGTGATGCAAGAGACGTGGAAGTTGTAGTTGAGCCGAAAACAAGGACGGAGAAGACCGTGGCCAAAAGTAAACTCCGTCGATGCATGGTCCTTTAAGAATGGTTGCCCAAGTGTTGATGTCCTTCACAAGAAAACACGAAGACAAAAACAAGATAGCAAGATTAGTTTGTTTCGTAAATTGAGAGACCGAGAGAATATTTTTCGAAATAGAAGGCACATGCAAGACATTTTTTAACGTAAAACAGTTTTGATCATGTGTGAGAGAAAGGACACCTTGATTGTTAATTTGAAGACTCGAGCCATCACCGACCACCAATTCGTCCGGACCCGAGTAGGGATAATGTTGGGCTAGGTTATTGAGGTCATGGGTGACATGATGAGAGGCACCGCTATCCATAAGCCATTGGTTAGGGGTAGGGTGTTGGAGAGCATAGTTGGCTTGAGGGGATGGATTGTTGGCAGGGAAGCGGTTAGAGTCGGGAAGGACAAGGTGGGGGTGTTGGCGTTTAAGTTCATTGCATTGGGAAAGGACGTGACCAACAGTTTTACACCACTGGCAACGTCCTTTGAAGGGACGAGGTTGATAGTTGGGGTTCGGGTTAGAGTTGGAAGAGGGCAGAGGAGAGCGATTGTGTGCGGGCCAAGTTGATGATTTTGTGGAGGAAGGGGGAGTGGGAAGAAGAGCACCGGATGGTTGCCAAGTAGACTGAGTAGAGAAAGACTTACCTTTGTTTTTAGCGTACTTGGATTGAGCCGTAAGTGCCGTGACCGAGCTCTCCGGTTTGGACGACTTCTGGAGGCGGAGCTCCTGGACAATTAACTTCTCATGCAACTCCTCAAACGAGATGGAGGTGTCGCGCATATTAACACCGTCAATGATGGATTGGTAGGTGTCGTCGAGCCCTTTGAGAATATAGTCGGTGAAGTCCTCGGTGGAGAGCGGGGCGCCCATGGATGCAAGCAAATCAGCATGCTCACGCATGCCGTTCATGTAGTCAGCGATGGAACGGGTGCCCTTTGTAAAATGACTAATCTGGTACTTAATTTGTTGGATTTGCCCTCTCGAGGCCTTAGCAAACGTTGTTTTGAGAATGTCCCAAACTTGTTGAGACGTGGTGGCCCTAGTTACCAACACATGCACAGAGTTGGACAAGGTGCCCAACACCGCACCGAAGAGCAACCGATCTTGCCTCTTCCAGGAGAGATAGGCAGGGTTAGGTGTGATGGAAGTGCCAGTGCCAGTGGTGGGAGAAGGACTAGCATGTGACCCATCCAAAAATTTGAACAAATCATAACCTTCTAACGTGGCTTGAATTTGACTTTTCCAACCAACATAGTTAGTTGGGGTGAGTTTGATAATATTGGGGAGGGAGATTAGGATGAAAGGTTCAGCGGGAATATGAGGGTTACGGAGGGTAAGAGATGTATCGGTTGCCATAGGTCAAGGGGAGAGGCGGAAGCAAGGAAAAGAGGGTTTAGGATCGTTAGAGGCGTGATACCATATGAGCTGTATGAACTTTGTGTAAATATTATTGATGAGAGTTGAAGTATTTATAGCAGCATACTTCAACTCAAGTGGAAAACCCTAATACAAAAGATTCTAGAGTTGATTTACGTAATACATGGTAACTGAAAGATATGACCTTCCTAACAATAATATCTTGCACCTAATACATAAGACTAGAATATAATCTAAGTATATTAGGTTAACAGGGACAAGATTCGCGAGCTGGGTAATGCCGGTCATGAGTTGGCCGATGAGCAACAGGTCCAAGCCATGATCAAGTCGATTCCCGATTATCTAAGCTGGTCATTGGTCAAACAGAGGTTGCACCGCGACCGCTACATTCATGACTTTGAAGACGTTGCTTATCGCCTCGTGATCGAGGAGGACATCAGATTCTATTCCGATAAGCTACTTCACGAGAGTCCATGGTGCTCAATTGGTAAGAACAACAACAAGCTAGGCTCATGATGGGATTCGCGGAAAGTGTCACCGTCGTCGATATGATGGACATTTTGTTGTAGATTGTCCAGAGCTTAAGGTACACTGTTTTGGTTGGCTTTGTTACATAACTTGTATCATTAGTTATGACATGTTATGTATCTAACTCAACTTCTTGTGTGAAATTGTAGATCGAAGATCCTAATTTTAATCATGATAAGGTTTAAGCTTACAATAGGACATTGGGCGCGACAACTACAAACACTTGTCACATGAGGAGTAATATACAAGTTGCTCATACTTAGCAAACATGATAGGCAACATTTTATTTTAGGATTTAGGGTTATGCACTCCAATTGATTTTTTTTACCTGGACAGGATCTTTGCACATGAGCTTGACTTCTTTTATCATCTAGTGTGTTAATTTTGGGTATATAATGATGCTTGTTGCCCAAACTGATAGATCAATCTCTAGTTTATGCAAATATAAACTAGAGAAAATTCCTCGTACTTCACATATATGGTTCTCTCTCTACTACATATAAAAATAGCATGTGCTGATGTGCATACATATGATAAGATATATCATAATATGATTAAAGCAATTTAGAACAAATAAATCAACTTATGGCTCTTGTTTGAAGAAGAAAGGGGGGACCAAATCCTGCAAGAGCCCATAATCAGGAATCTGCTGCTGATCAACATGGCTTCTGGCATGGCCCTGTGGATTAACAGCTGCATTAGTGTTAATGTAATTGCCATCAATATTTCCACCACCCATGAGCTGGTACAAGTCTTGGTGGCGAATGTGAGGAATCGGAAAGCTTGTCGAAGGCTGAAGCGAATGCGAGAAGATCCCTGCCATGTGGCCTCGCAGGGTGGCCGGAACAGGGTGGTTGTGGTGGCCTTCGTAGGTTGTTATCACCGTCGTCGGATCCTGGAATGACCTCTCCACCCGCTTCTTAACCGTGCATTTCTGTGTCGTGCATTTGTAGTAGCTCCTACACATTCAAGACCAGGAAAAAAGATCCATAATCTTATAGCATTCCGCCGAATCAATGCATTCGTGTATTTTCTTGCAAAATGACCTTATATGACGGGTGGTTTATGTAATGTTCGTCTAATAAATAAGTCGGATTTAAGACCAAGATCAATGCTTGATATACATTGGAGAGCTAGATCTTATGGCAGGTGAATAATATGCAAGAATTACCTAGGATAGGGGCTGTTTTTTACAGCCTTTTGTCCATATTTTCTCCATCTATAGCCATCTTCAAGCTGATCAATCTCACTCTTGGTCATAAAGGCAACTCTTGGCTCCCTTTGCTTTTTCTCTGCCTTCTTCTTTGTCTTAGCCCTGCCAAAGTTCATTCCAATCAAGTAAAAACAAAACTCCTGACCTATTTAGTTCCATTTTCTAATCAACAACCAAATATTATAACCTCTCACAAACTGTTGTGCACATAGGAGACATAACTAGAAATCAAAAATACACCATCAGCAAAACAAAAACTTACCCTTTGTTAGAATTGGAGTCTTCACCCGGTCTTCGATCCTCGTTCCCCGACCCTTTGATCGTCTCCTTGCTCTTGTCTCGCTTACCGGGTTCCTCCTCAGTCGAAGAACACGAGAACGACGAGTTGGGCGTTTCCGGTGGATGGTGATTCTCATGACTTGTAGTACTATTTGGAGCCATGTTGAGTTGATGATTTTGATCATTACTAGTGCTTGAAAACATCAAGTCGCTGAAGCTCATGTAGGAGGAAGAAGGATCCAAAAAGCTTGGTTCTTGTTGCTGGTAGCTCTGATGAAAATAATCATCTAGATCTTGGTGATGAATTGAGTACATCTTTCTTGATAGTTCATCAGACATGGGAGCTGAGCAAGTGGGAAAAGATCAAAGATTTCTTAAGGAAGGGGAGAGAGAGAGGGCTTTGACTGAGATATATTGCTTACTTTTTTGTGTAGTTCAAACTTGAAAAGGATAAGAGATGGTGAGGTCAATAAGTATACATAGATAGCTTGGAAGATGAGGCTTAATCTTTTATAACATAATTATGCCATTCCTTCTACCAAAAAAATATAGTAAAAATGGTATTCCTACTTAGGCTTCGTTTGGATTATCGAAACTAAAATGGATTTATTATTAACTTAATTATTTCAAAAAAGCTAGATTTTTTTAGGTCGATCAAAAAAGCTAGATTAGTGATCTTATTTTGACAAATTTCAACTTTGTTCATCTACCACAAATTTCTTGAAAATATAGTGTGAGGGAAAAAAATCTTTGGAAAGGAGCTTACTTTCACACTGTTGTGAATACAATCATACAACTGTTAAGACGTGACCGATTGTTAATTTTCATCTTTACTAGTAGTAATTTTCATTTGGACACTGATGTTATGAAGTGACCTATAATAATACGCATCTTATTAATTCGTAATTGGCTCTTATTTGGAGTTTCTTGCATATTTTTCAGAAATTCAAATTAAGAGAATATCGCAGAATGACCCTTTTATCCCCGTATTTAATAAATAATTATAATTATATTCCCACTTTATAAGTTTGACAAAAATCTGCATTGAATTGAATATTGAAAAACGGTGGATATTTCGATGGAGCCAACCAACCTTTCTTGAAGAGTTTTGAAGAGTTGGAACACCTTGTTAGAAAAGTTAAGCTACGGTCTTGTTCTTGTATTGGCATTCGATCTCATACATTACGTCATTAGCTTCTTATCTACTGGATTAACAGCTTAATTTCTTCTTAAGTTTTCTGGTTTTCCAATTTTGTATACCCATGGTCGTGGCCAGATGGCTTCCATCCAATTATGGGTGTGTTTGCACAAATCAGAATAAAAACTTATTGTGCTTTAAACCTAAAAATATACTGTATTAATCATGAAACAATAAAAACTTGAGACAATGGACACATGAATAACCTAGAATGAAATCGATTCAATATAATTGATACATAAAAACGATGCGATTAGACAGCAAGCCCAACTCAATGTAGAAAGATCGGAAACAGACCCCAGATGTGACCTCTTCCTGCCTAATCATAATTAATTAGCTGATAATCACGTCTGATTTCCCACAACAGTTACCTCTAATTATGTTATATATATATATATGATATTGTTAATGCATATCACATGAAATCAATTCTCATAAGAATCATCCTAACGAAAGTGGTTAAGGTTTGACTATCATGGAGTCAATTGTCCAATACAAATCTTATTATTGTTTAAACAAAACATTAACATAACAAAAGTAATCAAACTGCACCGGATTATTAAGGGAGCCTATAGAGTGTATTGGTAGTTTGGTACAATTTTACTCTATAAATAGTGGCACTTGATCCGAAATAAACGACAATTGCGATTCCAAAAAATGGAGATCGAGGGTGACAAACTTACAATTTATAAACACAATCAATGGTATTGTAATTTGTAGAATGCTACAACCTGGGAAACAAATATCAAAAGCCTTTGGGGGCGATGGTAAAAAAAAAAGGTGGTGGTAAAAATCAGTAAATTAATGACGACAGTTGACAAACGATTGATCTTTTCGGATTGACCCGATATCGTGGCTTAATACCTAATCAATAATCATGCAATCAGAGATTTAACAGCCTTCAATTTGAAATGCAGACGATAACCAAATTGATTGGAAGAAGATCAAAAAAGGTCAACCCGAAATGAGTTGAAACAAAAACAGTGTCAGAATCAAAACCTACTTAAATTATGCAAAGAAGACTGGGTCAAACTAATTCAATTTCAATCTCAATCAGTTGAGATGGTAAAACCAAAGTTATTTTTTTTAGAATTCCATATTATGCGCCGTGATTTAGGATTCCTCCCACGCACAAACAAACAAACAAAGTCGGACGTTGACACCTAAATTTAAAATGGCTAAAACCACGAACATCGGTCAAACTTTTGCAAAGAAAGTTGTTAAGCTACCACGAAAGCGACAAAATTCCAACTTAATTTGGCTACTCAGCACGATACCGCAATGATAATACATGTGTAACTTCTCATTTTTAACTGTTTCATCGGTAAAAAATAAAACATGTGACTCTAGTTCTAAATATTGTAACTAGATGTTGAAAATTGGAAAGTAATGTTGACTTGTATACATTGAGATTTGAGTGGCGTGGTTTTATTTCCAACAATTTTGCACGGCACGTCGGCACCTTGTAATTTTCAAAATTTTCTAAGGATTTTATTTTTGAAAAATAAAAAAGAAATTCGGTTATTTTAGTGCATTTTAACTTAATTCAGTTATTTTATTCATTTTTAAGTATATTCTACCATTTTGTCACATAAATTTGAGTTTTCTTGTTTTTTCTCTTATCGTCTCTGGGTCGGAAACAACCTATCGGGCTCTACGGGACAAAGGTGTGTATGTCTTATAGCATAATGCAACTATGCACGGTTGCTTTAAGTTGATTTGTAAGTAAAAAAATCAAGGAATAATGCCTCTATGCTTTAAAGTTTGTTCATACAACAACTTGCATTTTATTATCCAATATTCTCCAAGTTACAAAAAACAGAATTTTTTCAATGGAGCTATACTTCCAAAACTCAGTGTGCAACATTTCAGCAAACTTTGGAGTAACTTGGACTTCTGTTTTTCCATGGATACAGCCACTGTGCACACCTTAGGCTTTGAGAATGCCAAATAATTATTCATTGTATCAGAAACCAGAAGAAATGGTTAGAATTCCTCCCTTTCACTTTGATACAGAATTTAGCTTCTTTTGATCTAACTACGAGCTCTTTTAGCTTGGACCTATCTCAGCTAGAATTCATCCTCTCAACACAAGGCGAACCGACTACTGCTCCATGCTGGAGGATTGTTTCACTGTAGAAGAAGTGCAGTTCTAACTTCTAACTTCTAATCCATATTGTTTGTATGTACAGAGTTGGAGCAAGCACAGTTTCCCGTTCGTCCCTGTCATCTGAATACTAAACTTCAGCCAAAACTCAAATTCTTTTTGACTCATGGTGACTAACCAGAGGTGTGACAATGCATTAGATCAGCCAGAGTAATCTTTCCACAGTTTCCAGCATCGAGTTGATCAAATTTCTTGCAGATCTGGAGCACGTCTTTCTCTGTTATCTTCCCCATCTCCTTGAGTTTGTATATGACATATTCTGACTTGCTGAATCATCCAGAAAAAGGAAGTTAATTAGGTCTCAGTATTATATAAGCATACAACCTTGCCAAGCAACCAATTAGGCTACTATGAGCATTCAACAATTCAGGAGCCATAACAACAGCTAGATATTCAAGCTGTAGATAAGCACAAAGTTCATTTTGATGATAACATTGGACCTTAATCTTGAAACCAAATTGAATTTGAAACATCCAAAAGCATGGGGGACTTCAATCAAGCACAAGCTAAGAACTAAGATGACTGAGCAAGAGCTTCATAATAACCACGCAAGCCAAGCTAAAATCAAACCAAGATCAACTAACCAGCAAACAACTAGCCTGAAGAATTTTAAATAAACCAATTAAATTCTCAAGCATAATAGGCATAAATTCTGATGCCTCAGATTTCCAAGCAAGTGTCTATCAACTAACATCTTACATCACCCCATATCAAAATTTTGAACTTTACATTGAATATGTGGCCCTTGCATCTAAGATTACAAAGTGTAACAAGATACCGCAGCAAAGATTTGGAAATGAACTAACAGGTCAAGCAGGTGGTGTAATGCAGTCATCCCACTCATACAAACCATAACCACAGCTATTCACTTTAACTATCCATAGAAATTCCCACTTGTAGCAGATAATTGACTGAATGTGACAAACAGTAAATAGAAAAGGGGGAAATAAGGATTAGAGTACAGGTACAACATAACCGAATCTTGATCTTGGACTAAATCTATAATTTTGTTGGAGCTAGAACCTAGCTGCTAGGTCATAACCATAAGGGAAGCTAACTTACAATTAAGTTACGAACATCAGGCAGCATGCCAGTGAGAACATTACATTTTTACACCAGACCAATTATCCCAACCTGATCCATAGGTAGTATAAGGATTATTACTAAGTACACAAACCTCTAGAAATACTTCACCCTAACTTGCAACATAATCAAAAGCCTATTTGGTCAATTTGACAAGTGGAAGAGGAAAATGACTAATATGTTAGACTTGTCTGTTGTATGTATATAAACAAGCTTATAATGTTAGACAGGAATCCCCAACTCCATAACAGAGACAGTTGCTACCCAATTGAGGATCAACAAGATTCAAGCAGGTTTACCAAATTGTAGGCAGGTTAGGCCCCAAGACTCCTAAGCACAACAGACTAATCTATATGTTTGGCAGTATATACCAATCTACGAAAGCATCACTTCAAATACATGTAAGAACTTCAAAGAATGTAGACATTCATATGAATAAGTAAGCTTCAAACACCATGTTGTACATGTGCATACCTCACAAAGCCATTATTGTCAATGTCAGCAGCAAGAAACTGAGCCACAGTCATCTCCTGTCCAAGAACCCATTTGGCCATCATCCTGTGCCTCTTATCAACCCTAGCCTCAGCCAAGAAAAGGAATGCCCTGGCAACAGCAAGCGTCGAAACAAGCAGCCATATAGAAGCGAACAGACGCCCTTGCAACGTCTTGAACGCCTGATCACCATACCCCACCGTGGTGACTGACATAACAGATAAATAAAAGGAATCCATCCACCCTAACTGCTCAACAAAATGCATAAAACAAACCCCAACTCCAATGCAAAGAATCACAACCCCTAAAGCCAGTGCAACCTTCATCCTAATCCTCATTCTCCCCTTCTTCACGTCCACAATCAGTGACCTAGCATCCTTCCCAGCTTTGACCGTCTTAAGAAGGTAACTCTCCTGTAAATCCAGCACATAGCAAACCATCCCACTGAGCAAGATATCAATGAACCCAAACCCTACCAGCACAAACAAGATTGAAAAAAGCTTGGTGGCAGCCGTATTGGGCGTGATATCCCCATACCCGATCGTACACATGGTAACAATGCAAAAATACAGCGCATCCACGACCGGATGGGTCTCGGAGGCCGCGAATTGGTGACGATTAACCCAGTAAATCACTACACCTAGCGCTAGATAAAGAATCAACAGCAAAACCGCCTGTTTCACAATCGCCTGAGATGTGAGCTCATTAGGTCTGGCACTCGGGGCGATCTTCGGAAACTGCAAATCGTTGATCACCGCCATGGCAGGGGCGGTCTTGGACCGGTGAAGACTCAGCCTGGTGGTTAAACGGGCAGGGTTCGCCGGAGGCAGGAAACTCTGATCCGGATGCCGATTTTGTGGGTCAAAGGAGGTTGAAGGGGTGAAATTGGGGTCGGAAGAGGCGCGAGGGGAGGCGAATGAGGCTAGGGCTTCGAATAGAGAGGGCGAAGGCTGTTCATCGGCGGAGAGAGGGGGGCCGAAGATGAGGCGTTCTTTGAGAGAAGAAGGGGTGAAGCCATGGGAGACCTCTTCTTCCTCCGGGAGAGCGGAGAGGTGCAAGGGAGGCGGTGGCGGAGGTGAGGATGGAGCTCTAGGGTTCAGTAATGGCAACAGAGGTTCTCTCTCCATGATTGCGGAGTTGAGCGACAGAGGAGGATTTTCGGCCGGGCAAAATAGGAGCTCGATGATTGGAGTTGGGGATTATAGACGATGGTTTTGTTTGTATCTTAATTTGTTCAGAGAAGATTTCATTGAATTTTGGACAAGTTTAGAGGGGGGAGAGGTGACGGGTGGGAGAAGAAATGTTTTTATTTGTTTGAATAAGTAAACAACAAAATAAAATAAAATATAATTATAAGGTCTTAGGTTTTAAGGCTTCGTGGGAGCGGTTTAGCGTGGAGTCTTGAACCATATCAATGATATTATGAGTGAGTTTATTTTATGCATTTTTTAGTTAGTAGTTTGATTAGGAGATCTATTTGGTAATGATGATGGAGGAATGCGTTATAGATTCATAGAGGTTGCATAAATTTTGTAATATGTGATTTAATATGCTTTGATTTTATTAATCGGGCAACAAACCGAAATAAAAAAGGGTAGGAAGAGGCACCATGACTCCGATGCCTTCTCACGGACCCAATTTTCCAAATTTGACCTAGGTTCTCCTTTGCTCCGTTCAATTTCTCTTTGTTCTTTATTTGCTTTCAATTCTTAATTGTTGGGTTATAGTCTGGATTTGTTCTACGTATGTGGAACCCCAATGACTATCATAATCAGACGCCATCGTCGGGATCCTCAACATCATGTAGCAACACCGAAGGCTAATTTTCGACAAGCACGCTGCCGTTGATGAGAAGAAAAGGCGTGGAATGATGATCGGTCGGCGACGGGTCAATTGGACAATTCGATGACTGGACTACCTTCAATTTCGCAAAATTAGGTAAGTCGTTGACATTAATTCACCATCGTAATAGTTTATCAATTTGAATCCGATGAGGGTGAAGTACCTAATAAAACTCTAGATAAAGTCGGTAAATTTTCAACCTTTACTTTGTTTCAATGGTTGAGATCTTTTCATAAAAAAAAAATGGTTGAGATCTTATTTTCAATTTTCTCTGTAATTAACAAGGTGGGATGATCTCAAAAAAAAACAAGGTGGGAAATAATGGAATAAAAAATACGAATCATAAATATTATGGCTTCCATTAATCATATACTCCTTTCAATCAAATCTAGCCAACACTTGTTTTTTTTTCCTTTTGTTCATCATCTATGTTAGTTTCTCATGTTTACTAATGGAGATTTCAAATTTCTAAATATTCAATTAGCTTCTTATATAATTCTAACTATTCAATTACACATAATACACCGTTATCATAGAACAATCTCCCACAGATATATAAGTCATAGGCTCATAAGGTGTTTAAAACCACTTCATACGTTGCACCATGTAGGATCTTTTCACATGACGTAATATGGTGAAAACCTATAAATCAATAAAAAAAAATAAAAGATTTTTAATCAAATATCCTTTGAATCTAGCTCTCATATTGATTTGGATCTAATTGTAGTAGATAATATGTAATTAGCACAAATCCAGTACCATGTACGAATAATCTGAATATAAATCCGACTGAATCCATTCGAGATTGAATTTTGACCGAAGCCGACTTGATCGACACAATTGACATGTCTAGTATCAATTTTATTAAAATAATTTATAAAGTTAATTTATGAAGAATCTATTCTCATTTGATAATATATTTTCTAATGCCTTATCTATAAATTAATAAATTCAATTTATTAATTTATTAAGATGTATTAATTTATTATTGAAATAACTTGTTTTGTATTAATTTATTAAGATGTTCAACATTAGATTTTTTGAAGGGAAGTTGAGAATTCGAATGAAAAGTTCTAACCGTTTGATTTTTTATTTTTTATTTGTGCTATATTTTCCTAATTTATGCTTTTTAAATGTTATTGTTGTGTAGTATTCATGTTTTATTTGTTTAGAATATCATATAATAGATATTTAGGAAGTAGTAAATTTTGAAGGCTAAGTTCAAAAAGACTTACCATAATAAGTGTAATTCATTGTAATATCATATAAGGATTTCTTTATGCCCGATATCTTAATTTCGAATTCGTAAATGGATATATATGATTTCCAATTTTGAAGCTACTAATAAAAGACACAATATATCCATAATGGACATTCTAATAGAGTAATAGGGAGGTGCTATACTTCACATCATATTACTACACTTCACACTATTAAATTACCATAATAGCCTTTTTAAAAATAAAATAACAAAAATATTTAATATAATATGATATTTTGTTAGGATTTTCTATCCATATATAAAATAAATTTGTTTCAAAAAACTAAGA
Organism: Polygonum aviculare; assembly: GCA_934048045.1. NCBI lineage: Eukaryota > Viridiplantae > Streptophyta > Magnoliopsida > Caryophyllales > Polygonaceae > Polygonum > Polygonum aviculare. The sequence goes on from OW204024.1 coordinate 3,238,389, forward strand.
TCTTCTGAACCATATAATTAACGGAAAAAATTATACTACACTACACAATGACTATCGTTCAAAATTGACATGAACCCGGTTGCTTAGTGATTGAATGACAATTTGAATTATTTATCTACAACCTTCCAATTTACTTGGTAAATCATCTAATGAAATTGGTGGTGTTCAATCCAAATGTTCCTGGTGTTAAAAGAAGGCTTCATATCTATACTATCTATATAATTTTGTGTACATGGGGATATTTAATGCCCCCATGCCACATTAATGAGCATGAAAAGTTAATAAAGAGATGGTTATTTGAAAGATGAAATATTGTATTAGAGTGTATAAAAATTAGTATTTTGTTTCATATAGAAAAGTAAAAAGTAAGTACAAAAAGTGATTATTTAAAAACTTTATTATATTGAAAACTATAATTTTTTTGTCAAAAAGTTATCATTTGAAAGAACACGTTATTGTAGTAGAAAAATTAGTATTTTGTTTCATATAGAAAAGTAAAAAGTAAGTACAAAAAGTGATTATTTAAAAACTATATTATATTGAAAACTATATTTTTTTGTCAAAAAGTTATCATTTGAAAGAACACGTTATTGTAGTAGAAATTCATAAATTAGTATTTTGTATCACATAGAAAACTAAAAATTGAATACAAAAAGTGATCATTTGAAAACTATATTGATATTGAAAATTGTAAACTTTGTCTTAGAAAAAACTATTGTATTAGAAATGTATAATAATTAGTGTTTTATGTCTCATATAAACTATACAACTATATTTATAATTTTGTGTTAATAGGGGGTATTTAATGTCATCGTAACACATTAATGAACATAAAGAAGTGAATAAAAAAGGTAATTGTTTTAAAAAATAAACTATTGTATTAGAAATGTATAAATTAGTATTTTGTTTCCTATAGAAAACTAAAAAGTGAACATAGAAAGTGGTCATTTGAAAATTATATTTATGTATACTACATATATAAAGTTGTATAGATGAGAGGATATTAAATGTCTTCATGATACATTAATGTTAATATTAATATTACTTAATAAAGAAAACTATTTTTACATGAGAACGTAAAACATAGAAAAATATTGAGAATGAAAAAAGTAATCAATATGATGTATTTGGTCACAAAGTTTTATATACACTTATAAACAAAAATTATTTATATATTTATGTATAACGTAATGGTTAAAAAGCTGCTAAATTATAAACCTATCACACATGAGAATTATTTTTTCACCTTTTAATAACTTTATAGATAATTTAAAATTTTAGTTGGTAAGCTAGGTTGTAATGCAAAGGTAGTCAAATATTATTTTTCAAGTTGAATATGATAGATCATTTTTATTTTAAATGCTATTATGACACATTTATCTTAATAGTAGTTGTACATAATAAAGAAAACGTTTTTTCTATAAGAACATAAAATATAGAAAAATAATGAGAATAAAAAAGTAATCAATATTATGCATTTAGTCACAAATTTTTATATATATACATATTATTAAAAAAACAATTTATAAATTTATGTATAGCTTAATTAGGGTCCATTTGACACTATAGGTAGCAAGAAGCGAAACGAGCGAGACGCTAGCGGAAATCCAGCCCCCCTTGGGGGTACAATTGTACATGCTAAGGGTGCAAATTTTTGGTCGATTCTACTATATTTAGTTGAACCCGCTCCAAAGAAAAACTACTGAACGGAGCTTTAATGGTTAAAAACTTCGAAATTATGCACATATCAAACATGAATTATTGGTAGGCTAGGTTGTAATACAAAGGTATTCAAATATTATTTTTCAAGTTGAATATTATAGATCATTTTCATTTTACCTTGAATTATACAATATTAATCATTAATCTAATTATAGTTGGTGCATCATTTTAATTGTATAAATATATTCAAATATTGTTTTTATATTATAATATTACAAAATTGTAGGAAGGTATCGATATTTGTTGTTCACTTTCAATATTATAGATCATTTGAATTTACTTTTAATATATTACTTATTATTCCAAGTGACAGATTATAACACAAATCTAGCTACTAAAATATTATTTTAAACATTATATAAATATACATGTATCTATCTATAAATCTATAAAATAGGCATATAGACTAGGAAATAATAACAACGAATATTCATATGTTTTTATACAAACTATACGATAAAAGAAAGAGATTGTTGAAATTTCAATAACCTCTTGAAATTGTCCTTCAACTTACTATCTTTTTCAATTAATTTAAACATAAAGTGCACTAAATTAATTTTTATGTAAAATAATTCAATATGCTTAAGTTATGTTTAATAAAACAAATAGTTAAAAAGTCTATATATCAAATTTATTTATAGTATGACCCCGTGCGTATGCACGGGCCTGCAGACCGCTAGTCCCCGTATAAAGTGCACACCGAATGATTATTGTTGTTTCGTCTAATTCATCCATAACCTATAATCAATGGAAGTATACACTTATGGGGCTTTTAAAATCCCAAAGTTAAGAACAAATCAGCTTAATTCGGTTTGTTGAATTAGGATTTTTTTATTCAATAACGTTATTGTATTTGATTATATAAAACAACATTAGTATATTTTTTTGTGAAGATCTTGTTTAAAGATAAAATAATAAGAGAAAACAATTAAGAAAATTGTGTTAGGATCTTTAGCAAATAATCTCTTTAAAATAATTTTGTAAACTTATTTTTGTTATTAACGGAAAGTTTCTATTTGTTTCCAAAATTAAATAAAGGGCATTATAGTGAATAAAAGTGAAAAGTGTGAAGTTTATAAAATTTGGAGGTGAAGTATAGCAGTTATGTTCTAATAAAATATTTTGAAACATCGAAAATAGAATTACGAAGTCGGTGCTTCAACGGCAAAAATAAAATTACGAAGTCGGTGCTTGAGTCGGCAGGTTTGTTAGGCTGAACTAGTGAAGTTTCCCGCGCCTTGCGCGGATTTTTGTTAAAATTCAAATTATTTATTTTAAATTTTTTACCGATAGATTTGAAACTGTAATTCAAAATCTTTTGACATTCATTTAAATTTTGAAAAAATTGATCATATCGTGCAAAATCTTTTATTTATTTTAAAAATATTTGAAAAAACTCTATTTTAATGATTACAATTCGGTTTTGGCAAGATGTGGTTAGCTAAATTTGGAAGTTTTAAGAGTATCATATTTGGACTTTTGTCAAAGATTACAATTCGATTACAATTCGATTACAATTCGATTTTTGTCAAAGATTTTTATAGAAATTTAATCTTAGTAATATAAACTTGCTTATAAGTTATTTTGATTATTAATGTCGGAAATAAAATTATACAGTATATTAAAGTTAACCCAAAAATTTAATTATAGAAATTGGAGATATTTGGACTCGTATGAATAGAGAAAGATATGATTTTGAATAATCTTCTTATAAATGAAAAGAAGATCGGTTGTGATTACATCAATTGAAAATATATAGTATGGTTTACTTTTTAAAATAGTAACACAATATATTTATGTAACAAAAAAATATTTTTAAAAAAATTAGGAGTGCAAATATACTCATATCTTTGAATAATCTTAACCATAAAAATATATCTTTGAATAATCAATCTAGAAAAACTCAATTTATAACAATATCTTAAATATCGAAAACAAAATTATTTTTACCAAATAATTATTTGCTTCCTATATGGAAGGATATATAAATTAACCAAATTAATTTATGTGTAATTTACCGTAACCAATTTGAACAAAAGATTCACGAAATAATAACGCTTGTAGATATGGAATAACTTAGAAATTAACCATTTTAATTTGTAACAATATTTCTTTTTAAAATTTTAAACAAATTTATCATTAGAAGACTAATTCAGGCTATTTTTGGAGAACGTCGGAGACGAAAAATTACGAAAATTAAGATAGCATGAATTAAGATAGCATGAATACAAAAATTGCGTACGCTTGTTGAGAGTAATAAGCATACGAATACAAAAATTAAGATAGCATGAATTCATAAACTTAATTTGTGTAGAAATAAAAATTAAGTTCACAAAAGGTTTGGTTAACTAAAATAATACGTAGATAAACTTACAAATATCTTCAATTATTCGTAATATTTCTTTGGTAGAAATAATTATCCAAAATATTCACAAATTATAATCAATCGTAATCTTATCCGTAATGCTATATGGGGATTTGCGGTTAACTTCTAATCAAATTATAATCACTCAAACTATTTTAAAAAGAAAGAAAAGATACTATATCGAATATGATAAATTGTCCAAATTTAAATGATCATAAATTTTCTAGATAAGGATAATTTTAAATATTATCGTAAAAATTTTCCAAAAAAGAGGTGCAAATCAATCGTAAATTCGTAATCAATAATTTGTGATTTGGTTAAAAGGAGAACCATTTTTATAGGAAATCAAAAGATTCACACGATGGAATTTGATAATTTAGCAAGAAGTACTCCACCTTTTTAGGACATGTTTGAATTGATATTAGGATCCACGTACATTAATTTGGATAACCTCCTAAATGATTTTGTGCTTAATTTGGATAGGATCCACGTACATTAATTTGGATAAAGCTTGTGGTTCTACTTTTATTTTTAGTTGATATAATATGGCCGGAACATAATTCAAAAAATTAGGATAGGATCCTATCGAAATTAATTTTGAAAATTAAATATAAATCGTAATCATAATTGAAGATTAAAAATTTGGTGAAAAAATAGATTTGATCCTATCTAAATTTATAATGGGAAATTATAATTTGCAAAAAAAAAAGGATAGGATCAAAAGGGGATAAACTTAGTAGGATTTGATTAGATTAGATATGTAGATATGATCAAAACAAACCCAAAAATAAAACCTGAAATTATAATCTGCAAAAACTTAACGTTTGTTTTTAAAAATATATAATCTTTTTTTTTGATCCTATTCAAACTAAAAAAATCACGTACATTAATTTGGATAACCTCCTAAATTGATTTTGTACTAAATATACTGCTACTAACCTCCTCCTAATTCTAAGCATGATTATAGTAACAAAATCTTAAAAAGTAAGTATCCATGATTGATTTTCATACGTAAGTATGAGGTTTTATTTTAAAAATTATATATGTGACTTGTATATTAGGTGGACAAATTATACATGAGGTGGCTTAATTAGAAAGGTAAATATTAATGATGTGGCTTATTAAGAAAATGACACGTGTACAAATCCGAGGTGGCCTAATATAGGAGCGCCATGTGGCGAAATCCTACGTGGCGCAATGAGAAGGCTTTATTTCTTAGTGGTTTTAAATATATATAATAGATTACATAAACTAATTTTATTATAAGATTAAACTAACATGATCGGATAGAAGGTCATGTACTCAATCTAGCTAGATTAAAAAATTACACATGATTAGGTTAGTAACAAACAACTATAAATTAGGAAAGAAGTAAATCTTTAATTGATATTTTGTGGAAATGCTAAAGTGATTTTTTTTTACAATCGGAGAAAGAATAACCAATTACAAAAGATTGAGGAATTGTTTGTTAAGATCTATCCGTAATATTCTCATGATTTTTTTCCTATTTGAAAAAATTAGTTAAAAACTGTTTCGATAATTAGAAAAAAAAACCCATATAATTACCATACCAGTTGTTCAGTCATTGGGAAAAAAAAGATCCGAACTTAAAATTAGTGAAAAACTAAAATATTTTTTTCTCTTTAGTAGCAAAGGGAAAAAAAAAAAGATGAATAACTTCAACCAAATCTTATTGTTCGGTTAGTAATCAAAACTTATCGTCTTTGCCTTCAACACAATTTTTTTAATTGTAATGTTTGTATTTACGCAATTCTCTTCATGGAGTCTTCAAGGGATTTTAACTACATCTTCTTTAAGTAATCATACATCTATTATACATTTGTTTTTTGTTAGCATAGGCATGGGGAGGGCAACCTTGGTGAAAATTTCCAGTAGAGGGCAATCTTCGGTGGCAACCTTGGTGAAGGTTTCTAGTAGAGGGTGATCTCCGAGAAGACGAAAGGTTTAGAGCTGATAGACAATTAATATGATCATAGTGGAGCCGATAAAGAAGAAAGATAATGAAAATTCGAGAATTGTGAAAATAAAGAGATAGTAGAAATGTTATGCAAATTTTTATTAAATAAATTATAGAAATGACACATGTATGTGCCATGGACAAATTTATATGATGTGGCTAATTAATTAATAAATATAATATGACGTGGCTTAATGATATAGTGACATGTGTAAAAATCCTATGTGGCGTAATGTAGAAACGCCATGTGGCCTAATCCTACGTGGCGCAACGTAGAGACTTTAATCTTTAGCGGTTTTAAATATATATAATAGATTAAAATTGATTCAAAATTCAAATCTCCTTATAAATCATTCATTCCCTCTCACATCAAACAATGGGAAAACCAGGTCCCCCTCCCTCTCTCTCTCCTCGTTCACGATCTGTTGTTGTTTTTTGCACTCGTCTTCGTGCAGATCACAGCTTAGTCATGGACGAGGAGCAACGATCTCTTCCGATCAGATCCTTCTCCCATTACAACTCTTCTCCAGATCTGTTTTTTCTTCATGTCTGGGAAAGAAATTCCGATTCTACGTGCCTGATTTCGCAATCTAGGGTTTTAAGGGGGCCTGAACGAGGTAGAATCGGATTTCGCAAAGAAATTCAGATTCTGCGTGCCTGGCAAAGAAATTCCGATTCTACGTGCCTGATTTTGCAATCTAGGGTTTTAAGGGGGTCTGATCGAGGTAGAATCGGAATGAGAGAAGGATGCAGGTTTTCAGGGGGCCTGATCGAGCTGTTTTGTGTCGAATAGGAGTCCGCGCTTAAGTCGGCGGCTTACAGGATCGGAACTCTGTTGTTGTTGACATCGATGAAGTCAAAGTCGGTGGCTGGTATGATGATCACGGCTTGTATGTCGGTGGCTGGATTACCTTCAAATTTCCATAATTAGGTACACCATCGTTAATAGTTCATGAATTCAAGAATTCAAGGTCAATTTGAAATATTAAAAGGTGATCTAAGATCTGGAATCGTTGTGCATTAATTATATGGTCCCAATTTATTTTGATGTGGCTTGTTTGGAAGTAGAGTTGGTAATTGATGAGATTCGGCTGCTTTCTTTGGTAGAATTCAATTGAACCGGTCTATATATTAGTCGCTCTCTTTGGTAGAATTCAGTTATTCTCTTATGTGATTTTGATGCTTACTAAATTTCGTCCCATAAATCCATAATGCAGTACGTAGCACTAATTAGTTTATGGTGTTGATTATCTTGATCTGAAAGTGCACGAATGGAGAATGTGTTGGTTGCATTGAAATTGGGACTTTGCTCATTGTTACATCCAAGTGATGCACTTGTATTCTATGCTCAGTACAGATGCAAACATTTCTGTTGTCATTACTAGTACTGTTTCATTGTTCAAGTATTTGATTTGGGAAGAAGGTATGTAGTACTGTTGGCTTAAGTGCGGGACTCAACCTGTTTTACGCTTCTGGATTGATTAATTAGTGTCTCTTAATTGAAGCTTAATGGGGTTTAATTTGACCATGTTTGATTGTCTTATAGAATGTAGTGCGTGATTTAATTACTTATTGAAAAAAAAAAGATGGGGGAATTCAGGATAAATGAATTGTTCTTGATCAGAGCAATGCACTAGTGCTAGGTCTGTTAATTAATGTTGAGATCTTGATTCTTGTAGTAGTCCAACTTTTGATGCTTTTGTATTCTCTGACAACATATGGAATAAAGCTTTGGAGGCTCATACATGGGTAGCTTCGGGCTCAACCAGTGTCCCTAAGAAAAAGCTCCTAGCAAGGTATCTAGTACTCAGGTTGATTGCGTCGTATTAACTCGGTCCTTCGCTTTTTGGTTGCCTTGTATTAACTCGGTCCCTCGGTTTTTGGTTGCCTCGTATTAACTCGGTCCCTCGGTTTTCGGTTACCTCGTATTAGCTCGGTCCCTCGGTTTTTAGTTGCCTCATATTAACACGTCCCTCGGTTTTCGGTTGCCTCGTATTAACATGTCCCTCGGTTTTCAGTTGCCTCGTATTAACCCGTCCCTCGGTTTTCGGTTGCCTTGTATTAACTCTGGTACCTTGGTTTTCGGTTGCCTCGTATTACATCGGTCCCTCGGTTATCGGTTGCCTTGTATTAACTCGGTCCCTCGGTTATCGGTTGCCTCATATTAACTCGGTCCCTCGGTTGCCTCGTATTAACACGTCCCTCGGTTTTCGGTTGCCTCGTATTAACATGTCCCTCGGTTTTCAGTTGCCATGTATGAATCCGTCCCTCGGTTTTCGGTTGCCTCGTATTAACTCGGTCCCTCGGTTTTCGGTTGCCTCGTATTAACTCGGTCCCTTGATTATTGGTTTCCTCGTATCAACTCGGTCCCTCAGTTATGGGTTGCCTCGTATTAACTTGGTCCCTCGGTTTTCGGTTGCCTCGTATTAACACATCCTTCGGTTTTCAATTGGCTCGTATTAACTTGGTCCCTCGGTTTTCAGTTGCCTCGTATTAACGCGGTCCCTCGGTTATCGGTTGCCTTGTATTAACTCGGTCCCTCGGTTATCGGTTGCCTCGTGTTAACTCGGTCCATCGGATATCGGTTGCGTCCCTAGTAATGAGTTTTAAGTAGGATGTTTCGAAATCTGTGCTTTTTAGATGCAAAGCTTGCGATATTGATCTTCCATGTACTTCTCTCTTGCGTGTCTATAGTTGTGGTCATCTCCATTCACCGGCCTAAAGAGTGAGACATTGAATCACTCTGTTTGTGCGGTCTCAAATATTAATTATGTCGGTGCTAAAAAGCCTGGGCCAAGGGCATTAGAATTAGCCAAGCCATCCTTGACTGAGGTTGATCATGCTATTGCTGCAAGTAGGAGTAAGAAATCAGAATTGGGTGCAGTAAAGAGTTGTGGCCCTTATGGATTTGGAGACAGAAAAACAGTAAAAACCTGTAATGGGAAACAACTCCAATCTATGTGTGGAATTAAGCGTGGCTCTGAAGAGATGTTGGATTGTTGCGGAATTAACCGTGATTCAGAAGAGATGATAAATTGTTGTGGGATTAAGCGTGGCCCAAAGGAGATGGATCACCGTAGAGAGAAGAGGCTTAAGCTGGATCAAACTATGCTTCCGAAGTTCTTAATGATTCTTAAGAAGCTTATGACACATGCATATGGGCAACCTTTCAGGGTACGATAAAATCCACGTTGGTGAAGGGTCTCTATGCTACTCTTGACGAATTCAAAGTTGAAATCAGGCTTACCTTCTCCAATGCTATGTTGTATAACCCTCCCGGGATCCCTTTCCACAAGATGGCTCAGGAACTGAATTCATTATTTAGTGCACAATGGAGGCTTTTGGGGTCAGTTATGAAGAGAGGAAGCTTAAAAAGTGAAGGATGTTATGTGTTGGATGAAGGGAATAAAAAATTGGAAGATGTGGACAGTGGTTGTAGAAGAACGTGAGCACCACCTCATACTAAGGCCTTAAGTGTAGGAAAAGGAAAGATGAATGTTAAGGGCTCAAAGCAAGAAAACAGTCACGAAGGATCTAACCAAAGAAATTAGAACTACAACAGTAAGTTTACATATGTGACTATATTTAATTTTATTATGTTTTATTCATTTGGATTTGTTTCTTTTCCTTCTGGAGATTTAATTGAGAGTTGTATTGATTCTCTTGAAACTCCAGGGGAGGAGAATCAAATCAGCAAGGCAACATCAAGTTGAGTATTTCGTCTACACTTCCTATTGGTAAGGATTTTCAATAACTTGTTTTTACATTTGTGACACCAGATCTTGTAATACTCCCATTGATAATCATATCCACAGGTGCCAAAGGGCCTACGAAAAAGATGGAACCTAAGGAAAAGAACGATGTGTCATCAATTGGCAAGAATATTCCATTGAGCAGTGCAAGAACTTCTGATTTAAAGGCACCAATTGATTTGAAAAAAGATGGGACTGAATCACTGTCCAAAAGAAGAAGACTTACTGAGTCAATCAAAAAGATGGAACCCAAGGAAAAGAAGGAATCATCAATTGGCAAGAAGGCTTCATTGAGTAGTGCAAAAACTTCTGATTTAAAGGTACGATTTAATTTTTTTTGGCAATTTGTGTTTTTTTCAAGATATAGTCATATGTTCTCTTATTTTCTGGTTGACTGATGCATCTTATTTTCTGCTTGTAATACAAACTAGACTGACCCTTGTTCTCTTACAGGAAACATCACATGAGGTCGCTAATAACAGTAACCCATTGTATAAATCTGATTCTTACCCTAATTCTAGAGGTAAGTAGTTTTACAATTTTAGTGTGGAATTAATAACTCAATTTTTGAATTCCTTACGAAAGCCCTTCCTTTTTCTTTTCTATAGGATTACTTGAAGGAGCTTTGAGTTGGTTGGACAAAGAACTTACCTTTGATAACCATTCCTCAAATACTCTTGGTGCCTTCAATTGTAATGGTCAGTTCAAGAATACTATGGTACCAACTGTTGCTTATATATTATACAAAACTCATCACTTTGGAACTAAAACTTTATACTTCTTGCTTCAATTAGATTGGAGACCTACAGTTTGTGAAATTCAGCTTTTCTCATGCCAAGTCCTACCGTGCTGAGAAGCTATATAGGCGGTTTGCAGACGCTATAATGAAAGCCCAAAAGTTGACACATCTTTGTCATGTAATCCCGTGTCCCTCTTACCCATTCATTTGGTTCATTGTAATGGGTTGCTTAAAATTTTGCTTGTTTTACAGGGTGAAAAAATTGATCTTGTGAAAATGGAGTTAGAGATGCAGAGAATGGAGAGGCGCCATGCTGAAGGTGATTCCAAAATGCTTGTTTTGGTTCTTGTGTGTGTTTTAGTTACTCATACATGCATAATCAAGCACTTATTTGCACAGTTTTTTGTCTCCCTTCTCACAAAAACCATACCAATTGTGGTATTGTGTAGAAATTCTGATTTGTATACAGAAAAAGAAGGTAAAATTTTATTTTATTTGTTGCTCTAACTGTCAAGAACATTCTTTTACTGGTTATCTCTATGTGGCTTTTCTAATTGTTACTTAACCTCCTGCTTCCTTCCGCTAATTAATTTGTTTCGTTGATTATAGATTTATAGAGAAGTCAAAAACTGAAGATGGATGCAAAGCCTCCCAAAATAGGAGAAAGAGAGGCCGGCTGGATTGCCCTAGAGAAGGTTAGTTTCTTTTGTTTCACCAACTGATATTAGATTGAAAGGTTCAGAAAGTGCTCCTTTTGAGATGTCTTACTAACCCTTGTTTACAGATGGAATGATCGGTTGGATTTGAGGACAATATAAGCAAGAAACAGTCACGAAGGATCCAACCAAAGAAATTAGAACTACAACAGCACATTTACATACGTGACTATATCTAATTTTATTATGTTTATTCATTTGGTTCCTCAATTTTTAATTGCCTCGTATAAAGTCGGTCCCTCGATTTGTGGTTGCCTCGTCTAAAGTCGGTCCCTCGGTTTTTGGTTGTCTCGTCTAATCATATGGTCCCTCGGTTGCCTCGTAAAAAAAGTCGGTCCCTCGGTTTTCGGTTGCCTCATATTTAGTCGGTCCCTTGATTTTCGGTTGCCTTGTATAGTAAATTTTGTCCCTCGGTTTTCGGTTTCCTTGCCAAAAAAAGTCGGTCCCTCGGTTTTGGATAGCCTTGTAAAAGAAGTTGATCCCTCAGTTTTTGGTTGCCTCGTAAAAAACTCGATCTATCGGTTTTGGTTGGCTTGTATTAATTCGGCCCCTCGGCTTTCGATTACATTGTATTAAGTTGGTCCTTCAGGTTTTGCTTGCCTCGTATAGTAAATTTGGTCCCTTAGTTTTCGGTTGCCTTGCCAAAAAAAGTCGGTCCCTCGGTTTATGATTGCCTCGTATAAAGTCGGTTCCTTGGTTTTAGGTTACCTTGTAAAAAAAAGTTGGTCCCTCAGTTTTTGATAGCCTCGTAAAAGAAGTTGGTCTCTCGGTTTATGGTTGCCTCGGAAAAAACTCGGTCCCTTGGTTTTCTATTGGCTTGTAATAAGCCGGCCCATCGGCTTTCGGTTGCATCGTATTAAGTCAGTCCCTGGGGTTTCAGTTGCCTCGTATACAGTTGGTCCCTCGATTTTTTCTGTTGTCTCGGATAATAGATATGGACCCTTGTTTGCCTTGTAATGTGTTGGATGAAGGGAATAAGAAATTGGAAGATGTGGACAGTGGTTGTAGAAGAACGTAGGCACCACCTCACACTAAGGCCTTAAGTGTAGAAAGAGTAAAGGTGAATGTTAAGGGCTCAAAGCAAGAAACAGTCACGAACGATATATCCAAAGAAATTAGAACTACAATAGCAAGTTTACATACGTGACTATCTAATTTTATTATGTTTATTCACTTGGTTCCACCATTTTTAGTTACCTCGTTTAAACTTGGTCCCTCGGTTTTCGGTTGCCTCGTCTAATCATATGGTCCCCCGGTTATCGGTTGCCACATAAAAAACGTCGGTTCCTCAGTTTTCGGTTGCCTCGTAAAAAAGTCCTTCCCTCGATTTTCGTTTGCCTTGTATTTAGTCCGTCCCTCAGTTTTCGGTTGCCTCGTCGAATCATATATTCCCTCGATTTTCGATTGCCTCGTAAAAAAAGTCGATCCCTCGGTTTTTAGTTGCCTCGTAAAAAAGTTGTTCTCTCGATTTTCGGTGCCTTGTATTTAGTCCGTCACTCGGTTTTCGGTTCCCTTGCCCAAAAAAGTTGCTCTCGGTTTTCGGTTCCCTTGCCCAAAAAAGTTGGTTCCTTGGTTTTTGGTTTCCTTGTTTAAAGTCGGTCCCTCATTTTTTGGTTGCCTTGTATAATTAATAAGGTCCCTCGTTTTTCAATTGCCTCGTAAAAAAAATCAATCCCCCAATTTTCAGTTGCCTTATATTAGGTCGGTCCCTCGGGTTTTGGTGTCCTCGTATAAAGTTGATTCCTCGGTTTTCGGTTTCGTTGTATAAAGTTGGTTCCTCGGTTTTCAGCTACATCGTATAATAAATATGTTCCCTCGATCTTTGGTTGCCTCATAAAAAATGTCAATCCATCGGTTTTCGGTTGCTTCGTATAAAGTCGGTCCCTCGGTTTTGATTGCCTCGTATAATAAAGATGATCCCTCGGTTTTCGGTTGCATCGTATAATAAATATGTTTCCTCGGTTTTCGGTTGCCTCGTTAAAAAAGTCAATCTATCGGTTTTTGGTTGCCTCGTATAAAGCCAGTCCCTTGATCTTCGGTTGGCTCGTATAAAGTCGGTCCTTCGATCTTGGATTGCCTCATATAAATTCGGTGCCTCGGTTTATGATTAGCTTGTAAAAAAAGTCGATCCTTCCATTTTCTATTGCCTCGTATAATAAATATGGTCCCTCGTTTTTCGGTTGCCTCATAGAAAAAAGTCGGTCCCTCGATTTTCGGTTGCCTCGTAGAAAAAAATTGGTCCCTAGGTTTTCTGCTGCCTCGTATTAAGTCGGTCCTTCGCATTTCAGTTGCCTCATAACAGGTCGGTCCCTCGGCTTTCGATTGCCTCGTATAATAAATATGGCCTCTTAGTTTTTGGTTGCATTGTAAAAAAGGTCGATTCTTCAGTTTTCGATTGTCTCATATAATAAATATGGTCGCTTGGTTTTTAGTTGCCTTGTAAAATAAATATGGTCACTCGGTTTTCCGTTGTCTCTTTAAAAAAAGTCGCTCCTCGATTTTCGGTTGCCTTGTATTAAGTCGGTCCCTTGGTTTTCCCTTGCCTTGTATAAAGTCGATCCCTCGATTTCCGGTTGCCTCATATAATATATTATGGCTCCTCTGATTTCGGCTGCCTAGTAAAAAAAGTCGCTTCCTTGGTGTTTGGTTGCCATGTATAATAAATATGTTCCCTCGGTTTTCGGTTGCCTTATATAAATTTGGTTCCTCGGTTTTTGGGTTCCTAGTATAATGAATATGATTCCTCATGTTTTTTTGTTGTCTCATTAAAAAAGTCGGTCCCCCAATTTTCAATTGCCTTATCTTATGTCTGTCCTGCGGGTTTTGGTTGCCTCGTATGTAGTCGATCCCTCGGTTTTTGGTTTTCTCGTATAAAGTTGGTCGCTCGGTTTTCGGTTGCATCGTAGAATACATATGTTCCCTCGGTTTTCGTTTGCCTAGTAAAAAAATCGATCCATCGTTTTCGATTGCCTCGTATTAAGTCGATCTCTGGGTTTTTGGCTGCCACGTATAAAGTCGGTCCCTCGGTTTTTGGTAGTCTCGTATAAAATCGGTCCCTTAGTTTTTGGTCGCCTAATAAAAAAATCGGGTCCCTCCGTTTTTCGGTTTGCACAAATCATAAATACGGTCTCTCGGTTTTCGGTTGCCTCGTATACTATATAGGATCCCTCAGTTTTCGGTTGCCTCATAATAGAAAGTCGATCCCTCGGTTTTTGGTAGTCTTGTATAAAATCGGTCCCTTAGTTTTTGGTCGCCTAATAAAAAAATCGGGTCCCTCCGTTTTTCGGTTTGCACAAATCATAAATACGGTCTCTCGGTTTTCGGTTGCCTCGTATACTATATAGGATCCCTCAGTTTTCGGTTGCCTCGTAAAAGAAAGTCGATCCCTCTGTTTTTTATTGCGCCGTATTAAGTCGGTCCATTGGTTATCCGTTGCCTCGTATACAGTCGGACCCTCGATTTTTCGGTTGCCTCGTATAATGTCTGTCACTTGGAATCGGTTACTTTGTATAATGTAGTCATTCGGTTTCGGTTGCCTCGTAGAAAGTCGGTCCCTCGGTTTTCGGTTGCCTCATATAATATCGTTGCCTCGGTTTTCAGTTGCCTCGTATAGTATCGGTGCCTCGGTTTTCGTTTGCGTTGTATAATGACAGTCCTTCGGTTTTCGGGTTATTCGTAATAAGTCGGTCCCTCGTTTTTTGGTTACGTTGTTAAAAGTCTTTCTCTCGATGTTCGGGCCTTGAGAAGTAATGTTTCTTTTGGAGAAGTTTAGACGGGAGAAGTAATGTTTTTATTTGTTTGAATACACAGCCAACAAAATCAAATAAAATAGCTTTTTCTGTTACTATATACTCCTTCCGTCCCTGAAAGTTTGTCCGCCTTTCCTTTTTGGGCGTCCCGGAAAGTTTGTCCATCTCTACTTTATTTCCATTTATATCACTTTGCTTTTACAATCTTACCCTCATACAATCTCATATATTACCCTTATTATCCAACTTTTCTCTCAACTTTATCACTTTTTCCTATAAAATTACAAAATTATCCCCAACCAATCTTATAAATTACTCCTTTTTATACCCTTTTCCATCAACTTTAACACTTTTTTCCATCACTTATCAAACTTTTTTACTTTTCATTAATCCACGCACAAATGTGCTTTATGGACAAACTTTCCGGGACGGAGGGAGTACTATATAGACAATAAAAAGAAATAGCGAAAATGGTCGCTCTAGCATTTTCGTAAAGAATGTGTGTTTATCTATGCTGTCCTGTGGTTTGTACGCATATTGTACAATATTTACATCATCTCTATCGACGTTGTGTGTACATTGATTTTGTAAAATGCTTGCAATTCTGTTGTATTGTGACTCGTGAGTGCATTGTTTCCCATGTGATGTGAGTATCTATTGTTGTACATATGACATTTGCACAAGAGCTCCAATTCTTACCGGAACCAACCCGATAAAATTATAACTAATCTCAATGCATGATGAACGGGTCGACTGGACCCGACCCGATTTCCTGAGCAGACTTGTCAACGGAGCTCGTTGAACAAAAGGAAACCCAGCACTTCAGCAGTAATCATCAAAGTATTCAGTAAAATTTAAAAGTGTAAAGACTGAAACTTTACTTCACATGACTCTGACTGGACAGTAGACACCCACTAGAGCAACCAAATTTACAATAAAGAAAGTCCAAATCTGTCACCGACAACGACGGTCTAATCCTCCTCAATTATTTGTAGTACGAGTAATAATTCACACTACCGCCATTACCACTGCTCTGGATCTCGCAAATTGCACACCAGCTCAGTCAGTGTCTTTTACTGTTAGCCTCAAATATCTTCTTCTGCCAACTGAGCACAGAACTCGAACAGATCCCCACCAAAAATGGCGATGAGACTCACAATGGGCCTAAACCTGATGCTCCTGGTCGCCATGGCGGCCGCCAACATCCTCTCCCTCTACCACCTCGTCTCCACTCTCCAATCCCAATCTCCGACCACCTCCTCCGCCGCCGACCACCACTCCCCCATCCCGGAGCACCTCGTCCGCCAACTCCAGACCATCCGAGCCACCATCAGCCACCTCAACCGCCTCCAGGCGCAAAAAAACCCTCCAACTCCGTCCACCAAGAGATCAGCAGCAGTGGCGGCCGCCGTCGCCGTCGCCCCGCCGGATCTCCTCCTCTACTCGCACCTCTCTCCGATCGCCTCCTCTTGCCACGACCACCCCGACCTCCTCCACCAATACATGACCTACTCTCCGTTCTCCCTCTGTCCGCCGGACTTCTTCCTCGCCGAATCCCTAATCCTCCGTGGCTGCCATCCCCTCCCTCGCCGGCGATGCTTCTCCGCCACGCCTCCGGATCCAATTCTCTCGCTCTCCTCCGATCCGTTTCCGTCCTCCCTCCCCGATCCCAACGTCAATTGGAGATCCCCTTCCTCCTCCTCCTCCTCCTCTTGCAAGAGCTTCAAATGCCTAAACCCTAGCCTCGGCTTCGACATGGCCGTGGAGGCCAAGCGGTTCGTCTCCTACAAATCGGAGCTCGATCTCACCGTCTCTCAGCTACTCGCCGCCTCGAAAACCGCGAATTCCCCGATCCGGATCGGGATCGACATCGGCGGGGGGACGGGGACGTTCGCGGCGAGGATGAAGGAGAGAAACGTGACGATCTTGACGACGACGATGGACCTCGGAGCTCCGTATAGCGAGGCGGTTGCGCTGAGAGGAGTCGTGCCTCTACACGCGCCGTTACAGCAGCGGCTGCCGGTCTCCGACGGCGCCGTTGACCTAGTTCGGTGTGGGCGAGCGGTCAACAGGTGGATACCGTTGCCGGCGATGGAGTTTCTGCTGTTTGATGTTGATAGGGTTTTGAGGGGTGGGGGGTTCTTGTGGCTGGATCATTTCTTTAGTAAAGGGGCGGATTTGGACAAGGTTTATAAGCCGTTGGTCAAGAGATTGGGGTACAAGATTGTTAAGTGGGCGAATGGGAATAAGACGGATTCTGGCGGGGCCAAGAATGGGGAGGTTTACTTGACGGCTTTACTGCAGAAACCTGTATTGAGATGAGGGTGGTTCAGCTGTTCAGGTAATTTGCATTGCTGAATCTGGTGTTGAGTTTTTTTTGGTTCAGATAGGTTGTTGAGTTTGAGTATTGCTCTTATTCACTTACCATGGCATGGGGTGGCGTGGCGTTTGAGTTCTGATGGTATGATATCGATGGATGTTGCATGCTTGTGATCAATCGATGGAAGGACACGTAAAAGCAGGAGAATGGACACAGGATAGGAGTTTTTATTCATTGATGATTGTTTGCAAAAATGGCTTAATGGGTCGAATGTAAAACACAGTTTTCACAAGTGGGGTGTAGTTTTGGTTCAAGGCAAGAGTAAGGTTGCCCCATGAGTATAATCAATTTTGTGTCAGGAAGAGCTTTCATTTTCAATATTGTTCTCTTTCTATGCAAGTACAAAAGTCTGATAGCAAGATTTCAACCTCTTAATGAGTAAAACCTTAAAAACACACCAGCCTGCGAACAAACCAGGGTGGAATTCATTGAAGTCACAAGGCCAACAGACATAAATATGAAGGCAGAGAAAGTCCACCACTATGATAATGTCAATATATGCTTCAGATGTAAACATGCAACAACCTAGAAAGAGTTTCACTTTACTGCTTTGCGCCTTAGAAGGTGAGCAATATCAAGCCCACTGATCTTTGCAGCAAGTATGAAGTCGTTTTCAGTTAGCCCACCTGCAAACAAGAATGCACATCATATTGTAAAACATAAATGCATATCATATGATAAGGTCATTTATGCATCCTCACAGGTGTGGAACATGTTAGCAAATGAAGTCATTTTCAGTTAGCCCACGTACAGACATGAATGCGTTATTATATCATAAAACATCAATGCATATCATATCATAAGTTCATTTATGCATCATCATAGGAGTAGGGAAAGATATTATCAGCAAGATCGGTTCTCATGTCAAACAAACAATTGGAGCTCTCAATTTGTTGCCCAAACTCAAAGATCTGATGTCTTTATAGAGTGTTTCAAGTAAAATGACCATTGCATATTTGCAATATGATGACCAAATGGATTATACAATCTGCAGTAGAAAAAATCTAAAATTGTGCCAAAAACCCCTAAAATTTATGGATGAATAGATATGATAACGGCAAAGATGCTCCTAAACATGATAAGCTTCTCAAACAAAATAAATATATAACACTCACCTACTGCATGTGTCCATATCTCAATCGTCACGTTATTCCAACCAACTAGATGAAGATCGGGATGATGACCTGTGTTGCAAACAAAGTTCAAAAGAAGCCCGGTAATTAATAGCAGCAAAGATTTAATAGTCATATAAAAGAGGCAGTTTAAAGCTTGATGAGTAAAAATATAACCGATCTGGTTCCCACAAACATAGCCACTAAACATCCTCTTCAAAGGCAAGAAACAACAGAGACAAACCTTCTGCTTCTGCAATGTTAGCTACAGCTTGAAACAATTCTAGGCCTTTGGTAAAACTCTTGACTTTCCATGTTTGGCTTAGTTTCAGTTTACCCTCTTCATTCACCAAATTCCATCCGGGAACCTAAAGGATGGACAAACCAGAAAAGTATATCCATAAAATTATATCACTGTCCTTCACAAGTAAATTTATTATAGCTACTGTCTTAATTTTCAAAAAAGAACAGAGATATCAAAGGACAAACACTGTAATCATACAATATAATTTCTATCTATAAGTACGTGTCATTGTTTTATGGATACAAGTAAGCGCCAACAAACACACTCCTAACACAAGCACCTACGACATAGAGAGGTACAAAAAGCACATATCTGCAGACAGACAAAAGGACAGACGCACAAAGGAAGAGAAGGAAGAAAAAAAAGGAGAATAAAATTATCCAAATAGATAATATAAACTACTAACTGACCTTGCTAATTAAATCGTTGGCCACTTCTTCATTCATAGATCGCATATCTTTTGCATTGCACGGAACACATTTCTTTGATGCCAGATCTAACCAAGGGGGTAAACTTTCATAGGTTAATTTAGATATTTTTGCAATTGGAATTTTCCATCAGGCAGGAAGCTATTCTAGTTTATAATGAGATAAAGAGTAGCACTATTGCATATGCATGCAAATCACGAAGACCCTTACTTCAAGTTTCAAACTAGATAGATGAGGAGGTAGGAAAATAGAATTGCAGATGTTAGTATTCAGAGTATTGCTATCAAAGTTAGGCTTCCAGATAAGACAAGTATCAAGCTCTTCAAATAAAAGATAATTTGTGTTTGGGAATAGCATTTAACTATGCTTACCCCTTCTGTTTTAAATCTTCATGTGAAAACCATTAAAATTTCTTTCAGTTTTAACTTGTATATGCTGATATCAAATATTACTGCCTATAAAAGTATTCATCAATAATTACAGCACTAATATTCATCCCAAATAACTTTGGACCCCTTGTAGGAGACTAATTGAGACATATCCAAATTTCTGAATCTGAAAAACTTGCAAATATCTAAATTTATTTTGAAACCACTTCAAAGGGAGTACGCACCTGAGGAAGCACAGAAGGTTCTAAATGCATTTCTATATTTTGACAATTGCACATGGTTTTGCAATTTCTCAGAAACCAAGCCACTTGAGCTGTAGGTGAATAAAAGTACAATCTCATTTCTGTAAACTCAAGGTTTTACATAAACTAAGTATCCAACAACTTCTACTGATTCCCAAAATCTTTCAACTCTCTAGCCCAAATCAGAATCATGTACATAGATGATAAACAGAGAAGCATGAAAAAGAAACGGAGAATCAAGAACTAGTGAAGGCATTGGGCATGCATACAAGGGGTAGAAAATCTGTTAAACTAAGCAACAGAATCAGACAAGTTCAATCTATAAAGTACGAAAATACAAGCCCACAAGATAATTAGCTGAATTGCAATTTACATTAAGTGGTAGACATGTCAAATATTAGCGGCTTAATAGACAAAAATTAGAAACACAATGCATGAATTCTAACATTACAAGCACATAGCATATGACTACTCTCTCAAAAACCAAATTACGACGAAGAAGACGGAAACGCCAGGACAAAAAAACAACTTCAATCAGCTTTCCCCTATCAGAAAAATCTCAATTGAGATCAGGGACTTCTACCATCGAGATGAATTTTCTTAAATCGGACAGGTTAATCGAGAAGCGATTCCGAGGGTTTCTATTGAAAAAATCGGGGCATGCATAACTAGATTGAGATTCACGCAAACACGAAATTAGGGTTTGATAAAAATAAAAAAAATAAAAATCGGAGAGCGGAAAGAGAAGTACCTTCCATTGGCGGAGCAGAAGAGACCTCTAAGCTTAATCAGTGGCTCCGATTGCACCTGTACAGAATTCGAACACACTTGTTTAGATGATGATGATGATGATGATGATGATGATGATGAACTGAGACTGAGACAGAGAAATAGAAAGATGTACGTGACGGGAATAGAGGATGCGAAAGCGATTCAGGCAGAGCATTTCTCGCTCTGGAAACCGACTGTAGACTGTAGAGTGTAGAACAATAGAAGATGTCTCAATTCGCTACGAAAAATGATTGAATATAAAATAAAATAGTTATGGAACACATACATACATAAATTGATTGACATAAAATAAAATAGTTATGGAACAAATATGTACTCCGTAGTATATAGTATTAATTAAATAATGATACCCTAAATTAATTGGAACGTTTCGAATTTTGTAACTAAGAAAAAAGCGAAGAATTATTGAATAAAACCCTAAAACCCTCTCTTCTTCTACGTCTGTCGCTCGAGCCCTCCGAATCTGTCTACCACCAGTGAGTACTCTGAATCTCTGATGATTGAACAATGAACACTAGGGTATTTGATGGATTCTTCTGGCTCAAATGGTGAATCTCAAAGCAGTGGATCAATGTCAAAAGCTGACAAGAGTTCTCTTTGGAGATATATTGACAAACGTGTAATGTCAGGCTCTAAAGGTGTGTGCCTTCTGCTCCTAAACCACCAACTGGATACAAATCATATAATGCTTCAGGTCCTTCCACGTTGTTGAAAAGAAGAAGGGATAATCAAACTGTTTGTGAATCACTTGACAGTGAAGATAAGGATCATTTGGATGCTTTGATTGCTAGGATGTTCTATTCGGCCGGTTTGTCGTTTAATCTTGCAAGGAATCCTCAGTACCTGAGCTCTTTCTCCTTTGCTGCTGACCATAAGTTAAGTGGTTATGTGCCTCCGGATTTCGACAAATTGAGAACCACTTTGCTTGATCAAGAGAAGGAGCGCATTGAATCAATCTGGGCTGTTCGTAAGACGGCGTGGAAAGATCAGGGGGTGACTATTGTTGCTGATGGCTGGAGTGATCCGCAAAGAAGACCGGTGGTTAATTTTATTGGTGTTGCTAACGGAAGGTGTATGTTCGTCAAATCTGTAAATTGTTGTGGTGAAGTGAGGGATAAGTACTTCATCAAGGATTTGATGAAAGGGGTAATCGACGAGGTTGGTCATCAGAATGTGGTTCAAGTTATTACTGATAA
Organism: Polygonum aviculare; assembly: GCA_934048045.1. Classification (NCBI taxonomy): domain Eukaryota; kingdom Viridiplantae; phylum Streptophyta; class Magnoliopsida; order Caryophyllales; family Polygonaceae; genus Polygonum; species Polygonum aviculare. Next base: position 3,260,253 of record OW204024.1, read on the forward strand.
CTCTAGCGATTGTAAAGGCGCCGGAGAATTGATTGAAGGCACGTATCCTCATATCTATTGGACACCGAGTGTTGTGCATACTCTTGATCTTGCACTCAAGGATATTTGTGATGCACTGAATCTTGGAGAAAATCAAGAAACATATGATCTCTTTCGCTGGATTACAGAAGTTTATTCCACAGTGATGCAAATAAAGGACTTTATCATGAACCACAGTATGAGATTGATCATGAATCTTAAGTTCACGCCGCTTAAGTTGCTTTGTATTCCTGAGACACGCTTCGCATCTATGGTTGTTATGATGAAGAGATTTCAGCGGGTTAGACGAGCTTTGGAGTCCATGGTTATCAGTGATGACTGGCCCTCGTTCAAGTCTGATGATCCGGTTAAAGCACAATATGTGAAAGGCACCATTGTGAACAATGCTTGGTGGGATAAGTTGAAGTACATTGTTGATTTTACAGCTCCTATTTATGATATGATGAAAGTCTGTGACACTGATAAATCTTGTTTACCTCATGTTTATGGGATGTGGGATGCCATGATTAAGAAAGTGAAGATGGTGATATACAAACATGAAGGCAAGAGCTTGGTGGAGTTTTCTTATTTTTATGAAGCTGTGAATGGGATTCTTGTTAGGCAGTGGGAGAAAAGCAACAGACCTCTTCACAGCCTAGCTCATTCTCTAAACCCAAGGTATAACTAGTCTCATCATTTGTATATAAAGTAGATTCTACCTTTTTAGTTACTAAGTTTTTATACCATTTCATGGTGTTTGTTTTTCAGATGCTATAGTGATTCATGGCTCTGAGGATCCAACTAGAGTACCACCCCACATGGATGCAAAAATCTCAAGTGAAAGGGTTGCATGTTTTCAGAGACTTTTCCCTAATGTGGATCATTATAACCAAGCAATCGCTGAATATTCAAACTTTTCATTGAAGTCTGCACCATTTCATGATGAGCTCAGTATTTCTGCAATGGCCCGTAAGAATCCTTTGGTTTGGTGGGCTAACTTTGGTGCATCATTTGGTTTACTTCAAAGATTAGCTGTCAAAGTACTTGGACAACCTGCTTCTTCATCATGTTGTGAGAGAAACTGGACAACTTACTCGTTTATCCACTCTCTGGAGAGGAATGGGTTAACTTCGAGCCGTGCTAAGGATCTTATCTTTGTTCACAACAGTCTCCGCCTTTTATCAAGAAACAGTGAAGAGTACACAAATCCAAATACAAAAATGTGGGATGTTGGAGGAGACGGGTTTGAATCAATGGGAGATATTGGGGTTCTTGAGTTTGCTGAACTTTCTCTTGACGAGCCAGAATTGGAAGAAGAGCTCATATCCCAAGGATGATGGCTTATGAATGTTTTTGTCATTGTTTATTATGAATTGCTGCACTTTCTCCTAATGCTTCGTATGTAGCTTTGTTAACTGTCTAGATTTAACTCAAGTGTCTGTGTTAATTACGTGTCTTGACAACTTTCTGATATCTTAGATCAATGTTGCAGCAAATGTTCAGAATGAAGTGCTTAGAAACGATTGCCTCTAAGTGTACCTTTATTTACAATGAATTGCTGTCTTCTTCATGTTGAGTGAAATAACGTGCAGTATAATTTATCATGGATTCAAAATGTCTTGTAAGTTACAGTGTGGCCCTACAGTCCCACACCACAGAAGCTTATATAGATGTTATCATTCCTCTTTTGTGTCAAGAGGTAGCTCGCATCGACATCGAAGATTTTATTTCGTGTTACAAAAATATTCACAGTTCTTCCACATCGAGTGTTAGAGAGACTAAACATTCAAACGCTACCCAAATCATTCCCAAGATCTAAGCTCAACTTCTTCTGAATATACTCCTCCAATTTCCAACCTAACAACAGAGTCTCTTGAACGATCACTGGATTATGACATAATCTGCATCGAGCGGGAATCGGCCACCAGCAGTACGAGGCAGACCACGCGAACCTTTTTGGCGCACCTGAGCATGAGTCTCCGCATCATGCTGGAACATCTTAACCAACTCCTCCAGCTCCAGCTTCCTCACCTCCACTTGTTCTTCTGATACAGGTTGCTTCAAACCAAGGTAAAGTAATCCCAATACAATTAGAACGATCCCCACGAAGAACAACAGACCAGCAAATAGGCCAAAGGCGTAAGGCGTGTTATCGGAGCCAGGGATTCCATCAACGTTGATCCCGAAGAGCCCTGTTATGATAGATAGTATGAGTCCACACCCACCAAAGACACCGAGATTGTGTGTAACTCGTAAGCTTTTGTCCTGACATTAGTAAAAAGAACAAGAACTGTTATAGAAAATCATTTAAGTTAGGGATTTGACAAATTGAGGGGAGAATAATTACCTGAAGCCAAGCACGAACGTTGCTTTGCATAACATCTTGAATGGTGAATATGCGACCTCGCACTGCTTCTTGCTCTTCAACCATTTCTCTCGTGCTTTTCCTTATTCCTTCTATTAAGTTCCTGGCTGCATTTCCCTTAAGGTGCTGGAGAAGCTCAAACATGATTTCCTCTCTTGCATGGAGAGACCATTTTACCCTGATAACCTGACACAATCCTTACACGTTAATGTTTCACATGTAGCTTATATAAATTTCTCTATCAAAAAAAAAAGGTTATATAAATTGATTGAAAAGAATAATACCTGTGTTGACAACTTTCTGATTTCTTGGTTCAAAATTACAGCAAAGAGATTCAGATCTTCATGATTTCTCCTATTGATATTCACAACAAACAACTTTCAGGTAAAAAGGTGAGATAAAAGCATGGGATAGGAATTAATGAGTGGGAGAGAGATAGAATACCTGTTGACAAACTTCAGTTCAACTTCATCTGCAGCTCCAAATATTGATTTCCGAAACAACCTAGAAGCACAGAAGGTTGTCCAAACATAGATCCATAAGAAAGAGTTTGAACAGGGCCAAACCAAAATACAAATGTTAAAGTGGTGAACACTGTACAGAGTAGAAACAAAAAAAAAAAAATCAGAACAAAGAAGGCTAGAGTCGAGAGCTTCAACATTACCGATCATCCCATCGGGCAAGCCGGCAAGCCAGATGTGCAATCACTTCATGAGTTGTTCGTGGAGCATTATAACCTCCAGCAACCAAAAGTTCCTAAAAATTATTTCAAAAAATGAAATTAAAAAATGTTTACAATGAAGTGCTTAGAAAATACTCTTTTGAATGAGCCAAATAACCTGAACTTCTGTAAGACCCAAGACATTTATTATTTCTGCAGATCCTTTCATGTGCATTACTGTGATTAAGAAGTTCTGTGCTTGCCAAGAGCGTAACACAATTGGAATGTCATCCTCATCAACCATTGGATCACCAGCTGATTGTCCCAACAGCTCAAACAATAACCCTCCTGCAACTCTAACTGGAACCTGGGAAGGAAAGGGAACTTATAAACATAAAGTGCATTTAACTGCATTGTTAATCAATCTATATTCAGCAGCTGAGATTACTTAATTAGTCATAGGATTCAAATTTATTCAAGCCCAGCCCCTATCTGAAAGCTTAACTTTTATTGTCATTACCCAAAGTTTTAAGTTTAAAAAAACTCTGCTGCACCCTTAGACAACCTGATTCTGACACAAAACATTTTCCTACCAACATCTTACTCTTAACTCAAAGTACAATATATTACAATCTAAGACTTGCAAACCCTAGGTTCCTGAATATAAAAACCCTAATACAAGATAGGTAGAAGACCAAGCAGTAAACAAGCATTTACCTCGTACAGAAGATACTTCATCCGCTCACTAATCAAGCGACTTTCATCTCTTAATGCGATGCTGATGGCAGGATGTAACCACTGAGCGCCAGTAAGCCATGAAATAATATGCGGCTTACTTGCATCAACATGGCACCACCATACAGGGCCAGCAGGTCTCTCCCAATACGGAGCTGCTAATTCTGCAACAGTCAAATCCTCTTCCTCAAACTCAATTTGCTGAGAGGACCAGCCAGCATCAGCTTGAATTGTTTGGACAAGCTCTGAAATTCTAGCCCAGCCAATTGGGATCCAACGGCTTTCATGAACTGGATCAGGCAGATTAATGTGGCCATATAACTGCTCATCTGTTGGTGAATACTGATCAGGCTCCACATCCATTAGTGATTGAGGCTTTCTGCCGTGGTTCCCATTTTGATACGATGAATCAGCTGCTCCATGCATGAAGTGCCTGTTTACGGTCTGCCCGTCCATCGCAACTGACTGAAACTTTGAAGGAGGTTTTGGCTTGTATACTTTTCGCCGACCTCGTACATACTCAAAGGCACAAATAAGTCCATCTGTCCAAAGATCTATCCCTGGTATGGCGTCTCTGTGAAAAGGGCTCCTAGAACTTTCTTGCTTTTTCACATCATTGCCCCTGGAACTCTCATCACTCACACTATTCATGTTGTTCTTCATAGCAAATAAAGGCTGAAGTAACATAAACACCCCTCTGCTTATACAGTATCTGGGGAAAAATAAGCACTTTGGTAAATATGGAGTGTTCCTTTCTCAATTTCTTCCAATTAACTACTCAGCACAAGAATCTGCATCTAGGATTGATGAAATAAACTCAGCCAAATATAAAATGCATACCATCCTTGGCAAAAAGAAACTTTTAGTAACTACACTAGAAGCACTCAAAAGTGAAAACATCATATACAAGTTCGCAATTTGATAAGCAGGAAAAAAGAGACAATCACCTCAAGTAAACGCGATCAGCACAAGCAACAATCGGATAAAGAGAGAAAATTACAGGCCTATCAGACGAATCAAGCCGAGTTCATCCGGGAGAAAGAACAGCAAATTTCCTCATCAATTTGGCATCCGAAACTCGAATCATGGTCGAATAATCACACGGCGTAACGGAATTCGCAGAGAAAGAATAATCAGAAAAAGAAAGGAAAGAAGTGTGAATCGAATCGAGACTAAAGAAAAGGATATGTGTGTGTGAAAGAAGAGAGTGGTAGATTCTTTGTATTCAGATGTAAACACACGTGAAAGAAGAGACTGTCGGTGGAGGAGGAGAAGGCCTCAACCGCCGGCGGTGGATGAGGGAGAGAGAGAGTGGCCGGTGGCGGGATCAAGGCGGTGAAGATGGGGAAAGCACGCATACAATATCCAAAGTACAAGTGCTAGTGTACACTAGTGAAATTGGGCCGAATTCAGGCCGTGATTGTGGGCCAGTCCACTTTACGACTGCGACTTTGGGCCGTTGAACTCAGTATACCAGAACTTTTCGAATTAATTCCTTATTTAAGTTTCTTAATTTGACCAACTTAAAATGGTTTTTGAAACAAAAAAAAAATACTTGTAATGTGCTATATAATCCTACTTTTTTTAGATGGCTGATTATCAGTTGTGAAATTAACTTTCCATCAAAAAAAAGTTGTGAAATTAACTACTCTGGCTTGACTTTTGACTATCCTTTGCAGTGCAGCGTATAAACAATTGATCACGGTAGATGAAAGCGCTCGAGCCCTTACCTATAATTTGTCAATATTCAGAACCCTTTACGGATTCTGAATATCCTGTTGATTTGCTAGTGGGATGGTCATCACTCATCAGTGGTCGGTATAAGCCACATAAGACATTATAGTTGTACCGTTGCCCGTTGGTCCAGTTTCTCCCTGCCTGCAACATAGTGACACGCCATTTTTAAAAGAAAACCTCAAATGTATAGGAACATGAAAGTAAATATACATACACCTCTTTAGAATGCCAATTTTACTCACCAAGGCCTTGCCATTCCAAATCAGCAATCTATGACGCCATCTCTGCATCAAGAAGTACACTCTTACTGAGCAACCATATACTTTTGATTATACTAAACTGGCTAATTCAAAACGACAATAGGGATGCATACATAGCTTCCGTATTCCATACTGTATTGTAACTTCCAACTGAGCAACTCAGTTCCAATTTAATTAGTTTTGAGCAACTTCCTAATGCTGCTAAATGATCTATTAAATCACAATCATGAACCATACATGTCAAGAAAAATATGCAGAAACGCTTACAAACATGAAGACAGTGTGGATCATAACCTCATAGTCTCCCCCCACTTAGCAACTCATTGATTGTTAGCATATTGTGAAAAGAACATAATTTCCTAGAGAGGGTGTTCAGATACAGTGGAGTTATATGAAAAGTGTGCAAGTTTCCAAAACCTAATTAAGGATCCTGTAAATTCACAGAGTATTTAGTCTGTCAATATATAGTTTCTACTACTAGGAGTACTAGCCAATTACCTGCCCAACAGAAGAACACACATAGCCAGACTTTCTGAAGTTGGGAGAGGTGGGACTGTGTCTGCTCATGCAATCCCTTCAAGCTCTTCAGGCTTATAGGTTTCTCATTCAAATCCTCAAGTTTCGGGCCACTGGAAAGGGAAGGAGGTAAACTTAAGCATCACATTAGTGTTAAAAAGTCCGATTCAGAAAGAGGAAACACTTAACGGAAGCACAGAATCTGCTCGTTTGGCCCCTAGTCATACAGATACTTTTCAATTTTAAAATATGTTCAAATATTCCAGGAATAAAATCAAGAGAAAATACCCAAGAGATGAAGAACTTACAGGTAAGACAGAGGATAGACAAAATTTGGAGCTCGTCGGGGGAGAAGTCAATCTCATCAAGTAAGACGCGATGAGCAAATCCCAATGGTCCCTTATATCAAGGAAAGAAGAACAAGATTAATACAGAGAGTATGAGAAATAAAAAAGCATTACATGTTTGTAAGCGTGTCAGCAAATTGACTTTTAAACTCCGCTATCAGCTTACATGTCAGTATCATACAAGCCTTTCTATCATCACAACTCTAAGTCAGCAAAATAATGAAACTGGAGAAGGATTCCCCAAGTTAATCTCCATAAATCCTCCAATTTTCCCATTCTTAAGTATATTTGGAAAATAAAAATCAGTTTTTTACCCAGTTTCTTCATCCACCACTAACTTACATTTCATATCCAATTCAACTTTCAGATCACCTATCAGTGGAAAACATGCTATTGAGAAAGCTTATGATACTGACCTGTTACAAACTCAACCGCCTGCCTTGCGCTTTCATGGATGCCTATCTCAAATATGTTGTTTGCAGGGTTTTAAAGAACGGATGAACAGTTAATTTAACTTCTGGCAGTTGACAGAGAACTATTCCTCAGTCTCATGTACTGTGCTCCATAGCCAGCAGTGGGTGCCACCGTTGTTACCAGCTACTGACCAACTGCATCAAAAGTTGCGTTAATAATGTAATTTTACTCTTGTATTAGGCAAATTGTAGGTATAAACAAGAGGCATGAGATCATGTTTATACCTCAAGTAGTTAATATACGTTTGTGCTTCTACTGTATCGAGTTCGGATTGTAGAAGAGCTGCAGCTACCAAGATGAGCTGGAAACACAGTATTTACCTGCCAGCAGACATGTGAATAGCAATTACTCCCTCCGTTTCATAATAAGTGTCGTTTTAGCACTTAAAATTTGTTTCATAATATGTGTCGTTTTAGGTTTTCAAAGTAATAGGGGTGAATGATGATAATTTTTATTGGAATGTGTATTTGTTGACTAAAGTTGTTCATGCATTGGCCAAAAAAATGTAATGAGTGGTAAGATTAAGAAAAAGTTGTAAGTTTTAAAGTGAATGATTGTTTTTCTTAAAAACTGTGTTAAGAGCTAAAGCGACACTTATTGTGAAACGGAGGGAGTAGCAATGATAATTAAAGGCTAAAACATAGATATTAATAATGGCTCCACCTTGCGATAGTGAGTAAGTCCCAATGATCCCCCTTATATCAAGGCAAGAAGAACAAGTTTAATACAGTGAGTATGAGGAAAAAACAATCACATCCTATGAGTTATCTACAGCAAATATCATACAGTGATTAGACCAATCCTACCACTCTCCCAAAGAAGACAAATGATTAAATTAATCCATATAGAAGGAGATCTAACAAATTCAAAAAGTAGAGAAGCACAAAACTCACAGCCATTTTCCTCCATGAGTGCATAGGTTCAATGCATGTACCAACAACTGTCCTTGGATAACATAATGGTAAAAGAAATATTGGTCAAACTAGAAGAAAAAAAAGAAGCTGGATAGAAGCAAAAGGAAAGCAAGAATTATACCAGGGGGCATTCTCAAAGGAGCTTTGCTTGGAAAAACTTAAGGAGTTCATCCTCACCAAAGCCAAGGTGAGCCTGAAATGAGCAATTCAACATGATTAAAATATAGAGCACAACACTGGACATATACAGTGTATCATCCATGAGAGAGTTTTAGACTTAACAGTGTTCTAACCACCAAAACCACTTCTTAGAAAGTTATTAGAAAGCATGTCTATTCATCTCAAATTTTAGTCATTTAATAGAAGTTTGAACTTTTCCAAAGTCTACAACAAATGTGATGCATATAGTTACTGAGATGAGAATATACAAATCAATTGACAAGCAAGTCAGATTTAAATTCATGGGGCGTTGTTTGGTTCATTTTAACACATATACATTGACAGTTCTAGGGAACTTATGGAATCTCTATAGATATGATCAAGCAAAGGTGTGTAAAGTGGTATCGGTATGTGATGTATAATCAATAAACAAAATTCAGAAATTGCAATGAGATAGAGTCTGCGCAATTAACACCATCAAACAACCTAGTTAATTTGCTCCAGCTCAATGTTCAGCACTTGGCTAAGTTGTGATTCACTTCCCTCGATTCCTGTGAAGAAAATGCAGTAGTTAAGAAGGAAATAGTACTTGGATTTTACGAAGTAAACATGCAATACTACTTTCTTATTATAAGAGTACCACACTATACTGTCATTGTTTCCATTCGGCAATAGCTAAGAATGAGTCAATCATTTCACCCTTTGAACATTCAACCTAGTGTTCTTCCAGCAACTACAATTTTTGATATTGAACACCAAGATAGAGGGCCAACAGCCTACAAATTGAAACATTGGAGTCACAGCTAAGTAAGAAGTCATAATATGTAGAGGGAATTCTGGTATTGTAACAAGGATTAATGGCAAATTTACCTTCGAGTTGATCTTAAGAAGAGCATCAAAGAGGTATTATTCAGTGATCTTAACAGGAGAAACACAATGTGGGTAAAACTGCAAAATAGTCAGGCTTCATAACTTTCAAGGCCCTGGTTAAAAGAAAGAAAATGAATAAAATTATCAGCCTCATTAGTGAAAAATAAGTCATGTCAAGAAAGTCAAAATTTAGTCTACAAAGGAGGATAGGTTACATACATGTTATATATTCTTAACATAGAACTAGCTCTTCTTAAGCGTCGATCTTCCTCCACTAAAGCAGAAGGCCTTGCAATGTGCTACCTTGAACAATACACAACATACGAAAACTAAGAAAGATGTTAAACAATAACAAGCATCAAAATAATATACTTGAAATATTTAGAATAAGGGTCATTGTACCCATATACCTTGCACAACTCATAAACTCTCTTGAGAGATGGTTTGTACTACAGCGAGAAGAAAGGTTCATAGTAGCCTAGCGCTCAAATTATGACAAGGGCAAGAAGATGTTAGAATGAGACCCAACATGCCCTTACTCTTTGTACAACTCATAAGCTCTCCTGAGGGATGAAAACCAAATTCTGTCTTGTTAGATAAGCCAGCAAGGATTCATCAAAGTGATTATTTCCAAGTATCATGAAACTTTAAGCTACTCTACAAATTTAACTGCAAATTTTCATATATAGCAATTGAAACAAAAAATAGGCATGATGGAGAAACTCACCTTAGCTCTATAGGTCTTCTCACTCAAACCAGTAATTTTGTATTCTATGTTTGTATGATGTGTCTTGATTCTCAGATTCTTTACCATGCTTTTAGCTGTTAATATCAAAATAATAAGACATGGTGAAAAAGCAACAAAAAAACAGAGAAAGACAATTTATGTGCTATCACCTGCTGCTACCAATCAATCTCATGAACATACATTCTGGTTGCCCTGCAAGAAATCAAGCACTAGTCCAGGTTTCGTGACAAGAGTCGTTGCAAAATCTACACATGCAAGAAATAAAGCAGTAGCTACTTCATTCATGCTTAATACGACTGTTCTGAAGTATAGATAGAAAGGTAGAGGAAAAAACAAATGGTACCTGTATTTAGAGTCAATTTGCCTGTGTTGCATGAAGAACTAGAATGCAAGCCCGCCAGCATCATTTACACCTCCACCGACATCCATACAATTACTTGAACCATAACAGTAGAGGTATCCCTAAGCATTTAACAACCATACTTTGACTGTATCACAATAAGACATATATAATAAACATAACATTGAAAACAGTAAGGGAAAACAAGCATGCATGTCACCTTGATAACCTAGATGGGGTTCACTATTCATAAAACATCTTGAGTCCCCTCTGCTTCTGATCCTCTAGAATTAGCATTCGTGATAAAAAAGGGTAAGACGATGCTAGAAAAATATGAAAATCAAATTCAGTTGTTGCATAAGCCAGAATACATAAACAAGACATGATGGATCAAGCAATACCTTATTGCTAAAGGTCTGTCTTGCATTGTGAGCAATGCAATCTTCACCTATACTGCATGTCAGGAAGAACAAGATGCACCATCAAGTCCAATAATAAAAACAATAGAAGAATACATCTAACAAGGCTACTCGATATATGAAGTGGCATAATACCTGCATAGATTTCTACTCAAGATATATGTCATATGCAACCAACAAAGATTCATCAAAGTGTCAAGTCAACATCAAGTAGCAACTTCAATTTTTCAATCATAGAGGCCTTCTGCAATGAAACAACGCCTTCTTGTAAGTTTGAAGTGATTGAAAATTAGCAAATCTGGAAAACATGGTCAGAGTTGCATCATAAGTTCTCCTATTTACCAGTCAGATAAAAAAAAACACAGTCACTGCTTTGATTTTTCAAGTTCTGGTTCTGGAAGCCAGCCCCTCAGCAGCAAAAATGGGTTAGGAGAGTTTGACTACCTGTTTACCAGTCAGAAAAACAAAATAGTGATCGTGCAAAAATATACATGAAAATATATATATACACAGCTTTAATGGGGGAAAAATAGGATTGTCTGGTTTACCCACATCAAGGAATGGGAAGTACCTAGAAGCAGCACGTTTCATGGTGTTTGAAGCAGAACGTTTGATTCCATGGTGCTTGACAGTGGTCCCTAATGTCTGTTCTCAATGCATGATTATGCTTCCTTTGCAAGGAAAATCTCCACAAGCATTATTATAAAGACTTAGACATTGTTAATCCATATATAATAACTGAAAGAAAACATATGATATAGAATTACACCTTAGCTGATAACAGGTCTAAAGCCCGTAAGTTTGAATTCCTATGACGTGTCTTGATTCTTAGATTCATTTTAGCCTGTGAATATCACAATAGTCAGACATGGAGAAAACAACAGAAAAAAACATAGAAAGACATGTTCTACAAACTGCTGTTACATAGACAGGACGAGCCTTCATATCCCTTCTTCCTCATATCTCTCCACTAAAATAGAGTTAAAACAGTGTTCAATTAGCATCTGCACATCAACGCTGAAACAATGTCAAGTGTCCATGGAAATACATTGTAAATTGATCAATTATACACATATTCTACAAACTGCAGCCAACAAGACCAGGCTTTCCTGTACCTTTGAAGAGATAAAAGTGAGCAAATCTAGAAAACATGGCCAGAGTTGCATCATATAATCTCCTGATCAGCAGTCAGAAAGAGAAAAACACCGTTTCGCTTTGATTTTTCAAATTGTGGTTTTAGAAGTCATCACTCCCAATCAGGAAAAAAAAGTGAATTTGCAAGTATATATTAAAAAGTTAACTTCACACACCTCTAATGGAAGATAATAAGAGTGTTTGATTTACCCGCATGAAGGCATGAGAAGTGTCTAGAAGCAGAACGTTGATTCCATGGTGTTTGATAGTAGTCTCCAACATCTGTTTTGCCATCAATCCATCATCATTCTTTCTTTTAAAGGGAAACCTGGACAAGCATTGAAAGAATTGACATTGGTAGTCCATATATAACAACTGAAACTAAACATAGGCATGAGATAGAAATTTACCTTAGCTGTAAAAAACGGAGATCGGAAATCGGAGAAACCCCGGACTACAGAATGGGAAATTGGGAATTGAGAGGGAGAAGTGGGAAGATCGGGGCTTTATATAGCCAATTTTCCGTGCGGTCAAAAACGCGTATAATACGCGTATGAGAAAACGCGTATGAAAAAAACGCGTATAATACGCGTTAACAAAACGCGTAGAATTTGAAAAATAAGCGTACAAAACGCGTATAATTTGAAAAATACGCGTACGATGCGCGTACGCTATTGGGCCTCTGTTTTCTCACTTTCTGTAATCGGAGACCACAGTAAGGTGGACCTAACGCTTCTCCATCAAATCTCCATTCATGGCCCATACATAAACGACCTAGAAGGGTACAAACGTCATTCCACTCAAAAAACCCCATCTGAAAGATCCGTTGCTAAGCTGACCGACAAACAGTGGCCTCATTTCTCCAATCTCACTCCCCCGACGACTTCGCTTTGCCCTTCTCACAAAAGACCCGAGAAAAAACCCAATGGTCAGCTGGGGCTGGACCACCGCCTTCGTCGGCGCAGCCACGGCGGCGGCGGCGGTCACCGTCCGGCCGAGGGACCCGGTTTTCGAGGTAATCTCCATCGAGCTCACCTCCTTCAAGCTCAACCTCCCATTACTGGACGCCGAGATGACTTTGACCGTCCAAGTCACCAACCCCAACATCGTGCCCATCAACTACTCGTCCACCACCATGAAGATCTTCTACGACGGGTCACTGCTCGGGCAGGCCGAGATCGATGCCGGGTCACAGGGGGCCCGCTCGTGCCAGATACTACGGCTGCCGGCCCGGCTCAGCGGGCTTGAGATGGCCCACCACGCCACCAAGCTCCTGTCCGACGTGTATAAGAGGAAAATGGTGCTTGACGCTTCCGTTGAGATCTGCGGTACTGCGAAGCTGGTTTGGTGGGACCATAGCTTTAAGGTACACGTGGACAGCCGGGTCGTCGTTGATCCTGTCTTCCTTGACGTGGTTGATCAAGATAACAGGTCCGAGATGGAATTGTTCGTATCGTGACCGTTCATTTTTGCTTGCTAACGCGCCTGTGCTTTAATTTGTATCCTGTAATTTTTTCTCTCCGATCCATGTCTCACATTTACGGTGTTTCATGGCTCAAGAGCCTGATTTTTCATCATCACTTCAGTCTTCATACTTCGATTCAAAGCATATGTTCAACCGTTCATGCAAATTTTAAACTTATGTTTATATATATGTGATGTATGTGCAAGGTAAGACATATTTTGAAATTAACTATCTACAAGTATATAAACATAAGTACAGTTATGTGTCATTGTACATCATATTTTGAAATTAACTATCTACAAGTAAGAATTGTCGTAATATGGATTAGATTCGTTTCCATTCGGTTTACGTTTTCGCCGTTGAATTCCAAACGGACCCTAAATTTATCTTGAAACTAAACAAAGTTCAAAACAGCATGAACTTAAATTTGTCGATCAAGACATGGCCTACCCAGTACCAACACAGCCATTTCGAAATTAATTATCTGCAAGTAAGAATTGTCATATAAGGACTGGTTATTGTTATCACAACTCCCTCATTCATCAATCATCAAATGTGATTCCGTATCTAAAGTTACAGATCTGAAAGCAAAGAAACAAAATTTGAAGCTACAAGGTTCCAACTCTGTCAACCAAGACTCCGAAACATCCTAGTTCTACACCGTACTTTTACATGAACGCATTGAAATGTACAATCAGTTTTACAAATGGCAATTGTAACACTTGTAGACTCCCTACTCCAAAAAGAACCTTATATTAGGAGTTTAAAGACTCACCTACGTCTTGAACCTGAAACACTCTGCATTTGCAACAGCTGCTCGAGAGATACAAGAGACCATTTCTCACCCGCAAGTGCAAATATCTTCTGATTCAGCGAATCCACAATAATGCTCACATTCCCAAAGCCATGAATTTGGTGACTATCGTAAAATCTTCCAGGTTTAGGCATGAACAGAAGATCATGTTCTTTCGCATACATGGCGATGACCTCCATCAAACTCATTTCAGGCTCTTCCATGTGAGGAGCCGGCTTCTGAGCATATGCAGCCGCTTTCTGGGCTTCAAATTGCCTCTGCTCACGTGCCCTTAAGTAGCTGATATTCTCCTTGAGCCCTGGCTGAGCCACTTGTAATCCTTCCACGGCTTGATTCATCATGTCAAGAGCCGTGTTGAGCTGGATTCGAATTCGTTCATTTGCAGCAAGCTCCGGTGGAAGAAGGTTCTTCCATCCGAGGTACCATTGAGTGACCTCTTCAAAATTCGGGTTCGACGTCAGCCAGTGGTACAAAACCTGGTGCCACTTGCTGAAGAAATGAAGCTCTAATAGATTGGCCAAGTGATGGATCGGAATTGCAGAAGCCCAGAGAATGACCCAATTGAACTGATCGAGCTTCTGATTGGCAGGATTTACCTGGAAGTCTTGCATGACCTCGTACAGCTTCGGGAGAATGCATCTGACGATAAGATGTTCCCAACTCACGGGATCAAACACTGTCTTCCAAGGATCCAAAATGGTGAAAGCTGACCTGTCACTAGGATGCCAGGCTTGTAGAGCAAACCCTAATTTGATACGTATTGCCTGATACAGGCTTTCCAGTTTATCACGTAGTAACGGAAGCCACGGGTGTACCCAAGCGTGAATAGGGATTATTTCTCGGCATGGGTCCCATGAATCGACAGCCTCGGACAGCTTAGGCATCACAATCATGTCAAGTATTGAGTGTCTTACTGAAGACGGCAACAAGCTGTCCCAGTGCTCCAGAAACCGAAGCATGGGTTCGGGGTCTCTAGCTTGCCAGGTATTGATGCCAGATATTCTGACAGCAGGAAGCACGACTTCTGTGACCAATTGGGCATAAGGGGATGAGTCCCCGAAAATGTCGAGGTGCTCGTCTCCTTGCAACAGCTTCTTCCACGGTAAAATTTGATCTCTTCCATGTAATGGGTCTTGCAGAGGGTTCCATCCTTGAAATTTTCTGATGAATAAAGGTAGTGCGTAGGAGCAAGCGATGGATGACAAGTTACAGATTTTGTAATCCTCAGCAAACTTCCTGTGTAGATCCCCAAAGGCCTTTGCTAGGGAGTCCAAAGTCATGATTCTGGATGAATTCTCCTCGCTAAGACGGTCTAATACCTGTACAATCTCTTCCATGTTGTTGAGCTGCTGCTTTTGGGTTGCGGCTTCTTTCTGAAGCTTTTCCTTCTCTTGCTTTATTGCAAGAGCTGTCTCCCGTTCGTTCCTCAGTTTTCTGTCTATATTCTGTATGTCGAGCTCTGCAAGGTCCAGTATCAATCTAATGTTATGTTGGAGCTCTGGCATAGGTACATCACTTTCCTTTGCCTTTTCTTCAGCATTCAAGTTTTCCAAATTTGTCAATACCCGAACCTGTGGCCCCCTCATGTCAACAACCTTCTGTAGCACAGGTTCCGCATCTAGCTCATGCTTCTTGGCTAACAATTCCTCGGCTGTTATATACTCGTCCTTCTTCTTAGGACGAGCTCGTACACTCTTCTTCCACAGATTTTCCTTCTTTTGGGCCAATGGCTGCTTCTCCTCGGATTCTTGTTGTGAAACCTGTAGCGTAGGCAGATTCTTGCTCTCCTGGTAGTCATTAAATCCCATTCCCATGTTTTTGGGACGCAGTTTGGCTTCAAGTGGAGCCACGATACCTTGCTGGTTTTTACCCAAACCACCACCCTTGTATCCCATCTTCTCCAGCAACTTAGCTCCGATTCCCTTGGTGTGTTTTTCAAAGGTACCGACATCACTCCCGAGCGATTCAGAGCGTTTCCTTGAGCCTCCGACATCAGGCTTACTCTTTGCAGACATCTTTGATTTTTCCCTTCGCTGCTCAGCACCTTCCCTGATTTTCTTACCAAATTCGGAAGGTAAAAAGAAATCCTCCTCCTCATGTTCCTCTTCCCTTGCAACATTATCATCTTTCCCAGATCTTCCCTGAAGGTTTTTATTCGAAAAGGGTGTAAAACCCAGACCTGAGCCAGCAGACGATCCAGCTCCTAGTCCTAATCCAGGCTTTTCATCCTCCTCTTCTTTGGCTTCTCGATCCATTTCTTGGTTAGGCATGACAGTTCCAGTCGACACAAAATTCACAGGCTTGGTAAAGTCAGCCCTACTCTTCAAGCCTTTCTTCTTCCGCTTCCTAGAAGAACCACCTTCAGAATCATCATCCTCTGAACTGGCAAAGACACCATAAAGGACATCATCCTTCGTTTGCACAGGCTTTTCCTTCCTCTTTCGGTAATAGAATTCACCCCCTATCCACTGACCATCATCGAAATCATTGTCCATCCCAAATCTCTCCATCTCCTGATCATCGTCCATCTCTTCTGCTGCCAAGCACAATTTACCTTTGTTACTAAAAAAGATAAACAGCTAATACCTCTCGAAAAACAACAATTCCTTCTACCTACATCAATTTCATTATTCACACTACCAATCTCACCAGAAAAACAAATCAGCATATACTAAGCAATGAGGTAAGCACTACAACATTCAATAATCAAGAACCTAGATTGCATATTTGCAATCAACAAATCCATGTCCACAAGCACAAAGTTCAAATATCCCAATTTGCCTAAAGATAAGAGAGAGAATCAACGATTCGTACCGCAAGATCGAATCCGAGATTTCGACGGAAATACTGCAGAGCCGTTGGAGGTACGACGACGGACTCTAGAGGTACGAAGATTAGGGTTCCGGCGAGTCTGGGAGAGGCCAAAGAGTTTCGCCTGTAGCAGGTGTTTGGGCGTGACGGTATCTTGACCGAGTAGAGGTGAAAATTCGAACCGGTTTCGATTAATCAGAAAATAAAAAATAGTTCGAACCCGGATTTATATTGGGCTGGCCCAGTTTAGCTCGGGCCTAAATAGCAACGACTAAATATTGCGAAAATTTCCATGTGCTGCCACCAAAAAACCTAGTTTTTCGGTTCACGCCCCTCTCAATTTCAATCAATTCCTTAAGCCAAGTCTGTAATTTCCGCGAAAGCAATGTCCAGAAAAAGCAAGTGGAGCTGGACCTCCGCCTTCGTCGGCGCCGCCACGGCAGCGGCGGCGTTGGCGGCGATAACGGGGAGGCCAAAGGACCCAACTTTCGAGGTGCTCTCAATCGACCTCACCTCCTTCAAGCTCAGTCTCCCCGTAGTAGACGCCGACATGATCCTGACCGTCCACGTCACCAACCCCAACATCGTGCCCATCCATTACTCGGCCACCGCCATGAAGATCTTCTACGACGGGTCGCTCCTCGGGCAGGCCCAGGTGGACGCCGCGTCACAGGCGGCCCGCTCTTGCCAGATGCTACGGCTGCCGGCCCGGCTGAGCGGGCTTGAGCTGGCCCACCACGCCAACAAGTTCGTGTCTGACGTGGTCAAGAGGGAGATGGTTCTAGATGCTTCTCTTGAAATTAACGGTACTGCGAAGGTGGTTTGGTGGGACCACAACTTCAAGGTATACGTGGACAGCCGATTGGTCGTTGATCCTGTGTTCCTTGACGTCATTCGTCAAGATAACAAGTCCGCGATGGAATTGTTCGCATCCTGACCGTTGATTCTCTCTTGCCTTCTCCTGTGCTTTGTATACTGTCTCAGTAACTTTGAGCTTGTGTGATTTGTTCTACATTCTACTGTACTAATCGAGTGATTTTAAGTTTAAGAGCAGTGTTACCGTCCAAAATTTGGTCACTTTCTATGCGTAACGCTGTCATTATGTGAGATAGTAATAATTTTTAGCCCAACCGGAGCTCCATAATCAGAAAGAGCTAGAAAACTGGGAACGGCCAAGAGAGAATTGGGAGATTTCTTTCTTTCTTCTCCTCCGTTATATCCCGTCCTTCGAATCGCGATCACAAAGCCCCAATTGAGAGATTCCTCTCTCTGTTAAACGTCTGCATTGATTTGTTCCCTGCAAATTCTTCAATCTTGGAATCCGTTCTCTTTCGCGAGGTCCCAGCCATGGCGGAGGTTTTGAATTTCCCGTCCCCTCCTAGTCCAGAAAAACCAGTATTGCACGGCCAACAACAGACCAATAGCCCTAGCCCTAGCCGTCGCTCTGCTGCTTCTTCCTCATCTGCGTCGTCCTCTGTGATTAGAGTAGAACAACACGGGGAGGTTGATTCTGGTTCTAGGGTTACGGAAATTCAAGAGGAGGAGCTCAAGAAGAGGGAAAAGGAAAGGGAAGAGTTTTCCCTGTTGGCACTTTTGCTTGCTGTACTTCGGAAGTCGTTCATTGTTTGTCGCGCTAATGGGGAGAAGCTCTGTGTTATGGAGATTGGCTTGCCAACGGACGTCCGCCATGTGGCCCATGTCACCTTCGATAGGTTTAATGGGTTCTTGGGTTTGCCTGATGAGTTCGAACCTGAGGTGCCCAGAAGGGCTCCCAGCGCGAGGTACATTTGTTGTTATCTTTAACGGCTTTGTGGTTTGATTATTGATTTGGGTTGTTGTGGGATGCTTGGTGAATAATTCGCTGTCTTTCTGGGTTAGTTATTCATGTTCTTGGATTTAGATTCAATTAGGGTTTGTATGCACGTTATCTGATTGGTTGGTCTGTTTATGTTGGCTTACAAGATTGTAATTTGACTGTGGTTCTTGTTTTCTTTCTCAATTCTTGCGGAGATTTATGCTTGAATTTGGATGTGTTTTTAAGGGATGCTGTTGATATGATTATTAATATTTCTGAGTATGAATCACATCCTCAAAATTATCATCACTTTAGTTCACATATTCATCGTCATTTGTTTGTCTTTGAATTGGATTGTTGTTGTTTCAGTTAATCCTATTGGTTTATGTTAAAATATTGCTCATTCAGTCAATCTGAATTACAAATCTATAATATGAACCGGGAATAAGGAAATGACCGTTGAGATGATAGCTGTAGTAGAATGATTCATTGATTAAATGCAAGTTGAACCACTAATTCAGATTTATTGGTTGGATACTAATTAATAATGCTATGAAGGAAATCATGTTGTATAAGGAACTTTTATGTATTGTTTCAGTGCTTTGTTTTTTCATTATATACTTTGGCTTTGTATCTGCCAGATGGGTATAGCTTCTGATCAATAGTTTTAAATTATGATGTTCACGACGACGAATCAGAAATCAACTCTCACTGAAATCATAAAATGTTTCTTTTGAAAATTGAAAGCTAAGCCCGATTAGAGGTGATTTTACTGTGTAAACTAGTTATCCACCCATCATTTCCCCTTCTATTCATGTGATGTGGAATTGGGTGGCAGCAGCTCCTTTGGACTTTGTTTAGGATTCAGAAGTGTCTCAATTTCCAATTTTGCATGAGTTTAGCAGTTTTGTATTATTCTCTTTAGTTGGATGATTTTAACTTGCGGTTTATTTTTGAGTTTCATCAGCTTATGTTTGTCTTTACTGTATCTACACTTTGCTTTCTGCATTGTGTTTCTTGAGCATATTGATTCTCTCATTTGGAATGATACTTTTATGTATGGCAATTTCTTTGAGCCTGATCCTATTCTGTTTGTACTTTGTAGTGCCTTAATGGAATATAATGTCATTTCTTTGTTGCTTTCCTAAATGTATTAATATTTTTCTTTCTGTATGCTGCAGCACATCAGTCTTTGGGGTCTCAACCGAATCCATGCAGCTTTCATTTGACTCCAGAGGAAACTGTGTGCCGACAATACTTTTATTGATGCAAAGGCGCCTTTATGCCCAGGGAGGCTTGCAGGTGAAGTGCTTTGGTCCGTTATTCTGTGCTAAGAAGGTTTTTGTCAGTAATAGTACTTCATGCTTTTAGAGGTTCAGATACCTTGACTTCTTGCCTTTGATATGAGTTATGAAGGTTTATATTTGAAAATATTAATGTGTAGAATTCTATCTACAGGCAGAAGGCATTTTTAGGATTAATCCAGAAAATAGCCAAGAGGAATTTGTTAGGGATGAGCTCAACAGGGGTGTAGTTCCGGATACCATTGATGTGCACTGTTTAGCTGGCCTTATAAAGGTATTTTTTTCGTTTCCACAGATCCTGTAAATTATTACTACATAAGGTATTTATTGTATTATACACAATTACTCGGTCACTTTAAAAGAACATATTTTGAGGGAGATTGTTGGTTGGAAGCCGTGTTTGGCTTTCAAACCTAGAATGGTGATAAATTTTTGTGGAAACCTCTAATTTAGATTGATGCTGGTACAAAATTGATTTGGAAGAAAGATGTTTATTTCCCAATCTAGTAAGAAATGATGTTTATGGTTTACCTTGTGTATCTTATTTTAACAGGCTTGGTTTAGAGAACTTCCCTCTGGTGTACTAGATCCATTGTCACCTGACCGAATGATGCAGTGTACGTCAGAAGAGGACTGTTCTGAGTTAGTAAAAATCCTTCCTCCAACTGAGGCAGCTTTGTTAGACTGGGCCATCAACTTGATGGCTGATATTGTGCAAGAAGAGCAATTCAATAAAATGAATGCACACAACATTGCTATGGTGTTTGCACCTAACATGTCTCAAGTAAGCCCTAACTCCAGCCCGCCTATATGATTTTCTATTTAGTAAGAAAGCCGTGTTTAAACTAACTCTCTTGAAGCTGCATGTACCATAACCCATGCGGCATCCTCTTATTGTAATTTAAGAATTCACAGCCTAGTTTAAAATCTATACAGTTTCCTCTAAACTTCTTGGTATTGGAGATGACTGAAATTTCTACAATTTAACAAGGAATAACATGTTATTTTTACAGATGGCTGAGCCTTTGACTGCATTGATGTATGCCGTGCAAGTGATGAATTTCCTGAAGACCCTCATTATGAAGACCCTCCGAGAAAGGCAAGACTCACAACTGAACCTGGGCCCCATTCCTTGCGCAGAGCCATCTGATGAAAGTGGACATGAGAGCCCTTCACAGCCTTGCTTGGAAATTTCTCTCTCTGACAATAATGACGGGACAGAGATTTACTCCTCAGGTGATAGCAGCAGTCTCTATGAGGAGGATGAATCTGATGATTCCTCATTTCAATCTGATAGTGCCTTCAAGTCCAACAAGGCAGATGAGAAGGAAGTCTTATACAATAGAAATGAAGTCTCAGGGCAATCAAGCACCAATTCAACTGCTAAAGGGACCCTGAATTCTTCCCTTGGGGGATCGCTTTCAGCTGACAAGTCAAAGGCTGCTAGCAACTTGAGCCTTATAAGTTCGAAAATAGAGCGCATTGAAGCTTGGAGATAAAACCTAGCCGTGGACTGTACATGTTTGTTGAACTGTTCTAGAGGAGAAGGTAAATGAAGTTTTTACTGTGTCTGTATATAAATCCCTTGCAGGGCACTTGTTACAAGTTCAGCTAACAGGTAAATAACATCTACCCATTGTGGGTTCCTTGGGTGAAACTTTCTCCAAGTTCTTTTTTCCATACGTTTTGATACAAACCCTAGTTGGTGTAAAAAAAATTGCATAGTGTTTGCTGAGTTGATAGATATGCCTTGTAAATCTGGGTTTTATATCTGGCTAACTAGTTAGTCATACACGGCTTGTTCTTTGTCTGGCCCAAGGGCTAAATGATAGACTTTGATTGATATGAGGAAGGTTTTCTGGCTTTTCCGCACTCCAATGGCAGCTGGTAGCTTTAGCTGCCATGGTTTTCTGAGTCTGATGCCTGAATTACACTGATTACAACTGACTTCTTTTGAGTTAGCGATCTATCTTTATCCTCGTTTCTCTATACACTAGCCATATGATTTGAAAAAATATCAAGATCATATCAAATTAGTTTCTTTCATGTAACCATTAAATTCATATCTGTAGCCATAAACGTTTATAATAATATGGTTTCTAGAAATGTGATATTCTGTTGTGTCATGTTGATTGTCCATGGTTGGTGGCTTATAACTAAAGTAGCTCAAATTCCCAACTGCACTTGTAAAGTTTCTCTTCACATGGGAGAAAACTAGGCTGAGAGACCACAGCCTATGGATGAAACAGGACCACAGTATCACTAACAGTGCAATTGGCATGGCATTATGGCAAGCACAACTTTCCTCTCCAACTAGCAAAAGGAAAAGCACACATCAGTACATTACAAACCACCCACCTTCACATTTTCCCAGCCCGGAAATCTAAATCTGAACAAAACATACCCTTTTTCTTGGCCAGATTAGACCAATGACATGCTCGTTACAGCGACGAAATCCTCTATAAGATAAAGTGCTGTTTGATTACCTTGACCTAACATGAGGTACAAGCTTCTGTAACAGAGTAAATTTGCAGTCTCTCAATGTGGAAGATGATGCAATAATATTATCATGGAGCAACAAGGCAAAAAGGGTTAAATTCCTTCAAGCCAAAAGTCCCAGTACGCCATGCTCTGTGGTCTGTGCAGTTTCCACCGCCAAGATGGGAAAGTTGCAGAGCCTGACTATCATCATGCAAGTAGAATCTAATATAAATGAATAAAATCCTGCTAAAAAGCCTATTTCTTTCCCTTTATTCTCGCCTATCCCCTCCCTCCCTCCCAAGTCCCAACTACTTAAACGTGCGCTGCCTTCAAACATACCAAAGCCAAAACATAAGGTGCCATTTATAAAGCCAATTTATACTTCTTGATACGTTGAATATGGCACCTTGTGAAGGCTTACAACAAATCTTTCAGAACCCGCCGCCCGAAAACCCATCTCTTCTTGAATCCTTAACTTCTTGGAAGCCACTAAGATCCGTTAGATCTATCGACCACTCCTACACTGAGCTCTTTGGTGAGCTTCATTTCAGGGAAAGCTCCGAGACGTCGCTTCCATCAGCTTTAGTCTCAGAAGCAGCAGCTTCATGGTCATCAGGATTTGCCAACCTTGAGCAATATAAGAAGGATGATGGCATCACTCCATATAGCTCTTTCTCAACGATGAACTCAGAGAGTCTCCATCTGTGCACGGAGGGGCTCGGGTTTGAGAGCCTAGACGGTGTGGAGGATACGAAGAGTGAGAGCAGTGGTGAGCTGAGTGGCGTTGTTTCTTGCACTGATAAGGCGGCGCTTGGTAGAGGGCGTTCGGATCAGTATAAGACGGCAAAGAGTGTTGGAGGCTTTTGTCCTCCTCCCATTTCGAGTGTAGGGAGGACAGGAGATTCATGGGTTTCGTTCAAGTCTTACAGGGAAGATGGGAGGTTTGTATTGGAGGAGGTTAGGATTCCTACACAAGATTATCTTCATGCTTCTAGAGAAGATGGAAGATTGAAGCTTTGCCTTGTTGAGCCTCACGTCGGAGAAGATGAAGACGAACACGAGAACGAATGAAGGGAAAATTGAAGTAAGGGCTCATTGGAGATCTATAACGTACTTGAGTTTATGGGCTCATTGTCTTGGATATGTATTAGGAAGAATAAGCCTTAGACCATAGACAAGCAATTAGCAACTTTTTTCTGTCCTTGGTTTGTTTGCTTCTTGCAATGATTCCTTTGGAAATAAATCAAACTCCTTTGTTCTGCATCTCAAAGACCAGAGATTTGACTAGTTTAGTACTCTTCAATATTGCTCACACAAGTGGTACTACGCTATAAGCAAGAGCTAGAACCAAAGACATAAAGGGGAAAAAGAGATCAAAACACAACTCAGAATTACCAATCTTTTCCTGGTTTCATTGAAAATTAGGTAATTTAGAAATCTCCAACTTTCAGTAAGAAGAGATAACTTTTCACTGAAGACAGTGAAATTCACATATATGTTACTTGCAAGTGACCATCTTCCTATTTCAACCACAATTTTCACCTCAGTAATAAAGGTGAAAACACACAGACAACACCAGAATGTCATATGATGCTGCATGATAAAGGAATCATGTAGAATTCACCATTCACACCATTTACCATCACATGAATGAGGAACATCTTCGTACACTAATATGAAGAGATAAGCATATTCAAGACTTGATCAATCATTTTCACCTCCAAGTCAATTTCTAGCGTGCGTACGCAATCGACATATCCACACAACATAAAAATGGCCCAAAGGAGCTAAGATATGGGCATAAAAGCAGAAGTTCCAAAAGCATTCAAATCATATGCATATCACATTTAGAGATTAAAAGTTGCACTTCCTCATGGCACCAAGAAGCTTGACCATGCATATTGGTGTAGAGAATCATCAAGAATTAGATTCACATAGCATTCTTCGCCTCTGGTTTCAAAAATGGAGAATCAGGGACCCTGAAATGGATTTTTTTTTGTAGCCAAAGATTGGTCTATGGCTATGAGGATGCTTTTGACAAGTAGAAAAGATGCTAACTTTGGTTAAAAGTTGTACATGGCTTTTGCAACCAGATATAAAGGCAAGAAAGTGAACAAAATCCATAGCCTTTCTACAAAGTTATATGCAGCTTGCCTCAATTTGACCATCATCTATAGCCAGCCTTAGACTTTCTATTTATCAAATCCGCATGCTTTCTAGTTGGGATTTTCTATTCGTATGTGATGCATTAAGTTGAATGGTTCAATCGTTTTTTCGTGGAATAACTTATCTGAGCTTTCAAGTGTTCATATCCAATGAAATAAAATTATAGGGAAGTAAGGTGTGAAAGAATATTAACATGGCATATGTGATACAAACTCGATCGGTTGACACGACAAATTACTTGGGTCGTGTTTTCCTTTTATTTTCCGGAATTTGACGTGATACCCTCCAGTTTGAGACAATTTTGTATGGTACCCAACAGAGGCGGACGCAGGCGGGGTCTGCGGGGGCCCGTGCCCCCCCTCCCGTCGTCGGGTATTATTAGTATATACATGTAATTTTTGTTTAAATATAAATATATTTTAAACTAACTGGTATTAACATGACATGAAAATCAACTAGTCTAGATGGTTTATTGTTCAATTTTGTTTTCATCCCACCAAGGTTCAATTCCACATAACATCATTTTATTTTTTTATTCATATTTAATGTACTTTTTATATAGTAGTCCATTTTTGCATAAATTACATATCATAAATATAATTTCTTTTGATAAATAAGTGATTATTTTTTGCTATTTAAGGTATTAAATTATTAAACTTGTTGATCATTCTTGATTCAATTAAACCTCCTAGACAAGTTGTGCCCCCTCTTTGATTTCGTTCTGCGTCCGCCACTGGTACCCAACCAGTTTTAAATTTTCGCGTGGTGCCCTTACCCTGTGCAATTGTCTAACTGGAGGGTACACGTGAAATTTCTATTTTATTTTACTACTATATTATTGGCCGTATCTTGTACGAGACACGATTGATAACATTTTTTTTGATGTATTATTCAATTGATACAATAATTCGTTAATAATATTATTTAGAATTAGATATTGATATGGTCTTTATATCCTAAATCCTTACAATATTTTGTTGATCTAAAATCGTGATTTGATGTTAAAAATAAATTTAAAGTGAAATTTCGTATAATGTGACTTGATTAAAATCATAGATAAAATACTATCATTTTATTTCCAAGTATATTTGATTATTAAAAAAGTCATATGCAATATGATATGAAATTTCAAGAGAAATATTTTTTCAATATATATATATTTAATAATAAATTAATTTTTTAGATGATGATAGATATCAAAAATTAAGTTAACTATGACTTATTTTTTCATATATCTTTCATAAATATAAAATTGCATCAGTCATAATATTTTTTGAAATAAAATAGTTATTTTAATAGATCTTTAAAATATATGAAATTAAAAATATGAGATTTATAGATCCATACAATTTATACTTTTGATCTACAAAAATGAGTTTCTGCTCAAATAATTGAAAATGATAGATTTTAGGTGGAAAAAGGTAGAAGTTAGAAAAAGAAGGAGATAAATAATAGACAATTATTAAGGATAAGAAATAATTAAAAAATTATTTTCTAAATTAAGTTTTTAACATAAAGTGAGGCCGGAATTAACGTGGAGGCTTGAAATGTCTCGACTTTAATATATAGTATAGATAGATTATTACTTAGAGAATTGATGCTTAAATGTTTTATGTACAACATTATTTATACTAAAATAAATGAATCTTATATTAATAAAAATATTAATATATAAAAGTAAATTATGATCTTTCAACCAAAAAAAAAAGTAAATTATGATCATATTAATATAATTTTTCATAAATATCATATATTACATATGTTAGTATATTACATTAGTTTATATAAATATTTTCGGCATCATCACAAAAATTACCATGAAAATAACTAGGCATAAAATCTTTTTAAGAAAATAAAATACAAATTTGAAGGAGACGCGGGCAGGTTACTGAATTTGCTATCGTAAACCGTACCAGGAAATAATTAGCTTAAATCGTACGCGGAAAATATTATCGTAAACCGTACGCAGAAACTGTTAGCTTAAACCGTACGCGCGAACTATTATCGTAAGCCGTACGCGGAAATTACTAGCGTAAACCGTACGCAATATTTCCTATATAATTACTAGGGCTGGGACTTAGATACCGAAGAACCGAAGAACTGAGCAGTTCGGTTCGGTTCGGTCCGGTTCCTGGAAAAAAATGTTGAAAAAAGTTCGGTTCGGTTATTAGGAAAATATCGGGTTCGGTTCTCGGGTTTAATAAAAAAAAAACGAAGAATGCCCAATACCCGTACTTTTTTGAGTTTTGACTGAGTTTTTGAGTTTTGACCCAACCCTAGTTTCACTTTCCCCCTCCTTCCCAATTCCCCCAGCCCTCCTTCCCAATTGAAAGTGTAGAGAATCCCCCAATTGGGTTGCCATGTGTATTGAAGATATATATAGGGAGTACATCGGTACAGATACTAACAGATTACAATATAATATCATAACAATACAAGAGATACTCCTAAGGTTATGGTTGACTAACAGCCCCCCTCAGTTTGTACGGGAGTTTCACGAATGCACAAACTGTTTCTGAAATCTAGGAATAGCGGTGATGGCAACCCTTTTGTGAAGATGTCTGCAAACTGTAAAGTCGACGGTACATGAAGAACCTTGACCTGCCCAATAGACACCTTTTCCCGAACAAAATGGATGTCTATTTCTATGTGTTTTGTGCGTTGGTGTTGTACTGGATTGGTGGATAAGTAGACAGCACTGATGTTGTCACAATACACAATAGTAGCTCTATTGATGGGGTGATGAAGTTCAACAAGCAATGTACGAACCCAACAACATTCACTGACAGCGTTTGCAACAACTCTGTATTCTGCTTCTGCACTTGATCTGGAAACTGTGTTTTGTCGTTTTGATGACCAAGAGATCAAGGAATTGCCGAGGTAGACGCAATAGCCTGATGTTGAGCGTCTTGAATCCGCGCAACCTGCCCAGTCAGCGTCAGAATACGCTACGAGCTGATCAACCGGCCCTTTGTAAAGTTGTAAGCCAAGGGTCGGAGTTCCTTTGACGTACCGGAGTATGCGTTTTAGGGCTAGCAGATGCTTTTCCCTTGGATCATGCATATGTAAGCAGCACTGTTAAACAGCATACATAATATCGGGACGAGTCAAGGTCAAATATTGTAGCGCACCTGCTAGGGAGCGATATACTGTGGCATCTTGAACTGGTGGACCTGCATCATTACCGAGCTTGGAGTTGTTGTCGACTGGTGTTCGGCTGGGATTGCATTGGAGCATTCCGGCTTTCTGTAATAATTCCCCTGCATACTTGGACTGATTGAGATGAATACCAATGCTAGAGCGAGTGGCTGCAATGCCCAAGAAATAATGGAGAAAGCCGAGGTCAGACATGGCGAACTCCTTGTTGAGATATGTGATGATTTTGTGCAAGAAGTTTGTGGTTGATGCTGTCAAGATAATATCATCGACATATAGAAGTAGGAAAGCCTGATTTGTCCCCGATCTGTAAATAAAGAGAGAATGATCAGACTTGCTTTGATGGAACCCCAGGCGGGTTACGAACTCAGCAAACCGGTGATACCACGCCCTTGGCGGCTGTTTCAAGCCATAAAGAGCTTTGTTTAATTTGCACACATAGTTGGGAAATACTGGATCGACAAAACCTGGAGGTTGTTGGCAATAAACGGTTTCGTTGAGTCGACCATGCAAGAAGGCGTTTTTGACGTCTAGTTGGTGGATCGGCCAATTTCGAGCAACTGCAAGGGATAGGACTGTTCGAATAGTTGCCGGTTTGACAACAGGGGAAAAAGTTTCGTCGTAATCTACGCCTTCTTGCTGAGAGAAGCCTCGTGCAACCCATCTTGATTTGTATCTTGTAAGGTTTCCCTGTGCATCATATTTGTGACGAAATAACCACTTTCCTGTAACCACATTTGCATTAGCAGGTCTAGGAACTAATTCCCAAGTCTTGTTTTTAATCAAGGCGTCAAATTCATCTTTCATTGATAAGTACCATTGTTGGTTTTGGAGGGCTTTTTTGTAGGAGGTGGGAACCGGTGTTATTGTGGTGGAGAGGTTGAATATGTGTGCAGGTTTGAAAATACCAGCTTTTGAACGTGTGGTCATTGGGTGATTATTTTGTGGGGGTGGTGGAGGTTCATGATCAGCATTTTCAATTGCCTGAGGTTCTTGGTTTTGGATTGGCACGTGTTCTAGTGGAGAGTTGACCAAATCATGAGTTGGAATATTTGGTGAGTTTTGATTTTGTGGAGATTGGTTACCATAATTATCTTCTAAAAAAAGATAATTATTTGGGTTTGGGTGAGATATGGCCGGTGATGTGGTTGAGGTGGGAGGATTTTGTGGGTTTATATTTGGGAAAGAAGTTTTGGTGTGATTTGGAACCGACATTTCAGCTTGCTCCATGGCAAACCTTAAGGCATCATTGACTGAGTTTTGAGTTGGTAGTTTGGATTACAGCGGGAAAATCTGTTCATCAAAAATTACATGACGTGAAATAATTATTTTCTTTGTGAGGAGATCTAAACACCTGTAACCTCGATGATTCGGTGCATAGCCGAGGAAGAGGCAACGAGTGGAACGAGGAGATAATTTGTGAGGCATGGTGGCAGTGATGTTGGGATAGCATACGCATCCGAAGACACGGAGGTGATCATAGGTGGGAGGTTGTTTATATAGCAGCTCGTGAGGAGACCGCAAGGACTTTGCTTTTGTTGGAAGGAGGTTCTGTAGATGGGCAGCTGTAAGAGAAGCTTCAGCCCAATATTTCGGTGGCATATGAGCCTGAAAAAGAAGAGATCGAATGGTGTTGTTTATAGTGCGGATCATTCTTTCGGCTTTTCCATTTTGTTGGGATGTATGAGGACATGAAAACCGAAATTGAATACCATGTTTAGCAAAAAAAGAATGAAATTGGGAATTGTCAAACTCTGTGCCATGGTCACATTGAAGGTTTTTGATTGTGGTGTTAAACTGATTTTGGATGAGTGTATGAAAATTGGAGAATTTTTCAAATGTTTCGGACTTTTGTTTGAGAGGAAAGATCCATATAAAGTGAGAATAGTCATCCAACACTAATAAATAATATTTTAAGCCGGAAATGCTAGGTACAGGACTTGTCCATAGATCACAATGGATTAATTGAAACGGAAAAGAGGACTGACTCATTGAAGAATAAAATGGTGATTTTGTGTGCTTGCCGAGCTGACATGCATGACAGAGATCAGGTCGATCTTTATTGCAGGAGACAAATTTGGAAGAAACAAGTTGTTGGATGACATAAGCACCGGGATGACCAAGACGGCGGTGAAGAACTTGATAAGGTGTTGATTTTGTGGATGCCGTGAGGGCTGAATGAGTGTCTTGGGATGAAGATGGAAGAAATGGATAGAGGTCTCCTCGACTATTGCACCGGTGGATCTCGGTCTTGGTGGTTAGATCCTTCACAGAAAATCCAAAAGGGTCAAACTCAACTGAACAATTGTTGTCATTAGTAAATTTTCGAACAGATATTAGATTTTTAACTAGAGAGGGAGAAACCAGAACATCATTTAGTGAAAGGGTATGTTTGGTTGGAAGAGTTGTTTGGCCAATTTTTGTGAGGGTAGGGTTTGTCCATTACCAACAATAATTTTTGAAAGAGAATGTTTGCCAGGATTAAAAACAGACGAGAGAATACCTGGATTTGATGCCATGTGGGAGGACGCCCCTGTGTCCATGACCCAGCTACTGTTGTCATTGTTGTAGGAAGAGTTGAGGAGACCCATGACATTCATTAGAGCGTGCTGGTCATAGTTTGGGTATGGAGGAGGGGCTGCATACATGGCTTGGTTGCTGGGTTGTTGAGGCGGGCGGGGAGGAGCTCCAAGGATTCCTGGCCCCCAGTTTGACCAAGAAAATTGATTTTGCTGCCCCTGCATCCATGGGTAGGGCGCCCATCCACGACCACTATTGTTGTTGTGGGCTCGTCCTCGGCCCCTACCACGTCCACGTCCCCTGCCACGATAGCCGCTGGTGTTGTTGTTAACTGATGAGTTGTGGGGAGTGTTCGGTGTATGCGGCTGTGGGGTGGTTGGAGGGGGTGGTGTGGCTGCTGCAGTGGTTGTGGGTTTCTGCTCATTGGTGAGTAGGGCTGACTGCAATGGGGCATTGTTTGTCTTCCGGGATTCTTCAAGAAGGAGGATGCTCCGTGTTTGTTGAAAGGTGGGAAATGGAGTTTGCATCGGAATCACTGCAGCCATGGTGGAGAAGTCGTTGTTGAGACCACGGATGGTTTGTAGGACGAGTGTCTCATCGGAGACGGGATTGTCGACATCAGCAAGGCTGTCGGCAAGAGTTTTCAACTTCTGGCAGTACTCTGTAACAGTCAGAGAGCCTTGGACGAGGCTGCGAAACTGGGATTCAAGATGGATTGCTCGACTCTTCTTGTTGTCACGGAAAAGATTCTCGATTGCAAGCCAAATAACACGAGCAGTGGAGTTAGGCTTCATCACAATGTCAAAGACGTCCATGGAGATGGACCCATAGATCCAAGACAGAACAATGTAATCCAGCATACACCAGTTCTCATCAGTAGAAACAACGTTGGTTCCGTCGACATGAGATTTTAGAGCAAATTTGCCCAGGGTTACAAGAAAGAGTTCACGCCATTTATTGTAGTTGGACGAAGCAAGATCCAGTTGAATGGGGACATAGGTTTTTATGCTGGCAACGTGTAGGGCTTGATTTGTGGCTAGAGTGGCCGGAGAGGGGTTTTGAGGAAGAGTAGCAGCGGGTGGGTCAGGGTGAAGATTGGTATTGTTGGTATTGTTGGCATTGTTGTCGGTGTTGGTTGGAGAAGAGGTGCCAGACATGGTGGGTATGATTTGAGAGAGAAGAGTAGGAGAGATTTAAAAAGTGACTGATACCATGAAAGTGTAGAGAATCCCCCAATTGGGTTGCCATGTGTATTGAAGATATATATAGGGAGTACATCGGTACAGATACTAACAGATTACAATATAATATCATAACAATACAAGAGATACTCCTAAGATTATGGTTGACTAACACCAATTCACGCAGGCAGCCCCGCAGGTCGCGTATCCCGTTGTTCCCGAGCCCTCACCGGTCGCCGGTCTCCGCTCTTCCCGACTTCCCCTGTTGTTCACGTCCTCACGTCCTCGCGAGTTCTCACGCCTCCGCCGGTCATTCCTCACGTCCTCGCGAGTTGCCGGTCGCCGCCAGCCTTCGTCCTCTCGCCTCCGCCGCCAGCCTTCGTCCTCGCGAGTTCCCGCCTTCGTCCTCGAAGGTACCTCCGCTGCCTCCTCACTCCTTGCGAGTTCTGTCGGTACTAATCTGCTTTTCCCTCTTCCAGATCTGTCTCTATATCTCGCCTCTGCTTTGCCTCCGCCAGACTTCGTCCCGCATCAATCTCGCCTCGGCTTTGCAAGTTCATTCCGTTTTGTTCATTCTCATTCAAATTCCGTTTTGTTCATTCCGCCAGCCTCCGCCAGCCGTTTGCTATATGCCCTGTTCACGTTGTTGTATCATCACTTATTTTCATTTTTTGTTCATTCCATTTGGTACTTTGTTCATTCTTTGCTATTATGATCCACAAAACAACCGAGAGATCTACTTTCTATCCTCTTAAAGCTGCTGTTATGACCTCAGAGATGCTGTTATGACCTCAGAGATGTTGTTGCTAACTTGCTATCTGCTATTGTGCCTTGTTCATTCGGCTGTTCTGTGGGTGATCATGATTGTTTAATGTATGCTAATCGATTCTTTAATTATTTGTGGAGACAAGAAACTTAGCAAAGAACAGATAGTGTCTCTTTGTTGTGATTTGAGCAAGTAATAATGGTGAACTCATGAACCTGTTAGTTGGACAACTTTCTAACGTAACGTTGATGTCCACTAATAATGGTGAATTGCAGCCTATGCAAAAGTGTAAATTCTTCTCCAAATGATTGTCAATCTTTATTTCAACCAAACTTGACAAAACCATCATGCTACCACCAAGGGGGTGCTTAGTTTTTAGCTCTTCATTGTAATAAGAACTGAACCAAATTTAGGAACATGAAAAAGCAAAACAAAAAATGACTAAGAGTGCGTTCGTTTGGGATTTTTTTACGTGCTTATAAGCACTTGAGTGCTTATTTCGTGAAATAAGCAATCGAGTTCTCTGTTTGGTTGGAAATTTTTTTAAGTGCTTATAAACACACTATTGCTTATAAGCAACAAAAAAAATAATCAACAGGGGACATGCTTAGGGGAAATCAGCACAAATTTTCAGCAATTGCTTATCTCCAAATTCCCCCTCATACCCCCAACACAAACCCGATACCCTTCTTCATCTTCGCTCGTCTCCTCTCGCCGCTCTGCCCAGACGCCGCCCGTGACCACCGTCGGATCCAGATCTGGGTCCTCGCCCACGCTCCGAACCACGCCAGCCCAACCCCTATCTCTCTCTACTTCGCCGGCCTCAACCTCCTCCCTCACCAGATCCGGTGCTAACTGGCGACGAGCCGATCTCGTCGATCCTCGCGCTCCTCAACGAATCGAAGAACCAGTCCTCGGAGATCCCTAATTGCGGACCCCCCTCGAAGAACCAGCGGGTCGCCGACGAAGACGTCACCCCATTACCGCCCCTGCCACCAACCACCCCCGTCACCGTCGACCCCGACCAGCCTTTCTTCCTGGAGATCCCTAATGGCAGACCCCCCCTCCCAGATTCCGAATCCCACTCCGGCGCCGCTGCCCCCTCCCGCTGTCCCCTCCGAGGTTCTTCCAGCGCCGCCGCCTAGCCCACCAAACCAGTGAAGAAGGTGGACTGGCCATGGTGATCTCCGTCTTGATCGAACAAGGGTTTGGAAATGGAAAAAAAAGGTTTTTTTTTTTATTTTTATTTTTAAGGGTAAAATGGTAAAAGCAAGTTTAATACATACAAATCAGCAAATTGTCTAACCAAACACCCTATTGTTTATCGCAAATATCAGCTTTTAATTTCAGCAACGAATATCAGCATTTTATATCAGCGTCAGCAATCGATCAGCATCAGCAATTGCTTATTGAAACGAACGCAGCCTAAGTTCGGTTAACCGAATTAACCGAAGTTAGGAACCGAATAAAGTTCGAGTACGGTTATTACGGTTCCTAACTAAAATTCGTAGGAACCGAACCGAACCAGAAAAAAAAATTTACCCTGCGGGTAGGCTAAAAAATAGTCAGGAACCGAAGTATCCCAGCCTTAATAATTACTACTATCATATACCCAGGCATTCTGTGCAAGATTTACAAATTACACTCAAACTTCCTAAGGTACGCTACTTTCTCTTATCCGACACGATGTATCAATTCCTAGTTCTTCCAAATTTCCGTCTACCACAATTCGATCTCTCATAGTTTAATTCCCGATCTACTCTCTTCTCCTCCATCTCTTCCCTCGAATGGCTGTCCGGGCAACGGTAACCCGATTCCCGACCGATCCGGACGCCCAGGACTCGTCCGGACTACCATGGGGAGTCACCGTCTCGCCGTTCGCCGGCGTGGACGAGAACGGAATCCCGCCGGCATATGGATCTTACGGCCACCTGTTGCCGAGGTGCGAGAACTGCTGGGCCTACTTCAACACCTATTGCGAACTCGATCAGTGGAGTTGGGGTTGCTGTCTATGTGGTACACTCAATGGCCTGTCGTCCGAGGCCATTGCTCGCTATTCCCACCCTCAGTCCTGCGCAGAGATGAGTT
Organism: Polygonum aviculare; assembly: GCA_934048045.1. Taxonomy (NCBI): domain Eukaryota; kingdom Viridiplantae; phylum Streptophyta; class Magnoliopsida; order Caryophyllales; family Polygonaceae; genus Polygonum; species Polygonum aviculare. The sequence continues at coordinate 3,294,497 of OW204024.1, forward strand.
CCTCGTTCGTGGATCTTGAAATGCCCTGTAAGTTCAATTTCTCTTTCGATTTTTTGTTTCAGATTCTAGTTTCAATACCCAAGGCTAGCGATAATTGTTGATTCTTGCACGTTGTGATGAAATTGGTACTGCTCAATTTGTATTACAGTTTTCTAGGGCTAATTGTTGTAATGGCATGTGATATCTGTTAGTTTCTCGTTTCCTACTTTCAATTGGGGTTGTATGCTGACATGCTTTATTCTGCCAGACACCATCCTATGAGTTTTCAACGGCTAGAACATAGAAGCGATTGAAGATATATGTGCAAAATCATTGTTCTTGCAATTTGTCAGAGTTTGTATATAATTGATGATTTACAACGTTCCAATTGACATTTGACACTGCCCTAAACCCTGTGCAGATATGAGGAATAAAAACAGTGGCCTCTGAAATTCTTAGTATGGAAGTATTATTTGCAGATATTGTGGTCTTTGTTAAGTATGGTCTTGTAGCGTTTTGTTGGTATCTTCTAGTTGATCACTGTTTTCACTCTATTTTTAGTGGATGGATCTGAGGAAGAAGTAATGCAGGCTCGTCCTGTCTATGTGGCAGCAGTTGATCTATCATGTAAGTTTTTCCCCTGACCTTAATGTTTTCTTGTTCAATGACTGATTGCAAGTAGTGGAGGCATTTCCTGATCTCATTATGATGGAAAGCAATCTAAGGTGCTTTCCTCTTGGATTTCTTTGTTCACTTACTGACTTATAGATTAGAATTTTGCACCAGCTCTTGTGTACAGTATTGATTATTTTGCATCACTTAACTTCAAAACTAATGTTTGTTTATGTGTTTGTTTTTTATAATCTTTTGTTTTGGCATCTCAGAACAATAATGTGTAATAGTTATGCAACAGAGGAAATATGGAAGGATAAATCATTAGTGCGGTTACTGACTGATTTGGAAAATTGGTGGCTGATGAAGGCCTAACGATGAGATGCTATAGGGTAGTAATTGGCTGTGTCTTTAAACATGCATACATTTTATTGATTACTTCTTTTCCGAACGTTTGAATATATGGGTGAGGGTTTTGAACTTAATTAAATGTTTTGAGTCTTCGTAGGACTGAAATATCCGTTCAAATGTCAGATGCAGTACATATCCTGTCTATAGAATATATGATTCATGAACTACATTGGTGCATTTTCATCATCAACTAGCGCTGTTGCTAAAGTGCTCTGATTCTGATATGGGAATTATCAACATGATCCCATAGAACACTTCATGTAAGATTTATTTGTATATTTCACTTTTTAACTGCAATGCTTAATTTGCAGCTTCAGAAGAGTTTCTGGAACTGACTAAGAGTGGGTTATTAGCAGCTTTAGAAGGTTATTGGTTTCTTTAAAGGAATTACAATTTTTCTAATGCTTTTTTCTCTTTACCATGAAAAAATATGCTGACTGATTAGTGTTAAAAACATCCATTTACAGCTCTGCCCCCTGGATCACTCTTTGGCCTTGCAACGTTTAGCCACAAATTAGGGTTGTATGATGTTCAAGGACCTATTCCAGTTGTAAAACATGTATTCATCCCACCCGATTCAGATGGAACTCTATCTCTAGAGCTGGAAGATGTTATGCCTTTGTTGTCGTTTTTGGCCCCGGTATGATTCCAGTACCTCTTCTGCTCTGATCATCTCGTTTTCATTTTCTATGTGATTTTATTTTATTATGTCATGAGGCTCTTCACTTGTGTTTTGTTTACAGGTGGAGACGTGTAAAGGCAAGATAGCAGCTGCACTTGAGACTCTTAGGCCAACAACATCATGGGAAAGAAGTGCAGCAGCTGGTCAAGCACTTGATGGTATGTTACTTGGGGGAAGAGGTTTTGGAGCAGCAATGGAGGCCCTTTGTAACTATCTTGGCTCAGAATATGGAAATACCTTTGCCTTAGGTATGTGCAGTTTGTTAAAACCAAAGTTCTTTTCAATTAATTGGCTGTCTCTCAAATTTTGTTGGATGTGAAGGTTAGGGTAATATTACAGTGTATATTTGAATGATGTTATTTAGTCTTATTTCGTTTGATCAAGTTCAGCTAGGGTCTTTGCTTTCTTGTCTGGTGCTCCTGATTATGGACCCGGGCAGCTGGATACTAGACGGTATGGAGAGCAATATGCGAGTAAAGGAGAGGATGCAGACCTTGCTTTACTTCCAGAGCAGACACCTTTCTATAAAGATTTGGTGGTTATATTTTTCTATTCTGTTTTATTTACTTGCCTACTCTATGAGCTTTACAGTAGTTGCTTTCCAGTGCTGATCATGGATATATGTTTCCCAGGCTGCTGTAGCTGTTCAAGCTGGTGTTTGTGTGGACATATTCGCTGTAACGAATGAGTATACAGATCTGGCATCCCTGAAGTTCCTTAGCATAGAGAGTGGGGGCACATTGTTGTTGTATTCAAATACTGATGACTCTACACTTCCGCAGGATATGTGAGTTTGAAAATTTCTGTGAACATAATAACTTCTTAACACAAAGTGGTAGTTTAATGTTTTTTTCCATGTGTTGACGCCATTGTAATTTTCTAGGTACCGAATGCTGAATCGTCCCTATGCCTTCAACTGTGTGCTACGATTGAGGACTTCCTCTGAATTTAAAACTGGTCATTCTGTGAGTTTGTAGAACATGTTATCTAAAATGTACTGTAGATGCTTGTCAATTATGTACAATGTTTATAATCCCATGAAATTTTGCTCTTGCAGTATGGCCATTTTTTCCCAGATCCACAATATGAAAATGTTCAGCACATAATATGCTGTGATTCTTATGCAACATATGCTTATGACTTTGAATTTTCAAAATTAGAGGGGTTTTCAAGGTATATTATACAATTTTAATAGTCTGTTTTCAGTTTACTTGTTTTTCATTATTTGAGTTGTAACCTTGAGCTTCTTCACAGACACGGGTCAGATCCTCCTATTATTCAAATTGCTTTCCAGTACTCTGTAGTTGTCCCTCCTGAGGAGCTTTCGAGTTCAGGGTTGAGTTCTGCAAGTAGGTATGAATATATCGATATATTATGTAGTGCATCATAAATTCGCATCAATACATGTAGTAATTTTACCTTATTAACCTGTTCATTTACGAAGATTGTATGTAGTGCATGATCATTTTCTAAACCACTTTAAGAACGGTTGTGCGAATTTCTAATTGCTTCTCTCTCTTGTAAATCCCAGTTAAATGAATAGCCCACACTTAATTCACCCTAAACACCTAAAAATTATGCCTTCATTCAATTGGTGCGTGTGTTTTTTCTTTAAGATGGCTGAAATTCAACAGGTTGAGAAAGAGGCCTAATGATGGCTGCCTGTACATAGAATTGTCACCTCTTTCTCTTCATGCTATGCCTTAGGTCCTGATTACAAATTAGAGATTTCTAACCAGTTGACAATGATTTGTATGTTTGTTGCAGACCTAAGTTCACCCTTAAACGGCGGCTGAGAATTAGAACATTGCAGTATGGTGCTGCTCGAAATATCAATGAACTTTACGATAGTGTTGATCCTGAGGCAGTTCTTTCTATCCTTGTTCATAAGGTTATTTGTTACTCATTGAATTACTAAAGCACTTTTCCGGGGAAAAATAAATTCTACTTTTTAGTAGTGTCATGAAAGAACAAAATACATTGGTTAATATAGTATAAAAAACAGAGGGATGATCTACCTTCTTTACTGCCATCTTCTTGTTGTCTTTGTAATCCCATACTTGCACTCATATCTCTACTTTCTTTGTAGGTTTTAATGTACATTTCAATGTGCAGGTCATATTAGCCTCTCTGGAGCAGGGGGTTCGGGAGGGCAGGATGTTGCTACATGATTGGCTAGTTATCCTCACAGCTCAGTATAATGAAGCTTGCAAACTAATTCAGTATGGAGCTGGGAACACCACAGTTGCCCAAATTGATGCCTCATTCTCAATGACCCCTCAGTTACAACCTGTACCCCGCTTAGTCTTTGCTTTGCTTCGTAGTCCTCTTCTACGTCTTCACGAAGAGGGAATTCACCCTGATTATCGCATATATTTGCAATGCCTTTACAGGTACAGGGTTTCATCTCTAGTAAAATGTTGGTTATTTGCTATCTGTTTATCAATTATGCCAGCAATGTAGATTGAGCCTAACTCCATTGCATAATTTGATCATCATTGCTTCTTATGTTTTTCCTGCTATGCATTCAATGAACCCTGAATGTATGAAAACTAGTTCTAGTGAACCTAACTTTTGCGTTTCTGGTTGTGTTGCAAGATTTGTAACGCTTTTTATACCATTTTGTCTAAGTCAAACATTAACCATGCATTTAAAGAAATATGTGAAATTGTGAACTAGTCAGACCTCTTTTTGTGAACCAGTAAAACATTAAACTCTTACGCTTCTGGATTTTATTATAACAGACTCTTTTTTGGTCAAAAAGAGACGTGCTCCCTTGGACTTTAATTAATGATTCATTTCATGTACTTGTTCTGTAGTGCCCTGGAACCAAGTTCTCTCCATCGTGCTGTATATCCAGTATTGACGTCATATTCTAGTCCTGATAAGCAAGCATACCCTCGACATTCTCTGAGCAGAGCAGCCCTAATAACTAGTGATAGCCCGATATTCCTCCTGGATGCTTTTACAACTTTGATTGTGTTTTACTCCTCATCAGCTGATCCTTCACTACCCTTTCCACCCCCACATGAGTGTAAGTAAATTCAGTGAGCTAGTTTCCTCTCTTTTCTTTCAGTCATGAAAAAATGTTTATTCTTGTTTTTGTATGCTTCTTTCTGCAGGCTTACTTCGGGAAACCATAAACAAGCTAAAAAAGGAGAGAAGTATCACGCCGAAGCTCATCTTCATTCGCGGTGGTCAAGATGATGCCTCGTTATTCGAGAACTATCTCATTGAAGAACAAGATGTTGATGGGAGTGGGTTTACCAGTGTCATGGGATTTGTTTCCTTCTTAGAGGACATCAGTCGTGGTGTGATGGAGTATATCAAGTAGAATAAACACTCATCTCGTGTGAAACCCAGGTGAGTTGCATGCAATATCATAGATTCATACTCATAGTATCCAAGCCGTGCACAGGTGAAAATTGACATCAATTTGTTGAGAAGGATTTTGATCTTTAAACTCGTTCCTTAAGTCATTGCCAGTGTGTCTGCTGATTGCGGAAAGGAGGGCATTTTCTAGAATGTCTTATCTCGGACAGTAATTCATGTCTGTTGAGCAATTGTCACGACTGGTTTTTCGATTCCGGTACTTAGTTTACCTGATAAGAGCAATTCATGTCTGTTGAGCAATTGTCACGACTGTCTGTAGATTCATCTCTCAAATGGTTTTGGTTAGTTGGTCTGGTTCTGATGCCTTCTCCTTTTCCCTTTGTATTTCGGGCACTGAGAACTACTACCGTTTAGACCTTTGAACATATTAATATGCTTGACGTTATGAATTATGAGTAAGGGATATTTGTTACACAAAGCCCAGCTCTATCAACCAAATAAGGGAAAGCCTTACATTCAGCAATACAGCAGTGCTAAAGTGCTCGTTCGAAATGCAAAGGTCAGCATCCACAAAATTGACGATAATTAGGTACGTTACTACTTTTAACTTCAGTTTAGTGAGAAACCCATGAAAAGAATAGTCATAGCTAGACTTAAAGCAACCCATTATATGGTTCGACTAAACACGATTAGTACCATATGACATTATGACGAGCTTTCCTAATTGATATGGGCCGTAATCATCCATAGCGGCCCAACTTCACTGGATCCAGAATTGGAGCAGGGCCCAACATCACTGGTTTCCAGAATCAGCGCAGGTTAACAGCCCCAATGATAATTGATATCATGCGCTCAAGTCTTCTTTGTTCAAAACCCCAAATCAGAACCTCCAACTCGACCACCCAACCTTAGCAATGGCGGCATTTCAGTCTCAATTCCTCTTTAATCCGCCATTGCTCTCTCCAAACTTCTCTTCCTCCTCCAGAACCTCGACGCTTTTCCCCAAATTGCTTTTCAAACCTCCCAGATTTACACATGTCTATGCAGCTCCCAGCTCGCCTCCGGGCTCAGTCCCCGAAGCCGAGAAGGCGATGCTCGATGCCGTCGCTGACTCTAAAGGAGACAACCTTCCCTGTGTAAGGTCTTACGAGAACGACCTCTCTAGGCTAACGATTGTCGGAGCCGTCGACTATGAGCAGGCCTTGACGGCGGCGGCCGCGGATGGCGGTCAAGCCGCCTCCGATCACCTTTCTTCCGGCATGGATGCAATGGTGGTTGAAACTATCTTTCCTGGCTCCTCTGATGATCGCGCTACTGTCTCCACCCGACTGGTGAGTTTAATTCAATTGATTATGTTGTGATTCGGCTCTTGATATGGATTGAATATTTGCTCGAGCGAATTTGGTGGTTTTTTTGATGTAATTGTTATATCTTCAGTTTCAATGATTCTAATGGAGTCTCTTTTTTTCTCGTAGTTTTTGCCTACAAGAAGTGTAAAAGAGAAGGCTAGAAAATTGCGGAATTATTTCACTGAAGATGTTCTGAGCAGCAAAAACTCTGCAAACATACTTGCAATGACGTTTAGGCAGGTTGTACTGCATAATCTCTGGAGCTTTGAGCTGGTAACTCTTCTTCCGGGATCACAACGAAACATGGCGGATCTTGGAAGTATCAGAGAGGTTAGTGCTTGTAAAATGCTCCTGTTATTCACACTTGTGTGGTCTGCTGTGTGTTTCCCTCTGTTGTAATGTAGTAGGATTATGTCTTTCCTGCAGGTTGGGCATGTTACTGATGGTTCGGTTCCTCTTATAATAACCAGGTTCCGGCTGCTTTTGCTCTAAGCTCATCAGATGAGAGGATCGTGTATGTGTTAGCTGAAGCTGTCTGCGTCTTAGCTCTTGAACATATTGAGAGAAGCTTCAATGACAAATCATCAGGAAAAGGATCAAATGGATTTTTGCAATGGGCTAAAAAGACAAAAAGGATCCGTTCGAAGGATTCCTCAGTGACCATATACAGGTTTGAGGATGAAGTAGTTAACAATGCTAAGAGCCTTCTTGAGAAGTTCAACTCAGAGAGGGCTGGCTGCAGTGCCTTGCTAACAGAGAAACCGATACCTTCGTGGTGGTCGTCTTACATGCACTCGAAATTGGAGATGATTGGTGGGCCTGAGTTTAGTATTTGGACTAGTGAGTATGTCCCTGCTTACAAGCTTGAAATTGATGCGAGTAGGCTTCCTGAGATGACATTTGAAGGCTGGAAGAAAACTGCAGAAAATAAGTGGGAAGTTCTACTGTCCCACTCACAGATGGTATTTTTTTCTATCTTATGGATTATATTTCAAGGTGACATATAATTTAGATATTGTCAGAGTTGATTATGTGAAAGTGATTATAATACTACCTCTTTTGGCTGACACTCTGAAATATATGCAGGTTGGGTTAGCAAGTACTCTTGATATGACCCTTGAGGATCCATTCACTCTGCCTGGTAAAGATCTATCATGTGGTGTGGTCGAAAATCCTAAGAAGTTGTCGAAGGCTAAGGTAGGCTCATGAATCCAGCTTTGCTCTAGGTTTCTAATGAACACTTCCCTTTCCTTTTTTCTCTCCACTGTCACTTTTTTAAATAGTTTGTGTTTTGGACTCAATCAGAATCTGTGTTGCCAATAAAATAGTTACTTATAGATCAAATTTGTAGAGTTTGGAGCTAAAAGTTGCAAGATGATCATTTTATTACAATAGAATATCAATTTTCATGAGTTTTCACTTTATAAAATGCACTCTGACCTTAAAGGGGCAATTTAAGATGGTAGACGGAACTATGGTTGCATGTTCATCATTTTTAAAATGATTCTGGCTCAGATTTTGCTACTCATAGATCAAGTTTCTAACTCAGTGTTTACTTGTCAATTGTCATCACAGAGAGGCTCTTCCTTGTTGCGAACTCTCGCTACTGCAATTGCCGGTGCAGTTTTTGTGGTCACCCTTAATGTTTTGGGGCGAATCTATTTACCTCATCGATATACTAGAGGGACGTACCCTGGAGAGAGCCATTTGGTTCCTACTACAGAAATAAGTGATTTACAACCTCTGTCATTGGAGAACCCTGAGGTATGTAATTCCCCAGTGGCTGCCAAGTGTCAGAAGTAATCCAAAAACAATATTGAACTCCTTATATTTGTGATTGTCCTTTTTCTCATAGATCCTATGATTCCTGTAAATGTATAGTGATAGTATCATTCTTATTTCTGATATCATGTCCCATTTATATGAATATAGGTAGATGCTTTCTGCATTGCGATTATCCGAAAGATTAAAGGCACTTATGATTGGGAAGGAGATATTGTGTCAGAACCCGGTGTTGGTGCTTGGATCGGAAAACTCCCTGCTTACATATTAGGGAAACGACAAAACATTGACTTGGATGGAGAAGACGCATCTACGACTTCCGCTCCATCTGCACAAAGTGATGAAGAGCTGAAATTGTCTGCCCAAGCTACTGCCAGCTATCAGGTTTGTCATCACTCCCTTAGTTCTCTAAAGCTTCCTACCCGGCTACCCCTATACTCTTATGCCCAATCTACCTGATCATGTGAAGTGCTAATAGTAAATGACATGTATAACACAATCCTTCTAGCTAGCCTACTATTTAACGCCTCATGGAAAACTTAGCAGAAACTGCCTTTTCAAGTTGTTGGTCAATTTGGCCAGTTCCTGATTCTTTAGACTAATGATCCAGATTTCTAAAGCCTTTGGGTCCAATCTGATACTTCTCAGTTCTCTCTACTTGGCATCACTTGATCTATATGTCAAAAGAAATCAATTGTGAGAACTTTATGCAATCTACTGTGGGTGAATGCCAGGTGGTGCTTTCAGCTGAGGGCAGAATCGTCGGTTTCCAGCCCACAAGTCGCGTTGCAGTGAGTAATTGGGCGACAAATCCCCTGGCAAAGGAGCTGTATGGTGGGAAGAAGCTCACACCAGGCACGCCCCTATAATTCTCTTACGCTGATCTCTACTTCTTCAACAATACTGTGATATTTGTTAACCCTCCAGTGCTCACGTTTTTCTGGCAGGGCTCTTGGAACCGAGGCTGAAGATCAGCAAACCTGATGGGGTTATTGTATTGGAACTGTTGATATCTCCGGACTTTGCCCTGGTCAGGCCTCTGCAGTGAGCCAGTGAGCATTTGTTTGGTGTTAAATTATTTTTTTAGTCGTTGAGATAGCTGACTAACAAAAATCTGTCATATTTCAGACTATAATGGACTGTATTATTGGCTGTAAATATTTTTGGTTACATTTTAATCAGGGTTCTTCCAACATTTGTTTTTGAGCTATGAGTTGAACTGTTATGATTGATGAATCTATCTTGGAAACCTTGTGAGATATGTGAGTCACTTAATAAGATCGTCATTCCACGATTTTATTAGGAGTTTTAGCAAACCAATGCTAACAAGATGTTTCAATTCATGTATGTTATAAGCTTGTAAAAGAATGCATAACAATAAGGAAAAATGATTTGAAATAATCTCAAGTATCAACGTTCAACCAAAAATAATCTCAAGTTTATAAATTGTCGCCGGCAATACGAACTATCGTAACATTAACCATAAATGATACAAAACCATTTTCCGGTAGATTTTCCGGTGAGATTGATGACGTGGCAGTAAAAAATCTTACATGGCAATTACACGTATTTTTGTAATTTTTTTGTCTGTGCCATGTCTTTATTAGATGACATATCATAGTTCATTGTGAAAGAAAAAAATAATCCAAGAAAATCAAACATCCATTAAATAACAACATAAACACAAACAAAATATAAAATCAAACTAAAACCATTACAGCACCGATAGAACACCAGATGGAACTCATAATTATATCAACAAGCAGAAGCTTTGGAGGGGTTGCCATGGCAGACAAACGCCACTGGCCCCAGCAAATTCCACCAAAAGACGGCGAAATTACCGGATCTAGAATCGTCTCCCTCCAACAATTCGAGTCTTGGCAGTGCGCTACTATAATTTGAAACCACATTTCAAGTACAATTAACAACAATTTGAAACCCTAAGAACCCTAATTAATCAATTGACCTCATCATTCTCCAATTTCTTCATAGTCATGGTGTCCAAAAGCATTTCCACATCAGTTCTCATATACAACATCTCGTTGAACTAGAAATTCAACCCGTTCCGAACAGTTGATTGATTCATTCCGCTTGCCTCGGATCTAGTGTTCCCAATTGCCGTTGTAAGGTTGATGACGAAATTGACAGAGAGGATGTGTTCCTCTTTTGTCCTCGCATATAGGGTTTGGAAGCCGATAATGGTGTGCTCGAATTTGACATCCGCCAATTCAGATCTGGAATACCACCACCTCAGATCTGGCGTTCGCAAAAGATCTCTCGAGCTTGGTGAAGTATCGGCGAGGAAGATGGGTTGAAGAAGCTTGCATCTCAATCGATTTCGCAAGTTGATTTTGATTTGTTCTTCTCCTTCATTGTTCTACAGCTCTGCTGGTGTTAGTTTGAATTTTTTGCTTGGGTTATGTTTTTTAAGTCATAAAGAGGGAGATGATGACATGTTTGGGTTTCTTGGATTAGTTTAGCGTTGATGTTTGGTTTTCATGGATTAATTTTTTTTTGATAATTAAAGATGATATGTCATCTTATAATGACATGGCACACACAAAAAAATAAAAAAATCGGTGTATATGCCACCTAAGATCTCCGGCTGCCACGTCATCAATCTCATCGGAAAGCATATCGGAAAATTGTTTCATATCATTTCGGGTTAATATTGCGATAGTTCGTATTGCCAGTGGTAATATGTAAACTTGGGATTATTTTTGGTTCAAAGTTGATAGTTGGGATTATTTGAAGTCATTTTTCCTAACAATAATCTAAACTTATGATTCGAAAAATCTATTATTCAAAAATATTAAAGTTGCAACATGTTTATTTAGCAACAAAAAGAATCATTGGTCGAATTTGCAACAAATTTTTGATGATGATCTTGCCAAACTGCAGCTCCACGCAGGCTAACACATGGCAAATTGTTAAGGCCCTGCCAGAAGAAATCAGAAAACACAAATCAAATAATATTCGAGAGAGAAGAAACCCATCACATTTCCTCAAAAGGAATGGCAGAACCCAAAAACCCGAAAGCAGAATCGGATCTCCACCGGCGACCAGGGGAAGTGAGCAGCAACGGCTTCGCGGAATCGGGTCGAAAGGCCCACCACCGGAACCCGCCGGAGTCGGTGAACCCGGACGCCGCTACGCTGAGGGACCAATGGAGGTTTGCGATTAGGCAGTACAGCAAATGGTACTCTCACGCCTGGGGAACCGCCATTCTCGCCGGCGCCGCCTTCTTCGCCCTGGGTTGGGTCGTAAAGGGCGGTAATCCCCTCCCTTCTCTCAGCTCCCCGAAACACGACGCCGGTGATAAGAATCAGCCGTCTCCTTCTTCTTCCAATCGCTGATCGTACGTTTTCTTCATCCCTCTGGATATATCAACTTTACTGTGAAAATTGGTGATAGTTTGCTACAAATTAGGGTTACTAAGATGAATTTGAGGTGGGGAATTGGGGTTCTGTATGTTGGTATCTGGATTGTGATGTTGAGATTCAGTGGTGTTTTGTGTGTGAATTGAAGACTAGTTTTTTATGCTTAGGTTGCATAATTGGGTAATTGACTGGTGACAGTGTAGTTTCAGACTTGCAAAAGGGAAAGCCAGATGCAATATATGGCTATTGGCTAATGTTGACCTTTTTTGACTGATTCAGGGAAAGCATGTGTCTGAGGGGACTCCTGTTTGTATATTGATCTTTCCTGATCATCCATGGAAAACACCTACGACAGGCTTTCTTTGTAACATTGACAGAGATGGTTGTTCAGTATGACTTCTTTGTTTCTAGCTACTTGTGTGGCGTTTTCTTGAGTGTTTATGTCACTTATGTGTTTACATCCTAGAAATGCTTTCATGTGGTTGAATACTACATCTCTTCTCATTGCTCATAGTCATAACTCAAATTACTCCAGTATCAAGCAAATTGCAAGGCTTCAGCTTTGAACCAAAACCCAGAAATGCAAGCCACAGATGGATTCAGTTTAACAAAAATGGGAGTAGCTACTATTAACAAAACCAAATAACAACAGTAGAAGTCTTTTTTTGAAACCAGATATCCAGAACAATCAAGAGGAGAAAAATAAGTCTTTTTCCTAATTACAATATTTACTGTAATGTATGCTTTTCTCTTTTGCAGGATCCATGTCTACCTTTCTCAATTACCTCTTTGTTTTTCTCTTTACTTTACAAACGGCTCTCTAATTGGAAGAACAACACCCGCCTTTCTTGACAGCTGATACCTCATCTTTACGTCCAATGTCAATAGTCCTTCCCCTAGGATACACTGCAGGATCATCCCCAATGTCGAGCGCCTTCCTACTCACCACACGGTAGATCTGAGCCAGCACTTCCTTGAAGGAGTTCTCGACGTTAATGGATTCTAACGCCGACGTTTCCATGAAGAAAGTGTTCTCCCTCTCTGCGAAATTGTTGGCGTCTTCCGTCGAGACAGCTCTAAGGTGTCTCAAATCCGCCTTGTTGCCCACCAGCATTACCACGATGTTGTGATCTGTGTGGTCCCGAAGCTCCCTCAGCCACCTCTCCACGTTCTCGAATGTGATGCGGCGGGTGATGTCGTAGACCAATAATGCCCCTACCGCTCCTCTGTAGTATGCGCTTGTAATAGCGCGGTACCTTCACCATCCAAAGACGAGCACGAGTTAGATAACTATTTGCTCATATCGGGTTCTTAGGGGGCAATGGGCATCGATAACGAAACATCATGTATGTTATATCAACCGACTCGATACCTAATGCTTGGTTTATCCCCTTACACAAGGTTTAATGGAGAGGATTTATCATCAAAGGTTCCACGGTATTGAAATACAAGGTTGTAAAATGCAAATAAAATGTAGAAACCTTTCTTGGCCGGCGGTGTCCCAGATCTGAGCCTTGATAATCTTTTCATCGACATTGATGCTACGGGTGGCAAACTCTACACCAATGGTGGATTTGGATTCGAGACTGAACTCGTTGCGGGTGAAACGCGAGAGAAGGTTGGATTTTCCGACACCGGAATCTCCTATTAGCACCACCTTGAACAAGTAATCATAATCTTCGTCCCCCTTATAACTTGCCATCTATTTTCTTCTTCTTGTTCTTTTTCCTTCTATCTATCTTTAATTCAATAACCTTCTTCCAATCCGATGACTGCTGATTATCCCTCTGGTTGTTTACTTTTTTTCTTTTCCTTTTTCTTTAAGAGGTAAACAGAGGAGAGGACGAGAGTAAAATGCGTGGATGCGCCCATTCTTTATCTCCTTTAAATAGCTTGTTTGATTATATCCTACTTGTTATGTAGATTGGATTGGCAGCAGCATATGAAACATATACGTGGCTCAACAAAGTAAAGACTCAAAGTAGAGATATATGATTTTTAAGATTGTGAGAAAATTATTGACACTCGTTATGGCGTCTTTCTAAAAACAGAGGTTAATAAGTAATAACGCATCTATACAAAACTATTGATCATTGTTCGATCATTACTGTTAATCATCTGATCAGAGTTGCCAACAATAAACTGGAAAAATGAAAATCATGCATAGATACATTGATAGAACCCTGCACAAATCAATATCATCAGAGTAGGAACTCACAGAAATCAAGAAATGTGCAAGTAGGAATAATGAACTTGCTTCATTTTTTAGACGGATTCATTCTTGGTACTCTGGTGGTTAAACCAACAGCAACAGTTCCTCATCAGATCTCTGGTGGTTAAATCCCAATCAGCATCTCATAGACTTGCACATACAAAAATTCATTCCACCGCGATGCATTTCCTTACAATCGCCAGTTTCAAAAGCAGTTGAGAAGAATTATCATACAAACATGAAAAATGAAATGCAGAACTCAAAAGAAGCAGAAAAGTCAAGCATTTGTAGTTTGAATCAAATTGCATTCATGTTCCAAATTACATCCGAACAAGATTCAGAAGTCGCATTACATCATTAGCAGCAAACTAGCAAAATACATTACGAAGATTGAGAGATGGTTCCAACACAAAAACATCTTCACATCAGAGCACAGCCAGAGGCTGAACTTTCTTCTACTTTTTTTTTCTTTCTAAACTTAACATCGAACCAGAACAATATAAGTAGAGTTGCAAGATCAAATCAAACACGGCCATACCACAAGCATTCAGCGCCGACATCGCCAGAACCGAGGAGAGATTTAACCTCTTTAGGCGGATTCAACCCTAACCGATCAGCGCGCTCCCATCTAGCAGCTCTGGTCATCCCCAGGCAAGGCCCGTACGCCATATTCATGTCGAATTTTCTCAGAGTCCGCTCCTTCTCGTCATATTCATCTGTCCAAAGAAATGAAAGAAGCATTTCAGAAACCCTAACCGAATGCCTAAATCGCAGAAGTATTTCAAATCACAAAAATCAAACTCATCAAACAGCGAAAGAGAGAAAGAAAGTGCGAAACCGTGAAGATCAATGGATCCGCCATGAGAGACGAGAGCAGGAGATTGAGCAACATCGGAGCCTAGAGTCGCGGAATGAGAAGGATTCTTCCGCTTGGATGATTTGGTTGGCTTGGAGACGCCGGCGTTCTTCTTCTGTTGCTTGTAGTAGCCCTTCATGTCAACTCTCGGTGTCGCCATGGACGCTCGTTCTCGATTCTTCCTTTCCCCCAAATTCAAATTTTGAAAACCCTAACCACTTGCAAACCGACAAGGCGATACTGTATTTGGAAAGTAGTCTTTCCAGAGCAACATATCGCGATTTATATAGATGCACGCGGGCATGCGGGTCAGTGGGTCACACCGATGAAATGATAAAATGTACAGTACTGTATTAAAAACACTTTAATCTTAAATATGTATTTTTATAACCTATAGTTTGCATCATAATGTAAGTCTGAAATAAAGTATATTATTTGACACCCCTAATAATGGATGAGAATAGTGGAAAAAGCAAATTTAGCTTTTATCTCTACTATACTTGCAATATATTGTGTTTTTTTTTTGTCAAAATATTATATATTGTTTTTTAGTCCTATTGCAGTCTATGTTTGCTTACCATTTAAAATTACAATGAAATGAATATGGGTATTGATTTGACACCAAAATATGAATGTGAATTTGAGCTCAAAAAAAAAATATGAATGTGAATTGATAATGGTTTTAATATATGATCCTCATTCATCATACAAAAATACCAATGGTTAAATTACAACAATTTTGCTAAAGAAAATAACCAATCAAAACCCACTAAGAAGGATGTAAGCTACAAACTTTCCTTTTCTCGCCATGTCGATTCCCTCTCTTAACACCAATAGAACCCATCTTGTCCATAGCCTCCGCAAACGCCTGAAAAAACTTCTTCGGGTCCTTATCATGGGCCTCAACAATGGGCCGGGTCCTCGGATCCATATAAAGCACCTGGTCCGTCGCCAAAAGGCCCATATTCTTCTTAAGGTTCCCATAGTACGCATTATCGAAGCTAAACGGCGTCGTAACGTCGAATGGCACCACAATGTCAGTGTTGCCACCAAACTGTGGGCACGACATCCTCAAAGCCTTGAGCAGCCTCGGGTCGATCTCGGGCTGAGGCTGCTTCGTGCCCTTGTAGTCGTATATCCGGTTGATGACATGACGACAGTGTGAGAACCCGATTGTGTGGGCCCCCGAGAGCACCACGAGGTCGTTGACCGTTAGTCCTTTGGAAGCGAAGAGGGCTATGATGGAGTCGAGGGTCGAGTTGGCGCGTGGGAGTTGCGCGGCCACGCTTGACGCTTTCGATATCTTTCCGTCCCACCTCCCCTTTTTTACTTCATAGTATGGGCCTCCTGCCTGCGATCAGCATGATACATTTGAATTAGTGCACTAATTAACACATAAAAGTATGGATCTTATACTAAAGTTTTGCTTTAGGACGTACTTTATATTTGTGTAGTATACTAATATGTATTCATGGACAGATAGTCATCACCACTGAGACTAATTTATTAGGAGATTAATGAAGTACATTTTAATTACTAACTAACTCATGATGATAAACTTTTTTCAACTCCATTGTTTTCATACAATGATAAACTATAGCTTATAATAAGTTCAACTTTATGACTCTTGAATTGGGTTGGATTTCGTTGAGTCACTTATGAAGTGACGACTCTACTTTTTCTTAGAATGAAGTAGTCATCCAGCATATAATATTAATTATATCATTGCTACATATGTAAAAAAAATCCAATTTAAATATATATCATTACTATTTATGTACTGATGTACAGTCGCTGATCCACACGCGCAAAAAGCTTGTTTCTCGTTCATGTTGTAAGAAAACCAAGGGTGCTAGTTCAATTACTAGAATCATTTATAGTAGTACCTCACTAGTTAGTAGTAGTACTAGCTAGTCACGCATTAAATTCATGCAATTTAATTTCCCACCGGTAATTTCCAACGATTGCACATGCATGTACACCCTAGCTACGAACTCAGAGAAACGGTTAAATGCTTAATCAAATTTAGCTTTACACAGACTACAGAGGTTACCAGATGGACGAAATCCCTAGCGGAGATTGCGAGAATGTCAGCACAAGAGACAACGCCGCCGGGGCAATGGCTTTCCACCAGGAGCTTGGCCTTGTTCACGGTGTCGAACGCCTCCGCCGCCAAGTCCTTGTTGTCCGGCGCGTCCTTTTCCGCCGCCTCTTTGCTGCCTGCCTTTGTTGCTATCAGAATCGACCCGTCGCATCCCTTAAATTACAATTTGCATGTCCGAGCTCACGGTTATTTACAGATTTGGACCATTATTTACCAAAATTGCAAGAATTACCTCAACGAAGCAATCATGGAAGAATAAACGGATTGTGGCGGGGGCGGAGACAGGGGCTTGTTTGAACTGCTGGGAAGTGATGGACCCCACAAGCTGCTCCACCTGGGGACATGACGTGGCGTAGTAGTCCGCCGTCAGCCTGCGGTGTCGGAAGTTTTTCTGGCGGGCGGCGGCGGCGGCGTTGGGGCGGTAATTGTCTCCAGAACTCAGGGTGGTGGTGGTGGGTAGGAAAAGAAGGGTAAAGAGTAAAAGTAGTGGAGGGGTAATATTGGAAATGGGAAAAGAAGCAGAAGAAGAGAGATAGGGCATGTTTGGATGAGGTGGGTTTTTGAGGCAGCTCAGTGACAAAGAAACGTACTGGATTTTATGTGTTTGTGCACAGTGGCTCAGAGAATATATTTTTTTTTTTTGATATAGGTAAGAATTAGACGGGCTTCCTCACGGAGGCCGGTCTAGAGCATCCAGATGGATGAGAACGTTAAGTTCTGGATAGTTGATAATGTGAGAGATAGGGTATACGTGGCCCATTTTGGCTATTTTATCGGCCACCGCATTACAATCCCTAGTCACATGTCGGATGCTAATTGACTCAAGATCGCGGAATAGCATCCAAATATCCGCAATGAACATGTCGATTTCCCATGGACTTGTTCCTATTCCACAAGTTGCATTAATAACTGTGAGATTATCTCCCTCAATTTCTAATTTTCGTAGTCCCTTCTTTGTTGCTTCTTTAATTCCTTCTTTTAGTGCGCGAGCTTCAATTTGTACTATAGAGTCATATTCATTTTGTGTTGATCCCATACTTAGCACATTTCCTGAGTCATCTCTTATTACAAACCCAGTCGATGCAGATCCAGTTTCTAATTTTGATCCATCAAAGTTGAGCTTAAACCATCCCGTTTGTGGTTTTTCCCAAGTTTTTGGTCTAATTTTTCTTGTTCTTCTTCCAGCATGTGTTACTTTCCGAACTTTTTCTTCATCTTCTTCCCATTCTTTGGCTCTTTTCCATTGTAGAATCTGGGATCTGATATATTTATCGAGATCCTGTATGAAATCATTTGGTTCTTTTTGAAATACAAGTTTATTTCTTTGTTGCCATATGCACCACCATATTGTTGCTAGTTCGATAAAGTCTTGTGTTCCTAATGTATTTTGCAGTTCAGTTATGATGTTGGAGGGGGTTTTATTAGTTATGTTCATGGTTCGTAGTACACATCCGATTTTGGGGTTGATTTTGTTCGTTATCCTAATAGTGTGTGGGCATTCAATCATTAGGTGAATAGAGTCTTCATTGAAACAATTGCACATTAAACATCCAGGAGGGGTTGGTACATGTTTTTCGTTTAGTCTAGCTTTTGTTGGCAGACCGTTTACATCTATTTTCCATAAGAAGTTTTTCACCTTTGGGAATATGTCAAGTTTCCAAATCCAACTATTGGGTCTTGGGTTATGGTGTTGTGTTTTCGTAATTAGTTCTATAGCCGAAGCCGTTGAGAACCATCCATTTTTACTAGGTGCCCAATAGAGCCTATCTCGGATACCATTAGACGGTAATGGAATGTTTCCAATTCGTTCAACGATCTCTGGTCGGAGTACTTTCGTCAACTCGTTCATGTTCCATTCGTTTTTATGGGCTATAAATTCCTTCACTTTTAAGTTTTCAACACATGTTGTTGTGTCCAAGGCATACTTCTTTAATGGTTCTTGAAAAACCCATCTATCAGTCCAAAATTTTATTGTTTCTCCATCACCTACTTGCCAGATTAATCCTTCTTCGAACTCGGAGCGTAGGCTCATGAGCTTTGTCCATTGCCACGAAGTGTTTCTCTGTTTTTTGTACGAGAGGACAAATTCATTTTTCATGTATTTTTCATTCATTAAACGTACCCATATGTTGTTTGGCTCGGCTATTAGTTTCCATAGTAATTTCATTTGAAGAGCTTTATTCATGTGTTCAGATTTTTTTATTCCCAAGCCTCCATGAGATTTTGGTTTACATATTTTGTCCCAACCAACTAGTGGTTTGTAGTGACAATCCTTATTCCATAAAAAACATCTTTGTAGTTGATCTAGTTCATTATGTATATATGTTGGGAGCATAAAACTTTGCATTGTATAATAAGGTTTTGTGGCAAGATTTGATCGTATTAGAGTGCTTCTTCCTTCTAGGGAGAGGTTGCTGGATTTCCATTTTGTTAGTTGGACTTTTGATTTTCCTATAGTCTCTGCAAATGTGTCTTTGCTCACTTTTCCATTAATAATTGGGCAACCCAAGTATTTTTCTAGGTTAGTCATTGTTGTGATGCTCAAAAATTGTTGGATTCTTTGTTTTTGTTGATTATTCACATTTTTTGATGTTTGAAAAGCTGATTTGTGATAATTGACTTTTTGTCCTGAAATTGCACAATAGTCTTTAATGACTTGTTTCACTATTGTGCATGCATTTTGGGATGCTTTTGTAAAAATCATAATGTCATCTGCAAAAGCTAGGAAAGGGATCTTACTGCCTGCTCTAGCAATTGGGAAACCAATAGAGTTTCGAGACGTGTTACTAATTAGTTGTAGTTTTCTTGCAAAAATCTCTGTTCCTAGGACGAAAAGGAGCGGGGATAAAGGGTCCCCTTGTCTTAGACCTCTTTCTGGGTGAAATGGCTCAGTTGGTGCATTATTGACTAATACTGACATTGAAACTGTTGTAACACACTCTTTAATCCATCCTATAAGCTTACTACAAAAACCAAATTTTTCCATGATTGCAAAAATAAAGTTCCAGTTGACCCTATCATAAGCTTTTTCCAAAAATAAAGTGGCTCAGAGAATATATAATCCCCCGTTGTATCTGGTGGTGGGTAATGTGGGAAAGTGACTTTTCTTTTTTCGTTTATTTTAGTAGAAATCCCGTGAAGGCCATTAATTTTCGTACAAGGTGCTACATACAACATTAAACTGCAAAATAGCCCCTTGATGTCGTTAAACTTTTTAGCTGATGTTATATGTTTATATTTGATGGGTAGTGACCCATGTTGGAATTCTGTTTTCGGTCATTAAGTACACATCTAGGCGCATCTGATTGATCACCTTGAATTTGCTATAATATAGGAGTAGCTTAATGTTTGTAATTTTGGATAAGCTAAGAGGAGAGCTAGATTTATCATTGTATTTACCACAGATTACGTCTAGTTTTCCTTAGAAAAATGACCCTACGCGTTAGGACAACTAATAGTGGGTTTTAAAGGTTGCAATTGTCCAAAACATAAATGGTAAATAAAGGAACGACTGTCCTATCACGGGTGAAATCCGCAAGCTAGGGTCAATGATTCTCTCTAACCATATCCTAGTGGCCAGCATTAACATTAATTAAATGGGCTCTAGACTAATTTTTTTGGCATCGATCCAACTTGATTACAAGCCAAGATGCATTTATTAATGCATGCCTAAGTGTCGTAATTTGTTGCTCTAATACATTGTACTCCCTCCGTCCATAATGTCTGTTCACTGATATTTTAAGTATTGACATATTTAAGTATTGGCATATTTTTTAAATAGATTATGACATGACTTTTGGGTCTTTTAAATATTGATGAGTTGACATTTTTAGAGACAAAACCATTGATATCGTTACGCACACTTTTGGTACATATAGTGCCACCATCAACAATTTGAAAGCAATATTTATGAATGGGTGGAAGGTCATCGGCAATTTATGTTTACCTTAGTTTCGAATTTCCCGTTTATAATCTCAAGAGCTTCCTTGAGCATTGAGACTCTAGGCGGGTAGATTCCGCTATCAATTAGGTAGTTGTATCTTATTTATCCTTATTTATTCTGTCCCTATTCTTTTATTTATTTATTATGGTAGATATTCTAGTTTAGGTAATTTATTATAGAAGATCTTATCCTAATTTAAGGATAAGATATCGGATGGCTTAGGGTGCAAGTAATCGACTTGCCCTAGCCCATCCGATCGGCCCATAAGGGGGCTCGACCCCCTGCGCCCCCGCCTTCCCTATAAATTCACATGTATTCGTCATGTGCCTGGTAAGTTTAGCCTACATCGCTCTACCTTGAACGCCTTGCTCGACATTGCCTTTATTGACTTAAGCATTGAAGGTGGATTAGGGGGACCCTCGCTTCTGTGTCTAGGGGTGTTCATAAACAGATCCAGTAAGAAAAATTCTTTAAATTGATATCCGTATCCGGTCCAGATAAGCTCGGATATCTGGTCCAAATAACTCGGATCGGAAAGGATAATCCGATCGGATATCCATTTACGTTATAAACACTTAAATTTAAAATTAAATAGGCTAATTTACGAGGTCCAAGTTACAATTATACATCCAAAATGAAGAATACATGATGTTGTAGCATATTAGAGTCGAACTCTCAACATTTAAATATCATTGGAAAGAAAAACATAGTGAAATTAATTAACTTACTTTGAAATTATATAATATATCCCAAACAATACATTATAAGTAATATAATCGGATATCCGTTGGAAAATATATCCATTCCATATCCGGTTCGTTAAACCTCTAATTTCTACCGTATCGTACCGGATTCGGATAATTATCCATCGGATTCATATAAACTCGGATCGGATCGACCGGATCGTCGGATCGGTTATTTTTGAACAACCCTACCTGTGTCAATTGTTTTGCATGTCATTAAAGGCTAAGAGGCGCTTTAAGGGAGATTCATTGAAGAAGAAGAAGAAGAAGCAGAAACTTGTACACCGACATATTTTGTGTACAAACAGAGACATCAAACTCTACATTAGATTGGGAGACAATCATGTTCCAACAAGACCAATTGAAACACCTAGTGCATAATGCTCAAATTTGAAATCCACTTACATTGAGCCAAATATTGAGATATCAATTAGCAAAAAAAAAAACAGCAGAAGTTGTATTGGTTGTGGAGCTGAAGAAGAAAAGACTAATAATCGGCAAAAGACACCTTTTCGGAAACGTTTTCATAACTGGCCTTGCTAATCAGGGAAAAAGCTAACAATGAAAAAATCCGTACTACTCTAACTCAAAGGTCGATGTCAATTATAACCCTCTTGTCTTGGAAATGTAGTAGGCACACAATCCTGTAGCAATAAGCAATCAAAACTTTCAAAAATGCTATGGTGATTGTATCATCATTCAGATGTCAGCAAAACCAATCAGGACATGTAGTGAAGGATCTTCTTAGCAATGTAACCCCCACTTGTAAGTGTCGGTTTCCTGTTTTTAAAGAAATCCACAACGAATCTATATTTCTCGTCCACTTTGTCTTTAAGATACTACCTCGTTCCTAAATCGGCTATAATCCAGATGGACCAAATTCTTAGTAGTCCAAATCCGACGGTGTACAACCGTCTCCAACCGATGCTTTCTGATTGAGACTTCTCCAAGTCCCTAAGTAAATTTTGAATTTCCCTCTCCATTTCTTCTTTTTCTGACTTTCCAAAATTGTCTACCAACTGGTGTCGGTAGAACGTCAGCTCTCTCATCAATTCTGCATTATCCTTCTTGAGGGGGGCATGCTCCACCCAAAGTCTCCACTTTTCATCCTGACCTTCTAAAATGGCTATGAGCCCTTCACCTCGCATGTGTACTATATAGGCACTCTGGAGGACATTGTTCTGGTTATGATGATCGTATTTAGAATATTCATTTGTATTTTCTAAATAACCCATTAGTAACTTAAATTTATAAGATAATTATTTCATAGATATTTAGCTCACCTCCTCCCACACTTATAAGTTTTTTTATCATTTGTATCGTCTCAATTAGAGCATGATCGCAATTTCACAACTCTAAGAAAGTATAAGGGGCATTAGATATATATTATCACCATAATAGTAGTGGTTTCTTTGTGTGCAATGACAACACTATTGTTTTAGAAAAATGTTTGATGCATTGTAAACGAAATGTTGGTGAGTCCAACAAAATATACCCATCTACAATGAATTTTGCATTATTCTCCCTAAAGGAGACATTATCCTCCCTGAGGGAGACCCCCACTTGCAAGTTTCGGTTTCCTGCTTTTAAAGAAATTCACAGCGAATCTATAGTTCTCGTCCACTTTGTCTTTAAGATACTACCTCACCTCGTTCCTAAATCGGCTATAATCTAGATGGATCAAATTTCTAGTAGTCCAAAGCCGACGGTGTACAACCGTCTCCAACCGATGCTTTCTGATTGAGACTTCTCCAAGTCCCTAAGTAAATTTTGAATTTCCCTCCCCATTTCTTCTTTTTTCTGACTTTCCAAATTTGTGCACTCATTGGTGTCGGTAGAACATCAGCTCTCCCATCAATTCTACATTACCCTCCTTGAGGTAGGCATACTCCACCCAAAGTCTCCACTTTTCATCCTGACCTTTTAAAATGGCTATGAGCCCTTCACCTGGCATGTGTACTATATAGGCACTTTGGAGGACATTGTTTTGGTTATGATGATCGTATTTAGACTATTCATTTGTATTTTCTAAATAACCCATTAATAACTTAAATTTATAAGATAATTATTTCATGGATATTTAGCTCACCTCCTCCCACACTTATAAGTTTTTTTTTATCATTTGTATCGTCTCAATTAGAGCCTAATCGGCAATTTCACAACTCTAAGAAAGTGAAGGGACGTTAGATATATATTTTTACCATAATAGCAGTGGTTTCTTTGTATGCAATGACAACACTATTCTTTTAGAAAAATGTTTAATGCATTTTACACGAAATGTTGGTGAGTCTAACAAAATATACTCATCTACAATCAATTATGCATTATCTTCCCTGAGGGAGACATTATCCTCCTTGAGGGAAACCCCCACTTGCATGTTTTGGTTTCCTGCTTATAGAAATCCAGAACAAATCTATAGTTCTCGTCCACTTTATCTTTAAGATACTACCTCGTTCCTAAATCGGCTATAATCCAGATGGACCAAATTCCTAGTAGTCCAAAGCCGACGGTGTACAACCATCTCCAATCGATGCATCCTGATTGAGACTTCTCCAACTCCCTAAGTAAGTTTTGAATTTCCCTCTCCATTTCTTCTTTTTCTGACTTTTCAAAAGTGTGCACCCACTGGTGTCGGTAGAACGTCAGCCATCTCATCAATTCTACATTATCCTCCCTAAGGGAGGCATACTCCACCCAAAGTCTCCACTTTTTTATCCTGAACTTCTAAAATGGCTTTGAGCCCTTCACCTGGCATGTGTACTATATAGGTACTCTGGAGGATATTGTTCTGGTTATGATGATCGTATTTAGACTATTCATTTGTATTTTCTAAATAACCCATTAATAACTTAAATTTATAAGATAATTATTTTATGGATATTTAGCTCACCTCCTCCCACACTTATAAGTTTTTTTTATCATTTGTATCGTCTCAGTTAGAGTCTGATCGGCAATTTCACAACTCTAAGAATGTAAAGGGTGTTAGATATATATTATCACCATAATAGCAGTGGTTTCTTTGTATGCAATGAAGTAACGTGCTCTGACAAGATTTCGCCCTAACGTTCGCCACTTCGTCCGGCCACCTTCTCTAATAGCGCCGCCCCCTCGGGGAAGGTTTCCGGCGACCGCCCGTCGCCCAACTGTCTCCCGCACCCGCCCCGACCGGATCCCACCTCTAGATCCGTCGCCTACTCAGATCCGCCGCTTCGCCCCTGCCTCCCGGATCCGCACCAGTCCCGTCGTTCGGCGCTCAGCGTACTTCGCCGTCCGCCATCCACTGGCATCGCGCCGTCCCTCTCGGCGAAGTTCGGCCCCCGTCCCCTCGAATCGCGTCGGAGTTCGGCCCCCGACCCCTCAAATCGCGTCGGAGTTCGTCCCCCGTCTCCTCGAATCGAGCCGCCCCCTTTCCCGTCGAATCGCGTCGGAGTTCGACGCCCGCCCCCATTCCCGTCGAGCTTCGTCGTGCTCTCGACGCCAGCGTCGGGCCGCGGCCATAGCCACCCCTCTGCCGGTCCGCACCCCACCGAGCTTCGTCACCGGTCGGCGGCCTCGTTCGCGACGTCCAGTGGTCTGAAGGGTGTCCGGCAACGGTATCTAGTGCCGGCGGCGTCACTCAATCCCGGCGCCGGTGACGGTTTTCGACTGATTCCCTTTCCTTTTACGTCGTTTAATTGCTGCGTTGGTTTCTTCATTGGCTTTGTTGTAATTGCTGCTCATTTTGCTCTGTTTTCTATTTCCCCATTGGCTTGTTTCTAGCTTTCAGTTGGCTTGTGTTTAGCTTTTGCTCTGTGCTCTGCTTGCTTTTGCTGGAGTTGGCTTGTGGCTAGCTTGTGTTGTGTGTTCCTGATTGGTGTCTGGTTCTAGTGTTGTTTTGTTCTTGCTCTAGTGTTGGTGTTGTTTTGGTCTTGTTCTAGTTTTTGGTTTTGTGCACCCTAACTTGGGCTTCTTGTCTTTAATTGTAGTCCAAGTTTATCTGTTTTTGTTTCTAGTTACTTCAATTAGTCTAATTATCCTGGGTTTTTGCTTGAGGGTTTGTTGGCGTGTTGCTGGTTTGTTCCTGTGTGTGTGGCAGGTGTTGTTTTAGGAGGTTACAGGTGTGAGATGGTTGGTCCGAGCAGTAGTGTTGTTCAGCAGAGGCAGCCTAAACAGTCGTCAAGTCTAAGGATAGGTTCTTGGAATGTGGGCACTCTGACCGGGAAATCGATCGAACTGGTCAAGATCCTCCAGCACTACGGAGTTCAGATTGCTTGTCTTCAAGAGACAAAGTGGAAGGGTCAGAAGGCTCGGGATATTGATGGGTGGAAGTTGTGGTATTCAGGCGCCTCGAGTGGTATAAATGGGGTAGGGATTTTGGTAGCTGAGAAGCTGAGAGACCTGGTAGTGCAGGTGGTAAGGTCCAACGATCGTCTGATGATGTTAAAGATCGTCCTAGGGGAGGTAATCATGAATGTCGTCAGTGCTTATGCGCCGCACAGTGGTTTGAGTCCAGAAGTGAAGAGGCAGTTTTGGGAAGACCTGGATAGTTTGTTGAGAAGTGTGCCGTCGTCAGAGCAATTGGTGATTGGTGGAGACTTCAATGGGCATATCGGGAAGGATAGATCAGGCTTTGAGGAGATTCATGGAGGTTGGGGGATTGGAGTCAGGAACGAGGGAGGTCAAGCTCTGTTGGATTTTGCAGCTGCTTTTGACTGCTTGGTTGTCAACTCTTGGTTCAGGAAGAGGGATGAGCAGCTGTTTACTTTTCTAAGTGCTTCTAGAAGGACGCAGATTGACTTCTTTTTGACGAGAAGGGTGGATAGGGGAAGATGCAAAGATTGCAAAGTCATCTCTTTCGAGGGTCTTTCTACGCAGCACAGGTTGTTGGTTCTGGTTTTGGGGTGGCCGATTATAAAAAGAAAGACTCGCTCAGTTCCTCAGCCGAGAATTAGGTGGTGGCGTCTGTCAGAATCGAACGTTCATAGTCTCCGTGATGCAATTGTTGCGGAAGCGGATGCTAAGAGAGCTTGGCAAGTAAGGGGTGACGCCAATGCGATGTGGGGAAGAATGGCAGAGTGCATTCGAAGAGCAGCGTGTGGGGTGTTAGAGATGTCGCGAGGCAGTTCGGGAAATAGAAAGTCAGTAGCTTGGTGGAACGACGAGATCCAGGAAAAGGTTAAGCAGAAGCAGCTCGCCTACAAAGCGTGGGTGCATAGTTTAGAACCAGAGAGAGAGGCAAGATTAGCAGAGTACAAGGTGGCTAAGAAGGCAGCAAAGAGAGCAGTAGCGGTCGCTAAAGAGAAAGCGTTTGAGAACGTGTACAAAGCTTTGGATGAAAAAGGGGGAGAGCGGGTTTTGTACAAGTGGGCAAAAGCGAGGGAAAGGAGAAGCAGGGATATCGACAAGGTGAAGTGTGTTAAGGATGAGGAGGGACGGGTTTTAGTGGATGACCTTCAGATCAGACAGCGGTGGGAGAGTTATTTCCGCGAGCTCCTTAATGAGGGTCGCGTGGTGGAGGAGGGTCGACCCGACCATTCGGGTCGAGAAAACCAAGAGAACGCCTGCTTTCACAGCCATTTCTCAAAAGAGGAAGTAAGAGTGATCCGGCTTATGGGTAACAAGAGAGCGGTAGGGCCAGATGAAATCCAGGTGGAGGTTTGGAAGTGTTTGGGAGAAAGGGGCCTAGAGTGGTTAGCAACGCTCTTTAATGTTATTTTCAGGTCGGCCACAATGCCCGGAGAGTGGAGGCTAAGTAAGCTGATTCCGGTTTATAAGAACAAGGGAGATGTGCAACAGTGCGGCAACTACAGAGGAATCAAGCTGCTTAGTCATACAATGAAGGTGTGGGAAAAAGTGATCGAGCTGAGGTTGAGGAGGCTAGTCAAGGTGTCAGAAAATCAATTTGGTTTCATGCCAGGGAGGTCGTCTATGGAGGCTATTCATCTGTCGAGGAGGCTGATAGAAGAGTTCAGAGAGAGGAAGAAAAATCTGCACATGGTTTTCATCGACTTGGAGAAAGCTTATGACAGGGTATCAAGAGATCTGATATGGGATTCCTTGGCAGCAAAGGACGTGTCAGACATGTTCATAAGAGTAATCAGAGACATGTACGAGGGCTCGATGACCAGTGTGTGCTCCCCAGGCGGGGATACCGAGTACTTTAAGGTGGAGGCAGGACTGCACCAAGGGTCAACTCTGAGCCCTTTTCTTTTTACGTTGGTCATGGACGTGCTGACTAGGGATATCCAGGGTGAGATCCCGTGGTGTATGTTATTCGCAGACGATATTGTTTTAGTAGATGAGTCCAGAGATGGTGTCAGCAGCAGGCTTGAAGCGTGGAGAGAGAGGCTGGAGTCTAAGGGCTTCAGATTGAGCAGATCCAAGACAGAATATGTGGTGTTCAGGTTCGGGCAAGAAGTAGGCCTAAGTGAAGATGTGTTGCTAGGAGGGGAAGTTGTACCAAGGAAAGAGAGCTTCAGATACTTGGGGTCAGTCTTACGAAGTGATGGCAGTTTCGACGAAGACATCACGCATCGGATTCAAAGAGGTTGGCAGAAGTGGAGGGCAGCGTCTGGAGTTTTGTGCGACAAGAAGATTCCGCTGAAGCTGAAAGGAAAGTTCTACAGAACGGTGAT
Source organism: Polygonum aviculare (assembly GCA_934048045.1). Lineage (NCBI taxonomy): Eukaryota > Viridiplantae > Streptophyta > Magnoliopsida > Caryophyllales > Polygonaceae > Polygonum > Polygonum aviculare. The sequence continues at coordinate 3,322,497 of OW204024.1, forward strand.
CAGACCAGCCATACTCTATGGGGCAGAGTGTTGGGCGACCACGAAGGCGCAAGAAAAGAGGCTTGTAGTAGCCGAGATGAGGATGTTGAGGTGGATGAGCGGGCATACGTTGGGCGACAGAATCAGGAATGAAGTAATCAGGAGCAGGGTGGGAGTGGCCAGCCTAGAGGATAAACTTCGGGAATCGAGACTGCGATGGTATGGCCATATTCAAAGGAGGGGTCCTGAGGAGCCGGTTCGTCGATGTGAAAGTCTAGACTTGGGAGCTATTCGTAGAGGGAGAGGCCGGCCGAGGAAACGTTGGAGGGATAGTATAAAGCAGGATGTCACCCACTTGGGGATCTCGACAGAGCTAGCAGTTTGCAGAGATAGATGGAGGGAGAAGATTCACGTCATGGATGGCTAGATCCTGTGATCAACAAGCTTTAGTTTTTGGGTCTTGCCTTTGTTTGTTTGTTTTGTGCTTTGTTTTATTTGGTTGTTTGTTTTGGGCATTGGTTTTTTTGGCTTAGTGTTTCTCTGTTGGTTTTTTTTTTGGACGTCCCCCTTTGCGTTAGCCAGGGGTGCCCCCATCCTGACCCCCCAGATTCCCCTTAAGGGGAACTACACTGGGTATTATTGTTGTTGTTTGTCTTTGTATGCAATGAGAACACTATTGTTTTAGAAAAATACGGAGTATTTGATTATTATAAACAAAATGTTTGTGAGTCCAACAAAATATCTCCCTATATATATTATTTTGATAGCAATGTCTGTAGAAAAGATTGCACCACGTGGTGCACTCTGGAATCGCCATGTGTCGCTCTCTGAGAGGACCATGGCCGGCCAATCTGAGAGCGACACTTAACACTGACTTTTAAGATGTAAAAAATTCGTTTTTTTACATTTTGGGAACTTTTACATGTTAAAAAAATAAAAATTATACCATAATTCATGATTTGTTTTTCTCTACACATAGACACTCATATTGAATATATTTGGTTAAATATAAAATTAATTATACTTAATCGGATTGTACGTTACGGAAAAACGGACGCTTCAATTAATAAACGGAACTACACAAAAAATATTTAACCCATTTTTCGATTTTAGTAAATTAAATCTCGTACCTTAGTTATCTAAGTTATACCCGTACAAGGTACTGGGTCTACACTAGTACCCATTTACAATCAAAATTTGGATACTATTTTATTCAACCATTAAAACATGGTCTTTGCAGTATTGAACTTCTATTTAATCAAGCAATTTTGTTTAGGATCAAGTTGTAATACCTTTATCACCATCGGTTATGGTATTAAAAACATTATTTCTAACAATTAAATATTTCTTCTGGATATCATATTTCATTATACACAAGTTTAATTGATTTAGTAACATATTATTTATATAAAGTTTGTGCAATGCCATGGAAATTGAACTAGTTAAATTGAAAGTAGCCAAATTCACATTATTTTATGCCTCTTCTAATCTATGTTCTTTTTGATCAAGTCTAATCTATGTTCTTGATTCTAAGTTAAAAACTTGAAACGAAAAGATTTAGCTAGCTTGCTTTATTTATATCAATTTTATTGATTTCCGTTTCAATTGGAAACATAAGAAGACGTTGTATGGGCTGACTCGAAAGCCCAACGACTTCCCCCAAAACTGAAGAAATCATAAGCTTTCTCCTCCAATTACCGAACGAAAACTGTTGAGAGCGATCTTCCGATTACCGAGCGAAAACCGTTGCTGAGAGAAATCGGCCATAACTCAGAGGAAACAGAGAGAGAGAGCATCAGAGAAACCTAGATGGTGGCGATATCGCTCTACAGAGGAAACCTTCACCGTGCGCCGGCCGTTCACCGGCGGTGGTTGATACCGCGCCCGAGCATCTCCGTCAAGGAATTTCGCGGCCTCCTACGCCGTCGCTCCAAGGCGTTCTCTCTCCTCAACGTCGGCGAATCCTTGGCCTCCACTTCCATTCCGTCCGCCGTGTATAACGCCAATCCGCCTCCGCCACCACGATCCCTAACTCCGACGCCGCCTCCTCCACCACCGGAAAATAAAAATCGGAGACAAGATCAGCAGATCGAGGAAGAGGATGTAAAGCCTGGAGTTCGCGATTTGAAATTTCCGGTGGCGGTGGGAGTCGATAACGGCGAGGGAAACGCGAATCCGGCGGATCGTAGGGCGGAGGGTGCTGATGCGAAGGAGAAGGAGATTCGTCAGCTTGCAAATTTCGTTTCGCTGGTGAAGGTTGAGGAAGTATCAAGCGATGCGGAGAACTTGCAGGTTGAGAAGAACGAGGCGAAGGATGAGGAAATCGAAAATCAAGATCCTGATTGTTCCGCGAGCAACCGCCATCACCGCCACAAATTAAGTGTGCCTAGCGACAAGGAGAGAAGGAGAAAAGAGGTTGAAGAGAGGCTGGAAGTTCTGAACAAGAGGAAGCACAATTTGGTGCTAGCACTCAAACAGATTTCGAGTCTTGAAGAGGAACTCAAGAGGAGAAGCAGTATGCAACAACCTGTACGCTCTTCAGTTGCCGTTCAAGTGGACATTTCAAATGACTCTGGATCAGTGACAAGAGTTACTACACCAAAAATGGCTTCTGAAGCAAATGCTGTTTCAAATCATGACTTAAGCAGCGTATAGAGACAAACCTACTTTGCAGGTGCGTTTCAAGTTTCAATTAGCTTCAACACATAATAATTAGGTGATAGCAGAGATCTCAGTTATGGTGAAAACTGAACATCACAACATTCGATTTGAGAAAAGGAAATAATCTTTCTGTGTATTCACTCGTCAATAATATACAAAGTTTTTTTTTGGACAAAATAATACACAAAGTATTATACAGAAGAGAATGCGTGCAATTCTTTTTTTGTTCTATGCTATGGACAACGGATATGCGTAGTTAGCTAGTGAAATTTGAATGAACCATTGGTGGATGAACCATTGCTACTCTTGTAGCTTGCGCAATGTATCTTGCCAAGATCGATTGCAAATTGCTGATGCCATTTGGGGTGTCCTGCAACTCTCTCAGGTACTGTCTGCATTTAAGTATGAGGGATCCTAACAAGCACAGTGTGGAAGTGACACCTGACAGCACAAACAGACCCCAAAAGCTTTTCAGTGTCAAACTCTCCGTGTCATTGTTATTGCTGCTGTCACTCTGATCAGGTGAACATTTGCTATTGGCATGTAACAATGCATTCTCCAGATCCTTCAGCTTACCCTTTTCAGTTAGATCTAGGATCGCCCTTGAAAAATCAATGGTGACAGGAGATCCCTTTGGAAAAACCTGAAATAGTTTGAATGAAAGGAATTACTTGAACAAGTTATTATACGAAACTACTCCATGTACACCTGATTTTATGGCGTGTAACACTTACAAAGCTTAGTCCTTCGAATCTGTAATGTGTCACAATCATAGTGTAATCATCGCAATGCAGATTCTGAAATAGCTTAGCATACGGAAGTTCAAGGAAGGCAGCCGTCATGTTTCCCGCTATGAAGTTGCCGTGGAAATCGTCGAGATTGCTTTTCATTGGTAAGATGTTTGTGAAATTAAGCACATTCTTCAGAAATGAATGAGTGAATGACGGGTAAATGCAGCCAACCGTTGCATTTGTTGTACGGAGTGTTTCGATCTCTGTTTCATCCTGCTTGAGCCTTGCCACTGTGAGCATTGAAGATAGATCAGCAGTATAACTCTGAGTCAAAATCAGAGCCACAAAAAACCAGACCACCATCACAACTCTTGTGTAGCTGCTCCGAACTCCTTCCCCTAAACTCAGGATCCATTCACAAATTCAGTATATAAAAATAATACAATGCAATTGGTTGCAAATTTAGTATTTATTTTGGCATGGGTATTGTTCATGTATCGAGTTTCAGGATGCAGGCATTGTCAAGTGTAATCCAAACGGACCCATAATGGATCGGAGACTACAAGATTACTTACGTTGAGCAAAGAAAATAGAAGAGAATGTGAACCACAGTGCTGTGCTGAGCTGATGTTTCCATGACCCTGTGAACGCTGGATTGTTTTCGTGCTCCAAGAACCAAACAATAAGCATTGTGTATATCAACATTCCAAGAGTTGCAACCCAGAGGTCTCTCTTGAAAGGCCTCGCAAAGATCCATCCCTTGTTTTTGTCATCAGGTTTGACTGGAAGTATCATTACCAAACCAGATTCTGCAAATGGCTGAGTAAATTCCACAAAATCTGTTCTGTCGGCTAGCACGGTAAAATCTCCGACGGCTGCATCAAAAGTCTTTCAAACCACCAAAAAAGAACACCAACGTAACCATGTCAGCAAATGTAGCCAAAATAGTTAAAGAAACTGAGTTTTTAGAGCAATTGTACATCATACTTGAAAGGATTTCGGTGTTACCTTGTTGTGGACACATTCAACAAGCTCATCGTACGTGCCATTGTATGGCAGAAGTCTGTAAGGCAGATCATAACCGATCATGGGCACAGCCTTCCTGAAAAGTTCAATGCAAAACCCTGTGGCATTATTTGTGGCATTATCTGGATCTTTAACATCTACAAATTCCTGGAAAGCATATTTATTTGGGATTCCAATTTTCATCTTTTTTCCTTCTGTTGGCATCTTCCACCCCTTTGGATCCACACCATTTAAACCGCCTGGCCATGTTACATTTGTGGTTCCTCTGTCTGGGTTCGAGGCGAAACCTACTTCTGGGGCCCACATATTTACTTGAACCAAATTCTTGTTTACAACATTCAAAACTCTATAAGACCTCTTCTGTAGTGCTGCAAGTTTACCTTTTTTAAAGTAAATGTGGCCACTTAAACCAGTGAAATTGGTTGACAGTATATGCTTAGGAAGTACTTCAGGTGTGTTCGTAGCCTTGCCAATAGCCGTGATTGCATCATAAGCTTGCAAAGCATGAAAACCCGAATCTGAATTTCGCTCCCCTGGATACTCCTTGGAGAATTTTCCCTTAAACCTTGCTTCAAAGTGCTTAAATGATTCACTTGATTTGGAATAACTTGTTTTTAACATTAACGCGCCTTCTATGGATTCTAAGGTGGAAGAACCCAAGGAAGGAAAGTAATCAACATTGGATTCTGTGATTACCCATGCAGATTCCTTCGTCATGAGTCCCATCTTGTTTGCTTCTACAAACAAGTGGCTTGCTAGAGTTTGTGACAAGTGAAGAACAATAAACACCCTTGAATAACAGTTTTCATCAACAAGCTTGCGTAGCTCTTGTTCAACATCCTTCTGCGGGTTAGTTACAGATGCCACAGGCGGTAAAGATAACTCGTATTCGATCCGTGAACCAATCTTTAAGAGGGCATTGGATAGGAGAGAAAATGATCCAGAATCGCCACCAAATGGCGTGTTCTCGTATATAACAATGACTCTTCTCCACTTATACGACCTAACAAGATCAGCTATGCATTGTATCTGATCAGAGTCAGTTCTGGCCATTTGGATCAGATTAGGCCACCTAAGAGAAACAAATGGAGGGCTAATAGCTGGGGCCAAGAGGGACATGCTCGGCACTCGTAATCGCTTTCCAACATCAGCAATTAAAGCTGTTTCTTGCCATTCCCCTGTGCCAATGATCACTTTTGCTTTCTGTTCTTGAATAAGCTCCTGAGCTGAAAGGGAAAAAACAAGAAGATCAGACAAATCAAGGAAATAATTTGTGTTTACAAAGATAGTTTTTTTTCTTTTCCTGTAGGGTACCTTCAAAGGCTGATTGAAGTGGATCTTTGCTACCAGTTTTGTAATGGATGAAGAGCTTGTGACCATTCGAATTCGCATTGACGTCTTCAACCGCAATCTCCATGGCAGTTTTCTGTTCTCTGCCAACACGAGAATCGAGGTGGACGATTGCTCCAATGTTGATTGTTTGATCTTCATTGTGGGATTTGGCCATGGCGGTGTTGGTGTCATATGTGAGAATGAACAAGCAGCATATACTTGTTAAAAAGGTCATCTCAATCAAACCCATTTTGCCTTTTGCCATTCTGGTATCTGGTAATAGTTGCTTTTGTTCCTTAAAGGTGGTATCTTTAGTAGTTCTCCAACGGAATAGGAAAAGATTCTAACTGAAATATATGAGGAAGTTGCCAAAATTATAGACTTTCAATAAAAGAATTAATTGATTTAATTCCATGACTTGGTCTGATGTGCAGATCATGCAGCCTGGAATGGAAGGAGACAGATTTTAACAATCAACATGTTATATATATTCTGATGTAGGAAAATGAACGTAGAATTTTGACCGGTTGATTGTCAAATGACTTGAGAACCGTTGATTGTAATTTGTGATCCGATTAACAGGTCTACATAGGATGATCCAGGCTTGTCAATTTATCTAGTAGTGTTTTTTTTTTATTGGAGATCAATTCCAAAATGTAGAATATTTAGCTTGACTTTGCTTAAATTTATGTGTTTATTAATACTATTAAGGCAATGCTGACTAAGTTATAGTGTATTAGAGTGTGACTCACCACGAATGCCAAGTTGGTTCTGCGAAATTACTTGTTTTTGTGATTGTAACAATCAACAAGTAATATTATTGCAACAATCTTCATTTAGGACATGAGCCTTGTGAATATGCTGACTTGGTAAGGCAATGCCTTGGACATCCTTGGCTTTGTAATTCATCTCTGAGCTCACAGATTTGAATGAATTATTGTTGGTCAGTAAAGAAAATTGCTATATTAAAATAATTAAACCTTTAGATCACGGAAAATACAGAGAAGCTATGGGTTATGGATTATTATTTCCTAAGAATTTTGAGGTAATCAAATAACCAATCTTTATGTAAGTTTAGGGCATGAAGCGAGCATGAAGTTCTTACGGCCAATTGAATTAAAACAAATTTTAATTGTGTGCTCTCATCCTAGCATGGACTTAGGAGGTGGTGACGCACATCTATACTACCTATAGTATAAAGCGGAGACAATGTCTTCACAAAAAATTGCGTCACGTGTCATTTCGATAATATAATAATTAGCCGGGCCCTTCTTTATACAGATTAGGTAGTTAGAATCTTATATAATCTTATCCCGTAAAAATTATTTAAACATTACCAAAAATCCCGAAAATTATGAATTCAATCCTACTAAGAATTAGTTGTAATCTTCTCATAAGTATTATTATTTAATAAAATGTGATATTTATCGTAAAGTAATTTTTAAACAAATCCAACTTATTTATATTATGAGTTGATTTACTATTGGTAAAAAAACACTAATCACAATACGAACATAAATATATAATATTCTATATTTTTAACGTGATAATTGACATTACATATTTATATTAAAATGGATTTATAATCACGTTACCCGTACATGGTACGGGGGTTAAACTAGTTTGGTTTGAGATTCAAGATTCATTCCCAAACAGAGACCAGCCCACCCTGATTTTATATAATAAAAAATTAAAATATAGGTATAATTTAGTATTGTGCGTTAAAATATTACTTTGTCTATAAAATTCAAAGCCTAAATCTTGAAAGAAGATATATGGTCAATTAAATTCATTCATATCTTTATGATTGTAGAATTTTCTTTTGCCTATTAGTATTTACCAATTAGTTGTTCTTACTATTATATTTGGAGGTCAAAAAACTCTAAAAACACTCAAATTTTTAAAAAAATTAATTTAGTTTTTGTTAAGTTTAATATAGCCTACCCTAAATTTGAATCATGGATCCGTCCCTAATCCTAAAGGTACATGATTTTTGGCTTCCTTAAAATCTTAGAGAATACATAAAGTTGAACAATATGATTAGCCACAAATGTGGGACTCTACTCTAACAATCTCAAGACCTCATATATATTTTTTGAAAATGTAAAAATTCGGAGTATCAAAAAGAATTGGTAGTCCGAGAGCCCTCATATATCTTTTTTGGCAAAGTGGAGCAAACAATAGACCACAAAAATAAGCAAAAATGACTAGGGGTTGTACAAATCATCGAAAAGAAAGAGTAGGAGGCGAGATTGGAGTCGGGGTGAGTAGAGCACTAAGAAATAGTGTTACATGCGACAAGTCAACCCATCTAGGGTGTGTGTAAGGACAATTGACGTTCCCTCCACCTAGATAAAGGATCTTCAAAAGCCTCAGAACACCAAGTGACTTGGCCTAATGTAACTCCGTCCGATTCCAACGACAACTCTATCTCTCCGAAAGATGAGTACCGATTAAGAACGAGCCATCCTGTCAAAAGAAAAAAAAATCTTGCACCACAAGCAAAAGACCTTATAGTGTAAGTAACTCAAACTTACAAAGCAAGTAGTCTTACTTGCACAACAAGTATAAACCGACTTGCCCCGCAAGTAAAAGCAATAGTTGAGCTGCAATGAAAAGCAATACTTGCCCCGCAAGTAATTTTGTAAAACAAATTTCTCCGAAAAAACGTCTCAAGAGGCAGATTATCGTTTGACGATGAGGATCAATGGTTGAAACGTTGAGTACCATGTGACTTTGCCTAAAGTAAGACAAGGGCAATCGAAAAGATTTCAAAGTCTCATTTTTTTTGAACTGGTGATTGGTGAGAAGTAGGGTAGCCCGAATACTACTCGGACTAGCCTAGAGCACCTGTGAACAGGTGAGAGCTATGCTCTGAAAATTCAAATTTGTGGCTTCGTCACCGGTGAGGTCGAACCGGGGACCTCGGGCTCTCCCCCTTCAGGTCTTACCGCTAGACCAAATGCCCTTTGACAGATTTCAAAAGTCGCATAACTCCAACACTCCTTCTTTTCACTACTTTTTGTTTTTGTTTCATTGTTTATTCCAATGGCGGTGGAGAAAGGCAACTGAGTTTGGAAGGACATCGTCGGTGACGGAAAAAACCATCAAAACAACGCCCCCAAACCCCTATAACCCCTACTACACAGTGGAATTTCTCTATTTTTTATGGAAAGCTAAGGAAATGCATGTTCTCGTTCTTACTTTTAAGAACCTAAGATAATCTTATCAAGATTCAATCATAGGAAAATTTAATAGGGGGCTTTGAAACATTTCTTGATAAGAACATGCGAGAGAGAATCAATTCTAATGTTGTAGAAAAAAAGATCGAGATGGGGGAAAAGAAAGCAGGTTCTTAATCCCAAAAATTACTTTCCTCGTAGCAAGCAATGAGAAATTCTAATCTTAATGATCGATGGATCAATGACTTCTTCGGGCGAAGGTCAAAGGCTTTCTCAGCAGAGATCCATGGCTTTCTCAACCAAAGGTAAATAGGAACAAAGGTTTCCTTAACCATACTTTCTAGAGAGAGGTTAGAGACCCTGTCACTAGAAAGCTTTGTTCCTTGCTTATAAGACCTCGAATATAATGATAGAAAAAAGGAGATAGCACTAATGTTAAGCTACAACAAAATTCTATTTTTTTCATCATAATTTGACTTCAATTTCCTTAAATTTATTATCAAGAAGAAATCAAATAAAATACAGTATTTTCCACCAAAAAATATACCAATACACCTAGTATTTAGAGGCAATCAAATTTTCAAGGATTTTAGGTGATTCATTACAAAAGAAGAAGAAAAAAATTGCCCCACCTTCAAAGAAATTTTCGTGTTATTTGTTCCACCTACCTAGATAATTGGTCGATGGATGCAAAAAGAAATTCCTATGCGATATATTAGAGCATGTGCAACGAAGAAGAAGAGGTTCAAGCTTGATTTTTTAACATCAATTTCTTTTTCATTTAACTCATTTTTCATTTTTTATTTCCTCCCTCCTTTCCTCTTACTCTATTTACTTTCACAATAAAGAGTATCTTTGTTTCATTTCCACCTCCTACTTTCAAATATACATATACACATTATTGATTTTATATAATTAATCAATTATACTAACTTATTACTCACATTATATTTATTTAACTAATTTAGTAACCACAAAAGAATTATGATAATACATAAAAATTACTATTGATACATAAAATTTGGTTTATATAAACATATCTTCAAGCAATATTCTACAATATTAAAAGATGTATAATAGAATATAAGATTATTATAGACATTATGATCCGTGGGAGGGAAAATTAATTCAAATAACCCAAACTTTTGATGGGTGTTAATTGTTAAATGAATAACCCAAAATATTGATAATAAACAAAATAACCCAAATTTGTAAGATGTGTTAAAGAAATATCTCTAAGATAATTTTCCAGCTATTATCGATGACTTGATACCGGATAAATTATATGACAATTGAAATGATAATGACATGACATTATTTGATAAAAAAATAGAAATTAATTTTCGGCACCGGATGTTATATATATATGAGTGGATGACACAAGTCCCGTTATTAACTATTTATGTATGAAATATTATTACTACTTTTTTTTAATAACTTATTGATTTGTCAACCACGTTTCATTTCATGATACTTATCCTTAAGCGTTAGTAACGTCCAAATTTGAGTTAGGGTGCGTTCGGCAAACTTGAAATAAGTAACTTATTTGTTAAAATAAGTTAAATGATACCTATAAGTATCCGAGAGACGTGTTCGACAATTTAAAATTTTATATACTTATTTTTCCAAATAAGTATTTTGTTACTTATAAGTACCTAAAAAATAATAAGCTATCACCATCTTATTTCCTAAAATTACAACTAATCAGCAAAGCTTTCTACCGAACACTCACTTTCATCATCAGTATCATTTAACTTATCGGTACCTAAAACAGTATCAGTATCATTTAACTTATTTATTCGCACCCTTATTTTTGCTTATTATTATTGATATTTTGAATTCTTAATTTAACCCATCCAAAATTTATACTGTATGAGACATATATGCCCTGTAAGGCTGTAACAGATAACGGCGAGGGAAACGCGAATCAGGAGGATCGTAGGGCTGCGGATGCTGATGCGAAGGACAAGGAGATTCTTCCGCTTGCGAATTTCATCTCGCTGGAAATTAAGCGTGCCTAGCGACAAGGAGAGAAGGAGAAAAGAGGTTGGGATTCTGAACAAGAGGAAGCACAATTTGGTGCAAGCACTCAAACAGATTTCCAGTCTTGAAGAGGAGCTCAAGAGGAGAAGCAGTATGCAACAACCTGTACGCTCTTCTGTTGCCGTTCAAGTGGACATTTCAAATGACTCTGCAGGTGCGTTTCAAGTTTCAATTGGCTTCAATACTAGTACATGTGATAGTAGAGATCTCAGTTATGGTGAAAACTGAACATCACAACATTCGATTGAGAAAGCAGATAATCTTTCTATGTGTTCACTAGCCAATAATAAACAAAGTATTATACTGTTACAGGGCAAAAGTTGGAAATACTACCGGTCTAGTATTGTTATTACCGATCCATGTCATGGTTTATTAATTAAACCCGGTTCACATTCATGTTTTACGAAACTCGGTTTGTACGTTTTATTTGGGAACCCATCTTTATATGTCTCCTTGTAGCTCAGTTTACAGATCAATGAATGAAATCAACTTCTTCACTCTTAACCTCTCTAATTCTATCTCTCTCTCAAACTCTCTTTCGATTCACTCTTCGGTAGAATTCTCAAGTTCCTCTACCCTCGGTGACTCATCGATTGATTCTCGAGCTTATCGCTCCTAATCGATCGCTTATCCTGGAAAACCCGTATCATATACAACTACAAGTATGAATGAACGACAAATTCTGGACAGAAGAGTATGCGTGCAATTCTTGTTGTTTTGAAGCTATGGACAACGGATATATATGTGCAGTCAGCTAGTGAACATTGATTGAACCATTGCTACTCCTGACACTATCTGTCAGATTCCTACTCTCATCATACACAATGTAGCTTGCAAAGCTCAATTGCAAATTGCTGATGTCATTTGGGGTGTGCTGCAACTCTCTCAGGTACTGTCTGTATTTAAGTATGAGGGATCCTAACAAGCACAGTGTGGAAGTGACACCTGACAACACAAACAGACCCCAAAAGCTGTTCAGTGTCAAACTCTCCGTGTCATTGTTGTTGATATCACTTTGATCAAGTGAACACTTGCTAGTGGCATTTAACCATTCATTCTCCAGATCCGTCAGATTACCCTTTTCAGTTAGATCTAGTATCGCCTTTGAAACATTAATGGTGACAGGAGATCCTTTTGGAAAAACCTGAAATAGTTGGAATACAAGGAATTACTTGAACAAGTTATTATACGAAACCCCTCTGTATACGGTATACACCTGGTTTTATGGCGTATAATACTTACAAAGCTTAATCCTTCGAATCTGTAATGTGTCGGAGTCATAGTGTAATCATCGCAATGCAGGTTCTGAAATAGCTTAGCATATGGAAGTTCAAGGAAGGCAGCCGTCATTTTTCCCTCTGTGAAGTTGCCGTGCAAATGCTCGAGATTGCTCTCAATCTCTACGATGTTTGTGAAATTAAACACATCCTTCAGAAATGAATGAGTGAATGACGGGTAAACGCAGCCAACCGTTGCATTTGTTGTACGGAGTGTTTCGATGTCTGTTTCATTCTGCTTGAGCCTTGCCGCTGTGAGGAATGAAGCTAGATCAGCAGTATAACTCTGAGTTATAATCAGAACCACAAAAAACCAGACCACCATCACAACTCTTGTGTAGCTGCTCCGAACTCCTTCCCCTAAACTCAGGATCCATTCACAAATTCAGTATATTGAAAATAATACAAGGCAATTGGCTGCAAGTTTAGTACTTATTTTGGCATGTTATTGTTCATGTATCATAGTTTCGGGATGCATTATCAACTGCAATCCAAACTGACCCTTAAAGGAGACTACAGGACTACTTACGTTGAGCAAAGAAAAGAGAGGAGAATGTGAACCACAGAGCCGTGCTCAGCTGATGATTCCATGACCCCCTGAACGCTGGGTTATTTTCGTGTTCCAAGAACCAAACAATAAGCATTGTGTATATCAGGATTCCAAGAGTTGCAAGCCATAGATCTCCCTTGAAAGACAGCGCAAAGATCCATCCCTTGCTTTTGTAATCAGGTTTCACGGGAAGTATCATTACCAATCCAGATTCTGCAAATGGATAAGTAAACTCCACAAAATCTGTTCTGCTGGCTAGCACGGTAAAATCTCCGACAGCTGCATCAAAAGTCTTTCAAACCACCAAAAAAGAACACCAACATGTCAGCAAATGTAGTCAAAATAGTTGCAGAAACTGAGTTTTTAGAGCAATTGTATATTATACTTGAAGCGATTTCGGTATTACCTTGTTGTAGACACAATCAACAAGGTCGTCATACGTGCCATTGTATGGCTGAAATCTGTAAGGCAGATCATAGCCTATCACCTCCTCATAGCCTTTCACTGCCTTCTTAAAAAGTTCAATGCAAAACCCTGTGGCATTATTACCATTATCTGGATCGATAGCCTTTACAAAGTTCTGGAAAGCATGTTTATTTGGGATTCCAATTATCATCTTTTTTTCTTCTGTTGGCATCTTCCACCCCTTAGGAACCACATCATTCAAAACTTGTTCTGGGGCCCACATATCTACTTGAACTAAATTCTTGCTAACAACTTTCAAAACTCTATAAGACCTCTTCTGTAGTGCTGCTAGTTTACCTTCTTTAAAGGAAATGTGGCCACTTAAACCAGTGAAATTGGTTGACAGTATATATTCAGGATGTACTTCAGATGTGTTCGCGGCCTTGCCAATAGCCGTGATTGCATCATAACCTTGCAAGGCATGAAAACCCGATTCTGAATTTCGCTCCTCTGGATACTCCTTGGAGAATTTGCCCTTAAACCTTGCTTCAAAGTGCTTAAATGATTCACTTGATATGGAATAACTTGTTTTTAACATTAATGCGCCTTTCATTGATTCTAAGGTGGAAGAATCTAAGGAAGGAAAGTAATCAACAATGGATTCTGTGATTACCCATACAGATTCCTTCGTCATTAGTCCCATCTTCTTTGCTTCTACAAACAAGTGGCTGGCTAGAGTTTGTGACAAGTGAATAACAATAAACACCCTTGAATAACAGTTTTCATGAACAAGGTTGCTTAGCTCTTGTTCAACATCCTTCTGCGGGTTAGTTACAGATGCCACAGGCGGTAAAGATAACTCGTACTCGATCCGTGAACCAATCTTTGAGAGGGCATTGGATAGGAGTGAAAATGATCCAGAATCGCCACCAAATGGCGTGTTCTCGTATATAACAATGACTTTTCTCCACTGATACAAGCTAACAAGATCAGCTATGCATTGTATCTGATCAGAGTCAGTTCTGGCCATTTGGATCAGATTAGGCCACCTAAGGGAAACAAACGGAGGGCTAATAGCTTGGGCCAAGAGGGTCATGCTCGGCACTCGCAATCGCTTTCCAAGATCTGCAAGTAAAGCTGTTTCTTGCCATTCTCCTGTGTCAATGATCACTTTGGCTTTCTTTTCTTGAATAAGCTCCTGAGCTGAAAGGGACTAAATGATCAGACAAATCAAAAAAATAGTTTGGACTTACAAGATTGTTTTTTGTAGGGTACCTGCAAAGGCTGATTGAAGTGGGTCCTTGCTACCATTTCTGTAATGGATGAAGAGCTTGTGATCAGACAAATTTGCATTGGCGTCTTCAACCGCAATCTCCATGGCGGTTTTCTGTTCTCTGCCAACACGAGAATCGAGGTGGACGATTGCTCCGATGTTGATTGTTTGATCTTCCTTGTCGGATTGGGCCATGGTGGTGTTGGTGTCATATGTGAGAATGAACAAGCAACAGATAATTGGTAAGATGGACATCTCAATCAAACCCTTTTTGCCTTTTGTCTTTTTGGTATCTGGTAATAGTTGCTTTTGTTCCTTAAAGGTGGTATCTTTATGAGTTCTCCAACGGAATGGGAGAAGATTCTAACTGAAATATACGAGGAAGTTGCAAAAATTATAGACTTTCAAGAAAAGAGTTATTTCCTTGACTTGGTCTGATATCCAGAAGCGCAGCCTGGAATGGAAGGAGACAGATGTTAATGATGTAGGAAAATGAACGTAGAATTTTGAACTGTTGACTGTAAAAAGACTTGAGAACCGTTGATTGTAATTCGTGATCTGTTTAACAAGTCTACATAGGATGAATCAGGTTTGTCAATTTATCTAGTAGTGTTTTTTTTATTGGAGATCAATTCCAAAGTGTAGAATATTTAGGTTGACTTTGCTTAAAGATATAGTTTTAGTGTGTGACTTTGTTTATTAATACTACTAAGGCAATGCTGACATAGTTATAGTGTGTGACTCACCACGAATGCCAAGGGCAAGAAAGAAATCCACTCTGTCCATCTTATGTAGATTCTGCGAAATTACTTGTTGATATTAACAATCAACAAGTAATATTTTAGCAATCAACCATAATAAGGCAATGCCTTAGACATCCTTTGGCTTGAGTCCTCTTTATCTCTGTTTCACAAATATGAACGAATTGTAGGTCAATATTTTTTTTTGTTGCATTAAACTCCACGGAAACTATAGCAAATCTATGTATCATGGATTATCAATTATATGTGTTTACGCCCAATTGAAGTTACCGATCTTAATTATGTTCTCTAATCTCTATACTAGCATGGAGTTAGAGGCGGTGACGTAGCTTTGGTTTGAGATTCAAGTTTCATGTCCTAAATGTTCATGATTTTTTGGCTTCCTCAAAATCTTAGAAAATACATAAAGTTCAACAATATGATTAGCCACAAATTTGGGACCCTATTCTAACAATCTCAAGACCTCGAATATAATGATAGAATAAAAAACAATTAGGAGGTAGCAGTAGCAGTGTAGCACTAATGTTAAGCTATAACATAATTTTATTATTTTCATCATAATTTGACTTCAATTTCCTTTTTTTTTTGGTCGAATTGACTTCAATTTCCTTAAATCTATTATCAAGAAGAAATCAAATAAAAAACCAATATTTTTCTACCAAACAAATTTTTTACTCTCTTTTTCATCCAACTTATTTTTTACTTTTTTATTCCTGATAATATAAATAGAATTACTATTGAGACATAAAATTTGATTTATATAAATATATCTTCAAGCAATTTTTTAAAGTATTAAAGTATTTATAATAAAAATAAGAGACATTCTGATCCATGGAATAAGAAGAAGAAAACAAAAATGACTTAAGAAGCATATAGAGGCCATCCTAGTTTTCAGCTTAACTTTGCAGGTGCCTTTTCAAGTTCCAATTAACTTCAACACATAATCATACTAGTATATGTGATAGCAGAGATCTCAGTTATGGTGAAAGCTGAACATACAACATTCGATTTGAGAAAAGGAAATAATCTTTCTATGTAATTCTGGTCAATATTAATATTGTACAAGTATGAAGTATGAATGAATGACAAATTCTGGACAGAAGAGTATGCCTGCCATTGTTTTTGTTTTGAAGCTATAGACAATGGATATGTGCAGTTAGCTAGTGCAAATTGAATGAACCATGGCTGGATGAACCATTGCTACTCCTGACACTTTCTGTCAGATCCCTACTCTCACCATACACAATGTAGCTTACAAAGCTCAATTTCGAATTCCCGTTGTGTTGCGACTCCCTAAGGTGCCGTCTGTATTCCGTAATGAGGGGTATGAGGGATCCTAACAAGCAAAGTGTGGAAGTTGCACCTGACAACACAAACAGACCCCAAAAGCTTTTAAGTGTCAAACTGTCCGTGTCACTGCTGCTGTTGCTATCACTTTGATCGGTTAAACACTTGCTAGTGGCATTTAACCATTCATTCTCCAGTTTCGTCAGATTACCGTTTTCTGTTAGATTTAGTATTGCCCTTGAAACATCAACCGAGATAGGAGATCCCTTTGGAAACACCTGAAATTTGAGTGAACAAGTGTTTGAACGTGTTATGTTATTATACACACGAAAAAACTATCCCATATGTATTTGGTTGTACGTTAAATATTAGGTAGTGCAATACTAAATACTTACAAAGCTCAGTCCTCCGAATCTGTAGTCTGACCGAGTCATAGTGTAGTCTTGGCAATACAGGTACATAAACAGCTTAGCATACGGAATTTCAAGAAAGGCGGCCGTCATGTTTCCTTGTGTGAAATTGCTGTGGAAATACTCGAGCTCAGTGTGAATTCCTAGGACGTTTTTGAACTCAAGCACATCGCGTAGAAATGGCATGGTGAATGAGTTATAATGGCAACCAACCGTTGCGTTTGTTTGAAGCAGCGTTTCGATGTCTGTTTCATTCTGCTTGAGCTTTGCCACTGTGAGCATTGATGATAGATCAGCTGTGTAGCTCTGGGTCAAAATCAGAACCACAAAAAACCAGACCACCATCACGACTCGTGTGTAGCTGCTCCGGACTCCTTCCCCTGAACTCAGAATCCATTCACAAATTCAGTGCATATAAAAAATGCAATCCAAACGGGCCCTTAATGGAGACTACATGACTACTTACGTTGCGCAAAGAAAAGAGAGGAGAATGTGAACCACATAGCTGTGCTCAGCTGATGTTGCCATGTCCCTCTGAACGCTGGATTGTTTTCATGCTCCAAGAACCAAACAATAAGCATTGTGTATATCAGGATTCCAAGAGTTGCAAGCCATAGATCACCCTTGAAAGGCAGCACAAAGATCCATCCCTTGCTTTTGTAATCAGGTTTCGCAGGAAGTATCATTGCCAATCCAGATTCTGCAAATGGCTGAGTAAATTCCACGACATCTGTTCTGTTGGCTAGCGCGGTAAAATCTCCGACGGCTGCATCAAAAGTCTTTCAAACCACCAAAAAAGAACACCAACATACATCAGCATATGTAGTCAAAAGAGTTAAAGAAACTGAGTTTTTTGAGCAATTGTACATCATACTTGAAAGGATTTCGGTATTACCTTGTCGTGGACAGATTCAACAAGTTCGTCATACGAGCCATTGAATGGATGAAATTCGTAAGGCAGATCATAGCCTATCATGTGCACAGCTTCCCTGAAAAGTTCAATGCAAAACCCTGTGGCATTCTTACCATTATCTATAACCGTTACAAAGTTATGGAAAGCATGTATACTTGGGATTCCAATTATCATCTTTTTTCCTTCTGTTGGCATCTTCCACCCCTTTGGAGCCACACCATTTAAACCGCCTGGCCAAGTTACATTTGTGGTTCTTCTAGCTTGGAAACCTAATTCTGGGGCCCACGTATTTACTTGAACCAAATTCTTGTTTACAACATTCAAAACTCTATAAGACCTGTTCTGTACTGCTGCTAGTTTACCTTCTTTAAAGTAAATGTGGCCACTTAAACCAGTGAAATTGGTTGACAGTATATATTCAGGAAGTACTTCAGATGTGTTCGCGGCCTTGCCAATAGCCGTGATTGCATCATAAGCTTGCAAGGCATGGAAACCTGAATCTGAATTTCGCTCCTCTGGATACTCCTTGGAGAATTTGCCCTTAAACCTTGCTTCAAAGTGCTTAAAGGATTCAGTTGATTTGGAATAGCTTGCTTTTAACATTAATGCGCCATCTATGGATTCTAAGGTGGAAGAACCCAAGGAAGGAAAGTAATCAACAATGGATTCTGTGAGTACCCATACAGATTCCTTCGTCATGAGTCCCATCTTGTTTGCTTCTACAAACAAGTGGCTGGCTAGAGTCTGTGACAAGTGAAGAACAATAAACACCCTTGAATAACAGTTTTCCTCAACAAGCTTGCTTAGCGTTTGATTAACAGCCTCCTCTGGGTTAGTTACAGATGCCAAAGGCGGTAAAGATAACTCGTATTCAATCTGTGAACCAATCTTTAGAAGGGCATCGGATAGGAGAGAAAATGATCCGGAATCGCCACCAAATGGTGCGCTCTCATATATACCAATGACTCTTCTCCACTGATACAAGCTAACAAGATCAGCTATGCATTGTATCTGATCAGAGTCAGTTCTGGCCATTTGGATCAGATTAGGCCACCTAAGGGAAACAAATGGAGGGCTAATAGCTGGGGCCAAGAGGGACATGATCGGCACTTGCAATCGCTTTCCAACATCAGCTAGTAAAGCTGTTTCTTGCCATTCTCCCGTGCTAATGATCACTTTGGCTTTCTGTTCTTGAATAAGCTCCTGAGCTGAAAGGGAAAATAGATCAGACAAATCAAGGGAATAATTTGTATTCACAAAGAAAGTTTTTTTTTTTCTGTTGGGTACCTGCAAAGACTGATTGAAGTGGGTCTTTGCTACCATTTCTGTAATGGATGAAAAGCTTGTGATCATTCGAGTTCGCATTGATATCTTCAACTGCAATCTCCATGGCGGTTTTCTGTTCTCTGCCAACACGAGAACCGAGGTGGACGATTGCTCCAATGTTGATTGTTTGATCTTCATTGTCTGATTTGGCCATGGCGGTGTTGGTGTCATATGTGAGAATGAACAAGCAGATACTTGTTATAAAGGATATCTCAATCAAACCCATTTTGCCTTTTGCCTTTTTGGTATCTGGTAAGAGTTGCTTTTGTTCCTTAAAGGTGGTATCTTTATGAGTTCAATAGGAAAAGATTCTAACTGTAAAATATGAGGAAGTTGCAAAAATCGTAGACTATCAAGAAAAGCGAAAGAAAAGAACTAATCTCATGCCTTGGTCTGAAATCTAGAAGCGCAGCCTGGAGTGCAAGGAGACAGATGTTAACAATCAACGCGTAATATTCGTGTGTAGGAAAATGAACGTGGACTTTTGAACTGTTGACTGTCAAATGACTTGAGGACCGTTGATTGTAACTCGTGCAAAAGAATTCTGAACTGTTTGATCCGATTAACAGGTCTACATAGGATGATCCGGGGTTGTCAATTTATCTAGTAGTTTTTTTTTTATTGGAGATCAATTCCAAAGTGTAGAATATTTAGCTTGACTTTGCTTAAACTTATCAGTTTATTAATACTATTAAGGAAATGCTGACTAGTTATAGTGTGTGACTCACCACGAATGCCAAGGGCAAGAAGGAAAATCCACATTGTCCATCTTCTGTTGATTCTGCGAAATTACTTGTTGATTATGACAATCGTCAAGTAATATTTTGGCAATCAACCATATAAGGTTAAAATGCCTTGGACATCCTTTGGCTTTTGTACTCTTTATCCCTGTTTCACAAGTATGAACGCATTGTTGGTCTAATTTTTTTTTTTTGTATTAAACTCCACGGAAACTACAGAGAAGCTGCGGGTCATGGACTCATGGATTATCATTTCCTAAAATTTTTGTAGAAAATCCATACATAAAGTTGAACGATATGATTAGCCACAAAGGCAGGACCCTATTCTAACAATATCAAGACTTCGAATATAATGATTAAAAAACAATTAGGATTAATTTCATATGATGGTTACTGAGTACTGACTTGCTGGTTTGGAGGTAGCACTCATGTTAAGCTACAATTTAATTTTATTATTTTCATCATAATTTGGACTTCAATTTCCTTAAATTCATCATCAAGAAAAAACAAATAAAAAACCAATATTTTTCTACCAAAAAAATATACCAATATAATACTAGTAGTATTTAAAGGCAAGCAGATTTTCAAAGATTTTAGGTGATTCCAATAAGTATTTCCCACCGCAAAAGAAATTTCCCTGTGATTTGTTCCACCTACCCAAATAATTGGTTCTTAGATACAAAAAGAAATGCCAATGTGATACTATAGTATTCCCTCCGTCCCATTGAGTTTGTCTCGTTTCTATTTTAGGCGTCCCCTTAAGTTTGTCCTCTTTCCTTTTATATCAACAATTTCTTACAATATTACCCTTATTCAAACTCACTTTTTACACCCAAAATCCAACTTTTCCTTCTACTTTATCTCTTTTCAACTTTTTACACATATAAAGTTACAAAACTACCCTTATTTAATTTCAACTTTTACCCACTTTCCCATATCTCAATACCTACTTTATCACTTCCTTAAAAACCGTAAAATTTGTCCTATGAGACAAACTCAATGGGACGGAGGGAGTATTAGCATGGATCGTGTTTCCATACAAAATCACAAACGACAACAAAAACAAAAGAGGCAAAAGTCGCGAATATCCACTCTATGTCTTCTGGTTGGTATCCTGTCACGACATAAACATCAATTCTCTGCTGAATTGGATTGTCCGATCCGAATCACCCGGCCAGAAATGGAGCATGTGAATATGTGATGGACTGATGAGATGGAGAAATGTGCAAAACAGACGAAATTAATAAGTGGGCATGCATAAAAAACCTAGTTTTTAATTGCCGTATTTAATGGCGAGGAAAAGAAAATTGCGCAGCCCAACTCATTGTTGTTAGATGGGGGGCCATGGGCATCTGAATTCTCCACCCACCCTCTCTATATCTCTTTCTTAACAAGTTTCTTCAGCAACATTGCTTCTTTTGCAATTCTAATATAGAGCAGATTACTTGAGAGTTGTCTCTCTTTCTCTCCTTTGTAGGTATGTCAAATGATTGGAATCTTAGATCTTGACTTTCTCATTGTTTGCATTGCTTGCTTATACAAAATGGGCTGTCTTTCTTTTCTCTCTGCTGAGGATTTGTGTGGGTGTGTCCTGATTTCCTTATAGATGGATTCAGATAGGAAGGATTTGGTACTGAAACATGTGTGAGAATGTTAGGGTTTTCATCAGCTTAGTGTAAATGCAGTAGGTTAGTGCTTATTTGGTTGTCTTCTTGTGGTTTTCTTTGAGAATTTTGATCCTTGACTGTTGAAAAGTTGTTTTCTGAATGCCTGCACATGTTTGAATGGTTCAACATGCAAGTTTTTTGGTCTAGTTGAGGAGTTTCTGATTGGTGTCAATTGAGTGTCTAAAGCTTTTGGTTACTAAACTTCTGATCATATATCTCACTGTGAAATGTACATTGAATGAGAATGTGAAGTTGTTGATCTATTCAAAGCCTTCTTTCTGGATATGCCTAAATAAATATGTGATCGGCAAGAGGTGACATAGACAGTCTTCTTGAAATTCAAAGTCGTCTCTTTTTATATTATTTCCACACCCTAATGAGATATGAAGAATCAGCACCTCCAATTTGGATGGATTGCTGATGTTTACTATGGTAGTATTGTCACTGATTCAGCTTGACCTTTTCCTTTCAGGGTTTTTGGACTCAGCTGAGGTTGTTGAAATCAAAATGGGGTCTGGAGATTGGTTTAAGACCATGATCGGCAAAAAGAAGGGGAAAGATAATAAATCCAAACGACAAACGGTGTGCACTTCATGAATCATGATGACAACGCCCTTCCTGGTCTGCGTTATAGGATTTTACTTCATTAATGCATTTTATTTTTTTGAAATAGGGTGTTCCTGCTTCTGAAAAACCAAATGGATCCAAATCTGCGGTTGCAAATGGTACACATGGTGCAAATGGCAGAGCTGATGGGGCCAATTCTTTACCCAGCGAGGATGTAGCCGCCATCAGGATTCAGAAGGCTTATAGAGCATATCGGGTGCGCGTTCTATTTCCTGTGTGGCCTCTAGTATAAAGTTGTTTCGTTCTCTGATATGCTAATCGATAAAGCTCCCACCTTTGATGGGTTTTTTGCTATCTTTTGTTTACAGGCAAGAAAAGCTTTGCTCCGGTTGAAGGGGATAGTAAGATTGCACAAACTGACCAAAGGAGAGCCCATCAAAAAACAATCTGCAGCTACATTGACCCATCTTCATTCATGGGGCAGAATACAGGCACAAATTAAAGAGCGCCGACTATCCATGGTAGTGGAAGGCCGCCTTAAACAAAAGAAGCAAGAAAACCAAATTAAGCTTGAGGCAAAGCTTCATGATTTACAGGTTAGGCTCACTCTGTCACAAATAAGAAGCTTCATATGTCATAGCGAAGGAAGTATATTGTTCTGTTAAATCTACCAGTTAACGTGTAGTTGGCAGTGAATTTTGCTAGCTTCATACATCTTTATTCACTCTGTCACCATGCTGAATTTTTGCTAGCTAAAAGTTGACATTGAGGTTCTGAAGATCTTAGTTTATATGCTTTTTAATCTATATATGCTTTTTAAACTATGAATCTGTTGGGCATATCCACCGACTTACAAGTTACAAGCTCCAAAATTTGGGCGAGTTTTGTTGCAAGTCCATTAACGGTAGTTCAATTCTTGACCCATATGTGCAAGTGTGCAAAGTAGTGTACTTGATGATTTTTTAACGATTGTAAGTTTTCAACTCTTGACAGGTTGAATGGTCTGATGGATTCCAAGCTCTAGATGAAATGCTTACAAGGATACACCATAGAGAAGAAGCTGCAGTCAAGCGGGAGCGAGCTTTGGCTTATGCCTTCACTCACCAGGTCTGAATCTATAATCTTCACCAAAGAACCATCAATCCCGAAATGAAGCATAATAACCCTTTGATCCTCATTCTTTGACATGAATTTATAATCCTGCACATGCCCTTTTCATGATGAGCAAAAACAATGGTATGAATGAAAAAAATATGGGATTAAAGATTCACACCCTAAAACAATAAACTTCACAAGGACAAATTTCTTTAACCAGATACTAAAACATGATTGATATGATATGCATGATCTGCAGTGGAGGCCAAACTCAAGCAATCAAGGGCTGAATGATTCTGATGAACTCAGCAAGGCCAATTGGGGATGGAGCTGGAAAGAACGCTGGATTGCTGCTCGTCCATGGGAAATTCGACTTCCATCTAAGACCGTCACTCCAAAGAGTGGAAAGAGTAACCAGACAAGCAAGGCTATTAAGGACACTAACCTTACATCCCATAAATCATTACCTGCCAAATCGAAAGCTTTGAATGGAAAGGGGCCCATGAAAGGTCGAAGACTGTCCTTCCCCGGGACAGAAGCAAGAGCTGGAGAGGAAAAACCCAAGGCCCAAACCGCTATAGCTGGTAGGAGACAGAGCATGGTCCATTAAAATGACACTTGAATCTCATTTCACCAAGAGATAAAAAATCCTCCATTTCTGATGTCTTTGGTTGATGATTGAATGTGTTACCTTTTTTTTTGGATCCTCCAATTGATGTAAATCAGAGTTGTGTAAAATATATGTGAGTTGCTGATACCGAATTCTTTATGCTCTCGTTCTGTTGGAAGTTCAGCTGAATACAAACAGTGTGATAAATTATAATGTATATATGCAGAATTTTTAATTTGGGTGTGACACTTCCTCTGATTCTTGTAGAAAGATATACTATTTCATCCTGTGTAGTGTTACTGAACTGGCCTCGTACACCACTCTGAAGACTGGATCAGGATTTTAATGCTCGGTTGCATCACGGAAGGCCAATCCAGTACCCTGTGTGTTCTTGGCGCGTTCTGCATTGATGAAGCTATAACAGAAGAGAAGTTTGCTTAGAGAACAAATTTGCAGTGACCACTCCCTGATCAAGACACGAGCTCGGCATGAACTGGCAATCTGGTCTAGTTAAGTTAAAGCAGGCAATTCTTCAATTTCTTGCTAATTTGGTTATCTTCAATCTTCATACCATGAATTTTATGACTGTTGACATCTTCTACACGTCTATGAGATGTAGGTTGAATAGTAATGAAGGTGGTGATCTTTAATAGGATTCATGTCAAGTACGCCTCTTCTTTCTGAATATACCAAAGGAAACTTGTGATTGGCAAGATCTGGTATCGGCAATGTTGTTGAAACTCAAACGTCTACGCTTTTTTTCGTTTTTTTTTTGTAAGAAAATATGTAAATGGTCAGCACCTCCAAGTGGATGAAATCTTCCCACGTTTTGTATGCGGCTATATATGTAATACTCCCTCCGTTTCAAAATACATGATCATTTGGACTTTGCACATATATTAAGAAAAAAAATGTTATTCCCATATTACCCCTATCAAATGTAGAGTTAATCATTGGTTTAGAGAAATATGAAAAAGTGTAATGATTATGATAGAGATAATTATTAGGGGTATAAGTGGAAAGAGATGGGAAAAAATGTGAAATGGACAAGTATTATGAAACAAGAAAAAGTGTCTAAATGGTCATGTATTTTGAAACGGAGGGAGTAATAAATACTCTATGTAATAAATTTGTATAGTATGGTAGGAGTTTTCTGTCTTTTTCTTTCTTTCCCTTATTTGAGCTTTTCATTTCAGAGTTCTTGAAATCAACTGAGTTGTTTGAGATCAGAATGGGCTCCGACGATTGGTTTAAGAAGGGGAAAGATGAAAAATCCAAACAACAAGCCGTAAGTATGCACCTCATGAACCTTGATGATAATATATCTTCTCTAATCGGTTTAAGAAGGGGAAAGATGGTACATTATGTATTTTCTTTCCTTGAATTAGGATGTTCCTGCTTCTGAAGAATCAAGCGGATCCAAATCTGCTGTTTCAAATGGTGCTAATGCTCTACCCAGAGAGGATATAACAGCAGCCATCAGGATTCAGAAGGCATATATTTTTTAAACTTTCTTGGGCCTTGATTCATTTCAATACAAGATAACAAAGTAGAGCACTTGGAATTCTGTTTTAATGGTTTAAGTTTTTCATCTCTTGACAGGTTGAATTTTCTGATGGATTTCAAGCTCTAGAGGAAGTTCTTACAAGGATACACCATACAGAAGAAGCTGCCGTCGAGAGTGAGCGGACCTTGGCTTATGTCTTCACTCATCAGGTGTGAATCTATAATCTTCATCAAAGAACTACAAATTTACTATAATATTCAGTCATGTGACATTTTTTTGTTGAGATATTAAAATATGATTGATCATTGATATGGTATGTACCCACAAAAGCTTTGAAGCTCAAAGGCCGTTCTTCCCCGGATTTCAAGCAACAGCCGGACAGGAAAAACTCGACGGCCAAAACTGAATAAATGGTAGGAAAGGAGCCATGGTGTCATAGAATGACGATTGATGATTGCTTTAAATTTGCTTTTGTTTGATGATGAACTGTATTTTTTTTATCATCATCTAATTTATTATGTAAATGAAACTTGATTGATGATTTCTCATTCAAATGTTGATACATTCTTTGTCTTGTACTTTGTACATGTTGAAACAGTGTGATAATGCGACATTCGTCGGTATGACACATTCTTTTGATCCTTGTAGAAAGACACTCTTTCATTCTGTGTACTTTTACTTTTACTGAACCGGCCTCTCCTTAGTAAAAGCATTACAGAAAATGATCAAACCAGAAAAACAAAACAGACAGATGATAAGGAAACAACTGAACTGAAATGATGCCATCAGAAACTAGATTCAAAGCACTCGTAGACAGACCGGAATAAGTTGCACACCTGCATGTATTCCTCATTCACCAACCTGAAAACTGGATCAGAATTCAATGCTCGGTGGCGTCACGAAAGGCCAATCCAGTACTCTGTGCTTTCTTGGCGCGTCTTCCTTTGATGAAGTTATAGCAGATGAGAAGACAGTTCTCTTGATTGGAGGAGTTTGCTTAGAGAACAAACTTGCACTGAACACTACTTGATCAAGACATGAGCTTGGCACGAACTCGCAATCTGTTCTAGCTGAAGCAGGCAAGTCTTGAAGCATCACATTCTGATCCCGGGATCCAACCAGTGGAAAAGGATCTTCGTTCCCGAGCTCGTAGTTGAACTCAGGAATGTGAGTATAATCAGCAGACAGTGAGCTCAAAGGCCTCTCCATGGGACACAAAGAAGCCGAGGTGTTGACCGAGTCAACACCCGAATGCTGAAGGCTACTACTGCCAAGATCTTGCAATGGAAACTTCCCAAAGGTGATTGGCTTCTGAGCAAGAGCTTCAATAGAAGCCTTTGCCTTGAGCATGAGCCAATCGACAGCTTCACTCGGGCGGTCAAACCCAAGTCGGTCCTGGACGTCGTAGAATTGGATCGCTGTGATTGCAGAGAGCCGGACTCTTCGGTCCCTTGGCCCTCTTGAAGTGTACACTTTGCTGTGCCTAGCCTGCCTGCTACTACTACTACCACCACCACCACCACCACCACCTTTCATCTTAACTCATGTGTTTGATGGGCTTCATTTCAGTTGTGAACTCTCCTAGTTAAGTTGGAACTTTTGCAAAAGGAGGGTCATGACCCATATGAATGAATGATATTGGGTGGCAGAGTTTTCACAAGATTTGAATGGAGCAGTTGATTTTAATTTTTGTGCATAATGATCACTGTGCTGGTGGGTTGTGCTGTGCTCTTTATCTTTTTTGTATGGACATATGTCGTAAACTACAGTAGCCTCTTCAGGGGAGAGTAATTATATTGTTTAGTTTGAAACCCCACCTTTAACGTCAGATAAAGAGAGGTTCAGTGACTTCGTGGTAGAGTTTAAAAGATGTTGGTTAAAATACTCAAGTAAAAAAAAAGGAGTACAGAAAAGAAAGCGTAATCTAACTACTGTCGCCGACATAATTAAGAATAATACCCAATTGTAAAAATATCAGGTTAAGACACTTGCTCATCCAAGAAGCTCAGCTCAATTGTAAATAATACTCCCTCCGTCCCATAATGTTCGTCCAAAATGACGCTTTTTGCGGTTTTTAATGCAAGGTATAAAGTGGTATTGGGAAATGAAAAAGTGGGTTAAAGTGGGTAGAAGATATGATTGAATAGGGGTATTTTTGTAAGTTTGTAAGATAAAAAAGTTGAAAAGAGATAAAGTAGGTGAAAAAATTGGATAATGGGTGTAAATTTAGAGATTGAATAAGGGTAAGATTGGAAGAAAGTTATTGATATAAAAGGAAAGTGGACAAACATTTTGGGACGACGGATTAGGAAAGTGAACAAACATTATGGGACTGAGGGAGTAGCCCTTTTTCCTTGTGTGAGCTTTAACTGATAAAAGATCATGAATACATATTGGCGTGTAGTCGTCAAGATTCACATTCTGTCCTCTGATTTGCAATGATGCATGCCCTAATTGGGAAAAAGCCGTTGATGAAGGGCAAAGTGAATGTTGGCGATTTGACTGGTCATATAAAACGTTATACGGAATATGAGATATGGCTCGAGGTTTCAAGCTACAGAGAAGTACAAGGTTGTGGGCCCATGCACCATGTGGTCATGTGGGCGAACCAACACTTTATACTCGTGGCTTTGAGCGTGAGCCCAGTGATGTGAACTCAATAAACTGTGGATTGTGATCTGCGCGTGTTGATTCGAGGGCCCACATTCTCATCCTTTCATGCCATCATACAAATCATCATTTCAAATTTCTCAAAAGAACCTTCTGTTTTCACAAAACTATCCCTGGAAATTGGAATGAGAATTACACAAAGGCAAAGGAAAACAGAATTTAATCATGGTATCAGCAACTCAGCATGCTCATAATGAGAGTTTACAAACTTGTTCAGCCAAAGACCTCATAGAATTTCTCAATCACAAGTAAGCCAGAGTCAATGGATTCCAAAGGATCTTTCCTAAGACGGTGTCTCAAGCAGTTAGGAATGACCGTTGCAATATCCTCGGTGGTCACTGTATCCCTACCCTTGAGCGCGGCTAGAGCCCTTGCAGCCCGGTTGGTCACTATATCGCCTCTCAAGCCATCGACATTGAGCTCTGCGCATACCTTAGAGATCTTAACGCAGAGATCACGATCAATCTGAACAGCAGAAAGACAGCTCCTTGCAGCTGAAATCTGTTGCTGAAGCTTTTCTTGTTCTTCTATGTAAGACTCTCTGAACGCCTTTGGATTCGTATCAAACCGAGCCCTCTCCTCCACAATCTTCACTCTGAGTTCAGCGTCTTTCACCGTTCCAACTTGAGCGTGCATTCCGAAACGGTCGAGTAACTGTGGCCTAAGCTCTCCTTCCTCAGGGTTTCCAGAGCCGATCAGAATGAACCGAGCCGGATGTGAAATGGAGATGCCTTCTCTCTCAACAGTGTTCCATCCTGAGGCGGCGGAATCCAGGAGAACATCCACCAAATGATCATCCAACAGATTCACCTCATCAACATACAAGATCCCTCTATTCGCCTTAGCAAGAAGGCCAGGCTCAAACGCCTTGACACCGTCGGTTAACGCTTTCTCTATATCAATGGTTCCGCAAACTCTATCTTCAGTAGCACCAAGGGGCAGATCCACCATGGTGATTTTGGTCATTGAAACCTCAAGCTGCTCTCCTCTCACGGCCTTCTCCCTGACTTCTATTGCCATTAATTCCGGGTCCTCCGGATCAGAGTTAAAGGGATCTCCTTGGACAATCTTGATTTCAGGAAGTAAATCAACAAGTGACCTGACTGTTGTTGATTTCCCTGTACCTCTGTCACCCATGATCATAACACCCCCAATCTTTGGGTCAATTACATTCAATAGAAGGCAGAGCTTCATCTCATCCTGCCCTACTATGGCAGCAAAGGGATAAACAGGTCTTTGGGTTTCTTTTGCAAGCTTCTGCACCTACAAGAATTTCTCCCGTTTCAATACGTAATGCATTCTTACAAGATTAGGAATCTTGTAACACACAAAGGCAACAATCTGAGAATGCGCTGTAAAGACTATAATCTAAAAATCCATCAAATTCACAACTCAAAAACAAGATAATAGGAGAACACGAGAACAAAAATAGAAAACCTGTTCAGTAGGGCTGATTTCGGTGGCAACATTGGAAATTGAGAGATGCCTGCGAAAGGTCGGCTTCTTCGCTAGGAGTCCGATTCCGCCATAGAACTTGCTCAAACTAGAGCGCACTGAAACCACAATTTCCAACTTCAATTAACAAAACCCTAGTATTCCCTTTTACTAAATTGCTACCACACAATCAGCCAAACAGACGTACCTGGCATATAAGAGCAGGCGAGAGCGGGCGAATTAGGGTTTGGGGAGCGAGACGAGAGAAGGCGTGAAACCAGAGGGGAGGATGTAGAGGAGCAAACAACTCCAGCTGATCCAGCCATTGTCGTGGAGATCGCAATGGAGAGGGAGGTTTGCCTCCGGATAAGATGATAAGCAGAGAGGTCAGTGCAAATCCTTCGAGTCTTCCCTCTGTCCCTTCGTTTTTGGATTCTTTTATTTTCTCTTTTCATTTGTTGAATTTTAATTCCCCATTTAATCTCGGAAAATATAATTCTGACAGCAAGAAAGTCGGCCTATATGTTCCAAACTCAAAACTCATATTTTAAGATTTTTTCTATAAATTTCATTTAATAGCACTCGACTTAGGTTTAACATTTTATATCATAAATATTAGCATGAGTTTTTTTAGTTTCCATGATAAGCTAAAAATCAATTTAATTAGCAAAACATACAAATTATTTTTTATCAATATGTCCATGAACAACAACAAACTTGCACCATATTGATATACATTATTCTAATTTTTAAACTATTTTAACCATAATAAGTCGGTCTCTCCTTTTTTTAGTGAGAAATATATTTTGAAAATCAATTAAAATATTTACACAATACTATTATTGTGAGTGAGACTGAATATATTTGTGCATAAAATCCCACTTATATTTCGTGGTTTGATGCGAGCACCAAACTAAATTTAATTTTAACCACAAAAACCTATCAACATGAACAAATAGCATCATTTTTTCAATAGCTATTGCCAAATATTATCAACAAATATTCTAAGTTTATTACTCAAAAATAGTACTCCCTCCGTTTCACAATAAGTGTCGTTTTAGCTCTTAACACAGTTTTTAAGAAAAGCAATCATTCACTTTAAAACTTACAACTTTTTCTTAATCTTACCACTCATTACATTTTTTTGACCAATGCATGAACAACTTTAGTCAACAAATACATTCCAATAAAAATTATCATCATTCACCCCTATTAAATCACTTTGAAAACCTAAAACGACACATATTATGAAACAAATTTTAAGTGCTAAAACGACACTTATTATGAAACGGAGGGAATATTAAATTGGCACACATAAAAACAAAAAACAAAAAAAAACCTTTAGAAGTGAAATTGAGTGCATTAGGATGACGTGGGCCGCTCACGGGCAAAAGTTCAACTAGAGAACTGGGCCGCTCACGGGCCTTTCTATAAACAGGCCCAAGTTCATTCAACTTGTATGTTGCATGTAATAAAAACATACAGAGTACTAGTAGTAGTTTTTAAGGTTTGTCGGTGAGAGTCAACAAGTCCACCTTTGGATGACGTGGCGTTTATAAGCTTTCCTATTGGCTTTCGACTGTTAGCGTAAAGGCCACGCTTAGCTAAAATAGGAGAAACCGACTTTCGACCCAAAAAAAACAAAAAGAAATTCGGAGAAACCGACTCAGTGCAAATCTTCTCTAGTCTGCTGCACTATATACATACATACAGTATACACAAGAAGACTCATTATGTGCTCTGAAATTTCTTCTCCTCCTCTCCCAGCTTCTTCACTTTATCCTGCAATGTATAAATATCTCACACATCTGAAGTCGGTCGGTGTAAAGGCGAAACCCTAGAACCAGAGGGATAGAGATTCCGGACCTGGAAGTTTGCCGAGTAGAAAGAATTCTTCACCGGCGGCGACACATCTTCTCGGCCTCGTCAAAGTCGTTTGAACTTCGAGTAAGTATCTCTAGGTTTTCCTCTCGTTCTTACTGTTTGAAATTATTACCAAATTACTTCGGTTTGAAATTGTCATTCGCCATTGAATGCTTTGTTAGTGTTTTATGTCAATCGAGGAGTTCGTCGTTCTAATTTCTCATGAAATAATCCAAGTTTCAGATCAATGGCGGAATCAGGTAAAGGAACTGCTTCGTCAAGCAAGGCAAAAGAGAAAATCTCAGAACTAGGTAACACTGCGGAGTGGTTTATTGGATGTTTATTGTTTACCTGAGAGGAAATCGCTGAATTTACGAAACTGCAATTGAAGAAGGGATGTAAATTTTCCGATAATGATCTCTATAGATAACAGTTGCTAATTAGGCCTTTTTATGCTGGATACTTGCCAATTACAGTTTTTTTGTTGCACTCTAAATAGATGATGACATCTCAAAGAATTTTCTTGGATCCTGGAACGCGAGCATTGGTGCCTCGTCAGATGATGGCTCAATGGATTTCAAATTCGAACCAGTTAAGGGAAAGAAAAACGATTTTGACTTTGACAAACTGTAAGATCTAGAAAGCCTTCTAGCATCACTTTCTGCTGCTCTGATTATTGTATGAATTGATACTTCTTTCTATAGTTTGGTTGTACTTTTGTTCAAATGCAAAATTTTGATATGCTTCTCATGTGCTATTAAGCTGGCAAGAAGAGATGGTTGAACACTTTTGCATTACTTGAAGCATTATATCCTGTGATATACTCATACTTCTTGTTCAGGCTCCAATATGAAAACAAGTTTAGTGGTAATTATATTTTGTTCTGTGAGGAAATATAGATAGCAAAAGCACAAATATCTTTTGTTCAAGTGTCTAAAAGAAGAAACTGTTGATTTTTCTTGGGATTTTGGTAGCTTATTGCATTTAGTCATAGAAAACTCGAAATGAATGAAATAAAAAATGTTCATATTCTCATTAACCTGAGGCCTTTCAAATATCTGAGAGTATTAGTTATTTTTGTGGTCCTCGCACTTTCTGCATAGTCATGGTTTGCTTTTGTATTTCATTGGTGCAGTAAAATTATAAAATGGTTTGGAAGGATTTCATAAGGGTGAATTTGACAAGATAAAATCAAATAAAGTAGAGATGGGAGTTCTGGATTTATGTGAATTTGAGTGTTTATATGTAGAACCTACCGTCATTCTTCAACTTGCTTTGAGTGTTTATATGTAGAACCTACTGTCATTCTTCAACTTGGTTTGAGTGTTTATTACGAAGGTTTAACTGATCATGAAACAAATTGTTGTTAGGGATATGGATTTTTCCCTTGATGGTGAATTTGACAAAATAAAGTCATTTAAAGTAGACATGGGAGATCTGGACTTTTCCTCTCCACCAAAAAAGACTTCTGCAAAGTCTAAGGAAACAGCTCTGGACTTCTCTCCACCAAAGGCTTCTACAAAGTCTAAGGGAAAAGATCTTGACTTCTCTTCTCCACCAAAGGAAGGCACAAAGGAAGGGGAATCTGCAAAGAGTATCAAGGGAAAACAAGATTGTTTTGCCTTTTCTTTTGATTTTAATGAGTAAGTTTCGATGGATTTTTGCACTTGCAAATTCTTACAACAGTAATGGTGGTGTAATCATATCCCTTCTGCAATATCTGAATTGGAAATCTCACAATTGGTTTCAGGTTAGACAAGTTCGACTTAGATGCCGTCTTACCAACAAGAACTAAGGAGCTGAACAGGGATGGTGGAAACAGAGGGGTCAAGATTAACTCAACTGATGAGCATGAGGATCAAGGCTCAAAGATACAGTTGGCTGATACTGATGCTAGAGATGATGGTGCTTTAAAAGCAAAGTCAATTCAAGTGAAGGAAAAAAATTCAAAGGAAAAATTGGTTGCTTGTGGGAGTGATCTTGATTTGCTCCCAAAAATCGATCCTTCCAACTCCTCAAATCTACAAGACCAAATCGAATCTAAACAATTGAAAACATGGTCAGAAAGAGAAAATACTTGCCAAAGAAGTCCAGTAGTGAAGAAAACTTGTGATGAATCACATGAAGAATCACAACCGCAAAATCAATCTGCTCAGAATGTGAAAGATCAGTCACAGTCAAAACCAGCCCCAATTGTTTCAGAGGAGCCAATCACTACTGACCGTGCCCAACG
The DNA here is from genome assembly GCA_934048045.1 of Polygonum aviculare. NCBI lineage: Eukaryota > Viridiplantae > Streptophyta > Magnoliopsida > Caryophyllales > Polygonaceae > Polygonum > Polygonum aviculare. Next base: position 3,356,039 of record OW204024.1, read on the forward strand.
AACAGACAAACAAAGTGATCAAGTTGCAAGTATTTTCAACAATTCATATGAGAAGCCACAGGTGCAGAATCAGCCTGCTTGGTCCTTTATGGACAAGATAAGTGCATTCAATGTTTCAGAGCAGATTCAGACTACATCAGCAGGTGACAGTTTAGGACCTTTAGGTGATGCAGATTCCAAAATGCAAGGTCTTAATCCCAAGGTTGATCCTTCTTTGACATTGGAAACCGAATACTTACCAGTGAAGAAAACGACGCTACGAGATGACAGAGAACGTTTACAGATTATACCAGAGGTTGAATCAGAAGGTACTACTGATGGAGAGAACTACGTCCCTGAGAGTTGTAATGATCTTAATGGAGACATGGATACAGCAGTGGTTGCTGAAAATGTTCTACATGAAAAGGGGAGTCTTGTAGCTGATCCCTCAAAACTAGGAGCTCACATCCCAGAGTCCATTTCAGGAAGACAAAAGACACCTACAGAAATTGCCTCTTCCCCTGTCTCCAGGTTCATTGATATTATCTTTTCACTATTTTACACTTAGTAATGCATCTCTGTTGGTTGAAGTTTGTGCATGTGTTAAAGCTAAACGTTGTACCAATATATCTTTGGAATCATAGACATATAAAAAATTACTTCTCAATACAAAAAGTAAGACGATGATCATTCAAATTGATTTCTGTAAATGGTTTTGTTACCCAAATACAGAAGTGGTACACCAAGTTTTACAGGGTCCTTGTTGCTACAGTTATATACCTGAATTATTTGGATTTGCTGAGACTGAATTAAGTCTGTATATCTATATCTCTGAATGATCAATAGTAATGCAATACTGTCTTTGTTCCAAGTATAGCTATTCTCTGCTCAAGGTTCCATGAGTTAAATTCGTATCATGTCTCAGCTTTTCTGAATAATTGATTGCATACTTATGTTTTTGTTAACATTATAGTAGATTTTACAGACCTGCTGTAATATCTTGCTTTGTTTGGATTCGTTAAAGATATCCCAACTGAATAAGTATTGTTTGGATGTATACAGGCTCAACTTGAAGCCAATAATGAAAGATAAAATACCCGCATCTACTCAAGTATTGCCTAGATCAAATCTCGCCTCACTCAACAGAAATGCAATCTCTTCCGTGCATCAAAGTCCTTTTGGTGCAAGGTTAGATATGGTGAATTATCTTATTATCATGATAAATTTTGAGCATCAAAGTGTTTCAATCTCAATGAAAGATGATCTTGCAGTATCTCTTATAGTCACAGTCCTCAAATTGAACGAAGCAGAAGCAAGTTTGATAAAAGTGCTAGGTAATAGAGCTATACCAACGAATTTGGTCAAGAAAGATATTTTACATGTCTTGCTAGCCTAGCTTGTCTTATATCTAATTTCGTGGAGCACAATTACTTGAATATAAAGTAAAATCACTGTCTAAACATTACACTTTTTTTTTTCACAGAGAGGATTGTAGTGCTACAGTGACTCAAATGAAAAATAACTTGGGTGTTAGATCAGTGCCACATGATGGTAAAGCAGCAGACAGGGGAACCACTTTTCTGGAAAATGAGAAGAAAAAAGAGGATACTAAATCTTCGAGGTGAGACAGTAATATTGTTTTTATTGATTCTGTATTCTTGTTTACCTTTGTGGCTCTAACTAGTCACTACAGTCATTTTTCTGACCATTCATCCACGCAAGGTATCTCTCATTTGCCTTCCCATATGTTCGGAAGATGATATAGTGTGAGTACAAAGAATATCCTTAAATGTGTTCCAAAACAAGAACCTAGTATTTTTAGACCATCAGTAACTTTAGTTGGAGAGACCACTTTCATCCAATGATTACTGTCTTGTGTATATAAACTTACAGGTCGTTTTTTTTAAAAAGTAAACCATATTGATTTCCAGGTGACAGTAGGAGAAGATGCAAACAGGTTGAGTCATTTCTTTAGATGGTAGATCCATTGTATGGTAGGGTTGCATAAGAAACATGATATACTTTTTGTATTGACCATTACTCTTTGGCATATTTACTTGCTTTCCATAATATGTTAACCGAGCAATGCATTTGATATTGGGGCAGTTTTCAAGTGCAATGTTCAAAGTTACCTGATTGGACTAGTGAGAGCAATAAACAAGCTTCTGAGAAACTTACTCCAAAGATTCGGAGCTTGCAACCAGTTCGAAAGCTGAAGATGGATACAATTGTGGGGAAGCTTTCTACTCTTAAAGTCAGCAAGAAGCTTTCTGATATGAAAACTTCGAGGTACACACATCTCTTTCGTCCCTTTTAAATGCTATCAATTCTGATAAGTACATCATCTTGTCTAATATTTGGAGATGCTCAGCTCTCCAGCATTAGAAGGAAAAATAGTTATCGCAAAGAACATGGACAGCCATGGAATGAATGTGACTACAAAGACCGTCCAACTAGTTGGGTCAGGAAAACCACAGCCTCCAACCCCTTATTCTAAAGCACAATCTCTTGCTCCATCTACAAACACAGTCCAACGAGTTGGGTCAGGAAAACCACAACCTCCAACCCCATCTTCTAAACTACAATCTCTTGCTCCATCTACAAAGATAGTCCAACTACCTGGGTCAGGAAAACCACAGCCTCCAACCCCATCTTATAAAGCACAATTTCTTGCTCCATCTATAAAACGGAAGATTTCTGAGGTCAGTACATATATTCTTTGTGTTCCATATAGACCCCTGCAGAACTGGTTGCATTTAGCTAAACATTTCAATCAATTTTGTAGGTTTGTGATGCTGCTCCAATGATCTCACATCCGTCAAAACGGCTCTCTGCCGGTCCGAGAAGGTTTTGTCCTACCATCAGGCGTTTGTGCATTATGTTTTTCTAATTGCAGTTTTGTGACTATCTTTTCATTGAAGTTACAGAAACTCTAAAGAGGATTTAGAGGGGGTGGCTCAAGACGAGGTGAACCATCATAGACACCTGAATACATCAATGGCTATAACCTCCTGTGCTGTTGAGGAACAGGAAAAGTGAATCATTTTTACTGCCTGTTCTAAAATGTGTGTGGTTGATCTGTCTTCCAGGTTGGCCTTCATGGGAGTATCCCGGACTATAGCTTGAAGACTGCCTCTGAGAAACAGCCAGAATCCACATTCGAGATGCCTCTTGAGAAGAAATTTGCAGACCTGGGAGTCACCCCAGTGATGGAAAATGATGAAACTATTGAGAAGGCTGAGGCTTGCAGTAAAGAGCTTGATCAGGTTAGTGGATGATTCACCAATGTTATAATATCATAGGCAGCAAAACTTATAACAGTTCAAGTGGCCCTTTGCTGGAATTTGAGAAAGAATATGTTAATGAAAAGAAAACAAAATGGTTCTATCTTGAACAAAGCTAATTTGCATGCACAAGCGTGAAATGGTCCTAGTAAACTAGCTTGGTTCATTGGAAAATCCCAAGCTCAAGTAAATGATATAGTAGTTCTTAGGTGCTGAAAATTTTAGATTTGTGTATTTTCTTACCTTATCTAGGTGGATCTTGGATATGAATATTGCTAGTTTCATGAATTGGTTTCTGCTCCTAAATATGCATCTTGTGTTTGCTACCCATTGAGTTCAACTTACTATAAATTTTCAAGATAATGATCTGGTAATTAAGAGCTTAAGATTCTAGGGGCATAACCAAAGATGAAAAAAATGCACACCCCACATTCGCTAAGAGTCTGGCTTCTATGAATTGCTGGAACACGTGCTTCTCTAAACATTCATCGCATTCCGTGTTTGTATTACATGCACGGAATATCTCTTTGGGCCTTCTTCTGGATTTTTTTTGAAATTAGCACATGACATTTGCATACGTTTGGATGCAGATATGCATCATGTTGAGAAAGAAACAAGAAGAGGCAAAGGAACTGCTTGTACGAGCTCTTGTGACCAACAACAACCTTCTTCTCCTCAGCAATCCCATGCATGCCCTGAAAATATCCTTTTAATGATGCTCTTTCTTTTCCAGTCATTTTTGTTTGAATCCCTTCATAACCTTTGAACAAGTTGCAAATCCTTAACAATTGCGTACCTTTGCCAGACCCAGAACTTAGCTACTCGATTACTATCAATGGAGCTTACAAGCAGTTGTGTCGAACAAGCTATGTAGTCATAGGTGCTCCAGAAGTCACACTTTCCTTAATGATGGTGCTTGCACACTTGTTGTCTAAAAAATCATCATCAGAATGATGTACTATAAAGTCTGCAAATAACTCTGAGATATTAGCGAGCAAAATTGCTATCCTCCCAGGTATGTGGTGGTACACGAGCAAAATTTAAAGGGTTTGAAACAGCACATATCAATACCTCCCAGGTAAATATGGCTAACACTGGTATAGAGTTACTTGTGATATAATGCACTGGCAATCTACGAGGAAGGAATGTTTCTTTCTGTATGAGATTGCTATACTTTTGCTTTAGTTTTTCTCAATCATCAGCTGTTTTACTGTTTTTTAACCATACCTTCTACTGGTTGATCCAATACATATCAACAAATACCATATAATCGAGGGCGTAGACAATGTGGTTTAGATCCTGATGATGCCTGATGAAACTGGATACTGTTTGTGGTGATGAGTAGTGACGTATATGCTTCCAAAATTCAAGTCATGGCCAATTGGCATTCCATACTAGCGTTCCTAGTTTCCACTTCTATAGCTTGATATATCAAACAAAAGGGTGACGACCAAGATGGTTTCAGATGCATAAATACAAGTTTGATTTTATGGAGGGTTACTTCGTCCCAAACATAGGGATATTTGAATTAAACACGTTGCAATAATATTAAGCACAATCTTCCAACTTTATAAACTGCCAACTTTTGGTAACCTTCAGAAAGCATGTCTACTGTGGACTAATCAATCTTGGCTTTAACTGCGACTTGTGTTTATTTGGTCGTGTACTTACTTAGTGAACTTACAATATTCCATCAGTTAATATGTGCATCAGAGTGTAGCCATGTAGAATGTAATCAGTTCCCCCGAGTTCAATTACAAACTCAACCCAATTGAACTTCACTTTATAGTAAAGTTGGTAAACCAGTAGTAGATCAAAGTATAAGAATCCCCAGCATTGGGAAAGAAAACAGCATACTTCAAGATTATTCAATATGGAATCGGTCACAAAATATAGCTGTTCAACCACAAAGTTGACTCAAATGTCCAAACATTCACAAACTACCACTTCATCTTTCCAAAGCCAAAAGAAAAGTTGCATGCAATTCCTGCTGCCATATTATTGCCCCAGCTAGGAGTCCATTGACCATGAGTTCATCCCTGAGCCAGAATACATGATTCCGGTAAGAACTAAGAACAAGAACATTCAATGCAAAACTCACATTTACCAGTAACCACATGATACTATGCCCAACAAATCTATGAACAAATAAAGTATGCATCCTAGCTACTGTTGTACCTTGCCAATACGAAAAACCAAAATGGAATTTCTAATCAAGAAAGTAGGACAGACAAAAGGGAGAGAATTACGGAGGGCTAGAAATAAAGATCAGGACTTTTGATTTTGAGGAGTATACAAGGTTAAGGCCTAGGAAGCATATTATGAAGTTATGAAATGCAGGCCATATGCAAGAATGAGGAACTTAGGGTAAGTATGTTAGAGTGAAAAGAAAGGCAATACAAGGAGAAAGAGAATAAGCAATTTCTTGATGAATGAGCACTAAACTACCCCTCCAGCCATTTCAGATCATCTAATTTTGTTCAGTATCATCATTTATCAACCTCATCCACTTAAATTCATTCCCACACCCTTACACATCAGAGAATCATAACATACATAGATGCTCAGATAAAACTTGTCTAGCACCAAATTCAGAATGGCCATGTAGTAGAACGAACGAAGCATGCTTGTAGTTATAGTACAATAATAAAGTATAGGTGCAATAGATATCTTAAAGCAGGAATGGGTAAGTTCAATATCAGGATAGATCAGACTCAACCTCTTCTGAATGAGAGCTAAATGCAGTCACTGATATAAAGCAAGAGCATAGAACCTCTTGCCTGAATCCTAGAAATCGCATGCAAGAAACTAACCAAAAAACTTTCATGGTGCACCTAAATCACAGAAAAACTGTTCACTGGCATGTGCAAATTCAATAGTATTATTCCTACACCGAAGGAATCACAGGACATCACATCAGTGTAACTAAACTCTTCAAGAATGGTATTTGGCATTCAATCATGGATTGTAAGCCTAACGCAACTAGAAATGAACAGAGCCACCGACCAGAAAAAAAAAACCTAGGGCACATCTCGAACTCAAATTGAAAGAGGAATCTGGAACAATACTGTGATATAACGAATAATCTAAGAAGCAGAGGTAGGGATTGAAGATCGCACCGTGAAATCAAGCTCGGGGAGGAGATGATGAACCAGAATACTGGGAAACGTCGAAGGGGTTCTTGTTCGGCTTGCTGAAATCGGGAGGAGCGTAAACTATGTAAGCCAACATGGCACCTGGGAGGACAACGGATCTGGCGAGAAACGCCATTTTTGAAAGCAACGGTTCGCCTCTCATCATCTTCGCTTGGATTGATGAAAGTCTGATCTCTGCACAGATTCAACACAAAGGGAGAGTTGGAGACTCCGCTAGATCTGTTGATCGATTTAGGGCACAAGCCTAGCCCCTGACTTGGTGTAATATAATTTTCCTTTTTTCGTTATTTTTCTTATTATTTTTCTGTGAAAGAAAAAAAATTAAAGGAAAAATGCTATATATATATTCTTTGACTTAAGTCAGCCATGAAAGTGCGATCCAAATCCTCTGTTCGTTTTACATTTGGAGGAGAGATGATGAGGCCCAAGATCTATCTATTCGGCGACTCCATCACGGAGGAGTCGTTTGGCGATGGCGGCTGGGGAGCTTCCCTTTCCCACCATTTCTCTCGATCTGTAGTCTCTCACTCTATTCTTCTTGTTTCTGAGTAAACAATTTGGTTTTGGAGTTTGACTGAAAAAAGTTGTATGCTTTGTGGCTGTTTCAGGCTGATGTAGTGCTAAGAGGGTACAGTGGGTACAACACTAGGTGGGCGCTCAAGGTGCTCGACAGGGTTTTTCCGGCCGCCGTCGATGGTGGGTCGCCGGCGCCGTTAGCGGTGGTGGTGTTCTTCGGAGCCAACGACGCCTGCCTCCCCGATCGGTCCTCTGCTTTTCAGCACGTGCCTCTGGATGAGTACAAGCAGAATCTTTGCTCCATTGTCTCTTATCTCAAGGTATATTATATTTCATGGAACATTGGAACCCATTGCTAAGCCTTATTTTTATCTATGAATAGAATTTTCATTGCTAGGCATTGGATTGGAATGGTGCATTAGGATTTGAAGGTATTGAGTTGAATTTGATATGTGATTGAGGCTGTTTCATGTTGAACTAATAAGCATACTGTCATTGATTAGAGACTGAGGGTTAGAAATCAGATGATGCTGAATTGCTGATAGCTCTATAATATGGCAATTTGTTTTTGTCAAGTCCTATTGGTTGATCAAATTGCTGGTGGCAATCTGTTTGTATGTCAATACTAGCAAGCTAGAAATTCATATTGTTAGGAAGAATGTCATTTTTCATGCATTGGACTTATACTATAAAATCATTTTTCCGTTACGCGAGTCACATTGGTTATCCAAATCTGTTAAGATCTGTACATTTCTACTTGCAGAAAAGATGGCAAAAGACTACCATTCTTCTTGTCACACCACCTCCAATTGATGAAGCTGCGCGCTTGCGGTATGCATTTCTAATTTAGTTATCCATTCGCGGTAATGCTAAGTGCCAACTATCATCAAACCCAATGGTTTAAGCATACTGACCAAGGAAAAGAACATTTCTTTTCTTGTATGATCACTGAGCTAAGAACCATCAACAATAAGGATCCTCTTTTTAGCTTGTTTGACCATCACAGTATTGGTGAAGCATTTTTTGTTAGCTGTCAACTGTTTTTCTTACTTTAACCAATGCAGGGATCCTTATGCTGAAAATGAAAGTGGTAAACCTGAGAGGACTAATGAGGCTGCTGGTGAATATGCAAAGGCTTGCACAATTGTTGCTAAAGAATGTGGAGTGTCAGTAACAGATATTTGGACCAAAATGCAAGAGTTTCCCAACTGGGAAGGAACATATCTAAGGTTTACTTCTTTTCAACTGTTATGAGCTACTTGTATGATATATTTTTCTACTAGCAAGTATTATTTTTCATCTGAGTATTAGAGGATCCAATATTAGTGTTATTACACACACGTGCATTAGCTCGCTCAGTTAATATGCTCGGAAACTATGGTGATCTTTGCGTTTGATTATGCAATTCACCCAAGAAACGAGTTGTGATGATGATTGTATGTGTATCACACATGGATTATATGAATGAGATGGGTTACTTTATATAAGGGGTGGAGTTTTTACCTATTCCATCCAGGCTCTTTCTTGTCACTTCAAAGAAAGAACGACATCTGAGTAGTTGAGCTATAATTTAGCTGATAGCTTAAGTAATGTGCACTTGCTTGTGTTTATTCTGATAGCCACTAATTACGCCACTAATCCTCATGTGCGTGTGCTGATTTTGCAGAGACGGGTTGCACCTGTCCCGCCATGGTAACAAGGTTGTGTTCGAGGCGGTAGTGGAAGAACTAAGGGAGGCAGGGCTGTGCCTTGAAAATCTTCAAGTTGATCTCCCACTCCTGGCTGACATTGATCCTAAGGATCCTCTCAAGGCTTTTGAATAGTCAGTAAAACCCCATGAATATGCAGGTTTTCTTCATTTTTAATCTGGGAATGTAGCAATTTCAGGACCTCCTCTTATTTATGTTTTGGAAACCCAGAATCCATAGTAATAACTCTAGTTTATTTGAAATGTGGACAAACATTAGTTTAGTCCAAGTGATCCCATGCTAAGGGTTTCATTTCTACAAATCAACATACTGGTTTCTTGCCCTATGATAAGTGGGTACCAAGGAATCATGTTTAAAGAACGGTGATTAGACTGATTAGTCATTTCAGTTGGTTGGGTTTGAGGTGGTGAAAAAGACTGCAATTCATGTACAACGAACGGTAACGCCATTTACTGTTCCCCCAGGCCCCAACCCTCAAATTGGCTCGTGAAATTCACCACTCACCTACTTATGCTTGCACATTTATAAGGCTCAACTACACATCTTCATAAGTCATATAAATGGTCTCATATAACCTCTACATTACATCATATCTTTAATTTACAGATTTTGTTACTCCATTTCTCACCATGACAACAACAACTCTCTTCTTTCTCATGCTCATCTTCTTCGTCTCATGCTCAGCTGCTACAATATTTCCTTCGAACGGCACCCGAAAATTCGACGCAATTTACAGCTTTGGGGATTCTCTTACTGACACTGGCAATTTCCTTCAAAGTCAAGCCCTTAACAATTACCCTGTCATTGGAAAGCTACCTTATGGTGAAACTTTCTTTCAAAAGGCAACTGGCCGTTGCTCTGATGGCCGTCTTGTCGTAGACTTCGTAGGTATATATACACAAACAGAAATTACTATCAACTCATTGTTAATCTTGATTTTGTAAACCAGTAATTGATTTTGATCATATATATGCAGCTGAAGCTTACGGAGTACCTTACTTGCCACCCTATTTAACCCTTAGAAATGCCCATCAAACGCAACAAGGGGTGAATTTTGCGGTTGCTGGAGCCACTGCCTTAGACCCAAAATTCTTCAATGACCATAAAATTGGATCAGTTCTTTGGACTGCTGATTCACTCAACATCCAACTAGGATGGTTCAGAAAGTACAAGTCCTCACTCTGTAACTCTGACCCAGGTAACTTTTTTCCTTACCTTAGCTTAAGCCGCATTGTGAGATGTAAAGTACTGAAATCGAGTTGGCTTCATCAGGTTGCCTTAGACATTTCGGAAGATCACTCTTCATTGTGGGCGAGATTGGCGGAAATGATTACAACTACGCATCCATGTTGCATAGTGACATTGATCAGCTTAAGCAATTCACTCCACTTGTGGTTGGTGCAATCTCAAGGGCGATTGAAGTGAGTCAAATTAAGACAGACAGCTTGTTCATAAACTTTGTTTTTCGTCGATTTCGTTTTTCTGATCAATGAATGTTCATATACAATGGCAGATGCTGATCAATGAAGGAGCAATGACACTGCTAGTCCCAGGGAATCTACCAATTGGATGTGTAGGAATTTACCTGACTCTCTTCCAAACTCCTAACAAGGCGGCGTACGATCAAAACGGGTGCTTACAAGCTTACAACGCCTTCTCAAGATATCACAACTCTCAGCTCAACTCTTCACTGGAGAAGCTCAGATCCAAATACCCACATGTGAAGATCATCTATGCTGACATTTATGCTGCTGCTATGCAATTCTACCACACACCTCAACACCATGGTGTGTTCTTTCCTTCACGCCAAAAAAATCTTCAAACTGTAACATAGGCAGTAACTTTTTTTCTTACTTGTGGTAACTGTTTTCCGGTTTGGGAGTTGCAGGGTTCAGCAATGGAGCACTTGTAGCGTGTTGTGGAGGAGGCGGCCCGTACAATTACAACTACTCAGCACGGTGTGGACACGTCGGATCCAATGCGTGCAAAGATCCTTCTACATACGCGAACTGGGACGGGATTCACTTGACAGAGGCCGCGTATAAGCACATTGCGAAAGGGCTTGTCAGCGGCCCGTTTTCTTCTCCTCCACTTGGCTCCATGGGAATCTAGCTAAAGAGTAAATGCCTGGCTCAGCAGGAATCATCATCTGTGCTATGTTACTGTGATGGTACTATGCTAGATTTTGGTATCAAGTTAATTTACTGTCTGCTTTGGTTTAATAAGTCAGTGGGGACATTAATTTAAGCTCAGCATTGAATCTGAAATTGATGTGGCTTTGCAACACAACTATCTGCGTCTTTGGATTTGGAAAACATGAGTTTGAATTGTTTGTTGATGGGTACAACACTTTGGTTGTTGGTTAGGTGTATAACATTAGTGATCGTTTGGCCTACCACAATAATGATTTGAAGTACAAGAAATTTCGTCACATAACAACCCCAATGAATGTAAACCTGCAAAATTGGTTGGGGTTTAACATGTTGTCGTGCCTTAAGTATCCAACTTAATTACTTGCTGCTAATTTTATCGATCAGCAAATATCAAGTAAGAGAAACACCCCCAATAATCTCATGCTTTCTCAAAATCATCCTTGCTAGTTTAAAAATTAAAATAACTAGTTGAAGCGGGTAATGGTCATTTTTTTGTTAATTCTTATATATAAATAGATTAAAATGGGAATTGAAAAGTTAAGTTAATTAATATGTATCTTTTATAGAAGGAAATTTTAAAGATAGATAATATTGTTTTAAAGATAGATATTATATGAGTAAGAAAAAGGATAAAATTAAAGATTAGATAATTAAAGAAATTTTAAAGATAAATAATATGCCTTTAAAGATAGATATTTGATGGGTAAGAAAAAAGATAAAGTTGAAGATTAGATAATTAGGAAAAATAAAACATATAAAATTGTTAATAAAGTGGGGCCAGAATTAACGTGGAGGCTCGAAATTCTCCGGCTTTAATATATAGTATGGATATAATACATAAATTTTATAAGATATTTAAATCAAATTTAAAAAAATTCTTAATTTTGTAAGATGAACTATATTTATAAATGCATCATAATTTACAACGATCACATGTAATATTCAAAATATTATCTAGTGCAATTCTATTTTTGCAAACAAACCGCAAACAATTTTCTCAAACGAGATTCAAGAGAAGAAAAAAACATAATGCAAGCCTAATTACATCATTTTATTTTTATTTTTGTAGTAGGTCAAGTCAACCAGCTATATTAGTCAACTAATCCTTGATCAAATCCAAATAAATCCCTTCCCTCTCTTTAATCAATCACTTAATCAAGGATTAGAAGAAATCATCATCATCCATGTCACGGTCCAAGAGTTTCCAAGACCCATCATCTTGTTGCACCATGCCCTTATTCTTAAGCACCCACCAAGACGACGGAACCAAGTACTCCTCCTTAAGAAAATCCCCGGTCTTGTTCGCCAACGCCACGTCCCTCTCGCCCGCCAGCTGGAACTCCCCACCCCTGCCACGTGTGCCCGCCACCCCGTGCAAGTACGCCTCCAAGTTATGCCAGCTGGTGAAGTTCCCGGGGCTCTTCAAGTACTTGGACTTGCTCGTGTCGACGAAGAGCTCCTCCCCGACATCCACGTACGGGATGATCGGGTAGCTCGGGACGATGTCGTGGTTGTTCCTGACCCTCAGAGCCTTGAGCTGGTCCGAGTAGTTGGAGAAGACTTTCTTGAAGCTCGAGTCCCCGACTCTCGGGCATGCGAAAACGATGGCCGTGACTAGGCATGGTGGCGCGTTCGGGGGGCGGTTGATGCCGTTGGCCACGATGTCGACGGCGTTGAGGGTCGCGAGGGCTGCGCCTAGGCTGTGGCCCACGACCGTTATGCTTAGCTCTTCGTCCTTGTATTGCTCTACTAGTCTTTTTATCTCGGTTAATACCTACGTACATATATACGTGTATTCAACCAAAAAAACATATATACGTGTATGAAAAAATTGGACCGGAGTTAGGTATAAACTATTTTGTTACAAAAAAGGCGGAATTAAATGATAAGATAGCGAAACAAACAAATTAATTAGTACCCGCCAAGAAAAAGGTTTAAATTCAACTAACGAAATCATTTTCATCAATTGAGAACATTTTTGGGCTCAACATGACATATTGATGAGATTCTTAGATTGAACTACAATACACTCAAACACCAATCGAAAGAGCCGTGCCTTCTTGGCAAAATAAAACGACCCATCACTTCAACACCTACTACCATCATCAGATGATTAATGACAGTGATTAGAGTTAAGAGTAATCAGTTTCAAGTAATAATGATCGATGCTATATCCTGGTCAGAATCTGAGAGGATTACAAAATTCGGTGTTTTTTTCGTAATATGAGAAACTTCTAGCGAGGACGAAGAGTGGATAATATGAGAATGGATTAATGATCAATGTTATCCTAATTTTGTTTAATTAGGTGATTAGGAGAATGATTCCATCTCGGAAGATGCCGTAGCCGTGGGCGGTTAAGCGACCGAAATGCCCGAGAATACTTGTTACATAAACTTCGCCGTGATAATCGGTCAAAATTTTAGTTTAATACTACTAATCTCGTTGTCTTAATAGTTCCATACCTTATACTACTGTATTTAATATAGAATTAATTAGGATACTACATAATGTGGCATGCATGATCTCAGTTGATACCTCCTGCTTATATAATTACTTTTTTGATAAACTAATGTTTGTAAGAACATTATTTATGACTTTCTTCTGGACTTTACGTAGAGATCATGAGTAATATCATCTAATTCCATTTGCTAATTAATTAAACATGTCCATCACTCTTTTCTGAGTTTAAATTAATTTATAGTATGCCACCCTTATAAACAACGTCACTTTTCATAGTTTAGACTTCAAGATCATATTTTTATTTTTTCAACCAAAAAAAAATTATACATTAACTCGATCACGCCCCCAATTATATAATACTCGAGTATATACGTTGTAAAGGTTGTATTACTTGTGTATGTCTTATGCTGAGTTGCTGACGGACCACACCTCAACTGTTTTTTCATCACAACATGATGTTAAGTTGGATTTGAACAAACTAGCATACACATCTAACCTAACATCATAAATTGAGATATATGTCAATTTAGAGCCAACATAATGACATAATGACACTAATGGATCCGACTCTATTAAATCTTCTAAAGGGAGAAAGCTAGAAGAAAAAAAACAAATTTTTTGACCAAAAAAAAAAAGAAAAAATCAACTTTTTTTCATGAGGATCGTACATTATACTAATTTATATCATTAATGGATCCGACTCTATTAAATCTTCAAAAGGGAAAAAGCTAGAAGAAAAAATAAACCTTTTTCCATGAGCGTAGAAACCATTTATGCAAACCTAATTCTTACCCTCTTCTCATGAAAAAAGCGTTGATCATATATATAAACAAAACATCCACAATTAAACTCACAGGATTAATTAGCAAGTTATAATCAAAGTTAATTACGCACCTGATCCCGGGCGCTTATCTTGTTAAACGGCGACTTACGATCCTCGGACGTATAAACGGAGTACCAACCCTGGTGCACCATGGGATTATCATCCTCATTCCCCAAAATACCCTTGGCCGGAACCAACAAAAACTGAAGGTCATTGACCCACTCGAGCCCCTGGACGCTGCCCCTCCAGGCCACGAGCACGTCCCGACGGCCGAGTATCTCCGTCGTGGCGTCGTCACACACCGCGACGTATCCCATCCAGTTGCTCTCCTTGCTCCACGCCTCCCGCGACAGCGACTTGAGGATGATGCTGTCCGGGAGCTCGATCCCCGACGTGGCGTACACGAACCTCGTTACGTCGTACTTGTAAGGCCGGCCCTGGTCGAGGAAGACCTTGGAGAAGAACTCTTTCTTGGAGAAACGGCTGCTGCCGGCGTACTTTGACTCCTTCTGGCGGTCAAAGGCGTCGTACGTGGCCTGGGCGCGCTCCCCGTAGTGGATGATGTAGCGACGGAGGTCGTCGTCGAGCGGGTCCAGGAGCCCCGCCCAGTCGCCTGCGCCGCTCAGGTCCCGCCATTTCTTGGCGATGTTGGCGTGGTTGTGAAATGGAAATGGGAACTTCATTTTTGGTGTTAAATGGTTTTGTAAGTTGTAGCACTCTTTTTTTGTGTTTGTGTTGTTGTGAAATTTAAGTGTGGGGGAGTTTTTGTGATATATATAATGGAAAATTCTGGTAAGGAAGTGTTGATTTGTTTTTGGAGGTGTGATGCGATAATTCGTGCAAAGGCGGATGTAGGATCTGTTGGTGGTTTGTTCGTGAGCTTGTGTGTCGTATACTTGAGTCTATAAATAGATAGGATTGTCGACGTAGCTAGCTTAGCTTAAGGATGTTGCTCTATTCCAAAATAAAATAGAATAAAAGGAAAGGAAAAAAGGCTGTAAATTTCCCTTATATTTGTTTTCTGGTAACGCATATAATTAAATATTATACATTTTCAAAATAAATGATGGAGCGAATTTTATAATTTTTTTTCCTGAAAACGTTGAAAAGATCGATTCTTCTGAGTTTGGGCATGATATTTTTTCTTAAGTACTACTCATGCATTAATTTGACCTAGCGTTGCCATGTTCATGGGATTGGTGTAGCTACTATCGTACGTATATATCAGAGGCCAATTGTGTAAATGAACATATTCTTCGATCGAATGAATTGAGCTAATATTAGCTTGGCTGTTTGCATGAGAGGAATGTAGCTTGGTGGTTAATTAAGGAATATAAATTGTATAATGTTGCTTAAATATCAATGGAATCATGTATTAATTCAGGCCGGTGATCTAATCGGAAGACAAAATGGTACAAATGTTGAACTAAGCAATTATGTTACGCTTAATTTTGTGCACAGATCCACGTTGAAATGTTGATATATTAATTGATTGATCGGTCATACTAAGCTTCGTATATTATGTGTATTTTTCTAAAAAAATGAAAGGAATGTATCACAATATACCCAAGTTATGTATTAGCTAGCGGTGTCAGATATCTTACATCTTGATAGATTAAGGGTAGTTTTATATACTTTCCTAGCTAAACTAGAGAATTGGAGTGTAATTGGATATAAAAAGAAATTAGGGTTCAAGCTTTACATTATCAAGGGGGGACACGTCATTTACCTTTTAATTTCTATTGGGCTCGTCAAATTGATGAGCTACTTTTAAGATGAAAGAGCAATAAGTATGTTGCCTCGTTAATAAATAGGGGATAACAATTGAAACCAAACACCAATTATGACTGATTTTGTAGCTGATTACTATTTATATGTAATGCCATTTTGTTACATAAGAATGGAAAGTTACATCATCTATGTTCAATGTGCTTGTGATGAAAGCCAGTCGTTCAATCCAACGGTTGCAATGCATGCAGGTTCTCACATAAAAATAGATAGCACATGAATATAAGGTTTTCTAAACAAACAAAGATTGAATGATGTCAAGTTTTATGCTTCCTTGAAACATCCACACGGAATTGGATTGGATAAAATGAAGACGTACACTCTTTTTTTAGGACAAAGATTTTGGTAAGAACCATATTTGTAAATCTCAATTCCAAAAGGGAAGTGGCCATCAATTAATTAGAAAGTCAAGATCATCATATTTGATAATTATATCCTGATTTAGTTAACTCTTTATTGGTTGTATGAATTCCTCACATCTTAGGAAACTGAACAAAGTGGCTTATAGACTTGCTAGTTGCTACTTCTAGTTATTCATTCTTAATAAAGAGATTGAATTAACCTCGAGAGATTGGACTAGTGGAGCAAGATAGAATATCAAACTCACAGGTTGCAAGTATCCCTATACAGAATATCTTCGCATCCTAAATTTTTGCTATCAAAAAAAAACTAAAGAGGTTGAATGACTTAGAGCTTTCTTTCCTCATTTAAAAAGATGTTTTTATTTACCCTTCAAATGTTTAAAAGTTATATGAGCCCTACCAAATTCTTACCTTATTAGTATAGTCAAAATGAGATGGTAGACTATTCTACCATCTCATTTTTAATCTGTTCAATATTTGAACTTGTCATGATAGAAACTTGAGGAATTAATGATGCTCTTATTGGTTACTTAGTATGAGATTTCAATAACTCCGGGAACGTACAAGTAAACAATTATTGACATCAAAAAACTATTAATTATTAATCAATTGGATGTGCATACATGATATTTGTAATATAATAGTACATGTGACCATACAAACGGCTACTAGGATTTTATTCTAACAAGTTAATTATATCACATAATACCTTGTCAAAGTAAAATTAGTATGAAAAGTATTAGTAACACTAATTAATTAAAGTTATCAAGGCAAAGAGATCGAGCAGTACGTAAGGAGATTCAAGATCATGGAGATGACGATGTAGCAAGGTTTGCAACAGCCAAACTTGATGCTTGTACGCATTGTCATTTAAACCCACGGCAATTACATATATATATTTAGTAGAATATATGTTTTAAGAGGGGGGGTCTCCATCATTCTTGGTCGTATTCCAATTAATATTTTATATTAGTATACGAACATGATATTTCTAAATATCAAAATGAACTATATCCAAATTAATCGAGGTGATAACGCTAGCTATAGGAATTTTACAAGTCGATATGCTTAAATAGCTTCTTCTTTTTTCTGTTAAGGAATAGAATATCGTTGTATGATCTACGTACATTATATTAGCAAGATAATAAAATCCCAAATACTAAAATATGAACCCATAAAAATAATTAAATAATTTTATATTTTGGATGATTATTCTATATTCTTAGAGCTAGCTATAAAAAGTTGAATATCTAATTAGTAACACATAAATTACATATATAATAGACTCGATTCGTATGTATGCGAACTCCAATTGGCACATACATACAATACATCCATAATTTTTTTTTGGTTGAATACAATACATCCATATTCGATCCACAGCATAATTTAAATTTGATATTAACCGACTATATGGACGATGTCGAAACTTGAGGGGAGAATTGCAAGGAAAGTATTCCAAAAAAATATAAAATAAAATTCAAAGGCAAGTAATTGGCTCGTAACAGAAAAATAAAATAAAATAAGTTAATTCATAGCTAGCTTGTACATCTTGGAAACATCATACATAAGCAACTAGTTTGTGTGGCTGCTAGTTTCTTGTGAAATCGCGCTACAAAACACAACAAAATTAAAAGTGTTTGCTTTGAAGCTATGTAAGTGGAGTTAGAACAGATAAAAGCAGATATGCTGTTAAAGCCCGAGGATATAGACAAAAAGTTGATAATGTGAGAAGCTACGAAACTGATTTAACTAAAGTATATTGCGTAGCTTTTTTTGTATGTGTCCAAATTTTGCTGATCAAGAAGGCAAGAATTTGTCACCGTATGTTGACGTATGTAGTTTATACATACTATACAGGCTAAAAGTATGTCATGTTTAGCGTATGTAGTAATTAGTATGGATGTGTGATTAGTGATTACCTTTTTGGTTTTACCTCGTTTAAAAGCACTTTTTATCATATGACAAAACCTCTTAAGCACGAGTCTTAACATTTTGGATCCGAGTCATGATCAACCAAATAAGTTTTAGATTCATTTGGAAAAGAATCTATATATATATAAAAGCCGTATGGATTAGAGCCTTCACGCTGCGCCACGTCAGCTTTGTCCATGTGTCGATCCGAGAATGCACCACATCAGATTTAGCCACGTGTCATCATTTCCTTAAGCCATGTCATTTGATTCATTTTTTTCGGAAAAAATACTAAAAATCTTCAATTAACCTCCTAAATCAGTTAGGATATCTTCAATATATCTTCAATTAACCAAATCTTTACGTGAATCATATCTACCAAATCTTTAAGTTTCCATATTTTTTAAAATTGGGATACAAATTCAAATGATGGAAAACAATCTTTAATTATTCTGTAGTATCTTCTATCTGATCTTAGATACAAAACTTTGATTTTCAAATTCTTTTCCCAATATATTTGAATCAATAACGTAATATTTTGAATTGTCTTTAAATAAAAAAATGGCTCTAATGTTTTCGTTTTGGAAAATTTTCGGTTTAAATCAAATATTTTTAAACAAATTACTATAAATGAATTGATTATTATTATTAATCAAATTCTCAATTTCCGATTTTGTAAAATTTTGGATAACCAATAGCCATTAAACCATCTCAATCATTTCAAATTTGTTTCTTTATTTTTTTACTAATCAATATTTTTAGCAAGAAATTTTATTGTTTACCATATACAACCTTTAGTGAAGATCCCGGATTTTGCATAACCACATATTTTTTAGCCACCCAAGCAAATCTTTGTTTTTTCGTAACAAGAATTTATTAAATTATTCGTTACAATTTAATTTTTTTAATTATTTTAGATTTCAAACAATATCAAAATAGGTTTTTATCTTAATGTCCTTCCTGATTCTACGCAATATCAAAATCGGTTTGCATAACTACATTTATATTATATATCAAAAAATAATTTTAAAAATACAAGTCGTGCATGGCACGACGGGTACGACTAGTATTAGTGCTAAAAAGAAAGTACATTCATTTCCCCTCAAGCAACTTCATGTTAAAAAAAAAAGGTCTACGTTTGTCCTTAATTAATACATTGAAAAAAAATTACTTTATACACATTTCAAAGTAAAACTTCTTTTTACCCCTCAAGCAACTTTGTTTGGCCACATTTTTTTGTGAATAAAATAATCTATTTTTCTTGCAAAAAATACGTGCATTTTGCGAAAAAGTAGAACAATGGAAAATATGAATGAATATTTTTTTTGGTAGAAAAAAATATGAATGAATATAAGTATTTGAGTAATAACTGTATTAAATTTTACAATGGTCTTTCTACTAAAATCCTAAATTTTTTTAGATTGAGTTCTTTAAAATTTCGATAATTTTGTATTGATCGAATTTTGTTAGGATTAATTTCAGGTCAACGTAGGTGTCATGGGTTAGAAATATAAAATTCTATGTAAGGTCAAAGTAGTATATGTATGCAGTATTATTTATAAAGTACGTTGAATATGTTTTGGGTTATAGTTTGAAATTCTAGTAATTTTGGAAACCCATTAACTTAGATAATCTTTTTTTTAGGTAGCAATTTAGATAATTAATCTTAAGTCTTCTTTTTGGATGATAGGTTTGAATAAATTTTCAGACCTAACTTAGTGGGAGCTATACTTTTCTTTTTTTTTGGTTGAAGGGAGCTATACTTTTCTAAGACGTGGTGAAAAAACTTATGCAATGAAATTTGATATAGCTAGGTTACACACATCGGTTAATATGGATATATATGCACCGATAGTCCCAACGCATAAGCCTGTGAGGTTCCACCATAAAATTAATTGACATTAGAAAGAGTAATTTATGTGTTTATATAGTAGACAACTTCTATTCTTATTGCAGATGTGGGGTAGGTTAATTTCTAACGAAGAGAATAAATCAATAAAGTGTCAAATACTAGATTAGTGTAAAGGAAGACACTTTCTAGGTTCTTATTTGGTTGAAATTAAGAAATTAAGCGATTAAGTAGTAAAGTACTAGATTAGTGCACGCATATATGTACTTGATCCTTGAATAAGTTGTCAAATTTAAATAAATCTAAACAAGTCTGTCCAATGGTTTGAATATATACATAATGAAAAGGGCTCATTCAACTCAAGATGTAAGAGGTAACGTACACATTTTTCCTAGAAGCTAGAAAGCCTTAATTTAGCCTAGTTCGATTATTCGTGATCCGTCTAACATGGTCTACAATAATTCCAGCATGTGTATTAATGACCCTAGGGTTCCTGCCTTCCTGGAATGATGTTTGATTCCTAGCAAATTAATTGGATAATTAAACCAGATATGGTACATTAAAGTGTTGTGTTGGGCTCTTGGACCATGCATGTAGGGATAACTTGTTGCTTTAAGCCAAGTTATGGCCAGGTGGAGACCCTGTTCAACGCTTAAATATGTTAATTGGAGAAGTTGCACTCACGTACACTTATGTCTCTGAATGATATTCATCCTCGTGATTAGTCCTAATTGCCCTGAACCCAAATTATTTGTCAATTAGGTGCTTTGGATCAACTTTATTTGTCATATATTTAGGTATGTTTTGATCCAAGGTTATATGTCATTTTATATTTTATTATAAGATAATGATTAGAAGTTTTTTTTTACTATCTGTGTTGTTTTTTCTTCGTTGAACATATTTTATAAGTGGTAAGATTAAAAAAACCCTATAATAATGAGTTTAATTAATGGTGTTCATAAAAATACTTTAAAAGCTAACACAACAACCGTGACTACTAGATAGGCCATTTACTACTCCATCTTTTAATTTAACTAGTTGAAGACCCGTACCATGTACGGGTAATGATCATTTTTTTCGTTAATTCATGTATCTACTATAGTCTATACTATATATTAACTCTTATATATAAATAGATTAAAATGGAAATTGAAAAGTTAAGTTAATTAATATGTATCTTTTATAGAAGGAAATTTTAAAAATAGATAATATTGTTTCAAAGATAGATATTAGATGAGTAAGAAAAAAGATAAAATTAAAAGTTAGATAATTAAAGAAATTTTAAAGATAAATAATATGCCTTTAAAGATAGATATTTGATGGGTAAGAAAAAAATAAAGTTAAAGATTAGATAATTAGGAAAAATAAAACATTTAAAATTGTTAATCAAGTGGGGCCAAAATTAACGTGGAGGCTCGAAATTCTCCGGCTTTAATATATAGTATAGATTTATTGAAAAACTTATTACCCGCAATCTGACTACTTTGTTTTTGGTCGCATGAAATAAAGACCGGCCAAAATTAATAGAATGATAAACATTTATGCATAGGTGCAATATATGAGAAACTTATACGGATTATATTACAAAGTGCTCAATAAAATGTAACATCGTCAACAAGCATGTACAATGATCACTTGGGTTCAACCTATCATACAAAAAATAACAACCAAATTGTGAATCCACAAGTCCTTTTTTTATTACCCATAATATTCCAAAGCCATTAAACAAATTCATCATCATGTTGACGATGAATCTCAATGCCAAAACTACCCTTCTCCTCATTATCATCATAGCCCATGGCAACCCAAGAACCATCCTCCCTTTGAACCATGCCCTTATTCTCCTCCACCCACCACGCCTCCGGCACGCGATACTCCTCCTTGAGGTTCCCCATCGCCTTATTAACGAGCGCCACGTCGCGCTCCACCACCAGCTCGAACCTCCTCCGCCACCACCGCCCCCTCTGATCCCCTGCGACGCCGTGTAGGTACACCTCCAAGTTGTGCCGATTCCTAAAACTTAGCACCCCCGTCGATCTCAAGTACTTTGAGTTGCGCGTGTCAACCACCACCTCCTCCCCGACCTCCTCGTACCCCAAGGGCGGCAGCGTGGGGACCACATCCGGCGCGTTCACCACGCGCAACACACGTAGGTTCCCCACGCGCTCGAGTTCCGAGAAGGTTTTTTTGAAGGCGGAGTTTCCCACCCGGGGGCTGCCAAAGAGTATGGCAGTCACCGGGATTGGGGTGGCGTTCTCGTGGTGGGGCCGGAGGTTGAGGTTGTTGGACACGATGTCGACGGCGTTGAGGGTCGCCAAGGCGGCGCCCAGGCTGTGCCCGGTTACCGTTATGCTTAGCTCTTCGTCCTTGTAGACTTCTTCCACCAGCCTCTTGATTTCTTCCAACACCTTTGAGAAATATTAAGTCTATTTTAGTATAGTTTAATTTGATTACATAATCTACACGATTAGACATGTATAAGCTAGTAAATAAAAAATGATTCTAACTCGTCCCCGTACTCCCCAACTTTCTTTCAATACACTATTAATAATTATACGTGATTACACTATTAATCAATGTAATCATGAACGGAATTAATGAAACCATGGTCAACGATATTGCTTGAACAAGGTGACATACATGATTCTATTTTTTTTTAACTTCTAACGTTATTAAATATTACGGAGTACTAGCTAGTACGATTTGTTATGATTTGCTTAACTAAAAATATTGAGGTCTCGACTCTCTAGTCAAGAGAAAAGTTTAGTCTAGCTAGTCACCGGGACTTTTAGGCACTACAATTCCTCATTTAAGAATGTTTCGATCAATATCCATTATTAGTTAATTTACCAAATTACATTCTCCTACCCTTAAGCACGCAACTTTGGAAAACCGCTTAGGCATCCGTGTTCTTTTGTTTAACATCGATCCACACCAGCTAGTATATATATATGAAGTACGTTTACCACAATTCCTACATTGTTATTCTTTTTTGGTAAAAAAAACTTACCTAATTGTAGTGCTATGACTTAAAGTATGTTCACAAAGATGAAAAAGAATAGAGAAACCATAAACTTAGAACTAACATCTATAATTTCTTAAACTATGTGTACAATGTTAATTACCTGTTGCCTGGCGCTAGTCTTGCCCAAGTCCGAGTTGGGATTCACCGAAGTATAAACAGAATGAAAGCCTTGGTGCACCATCTCGTCCTCCGTTTGCCCTAGCACCTCCGGGGCCGCCACCAAATCCACCATGAAGTCACTAATCCACTCCAACGCCTGCCCCGAGCCCCGCCACGCCACCACCACGTCCCTCCTCCCGAGGGCTGCCACCGACTCGTCCTCCGCCACCGCCACATACCCCATCCAGTTCGTCTCCCTAGGCGAGTGCGGCCCCTCCCTCGAAACCGGCACCACGATCAAGCCCTCGGGAATCCCGTCCAAATCCGACGTGGCGTAGAAGAACTTGGTCACCTTGTACTTGTACATCCTGTTCTTGTGGGCCAGTCCGACGCTCTCGAAGAACCGGTCCTTGGAGTAGCGGCTCATGCCCGCGTACTTGGAGTGCGCGTCGCGGTTGAAGGCGTCGTTGGTGGCCTGCGCCATCTCCCCGTAGTGGATGAGGTGGCGCCGGAGCTCGATGTCGAGCGGGCGCAGGAGCCCTTTCCAGTGGCCCTCGCCGCTCAGGAGCCGCCATTTGTGGATCGATGTGGACGAGTGTTGTTTGATGACGTTCACGATTAACGGCTCTTTGTTGTGAGTTTTGTTTTCCTCGACCTCTTTCTCATCTTGTAGGGTTATGCAAGGAAAGAGACAGGAAAGCATGTTTGGATTTGTTGATCAAACGAAATTAACGATTCTTAATGATGGGAGAATTTGATTTTGGATATATAAATCAAAGTTATTATGTGGTAGGATGATCATATGTTTATATAAAATGTGTGATATATATAACGAGGATTAGCTAAAGTAGGGCATTATTGTACGTGGCATGCGTCCCACGTACTCACAATTAAGTTTTCGTGTATAATCTTTAAACACGGAAACATAAAGACCGTACGCTTTTTTTTTGGACGAGGGCGCTGTCCATGAGAGTCGAACTAGTGACCTCAGGTGACTACCTTTGGAGGCTTAACCGTTTGACTAAATGTCCGAAGGCTAAAGACCGTACGCTTTTAGTAGTGTAGAATAGAGCATTTTTTACATTGACTGATCATAAAAATCGGACCACAATTTGACTTTAGTTTGGTACGACAAGAAGGTTAGACCTTTTCTTTTAGTTTGCTCACAAATTCCAGCAATACATGTTAATTGGGTAATGGTGATAGTATTTCTCATGAAAGACTTTATATTATTTATGCTGACAAACTGGATTGTTTATTTTTCAATATATACGTTAACTTTGACTCTCGACACAAAACTTACGAATGAATTATATGCAATTCGTAATTTTTGGGGGTTTCGTTTGATTTTAGGTTTACACAAGGCTTCCATATATAGCCTTTTATTTTTCAATATATGTTTCTTTCTCAAGTATTAGACGGGTGGGTGACCCGATATAAGGCCGGTAGGGTTCCATCCTAAAACCAATTGGTAATAGGAGGAGTAGCCTACCGTCTTATATACTAGGCAGTTTTGTTGCCCAACTTTCGATGTGGGATTGTTTTGTATCCCAACACGCCCCCTCAAGTGCAACTGGACCGTCCCAATTGACACTTGAAGAAACGGGCCCAGACCGCCCGCTCTGATACCATATTAGACGTGTGGGTGGCCCGATATAAGGCCGGTAGGGTTCCATCCTAAAACCAATTGGCAATAGGAAGAGTAGACTACCGTCCTATATACTAGGCAGTTTTGTTGCCCAACTTTCGATGTGGGATTGTTTTGTATCCCAACATCAAGTATGGAACTAGTATTATTTTTGGTCCAAAGTAAAGAAAATCAATTCACGAGATTGTCCGTTTAAATTAATCATCACTTTGAGATTGTTTAAATCTCAAAGTGCAGTATTTTTCAATATTATCTAGCTAACAGCTTGTCCGTTTGAGATTGTTTAAATCAATCCAAGTGCATTCTTTTAATTAATCATCACTTTGTTTCTACCAACAAAAAATTAATCATCACTAGGTAGGGGATTATGTATATAGTATTGACTTGAATCGAGTCAATACTTCGATGCACGTCGAATAAGTCGTGCTACCCATCTAGATATATAGCTACGTACAACCTAGCTATAAACTTCAATATGTGCAAATTAGAACACTTCTCTGAGGGCGCTAATTATAATTAGTAGTTTTTCGACCAAAAAAAAATTATAGTTCAGATTTGGGTCGGTGTATCCGTGAGTATTAGAAACGCTAAATACAAAATAAATAGCTGTCAAATTGCATTTTATGATGCCTTTTCAATTGATAGCTAGATTCCTTGCTTATGAGCTCAAATGTTGGGGTCAAATGTACGTTATGGACGACCATTGATTAGTTCGTTAGTTTCGTAGTTAGTTCCTGACAGCGTCATTTATTAACTAATTAACCTGGATTAGTCTGAATTCGGGGAAATTACTAAGAACATATATGTCATCATCAACACTCATGCTAGCGCGCACGGTAAAGTTTAATGACGAAAGCACGTATTTACTTGTAAGATACATTTCTTGTGTATGTGATCTTTGAATGAAAAATGAAAATTCCTTCATATTTAATGTTACTTTAGACATGATCGTTTGAATTCTCCATGCGAGATTTATAATTAACATATTCTAACAATGTAAAGTTCGGATCATTGTTATTATACATTAGACAATAACGACCCGCTCTTCTTAGCCTCCAACGACAGTTGCAAGTGTTCGATGGAACTGACTTTGGTGAGTGGAGGGTTTCTTTGCGTACAACCCTGTCGGCAAAGAACAAACTTTGCTTTGTCGATGGTAGCTATCGTAAACCCGCCAACACAGACGCTAAATACAAGAAGTTGATCCGTTGCAACGACATGGTGAAGTCTTGGATCCTCACAAACCCGCCACCTGTGTTGGCCATGTTTTTGTTTTTGAGGAAAGGTAACGCTTTTCCAATGAGTTTTATTTCCAAAAAGAGATTTTGAGTTGAGAATCACCAAAGTTCAACTTGAATTCAGGATCTTTGCTCTGATACTATGTTAACATAAGTAAAAATGTAAACTTGGGCAACAAGGCACAATTAAAGAAGAAGCAAAGGTGACAATTTTTTAGGAAAAAGTGTTTTGCTTAATTGCTGAAGTAGTATATATCAATGATGCAACAGTATAGGTTAAACCAAACAGACCGGACTAACTAAACTAGAAGCCCAATACACAATAATAGATAAGTCCAATACCCGGATTATCATTATCATCTCGTCAACTTGTTTGGATTGCAAATTTTAGAATAACGAGATCTTTCATTAACATATCATTTCCCCATGGTAAAACACAAACCAAAGCATCACTTATTGGATTCTTTAAAAGCAATCAGCCAATCACTTTACAAAAAGACCCATGCTAGTTTTTCAACATGTTCATCTTCTTACAAGTATCAAACACCAACTTCACTATCTTCAATTTATATCAAATCTAGCTATCAAACTCAAAAACAAGACAACACAAATGAGCCATTTGTTAAAATGTATAAAAAAAGAAGCAGAAAATTAACTAAAACCTAAGTACTAGTTGTTACTGTGTATAGAAGTTGATTCCAAGTATCAGGCAATCCAGGAAGACACCAATGACTACAATCTCTGCCAGCATGATCGCCACTATACGCCGAAGGATGACAATCCTTTCGCAACTGCGAAAGAGTCGTTATGTCGAGAAGATAAACGGGCGTCTTCATCTCACTCAACACTCTCTTCACCACTTGTGCTTCTGGCGGAATTCCTGCGGGATACGATGATCCGGATAGCGGGTCTGCTTGTCCGCTGCAGCTCGACATGGGCACGTTCCAGTCTCGTCCACTGATTAGCCATAGACGTGTAAGTGTTCCATATCATATAGGTATGTAACAAAACATTGGAAATGAAGATGTGGGTATGTTGCACTTATATGCCATTATGCAAGATTTGTGGCCTTGGGACTGAATCAATCATTCATATGTAAATACAAAAAGGGTCTGTGTAAATGCATGATTTTGAAATTAATTAGTAGTATTAGGCTTGTGAGGAATCCATACAAAGATGTGGGTACATTGCACTTTTATGACTATTGAAGATTTGTGGCTTGGAATTTAATCATTCACATGTAGATACAAAAGGGTTCTGTTTAATGCATGATTTTGACGGTTGCAATGTCTGTGGATGGTCTTTTTTTGGCCAAGGAATTTCATTGGGCCTATTGTTTGACGGTGACTTGTTCCATGAACATTTTCTGTAAATATCTTGCACATTCTTTTATCTTAAAAACACCACGTACTTTCTACCTAGACCTGTCCTCTTTGATTTTAGATAAATTTGTCAGAATCCATTTGTTTCATCTCTTTATGGTTTATGTAACATGATGAAATAATCAAATGTAGCAAAACTAGCCAATTCAATTAATTAGATTCGGATTTACTTACTTGTAATGGGTTGGGGAAATGCCTTGAAAGAAGACTTGGGTCTTGGATGTATCAACGGCCTGATCAGCCCATCTTGCCCATGTTGACATCCCTTTGTAAAATGCAGTCAAACGGTCCATGTCCTTGTACAACTTTGAGCCTTCTTCCATGTAATCCCACCTGCAAATTAAATCAGCCCCCCAAAAGGTTTTGTTTTAATCACTAATCACGTTTAAATAAGGAATTGAGAGCTTAACAAAGTCGACGATGGCGACGAGGACGACGACTTACCCCTGAGATTTGCCATGGTGAGTCCACCAATGCCAAGAATTGAAGATGAGGACGTCCATGTCCTTCCATGCATCTCCGGCTCGTATCGAGTCGAGTTTCAACACGACTCCGACGGCTTCGCCCACAACGTCTACTAAGTATGTTGAGTGATACAACATTATGTTCACTCCATATTCCTGCATCCATTAATTCATCCATCATAAACATACCACAATCAACTTGATGTATTGATAAGAGTTTTGTTTTTGTTTCTTAGTTTCTTTTGGTTCATCATTGGTTAGGTGAATGAGGTCGTTACGCCGACAAATGCATAATGGAGTGAAGGGTCCAACAACCTGTAAACTCATGTCACAACAATGCAGTATAAATCGATTTTTTATATAAGAATGGATGTACGTGAAATGGTCCACTATTGATATGGACATTGCACCACACTTGCAAAGTCAAATGACCTTTGTATTATTGTTATCAACTTTATTCCCAATAATTACAATTTTTTTTTGGTCCAAATAATTACTATTTTTAATAAATATAACAATTAATACCTCTTATAAAGTTATAATACAAACAGTTGCTTTTTATCTATCTAGCTACCAATCAGAATATATGACACAAAAGTCATGTATTAATCCTCTCAATATTTTTTCGAGGTGAATTGATATTCTACTAATTATGCAAACAACCATACAAAATTCCATGTCATATTATCTTAGGTCCTAAATTAATTAGTTGTATCCTGTAGAAGATGCACTAGTTAAACTTGTTAGCTGTCCTCCATGTTTTGTACACATGCATTATGTGGGCCACCCTGGTCTTATAATAAGCTTTCATAGATCATTAAAAGTTAATTACAATTATTCTTTAATAGACTTATATAGTTATATGTACATTAACATATTCTCTTATAGCATGTGAATAACTACGACATCTTCCCGAAGAAATAATTGCAAACTTGAAGAGAAAAAACTAGAACGTACATGATTTGCAAGGTGTATAGAGAATAATCTAGATCTTGAATTTCAATGATACTAATTCCTTCGAGGAAAAAGCTAGAATAGAAGGTGGAAGAATGCGAAATGACAGAGAAGAGAAGGCACTCATTTCACTCCAAATTACAATTAATTTACGTTATAAATGTGGCATAAAAATACAACACGGAAAGCAACAAAAAATACCATTCCAAAAGAAAATGATGCATTTTAAAGAATAAAGCAAAAGGCAGCAGAGAAATAGTAAGACTGACCAGAAAGTTGATAGAATATACGAGGCTAGTTCTTGTGTATGTATACTTGGCATTTGGCACCGATGCATAAATCATACAACCCAACGAGTTGAACTGGTTCAGACTCAGTGAGTCGCCCACGAACATTATCTTCTTGCCTTGCCATTTCCTTAGCAACGCCAACCCATCGAACCTTTTTCACCGAGTCACCAAATAATTACTTAGTACAAGTTTTTTTTGTTTAAATGTACAGAAATAATACGAAAAAAATCCCATTTACAGAAAGATATATCATACGTAATGTGCAAATATTCTCTATCTATATATTCCTAGTAACATTCATGGTTATTAATGACAATCAATGGGTTTAGATGAGGTTTTGTAGACTACATTTAATTGGAGGGTTTTCGTGCTTCGGTTAGTAGTAATCACTAATCAGTTTCTATGACTTTCTTGAATGATGATAATGATAGTCAAAAGTAGAAGGGAGTTTCCGTTAAAGGTGTTGGTGCCTCGAGATTAATGTTTGTTGAAATCATTTAATCTTAATTGTAACTTATAATTGGAAAAAAAGTTGGTGTGATGCTACTAATATTGGTCAAATGGGTTTATTTGGGTATAGCTGGACTTATGAGATGTCAAAGAAATATTGGGTAACGACTCAATTTTAGAAGGCGGACGGGAAAGAAGGTGCTAAATATAGTTTTGAGTGTCTTGAAAATATGGGATGGTTTGAGTATGAATTTGAGTGTTTTAAATGTCCGATTACTACTAATTCGAATTTGAGGAAAATTATACTCCTAAAACCAAAGGTACCCATATGAATTTTCCGAAAAAATAATGATGATTCCGGCATTAAGTAGAAAGAAAAAGGAGGCAAACAAAGGAAAAGAGTGGCCTTGCTTAGAAACGAGTACATCTTCATGTTAAAGTATTTACAAAGTTTCATGCACATAGTATCATAATGCAGCCTTTTACTTTTCCATCTTCCCCTGTTATTTTGTGCAACATAAAATTACCTAAAGCTGAATTTCTCCAATCACAACCCTTTGTTTTGGCACTAAAACACATTAGGATCCATTTCCCCAAACGGAAAAAAACACAGTATAAACTTTTTCTCATTTTGCATATAATAATTCAGAATTCAGTAATTAACAAATGAAGGACAAAGCAAACGCACCTTGGCAGGTCACAAGAGTCGGGCACCCACGAGTACTTGAGAAACTGCTTATCGGGTCGCCCGTATTTGAGGCAGTCAAACTCCGGGTTAGTGAAAGGGCAGGTCGAGAAGTTATAGGGAGCAGAAACAGAGTCATCGAAGACCCATTTACCCTGGAACAAGTTACAATTACCCGATAGCTTTTTACCCCTGGAAATCCGGCCATGTTTGGGACCTGGGTTCTTGCGATGTTTCTTTGGGCGTGCTGATTCTGCTAAATGCAGGGCGCCAAACACGGCATAAGCAAGAAACAGAGAGATGAGGAGTTGTTTGAACCGGATAACCATATTGGAATCCGGGTCGGGTCGGTTCGGGTTCGGATGTGTGTTTTTTGGGAGTGCAAGAAGGTTGGTGCTTGTGAGCTTATATAGAAGTGAAGTGTGTGTGTTTTGCAGTGTAGAGTGAGAGAGGAATTCACATGTAAGTGTTTGCAAGTTGGAAGATGGGGGCCGTTTGGATGTATTTGTATAAAATAATGTTTTTTATATTTATATAGTTTTTCTAGTCTGTAATTTTGTTACTATGTGTTAGGTCTTTTCGTTCACGATTCAACAATGTGTATGTACAGTGCATGTTCGGTCATTGATATGTATATAGTACTATAGTGGCATATTATGAGTACTAAGCACTTACAAGAAAACAAAAACGAAAAAAAATCGGTAATTGTGAACCCGATCTATAGACACAAAAAAGAGCGTAGAAGACGTTAATTGAGAAAAGTGCACGAGACGAGATATTGTAGAATGACACCTCGTAGAGTTCTAAGAAAAGCCTTCGAAAATTGAGTTGACCCATAAAACAACAGAAATGATCTTCCATGAAAAGCAAAGTCTACTTGAAAAATATGTTGAGATTTCATGCATTGCAATGTTCTCTAGCTGCATGTGACAACACCTATAAGAATGTTTAGCCTTATTCTACTATAGTGCTACAACACAAAGTTGACCCTTGAGCCCAAAAGCACATATGATAATCGCTGAATAAATTAAGAACAAGATCACAAGAACATATTTTGAACAACTAACCTATGCATGATCATTATTTCCAATCTGCCCTTGAAAGAAGATCGAAATGATTCTCATCAAAATACATTAATACAGCTAGATTAAGGACAACTATTGTAATGTTAAGACTTCCACTTTCATATGAACGCCCCCTCATCTCTTTCATCATAATGAATTGAATAAGATCTGAGAAAATAATTGAATGATGATAATGTCCCGTGAATACAAATTGTGTCAAATGCCCTAAAATCCTAGCTAAACAAGCTATAGTGGGTCGGTTTAAATCCTATAAGCTTTTTGCCTTTTGGGGTGTCAGGTATCGTGGTAGGAATGTTAAGGGTAGATTTCTAAAAAATACGAAAAGTTGGGGCTACTGTATTTTATTATGCGAAAACAAAAAGAGGAGGTGTCTAGTAATTTTGGATTTTTCAGAGGAAAAAGAGGGTTCTTGGTGGTCAACTTTGCGCACGGGTCAACAGTCACGGGAACTAGAAATGGGCATTGTAAGCAACTCACAGGTTTTGTGGGAAGATTATGATAAACTGATAATTGTACTAAAATTTGTAAGCTAGTGTGTCAAATGAAATGCAGAGTTTTGGTTCATGATTTGTCTGTTTGCTTTTGTTTTCTTCAACTAGATCATGTTCGATATATGCATTTGTTATTATATCTTGAACAATAGTTTTATTTTGTTACGTTTCTACAAAGCAACTAATTTGAACCCGATGATTAGGCCAAAAGGGAAACAATAACTAACAATATTGTTTTTGCTTGCTTTTTCAGCAAACATATTTCTTTGTTGCTCATTTGCAATTGAAGCAAACTTAAGGGGACTCCTAATCAATCCCGCTTAGTTTAATTAATTTCCAACTTTGACAAAAGTTGAAGAGAAAAATATCCATATCATTACAATACATTTCAAATTTTACATGTGCCAGTAGGAAAACCACGACTCCCAAGTGACTTTTTATGAACGGTTGAGCCGGTTTATTGAATTTGTAAAAGAAAACTGCACCAAACTGACCGGTTTGACGGTTAACCATTTTGTCAAATCTTAACCTAAACTTTTAGTGAGCCGAACCACCGATTTCGATTCCACTCCGTTTTTAGTTAAGGTTTGTGCTGGTCCGGTTTACCGATTCAAACCGAACCACGCACACCTCTAAATGCACTTCTTAGTAGATCTGCATGCCAAACAAATAAAAAGTGTTTGCATCCTAATAAAAAGTCCAAACGCGAACATAATAATAACAACAATGCAAGTTGATACCCAAATCATTGTACTCATTACAAAGGTATTTTACATATGGGTATGTAAGATACAGCTTCCTTGTAGCTCTCCGAATCATTTTTTCCACCATTACACACCACACTTCAAATACAAAAGGAAAAGGAAAAACTTATCACGTTCCGACCAAAAGAATAAAGAGCAAGTGTTCACCTAACTAACATACTCATGTCCCTGTATGAATTGAACCGACGAGCTAAGCTGAGCTTCGAATGAGTTGAGTTGAAGGTGATCTCAGCTTCACTGTAACAAGGGTCATGGGCTTCGTTCGTGGGCACGCCGACGCACTATTCCACTATTATAAAACGGGCTCAATGGGCTGCATTTATAATATTTGAATATTGCCTCTTTTGGTGTAGTGGTGGAGGCCCACTCTGAACTTTGTGGTTGCTTTCACTTTCTCTCAATTCTTTTTTGTCTGTTGTATCTTGTATGGCGTCACTTGAGCCGTGCACAAGCAATGCAATACAGCAATAGTGCACAAGATCACGCATGCAGTAGAAGCCATTGTGCTAAGGACCCGTTTGGCTACCGACCACCCATGTGAAAACAGATCTAACTCACATTACTGTAAATTTTTATCCAAGTCATAATATATAAATTTTCGTTTGTCATAAAAAATTGGGCTCACATGGACTTATAGTAATAACTATTTATTTCCCTATACTATAATATTATTAACATTCTCTTTACCATTTTGTAGACAAAAATATTATGGACAAACAAAGATAATAATTTTCATTAATATACCATGATACCAAAAGTTAACTAGATTCATGATCCCAAAAAAAATGTTAACTCGATTCTCTTCCTTCTTGTTTAGCATAGTAACCAAACAGACCTAGAACTATTGGGAAATAATGGACTACCAAACGAAGAATGTAGCAGTTAGGTTGCAACTTGCAAGTAACAGAAACGCATGAAATTTTAGAACATCAATTTCCACATTATCAACAACTTGTACGGGTTCACGCTCTAGATGAAAATATTATACCAGCACAAAAGAGCACCTCAAATCCATCCTTTTTAAGTATCACCTCAATCATAATGAAAAGGCACACATTCCAACAGCTGATCTACTAACTATATCTTCAAACTAGCAAGCACAAACATCAGGCATCTTTACTGCACCAGACCGATTCAAGCACAATCCATGCAATTCCAGAAAATAAATTCCTCTACCAGCTGTTATCAAAATACTGTTTTGATCAGCAGAACCCAGTAGGTTTTTGAATTAAAATTTCAGCAAATGACAACACTTAGCCAAGATTGTTGATGAGATGGTCAATCGGGCAGTTGCAGTGAAAGAAAGAGGGGGGAAAACCACATAAATTTACCAGCATTACAGATTTATTGTAAACAGTATAACTACATTATGGCATTAAAACAATTAAGCCTTTCTATAAAACATACACAGTAACAAAACAAACAGAGTACTACCACAGAAAGAAGTTGGCTTCAAACAGAATACTGATGAGACTGTAATAGGGAAGTCACCAACAATTACCAAGATCAAAACAAAAAAAAGGAAATCTATCTTGTAGTCCTAAAGATATCAGATAACTGCAAAAAGATTCCAGCAAGTAAGGAACAGCAAGGCAAAGACATAGAGCAGGCCATTCAAGCACATGTAATATTTCAATGTCTGCAATCACGAAATCACCAAAACCATAATAGCAATTGCGCCCAAGAAGCTCTCATAGACCTGAATGAAACATCCATGATGTAATTCAATTAACATTCAACAGGTAACCACATGCCATTAAAAAAAAAAACGTAAGGGGAAAATATAAGCTCAATATTCAAAAGCCTGCTAATGCTTTTTGCCATAGAAACTCAATAAATTAAAAGTTCATAGGGTGACCCTAACACTTTGCACCTTCCATTTGGTGCAGCTGTATCAGAAATGATGCACTCAGTTTACCAAAAATAAATTTGTTAACAGACCGAATTCCCTAACACTTTGCACTAAAAAAACGCAAAAGAGGAACTAAAACCAAATGTCACCAAAATCCTACATGAACCAGTTAAATTTATTAGGCATCTAGGTCAATTAGAAAAGTTGGGTTCTTCACGAGATAGATCAATTTCACATAATTAAAAAATCAGAAGAATCTGACTATTCATCCAAGTATAACAATCAATTTGCTAAAACAATATTTTTGCTCAAAACAGCATAGAAATGGCCATTAAAAGCAGCCTCATGTATCAATACAAAAATACTAAAATTTTCATAATCCTACATTCCTTACCTGTGAAAGAACCCTCCTCTTCCCTTCCTTTCACAAATGGAAGGAAGGTATTCATTGTACAAACAATATATCATTCCTGGAAACATAATTACTAGATAGTCAGAACAGGAAAGAAAGAATAAGCATAAGAAGAATTTGTAGTAAGACAGCTAACTAAACAACAGAAACAATGGAACGCCAAATAGTAGGACAATGTTTGGAATTCTATAAAGTTTGCTGATGGCAATCCAAATTGATTTATTTAAAACCAGAGCATAATATGGAGGTATAATCTCATGAATTCTATTAGTGATATTATAATGAGCTCTTTGTCGAAAACCACCCGTATGATAGGCCATATTACACTTAACCACCCGCTCAATAACTATTTACCGTAAACCACCCGTATAATGGGTTCCGTTAGCAAATGACCACCCCTAGCCATATGCCGTTAAAGTTCCGTCAAGTGTGTGTTTGGGAAATTACGTTTGGTGCCCTAGAGTTTTTGACTTTTCCGGATGGTGCCCTAAAAAAAAACTTATTCCGCGTGGTACCCTCGAAGTTTTCAGAAAGTTCGCCCCGTACCCCTGAACTTTTAAAAAGTTCACCGTATGCCCTTTCTTTTATTTTTCCTCAAAATTTTTGTTTTTTTGCGGTTTTTTTGTTACAAAAAATAATAACTAAGTAGGTGAATATATAAAAGTAATTAAAAACATCTACTTAAGAACACCTACCAAGTAATATTTGAGATGAAAATGCAAATTAGAGTTGAATCTTTCTAAAAAAGTACTAATAATTAACCAATACAGCTAACTCACTTTTTTTATTTAATGTGTACCAATTTAATTTATGATAAATTTTATACTATTTGATTAAAATCAAATTAAATATTAAAGTGGTTGTATTTTTTTTAATACACTATGTTAATAAAACAGAATAAATATTTTTTTTACATTACAAAATGAAAAAGAGTTTTAAATAAAAAAGTTAAAAAGGATGCAAACTTTTCTATATATAGTTGTTTCACTTATTTTATTCATTTGTAGTCATAATTATTATTTTTCGTAACAAAAAAACCGCAAAAAAGCAAAAATTTTGAGGAAAAATAAAAGAAAGGGCATACGGCGAACTTTTTAAAAGTTCAGGGGTACAGGGCGAACTTTCTGAAAAGTTCGAGGGTACCACGCGGAATAAGTTTTTTTTTACGGCACCATCCGAAAAAGTCAAAAACTTAAGGGCACCAAACGTAATTTCTCAAACATACACTTGACGGAACTTTAACGGCATATGGCTAGGGGTGGTCATTTGCACACAAAAAACTATCTATTAGAAATCAGCAGTAGTTACCTTAGTAATATGGTGGTAACCTTTGATACATCCCTCCACTTGGCCCCTGTGGAGGCTGAGATGTAGGATGGTGTTGCGATTGATACCCACCAGAACCATATCCATAAGGTCCAGGCTCTTGATAGCCACTACCAGCAGGCGGCATCCTGGGTGCATTGAAATCGCCCGAAGCTGGTCCACCGAATTGCGAGCCACCCATGTAACCCGGGCCATACCCTCCAGCATTGGCACCAGGCCCGCCCATAGAGCCAGGATACGACGAATTCCCCATGCCCTGGTGGCTTAAACCCATCCCAGGCCCTTGGTGAGCCCCAGGTCCATAGCCCGGATACATCGGCCCCCCAAATTGAGGGTTCATGGATCCCGGCCCCGAGTTCGGCATCCCCATTCCACCCATTCTCTCGCCTCCAGACTCAACATTGCCTGGAAAATTGGCCTTTCCTTTCTTCCCTTCCGATGCTAATTTACACAGCACCTGGTTGCCATCAATTGTCTTCATCGGCTCCATCAACGACGCCCTAGCCCCTTCCTCAGTCCGATACACAAAAAAGGCAAAACCTTTAGGCTTCCCAGCCTGCTTGTCAAACCCTAACGGCCCCTCTTCAATCTCCCCAAACTCCGAGAAGAAATCGAGCAGCCTCTCCGCCGAGACCGTAAGGGGAATGTTGCCAACGTAGATCTTCCTGGCCGCGATGTCATCGTTGTTCGGCCCCCCGGATCCGACGGCGGCGAGCTGAGCCACCGCCATCCGGCCGTCGATCTTCTTGCTAGGCTGCTTGAGAGCCAAAACAGCGCCGTCCACATGCTTAAAAGTGACGAATCCATACCCCTTGGACTTCCCGGAGATCTTATCAGCGATGACGACGGCCTCCTCGAGCTCTCCGTACGCCGAGAAAATCGATCGGATTGAGTCGGTGGTGGTCTCGAGGCCGATTCCACGGATGAATAGCTTCCGGTGGGCGGGGTCTACGTCGGCGGCGGCTCGGACGGCGGATAGAATGTCCGGATGGCGGACGATGGCTTCTTGGAGGATTGACAGAAGCTGGTCCTTGGCTAGGGATTCAATCATCTTGCGAGCGTCGCCTGGGGTTAGGGCTTGAGATGGTGCCCCGGTGTCATGGTCGGTGGCGACTGTGGTGAGTGCCGAGCCGTTTTCGTCACCTTTGCGCTTCTTGGATAGATCCATGGGAGGAGGAGGAGAGATGGCGGTGGGGAGGACAAAACCCTAATCCTTCGGGAACGATGGATGTATTGGCGGTGAACGGAGCACTCGATTTTCGAGGGATGATAGAACAACAGAGCTAAACGGTGTCGTTTTATCCTCGTTTGCGTTACGAAGACGCTGTCTGTCAGTCTGTCATTCATCTGTCCGCTTGGAAGTTCGGTTTCCAAACCAAAATCAGAGTCATGGGACAATATAAAAATTTTAAAATCTTTTTTCTTATTTTTAACAAGGGAATTTGATTAAATATGAAAATATAGCTTAAACAAGACTTTGAGTTGGCATGGAAGTGAGAAACGTTTTATATTCATGCTGAAATTGGATTTACAATCGAAAACTTAACAACTGAATTCAGCATTCTACAGAGATCAAGATTCCTTTGCATTACTTTATATAGAAACTGGAACTTGAACAGCAAATGAATGACTACCAATATATTGTACATTACCACACTTTGATCCTAAAACCTGCTGCCAGTTCCAAACTATTTGCAAACCCTTCTTTCCAATCTTTCCAAAGAACACAACAGTACAATGGGCAGGAGCATAATGACACACCTTCCACAAAGTTGAACCAAACTCTTGCGACCATTTTCATGTCCTGTATAATGAAGAGCAAGGTTACTTTTTTAGTGCCTAGGTTTATTTTGGTTAGTTCCAAAATCTTGTAATCAGTTGCAAGACCTTAGTTTCGAAACAATCCTCTGGAGGATTCAGGTCGAAAGTTAAAAAAAATGATTTGGCAATTGAAATGCAAACCTTATATTTTGATGCACTCTTCGTCATCATCATCTTCATCTGCTGCATCATCCCAGTCTACTTCAAATGAGCTTGCAGATTTCATCAATTCAGTCAACCCAGTAAGATCCTCCAAATAGGTAGGATGGTTAATTGCTTGTAGAAGAAACTCTGTTCCTCTATCCCGGTATTCTGTAACAACCTGGAACCAGTCCATTCAGAAACACATTATTTTGCTACCAAAAAAGAGCAGAATACACAAGATTATTGAACTGAATTCATCAGATTGTAATATGAATACATCAAGCGTCCAACCTTTTTTGGAATATGAATACATCAAGCGTATTATGACATCATCAAAGCACAAAAATGAAAGTTGATTAAGTGGTTTCAGAGAGCTTCAGTAGCTATTTTTTTATAATCCTTTCCTTTTGATTATCAAGACACACATGAAAATCAAGAGAGATGGTAAAATGAATCCAAGTCATGAAAAGACTCACTGTTGAGCTACAAGCTGTGCAGCTATTTGAAGCATGGCCAACCAGTGTCATTTGAGAGCAATGATAGAGGGACCCACGAATCTGATGTGGCAATATACCTAGAGGTTGATCGCTATTCGTGATTCCATTTGAGCTTGAAGTTTCACCTTCTGCATACATCCTGAAAAAAAGGACGTCGGTTTATTAATATTGGAACAAAGTAGACAGATTGACCGACTCAGAATCCACCATCGTGCATGCATATACAAATCACTAAAGGTTTTTCAGCTGGTAATAGAAATTATATTCTGCCTCCATTGGACCTATTGAGTTATTACCCAAGAGGATGATGTAGGAGCCCCACTAAGAGTTCAACTGCAAGTGCAGAAGCCATAGGTGCAAGTCCAGGACGTGTGACGGTGCATTGCTGGTCTAGAGTGCGGTTGGACATTGACTGAACACATGCAAAAAAAAGGTGTGAGTATCATCAAAGCTGAGAAGAGAATATTATACAAGAGAAGTATGTCTACAAAAGAGACAACACAAGATTACATCAATGGGAGCAACCACATCATTGCAGAAGTAGCAGCCTAATCTCTGCCTTGCATTCTGGTCATGTACAGACATATTAGACATACTAGAGGATAAGACTTTGATTGGTTCATTGGTAGAGCTGGGCGGGCCAGCTCCATGGCGCATCACTAAGAAGCTGTCAAATCCCAAAGCTGCATTTATAGTAATCTGAAAAAAAAAACATCAGTCCAGCACATTTAATAAAACATTT
Organism: Polygonum aviculare; assembly: GCA_934048045.1. Lineage (NCBI taxonomy): Eukaryota > Viridiplantae > Streptophyta > Magnoliopsida > Caryophyllales > Polygonaceae > Polygonum > Polygonum aviculare. Next base: position 3,395,401 of record OW204024.1, read on the forward strand.
TTGAAAAAGGTAACTATTCTAGTAAATATGATATTAGCAAATGATCAACCTTATTGCTGTTGGAGGAAAGCAGTGTTGGAAGCCATCGACTTTCCCTTGTATCAGTTAATAAGAATACAACATCATGTGAATCAACCAAATCATGCAAATGTCTGCAAGCATCCAGCACTTTACTCTCTTCATGTGCTGAAACTGGATGACCAGGCATAGGTATACTCATGACAATGCCCTTCGCTTCCTGAGATATAAAATAAAGGGTGATAACTGATAAGAAAAAGTCAGTTAAGTTGGACAGACTGACTTATCTATCAATCTATATAGGGGGATGAAAGTGGTATACCACAGCTGGAAATATCCGCTTGAGGCTTTTCTCTGCAGCAACAGCCTTGTACTCACCCCCATTGAGACAATCCTCAAATCCATACAATGATTGCCTCAGTGGATTAGACATAGCCACCCGTCCATTATCAACCAGTGTGATATTCCGTATACCCCAAGCCTACAGAGTAACATAGTTTCCTTGTTACACAGAATTATAACATGAGATTTTTGGCAGAAGATCTAGGTACTTACCATAAGAAGACGAGCAACCTCGCATCCAAGTGTTCCAGCACCGAGAAGTAGACACTTCAAAGGAGATAGAACACTTAAATTCAAGGAAGGCAAAGCCCGCCACCTCATCAATTTCAAATTCAGATCTGCAGCAGATACAGCTAGCCTGGAAGAGAAGTTTTTAGTAATTTGGCTCAGCACAAATTGACAGATAGAAAAAATGAATTCCACAGCAATCATGTAGAAAGGGAAACACGAAATCATACAAGGTTGGATCCATAGAATTTGCAAGAGTGACAGATTTTGGAGCTGCTTTGTCATTGTTACGTTCCCATCCAACAGCCTTAGGTCCATCTTTCAAACCAATCCATTCTACAGAGCACGTTAGCACAAGAATCAGTATGAGAAGGATGATAAGAAACCAAAGTGAAAAGCTAAAGAATTACAATAGAGATGCTATAAAATCTCTACCAATCAACCTTGTTTTATAGGAATCTCAGCAACACCAACAAGTGACAATCCCATATCTGGAAAACCTCGGGACTCCCGATAGCAAAAAAAGCGGATAGAATTGAGGTTCCATCTTGAGTGTAGAAATGCAAGGAAGTTACGAAGAGGCCAACCAGGTTTGTTTGGAAAGTGAGAGGGATCATAAAATCCAAAAAGGAGCTGCCAAGTCCAATCATGTAAAAATCTGTTAGAAATAATACTCTAATCTACAATAACCAAATGGCAGAAACAAGTAAACAAACCAACGAAATACTATATAATAAAGGAAAATGGACATCAATAAAAGTCGGAAACCTTTTAAAGTAGAGGAAAAGATCCTCCAATTAACATGCATTAAACTCCACCCATCAGATGAAAAACATAGAAACATGATAGCCTCAACTCTATATTAAGATGAAATTTTTATAACCGGGCACATATGCAGGTGTGCACCGATCAAAACGCCTTCATAGTTCAGATTTGGGACCTTCTCTCATCTGGTAACGCTCATTCTTACAGGTGCATCTAACCTACTTTTTCCTATTGTCTCACCTTTACTCATTATAGTTCTATAAGAATTACAGTACTTAGAAGCCGGTTTACCAGTACTGATAAAGAGTGATATTGAGCCAAAATTTAAAGATTAAGATACATGACAAACCTTATCCACATCATGCTTGCAGGCTTCCCACTCACTGAGAGGAATGACTGTAGCATGTGAGTTTGAATCAAGCCTCAAGATAAAGAAAGGAACGTCTGCCACATGTGAAACAAATTTATTGGAAGAAATTAGTGAAAAATACACAGAAGACGTTGGATATTTACAGAATCAAAATACAAAATGACAAAGGAATATATACCAGCAGTGGTGCTTGAGTTGCGCCAACACTTGCATGCTGCTGCCACAGATTCAGCCTATAGCATCCACAACATTGGCATTAAAGGATAAATGATTGCATATTAAGGGTAAATACATCAAATATCCATTAATGTTCCACACCTGTTCTACATTGAGCCACTTTGAAGCTGGCATCAAAGAAGGCAATCTTGCAGGAGGATCAAGCACCAAAGCAGGGGAAGCAAACCAGTAATGGAAGCGCCACTGTTTCAAGTCTGCAAAGGAGATCAGGAGGAATCTTGAAAGCAAACTGCAGTCCTTCTCGACGGCACCAGAACAAATGTCATCCCAAATCTAACCAACCATTCATAACATACCATAAGTACAGTAGCCATATATTACATTCCGTTGCACAATGCAGGAACACTAAGCAATGTAGAAACCTGAAGAGTGGAAAATAAATATATTGTACGTGCAAATTATCCCAAATTGCCATACATTTTTGGCTACAGCCTTCAGTAAGTTCCGTTTGTCCAGAGCATAAAAACCTTCCATAGTGTTTGTATTGTAAAGAGTTCCAGGAACGGCACATCTGTTGCGATTGCTTAAACCTGTTTCAGGCTGCCCACCATTCTCGGGCAATGACTCGGAAAGAAGAGTCAAGTTGTTTGATACCATGGAATGTGCGCAAGGAGCATAAAAGCCTATGTAACAAAAATTACTTCAAACGTTAGATTCTACAAGTATATACAACATCACAAATTATCTCATAACAAATCCTTTTGATCTTTTATACCTTCGACAAATTCCCAGAAAAACCAGGATCTTGTGCGATTTAACAAACATAAAAGTTTATTTGCTTCAACTACAATTTTCTATTTTCATGAAACCAACAATAGAGATATCTGGCAGCTAAAATGGGATTGCTAAGCTGAATGCAAGTAACAAAATCACACACCAAGGGAAACAATAAAGTACAATACGCGATCAAAACTGGCAAATAACTGTACAAAGGAGCTCACCAGTGAGTGGAATAGGGGATTCATCAATTCCGATTTGATTGAGCTTCAAAGAAGAAAATCGGTGCCAAAATCCCTCATCTACCAAACTATGGAGAGATGAAAAGTAAACTAGTCCAACTCCATCCTGCTCCTTCGCCATAACTTTGGCTTTCAATGCACATGCGCTGTGGTGGTAGCACGACTACCAACACCAACAGACTTGCTAATTACCACTGCCACCATAAACACAGATCAGAATTCAATCAATTACCGCTCCCAAACAATAGTGAAAGGTGCTGTACAGAAATCAATCAATTACCATTCGCAAACAATAATGAAGGGTCCTATACCTTTGCCAAAAGCCGATTGCAAGATTACGTGCCCTAGAAACCGCGATCGCAGGGATCTCGCTGGTCCCTAACTTGATACACGGCGCAAGAACTCGCGAGTATCAATCGGTATTCGCCTGTTCTATTTTGGTGAAGGTATTCGCCTAGTTCTGCCCGGATTCTACAATATGGATTTTCTTTTGGTTTTCAATTTTGGGGGTCAACCGATCAATACAACAAGCAACTGTTTATCTATTTATAATTAGTACTCCCTCCGTTAATAAAAACAGAAGTCAAATGATTTGACTTAAATATCCTCAATCTTAGGAACATCTTTTATTTTCTACGGAAATTTCACCTGGTAACCCTGTGGTTAAGGCAATTTCACGCGGTACCCACTCATTTACACTATTTCACGTGGTAACCTTGTAGTTTTGACAAATTTTGTCAAATAACCCTACCGTTATTTTATGGTTAAAGTTTTAAATTAAATTACAAATTAGCAATTTTAAATTCTTTTTTATTGTTATAATTGGTGGATTTGGTTTAATTAATTATTGTACTTATTTTAAAATATAGAATTTTTTATGTAGGATCATATGTTGTTAATGTTTGAAAAACCTAGTTTAAGTCAAGATATAAATAAACATTTAGAATATATTAAAATAAATTTTGAATCAAGCTACTAAATAATTTGTGGAAGTGAATCCATGAAATTTGAGGTTGAAATAATATTGATCAAGCTGAACAAGTTTAAGTTAGAAGAAGTTTTATATCACATATAATGAAAGTAAATATACAAATCTGAATTTGAAGAATTCTTATTTCATCACTCATTAGCTTGTTATTAGTCTTTTAGATTTATACAATTAAGACAATGTACGTAGAAAAAGATATATATAAATGTAATAAGGTAGTTATAAGATACATATATTGGATAATAATATACATATATGGATAATATTCGACCAAAAAAACATATATGGATAATATAATTGTCATATATTTTAGTCATAATAACACTACTAACACTACCTAATTAGAAAAAAATAATTCATCTACTAATTCTTGCAAATGTGAAATTTTTAAAAGAATTTTTTAAATACAATTTTTTCTCAAAAAAGGAAAAAAAAGAACCAATTTAATATTTTTGACCATAAAGTAGTGGCAGGGTTATTTGACAAAAATTTTCAAGACTACAAGGTTACCACGTGAAATAGTGTAAATGAGTGGGTATAGAGGTGTCAAACAGGTCGGGTCGGGTGGATTCGGGTTCGGTCTTTTCGGGTTCGGGTTGAGTACGGGTTCGGGTCAATCGGGTTACAGATCAAGCCGGGTCGGGTTTTGACAGATTATCGTGCGGGTTCGGGTCGACCTAACAGGTCAAGAATTTGAATTTTTAATGATTATTAAAATAATATTATGATTAAATAATAATATTTAATAATAAAATATTATTTTTAATAGTTTGTTATAATAATATTTTTATTTATAATAGGTTTTATGACAAAATATATTTTAATATATACAATATAGTATATTTATTCTACATATATACAATATATCGGGTCGGTCGGGTCGGTCTCGGGTTTCAACCCAATCGGGTTCGGGTTAATCGGGTTCGGTTTTTTTCTTTGCTCGCTACTATTCGGGTCGGGTTTCAACCCAAAAATTTTCGGTCGGTTCAGGTCGATTTTTCGGGTCGGGTCAGGTTTTGACAGCTCTAAGTGGGTACCATGTGAAATTGCCTTAACCACAGGGTTACCAGGTGAAATTTCCGTATTTTCTATTATTGATTTAGGTAATTATTTCTAATTAGTAAGGATAATATAGGAAAAAGTATGCTAAAATATATAAAATGAAAAGTATTTCCTAACAATCCAATCTATACTATTTTTTTTTTTTGGTGAAAATCCAATCTATACTATATATTAAAGCCGGAGAATTTCGAGCCTCCACGTTAATTCTGGCCCCACTTGATTAACAATTTTATATGTTTTATTTTTCCTAATTATCTAATCTTTAACTTTATCTTTTTTCTTACCCATCAAATATCTATCTTTAAAGGCATATTATTTATCTTTAAACTTTCTTTAATTATCTAACCTTTAATTTTATCCTTTTTCTTACTCATCTAATATCAATCTTTGAAACAATATTATCTATCTTTAAAATTTCCTTCTATAATACATACATATTTATTAACTTAACTTTCCAATTCTCTTTTTAATCTATTTATATATAAGAATTCATATATAGTATAGATTATAGTAGATACACAAGTTAACGAAAAAAATGATCATTACCCGTACATGGTACGGGTCTTCAACTAGTGAGGCTAAAACGACAAGTATTTCTTAATGGAAAAATCGAGACTTTTCGAGCCTCCAAGTTTATTCTGGTCCATCTTATTGTAAAAAAATTAATTTAGAAAAATAATTTTTTGAGTCATTCTTATTCTTAATTATCCATTATACATCATCTATCTTTTTTCTTTTATCTAATTTCTATCTTTTTTTTCATGTAATATCTATCTTTTTCAACTATTTACTTAAACATTCGTTTTTGTAAATCAAAAATACAATTGATTAGTTAAACTTATTTCACTCTGAAAAAACAATTTTTATTGTATTTTTATAATCATATATATTTGCTATATTTTTTGTTAATCTTTTTTGTCCCATAAATTTATAATTTAAGTAAAAAATATCTATAAAAATACTATTTGTAAAATATCTAAAAAATATATAAACTAAATTTGTGTTATAATATTCATTTATAAATTGTATTGATCCATAACTCTACTATTATTAAATTAATTATAATTTTACAAGATCTATTAAAGTATGAATTTTATTTCAAGAAATATTATTACTAATAGAAGTCTATTTTTCTAAAAGATTTATGTAAATAGGTCATAAATAACTTAATTTTTTATTTCTATCATCACCTATAAAACTTATTAATTTCAAATATATATATATATGTATATATATATTGATAAAATATTCCACTTGAGATTTCATATCATAAAATATTACACTTGAGATTTCATATCATGGTACAGCCGTACAAGTAATAATCTAGTTTCAATAACAACGCAAGTTAATTGACATGCATCTCGGTATTACAATATGGTAATTTTTAATGGATGGCACATTATAAGAAATTTTACTTGTGTTGTGTCACATTTCTATTTTATAGCACTATGCTTTCTTTTAAAAGTTGTCACATTTTAATGTCATTGATATTATTAAATTATTAATAATAAATTATGTTATGGAAAAATAACAGATTGTAACGAAATGACAACCTCAAATCTATAGAAATGTAAACATTACAACTTTTATTAGTATGTAATAGATAGTAATAAATATATTTATTAAGAATATTATAGCCTCATGGCATTATCAGTCATAATCCAGATGGACCAAATTCCAAGCCGTCCAAAGCCCACAGTATAAAGCCGCCTCCAACAAATGTTGTCTGATCGACATCTCTCCAAATGTCCCGAATCAAAGTTTTTATTTCAGTCTGCAGCTTCTTCTTTTCTATGTTCAAACTATGTTTCCATTGAATTCCAAAACTCTCCTCCCACTGATGTAAATGTCAGGTCTGCATTCTCTTCCCTAAGCGCATCATTCTTCTCCCTAAGCCTTTCTTTTTCTTCTTGATCTTCTAAAACGGCACGAAGGCCGTCATTTAGTATGCGTCGTACATACATATATGTAGGGCAAGTAATAACGATATATGTCTTCAAAACAAGACCGAGAAAAAGTACAACTACAAGCCAAAGTGACTTAAGCCTTGATACTCATGTTTATCAGGATCATTGTTGTTCAGTTACTTTATTTTTTATAAAGATACTACATGTCTAACTGAAACCGATATATAATGTTCCTAAAACCAAAGTTTTTATAAAACATATCATTACACATGCATCATACTACCGTTGAACATATGAGTGCAAAAATAAATCTATACTTGCTCATTAACATCAAAAGAAATAAATATGCAATCAATGAACTAAAAATATACATGGAACAAACACACTGATAGAAAGGAACTGTGCCCCTATTTTAAAAAATGAGATGAATAATCTCTTAGATGTAAAAATTTCTAAATTCATAAACATGAATGTATTTGGAATATCTCAAGATGCTCTAAAGATAGGAAGGAGAACATTAGTGATATGTTTGTTAATGCATGATGGGTGGGTCAGTGCCTTTATATAACTAAGGCAAGGGACGTGGATGAGATTAATTGACTACATGTCATACTTGGACACTATTTCAAGTCAGGGTTGAGAAGTGCTGAACAACCCTATTCTATTGATTATCTACATGGCGCCAAATGAGGGCCCTAACCAACTTATATACAAGTGTTACTAAACGATTAAGAACGGTATATAAGTTATTTATTTATTGAACCATATTTCAAGAGTGACGCGTACACGTACGGCTAATTGGATATATACCTACAAAACTTTCATTAAGCATTCATGAACTAGTTTTCCTAACTTGTACAATGGTAGCTACATGTGATTATTGACCCTAACCTACTAGCTAGCTGATCATTGCGTCTAAACTTCTAGTAATTTAGCTATAAACACATTTAATGTAGAGAATGTGGTTTAATTCTTGTAATGAGCCTTGTTAAACTTCAGCTTGTTAGTTAGCTAAGTGTGTTAGTTAGTAGTGTGGTTTATCAACCTGGCTCTGATACCATATGAACAAACTGAATTGTGTTTAGGCAGGGTGAATTAGTGTATTGCCATCAGAGAAAGTGGAAGAAGCTTTGAGAGAAAGAAATTGTGTTATTCACCCCTTAACCGATCGAATGTTTACAGGTAGTGGTGGAGCGGGGGTGGTCCTGTGTGGTCCCGTGCCCCCTCTCGGATTTGTACTTATACCAATTTAGTGTCTTATAGAGACATAAAACTAATGCAGCTCAGTTGGTTTTTGCACTCTTTCTATACCCCGTGCCCCGGCCCCACACCTCCCAAGTTCTAATCTCCTATCCTGACCATTTTTGTTTTATTCCTTCTCTTTTCCTTCCCTTTACAAGATACAACTATTCTTTCTTGTAGCCATTTTACACCGTTAAGTTTGGAAATTTTCATTAATTATATACACGTTCATAATGACTATGATTTATGGGTTTGTAGTTTATTTTAAAAAAGATAGCATTTACATTTTTTTAATAACAAAAATTATATTTTAGTAATAATATTACTATATTGTATTGATCTCATCGGTTTATTACTAGTTTGTGCCCCCTCTCTCGAAATTATCACTCCGCCACCACAGGCTTCACTCTGTTTATACTAAGCTAGCTAGCTATCCACTTATTACAGCTGGACCTCACTACTAACTAACACGTACACTTAGCTAACTAACAAACTGAAGTTTAACAAAGCTCATTACAAGAATTAAACCACATTCTCTACATCTAGTATGGAACGGTCCCAAGGAGGTGAAACTTGGGTCATCCCTATGGAGTTTTAATCCATAACAAATACTCGATCTTCCCTGATGATCAAGTCCACAAATTTATTGTCAAGTAACTCAAGTCCTATAAGTCGATTCAAAAACTAATTGGTAATAGGAAGAGTGACTCAAGTACTTATAAGTTGTCTTTCTTTTCCTCCTAGCTCTCCATGTGAGAAGCCTGCACGATTACAGTCCCAACACTTCTTGGAACCAAAACGCAAGGACGAATACGGTAGGTGGTAGAAATGCAGGATATTCGAGAATAGGGGTTAGCCGGAGACTCCATGGGAGATATCATGGGGGCAATCAAGACAGAATGAAAAAAATTGTGTTGAATAAAATAATTTTAGTAAATATTTGAATAAATTATTTTAGACAACTTATTCAAATAAAGTTTTCTAAAATAAGTTATTCAAATAAGTTTTTTTTTGTCGAAAGTATTCAAATAAGTTTAAACCCAATTAAATGATAAATTAACTAAGTTCCAAATAAGTCAAGATTTATACGAGGCGAATTTCATATTCAGATCAGACAACAAATAATATAAAAACTTCTTTTTTGACACGCTCACAATATCGTACCGTACAACCATATCACATGCATAGTATATAGGTACTTTTAGGAATTAATCGAAAACTCATAACATCAAAACCGGCACGTATATAAGAATTATACGTATGATGAAACTATATATTTCAACGATCCGGACGTCGATCAAGGACGAGTTTTAAGTACGCTCAGGCCACGGGATAAGAAGGCCTCATGGCAAGGCCACACATCCCACCTTCATCCCCAGAGTTCCTCCGAATCTTCATGTAACCCTCGTCTCCCCAAGTAGTCCCCCACGAGTTCTTGACCAGCCAATAGTCGGTGCCGTCGTCGGCGGTCCCGAACCCGATCAAGGTCACCCCATGGTTGAGGTTGTTCCCACAGGGCCCGTCAAAGACGCCCGATTGGTAGTCCTTGAAGTTCTCAGCGTCTATCGCGACGGAGACGGGCTGTTGTCTCACGGCCTCGAGAAGGGCGCTTTCGTCGTTGGGGGTCACGTCGGTGTAGCTGCTGATCCGGACGGTGGTCGATGGTGACCCGGATTGCGCCTGGCACGTGTTGCCGTCTGTGCCCGTGTACGGGTACGACGACTCCGTGGTGATGCCGCCGCTCTGCTGCACGAACTGGAACGCGGAGTCCATGCTCCCGCCGCTGCAACCGTAGCTGGTCGTTACGCAGTCCACGAGCTCTTGCTCCGAGAGGGAGACGAGCTCGTTTCCGGCGATCTTGTTCATGCCTTCTATCGCTGCTACGGTGGTGAATGCCCAGCAACATCCTAGTTTAATCCGAACATTAGTACAGTGATATACGAGCTTAGTATACATATATATGTATGAACAATCTCTATATATAATGCAAGCATAGAGTATATAATATATGGGCTATTCATCTATTATGCACTTTATATGCTTGAGAGTACGTTAAGATCGATCGATCGTATGCTTCACTTTATTTATCGGTGTCTACTGTTTATGCAAGTGTAACGCTCTCTTTTGGCTTGAAAGAAAAAACGCTTGAGTTTCTCTGGGAATGAAAACCACCGTTGCGGTGGCTGGTGGTGGTCTACCACCACCTGCCCCGCCCAATGCTCAGGCCCAAGCCACCCCCCCTGCTCAGCCGCGTACGTGGAAAGAGATTGTGAAGAATGAGGCTGGGTACCAGCGTCCAAAGCTTGCGCCTGAGTTTCTGGATGGGAAAATGAAGGTGAGATACCGGGGTGGCAAGGGTAGTGATCCGATCATCACTGTCGATGATGAAGTCTTGACAGTCCTTGCGAGTGCCTGGAAATCGTCCCTGATTGTTAAGGTCTTGGGCACTTTCGTGCCGTTTCATGTCATGGATAAGAAGCTAAGGGAATTGTGGAATCCCTCCGGTAGAATGATGTTGGCAGACTTACCTAATAATTATTATGTTGTGAGATTTGAACAGGATCAAGACTATATGAAGGCAGCAACTGGTGGTCCTTGGATGCTGTTTGGGCATTACCTTATCATGAAAACGTGGTCGCCAGAGTTCGATCCTGAATCGGATGTCATTGCTACTTCGCCGGCCTGGATAAGAATTGCAAAGATGCCCTTGGTGTACTATGAAGAGGAATTCCTCACGCGGGTTGCTGCAACTATTGGGACGCCAATCAAAGTTGACACGAGGACGTTATTTTCTAATAGGTGCCGTTTTGCGAAAGTCTGCGTTGAGATGGATCTAACTTGTCCCTTGCCAGGTACTGTGGAGATTAATGGAAAGCGGTTCAACTTGGAGTATGAAGGTCTTCACTTGATATGCTTTAACTGTGGGTGCTATGGACACCTAATGGCGAAATGCCCTCGGTCGCCGAAGGAGGTAGTGGCAGTAGTTGATAGCCAGGGGAACAACAAAGAGAAGGAAAAGACGAGTTCGAAGGAGGATGTGCAGGACACGCCCATGGCGGAGGATGATCAGGCTTCGCGGCACGGTCCGTGGATGGAGGTCCAAAGACGTAAGAGAAATAACGACAAAGGGAAGAACAAGACTGCCGCCGGCAATGGGACTAACACCGGCGACGGGAAGGGGAAACAAGTCGCCGATGGGCTGATGAGGCAAAAACAAAAAGAATTGAATGTGGTGAACGTTGGTGATGGTGGTAGCAACGAGGCCATTCATGGACGCGGGAACCAAAAGCAACAGATCCCGAGGCAAACGGTCGGGACGGTTGCCCAGTCGGTAGCGCCGTCAGGGCCTCGGTTCACATCGAAGAAAGGGTTGGAAGTTGGACAGAATTGTGGAAGTGGAACGAAAAAAAACAACAGGAAAAATAAAGCGGGGGATCTATGGGCACACGGAAAAAATCCTTCGCGCACAGGAAATCTTACTCTTCGTAAAGAGTGACTCTTCACGAAGCGTGGATTCCATTCTTCATAAGGAGTCACTCTTCTTGATGAGTTAGAATTTTCGGGTATTCGAGCCCAAAACCTACGCTTCGTGAAGCGTTAGAGTTTGTATCCTCATAAAGCGGAACGCTTTAAGAAGCGAATTATGGCATTTACTCACTCGTCGTTTTTCGTCAATCCCCCGCTGTTGTTCTTCGTCAATCTCCCCAATTCAGGCCTTCGTCCCCCCAGGTCAGGCCTTCGTCCATCTTCTTCAATTCCAGTCGTCGTTCTTCGTCCCCCCAGTTCAGTCATCGTTGTTCTTCTTCAATTGCAGTGGTCGAAAACCTCATCGAGTATGGCTCGAACGCGAGGTGGTCGAACTCGCTGTGGTCGGGAGGTCGACGAAGCTCGGGCCGAACACAGTGTCATATGATATGGATAATTTTTTTAAAGATAGATAGATTTTATTTTTAATAGATAGTTACGAAATACGAAGGGTCTTCGGCCGTAACAATGAACGAATGCGAGACAGACCCGCCCGCGCCCTGCGCGGCATTCCCACGCTTTAGAAAGCGTGGCGCTTCAAGGAGCGCCGATATCACTCTTCACGGTGAGTGGCTCCTCATGGAGAGCGGACTTTCAGCGCTTTACGAAGCGCGGTCTTTCCCGAGACGGTTACCCGATACTCTGGCGCTTTATGAAGCGTTACGCTTTACGAAGAGTGGGATTTCCTGTGCGCGGGCTTTAAAAAAGCCCAAAAGGCTTTGGTTTTAGATGGGCCGCAAGCAGGAGATGATAGGGGCTCAACTAAGAGGCCCAGAAATCAGGAAGGGCCCATCACATTTCAACCGAAAGCTCACAATTCCTCAGGGAATAGGGCAGCCACGAGTAACTGCGAGCAAACAGGACATCGGCGGCGACTCCCTCCACTGCCATCGTGCCGGTTCCAAATCCTGTGACGGCGGCAAGGCTTGAGGAGGACAATGAGACGCTCGCAGGGCTCCGGAATCAGATCATGGCTGTTGACAGTGCTACTGACGAGAATGCCCCCACGACGCCCAAAGATGATATGCAAGAGGACGAGCTGGAGGAGCCACCGAACAAGTTGTCTTGAGTGTCGGTCCCCCGCTTTTGTTGCGTCCTCATGGAGTGTATGATCTGGAACTGTAGAGGTGCTGGGAGTAAAGGTTTCCGAAGGGCTGTCCGGTATTTGCTTCGGCAGTATAAAGTCAATGTGCTGGTTATCCTGGAGCCAAAGATTTCTGGAGAAAAGGCGGACCATGTGTGTAGGAGGCTCGATTTCACGAAGTCGATTCGTATTGAAGCGATCGGTTTCGTGGGTGGTATCTGGCTTTTCTGGAACGATAATGTGACTGATATTCAGGTCATTCAGTCATATTCTCGATTTATGCATGCCAGGGTCCGGCTTGACGGTAAGGTTTTCGATCTAATTTTAGTTTACGCACCTCCTAATGAAATTGATAGGGACGTTTTTTGGCAGGATTTACAGGTTGTCTCGATGAGTATTCAAGGACCGATGATTGTGGGAGGCGACTTCAATTGCGTCCTTCATTCTTGGGAGAGCTCGGGAACGGTGGAGTCGCTTTCGCCTGATACAGATGTTTTCAGACAGTGGGTCGACTCTGGTGGATTGTTGGATATGGGTTTTTCCGGGTCTACATTCACGTGGTCTACGGGAAAGACGCCTAGAACGTATAAAGCTCGCCGTCTTGATCGGGTCTTCATGAATGTGGATGCTCGTTTAGGGTGGCCTAATGCGGAGGTACGTCATCTGCCGGTGATCTGCTCTGACCACGCTCCGCTTTTGCTGTCTTTTAATAAGGACAGTGGATGCAATGCTAAGAGGCGGCCGTTCCGGTTTGAGGCTGCGTGGACTACGCATGAGGCTTTCCAGCCACTGGTTGAGGAGCGGTGGGATGGAGCGGTGTCTACGCCTCAGGCTCTTCTCTCTCTCAGGGATGCGTTGCTCATTTGGAACACTGAAACGTTCGGGAATATTCATATCCGTAAGCGGGATCTGCTCAAGAGGATTGCAGGAATTCAGCGTGCTTATGGGAATGGAACAAATCAGTTTCTGTTGGATCTTGAGACCAAATTAAGGCATGAGTTGAATAGTGTGCTTGAGCAGGAGGAGATCCTTTGGTGGCAGAAGTCCCGCGAAAATTGGCTTGTTGTTGGAGATCGTAACACGTTGTTCTTTCACATCTCGATGATTGTTAGGCGGAGGAGAAACCGGATTGATGGGCTCTTGGACGACTCAGATCAACTCATCACTAGAAAGGAGGATGTTGAGAAACTTGCTCTGGATTATTTCAAAACTCTTTTTGCCGGCTCGAGTGGGAGTCCGAATGTCCAGCTGGCTGATTCGGGTTGCTTTCCCCAAATTTCTCAGGATCAATGGGACAGCTTGACGAAGCCGGTTACTGATGATGAGATTGATGTGGCTATTAGGCAGATGGGAGGCACTAAGGCGCCAGGCCTTGATGGGTTCCAACCCCTATTTTTCCAGAAATGTTGGGCGTTGGTTGGTCCGTCGGTCAGGGGTTTCGTCCATGATTTTTTCAGAACTGGAAAGTTGCTTGCCGGGGTTAATGAGACGTTAATTGTGTTGCTTGCTAAGGTTGCTAAACCGGAGAGGATCAACCAATTCCGTCCTATTAGTTTGTGCAATGTCATCTACAAAGCAATTACGAAGGTGTTGGTTAATCGTATGCGTCCGGTGTTGTGCTCGATTATTGGTCCTACTCAGGGGAGTTTTCTCCCGGGGAGAATGATCTCGGACAACATTGTTCTTGTGCAGGAGGTTGTGCATTCGATGAGGAGGAAAAAAGGGAGGAAAGGTTGGATGGTTTTGAAGATCGACCTTGAGAAAGCCTACGACCGTATTGATTGGAATTTTGTCGTTGAGTCGGTTCGTGAAGCTGGTTTTCCGGCAGTTTGGGCAAGCTGGATTCTAGAGTGTGTGTCGACGACGTCGACGAGGCTGCTTTGGAATGGAGATACCACTGAATGCTTCAAGCCCTCGCGTGGGATTAGGCAGGGAGACCCGATCTCGCCTTACATCTTTATCCTATGCATGGAGCGCTTGAGTCATTTAATCTTGAATGCGGTGCATCGTGGGGATTGGAAGCCGGCCAAGCTGACGAGGAATGGGCCGGAAGTCTCACATGTCTTTTTTGCTGACGATGTTGTGCTTGTGGCTGAGGCGTCGGTGCATCAACTTAGGGTGGTCAATGATATCTTGGCGAAGTTTTGTGGGGCGTCGGGTCAGAAGGTGAATGCCGCCAAGTCGAAGCTGTTCGTGTCTCCGAATGTGGATGCTAGAACGGTGGAGGGGCTGCGAAGAGAGGCTGAATTTGAAGTTACTTCCAATTTGGGGAGCTACCTCGGGATGCCGATCCTTCATTCCCGGGTCACGAAAGATATGTTTGCTCCTCTCCTTGATAAAATCAATGGTAGATTAACGTCGTGGAAGGGCAAGTATTTAAGCATGGCTGGGAGAGTCACACTTGCCCGATCGGTTTTGAACTCGATTCCCATTTTCACCATGGCTACCGTTTCCATTCCGAAAGAGCTTTGTGATGAGATTGATCTAGTGGTCAGAAATTTTGTTTGGGGGCATGATAACAGTCAAAAGAAGATGCACCTTGTGGCTTGGGATAGGATTTGCAAGCCCAAGAAGATTGGTGGGTTGGGGGTTCATCCTTTGAAGACGATGAACCTCGCGGTCATTGGCAAGTTGTGTTGGCGTTTTATTCATGATGATACGAGCCTCTGGTGTAAAGTGTTGAAGGCGAAGTATGTTCGCCAGGATGGGATGATTACTAATGGTGACTCCTATATTTGGCAAAGCATGAGAAAAGGTTTTGACCAAGTTATAAACGCTGGGGCGAAATGGATAGTCCGGGACGGTAGGTCGATCAGTTTCTGGACGGATGTGTGGATCGGTGAGCAGACCTTGATCGAGCAGGCTATTGGGGTGGTTGAGTCGACTGAGATGCACAGAAAAGTCAGGGACTATTGGGTCAATGACAGCGGCTGGATTTGGCATAGGCTGGAAGAACTGCTGCCGATGTCGCTGATCCTACGGTTGGCGGCGATTGGGTTCGTGGACGAAGCTGAAGACGCAATGATGTGGATGCCGAGTGTTGATGGGGAGTACTCGGTGACCTCAGCCTATGACATGCTGTGTAAGACGGAATGTACCTCGTCGGTTGATCGGGATGTGTTCAAAGCTCTTTGGAAAGTGAAGGCTCAGGAGCGTGCGCGACTGTTCTTATGGATGGCGCTCAGCGGAGGGGTCCTGACGAACGCGGAAAGGAGGCGCAGACATCTTTCCGACACCGATACCTGCTGCCTATGTAACAGGGAAGTCGAAACCCTTGCCCACCTTTTTCGGGATTGCCCGAACATTAAGCGTTTTTGGCGCAAGCTTATTTTACCGAGTGATGTCCCTAATTTCTTTGTGTGTTCCTTTGCAGTGTGGGTCAGGGCGAATATCCTGTCCAAGTCCAAGCTACGGGATGGCACGGAGTAGAGTGCGGTGTTTTGCAATGCCGTTTGGTGGACGTGGCGGTGGAGAAACGAGGTTGTTTTTGGGCAGCCGAGAGAGATGCGTGATCCGGTTGGCTTCGTCTTGAGCGTGGGGAAGGAGTACAAGCAAACTTGGGAGACGCGGAGCAAGAGGACTGGGTGCGGAGCTATGGGCGCGGTGCTGATAAAATGGTGCAAGCCAGCGGAGAATCAAGTGAAGATTAATACGGACGGTGCTGTGATTGGTGATGGGCGTGCAACGGCTGCGGGGGTCCTGCGCAATGCGGCTGGTGTCTGGCTGGGAGGTTTCGTTCATCACATTGGCATTTGCTCGGTCCCGATGGCGGAGCTTTGGGGCATTCGTAATG
The DNA here is from genome assembly GCA_934048045.1 of Polygonum aviculare. Taxonomy (NCBI): domain Eukaryota; kingdom Viridiplantae; phylum Streptophyta; class Magnoliopsida; order Caryophyllales; family Polygonaceae; genus Polygonum; species Polygonum aviculare. The sequence goes on from OW204024.1 coordinate 3,411,921, forward strand.
GCCTCGCTCTTGCCTGGGAGAAAGGCTTTAGGGATGTTTGGATTGAGTCGGACTCCGCATTGGCCGTTCAGCTTGCCCTGAATCAGCCTAACTCGTCTCATCCACTCTTCAGCCTGGCCCGGGAGTGCCAAGGCTTTCTTACGCGGAACTGGTCGGTCCGTGTCACTCATGTCTTTAGGGAAGCGAACGCTGTCGCCGACTCCCTTGCTAGCTTAGCCTTTAATTTTCCGCTTGGTTTTCATTTCCTTTCCGAGCCTCCGGCTGAAACTTGTACGTTTTTGTTGGAGAACTCTGAGGGTCGGACTTTCTCTCGTCTAACGAGGGCTTAGTCCTTCCCTCCGCTAGGGCCTCGCCCTTTTTTCGATAAAAAAAATAAAAATGTTTTTGAGCTAGTTATATATTAGTACGAAGTTCATAGAGTATAGATTAAAAAAAGTTCCCCGACCAAAAAAAAAAGATTAAAAAAAGTTCACAGTTTAGTTAGGTAGTAGTGACTAGTGAGTGGGCTATAAATATACTACGTACGTACGAACATTATAATGTAATTATAATGATTGATCGAGTAGCAAATTATGAACTAATTAATATGTTTAAATTGAACCAAGCTAGCTAGCTTACCACAATTGCCTTGGTCCTTGACCTCAGTAACAGCACCTTGCTCCCTCCAATCGACGAAACCATCACCAGACGAGTTGCCGCCTGATGGTGCTGGTGCAGGCTCGATGGCGGTTGGGAAGTTTGACGACGGTGTCGACGTTGGATAGTAGCCAGTGTGGGTGGCTAGAAACTCCTTCTCTGTGAGATCACTAAATTTGTTAACGCCAAGCGTGTACTTGTATCCGTTGTTGTTGTTGTTCTTATTGAAAGTCTCCACGCGCTTGAGGTTGTCCTTGAATATCTGAAACCTGGTGGCCCTCTCAGCCTCGTCTTTGTAGACTCGACCGTGTCGAGCCATCCATTGCTCGTGCCTCTCGACCATGGACACCTCTTGGTCGATGGGGCGGGACGAGGCGTGAGAGGTCAGAAAGAGGACAGCGCTAGCTAGGAACAAGGCCATGCAAAGTAGGCGGTGGGTTTGGTTGTTCAAGGCCATTGAGGATCGATTACAAGATCCGTATATCGCAAGGGGGTTGCTCTAGCTAGCTAGTGAGTTGGTTATTTCGAAGAGATGGGTGCTTGATTGATTGGCTACGTAGGGCTTTTATAGGATTTAGCTAACGATCGAGCTTGCATGCATGCATGGTAGATTCGGCTTGTAGGTTGACTCAGCTGTTGACTTGGACTACACGGCATGAACTTTTATGTTGAGTAAATTTGGGGTCGGAAATCACTAGGCGAGATTGGAGTAGTAGACGACGAATCTAATAGCTTGCTTATAGGCCCAAAGAAGTCAAGCTCTGGTAAACGGATCAAAAAGCGTTCAATATATACATGAAGGATAGAACTAAAGGTCGTGTGAATTTATGAATTGAAACCACACCTAACAGATTCTTACCAAAATTGTAGGATAGATAGGAATTAAGGTGTAAAGGAATTGAACCACATAATGTGCCAGATTATTCTAACATCTAATCACCACTTTGCTAGGTCTTTAATTTTGGGCTGATACTTACATGCATTTCTGCTTAATCTTGGCCATCACGCGTATTATATAGTACGACGTCAAAAAAAGCTTGATTATTTTCCCACTAGCTTACCGTAGTACATGCATTATTATAAAGTTACTTTATCTTTTGGTTGAAGAGTTACTTTAACTAGTTGAAAACCCGTACCATGTACGGATAATGGTTATTTTTTTTTTGTTAATTTGTGTACTAATATAATCTATACTATATATTAATTCTTATATATAAATAGATTAAAATGGGAATTGAAAAGTTAAGTTAATTAATATGTATCTTTTATAGAGGGAAATTCTAAAGATAGATAATATTGTTTCAAAGATAGATATTAGATGAGAGAGAAAAATAATAAAATTAAAGATTAGATAATTAAAGAAATTTTAAAGATAAATACTACTATGCCTTTAAAGATAGATATTTGATGGATAAGAAAAAATATATACGGAGTATAAAGTTAAAGATTAGATAATTATGGAAAAAAACATATAAAATTGTTAATAAAGTGGGACCAGAATTAACGTAAATTATGGAAAAAAACATATAAAATTGTTAATAAAGTGGGGCAAGAATTAACGTGGAGACTCGAAATTCTCCGGCTTTAATATATAATATAGATTCTCTCTTTGCGAAGGAGTAAGGACCGAATTGCTACTTTGAAAAAGTTCCTCCGTTAACAAGACGCACTCAAACCGATATCCGGCCAAATCGACTTACATTAATTAATCTTCAAAATGTAAACAATTTGAACACTAAACTTTGTTGTATAAGACGTCCATCTTAATTATACGTACATTGTCTATAGGATATTTCTGTTTTCTTTTGGAAAAAAATATTTTTCCTCTAAAATTAAAATTTGGACAATATGGGGCCGGGTAGTGGTACCATGGAGATCGAACGTGTTCATCACATACCGCAACATTCGGAAGAAAAGTAAAGGGAGGTTTTTGGATCCGTTCGTTCCATGCAAGATCTGCATGTCTCAACTCTTAACTCTGCTCCTTCGTCCACATTTGATGATTGTAAAAAACAAATTAAAAAGAGGTCGATGCATGATATCTACTTACCAAACTCCCACACGTCTTACACTGTTACGCAAGAAAATGTTAAGTGAATTTGGGGTTAATTAGAATCAACGTATAAATTAAACTAGCCAATTAGGCGCGGATGGAGGAGGCTGAGATTATTCCAAGTTTCTAGTAGACATGCCAAACTTTGGCCTTTGCATGTGTTAACAAATTGTAGGAAAAAAACAGAAAATGTTTGCATGTATTATGTGTATGTTATGAACACACATATGCTCTATCTAGATTATGTGGTATGAACACATTTATGATCATCTAGAAGAACCATGAAAAACACATGTGAATGGTTAATTACCCTAGGTAGAAAAATGTGAATTATTCACCTCCTAATCTTGACTTTGTGGTAACACTTGCCTAACTTTGGTCCTATAAATAGAGGCATCCCCCATTGTAAAACTTGCACCAACAAAGAGTAAGAATACAACCTATAAGGTGCTTACTCTTTCTCCCTCTCTTCTAATGTCATTATCATTCTAAAGTGGCTTTCTTAAGTAAAAGTTCTTAAGTAAAGTTTCAATAATCTCCTCCTAATTCTTTATTATATAACACGTTATCAGCACGAGTCTCTAATTACCAACTGGTCTTTCTTTTAATTTCTAATTATATATAATTATCTTATACGTAGCTTTGGTTAAAGATATTTTCCCACTAAACTAAAGTTCTAAAATTTTCCCTTAACTATAAGATCTTGTACGTGACTTCTATATATATTTTGATTTGAGCTTTATGTATAAGTTCGTAGGTTTTACTAAATGAATTTGGTAAATTCTTCTTCACTATACTTAATCACTTCTACCTCCTTAAATCTACAAATTTACTTCTAATTAACTAAATTTATGCAAAGAGTTTATAAAATCGTTTTGAGGAGTATGCTCTGTAGTCGCCTAATTTAGGATCTTCTACATCAGAAACTCATTTTCAAAATTCTAGATCTAAAATGCTATTAACTAAATATGGAAGCATGTTTATATAGATCTACTAAGATACAAACAAAATATAAGATTTACTTACCTTATTTGGCGTTTGTACTTGAATCCTCTTTCGGAAATGCTTAACTTCACCAAGTGGATTGTGAGAAATTTCTTACCCAAATAATTATGATCGCAAGATAGATAATCACGATAAGAACAAGACAAATGAAAAGCTCGGTTAAAAACCGATCATTACCGGCCTTAATACGACGCAAAATGTCGTCGTCGGCCATGGACATGAAAATGGAAAATGGAGAGGAGGAAGACGAGATGGAGGAGATAAGGTGGAAGTGTTAAAAGTGAAAATGGATGGATGAGGATAAAAGGATTAAAAGGAAACCGGATTTACAATTGTTCCCGCTAATTTTACGTTTCGTATACTTTCGCATTTATCTTATATATCTCATGCATACATTATTTATTTACCGCTTTGATGCTTATTCTATTTGTTTAGTTCCTTAATCTTTATCATTTATTTACTTCTTTAATTCTTGTCATTTATTTACATCTTATAAGCATTCTTTATATAAAGTTATCATTCATATGTTATACACATACTAATTACATGCTTATATACGTTGACATAATAATAACATTCATCATGACTAAATTATTTAATCTCATCATACCATATATGATAACGAGTTACGTATGCATTCCTAATTGCCTTTGTTTTGTTAATTTATAATTGATGTCCGCGTTTTAGATAGATTTTTAGGGTCTAGATAGGTTAGATTTAGTGGTGTTTTGTGCTTGAGTCTTGTGTTTTTGAGTCATTGTGCATGAGTTTTCGTATTTCCTTGAGATTCGGAAACTACGCATATTTGTGTCGTTTTGTAGGTGTTTTGGAGCTTGAAGACGAGTTTGGAGCAATGCTAAGAGAAGATGGACAAGCTAGGAGGAAGATCTCAAGTGGACAAGCTAAGGAGAAGAGCTAAGAGAAGCTAAATCAAGAGAAAAAGTGAAGAAATCGACCCCGGGATCGAGCTAGTAAGGGTCGAGCACGAGCTGAGTGAAGAAGTTACAAGAAGCTGAAAAAAGTGCTCTCAGGATCGACCCTGAGGGGGGTCGATCACGACCCCTAGGGGGGTCGATCCTAGGCACCGACTTTCCCCTATTCCGGATTTATTGAATAGTTTCCAAATCTGTATTTAAGGAAGGTGTTTTCTTTGTGTTTCCTAGTTAGATTAGGACTCCTTTTTGTCTATAAAAGGAGGTTGAACCTTTAGTTTTATTCATGCTTGGGGGGGCTATGCTTGAATTCAATTAATCATCAAGACTTGGAGAATTTGGGAGAAGACTTGGAGGACAAGTTTGAGGTTTGTAAGATTGATCTTTGGTTTTTATTTGATTTTGAGTTTGGTTTGATCATGTCTTCTTCTTCTTCTTCCTTCTTTTCCTTTGCTATGTGTGAGTAGTCTTCTTAAGTTCTAGGGTTGGGCAAAAGCCCAACACAATCATGCATGTTTAAAACTTGAATTCATGACTTGAATGCTTGATGATCATATCTAACCTATCTTGTGCTTAATCCTTTGCGAAAGTTGAGGCATGTCTTGTTATTAACCATAGCGAAAGTGAAAGTTAGTTGCTTGATTAGATCTAATAGGATTATTTGCGAAAGTTGATATTCCTAGGTTGAAGGATAGATAGAAAGTTGTTTGATTTGCGAAAGTTGATTGAATAACTTGAATTGTTTGCGAAAGTAAACTTCTCTATGATCTAGATGGCATGATAGTCGTGAATTCTTGTCAAAAGCATGTATGGTTGTTGTTGTGGTAGCCCTAGCCCTAGGATTTGCCTTCTAAATTGATTGAGATTCGTGTCTTTTGCCTTGATCCCGACTCCTTCCGTCGTGTTCGAGCTCTTGCTTGTGGTTCGTGTGCGTTTTGCGTGTTTTGCTCTCAGGACCGACCCCCTTAGGGTCGAGATCGACCCTCCTCAGGTCGATCTTGAGTTGTTTTGTTCGTGTTTCCTTTGCTTTTCGTAGTTTATCGACTAATCTCAGCACTATTCTCACTCTCGTGGACGATCCTGACTTCGCTATACGCAGCGGGGTCTTGACTACAAATTTATTTGTTCAAGAAACCCTTCAACAATAATTTCCTTGTAGTAACTAAAATGGCAAGCATCACCAAAAGGGAGTTTGAAATCCTTGACTTATCGGGCCAAAAATACCTCGAATGGAGGGTTGATGCTTTGACTAGCCTAAAGGCAAATGGCCTTGAAAGAACAATTGAGGCGGAAAATTATACCACCCCGCAAGAAAAGGCAAAAGCCATTGTGTTCCTACGTCACCACATTCACGAAAGTCTAAAGACTGAATACATGTTTGTGGATGACCCAGTTGAATTGTGGGAAAGCTTGAATGAGCGTTATGGCCATCAAAATGAAATCTTGTACCCACAAGCACGCCATGAATGGAACAATATAAGGTTCCAAGACTTCAAGTCTATCACTGAATACAATAGTGATATTCATAGAATCACCTCTCAATTGAGACTATGTGGGCACATGGTTACCCAGCAAGAAATGTTGGAGAAAACTTTCTCCACAATGCATGCCTCTAATGTGTTGTTACAACAACAATATAGAGAAAGAGGCTTTGAGAGGTATTCTGACTTGTTGAAAGTGTTGCTGGTTGCTGAAAAAACAATGAGCTATTGATGAAAAACCACAACCTCAGGCCTACTGGCTCAACAATAGTCCCAGAAGCAAACGCTATTGAAAAGGCGTTTTATGATGGAAATACCCATCAACGTGGGCAACAATCACGATTCTATAATGGTCGTGGACGTAACCGCGGACGTGGTCGCGGTCGTGGCCGTAACAGCTTTGTTCGTGGTCGTGGTCAAGGTTACAACAAACCTTATGACCGCATGAACAATGGCTACAAGGGGAATGGCAAGCAAAAGGTCCAGACGGGTCCATCAGGATCCTCCCAAAAGCCCAAATCTATATGCTATAGATGTGGCATGGCTGATCACTGGTCAAAGGTATGCCGTACAACTCCACATCTTGTGAAGCTGTACCAAGCTGATAAGAATAAAGAAAAGGCTACCGAGACCAATTACATCGAAAATGGAGATGTGAATAAATCTCCCGTGACCAGTCTAGATGTCAATGATTTTCTTAATCTTGACAATAATGATGAATTTGCCTAAGGGGTTTAAGCAAAATTACTAGCCCCTAATTATCTTTACTACTCACATGTTATTTGTCATGTCTTTTATTTTCGCATGTCGTATGATGTCTTAATTATCATTTCCAATATTTTATGTAATAGACTTTGTGTAATATGAATATCGTTATGTAATCAATATGCATCTTTATTATTAATGCATTAATGTTTCTCTTTATTTCCATAGAAAACATGGAATCATCTAATGTGAAACTCGATGGGAAGGAGCAATGTCTTCTAGACAGTGCAACAACACACACCATCTTGAGAAACAAAGAATTCTTCACAGAATTAAGACCTCTTGAAGGAAATGTCAATACGATATCTGGTGTGTCGAAACTAATCGAAGGCTCTGGAAGAGCACTTGTTCTACTCCCAAGAGGAACAAAGTTAATAATAAATGAAGCACTCTACTCAAGTAAATCACGAAGAAATTTACTGAGTTTTAAAGATGTGCGCCACAATGGGTTTCACATGGAAACCTTGAATGAAAATGGCAGTGAATATCTGTGCATCATAAAATATGAATCTGGTCATAGACAGATTCTTGAGAAGATGCCCACGCAAGCCTCCGGACTATATCATACATACATTTTTCCGTTTGAGGCCAATGCGACATCTAGTAAAGGGTCAATTGACCGAACTGCATACACATTGTGGCATGATCGCTTGGGTCACCCAGGATCAATAATGATGCACAAAATCATAAAGCACTCACTTGGACATCCATTGAAGAACGTTAAGGTTCTCCCGTCCAGTGATCTCCATTGCACTGCATGTTCACTTGGAAAGCTAATTATCAGGCCTTCTAAGAATAAAATTGCAAGTGAAAATCCTACATTCCTAGAAAGGATACAAGGAGATATATGCGGACCAATTGCTCCACCATGTGGACCATTTCGATATTTTATGGTCCTAATTGATGCATCTACACGTTGGTCACATGTAAGTTTGCTGTCGACCAGGAATGCAGCCTTTGCCAAACTTCTTGCTCAAATAATAAGGCTGAGAGCTCAATTCCCGGATTATGCAATCAAGAAAATCCGACTTGATAATGCCGGAGAATTTACATCCCAAACCTTCAATGATTATTGCATGTCATTAGGGATTGATATAGAGCATCCAGTGCCTCATGTTCACACACAAAATGGTCTTGCTGAATCATTAATAAAGCGATTACAATTAATCGCTAGACCATTGTTGATGAACTCAAAGTTGCCATCATCTGCATGGGGACATGCTATATTACAAGTTGCAGCTTTGATTCGATTGAGGCCAAGTGCAAACAATGAGCATTCTCCAATGCAATTAGTATCTGGCAAGGAGCCAAATATCTCACATCTAAAAATATTTGGATGTGCAGTTTATGTACCCATTGCTCCGCCACAACGTACAAAGATGGGTCCACAAAGGAGAATGGGAATCTATGTTGGTTTCGAATCTCCCTCAATCATTCGATATCTCGAACCAACAACGGGTGACTTATTCACAGCAAGATTTGCTGATTGTCACTTTGATGAAAATACATTCCCAAACTTAGGGGGAGATAAGAAAAAGATGGACCCACATGTAAAAGAGATTACATGGAATGCAATATCATTATCTCATCTTGATCCGAAAACAAAAATGTGTGAACAAGAAGTTCAACGGATCATACATTTGCAAAATGTTGCAAATCAGTTACCTGATGCATTCACTGATACAAAGAAGGTAACAAAGTCACATATTCCTGCAGCGAATGCTCCTGCTAGGATTGACATACCCATTGGACAACCTAATACGTCCATTGCAAATGAGTCTACGACACGTCGAAAACGTGGTAGGCCTCCAGGTTCAAAAGACTTGAAACCAAGGAAACCAAAGAACCAAAAGGGTATGACAAAAGAAGCCAAACTGAGTCATGAGAATAATGACCAAGGCAATGAGATGGAAAATGAAAATATCCTAAGAGAAGTTGATACACTCAATGATAATGAGAATATTGATAATCTTGAGGTATCAATAAATTATGTATGCACAGGCATACAATGGAATAGAAAGGATATCATTACTGATGATATATTTGCCTACTCAGTGGCTATTGATATTGTGACTGAAGATGATGATTTTGAGCCAAAATCCGTGGACGAATGTCGTCAAAGAAAGGATTGGCCAAAATGGAGAGATGCCATTCAAACAGAATTACAATCGCTTGAAAAGCGAGAGGTCTTTGGACCCGTTGTTCGTACACCAAAGAATGTAAGGCCAGTTGGCTTCAAATGGGTGTTTGTACGAAAACGAAATGAGAAAAATGAAATCGTTAGATATAAGGCAAGGCTAGTAGCCCAAGGTTTTTCTCAAATTCAAGGAATTGATTATGATGAGACATACTCTCCTGTAGTCGATGCAACTACACTGAGATTCCTAATTGGCATGACAGTATTTGAAAAACTGCAAATGCGCCTTATGGATGTCGTGACCGCATACTTATATGGGTCACTAGATACAGACATATATATGAAAGTCCCAGAAGGACTAAAATTGCCTAAGGCTGAAAACAACGGACCTCGAGAAATGTTCTCAATAAAATTGAGAAGGTCGTTGTATGGGTTAAAACAATCAGGACGGATGTGGTATAACCGTCTGAGTGAATACCTTATGAAAAGAGGATATAAAAAACGACACTGTTTGCCCATGTGTTTTTATCAAAAGGTCCAATGAGGGATTTGCTATTATCGCAGTCTATGTTGATGATTTAAACATAGTTGGAACTCCCTATGAGGTGGAAGATACTGCGAAATACTTGATGAAAGAATTTGAGATGAAAGATTTGGGGAAAACAAAGCTTTGTCTTGGCTTACAAATTGAGCATCTAAAGGATGAAATATTTATCCATCAGTCCAACTATACTGAGAAAGTTTTAAAGAGATTTTATATGGACAAAGCTCATCCCCTGACTTCTCCTATGGAAGTTCGTTCCCTCAATATTGAAAAGGATCAATTTCGCCCTCGAGAAGAGGACGAGGAGGTTCTAGGACCTGATATTCCATATTTAAGTGCAATCGGTGCTCTAATGTACTTGACTAACAATACAAGACCAGATATTGCTTTTGCAGTAAACTTGTTATCCAGGTACAACACTACTCCTACAAGGACGCATTGGAATGGGATCAAACATGTATTTCGCTACCTCCGCGGAACACATGATTTGGGGTTATTCTACCGCAACCAAAGCAATGCAACTCTAGTCGGATATGCAGATGCAGGATACTTGTCCGACCCACACAAAGCCAAATCACAAAATGGCTATGTATTTACATATGGAGGCACAGCCATTTCATGGAGATCAACAAAGCAGACCGTAACTGCCACATCATCAAATCAAGCAGAATTAATCGCTTTGTATGAAGCTGGAAGAGAATGTGTGTCTCTACGATCAATTATTCAATTTATCCAAAAGGAAAGTGGAATGAAGCCGATCACTGACAATCCAACGATACTATATGAAGACAACTCAGTGTGCGTTGCTCAGATGAAGAAAGGCTACATCAGAGGAGACCGCACAAAGCACATATCTCCAAAATTCTTTTCTACTCGAGATCTCGAAGAAACCGGTGAAGCGGATATCCAACAAATTCGGTCGAATGACAACTTGGCCGACTTGTTCACGAAGTCCTTGATTCCTAAGAAATTTGGAGAACTAGTGCACAGGATTGGAATGTGTAAGCTCAGAGAGCTACGTTGAAGTCAGGGGGAGCATCATACGCGTTGCACTCTTTTTCCCTTCGACCAGGTTTTTTATCCCACTGGGTTTTTCCTGGCAAGGTTTTTAATGAGGCAGCATCAAAGCGTATAATGGGTTCAACGAGGCAACATACATTTGTGTCCCAAAGCAAGAACGAAGGTGAATATTCAAGGGGGGGTGTTATGAACACACATATGCTCTATCTAGATTATGTGTTATGAACACATTTATGATCATCTAGAAGAACCATGAAAAACACATGTGAATGGTTAATTACCCTAGGTAGAAAAATGTGAATTATTCACCTCCTAATCTTGACTTTGTGGTAACACTTGCCTAACTTTGGTCCTATAAATAGAGGCATCCCCCATTGTAAAACTTGCACCAACAAAGAGTAAGAATACAACCTATAAGGTGCTTACTCTTTCTCCCTCTCTTCTAATGTCATTATCATTCTAAAGTGGCTTTCTTAAGTAAAAGTTCTTAAGTAAAGTTCCAATAATCTCCTCCTAATTCTTTATTATATAACAGTGTATAAATATTACAACAATTGCGGCGGCAATTTCCCCAGAATTGTCCATCGAATGATCGGTTATATCTTCTTAGTTCTCATACAAGTGTACAGCTGTTTAAGTCAAGTCAAGAGGTTGCCTTTTGGTAATTGGGCATGCTAAGGATGACTTTTATTTAACATGGAGTTTTATGTGGAAATTTTATTTTGTGGGAGTGGATTTTACATTCAATTCATTTACTTAGGTGGTATTCATCAACAAAAAAAAGGGTGATAATTGCAACGTACTCGCTTCTTATATGACTATAAAATAAGTAATAATTTATCTTATTTATTTGATAACTTGATTCGTAGAAATATATAGAATGTATTTGGATTATTGCAATGTTGAGCATGGTTCAACCGAAACCGAAAAAATTGATCGAACCGAACCGAAACCGACGGAGTTCGGTTTAATAAATTTCAAGTAGATTTCGGTTTCGGTTCAGTCATTCTTCGATCCCTTTCAATTTTTTCAAAGAAAAATCTTATATTTATCAAAAATCGAACCGAACCGAACCAAATTCTCGAATTTCAATTTCGGTTCGGTTTGATTTTTTCAATTTCGGTTCGGTTTTGAATATTGATGCTCAACCCTGTCAGTTGCCCAAATGTGACGATAATGTCTTTAAAATTAGAATAATCATACAATGCCGAGATAAACATTGTCATTGTAATGGAAAATGGGCCGTGATTATGATTTGAATTGGAGCCTTGAATATGGACGACATACATTTGTGGCCCATTTCTTTTATAATTTTTTATAGGATATTTTTATATATAATAAATATAAAATATTTAAGATGGAAAAATTGTTGGAGTTAGGCTAAAATAATTTTAGAGAATATTTCTTTTAATTCTCCATTTTGAAGAAAATTATGGAGATGTCTGCGTTCAGGTTTAGCTCTGATGCAGTGATACGGGCTTCGAAATAATCCCACGCCCACCGCCCACGGCCCACACCCACAAGAGGATGTATGTTAGTGATATTGTATTTTTCTTGATCGAATAGCGTTGTAATCCACAAAACTGACAAAAGCTTTCAGTTGGTTGACCCCTAGCTAGCTCTATGGTTGGTCAGTAAGAACTTCAAAAAGTACTTGATGTGTGTAAGCAAAAACATACGTAGTATTATAGTGTATATGTTTATATGTTTGATCGATTAAAGCATAATTAAGTATAACAAAAGCTACATGTGCGCGCCTCAATGGGTATCACACACATGCAAACTCACACGTACATAGACTACAATCACTTAATAAGATAGCTAGTACGTACGTCTCACTTGAAAATGCTAAACCATGTAAGAGACGTACAAATATGTATCCATTTTTCAAGCGCCCACAGCCATAGGGTAAGAAGCCATCTTAGCAAGGCCACACAATCCGCCTTCAACCCCAGAATTCCTCTGAATCCTCATATAACCGCCCTCTCCCCAAGCGGTGCCCCACGAATTCTTGATCAGCCAATAATCGGTGCCGTCGTCGGCGGTCCCATAACCGATCAGCGTCACGACGTGCGTGATTTGGTCGTCACAGGGGCCCATGAAGACACCGGAGCCGTAACTATTGAAGTAAGGGCCGCTGCCGTCGATTCCGATGGAGATGGGCTGTTTGTTGACGGCCTCGAGAAGGGCGTTTTCGTCGTTGGCAGCCACGTCCTGGTGGCCGCTGATTTGGACGGCGTTTGTGACGTACTGTGCCCGGCACTCGCCTTGGGTGGCCATGTACTTGTAGGAGGACTCCTCGGCGATGCCTCCGCTCATCGCGACGTACTCAAAAGCTTTGTCCGGGTAGCCGCCACGGCAGCCGTAGTTGGTGGTGACACAGTCGACGAGTTGTTGCTCGGAGAGGGACACGAGGTTGCCGGTGGCGAGCTTGTACGCGCCTTCTATGGCTGCCACTGATGCGAATGCCCAGCAACATCCTAACATGGACATATATATATGGTTATTAAGCCTGAGTCTGTTGTATATACTGAATATGCATGCATGCGTTCGTAAGGGTACGTACATTACGCGCTTAAAGTACTCTATGGCAAGCAAAGTTATAATTAGCCCTAAAAGTACGTAAGTTTTAGTTAAAGTAAGTAAATATATATAGATACAAGTACGTAGCAAGCTAGCTAAGGATTGATGTATATGAGTGATTAATCCAAACTTACCACACTGGCCTTGGTCCTTAACATCAGTAACAACATCTTTCTCCCTCCAATCCAACGAACCGTTGTCGGTGAGGGTTCCATCAGAAGGCGGTGGAGCGGTTGGTGGGAACGAGCTCGAGAAATTGGACGTGCGGGTCATGGTATAGCTCGTGTATGTCGCGCGAAACTCCTCGGCTATGAGATCGCTAAATTGGTTTAGTTTGAGAGTGTATTTGTTGTCTTGATTCTTATTGAAATCCTCTATGCGCTTGGCATTGGCCTTAAATATCTCAAACCGCTTGGCCTTCTCGACCTCATCCTTGTAGACGCGCCCATGTCGAGCCATCCATTTCTCGTGCTTCTTGAGCATGGATTGCTCGTGGTCGATGGGGCGGGAGGTTGCTTGAGATGAAAGCAAGAGAGTGGCGCTAGCTAGGAACAATGCCATGCATAGGAACTTGTTGAAATGGTTTTGGAAGGCCATCGTAGTTGATAAGAAGGGTTAATGATGGTGAAAGAGAATAGATGTTGCTAGTGTTTTAATTTGTTCGTTGTGACTTGTGAATAAAGCTTAATCGGTTAGGGCTTTTATAGTGTTTACTGTTTAGGCTACGAATTTGCAATGTGAGTTTTTCTGTGACACGGTTTTAGACTGAAGGTCGAGTAAACTTGGGGTTAGAATAAACTTATAAACTAAGCGCGGATTGAGGCTAGATTTTTTCAAGAATCTAATACATACACATGAGAAACTCGTCCTATGGCATGGGAAAACAAATTGTAGAAAAATGAAACAAAAAGTTTGCATGAATGACACGGCAATTGAGGGCGGCATTTTGCCCAAAATCTATTGGTTCATGGGTTCTTTCTTCTTAGTTAACTCATCCCACATTCCCACTAGGCCACGACCCAAGTCAAGTCAAGTCAAGAAGTTGCATTTTGGTAATTCCGCATCCTAAGAATGGCATAAAATTTATTCACTTTTTATGGGAATTTCTTTTAGAGGGAAGTGGACGGCGAAGTCGCCACTACACATTCACTTAGCCCCTAATCTCTTTTAAAAATAAATGTAGTAAGAGGCCGGTTTTGGGGCGTATAAAAGCCACAAAAAAAAAACCTACTCTTTCTTCACTCTCTTCTCTCTCTTCCTCCATTTCACTCTCTCCCTCTCTCTCTTCTCTCCCCTCTCCCCCTCTTTTTTTCTTCCACCGGATCCACTAGGCGGCGACTTCGGCCACCGAGGTGTAGCAGCGTTCGAAGGCGGCTCCCCCCTCTCCCCCCTCTTGTTTTTTTCATTTAGATCCGGTCGACGGCGACGGCCAGAGACGACGACAACTAAACACGACGACGGGCAGCGGTGTCGTCAACGACGCCCAGAGACGACGACGGGGCAGCGGTGTCGGTGGGAATCAACCAAGGTGGTCGGCGTTGGTGGGATAGATCTAGGGTTCTAGATCTAAATCTAGAAATTGTAGATCTAGATCTAGAATTTCTAGATCTAGAAACCCTAGATCTAGAAAAGTGAGTGTCGACACAGCCCTTCTACCGTCGTTCCACCGTCCATCACCGCGGTAAGCAAGCAAATCGCTTCGTTATGGGTTGTGTGTGTGACAAGAGTTTTGTGTGACACGGTTTTTAGTCTATTTTTTGTGTGACAAGGGTTTTGATATAGGTTGTGTGTGTGTGACAAGTTTTTTGTTATAGGTTTTATGTGTGACAGGGTTTTGTTATGAGTTTTGTGTATGACAGTGCTTTTGTTATGGGTTTTGTGTGTGACAACTCGTTTTTTGTTCGTATGACAGGTTTTGTGTTTATAGGTTTGTGTGTGTGACAAGTTTTTGTTATGAGTTTTGTGTGTGACAGGGCTTTTGTTATGGGTTTTGTGTGTGACAGCTCATTTTTTGTGTATGACAGGGGGTTTTGTTATGAGTTTTTTTTGTATAACAGGGATTTTGGTCTGTTTTTTGTGTATGACAGGGGGGTTTGTTATTGGTTATGTGTGTGACAACTCGTTTTTTGTTCGTATGACAGGTTTTGTGTTTATAGGTTTGTGTGTGTGACAGGTTTTTGTTATGAGTTTTGTGTGTGACAGGACTTTTGTTATGGGTTTTGTGTGTGACAGCTCATTTTTTGTGTATGACAGGGGGTTTTGTTATGAGTTTTTTTTGTGTAACAGGGTTTTTGGTCTATTTTTTGTGTATGACAGGGGGTTTTGTTATTGGTTGTGTGTATGTGACAATGTTTTTGTTATATGTTTCATGTATGACAGGGTTTTTGGTATTTTTTTTGCGTGTGACAAGTATTATGTTATGGATTTTGTGTGGCAGGTTTGTGTGACAGGGTTTTTAGTCTGTTTTTTTGTGTATGACAGGGTTTTTGGTCTGTTTTTTTGTGTATGACAGGGGGTTTTGTTATGGGTTGCGTGTGTGTGACAGGTTTTTTGTTATAGGTTTTATGTATGACAGGGTTTTTGGTATGTTTTTTGTGTGTGACAAGTTTTATGTTATGGGTGGTTTTGTGTGGCAGGCGTGTGTGACAGGGTTTTTGGTCTGTTTTTTTGTGTGACAGTTGAGTTTTTGTTCGTATGACAGGGTTTGTGTTTATAGGTTGTGTGTGTGACAGGTTTTTTGTTATGATTTTTGTGTGTGACAGATTGTTTTACTCGTGTGACAGCTTTTGTGTTTATGGATTTTAGTGTTGACAGGTTTTTTGTATGAGTTTTGTGTGTGACAAATTTGGTTTTGTTTATATAGTAATTATAATCATAGCCTATTAGCTCAAATGGTAGAGCAACGTGCTAAATGCACGGTAATGTGGGTTCAAATCCCACATAGGTTTTGTGTGACAGGTTTGGTGGTGACAAGCCTTTTGTATGTGGATAATGAACGAAAATTGGGGGTTTTGTATGACAGGTCGTTTTTTGTTCGTATGGCAGGTTTTGTATGACAGGTTTTGTGTGACAGGGGGTGTGAGATGGGATGCGGTGGAATGGGTGTAATTTTTTTTTTGTATGACAGGTCGTTTTTTGTGTGACAGGGGGTGTGAGTTGGGATGCGGTGGCATGGTTGTAATTTTTTTTTCCAGGGGCATTTTCGGAAAACCGGCCCAATAGCTAATTTATTTTTGGAGCCGCCTAAACGCCTCCAAAAGTGGCCCTAACGGGCCACTTACCCAAATCAAGGTTTCTTTTATGGGAGTGCATTTTACGTTGAGCATTTATTTAGGTAATATTCAACAAAAGAAGTTAATTAGGTGATAGATCACTAGTTTGCCTATTGTCATATTTAGCCATTGAGAATTGATAAGAAAAGAAAAGAAAAGAGTAAACTATGAGAAAAGAAGAGAATAAAATGAGAAAATTTATTTCACTTTTTTCACCGTTTCACTTTCTTATTCTTTCTCTCAATTTTTTCTTATAAAATCTCTCCAAATCTCATTTTAAAACTCAATCGAGCAATAGAAAACTCAACCAAACAATAGAAAAGTGTTTTTCATTATTTCTCATCAAAACTCACTATCCAAACAAACCATTAATATGCAACTAGCTTGTTATATGAGCATAAATTATGTCTTCTACCAAAAAATGAACTTAAATTATGTACTAATGTCTTAATTATTCGATAACTCGATAGGCATAAGATACAATACTGTATTTAGAATGTGCTTGGATTTGGGCATGTAGCGTCAAATGCCCAAATGTGACAATAATGTCTTCGAAATTACAATCAATACAATACTGAGCTGAAAACCACAGAAAAATACAATACTGAGATTAAAATCCTCATTGTAATGAAAAATGGGCCGTGATAATGATTTGAATCGGAGTCTTGAATACAGACGATAAACTTTTGTGTGGCCCATTTCTTGTATTCTGGGCCTGTGTAGCCCATTTCTTGTATTCTGGACCTGTTACATTATCACCAGAATCTGAATATCATTTACTAACATGACTTGGTTAATTATAGTTCCTTTTGAATTCCGGCCTGCTTCATGCTGCTTCTCATGTCACTCTCATCTCTTACCATTCAAGGAATTATTGATAGTTTTATACTCATTTTTGCACTATTGACCTCAATTATTATACTGTTTTTGTCATTATCTTTTGGACAAGTACTAACATAAAGTCACTGCAATTGTTACATTGTGAAGATTTAAAAAACAACGATAGGCCAATACTTAATCGATTATTGGATCATCCCAACCCTTTTTAATGGATTTGGCAAGAACATGTCAACATTCACTCGTGTACTTGATGGAAACTCTCATTGGTTGTTGGCTTGTTGCATCTCTATATAAAGCACTTATCTTCCCCTTTGCTAATATCATCCAACAAAGTACATTTCCCTGCTCTCATCTCAATCTCCTAATCAACCAAAACCCTCCCTTTTCTTTCCTTAATCGAAGATGTCTTCTGGTTGCAAGTGTGGCGACAACTGTAGCTGTGGCGATGGGTGAGTTTTCTGTTTCCCCCTTCTCACACAATCTTCTACTTGTGCATACATCGACTTGGATTGTTAGCTTTCATTTGGTTTAAATTTTGTTGCTTTTGGTTGCATATTTATGTAGGTGCAACTGCAATTCTTACGACGTGGAGAGGGCTACAAGTGGATCCCTGATCGTTTCTGGTGTTGCGCCTGTAAAAATGTATGCAAGACTTCTGATGGGCTTAGTACATGAACCCAGTGTGATTGCATTCTAAAACTAATTGACAATATGAGGACTAACCCGTCAGTTTATTAAGGGAAACTTAGTTTCACATCTTTTCGGTAAGGTCGATTGTTCGTTCTTATGTTAATGTGAGCTTAATTTTGCAGGGCGTTTGAGAGGTTTGTGGAAGTGGAGGGCGATGGATGTGGATGCGGAGACAGTTGCAGTTGCGACAACTGCACCTGTTGAAAACACCCAACGGACATCACTTGCTGATCTATGAACGTTGTGTTTTGATTCAAGTTTGAGTGTGAATAAGTTGGGCCGTGAAATTAATCTTCAAATCTAGTGCACTGAAATTGGCTGAATTTGCTGATGTTTCATGTAAGGCTTCATCTATGTTTAAGTGTGAATGTTTGTGTGTGTGTGTGATTTCTTACTGATCAGTGATCACTGATGTGTAATACGTATTCCTGCATAATATAACTTTCTAATACTGTACGCTCATGATTTCTACTGATGTGAGATTTACATTTGAATTTGTTTGTGGACAAATTATTTTATGTTTGAGCATTGTCGTATCAGACAGCAAACAGGCAAACTAAGAAGCACACTATTAAAGCAACAATCTACAAAGAATGAGAGGACTGAGAGCAAACAAGAGAGCTACAAAATTATTACATGCACAGAGAGCTAAAAGGGCTAATCATGTGTAATTAGATCATATCTAATCCAACTTTCATCAGCTAGTGGAAATCTTGAAGCAGACGATCAAGATTAAAATCTCAAGGCCTTCATTCATGTCTAACCTTGAGTGTTTTAAGATCATGTATCGCTCCAAGGGTCGTCTTCACCATCGTCGCTCCCCACAGCCTAAGAAACCATCAGATGAAGACAGTAAGCTTTTGGCACAATATGAAACAAATTAGACAGCAACCTTTTCTACCAACAGGAGTTTAGGCAGCATCACATGATTTAAAGTTTTCTAGATTCTTGAGATTGTAGTTTTTGTTTCCCAAATTATACGCTGAAGGGTCTTTTGTTAATACGAGGAAGATATGAAAGTTGGGGTAACATTAATGCAATACCTGTCGGATTGCATTCGCCTTCTGCAGGATAGCGGTGACTTTAACATTGGGAGCTGGAGCAACCGGAGTTGGAGCCGGCTTCAACAAACCAGTTTTCCTCAGGTTGAATGACTGCAATAATTCACAGAACAAAAGCTTGATAAGAAAAATACTTCATATACTTTTGAGATATGGCAAGGACAATTAATAACATATGAATCTAATCTCCGATTTAAAAAAAATGGATCAAGTGCCTTGAAAAGTATAATATAAAGAACAGAAGGATCCACAGTCTGCAACCAAAATATAATTTCACCAAGAAACATGAACAACTTACTCTTGTCCGGATTTGTTGCAGAAAATCATCGTGTTCATCCACCTTCCCCATGTTTCCTACTCGATTAGTTTTCTCCTGAGAATTAGCTTTCAGATTCTGTTCACCTGAGTGCTGCAAATACAATGTCAACAAAGGACAGGTTGCTTGTTATCCACATTAAAGAGTACAAATCACACATACCATTAACTATCAATGATTTAATGTTACCTTATTGTTTGGAGTCCCATTCACATATTCACTGGCAGTATGAAATAGAACATCTGATGTAGGCTTCACTGGCTGAGGAAATGAAGATCCTGGGTCCTTTAAACCAGAAAACAAACTCATAAAACCTGAATTACTATCCTTGCCCTCCAACAGATCTGATTGAGATTTTGAAACCCTCCACTGTAGTGGTGGAAGGGGTGGTGGCTCAAGATTTAATTCCCCTAAATTAAAAGGTGAGTCATTCAGAGCTTTTGGATTATAACTGATTTCACTTTCTTGGAAACCAAATGGATTCATAGTCTGCAATACAGGAATATCAGGCATATGGCTGGATTCAAAACCGTTGTTTGCACTTTTATTATTCATTTCTTCATGTGCAGTGAAACTTGAGAGAGATTCTCCAGACGAGATCCTGCACAATCTGTTGTGAGGGTTAATATCCCTGCTTTCAGAACTACCAGATTCCCACAGTTCAGAATTTGAGTCAGAAAGATGGCTGAGTTCATCGTCTGAAACGTAAGGGTTTGATCTGCAGAAGGTGTCATCGTCAGAGTCTGAGTTGATCCCATGCTTTAAAGTGGGTTCCGGAACCAACTGAAACGAAGGGAATGAGTCAGAAATTTCATCAAGATGATTAATTCCTTCTGGGTACTGGAGCTTCAGTTTTGATGATCCAAAACTGCTAATAGGCTGGAAAGACATCTTCATATGCTCTAAAGGTGGAGAAGGTGGAGCAGAATTCAAAGGAGAAGGAACCTCCTCTCTCAACTTTGTTCCAGATGAAGACCGGCTCAAAGTAGCACGTGGACTCTTTTCAAGACTATGAGTTTTCTCAAAGTCAACCGCTTTTGGAATTTCATTATACTCCATGGATCTAGTCCTTCGAAAACCATTTCTTAGTAGACCATGACCAAGCCCAGTGAAAAATGATGATCTACCCTCATTCACATTTGTGGCTTCATTTGACACATCTCTGGAATCAGCACTACCATGAGCTTTGGATTCAGGATGCATTATAGTAGGCAGAAGCTGATTCTGAGAATGAGCAGATATCCTACTGCGATCAGCATCGACAGGGACGTTCAGTTTCTTGTCCAATCCAGAATTTGATAATTGAAGTGGCAGTTTCTTGGAGGAGTCTACTTCACAATTATCAGTTACCAAAGTTGATTGTTCCATTTTAGCATTTCCATAATCACATCTGGAGTCATTGGCTGATGAATCAAGCTTCTCTTGAAGATTATCATCCTCAGGCTTCAGATTCTGATTCAAATGACCAACTGAAATGGTTTTATTAATATTTGCACGGCCCGGGGTGCCAAAATCTGGAGGTTTTGATGGTTGAAGACCTAGCAGGCCCCCATTTGTCCAGATAGCAACTGGATCAACAATAGAAGAGTTTACAGAGGGTTGTTCTTCTTCAGGCACACGAGGGAAGTGAGCAATTCCTTCATCTCTCCCAGCCATCATACTGGTTGCCTCAAACTCAGATGACATAAATTCACCAACAGGTTCTGTTTTAAAACCATCGTCATTTCCATCGGGTTTGGTGAAACTAATTCCTGAAGAGACCTCTTGGACTGAAGATGACTGTATACTCTGCAAAGGTGCATCCACACCAGAATGCACTGAGGGGGCAAAACTTTTGGGATCCTCACATGGTTCTCTGCATATGATATCATAGCATTCAGGAGTATGTTGCGAATATTCTTGATAAGCTGGGAGCAATGAAGAAGTTGAATGACAAAGCTCCAAATTATTACAGGACACAGATGGCAGTTGATCATGGTTGTTATCAGCAATCCGTTCATCGTCCACATCATCCTGGAAATCATCTTTAGGATACGGGCATAACCCAAGCTCCCCTTTTGTCTGGCAATCAAAATCACTTTCAGATTCTGAGTCAATCATGTTAAGTGCATCCACAAAGTTGTCAGTCTCACTTTCAACATCATCAGGCTGATTCTTGCAAAGCATCAAATTTGGAGAGTCCACACTTTTAAATGATGGACGTACTAAATTAAGACTTTCTTCAACCTCTTGCTCATCATGTTGTAGGCTTGTCTCATACAGCTCCAAATTTTCATTGCCCCTGTAATTTTCATCTAAAGATTTCATATTTTGGTCAGCTTGAAAATTCTTCTCGTGCATTTCTTCCATTTCATTGCTCTCAAAAGAAGCTCGGCCCATAGGTTCTGTGTCCAGCTCACAAGGTTCAGAATTCGTCTCTGGCAATTCAGGAACTTCATAGCTTCTAAAATTCCAACTCATAGGCTCTATATCTGGCTCATCAAATCCAAAGGTTGGCTCATGCAATTCTTGAACCTCCTCATTCCCAGACTTATAAGCTATGGGCTCTATTTCTTTCCTGCCTAATCCAAAGCCAGTTTCGTGCAAGCTTCCAGAGTGTTGAGCTAAAGGTTCATGTAGTTCTGCTTTTTCATCCCATGTATCAGTAGATGAACTGTGGCCATTCTTCTCCATTAGTGAACTTCTAGGACTATCATCATTCATTGCTGCTGTCTGCTTTCCAGGGTACTTGCCTTTAAAATTATTCATCGGCTTATCATATGATACAGAAGGGGACTGATTACTCTTAGTTTCATCGGCTTGCACTGATGCACTTGGGTGAAAAACACATTCGATAAAACCAATCCCATCTCCTGAACCAGGGGAATCTGATCGGTCTACCAAATCAGATTTGAATGTCATATCAAATGTTGATACAGTTTGAGTAGGAGATAGTTGGCGTTGTCGTGGTGGAGAAGAAATTTTAACGCTGCAAATTACAAGAACAGACAATTCATTTGATATTAGAACACTATTCATATTATGATATGACACGGAGACATGTAGAGTTGAGCAGACATATTTTCCATTAATACAAAAGAGGAGGCAAACTGGAATGATTCTCCATAATTACTACAGAGAAGGGAAACGGGGATACCTGCCATTGTAACTGAAGGCTGGAGCATCAAAAGATAACTGGCTACTCCGCTTCCATGATCTTCTTTTCTGCAATACCATTCCAATACCATGTAAGCCATCACAACATTTACCACCAACTGAATGGAGTGCCAGAAGAACTTTTTAAAACCTTAAGTGGTCCAGAAACCGAAGGCATAGCTTGAACAAGTGCACGAAGACATAAAGTATCAAGCATGACATATCACTGACTTACATTGAGGGATACATAGATTAAATTTCCAGAATTTCCCCAAAAGACCATAGATTTTATATTAGTTACTCACGAATGTATAAATGAAGATTGATTGAGTTTTCACAACCAATACCATGATATCATAGCTAGAGTGGCCACATTACAGAATACCTTAG
The DNA here is from genome assembly GCA_934048045.1 of Polygonum aviculare. Classification (NCBI taxonomy): domain Eukaryota; kingdom Viridiplantae; phylum Streptophyta; class Magnoliopsida; order Caryophyllales; family Polygonaceae; genus Polygonum; species Polygonum aviculare. The sequence continues at coordinate 3,434,781 of OW204024.1, forward strand.
CTTTACGAGCCTTCCTCTCTTTCTTGGATTTCTCATCATTCACACTAGAGTTTCCTGATACCCTCCTGAAGAAAGCTGGGTCTGAGTACCTCTTTAAGCAGGAGCCAGAGCCACCAATATCAAATCTGAGGAAAAAATCTGAATTAAATATAAAACTACAGGAGCTCTAATTTGCTAAAAAATAGACAGCTATGACACAGGAGCAGGACTTCTATGAATTGATCATACTTATCAAGTAACTGCAGACGTGGAGGTTCTTTGCACTCCTCATAGGAATCCACAATGCAGCGTGGTAAATCAGTGTATATGAAATGATTTAGCTCAGTTCTGATACGAGGATGCCACTCAGTACCTGCAAAAGATCTTAAATTTAAGATTTGGTAGGACAAATACAAGCTGGCCAAAATTTCAGCATTAAAAAAAGTAGAAAGAAAGAAAGAAAGAAACTGCAGAGGTAAATCAAATAGCATTGTACAATTAAGCATTAATTGTGCAAGAACTTACCAGGCGTGTAAGCAAAATGTATATGGCTGGTCTGGGATAACATAGCCTTCTCAAGGGGAGGAAGTACAGCTTCGATATGCTTCACACGAGTCAACAGCTTTCGGCTTCTAGAAGAAGTCGTTGTGATGTCTTCCTGCAATCCATGGAAAACATCTGCTGCAAATCTACATATCCAAAACAGTATAAAGTCAAAACCATGAACTAAATAGCAATGTGCACATCTGTATGAATCAGTAGAGAAACCGGGGAAGCGACTGTTTAAAATGAATCCTAAAAAATAAACGTATAAAATGACAAAAATAATTGAAAATAGTGTGTCAACGTTAACATCTTCATTTCCTGGCAAATTCATATTTGTAGGATCTAAAGAACTTCATAATGTAGCAATATATAGAGCCGTGATGATTATGTCATGGACCTTTCTTTTCTACTAATCTTACTGATCTTAGAGTCATTGATTAAGGCTAACTCTAAAGTCATGTTATCATGCTCCTAGCTAGGCTGAAAAACTTTCCCTTGAAGCCTGATAGACCATGGAAACAACTCCAGTAGTTCAACATCTCTAAATTGCCCTCATCTCTTGGAAAAGTACACTCAACCACCTACCCAAAGGAAAGCTTTCTCCTTCAGAACCCTATAGGCCTGCAGTGCCCTAATTGTATTCTCTCTAATGAAACGAACTGGAAGAATTCTCTTTCTGTTCCAATAACTAGTAGTAGTACTAAACCTTCAACTGTTAGACAGCCCTAAAACTCTGAACATGCTATCAAACGTTCGCATATTACCAACAGTTTCTCACTTCCATGACTACATTCTTACCAGATAAAGCAAGCAAATATGAACAGTAATCAGTCCTCCCAATCGCAGGTCTCAATCAATGAACAAGCAAAATCCAGAAACACAAAACTCGTCTAAGCAACAAATCCGTCCAAAATTAAGCGAAAATAGAAAAGGAAGTGAGTGAATAAGAGGAGTAAGAATGAGAGAGACGTACTCAGCAAGATCGCCTAATTGACGGAGAAGACCAACGAGACCGGCAACGGCTACTCCATCGAGAACAGCCTTTGGATCTTCCTTCTTCGAAGCCTCGCTATAGAGCTCTCTCACTCCCAATCCATACTCGTTCCTCAACTGAAACCTCGAAAGAGGCATCTTCCAAATCGGCCGGCGAAACCGCCCTCCTTGCACAAATTGAACGAATTCGAGAGCCGAATCGGAGAAGAAAACAACAAATGAGACGGATTCAACAGAAGAAATTAAGAAGCTGCTGACACTTTTCCACTTTCGCGATTTCTGGTGCAACAGCAATTAAATGAAGGCGAAAATTTGGGAGTTTCTTCAGAGCTTGAAAGGGATAGGTTAGGTGAGGCGATAGGGCCAATTTAACCAACCGCCATGGCCACGGAGCTTTCGCTCACATAGATGAGAGAGAGAGAAAGCAACAGCTTTGAAGCTACAAATTCCCTACAATGGAGGCTGATCGAAGAGCATTTTCCATTTGCCAACTCCACAAGGTATTCTTGTTCACTATAAACCAGAGTACTATACCCCAAAAACAGAAACACAATTACACTTTTACCCTTCTTGTAACGCTTTATCTACATGATTAAACTCGCATTTATTTCCCCGCGTTTCAAGGAGTGGATGGTCTTTCTACTTTCACTTACGTTGGTTTGCACTTGTCTTTTTTCTTGGTGAGTTATGAGTTTTTGTAAGAACATTGTGATCGTTTTTTAGCTGCTGGATTCGTGTTTCTTGTTTGAATAAGGACTCAAAAGAGAAAGGAAGTCAATTCTCCATTACAGAAATTGAGAAAAACTTTTGTCCTTGAAACATTTACTATCCTTCAGATTTCAGTTTCGTTTAAGTCCCCAACAACTACAGATTATTAAATTACCCTGAAGAAGAACATGCAATTTAATGTAAGGTTTTTCAACCAAAAAAATACATTTAATGTAAGGTTTTAATAGTACAGGATATTTTATTTTCATTTGATAAGATATACTCAAGTCATTAAGAGATTACAAGTTTAATACTCCTAACTTTGTGGTTATGGGTGACATCATTTTTTAACTCAGTGAATTTATAAGGCTTAAAAGTTACCATGCTTAACATAACCTTAAGCATCATATGAAATGTTTCATAATTTTGCAGGGACAAATTAATTGAGAGAATTAAATGTTATACAAATGTAGAACTAATGGAACAGTGGGATATAGTACAAGATACCACTCTTTTGCCAGAGACTGAAATGATTAAGGGCCATTGCACAAACATACATAAAATATTAGGGGCCCAAACGATAATATAATTAATTGATGCAGCTGTCATCCTGGTGGACCTGGTCCACTTTTATAAAATTAAGTTCAGGCACATTTCAAAGCATTTAATAATCAATAATAGATACCATAATGTTTTCTCACTTACTAAACTCACTATTAATTAAACAAATGGTTGCAATTAGTTTATAATAGAAATGGGATCCATCAACAGGAAATCACATGATTGTGCTGATGGGGATTAGATTAAGATGAAAGATGTAGATCTCAAATCCCAGTCCACAAAAGAAAACAGATAAACATATTATAAACGCTCCTATTGCAATATGTTACCTGAACTTGTGAGTAAATACAAAAAAGGCCCATTTTTTCACACCTAATCCTCTTTCTTGCAACTTGTAACATAATCTTGTTTGTACTCTTTCTTTGTGTTGTAGGCTTGATAGCCTTGATTGGTCCATTCATCTCTATCAAAAAGAGAGCAGTCAGTACTAAGATTTTATTTGTCAGATTTAACTGATCAGCAATCTAGGTATAGTAGGTTGTTACCATGATTGATTGACCAGGATTAAGATTTATTTTTTTATGCTATATGGTCTAAATGGACTTATATGCATACTAGTACTATATAGATCGTTTCTTCAATACTGTAGTCTTATAAGAACAACATTAGAAATTGACCATTTGTGACCTACCTAACTTGTTAGTTGTTGTTGCTCAAAAAAAAAAAAAAAAAAAAAAAAACTTGTTAGTTGTTATCGATCAAAATAAAAATTTTGTTTTATCGGCTTTACGACTTTCATATCGTATGGGCTTACAATATTATCGGCCCAATAATGAGCCGTTGCTCTTTTAACTGGGCCCTAAAATCACAATTGGCATTTTACGATAGATTTCTGGGCCACAATGCTAATGTCAATGTCATATCAATTTGACACAAAAATGTTATTTTCATGTACGAAAAAGCTGCATATTTTATGCAAGTTTTCGAATGAAATTATTTCTGCAATTTAATAAAAAGGGAATCCAAGCAACATTTTACTCATTAGATGAAGTGCTTACTTTGTGTTGGTCCCATTTTCTATAATAGATGTGAAGATTATTTCTTATAATTAATGGTAAATGCCACTATGTACGTACTTCCCTCTATATATAACTTACACAAAACGTACCTAAAAATAAAGAAAAAGTGACAATATGGCTTTAGTTCGTGATGGCATTATAGCTTCTTGAGGAGCCTATGACAAAAATTTAGTAGTATCCTAAGTCTAGATCTTGTCAACCGGGCGCGTACTACATAAGATGCCATCTATTTTTTTGGTTGTCTATTGGTTTATCAAAGTTTCGTCTTGGCTACGTCCAGTTCGACCCTGGTCGCATTTGTCTTTAGAGAGTGAGTCTCCCAAAGGGAATAATTTACATCTATTTGAATTGACCCCCAAATCTCCTGAATATGGAACAAGTCGCTTACCACCTGAGTTAACTCTCTTTAATAGATGTCATCTATATTACGTACACATAAATTTTTAGTTAAGGTTGAGAATCCAAATGATTGTACGGATTGTGACATGCTTAATATAGAGGCCAAACTGTTTTTTCCAAATCATCTCATATAATCTCTTTTTAACATTAATTCATCCTTATTTACCTTTTTTTTAATGGGAAATCTTGTACTTAAGATATCGGTCGGGATGAATATCCACTTTAGAATATGCATAAACATAAATAAAGTAAGAATTTCAACAACAAACTTTTATATTTTATACGAAAGGTAACTTAGGTTATTATGGTACTTAGTTTATTACAAGGAAATTGATGTAAGGAGTCTATCACCGGGGTTGTTAACCTGTTCCTACGGGGTCAGTGTTCGAGCCAGTTAGGTGAGTTCATTGCTAGTGCTCCTCTGACTGCCTTGGTCAAGCCGGGTGGTGGGGTGCGCCCTATTGCCGTCGGCACTGTTTGGAGGAGGCTTGTTTCCAAGGTCGCGTCGTACGTGGTTGGCCCTTCTGTGAACAGTTATCTGGCGGATTTTCAGTTTGGAGTGGGTGTTCCTGGGGGGTGTGAGGCTGTTCTGCACTCTGTGAATAGGCTGGTTGAGTCTAACGGCGAGGAGGTTGGCCTTTCGATGCTTTTAGTGGACTTTAAGGACGCTTTCAATCTTGTCGATAGGAGTGTCCTACTTCAGGAAACTAGGTTGAGGTGTCCGTCTATTGCTCCTTGGGTTGAGTTTTGTTATTCTCAGTCTGCTAGGCTCTACTATGAAGATTCTGTCCTTTGGTCTTTTCAGGGGGTTCAACAGGGGGATCCTTTGGGGCCTTTGCTCTTCGCTCTAGCTCTACATCCCTTGGTTCAGTTCATTAATCGGGCTTGTAGTCTCACCCTCCAGGCTTGGTATCTTGATGATGGCACCATTATTGGTACACCCTTATGGTGGCCAAGGCGCTTGACATTATTAGGTCTGATGGGCCCGCGCGTGGTTTGTTCTTAAATGTTGATAAAACTGAACTTTTCTGGCCTGCGGAGGATCCTAGAAGTTTGGTGGAGGGTGTTTTCCCTTCGAACATCTCTCGGCCAAGTAGTGGGGTCAAACTTCTTGGTGGATCGGTTAGCTTGGATGCAGATTTCAGCCGGGACTTGGCCTTGAAGAGGGTCTCTAAATCCATTGCTTTAATGGCTGCAGTCAATAGGCTAAATGACCCCCAATGTGAGCTTCTTCTCCTCCGTAGCTGTGCCGGGGTTGCTAAGCTGTCATATGCCTTGAGAACTTGCTCCCCTTTGTCTTTCAAGGATGCTCAAGTTCAATTTGATTATGCTTTGCGACTTTCCTTGGAGAAGGTTATAGTTGCGTCAGGCCCGGGTTTTGGTGATTGGCAATGGCGCTTGGCCACTCTCCCCATCAAAGGAGGTGGCCTTGGTATCTTGGCTGCTGGGGATGTTATCCGTTATGATTTTCTTGCTTCTCGGCTTCAGACGTGTGATCTTCAGGCGAGGATTCTGTTGAATACGGGTATAAATTCCCCTGGCCCTTCCTTTCAGCATGCTCTTAATGATTCAATACCTTTTGCAACGTTGATGCATCCTCCTTCACCATTGTTTCTCCTGCCCCCCAAATCATGAAAACTCTGGCAAGGTGCTACTTTGGTGTTGTTGAGAACAGTCTCGTTGATAGGTATAGTCTTGGCCCGAGGGAGGTTGCCGTTCTTAATAGTATTCGTGCTCCTCATGCACAAGATTATTTGTTCACTATCCCTATTGATGGTTTGGGACAGAGGATGAACTGTCGGCAGTTTCGTTCTGTGTTGTGCTATAGACTTATGATACCTCTATTCCCTGAAGGTAGTATTTGCTCGAGTTGTAACGCTCCCAGGATGGATAAGTGGGGGGACCGTGCTGTCCATTGTTCTAGTGAGGTGGGTGTGAAGTTCAGGCATAATTTGGTGCGGGATATTCTTGTTGATATTTGTGCCAAAGTTGGGGTTGCGGTGCGGAAGGAGGCTCCCATGGGTTTTCTTTCGGAGAACGGTCAAGATCTTAGGCCTGCTGACCTTCTACTTTTTAATTGGCATCAGGGGAAGGACGCGTGTGTGGATGTGACCGGGGTCTCCCCCTTTGCTGGTATGGGCGCGAGCTCTTGGGCGCTTGGGTTCGCCTTGCACAATGCCGTTGAGAGGAAAAGGAGGAAGTATGAGTTCAAATGTGTGGAGCATAGTTACAAATTCATACCATTTGCTTTTTCCACATTTGGGGAATTCGAGAAGGATGCTTTGGATACGCTCTCTCGTATTAAGACTCTTGATATTAGTCACTCTAACAATGTTAAGAGCGGTACTTTTATTTTTCATAGATTGAGTTTCTGTTTTCAGAAAGGTGTTGGAGCCCAGCTTGTTTCTAGGCTTCCATTCAGTTTCATGTAATTCTCAACATTTACATGATATCATAAATTAAATTTCCTTTTTAATAGTTTTTCTTTGTTTTGTTTTTTTTCAATAATGAGAATCTCAACAACAAAATTTGACATTTTATATAGAAGCAACTTACATTATTATGGCATTTAGGCTAGTATAAGGGGATATAAAAGAATTCAAAATTTGTAAATTGCTGATTAAGACGTCATTTATCAAGTAGGCTCGTTAAGGCTTGACTAGCGTGATAATGGTCACGGACCTTAATTGTAGGTAACTATTGTGATAATATATAAAATGAGAGGGTTTATCATACACTTATGTGGAGTGAATAATTTCGAGAAAAATATTCAAAGAAGTGGCCCCACTCATGTCTCCTGAGCAGGACCCACATCCAATAGAATGAAATGACCCACATCCATCTCTCTCCTACTCATCTCTCCACTTTTGTTCTCTTCTTTTTCTTAATTTCCTCCTCTAATTCCCTTTCCCAAAACTACACTATATCAAACCTTCTTCCCCTACTTACTAAACTAAGCAAAAACCTCAATCCCTACACCAACCAAACCCTCCGATCATGTCCACGGGCCCGCCACCGTCGTCTTCGACATCTACTCCAGGGCCCGCGGCCCCATTGAGCCGATACGAGTCGCAGAAGAGGCGAGACTGGAACACGTTCGGGCAGTATCTGAAGAGTCAGAGGACGCCGGTGAGCGTCCCCGAATGCACGTGTGGACACGTGATCGAGTTTCTCAAGTACCTCGACCAGTTTGGGAAGACTAAGGTGCACTTGAAGGAGTGTGTGTTTTTCGGGCAGCCCGACCCGCCTGCCCCATGCGTCTGCCCCCTCAGGCAGGCATGGGGCAGCCTTGACTCCATCGTGGGCCGCCTTCGGGCAGCCTATGAGGAGAACGGTGGGCTGCCCGAGAGGAACCCGTTTGGAGACGGGTCGATTCGGGTTTACTTGAGGGAGGTGAAGGAGAGCCAGGCTAAGGCTAGGGGTGTCCATTATAAGAAGAAGAGGAAGAGGAGGATCCAAGTTAGGGACCCAATTCAGGCACCGTAGGTATGTTAAATCTATTTTATAAAAATTTTAATATATCATTATAGCGAATAGTTATGGGTATATATGTGTGATAGTGAAAAATTATATGTAAGAATCTTAGCACAATAGCATGTATGCAACTATGAAACCCTACTCATGTTTCTATGAAAAGCCCCAAGTATTGGTCTATCAAATTTAAAGTTATGTTTACACCCTTAGTTCGATCGATCTAAATACATACTATATAGTAGGGCAAACAATTTTTTTTGGTCGAAATAGTAGGGCAAACAATACTACTATACTACAATCAAGAATGTAATAAAATTCTCTGATCCACTTTAGCATTAACCCTTTAACGCGTGATTTGAATTGATTTGAATGAATGGTTGAGACTCGAAAGACAAATACTCCCGTTACCAATAGTTCCTGGCAATTGATTAAGAAGTGACTGAATACACATTATACTAATGAGCTAGCTAGCTGCTCATCGTCCCCACCATATATATCTGGTAGAAGTGACAAGCATCATATTTTTTGTATTTAAATTATTAAAATCTTAATTAAGTTTTCCTACAAAGAAAAAGAATTCGAGGGCGAGCTTTGGAGGATCGACTTGGTAAATTCACAGGCCTATTATCAAGTCCTAGTAAATTCCAGTGGACTGACTGAATGAAATGAAATGTCGGGTTTTTTTAAATTTAAACCTGTCAATTCAACTATATGGTAGAAATCATTTTTTTTTTGTTGGAATATAACTTATAAACTTAAGCCAATAAGTAGAGTGGTTTAACTTATAACCCCTTATATCTTAAGGGGTTTTAGCCCACAAAACCGATGTGGAACTCTTCAACGGTTCATAGACGCATTATTTTTTCTTTTTACTCTCACCCTAGCTATTTGATTGGTCATAGTCGTTTTATGTTTGAATCGAGTGCTATAGACGCTCATAATAGGCGACGATGTTTTAACTTATAACCCCTTATATCTTAACGGGTTTTAGCCCACAAAGCCGATGTGGAACACTCTTCAACGGTTCATAGACGCATTATTTTTTCTTTTTACTCTCGCCCTATTTGATTGGTCATAGTCGTTTTATGTTTGAATCGGGTGCTATAGACGCTCATAATAGGCGACGATCAAGTGGCGACCCGGCCTTCTACTTTAGTCTCTCCATACACACTATCAGGATTCAGGAGGTAGCTAGATTCAAACCTAAGCCAACTATAGACGGTCTTCCTTAATTTGTGCTAACCCTAGCTCGCTTTTTGTACTAGCCTAAGCTGTTTTTCATATATGTATCATGCACTTATGCTCCCTAACTTCTTATCTGAAGGTGCCTCTATTTAACTTTAATGCCTCAAGTATGTTCCAATTGAAAGTAAAAAAGACCTAGATGTATAAATATATGCTAATTAGTGCTCACAGCTAGTACGTATATGTTGTCTGAGCACAGGGCACAAAGATGCCTTCAAACTTCAGGAGATCGAATATTGTAAGCTTTAATGTATACTATTGAATTCATATATTACTATAATTTTGTACAATGTGGAAATCAAAGAGGTTCAAACGGGTATGAAACTTGAAATCATGCAGTCATGCATCTTTTTCGTACCTTGAGTTTTGGGTTTGGGCAATTTTGATAGATTGGACATGCTAATGTGTTTTGTTTTATTATTATGATATACTCCAAAGATCCATTTGGCAGAAAGTATAATTTTGTATGCATGTTACATGATATGAATAGGCTGATCCAATTAATCAATGCTGTACAGAAATATATGTGTGTCTGTGCTAATTAATACTAATGTATTAAGTATTCTTAGGGAGTATAGTACTTCTGGCTCTTAAATAGCTTAAGTGCTTGTGATTAAGACAATGTGGAATAATAACATATCTACTCATTGAAAGAACAAAGACAAGAACTTCTTGGACTACAGTACTCTTAATTCCCTAAAAAAGCTAGAATTATAGACACTTCAAAAACTAGGAATCTCTAAAAGGATTTTTAAGTTTTTTCTTTATTAAAAAAAGCTACGAAGAAAACAAGTTAATTAAAGGTTGGCTTAGAGACTGCTCAATGGGGTCTGATTCAGAAAATCTAATGTAACATTCTTTTTAAGGTTTAGCTATAAATCATAGCTAAAAAGAAAGGGACAACATTAACTTGCTTTTCCAATACAATCTTAATATTCTGCATTATTGGTGACAATGTTTTATACAAAAAGAATTGTGTAGAATGCTTTGTGCTCAAGGATGTTTGTTTGGTGTTGTTCTATTAATCAAGTACTTTGTAGACTACGAATAGGATCAAACTCTAAATCCTACCTCGAAAGTGTTACTTCTCTTATCGTCAATTGATTACTTATTTTTTTTGCTCAGATTGTCAATTGATTTTACTTACTTCTACTATATATATGTTTATAAATATGGTTAATTTCTCTTTGTGTAGAACTTGTTTATGTGTAATTTATGTGTTAGATGTATTTTGAAGGACATATGCGATGTGCAGTTACATTGAAGAGGTGGTGCGAAGAAAAGCCTTGGACCAAGCAACGACGCCTGAAGCTAATGATCGAAATCTCAAATAACTCCCTTCCTTGTGCTCGATCATGCCAAGATTCGAAATACATTTTCAATTGCGAGCCCTCTTATCGTTCAATCCATCTATCTATATACTACATACCTATAAGCTCATACATATATATATTGTACAACTTATAATACCTAAATTGCTTGCAAGTAGCACCCAGAAGCAGAATTTGCAATAGAAATGAATCTAGCCGGCCAGGAGGGAAGGATCAACGCTGAGCTAATCATTTTCGAGCAGCTATGGGTTCCATAAATATGTTTTAGAATTTATTATGTATAATCTTGTTAGAAATGGAGTGCCCAATATTTCAGGGAAAGTTGGTGGTGCTATCTTGGCATGTTTTATTATAAGCTAATCTGCAATTTACAAGCCACTAATTATAAGGGCATAGGTCAAATCTTGAAAAGGAAAAATAAGCCCTATGCAAAAAGACAAGTTATGGCACATGTATCCTAGTTCAAGTTACGTAGACTTGTGTTCTTTATCGATAAACATATCATTGTTTCACGGAATGAAGTCACACACATACACCATACACGCATGAACTCACTAGTTCATTCAGCAAACATGCTCCATTCATGCTTGCGTTCAAAACCATGAAAAACACATACTTTGCACTCAGTCGTAAGCAACACATTCTACACGATAATTGACGAAAAAGATGGTTAGCAAACTTGGTTTGTAATTACAGCAAGTTAGTAGACATAGGGGCTGCATTACAACACTGGTCTCGAAACAGATTATATATATATAATGAAGGCGGTTTTGATCTTCCTAACCCAATTTGTTCTTCTGGGCATCCTCTGCAATTAAGGAATTTCCCAAACAATCGCAAGCACAAACTTGGTACACATCTTAAACGTAATATATATAAACTAAACTAAGAATTTGCTTTCTTCTTCTACAAATAGCTTTGCCGATGACCTCTTTATGTCCAATTTCATTGTTAAGAATATAATCAACTCCTCTTCTCTTGGCTAGGCAAACCAGTTGGATGAGAAATGGCCGCTAGCCTGCCACCGCTAGCTAGCAGTATTCTGCAAGACAAAAGAAATGTAAGTCACTTTCAACACAAGAGCATAAAGAACAAAATTAGCGAAAAAAAAGGCACCGGATCATGCAGGATGCTAGTCAAAACAGCAATGCATTTATGTAAGGCACCAAGTCAGATTTCTACTAGAATCAAGGAAGAGAAACTGAAGGCAAGGAACCCCCAAAGAGGAAACTTTTGGAAGCCTATACTTGAAAATGAACAGTCTGGAGAACAATGTATGGAACTCAAATTTTGACAAGGAAACATACAATAGATAATGAAAAATGTAAAAGCTACTTTAAAGCTCATAATGGGCCATGTGCAGCTTCAGGGGCATCAAAGCTAAACACTAGCATATCATTAAAAAGCTCTCCATTATTTAGCATCAGATGGAACCGAAAACTAAAGAGATAGAACAATCGGGCCCATAGGCTGAATCCACAGTGAAAAAACACAATTATAGAACCAGAAAGCAAATACATCAATGTCAAGAAGGCAAGAAAAAATCCCTGCCACTGTAGAACCACAACCATAACAGCTAAAAAAACTAGTTAGAAAGGTAAAAGGAACCCCTTAATGAGGTCCATCCATATCACATAAAGGCTACATCCATATTGTCATTTGTCCATGCATATTTCAGCAGAGCTCACTAAACTTTCATTATCATCTGAATACCGAAATTAAAAGCATTGCAGCACTTAAATCTCATACAGTAAGCTACATCACAAAGAAGAAAGCTGGCAATTGATTCAAAATCCCCAAAACAAGTCACATTCGACAAGTATGAAATAGACAATCGATGAAAGGGATAGGATAATAGGATTGATAGCGTCTCAATACAACCTTGTCTAAGTCATTAACATGGCATATGGTGTATTATGATTGAAAAACTCTCTACATCAGATATCAGAATCAAACAGAATGTATCAGACAATCAATGAATGCCAAATATGGTATCAAAATCACAGGCAGACAACTCAAGACTAAGTTCCAACCACACAAATAATTGAAACTGTGGACAGAGTAACCAACTCCTTTGAAACTCTTACATAGATAAATAACAGCATGGTGAAAGAGAGGAAAACTGCTACTACTGTGATACTTATACTCGTTCTATCTCCAATAATATATTGTGAGTTACATTAGGCGGGCAAATACAAAGATAAGAAATCCATCAGAAACAGATGCTGGAATCCCAATGAAAAATAGTCATAGTGTGTTGTATCTCAGCATTTGCTGACTGTGAACATTCTCTTCTGTCATTAGATTTAAATGATGGAAGAAAGGAGCACAATAATAAACCAACACCAATCAATACCGTCACTACACAACCAGTTTCAAACATAAGTTCAATATAGCAAGGGAATACCAACTCAATTGCACATTAGCAGTCCAAATAAGCACAGAAATACACTGAACAGAGACTAGCAACCAGTCATGATTAACAGCATATTATTGGACCATCCAACACAGGGCTAATTTAAAACGTTAACTTTAGAAGCAATTATAAATTACCAACATAGCACAGTGCATAAAAGTGGCTAACTACAGCATAGTATAAATAAGTATGCCTAGCAAGTAACAGCAATGAAAACCAGGAGGCTGAATCATACCATTCGAGTTGGAATTGGACCTCTTAACCCTCTTAACCTTCTCCATCTGAACCTGCATCTCCACAAGCATTTGCATCCTCTGGCACTCCAACTCCTTGGCGAATTGCATCCTCTGCTTCTCCAACTCCACAACCTGCCTCTGCTTCTCGGATTCCACCCTCGCATACACCTCCCCAAACATCTCAATTGCCTTCGCCAGCTTCCTCAGCCCATCCGACTCCCCCAATTGTCCACCATTCCGCTTAAAATCATCCACCTCCTTCACTTCCTCCTCCTCCTCCTCCTCCTCTTCATCCTCCTCATCCGTCTCGGCCGCCGCCGCTGCGGCCGCCACAGCCGAGTAATTCTTCCTGATACTGGAGTAATTAGCCCCAATCGGCGTGGTGGTGGCCACGGGAGAAGGCCGCTTCTGCGGAACAACAGGCGTAACCGACCTCCTGTAATTCAACAACGGAACGGCCATGGGCGGGCCGCCCAAGGCCTGCTGCTGAGCGGCGACGGAGGCCATGACGGCCGGAGTCGGAGGCGGAGGGGAAGAGAACATGAGCGGCGACAACGACGAGGAGGAAGGGGAAGGCTTCTTGAGAGCGGAGGGGGAGGAGCCGATTAGGGCGTCGAGAGGGGCGAAGAAGGGCCAGTGGCTGTGGAAGGAGCCGAGGGAGTCCAAAACCCTAGCCTTCTCGGTCTTGTACTTCTTCTTCAAGGTGTCGATCCGGTTCTTGCACTGGACGTCGGAGCGGTGGGCCTTCTTGTTGAGGTGCGCGTGGCGGTTGTTGACGGCGTCGGCGACCTCTTGCCAGTGCTTCTGGCGGAGGTTTCCGCGGTTGAGGTCGAGGTAGCGCTGGCCCCAGGCCTCGATCAGGGTGAAGGTCGCGTCCTCGCTCCAGCAGTCCTCTCGGACCGGCATGGATCGGGAGGATTGCTGAGGGGAGATCGAGTCGGCCAGGTCTTCCATGGTTCAGATCTGGACGGGGACGGGGACGGAGATCGGATCTGAGAAGGGGGGAACGAGAGAGAGGGGAAAGAGGAGAGAGGGGGGAAACAGAGAGAGAGAGAGAGAATAAGCGGCGATGAGAAAGCGCCGGCTGGGGATAAAGAGGAAGAGCGTGAGGGGGCGCATGATAAGGGGTCGCCGGAAATAGAGAGAGGCGCGTGGGGCGACGTTCACGCGGATAGGCTAAGCTTCTTCGAGGGTTGGCCGAATGCGAGTTCCGTGGGTTTTCGGGTTCGCTGCTTTCGGGGGGGGGGGCTTGCAAACGTCATCCATCCCTATGTCGTTTCCGGTGACTAACCCAATTAAAGGCTTTTCTCTCTTTATTAGTATCACCATTTTTTTGTTTTAAAATCTCAATAGTCAATAGGCAAGACAACATCAATCTTCAACTTAAAATAAAAACTACTACTAGAATTATTTTTAAGATTTTCTTTACTAGATTACTAATGTGATAAATATTTTATGAAAATTTTAAAAAGAATCTCACCTTTATGGAAAATTGTAAAACATAGCCCAACTTTTCAATATTAAAGCAAATAGCACTAATTAATAATCACATAGTGAGTGAGTGGAGAATGTTCTGGTTTCACTTGTAAACAGTAAGCTAAGTTCAGAATAGGGTGTAAAATTTTGGAGCATATGTGACCTTTATTTCCTATTTGACACTTAAAAGCTCTTAAGAATGTTATAGCAGTACAAAATATTATTGGGATTATTGACAAAAAATTATATCAAATACAGTAGAATATTATCGATCAAGAAACTCTACTCTACTCGTTCCAATCAAATTCTTACATCAATGTGACATTTACTTTTACTTTTATTCTAAAAAATGTTTAAAAAACTCTAAATCTCATCTTTATCTCTTCCTCATATATTTAGATGGACAAAAATCTCTTACTCATAGACCGAAAAGTTTGGTCCATGTTTGCAGAGATTGCAACAAACCAGCGAATAGAATAGCAAACTTAGCTCTAGATTATAATTTACCTCATTTTTGCTTGTATGTTCTTCCTAGTGGTGTTCATCAGCTAATTCAAGACGATAGTGTCGCCTATTTTATATAGAGAAGTAATGTTTGTAAACTGCAGTGTTTATTAACGTAGAAGAGTGGGATACTTATACAGAGAGAGTAACAAGCACCTAACCCTAATACAACCTTACTAACTATAATTAAGGAATGAATCAAAACAATAAAAGGAGCGTACAACTGATTTGGTTAAGAAGATATACTTTACATAATTAAAGGAAACTAATTAAGTAAACTATATATTCTCAATATGCCCCCTCAAGCGAGACTTTGCAATGTGTCGGAAAGGCCGAGCTTGGAGACCAATTCAGTGTACCTCGGTTTGAGCAGCGGCTTCGTAAGAATATCAGCAAGCTGGTCATTGGTTGAGATGTGTGAGACTTTGAAGACATCACGACGCACCAATTCTCTGACAAAGTGATACGCAATTGCAATGTGCTTCATTCTTGAGTGGAATACAGGATTTGAGCTGAGGAAGGTCGCGCCTTGGTTGTCACAAAAAATTGTAGGTTGACGTGGAGGCCGAAAACCGAGTTCTGAGATCAGGGACATGACCCATACTAGTTCAGAAGCGGTGTTGGCGAGAGCTTTGTATTCAGCCTCTGTGGACGACCTTGCCACACTTTTCTGCTTGCGAGAGCTCCATGAGATTGGCGTGGCTCCAAGGTATAGAATATATCCAGATGTAGAGATGTAGTCATCACGATCTCCCGCCCAATCGGCATCGGAGAAGGCATGAAGAAGGGGCGGAGATGTGGAAGAGATCATAATACCTTGGTGAAGGGTGCCCGCCAGGTAACGCAATAGGCGTTTGAGGGCTGCCCAGTGAATATCAGTCGGTGATTGCATGTACTGGCTGAGCTTGTTGACCGCAAAGGCAACATCTGGTCGTGTTAGGCAAAGGTACTGAAGGCTGCCAATGAGAGTCCTGTATTCAGTTGGAGTTGGAATTGGTTGTCCGGAGTCTTTGAGCATAGTTGTGGACGCAGACATAGGTGTGGAAACCGGTTTGGCATGGTCCATACCGGCTTTTGTGAGAAGATCTTGGACGTACTTACGCTGGGATAGAAAGATACCTGACTTGCGGGGTAACACCTCTACACCGAGGAAGTACGAGAGTGTTCCGAGATCTTTCAAAGCAAACCGTCTTGACAGCATAGTGATGAGCTTGTGCACTACGATTTCGGAACTGCCTGTTATGATGATGTCGTCAACATAAACAAGTATGTAGATGAGGTTGTCCTACTGACGATGAACGAACAGAGATGCATCCGAGATGGAGTTCTCAAAGTTGAGTTGTAGGAGATATAACTTGAGTTCGTTATACCAAGCTCTCGGGGCTTGCTTGAGGCCGTATAATGCTTTATGGAGCTTGCACACATGATTCGGATGTGAGCGATCAATGAAGCCGGGAGGTTGCTCAACATAGACATCTTCGTATAGCGTACCTTGGAGGAACGCATCGTTGATATCTAGTTGTTTGATTGGCCAGCCTTTAAGGACAGCAAGGGTGAGGACAATGCGGACAGTTACAGGCTTGACGACAGGGCTAAAGGTTTCGGTATAGTCACACCCGGGACATTGGTGAAACCCTTTTGCAACAAGTCGAGCCTTGTAACGATCTATGGAGCCGTCTGGATGATATTTGGTCCGGAATACCCACTTGCATCCAACAATATTCTGAGCCGAATGAGGAGGCACGAGGGACCATGTTTGATTCGAACAAAGCGCTTGGAACTCGGATTCCATAGCAGCGCGCCACTCGGGTATTTTGAGAGCTTGGGTAATGGTTTTGGGTTCACTGTGAGGAGAGGTTTGAAAGTTGAGGTTGAGTTTGTGGATTGGTTTGAAGATATTGTTTTGGGACCGAGTGAGGACACCTTGAGGTGGAGGTGGCGCAACTGGCGGAGGTGAGGGAGACGGAGAGGGGACCGGCGATGGCGGTGACGCTGGTGAGGGATTGGTATTTGGTATTGGTGAGGAGTTGGATGCGTGATTTGTGGGATCGGATGGGGGAGCGTTGACACGTGAGGATTCTGGATTTGGGGAGGTGGTTAGTTGGTGACTAGGATAGGGAATTAGGGCAGATATGGGGGCTGGTATTTTGGGAATTGTGTGGTGCTGAATATGGGAGTTATTGGCTGAGTTGTTGGTTGTTGGGATATGGTGGGAGATAGGGTTAGGGGTTGATGGGGTCGGGAGTAAGATCGCGCGTGAGGGCGCGTTAGTGGCGCGGGCGAGAACTGGCAGCTCTGGTGGAGATAGGACGGGGGAGGGGATGGACTGGTGTGGTGGAAGGTTTGAGGTGATGACCGGTTCCGCCGGGATTGAATCCCACCCAGCAGAGGTCCGAGTCATGGGCTCGTCGGAATGGGTTGAGTCGGGTTCATCCGAAAACAAAGCCTGAGAAATTGAACCCCATTCTCGTGGCAATGTATTCGAATGTGCTTTGGATGGAGTGGCAGTTTTGTATGGAAACGTTTCCTGATTGAATTGAACATGTCTAGAGACATATACTTTGTGGGTTTTTGGGTTGAGGCACAAAAAGGCATTTTGGTTGGGCGCATAGCCGACGAAGACGCAAGTGATGGAACGAGGATCAAGTTTGTGTTGTGTATAAGGTTTGAGCCAGGGATATCATAGACATCCGAAGCTTTTTAAACTCTTATAATCCGGATTTTTGTGTAAAAGTTTTTGATAAGGTGATTGATAATCAAGGATTGGTGTTGGAAGGCGATTGATGAGATAAACAGCATGTGAAAACGCCAAGGTCCAAAATTTGATAGGCATTTCGGATTCTTTTAAAAGTGTGAGACCCGTTTCCACAATATGACGGTGACGTCTTTCGGACGTACCATTGTGTTATGGGGTGTGAGGTGGGGAGGTGAAATGAGTGATTCCGGTGGAGCTTAAATAATTTTTCATGGCGATGTATTCTCCACCGTTGTCAGTGTATAAAATTTTGATTTTTGTTTGGAAAAAGTTCTCAACCAAGGATCTGTATTTTTGAAAGATTGTAGTCGTTTCTGACTTGTGCTTCATGTGATATAGCCAAACGTATTTGGTGAAATGATCCACAAAAACAATGTAGTATTTGAAGCCATCATACGAATGCACAGGGGAAGTCCAGACATCAGAAAAAACAATTTCAAGAGGAGACTTAGATTCAATAGTAGATGTCTTAAAGGGAAGTTTGTGACACTTATTAATTTGACAGGAATTACAATGCGATTGCAAAAAGGAAGTAGTTCCTAAATCGAAATGTTTAACCAAGAATTGAAAGACTTTTGAAGACGGGTGACCAAGGGCATGATGTAGGCGAGTAGACGTCGGTGCAGTAGAGGCGTGAGCGACGAAGGCATGAGTTGGCCAGACGTACACACCATCCACGCAGTGACCTTTAAGAGAGATTTGGCCTGTGACTCGATCCTTCACAAGAAAACAATCCGATAAGAAACAAACTTCACAATTATTTTCATCACAAAATTTGGAAACCGAAATAATGTTTTTGGAAAGTTTTGGAACTAAAAGGACGTTGGAAAAATTAAACTGAGTATTTGATGAAGAAAAAGTAAAAGATCCGGAGTGTGTGATTTTTAAACCTGTTCCATCACCGACGAAGAGGTCGTCCGGACCGGAGTAAGGGTGGTGAAGGGACAGGGCATTGAGGTCGTTTGTGACATGATGAGAAGCACCACTATCCATGAGCCATTGGGATGGGTTTGGTAGGGCTGAGATGTTGTTGGCTTGAGGAGAAGTTTGAGACGGGAAACGGTTGGATGAAGGAAGACGAACCTGGGGATAATCCTCACGAAGGTCGGGGCATTGGTTTATGACATGGCCAACTTTGAAGCAGTATTGGCAGCGGCCTTTGAAGGGCTTGGATGGATTTTGTTGTGGAGGTTGGTTGGGCGGACGGTTGGGTTGTTTGTGCTGGGTGTTCCAGTTGTTTTGTGGTGGTTGTGGCTGACAAGGGACCGAGTTTGTGGGCGCTTTATTCTTGTTCTTCCCTTTGTATGCCTGAGCATTGAGAGCTGTGGCGGGTTCCCCCTCATTCGTGCTTTGAGATTGAAGATCAATCTCCTTGAGGATGAGGCGCTCGTGGAGTTCATGAAAAGAGATCGGAGTTTCTCGGTTATTAACGCCATCAATAACAGATTGATAAGAGGAGTCAAGGCCTTTTAGAACATACTCAGTAAGGTCTTCTTGGTTGACGGGCGACCCTAGAGATGCAAGGACATCCGCTGCAATCTTCACTTGTTTCATGTACTCGACAATTGGAGTCGGGCCTTTCTTCATGGTTTGAAGCTTGGTTTTGAGTTGCTTCTTGTGCCCTCGGGAAGCCGTGGCGAAGGTTTGTTGGAGGAGATCCCAGGTTGCTTTGGATGTTTGCGCCTGAGTCACGAGGTTCACCACTTCATCCGTAAGGGTGCCGAGAAGTGCACTATGAACCAGCTGATCTTGTCGTTCCCATGTCTGGAACGCAGGGTTGGGTATTTGAGTGTTGTTAAGGCCCGGGATTGTGGGGATGGGTGAGAGGGCTGTACCGTCGACATAGCCATAGAGGCCATGACCGGTTAGGGTGATCTTTAGTTGAGTTTTCCAGGCCAAATAATTTGTGGAGGATAGTTTGTGGACATGGGATAGATTGACAATGGTGAATGGCTTTGTTGGTTCGAAGGGATTGGGTAGGGTGGAATGGTGCTGCGCCATAGGAATGAGCGGAAGGAGGAATTTTGTGAATTAGGATCGTAATTCTGCAACTGATACCATATAGAGAAGTAATGTTTGTAAACTGCAGTGTTTATTAACGTAGAAGAGTGGGATACTTATACAGAGAGAGTAACAAGCACCTAACCCTAATACAACCTTACTAGCTATAATTAAGGAATGAATCAAAACAATAAAAGGAGCGTACAACTGATTTGGTTAAGAAGATATACTTTACATAATTAAAGAAAACTAATTAAGTAAACTATATATTCTCAATATTTTAGGCATACTTAAGCACTATTACTAATAAAATCGCAGGATATACCCGCTTCTCAGTTAAGAAAAATAGACTAAAAAGTTGACTCATTAGCCAAAAACTGGACCCTAAGCATAATGTATAGTGGGAGAGAAGTGTACATGGCAGACAATCCGATCACATCTTTTTCATAACCCTACGCAATGTACCCAACTTCACTCTTTCTTATGTTTAGAATACAATGGACTTGTCTAGTAGAACAAGATAGTGGTCCAAAAACCTCTTATTTTTTAAATTTGGATATGTCTCACTCCTCCCATTTGACTACTTCCTTAGAAAAAGTATTAAAATTTAATCTTGTAGCAATAAATACTAAAATATCATCTGAAAATATACAAAAAAACGTATATATATTATGAAATGGTTTGCCCTTTCGAACAAAAAAAAAAAGAAATGGTTTTGCCCTTTGAGAAATGAGAGGCAAGGCGTTGAGACTTGGTGCCTCGATCGAACCATGAAGATATTAGTTTTGGCCTTTATTTTTTTTGGTAGAAATTAGTCTTAGGGTCTGTTCGGTAAAACTAGCTGAAGCTGAATTAAGAGCTGGATTCAGCTTAGTTCGGCTTTGTTAAGCTTGGGGGAGGCAGCTTTTTATTTCCAGCTTAATTCAGCTAGACAAGTTCTAGCTACAATGACCCTCCGAACACCAAAAATATTTTATTTAAAAAAAAATTAAGCTCCAACAAACTCCATTAAGCTTCGTTAAGCTGCGAACCGAACGGACCCTTAGCCTTTAAAAAGTTCCATCTCGTGTAAAAGTGATAGTTTGGAGAAAAGAAGATAGTAGAATATTTAGCCTAAAAATGATACACGTCGATCGGGACATATGTACCCTTTTTGAAGTCGATTGAGTTAATTTATATACACACAAAATAAAATAATGCTAAGCAAGCACTCATGTGGGCGGATCCCATTATTTACGAGGAAAATAATATTTAATATTGATGAAAAAATGGGAAGCATTATTCCAAACTATATTTGATATGAAAAATTCATATATGGAATAATAATTCAGAAGAAAAAGAACACGAACGGAAATTAATTAAAACCAATTAATTAATACTAATGATGATGATGTTTACATGATCAAGGTATTGTATCTCAATCTATATAGACACTAAAAATGCAATTTGTATTTGATAATGAACGATTGTACTACGTATTGATTTCTTTTGGGGATAATGTTAACCAGTATTAAACAAAAACAATAAAACAAGATGTCTATATTACATTAACAAAGAATAAATGATTACCATTATTTTAAAAAATGAGAGAGGACTATCTAAGCATGTTAATGATATTTGATAGGGCGCCCATCCGTTCATTAGTTGTCAATAAAACACAATTATTGAAGTGAAAACTTGCAAGTTTGAAATACGTACATGAAACTTGTAACACGTGTGTTAGCTACACTACACTTCCCTCTAATTATTATCAGAAATATTGTACATGAATATCCTTACTCATTCGTATTTTTAATGACTAATGTATGGAATTAGAAATTGAAAGTGGGTAAATTGAAAGAGGGAAGCGGTTCCCCGGGTTTGCACAATCAGATGTCGTTGCCCGTCACAATCAGCGTAACACAAGGGCGGATGGATTAACAATTGCGCATTACGCCCAAAGTATGAATTTTCTATTTCCCCACAACAGCTGTAACCACAATCTTGGAGTATTAAACAACACCACTGCACTGGTACTAACTCGATATTCTTGTTATTTAAATGGCCTATAATAGTATATACTCATACAATTAACTTATGACCCCAAGGTTTAACGGAATTAATCACACAAGCCAAGATACATTTTTGTTATTCCTGCAAAAAAAAAATGTACTTGCGCTCAAAAAAGCAGAGAATGAAAAGAAACTGCCTCTGTACGTGAAAATCTCAGATTGGCTTCAAAGAAAACAAAACAGCAGGACTTTATTACATGAAATTCTCCGAAGAGAATTTATGCATGTTCTCCATCATATCTGGTAACAATTACTATCTCTGTTCTTATACCAGCAGTAATTATTTTCCTTTTGTAAAAGTATATTTATAGAAACCTACTCATAATTATTTGATCGATCTCTTTATATTTCCACTTTTGAAAGATTAAAATTACAGTGCTATACTGGCCGAAAACTTGCAATCACAAGATTCAAAGCAGGATCGAGGGAAGGATTGAGGGAAAAAATACTTAAGAAGATGCTATAGGAAGAAGGAGCAATGATACATCCTTTACAAGATTAAGATCATAGCATACGAAGAAAATCCACAAGTTTTTTAACCGGATCGATCGGGGTCTTGCTGTATACTACAGATCGCCGGAATTCTCACCGACGGACGTCGTCGACGAGGTCTCAGTGATGCTCTCGAGATGCGGCCGCCACACCGCCACCCTCCGCCGCCGATCCCTCTGCGTCGACACCTTTTCGCTCAACAACTCGCTCAAGTACCGATCCGAGTCCACACTACTACTATTCTTTTTGGTAGAAGGAGAGACGACACTCTTAGCAGGAGTCAAAACATTACTTTTTTTCTTAGCGGTATTGGTACTGCTAAGAAACGACGTCGTTGTGGTTGAGGAGGAGTCTCGTTTCCTTCTCTTGGAGCCTTTGCCGGCGGCTGCGGGGATGAGGAAGTAGATCCTGCCACGCTGGAGGACAGCGTCGGGAGGGACGACGACGATCCTCGGGGCCCCGGCCGCGTCCGAGGCCCGTGAGGAGGGCTTCTTGAGGATATGTTTAGGGTGGGCCTTGATGATGTCGGCGGCAAGGACGGTGTCGGAGATCTCCTCGACGCGGCCGTTGGAGTGGACGATGCGGACGACGTCGAACCCGCCGCAGGGGAGGATGCAGGAGATGCAACACCGGATGGTGTTCCCCATCCGAGCAAGGGAGAGTGAGTGAGATAGAGAGGGGTTTGTGAGAAAGAGGGATTTAGGGAATCAAATATGGATGAAAATGGGGATTAATATAAAATTTTGTATTTTTTTTTAAATGAGGGGAATGAATAAAGTTGGGAGTAATGGAATATAATGACCCCTATGTTTAAAAAGAATGTTTTAATGTAATATATGAGGAGGAGCATATAGGGCTTTTGATTGGATGTTCAGATAGGAGTGTTGTGCCTTTTCTTTAATTTTGTAGTGGTTTATTTTTTTCTTGTTAGAATTTTCTTGATGGATAATTAGTGTATGTGTTTTGTGGGGGTTAATAATTCGATCTTTACTCGTTCTTTTGGAGTGAAATGTTTAGATATTGAGGAGGCCAAGCATATGACTTAAGAGAGGAATAATTGCCAGCCTCACTGGCTTTGCCTTTCCAAGTGTACTTGGGTGTGTATGGAGGAAAAGATGCATCATTTATTCAGGGCCCCCTAGTTTGTGTGGCCTTCCCTAATCCTTCTTGGCCTCACAAAGCTAGAATGGGATTTTCGGTGAAATGGGCTATAAAGTTTGAGGTGGTTTTTGCTATTTTCTTCCTACACATTAACTTCGTGCCACGTATCAACGTTTTTTGCCAATGTTTTGTTGATTGATCTATCAAATGGGTTGGATCAGATTGGCTTGGATAGTCAATAAAAACATTGAAAGTTATGGATCGATCCGATTATATCGTTGTGGGTTGGTGAACCTAACCAACTTGTGAAAGAACGAGTTTAGCTACATTAACAGATTGCTCTAGAATCATGAATGTTGAGCTGAATTTCATTTGTCAACGCCATAAACAAAGGTTCGAAATTGAGGGGCGTGTTGTAGACTATAAAAGACCACTTTTATATATAAAGGGAAAGTGGAACTCTACTCATTGATCTAAACTTTTAGGTTAGAAGTTAGATCTCGACCTTATATGAAAAGTGATTAAATTTACCCAATACATCGTCCGTTTCTCTCGACCCACCGGAGTCACAAGGTTTGATAACATCAAATCTTCTGCATTTATTACTTTGGTTGCAAGTCTCCATCCATGAAGAAGAAATATAAATAGTCTGTCGCAAGCCCATTAAATGGTTCAAATAGATGCACTAGCAGTGCAACATGTAAGGGGTTACGAATTGCTGAAATATTGATCTTTTCTATCACATGCACACATTTGGCCAAACCGACAACTTCAATTCTTCTGCGAATTGCATTCCCTCTCGCATGATGACTTTTAGACCGTCGTTCTTTGGTCGACCATTGCCTATGTATCTATACCCTAGAGGCTCGCCTTCTTTTGTGATGGTCAAAATGCTCGCCTTGGCTATATCACATAGACGGTCTCTTTATCTCGAAAGAACAATGCTTGTGATGAGGTGCTAGGCTGTGCATTTGCCTCCAAATTCCATTGTTGGTCATGTGTTTGGTGGAGGGGCCTTTTTCTTAGAATGGCAACTCCATTCTGCTTACCATCTTGGGCCTCGGTGGTCTTGGACTACTAGAATTGGGCTTAGTAAGGAACCGATTTACACAACAGCTACCGACTCGAGTAATAGAGGATCCGTAGAAGAAAACAAAAAATTGTACAAGACGATAACAAAGCTATAATTTGGGTCGTACGTACATCTGTATCTTTATACGAAAGGCCAAGCGATGAACACGTTATTGTCTGTGGAAATGCCATCCTCGGGAAATGCCATTCCCGCAGAATGGGTCGACCGCTTGCGAGTTGAAGTCACTGCTCTCCTCTCATAAACAGTACTGTATATTTTTGTGCCACATTCTGTGCAAATTAAACTGCATGTTATTCACATACTCCGTATGTATCTCTTCATCGAGGAATGTACTATATACTCCGTAGTATACAGATACAGGCTTTTTTGCCTGTCTCTACATGTGTCATTTCAATTCAATGTACAAAATTTGGAATTGAGTTAACATATACTAGTAGGGATTACTCTCAAAAATAGAAACTGAGGGTACAAGTTAAATATATCAAAAATAGAAACTAAAAGACTAAAATGGAAATAGTGAATCCGTCATACAAAAAATTATAAACCCTAAAATTTAATATTTATAAATTCTTTCTATTATTAGAGTGTAATCAAGAAAAATCATAATGATAATTATATTGCACAAGTAGGAATGGCACAATTAACGTAGGTTAGGTGGCAACGACAATTGGGTTGCTATCAAAATTCTTCGATCTTCTTTTTCCGTCGTGTGTAGAAGGTTACAGTTGTTAAATTAGTATTGTTAAATGTACGAAAGTATAGTATACCCTATCCACTCGAACTCCCCCCAACCCAATCATGAGAAAAAAATAAAAATAATGTCATGGTTAACAGAACTAATTATAAACTGACATAAAAGTGAAATATGTTCAATCCCAAGGTGAATGCACCTAGTGACATTGAACAATTTTCCTTTAAACAATACTACTAGTAATAATCAGATAAATTGATAAGAAAACACAAGACAAACGATATTGACATCAAGTAATGCTCTACCTTTTAAATACCGTACCTAACAAATAAAGGATACATATACATGATTTATATAATTAAGGTCGATCTATATGTTGGTAATTCACATAGGGAACCCCATAATGACATACCAATTAAGAAACTAGATTTGCTATGAGCCCATAGACTCGCCCTAACGCCAACAGACTGATAAAAACAGAAAAAACAAATGCTCACAAACTTACGATAACAAAAGAAGGATTTTTCTATGATGTGTTGTAAGAGCACGTTATAAATGGTTAATAATGGAAATATTTTATAATTTTTAATTTTTAATTTTTTTTGTTGACAGATTCACTATTTTCTCTTTAAGATTTTAATTTCCTTTTTTATATGTTTATTACGTATCTTTAGGACACACAATAAAAAAATTAAAAAAAATTAAAAAGACCCCTATATTCGGTTCCTTTTTCGGGTAGCGACTCTACCATCAATTTCGTTACTGACGTCTTGGTTTTTTTTCTGGTTGAATTTCGTTAGTGGTTTTTTTTGGGTTGAAAGTTCGTTAGTGGTTTTGCTATTTCTGTTCTTGTGGATTTGCATGTTGTTGTTTTTTTTTTTTGATAAATGGATTTGCATGTTTTCATTGATCCATACGAAAGTATTATCACTCTTTTATTTGATGTTAATGTTAGGGTCAAATTTAACTATTTCTAATGCTAACCAACTTAAGTTTATTTTTTAATATTAAAACCTTAAGAGGGTTGTCTAGCTAGAGGAAGGGACCATAGGACTTTAGAAATTGTTGTATATAAACACTAGTTCGAGCACATCATCACAACGTACTCATACATCAAAATAAATACAGAACCTCTAAACTAGCAATGGGAAACTACACACAATCTGGCTCGGCCACCTTCATAAAGCGTCAATGTGGCTCAAGCGTGGCTCAAACCATAAAGGCACCACTCGATCTAGTCTGGTCCCTCGTCCGACGCTTCGACACTCCCCACTCGTACAAACGATTCGTTAGGAGTTGCACCATGCAAGAAGGCTGCGGCGGAGTTGGTAGTATACGTGAAATCATTATGTTATCGGGCTTATCTCACACGAGCTCCGTCGAGAGACTTGACATGCTCGACGACGAATTGCATCTCATGCAATTCACCATCGTCGGAGGCGACAGTAGGCTGAAGAACTATCGATCAACGACCGTGCTTCGAGAAGTCAGTCGTGACGGAAGCACCGAAGTGGTCGAGTCGTATCTGGTGGATATTCCTATGGATAGCAACAAGGAGGATACGTGCGTGTTCGCTGATACTATCATAGGGTTTGATCTCAAGGCTCTGGCTAAACTCGTTGAAAAGACTATGTAATTGTGCTTCATCTAATTTATTGTTGAAATTGTGTTGGTCAGATGTATTGTTTTGTTTTGTTTTTAAGGTCAGAATGTATTGTTTTGTTTGTGTCACGTACGTACGTACGTCATTTGGGTTTGGCTATTGTAAGATGATATTGAATTTTGATGACTTCGAAGTAACGGGCTTTGGATTGTTTGTTGTTAATTTTTTCTTTTCGATCTACACCGTATAATTAATCAATTCAAATTAATTGGATGGTTTAACGTAATGATGGGCTCAAAAGAAAAAAAGATTTAATTACACATTTTCACTTTAATAAACATTAAAATAAATATTATTTCGATTTTGAAGTTGTAAAATAATTGTTTTTATTACAATTTTAACGATAGATGAAATCTTACATGAAGAACAATCATTTATAATATGAACACATAATGTTTTTGTTCCAAAATATTTAACTCATATTTGAATTAATTATTATATTTGTGAATTGTGATATAATTTACGAAGCGGTGTGTGTCGCCACTATGTGAAAGGATCAAATCTAATATACCTTAAATCTGAATCACCAGTGGCAGTGACGAATGTAGGAACATGTTCAAGAGTGGTCATAAAATCTTAAAAATAATAAAGTGAAACAACAATAGTATAATAAAAGAAGTCATCACACATCAAAAAAACTTTTTTTTCTTCAAAAATTAAAGTTATGGATTAAAGTTTTGATTTTTGGACATTGAAATAATATTTTAACTATATTTTTTCTTTTGGAAAAGTAGAAGTCATATTTTGCGTGGTGGGTACATGTGTAATTAAATTAAAATTCCGGACGAGATTTATTGAAAATGATCTATTCAAGACGATATATTTTTATAATAGATTTTAACCTCAAGTCTTCCTCTAGCTACATCAAGCCCACCAATATATACACCCACAAACATATACGGTGGTATTATAATTTTCGACTTCGAGAGAGCGAGGTCTCAATCTCGAGGCTCGCGTAATCCACACACTAAGTAATGCCGCTCCTTGGAGTCGAAGTTGTTGGGAAGTTTCGGATCGTTCTAGCAATTTGATGAATAGAAAGCGAACTAGGACAAAGAACAGAAGCAATTGTTGACCTAGTTCGTTATAAAGACTACGTTTGGGACACTACCAAGTCAGGGATTCTCCACTAAATCAGAGTACTCAAGCATTACAAAGATTCTTCCTAGCTACCTAACCTCTCAATCTCGCTTTCAGGATTTTCTCTCAATGCTTTTGACAACACCAATTACAATAATCGAGTCGAGTATAAATAAGAAAACTAGAGCCCCAAGATATAGTTTTCCTAAGGAAACAAAATATCCCGAAAGATATAGAATCTTCTCGTCGAAATACGCGGACACGGCCCGAAACTCAGCCACCAACTCATCCCGCGGGTGCGCCATGGGCGGCTCAGGCTACGGCACGCCAACCGAGAGCTCCGGCCCGAGACGCGACCGCGTCCCCTTCAGCCATCCCGCGTCTTCGCCCAACTTCGATACCGCGGGCGCAACCACCAAACCGCGGTCGTGGATTGGCCCTTTCGTGCCCGCGCTCCCAAGGTTGTCCTTCTGTCGCCATTGTGCGGCCTCCCTCGGCCAAAGCGCGGCCGGGCTTTCGAGCTACTTTGAGTTCAACTTCTCCTCCGCCTTCTTTTCGACTTCTCTTTCTCGTCGACTTCGGTCCATAGCTCGTTCCGTCTTCTTCTATCCAAACGAATCAAGCTCCATACTTAACAGCCAGCAGTGGGGTCACTAGACCCCACAAGATCGACTTCACCCCCGTCTGCCTATGTGAATCAACACAATCTGTTTGGTCTTATGACCCATATTTATAACTAGAGTTTATAAAATCTTTATATAAACTCTCAAAGTATCATTACAGTTCTATAATCCGACTTTTATCTTTTATAATAATATATAGTAAATCCGTTTATTGTCCGTTATAACAAAATCTTCATCATCAATCACCACACTGTATTTATGAACCGCCATCTTTCGCTGCTACATTTTCTTAAACCTAGCGTAATCCATAGTAGTATTACGTTGTGCGCATGATGGAGCCGCCATATATACAAGTGCGTACATAATAAAATTAAGATGCATTTATGTATCTGAAAATTGAAATAGATGAGCTGCCAAGTATATAGGACGTGGCCACATCCAATTCGGATCAGTGGATTAAAGCAGTGGCCAGGTGCACTGAGGGGTACGTGTCTCCGTAGCAAGTCACGTGGGATGAACCAGCTTCCGATGTCATTAGCTGTGACCTTGGACCCTTGGTCTGCCACAAAGCTGCATATACTTACACACGTGACACGCCTGCTTGGTTAATACAGTATGTCATTCATGTTGTAACGAGATAGACCTGGGTAGGGGTGAGCCCCGGTCCAAAACCGGACCCGGTCTCGGTCCGGTCCGGTCTGGTTCGGCTTTAGATCGAATTTTTATTTAAAAAAAAAAATTTTACATAAAAATTGTAAGAGAAATTTCGTCTGGTGCCCCTGAGTTTTGTACTTTTCCGGATGGTGCCCAAGAAAAAAACTTATTCCGCGATATACTCCCGAGGTTTTGTTTTAGTTCGTCCCGTGCCCTTTCTCCTATAATTCCCACTTTTCCATCCAAGACCTTATAAAAAGAAAAAAGAAAATCATTTTTAAAATAAAAAAAAAAAGAAACAAATCGGAGGAGTCGGAGCTCGAAGAAGCCGGAGTCGACGCCGGCGAGTTATAAGGCTACGGAGGGGGAGAGGTGGCGGCCGGTGGAGTCGGAGGTACGACACCGGGAAGAAGACGCCGGAGAAAGCGGTTGCCGGCAGGGAGGACGAATTTTGAAATTAATATTATCGGTTAAAGCTTCTGTAGAGTTCGAATTGGGAAGTGCGGAGGACTCGACGATGATGGCAATAGACAATTATATAGTAACTAACAATGGAGAGAGTATCATGATTATGGAGAAGTTTGATTTCAACGGTGCAAGTCCCTTGGCTTCGCCCGGGTCTCGTTCGCATTGTTTGACTATACCGCTCCAATTGAAGCCGGAGTCAACCGCTTCCTACCTCCGGCGCCGTCCTCCGTCGGCCGTCGCCTTCTGCCGCCGTGCTGGTCCCACGAGGAGACGGTGGCGCTGATCGATTCGTACCGGGACAAGTGGTACTCGCTCCGCCGGGGGCATCTCCGCGCTCTCCACTGGCAAGAGGTCGCCCACGCCGTCGGAACGCTTTGCCCTCACTCCGCCCCCGCCAAGACCTCCGTTCAGTGTCGCCACAAGAGAGCGCTTTGCGCCGTCCTCCCTGCCGGCAACCGCTTTCTCCGGCGTCTTCTTCCCGGTGCCGTACCTCCGACTCCTCCGGCCGCCACCTCTCCCCCTCCGAAGCCTTCCAACTCGCCGGCGTCGACTCCGGCTTATTCGAGCTCCGGCTTCTTCGAACTCCGACTCCTCCGTTTTGTTTTGTTTTTTATTTTAAAAATGATTTTCCTTTTTCTTTTTATAATGTGTTGGATGGAAAAGTGGGAATTTTAAGAGAAAGGGCATGGAACGAACTAAAACAAAATCTTGGGGGTATATCGCGGAATAAGTTTTTTTCTTGGGCACCATCCGGAAAAGCACAAAACTCAGGGGCACCAGACGGAATTTCCCAAATTGTAATTAAAAAAATCATATATGATAAATAAAAAATCTAATATTATTAAGTATATAATATAATTGTGAAACTTAAATATTAAAAATAAACTATAAAAATATTAAAATTAATATAACTTTTTTTTATTTTTAAATTAATTTTTATAAATATCCGGTCCGGATCGGGACTGGACCGGGGACCGGGATTCTTATTTTCATGGACCGGGGATCGAACCGGTAATCCCTCGGTCTGATCCCGGTCGGTACCGGTCCGGTCCAAAAATCCAGTTTGGACTAGTTTTTGCTCAGCCCTAGACATGGGAGGTTCACTTGGTTCACTCAAAGTTGGTCTTAGTTAAGCTCTTACTTTTACCAAGTGAGAAACAACCTACTTATAGAGTCTCATAAAATTCTACTCCGTAATAGATAAATAGTGGGTTGTAGATCCAGATAGATTAAGATAGATCACCATAAAGAGCTCTTCTCTGAACCCTGATGGGTTCCGGTCTATGACAAGTTCAAAATATCTCAACAATTCTTTCGAGTGCCTGATTATACTCCATTATGCTCTATATTTAATTTCCTCTAAAAAAGGGTACATTTAACTTACATTTTAAGTGTATTTTGTTGAATTAAACTACATATTGGATGTTTTTGCTTTTATTTATATATGAAATAACTATGAAATGGAAAATAACTATGAAGTATTTCAAATAGAAAAACTAGAGTAAATTAGCCTGCCTTTCTTCTAGGCTTCTAAGAATTGAATCACGTGAACCAAATTGGGCTAGGAGCCTGGGATAGTGGTTGAGCCCATGTGTTAAACAGGCCCAGGCCCATTTTCTTAACTTCTTATAAACGTCGTGAAATGTGAATCATGTTTTCTGGAGGTTTTTTTTTTCGTCGAATAATTTTAATGGGATCGTTATAAGTTTTTTACTTACAGAAAATTAGAGAATGTCAGTACAGTACATCACTTGCTGCATTATTTATCATACTCCTAAAGTAGTCTTAACGTTTTAATTTTTGCAAATAAAATAGAGCTAATTTCGTCACCCAAAATCTTCTTCGTTGCTTTTTTTTTTGGTCAAGTAAAAAATCTTCTTCGTTGCTAACAGGTCACAACTGGTCATTATGTCGGTCCCTTTATTCTTCTGCGTATACGTATTTTTATAAGCTAGGCATTTACAGGGCTACAAACTTTCGAGTGTTACAGCTTACGAGATAAGGCATTGAACTGCGTAAAATCAATCTGTCCACTTAATCAATTAACAAAGATATCTGATTTCGAGAGGAAACTCGAACCTAACAGTTTTGCATTTATCCTTCAAAAAAAAAAAAAAAACAGTTTTGCATTTCGAAAGAATGGTAGCTAGATTTGAGCTTACGTAGCTTCATTTATTTACGTACATATATTAAACGTGCCCATCTTTATCCAAAGCCGTCCATTTATTCTAGCAAAAAGTATTGAGCCATTTAGTGACAGGGACAAGAAAATCAACAGAGCTGTGACGAGTTAATTAAACTTGACATTTTGTGATTAATTTTTTAATCAACGAACTTTCCACCCAGACATCTGTACCTAATTGCGTTGTTTATGTTAGGGTGCTAATCGTGTTGTTTGTTTTTTTGGCTACTAACTACTCGATCCGGTAATATTCTTGGGTACAATTTTAACATTCTTCTGATCGTTCATCCTAAGTTCCTAACCAATTTTTGTACATCATTTGAGAAGTATACAATTTTCATATTAATTGCAGGCCTGAAAAATGAAAAATTCTAAATACTGGACTTTTCTCGCGAGCTGAAGGAAATAAATGCAGACTTTAGGATTGTACCGACATAAACTTTCCAAATCGGAAAAATTACAAAAAATACCCAACCTTTGGCATGTTTGCAGGAAATAGTCCAAACTTTATTGACTGTATCATTATTTATGATGACAAGTAAGCCGTACTTCACGGCAGGCTGTGATCAACTGATCATCATGTATGATGTATCGCCTATGAATACCCACAATCAAACTTTAAATAAATGAATACCCACAATCAAACTTTTTTTATTTACTATATGGCTCAAGTCATTAAATCACCTATGAAATTTGCCACTATTATGTTTTCAAAGTGGGCTAGTCAACGATTTCACTGGCCAATCAGCTAGGCCCATTATCATGAGCGGCCCATTTAGGTAAAGAAACCCAGCTCGAGTTTGACTGGTAGCTGACTTCTTGCCTACCAAAGAATACAGACCCACAACTCACAACTCAACCACTCGTTTGAATTGCAGATTTCTTCATCCCAACAATCGTGCAAGTTTCTTCATCACTCAGATTCACCCCGGTTGTCCATTAAACTATCAATACCCCAAAATTACCCAACTGCCCTCACTAGAAAGCAACATTGCCCATAACCTCCCCAGCCAATCAAAGGGACAAATTTGGCACCAAAAGATCAACCCAAGAAAAAAGAGAGCCATAGACAAAGTCATTCATCACGACTGGTAGGTCATATCATACTTAGACAACATATGCCAACACAATATATACAATCTCTATAGCCTTGCAAATGATCAAACCAACCAAAACTGGTCACCCCAGTTTTACCACATCACCAAAATGGATACCAAGAAACAGAATCTGTTCCTCTCCCTTATAGTATTCACCTCATTCTTATGCCTGAGCTCCGCTCTTCCGAGCGAGTACTCGATCACGGGCTACGATCCCAAGGACTTGGGCTCAGAGGAGAGGCTTGTACAGATCTTCCAGCAATGGAGGGAGAAACATGGCAAGACTTACAATCACGGCGAGGAGTTGGCGAGGCGGTTCGAGCACTTCAAGAGGAACTTGAAGTATGTGATTGAGAAGAACTCCAAGAAAAGCTCAGCTGGTGGGCACACCGTTGGGCTTAACAAGTTTGCTGACATGAGCAATGAGGAGTTCAGGGCGACTTACCTTTCCAAGGTGAAGAAGCCGATGCATAAGAATGTTAAGCTGCAACATAGATTGATGGGGCGGAAGGGAGTCGCGTCTTGCGACGCGCCTTCGTCGTTGGATTGGAGGAAGAAAGGTGCTGTCACTGGGGTGAAGGATCAAGGCAGTTGTGGTAAGTCCAAGTCAACTCACTATGAACATTTGCCTTCTTTTTTAGTATGGTTGAAATGAGAAATGTGGTTTTAGAATTTGCAAGAGATTGTGTTAACTGATTATGAGATCTGGGATATCAATGATGGTCAAAGGGTATTCATATTTCATAGGATTGGATTTGAGCCTTTTGGGAGTCTCAAAGATTTGATTATAAGCATTGATTGACAACAGAATGTTTTGGTTCTTATAAACTAAAAAAGGACTAGAGAAGTTTGTCAAGAGAATGTTTTGATCTTACTAACAATTTGATATTCAAGATTTGGAAGAAAAATGGTTTTATATTTCTAAGTCCATGAATCTCACTTTCAAAAGTCAATTCAAGCACAAATGCATCTACTAGTGTCTTAAATAATAGAATTCAACTCTCAGGATTTGGATTCTGAATTTCTATCTCTATTATAGATAAAAGAGTCAATCCCTGCAAACTTTCCATAAGCATTAAGATAATAACAACAGCTCAAACAGGAGCACAGAGATACAGAACTTGAGTGAGAGCCTATTCAATACATATAATCTAAAACCAAATCTCATAGAATCTATACTGTTGTGTTGGCTAATGAAACAGGTAGTTGTTGGGCATTCTCCTCAACTGGAGCCATGGAAGGAATCAATGCCATCAGCACGGGCGAGCTTATTAGCTTATCGGAGGAAGAACTCGTGGACTGTGACTCAACCAACTACGGTTGTGAAGGCGGTTACATGGACTATGCCTTCGAATGGGTCATAAGCAATGGAGGAATCGACTCAGAATCCGATTACCCTTACACAGCCGTCTCAGGAGTTAGTGGCACATGTAACTCAACCAAGGTTTTAGCCACTACAAAATCCCAAACCTCCCAACATTCAATATCTCACCACTTCCTTAACATGATTCCTCTGTATGTAAAAAAAAATACTTTCAGGAGGCTAACAAAGTTGTGAGCATTGATGGGTACGAAGACGTCGACCAATCAGACAGCGCTCTCCTCTGTGCCTCTGTGAACCAGCCTATTAGTGTTGGTATTGATGGAGGCACCATGGACTTTCAGTTATACACTGGGGTAACTATTTTAGCCTATGAACAACATTTTCCCATTATAGCATTATGTTTTCAGATGACTAAAAATGATGGCTTATGCAGGGTGTGTATGATGGTGATTGCTCAAGTGACCCAGATGACATTGATCACGCCGTCTTGGTCGTTGGCTATGGCTCAGAAAACGACGAGGATTACTGGATAGTGAAGAACTCATGGGGTACAAGCTGGGGAATAGAGGGTTACATTTACATTAAAAGAAACACTGGCTCAGAATATGGAGTTTGTGCAATCAATGCCATGGCTTCTTACCCAACTAAGACATCGTCTTCGCCGTCTCCTTATCCTTCACCATCAGTCCCTCCACCGCCACCGCCACCTCCTCCACCACCGCCAACACCGGTTACCCCACCACCGCCACCTCCTCCTTCTCCCGGACCTTCACCTAGCGAATGTGGTGACTTCTCGTACTGCCCGGCTGATGAGACATGTTGTTGTATCTATGAGTTCTATGGCTACTGCCTCATCTATGGATGTTGCGAGTACTCGAACGCCGTCTGCTGTACTGGAACCGAATATTGCTGCCCAAGTGACTACCCGATTTGCGACGTTCCGGATGGACTATGCCTCAAGGTCTTGAACCAAACCAACACACAACATGGTTTCCTAGACATTTCTTTTTGTTGAAATTGTTAGTATCACTATCTCTCTAACTTACCTTCATTTGTTGATTGCAGAACCAAGGAGACTACCTTGGAATAGCTGCAAAGAAGAAGAAAATGGCTAAGCACAAGTTGCCATGGATCAAGCCAGATAGATCAGAGAAGGCTTTGTATGAATCAGACCAGACGCTTGTGTGGAGGAGGAATCCGTTCGCAGCGGTTCGTTGAGGAAACATATAATTAAGATTGGGATTGGCTAAGGGAAAGGGATGGTTATTAGACCTTTCTCTTGTATGTTTGATGCTTATTGTTCAGCATTTGATTCAGTACAAGTCTCTGTCTGGTCATTCTGTTTTGGATTTTGAATTGAACACACTTGTGGAGTTCAGGGATTTATTGTGTGAAAAAAGTAAAAACCAAAAGGAAACAACAAGGGCACAATGGCTTCAGTGTTTTGTTGAGATCATAGATTTTGGCATTCCAGTTTCAGTCAAAGCTTCCTTTTGTAATCTATGGAAAATAAATAAAAACATACCATACCAATAGGCTTCGGTAAGTTTACTTGCAGGGAAAATCAGTCTACCGTAACCGATTTCAAACTTTGTTATATACTAGAAATCATGACCCGTGCTACGCACGGGTTTAAAATTTATTTTTAAGTACTATTAATCAACTTTAATTGAAAAGTCTGTTAAATATAATTTTAAATGATAATTCATGTCATTTTCTCAAAGTATAACTTTAAATTAAAAAATATCAAAGTTTAAATCATAACTCAAAGATCATAACTCTAAAAAACATATTTTAATTCCTTTTATATATCAACTATCGATGAGATAAAAACAATCAATCTTAGGTTACTCAGTTTCATGACATGTTGATGAACCTTTTGGAATCTATGTTAACAATTTGGAATAACCCGTGAAATATATATTAAATACCTTTTGTTCACTAACATTGGAAATTTTCATTATTTATTAAGTAAGAATAAATTTATTTCTCAACTTTATCCGGACAATGATTTCTAAAAGTCTACTTCATATATTTATTACATATAAATATTAGAAATATTATTATTTAATAATACACATCAAAAATTATTATTCTTAAATGTTGCACAATAGTTATTTTGTGACAATACGTACACGATATACCTGTATCTTTGATGAAGTATATATTTTTTTGGTAGAATTTGATGAAGGTTAATTAGCAATCACTAAATCTTAAAACAAAATTGTGATCATATGCCCTGGACAATAGTTCAGGTTTGATATACGTGTGTCAATCCAAAATAAAGATCGAATTAAAAAATACACAAATAAAAAAGGTTATAAAATTACAAAGACCGATAATCGCAAAAAAAAGTAGATATAAAAATTGAACGGAGATGAAGAGGTTTTATTTTAACGATTTTAAGTATTTGATATTATAAAAATACACAAAAATGTTGCTAGAGAGGTTAGAACCCCAAACCTTTGGGTTATTAAAGGAAGGGTTTACCGCTATGCCATTGTGATTGATTTGATTAAGATTGCATATTGTTAAATTATATAGGGAAGATTGCAATAAAAGTTAATGGAGCAATAAATGAGGATACCGCTTAACTTTTATATATATATAGATACTGTACTTCAAACGGGAAAAAATACCTCTGAATTTAGTTTCGATTTTGTTTGTCTTTGTCCAATTTGTTTAACCATTGTTAAAATTAAAAACTTTAATTCGATCTAGCTTGAATCAAACGATAATGCTTGTCCCAATCCGAATTTGATATCGAAGCCAACGGTAGCAGAAGAGGGCTCTTGTCTGGCTCTGCATCTGCTTTCGCTCGCAAATCTGTCGGAGGAAGGTGGCCCAAGGCCATTGATCATGGGATCGTCTATCAAGGTTCCAAAGACATACTTGCAACTGCATGTTTCGAGCAAGAAATCATCTTCCATGTGTTACTGATGTACAGTACCAACTGTTTCAGGTATACTCTTTGGTTTAAAAAGAATCAAATATCAATGCACACACATGATATATATAGCATATTGGGAGGATATGCCCCTGGAATTGTGAGATGAGAAACATGTGTTTGTTTGAGGAGGGTGACCGTTTATTTGGTCAACTTATAAGATATAGATGTCATATATATAACCAAGTTTGCGACTCCAAAAGTGGCTTAAGGCTCGAGTGTCTCATTTATATACACTCCATTCCTCATCTTATTTGTATGGGCTCAAGGGCTTATACAAAATTAATCCAGGTGCGTGATACCATGTTAAGTTTTGGTGAACCTTGAGAAATAGATGATGCGTCGGAGATATAAAGCCGGGATCCATATTCTAATCCAAAACCTGTAAATCAACGAGTAGAGCTTCACCTCCGCCTGTATACGGTGATATTCTCGTAGATAGACTCCATTTAGGGCCCGTTTGGTATCCAACGATGAAAACATAACCGCATGTGAACAAACATAGTCCATATTAGCATCATAATACATGATGAGTTACCTCAATTTTTATAAAAATCTACCGCAAGTCCTCCCGCGACATTCACCTTGTTTCCCTAATTTAAGGGTGGGTAACTAACCACCCCAATCATTCTCCTCATCTCTCTTCTCGACACGTAAATTTTAAAGTTTCAAATTAAAATATTTTTTCAATTAATGTATAGTGACACGCACTGGCGGACCCACACTATATGCCCTGGGATTTTTATTAAAAAATTTATTTATTTTTTAAATATTGAATAGCAAACCTTGTAGGTCTCTTGTATAATCACTGTCGTACGTGAATTCTAGCCTCTACTAACCTAAAAATGCATGTAATCTCACAATAATAAAAGATAAAGGGTCTAACGGTACAATAAATTATCTAGGGATATAGTCGAACCAAACCGAGTCTAACTTTATAATGTTCATTTTCGTTTATCTAAAAATAGGCGGACTCGAATTCGAGCTCGAAACAAGCTTGAGTTCAATATTTTGTTTGGGTTCGGTTCGTCTCAGTGTTCATCGAGCTCGAGCTTTGTTCGCGAACAACTCATCTAGTTTGTTCCTGAGCAAACTAATCGAGCTAACATGTTCACATATAATTTAAATACAAAAAATTAGGTTACATCTTTTACGATTTAGGTGAAAAAAAAAGTAAAAAAAAAAGAACAAATAAATATGTGTGCATGATATTTAGGGTTAGGAAAAATAGTTTACTAAAAAAATATAACAACTTACTAAAAAGTATATAACAATATTATATGTATTTTAGATTGTTTATGAGTATTTGGACGAACTTGTTTACGAACATATAGTCGAGCTTGTTCATGAACAAACTAATCGATCGAGTTTTCATATGTTCGTGCTCGGCTAGTTTATTTTTTCAAGTTGTTTGGGTTCGACTCGTTTACAAATCGAGCCGAACACGAACGGATTTTTATTGAGCCAAATGTCGAATATCTCGTGAACGGCTCGGCTCATTTACAAATGCCAAATATCATGTGTTCCGATCGTATCTAGTGTTGAACTGCCCATAACAAATTTATGCAATTTCAGTATTTTTTATATTTAGCCCCCTCTGAGATAAATTACTGGTTCCGCCACTGGTGACACGTAATTGGATTAGGTTCGTTTCCATTCCGTTTAGATTTCCGCCGTTGGATACCAAACGGACCCTTGATCTCAGCAAAAAATAGCGTACAAAAACTTGTACCTATTGGTTATTGGGCAACACTACTACCACTAAGCTAATTATGTTTCTTGGATTTTAATTTTCATAATGATGACTATATAGGTAGGATTACAACCAACATTAAATAGAGCATTTAATGGGGACACCACCTAAGTTTTATATATAATATATATATATAATATATATATATATATATATAGAGAGAGAGAGAGAGAGAGAGATTCTAAACATAATTAAACTATATATCTACTTTATAACATATATAGATGGATAAACTCAAATATGAAATATATACCATAATTATATTAGAAATCATTCATGCAAAATTATTAAAACTAGAGAATTATCCATTCAAAATTATTCAAATTAGGAAATACATAACTTAAATAGTTATACAAGATATTTGATTAACAAGACGTATTTTTAGTAAGAAGTAGTATATCAAATCCTTATACACTTTTACTTCCTATATAAAAACAAAATTTATGATCTTTTACAAATAGACTATACTTTTAGTATAAATCAAATGAATAGTTATATAAGATAATATATTAATAATACCGGGGTCGGGTACTAAACGGGCCGGATAATAGATTCCCCGTCCCCGCGCCATCCCCATCGAGGAATTAAAACCCGATCCCCATCCCTGCCCCACTCCCCACTAAGTCGGGGAATCCCCGCCCCATTAAGGGCGGATCCCACGGGTCTCCGTCCCTACGGGACAAATGTGCATCCCTACTCACAACATGAATTTGTCTTTTTCTTATGGACGTTGATGTCGATGTTTGGCATATTATCATTCACGGGAATCACGGGTCCAAATCTTTAACTCCGTGCCTAAATCTTTATACATCAATACATGTCCTTCCATGATTGATTTTGCGTGGAATTAACATTTTCTTAATGTTTCGACCAAAACAAAAAAAACATTTTCTTAATGTTTGTAATATATAAATGTGTTGATCGCTAGCTTGACGCCAACTGGATCTATCACATGACATATCCACATATTGCGTACACTATATAGAATGAAGCCATTGTGAACCATAATGCACCACAAGCAAAATGCCTAGACTTGATGTTATCCTCCTTTTACAATATGCCATTCCAATCCTTATCCTTCTCCCCTCGATCCTCTTCCTCTTCCGCCGATACAAACTCTTTTCCTCGACGACGAAGAAGAGCTTACCACCTTCGCCCCCAAGGCTTCCCATAATTGGAAACCTCCATCAATTAGGCAAGCTACCACATCAAGGCCTCCAGTCCCTCTCTCGAAAATATGGCGACATCATGTTGGTTCACTTTGGTTCGAGGCCGACCTTAGTGGTGACCTCAGCTGAGGCGGCTTCGCTAGTCATGAAAACACACGACCTCGCCTTTTGCTCCAAGCCTCGGTGGAGCAACTTCACGAGGATCCTTTACAACGGCAAGGGGGTGGTGGCCGCGCCTTATGGAGACTATTGGAGGCACATGAGAAGCATATGCGTTCATGAACTCCTTAGTAAAACTAGGGTCCATTCCCTTGCCAGGGTTAGGCAGGAGGAAGTGGCTTCTTTTGTGGATGGTATCATGAACAAGATATTGGCCTCTTCCACATCATCTGTTGTTATTGATATGAGAGAGATGTTTTTGTTGCTGGCCAATGACTTGATTTGTAGGGTGGTCATAGGGATGAAGAATAAAAGAGATCATCACTATGGTGACGAGGGTTTTGAGATTAATGTTGAGGAGCTAATGGAAGAGATTGTAAGGTTGATAGGTCGGTTTTCGGTCGGTGATTTCGTACCTTGGTTAGCTTGGATTGATAGGTTTACCGGTGATAGTGGTCAAGTGGAGAAAGTGATCAAGACCCTTGATGACTTCCTTGAAAGAGTACTTGCAAAACATTCTATAGATCATGATGGGAAAGAAAAAGGTGATTTTGTTGACGTTTTGCTTGACCTTCAAAAAGGTGGTGATGTAAGTGGAAACACGCCCATTGACAGAGAAAGCATCAAAGCCCTCCTACTTGTAAGTACCACCATTCTAAGGGATTCCAACTTGTAAATCTAGCTAATAGATAGTTGTCTAATCATAACTCTTTTTGCCTTTGGTTTCATATAGGATATGTTTACGGCAGGAACCGAAACAAGCTCAACCACACTAGAATGGATGATGTCGGAGATCTTGGTGAACCCCGGAGTGCTAGAGAAACTACAACAAGAGACCAAGGAAGCCTCAAAGGGCAAAGATGCCATAATGGAGGAAGACTTGAAGAACATGGTGTACCTAAAAGCAGCCTTACAAGAGACTCTTAGACTACACCCTCCAGCTCCATTGCTATCTCCTAGAGAATCAATCCAAGAAGTGCGAATCAACGGCTATGATATCGCAGCCGGAACCTTGCTATTCGTCAATGGCTGGGCGATTGGGCGAGACCCGAGATACTGGGATGAGCCTGAGAGGTTTTACCCTGAGAGGTTCTTGAATTCTGACGTAGACTCATCGATAGCACGTCACGAGTTCGAGATGATTCCCTTTGGATCCGGAAGAAGAGGCTGCCCTGGGGAATCCTTCGCCATTGCGAACATGGAGCTTGCAATGGCGAATCTTCTATTGAAGTTTGATTGGAGATTGCAATTTGGAGTAGAAAAAGAGATGATGGGGATGCAAGAATTACCGGGTATTACGACTAGGAGGAAGACTCCTCTTCTTGCTATAGCAACCCCAAGAGCTTGTGCTCCATGAACAACAATCCACAGTTAGCTGATTCTATGTATGCTGTTGAGTCTATGTACAATGTTTGATGTGCTTACTTAATAACTCGTCAAATATATAATCCGTAATAAAATATGTGCAATGTATGTGTTTGAACCTGCTGTATCAAACTAAGCACTGACTTCTCGTACATGTACATGTTGCTTTCTTAAAGTTCCTTCGTATGATTGTTACAGATTAGGCGAGAAAAAAGGCCATGTTACGACAAGATCGAAAAGCCCAAGCACTAAGCATAAAGTCTTAAGCAAGTAAAGCAACTATAGCACTAAGCATAATGTACATTAACATTGGATTCAAACACTATACAACTCACATTGCTGACGATGATGGGCCGTGGGCCGCTAGATGAGGCCTCAATGGGCCATCATCTGGCGGCCCCACTTCCTCTGCTGAAGCAACAACATGGACAAAACCGCCAAAAAGTCCAAGCCTTGCTTAGGTATCAACACCTCAAGCAAGCCCTTGAGGGTCATGAGCCTGGCCACATCGGCGTCCTTGGCCACCCTCCCAAGCCTGGCCACAAGCCCGCTCACCTCCACGTCAGCCTCCACCTGTCCACCCCCTCCGCCCCGGGAGGCCAGCCTGGCGAGCTCCAGCATCCGGTTGCTGGCGACCGACACGTGGAGCCTCTCCATAGCCATCTCCACCTTATCCTCCTCCAACTTGACCCTGAGCCTCAACCGCTCGACCCTCTTGAGCTGATCCTCGGTCAACTGGGCCAGGCTGGTCAACGGGGCCCGCGTCCGGGCCAGGGACTCCACCATCTTGAAGGCCATGGACGGCTTCCAGCCCGTCATCCAGAGATGGGCCGTCTCTAGCGGGCTCAGCCACGGCGGGCTGAAGAAGGCCAGCACGTTGTCTTTCCGGGCCGCGGCCCATTTGGCCGCGTAGTAGGCCCGGTGGTGGGCGGTTAGGTCGGCGGCGATGGCCTTGGCGTGGTTCTCTGGCTGCTGCTGCTTTGAGCTTCCGACGAGGCGTTGGAGGTGGTCTTGCAGCTGCTTGATCCACCGCTCGTAGAACGCCGGGAACTGCTCTTCGGACGTTTCCTCCGGCTGGGACTCTGTACTCATGGTGCGCGCGTGGGTTCCACCTGCCCGGTCCGGTGAAGGAGAAAAATGATACTCCGTGCCGTCCGTGGTACTCGAGTTTAGCCGTGAAGGAGCGTATATATATAGTGAGGTTTGTAGAAGCATATTGATGATAATTCTATGGTCCGTTGACCGGGTTTGAATGCTATGCAATGTGGAAAGTGGGAGAATTAATAAAAGAGAGAACACGTAAGTTGTAGCGTGGGAAAATGGGTGCATATTCTGCGGACACGTTCAGTTCAGAGCGCCGATAGACTCCTGTAACGCCGCTACTAATCGGATCTTGTGCATACTCATCGCCTGCGCGCCGTAGCCTAGAGTACGTGCCGCCTAGGTGGCATAAAGTCTTCAAATGTAGTACTCCCTCCGTTCTTTTAAGATTGTCCATATTTCCATTTTAGTTGTTTCCATAAGATTGTCCACCTTTTAATTCTTTCCATTTATATGACATCACATTTACATTATTATTCTTAAACAATCATACATTTTACCCACTTTTACAACCTCTTTCTTCTTCATTTCTCTCTCCTTATTACTTTATCACATTATCACTCTTCCACATTATCTTTCTTTATCACATTATCACATTACTTTTTTGACTGATTTGAAACCATAAATTCTCTTTTCACTCCATCTTTTCATTGCATAAATAACAGTGTACAAAACGCTTTTGGACAATCTTAAGAGAACGGAGGGAGTACAAGTTTTTTTTATGTTA
The DNA here is from genome assembly GCA_934048045.1 of Polygonum aviculare. Classification (NCBI taxonomy): domain Eukaryota; kingdom Viridiplantae; phylum Streptophyta; class Magnoliopsida; order Caryophyllales; family Polygonaceae; genus Polygonum; species Polygonum aviculare. The sequence goes on from OW204024.1 coordinate 3,478,224, forward strand.
TACATGTTGGTATGTACGATAATAAGGTGGCGCGATATTTGTTTAATGTAGTATGATAGTACGGATTTGGACAATATATTTAATGCGTATGTTAAGAATATATCCAAAAAAAAAAAAGTTTGGTCCGAGGTAGATGAGCAATGTGATGAGTCATGTATGAGCAGGGGTTAGAGAAGCACGTGGGGTGTGTCCACAAGCGACACGTGATGTTGGATAAAGTACAAGTACACATTCGGTACTGGCCGCCCGGGCAGCTTGGATCAGTGTCAGTATGCGAATCATGTATATACGGTATTATGGTGTAAAGTAAACTATTGTTATTTCATTTTATAAATACTTTCTGTGTATGCATTCTACGCCTGGATTCTACTTAAGGTTTGCCCATAAGCGACACTTAATTAATGCTCGTTTGCTCGTCTTACCTAAGATCATCCCACGTAAATATTGGATCAAAAAAAGGGATCATCATATCCCACATATTACTAAGTTATTAATTTGTTCATTTGCTTATGTTAGATCTACGTGTGTTAGAATACCAACGTTGATCTTTCAGAGGGATCAACGAACTGGACAGTGGAAATCAAACAAATAACTAACGAACAAGAACGCGAGCAATTCCAAATCAAATTTGCAATTCTTATTACCAAGTGTGAACTTACAAACGCAGATATTAGTCCCTAGGTTTACACAACTCCTAATCGCCCAACTTCGATCCCTCAATGTGGAGTACCTCGACAATACAAACTCGACTCACACCTTTAATCTTCGTAAACAACTAGATTAAAGTCTCTGTGTGTTCCCCTAGATCGCACACAACTCTCTAAACCTTTCTAAGCTTGTTGGTTTTAGCCTAATACATCAACCTCCATATATACTAAAAACAGGACAAAATCCTACCTTCTAATATAAAATAAAGATTAATTAAAATATATCATATCTTAAGAACACAAAATATTTCCAAGAGAAAATCTATCCTAATGAGAAGATATCTCATCCCTCACAAGATTTTATCTTCTCTCCGGCCATAATCGTCAACTAACGCGTCATTCCAAATAAGGAAAGATCCCTAATCGGTGCCCACGCGTTGATCCAGCTTTTCATATATAGACTATATAGTCTTAGGCCTTTGCGTTGATCCCATGGTGGTACAACCAGGAATCAACGAGCACGTCGACTATATCCTTGTATCCTTAGCTGTTTATGGCGATTGATCCTGCTTTTGTTCTTTTGCTCATTTAGACTTGAATGATCTTGAAACACTTAGCAAACAATATTAAATGTTTCACAAGTGGTCAATCACCATCAAACCTCATTGGGATCGTTATTGGGATCAATCATCATCCCAATAACTCTTTCCACAATTTCTCCATTTTGGACGCTCTAATTAACTTTCTGCATCAATATGACACCTCAATCATTGATCACGCTTTCTAATTATTTACTTTAGGTTAAAAAAAGAAGTTTTAACTGAGTTATACTCCCCCCGTCCCTAAATATAAGACCCATTTGGGTTTGGGCACAAATTTTAAGAGAAAGTGAAAAAATGGGTAATTTATACTCCATCCGTTTCAAAATACATGACCACTTGGACATTGCACATATATTAAGAAAAAAATGGCATTCCTATATTACCCCTATCAAATATAGAGTTAATTATTTGTTTAGAGAAATATGAAAAAGTGTAATGATTACGATAAAGATAATTATTAGGGGTATAAATGGAAAAAGATGGAAAATAATGTAAAATGGACAAGTATTACTTCCTCCGTCCCTAAAAGATCGTCCAAAAGGACGGTTTTTGCGGTTATTAAGAAAATGTGTAAAGTATGTGAAAAGTTGGTGGAAAAAAGTGAAAAAGTGATAAAGTTAATGAGAATATTGGGTATGGGGGTAGTATATGAGATTAGATAGGGGTATTTTTGTATTTTTTTTGAGAAAAAGTGATAAAGTTGGTGAGAAAGTTGGATATTTAAGTAATATAAGAAATTGAATGAGGGTAAAAGGGGAAGAAATTAGTGGTATAAATAGAAAGTTGTTAAAGATGGACAATCAAAGGGGGACGCCCAAAATGGAATACTGAACAATCTTTTAGGGACGGAGGGAGTATGAAACAAGAAAAAATGAGCAAATGGTCAAGTATTTTGAAACGGAGAAATAGTGTTTAGTAAGGATAATAGGGTAAAAGGAGATGTGAGATAGTGAAAAAGGTGTAATTTGAATGATAAGGTGAGGATAAAATGGTAAAAGGAGAGGAGAGAGAGTAAGAAAAGATGTAAATTGAATGATTAGGTGAGGGTAATATAGTAAAAGTAAAGGAGAGAGAGTTAAAAAAAGTGTAATTTGAGTTGTTTGATGAGGGTAATATGATAAATTTAATTTTCCAAAAATGAAAAGTTTGGCAAATAGGACTTATGTTTTGGGACTCGCAAAATAGAAAATAGGACTTATATTTAGGGACAGAGGGAGTATTAAAAAGAATTGATACATGCTAATGTGTTATAAGTTTATGAATTAACAAGCATGGATAAGAATGTGCTTTTCAAAAATGTGGTTATGGGAGAAAACGTTGTTTAGAGCATTGTCACCTACAGACGTATGGAAGGATGGAAACTTGGAAAGGTAATCATATGGACCAGCTAGAGGAGTACCAAGCCCAGCCCAAATAAATAGCTTCGGCCCACCGAAAGCACCCCATATACGTGACTACAGTTTTTCATCGAAGAAGGGATGAAACACATAGTCACGTATTCTGGACCAAGTTCAGTTTTATGTAGTCTCATAATGGTTAAAATGAATACGTCATACGTACGTAGCGTACTCTTTGAGTTTGTTTCATCACAACTTCCATTTTCAATTCATATAGTGTTCTAGGTTATTTTAATCAAGGTCTTCCAAGAACGTACATGTATACTATGACATGCAATTTTCCAGGCCATTTTAAATGCCTCCCCAATCGCCTCAATTGTTTAAAAAGCATTAGTATAGTATGTCAGTGATAAATACATTTTTTGACATCCAATAGAAAATGCCCTTGAGCTTTACACTCCTAATTGAACCTCAACCAATCAAAGACCAATAAACTAAACTACTAACCCTAATTGACGTCAACCATGGGAGAGTAGATCAGTGGCCACACTCTTTGCCCTAGCAAAAACAACGTAGCATCACATCATTCACCAATTATTATCAAGCACACAACAAATCAACCGGCAACATCTTAGAAACCGTAAACCATACACGGCAACCATTTTGACAAATCTTAGACAACAAGTGGGCCCCGAAGTCACATCAACCTCAAAAGCCAAAGATCTTTCCAAGTCCACCAATCCAAGATGAACACACAACACAGGTTCTAATTATCGGACAGGACCATGTGGACCGATGTGATTGCTTGGCTCTCCCCTTCCAAAGGCTCACGTTGCTTTCTCTTATAACTACCAATGCCCACTCCTTTCTTAGTTCCTTCCGGTTCAATCTTGCTACAAACGCCAACACAAGATTAGGATGATTGAACAAATATGACCCATTTATGTGGGACATGCACGTAGGATGAAGGTTGATTGGTTCTCGTGAAATGAAAAGAGGGTTTGTGTAGATTCGACACATGGACCTCTACTGATTAATGTTCTCTATATCGAATCGGTTTCTATCACAAACTTCTACAGTTTTAAACAATAAATGATTCGAAAGATTCGGAAGATTTCATTTTCAGACTTAATTTATTGTGTTTCTATTTACCTACTAATGTCATGGCTCATGGTCATGCTCCTATGACCAATAAAACACCCGCTATGGTTATACATGATTGTTTGAGAAAACTGTACGTAGTATGGATAAATCTAGAGGTCTTTATCTATAGGCTTAGATTAATTACCAAGACATCCAGGCAAACTTAAATAGAGGAACAAAGGTCCACGTAACTCATTCAAGCATTGCTGTTACATAAAGCTCATTTCCAAAAACTTTGTGTCAATGTTTCCCACTTACTAGCCAATGCATTGTTGTTATATCCCCTGAATACATTCACTAAGATTAGCAATTCCATTACCCGGCCGGCCTTGAGGGATTAGGCAAAGATTGACTTGGTCACATTTTTTTTTTTGGTTGAATGACTTGGTCACATTTGGACCCAGCACTAGTACAATCTTTTATATTATAAGTTAATAATTAATCAACAATAATCTATGATAATACCAAGTAAATTACGTGCTACTACATTTCTCGTTAAAAACATATGACAGTTCAACATCTAATTATGTCCGGTTTTTTGTGGTCGAAACTCATTATATACATAATATACGTGTGAAAATATATGCGTAGTGATTTCCACGTGAAAATATGTCTAAATCCTAAACCAAAAAAAATACTCCACACACAGAAAAATACACCAAAACGACCACAAAGAATTATTCATTATATATCGATATATTATTAATTCTTCAATTAATAGATGTATGGATCCAGATATGTACTTGTCGATGCCAGATGTCATAGAGGGTAAACAGCCAAGTGGAATGAAAACGGTTGGGTGGTTCTTTCATGAAAGGGACAGTAACCTAAGGCCCAAGGCTAAGGATAACCCTGGACCCTGCAAATTCACATGCCATGAATTGAAAACTAACGTCTGTTTTACCTCAAATGAGTGGCTAATCTATCCTCACTTATCTCTTCTTCCCTCCCAATTTGGCAAGAGACCCTGTTACACCTCAGCTGCACCATCAAAGGTTTGGCAGAAATCTAGTCCACAATCAACTCAAGCTGTCAAGCACGCCACCTCATCCAATCAATTAGTACCTCGGATCTTCAAGCTGTATCATCAATCATCGTGATTCTAATTCCAAATCTCGATCTAGAATCCGTACGAGGTTTATTTCGCAAAAACCGAGATTGCGCGCAGCTTATTAGTTACATGTCAAAATATACGTAATTGACTAGTTGTGCTCAAGAAAGAAAGAAAGAAAGAAATTCTTGAGTGATACGTACTGTACACTCCGTATATTATCAGCTCGTGCGACTGCTTCAACAAGTTAGTCAGGCTTCAAATTCATCACTATTTAATTTTTTTGTTCGAAAGAGAGACGGGCACTCTCCCGCTCCTCGGGGAGCTCCGTGTTTTATTAATACGAAAGAAAAAGGGTTAAGTAGTCATCAAACCGGACACTAATGAATTTGTAGGCAGAAAATATAACGACTAATTGCATGCTACATTAAACTAGCTAATGGTCTGCAAAGGCATTATTAAGTGGTTAAGCCTGAAAATAAGGTCCATATAAGGATAAATGTTTCAATTCATAGCTAGACTTTCATCACAAATATAATGAAGCCTACACACTATTTCTAGATCCCATATCTATGGCACATGAGAGGGGAAGTAATTAATCAGGCTAAAGCACATGATATTAGAGGTTGAGCAGCTTAAACCCATTTCACACACACACTCAACAGACTGTACGATATACTCCATCCGTTTCAAAAAACATGGTCTTTTAGACAATTTAGGTTGTTTTAAAATACATGACCATTTTATATTTTTTCCCTCCTCTTTCCATTTATACCCCTAATAATTAACTTTATCATAATCATTACACTTTTTCATATTTCTCTAAGCAAATAATTGAGTCTACATTCTATAGGGGTAATATAGGAATAACATATTTTTCTTAATATATGTGCAATCCTCAAATGGTCATGTATTTTGAAACGGAGGGAGTATTTGACTAATATTTTATCCTTAATTAAAATCACCGTCCAAAATTCCCTAACAATTGCATAGTCCTAAACATAAAACGTAAGAACTACGAACTTCTATATTCAGGAAAGTGGAAACATACGTGAAATTGCAAGGAAACAATTATATAGCATCAATAATACATGTGCTGATGTGCATCATAATCTGTGTGCTTAAACAATTCAATAACTAATTTGGGTTTGATAATGGGTGACCACCACAACTCATTTCCTAGCTACCAGTACTCTCACCACTAGTACTTCAACATCAAGCCAAATTGTAATTTTACCATTCAACCCCCTGAAAAATAGGGCTTTTTTTATTGGTCGACTGTCTCTCTCAACAACAGAGGGGCTGGATATTCCCAGTATCCAAAATTTAGGTCGGTACAATCTCAATGGGTTGGTCTAGTTGAGCAAGATAGGGCATCGATTGGACAGGGTGTAATTTCGTCTCGTTATCTATTACTATATACTAAAGCGGAAGCAAATTCCGCCACCATATTGCGTCACATCACCCTCTTATTTAAAAATCTATCTTATTACATTTTGATTTTATCATAATCTATACATACTTAATTAAGATATTAGTTCTATCTTAGAATTTGATTTGTTTATTAATAATTCTATCCAAAATTTATAAATCTCTATCTTATCATTGTACACATTTAATTAATACATAGATCTATCATAAACCTTTTATTTAAAAACAAAATTCGTCATAATATATAAATCATAATCATAATATTTTACATATTTAATTAAATATCATATTAACTTTATATTATTTTTTCGTATTTTAATTATGGTATTTTTTAAAATCATCAATGGTAGAACTTTACCATTATATTTAAGACAAATATTCATTCTATTAAAATAATATATTAAATACATTTTTACTATTGTATCATATAAAAATATCAATAAAAAAAGTGGATGTTATATTTACCATATATATCGCTAATATTTCATAGTGATTACGCTTTAGGAAACAAAGATCGATTTCTTAATTAAGATAATAATTCCTTAAGATTTTAATTACATATTTATTATTTAATTGTTTTTTCAAAAAACAATAACATATATACGAGATAATTTGGTTTTCTATAACTTATTAAATATTATCTATATCTTTAATATTATAATATATTAATTAATCCGAGTTTTTATTTAAACTTATTGATTTTATTATAAAATTTAGTTTACTTAATTTAATTAAATACCAAAAGATTTGTATCAATTGTTAATAAAATGTGATAATGCATCTTATCTTATGTCATTCTTCCTCAATTATTTAAATATATATTTATGTATGTATAAAAAATAACTATATAAATAAAATTTATTTATATATATGATGATATACAAGAATTATGTCATTTTATACTCCAAAAAATAAGCATCGTTTTAAAACGAAGTATACGTATGATAATATTTGTAATTGTTAAAGTAAATTCATACACAAACACAAAGCAATAAAAATAAATAAATAACACCCCCGTACAAGGTACGGGTCATCTGCTAGTTAGTCTCCTATAAGTGAGAAATATATAAATCTCCTTCTAAGAGCTCTCCGAGCCTTTGATCTTCTTTGTTCTTAGTTTCACATACCATCATCTCACTCTAATTTTTGTTTAACCAAAAAAAAAATAAAAAATTCAGGTCGGTACATGAACAGAATTAATTAAATCATTTTACAAAAAAATAAAAAGGTTATATTGTCAATTGCTTTAAATTCCTATATATGGGGGAAACTTACATACACAGAACATCACACATACATTCTCTATGTTGGTGGTGGTGGCCCCTTTCTAACCAAACACGCTCTTCTCAATCCATCCGCCATGGCTCCTAATTAGCTCTCATCTCACCGAATCAAGTCCTCAATTCCACAAATCCTTTCCAGATCGTCACAAATCACCCCCCAGATCCGTCAAAAATGGAGAAGAAAGGAGCGGTTCTGATGCAGAAATACGAACTCGGCCGAATGCTAGGTCAGGGAACCTTCGCGAAAGTCTACTACGCCAGAAGCCTCGAATCCGGCCAGAGCGTAGCCATCAAGGTGATCAACAAGGAGAAAGTCCTGAAAGTAGGGCTAATCGAACAAATCAAGCGCGAGATCTCCGTAATGAGGCTCGTTCGGCACCCCAACGTGGTCCAGCTCTACGAGGTAATGGCGACCAAGACCAAGATCTTCTTCGCCATGGAGTACGTCAGGGGCGGCGAGCTCTTCAGCAAGGTCGCCCGAGGCCGGCTCAGGGAGGACTCGGCGAGGAAGTACTTTCAGCAGCTGATCAGCGCCGTCGAGTTCTGCCACAGCCGAGGCGTCTACCATCGCGATCTGAAACCCGAGAATCTCCTCCTCGACGACAACGGCGACCTCAAGATCTCCGACTTCGGGCTCAGCGCCTTGCACGAGTCCACCAGGCCCGACGGGCTGTTACACACCACGTGTGGGACCCCTGCCTACGTGGCACCGGAGGTTATCAGCAAGAAAGGCTACGACGGCGCTAAGGTGGATGTTTGGGCATGCGGAGTCGTTCTTTATGTTCTTCTTGCAGGATTTCTACCCTTTCAGGACCAGAATCTGATGGAGATGTATAAGAAGATTAGCAGAGGTGAGTTCCGGTGTCCTCAGTGGTTTCCTCCGGAGGTTCGGAAGCTGCTCTCGAAGATTCTGGATCCTAGCCCTAGATCTAGGATCCCGTTGGTCAAGATCATGGACAATTCTTGGTTCAAGAAGGGGCTCAGGCTCGCGATCGCGGATCCAAGATTGGTGATAGACTATCAGGATTGCGAGGGCGAGAGTCCTTCGAGCTCCGCGGCCTCGACCCCTCGCGATGTTCGCGACGTGCTGTTCGATCCCGAGGAGTCGGGGTTTGACGTCAAGGCGACGTCGATGAACGCCTTCGAGATCATCTCGCTCTCCCCTGGGTTTAATCTGTCGACGTTGTTTGAAAATGACGCGAATTATGCTCCGGAGTCGAGGTTTGCGAGCAAGAATTCGACGTCGACTATTGTGTCGAAGTTCGAGGAGATTGCGGAGTCGGAGAGGTTTGATATTAGGAAGAAGGACGGGATGGTGAAGTTGCGGAGTAATAAAGAAGGGAGGAAGGGATTGTTGGCGATCGATGCGGAGATTTTCGAGATCGCGCCGTCGTTGCATATGGTGGAGCTCAAGAAGGCTTCTGGTGATACATTGGAGTATAATAAGTTCTGTGATCAGGATTTGAAGCCTGCGCTCAAGGACATTGTTTGGTCATGGGAAGGAGATGAATCCCACAAGCACCACCCAACAGCAGCTTAATTGATCAATCTCTTGTAAGGGCTAACTTTTTTTTACTACAGAGGAACGGATCGATTGTTGTAAAGGTCCAATTAGAATGACTATGTTTTCAGTTCGTACCAGTATTGTATGTTTTGAAAGTTTCGTATCTTATTCTCCAAGATCAGCACAGTAAACTTTCAATATATATACATAGCTTTTCATATTGAACGTGCTCATTTGATTTCAAGGATTAATGGGTAATTGGGTATATGAATTGGAGTCACATTAGCAGATTAAACCAGTCACATAACTCATAACTGACTCCTGAATAGTGAAATGTCAATCCATCTTGGTTACGTCATGTGGACCAAAATATCCAACAATGTCTCCATCTTTACAAGATTGGATTCTGATCTGACCCAGTAGAGAACACGGAGATCGAAATCTCTAATACTATTGGAAACTAATGGTTAAATTTATGCCCATTTCTCTAAGCATCTTCCAGCCAATGGCATCCATGGATAAGGTATGGAACTTGATATTTTATTTTATTTTGGGTCGAAACTTGATATTTTATTTGAAAGATTCTGTTTGACATTCAGATGTAATATTGCCTAATAACTGGTGGAATATGTGCCTACTCCCCTACACAGCTTTCATATCATATAGTATAATTATTGAATGGAAGTTGTATAGTAGCGACATATCATCATATTAATACCATTCTTTTCATTTTATTAATACAATGATTGTCTCGTTCAACCAAAAAAAAATACAATGATTGTCTCTTCTATATTCCACCTGCCTAGTTGTTTCGTGCTAATCAAATAGATTATAGCAATTCTGTATGTTTTATGTTGGACCCATGTATGTAAGTCACAACTAAAGAATGAACCACAACTACTCACGAGTGAAGAAAGTCAAACGATAGTGCATAAACACGGGGGATGTTGGAAACTAATGGTAAGCATTCATGTCTTGACTCTTGATGAAGAGTTGAAGGCCACTAATGTTGACCACAATTTGATGATATATAAGGGGACCAAACCACTTATGAGGCAACTAATTTAGCTAAAGTTTGAAAAAACAAGCAACGTGCAAAGTTCGTTACAAAATGGCTGGAATATAATGATTACCAATTAAACTAAACCACTTGAGAGACAGCTTACAGAGCTGAAATATGAAAGCTGAAATACCAATCATTTTTCAACAAATGAAAATGAAAAAATGCAAAAAGACAATTGCAGGGCCCAACCGGGTTCGAACCGGTGACCTCTTGATCTGCAGTCAAATGCTCTACCACTGAGCTATGGACCCTTGTTGTGCTATTTAAGTTTAGTTTCTTTTATATCCCATAAAGATTTCCTTATAGCTTTGCATAACACTTATACCAAAGACTTGGGCCATTTGGGCCCAATTTGCACCATGGGCTTGGTACACCTTCCTTGTTGCCATTTTGAAAACAGAATGGGGAAAACAACACTTGTCCATAGAGGTGATTTTGTATTGTAAACACTAAACACAAGAAGCCAATCGGATTGTTGATATTTTGTCTAGTTTTTCTATTGCTTTAGATACTGATTTTCTGTTGTTTTGATACAATTATGACTATATGTGTTATGAATGACAATTAGCCGGTTAGTAACGAGTAAGTAGAAACTAGAAACTACCTATAGAACCTGTTAAACAAAGTGAAACACGTTAATTGAATTAGTAGATATACCTATTGAGAACAGTTAAAGTATAAACGAACTCCTATTTTATTTTTATGTTATATTTCATCATAACTATATACTAAGCAGAGGTTATATTTCATCAATTTCTCATTGGACTGCATCACCCATTTTTATTAAAACAATTTAATTTGTTTAATTGGTTGAAATTTTAATATAGACCCCACATATATGTAAAATATAAAAGAAAATATATCATTGTAATTATATCTATAAAGTTTCCTTAAAAATATAATTAATTAATCTTACTATAAACTAAATTTGAGACTGAAATAATAATATTGAACAAGGTATGTCAACTCTAAATAAATATATAATTAAATTATCAATCCTTAATTCCTTATACGTACATTATAAACAAATCCTACAAATATTGCAAGTAATTTCAATCTTTATACAAAAATTATAATCTTATAAATCTTTTTCAATTAAAAGAATATATTATAACAGAAATAATATATCATTAAATTAAATCACAAAAGAAACAAAAGAAATAAAATTATACAAGATTTTATATCAAACTATTCTTTTGAATAACTTTATATAAAATTTAAAGGTTATTTTTAATTAAATCAAAATCATGCCTTCAAGGCACGGGGACTAATACTAGTTATTTTCTAAAGACAAAGAATAAAAAGGTCCAAATACATTTATTTTTTTGTAATATTACATATATTTTTAGTCCTTTTGTCATAACTAAATCATTTGATGATAGACATTTAATGGTAAACGACAATATGATGGTTAAAGCGGCTAAAATATAAACGAACTTTCAGTTCCCTTTCCGTGTAATCCGTTCAAGTGCGACAATAGGATGATTAAAACGGTAAAGTATAAACAAACTTTCAATTTACTTTCCGTTTAATCCGTTAAAATGTGATAATAGGATGATTAAAATGGTTAGAGTATAAACGAACTTTCAATCCCCTTTTCGTTTAATTCGTTAAAATACATCAATAGGATTATTAAAACGGTTAAAGTATAAACGAACTTTTAATTCACTTTTCATTTAATCCGTTACAATGCGACAATAGAATAGTTAAAACAGTTAAAGTATAAATGCACTTTTAGTTCACTTTTAGTTTAATCCGTTACAATGCGACAATAGGATGGTTAAAACAGGTAGAATATAAACGGACTTTCAATTCCCTTTCTGTTTGATTCGTTACAATGCGACAATAGGATGGTTACAACGGCTATACTATAAAATGAACTTTCAATTCACTTTCCGTTTAATCCATTACAATACGACAATATGAAGGCTAAAGCGGCTAAAGTATAAACAAACTTTAAATTTCCTTTCCGTTTAATCTGTTAAAATACGACAATAGAATGATTAAAACGGTTGAAGTATAAACGAACTTCAATTCCCTTTTCGTTTAATCTGTTAAAATGTGATAATAGGATGATTAATCCGGCCATAGTATAAACGAACTTTCAATTCACTTTCCGTTTAATCTGTTAAAATGCGACAATAGAATGATTAAAACGGTTAAATTATAAACGACCTTTCAATTCACTTTCCGTTTAATCCGTTACAATCCGACAATAGGATGATTAAAACGGTTAAAGTATAAACAAACTTTCAATCCCCTTTCCGTTTAATCCGTTAAAATGCAAAAATAGGATGGTTAAAACGGTTAGAGTATAAACGGACTTTCAGTTCCCTTTCCGTTTAATCCGTTAAAACACGACAATAGGATGGTTAAAACGGTTAAAGTATAAACGAACTTTCAATCTGTTTAATCCGTTAAAACACGACAATAGGATGGTTAAAACGATTAAAGTATAAACGAACTTTCAATCCGTTTAATCCGTTAAAAGATCGTTTGAAAATATGGTATTATACCTCACTTTCTAAGGATTAATAAGAATAAAAAGCCTCACATATAAGTTTCTTAACTTGTTACTCTAGTAACCTTTTTGGTACCTCACTCAACAGTAACATTCAAGACTGGAATCATGTTCTCTCGGCCTCTCTCTTTTTCTCTACTTTTGAGAAAAAACCGGCATGCAAAAGCTGGTAATGGTGAACCTCATGCATCATGCCCATACCTTAGAGTTACAAGTACGAATATAGTCATTTTCTGGTAGGATATACTTTCCATAATACCATGTTAATTAGTATCATTAAATGTAAGTTTTTAATAGGAAATCAAAAAATATACTCCCTCCGTTTCAAAATACATGACCATTTGGACTCTTTTTCTTTTTTTTTTTGGTTGAGGGCACTGCCCATGAGAGTCGAACCGGTGACCTCTGGGTACTACCATTGGAGGCTTAACCGTTTTGACTAAATGCCCGAAGGCTTTGGACACTTTTTCTTGTTTCATAATACATGTCCATTTCACATTTTTTTCCCACCTCTTTCCATTTATATCCCTAATAATTATCTTTATCATAATCATTACACTTTTTCATATTTCTCTAAACAAATGATTAACTCTACATTTGATAGGGGTAATATAAGAATAACATTTTTTTCTTAATATATGTGCAATGTCTAAATGGTCATGTATTTTAAAATGGAGGGAGTATTATATACTGGGTTTCAGACTTTCAGTTAGCAGTAGGAGCATTGAAGTTCGCAATTACTGAAGGGGTAAAATAGGAATTCTCAAAAAGTCCAACGGATACTTTCGCATTGTGTACCAGAATTAGGATTTTAGGGAAAAGTCTGTCAAAGAGGAAGCAACAGCGAATTGGCATCAGCCTCCCTTCTTCCGTTTCACCTGCTCTTTTTCTGCACTCTCATTTCTCATTAATAATCCACTGATTTCAGCAATAAATGTCCACTTTTTCCTCACTGCTTTTTCTTCAATCCTCATCACTACTAGCTTAAATACCCTGATATCACACTTCCTCTGGTGATCAAATTGAGTCTCTTTCTTAATCATCAAGCTCTCAAGAGAAGTTTTTAGCAGGTGGGTGTGAGGTGAAGACCATCAATGGCGGATCCAAAGCAAGAAGAGATCATTACCCATCCAGCAGAGGACCAACTTCAGGGCTTAGAGTACTGTATTGACTCCAATCCTCCATGGGGTAATCTCAGAAAGAACCCATCTTTATCGTTTGCTTATTTCTGTCAATTTTTGTCTTAAGATTGCTGATCATGCAAGTGTTGGGAAAACAGCGGAAGCAGTTGCTCTGGGCTTTCAACACTACATCTTGTCATTGGGAACTGTTGTGATGATACCCACAATCCTAATCAATGCAATGGAAGGAACAAACGTGAGTTTCCTTAATCAGTGGGAGTTACAAAGAACAGATCTTTTTTTTTCCCATTATGTGTATTTTGACTATTTTCTAATAAGGAATCCTACCAGACTTGTTTCAGCTTTACAAAGAACAGATTTTGTCCTATTATGTGTAGCTCCTTCTGATGAGTGAAATGATTATGACAATGACTAGAAAATGAATTGTTTTTTTTTACTGAGTTTAATTGACATGATGATTTGGAAATTTGTGAGCCAGGAGGACAAAGCTAGAGTAGTGCAAACTCTGTTGTTTGTACAAGGAATCAACACACTCCTCCAAACGTTGTTTGGGACTAGGCTGCCTACTGTAGTTGGAGCCTCTTATGCTTATATGGTCCCCATCATGTCCATCATCCATAAATCCTCTTTTGCAAGGATTCAATATCCTGACGAGGTCAGCTCTTTTATCCTGCAAATTATTCTTTCAGCTCTTTTCATGAAAACTAAAGCTGATTTCCCATTTGCAACACTAAAAGCCAAGGACTTTTGATTGATGTTTTTAGATATCTTATTTTTTATGGAGCAATTAAAAAAGGATTAATCTTTACCAAAAAAGTGGCCAAAAAACTTGCTTTGCTCTCTCTTAATCTTATCATGCTAATCATATGGAAGAAGAGGGGTGTGTGAAAGTGTGTGAATCTCTGTACTTGATTGAATTGATTCCTTGATGCTTATCTGTAAATAATAAAATAATGAATTGTCTTCATTTTTGCGCTTTATGAAAAGTGAGCATGGATGTTTGTGCGTGTGTGTGTCTCTTTTTGAATCACACGTAGCTTTAAGAAAGTGCAACCAATTACCAATCTGCCATTGAAGAGGCCCAATTAGTGTCATGTTACTGAATGCAAAATGAAAAATATTTGGTGTATGTTCTTTGCAGAGATTTCATGCTGTAATGAGGGAAGTCCAAGGTGCTTTGATTGTGGCTTCCAGTGTGCAGATCATTCTTGGTTACAGCCAGCTTTGGGCAGTTTGCTCCAGGTTCAAAAATTTTACCATGATTTTGAACAACTTTTACACCAACAAAATCGTAGCTTTATTATTTTGAATTTATTGGATGACATAGTCTGTTCCATTTGAAAAACAAAAAATCAGGTTTTTCAGTCCACTGGGAATGGTGCCTGTGGTGGCACTTGCTGGCTTTGGCTTGTTTGATAGAGGCTTCCCTGTGGTAAGAATGGATTGCAGATTGACTTCTATGAAAGTTGAAAGGATTTTCAAATGATTCTTCATCCTTTTTCCTCCAATTATTTTACCTTCACATCTCACTGGAATTTGTGTTTCATCAGGTGGGACGATGCGTTGAGATAGGCGTTCCAACGCTCATCCTATTCGTCGGTCTTTCCCAGGTACATCTAAAACACATTAGCATCTCATCATCCATAAAACTTCTTAATTAATGGTTGCACATAATCAGGTTTTCTAAGACCAATGCTTGCTTGTTTTTTGTTTTGAGCAGTACCTCAAACATATTCATCTGAGACAGCTACCGGTTCTTGAGCGTTTTGCGGTCCTTATATCTGCTATAACCATATGGACATATGCACAACTTTTGACAACTGGTGGAGCCTACAAGCACCGTCCAGAGCTAACACAGTTCAACTGCCGGACCGACAAGTCTCACCTCATTTCTTCTTCACCATGGTAAAACAATCTCCAAATGATTCCGATTTCCAAGTTTAGACTTCTCAAGCACTGATCTTCTCTTTTGTTCCATTTGCCTTGAAATATAGGATAAGGATCCCATACCCTTTACAGTGGGGAGCTCCTACATTCAGTGCAGGCCATGCCTTTGGAATGATGGCTGCCGTTATGGTCTCAATGATCGAGGTATGAAGATCAATTAAATTCCTTCTCTTGCAATCTCTATATATTGACATTATTTGATTGCCATTCAAACTTCTGATGCAGTCAACAGGAGCTTACAAAGCTGCAGCTAGATTGGGAAGTGCAACACCGCCTCCTGCTCATGTTTTAAGCCGCGGTATAGGCTGGCAGGTTCGTGTTTCTTGGTGAAAAAAGAGGCTAAATTATGTGGAAAAAGAAGAGGAAGACTTTATAATCTGAGTTTTCTTTTGACAGGGTATTGGGATCTTGCTGAGTGGATTGTTTGGAACATTAAGTGGCTCTTCAGTTTCTGTGTAAGAGGCATCACACCCTAATTTCCCTTTTTGGTACTTCTAATCCTCTTTGTGTTTGTATGGAATCTGAAGAGGAGTTTTTTGGCAATTAACATCAGAGAGAACATTGGCCTAATTGGAAGTACTCGTGTTGGGAGCCGTCGAGTCATCCAAATTTCTGCTGGTTTTATGATCTTTTTCTCAATCTTAGGTACCAAAATAATGCTAACCCATCAAATTTCCTTTCCATACCAAAAGAAATCGAAGTGTTCTCATTTGTTTACTTTTTGGTGCAGGGAAATTTGGAGCTTTGTTTGCTTCAATACCCTTCTCTATCTTTGCTGCAGTCTATTGCATCCTCTTCGGGCTTGTTGGTGAGTGTTATTACTATGTTGTTGCCAATCTTATACTTCAACATTGCTCTTTCAGTCTTAACCATGAAAGTTCTTACAGGGTCTGTAGGACTATCATTCTTGCAATACACTAACATGAACTCGCTGAGGAGCCTCTTCATTGTCGGTGTTTCTCTGTTCCTTGGCCTGTCTATCCCCGACTACTTTGTGGATTACACAACCGGTGCTCATCGTGGACCCGCTCACACCAAGGCTGGATGGGTTAGTTAGTTTAACTCCTTTCTAAGAAATAAATTTTATTTATTTATTTTGCAATGTTCACATATGAATGAATGTGTGTTGTGAAATGCAGTTCAATGACTTCATCAACACCATCTTCTCGTCCTCTGCAACAGTAGCGATGATCGTGGCTGTCTTTCTCGACAACACACTGGACTACAAGGACGCTGCAAGTGACAGAGGAATGCCTTGGTGGTCCAAGTTCAGGAATTTCAAGGGAGATGCCAGGAGTGAGGAGTTTTACACCCTTCCTTTCAATCTTAACCGCTTTTTCCCGCCATCATAATCAAACAAACCTCCATGAAATTAGCCTATAGAGTGTGTGTGTGTGCTTCCTTGTATAAGGATATATGTCATAGAATATTTGTCGCCAACCAATCACAGCCCTGGTGATGGGAAGTCTTGAATAGAGGGTTTAGAATCATCATCATCATCATCATCATCCATGTAAGAGTTCAGGTTAGGTTTTTGGGCTTAATATAGCATAAGCAAATCCAAAAACCTCTGTGCAAAAACAACTCTTTATATGATAATTTATTTATTTTTATAAGTGAGTCCTACACATGCATTCTGGAGTTCTTGGTAGCCTATAGAGGTTTCTTCCATACCCTCTAACACGAACTCGCTGTGCTTCTTCAATCATCTTCTTCACCTTGTCTTCAAAATCACTCCATCCTATGGTCCCATTATCAAGCATTATCAATGCTAGTCTTTTGTGATTAGGCCTTATAGTTGGAGCATGGCCTTGTCCAAAGTATGTCCTGAATCCAGACACTAGAATCGACATTTGGCTCCCAGAGTCTGTTATTGCAAATGTATCAGCTGCCGCGCAAGCAATAAAGTCTAATGCGGCTAACTACAACAACACAACCAACATCATTCAAATTCCTTAATTCATTTATAGTGTAAGAAGTTTAAAGTAAGCAGTATAACTTGTACCTGTGACGAAAAATTCCTCAAGGGTTCAAGTTCAGCCTGAGTCAAAAGATCTTCCTTAGTCACTAAATTAGGGAAGAGACTGATGAAGGGTTTCATCCTTGATTGCCCGTTGTAAATGTGGGACCCAGCAAGGTATATGTAAGTTCTCTGCTTGAAGCCAAGGCCAGCAAGAAAAAGAGCTGATTCTTCAGGCGTCAAAGGGCACCGCCCTGATAGTCGTAAATCTGATGGAGTCATGGGTCTGTTACCATCAAAATCTTCATTTTAATAGTGTAACAACATAATTACAGTACGATAATTAGATTATATAGGTGTTTGTTATTTACTTAGAATTCTTCTTCAACCGCTCAAGTAGGAAAGGGAAGTGCTCTTCTCTATAGGCTTGCAATTCTATTCTCTCAGTTTCACCACCTCCAAATTCACAGAGAGAGTGAGCAACCATGTCTTCTTCGAATCTCAGGTGAAGCGCAAGATACTTGAATGGAATGTTGTCTGAAAAGTTCTTATCTGAAGGGCTGTTTTGTAAGAAGCTTCCAAGGAGCTGCCTATCTAACATATTCCTTGAGAAATCATATTTCCTTATCCTTCTGACTAACAATGAGCCAACCTTTTGGATCTTCGACACAAACTTCAGAGCGTGGAAGTTGCATTTGCATCTCAGCTTCTAAGGAATGAAATAAGGTGTTATAACAGGCCTGGCCCTGTCTAAACAACATGATATACACAACTTCTAATGACTTGTGTTTTAAAACCTGAAGTTGAGAAGGCATCGGATCAAATCCAAGCCGGTTGCCAAAGCCAAGGAGATGAACAACTCTATTGCGTAGCAAAAGAGGAAGAACGAGCCTAATGTAGTCACTTGGTGTCGCCTCCTTCACAAGGTCTGAGTCAGTGATCTGAGAATCACATGCAAAAGACATTTATATGAGCGTAGTCAGTGATACTTATTTGAATCAACTTGATATGATCTAACCAAGCTGAAAGCAATTAACTAACCACACTACCAATGGCGTCCAAGTCCACTGATCTCAAATGAGGAGGCAGCTCCTTGACAATTTTTATCTCATTCATTGTGTCAATAAAGTAGTCCTCTTGATAAATATCACCAAATTGGCTACAAAGTTTCAGCACAAAAAGTTTAAATCAACAGTTCAAGTTCCTTTAGATGTATAGTTCGTATGACTGTCAAGAGGACATTTTTAGACCTCGGATCCTTCCAAACACTACTGTAAAGGAATTTGGGGATGACAAGGGTTGCATTAAGTAAAGCTGTCACCCCAACAGCATTGCAAACCTGCAGTTTCTTTGATAAAGTAATCTAATTAATAACAGAACAAGCAAGTCTCAAAGTTGTTATTAAATGGCTAATGTAGACACTTACAGCGACTCGCTGTTGGTTAAGGCCGCCATTGGCACTGACCAATATATATCCATTGCTTGGTGTGGTCTTGTCTGCCTCTAAAAATCAACAGCAAAAATTATTTAATAGCAAGCTACATTAGTTGAGGAGGACTTATCATAATACCTGAATTTTTTTGAGTAGTTGTATTGGCACAGGGCTTCCATACTGATGATTGTACATGGGGCTCTTTCCATAGATTTACAGGCTCGCCTTTGAACTCATTCTGAATGGTAGATGGAACTTTGAGATTCTAAAGACACAAGTTTCTTAAGGTTTGGATCGACAAGGTTCTCAACCCGAACCTCGGCTAGAGCTGATGAAGCCAGGCTTAAGAGCCGTTGATACATCACAACAGAAGTATTGTCCTTGTTTATGTCATCATGGGTACCTTCTTGAACAGGCTTCCACAGAAATATACAAAATTGTAAAGCGGGCAATCAGGTAACAGATTGTATGCAAAAGATCAATGGTTGTACGTAGTTTATTGTCATAGATATAATCTTGTTACAGATTACATGCTGTCAAATACCATTTATGTGCATCTAAATTTGTTTTTGATTGAAACACTTTGCGAAGAGTAGTCTGATTGATACCTTAGCAGATCTTGGTACAAGGATGGAACTCTTCTGTAAACGCGAGTAATCAAAAACAGAAAACTTGATTGAACTCATCAAGCAAAGTGAACCTATGATCCCTACACTCAAAATAATTGATCTCAAATGTTTCCTGAGGGGAATCCCCATTGACCCTATTCAAATCTCAATTTTCGTTTCCAGATTTGAAGTTTCAATCCATGTAATTGACACCCGAAAACTGAAACTGATTAGGGTTTTTTGTAGGCTTAAAATTTTGTATCGGACAACTGATTTGTAGAGGAAAGCCGCGTTTGGCGGGAAGAAAATGTCATTTCAGCTGATTTCACGCGATATTTTAAAAAACATTTTTTGGCAATAAAAATTAAAAAAAAAAATTCCGTTGCCGGGACTTGAACCCGGGTCTCTCGGGTGAGAGCCGAGTATCCTAACCGCCTAGACTACAACGGATTTCTGATAGCTGTTACGTTTTGAATTGTTAATATACAATAAGATAACACTGCATTAGTACATACTAATAATCACATAATGCTAAATGCACCTATACGTTCCAAGTGTTTTATTTTTTTTCGATCAAGTTCCAAGTGTTTTATTATGCGCAGACATTCGAAGCATTTGTCTTCAGATAACAACGTATCAGATGGCAATCTTAAGGAGGTTTCTCTCTTAACTTTCCAGCATTATGTACTCAAAGAACTATACTAGCAACTTTGCAACACGAAAAAAAGGAGGTGGGGAAGAGTTTTAAATGAACAGAATAATAGCTAATGGGATATATAATTATGAAAAGCATGTGATTGTGAAGAGTATGTGCTTGTAGCTCAAGGAAAATCATATTCCATTTACAAAGTAGGATTGCAAAAGGCAAATTAAAAAGAATTCTCTTCATTGATGCATTACCCACTTTCTTGATCCAATGTCATAATACATACACACATGAATACATGATCACACAACCAACAATCAAAATGGATTTGCATCTCGATCCCTATTCAATAATAATAATAAAAATCTTAATTTGTTTTGCAACTAAACCTTCCAAATGACAGATTCGACATTGAAGACAATAATCAATCAAGCCTACAAAATCTCACTTTTTTTTTCTTTTGTTCATCATGCGCACCTCTTGGACAGAAGGATTAGGAAAATGATCAAAAAGATGATGGAAGCAAGAGCAATGGCCACACCAAGAACAACCTTATTTGGCCCATGGTGTCCCCCACCACCCTTCTTCTTTCCACCACTCTCCTCATCGGAGCTCTCACTATCACCCCTCTCGTCGGAGTCCTCCCCACCGGAGCCGACCGCTTTGGCCGGCGGCGACATGGGCATCCCGTACTTGTCACAAGGCAATATCCCCAGCTTCACTTTCGAGGAGATAGTAGTATGATTATAGCAAAGATTAGGGTTTTCATCAACCTTGAAGACCTCCAGCCTCTTAATGAACGAGACATTGAAGGGCAAGACTCCATTGAAGTTGTTGTTCTCGAGGTTCAAGTACCTGAGCTCCTTCATGGACGCTAAGAACTTGGGAACGCTGCCATTGAACTGATTCTTGCTCAAATCGAGGTGGGTTAGTGACGGAATAGCAGCTAGAGATTCAGGTAGGGATCCAGAAAGCGAGTTGGAGGATAAAGATAGGTTCTTTAGGTCAATGAGGTCGCCGATGGAGTCGGGGATCTCGCCGGAGAGCTGATTGGAGGAGAGGTTGAGGGAGATTAGGCTTTCGAGGGAGGTGATGGAAGGGTGGATTTCGCCTCTGAGTTTGTTGGAGGAGAGATCGAGGTGGGTGATGTTGTGGTGCCAGGATTTGGGGAGGTGGCCGGAGAGGGAGGAGTTGGAAATGGTGAGGGATTGGAGGTGTTTGAGGGGTCCGAGGATGATGGTGGGGCCGCTGGCTTTGATGGGGACGTCGGAGACGGTGAGGGATGTGAGGTTTCGGAAGCGGCCGAGGAAGACGCCGGTGAGGGAGCGGAGGCTGGAGATGCAGGTGAAGGAGAGGAGGTTGAGGGTCAGGGAGGACGGGAAGTGGACGGGGTGGGCAGGGCAGTGGAGAAAGGTGAGGTTTTTGAGGGTGGAGAGGGATTTCAGGGCGGTGGTGGAGAGGGCCACGTCGCCGGAGCAGTTGCCGACGGTGAGGGAGAGGAGGTGGCGGAAGGGGGAGGAGGCGTCGCAGACGGTGGCGTTGGGGTGGGAAGGTGGGGATGAACAGGGGTTTTTGGGTGTTGGGATGCCTAGTGATCGGAGGGCTGCTAGCTGTTTTGGGTCAAGATCGGCGGCGGTGGCGGTGGCGGAGATGAGGAGGAGGAAGGCGGTGAGGAGGAGGGGGAGGTCCATGGCTCAGTTGCACAGAGACAGAGGAAGTGGGTGTTGGGAGGAGTACAAAAGGAGGGAGGGGTGTGAATAGACTTGACTGTGTTTGCATAGCTGGAAAGTGAATCTTATGAACTTTTTGGGGAAATTAAATAATTACCCGTATAGTTTTTTTTTTTCACATAAGCACCATTTATGTATTCATGTAAGTATGTAATTTAAACCAGCCTTTTCGTGGTTTGCACACAAAACCCACTACCAATGTGTGTGACATTAAAGATGAGATACTCTCTGTCAGTAAAAATTGAATTACATTGAATGCTGAGATTTGTGACATTTCTCGCCTCAAGGGCTTCAAAGGAAGACTGATAATATAAAGTTTGTATGAATTGTTAACTTTATTTGGAGTATAATGGAGAAATAGTACTAGAGTGAGAAACACCAAATGTAATCTAGCATGAATTAGGTAGAAGGTCACCTTCGGAAGCAATCCCAACTATGGATGGTTTGATCGACCAAAAAAAAAAATATATGGATGGTTTGAAGAGTCAGGACAAAGCAAACGTACTTCTAATGACAAAGTGAAACTCATACTTTAAACACAAAATTAGTGGTCTGATCTTTTCCAAAGTACATTCTCGACATTAGTACATCATCATCATTCAAACTATAGTAATGCCAGAACATAAAGATTTAGCTAAAGTCTCAACCAAGGACGGATCCAAGCAAAAAATACAAAGGGAATGTGATTTTACATTTTCACCCATCATCATCACACTTAAAAACAATGAGAAAACCAAATTACATTTATACCCCTTATCACCTCTGTTTCCCTCCAAATCTTCAAACTGGAACCTTTCTTCAACAGTCAATGGAGATACAGTTCTGACCAGCAGTCTTACCATCACTCTGGGCCACAAAAGGATCAATCTTGACCCACACAAGCGAGAAAACAGAGGCCAAGAGCACCGACCAGAGTATAACAATGGTGGGCGTCCTGTTCTGCTTCCCCATGAGACCTTTCAGGAACGGGTAGAGATGAAGAATCACCCACATGGAGAAGAACACCTTCCCGAACAGCGGTCCCCACGCCTCGTACCCGGCGTTCAAGGCGTCCGAGAACCCGGCGACGACTCCGACGATGTTGATGATGATGATCGAGGTCGGAGGGATCAGCAGGGTCGTCCATTTGAAGACGTAGAGCTCAGCGAACTCGCCGTCGTCGGCCGCCTTCGACGTGACGGTGAAATTCGTGTCGAGGCCGGCAAGCATCTTGAGAAAGCCTTGGAAGACGGCAAAGAGATGAGCCGAGACCCCTCCGATGACCCAGAACTGCTCGTTTCGCCATAGATCTTCGATTCCGACGCCGCTCCATCGGAGCTCGAGCACACTCGTCAGGATGATCGACATGAAAAGCCCGAGAAACAGACCGCTTGCGAGATTCGAGAGCTACATTGCAAAAAGAACCCATCTTTATTAGGATTTTGAGTTGTAGATTTAAAATTGAAGGTGGGTGTGAGGAGGCGGGAAGGAAATGTTACCGTTGGGATGATGAACTTTCCGGTGAGGAGACAGATTGCGGGGATTGTACAATAGGCGACGAGAGGGAGGGAAGTGAAAGGGTAAACAATGGTGTTAATGTAGGCCAATCTCTGGAGCCACATCAGACGGCCGCCTCCGAATCCGTACCAAAGAGGGCAATGTCTACTGAGGAAGATTTCGACGGACCCGAGAGCCCACCGGAGGACTTGGTGGAGCCGGTCGGAGAGATTGATGGGAGCTGAACCTTTGAATGCAGGCCTTAGTGGCATACAATAGAGTGATCTCCATCCTCTGCAGTGCATTTTGAATCCTGTTAGGATGTCTTCTGTCACTGATCCATAGATCCATCCAATCTGAACAGCAAAAGGAGATATTAGAGGGTAATAGTATTGTGAACTGATGTGATTGAGATTAAAAGGTGTGATTATATTAACCTCTTTTCCCCAGGCAGTCTTCTCCTCATACCCACAGCTGATGACATGAATGGCTTCTTGGATGAGTGTTGATGGGTTGGCTGAGTCAGGAAGACCTCCATATTCCATCAATGTGGACTCAATAAACACGGTTGAGAGTCCAAATGTCTTCTCAAAGCTTGTCTGAGAGATAAGCATTGATCTTTCGTGCTCATCATAGTCTGCAATAACAAAACCAAGTTCAATAAAGTGTTTTTCTTTTGTAATGTTGATCCAATCAAGGCTCTTTTGCAAGGGTTAGTTTGCTTACTGTTGATTTCTTTGAGGTTAAATATGGCGGCGTCTAGATCTTCACGCATTGATTCTTTGTGAATCTCTGAATCGTCCTTTGCCGCTTTTTTCTTGGAAGAACCAAAGCAGCACCAAGATGAAGACGACGACGATTTGCGCTTGCTTGGCAACGATGGAGGGCTGTAACCATAAAGTGCTTGTCTGTTGAAAACACAACCTGTGCCGACGTAGACCGGTCCTTGTAAACCATCAAGACCTCTCATGTTAACCTGCACTCCAAATCGGGATTTTAAGGATAATTTCTTGAGAAAAATGCCTCCTTAGACTTACTTCAGAATTTCAAGTTTATAAAGGATAGTGACTAACATCAAAGAAGACAACGTTGCGATTGGCATATCTGTCACTCTTGTCAATACCGTCAAACCTTTGAGGGAATTGCACGTAGCAGACATTTGGACCGACTTCTGGGTCCATGAGGAAACACATGGCCTCCCTAACTGCCTTGCTATTGTTGACATAGTGATCACAATCAAGATTGAGTATGAAGGGAGCATTTGTTAGGATTGCAGAAACTCTGACCTGAAATGGAGATGAATAAAAGAGTTTCATGGACAACTCCATATAAATAATTAAATAAAGGGCAAATTTCTTTTCAATGTTAATGTCTTTATTTTACCAGAGCATTTTCTGCACCAGCTTTCTTGTGATGTTGGTATCCAGGTCTCTTTTCTCTTGATACATAAACAAGCCTTGGAAGTTCATTGTCTTCTATATCATGGGCGCCCGTGTTTCCAAGGAACACCTTGAATTAATCAGGAAATTGAGTCAGAAAAGTACATCAAGTAAGAAAATATAACAGTATGTGGTGAATATAAACCTGAATCATGCCAGGGTGATCACGCGTGTTGTTTCCCGGCCAAGGTGTTCCATCTTGCATAGTCCAGCCTTCCTCCGGTGTCTTCTGAGCCTTTGCAACCAAGGCATTAACACGTATTTTGAATTCCTCATAGTCTCTCTACAAGGTGAAAGTTTAAGCCACAAATTAGTCCTATAGCATTTCAGGAAATGACAAGTCATATAGAAATCCACAAGATCATGCATACTTTCATTGCCCTGCGCTCCTTGACAAAAGAAGGCTGCACTTTGTCCTTAAGATAGTCAATCTTCTGGGAGAAGTAAAACTCAGGAGCACGCGGCTCAATCGAGTACTTCTTACAGAACGGGACCCAGATACGCGCAAACTCAGCAGTCTCAGCAAGGGATTCAAAACTGAGCATGGCTGCCCCATCATCAGACACGTAGCAAGACACCTTATCCACTGGATAGTCGACGGCAAGGATGGAAAGCACCGTGTTTGCTGTGATCAATGGCGGCTCTTTCAATGGATCCACCGTACTCACAAAGAAGTCCACTGCTGCTAACTGTGAGGGCTCACCTTCTCTCTCATACCTGACCAAGTTTAAGTGTTTCACCACACAAAGATTGATCACAAAATGAAATCTTATAGCATAAAAACTTGGAACTCAAAGTTGACCAAATGAAGCCCTTAATTTCTGTAGTTTACTATATGTACCTCAAGGACAATTGGTCAATGTATGCTTCACGGCAAACCGGATACCATTTAGGGAACTGATCCAAAACCCAGGAGACGGCGAACCAGATCTCACAGATGACAGAAGTCATCCAAAGGCCATAAGCACTGTCAACAGGGTTTGTGATTCTGTAGTGGAAGAAGAGCGCGAGGATGACGAGTCGCATGATGATGACCATTCTGTATGGTGCAATTTTGGTTCTTGGAACCGGGATCATCCTTGAAAGCGGTTGTGAAGCCCCTACTGGTCTGAAATAAACATCACCAAAACAGTCAGACTCATAGTTTACTTGTAAGTTTATAAAGAGAAGATTTAAGAACCTACATTTGGTGCTCCCTCTGTTGTTCAGATGGAACTTCAGCTTCAATGACAGCCTTCTTAGAAGGCTTTTTCTTCTTGTCTTTCTTCTCCCTCCAGCTGGCCACTCTGTTCTTCCATATTGGATTCCCAGATTCATCATTCATTTCTGAGAAGAT
This sequence comes from Polygonum aviculare, assembly GCA_934048045.1. NCBI lineage: Eukaryota > Viridiplantae > Streptophyta > Magnoliopsida > Caryophyllales > Polygonaceae > Polygonum > Polygonum aviculare. Next base: position 3,504,522 of record OW204024.1, read on the forward strand.
GCAAGACAAGACAAGAAAGGAAAGGTTTTAAACATAACATGATTTTACTCTCTATAGACAGTTGACATCTTTCATGATTCTTGCAAGTGGCTTGCTTCTCACCAGAGTCCAAAGTTGACACACTGCTTATGTTCCTTGCATGAATGCCTCCATTCTATCAAATGACAGATCAAAATGATAAGTATAAATTGATCTTCATATTTGTAAGAGTTTACTAGTAAAAGGAGTTGCTTTAAGATTCAAACCGGATCATTAGTGCTAAGATAGGCAGCCATTGATGATGGGCGAGTAGTGCCTGAAGAGGTCTCGGCTTCTACCGGAACATCCTCAGATGCTGAGTTATCTGTTATTGCCCACCAATCAACAATACAATATGTCAGGAGCCAATTTAAGAAACGAAGAGGACATACGCGCCTAAGGTTGAATTTTATGCAAAAATACCTTCATAAGGAGTGCTGCAACGCAAACAAGTTTTTCGGCCTTGTTTAATCTCATAATCAACACAGGCTTTGCAGATGGGAAAATTGCATTCATGGCAGCCCACAAAAAGCTCGCCATTCGAATCGAACCCAATGTGCTCCCCACAAGTATTGCATAGAGGAGGAGCTCCGGATTCCATCATCTTGCTCAATTTGCTTGAGAAGATGAAAGCAATGAAGAAAGGTTTGGAGAAGGTGAAAGTGATGAAAGATTCACCAGGGGCTTGGAGTCATTTTAAGGTGCAATGTAATTGGCAGTGTTTGTTGTAACGCCAGAATTTTCAAATGCTTAAAACGAGGTAGAGTTTGGTGGGAGGGAAAACAAAGAAAGGTTTGAGGTTTGAGTTTGTTGAGAGAGGTGATGGAGAAGAAGCAACGTCTCTTTCCTCTGCCTTTGAGTTTTGATCGGGTGGAATTTTAATTTATTTATTTGTATTTTTGTACACTTTTGAAATTTTGCGGGAGATGCAAGGGAGGTTTTTAGGTTATGGTTGAGCAGGACACATCTTTTACCTAACGTATCTTGTGAAAGACCCTATCTTCTGTATTCTTTTGTGTATTGCCAAAAATAGAGAAAGAGATGGAGAAAAATCTTGACATATTTTGTTTTTAGGTTAATCACTTCTTTTGTGGATTTGCAGCTTCATTCGCACTGGTTTAGTGGTCTCATTGTATTCACTCACATGATGATTAAGAGAATGATTAATCATAAAATTATGTGTACAGAATCATCGATAATCAGAAGAAAATGGGTTAAGATTTTGACAGTATTAGACCATGGTTGAGAAATTACTATCAATGAGAATTGACAGTATTAGAGCTGAAGTATGAATAAAGTCTAGAGATAATTCGAAATCAGTTGTGGTTTTATAATCAATAAGAAAACTACTCCTCATCTCCCACAACACCAGCTTCACAAAATTTGTTCAGCCCATGACATCAGTTGCTCTATAGCTATACTTGACCAAATAGAAACCTTTCTTTGGACTCAACAAGCTATACTCCTCAGGATTTTAAAAATAAAAAACAGTTACAAGATATAAGTAGCAAGCTAAATTCAGGATACAGAGTACACCTTGACTACTTTAGATGTGTCACATATAACAAGGTTCTCTGAATCAGTCGGAACGGTGCAAAGCCAGTTCACCTGCCAAATAACAAATCATTCTCACCATAAGCACAAGAAAAAAAATGACCCAATCGTCCGGGAAAGCACAAGAAACTCACTTTCTTTGGCAACTTGATGTTGTAAGGCATAATTTTATCCTCAGAAGTTTGAGTATCATCAAAATATTTAGACCAATCCCACACTTTCACTGTTTTATCATTTCCACCTGAGATGATGAACTTCCCTCCATCTCCAAATGACGCAAATGTCCTGCAAAAGTTTCAAGTATCAAGGCAATGAAGTGATTGTAAAATTCAAGCATGATTTTAAGTTTAAGGAAATATCTTACACGCAGGACGCAGCAGCGGTATGGCCTCCCATGGAGTAATCCAAGTGCACCCTGTTTCTGTTGCTTGTTTTTTCGGCATCTGCAGAAGATGAACCTTCACTGGATCCCTTTTGAGGCTTATTGCTACTCTTTTTCTTGAGAGAAGCTAGCTCCAAGTCAAGATTTATCACACTTACAACACCATCTCCCCTGGCAACTGTACATATTTTGCCTACTTTTTCATACATGTCAATTTCGGGAACTGCTAGTGAATGAACAAATGCAGGATTACAGCATTGAGCTCCACTCTGCTGATTTTCTTCTCCGGTGTCTGCAAATAAAAATCAAATACTCTTGAGCTACCTGAATAGAATACTTACATGCGAATAATAATCTCTTGACACTGAGGATTGACAAAAGCTTAGCTGACAGCTCGATGGAAATGGCCTCATGAAATAAAATGTCGTGACAAATTAACACCAGCGAAAATAGACAACATATGAAAGAGAGGTGAAGTTGCATACTGAAGTCAATAGTATGGAAGGGACGTGCTTTGGAGAAGTCCCATAGTATAAGCTTTGAATCCAAACCACCAGTAACAACTGCAACAAGAACGCCAAAACTGGGTTATATATTCGAATGCTAAGAGTTTCAGTTGATCATAAGAGACTCAAGTAGCGATTCCTCAATTTCTTACCATCACAAAATGAGCCTGGTAAGAGACCATTCTTGTGAGTGGCAAAGACCAAAAAGTAGATTAGCAAGACACATTCCAAATTCAATTACTTTTGTGTTTCATTCCCATAACCAGTTACTTCTACATCTGAAGACAGTCGTTTTAAGTATTAAACTGAGTTGAAAGAAGCAAGGTAACGCATTCTTCATCAATCACCTATGTTTCCCTTAGAAGCAGGCACACCACATAGTTTCCAGCAGAAAGAATCGGCATGGCAAGATTTTACATGTATGATTGAAATGATGATGGGAAGAGCAAATGACCAAGGAGAGAAACTAAGAAACAAATAACTAAACCCACCTTCCCAAGGTTTCCAAGGAAGAAATTGCACACTGCTGCATATCTACATTATAAGGTTAAGTTGCACAGATGGAATAGAGAATTTAAAAGAAAAACAATTACACGACAAGATGCATGATGTGTAGAACAGCACAGAAATGAAGAACTAAAAAGTAATTTACTGCAAGGCTAACAAAAACAGATATCTGATTGAAAAATATTGCATATACAGGACATGCAAAATCCTGAAGGACAATTGCAGATTTACACCGAAACTTCGAGACATAGCGGAAGGATACAGTACTATGGCCAGCTCTCAATGTTTTGAACATACATTTTTGTCCGATGTCAATAATCTGTCACATACAGAATGTTCAAGAAATAAAATATGTCATGGATATCGCATTTGAAGCAATTGATCAGATTGCATTTGATTATCAAAGCAAAGATGCATACAGAGCCATAGAAGCAACATGTACCTTTACATCACCACTATCATCTGCTGAAGCAAGGAATGCTGACTTAGAATTGCATGCTATCTAAGGATTAAAACCAAAACCAGTAAGATGAAAGGCAACAACATAGCAAATGTAAAATACAAGAGTTTGCAGCTAACAATAATTATGTCATCAAATGCATAGGTAAAATAGGAAGTTCAGATTAACTTTAGCAAGTTAGAACATAATTGGTGAAAATTTTCAGGATTCGCAGGGTTGCTACAGTTTTGCAAAAGATTTCAAGTGTTTTCTGGTGAAATTGTGCCACCTCTGTCCTCACATAGACAGTTAATGATAGCAATAGAAAGTTTAACCAAGAACAGCAATGCACTGTAATCACTAATCATACAGTATGGGAACTGCGTCATTAAGGTCTCTAAAGAAAACAACAACAAAATTAATTGGAGAACACATCAGTTTCACTATGTTATTGAGTAGATAAAGTCATTTCATCAAGATCCATGAGGAAAATAATGATGCTTTGGAGCTGAAAATACGAACTAGGTATTAAAACTGGGCAGTGGTTCATGACTTTAAACAATCTACTTACCTGATTTATCTCATCTTTATTGTAGTTGAACCTCAGCAGAGGGTTTGAAGAGTTTACCTGTCAATAATCAATGTCTAAATTAAAAATCCTACGTCTTGTTGATTTCCTTAACAATCCTTTTCTCTGGGAGGGGGAAGACGTTCCCATGGAAATAAAAACAAGGGTGAACCCTAAAAGTAGTAAAACAATTACCAATCAAACATATGAGTTGCATAGAGGTGAATTACCAGCCGAACATCATAGCTCCTGACTTCTGTCTCCATGGAAACAAAAATGATATTTTCATATCCTGAACCATTCAACAGCATTGTCAATTGTAGAAGATGATTGTCAATCCTAATATTGGCATTCACAATTTAGTTGCTCAAAAGTGCTCCTGTAACTATGAAGTGATGATAATGAAAAGCCAAATAATACACAAAGTTGATATGGTAAAAAATTTGCATCTCAGTTAAAAATCAACAAGACAAGTTATTCATAAGATCAAGAAAGACTTTTTAATTACCTTGCTTGAAACACAAGGATGAAATGGGTTCACTACCAAGCTCCATAACAGTCTGGGCATCTTTGGAACGCAAATCAAACAAGCAAACACAGCCATCCTAACTCAACATAACCCCATTTCAGACAAAAGACAACCCAATAATAGCAGACGAGCACAAATTCAAGGGCTTTAGAGGGTATAATTAGGGCAATTAGAATTGACATGTTTCCATCACCTTCCGTGTCCAACAAATTGATTGAATCAGAAACTCGTAGTGTAAGAGGGGCAAAAATGGAATGATATACCTCACCGGCGGTGAAGACAACACCAGGAGTAACACGTGAAGCTATACAGCAAGAAGCCGAAGCCTTGTGCCCACGAAGCCGTCGAGGTGCTGCCTCCGCTCCGCCTCCGCCGGCATCCATGGCTTTCTTCTTCGGCGCTCTGTCGCTCAAGCCGCCCACAAATGCATACGGCGCTCGCACAGCATACAGACACTTCCGGGCCCGCCCCAAGACTTCTTTTTTCTTTCTTTTGCTATAAAGGTGATTGATTTTCTTTAAAATTTCGGTAAAAATGTAAATTTGGTCTCCCTCTGTTCTCTTAAAATTGTCCATATTTTCATTTTTGGTGTTTTCATAAGATTGTCCACCTTTTAATTTCTTTCTATTTATATCACATCACATTTACATTATTACCCTTAAACAACCACACATTTTACCTATTTTTGCAACCTCTTTCTTCTTCATTTCTCTCTCCTTATTACTTTATTACATTATCTCTCTTCCACCTCAACAAAACAACACCATAAATACACATTTTTTTGACTGATTTGACACCATAAATTCCCTTTTCACTCCATCTTTTCATTGCATAAATAACTGTGTCCAAAATGCTTTTGGACAATCTTAAGAGAACGAAGGGAGTATAATATATGTAATTTTTTTTCCCTATAACAGTTTCTACTACCCATTTCAGAGCCAAAAATTGGTACAATCGTGTTCGTGCACGTGCCCTTTGTAGGAGTAATTCCCTTTGGGTTTTTTTTTCGATCGAAATTCCCATTGCTATATTTCCAAGAAAAGATATCATCTTGACAATTGTCACAAAAATGCTTTCACCGGTATATATCACAAAAGAATTAAGTGGTCAATTGTCAAAGTCAATTACTCCGGATTTAGGGCCGGCGATCTTTACACCGAATCAGTCCTCCGAAGAACAAATCACACACAAAAAAAGAAACCCTACAGAACTACAGCCAAACTGAACAAATCATGAATCATGATGAGATGAAGGATCAACAGCAAAGAGCCAACATTGGCCTGTTTTGATGAGCGACAGAGGAGGAGGCCACAACGAGTGCCCATGTCTTCAAATGCCTCTTGATGGCCTTCTCGTTCTTCAACTCGGCGTTGCTCTTCAACTCCCCGAGGCCGCCTCTGCAGAATTCAACCTCTCCTTCCAAATTCAAGCCCCTGTTGTTGTTGCTGTAACTCCTCTGCCTCCTCCTCATTCTTCTTCTCTCGTCTTCTTCTCTTCTTCTGGGCGACCTTGAGACCTCTGCAACGACGGGCGCGCTCGCCGGAAATTCAATTGCACGGCCGATCAACGACTTCTCTTGGGGGCTGTTTGTTGGGCTCGGAATTTCCAAGGGTTTTGGCTGGGTTTTGGGGGTTTGGTTTGTGGGTGTTGTTGGCTCCGAAGAATCTGAAGTGGGTTCGGGTTCGGATTTGGATTTGGATTTGGTCTTGGCGGAGAATACATTGGAGAAGAACCAAGCAGATTCTAGGGTTTCAATCACATTCATTTCAGCCATGAAGAGGATTGAAATTGGGGGCAAGTTGAAGAATTAGGCTGTGTGTTAATGCAGGGGAGGCGTTATGGCAAGGTTTATATGCGGGTGGGTTTGTTTGGGGATTAAATGACTAAAATAGCCTTGGGGTTTGGTGTTAGGAGAAAAATAGATCCAATGAGTGGAGGCCACGTGGAATTAGCTGTGATGTGCTTTTTGGCATCCAGCTGTATAGGATTCTGCTACCAGGGGAATTTGACTTCGGAACAACTGGAAAGTGAATTGCCCCAACGGTCAAAAACTCACACGTGGACTTCTTACGCCTAATTGGCATTTGGCATTGTGAATTTGTGACTTTGAGCACCTTGTTTTGAAACTTTGAGATACTTTTCAACTTTAATGGTGGCTTTTTCCCAGTTCTTCCACCCTGGTGTGGACCCTTTTTTCTTGGATCCAATTCTCACAAGTCAAAAGTGAGCATATAGAGGAATTTGGTGTCAAATTCTCCCAAACCTTTTACCAAATATGTTTAATTGAGGTAAATAAACATTTCATTGGGCTTTCTTCTACAAACAAACTTCCGATCTTGATCATTGCCAAACTGTATTTTGTTTAATATAAAGTGGATGGACATGGTGCATGTGATGATGTGTAAGTGAGTATGCAATCTTTGTCATTTCACACTTTCTGGGTCATTTGAAGATATTGTAGTTGGTACCAAATCTAATTAATTATACCAACGTGGCGTGCTTAGCGCCTTAACCATCCACATTATGAGGACGATACGCTCCCTTTTATTCATTATAACTAGTGATTATGCCCGTGCTACGCACGGGGCAAAGATTTTATTTATATGTATATTTATGTTAGAAATGGAGTTGAAAAGATTGCATATAAATTAATGTGATCCAATCTTTTTATAGTCATTGATCGATGGTAATTTAAATTAGACGTTCGGATTAACATGACTTAAAACTGACAATAATTCTTTCCTCTCTTTTTTCGCTCTATACGTTATATCTTTTTTTTGCAGACTTTTTCACTCGAATTTTGCTTGAGTAGCATTTTTTGGAGCGCAAAACCCTTTGTTTGGATAAGTTGAGAGCTTTCATTGCCATCATTAAATTAATTGTATTTATTTTGATATTGAAGTTGGAGAAATGGGATTAATTTACACAATACCGTAACACCCAATTTTATTGATTTTATGAGCTTTTATAGCCGTCATTAAATTGATTGTAATTATGTTGATATTGAAGTTGGAGAAATTGGATTAATTTACACAATACCGTAACACCCTATTTTATTGATTGTATGCATAAAAAAGTTAAATTATTTTTTAAGCTCTGTTTGGGATAAAATCAAAAGGAGTATAAGGCAAGACTCGAACCTTAGACCAAGTGTATCTACGGTGACATAGATACCATTTGAGCTACATTGATTTACTAATTTATTTTGCATCGAAGTGTATATATAAAAAGGTGGGAATGAGGAGTAATTAAGGCAATAAATGGTGGCAACAACCCATTCTTACATGTATACTAGTAGAACAGGCCCGTGCTATCGCACGGGACATGTGTTTTACATATTTCTTAACAAAAAAATAAATCAATTATGTATTAAGTTATAGGAAATTTTTTAATTTTATTTACGGAAATAATTTATTCAGTTTAACTTCTCCCTCGGGCAGAATGAGAAAGTAAAAATTCTCAACATCAACCTGAAATCACTTATAAAAGATATCTTAGTCTACTTCTTTATTAAATAAAAATTACTCTCCCATTTATCAACTATACACTTACTTACTTTCCCAATTCTACAAGAATAGTGATGGACTATACACCTATATTTATTTATTTTTGGGCAAAACTATACACCTATATTTATAAGTATACCCAGTTTACCATGGCAACATCAATTAAGAATGTTAGCCAATTGAATTACACGATCAAGGAGACATGGAAGGAATAGTCCACATCAACGTTTCATGTACAGAATAGGACGTCTTCGGTATACACAATGTTTCAATTGAAAAATTGAAAAGTCCACATAAGAAATGAATTTAAGTACGTGAACTACATCTCTTTGAAGCTCTTGTATACTTTCCAGTCTTGAATAGGGTGTTTTCTTCATCTATGTTTTACTAATTGCTTCAATCTTCTCTGGGGTGCTCATGTCTCATGATTCCTTCTCCTGAAATACAGAGTATGAAACTAAATGTTAATGCTTGTATACAAGTCCTTCTCAAAAGTAGAATTAAAAGGAACCGCGTACTGCCAGCTCCTGCTATGAGTCTGAGGGGCCAAAGGCATATTCAGGCGCACTGTCAAAAGGGCCACTTCTCCCGTCAATAACTTGTTTTGCACACACACACACGCTGCAAGGACAATACACCCACATAAGGAATTGCTAAATTTTCTATAATACAAAGGGGAACATAATTTTGGATTGAAAAGTGCACGTCTTCAAACCCTATCATCCATACCATAACCACTTAAATTTGCAAAATTTGCTAGCTGACCTTAAATGACAGAAATGGTGGAGTATCATTTTTATGGAATATGATTTAAGGTCATATATGATTTAAGGTCATATAAGATTGATTGATATGTTATAAATTCACCTCCGTTGAACTTGTACTTAACGAGTCATACTCATGCATGCAAAGTCACGCATTACACATTTAATGGCTTATAATATAAGTCCATCTCTTAAATTCTATTAGTATTGGAATCAACACGGGAACTAGCACCGATTACACAATGTCCATTACCAAATGGAGCCACTAGCCAAGTTTAAAACCACCCATTATATAAAAAAAAAAAGGTATTTCGACCAAAAAAAAAACAAAGGTAAAGGTAATGTGTTTTGTATTTGAATTATTGCACAACATTATCACATAAATGCATCACATTTCTATTAGATTTTTTTTTGTTGAAGGAGAGGCGGTAGTCTCCGTGCCCGCGTGGGGCGTTTTATTAAAAAAAAAGAAAAAAAAAGGGTTAAGTAATACGCAAACGGGGGATAACCCGGCCCCTTACATCATCATCAAGCAAGGAAATAACACCCTCAGGTGGGTCAAGCAAAACATGAAAACCAATGTTAAAAGAAAAGGCTAAACTAGCTAGAAAGTCCGCAACACGATTAGCTTCTCTAAAGATATGACGGAACTGGATGTCCCAGCTCCTACGAATCAAGCTTTGGCCCCGGAGAACCAAGCTAGCCAAAGGGTGGCTATCCTCTATAGGTCTTCCTAAAAGAAGAATCACTAACTGCGAATCAACTTCCAGGGACACCCTCCTATAGCCCTTGCGCCAAGCAAGTTCCAACCCTCCGACGACACCCCACAACTCAGCCATCGGAACCGTACAAATCCCAATGTTGTGGGCAAAACCAAACAGCCATTCGCCATCCTCATCCCTAAGGACGCCCGCAGCCGCAGCCATCCCGCCATCACGAACGGAGCCGTCCGTGTTCAACTTAACCCAGCCGGATCGGGACGAGCCCAAGCCACATGCGTGATCTGGTCATGTAACGCACTCCCCATAGTCGGACGCAGAGAGGCGGCACCAGCATACTCCTTGGCGTAATTAAGAACGAAAGCCCCTCTATCGCCTTCAAAAGTGACCTGCTCAAAGACAAAGAGATTACGCCAACGCCAAGTCCACCACAAAGCAACGGTGAAAATATCCGCCCATCGAATATCACCATGCATAATAGTTGAGCAAGTAATATTGACACGAAGCCAATAAGCAAAATCGGATTCGTAGAATACTTCCCTGGAAAGAGGAGGGTGAAGATTATCCCACATACGAGAAGTGATATCACAATCCCGCAGTAGGTGTATCAACGACTCCTCCTCGGTTGAACACTTCGAGCAAAGGGCATTATCGGCTAGGTGACGCCGTACCCGCTCTTGATTAGTTAACACCGCCCCTTCATGGATCTCCAAACAAAGAGCTTCTGCCGCTCGGGAGCTGCCAGCTTCCAAATCCGCTTGTACACCGAGACCTCAGTAGAGCTTGGCAGTCTAGGCTCGATGATCATCTTGTAGGCGGAACAGGCGGAGTAAGTGCCACAAGAGGAATGGCCCCAACTCAGCACGTCCGCTTCACTCGTCCCTTCCGTGACAGCCACTGCAGCTAGGCGAAGAAGCACCTGGCTGGGCAACAACGGAGTCAGCTCCGCCCAATTCCAGCTCATGGTTGGAACCCAATACTCCCGCACTGATCGCTCACGGTTCCACCCCAACAGCGGCCCACTACAGACATCAATCAAGGGAAAATCCAGCAACCATTTGTCAAGCCAAAAGCGGGTGTCAAGACCTCTACGCACACACCATCTCGAACCCGGGATTACAACTTTGTCAATCCCTTTCTTTAAACTCTTCCATACATACGACCCATGAGCCCGATCCGTACCACTAGGCCGAACATACTTCGCCTTGACCACATCAACCCACAACTTGTTCTTCTCAGTGAGAAAGCGCCACCCTAATTTGCCAATCATAACAAGATTGACATCGCCCATCCTCCGCAACCCAAGACCCCCATGCTCACGGGGGGAACACAACTCGTCCCAGGCAACAAAGTGCATCCGGCGCTGATCTTCAGTACCTCCCCAAATGAAGCGTGCCATCATCCCATCTAACTTGGCACAAACTTCCGTAAGAATAATGACCGTAGCCATGGTGTATATGGGCAGGGATGATAACACCGATTTAGCCAACGTCACCCTTCCTGCCATACTCAGAAAACGGCCTTGCCACCCACGCAACTTAGCCGAAAACTTCTCAATCAGCGGCGTAAAGGTATCCGACTTGACCTGGTCATGAAAAATCGGCATACCTAGATACTTGCCAAGATTGTCCGTCAACTCAAAACCACTCTCAACGCTAAGAGCCTCGCTGAGGTCCGGGCCTACATTATCGGACACAAATATACGAGACTTGGAAGAATTGATCTTCAAACCAGAAGCCGAGCAAAACTCACCAAGAGTATCCATGACTGACCGAATTTGCACCACTGAGGCCTCCGCAAAAAGGATGATATCATCCGCAAAGAGTAAATGCGAAAGCTCTGCCCCCCCCCCCCCTCGAAAGCTGGATAGGCTTCCACCTTTGTTGAAAGACAGCCTTAGAGATCATTTGGCTCAATTTCTCCATACACAAGACAAAGAGATAGGGTGACATTGGATCGCCCTGTCGAACACCCCGGGATGGCAAGAAGGACGTCGTGAGCTCACCATTCCAAATCAGGCGAAAGGACGAGGAATGTAAGCATTCACGAACCCAACTACACCACGAAGACGGGAAACCCGCATCAACCATTGTATCAATAATAAAGTCCCACCAAATCCGATCATAGGCTTTCTCAAGATCCAGTTTAAGAAGCATCCATCCCTTTCGGCCAGACTTGGTCTTCATTGAATTCACAACTTCCTGCACCACTACAATATTATCGGTAATTAGCCTGCCCGGGAGAAAGCTACCCTGAGTAGGGCTAATCAAGAGAGGAAGAACCTGCTGCATCTTATTAACCATTACTTTCGTAATAATCTTGTAAAGCACATTGCACAGACTGATAGGCCGAAATTGATTAATCCGCTGAGGTTCATCAACTTTCGGAATGAGAGCAATGATCGTGTCATTCAAACCTTGCGGGAGTTTCGATGTCTGAAAGAAAGCTCGCACAGACGCAATGACAGACGCACCCACAGTTTCCCAGCATTTTTGATAAAAAGTCGGTTGATAACCGTCACATCCAGGCGCTTTCAAAGGACCCATCGACTGGACGGCTTTAAAGATCTCATGGTCCGAGCAAGGGCGTTGGAGGTCTGCCCATAAGTAGTCTTCCAGGATCGGAAAACCCCCACGATCCAGTCTCACCTCCATCCTATCGGAAACAGGTTGGTTGTAGAGGTCAGAGAAGAAAGAAACCGCATGATCCTCAAGCGCTTTTTTCTCAACAATCCATGATCCATCCGGACGACATAAGGTCTCAATCCGATTCCTCTTCCTACGCACTACCGTAGCCATGTGGAAGAATTTTGTGTTTCTGTCACCCGCCTATAACCACTGGATACGAGACTTCTGCTGCCAGAGAATTTCTTCCTGTTCAAGAGTTTTTTCCAACTCAGAGCTAATCTCAATTTCGCGGGCAAGAAGTTGAGACGATGGCTGGATGCTGATCTCCGCCTGAATCTCAGCAAGCTTACTCGACAGCTCAGTTTTCTTCTTCATAATATGCCCGAACTCATCCCTGTTCCAGATGATCAGCCTAGCCTTAAGAATCTTAAGGGCCTCTGACGTAGGAAGATCCGTCCGCCACGTAGACCGGACAAGATCCATGAAGCCCGGATGAGTAAACCAAGCCGCCTCGAAACGGAAGGGGCGACGTTTCCTATCAAACATAACCTTTGGGTCAAGAGCAATAAGCAGAGGTGTGTGATCGGAAGCGAGGCGAGGAAGATGTCTGACAGAAGCATTCGGCCAGATAACTCGACTCAACGGATTCACAAAGCAGCGGTCAAGACGCTTAGCAACATAGGTAGCAGGAGTGTTCCCACGGAACCAAGTAAACGGCTGACCCGAGAATCCCATATCAATCAAACTACACTGGTTGACAAACTCAATGAAAGAAGGAGTATCAAATGTGAGACTACCGGAACCACCTTGCCGTTCGTCAGTATGGAGAATGCAATTGAAATCCCCTCCAACGAGGAGCGGTTCAGTGATGGTTTCAGTTTCAGCGATCATATCGGTCCAGTAATCACGACGTCTCCCAGGGGTTGGTGGAGCATACGTTGCTATGACATGAACCCGGGTCGAGCCAAGAGTAACGATGGCATGGATGAACTCCTTGCACGACCTAATAACCTGAACATTGGTAGAATCTTTATTCCACAGGAGCCAGATCCCACCGAAACGCCCATCCGCATCAACACGGAACGAGCCAGAGAAACGGAGTTTGGAACAAACATCCTGTGCTTGGACACCCGAGATCTTGGGTTCAAAAACAGCCAACAAATCCACTTTGTGCCGACGGACCATGTATTTCGCCGCCCTATGGAAGCCCGGTTTCCCGGCTCCACAACAATTCCAAAAGAGGCAATTCATTAACAACCGGAGGAAATACGTGTTGCTTCGGACCCGGAGATAGTAACTTGAGAATTAGAGTTAATGGGAACCTGACCTTGGGTATGTGTTGGCGCATCAGGCGGTTGCCCATTGACAGTCCCGCCCGCAGTTTGGAGCGAAGACAGCGGCGGGAACTCAGTTACATCAAAAACTGTCTCCAACGAGTCAGTCGTTCTTGCTCGTTTCCCTTTCGTAATGTCCGGAGTTGGGGCCGACGTTGAAAAAGAAAAATTGACACTTCGCTGCTCAGCATTGGCGCCCGCCTTCCGGTTGTTCTTTCGAACGTTCTTGGAGGTATTGGTGCCAGTCGTGGTGTTGCGATTCATAGTACCCTTCTCACCCGAGGTACGAGAATCCACCTTGTTTCTGCTTGGATCCATATCAGTAATAACAGCCTTCCCCTTATCTTGTGCACGCCCACGCCCACCCTTAGGCTCCGAAGCCGAAGACCCTGCAACATTCTCCGGGGGAGGTGGAACAGGCTTCGACGAAGGCTGTGAAGAAGTAGGCGGGTTCACCTTATTAGCCCCAGACCGAACATCAGTATTCTTATTCGGAGGGGAGTCTCTACCCTGCATGGCTTTGGTACGGCGCCGGCGTTGAACCACAGTCCAATCACCATACCTAGGATCATTCAAAGATGGGACCGCAGGATCCCGAGCAGAGACGGCAGGGGTGGAGATCACAGTAGGAGCTTGCTCTGGATTCCCAGCAGTAAATACGATAGGGCATTGGGAGTCTTGATGCCCATATTTGCCACATTTAATGCATATGATGTGTAAGCCTTCGTACTCCACCCGAAAGCGGCGCCCATTAACTATGATGTTCCCCTTCAGTGGTCTAGTGATATTCACTTCAACGCATACACGGGCATAGCGGCAACGGTCGGAAAACAAAGTCTTTCTATCAACTCTGATGGGGCGTCCAACCCCCGCCGCAAACTCAAGTAAGGTTGTCTCTTCGTATAGCACCATGGGGAGACCCGATATACGGATCCATACAGGGGTCGTATTGATCACATCCGTGAAAGGATCAAAATCTATGCTCCAAGGCCGAACAATGAGGTAATTGCCGAATACCATCCATGGACCACCCACAAGGGCTCGCATGTAATCTTCTTCGACCGAGAACTTAGCCACATAATAACCATTCGGGAGGTCTGCGACGGAGAAGTTCCCAACGGGCTTCCATAGTTCTCGGAGTTTCTTATCCATGATGGCGTGTTGGACAAGACTCCCAAGCGGTTTTATAACCAGTGAAGATTGCCATACAGTAGCATGAGTCTGAAACATATCAGTCTTTATGTTGAAAACCGGATCACCATCCTCTCCATCCGGAAACGACAAAGCCAATCTCTCCCGAACGAATTCCGGTTTCAAAATTAAACGCTCGACAACGCCATCATCAGTTCGAACTTCTTTCCATGGAGTAACAGCGGAGGGCGGTTCAACCACAGTAGTCGAAGTCGACGACAGGTCAGGAAGACCTTCCGTCATCATTCGGTCTCCACCAGAGTCCACAAGCGGGGCTCCAGCCACCGTGCCCGACGGCACGCTCATCGGAGAGGAACGCACAAAACAGAAACCCTAAATCGCCTAGGCAAGCGCGTAGAAAGGCGCGTGCAAAATCGTTTTTTTATTAATGGTCACTTTTACCTTGAACATCACATTTCTATTAGATTGTGCGGGGTCAAAAGGTCAGCACGAATTTATTAGGTGATCGACCGGTCATAGGCACATTCCATGTTCAAAGACCAATAAGTTGGGATCTTGGTTAGGTGATACGTTGCAAAACGAAAATATTGTCGGCCCAAAGGTCCAATTCATAAGCTTTATTTGTTCAAACTAATCATAAGATTAATGCCCTCGTGAGGAAGCTTACACATCCCTCTTGTCAATTGATAATAGATGCATTTTGTTGCTTACTACTCAAACTTAGCTCTAAGCTCTGTTCGTCCGACCATGTCGGATTGTTGATACCTCATATATAAAAGTAAAGTAAGAAATCATGGCTCCAGCAATTCCAGAAAAGCACATTCCAACATCTTGTTAATTACGATTGGTGACAAAAATCGCTCTTAGCTGTCCACAAATCCACACATCAAATCATCCAAACAAATCCCCACCCACTTGCATTTGCCCCCTTTCATCTCTTGGGTCTGCATCATTCCTCCTCCACCTCCACACCAGATGATCAGACCATGGAAATCATGAAACCCAAAATCATTATGTTTTACACTTAACAAAACTGATTGACATCGATCAAACCCAACCGTAACAAAAAAATTAAGATTAAATCATAAAAAAAAAACACTAATTTCACTTGACAGAGGAAGCAACATTGTGCGCCCAACCCTTGAGATAGTCCTTCATGTCAATCTTACTGTTCACAGACCGAAGCTCTTCCCAGCTCATCATCAATGGCGGACTCTCTCTTTTCCTCACCCACGCCTCCGACAAATAAGGCCTTGGAATCGCAGATCCCTCTTTCTCTGCCTCTTCTTCAACCCCAAGCCTCTGTAGACCGGGAAGAATGGTGGCCAAGAACTCAGAGCTCTTGTCTTGTTCGGAGAACACGAACCCTAATTCCATAAACCCCTTGATCTCGTCAAACTCCAAATCCGACAGGCTCTTGCTAGCCCCCCTCTTCAATTTCCTGCTCTTCTTTCTCTGTGAGGTTCCGCTGTTTCTCCTCGGCCTCTCTGTTTTCACCGCCTTCTTCCCTGTTCTAGAAACTTCCAATTCTAGTTCTTGTTCTTGTTCTTCCTCCCCTTCTTGTTCCGATAAGGACTCCTTGAGCTCTTTGCCGGAGAAGATGGGCCGGAGCGGCCTCGAGTGGAGGACGGAGTTGGGTGAGAACGAGCTGATACAGCTACCGTTGCTCGAACTGCTCACGAGCTCGTCCATGGACCTCGTTGAGATGGCGGGCGTGTTTGGGTGTGAGACTTCTGGGGTTTTATGAGGTGGGTTTTGCTCGGAGTTTTGTGGGTCGGCTTTGTTCTTGAGGATTTGGTGCTCGAACCAGTAGGAATCGATGAGGTTTAGTAAGCTCTCAGGCTCCATCAATGGCGGTTTGGTGTGTTGTTGGATTGGAGGTGTGGTTTATTGTGGTGGCTAGTGTGCACGGCCTTTAAGAGGATTTATATGCAAGCTGAAAGGGATAAATATGGTCGGGTTCGTGTCTTTTGTTGTGTGAGGTAGATAAGACTGTAGATTGGAAGCCAATTATAGCCAAGGCCAAGGCAACAGCACATAGATTTAACCCTACTTAGGAAGACTTTTGTGAATGCGTACTTATCGTTGCTCTGCGAGTGTGGTATTTCAGTGCCAATGTTGTGTTCTTCAATTTGGTTATGTATTTCATTTAGTTAATAATTAAAATGTCGTCATTCAAACAAAAAATTTACGGATATTAATGTTTCCGTAAAGATTATATAACGAGATTTTAAAATCTATGTCCAAAACTTATAAGCTAAGAGCATAGAAAATAAATATTTTTTTTAATTATATTATCTTCTAATGTTTACTTGGGCTATTAATCTATGCAAAAAACTTTATTATATATTTTCATATATAATAAAGTGTACTTTTAGTTTTGTTAGAAAGAATTATATTCTACTCCGTATTACATAATATCTCTATATAGTAAATAAAGATAATATCAAAAGAAATATAATAAAGTACATTAAATAATGAACATTATTGAACAAAAAACTGGATTAGAATAACAAGTATTTATAAATAGACAAAACATTATTTGTATATTATAATTTGTAATAATATTAAAGTCTTAATATTTCCCGATCTCTCTAAAAATATATGAGGGTGTTAGTTTAGAATGGCACTTTCAATTAATTAGTCCGATTTGTGTTGGAGGGTGAAGATCACGTTTTCCACCAATGAAATTATGAATTTGGATGATGGTCTTAGGCTCTTTAGTTTATTGCTACCCCGTATAGTTTAAACAAGCAAAGCTGACTAATACTCCGATTGGGACGTTGACCTGACCCCACCAATGCAAAAACTTCCAATGTATGGACAAGCCGCGGACCTACAAGTGAACCTCGTGGTCCCATTACATACCCTAAGAGCATGTACAATGGTGAGGAATCACTCTCCTCTTAGCACTCTCTCTCCTCTATGAGGATATCCTCTCCATTGTAGAAATTGTTAGAGGATCCTCTCTTGAAGGAGGAATGAAAGTAATCCTCCTTCTACCAAGGATTGTAAATTTTGGCTCTTGTGCCAAACTTTAACTTTTACCCATTTACCATGTGACACATGTTATCTACTACTACAATTATTTTCAATTATTTCATTCAAATTTATAACTAGTTAAGTTATACACCAAATAATAATAAAATGTAACATTTTTTATTTAAAAAATAAATAAATTAATTTCCATCATTTTTTTCTCTATAAATTGGATCATCAAGAAGAAATGATAACGAGACATTCATAGTGTCTCGGGGACGATATAATGAGCGAACTCTAAGAAGATTTAAGGATAGGAGAGAGGAGCTTCGGAGTAAAGAAATGCATGTTGCTCTAAAGAACGACTTGGTCGATCACATATGGGAGAAGTTTCAAGACATGACATCGGATTCGGATTCGGATTGAGTTTTTATGGCAATAGTATTAATTGTTGTAATGTATGCTTAACGTTTTTACTTTTCATCTTTCGTCATTTGTAGCGTTTTTTTATGTTTAATAAAGTTTTTTTTACTGATAAAAAAATCAAGTATTTTTTTCAGATGCAATCCAATCTATATTATCACAAGTTATTTACAATTTTATTAACTACACTAAATTAGTTTATTAAATATAGTGTAATTATTAATTAAGTTGAGTAATTAATTTTATCATACTCTTGATTGTATAGAATATAGAGTGAGTATATACATATAAAATAGGAGAGGAAATATAAGAGGATCATCTCCATTGTAGGGAAAAATAAAGAAAGAAGATGAGGAAGAGGAGTGAAAAAGTAGAAAATGAGGTGGATGAGAGAGGATATGATGTGTCAAATGGAGAAAAGGAGAGAGAAAATTGAGGAAGGATGATAGTTCCTCACCATTGTACATGCTCTAAGGCCTTAAGCTTAGTTTTTCTTGGTTGAATGCCATTAAGCTTAGTTTAGCTTAATACTAAAATAATTAACTATTTCCCTTGTAGATTGGTTGACTAAATAGCTATTATTTTGGTTTATTTAATATCTTACACACAATTTTAGGTGATTTGTTTATTTAAGGGTTATATTTTCATGGTCCAAACTCGAGATTTTTGGCTAAGATAGTGAGTCTCTTATCAATTCACTCAATTATATATCGATCTATGCATAACTAAATGAACTAATTAAGCTTACCATGAAGATTTACGATATAAAGTTTCCGTTGTAGCCTTGTAGGATTAGTACATCTAGGGTTTAAGCATAATAGGTGCCTTGTATAGCTTGTGCAAAGATAGTGAAAGTTGAAAGGAATAACAAATTGGATAAAAGCAATTATATATGCACTAATCGCGTGATTTTACAAGTTACAAACCGCGTCAAGTGTCACATCCTCTAGAATTGGTTGTTGTTTGTGTGATGTATCACATCAAATCGTCAAGGTGCATACTCCGCATTAAATTACAAAACGATAACAAAATTTAAGATTTACATCAAAGAATACTGTATAAATTAAGCAAAGTAAAATAAAGAAAATGGTAAGCATGTTTTCCACGTAGTTTGTGGCCCCGCCTTATCATATCAAATCAAATAATTGCACATTTAAATTCTCCGTCCAACCATATTCATCGAGTAAGGATCTTCTACAACACTCGGTGTTACCTTCGGTACTCCACTTTATTATTTATACTATAAGTTAATATTAGATTTTTTAAAAATACTTATATTTGTATTATAAATGATAAGTATTATATATTTGTACATTTTTATGATAAAAAAGTTATTATTACTATTTTTTACATTAAAAATGATGAATTAGCCATCTTTTTGGATATTAAAAATATTCACTAGACATTTATATCACAAAAATTCATAAATTACATAAGAATAAATATTTACAATATAAATATAATTTTTTAATTTTTTTTATTGTTATTTCATAGTGTAAATAATAAAGTGGAGCATCGAAGGTTACACGGGGAGGTGTAGAGGATCCTGATTCATAGACATCATTCTAGCTAATCAACCAGGCCGGCGGGGGAGACACGTACCTTAATATATGTCAAGTTGAATGGTTTATCGGCAGGTGAAACTCAAATTTTGTGGGGGGTTGGACAAGTAATTAGGAAGTCAATTGTAATATTTTCGCCTTAAATACTACCGAAGTAGCAACAAGTTTGTTTTCTCTGGTCAAAATGGAGGCCAAAGGCCATAATAGCCCTTGTATTCACGACATCGATCTTTTGTACCACCATTAATGGCATATACACATTACTGTGTCATAGTTTAAACATCCTTACTTTAATTAGTTACCTTTAGTACAGTATAACTCAAAATTTTGAACCGTAAAAAAGAAGGCCAGGAATATTAGTAGCTTTATACCGTTTCTTACAGTATATCATATTGATTGCTTAAACTAATCAACGCTTAATATCATACCAAAAAGACTTTAGAGCATAATTTGGCCATGCATCAGATCTAACTGAAGGAGAATCAATTACCATCGACTAGTAAAGAAAACTTGCACCCTTAATTATCTGGAGCGGACATCTATGGATGATACCTTTATATGTACACCACACACACAAATTCCCGGGCAAATCTTCTTTGGCAATAATGAGAGCTAGCAGGCATATATAGCAACCTAGTAACTAATTAGTGCCAAAGACGATCTGCCCGGGAATGCATCGCGCATACTTCGTAAGTTCGATCAACTCCTCGATCTCTTAAACTCTCTCGATCCGGGTTGACGAACAAATCGTATATACGAACTCGTACGAATGTATATTTATATGGGTTCGGTAGATTAAGATTGCTCTATACGTCAAGAAACCTTAAGGTCTTGGCATATTCCTCGAATGCAAATTAGGATATTCGAAGCACAATGCTTTCCTTATATGTGTACGTAATATGAACGTGTACATATATATATTTTCTTATTTTTGGTCAAAGAACGTGTACATATATATAAAATTTAGTATATTTTTTTCGCCGATATGTTGAAATTTAGTATATTATGTATAAAATTTAAGTTAATTTTTTTCTAAATTAAATCGGTAGATAAGAAGAATTCCAATGTGGCTACAATGAAATTTCAACCAATTGAACCAATTTAATTGTTTTAATAAAGATGGACAATGCAATCGAATGAGAAGTTAACACGTGTTGTGCTAATTTTTTTTTTAACCTCCGTTTTAGTATATGGTTATTATGATGATACATTATGTGGTCCTATATTTTTTTTTGTCGAAAAATATGTGGTCCTATATTTATTTATTCTATTTGTTGTCTTTCGAGTTTCGAATCCACACGACTTGTGATATGACAGATAGGGGAGAAGCTAACTGAACGTTGTAACTCCGAAATCTCTTCAATAGATAGATACCGATCTTTCACACTTTCATCCTTAATATTAGAACAGAATCATGTTTATAATTAAATTCAACTTACATGAACTTTAGGACATACATGGATTTAGAAAGTATTCTAATGAAAATGGTGTCCTTGATGTACACGGTAGGCACCATTTTACAAATTTTGCCTAGGTACCCGCCTCAGACTGAGCGACCCTAGCCCTGCCTAGGGATCATCTAGACACTAGGTGGCCCGTCTTTTTGTTTTCTCCGTCTATTGAGAGTAACGTTTTTTACAACATTGATTTTGCGGTTCCACATGTAAGATCGTTTACAAGTTACAAACAACGTACATATATCAAGTATAGTACTGTCATTATCATATATGACTGAGCAAGAACCTGAGAGTTATAAAGACAAAGAAACAAAAATAGACATATTGATCGATTAGCTAAACAGATTTAATCATTTTTTTTTTTTGGTCGAAAAAACAGATTTAATCATGTAATGTACCTTGCAGAAAGGCTTGAGTACGTTAAGGAAATCTTGCACGGCTGAATTGCCGGGCAAATCTCCTTTGGCAGTAAGGCTCACTAAAGATTAATTAAGTGCATGCATGAACTACGTACGGGTAGTTACCTACTGCCAATAGAGATCTTGCCCAGTAATTGCACAATGCAACGGCTAGAAGGAACATAGCGTATCGAGTCTAGCTATCGACATTCGCTCGATCTATAAGCTAAACAAAGGGCGTTATTTATGACATCTTGCATGGATAAATTGCCGGGCAAATCTCCTTTGGCAATAAGCTCACTCTATTGATAACATGGAAGAACTTGCATTGCTTGTATTCTTCGCACATATATAGGAGTGTTCTTTCTGCCAATGGAGATCTTGCCCGGTAATGCTACAATGCACTTGATTGGCTGCTCTGAGGAACAAGACTGATCGAGGTAGTTTGGTATATTTATACATGATAAAAATCAAGCAACTCTTTAGTACTAAATTGTATGCTTACTGCTAATGGCATATTCCAGATAAAAGCATGTTTGACATTGAACTTTCAAAGAAGAAAGTTTGATGTCCCAACAAACCATTTTTGCAGAAATTCAGGACAAAAAAGAATCATATTGTACGTTTCATGCAATCAGGATATTCTAAGGCACATCCTTTCATATACATATGCATGTCATGCAAGAAAATGCATGTGGTCCAATGCACATATCCTGTCATAGTTATTACAATCTATGAAGGTGCATTTCGTGAATTGTAAGCATGAAAGGAAGAAAAAACTTGTTTTGTTTTCATGTCACATGCATTATGATTTATGATCAGTAGCCTAAACTTTCCCCTAATTAATACTCCCTCCGTTTCAAAATACATGACCATTTGGACATTGCACATATATTAAGAAAAAAATGTTATTCCTATATTACCCCTATCAAATGTAGAGTTAATCATTTGTTTAGAGAAATAGGAAAAATTGTAATGATTATGATAAAGATAATTATTAGGGGTATAAATGGAAAGAGATGGGTAAAAAATGTGAAATGGAAAGTATTTTGAAACAAGGAAAAATGTCCAAATGGTCATGTATTTTGAAACGGAAGGAGTAGTGTTCTAGTAATGGCTTACAACATACCTATTTTTGCCACTTAATTACTTGGGTAAACCCCAATTTTTCACCAAGTCACCATGCATTCTTCCACTTGGTCGAGCCAGTCGATCGGTCCATACGCAGTTTACTTAATTGGTTCGTTGCTCATGTCACAAGGGTTAGGTGCTCGGATTCACACATCATTAAGTCATGACTTACAACCAAGCATTCCAAGATATATATTTCTAGCATTTGTAAAGGCCTAAAGGTATATGTTCTAAAGCAAATGCTAGCTCTTCTGACTTTCAGAATTTCAGTACGATGGAGATCTTCAAGTAGCCAAAAGATCGAGAAAGCTAAAAAAGTATACAAAAAATTCGAGGTATATCTTTCTTGGGCAAATGCTATGGAATAGAATTGTGCCATCTTACAAAATGGTCTTCTAAAGCTCTAAGCAAAATTTGGTTTCAACATATCCTTCATCTCAGTCCGGATCAAGAGGTGTTACACCAATAAAATTTGTCCATGTGTCCTTAAATTTTACCGTTTTTAATGCAATTAAATTACAAAACAAAAATTTCTACCAAAAAAAATTACAAAACAAAAAATTAAGAATGACCACGATTCTCCTCTTTCTCGTCTTTCTTCCTGGACCGCTTCAATCATCACTCCTTAAAATTCGTGACTTCATAACACACAACATTATAATGTGTAATTCAAAGAAATAAATTACTGCAATACTTTTGTCTATATATACGTACGTACTTGCAAGATTTTATTGTTGTTTTCGACTAAAAAATAAGATTTTATTGTTGTTTTTTATCGATGAAGAACTAATTAAAGGATGTGAAGTGGTGGGATATTTAGGGTTTTATCTATCATGTTCTCAACATGCTTTTAAGTGAATATGTGCAATTGATAACCAGTATTGGTTACTTGAACTCAATTCTCATACGGAATTTCATCTAGGTAACACATATGAATGCTTAAGGAAGAGCCATAGCTGTTGGCTACTGTGTTGATCAATTGACGATTGTGAATTTGAGAATCAATAGCTGTTGGCTATTGTGTTGGCTACCAGTATTGTGAATCAATTGTGAATATGTCGGTTCTGCTACCGGGGCTCCATAGCTGTTGGGTACTACTGTGTTGATCAATTGAAAGTTGATGAATCCCGCTAATTTGAGAGAAAAATTGTTTTAGAGTAAATAAAGAATTGGAGCAGTAAATAGGATTTGCCAAAGTTGTGGATTGAAGTGATACCGTAGATACTTGGAAAAAATCAAAATCCCTCGATTCCTTTCTAAACCCTTTCTTCTACACTAAAGGGAAATCCAAAGAAATAAGCGGGTTTTTTTTGTTTAATAATTTTAGTAATGTGATGTATTTATAAAATAGTTAAATACAGGTATACGTGGCAAAATATTATTGGTGTAACACACCTTGTAGCATACTTGGATGCATACGATCCGGACTGCCTTCATCTAGCATTCAGCATATCCCAATAATCTCATATCTACATGATAGTTATGCACAATAACCAAGCTATTGGGTCTAGTTTTTACCGGGTCGGGTTTGATGGATCTTGGTCTTAATTAGGCCCCTGAGATAAATTTGGAGATAAAATTATTTTCTTAGATATTTATAATTAATCATAAGGATATTTGATTAATTATAATTTTAGAAAATTAGATCAATAAAAGATAATAGATAGAATTTTATCTTTTATGATAAGTGGATAAAATAAGATCTTAACTGATTGAGATAAGTGGATAAGATAAGATCTTAACTGATTGACAAGATAATAATACATCAGTAAAGATTTCTTTACCCGCCTAACCAACTAGGTTCATACGTACAAGATATCAATTTGCCTATATATATTGGCTTTGAGATATACGAACGTACATGTGAACAATCTATATTGAAACTTAAGGTTTTGGTACGTATGAGATACACGTGAAAACCTAGTTAGTGCCGGCAGTCATTAGTCCAATCTCCAATTTGCAAAGGCTCTCTAGTTAATCACGTATCGATTAGTCGTGTGCGTGGATACTGCTAGAGGAGCAACACTTGGGGCTCTTTGGTGATCATAACGAAAGGTTTGAACTTGCCACTCGGTTTCTGCAATCGAGGTAATTATCTAACTCATTACATGTTCTACGTTATCATACAGATCCTAGGCAAGGGTTTGGGATCAAAGTTAATATTTTTCCGTTGCGTTTGTATCCCTAGAACCCAACACTACAAGCTCTCTTCTGGTTTTGTCAACTTTTATACCTTCAACATTCAACTAGTAAACTATCGTTATGCACGCACACTTTTGGTACAACTTTCTTGGTTAAATATGTTGTTACAAAAACTGTGTATTAAGAAGTTCGCTATAAATATCAAAGCCAGCAAACCCAATTAACAATATATATTGAGATATTCTTTTAGTAGATGATCTTTCATGTAGATATTTGGGACCATAATGCCATTTTTTTTTCACAATGATGCTCATATGAGTACCGCTTCTAGCATATGCTGCCACCTTCTGATATATCCAATTCTTAGGAGAAAGCTTTGTAGTATAAATAAGACGTGATTGAAGTCAAGTAACAGAGCAAATGACATTTGATAAAAAAAACAGAGCAAATGACATTTGATCAAAAAAACAGAGCAAATGACATTTGATCAAAAAAACAGAGCATATGACATTTGATCAAAAAAACAGAGCAAATGACAAAGAGTAGGGAGATGGGTTTATGAATAACAGGGCTGTTCTCCTTTGGCATGAATAAGATAATATACATTCTTATTTGGTTAATGTTATATATGCCAAAGGATTCTTACACCATACATACACATAGAGACCGTTGTTAAGTACAGTAATATGTGCATACTTCGTCTGTTAACACTTTTTAGTAAAATAAGTTCTGCCAAACCATCAAATTAACTACTCCAGATGTCACAATGTTATAACACATATTTCGATATGGATCCCTCATACTGATGTCGAGATTGTCGATCATCAGTGTGCAGGAATAAAACTGTAATTCGAAAATTTGGCAGTTGCTAACTTTGGTCCACAGTAGTCGACATAGCACATCATGTTACAATGTACTAAAACGAGTATATGAACGAATGATCGAACTTGAAAAATCACAGTTCACATGAAAAGATAATGAACGCGAAGCTTAATAACATATAGGTCGCTTTATTATTTCATAATAATTGAGTAAATAGTAAGTGCTCCATCTTTACTGACATCCATCCTAATGGAGCATGTGAAAAGAAAGGAGCATGTATAATAGGTTTAAAGCGACTTCATATAGATCGAACTAGGTTAATTTATATGAGGATCCTGCCGATCCTCTGCGGAGCCCCTAGAGACGACGATAAAGACCACAACAAGAACTAATGGAATGAGCATCAAGAGGGCCACGCTAGGCGGGCCAACTGGTCCCATCATGAGTGGGCCAACTAGGATTATGGCGGCCACGACGAGGAAGACCGCCACGGAGGTCGGGCCACAGATGGTCAAGTTGTCGAGGTCAAGGTCGTCCTCCAGAGCAAATATTGATGTTCGCAGCCATTTGCGCTTGTTTGTTCGATTTCGATTGATCTCGCGCTCTGACTACGTAAATAGGTAATGGGCTCCACGGATTTGAATGAGACACCGCTGGCGTGATTTATAGATGTCCATTGGGGCAGCGGTTGGGCAGTTATGGTACAAATGGAGGCAGTTTGGCGGTTATTTTTGCTAACGGTTTGTTATTTCCCGCGCCCTTGGCGAAGCGGTTAATTAACGGCTGTGTGGATGTTGAATGGGCTTCGCCCGCTTCCACCGTTGGCCCAATGGGTGAAGCCCAATTTGAGAATTGTGCTGCACGTAGTTACCAAACTTAGTTTTGATCGATTTGGTTAAAAGCTTGAAACTTTAATTCATCTCAGCTCTGTCTCTTTGATTTGTTACAAACTAGATCTCCTTAACTCGATCTAGGTTAGTTTGCTGTTGCTGTTGAACAACCCTAGTGTTGATTTTGTGAAAAGCTTGAAACTTAAATTCGTTTTTGTTCAATTATATGATGTTAAAAAATTGTGTGTTGATATATTAAGATAGATTATATCTTTAACTAAGTATTTATCTTTCCTAGTTTACAGATTACATATATAGATAGATATTATCATATGGGTTACTTACAATCCAAGCTATGTATGTCTATAAATACTCTTGCCCTATGGCTAATACAATTACGTGAATTCATTTACACGTAAGCCTTGTCTATATTGTGTATTTTAATTCAATTTAGTTCAATTTGTTGCTGCTGCCGTTGTTGTACTTGTCGTGGTTGAGCAATCCTTGATTTGATGGTTTTTTTTTTACCTTGTTGCAAGCTTGTATCTTTTAATTCCATTTAGTTCGGAACATATATATTTCTAGTTCGAATTAGTTCAATTTGTTGAATAATTGTGATGGTAAAAAACTCGAAACTGCAGAATGAATCTGATTTTGTGATAGCTGGCATCAAACGAAATGCTGTTTTATGTGATCCCGAAGTGGTTGAAGTTGAATGGAGCAGGAGCGGAAAAGGGCTTTCCTCTGCCTGCCCCCTCCCTCGCAAATCTGTTGGAAGAAGGCCGTTCAAGGCAATGCATCAGGAGAAGCACACCCCAGGTTGAGCTGTGAAATTTCATGCTTTCATTGAGTTGTTTAATTTAAAACGCTGTTTTTGCACTAGTTATAATTTTGCCTATTTGCCTCCAGCCATACAATTTTGGGTCAACCGATCCTTGCCTACACAACGTCTTCACGGTTAAAAAGGATGGATCTAGGATTGTCCGAAAGAGGGGGGGTCTACCCCCGCCCTTGTCCAACGACCAACCACCAGCTACAACCTTCACCCACCAACTGTTATCTTGGTCTGCAATGTATAATGCATTCATAATACGCCTGATGAATACCGGTAGGCTCTTTGCTTCAAGAGGTTTGCAATTACTTTCATCTACTAATCTTAGTATATTGCGTTTGAAATCGGCCTTGTGGTCAGCAGCAGGTAGAAAGAAGGGAAACAAAGTTGTTTGGGGAGATCTGCCTCCAGAATTGTGGACTGAGATTGGAAAACGGATGCCGAGCCGTCTAGACATCCTACGCTTCCGTTCGGTGTGTACCAAGCTACGATCATCTCTGCCCTTGGCAAGGCGTTTCCCACTCTGGGTGCCTCGCCCACCCGACATGACCGAGCTGCCCAATCCTCGCAGTTGCCCGTTTGTCATCACCGAATTTAGCACTTACAAATGCCCAGGAATGAGTGGGGTTCTACATTTTGAGGATAAGAATCCAGCCGGGAAATTATATTTTAATACATCAGTTCCACAAGAATGTTCATCCTGCCCCATGATATCTCTCATGGAGTCTCGAACTAACCCCTATTCTCGAATGTCCTGGCTTTCTACCACCTACTGTCTTCGTAGGGATCTCTCGTGTTTTGGTTCCTGGAAGGAAGTCCACACAGCCTTTGTTATATGTCGGTTTGCACAAGTAATTGTTCTGATTTCTTCAAATGCAACAGATGGGGTTAACCCTTGCTATGCAAACGCTTCTGATCTTACTGCAGTTGCTCTTTCGAGTGAAGTTGGCAGACTCGCATTGTTGAGACTAGGCGGATCCTATAAGGATTTGGTTTGGGAGACTGGTTTCTGCGATCAAGTGTTTAAAGGCATTGTCAGTTACAGAGGACAACTTTGTGCACTTGACCTTCAGGATAACGTATTTGTCATGGATTACAACTCTCTAAAGATGACCCAAGTTTCACCTCCTTGGGACCGCCCCATACTAGACGTGTTTGCAGCTAATTCTTGGAAGTTTAGCTTCAATAATCATACCTAGCTATTAGGATAATTAGGGTCAATAACCACAGCTAGTTACTAGCTATTTTGTACCGAATTAATTAGCATATATTCGTATAAGCTGATGAAAACTACTTTAACGAATTTTAGAAAAATTGTTTATTGTATTTTACGTACTTTCTCTCACTTGTATAGGGTGATGAAGTTCATTTTCAAATAAAAGTCATATTTTTTCACTAAAACTAGCATTAGTTGCGTGATGTTGTGGGTGAAATTTTTGAAAAGAAACAAAGATACAATCAATTAACTAGAAAAGCAGAGGAAGTGATCTGAATTTAACTCATAAAACTCTGAGCCGATCATAGCAACTAGAGATATACTGATCATTCAAACATGTTGATATATAGGCTTATTCAAGATCAACAAATCCAAGTAATAATTCAGGTATTGCACCAGCAAGGATCCTTTTTTATTTGCCTGCCATTATCATAATTGAGCAAGAACCTGAGAGTTATCAAGACAAAGAAATAAAAATAGATATATTCACTAGCTAAACAGATTTAATCATGTAATGTACCTTGCAGAAAGGCTTAATCGAGCAGTTAAGGAAATCTTGCCCGGCTGAATTGCCGGGCAAATCTCCTTTGGCAGTAAAGCTCACTAGAGATTAATTAGGTGCATGAACTACGTACGGGTAGTTATCCACTGCCAATAGAGATCTTGCCCAGTAATTACACAATGCAACGGCTCGAAAGAACATAACGTATCGACAGTCGCTGGCTCGATCAATAAGCTAAACAAATTAAAGGGCGTTATTTATGACATCTTGCATGGATAAATTGCCGGGCAAATCTCCTTTGGCAGTAAGCTCACTTAATTGATACATGGAAGAACTAGCGCGTATTCTTCGCACATAAGAAGTGTTCTTTCTGCCAATGGAGATCTTGCCCGGCAATGTTACAATGCACTTAATTGAATGGTTGATCTGAGGAACAAGATTGAAGTAGGTTGGCATATTTATACAGCATGATAAAAATCAAGCTACTTTCTAGTACTTTAGAGTATGCTTACTGCTTATGGCATATTCCAGGTAAATGCATGTTTGACATTGGACTTTCAAAGGAGAAAGGTTGAAGTCCCAACTTTATTAGCAGAAATTCAGGACAAACGAAATAATATTTGTACGTTTCATGCAAGCAGGATATTCTAAGGCACATCCTCTCATTCATATATATATGCATGCAAGAAAATGCATGTGGTCCAATGCACATTCTGTCATAGTTATTACGATCTGTCAAGGTGCATTTTCTGAATTGTAAGCATGAAAGGAAGAAAAAACTTGTTTTGATTTCATGTCACATGCATTATAATCAGCTGCCAACAAATTAATTTTGCAATTGGAATGAAAACCATTGATTTATCAGTATCTTAGACTTTCCCCTAGCTAATAGTGTTCTAGTAATGGCTTACAACGTCCCTATTTTTGCCACATAATTAATTGGGTAAAAAACAAATTCTCTCCAAGTCATTATGCATTCTTCCACTTGGTCGAGCCAGTCGATCGATCCGTACCCAGTTTACTTGGTTCGTGGCTCATGTCGTAAGGTTTAGGTGCTCGGATTTGCACGTCATCAAGTACTATAATGGCTTACAACCGAGCAATTTAAACACAAGATATTTCTAGCGTTTGTAAAGGCCAAAAGGATATGTTCTAAAGCAAATGCTAGCTCCCTGACTTTCAGAGTTTCAATATGATGGAGATCAACTAGCCAAAAGATCAAGAAAGCTAAAAAAGTATACAAAAGAAATGGCGGTTTATCTTTTCTGGGCAAATGCTATGGAATAGAATTGTGCCATCTTACAAAATGGTCTTCTAAAGTTCTAAGCAACATTTGGTTCCAGCATATGCTTCATCTGGCATTCAGCATATCCAATAATCACATATCTCCAAGCTCTCTTCTGGTCTATGTTACCCGGAAGCTCCGACTGGGTGGCATTTCCCGTTACCGACGGAAACACGGAAACTTAGAAACTCAAACACCGAAACTCGTTTTTACACTAAAAACATAAAATTCGTGTGTTTCCCCGTTTCCGTTGCATTTCAGAAACCCGTTCCCGTTTCCGTTTCCGTGTAACATAGCTTCTGGTTTTGTCAAGTTATTTACCTTTAACATTCAACTAGAAAACTATCGTTATGCTCACTCACTTTTGGTACAACTTTCTTGTTCAAATATGTTGTTACAAAAACTGTGTATTAAGAAGTTCCCTGTAGGCTATAGATATCAAAGCCATCAAACTCAACAATATATATTGAGATATTCTTTTAATAGATGATCTTTCATGTAGATATTTGGGACCATAATGCCATTTGTTATCACAGAGATTCTCATATGAATACCCCTTCTAGCATATGCTGCCACCCTTCTGGTATATCCAATTCTAAGGGGAATTCTTTGTAGTATAAATAAGACGTGGGCGAGGTCATGTAACGGAGCGAATGACAAAGAGTAGGGAGCTGGGTTTATGAATAAGAGGGCTGTTCTCCTTTGGCATATAAAGATACACATTCTTATTTGGTTAATGTTATGTATGCCAAAGTGGACTTGCCCTGCTATTCACAAGCACTTTTTGTACCAATCGGCAAATGAATGTGGTGCACTAGTAATTTTCGGCCGTTCCGTTGCGCACATTGTTTTTTAATGTTCGCATACCGACTTGTGCGGATCGCGGATCCGCACATGTTAAACCCGGTTTAACGTGAACCATGTGCGGATGGACAAGCCGCACATGTAAGGATGAGCGGTTCGGAAAAAAACCGGCCCATTTGTGCGGATCTTGGATCCGCATAAGTTGACCTCTCAATACATGACTGCCCCTCTGTGCGGATCCTTATGCCGCACAAGGCTAGGGTTCTGCACCTTGTGCGGATCCCGGATCCGCACAAGAGTAGACGTAATAAGCTCGTTGTTTACTGGACTCGCTCTTGTGCGGATCCAGGGATCCGCACAAGAGCGGAAGTGTTGCTGTGCGGATCCTGGATCCACACATATGTGAGATCGAATCTTCTTCCGGTTTAACCATGTGCATTCACGAATTTCATGATATTCAATGCTATATCTATATCGAAAGTTAATGTTTATGTAATATCCTTTTGTGCGGAGTCGTTCTTGTACGGCTTCATGATCCACACATATGTTAGATCGAATCATCGTAATGTTCAACCATGCGCATTCACGAATTTCATGATTTACAATACTATATCTATATCGAAAGTTTACGTCTATGTATCATCCTGTTATACGTGATATGTTTCTCGAGTCCAAATCTTCTAGATTCAAACCTCACTTAAACTCGAGTCCAACTCATAAAGATAAAGATTAGCATACTTGATATGTTTCTCGAAGAGTTAGTCTATAGTTATATATGTAACGTACGAGAATTGCATGTACGATGTAGAACAAGTCATTAATCGATCATTATTAAATATTTTTCAAAAGAAAACATCTAAATCCTAAACCGTACCCTAAACCCTATGTGCTCATCCTGAATCCGCACATAGGGTTTTAGTTCCAACCCTAAACCCCATGTGCTCATCCTGGATCCGCACATAGGGTTTTAGACTTTTAGTTCCAACCCTAAACCCCATTTGTGCATCACTAAACCCTTCTTATGCCGCTAAATCCTAAACCCTCGTCCTTATTAAATGTTTTGGATTATGTTTTATACTGTGTAATACTAGATTAATATGTTATTTCACATTTTCATATAATATTGAATAACTAACTTGTTAAACTACCTTACACATGTACAACTCTTAAATTATCATATTATTATTTTAAAAGAAGCATAATATATATTTTATTTGGGGTTAAGAAATAAAATATCATATTTTATTTTGATAAATTTTTTCTTGATTTGAAATTTAGTTTTGAGGTATCACGGTGAGAATTGGGATCGAAATCATATGAATCCAAAAATACGAGGTACGAGTCAAGAACAAACAAAAAATTCAAAAGTCAAACTACGAGTCAAGAACAAACTACGAATCCAAAATATAAACAAACTACGGATCCAAAATATAAACAAACTATGAATCAAAAAGTCAAACTACGAATCCAAATAAATAACAAACTACTCCTCTACCCACTCAGGTATGCTCTCAGGTGGTCCACGATCCTCGCCCGTTGTGTCACATCTCACCCTCTCCTCCGCCATCCTCAACGCCTCCCCTCATTCATAAATAGAAGAGACTTGTTGCTCGGCCGCCCTCGACAGAATCATAATACTAGCTGTTTAGAACATTATCTTGAACAAATAAAAAACAATACCCGATTCCTAATTTATAATTACAATATTTTTTAATTTTTAATTTCATAATTTTTATTACCTATTATTACTAGTTTAGAATACTTTTTATTGCTTGTCTATTCAATATTTTTATAAATTAGGAATATTCAATATTCAATATTTTATAAATTAGGAATATTTTTTATTGCTTGTCTATTCAATATTTTTATTGCTTATTACCTGATGTTTTTATTGCCCCTTGGGAAATTCATTTTGATACCCCTCTATTCTTGATAATTCCTTTTGGTGCCCTAAAAAAAAAAATTCTTTTGGTACCCGTGTGATTTTTATATTTTCCTTTTTGTAGTCAAAACTCTATTTAAACCCATTTTTCATCCCAAAAAAATACAATTTTCGTTTAAAATTTAAATAAAAACTAATTTGGAAAATAAAATTATGAATTTTTATCCCACTTGATTTTTTGTAAAATTTTAAACGGAAATTGTATTGAATAAATCTAGCCATCTAGCTTTCTCCACTCAATTTTTAAACGGAAATTTTATTCTTTTGTTTTTGTTTTTAATTTTCTAAATTAGTTTTATTTAAACAAAATTTAAATGAAATTTTATTTTTTTGGGATGAAAAATGGGTTTAAATAGAGTTTTGGTTACAAAAAAGAAAATATATCAACCACAAGGGTACCAAAAGGAAAAACTTTTTTCTAAGGGCACCAAAAGGAATTGTCAAGAACACAAGGGTACCAAAAGGAATTTTCCTAAACTTTTTCTTGATTCGAAATATTGTTTAAATTAAAAAAATATATAAGATATTTGAATATATCATAGTTATGTTTTTCACATAATTATTCATTTTCCTTTGGATGTAGAAAATTATATAGCTTCATGTTCAACTGTTCATCCATCTTATTTTTCACTGTATCATTTTTAGACAATGTTATAAGATATTTGAATATTCTTTAATGTACAAACTATAATTTATAACACAAAAGTTTATTATGAGTGAATTTTAATTTATTATAAGATGAGACCGCTCGTCCAACCTCGGTGGAGAGCGAACGCCCGACCCCTCGCCCAACGAAATTATCGGTTCTTGAGCGGAACCCGAAGCCGTCGACAAATTTAGTTTGTTGAAATCCATATTACGCGAGAATAAATTCGAAATTTGGCTTGTGAATGGAAGAATTGGAAGACAAAAAAACCGAAATCGAATTTTGGGTGGATATCGCTCGGCGGCGGCAAGGTTTATATCCAGCTTAGGTTGAAGACGAAGACTTTGATTTTGGGGCCCCTTGTGCGGACATCGGATCCGCACAAGATTACACCGGTTCAAAAATAAAACCGGGTTTTTTGAAAAATCTTGTGCGGATCCGGGATCCGCACAAGATTACACCGGTTCACAAGAAAAACCCGGTTTTAAAAAAAAACCTTGTGCGGATCGTGGTGTGCGAAAATGAAAAAACAGAGTGCGCAAATCTTGCCCTTCTTGTAACATGGTTGATCTATTAACAATACACGGCAAATGAATGTATTGTTTAAAACTGCTCATACAGGTTGATCTATTAACAATTTAAAATTGTTCAATATTGCAGTGTATTGTAGTTATTTTCTTGTCACATGGCATAATTTATTGTATATAACTTTTCTGTGATATGTTTGATGACAGGAAACATTGTAACAATGTCTGAACCAATTTGATTTTCCGATCTGTGAACATTATCAAGCAGTTCTAAGAGACAAAAAGTTCTTCGCTCGTTGAAATTTATATATTGCTTGGAATTCCTATGATTTATTGTTATTTTACCACTGTCAGATCATACGAACTGTCAACACAGATAATTTCGCAGAAATTAAATTTCTCATACTGATGTACGTGTAACATGTCACGATGTTAGAATACATAGTTCGATATTAGGTCCTAACACTGATGCTTTAATTTGGATGTCATAAGCTTGCAGGAATTCCGTCGATCTTTATACGGCAAATGTGGCAGTTAATTGCTAACATTGGTTCACAGGATTCGACATTGCAAATGTACATGCATGACTGATCAGACTTGGCGAAATCGTTCAAAGGAAAGATAATGAACACGAAGTTTGATAACCAATAGGTCGCTTTATTATTTCATAATAATTGAGTAAATAGTAAATGCTCCATCTTTACTAACATCCATCCTAATGGAGCATGCGAAAAGAAAGGAGCATGTATAATAGGTGTAAAGCGACTTCATATAGATCGAACTAGGTTAATTTATGTGGATCCCCTGCGGAGCCCCTGCGAAGGACGAGGAGGAGTCCCAACAGAATAATCGGGATGAGCAACAATAGGGCCGCGCTAGGCGGGCCAACTGGTCCCATCACAAGTGGTCCAAGGAGGATAATGGCGGCCACGAAGAGGAAGACCGCCACAGAGGTCGGACCACAGATGGTAATGTTGTCCAAATCCAGGTCTTCCTCCAGATCAATATTGATGTTCGCAGCCATTTGCGCTTGTTTGTTCGATTTCAATCGATCTCGCCTCTGACTACGAAAATAGGTTATGGGCTCCACGGATTTGATAGATACACCGCTGGCGTGATTTATAGATGTTCATTGGGGCAGCGGTTGGGTAGTTATGGTACAAAGGGAGGCAGTTTGGCGGTTATTTTTTTCTAACGGTTTGTTATTTCCCGCGCCCTTCGCGAAGCGGTTAATTAACGGCTGTGTGGATGTTGAATGGGCTTCGCCCGCTTCCACCGTTGGCCCAATGGGTGAAGCCCAATTTGAGGATTGTGCTGCACGTAGTTACCAAACTTAGTTTTGATCGATTTGGTTAAAAGCTTGAAACTTTAATTCATCTCAGCTCTGTCTCTTTGACTTGTTAAAAATTAGATCTCTTTAACTCGATCTAGGTTAGTTTGAACAACCCTAGTTTTGATTTTGTCAGAAACTTGAAACTTAAATTCGTTTTTGCTCAACTTATATGATGTTAAAAAATTGTGTATTTTAATTCAATTTAGTTCAATTTGTTGTTGCTGCTGCTGTTGTTGTACTTGTCGTGGTTGAGCAATCCTTGATTTGATGGTTTTTTTTTAACCTTGACGCTTACTTTCGTTCTTGTTCCTAACTTATATGACTTTGTTGCAAGCTTGTATCTTTTAATTCCATTTAGTTCGGAACCTGTATTTCTAGTTCGACTTAGTTCAATTTATTGATGCAGTTCAATAATTGTGATGGTAAAAAACTCGAAACTGCAGAATAAATCTGATTTTGCGATAGTTGGCATCAAACGAAATGCTGTTTGATGTCATCCCGAACTGGTTGAAGTCGAATCGAGCAGGAGCAGAAGAGGGCTTTCCCCTGCCTCCCCCCTCCCTCACAAATCTGTTGGAAGAAGGCTGTTCAAGGCAATGCATCAGCAGAAGAGGGATTAATTCTCAATGTGCATTTGTCAGTCGTATGCTTTTCAGTTTCGTGTGCTGGTCTGCAATGTATAATGCATTCATAATACGTCTGATGAATACCGGTAGGCTCTTAGCTTCACAAGGTTTGCAATTACTTTCTTCTAGTCGGATTTCATCTATTAGTACATTGCGTTTGAAATTTGCCTTGTGATTAAATTGTGGTCAGCAGCAGGTAGAAAGAAAGGAAACAAAGTTGTTTGGGGAGATCTGCCTCCAGAATTGTGGACTGAGATTGGAAAACGGATGCCGAGCCGGCTAGACATCCTACGCTTCCGTTCGGTGTGTACCAAGCTACGATCATCTCTGCCCTTGGCAAGGCGTTTCCCACTTTGGGTGCCTAGCCCACCCGACATGGCCGAGATGCCCAATTCTCGCTGTTGGCCATTTGTCATCACCGAACTTAGCACTTACAAATGCCCAGGAATAAGTGGGGTTTATATTTTTGAGGATAAGAATGTTCATCCTGCCCCATGATATCTCTCATGGAGTCTCGAACTAACCCCTATTCTCGAATGTGCTTCCTTTCTACCACCTACTGTCTTCGTATGGATCTCTCGCGTTTTGGTTCCAAGAAGGACGTCCACACAGCCTTTGTTTTATGTCGGTTTGAACAAGAAATTGTTGTGATTTCTTCAAATGCAACAGATAGGGTTAACCCTTGCTATGCAAACGCTTCTGATCTTACTGCAGTTGCTCTTTCGAGTGAAGTTGGCAGACTCGCATTGCTGAGACTAGGCGGATCCTATAAGGATTTGGTTTGGGAGACTGGGTTCTGCGATCAAGTGTTTAAAGCCATCCTCAGTTACGGAGGAATCACAACGGCTCGAAAGAACATAACGTATCGACAGTCGCTCGTTTGATCTATAAGCTAAACAAAGGGCGTTATTTATGACATCTTGCATGGATAAATTGCCGGGCAAATCTCCTTTGGCAGTAAGCTCACTTAATCGATACATGGAAGAACTAGCGCGTATTCTTCGCACATAAGAAGTGTTCTCTCTGCCAATGGAGATCTTGCCCGGCAATGTTACAATGCACTTGATTGAATGGTTGCTCTGAGGAACAAGATTGAAGTAGGTTGGCATATTTATACAGCATGATAAAAATCAAGCTACTTTCTAGTACTTTAGAGTATGCTTACTGCTTATGGCATATTCCAGGTAAATGCATGTTTGACATTGGACTTTCAAAGGAGAAAGGTTGAAGTCCCAACTTTATTAGCAGAAATTCAGGACAAACGAAATAATATTTGTACGTTTCATGCAAGCAGGATATTCTAAGGCACATCCTCTCATTCATATATATATGCATGCAAGAAAATGCATGTGGTCCAATGCACATTCTGTCATAGTTATTACGATCTGTCAAGGTGCATTTTCTGAATTGTAAGCATGAAAGGAAGAAAAAACTTGTTTTGATTTCATGTCACATGCATTATAATCTGCCAACAAATTAATTTTGCAATTGGAATGAAAGCTGTTTTAACATATTCTTGGCCATTGATTTATCAGTATCTTAGACTTTCCCCTATCTTAGTAATGGCTTACAACGTCCCTATTTTTGCCACTTAATTAATTGGGTAAAAAACAAATTCTCTCCAAGTCATTATGCATTCTTCCACTTGGTCGAGCCAGTCGATCGATCCGTACCCAGTTTACTTGGTTCGTGCCTCATGTCGTAAGGTTTAGGTGCTCGGATTCGCACGTCATCAAGTACTAATGGCTTACAACCAAGCAATCTAAACACAAGATATTACTAGCGTTTGTAAAGGCCAAAAGGATATGTCCTAAAGCAAATGCTAGCTCTCCTGACTTTCAGAGTTTCAATACGATGGAGATCTTCAGCTAGCCAAAAGATCAAGAAAGCTAAAAAAGTATACAAAAGAAATCGTGATCTATCTTTTCTGGGCAAATGCTATGGAATAGAATTGTGCCATCTTACAAAATGGTCTTCTAAAGTTCTAAGCAACATTTGGTTCCAGCATATGCTTCATCTGGCATTCAGCATATCCAATAATCACATATCTCCAAGCTCTCTTCTGGTTTTGTCAAGTTATTTACCTTCAACATTTAACTAGAAAACTATCGTTATGCTCACTCACTTTTGGTACAACTTTCTTGTTCAAATATGTTGTTACAAAAACTGTGTATTAAGAAGTTCCCTGTAGGCTATAGATATCAAAGCCATCAAACTCAACAATATATATTGAGATATTCTTTTAATAGATGATCTTTCATGTAGATATTTGGGACCATAATGCCATTTGTTATCACAGAGATTCTCATATGAATACCCTTCTAGCATATGCTGCCGCCCTTCTGGTATATCCAATTCTAAGGGGAATTCTTTGTGGTATAAATAAGACGTGAACGAAATCATGTAACAGAGCAAATGACAAAGAGTAGGGAGCTGGGTTTATGAATAAGAGGGCTGTTCTCCTTTGGCATAAATAAGATACACATTCATATTTGGTTAATGTTATGTATGCCAAAGGAGACTTGCCCTGTTATTCACAAGCACTTTTGTACCAATCGGCAAATGAATGTGGTGCACTAGTAATCTATGTTACCCGGAAACTCCGACTGGGTGGCGTTTCCCGTTACCGATGGAAACACGGAAACTTAGAAACTCAAACACCGAAACTCGTTTTTACACTAAAAACATAAAATTCGTGTATTTCCCCGTTTCCGTTTCATTTCAGAAACCCGTTCCCGTTTCCATTTCCGTGTAACATAGCTAGTAATTTTCTTGTAACATGGTTGATCTATTAACAATACATGCAAACGAATGTATTGTTTAAAACTGCTCATACAGATTTATCTATTAACAATTTAACATTGTTCAATATTGCATTGTATTGTAGTTATTTTCTTGTCACATGGCATAATTAATTGTATATAACTTTTCTATGATATGTTTGATGACAGGGAACATTGGAACAATGTCTGAACCAATTTGATTTTCCGATCGATGAGCATTATCAAGCAGAGTTATAAGAGACAAAAAGTTCTTCACTCGTTGAAATTTATATATTGCTTGGATTTCCTATGATTTATTGTTTTTTTAACCACTTCCAGATCATACGAACTGTCAACACAGATAGTTTCGCAGAACTCAAATTCCTCATACTGATGTACGTGTAACATGTCACGATGTTAGAATACATAGTTCGATATAAATCCCTCATACTGATGCTTTCGATGTCATAAGTTTGCAGGAACTAAATCTTTATACGGCAAATGTGGCAGTTGCTAACATTGGTTCACAGGATTCGACATTGCATATGTATATGCATGACTTGATCAGACTTGGCGAAACCGTTCAAAGGAAAGATAATGAACACGAAGTTTAATAACCAAAAGGTCGCTTTATTTTATTTCATAATAATTGAGTAAATAGTAAATGCTCCATCTTTACTAACATCCATCCTAATGGAGCATGCGAAAAGAAAGGAGCATGTATAATAGGTGTAAAGCGACTTCATATAGATCGAACTAGGTTAATTTATGTGGATCCCCTGCGGAGCCCCTGCGAAGGACGAGGAGTCCCAACAGAATTATCGGGATGAGCAACAAGAGGGCCGCGCTAGGCGGGCCAACTGGTCCCATCACGAGTGGTCCGAGGAGTATAATGGCAGCCACAAACAGGAAAACCGCCACAGAGGTCGGGCCACAGATGGTTATGTTGTCCAAATCAAGGTCTTCCTCCAGATCAATATTGATGTTCGCAGCCATTTGCGCTTGGTTGTTTGATTTCGATCGATCTCGCGCCTCTGACTACGTAAATAGGTAATGGGCTCCACGGATTTGATCGAGACACCGATAAAGTGATTTATAGATGTCCATTGGGGCAGCGGTTGGGCAGTTATGGTACAAATGGAGGCAGTTTGGCGGTTATTTTTTCTAACGGTTTGTTATTTCCCGCGCCCTTGGCGAAGCGGTTAATTAACGGCTGTGTGGATGTTGAATGGGCTTCGCCCGCGTCCACCGTTGGCCCAATCGGTGAAGCCCAATTTGAGAATTGTGCTGTACGTAGTTACAAAACAATGATCTGAGACTCAGAAAAAATAATTTATTAACAATCGATTACTGCGCGCTAAACAAATACGTACATTCTTCTAACTTTGTCAACTATGTACGCGTTTAATAATTGAGAGTGACATGTATGAAACGTAGACTATATACATTGCTCTAACTTGTATAGAAGTCAAAGCCATCATATATGTTTATTAG
This sequence comes from Polygonum aviculare, assembly GCA_934048045.1. Lineage (NCBI taxonomy): Eukaryota > Viridiplantae > Streptophyta > Magnoliopsida > Caryophyllales > Polygonaceae > Polygonum > Polygonum aviculare. Next base: position 3,544,840 of record OW204024.1, read on the forward strand.
GAAGTATGAAATTATTTACGCCACACACATACTTTAGCACTGTGTTACGGAGAACTTGTTTTGCAGATAAGTTGGACGTTAAATCGAACGAGACAAAAAAAAAAAAAAAAAAAATTTGAATAGCGGGGCAAGACCGCAAGAGTCCGTACGTTATGAGTGTAAAAAGAATCTTTATTTTTCACGCGACTTTTTGTTCAGACTTGTATTTTCACCACATTATATACATCTATTTAATTTGATTAATTAAGTGGTAAACAACGAATTATCTACTAATAGTATAGTACTAAAATATTACGGAGTAGTACATGATAGTGAAGATGTGATATCAACAAGCCCATATGAATTTTCTAATTGATAGCATCATATTCGATTAAACTAATACCAACATTTGTTTGACTTACAACTAATTTATTCAAGTGTATAAAGATAAGATCAACATCTGCACGTTACACCTTTCTCCTTCATTGAAGCTAAATGACATGTGGTCATAGTGTTATTTTTTCCATTCTCTCATGTCTCTAACAAAGAGGATCGATCGCTTCAAAATTACTAACAAGAATCATGCATGAGACAAATATAGCAATCATGCATTTATATTATACTGTTTTATGTTAAAATAGGTTACATTTAAAAAAGAAAATGTATGCTAGATAGATGTCTACAAATGTACGTATTTTAACACTACCAGTTAACGTACACTAAACATATGTTGTGGCATGCATGACTAGTTGACTACGTACTACTAACGTTCTAGATAGGGATATATATGCTTCAAGTGTATGTACGTATGATTTTACGTATTAATGCAAATATACAGGTAGATGATGTCTACAAGATCCCGATCTGATAATTAATGCAAGCTATAATGTAGAGTTAGTTGTAGATTTAGAATATCTAGAGCTAATACAATACAAGTAGGAATTCGATCAGATGTGTGAAATTAACAATAGACAGGCCGGTTTCTAACCAGCTACACAGTACATAATAATATCTTCACATAGAGAGGACACAAATTAAACGAAGTACAGCTTATTTAATTTGTTTGAACCTCATAAATATATAAGTACGTATATCCAAATGGCTGGTCAAAGGAAGCAACTTATACGTCATGACGTAGTTAATTACGTGTGCATATATCTATCCAAAACATTATATTAGTCTTTTGCGTATGGGCGACCAAAAAAATAATTTATAATTGCAAAATTGTGCTTTAATTTGGAGGTCATATATATCATGGCGAGTTTTATTTTATTTTTGACATTCATAAATCTAACCTCGAACAAATTATAATCGGCCTTTTTTATATTGTAAATATATTTTATCCTGTGAAAAACTGAAAATAAAAATAACCGCTGGGAATGAAGCTAAAATAAAAAAATCGTGACAAACTAGTTGCACACATGTACTTTAAAAATCTACTCGATGGTAATTCAAGATCAAACATGACATTGCCATAACCCCGAGAAAATAAAATCAAAGAAGCAAGCAAGTGATAATGATATAGTATTAATAATCATGGATCATCAGCATCATTATTTAATCATTACAAAGAATACAGATATACTACTAACATCCGATGGCAAGTAGCTAGCTGAAAAACAATATGATAATGCACGTCTTCCTCATATAATACAACCAACTTCTGTCTTCTTCTTCTTCCAGCTCCTCGATCCATCTCCCTAGTTAACAAAACCCAATAACTCCTCAAACTCAAAAAAACGCTTTTCAATAAATCCCTAAATCCACCCGAAAACAGAGGAAATGAACATCAGCACCACCAAGACGCACGAGGACGACGTCGTTTCGAACACAACAGCCCCCTCCCCTAAACGAAGCCGACGAGCAACACAGAAAAGAGTGGTGAAGGTGCCGATCAAGGATCTGGACGGCGCACACTTCAACAAACAAGGCGAGTACTGCACCAATCCGCCGTCGGATTCGTGGGCCTGGCGCAAGTACGGCCAGAAGCCCATCAAGGGCTCCCCTTTCCCGAGGTTCGTGCCATGTCAGCTTGTTGAGGCCTTGATACACTTTTGGGTGAAAGTATATTTTCTTCCAAAAAATATACTTTTATTGTCTTGTAATTGATGAAAATCAACTATATTTCATCAATTTTAAAACAACAAAAAGTATAGCAAGACCTTAATCCCGGAATCAGTTATTACTGTAACGTAATTCGGTTAAGATTGAATTTTGAATTTGAATTTTGGAAAAAACAGGGGATATTACCGGTGTAGCAGCTCGAAGGGGTGTCCGGCGAGAAAGCAGGTGGAAAGGAGCCGATCAGATCCGGCAATTCTACTCATCACTTACTCCTCCGACCACAACCACTCCTTCCCCGTCAATTCAAGAACTCACCGTAACACTCCCGTCGCCGCCGACGAGCCTCCGCAGATTGAGGAAATTCAAGGGCCTCCGCAAATCAAGAACGGTGCCTGCGAGGAGAAATTCGCGGATCTGGCCGGAGAAGTTGAGTCGCTGATCACCGGCGATGACTTCGCCTGGGCGTTTCCTGACCTGGACGCCACGTCGACCTCTGGCGGTGTTCTTGGATCCGGATCCGGATTCTCGAGGAGCAGTTCCAACGCCGGGTCGGATTTGACCACCGCCGGCGGTTACTTTCCGATGAGGGAGGAGGACGAGTTGCTGTTCGCCGATCTGGGGGAGCTGCCGGAGTGCTCGGTGGTGTTTGGGATGACGGCGGAGGAGGAGTCCAGGCGGAGGAGGTGTGATTTTACGGCGGCGGCGCCATGGTGTGGGTCCACCGGTTGATATGCTTGCCACGTGGCACTTTGGTTTCTTTTGGGGGTTGTTTTCGGTAAATTGTGTGTGATGAGATGACAAAATTTACCTTTTCGTAGAGAGATTGAGGGGGGAACAAAATCATATGATATGGAGTAGCAAATTCGGTTGCTACTCCATATTGGATGATTTTTCAGTATTCAAAATATTAATCATGGAGTATGTTCTTGAATTTTCGAGTATTAATATTTGATGTGATTATGTTGTCTTGCTTCTTAAGTCCTTTGTTGTTGATCAATTCATCACTAGGGAACATTTTTTCTACAAATTTTAACTAATTTAAATTAAGTTATGTTTAATATATGAGGTTGATTCACATGAAAACTCCTCTTAAGATACAAACTGCAAACAAATATCAACCGTTAGATTCGAAGAATCTACGGTTCAGATTGAAATAAGAAGCTATAGAGGGGAGTGGGGTTTAAAAAAGTGCGGTGGCAATTTTGAAATTATATGGAGTTTTGAGGGCAAAATCGTCCAAAAACAGAAGAGGGCATGTGTTTCTCGGTTCCTTCCGTTTTCGCGTGTTCACCGCCAGCAAACAGAGGAGGTCGGAGAGGATTCCTCCGTTGACAAATCAATCGGCGGCTAGGGAGATGTCCGACGACGGGGAGTCGACGACCTCGACCTCATCGGCCGATCGATTAGGGTGAGAGAGGATTCGCTAGCGGCGGAGATACTCCGCCTTCAGGGGGAGAAGGGTGCTGTTGAGATGGAAGCGAGTCGGTGCAAGAGGATCGCTAAGGAGTAGATGGTGCACGCAAATGAAACGCTCGAGGATTTTAGGGATTTGATTTACCAAAAAGAGATGCAAATTGCATCTCTAGAGTTTCAAACGCAGGTGTACAGGTTCAAGCTCGTTAGCTTGGGTTGTAATGATGTTAGTGAGAATGGGACTAGCTATTACCCCGAGAGTATGCTTGTGAAAAGGGGGCTTTCGCTTCCTGCGGACTTTCTTCAGGGTTATGCTGATTGTGAAGTGTCTGGTGAGAGTTGTGTAAAGGGGCAAGATCTGTGTCATGTGATGAAAACTGGGCATTTTAGTTAATACGGGTTATCAGGAAGTTTGCTCATCCATTATTCTTCATGCTGTTGGAGGTCACTTTTGTTAGTTTTGTATGATTGCACAGATTGCCCTTGGATTTTAGGAATTTGCAGTCTTTTTGATTTCATACATGATGTACTCACTTGAGAGAGTTCAGAACAACTGAACACATCGAATGTGCTTGCAATCATCTTGAAATACTAGTCTTGATCATAAATTTTGATTTCTGCGGGATATGTTCGGAAGGTAACAATGGTTGAATGTCTTTTGAAGTTTTTTATCCCCAATTCCTTTAAAATAAGGCTTTGCTTTAGTATGTGACTCCATTTGCTTTTTATTGGCTTTTTGTCTTGGATTTCAAGCTTTTTACTTCCAGAACCTCAAAGCATATGGGTACAATAGCTCAACTCTTACGGCTCCTTTGCCAAATTAAGGGCTGGTTTCTCAATGTAGCCTAGTGCTGCTTAGATGAATAGTACTTTCATCTTACTGCATGATTTATCAAAAAGTTATACGGGTTCACATTTTTACCTATCATGTTCACATATTTGAACACTATGTTCACATATTTCATATATTTGTTCACAAATAAATATGTCAATGCTTCAGATTAAACACGTTCACATATTTGTCCTTTTTGCTCACGTATTGTACTAAGATGTTCACATATTTGTTTCTCAGTTCAAATATGATGATTCTCTCTTCATCTTTATTTATTTATTTTTATGTTTGTTGAACATTATTTGATCCTCATGTATGCTTTTTTATGTTCAGGAGAAAAATTCGCTCATCCACAAAGCAAAAAAAAAGGAAAAATGGAAGTGAGGGAGGAGGTTGATAAAGTTAAGAAATCAATCGATAGGCATTAGCTAGTAGATGATGGGTAAAATAGAAAGTTGATGTGATCTAGAACGTATTAGGAAGTTAATGTAAAACTGACTACATATGTGATGGTGTTTTTGACTTATATTTTAGACATGGAAACGATATTTTGTAAATAGTTGGGGTTCACATTATGACTTTGATTATGTTCACGTATTTTAGATGTACATTCACATATAAAGTAGTTGTGTTCACGTATTTGAGTATCATGTTCACGTATTTTAGATGTACATTCACATATGTTGTATTTACGTATTTTAGATGTCTGTTCACATATTTTAGATGTACGTTCACATATGAAGTAGTTGTGTTCACGTATTTGAGTATCATGTTCACGTATTTTAGATGTCCGTTCACATATAAAGTAGCTATGTTTACGTATTTTAGATGTATGTTCACGTATTTTAGATGTAAGTTCACATATGAAATAGTTGTGTTCACGTATTTTAGAAGTGTGTTCAGATTAATGTTGTCAGATTCTTGCACACATATATGTGTGTTCGCGTATTATAAAGCATGTATATATATATATATAAAAGATAAAATGACAAGTTGGCCTATAGTGAAAACAAATAGTAAGATAATTTGATGGAGATAGCAAGTAGAGATAGAGAAAAAGGTTGATTGCAAAATTTTGAATACATTCAAGCTCATGCATTATATGACGCATATAGTAAGTATAAATAAGTTTCAATGGGTAAAACAATTTATTATGTCTGTTTTCATGTTCACGTATTTTCTTTGGGTGTTCACATATTTGATGAGGTTTTTCACATATATTATATCATGGTTCACATATTAGTAAAGATGGTACATGAATGAAGAAGAGTTTATTATGTCTGTTTTCACGTTCACGTATTTTCTTTGGATGTTCACATATTTGATGAGGTTGTTCACATATTTTAGATGTACGTTCACATATTTGAGTATCATGTTCATGTATTTTAGATGTACGTTCACATATTAAGGTTGTTCACGTATTTTAGAACAACGTTTTAAAAAGATAAAAAGAATTTACATATAACGCATTAGTGCCGAATAATTATTTATATTTTGTTGAAAAGAAGGGCATGGTTCACATCGCTACTGGTTGTTGTGTTATTGCTTTTACTTGGGCATCATCCTTATTTTAGGATTTCCATTACTTTTCATGGCATGAGACAAATACCTAGATGAATATGCAATATATCCGTGACCACTGATCACTGATCAAGTCTTGGTATAAATATACAGTTTATGTACAACACTGTTGACTGTTGAGGAATCGTCATAATATACAAATATCAATGAAGATGAATTCTGCCCATCACATAGGATGAGCCATATAGGGGGTCGATCCTGAGAGTAGAAACACACGAAACACACGCAATCACTACCAAAAGCTCGAGCACGACCTAGGGGAGGTCGAGATCAAGGCAAAATCACGAGTCTTAATTAATATAAAAGGCAAATCCTAGGGCTAGGGCTACCACAACAACAACCATACATGCTTTCAACAAGAATTCACAACTATCATGCCATCTAGATCATAAAAAAGTTAACTTTCGCAAACAATTCAAGTTATTCAATCAACTTTCGCAAATCAAACAACTTTCTACCTATCCTTCAACCTAGGAATATCAACTTTCGCAAATAATCCTATTAGAACTAATCAAGCAACTAACTTTCACTTTCGCTAGGGTTAATCACAAGACATGCCTCAGTTTTCACCAAGGATTAAGCACTAGATAGGTTAGATATGATCATCAAGCATTCAAGTCATGAATTCAAGTTTTAAACATGCATGATTGTGTTGGGTTTTTGCCCAACCCTAGAACTTAAAAAGACTACTCACACATAGCAAAGAAGAACAAGGAAGAAGAAGAAGAAGACATGATCAAACCAAACTCAAATTCAACTAAAAACCAAAGAACAAATCTTACAAATCTCAAACTTGCTCTCCAAGTCTTCTCCCAAATTCTCCAAGTCTTGATCGAAAATTGAATGAATGTTGAATTGATGATGCATCCAAAGCATAGCATGAATAAAAACTATAGGTTCAACCTCCTTTTATAGACAAAAAGGAGTCCTAATCTAACTAGGAAACACAAACAAAACACCTTCCTAAAATACAAACTAGGAAACTTGCACTCGAAATCCGGATAGAAGAGAAGTCGGTCACGCGCGATCGACCACAGGAGGGTCGATATCGACCCCTATAGGGTCGATCCTGAGGCTCTGGTTCCTTGCGCTCCAAGTTCGGTCAAATGGCTCGAGATCGACCTCCTGGGGCTCGATCTTGGGGTCGATTTTCTTCACTTCTTTTCTTGATTTTGCTTCTCTTAAGCTCTTCTCCTTGGTTCTTCCTCTTGAATCTTCCTCCTAGCTCGTCCATCCTCTCTTAGCATTGCTCCAAACTCGTCTTCAAGCTCCAAAACACCTACAAAACGACACAAAAGCGCGTAGTTTCCGAATCTCAAGGAAATACGAAAAACTTATGCAAAAAGACTCAAAAACACAAGACTCAAGCACAAAACACAACTCAATCTAAACTATCTAGACCCTAAAAATCTACCTAAAAACACGGACATCAAAACACCCCATACTTAGACTTGCTTGTCCTCAAGCAATAATCATGCAAATCAAGACCAATAACACAATCTTCAGGCATAGCCCTTGTCAAAATATTTTAAACACAAGTGAAAAGAAGACGAGTAATTTTAACGTCATCACATATGTATAAATCTCAAGCTAGGCAATCACAATCCAACCTCACAAGGGAATATAAATGTGTTTCTCTCTACTCTCATGTGTTTAGGCTTTCAAATCAACTCTCATCTCAATCTTTATGCAACATCTACTTTATCATTGAGACTTATATCACCAATCTCTCTACCTAGAGAAGTCAAGACACATCAATATTCATAAGAACTTGGGCTCAATGAAATCTTCATAGAAGACTCATTCGGCCGGGTTGTAATGGGGCTCGGTAATAACATAAGGTAGGGAGTTATTTGGCCATGTGGTGCTAAATCCGGGAATCAAACTCCTAAATACAACACTTCAAACCAAATTATCTCACTTCTTCTCTTTTCAACTCATAACCAAACACTTCAATGATCACACTCATACCCATCAATTTCTAACCCAAACTCCCAAAATACAACTTAGAAACACTAGGAATTCTTGGTTTTGCACTTATACATTTTTTTCTTCCTTCTTTTCCTTCTTTTCTCTTTTTTTTTCTCCTGCTCGAACCTGCAGAGGGTCGAGGTCGACCCCTATGGGGTCGAACCTGAGACCATGTTTTACACTGGGGGGCGAGATCGACCCTCTTGGGGGTCGATCCTGAGAGCTACTAGCTCGAACTTCTTCTTCCTTCTTTTTCTCTTCAATTTTTCAACAATATGCAATCCAAGCCAAGAATCCTATTACACTATACTTCAACAAGTTGTTTTCTACCCTTTAACAATGTCACCACTTTCAAACCCAACACAAATGTCACTCAACAAGAATTAATCCCAACACTCATCATCTAAGTTCAATTCCCGGAATAGGGTCAAGCTAATATAGGCTAGGAATAATTTTTGTGGAGCTTCAAACAAAAGGCTAAGGCTAGAACGGAGTTTCAAGCAAAGATAATTCAAGGTAGGCATGGAATAACATGGGCTAAAAATATAAGTTCTTAATCACAATCAACATGCATGAACAATCTCATATCGGTTTCAAGAAATAGATAACCATATCAATGACAAGAGACATATGCATAAAGAGAGCAAAATCACACAAACAAAGAAGAGGGAAATAATGATGCTCTCCCTATAAGGCCAAAATTCTCACTAGGTAAAAACTTTGTTGGATTGCAATCACTTTCACTTAAGACACATATGCTCAATTTCATCACAAGTCACATTCACAATCAAAAAGCAATTTCTCATAAACATGGCTACACTATCCAATTATGCCAAAGGAATTACATGACAAGCATGAAAATTAGTTTTCATCATAGGACATCTAAGATGGAATGCTCTTCTATCCTTAAACAAACAAGGAAGCAAATATTTTTTTAGTTTTTTGACATTTTTCAATTTTTTTTGGATTTCTCAATTCCTTTTCTTAACAAAGCAAACTATCAAACAAACAAAGCAAACAAAGACTCAATTATGTACAACATGTGAGATTTCTTCTTCCCCACCCCATACTTAAATCATGCAATGTCCCCATGCATGAAAACGTATGACAAAGTAAAGAGAAAAGAAGAAGAAGACTCACAAAAACTCTTTGAAGCTTGAATTGGAGATGGAGTTCGAAGGCATAGTGTGCAGGCACGACCCTGAGGGGGGTCGAGCACGACCCTTATAGGGTCGATCCTGAGGGCTCATGTTCCTCGTGTGAAGTAATCTTTTCCCGTCCCTTTTGAGCTCGTGTTTTGCAATTTAGAGTCCTGCAAAAACATCACAAAAATCCTATCCCAAGCAAAATATTTCCTAGTCTAATCTAAGGAAGGTGAGAAGAAACAAAAATCTAGTCTAGAAATTGGAAAATCAAAAAGAATGAAAAAAAAATAAAAAGAAAAAATCTAATCTAAAAACCGGGTTGCCTCCCGTAAGCGCTTTTTTAACGTCATGAGCTTGACGAGAAGTTCCTTAGCTCAATCCCTATGATCGGACATCGTCAACGCTCTAAGTAACCTATCAAAGTCTTGTGAAGACACCTCATGAAAGCATAAGTAGCATATTGATAAATTGAAAAATAATGATATAGCACTCAAAGATCGTTTCAACTTATCAAAAGCACAAGAATAACTTCTGTGAGAAGGGTTAGGATAAAACCAACTTGGTGGGTGCGGTGGTGCCTCACAATACTCAACAAAGGGATCCTTGTAGGTCAATAGTTCCTTGCGTCCTATCTTGAAAGGAAAATGATAGAATTTGTAGGCACCTTCAAGCCTAGGGACCATGATTGACTTAAGAAAGTCGAAAGGACCCACGGTAACGATCTTCAACTCTTCATGCTTGACCCGCTCTTTGCTAGCATCCGGGGTCAATGAAGGTCCAAACCCGACCACATTTTCTTTACTTTCCTCCACGAGTGGGATTGGTTTCAACATTGGTAGCAAAGACCCCGTCCATCCTTCATCCTCTTGGGCATTAAACTCCTCAATTTTGCCTTCTCCTAGAAAGAGACTCTTATCCTCAACTTGGGCCTCGACTTTGTTTTTCTCGGCCTCATCTAGCAAGAAATTCTCTTCCGGATCATCCTCCAAATTCTTCATTTCCTTTTCACGGTTCTCTTTCAAAGCATTGTTGAAGCGGATCTCTACTTTCTTTTCACCACTATCATATGATACGAGTCCCTTCTTAACATCTATGATAGCTCCGATCGTGATGAGGAATGATGGGCTTAGAATGAGTGGAGGACTTGACTTAGATAAAGGCTCAATATGCTCAACGAAAGATTCCCTAGCCATCTTGGATGGGAAAGGAAGCACCTTTGTTGTCGAAGAAGAAGGAACGGACTTCAGGACTCCGGGAAGAGGGTCGGTCACGACCTGAGGATGGTCGGTGACGACCTCTTCCGTAGAGGGGAGGGAGTTGGTGTCGACCATGTGGGGGTCGAACACGACCTCCCCTGGGTTGGGTCGGTCTTCATCATCCGCCGTCTTCTTACTCAAATCTTGCTCCGGCAACTTCTCTCCACTCCTTGGGTCAACGACATCAATGTGACCCCTCGGGTTCTCATCGGGTTGGCTCGGTAATCGCCCTTGGGGTTGTGGAATTTGAGCCACTTCGAAATCTCCTCCTTGAACTCCATTACGGTTGGTGAAGACTTCATGGATCCCTTGCATGAGTTTTTCTTTCAGCCCTTGTACCCATGATGGTGGCTCGTCATAGCTAGGAGGTTCATAATAACCCCAGTTGGGACAATCATCACTCCTCCAATAGGGATCCCAAGTATAATTGGCCTCTTCAAATTGACTTGCATAATTATGGCGTGGTTCATAATAACCCCAATCGGGGTAGGCTTGGGCTTCCCATTCTCTTTGACTTGCATAAGCCTCGGCTTCTCTTTTTCTTTGGTGGTTTAGCACTTGAAGTTCAAGATCGGCCAACTTTCTTTCAAGGTCCTCAAAGGTCGCCATGGCTACATTAACCTAAGAACAAAAACAAAAACAAAACAAATCAAAAACACACAAAGGGTTTGGGCTAGTCCCTCACCCAAACATCAACTAAACTAAGCACTATTGCACACTCCCCGGCAACGGCGCCAATTTGTTGAAGGGTTTCTTGAACAAATAAAATTTATATTCAAGACCCCGCTGTGTATAGCGAAGTCAGGATCGTCCACGGGAGTGAGAGTAGTGCTAAGTTTAATCGATAACTACGAAAAGCAAAGGAAACAAAGGGCAAAACAACTTCAGGCTCGACCCAAAGAGGGTCGATCTCGACCCTAGGTAGGTCGATCCTGAGAGCGATAACACACGAACACACACAAATCACAAGCAACTAACTCGAACACGACGGAGGGAGTCGAGATCAAGACAAAAGATACGAATTTCAATCAATGTAAAAGGCAAATCCTAGGGCTAAGGCTACCACAACAACAATCATACATGCTTTCAACAAGAAATCACAACTATCATGCCATCTAGATCATAAAAAAGTTAACTTTCGCAAACAATTCAAGTTATTCAATCAACTTTCGCAAATCAAACAACTTTCTACCTATCCTTCAACCTAGGAATATCAACTTTCGCAAATAATCCTATTAGAACTAATCAAGCAACTAACTTTCACTTTCGCTAGGGTTAATCACAAGACATGCCTCAATTTTCACCAAGGATTAAGCACTAGATAGGTTAGATATGATCATCAAGCATTCAAGTCATGAATTCAAGTTTTAAACATGCATGATTGTGTTGGGTTTTTGCCCAACCCTAGAACTTAAAAAGACTACTCACACATAGCAAAGAAGAACAAGGAAGAAGAAGAAGAAGACATGATCAAACCAAACTCAAATTCAACTAAAAACCAAAGAACAAATCTTACAAATCTCAAACTTGCTCTCCAAGTCTTCTCCCAAATTCTCCAAGTCTTGATCGAAAATTGAATGAATGTTGAATTGATGATGCATCCAAAGCATAGCATGAATAAAAACTATAGGTTCAACCTCCTTTTATAGACAAAAAGGAGTCCTAATCTAACTAGGAAACACAAACAAAACACCTTCCTAAAATACAAACTAGGAAACTTGCACTCGAAATCCGGATAGAAGAGAAGTCGGTCACGCGCGATCGACCACAGGAGGGTCGATATCGACCCCTATAGGGTCGATCCTGAGGCTCTGGTTCCTTGCGCTCCAAGTTCGGTCAAATGGCTCGAGATCGACCTCCTGGGGCTCGATCTTGGGGTCGATTTTCTTCACTTCTTTTCTTGATTTTGCTTCTCTTAAGCTCTTCTCCTTGGTTCTTCCTCTTGAATCTTCCTCCTAGCTCGTCCATCCTCTCTTAGCATTGCTCTAAACTCGTCTTCAAGCTCCAAAACACCTACAAAACGACACAAAAGCGCGTAGTTTCCGAATCTCAAGGAAATACGAAAAACTTATGCAAAAAGACTCAAAAACACAAGACTCAAGCACAAAACACAACTCAATCTAAACTATCTAGACCCTAAAAATCTACCTAAAAACACGGACATCAATAGGTTATTAACTTACAAAGGCAACCTTTTATGGGGGATGTACTGAGGCTTAAATACACAAAAGGAATATGTACAACATGTTTCAATGCTTTATATACAAGTATGGCGATCTGAATGACTTAGTGAACTGGCCACATGGGGATGTGCTGAATGTTTGGTACCACAACACTTGGTTTGATCTCAAGAGCTGGGCTGATTGCAAGTAAACTGATGAAGCAATCCACCGGAACCCTGGTTCCCCAGACTTTTATGGAACGGAGTTTCCTGCAATTGGTTACGAGGTAGAGGAGTCCGCTCTCAGTCACATGGCGGCAGCTCCACAAGCCAATGCTCTGAAAGTGAACAAGTAGCTAGCCATTAGATCGTCATTTGGGTGAGTTCAATTTTGAGAAATCAGGAAGGTGGGCAGTGCATGAGGTAATAGGACCTATTAAGTTGCAAACAACGGAAATGAAAAAGCGAAGAAACTAGCTAGAGTGAGTATTTCTGTTGAATGTATCATTACATCAAAGTGAATGGTATTTGAATCCAAACGGGTGCTAAATGTCATGTCATGTTGAGGGATTAGGCTAACATAAGTACTTGTACCTAAGAGGCTTCTCATTGAAAATCAATTGCACTTCTGGCCAGCAAGTTAGAATGTTAGTGTCAATACGTAGGTTGGACAGTAAAGTGAGAACTAGGAATTAAAGTCTGTAGGTGGGTCTTGATATTCTACCTACCACAAATTTGGAAGAAGAGGGAAAGAGAGCAAATAAAAAGGAAATTGAATTTTCACCTTCAATCGTAAGCAATTGTTTGCAATGGCAAACAAGGATTCATCAGTGATGAACGTACCACCAATATTAAGGTGCTTCAAGGAAGTAGCGCTTGAGACCTGCAACACTAAGTAGTATCACTGCAGCAGACACAAGAAGCGAGGGGCGCAAGCAGGCCGAATTTGTTCATCGACCATAAATTTGCATTAGTTCAATAATATATTCATAGGGAATTAGGCTTCACTTCATGATCAATGAACTCCTAAAACATAAGAAATCGATTCAAACCATCATAAGTGATCACAGACTGAAAGAGAGATAGAGAGAGAAATTACATGTCAAGCTCTTTGAGGCTGAAAGCAACGGAAACGAGTTGAGCAGTGGAGTCATCGTCCATCTTCCATCCAGAAAAGCTCAAGCTCTCTCTCCTTCCTATCGATTGCTTCACCGCCTTCCTCCATTTCTTGGACACACAGCTTGCCCTAATACCACAATCCAGACCGGAACAAAATCAAACCCCCAAAATTAAAAAATCGAATCAATCAAACAATTGCTCTAAGCCGAATTACACAAGCAATAACACAAAGCATCTACGCCTAACACCGAATCGACAACAAATCCGAGCGACATGATCGAACGAGCTCCCGACATTGAAGCTATTGATTATGAAGTCAGGCGGTTCCACAAAGGCACAAACGATCGATTGAAGAAGGAAGGGGAACAGGGAGGATTGGGGTTTTTGGGAAGACACAAATAGAACGCTAAAAAGACGATTTTGCCTCCGTATGTATTAAAATTAGAGGGGAGACCGTGTGTAATCCTAGCCATCTATCTAAACGATCTAATGGTTGTAATTCATTTACAATTTACATTTTAGTAGAAGTTTTTATTTGAACCACATCCTTATTATAATAGTGATATCATTATTATAAATCAATTGTCGTGTAATACTCTACGTATAACCCGGAAGTTTGGTTAGAAGAATCCATCTATATAAATCAATCAAAGATCAATATTGCGTATGTTGATAGCTAATTTTATGTTTCATTAAACATTGTGTTGTTATGAATACATTAATATGTGTTCATCTAGAAGATGTGTTATGAACACATTTATGATCATCTAGAAGAACCATCAAAAACACATGTGAATGGTTAATTCCCCTAGGTAGAAAAGTGTGAATTATTCACCTCCTAATCTTGATTTTGTGGTAACTCTTGTCTAACTTTGGTCCTATAAATAGAGGCATCACCCATTGTAAAACTTGCACCAACAAAGAGTAAGAATACAACCTATAAGGTGCTTACTCTTTCTCCCTCTCTTCTAATGTCATTATCATTCTAAAGTGGCTTTCTTAAGTAAAAGTTCTTAAGTAAAGTTCCAATAATCTTCTTCTAATTCTTTATTATATAACATGTGTTTTTTTTGGTTCGAAATTAACCATTGTACAGTCTTGGATGGTTTGTTTTCTTTGTGACCACTCTCACCAGCCCATAATCATTAAGCATGTCAATCAAACTAAAATGGGTTATTAATAACTCTAGTGCCTACACTTACATAGTTAGATGCCTAGCCAGACAAGCTACACCAAATTATTTGATATTCACCATGTATTATGTGAATATACTAGTAATTGACCATGCTTGTTTCCCGGCCAAGTCAATGATTTTACATAAGATAGCTGGATTTAATGTGTATTTTAGGGTTTGGTTGATAGAATTTCAAGCTATGGAATCTTACTAATAATTGGTAGTTAGATGGTGATTGGTTAGTGTGCCTATATATTACTATTCGTGGGGGGGAAAACGTATTTAGTTGTAAATCAATTTTTCTTTGATCTATTTAATAAAGCATTATGGACTGCTCAGGCCTATTTAATAATTGGTCCTGGTTGGGCCAACATTTGGGCTTAGTAGCGTCCAGTATGATAGATTTGTCTAGGCCCAAATGGAGCTAAAGAAAGAATGCTATGCAAAGTAACAAAAAGAATTCATATTTTTAGGCAAGGGGAAAAAAAATGTTCATTATTTTGGTAAAATAAAATTAATTACCAAAAAGTGTTCATTACAGTATTTGTGTTTTCTTTTTCCGTAGAGAGTGTTCATTATTTCTGTTTTAGTCTTAACGAATCATTTTGGTAGAAGGTGTTTTTGTATGCGCTCGAAACCCGGCCCGTTTGTTGCCTTGCTAGTTGATGGCCGGTGAGATCTACTGGACTTGGGAAAATTGCTGTCTGATGAGCTGGAAACTCTAAATTCCAATTAATTAGAGAAACTTTACGATGTAAGAGTTGAGATTTAGTCGTCATTAGTCCCCAATTCTATATAACAAGCCACTTAAATTTCAATTACAAGGTTACCAAATGAAGGGGATTAAGACAGTCGGACAGAACACATGCAAATAATGCGAGGTGGGACAGATCGAGCTATGTCATCGTCTCAAATCACAAATTATAAACACCTCGCGTGCAGATCGAATAGGATTTCGGAAATGCATTAAAACATGGATATTAGTTTATTGATTTTTAGGCTGACAAAATTAGCAAAAACACGCACCAACATGACATGATCAATTCGTAACCCACTTGCCCATTTTATCACCCCACTTGTTTTTTTTTATATGTGTAGTAGCAATCGAGTAAACGCTCAAAACAAATATATACATACAAGAATAATAGTAACATGTACAACAATTCAAAAATTTGTAATTTCTTTCATGTGCCTATGGATCCTTTTTTTGAAAATAGCAACGAACATGATGGAAATGCACGAGCCCCATACATGAAAGCAAGCTCCATGGCAGCCCTGTTTCGACCCTCTTGCCACCATCACTCTCCTTAGCTTCTCCACCATCTCTTCCTCGGTCCACGCGTCGGTGGACCCCACATCGTACGATCCATGAGCCGGAGCTGAGGTCGACCACTGCTCGTGCTCGTCTTCTTCTAACTCGAAATTGAATGAGTCATAGAATTTCTCGAGAAGCCTCTCGCTCTTGGACTTGGAGACGAGTTGTATTTGAATAGGCGAAGAAGAGGAAGAGGAAAACGGGGCTGAAGAAGGCGACGATCCTTCTGAGATCGTCGACATAAAAACCTTAGCTTTTTTGAGCTCGATCGGTCTGAGGGTACGAAATATTTTGTGGGGTTTAGGGTCCGTTTGGAAGAGAGAATGTATGTTGTGTTTGGGAATTAGGAGAGAAGCCCTGTACAATGTAAAGCCACAAGGGGACGAAGGAATGTAGGGATTTTATATAGAGATGTGGTACTATACTAATACTACAATGAGCGAGGCCAATATATATATGTGAGAATTTTACATTCTAACCAATAACAATACAATATAGAACGGACAAATTAATAAATAATAGAAATATGATGACGACGTCTGTCATGGAAATTGGCAACATGGCATGATCAAGTACCAGTTGCTTTGGTTGAATTATACTAAATATCTAGTAAATTCTCAACCAAGAGAAGTAGTTGTACATTAGTTCATGTATAGAGGCAGTAACTAGTGGATGGGTCCAAGGAAAAGTGGCTATACAACCATGAGAAAGATGTTGATTTGGTGCCACCCCAATGCAATGTTGTGTTTGAACCTACTTGCATGTCATGTTAGGTTGGTACAAACTTCAATCATGGGATTCCCCTCCCTTATCTATACACATCCAGCACATGCATTATGTCTTAGTTCGTCTCTATCTTGTATGCTGGATTTGTTTTTGGATTTGCTTAATTATCTTAGATTTAATTATTAGATGATGAGAAATCCCAATGAGAATAACTAGCAAAATTTTCACCCTTTCACCTTGCAGAAAGGTTCACTTTATCAAACTATCAACTATGGTTCACATTGTTCTCATGGTCATTGTTATCATAGCCCATAGTGTTCTGATCATATGTAGTAAGGCGTATCGCCAGATCCGTTGTATAAATACTCTGTCAATGAGAGTTTTCAACATTCTATACAGGTATAACATAAAGAATGGAGCAATGGGCAACAATTTCAAATGCCTATCTCTGTAGCCACATCTTGTTGAGATGAAAGTCAATACTCTTCCCAAAACAATCAACCTTCGCGAGGCAAAAATGCGTCGAGAAGCCAGAGCAACACTGGACTCGACAGGTCTTGAGAATGTAGCACGACGGGCAGGTTGCGCCTCTGCCTTGCACCAGCAATCCCCACACCTTGGTTGCAGAGGGTTTGCTGTTGATGTTGCAAGCAGGTGCAATTGATGAAGACGCAATCTCTTCCTTGTCTATCTCTACCATGGCTTCTTCACTGTCGAGCTCTTCCACGAGGATGACGCCGTCTGGTACTGTGGAGTTGATCCCTTCCCATCTTTGGCTGATGAAGGGCCAGCTCTCTGATGTTGCTTTCTCAATCTCCAATTTGAGTGGATTGTTGAGTGAATGTTGGTCTGCGTCGCCATCTTCGCCTTCTGAGTAGACATGAACCAAGAAAGGTGCTTCACTTATGTTCTTCACAATCTGTACACATCATCAGAGCAGCCAAATCAGCAATTTCATCAACATAGACCATTGATATTTTTAAATTGACAGCAAAATCATGTAACAGATGCCAGATAGGTTGGCATTTGAGTTCAAATCTTGTTAAATTGGTGCTACGAATTCAGATATGAATCCATCACTAATGAACCAGGTTCGTCAATTTCGAAAACTTAATCTACTGACTTGCATATCCATTCACTCAAAGATTGAATCGATTGATAAGCGAAAACCTAAAATTCAAGGAAAGTTCAAAATATGGAAAAAGGGGGCAAAAAACTGACCTCAGTAACAGATTGCTTCATCAAGTGGTCAAGTTGGGGAGGAATCACCGGTTTCTTCTTATCGCGTGCACTATTCACCTTCGGAAGCACCAACGGAAGCGTATTCGCCACGGAGGCACTGTAGTTTTCCGATTTCCCCAATTTGGCCAAACAGACACCGGTTCTCCGGCAACGACTCCGTCGGTCGTCCCTAAACTCCACCAAACTAGGCCGGAACGGGCAAATCGCGTCCTCCGATGTTCCGCCGGAGACGGAGACTCGTCGGCAGCCGGAGGAGCCGATCTGGATTCCTAGACACGCCATTGTTCCTAGGGCTAAGCCAGAAAACCCTAGCTACTTGTCTTAGGAAGTTGATACGGATTCAACAACAAGAAGAGAGCTCCGATTGAAACAGCGATGGAGATTGCGATCGAACAAGGAACTCGAAGAGATGGATTTCCTGAGAGGAGCGGAGAATTGAGCGAGGAAAGAAATAGAGAGTGGGGAAATCGGAAGAAAACTTGTTCCTACGTATCCAGATTCACATCCACAACCTTCAATTCGTTTGAATCCACGGAAGTTTTCGCTCTGGGAATAAATTTGGGGGAAATTAGATGAGGAAATTCGGAAAAGTGGACAAAAGAAGGCAGAATATCTGATGTGGCAAGGTGTTCAATTTTACACGTTCCCGCGCGCGGAGCTCTCACGCCTGTTGCATGCAACCGTTGGCCGACCTTAAGCCATGTCACTCTATCTTTTCCACGTCATCGCTTTTGCATGCGCGCCATGCGCGCCGACTCTAACGGAACTTGTCTGTTTTTTTGTATTAACAGAAACAAACGTTTTTATTTTCAAATATGATATATAATTAAATCAAAAGTGCATATTATAAGGTAAAAAATAATTAAGATTGCTCCCAAAAAAAAAGGATTACTGTATAAATCCTAGCTGGCACTGCTAGATATGGTGGGCTGAAATTTTTAATACTCAATAAAGAAGTTTGAATGGTAGAGATCGGCCCATCAAAATTGAATCAGATTTTTCATGACCTGAGAATGGGGTGACCTTCCCACTTTACTACTTATCCCACTTCCTTCCTTATACGACTAATTCGTCACAAAACCGGTCATAGTATGACTAACGTTTTTTTTTTCTTGTTAAGACCAGTTAGTAATTAGTAGGGTGCATAGAAGACTTTTTTCGCGTTTATGTGTACCAATAGCTAAGCTTAGGTGGAAAAGCTTAGCAAGGTTAAATATTATTATAATCAAAACTTACTCATGTCCGCTTACATATTTTTTATAACAAGTACTTATATGAGTGGGTAAAAAAATTTCATCCTAGATTAAACTCGCTATCTTTTGTCATAGAAGTAAGTTTATTTATTATGTTATTTTCTATCTTTAATATCTTATTTATTGTTAATTAAATTGCGTTATATGAAATTAAATTATACGGAGTATTATCATAGGTGACAGCAAAGATTGGATTCTTCATAGTCATCCCCTCGTTAATGATGTACCAATGATAGAAATCTTGCTAGTACGATAGATAGCAATGTTTTAATGAATCTTTTTTAAACTATGGAAACTTGCATGAAATTGCATGTAACGTTGGTGAGCAAAATTTTATGAGTTGGGTGAATGCTAAACAATTGAAGAAATCCTTCTTGATTGTGGACTACCTGGCCGATCTAAATTTTTGAACATTACTCCCTCTGTCCCGAATTGATTGTCTCACTCCACTGTACACCCCAAAATTAAGAAGTTCAAAAAGTGTTTTTTTTGTGTAAGGCTTGTGTCAGATGGAAGCTGCAAAATTGGAAGTACAAAAGCAGAAAATCAAATGCAATCCAACTCATTTATTTTCAACCACTACAAAGGGGAGTTAAACTTTACAACAACCAATAGGAATCCAGCATTCAAGTCACACGGATCCAACCCCAAACCCCACATTCTGCTAACATATAAAAGCACACATCATCTCTTACACAAGAGAACATTCTCCTCTACAACTGAAAAGCCATTAAAGGCACAAAACATTCCTCTGTTACAGCTCAAAAGCCATTAAAGGCACCAAACATTCTTCTGAAATTAAAGAGAGGAGGGAAGAAGAAGCTTCTTTGTTGCATCATTGCCACGTCGTGATGGCTTCAGCCATAAATTTAAATCAAATATCAGAACCAGAGGTATTTGAAGCTGAACCTGCTCATTCACCCCACTCTTTTGATCTTAATGCAACACCAGGGGAGGTAGAGGAAGATACAGATTCTCCTCAGTTCAGTGAGCAAGGGGAAGAGCAAGCAGAAGCAGGTGATACCTCATCAGAACAATTGCATCATCAACCATTCACGGCGAGGCTCAACTCTCACAGAAAAATGCAGATCTTGATGAGGCTTCTACACATAGCACAGGGAGGACTTCTGCCATACAGCACAATTAAACAGGTTGCAAGTGAGTTTAGTGTATCAACAAGAACAATTGGCAGATTATGGAAGAGCATAAGGGGAGAGCAAAATGCCATGCACATGCCAGCTGTAAGTACAAAGTACCACAACTGTGGTAGGAAGAGAGTGGAAGTTGAGGCTGCTAAAATCACAACACTTACAATGGGGGAGAGATCATGCATAAGAGATTTAGCAACAAACCTCGAAGTATCAAAGAGCACAGTGCACAGAATGATCCAAAGAAAATCAATTAGGGCACACACTAATCCACTCCATCCAGGTCTGAAGGAATCAAACATGAAGACAAGGTTGGAGTGGATATTGAGTCTACTTAAAGGCAGCACACCACATAACAAGAAGCAATACTACTCAATGTTTGATTTTGTCCACATAGATGAGAAATGGTTTCATCTCAGCAAAAAGACACAAAGAGTGTATCTAGCAGAAAATGAAAGGGGCAAATACAGGGTTGCATCATCAAGTAAGTTTATACCCAAAGTCATGTTTACAGCAGCTGTTGCAAGACCTAGGTTCAATTGTGAGGGGACATGCACTTTTGATGGCAAAATAGGAATATTTCCTTTCACATATCAAGAGGCAGCAAAGAGAAAGTCCAAGAACAGAGATAAGGGTACCATGGTTACCAAACTTGTTGAATCAGTGAATAAAACAGTAACAAGAAGAATGCTCATAGATCAAATCATTCCAGCAATCAAGTCAAAATGGCCACAACAGGAAGGTCACAAGATCATATTCATCCAGCAGGACAATGCCAAAGCACACATTACTCAAGAAGATCAAGAATGGCAACATGTTTACAAACAAGGGGAGTTTACTTTCATCTTAATCCAACAACCACCCAATAGTCCAGATTTAAACATCCTAGATTTAGGGTTTTTTAGAAGCATTCAATCACTCATACACAAAAAAATGCCCAAGGATATAGAGCACATGTTACAAGCTGTTCATGAAGCATTTTTTGAGCTAGACCCTTTAACTTTGGGTAATGTGTGGTATTCACTACAATATGTCATGAATGAGGTATTAAAAGTAAAAGGCAGTAATGATTATGACTTGCCACATATGAATAAGAAAAGGTTAGCAAGTCAGGGCAATCTGCCCATTCAAGTGGAAGCACCAAACTGGGCAGTTTGTGAAGCATGGAACATAATTCATGAAAGTGCAGATGGTCTAGAGACACAAACAGCAAGTCAAAATCAAGAGCAAGAGGCACAGGGCACAGAAGATCCTCATGAAGATATTGATGATCAGCATGATGCATTAGATGACTTCATGTAATTATGTATAGGACACATGTAGTCTGTCAAATACTTTTGTGTACTTGAAAAACTTGTACAAGTTTATTCCATATTTTGGAGAGATATATGAAGTACTTTTGGAAATATTCTTGAAAAGGAAAAAAAAATTACTCTCAGACTCCCCTTTAGCATCACAGATGCTCATTCACCCTCACATCAACATACAATGACCTCCAAAGCCACAAATTAGGGCGGTGGCCAAATGTATGTCAATGCAATAGGCTGTGCAAGAATGAGCATCTCAGCATTGCAACCATTCATCATTGAGTAAAAAAAAATTCTCAGAGTCCCCTTGTCCATCATTGATGCACACTCAAACACATTCCATTGTCAAGCAAAAGGCATCCAAAGCCACAATTAAGGGCGGTTGCCTAATGCATGTCAACTAAACATGCTTGGCTGAGTGTGCTTCTCAGACGCAGGGAATCATCATTGAAAAAAAAAAGACTCAAGCACAGAAGCATAACATCAAGTCAAAACTCAGAAGCACACAAATAGAAGCATGGTGTACAGAATTCAAAAAAATCATTACAAACGAGTTTCAGAAACATGAACTGTCATACAGAAATACAGAAATAAGAGCATGTTGTACAAAAAAAAGGACTCAAGCACAGAAGCATAACATAAACTCAAGTAACTCAGAAGCACACAAATAGAAGCATGGTGTACAAAATTCAAATAAATCATCACAATTTTGTTTCAGATACATGAACTGTCATATAGAAATACAGAAATAAGAGCATGTTGTACGAAATTACAATCAATCATCACAAACAAGTTTCAACAACATGATAAGTTGAATTATTTCATCAGTTTCAATAACAATAGCATGAATGTGGCCATGAATTGAAAAAAAAAACATGGTGTACAAACTTCAAAATAATCATCACAAAGAAGTTTTAAAAACATCAACTGTCATACAGATTCTAAGCAATTTCGCCAACAAGTTTGAGAAAATTAGTCAAGTTTCAGAAGCATGGAACAAGTTTCAGAAGCATCAATAATTTTCAGAAAACTCACTAACTAGTTTCTACAAGCATCAACAAATTTCAGAAAACTCACTAACAAGTTTCAAGAGCAACAACACTCAAAGGACTCACAAACAAGTTTCACAAAATTAGTCAAGTTTTAGAAGCATGAAACAGGTTTCAGAAGCATGACAAATTTTTAGACAACTCACACACAAGTATAAAGAGCATGAACAGGTTTCAAAAGACTCACAAACAAGTTTCACAAAATTAGTCAAGTTTTAGAAGCATGAAACAAGTTTCAGAAGCATCACCAATTTTTAGACAACTCACAAACAAGTTTCAAGAGCATCAACAGTTTTTAGACAACTCACTAACTAGTTTCAAGAGCATCAACAGGTTTCATAACACTCAAACAAACATAAAAGGGGTTCTCAAACACAGGAATCAAGATCACTCAGGAATCCAGGAATCCAGCTTTCATAACACTCAAACAAACATAAAAGGGGTTCTCAAACACAGAAAACGTATCAAGTTTCAGCATCAAATTATCATGATCAACACAAACAAGTTCCACAAACATCCATGAACATTCACATCCAGATCAAGAAACACAGGAATCCAGATCATGAATAACACAGGAATCAAGATCACTCAAACAACATTGACATCCATGAATAGCCTGTTAAGGGGACTACAAAACGCAGGAATCCAGATCACTCAAACAAACATAAAAGGGGTTCTCCTTCATCATTCATTCAAACACAGAATACCAAATGTTAAGGGGAGTAAATCCAGAAAATACAAACATGCAAGGGTTTACAAACATGCAAACAAAAGCAGCTAAAGGGGAGTTCGACCAACAACAAAATACAACAACAGGTTGCAATTTCATAGGGTTAAAGGGGACTTAGCTACTGATCCACTTCGGAATCAAGGGCGTACAAGCCGTCCAGATCTGCAGCCTCCGGATCCAGCCCGCCGCCGTCCAGATCTTCAGCCTCCAGCCCGCCGCCGTTCGCCTTGGACTCCGACGGAAGGGGTTGGTCCACGCGCTCCCCCTCAGCTTTCCGTTTGAACCACGATTCCCTCAAA
This sequence comes from Polygonum aviculare, assembly GCA_934048045.1. Taxonomy (NCBI): domain Eukaryota; kingdom Viridiplantae; phylum Streptophyta; class Magnoliopsida; order Caryophyllales; family Polygonaceae; genus Polygonum; species Polygonum aviculare. The sequence goes on from OW204024.1 coordinate 3,568,604, forward strand.
AGTGAACCCCGATCGGGGGTGAAGGAATGGTTCTCGCCACAGTCATGCCCCCATTCACATTGTGGATAGTAAGGGCACTCGTATGGGGAAGAGTCTTCTGACTCGAGGGAGCTATCGTCGCGGAATATAGCATCCAGGAACTCGGGGCTGTCATCAACGGGGCCATTGTGATCCATCTCAACACACTTCGCCACAAATCAGCACAGATCTGGGGAGAATGCAAGGCGGATGGAGATCGAAGATGGTGCACGCTCAGAGAAGAGATGAGGGGGAAATGAGGTTGGCGGAAAATGAAAGCATGAAGGGACGAGGTCAAAGCGGGATGGAGATCGAAGATGGAGCAAGCTCAGAGAAAGAGAGGTTTTCAATCTCAAATGGAGGCACAAGGGGGAAATGAAAGAGCAACTAGGGTTTCTCACATTTATGTGGGGAGAAGGTGAGATATTGGGCCTGATTTGGGTGATAACCCAAGCCTCCATTAAAGGCCAAATTCAGTCCAAATTCAACATTCACGTACAACTTCAAAAATGAGTCCAAATTGGGAGTTTTTGCTGCACTTGATTAATGGCAAAAATAATGTGTAAATTTTTTTTTTAAAATGAGAAAGATAATGAATAGTGTTTTAATGGAGATAATGAGTTGAAAGTGAAGAGAATAAAGATGAATTGATAGGTATAGGTAATGAGTGTAAAGTGATGAAAGAGAAATAAAGGAGATGAAAAAGGTGATGATTTGTGTAAAATGTGATAAAGTGTAAGGGTAATTGTGGACGAAATAATTGATATAAATGGAAAGGGGGAGAAGTAAGACAAACATTTTGGGACGACAAGAACGGAAATAGGACGAACATTAAGGGACGGAGGGAGTATTAATTTGTTAAACGTATGTTTTCATATGTCTAGAGATCAAATAAGATTTCGAATTTTACCTTAGTGATCAATAGATTCAATTATTTCTTGGTGAGAGTGTTTATTGTTATTGAGGATCGAAGAGAAGATTTCTGGAGACTTAATTGCTCAATGTCCGAAGACTTGACTTTGATCTCTTATTAACTAAATCGACTTGTCGGTAGATTTGTCAATTAGGTCGGGTTGAACGTGTTTAGATTCGGTCATTTTTCATTCAGATTAAGTAAGAGTTTAAATCAAACGAGTCATTTATCAAATCGGGTTGGGTTGTAAAAAAGACCATTTATTAGTGAATTGATTGATTGATCGAAAGGTTAAGTATTTGTTGAACGTTTATTTTCATATTATTCAAGGACGAGCGGTTAAATATGATCTAATTATAGGGAAAGTTATACGTATATATGTGTATATATATAGGGGGACGCTTTACTTTTTTTGGTTGAAAATCAACTTTATTCTTTTGGCCACTTATGTTGATTAATTAGGGGCATAGACTTTTTGCACACAAAGTTTCGACTTTTTGCACCACGTCATTTAAAGGCGTCGCCGTTTAAAGACGTCAGAATATAATAATACTAAATTTCGGTCGGGAAAATTTTGAGTCGTCATGGGACGCCGTCGACCGGCGGGGCGGGATGCCGTTGACTGGCGTGGGACGCCATCCCTTCCATCAACGGTATTTTGGTCTTTCTATGTATATAAATTTAATAGGATATTAAATATCACATAACCCCATTAGCACAATCGGTAAGTACTTTGCTTGGGCATACTTATTTTCATATAATAAAAATAATAATAATGAATACATGCAAATGCAGTTGACAGGATTCGAACTTGGGACCCATTTAAAAGCCCAAGTGAGTAATTGCCAATTGGGCTAATTGAATTTATTGAAATCTTAAGGCTCTATTAAAAATATATTATAAGTGGGAAGGCGCCAAGGCGGGGATCCGGCGCCATTGGCCGGCGTCCGACGACGCCGTTGACCGGCGTGGCATGACGCCGTTGACCGGCGTCCCGTGACGCCTCCTTTTTTCCCGTTTTTTGTTTTCCCGCAATATAATTAATATAATATTCATACGTCTTTAAATGACAACGCCTTCAAATGACGTGGTGCAAAAAGTCAAAAAATAGTGTGCAAAAAGCCGGGGCGTTAATTAGTGAAGATTGATGTACGTCGGACCGGATGTTACAAAGGTTTTTATGGTGCGACTATTTCAATCTTTCCTTACACACTAATAAAATTTGGGTTTAGGTCGGGTCGGGTCGGGTCGGGTCAGAACGGATCGGGTTTACGGGTTAGGTTAACGTTTGACAAGTTTACCTATATACTTTCACCCCTATAATATGTCATATATCTCTGTTATACGTTCTTTTTGCTTTAAAAATTAAAATATAAAAAAAGTCAAAATGAATTGACATGTATGAATTGTGTATGCCACATAATCAAAGACAACAAAAACAATATAAAACATTTGCCACGTCACTGGTTTCTAACGAATTTAAACGAGAGGTTGAAGTTGGATGGTGAAATTTCAACATAGATTTTTAAATGAGTGGTTTTCAATAATATCACATTAAATAGGTGGTTATTCAAAATGTGTTATATTATAATGGTGATTTTCATATATTCGACCGTTATCTTATTGTAGAGCATATGTAGTGGTGTATCAATTTTGTTGGTCATCAAAATATCATAACTATATACTAAAGCGGAGGTTAGAAATAATATTTAGCCCGATATGTGTCACCTCCTCTTTGGATCGCATCACCCATCTTTATTAAAATAATTATATTTGTTTAATTGGTTGAGATTTTAGTATAGACCCCACATTAGATTTCTTCTTATCTACTGATTTTCATTTTAATTATTTTCTTAAAAAAAAATCTATCCATATCTATGCCTAGAATAATATTCTATCCAAAAAAATGAAAAAAATACGTAAGTACCAACCTATGCATGATTTAGATATTTCTTTTACATTGAGTTTTTTTTGTTTAAATTTGAGTATTTTAAAAAACTTACTAAATCTTTTATCTATGCAAATATAATTTTTGTAACTATGCTAATATATCTGATTGAAATATTATAATATAATATATCCAAGTAAAATATTACATTTATAAGATATAAAATTTATTGATAAATAACCAAAGGCTTTTAATTCCTTTAAAATGCAAATTACTTCATTAGGTCTATATAATTGAAATTGAATTTACACAAAACTACTTAAAAATAAAATAATTGTACTCCATAGTAACAGTTGAGGAAACATAGGATTTTTTTTATATAAGTCGTGCCCTCCCGGACACGGGTACTATTACTAGTTAAACTAGTTGAAGACCCGTACCATGTACGGGTTATGGTCATTTTTTTCGTTAGTTTGTGTACTACTATAATCTATACTATATATTAATTCTTATATAAATAGATTAAAATGGGAATTGAAAAGTTAAGTTAATTAATATATATCTTTTTATAAAAGGAAAATTTAAAGAGATAACATTGTTTCAAAGATAGATATTAGATGAGTAGGAAAAAGGATAAAATTAAAGATTAGATAACTAAAGAAATTTTCAAAGATAAATAATATGCCTTTAAAGATAAACTATCTTTAAAGGCATATTATTTATCCTTGATAGATATCTGATGGGTAAGAAAAAAGATAAAGTTAAAGATTATATAATTAAGAAATAAAACATATAAAATTATTAATAAAGTGGGGCCAGAATTAACATGGAAGCTCAAAATTCTCCGGCTTTAATATATAGTATAGATTACTTTTTTTAAGGTATACTTTGATTTTCAAATAAAGTTTCCTACACATGGTAAAATGAGATGAAAAGATAAAAACAATTATGGTCTCCGTCACGACCAAGTGACCAACCTTCTCCATTTTCCTTCAATCTGTTACTTGTTACTAGTTCAGTTTCCCGCGCCATGCGCGGGTTTTGTTGAAAATTGCTTAGAATTTTTTGAATTCATTTATAATTATAATATTATTTATAATTATCCATACGCTTAAAAAATATTTATAATTATCCAACCACCATCATCCTATAAACTACCAAAAATTACTGATAATGTACCTTCTAAGTTGTAACCTTCATAGATATGGAAGAATAGTTTTTTGAAAAAAAAATGTAAATGAGTGCTCATACAATTACCGTTTAACAAAGTTGTAAATAATAGTTGTTATAAAAAAAAATGAAATTGTGAAAAAGGTAAGATTTTGTAAAAGAAAGAAATTTAGAATTAACCTAGTGTTTACCTAAAAATAATTTCTCTAATAAAGAAAACAAACAAAATTAAGGCAGTTCTACAAAGATATTACAAACACATAAATAAAAATATATATAGCATTGAGTTAAATGAAAATTGACAGCTATTTTTGGGAAAATAAAATCAAAAGTAATAATCAATTCAATATACATGAAATAAAGTAGCTGCAAAATATCTTAACAATATTTTCTTTTGTGCTAAATATAAAAATAAATATCTAAATATTCTATTAATTACTTTTAAATTTAGAATTAGTTAGTAGATTTGGTAATTTGTTAAAAGTAAGATATTCTCTCTGATTTGGTTAACTAATAATTAAAAAAGCATGGTATACCACCGTTGATTCGTTCATATCTATATCCCAATCGGTAAATTTGTATTCCGCAAAACCAAAATTGCAAAATCAAAATTTTCTTAACAAATTAGGGAAAAAATCAAAAACTCAAACCACTACAAAAATAAACCGATTTCGCGACCAAGTATTTGGTCGCTAAATTACAATATTTGGACGCCAATTGAATTTGGCGACCAACATTTGGTAGTTAAATTTGGTCACTAAATTCTCGGTCGCTAAATTATTTAGCGTCCATTTGGTCGCAAATTTGCGACCAAAGTTATTAGCGACCAATTGGCCGCGAAGTACCGTCCAAATATTAGCTCCCAAGGTGCCGCGATTTCGCTACCACATGGACGCCAATTAACGACCATGTGGACGCCAAATCATGTGTGAATTTCGCTATTACCTGGACGCCAATTAACGACCATGTGGACGCCAAATCACAAGGAAATTTCACTACCACATGGACGCCAATTAACGGGCAGTTGGACGCCAAATTACAAGGGAATTTCGCTACCACATGGACGCCAATTAACGGCAAGTTGGACGCCAAATTACAAGGGAATTCGCAAACTGACATGGGAATTTCGCCACCAAGTGGACGCGAGTTAACGGCTATTTGTCTGAAAATTAATTCAGCATTTCGTTTTTTAATTGTAATTTCAATTTATTTTAATTAAAAGCGTATATTGATAATAAAAGAAATTATAGCATAACAAAATACTTAGTATATATACATGTCAATATCTGGGTACATTAGATAATTAGCAACAAAAGATCGTAAAGGGCAGTCCTAAAACTATGTAGTTGGCGACCTAGACGACGGTGCTTGGTTTGCCCTCATCTCTTCGATGGAACGCTGGAGGTTTCGAAGTATTTCGTTTGTGGCTTCAAGTTGGGAGGCTTGGGCTTGAAGTTGGCTCGCTTGGGCTTGAATCTGGCTCGCTTGGGCTTGCATCTGGCTCGCTTGGGTTTCTTGTGTTTCCTGAAGAGTGGTCACTTCAGCACGTAGAGTGACATTTTCGCGTTGTAGCTCTACCACCCGAGGGGCCGCTCTTCGAGGAGCTGTAATTTGATCTCTGCAGTATTCTTTAGCAGCAGAACCTAGGCCTGAGACAGCTCTTCCGGGCCCAACACCTCCAACAGCCTCCAGATAAGCATCACACTCATCTTGGAAAGACAATGGAGTGTCGGATTGAGAAGATTTAGCTGCAATGATCTGTTGAGACCTCTCCTACGAGCAAAAGGTAAAACGAGAAACAAAGTTATAGACTTTATACTCTAATAATAAATGTTTACATCCTGCAATAGTAAACATTTCACTCTTCAAATTTAGATCAATAGGATAGACGGATATAGTAATATTGTTAAATTCAACCCCAACACAAAATATTCAGATTCGTGTTTCATGAAAATAGTATATGAATTCATAATCCTATTTAAGAAACAATAGGCAAAATTTACACTACTCACAGCGATTTGACGAGCACGATTGTCTACAAATTCTCCTCCCTTTTTGCGTTTATGTGTCCTCATATGCAACTCTAAAGGTGTCGGGTCCCGACCAAGATCGGTTTTCTACAAAATAAATAAATAATTTAAAGGAAAAAACAGCCATTTCATGTTTCACTCTTTGCTGAAACATGCAGGAAATATAGAAAACAGGAAATACATGAAAAAACTAAAACAGAAACATGCAGGAAATTTATAGAGATATACAAGAATGCAAAAAACTACAAGAAATATGCAAACACTTAAGAAAAAGAACCTAACTACTGTAAACAACAAGAAAATGCATGCAGGAAACTGCATGAAAATGCTGGAAACTGCAGGAAAAAAAATACTATGATTGTAAGAAAATGTTGTATACTGGAAGGAAATATAGAAAACAGTAGGATTGAAATGCAAGGAAATGCTGGAAACTGCAAGAAACAACATGAAAATGCAGTAAACTGCAAGAGAATGCTGGAACATGAATGAAAAACTACATAATGCAAGACTAAAAATGCAGAAAAAATGCAGGAAAATTGCAGAAATATGCAAAACAAAGCAGTAAATTCAGAAAACCAAAAATTCTAAGTCATGCACTTACCATATCTGCTCGAACCTTTAGGTGGGATCGGGATCCACTAGTGTGGAGAGAGGGATTTGCAGCTCGGTTTTGTTTTTGTTTCTCGGAATTGGCCTTGAATTCAGGCGAGTCCCAAATCACCTTCCACCTTTCCCAGGGATCCAATTCTATCCATCCTGGTCTGACCCCATTTCTTCGAGCTTTTCCCACTGCGTCGTTGTATCGATATTGAGCTTTGTCATCCCACAACAGTCGGATCGAATTGATATCCATGCCCGGCTGAGTTTCGTCCCAAGTGAAGTGTGACTACATTCAAACAATGTGAGTGTTAAACATAAAAAAATTTGAAAACTCTTATTGTATAACACGAAATCTTACCTTCCAAGCATTGAACCATCGATCTTTACTAGCTTGACTGGCATGCTGGAAATCCCAAGCATTGTGGTCAGGTTGTTTTTGAGTGAGGTGCGAGATCCACCGCGCTACCTCATTAGGCGGTTGCAATGGCAATCTGTAAGTAAACAAAATTGACTTAGTTTTTTACAATCTTAGTGATATTTTTACATAATTGACATTATATTACAGCAGTTTCCCATACTTCGAACCCCTATCGACTATAAGCTCCCAAACCTGGGACATGTCAAACCCACGTGAAGCATGCCGGGCTGGTGGAATAGGGATCGCAGATGACCCATTGTCTACAGCAGAGCCAGCTGCAAGATCAGCGGCGACCTCCTCTTCAGACATTTGTGGAGGAGTTGGTAGGCTTCTGCTCGGGTCGTCCACCGCATCACCATTCACCTGAGAGGATGAAACATTTGTCGTGGATTTAGGAACACCCCCTGTAGATGGTGTCTCATTGGATGGTGGTACATCGTTTGTAGGTCGAGGTGGCCGAGTGCGTCGCATCCTGATACTCATCAACAAAACTTAACATCAAATGCTCCAAAATTCAGAGGAGGAAAGAAAAAACGGAAATTAGATTGAACATGAAATCGATATCAACACAAAATCACACAAACAAATGAGCAGGAAACTAATAAGTTTATATAGGCATTGAATATGAAGACAGAAATCATTAGGAAAATTATTTCTACTTCCAAACTTGAGCATTCTTCCGAAGCATGTACAGAAGCTCAACCAAATCAGCTCTACTACCAAACTAAGTAATTTTCAGATACAATAACAAAAGCATATCATCTCGGACTGATTTGTCTCTCCACCAAAATGCATAAACCCTAAAATCATTTTTCAGCAAATTACAAAGGCAGTTTTGAGAAGTATTTATAACAAAAATAAATGAGAATGAAACACTGTAATGGAATGATATTCCGCAAAACCAAAATCGCAAAATCAAAAATATCTTAACAAATTAGGTAAAAAAATCAAAATCAAACAATCAAAATCAAAATGTGTATTCCGCATATCTATTTGTAAATTAGGGAAAAAAAGGTTTCAAAAGATTCTACTAAACCGATTTCAATTGTATTTCTCAAACAAATTGATTAGTTCATATATAAATATCTCAATCGAAACTATATATCTCAAATAACTTGAAATGGGAAATCATGACCAATTGATTTTTTAATATCCATTAGCTATTTGAAAATGTTTTTTTATCGAAAGCTTAAGATGTTACATAGAATTGAAAAGATTTTCATTGATACTAATTAGCCCAAAAAATTAATGTAATTCATACATAAAATAACGACAAATTGATTTTGCTTTGAATTTTTGTCTACAAATATATTTTTTCCTAATTAAAGGGAATGATTAAAACATTTGATCGGGATGGATTAGGGGAAAAAACGTTTTCGTGAAACAATAATATATATTTGGAAAAAAATTACTACAATTTTTTTATCAATTTCTTTTCTAATGTAAAAAGTTATTCAATTTGGGTTGAGAGGTGGGGTATTTATCTGATAAGAATATTTAGAGAAACCCAAAAAGATCTCGTTAGGTAAAGAATAATTTGTTACCATGATGATTTGGAATTTTGACGTACAAATCGTTGATTTACAATATTGTTAATTTGTTACCATTATTAATACCAAAGTATAAGGAAAGGCAAATACTTCTTAACAATATTGTTAAGAAGAGCTAATGGATTATGGGGTGAATAAGCTAACTTGTCGGAGTAGCTGTTATTTTCTCTGGCCTTGGAATCCGCTCACTCTGAGGCTTGTTGGTTCGTGATGGAAATTCGATGTTTAGCAAGAAGATTAGAACAATCGATCAGATCAGATGGAGACAACTATTAAAAGGGACTTTCGAAGTGTCGAGCAGTTCATACAGAGTTTTGTTTCCTCCAAAGCATTTCACATAGGTAGGAGATTTTTACTAATTAATTATCTTAATTTGCATTTATATGCCCATTCAATTCACTTAAACATATATGATGAATACTCGGTAGAGAATCCTTGGATATGTCGGCGTGTTCATCGATGCTATCATGATCAACTCGTTTGCTTGACCGATCTCGATATCATCGGCTTCTCATAATGGTTGACTGACGACTTGTGATCGAGAAGGTGACAAATCGATCAATTTATGTCGTTTCAATGAAGACTCGTTTAATCAATTTGAAGAGTACCAATGTGGGATGACGAAGATGAAGAATAAAATCAAGAGCAAATTTTAAAAGAACTCAAAATTATTAGTAAGCATTTTTTAAAGCAATTTGAGTTGAAGTATTAATCATTTTATAATTGTAGTTAAATATGACATGTAAATGATAAAAAAAGACATAATCTTACGTGGCATATGACATGGAAAAAATGATATGACATGGCTTAATGAAAACACGACATGTGGCAAAATCTGAGGTGGCATAATGTATGAGCGCCATGTGGAAAAAGCTGATGTGGTGCAATGAGAAGACTTTAATCCTTAGAGGTTTTAAATATATATAATAAATTATTATTATTATTATTATTATCTTTTATAAGTAATGGCCACCTTTTGACTCAGCGATGGGCTTCAATTGGGCCGGCCCAATTGAATTTCCAATATATATACTTTAGTATGCCGTACAATCACTTGAGGCTCTGGTCTCCTCTCTCAAAATCTCCAAATTCTCTCTTCTCTTGAAGTTTTTTCTCTCGCTCTCTTCTTCTCGTGAAGTTTTTTCTTTCTCTCTTCTTCTCTTATGTTTTGCCTTGAAATAAAATTTAATTTATTTTTCCAATTCTTTTCAATTTTATTTGTGTCTAAATCTTTTTTTCCTCTCAATGGGCGTTTGATCGGTATGATTCTCACGCCGTGTGAGAAGTCCGAGTTCGACTCTCGGAATGCCCTGCTTTTTTTCCGTTTATTTTTTAGCGTCCGTTCAGTTTCGGGAGCGGGAGCGGAGAGATACCATACACCGCCTTAATCACTGACGACTATATAAATGACTCTTCGTCTACTTCGATTTACACCACTTGTCTTCTCTACTTTTCTACTCTCCGTTTTCAGATGCAGCGAGGGGTGATCATGTATTCTAGCTTTGGCCGGCTCGTTTCCGGTCTCCGACGCGCCGGAGCCAGATCCGGCCGTCGCGGAGGAGGACGGGGCTCCCGTGGCGGAAGAGGAGGACGGGGCTCCCGTGGCGGAAGAGGAGGACGGGACTCTCGTCTCCGAGGAGGAAGAGGATCTGCCGGATCCGGCCAGGCCGTGGTCAGCGCCGACGGATCCGGCGAGGCCGTGGTCAGCGCCGACGGATCCGGCGAGGCCGTGGTCAGCGCCGACGGATCCGGCGAGGCCGTGGTCAGCGCCGGCGGATCCGGCCAGGCCGTGGTCAGCGCCGGCGGATCCGGCCAGATCGTGGTCAGCGCCGGCGGATCCGGCCGTGGCGGATACGGCCAGATCGGAGCTGAAGACGGCGGATCCGGTCAGATCGGAGCTGAAGACGGCGGATCCGGTCAGATCGGAGCTGAAGACGGCGGATCCGGTCAGATCGGAGCTGAAGACGGCGGATACGGCCAGATCGGAGCTGAAGACGGCGGATCCGGTCAGATCGCAGCTGAAGGCGGCGTATCCGGTCAGATCGGGCTCAGTGGCGACGGATCCGGCCGTGGCGGAGGCAGATCCGGCCGTGGCGGAATCAGATTCGGCCGTGGCGGAATCAGATTCGGCCGTGGCTGAGGTAGATTCGGCCGTGACGGCGGCAGATCCGGCCGTGGTGGAGCGGACGGTGGATCTAAGGTACTTGCAATGTGAATTATGGCTTCTTTGAATTTCTTGTCCTTTTATCTCACTTCAATTTCTAGTCCGTTAAATTCGCATTACACTGATGATGTTGTTTTAATTCGAGTCCGATTTCGTGTTATCTTTGTCCACACAACTTGAATTTGATGATATCATGTTAATTATGATATTACTTGAATCTGAATTCAAGAAACCGAAGAATAATGATATTTTTGTGTGGTCTGCATAGTTTCTGGAATGCATGAAACGTTCGTACTGGAGCATTAATCTTGAATATGATAGCTAGGGAACTAACTGTTGTCTGCCAAAAAATGCTCTGCTGATGAATGGCTTGGGATTACAATGAAGGTGGAAAATGAAAATAAACACGTGGATCTTACATATATGTGAAATTGGGCTGAGGAATTCAAGTGCTTTCAAGTGAAGCTGAATTCTCTCATCAACTTCTATGATTGCTATCTAGCATAATCCTAGAAACATGCTAAATTTCAGTTTCAGGGTTGATGAAATGGTTCCTGCCTAACAGCTTCCATTGCATCTGTGCATGATTATGTATCTGAATTCAAGAATAATGATATTTTTGCTTCCATTGCATCTAGTCCTTTGAATTCGCATTTTAATTTGAATCTGAGTTCATGTTATCATTGCTTTCATATTACTTTAATTCTGCTTTTAATCTACTTTAATTCACATAACGATAAGAATAATGATATTTTTGCTTTTGCTTGACTGTTTGTATTTGCAGAACGTCATGAGTGATGAGGCAAATCGTTCATTTCCTAAAGGTTTCGGTGCCAAATGCTGGGCTTTGTATTTGCAGAACGTCATGAGTGATGAGGCAAATCGTTCCTTTCCTAAAGGTTTCGGTGCCAAATGCTGGGCAGCATTCAAGAAGCTGAAGAGGTTTAACAACCGACAGAGAGGGAGTGCCAATGTTGATCCGGAGCTTAGAGAGATGTTGACTCCCTTCCTTGACATGAACATTACCAAGAAAGATCAGCTTATCCGTCACCTCAAGCAGTGAGCATACAGTGATTCAGGCAGTCCGTGAGTCTTTTGAGATATTACTACAGCAGTCCGTGAGTCTTTTGAGATACTACAGTCTATGAGTTGTTATGAGATACTATATTCCCACTCAGTGATTCAGGCAGTCCTTAGTTCTTTTGAGATATTATTACAGTCTTTGAGTTCTTATGGTACTATATTCCCATTCAGTCTTTTTGCCTTGTGAGATACTGTTGAAACTTGTGTTTCTTTGCACGTATATAATAAATACTAGTATTGCATATTAGTGTCTGATATAGTATTGAAAGTTGGTGCCTGCTTTCAACGATTTTCAGTTTACAAACTTTATACTCCTAGTTCTTCTTGCCCAACTCTTCCTTGTATGCTTACTTTTGCTGAACTGTTGGATGACAATTGCTTTTGACACTTTTCTCTTATCCTTCGCTTCTTTCCCCTCTATTTTTTTCTGGGTTTTGCTTATGTTTTTTGCGTTAGTGACTCTCTTTGGTGGAGTTCTTGTCCAGCTCATGGGCTCTCCTCCTTGCATGGTGCTCTGCCCCCCTGTGGTTGGTGGAGCGCCACTAGGGGGATGATGACCTGGCATCCTTATGCCTTTGAAAACTCCTTTGATCCATGGAAAAATGAAAGGGTAGTTTCTGCACCAGAACGACTGATTGATGATCTCTTGCTGCTTTATGATTTGGGTTTATTGATCCCTATTTTTGACCCGGTGTTGAATGCCTATCTTGATTGGTTTTCTTGTTTTTTCTGAAGTTTCTCTAGTTTTTTGTGGTTTTCTTGCTGAAGCTTTGTTTCCTGCTTTGTGGTTCGTCCATTCGAGTTGTTTGATTCCTCTTGTAATGGTTGTACATGTATCCTTACGCAGTAGCGCTGAAATCATGAGTGTTTTTGTTGAGAATGATTCTCTTGCGCCACCAATACAAGAGCAGATACTCAACAACTATTCCTCTCCAAAGCGGCTTCATGGGCAGGATCATTTCATCCCCTATTTTGATCTGTCCATGAACGTCTATTTTGAGCCGTTTTGTGTAACCTTCGTTGCTGTTTCTTTTATTGTTGTTATTTCTTTCAGCTCTTTGTTTGTGTTGATGTTGTTTATTTTCAGTTGGTTTTCTTCGTTTGTAATGAACCTATCTATGACCCATGAAATCAATGAAGCAGCTGTCATGAAGCTATTTGAAATACTGTGTTTGACAATAAGTTCTCTACTTCCTACTCTTGATTGCACGATCAACAGCTTTCGAAGTCTCATTTTCTGGCCAAAAAATGTCCTAATAATTAAACATTTGCACTACTTTAGAACCCCTCTTTTTCAAAGGATCGATGCGGTTGATCACTGTTTTTTTGCAAATGGCCTAGGAAATACAAGATTGGAGGTTTTCCGGAATGCTCCGGGGAACTTTCTGCCTTCACAAGGAGCCTCATCAGCTAGGAACAAAAGACCCTACTAAGACATACGTAATCCATGACCCATGCATTATCCATCTATAATGTTATCTTATGAATATAGGATTTTGGAATGTTAGGGGCATTCGTCGCCCTTCTTTCTCGGAAGAAATATAATTTTTTGAAAAACAACATTCTTTGAATGTTCTCTGCTTAGCGGAAACTAAAACTCCTAATGCCCCTCAAGAACCTATTCTAAGAAAATTGGGATTTTTGCACTTTGAATTCTCCCCCTCCTTAGGAACTCGGGGGGGCCTTTGGCTTCTCTAGACCCATTCTGTATTTGACAAAAAAATTTCCATCATCGAAACCCATCAAAATTGCATCGTTGCTAAGTTCTTGTATAAGAACATAGAAAGTCTTATGCTCTTTCTGTATGCCCCTTCTCGCGTAACGGACAAGGACCTCTATTGGTAAAATATTCGACGAATCCTAGTCTAGCATAACTTGCCAGCCATTTTGGTTGGAGATCTTAACGAAATTGATCATCGAAATGATAAGTTGGGAGGTCAACTTCCTAACCTCAGCACATTCAAACGACCGACTTCGGCTTCCTCGATATAGTAACCTCTGGCTTCCCTTTCACTTGGAGAAAATCGGCCTCTCATGTAGAAAATATATTCGCGTGAATATGTTCCGTTTGTGTAGAAAACTAAAGCTAATAAAGAAACACTCCAAGGTTTGGGCTCGTTCCAAGCTCTCGCACAATTTTGAGCAACTAAAACGAGCTGAAACACACCTCTCCAGACTCCAAAATGATCTGCTCAGATCCCTAGATGATCTCACGATCCATTAGAAACTCAAACAACATAATAAGAGATACCAAAGGCTCTTAGATTATTTTTTTCCTTTTAATATGTTTCGTTTTTTTTCAAATTTTTTCCCCTCTCTTTTATTTTTCTAAAAAAAGTATAAACTTATAAGTTTTATAAAAAGTTTATATCCATTAATTAAAAATTGGCTTTCTAAATGAAAATAACAAGGATTTTATAAAAATAATAATATCTTCAATCATGAAATATATGTGAACAATTAAATTTTATTGAGTTTTCTTAGAAAAACATACTCCATCCGTTTCCATAAAGATGTCGTTTTAGACTTGTAGACATTTATTAAGGAATTTTTTTTTTGCCTAATCTACCCCTATTTAATCATAATATAGTAGCATATGTATTGAGAAGGAAGGTGAAAGGATGCATAGGTATTGCAATCAGCATCCAATAAGAAACTTCTCTGCCAAAAAGGGGAAAGTGGACAAACAAGGGTAGTATATGGAAAAAGTGGGACAAATTATAAAGTGGGCTAAACGACATCTTTATTGAAACGAAGAGAATATAAGATTAGGTATTTTTCCCCAAGTTATAAAGTTCCCCGAATAAAAAGTATATGTATTAACTATTAAGTGATATTTGTTATTTTATATTTTATAAAATAGATTAGGTACTTTAAAAAACTAAAACTTTTGTTTATTTATTCAGTTAAACCAAATAATGTGGTCACACTTTAAATATTTTTAACATCTGAAGCTACCACGCGAAAAGTGCAAAACCTCAAGGTTATCACGTGGAATTCCAGAATACTTTATGTATCACGCAAAACTTGCAAAACCTCGAGTTCACCGTGTGGAATCTCCTAAAATATTACTATAAAATCACGATATCAATAATTAAAAAAGGCATTCTTAACTTGTTGACTAATTGAACCCACACGATAATCGGGCACACATGATCCGACTTGACCTGGGGCTAAGCACGGAACCGACAAAATTGAAAAATTTAACCGAACAGAAACCGAAACCGAAACCTAGGATATTCGGTTCGGTTATCGGTTTAAGTAATTTAAATTTTCGGTTTTGGTTTCGGTTAAACTGATTTTAAAAAAATAAAATAAAGTTGTGCATGTGGGCTGTGTGGGAGTTATTGGATTAAATCCATTAGGGTGGACGGGGATGGGTATCTCCCACTCTCTAGACTACTTCCTCAAGGAGTCCCGACTCTCTCCTCTCCCGTATTCCTGTGTGCTCTCTGACTCTCTTACGTTGGAGTCGTCGTCGTTGATGTTGCCCTCCCGACATCCTCTCTCGGCACTCGTCGTCTCGCTGCCGAAGTCACCCTTCGCCTCGACGTCCTGCAACGGACTTGAAGTCGGCAAGTCGTTCCTTCATGGATTCGAACGACCTTGAAGTTACTCCTCTGCGGTCGTCTGCGTCAATGTCCGGCGACACTCGCCAATACCTTGAAGTCGCTCCTTGCCTCCTCTACTCGAAGTCCAGTGTCTTGACTCTTGAAGGCGGTTTTTCTAGGTTTTGCTCGGTTTTTTCGGGTCAATCAATTCATCTATATTTCTTTTTTTTGGTCGAAAGGAGGCAAAGCCTCTAAATTAATTAGCATTCAAACGCAAGAGTCTGGGGTGTGTAACCCCTAGAGCATCATCATTAAACATAGGAATAACACTAGAAGGAGGGGACGACAATATGTGGAGGCCCAAAGGGAAGCCGTGGATGGCAGCGGCGAGAGCGTCGGCAACGCGGTTGCTCTCTCTGTGGGAGTGTCGGAACTGCAAGATCCAGTCCCTACGCAGGAAGCTTCGACACCGGAGTGTGAGGCTGGCAAGACGATGAGTGGCGGGGGGTGGGAGTTGAGCAGGTTGATGTAAGATATTAATAAATATTAATAAGATCTCATTATGTGCTCCATATCACATTAGGTTTATTTATGGAACATGTTGATTTGATAAGATAAGGATGATGATAGAAGATATGATTTTCTATAAAGTAAAGATATATTTATTATTGAACAACTTTGATGATAGGTTGAAATATATCTTTAGAGGATTTTGGCCCCTCTCTCTGCCTATATAAGTGACCCAAGATTCATCGTTAGGTCAATATTACGTATTTCATAACTCACAAAATATTAGGGTTAAGAGGCTAAGAGAGAGAAGGCGATTTCCATTGCTCGGTGTATTGTGATTATCGGATCGGATCCCATCATCCTTGTCCTCTCAATCACGATGTCTACTGGTATGTATTCGTAATTAAAGGCATGATCGAAGATCCTAATATTAATCATGATAAGGTTTAAGTTTACATGTGGTATCAGAGCGTTTTAGGTTGAAGATCATTCTTTTAGTTCGAAATCATAGAAGAATCATGCTAGTATCATGTTTTCCGCTTTTATTTAGTTTGATTCTTGCATGATGTTTTTGTATTATGTGTATAATATATGAATTTATGGCCGAAAATTGCATAAGAAAAACCGAAAGTTTAGGATCGACTGAAAATTAGGGTTTTTCCGCAATCTGTCGATGTTGTTTTTCTCTATGTCGGAATTTGACGAAATTTGCATGGTCGATCGGAAACGGCGAGATCTTTCAAGAACATTGCTATGCAATGAGTAGACCGGATTTTAGCCGAATTCCATCGTTTAAGCCCTCAAAATCGCGTTTTTCGACTTTTCGGCAATTATTGTAATGTTATTTTATGATGATAGAAAATTCGTATGATGTTTTTACGAATTGCTTATTGATCCTGGTAACATGTATAACCTAATGAAGTAAAGTTAAAAAAAAACGTCTTGATTAATTGCTTGTTTGTTATGCATGCTCAATACTGGGATTTTTGTATTCTGATATACTGTAACACCCCTATTTTGAAAAATGGGTATTACATGCCAGCGACCTCGGATTTTCCCATCCAAAGTCACCCAAGGCGATAGGTAACACAACTTGATTCATAAAAATGAAATGTTGAATTTAAATTACATCAAAAGTGATCAATGTTTGATACTTGACTAGAAATCAATGATCAATGATACAAAGTATCGATGTTTGAGTGAAGAAGACATATAAATCATTTTGCAGCGGAAGTATAATGACGGTTAAAAGATTCTTCACAAAAACAAAATAGGAACCTCCAAATAACTTGAAATCTCTTGAAAATCTTCCTTTCTTCAGATCTTCGAGTCTTCGCCTTTAATCTGCTACGGTCCTGCTCTTGCTACCTGATATTTCCATAAAAGCAAGAAATACCAGCCGACCAATGTCGGGAAGAAAAGAAAGTGGTATTAGTCTAACGCGAGACTAAGCAAGTGGTAGAATGTGACTAGGTTCTTAAAAGGCCAAGTTTGTCGGCATCAAAGTCCACAAGGCACTGAGCGATGCACGACAAATCGGGTTCTTTTTGAGGTGAGAGTGTGATATAATTTAGAGGATGAGGCTTCATTCGAATATAACTCAGATAAAAGGGACGAAACCGAAGGGATGTGAATAACGAGCTTTCTTTTGAGAATAGGAAATCACAAGGCGGTGATTCCTAGGAACGAAAGATGATTAAGATTTTGTTGGGAACTTATTAATGCACATCAAGATTTACGAGAAACAATTCAATTCCAACAATACACTTTATTCTAACGGTTTTTCGGATGTGGCAACTCATAAGAGTCAAGGGCCACACCCAATACATCCTTCGTTCATCAATTGTTGTGCATAAGGCACTTATCTTTCATTAATGACCAAACAGTGCATTCAGTTATAGATTTTTAGATGCAGCAACCCCAAAAGGGTCAAGGGCCACATCAGAGAAGGACGAAGTCCTTAACACCTAGCTAGGGTGTTGTCGCCTCTCTACGCTTGTAGAGCAGACAGAGTCATGACCCAGTATTAGGGTATAGGTACATCCTAATACATCTTTTTAAGAGGTGTTCGGGAGCCGAGCTCCCACCCCTACCCCCTATTCTAGTCCACAACAAAGTCTCGAAAAGAGACTGGAAACAATCAGAGGCCACAGTCATCGGTCCTAAGTCCATGGACTAGCGCAGTGCACTAATATAAATAACAATGGGGTCATTATCTCTACACAGAAAATAACCCTAGGTTCATTTTATTTAGCAAACAAGGTGTTCCCAACAATTATATGGCTAAGAAACGGAATGGAAGGAAATTCACGTTTAAACGTAAAGAGCAAGAGAACCATCCACTTGCCTTTGATTTCCGAGAGTCAAGTCGTTAAAAAGACGGAATCTGTGAACGAGCTCTCCTAGCAGCGTAACCTAATCCGAGGCACGGGAATGATAGCGAAATAAATTAATATTTAATTTATTTCTTAGTCTAGGAACTCCTCGAATTATTAGTTTATAATTCTAAGTTTTCGGTTTATTGGAATGTTAGAAGCGAGTTTAGGACTTTTTGTAAAATCATCGACTTACGAACCTCTATCGTAAAATTTATTTATAAATACGCTCCTTAAAGAAATTAAATAAGTATTTAATTAAAATTCATTAATCATAATAAAATGATATTTTAACATTATAAATCCCGATTATGAAAAGAGTTCAAGTTTATTTTTACAAGGAGTTTAACTAAATTCCATGGGGTGAAAATAGTACTCATTTACTCCCATCAGTTGTATTAACTTTATAAAAACAATGATCCAAAATTTATAAGGTCATAATTTATGTGATCATGATAATAGTATGTTTATAAGTATATGAGGTAGGAGTCATTATTATGATTTAAGATAATTATAATGTTTTAACCTCATAATTATTAATTAGTGGGGGCTGAGAAATACGTAAGTGTTGGCCTACAAACTTCATCTACATTTCTCATAATAGGTATATGAACCAAATGTTAAAATTATAGTGGGCCTGATTAGTTTAGTGGACTAACTAACTTTAACCAAAAAAAATTTCAAGGGAGGCCCACCTCTCTTTGATTGAAGCAGCCCCTTCCTTCTCCTTGTACGTACAACAACACACAGCAGCCACAACACCGACGACCACAACCCAGCACGCCGGCGACAATGGAGGACGCCCGACGGCGACTCCTGGCGGATTTTCCAGACGGTGGGCGGCTCAGTAGGCTCCGGCGAAGCTCCTGGTGGCGGTCTCGGTGACGACAGGAGGCCGGTGGTGGGGATCGACGTATGGGAGGTCGGTCGGCGTCTCTTTCGGAGGTTGAAAACGGAGCCGCCTCGGCTCGGGCTTTGAATGAGAGTTGTAGAGGAGTTTTAGGGGAGTTCAGATCTGATTTTTGTTTGCGGAGTCGACGCCTATTTATGGCCCAATTTAGGCTCGAAAAATCTGGCAACATCCCGTTTTCAAGACTGATTTTCGGGATGGAGCTTATGGGATTGATGGGATAGAAGAGTGGAAGTGAGGGCTAGAGGAATGGACGAACGACCGGGTTTCGGGCTGCCATGGAGATGACCGAAATGACGTTGGCGTGAACGAGTGAAGAAGAGCAGGCGGAAATTTCCGCCCGTGACATTCGGTCCATGGGAGGTTATTTCAGTTTAAATATAATGTGTTTCACTTATGTAGCAAGAGGCTGCCATAGCCCAGCTGGTACGGAGATGGAAGAGGACCCGACCTGTCTTGGGTTCAAATCTGGGCTCTTATCCTCTTTTATTTTATTTTGCTTCAAAAGTTAGGGTATTGGGCTTAGTTGGATTTCGGGACTAACGAAGATTAAGCCCAAATCTCTTGTTTAAATTATACACAATTAGTAATTAACCCAACTTGGTTTAATTGTTAATATTGATCTTCTTACATTACCTTTTTAATTTATCCACTTTATAATACCTTAGACTCGTAAATTACTTATAAGTGAACATACTTATTTTTATTTTTAGATAATAAACTTCTATTTTATAATTTAAATTATATTTTAATAAATGCTGTTATCTCTTAAGGCCCCGTTTGGTACGATTCCCTGGGAATGAGGAATCGGAATCAGGAATGACTGATTCCAGTATCCTGTTTGGCAGAGAGATATCTGGAATCGATTTCATTCCCTGGAATGACTCATTCCAAGTCTGCAAGCTAATTTGATTCCAGCAGAAATTGGAGGGTATCGCCCATTCCAGACATTACAATTCTTCATTTTGAATCTTAAAGTTTATAAACCTTATTTTATGAATTCTAATAACTATAAACCTTTAAAATCATAATTAAGAACTCTAAACTTTAATAATTTCAAACCAAAATTATCTAGAATGGTTCATTCCGGCAGTATACCAAACAACATGTCTGAGGAATGGTTCATTCCGATTCCTGATTCCATTCCGATTCCTGATTCCAATCCGATTCCAACAGCATACCAAACAGGGCCTAAAAGTTTTCATTTATCGTTAATAAAACGAACTCATAAGAATATCATTTTACACTTACAATAAAACATAAATTATTTAATATGATATTTTATATAAAAATAGCGGTTATTACATATACAATATTGATGTCCGCGTTTTAGGTAGATTTTTAGGGTCTAGATAGGTTAGTTTAAGTTGATTTCCGTAGTTGAGTCTTGTGTTTTTGAGTTTTTGTGCATAAGTTTTCGTATTTCCTTGAGATTCAGAAACTACGCGCTTTTGTGTCGTTTTGTAGGTGTTTTGGAGCTTGAGAGCGAGTTTGGAGCGAGACTTGGAGAAGATGGACGAGCTAGGAGGAAGATTCAAGTGGAAGAACCAAGGAGAAGAGCTTAAGAGAAGCAAAATCAAGAAAAGAAGTGAAGAAATCGACCCCAAGATCGAGCCCAAGGAGGTCGATCTCGAGCCATTTGACCAAACTTAGAACGCAAGGAAAAGAGCACTCAGGATCGACCCTGAAGGGGGTCGATATCGACCCCTATGAGGGTCGAACGCGCGTGACCGAATTCCTTATTCCGGATATCTTGTGCAAGTTTCCTAGTTTGTATTTTAGGAAGGTGTTTTGTTTGTGTTTCCTAGTTAGATTAGGACTCCTTTTTGTCTATAAAAGGAGGTTGAACCTATAGTTTTTAAAAATTCATGCTTATAGATACTTTTGGATGCTTTGCTAGGAAGAAGACTTGGAGGACAAGTTTGAGGTTTGTAAGATTGATCTTTGGTTTTTATTTGATTTTGAGTTTGGTTTGACCATGTCTTCTTCTACTTCTTCCTTGTCTCTCTTTGCCATGTGTGAGTAGTTCTCTTAAATTCTAGGGTTGGGCAAAAGCCCAACACAATCATGCATGTTTAAAACTTGAATTCATGACTTGAATGCTAGATGATCATATCTACCTTATCTTATGCTTAATCCTTTGCGAAAGTTGAGGCATGTCTTGTGATTAACCATAGCGAAAGTGAAAGTTAGTTGCTTGATTAGTTCTAATAGGATTATTTGCGAAAGTTGATATTCCTAGGTTGAAGGATAGGTAGAAAGTTGTTTGATTTGCGAAAGTTGATTGAATAACTTGAATTGTTTGCGAAAGTTAACTTTTCTATGATCTAGATTGCATGATAGTTGTGAATTCTTGTTGAAAGCATGTATGGTTGTTGTTGTGGTAGCCTTAGACCTAGGATTTGCCCTTTTTATTGATTGAAATTCGTATCTTTTGCCTTGATCCCGACTCTCTCCGTCGTGTTCGAGCCCTTGTTTGTGATTGAGTGTGATTTGTGTGTGTTCGTGTGTTATCGCTCTCAGGATCGACCTGCCTAGGGTCGAGATCGACCCTCTTTGGGTCGAGCCTGAGTTGTTTTTGCTTGCGTTTTCTTTGCTTTTCGTAGTTTGTTCGACTAAACTTAGCACTACTCTCGCTCCCGTGGACGATCCTGACTTCGCTATACGCAGCGGGGTCTTGACTACAAATTTATTTGTTCAAGAAAACCCTTCAACAAATATCATATTATATTGTTTTGAAATTCACCACAGTGATAACAATTCAATACATGTATATTGTATTTCATCATAGAGTGACATTCATATTATTGTTTGCAATCTGCCACAGTAGATTCAAAGCATGTCTTGGATGTTAAATCATATGTGTTTATTGTATTCTATCATTAAATGGCATTCATATTATTGTTTGCAATCTGCCACAGTAGATTCAAAGTATGTTTTGGATGTTAGACTAAGTAATATTATTGATTGGTTTATTTCTTAGCATAATGATTTACCCACAGGTAGACTATGCATCATAAGTAGAATATAACCATTAAATAGATGATTTTTTTTTATGCGATTGAGCATGTATAGGATATCCACAGATACCATACTTGTTTAATTGTAGGATGTAAATCATTCGTATATGTTCAAATCTTAGTCATGCATGTTATATTTTGCCTCGAAATTTAATTATTGTGAGATAATTCCTTTATATATTGCAGTTTCTCAACCTGCACAGCTTAACTCCTTTGTCAACTCAGTTCCTGAACTAGATGAGACTAACTATAATGAGTGGAAAGAACATGTGGAGTTTTACTTGGGTGTGCTTGAGATAGACTCGGGCTTGACTGCGGATAAACCAACTGATCTTACAGCTGAGTCCACAGATGAACAGAAACTTGTCCATCAAGCTTGGACTAAAGCCAATAAACTGTGCTTGAAGTTCCTACGTCTCACCACAGCATCCAACATTAAGTCTTCCATTCCTGAAAGTGATACCTTAACCGCTAAGGGGTACTTACAGACAATCACTGAACGCTTTAAGCCTGGCGACAAAGCTTTTGTTGGAAAACTTATGGCTGAACTCACCACTACCCGTTATGATGGTACTAAGACCATGCAGCAACATGTACTTGACATGACTAACATGGCTGCAAAATTGGCTAAACTGGGCATGAAAGTAGAGGATTCATTCCTAGTCCAGTTTATCCTCAACTCTTTGCCTCAGCAGTATGGTCCTTTTCAGATTCATTATAACACGATTACGGAAACGTGGAATGTGAATCAGTTGACCAATAAGCCGGTTCAAGAAGAGGCTAGAATTAAGCAACAAAGCAGCCATGTGCCTAACGCAAACTACATGCATGGGAATGGGAAGAACAAATTCGGAAAGAAAAATTGGAAGGACATTAAGAAAAGTTCCTCCAATCAGAATAACTCTTCCAACCAGTCCAGTCAATCTGCACCAAAGAAAGCTAAGAAGAATGATAACTGCCATTTTTGCAAAAAGAATGGGCACATTCAGAAGGATTGCGTAAAGCGCAAAGAATGGTTCGAAAAGAAGGGTAAGCCTCTGGCTTTTGTGTGTTTTGAATCAAACTTTGTAGAAGCACCTTCTAATACATGGTGGATTGATTCTGGATCTAATGTTCACGTTTCAAACTCGATGCAGGGATACCTTACAACCCGGAACATAAGTCCAAATGAAGCTTACCTTTACATGGGAAATAGGATGAAAGCACCAGTAGAAGCCATTGGAACTTTTCGTTTAGTTTTAAGTACTGGTTTTCATTTAGATTTAGAGAATACTCTTTATGTTCCTACGTTTTCTCGCAATTTGATTTCCTTGTCTAAACTTGATCTTGATGGCTTTTCTTCATCTACTGGTGATGGACGTTTCAGTTTGTTTAAGAATAATGATTTAGTTGGTTCAGGATTTTTAGTTAATGGTTTATATCAAATTACTCTTGATAACTCCTTTTCTGAATCCTTAGTAACCTTGCATCCTAAAGTGAATTTGAAACGTAAAAGGTCAAGTGAAGATTCTGCTTTTTTGTGGCATAAGAGAATCTGTCATATATCCAGAGAAAGAGTCAAGTTATTAGTGAAAGAAGAGATTCTTCCGAGTCTTGATTTCATTGACTTTGAGGTTTGTATAGATTGCATTAAGGGTAAGCAAACTAAACACACCAAGAAAGGAGCCACAAGAAGCACTGAACTGCTTGAAATTATACATACAGACATATGCGGACCTTTCGATTATCCATCCTTTGGTGGAGAAAAATGCTTTATTACCTTTATTGATGATTGTTCACGTTACTGTTATCTTTACCTTTTGCATGACAAGTCTCAATCTGTGAATGCAGTAGAATCCTACATAACAGAGGTTGAGAGACAATTAGGTAAAAAGGTGAAAATCATTAGGTCTGATAGAGGTGGTGAATTTTATGGAAAATATGATGAGTCAGGACAACGTCCTAGTCCTTTCGCTAAACTTCTTGAAAAATTAGGGATTGTACCTCAGTACACAATGCATGGTTCGCCATGGATGAATGGTGTTTCTGAGAGACGCAACCGTACACTTTTGGAGATGGTTAGGAGTATGTTAAGTAATTCTAATTTGCCCATATCATTGTGGATGCATGCTCTTATGACTGCTGTGTATATCTTGAACCGAGTTCCAAGTAAGGTTGTTCCTGAGACACCATTTGAGTTGTGGAAAGGATGGAAACCCAGTTTAAGACATTTACGTGTTTGGGGATGTCCGGCAGAAGCACGCATTTATAACCCACATGAAAGGAAACTCGATGCAAAAACCATAAGTGGGTTTTTCATTGGGTATCCAGAAAAGGTCAAAAGGGTATAAGTTTTACTGTCCTAATCATAGTACAAGAATTGTAGAGACCGGTAATGCTAAATTCATTGAGAATGGCGAAGTCAGTGGGAGTGATAAAGTCAGAGAAGTGGTCATTAGAGAGATTCGGGCACCAATACCAATTCCCGTGCCCGGGATTTCGACTGACACTATTCTACCTAATGCTATTGGCCCAGCCAATAATGTAGAACCAATTGTCAATGATCATGCACTCCATCATGAGCCTATCGCCATAGAACCGAATGTGAATGCAGCACCTGAAGTAGCATTAAGGAGGTCCTCAAGACCACGAAGGCCAGCTATTTTAGATGATTTTATATTGTATTTGCAAGAATGTGAATTTAACATGGGATTGGAGAAAGATCCGGCCACGTATTGACAAGCCATGAAAAGTGAAAATTCTGAAAAATGGATGGATGCCATGTTTGAAGATATGAAATCAATGGCCACAAATAAAGTCTGGGAGTTAGTCGATTTACCAGAAGGACACAAGAAAGTCGGTTGTAAGTGGGTCTATAAGACCAAACGCGACTCTCTTGGTAAAATCGAACGACATAAAGCTAGACTCGTGGCTAAAGGATTCCATCAAGAAGAGGGCACCGATTATAATGAGACCTTCTCTCCTGTTTCTAAGAAGGACTCTCTTCGGATAATTATGGCTTTAGTAACTCATTTTGACCTAGAGTTACATCAAATGGATGTGAAAACGGCATTTTTGAATGGAAGTTTAGAAGAAGAAGTCTATATGGCTCAGCCAAAAGGCTTCACTATAGATGGAAAGGAAAACATGGTCTGTTTGTTAAAAAAGTCAATATATGGATTAAAGCAATCTTCTCGACAATGGTACCTTAAGTTTCATGATACCATTACCACCTTTGGGTTTACTGAAAACATAGTTGATCAGTGTATATACCTGAAGATCAGTGGGAGTAAGTTTGCATTTCTAGTTCTATATGTTGACGATATCCTAATAGCAAGTAGTGACCTTGGCTTATTACGGGAAACCAAGGACTTTCTTTCTCAAAACGTTGAAATGAAAGATATGGGAGACGCTTCCTATGTGATCGGGATAGAAATATTTCGTGATAGATCACGTAGGATTTTAGGATTGTCTCAGAATGCCTATATCTCAAAAGTTTTAGAAAATTTTGGCATGGCGTCATGTGATCCTAATGCAGTTCCAATTCAGAAAGGGGACAAGTTCAGCTTAAGTCAATGTCCTCAAACTGAGTTAGAACGTGATCGAATGAGAAACTACCCTTATGCGTCTCTTGTAGGGAGTTTGGGATATGCACAAGTTTGCACTAGACCAGACATCAGTTTTGCAGTTGGCATGCTGGGTCGCTATCAAAGCAATCCAG
Source organism: Polygonum aviculare (assembly GCA_934048045.1). NCBI lineage: Eukaryota > Viridiplantae > Streptophyta > Magnoliopsida > Caryophyllales > Polygonaceae > Polygonum > Polygonum aviculare. The sequence continues at coordinate 3,594,504 of OW204024.1, forward strand.
GTATTGATCATTGGAAAGCTGCAAAGAAAGTGTTGAGATACTTACAAGGAACAAAGGAACTTATGCTCACATTTAGGAAAACTGATCATCTTGAGGTGGTTATACGGAGTCAGATTTTGCTGGATGTGTGGACACTAGGAAGAGCACTTTTGGTTATGTGTTCATGCTAGCGGGCGGTGTTGTTTCATGGAAAAGTTCCAAACAGTCCATCATTGCATCATCCACTATGGAGGCCGAGTTTGTAGCATGTTTTGAGGCATCAATTCAAGCATCATGGTTGCGGAATTTCCTTTCAGGGCTTACAGTCATGGATTCCATTGCTAGGCCGCTGAAAATTCATTGTGACAACACCGCAGCTGTATTCTTTTCAAAGAATGATAAGTATTCTAAAGGTATAAAACACATGGAGTTGAGATACTTATTAGTCAAGGATGAAGTTCGGAAGAAGAAAGTGTCAATTGAGCACATCAACACTCGTGCTAATATAGCAGATCCATTAACAAAGGGCTTACCCCCTAAGACATTTAAGCAACATGTTGATGCTATGGGTCTTGAGGGTGGTCACTAATATCATTCTCCCTTATGGATTGCTACGTGTTTTGTTATGACATTGGTTTTGAATATTCATTATTGCAACTTCTGAAATTTCTGTTTCATATTATGGATTATTTATGTACATACTAAAGCAAATGCATGATAACAGAACTAATCTTTCTTCAAGACATTAATGGGGACCATTATGTTTACTTCTACTTATACAGACTTAGTTGTTTTGACTGTCAGCCAGTGGTACATGGAAGGGACTACATTCTTTAATTAATGTAGAACCGCTATGATCCTGATTGATGACTCAAATCAACTAAGGGTAATTAAGATAAACCTATTAAGCATATCATTTCAGCATTTATGCGCGCCTTATGTTTGTTCCTATATGACCACTACAGTGTTTGTCATATGGACCAAGTGGGAGAATGTAAGATATTAATAAATATTAATAAGATCTCATTATGTGGTCCATATCACATTAGGTTTATTTATGGAACATGTTGATTTGATAAGATAAGGATGATGATAGAAGATATGATTTTCTATAAAGTAAAGATATATTTATTATTGAACAACTTTGATGATAGGTTGAAATATATCTTTAGAGGATTTTGGCCCCTCTCTCTGCCTATATAAGTGACCCAAGATTCATCGTTAGGTCAATATTACGTATTTCATAACTCACAAAATATTAGGGTTAAGAGGCTAAGAGAGAGAAGGCGATTTCCATTGCTTGGTGTATTGTGATTATCGGATCGGATCCCATCATCCTTGTCCTCTCAATCACGATGTCTACTGGTATGTATTCGTAATTAAAGGCATGATCGAAGATCCTAATATTAATCATGATAAGGTTTAAGTTTACAGTTGATAGCTGTGAGGGAGTCGGTCTCGAGGATCACTCGCCGGAGTCCAAGGTCCCAGGCTGTTTGGAGCCCATGAAGAATTCCCCAAAGTTCGGCAGCCGGTACCGAGCAAGAGCCCACATTGCATACGAACCCAGTGATCCAGGCGCCATCGTTGTCTCTAATGACGCCGCCTGCCGCAGCCAAACTAGGTTCTCCCCGGACCGAACCGTCGGTGTTGATTTTTACCCAATCGGGAGGCGGCATGGTCCAGGAGATTTGAGCAAGGGTCTTTTGAGGGAGCAGAGCAATGGACGATTTGAGGCTCCAGCTGTGTTGATAACTTCCAGCGCAATTCTTAACGAAAGTGGCACGATCCGGTGGGGGCTGCTGATTCCTAAAAATCCGGTGGTTTCTCCATTTCCAAGTCCACCACACCACCGTTGCAAATACAGTAGCAGGCTTTACATTAAGATTGAAAGAGAACTCACCTTTGAGGCTCTTGAGCAACCAAGAAAGGGGTTCGGAGTTGAAGAATTCGCCAGCTTCAGCAGGTTTAAGGAGGTGGCTCCAAAGACTCGCAGTGGCCGGACAGTCACGAAAGAGGTGGATGATCGTCTCGGGTTGGGAGGGGCAGAGACCACAATCCGGGCTTCTAGCGAGATGACGTCGGTGTCGCTCTGCATTGGTGAGGATTTTTCCTTTAGCGGCAAGCCAGCAGAAGGATCGGATTCGCTCAGGGACCTCGAGACGCCAGAGTAGGCGAAAAGTCAGGCAGAGGTCGTCGTGGAGCGAGGGGCGTTGATGCCGCAGGGTATAGGCCGAGGCGACTGAGTACTCACCTGAGGGAGTGTGGGCCCAAGCGATGGTGTCCGGCATGGACGGCTCCGTTGAGGGGCTTGTAGCTGCCAGGTGGAGAACGAGATTAGGGGGGAGAAAGTTTGAGATCTTACTCCAATCCCTTCCTACGTGTGGCAGCCAGAGGTCGTGGACCGTGGCGTTGAGGGCGCCATCGGGCAGGGGGCTAACAGCCGAGAGGGAAAGCGGAGAGTTGATAAGCCAAGGGTCCGTCCAGAACCTAATGGTTTGCCCGTCGCCAAGGTTTTTGGTTTTAAACCGAAACCGAATTGAACCGACATGTTTCGGTTCAACAAATTTCCAAAATCGGTTTTCGGTTCGGTTCGGTTTTGAACCGGTGCTCAACCCTAACTTTACCCGCAATCCTATTCTAATAATCAAACAAATACGATATTTACATGAGACTAGACATCTATTCCCGGCGTTGTCTGGGACGATTATTCAGTACTATTTTAGCAGTTTTATATGGTTATTGTCTATATCTATAGTTTCATTTATTTTATATATTGAAACAATATATAGTCTTGTTTAAACAATTAGAATGACATTATTATCGTATGTATTATTAAGATTATAAATCCCTTAATATCAAAAAGTTATATCATTAATCTTTAAGTTTTCAATTATAATACCGACATTGGTTATAAAAAACTAATATAATAAAGAAATTACGAAAAAGAATCTTATAATTTTTTTTATGATATAACATTTAATTTTTATTAAGAAAAAACCTAAATTATTATCATGGAATTAACTGCCATTAAATAAAATTATATGATGCAAGGAAATTGAATTCAAGAGATTTAATGTCAAAAAGTTGCAACTTTCTAAAGATGTAGATTATGATTTCCGCAATCGAATTGTTATAATCAAACAAACACGACACGATGTTACATGATATTATTAAATCATACGGAGTAATATTTATTTTAATAGAAAAACTTCTAAAAGATATCGATGTCTTTCCTAAATAAATAGATAGAGAAATTATGGTAAAAAACTAGATAGAGAAATTATATATTAGGATACTAAAATCAACCCAAAATTCTCAATATTAATCCTGGTATAGCCTTATTAGGTCAGTCAAACACGGAAATTGAATTGAATCTAGGGTTTTGGTTGAGATGGCGGAAGAGCATAGCAGCGGAGCTATGGCTAATAAGAGGAAGAGGAGGCAGAGGCGTGGACGTAGAAGGAGCAGAAACACCACCAGAGATCTCCCCGAAGAAGTCTTAGACGAGATTCTGAGTCGTGTCCCCGTCAAGTCCCTGATCAGGTTCGAATCCGTTTGTAAATCATGGCGTTCTAAGTTCCACTCCCGTCCCTTCATAGACTTGTATGCCCGTCGTAATCGTATTCGTATTCGTAGTCGTAGTCGTAGACTTGTATGCCCGTCAATCTTTATGAAAAAACTGCTGAAGACGGCTCCAGGGTTGAAACAACGGTGGCGTCCTAGTGCCGACGAAGTGGATCCCTGGATGTGGAGGCGGGCTACTCGCGTGTTCGGGCCCTTGAGCAACGGCATCTATTGCGTAGCCTGCCATCCTCACCTAATGTCTTGCAATCGCTTCCGCATTTGGCCGGGCAAGATAGCCCTTTGTAACCCCTCCATTGGTGACTACAAGTTCGCGGGTTGACAGCATTAGTTCAGAGCCCTGCAGACTCCACTTTGGTTTTGGTCAAGTCGGTCAAGGGGGAGATTATAGAGTCGTTGTGATCGTCCATCTTGGCGACTCAGTCTCGTCCGTCTATCTGAGCTTTGTCTACAGCCTGCAAAGTGGGGAATGGAAGGAAATTGAGCTCTGTTCGGCGTTCTATAGAACAAGGATGGCCTGGATTGAGTACCCCATAGAGGCGTGCCCTCAAAGGTTCCTTAAGGGATGCTGGCATTGGGCGGTCCGGGGCGAGGATAACTCCTATTACGTGTTGTCGTATAGTTTTGCTGATGGAAGTGTTTGAGCTAATAGGCGCGCCTTTAAGGAATGGAGAGGAGGATCTCACCGACCTTCATGGCTCGGTTCTCGTGTTGCATGACCGTCTTGCTTTTATGTCCATGTTTGACCCTTTGCTGCCTGACCACGTTGAGACTGACGTTCGTATTTGGATGATGATGGAGTATGGAGTCGAAGAATCGTGGACCAGGGTTTATCGAATCAACCCGAATTTCCTTGGTAGGTTCATTAGACTCGTTGCGATAGATTATACTCAAGATAAGGAGAGTGATGGTATTCGTATCGAACGCATGGTCTTTGAAGATACTTGTCATCAGACCATAGCCTGTGATAATGTCGGGTCTCGAGTACTTGGTCTCAGCATACACAAAAAAACAGTATGGAATACTCCTGGAATTTCGAGTTATTTAGAGACTCTTGAGCGCCTCTGAAAATCGGAGCTTCTTATATATCATGTATCTATTTATTTCAGTAATATGATTATGCACAAATTCCTTTAAGCAGCACCTATTCTCGTTTGTATAATGCATTAGTTCTAGTAATATAAAATCGTGTTTTTTTTGTGTGTAGAGTGACATTCTTGCCATAACATATAGACATTGGCCTAACATCGATCTATACTGTATACAGGGTGTGTCAGTCTCTCTGAATCCCATGGTGATTTTCAGTGCATTCCATTTCTTTTTGATTGAAGTACATGAATTCTAATAATTTTGCAGCAATTCTAGCATAGTGATAGCAAATCGTTTTCTGTTTTCTGAAACAGAATTACTAGCATGATCTGGTTTAAGAAGTTGCTGGGTTGATTTTTCATTGATGAATTGATCATTTAGATGTTCCTTGTGTGGTAACTCTGCAACACCCTCCTCGGATTTAGGGAGCTTATGTGCATTCTTCACTTGACCAAGTATAAAGGACAGACCCCATCTGCTGAATCTGTTGCTGAAGAACTAGAATTGCCCTCAAACCTTTTTCTCTCCCAAGAGTTTATACGTGTGAGTAGAGATGGATTCTGCTTTCTCCTTCTTAGAAGCAATTCCTACATCTATGTAACCCTGTTGAGTGAAAGTTAGAGCCACAAATCCACAGTTACAAACATGAATGATTTACAACAGTTTTGTAAACATGAATGGTTTACAACAGTTTTGTAAACCAAGATTCATTGATACTTTCCAGATAAGAATATCTTTAGTGCATATTAATTCAGATGGACTACAAAGCGGTTTGACTGTCACATATATAATTAAACATACATAAATGTCAGATAGCAAAGACTAAGCTGGAAAATTCCACTGTATAAACTAAGTTCATAAAGATGCTAAGCATATAAACTTTAAGCTGGAAACATTTTTTCATGCATATCAACCATCCGCTGAATCTGTTGCTGAAGCAAGGCCTGTAGAGGATTTTTTCCTCATTTGTAGAGAAGAGCTTGCTCACGTAGAAGAATCTCCCAGTCAACGTCGTCGTCATAAGCCATATCACCGTGCCTGCGTTTTTTAGCCTTGCGGGAACCACGTTGAGCTACATGTAGACTATTAGACTTGGTCAGACCATCTGATGAAGATTTTGCTTCGTCAGGACAAGGATTGTGCTGGTCCACTGCATTTGAGTGAGAAAAAAATGACCTTGGCTAGTTCATTGACAGGAAGTCTATCATTTGTATTAGATGTCAGCATTTGGGTAAGCACCATCAATAAAAACTTCCTCCTCCAGTAAGTCATAAGAAGCATGCAAAGTATTGGCTGGGAAAACTTTAGATTCAAATCCATGAGTCCTATCTGAAATATATAAGACATTCAAACAAGGGTGTTCATTTTGTGTTTTAAAGGGAAACGGACACTTTTGATCCCCATCTAATGAAAATGTAAATGAAAAATTATAATCCTAAAAAGTTGCATTACCTATGTTGGCACCACGCTTTCTCTCCTCAATCTTGTATGCAGCCTCTGGACAATCCGATGCGGATTTAGATTCCTAGATCTTGTTGCATGCAACTGGCAATAAAGAAGAGTTTGAACCATTCTGCAACTTTTTTTATTTCAAATTTTGGAATAGGAGACTCATCAGTGCTCTTACTTGAAAGTAGACCTGTACAAACCCGGGTTCGGATGCCTTGAAAGGCATCCAGACAACTCTCTCTGGACAGTCACAAAAATGCCTTGCCCTATAAGAGCCTCAATCACTCAAATTCAAGCAATTCCAATACCCTTACCCTAAACATAACAATGCAAAAATCAAAATAAACAACACCAACAACAACAGACAAAAAATCCCCTGATTTAAGTGAGAAAATCCATGATTTTGTATGGTCTGTACACGTAGAAAATTCCCAAGAAATTATGGTCTATAAATAAATAAACAGCTAGATGTGACCTTAACCGGCTTCACCAATAGCTATCTTCATGCACTTTCCAGTGAAAATGTGAAACTGTAATTTTGCCACACAAATCACAATTCAACCAGGATGTAAACCCTGTGCTATCTCATAGAATTTGCCACATAAATCACAATCCAACCAGGATGTAAACCCTGTGCTATCTCATACAATTTGCCACATCCACTTTCCAAGCAAAAAAATACCAACCTGTATAAAAAAATGCCCCACAACTTGAGATTCCCTGGCACACCGATTGACAAGGAAAACAACTAAGGTTTATACTATGATAGACTCGTATTCATCTTTTCTGATTACCAGATAAGTTGTTTCTAGAATCAATCTTTCTAGCATCAATCTGGTTCAATAATTTGCTGGGCTGATGTTTTATTGATGAAATGATCTTGTACATGTTCCCCTAGAGGTTACTTATCATAGGCCTAAGAGTCGTTGTTTAAAATTTCTAACGATCAAGGTTTTCATCATTCTCTGCAATACCATCTCAGATTCAGTGAAGTTTTGAGGAATTTTCACCTGACCAAGAATGAAATGAGAACTCGTGAGCTGAATCTGTTGCTGCTGAAGACTCACATTTCCAACCGAAGCAAATACACATCTCTAGTCAGGGATTTACGAAAAGACCCATTCATCTTCAATAGGAGTACTTGTCACCGAGACAAAATACGGCTGACATCTCTGCTCCATAGACTTAAAACATTGCAACAAACAACAATGCAATGAACAATGCCAATCAAGTGCATATACAACAGCAACGAATTATTCATAAACGATCAATGATAAATAGTACTAGCCACTTTTAGATGTAGAAGGCATACTGCAGATAGTCACATAAACTTCTACACATCAAACTATCAAAACACTCCAACCCCATACGATACAGGGACCAACATGACACAATGAGATTTTTGAGAAACAATGTCCAAATTTTGCTCTTTGATATCTAACATTCTTCTCATACATACCAGCCGTCTAAGATTAATATTTCATAGCATGCGTCATAATCCAAATTCAAAGAGTAGCTAACCTGCATTCCACATATTCCAGATCACCTCATTTTCGCTTGAACTCCTCCTTAAATCTTCTCTTCAAGATCTGAAGCAAGGCCCTAAAAGGTACCCAATTTTTTCCCTAACAACATCTTAACTAACAACCTTTAAACAAATTGACGAAACCTAACCACATTATGCTAGATTTGTTGCAAATTTATTAGAATTCATGTACTTCAATCAAAAAGAAACGGAATGCAACGAAAATCACAATGGGATTCAGACAGACTGACACACCCTATATATAGTATAGATCGAGAATAGGTGCTGCTTAAAGGAATTCGTGCATAATTATATTACTGAAATAAATAGATACATGATAAGAAGCTCCTATTTTTCAGAGGCGCTCAAGAGTCTCTAAATAACTCGAAATTCCAGGAGTGTTCCATACGGTTTTTTCGTGTAAGTTCAATTTGAGACCAAGTACTCGAGACCCGACATCATCACAGGCGATGGTATGATGGAAATTATCTACAAAGACCAGGCGTTCGATACGAATACCACCACTCTCCTTGTCTCCTTCTTGAGGAGTAGTAGTATAATCTATTGCAACAAGTCTAATGAACCTACCAAGGAAATCCGGGTTGATTCGATAAACCCTGGTCCACGACTCTTCGACACCATATTCCATCATCATCCAAATACGAACGTCAGCCTCATCGTGGTGAGGCAGCAAAGGGTCAAACATGGACATAAAAGCAAGACGGTCATGCAACACGAGAACCGAGCCATAGAGGTGGGGAGTGTTGTTGTTCCTTAAAGGCGCGCCTATTAACTCAAACGCTTCATCAGCAAAACTATACGACAACACGGAATAAGAGTGATCCTCGCCCCGGGCCGCCCAATGCCAGCATCCCTGAAGGAACCTCTGAGGGCACGCCTCTATGGGGTACCCAATCCAGGCGATCCTCGCTCTATAGAACGCCGAACAGAGTTCAATTTCCTTCCACTCCCCACTTTGCAGGCTGTAGACGAAGCTCAGATAGACGGACGAGACTGAGTCGCCAAGATGGACGATCACAACAACCCTATAATCTCCCCCTCGACCGACTTGACCAAAACCGAAGTGGAGTCTGCAGGGCTCTGAACTAATGCTGTGTACCCGTGAATAGAGCCAACGAGGGAAAGGCTTAGCAAACTTGTAGTCACCGATGGAGGGGTTACACAGGGCGATCTTGCCCGGCCAAATGCGGAAGCGATTGCGAGATACTAGGTGCAGATGGCAGGCTAGGCAATAGATGCCATTGTTCAACGGCCCGAACACGCGAGTAACCGGCCTCCACATCCAAGGATCCACTTCACTAGGACGCCACCGTAGTTTCAACCCTGGAGCCGTCTCCAGCAGCTTTTTCGTAAGGATCGAGTGAATCCCTAATGAGTTATTGTTGGTGTTGCCGTTGGGGCGACGACTAGGAATACGAATACGACTACGACGGGTATGCAAGTCTATGAAGGGACGGGAGTGGAACTTAGAACGCCATGATTTACAAACGGACTCGAACCTGATCATGGACTTGACGGGGACACGACTCAGAATCTCGTCCAAGACTTCTTCGGGGAGATCTTTGGTGGTGTTTTTGTTCCTTCTACGGCCACTTCTCGGCCTCCTCTTCCTCCTAGCCCTAGCTCCGCTGCTATGCTCTTCCGCCATCTCAACCAAAACCCTCGATTCAGTTCAATTTCTGTGTTTGACTACTTTGACTGACCTAATGAGGCTTTATCAGGATTAATATTGAGAGTTTTGGTTAGTATCCTACTTTATAATTTTCTCTATCTATTTTTTTAGCATAATTTCTCTATATATCTATTTATTTAGTCGAGAGACATTATCTCTTGATATCTTTTAGACGTTTTTATATTAAAATAAATATTACTCCGTATGATTTAATAATATCATGTAACATCGTATTTGTTTGATTATTAAAATTGGACTACGAAAATCATAATCTACATTGGATAAAGTTGTAACTTTTTGACATTAAATGTATTGAATTCAATTTCGAATTTCCTTGAATTATATTAAATTTAATTAATATATTATTATTATGATTAGTTTATACTATAATATTTTTTACTATTATCATTAGTATTTCATATTATGTATTATTTTAATAATTTTAATATCAGATTATATTGTTTTTTTTTTGGTCGAATCAGATTATATTGTTGTTACTGAATATTATATGTTATTATTTTATACTATATACTATACTTTATCTTATTAAATTCATTTTCGATTAAAGTGGTATAATTAATTAAATTAACATTATTAAATGTAATATGTTACTCTTATTGATAAGTATGTAAATATATATATATACATACACACTAAATGTTATCTTATTGAATAAATTTTTGATTAAATGAAGTGACCTGAAAATGAAAGATTTTATTTGCTTATTTTATAATCATTCATTTTCTTATTATTAGTTTAGAATATATATGTTATTAAAATAAATTATATCTATATGCATTATATAATTTTATTTAATGGCAGTTAATTCCATAATAATGATTTAGATTTTTTCTTATTAAAAATAAAATGGTATATCATAAAAAAATTATAAGCTTCTTTTTTGTAATTTCTTTATTATGTTAATTTTTAGATAACCAATGTTGGTATTATAACTGAAAACTTATAGATTAACGATATAATTTTGTGATATTAAGGGATTTATAGTCTTAATAATACAAAAAATATTATAATAATGTCATTCTAACTGTTTAGCCTAGGCTATATACTGTTTCAATATATAAAATAAATGAAACTGTAGATATAGAAAGTACTCATATAAAGTTGTCAAAATAGTACTGGATAACCGTCCCGGACAACGTTGGGAACAAATGTCTAGTTTCATGTAAAAATCATATTTGTTTGATTATTAAAATAGGATTGCGGGTCAAGTCAGTTCATGTTTGCACGATTATCGTTAGGGGTGAGCATGAACCGACTGAAACCGAAAATTTTGACCGAACCGAACCTAAACCGAATATTTTCGGTTCGGTCATCGGCTCCCTAATTTTGTGAAATTCGGTTTTGGTTCAGTTCGGTTTATTATCGGTTCGGTTTGGTCTAAACCGAACTAAATAAAATATATATATATATATGTTTTTATTTTTTTCCCTTAGTCTCTTGTAATACATTTGTCTCTGGAATGAAACCTAAACCTACGTGACCTCCAACAGCCGCACCCTACTCCTCTATACCTCTACTCTGGCGAATCTCCATTTTTAAACCTAGATCCACTCCTCTCCGACCTCTCCGAATCCGGTTGAAGCCGAGGCCGACGCGACCGGGGTTGCAGATGCATTGGAGGAGGACGGGGACGACGACAGACGCATAGAGTTGAAGCGGACGACGACGGTTTCGGACGACGCCCAGATCGAGGGCGAAGAAGGCAACGAAGCCAGCGTGCTTGTGGTGGCGGCGGATGGCCGGAGTGAGAGGCGGAGGAGCGGTTGGAGATTCTGTTCGTGTGGGGGTTTGTAATCGTTTGTTTGGCCGTTACAGTCAAGATCTCAAGAAATTGAAAAGATTGGAGGTTTCGTTTTTGTTCGGTTTGTACATAAACCGAACCGCCGAAAGCCGAAATCGAACCGAACTGAACCGACCATTTTCGGTTCGGTTTTCGGTTCACAATTTTCCAAAAAACTTGATTTTGGTTCGTGTATCATCGGTTCGGGTCGGTTTTGAACCAATGTTCAACCCTATTTATCGTGTGGATTCAGTTACTCAACGAGTTAATAATGCCATTTTTAAATTATTGAAATAGTATCGTGTTTTAATAGTAACATTTTGGGAAATTCCGCACGGTGAACTCGGGGTTTTGCAAAATCTGCGTGATATACAAAGTGTTCTGAAATTCCACATGATAACCTTGAGTTTTTTGCACTTTACCACATTATTTGGTTTAATTTAACAAATAAACAATATTTTTAGTTTTTTAAAGTACCTAATCTATTTTATAAAATATTAAATAACAAATATCTCTTAATAGTTAATACAAATACTTTTTAGTCGGGGATTTTTATAACTTGGGGAAAAAATACCTAATCTTATATGTCTTTGTAAGAAAACCCAATAAAATTTACTTGTTTACATATATTTCATGACAAAAGATATTATTATTTTTATAAAATCCTTGTTATTTTTATTTAAAAAGCCAATTTTTTATTAATGGATACAAACTTTTTATAAAACTTATAAGTTTTTTTTTTTAAGTATAAGAGAAGAAAATATTTTGAAAAAAAATAAACTGTTGTATAGTTTCATGAAAAAAAACTGAGAATATGTAGGTCCATGTTTACAATATCCCAAAAATACGTTGTTTGTCTAATTTCTTACTAACTGTTTTCATTCATGTATAATTTCTCCCTACTGGTTAAGGGGTTGCTTGTCTAATTTCTTCATAGGTTGGAATGTTATTGCAGGAAAGAATGACTAATGATCAAAGCTCAATTTTCTTAGCTTAAATAATTAGAAGTTCAAACTAATAATTAGTCATTGATGGGAATAAATTTCAACTACTGATCGAGTATTAATGTGTTTGGGTAGGACTAGGATACAATTAACTTTCTCAACTACAGAGTATAAAGTTTTCGGCCGTTTTTGCAAGAACTCCGAGAAATGATCTTTTTTTCATCAGGGTAGAAGAGTTAACAAAGTATCTAGTATCTAGTATCTAGTCAATATCTATATCTATACTACAAATATAATTTTGTGTACATGGGGATAATTATTGCCCTCGTGCCACATTGAAGAGCATAAAAAGTAAATAAAAAGATGATTATTTGAAAGAATAAAGTATTATATTAGAAGTGTATAACAATTAGTATTTTGTTTAATATAGAAAAGTAAAAAGTAAATACAAAAAATGATTATTTGAAAACTATATCTTTGTCAAAAAGTTATCATTTGAAAGAACACATTATTACGGGTCGGGTCAGATTACATGAAAATTATTTTTTCACCTTTTAATTATTTTTATAGATAATTTAGAAATTTTAGCTGGTAAATTAGATTGTAATGCAAAGATAGCCTACTTTACTGGTACTTTCTTTTTTCACATTTCACTTATTCAGATGTAGCGGGTGATTACGTTTTCGAGTTTTGGAAGGTTTGTAGCCCGTTGTGGCCTAGGCGCCGGAGCACGCTGTGGGAGAGGAATGATCTCCCTTGGCGAAGGAAGGATCTCACCTCAACACCTCCGGATCTAGTCGGAGCGCGGTCAGCGGAGACGGATCTCGTCTTAACACCGGCGGATCTGGCCGGATCACGGCCAGCGCAGACGGATCTCGCCTCAACACCTACGGATCTGGCCGACACCGAGTACACTTAACTTAACACATAGATCTCACATTGAAGTAATACTCACTGCTTCTTCAAATATTAGGTCGAGAGTTTGAAGGAGGGTGTCTCCAATCATCCATGACCGTATTCCCTGTATAATCAATCAATCAATAAATTAAATTATTCAAACTCAAAGCTCCATACATATAAGACAAAAGCCTATCTAAAACATCGGATATTAACTGCAGTAATTAATGATGTACTTTCGTCTTTTATTTATCACTCTCGTAGCATATGTAAACTTGACAAATATTTCTAGGGATAATATCCGAAAGTCACCGATTCGACACTCACCAACAGTACCTTAACTAAAGAAAAGTATTTCAAAGACATTATAAACTTGAGGAAACCAAACAAAATAATAAGAATACCCGAACACCAAAGCCGAACTTAAAACCAAGAAGAACGTCGATGGGAAGACCCACAAAGTAATAACATTCAATGTTAACATATGCTACGAATGGAAGAAAAATATATTTGGAAATATTTAGAAACAACAAAACCCTAATTATAGGTCAAATAAGATTCAAATTTGAATACCTGAACAATGGTGTTGGTGTTATTTCTACCAAAACACAATGGGAGGACTATTGTACGAGGATAAGGAGTATTGCCATACAATTTTTTATTTTTTGCACCGAGTCTAGTTTCTTAGCTTTTTTGTCTAATTTGTCGGTTGGTTTGTGAGTTTGCCAAGGGATCTAGCCGTGGAGATGCCAGATCTAACCGTGGATTCGGTCGTGGCGGAGCCAGATCTTCAATTTACTCAAACTTGAACTCTCATGTAATCTCAAAACTAGCAAAACCCTAATTTGGGAAATTGCGATTTGAAATGTCTATCAAATGAATAAGTATAGTTTCTATTTTATTTCGTTTGATTAAGATTATTGTATTCGATTTCTAGTTTACAATAGAAGAATGTCGTTTTGTAAATTGTAGAACATGTCCTCTATGTTAGTTTCTCCTTCAAGGTTGGATAGTGGTACTAATTTCTATATAAATTGGCTCATGAATTGAATTCCGATCTCATCAAATGCATGATGTACGGCAGATTGATAGATTTTTGTGTGATAGAGTTTAGGCCTTGGTGATGAAAGTACGGATGACCTGAGAGGCTGAGGTTTTGTATTTCGAAGTTCCAATTTGTACCTTTCTCAATTCATCAGTGAACTTAGGGCTTGGTTGAATTCAACTGTGTAATCATGACTGAAAATTGTGCATTTTGAAGTTCAAGAATACGCTTCATAACTTGAATCTAAATTACATTACTCATTGGGAGATCGTTCGTTTCCTAAGGGCTATAGTTCCAAATGCAATATTGGACTGCCTTTAAGAAATTGAAGAGGTTTACCAACAAAAAAAGAGGTAGTGTTAACGTTGATCCAAACCTTACAACATTGTTCACTCCACTTCTTGGCTTAAAGATTACCAAGAAGTGTCAGCTGATCCATCATTTGAAACAGTGACTTGGCAAAATACAATGATTCAACAGTCTTTCAGTTCTTTTGAGATACTATTGTCTTCTTAAGAGATACTATTACCTTCTTTTAAATGTTTTTCTTTTAATTTTCCGAAATGGAAAGAATATTTCTAAAATATTGTTACCAATCTTCACAATCTTTTGAAGTTAATATTTTCATATGTAAATATCTATAAAATCTTTTTATCTCTTATATTTTCAAATCGAGAGAATTTTTTTATTCTTTTAAAATATATTATTTTTTCCTAAAAAATACAAAGTCAACTGTTGAATGTTTTTCTATGCTTTCATTTTTTCATCTATCAAAAAAAAATTAGTCGTTTTGGACATTTATGTAATATTTTTCGGCGTTTCTACAATATTTTCAATAATTTTACAAGCCAAAAAAACATGGATATATTTACAAAATGATTATCAAATACGTGTACGGGGTATTATTTCCTCAAGTAATAATAATAGAAGAAATACACTATTCATAACCACCTCGTAACATCGTTTGAAATGCTTATCAATAAAGTGTTATATCAAATTAGATGCCTGATCATCGTGTAGGAAACAAACATAGCGATTTCTTATTCTACCCAACACTAGATACACATTCATTCATTATATAAACACTTTTACTTCGGTAACATGTATAGACCGTTTTTTCAATTAAACATGTCAAAACTCATAAATATTTTTTTATATTAAAATCACACAAACTATTATATTGGTTAAGATACACTTGACATATTTATGAGATTCAACTGACATTTTGTTGATCTTATGCACGGTTTTTGAATAATACACTTACATGTCATGGTTTTTCAACAATATCAAGTCTTATACGATGAAGTAACGCTTCACTTAGTAACTTTTGTTTCGCCATAACTGTACCGGGAAACAATCACATAGATCTCATATTGAATCCGACACCGAATACACTTAACGCGCGCCATCAATTCCTCATTCACCGCATCACTGACCGTTTTTTCAGTTAAATCTGTTAAAACCGTTAAAACGCATCAGCACTGTTCTATGTTAGAATCATCGTAAACTAATACACTCGTTAGAGATACATCCAACCTTATATAGATCTCATATTGAATCTGACACCGAATACACTTAACGCGCCATCAATTCTTAGTTCATTGCGTCGCCGACCGTTTTTTCAGTTAAATCCGTTAAAACGCATCAATATTGTTCTATTTTAGAATCACCGTAAACTAATACACTCGTTAGAGATACATTCAACCTTATACAAATCTCATATTGAATCCGACACCGAATACACTTAACGCGCCATCAATTCCTAATTACTACGTCGTCGACCGTTTTTCAGTTAAATCCGTTAAAACCGTTAAAATGCATCAATACTATTCTATCTTCGGATCATTGTAAACTAGTACACCCCTCAAAGATACATCCAACCTTAATCACTGAATTTAGCCGACACCTTCCCCATCTCATGCAGGGATTTGAACAATACATGTCATAGGTGATCAACATCATGGTAGTATTTGGTAAGGAATTTTAATTTAATTTAATTTTCCCTTTTTTTTGATACGGAGTATTATTTTTTGCCTTGATGGATAAGGAAATAAGCTATAATTAACAATAAATATCTTTAATATCTTTAATATCTTAGTTATCCATTATATGGAAGGTTTTGTCTTATTTAATAAGATAGAATTATCGCTTCGGGTGGGTAGCAAGATATCGCTTGCTTAGGAATAGAATTTCCGCACCCCAACCGTCTCTTTTCACTATAAATATATGTCTTCGTCATGTAGAAGATCCAGACCCTAAATACCCTGAATAAGCTAGTATTCGCTCAACCTTCTAGCCTTATTGTCTTTTCGTGTTCTTTATCCTCGTGTTCTTCTGACTTAGGCATCGGATGTAGATTAGGGTGTTCCCACCCCCTCTGTCCATTGTCCTGCAGGTTCTAGGTCAAGGAAGCCGTTAGAACGAAATGTGAAGAAAAGAGCCCCGTTATATTAAAGACGAATTTTTGTGCACTACCAACTTAAATTATTACAACCGGAAAAGAGTTAGATTCGAACTTGCATCTTGAAAAGTACATACCCTACTTGCATCTTGGATGTGTATATATTTGTTTCCCCATTCCCTCTTCTAAGACAAAGTGAATTGGGATTGATGCAAAGCTTAATACTGTACATGATTTAAGTTTATATGCTAAATTTAAATTATGTAATGACTAATGATTTTATGTTAGAGCCTCTTTGCATTATCATTTCCGTTTGCCCACCTCATTGGCACATGCAAAAGAATAAAATTGCAATCTTTCCGTGGGTGTTATTGATTTCAAATGTACTTGAAAGTGAGAAGTTAAATACACGTGTTAAACACCGGCGGCGAAGACTCCGACCATACGTCAGAAAACGTAAGCTACACATATGTAAGTGGCCTTTTGCGTATGAAGGGTTGGTTAAGCGAAGAGATTGAACAATGGGCGGGCCCATATGCATGAGAGGCGGGCCATGGCCGGTGGCGTGTAGGCCATATGCGTGTTTTTTGACGTACGGTGCGTAGCACCGAACGATCACGTTGCCGTCAGCCATCCATCTCCATATGTTTCTACCTACCTCTAATTTCTAGGACAAAAAGTCCATGTCTCCACTTCCTCCCAACATATATTACTCGACTTTACTTTGAAAATTATATCTTAGTACCTTGATAATATATAAAAGTAATGTTGACTATTAACGGGCATCAACTGCCGAACATCCCCAAATTAAGATGCCCAAATTGATCGGGGATTGTGATTTGTGACGATTAATAACGAGATGATTTTTGCTATAATAAAAAGGCCCACTTTGTATATAGTTTGGGAGTGAGATTTGAGAACTTGGCATTAATGTGATGAATGAGTGTCGTAACAATTGAAATATAAGGATGAGATCTCGACAAAAAAATACGGAGTAAAATATAATCTTGATATCTACCTTCTTTTGCTTCCTTTCAATATTCATACAAACGCAAAAATTCTCCCACTCATCATAAATTCCCAACACAACCTAATTCGCCGGTCCGAGTTTCAAAAGTTTCTGCCAAGTACGTAGAGGAAATCACGTTAAACCCATACACTTGTAGACACGTAATGCATGAATTTCGGGATAAGTGGGGTTTCATTTAGTTGACATTAAACGATTCATGTCCAAGCCCTTTTATAGTTTTATCACTGCCCATACTGATTTGGTCGATGGGCACGGCCTAACAATCGATCAAACTCGATGATTTGAACAAAAACTCGATCCAGACAGTACGTACGTGATGTCCGGGTCAAACTTTACTTTTATAGCAAACGGACCCCATTAAACCACCTCCCCCTGCCGTCACGCGCTTCTTAATACTCGTACACATATGCTATTTAATCATCCCACAACGCACTTGCAACAAACACCCCCATTAATATTCTTACTCACTCATTCTTCAAGCCCAAGCTAAAGCCATTTCTATACTTTACAATATCTCCTTGGTTAGCTTAATTATACAATGGCGATCAGGGCGGCTTCGGTTGTGATGCAATTGGTGGCCTTGCTTATAATTGCACTTGCCGGCGTTGCAACATGCTCAGGCGCCCATCCAAGAAAGTTTCTGACGGATCACAAGACAACCCTCAGTAGTAGCTCGACGACGACGGCTAAAGTGCCCGTGATCAACCCAAGTGGCTTGTTGGCTGCCCTTCCGAAAGGCAGCCCTGTTTCGTCTTCCCCTAGCAAGAGGGGTCACATGGCTACAACTTCTAACGGCCGCCACCTCTCCGATGTTGAGTTGGATCCGGTCGGATAATATTGCGCAGGCTTCTCATGTCGCGATAGATAGGCTGGTGGGTCGATGTCATGTCATAGATTGTTCCAATTAATTCATCTTAATTGCCCTCTATACAATTAAATGTTTGATTGAATCCATACATATATGTAGGTACGGTTGGCCCAATTTTTGTGAGGGCATCATATAATGATGTAATTAAATTATGAAAGATACTTTTACATCATGATACAACCGACAACCTGGTTGTTCCTTAATATGTTGATAGCTTATTGCTTGCATCTTTTTTCCTTCACAATCTTTTGCTCGCTAGAAATTAAAAAAAATATATATGTTTTTTTAGGCTAGGGGTGATCATGGTTCGATCAAAACTGAAAAAGTTGACTGAACCGATCGAACCGAAACCGAGGGGTTCGGTTCAATAAATTGTAGGATTTCGGTTTGGTTCAATTTTTTCAAAAAAAAACCTTATATCTATCAAAAATCGAAGAAAAATTTGGTTCGGCTTTCAGTTCACCAAATATCCAAATTTCGGTTTCGGTTTTAAACCGATGCTCGACCCTATTTTTAGGAAACAGAATATGTAAACAAAATCCGTTCATTGTAAGCAAATTCAACTAGTTGAGTAGTTGTTGGCCTTGGAGGAACACCCTAGCTTGCAAATTTGATCACGCCAGCTTCTTTGCTATTTTTTCAACTTGATGTTATGACCAAAATTCCAAATAACGGACAAGAAGTGTCGGCCAATTTTTATTGAACCTGATTATGACAACCGTAAGGTCCTTCATAGCTTTACCATGAAAAAATACTCTCTGGCGTGAAAAAAAATACTTAGGGCTCCGGCCTTTTCGACCAAAAAAAATGGAAAAAATTACCCTCTGGGCCACACACACCGGATTCTGAAGTAATGGGCCGTTCTCGGCCCATATTTCTAAACCTTGTCACATTCTCTTTATATCCACACGCTGATTCGGTCCATCAAAATATATCAAAAATACTTTCTCCCTAGGGTTTTCATCTCAGCCGAACGTTCCACCGCCATTCTTCTATGGAGTATGAGGCCGTTATTTATACCCAAAATTCGTCCTTCTCGAATCTCATTCGCTCTATTTTCTCTTCGTTTCTTCTTGCTCTGTGATTTCTACCTTGTGTGTTTCTTGTTTGTTTTCAAATTCTTATCTATTCGGATCCGACGGGGATTCTCCGTAAATCCCTTTACTTGCAATTGGGGCAAGCGGAAGATGAATATCTTCCCAATGCTTGCATATCCCATAAGTAAAACGTCGCAGATCGAGCTCACCGTCGTTGACGGAGAGAAGCTCACGCTTTTTACTCCTCCGATGGTGGGCGGCCTCATATTCCATTGACTTGTGGAGCGGCGTCGCTGCCTTTACCATTTAGTACAGGCCATGAGGCATACATTCTTTTTTCCAATTTCAATTCATGTTTCTTGACGGAGATTTATCCAAAAATCTCTTTACCTATAAATTGAGGCAGACGAACACAATCAATGTTTGCATATCTCAGAAGGAAAACGTCATAAACAAAGCTGATAGGTCGTTGATGAAGAAGCTTTAGGGCTTCTTCTCCGGCCTTGAAGTAGTTTCATATTCCATAATCCTTGTGGAGCGGCGTCGCTGCTATTACCACTTTGGACAGTCCATGACTCAACATTCCATTTTTTCGGTTTTCAACGATTGTTTTGTTAGCCTATGAGGAAATCTATGAATTAAAACACCATCTTTCGGGACTGATTGGCTTTGCCTTGATGTTTATTCTGCAATTCTGAGGCTAATTTGTTCGTTTTATTGTATTCCTAAATCTGTATGAATTTTCACGCATCTGATTCTTCTGTAAAAAGACTGTTACTTTAATGTTTTTAGCCTCTGTTATCTCTTTCTGGATTTATGTTGCACTTATGTCATATCTTAATCTGGACGATCGAACTTCAACGTTTGCTGTTAACATAATGGTCATATGCTCTGTGTAATGCACGCCTAGGGATGAAACACCCATCGTGTGATGTCGGTTTTAGGCATCAATTTGATCAGCCCCCCTGAATTGAAGCTATTTGCAGGATTAATGCAAGTTGACACAATCAATTACAAGTTTGCCATCACCTATTTCCAACCGACAAAAACTGGATCATAAACTATATTGTATCTGGTAAAATCGCTGGCACTAATTTGTTGATAGAGGCTTGAAATTGAATTTTATAAAGAATCTTGAAAGTTAAAATTTGCGACAATGATGATCTTGTTGGGAAAGACTAGAGTGCTCTTTAGGCTTTAGCATTGCAGGTTCAGTTCATGATTCATTCTCCCTTGGACAGTACATTATATTAGGTTCAATAGCAGTTTCTTCTTATTACAAGACCCCAATTCTTAGTCTTTAGTACCACGATAAATTTTAGGCTCAATATTTTCCACAATCTCACCAACGTAATTATTTTTTACTTCAGTTCCTTACATGAACGAATTTTTGGTTTTAGTAGAGCTTGAAAGCTTTCCACAATTCCACATTCACAAATTGAAGAATAAAATGAAAATCATAAATTTGATTGGTAAGTTTAGGAGAAGCTGGTTTCAGGCAATTGAAAGCTGTTTTTTGCTTTGGAGTGATGCCTTATCTTACTTGTACCTTCGGTCAAGGTGAATTCTCTATAAAGGCAAATAGGCAATGAATGTCATACTCTTAAACCACTCTGCATCAAGTTTTGGAGTTTGCTTTTCTTATGGTCTCAACCTCTTTTCCTTTCGTAAGACATCTTTTTGGTGTTATTTAAGGTTTCTAGTATCTCATATCAATGAAAGCTCTCGTTTTCTGTTCCTTGAATGTGTTGCTTTTTCGGTAAGAATTACGCATGGATATGCTTTCAATGCAGGCTGAAGAAACCCTTTCTTTTCAGAAAATTTGATTTTGATATGAATGATTCAAAATTATAACCGAAATCCAAAGGCTTGTTGGTGCGGGCAGAACAAGATG
The DNA here is from genome assembly GCA_934048045.1 of Polygonum aviculare. Lineage (NCBI taxonomy): Eukaryota > Viridiplantae > Streptophyta > Magnoliopsida > Caryophyllales > Polygonaceae > Polygonum > Polygonum aviculare. The sequence goes on from OW204024.1 coordinate 3,615,741, forward strand.
ACATTGTAGTAATAAAGAGGCGGGCCCATTTTGAGACTTGTTGCACGATTGTCGGCCCAATTATTACTATTCAGATAGTTGGTCGATTTGGGCTCACTGCCTTACACTCATTGCTTGTGGAAGTGGGTCGTATGCCGCTCGTCCGTTGCATTATACACTTTCACATTTCATACAATACTTCAAATTAGGTACTACGTACACTCAAATATACAAAAAAGATATACAAAGATGGGAATGATTTCATGTTGGGGTCAGCGATTGGTTGAACGCCAAGTAATATTATAGCAAGTTGGTGTTTGTAGTTGATTAAAGTATCTGGCAAAGGCGCAAAGCTACCTTGCAAAGACAATAAACTACAAAGTTTACTAATTATTACTACTATGTATGTACATTTTTTTTTGGGATCATATACTATGTATGTGTTATATAATAAAGAATTAGAAGAAGATTATTGAAACTTTACTTAAGAACTTTTACTTAAGAAAGTCACTTTAGAATGATAATGACATTAGAAGAGAGGGAGAAAGAGTAAGCACCTTATAGGTTGTATTCTTACTCTTTGTTGGTGCAAGTTTTACAATGGGTGATGCCTCTATTTATAGGACTAAAGTTAGGCAAGAGTTACCACAAAGTCAAGATTAGGAGGTGAATAATTCACACCTTTCTACCTAGGGTAATTAGTCATACACATGTGTTTCTTATGCATCTTCTAGATGATCATAAATGTGTTCATAACACATAGCTCAATGTGTATTCATAACACTCCCCCTTGAATATTCACCTTCGTTCTTGCTTTGGGCACAAATGTATGTTGCCTTGTTGAACCCATGATACGCTTTGATGTTGCCTCATTAAAAACCTTGCCAGGAAAAACCCAGTGGGATAAAAACCTGGTTGAAGGGAAAAAGAGTGCAACGCGTATGATGCTCCCCCTGACTTCAACGTAGCTCTCGGAGCTTACACATTCCAATCTTGTGCACTAGTTCTCCAAATTTCTTAGGAATCAAAGACTTCGTGAACAGGTCGGCCAAGTTGTCATTCGACCGAATTTGTTGGATATCCGCTTCACCGGTTTCTTCGAGATCTCGAGTAGAAAAGAATTTTGGAGATATGTGCTTTGTGCGGTCTCCTCTGATGTAGCCTTTCTTCATCTGAGCAACGCATGCTGAGTTGTCTTCATATAGTATCGTTGGATTGTCAGTGATCGGCTTCATTCCACTTTCCTTTTGGATGAATTGAATAGTTGATCGTAGAGACACACATTCTCTTCCAGCTTCATACAAAGCAATTAATTCTGCTTGATTTGATGATGTGGCAGTTACGGTCTGCTTTGTTGATCTCCATGAAATGGCTGTGCCTCCATATGTAAATACATAGCCATTTTGTGATTTGGCTTTGTGTGGGTCGGACAAATATCCTGCATCCGCATATCCGACTAAAGTTGCATTGCTTTGGTTGCTGTAGAACAACCCCAAATCATGCGTTCCTCGGAGGTAGCGAAATACATGTTTGATCCCATTCCAATGCCTCCTTGTAGGAGCAGTGCTGTACCTGGATAACAAGTTTACTGCAAAAGCAATATCTGGTCTTGTATTGTTAGTTAAGTACATTAGAGCACCAATTGCACTTAAATACGGAATATCAGGTCCTAGAACCTCTTCATCCTCTTCTCGAGGGCGAAATTGATCCTTTTCAATATTGAGGGAACGAACTTCCATAGGAGAAGTCAGGGGATGAGCTTTGTCCATATAAAATCTCTTTAAAACTTTCTCAGTATAGTTGGACTGATTGATAAATATCCCATCCTTTAGATGCTCAATTTGTAAGCCAAGACAAAGCTTTGTTTTCCCCAAATCTTTCATCTCAAATTCTTTCATCAAGTATTTCGCAGTATCTTCCACCTCATTGGGAGTTCCAACTATGTTTAAATCATCAACATAGACTGCGATAATAGCAAATCCCTCATTGGACCTTTTGATAAAAACACATGGGCAAACAATGTCGTTTTTATATCCTCTTTTCATAAGGTATTCACTCAGACGGTTATACCACATCCGTCCTGATTGTTTTAACCCATACAACGACCTTCTCAATTTTATTGAGAACATTTCTCGAGGTCCGTTGTTTTCAGCCTTAGGAAATTTTAGTCCTTCTGGGACTTTCATATATATGTCTGTATCTAGTGACCCATATAAGTATGCGGTCACGACATCCATAAGGCGCATTTGCAGTTTTTCAAATATTGTCATGCCAATTAGGAATCTTAGTGTAGTTGCATCGACTACAGGAGAGTATGTCTCATCATAATCAATTCCTTGAATTTGAGAGAAACCTTGGGCTACTAGCCTTGCCTTATATCTAACGATTTCATTTCTCTCATTTCGTTTTCGTACAAACACCCATTTGAAGCCAACAGGCCTTACATTCTTTGGTGTACAAACAACGGGTCCAAAGACCTCTCGCTTTTCAAGCGATTGTAATTCTGTTTGAATGGCATCTCTCCATTTTGGCCAATCCTTTCTTTGACGACATTCGTCCACGGATTTTGGCTCAAAATCATCATCTTCAGTCACAATGTCAATAGCCACTGAGTAGGCAAATATATCATCAGTAATGATATCCTTTCTATTCCATTGTATGCCTGTGCATACATAATTTATTGATACCTCAAGATTATCAATATTCTCATTATCATTGAGTGTATCAACTTCTCTTAGGATATTTTCATTTTCCATCTCATTGCCTTGGTCATTATTCTCATGACTCAGTTTGGCTTTTTTTGTCATACCCTTTTGGTTCTTTGGTTTCCTTGGTTTCAAGTCTTTTGAACCTGGAGGCCTACCACGTTTTCGACGTGTCGTAGACTCATTTGCAATGGACGTATTAGGTTGTCCAATGGGTATGTCAATCCTAGCAGGAGCATTCGCTGCAGGAATATGTGACCTTGTTACCCTTGTATCAGTGAATGCATCAGGTAACTGATTTGCAACATTTTGCAAATGTATGATCCGTTGAACTTCTTGTTCACACATTTTTGTTTTCGGATCAAGATGAGATAATGATATTGCATTCCATGTAATCTCTTTTACATGTGGGTCCATCTTTTTCTTATCTCCCCCTAAGTTTGGAAATGTATTTTCATCAAAGTGACAATCAGCAAATCTTGCTGTGAATAAGTCACCCGTTGTTGGTTCGAGATATCGAATGATTGAGGGAGATTCGAAACCAACATAGATTCCCATTCTCCTTTGTGGACCAATCTTTGTACGTTGTGGCGGAGCAATGGGTACATAAACTTCACATCCAAATATTTTTAGATGTGAGATATTTGGCTCCTTGCCAGATACTAATTGCATTGGAGAATGCTCATTGTTTGCACTTGGCCTCAATCGAATCAAAGCTGCAGCTTGTAATATAGCATGTCCCCATGCAGATGATGGCAACTTTGAGTTCATCAACAATGGTCTAGCGATTAATTGTAATCGCTTTATTAATGATTCAACAAGACCATTTTGTGTGTGAACATGAGGCACTGGATGCTCTATATCAATCCCTAATGACATGCAATAATCATTGAAGGTTTGGGATGTAAATTCTCCGGCATTATCAAGTCGGATTTTCTTGATTGCATAATCCGGGAATTGAGCTCTCAGCCTTATTATTTGAGCAAGAAGTTTGGCAAAGGCTGCATTCCTGGTCGACAGTAAACTTACATGTGACCAACGTGTAGATGCATCGATTAGGACCATAAAATATCGAAATGGTCCACATGGTGGAGCAATTGGTCCGCATATATCTCCTTGTATCCTTTCTAGGAATGTAGGATTTTCACTTGCAATTTTATTCTTAGAAGGCCTGATAATTAGCTTTCCAAGTGAACATGCAGTGCAATGGAGATCACTGGACGGGAGAACCTTAACGTTCTTCAATGGATGTCCAAGTGAGTGCTTTATGATTTTGTGCATCATTATTGATCCTGGGTGACCCAAGCGATCATGCCACAATGTGTATGCAGTTCGGTCAATTGACCCTTTACTAGATGTCGCATTGGCCTCAAACGGACAAATGTATGTATGATATAGTCCGGAGGCTTGCGTGGGAATCTTCTCAAGAATCTGTCTATGACCAGATTCATATTTTATGATGCACAGATATTCACTGCCATTTTCATTCAAGGTTTCCATGTGAAACCCATTGTGGCGCACATCTTTGAAACTCAGTAAATTTCTTCGTGATTTACTTGAGTAGAGTGCTTCTTTTATTATTAACTTTGTTCCTCTTGGGAGTAGAACAAGTGCTCTTCCAGAGCCTTCGATCAGTTTCGACACACCAGATATCGTATTGACATTTCCTTCAAGAGGTCTCAATTGTGTGAAGAATTCTTTGTTTCTCAAGATGGTGTGTGTTGTTGCACTGTCTAAAAGACATTGCTCATTCCCATCGAGTTTCACATTAGATGATTCCATGTTTTCTATGGAAATAGAGAAAAACATTAATGCATTAATAATAAATATGCATATTGATTACACGACGATATTCATATCACGCAAAGTCTATTAGACAAAAATTTTTAGAAATGATAATTAAGGCATCATACGACATGCGAAATTAAAAGACATTAAGAATAACATAGAATAACATATGAGTAGTAAAGATAATTATGAATACATATGTAACTCATAAACATATATGGTATATGATGAGATTCAATAATTTAGTCATGATGAATGTTATTATTATGTCAACATATATAAGCATGTAATTAGTATGTGCATAACATATGAATGATAACTTTATATAAAGAATGCTTATAAGATGTAAATAAATGACAAGAATTAAAGAAGTAAATAAATGATAAGGATTAAGGAACTAAACAAATAGAATAAGAATCAAAGCGGTAAATAAATAATGCATGCATGAGATATATAAGATAAATGCGAAAGTATACTGAAACGTAAAATTAGCGGGAACAGTTATGAATCCGGTTTCCTTTTAATCCTTTTATCCTCATCCATCCATTTTCACTTTTACCACTTCCACCTTATCTCCTCCATCTCGTCTTCCTCCTCTCCATTTTCCATTTTCATGTCCATGGCCGACGACGACATTTTGCGTCGTATTAAGGCCGGTAATGATCGGTTTTTAACCGAGCTTTTCATTTGTCTTGTTCTTATCGTGATTATCTATATTGCGCTCATAATCATTTGGGTAAGAAATTTCTCACAATCCACTTGGTGAAATCAAACATTTCCGAAAGGGGATTTGAGTACAAACGCCAAATAAGGTAAGTAAATCTTATATTTTGTTTGTATCTTAGTAGATCTAAGTAAACATGCTTCCATATTTAGTTTATAGCATTTCAGATCTAGAATTTTGAAAATGAGTTTCTGATGTAGAAGATCCTAAATTAGGCGACTACAGAGCATACTCCTCGAAACGATTTCATAAATTAACTCTTTGTATGAATTTAGTTAAGAAGAGATAAATTCGTACATTTAAAAAGGTAGAAGTGATTAAGTATAGTGTGTAAGAATTTACCAAATTTCTTTCGGTAAAACTCACAAACTTATACATATATCTTAAGTCAAGATTATATATATATATAGGTATGAACAAGATTAAGGAAATTTTATAACTTTAGTTTAATGAACGAAATTTTTGCAAAGCTACGAAAAACATATAATTTTAAATCATGATCCAATGTACATATGTGTATATATAGATAGCTCCATCATGTAGAATAAAACAAAATAATTTATTCTAATGAAAGCTATGTTTTCAAAAGCTACGAAAATTAAGTAAACATGTATATATAATTAAATAAAGATCAGTTGGTGATTAGAGACTCGTGCTGATAACGTGTTATATAAGAAAAAATTAGACGAAGATTATTGAAACTTTACTTAAGAACTTTTACTTAAGAAAGTCACTTTAGAATGATAATGACATTAGAAGAGAGGGAGAAAGAGTAAGCACCTTATAGGTTGTATTCTTACTCTTTGTTGGTGCAAGTTTTACAATGGGTGATGCCTCTATTTATAGGACTAAAGTTAGGCAAGAGTTACCACAAAGTCAAGATTAGGAGGTGAATAATTCACACCTTTCTACCTAGGGTAATTAGTCATACACATGTGTTTCTTATGCATCTTCTAGATGATCATAAATGTGTTCATAACACATAGCTCAATGTGTATTCATAACAGTATGTACATTGTCATACATAATTGCTATAAAATTATAACTTGAAAATTGGATGCCTAAAGCTTTTTCTTTCACCTTACCGTAATTCCATATTACATGTATACCCGACCTTGTACAAATCCCTCCCTTGCAACGACTACATGTAGTAATATTTCCACGTTCAAAATATTACAACTATTTAAAGTAATTATTTATCTTATTAACTTACAATATAAGCTCTGATGGCCCCCACTACCCCGACTTCCCTCAGACTTAACCCAATGATGATGAAAACCGAGTTTACACACACCGCCAAGCGTGGGTTCCCTTGCTCCGCATTCCTCCAACACCCATCCTCCTCCTCACCACCTAATCTCGCCACGTCATCCACACGCGCCGCCGTAATCTCGTCCGCAATCCTTCAACTCAGCGTTTTGCGTGACGTGGACGCCGTTCAGGTGCAGGGGACACAAGGTACACCTGAGCCTGGACCACCGTCTTCCCAATCTTAAACCCCGGCACCACCGTGAACGCCGCCTGAAGCTCAGAGCTGTTTCCTCCGCCGACCAACTCACCGCTCGTCCGGGAGCCACCAGAGGCGACGCTTTCCATGTAGACCTCAGAGAACCGGCATCCTCTCTTGACCTGGAAAGCCACGGCCGGCGGATCGTAACTGAACGCCAAACAATGCAAAAGCCAGACTCTCTTGGCCATCTCCGCGAACGCCGAGAAGAAATCGCTCGCCGGAAAATTTCCGGAGCTGATCAGCTTCCTCTGGTCCAAATTCCCGAAGAAAGAGCACTCCATCTTGGGCTGGACCAGCTTCAGATACTTGGACCGCACAAATCTCGCGAAATCGCTCTCCGGATTCTGGATCAGAATCTGGCTCGGGGACCCCACCTGCATCTGCCGAAACTCGTCGTAGAACTCATGCTTGGGCCTTTCCCGGCGAGTCTCCGGGGGGAGGAGGAAATCGCGGTGGTTAAACCCGTCGAAGAGGACTCGGCAGACGTAGGCCTCGAAGGCGTAGGCCTTGTGCTTGGGATTCGAGAAGGGGATATCTTCAATGGCTTTAGCGGCCAGTTCGAGGTCCCAATTCTTGGCCTCCATTTCGTGGACCAACTGTTTGACGAAACTCCTAACGGACCTCATCAGCTGTTGCAACGACCTGATGAAATGTGAGCCGTTGAGATCCGAGATCGAGACGCTGACTCCAATCAAACCGCTAGAGTTGAGCTTCTTCTCGGCGGATTTGTTCCGCCTCGAGATCTCGTCGAGTCGGGATTTGAGGTTCGAGATCTCGGCGTCGCGGAGGCGGATCTTGGTGTCCATCTGCTTGATGGAGATCTCGTAGGTCTTGATGTTGCTCTGCTGCTCCTGAATCTCGGCCAGGAGGTTGGTCACGTGGGGAGGGGGGAGGTTCAGGGATCGGGTCACGAACCTGTGCTTGAGGTCGGAGAGGACCACGAGCTCCGAGACGAGCTGCTTGTCGGCGGTCTGGACGGCGAGGGCGTCGTAGGGGTGTTGGGCGCTCTGGAGCTCGGCGTAGGCGGCCTTGATGGAGGAGACGCTGGCGAAGAGCTTGGCGAGCAGGGCCTCCTTGGCGGCCCGAGACCGGGTGGCCGGGGTTTCGTCGGAGTTGGACTTCTGGGATCTTGATCGGGTCAGGAAGGAGGGTTTCGGGGGCCCGAACTTGGAGGTCGGGGTTGGAGGCGGGTGCAGGCATTTCGAGAAGGCGAAGGAGAACTTGGATTTGGGGGCGGTGGGATCTGATTGGGGTTTGAGGCAGTCCATATTTTTGTTCTGGTTTAGAGGGAGGGAGTGGGGAAAGGGAAGGGGATGGGTTTGAAACTTTGAATCATGAAGGGAGGTAGCCCAAAAACAAAAGGTTTGGGCTTCAAAAGCGGAAAATACGAGGGCTTTAGCTGCTTTTATTTTTATTATTTTTATTTCGTTTTTTGGGGTCTGGGATTTTTGAAGAGTGAAGGCGGTGATGGGGGTATGGCCGTATGGGGTTTGAAAAGGCGGGAAAAATATAGAGGGAGACGATGGGATTGGCTAGTGGTGCTAACTGCTAATTTGTATTTTTGGTTTTTTATTTGTAATTTTTAGTTTTGTTTTAAGAAAAGTAATTGTGGGAGTAGTTGTATAATAATGTGCGTGGTACTATGTATTATTTGCTGTTTATTGTAAAGTATTTACATTAACTTATTGAGATTTGTCTTTTAAATGGGAGATGTTTTGAATACAATTTTTTAAGTTCAAATCGAATATTCAGCCACACATAACAGTAATGATGAGAATTCTTTTTATAAAAGTAATGTTCAGATTTAGGGAAAAAGTATGTGTGGCAGGGTGGAGAATAAATAATTAAACATCAAATGATAATAAAATTGTTTTTCTTACAAGTTTTACAGGTATTTATATTTACACATCCTTTAAATTTTAAGGTACATTTTTGTGGCACGATTTATATTTTACTAGTATGTTCTCATGAAATTAAAGTAAATTTTTATGTATTTTATAGCGTCTTATCATAAATGGTGTATATAGGACTCAAATCCTCTGTCCCCTTCCCACATCCCCCTCCGTTCTTATTGGTCGAAAGCATGGGTCCCCCCTATATTTTCCCTTTAATTCTACCGAAATAAATAATTTCGTCCAATAAGAAGAGAGGGACACGGCCGGAAAGGGGACGTTGGAGGGGGACAGAAGATTTGGATCCGTGTATATATGGCCTCTACATCATAATTCATAGATTCATAACCTCAAGGGGTTGGTCTAGTGGAGCATGACAGGGTATCCGCCTGACAGGTCGCAGGTTCGATCCCCCTAGTCTCCTTGAGGTGAGACATATGTAAATCCCCTTGTAAGAGTTCTCTGAACCCTTGGGTTTTCCCTGACCTTGGACTGGGGCACCATCCCCTCACTCTAAGTTTCTTTGACCAAAACAAAAATAATTCATAGATTCATAATTCCATGCTAATTTGATCCAAAAAAAAATAATTCCATGCTAAACATCAACCTAAAATTTGAAACTTTATGATACGTTATTAATGTTGATTTTATTTATTATTATTGGTTTTAGGTTATTTAATGGGTCACTTAAGGCCTTAGGGTTAGACTAGCATTAGGGTTTATTATTCAGCAGTTCTATATATTGTAATCTTGTTATTTGCAAATCATTCAATCAATCAATTAAATATCTTTTTATCCCTAAACTCTCTCAACCCTATCTCTACCCTTATCCCGAGACCTCATGTTGTCTCTTATCCCTGTTCCGATCGACCCCCTTGGTATGGATCCGAGTTAGTACGTATCACTTTACTTTGAAATAAAGTAGCTAGCTCTAAAATAGGCCTAAACATCAACCAATTTACTTTATCCCGATCACTGAAATGTTTTAAATCGTTACAAAGTACACTGTAAAAGATGGATCCAAAACACATATTCGCTAGCTATACACACAACTAATTGTTAACTTCAGGACTTTATACTTTATAATGTATAAATAAAGCAAGATTTGATATCCTTTAAAGAGCTTATTTGTGCCCTTCACGAGCTTATTTTCACGGCTTGATTAAATAAACCAACCATAATTTAATACATACTTTTATCGTTAGAAAAAAAATATGAGATCTTGTTAAATTGTAGATATCTATCCTTTTTTTTTTCAACAAACTCATAAAACTTGTTTCCGGATTTCACCCCAAAAGATATGAGAAGGTGACTATAAAATGCTCTTAAAATGTAAGCATTAACTATAGAAAACAAATTAAGAGGCTCGATGCGCTTGTCGCATCAGCTCACTGGTTGAGCAACTCATGGTAGTACCATGAGGTCTCGGGTTCGAGACTCCAGGGCGGCGGTTTGCCCTATTATTTTTAGAGCTGGCTAGTAGCCAGTTCTCATTCCTTGCGGATGCTCTAGGCGAGTCCAAATAGTACTTGTGGTGACCCTAACTCCTTTCCTTATCAAAAAAAATAAAAAAAATTAAGAGGCTCGACTTATATAAATTACAGTATAATTAATCCGATTATAGAAGAAGAAGAGAAAAGGAGCTGATCTGACACCAAGTGTGCGAAGGAGTGAAGTGCAGTCCAGGTGATATCATGTCCCGACCTACTTCTTTTAATTCCATTTATTTCTACAAAATCCTAATTTTTTCCGACAAAAAAATGTAATTATTACTCAAATGGTGACCGGACCACCGGGTGACGGGCCCTACCCGATTAGCCTTGTGTTTATCGGATCTAACCGGTTTATACTCCATTTCATTTTTGTTAATCTTCGAGTTCCTCGTTTTAACATAAATAACATAATCCTAAACTAAACTTTTATATGGATCATTGAGTAATTAAAAAATAAAGCTATTAAAATACTAGAAAAGAATACAAGATAACTTTAGTAGGTACTCCCTCCGTTTCACAATAAGTGTCGTTTTAGCTCTTAACACAGTTTTTAAGAAAAACAATCATTCACTTTAAAACTTACAACTTTTTCTTAATCTTACCACTCATTACATTTTTTTGGCCAATGCATGAACAACTTTAGTCAACAAATACACATTCCAATAAAAATTATCATCATTCACCCCTATAAATCATTTTGAAAATCTAAAACGACACATATTATGAAACAAAATTTACGTTCTAAAACGACACTTATTATGAAACGGAGGGAGTACCCTCTTTACATAGTTTTCAGCTAATCAGCTCACTTTAAGTTAATTGGTGCAGTATTTCATAACTCTCTTGTTGTGGGGTTGTCTAGCATTTTGAAAATCTAAAACGACACATATTATGAAACAAATTTTACGTTCTAAAACGACACTTATTATGAAACGGAGGGAGTACCCTCTTTACATAGTTTTCAGCTAATCAGCTCACTTTAAGTTAATTGGTGCAGTATCTATATACATGAAATATATAGTGTATTCTCTTAAATATTGTACTAGGAAATACGGAGAAAGTATAATCATTTACATGGTGGCTAAATACTATTTAAACCTAGTAATGATGTATGTTCTTCTAATTTATTTTAATTAGTGCCATGATTAGGCATGGAGTAGACATGAATGGCTTACACTTGATTTGTTGGTTGGGCCTTCCTCTTGACGCCTTCATGGTTACATCTACATGCATAACTTAGATTCTTTCTAAAGTCTAGCTAGCCATTCCTACGTACTCAATCGATCACCTCAAAGTTATCATATTACTAAGACTTCAGGCCTTAACAAATTTAATACATTTTACACGAAAAGTAAGATTAAAGTACACTAAGTAGGGCAAAATGGGATAATCATAATATCAGTTTTTCTCTTGCTTGTGAAGGTAACAGTTTTCAGATTAAGATGTTACATAGAAGGTAACATTAGCCTAATGCATAAGTTAGAATGATCATTCATTAGGATGTTTATGTAAGTACCTCGCTTCTTCAGTGTTAGGTCAAGGATCAAGCTTAGTTGTGTCATACGTAAAGAGCTAGTGTAGACTCTATTTTTGTCCTTAACTTATTCATGACGGTGGGGCCAAATGTCTTAGCTAAAAAATGAATCGGATATTTCACACGGTAACCCTGAGGTATTGCTTAATTCACAAGGTGTACTAAAGATTGGTATATTTCATATGGTAACCCTAAACTTTATTCCAATTTCATCCTATATCCAAAAATGTTAAACCTAACTTTTCATAGTTAACTTTTTTAGAATTAAAAGTGGAATTAGATAATCTATACTATATATTAAAGTCGAGACTTTTCGCGCTTCCACGTTAATTCTGACCTCACTCCATTTAAGAAAATAAAATATAGAAAAATAATTTTAAACTCTTTCTTATTCTTATTAGTTATTGTTTATCATCTACCTTTTTCTTTTTCTAATCTCTATAATTTTTCACCTAATTTCTATCACCTAATTTTTATCTTTTTCAACTATTTGCTTAGACATTCTTTTTTTATAAATCCAAGCTATAATTATATTGTCAAAATTATTTGTCACTTTGAATTTTCGTTTTTATTGTGTTTCTATAATTATATACATTCGTCATATTTCTTTGTCTGTCTTTTTTTTCCCCATAAATTTATAATTTAAGCTTCAGATATCTAACAATATCTTTGAAAAATAGCTTTAAAATATATGAACTAAATTTGTGTTATAATATTCATTTATAAATTCTATTGATCTATAACTCTATCATTATTAATTTAATTATAATTTTATAAGATCTATTAAAATATTCATTTTATTTCAAAAATTATTACTTATACAAGTTTATTTTTCTAAAAGATTTATTTAAATAAGTCACAATTAACCTAATCTTTGATTTCTATCGTCATATAAAAATCTTATTAATCGTGAAAATATATATGTCAATAAAACATTTCACTTAAGATTTCATATTGTATCACATATGATTTTTCCATTCTTTTTTTTTTCAAATTTTGAAGCACGGTTAACGTTAAGTTTAATGTTTTGGGTACAAAACAAAATTGGAATAAAGTTTAGGGTTACCGTATGAAATATACCAATCTTTAGTACACCTCGTGAATTAAGCAATACCTCGGGGTTACCACGTGAAATATCCGAAAATGAATTAACCACTCACATTCAAACAAATTGAATTCAATTTATGCAAACGGCTATATCTTTTTGAAGGTTGCAAACGGCTAGACGGGCTCACTTCCGCCATTGCAGGGTACTTTGTTGACTTGTGGGCTTTCTCAAGTTTACCAGTGTCAAAAAAACAAAAGAATTTTTCTGTTCAATGATTGACAATTTGACATGCAACGTGGAATTTATCCCTCCGCAATATTAGACCAATCTCCACGAATCGATCGCTACATTAATTCTGATCAAACTCATGTTCAATAAAAAACAAAATTATGCAATTATGTTAAAGCTTGAAAAAGAGAAGCATATATCTTGTGCAATATGTATAGTGGCATGTTCATTTGCCAGAATTTGTTAGACCGAATTCTGTAGACGTGCATGGGTTTGTATGTTTTGCAGGGTATAAATAAATGCTGCTGTACGTTTAATGTTTTGCAGGCAGATGTTAAAAATTTCAATCGTTAGTAAGTGCTTTCACATTCACATATGATGGCCTGTCCTTATCCCATCGTACAAAACTAGCTCACAAATTCAAACAGTTCAAAAGTAGATTGTTGCTTATAATCGAATTTGTTTCAATTATGGGTTAAGAGGTTTGATGGCGGAGAAAATTTCGTATTATAAGTTTTGTAATTTCATTATCCATTCACAAGTAGGCAAAAACTACCTTATGATATCCCTTAATTGTGGACTTTATGGTTTAAATATACTTCTCTAATAACCAAGATTATCTTGATAATTATAGTACAGTACCTTTAGTTTGAGCAGCTTATCATGCACGTTGAAAGTAATCATCACAAACACCCTCTATAAAATAATACTACATGGCAATTATTAAACTTGAGCATTACAAGCAATGTTGATCCTAGTTTTCTTTCTATGCTTCAAATAAATTTGTTTGGGTGAGATTGAGAATGTTTTGTAATGACCAGACCCTCCAATTCGACAATGGAGATAATCAGTATGGCATGTTTATTTTTTGTATTAACATGCAGATGAAATTGTTTTGGTGAAGTTTGTATTTTGTTATGATGACAAACATTTGATTGATTACATGTATGAATAAAAAAAATGGATATTGCTTGCACGCTTTGTATATAAAAATAATAATTGGACTTTAGGAAAAAACTATTCCATGTGAGTTTGAGGTTTGTAAGAAAGAGATGATGGTAGACCCAGACTGTTACATCATTGGGTTACACTAACCAAAATGAGTGACCTACGCTCGGTATTAATCGGTTTCATTATTTGGTTGTGCAAGTGGTGGGGAAATAGCAATTATCATGCATTCCTAATCCTCGCCACTTCATTACGCAAAATTTGACATAATCTTGTTTTTCAATCATTAACTCCTGTCTCCTGGGTACTAATCACTGTTTCACATGTTAAGGTTACTCTTGTATACAGCCATGATCACGCTCTTAAGTTTAATCGTATGGACCTTCTGTTTAGCTTAGAAGCAAGGTTGAAGAAACTGATAATTAGGAACCAAAGAGTGGGCCTAATCCAAGTCAGATCGGATTACGTTACAGAGTTCAGTAAGTAACTTGATCACTACTCCAAATAGACTTTGAATGGCACCAGAAATCCCAAAGGTTTCTGAGCAATGTAAGTCATGATGGATTTATTAACTAGCAGAAACACAAAAACAAATGGCCTGATCAGTAAATAAAATTAATACTGGGAACTTTCTGCATAATGTGCTAAAACCTGAGGATAATTCTTCTTGGTTTTTCCATGTTCGTGTTCAGGAAGGATAAAGATTTAGAGTCAGAAGTAGACGCAAACAAGAACAGAAGCTCTAAAAGATTACTCAGTTGGCAAAATCTATTAAAACATAGCCCTAAAATCTCCGTTCTCTATCAGCGTCAGCGGTGACCTACTTCGTCTATCTCTTTGCATCTTCAAAAACGGCTTCTGTGCCACCATTCAGCATGGGTTTACAAGTACAGTGGTTGGACGACTTAAAGGCCGAGGAATCCGAGCTCGCTGGCTCTTTCCTTCTCAAAAGTCTCAAAGTACTGGTAGATGATCGTCACAGCAAGCAAGATACCAGTTCCAGAGCCAATTGCCCCCATGAAGTCGGCCAACACAGTCAAAGCACCAATGCACATCCCTCCAAAGGCAGCCGCAGTAGGAATGTAACGGTTCAGCTCCTTCTGTAGGTTTGAGTCACGGTGTCCGGGCATCACCATACCTTGCTCCTGACATATCATGAAATTTGATGGATTTAAATATCATATGAGCCAATGCTAGCAACAAGACTTTGAACGGGTTGGGTTTTGCAAATTATAATATTTAGAGACCAAGTCCTACATTCAGAATGCAAAAGCATTTCTAGAGAAGCATATAATTTCATTGGTGAGTACCTTGAGCTGTTTAGCAACATCTCTGGCTGAAGATCCAGAAACCTCTATCCATGTTTTGGAAAACAGAGCACAAGCAGAGAGCATAAAAACAATGTAGAATAGAGCATGGAATGGGTGTGCTGCCATGTCTGCCAAGCTGCAAGTTTAATGACACCAAGAAAAGTGTTAGCCAACCACACCGGGTTCCAGCCTATCCCTATGGACAAATTAGACACACTCAATTACCTGGCAGGTGCGGTAACAAAGTATGCAATACCACCAACAGGGATAGATTGGCCACTGTATTCAGACTCCTTCCAGATCCCCAACAAGTTGACAAAGAAATTTCCACCGTACTTCCTGTACAGCAACTGAATAGATATATGTAGGATGTTAGAACATGATATTCATACAAGTCAAACTTCAAAGTGAATTAATCCATGACAGTTAAAATTGGTACCTGTGAGATGAAGTAAAGGTTGGATACAAGAGCAGACTGGAGAATGATAGGCATGTTGGATGTGTAAAACAACTTGATAGGATATGAACCCTGCTGTCCACGTGCATTCTTTGATCGCACAGGTAAAACAACACGGAATCCTTGGAAATAGATCACGACAAGGAAGATCAGAACAGTTGCGAGCAGGTTAGTCACATTTGGAAGGTTCTGTCTGTAGAAGGCTTCGCGGAGGGCACGGACTTTATCTGTCCTAGTTATCAACAAATGGAACAAAGCAATAACAGCACCCTCGAACTCAGCTCCTCTTCCAGCATTGATAGTCGTGGGGCTGAATGCCTTCCAGATGATGTTTTCACTGTAACAAAGATGAGGATTTTAAAAACTTACAAAGTTCATGTTATATTATGTTTTGGACATGATCAGATGTGTTTTAGCTTACCAGATGTTGGTAGCAATGAAAAGTGAAATCCCAGAACCAAGACCATATCCCTTTTGAAGAAGCTCATCAAGGCATATCACAATGATGCCGGCAAAGCAGAGTTGAAGGATAATAAGGATGGCATTTCCAACACCAAGCTGGCCTACACTGCCATACATTCCAGAGAGAACATATGCAACAGCCTCACCAACAGCAATCAGAATACCCAACAACTTCTGAGCACCATTCCTGGAAAACAGAATTCAATCATTAAATTTCCCAGCAGCATCTCAGAGAAAGAGAATCAACATGAATATAGTTATAAGGGTTTATTGTTCGTACTGCAGTAGCCTCAATTTATTAATGATTTTTAAGCCGGAATACAGATGTCAATTCCAAAACATATATCATGACATTTCATTCAACAACTAATATAGGTTAACAATGATCACCAATCCCTTGACTTTATTAAAATTAGCTCAAGCCAATCTGCTGATTCAGAGAACATAAAATACAACATAATTCTATGAGGTAATAGCTATAGATTTAAAAGCAAGGCAACACTTACAGAAGTGCACGGTCCTCTCGTACATTGTTGTCAACCTCAATGATCTTTGACCCAGCCAAGAGCTGCATCACCAGCCCAGAGGTCACAATAGGGGTGATACCGAGCTCCATGACAGTTCCTCGGTTTGAGGCAAGGATCACTCGCATCCAGTAGAATGGATCAGCACCAGTCGTGGAATGTATTCCATAGAGCGGAAGCTGACTGCACACCAAGAAGATGAACAGGGAGATCACTGTGTAGATAACCTTTTCTCTGAAGGGAATCTTCCTGTCGGCACTCTGGACTTCTGGTAGAAAGGAAAGAAACGGTCTGACCAAATGAAGCACTCTGAATCCTCCACCCATGGTGAAATTAGTCCGAACCAGTTATCACCTGTAACAGATAACATGTTAAATTGTTAATACACCAGCATTACTAGCATGCATAAAGCTTTACAGAATCACATGCTTGAAACTATATAATCCTAATCCCCCATCATAATTTATGATTCAGTGGGCCTAAGCACATGATTATGAGATGAAAACGAAGTGAAGTTTACTAGTTCAATGGATTTTTTGTTCCAATAGACATAAGGGATAGCATGATTCGAATTGACTAAATTGATGAGCTGTAACAAATTCAAGGTGGGTTAACTTCTTATTATATTGGAATTTGGAACAACATGCAGAACAAATGCATTGCAATTGGCATCTTAGCCCATGGAAAACTTAAAAAGTGCCAAATCTCTCATATCATTGATCATTCATTGCCAGGATCAGACTATCAGGGACATCATACACACATTCAATGCCATTCATGGGGAGAAAAACGCACATCTCATGGAAGAGACAGAAGATCTAATTAAATGGAAGCCTCGACAGGCGATCGTTTTCTTGACAGATCTTAGAATATCAATTCAATGCAATAGATTTCTCTATAATTCACTACCAATTAGCACAATTGACGAATGCAACAAATTTCGCTATAATCCACTACTTGCTAGCAATTTGACGTCAATCGGCTTAAATTACTAGCAAACTACAAGGAATCAGCCAAAAGGGGAACAGCCGCCTCCCAAATACGTATAAACCAGATGGATTTTTCTCAACCATCGTAATACACAAAACAACAGAATCGTAAGAACACCTAGGGCCAGATTCAAAGAGAAACAGACAGCAAACTTGACACACCACTCGCGACTCAAAATCGGTAATAAGATTATAGATCTGGATCTAATTGGAAGTAGACATACTAAAAAGATTCCACTTCTTATATCAGGCATACCACTAATTTTCAAAATAGACAGATCAAACAACTCTAACGTCGATCGATCGATCGAAAGAGAACGATTACGCAGAGAAGAGAAAATACGTACAGATCTGTGGGGAACTCGACGCCGAGGGGGAAGGGGACGATGAAAGAACGATGTTAAAATTGAGAAGGAAAATTTAATAAAAAGGCCCCTGGGGGCTGGGGGTTTAAATTTTTTTTTTTGATAGAATTTCTTATTTTTGGAAAAAATATAATTTTCCCTTTTCCGTTTAAATCAGAAACGTCAACAAAAGACGCGTCCATGTTCAGAATGCAAAAGCACGTATCTTCCACTTGGTAGAAGCAGGTGGCCAGCTGCCAGCAGTTTAAATGCCTCCGTGGATGATAAGGTGCTACGGAGGCTGACCCTATCAGGATGTGACAACTGTTTCACGTGGTTGACGTGGACGTATTGGAGAAATTTTCGCATGTTTAATTGTTATGGGTCGGTTGTGGGCTTTAGTACTATATTACTGGAACTATAGGCCCAAACGGATAGTAGTATTAGGCCACACCATTATAAGGACCAGATTTTTTTTTCGATCGAGATAAGACCAGATTGTTTGTGATGAATACGAATTAATCAGAATAATATGAAGGGGATCTAAAGATAACAATATTTTTTTCGACCAAAAAAAAAGATAACAATATTTTTGGATGACCATTATCACATTCAAACAAATTGGATACTTGCTTATCGGGTTTAATTATGCATTTCTTCCAAAACGTATTCAGTTGTTCTATGTTAGTCGTTCTAAGATATAGTCCTAAGTCCTAACCTATTAAACAGTGTTTAACAATGGTCTTTTTCCCTCAAGTGAGGTATCATTGCAAAGGGTGACCCGAAGACTTAATTGGGTATTTCCTGATGAGTTTATGCTGATAAATGTAACTTTTTTACAGCTCAAATGAAAAGAGAGGAAAAAGAAGAGAGTATAACAGCCAACTCATGCATGGTTAGTAAGTTCACATGTTAACACCACCTTTGATCCATTATACAAGTTACCATTCAAACATAACTCTATGATTTCGTCCAACTCCTTATAAACTTATAAATGACTCGATCGTTTCTAACGGATATTCATGACCCAAAAAAAAAACTTTATAAAGGATATTAACCTAAAGTTTCTAAAGGATATATATCAATAGTTGCCTTTGGCACAAGAACATCAAAGTCACTAACGGTCCACTCAACCTCTTGATCTCCGTCCCTATACACCTCCACTCCCAAATCCAAGGAATACCACGCCCTCTTCACCGGCTTCGTCCCCGGATCCTGTATTTTAAATTCACGAATTAACATGAAGTTGTATAAAAATGGAGTATATAAATTACGAGGTGATAGAATCCTTATACCTGATAGAAGTAGAGATAATGGGACAAGCCACCAACATCAAGCTCCCAAGTCTTAGGACCTTGGCCCTCCCAACCCAGCCCTTGCTCAGTCGGGTACCCGTACTCGCCCCAAACCGGATGAGGCAGGATTTGCACGATCTCTTGCGCCTGCGGATTGCTAAAGGGGTCGCACAGATTGTAGGGCTCCTCCAAGTGCTCCCCGTTGCCCGGAGAGCAATACACGTGGTACGCCCCGAACGGGAACCGGCTCGTGTCGTTTCGGTGCACGACCGTCCCGTTTTTGAAGGTGTGGTGTGGCGGGCATGATTTCGGGGTTTTGGGGGTGCACCACGCCTCGGTCTGAGGGTTTATTATCATCTCGCTGTAGCGGGTGACGTCGGTGGTGACATCGCCGTTGCATGGGCGGCCGTCGTTCTTCCAGCAACTTCCCATGTCCATTAGGTAGAACTGTGTCTTTGGGCCCCCGCCCTTTAGTATGTTCAATGTCAGCCTCACCTTAAAATTAGGCGATTTTGGAATCTACACATACATATATGAAAGTTAACATCAAGATTACATATTTTGAGAATGCTACAAATATAGTAGGTGTATATCTGGTATGCGTGATATCATGCATGAATATGTACATTGCTATAGATATATACTTCAAGTGTTTTGGTATACACAATATCCATATCCATTGATACTTTTTAGTTTTGTTAGTTTGTAACTTCTTGTTATTTGATCGGATGAGAGAGAGAGGGGAGAATAGAAGAAACTTACAATTTTGTTCATGCCTCTAGTTTCATAGTGACTCTAGTTTCATAGTGATAGCCACCAGAAAGGCCATGGGTAGAATCAGACCGCAGGTAAAGCATCAACCACGGGTAATTCTTAGTCGTCTTCAACACATGGTGGAAAACCCAACTCCCCGATCCGATCTCCTTCGTCCAAGTCACGTTATAGTACGAAATGTTCGCAGCCGGTCCCTTGCTAAGATCCGCATCCAAGTCCCAAGATCCAAAGAACCCACCTCTAAGGGTTTTGTTATCATTCCCTTTCAAGCTAGTGTAATCATGGTACATTGTAGGGTGACTCATGCACCCTCTACCAAAGCAATCGAACCGGCCATCGGGTTCAAAAGGAGGCGCCTTGTAACCGTTGCTAGGGCACTTTCCGGACAGTGTGTCCATGTTTCCATTCTTGAGCATGATCATCCAAAAGTTCCATGGCCTAGGTTTGTCTTCAACTTTACACTTGGATCCCAAGTAAAGCTCTTTTTCGGGTGCATAGAGGTCCACGTCGTTGAATGATCTAGGGTTTCCTCCCGGGATCGGCTTCGGAACCCGTAGGGCATTGTCTTCTTCGGTCACTTTGTGCACAATCTTGTGCCCTCCTGAATTTACCACAGCAATTTGCAATTCATTAACTAAAGAGAGTTGAATATTTAGTACGAGTTGAATATTAATTAAGTACTGATGAGAGAGCTTATTACTTACCCGGAGTTCGATGAATGTCAAAGCAATCGGCAGCTCTAGGGCTCCCTGTAGATGGCTCAAGACCGACTTCGTTGCACTGGTTCCAAGATTCGATCGCAACCCTTAGTCCATCTCTTCTCATCCCTGGATCTCCGATTGCGGATACGTACTCCGTCTCATTGCTTGCCGAAATGAGGCAATGGAAAAAATTGAGTAACACAGCGAGAAAGATGAATCCACAGGAGTTGTTTAACATGTTTTGTTTAATCATTTTTTGGTTGATATTTTGTTAAATCCAAAGCTACGTCCCTTTTTTTTGTTTTGACAACCCGTTCTAAATGACCTTGAATCAATTTATATGTTCATTTTTACTTTTAAATTAAGAATGGATAAAATCTTCCTTAGGATTGTTTCCATATCTTTTCAGGAGCTGATAGAATTCAATTAACACAGTTATCTACAATTAATATTTAATCTTATCGATCTATAGGATAAGTGCATAAAAAGTATACATATCTACGATAAATGTAAATCATATCTACCAAATCAACTCTCTTTTTTAAACCAAATCCAAAACCAATACTATCTAACTATTAGTACCGACCAAAAAAGAGTTAAATAATCTTTTATTACATATTTTCCCCATAACAGATTAATTTATAGTATATTCTTGAATAAGAATAAGATCAAAGATTAAAGAATCGTGGAGAGTTTTCCAAAAATGCCTCCCTCAAATTCAAAGCTAAATAATGCATTAACTTTTTTTGGTCTAAAATAATACATTAATTAACAAAACGAGCATTTGCACAAACAAACACTTTGAATCTGATCGAAAAAAAAACAAAAACACTTTGAAACAGAAAGATAGGAAAGCTCATGCCCCACAAATACCCGTTCCATCAAAATCCTCTAAACTGAGAGCAACTAGTTCCCATTAGAAGGAGAGACGACGTGAACTCTAGTTTATTCCCTTCTAAATCAAACTCCACAAGATAATCCTCCAATTGCTTCGCCCCTATAGCTATCGAAGCCGTGGCACCCCACTCCCCTCCGGCCTCCGTCGACAAACCCTAAACACTGAACATCCCTCGAAACCCTCGTCATCGAATTCGACCTGTAAATCCTCCACCTCGCATTCTTCCCCTTCAACACCAAATCAATAACGGGAAGCCCCTTTCCGGTCTTAGCATTATACCGAATACTCCTCGAGCTAAAGCACGCCCCGAACGGAGCCACGGGTCCAACCTTTACAACCCCAAGCGCTGCCGCCTTGCTAGCAAACAAATCAACAAAGGGCTCATAAATCAAAGGACGTAGAGCACTATACGAGCTCATTGTACTGATCTTGGCGCCACCTTTCCCCTCCTTGTCGAACGACAACAACGAGGCCTTAAACTTCAAGGGAGTCCCATCGATCTTAACCGACGTCACGTTGATGAAATATTCAGCGGAGGCTCCCCCGTCGTTGTAGTAAGGACACGTGTTGTGCGGGTGAGGGCGGTGGTGACGAGAGAGCTGGACAGATCCGTGGTGTTCGGTGGCAGGACGTAGGGCCCACCTCCGAAGTAGACGGCGCCGTTAAGGAGGCCAGAGGGCGAACTTGCGGGGATGTTTAGTGAAGATGAGACGTGTGCATGGAGGGATCTTGGGGTCCTTGCGAAGCTTGCGACGCCCTTGGCATAGGAGGAAAGGCCCTTCAAGGGCTCGGTGTCCGTGCACGAGAAGGGGAATTTGATGGGGTGTGAAGAAGAGTTGACGTAGAAGGTGTCGTTGATGAGAGGGGATAAGAAGTTGTGCGTGGTGGAGGAGTGGTTGTGCTCGTAGCCGACGGTGTCGCATGCGAGCCATGAAAAGGAGATGCCGACGTCCACTTCTGCGTGGATGCGGAGGGGTGGGGTTCCGACGAGGAAGGTGGTGTAGAGTTGGGTCTTTTGGTCGTCTTTGGCCAAAGGGAGGAGTTATTTGGCGGAGATGAGGTGGCAGAGGAAGAGGCTACAGCCCAAGAACAGCCGGAGAGCCATTTTAGTGAGCAGTAGTAAACTTTAGATTATGGAAGGACAAAGCAGATCAAAACTCCGTTGAATGATCCTTTTATTCAAAGAGCCATTTTAATAAGTTTTTATTTGATTTAATGGAAAATTGGAGATGTTGATACAATAAGGAGAAGATATTGATTACTAGACTATGAAATGCGCACATGAACATTATTATAAATACATAAGAGGACTTTTTGATATGTTCATGGGGGACATAGTATCATCTTTCCCCAAAACTTGTACTGTCATACTCCCTCTGTCCCATAATGTTTGTCTCATGTCGTTTTTTTCGTCCCAAAATGTTTGTCATACCGCCCCTTCTTTCATTTTCTATCAACTACTTTTTCACTTTTACCAACCACACTTTATCATTTTTTACTCTACCTACCTACGTTTCCATCATTTTTTTCTCATTCCTCCTTTCATCCATCAACTTTTTACACCCATCAACCTTTCTACACTCATATTTTATCTCTTTATTTCTCTTTCTTCCTTTCACTCATCAACTTTTTCTTACACAAAAAAACTTCTTTCTTTTCTTAATCTACGCATGAATAGTGCAACGAGACAAACATATTGGGACGGAGGGAGTATAATTTAAGAAGTGATGACTACAAGAAAACCTCGATATTTTTAAGAAAATAAGATTATATGGGGTACGACATTTCATATCACGGAAAGCCTTGATTTTTTAATTCAAAATTTCAAACCTGTATTATCAAAGCTCGCCCCGGACTCTACTCTGTTAAGGCTTTCTCATTTGTGGGACAATAATGGATGCATATATGCACGTGAATAAATGCATTGCTGAATATTGGACTAACAAAAAGCTGAAACAGAGTAGATTACAACTTAAAGGTTTGCTTCTCTTCCATTTATTTGTTTGGTAGAAACTAGTATTACGTAGTAAGAGGCATTCCAAACATGTACACTTGAATTGCACTAACTTCACTTAAGCTGAGAGCAGCTGGTTCCCAATCGAAGGAGTGAAGAAGTGAAGCCTAGCCTATTAGCTACCAAATCGAACTCCAACAGATTGTCCTCCAACTGCTTGGCTCCAATGGCGATCGCAGTCATGGGGCTCCCTCCGTCGACAAACCCTAAGCACTGAACATTCTTCGAAACCGTGACCATGGAATTCGACCCATAGATCCTCCACCTGGCGGCATTCTCGTTCAACACAAGATCGATGACAGGCAGCCCTGCTCCAGTCGCTGCATTGTAACGAATGCTCGCGGAGCTGAAGCAGGCACCGAACGGAGCCACGGGCGCCACCTTGACAAGCTTAAGCGCGGCAGCCTTGGCGACGAACAGGTTCACAAAGGGCTTGTAAATCTGGGAATGCAGAGTAGTGTAGGGATCCATGGTGCTGATCTTGGTGCCTCCGAACCCGTTCTTGTCGAACGTGAGCAAGGTGGTGTTGAGCTTCAAGGCGGCTCCGTCGATCACGATCGACCTCAGGCCGATGATAATACTCGATGGAGGCATTGACTTTGGTGAAAATGGGAGAGGTGCTGTGGGGGTTAACCAGGAGGGCGGTGGTGACGAAGGACTTGGACAGGTCAGCCGTGCTCGGGGGATGGATGTAGGGCCCGCCTCCGAAGTAGAGGGCGCCCTTGGAGGCAGAGGAGGAGGGAGCACAAAGGGCGAATTTGCGCGGGAGTTTGAGGGCAGAGGAGACACGCGCGTGGACGGCGGTGGGGGTCCTGGCGAGCGTGAGCACGCCTTTGGCGTGGGCGGAAAGGCCGCCTAGGGGTGCATTGGAGGAGCACCCGAACTGGAACTTGGGGACGGACGTGACGGGGAGGATCGAGACGGTGTCGGTGAGGAGGTAAGAGTCGTAGATGTTGTGGAGGACGTCCCACGGGGTGTAGGTAATGAGGTGCATTTAGTCTAGCCTAGACTTTAGTCCTTTCATAATTCAGAAGTTGTATAATCTGAATCGATTAGTTGTCTTTGTAATTAATTAGTGTCTTTCGATTTGCCTGTAATGGTGTATATATTTGCTGCACTAGCTAATGGAAAAGGCAGACTTTGGTTCTCCTCTGTTATCCTCTTCTGCTTTATGGTATCAGAGCCATGACAGGTGGAAACACCAACACCTCCAAATCCTCAGAAATCACAGAAATTACGGAGACCAAAACCCAAAATCGAAAAACCCCCTCTCCATATGACCTAAATTCAAATGACAATCCTGGAAACGTTATTACCCAAGTACAATTACGTGGTGAAAACTATGAAGAATGGGCAAGAGCTGTGCGAACTTCGTTACGCGCGAGAAGGAAGTGGGGGTTCATCGACGGAACCCTAAAAGAACCGGCGGACGAGAGCACTGAGATGGACGACTGGCTGACAGTCAACTCGATGATGGTGTCGTGGATACTCAACACCATTGAACCAGGTCTTCGTTCTTCTATTTCCTACATGGAGAACGCAAAAGATCTATGGGAAGACATCAGGGACCGGTTTTCGGTCGTCAACGGGCCGCGAATTCAGCAATTGAGGAGTGCTCTTGCTGATTGCAAACAAAAGGGTCACACGATTGTGACCTATTATGGAAAGTTGAAGACCCTTTGGGAAGAATTGGGTCACTACGACACAATTCCTCTCTGCACTTGCGAAGGTTGCAAGTGTGACATCAAATCGAAGCTCGAAAAGCGCCGAGAAGAAGGCAAAGTTCATCAAATGCTGATGGGATTGGATGATGAAGTCTATGGAACTGTTCGATCGACTTTGTTGGCAATGGATCCATTGCCGACAGTCAACAAGGTGTATTCAACACTGTGTCAGGAAGAGCAGGTCAGAACAATGAGTCGTGCGAAGGAGGAAAAAGAAAACCGCATGGCTTTTTCTGCTCAAACAGGTCAAAGAAGTCGAACTGATTCGAGAACTCGAGGGGAATCGAAAGATCGATCAATGATATGCTCCTACTGTAAACGGCCAGGGCATGAAGCTACCGGTTGCTTTCGCTTGATCGGCTATCCGGATTGGTGGGGAGACCGTCCGAGGGATGATGGCAAGACAAGGTCAGGTGCTGGACAGAGTCGAGGAAAGGGTGTTGTAAAGGCCAACGCAGCAAAGAGCTCTGGTAGTCGTGAGAACAGTGGAGTCGGCATGGAATCCGAGGCCCGCAACATTCCAGGTCTAAACAGTGAACAAATTCAAGGGTTGATTCAGTTGTTGAACTCTCAGAAAACTGGTGCACATGATCGTATGACCGGTAAGGAAACCACTGATTTGTGGATTATAGACAGTGGCGCTACTAACCACATGACAGGAAATAAAAAGTGTTTCAGTTCTCTTCAAGAAATCCCTGGTGTTTCAGTTGGAATGCCAGATGGCCAGCAGGTTATGGCAACCATGGAAGGGACCATTGTGCTTGATTCAAATCTGATTTTGGATCATGTTCTTTATGTGCCGAATTTGAATTGTGATCTAATATCAGTTACACAATTGTTTGATGAAGCAAACTGTAATGTGTATTTCACTAAGAACCTTTGTGTTATCCAGGACCGCATTACGAGGATGGTGATTGGTGCGGGTAGGCGTAGGGGCGGGCTTTACTACTATCTACGGATGCTTCCAATAAAAGCGTTGAAGATGAGCAGCGCGCAGTCACTGGAGCTTTTGCATCAACGATTAGGACATCCTTCATGGGAGGTTCTTAAGCTGATAGTAAAGACTGCTGGTCAGGATAAAAATAATAAGGCTTGTGATGTGTGTCAGCGAGCGAAACAGACTCGGAATAGCTTTCCTTTGAGTAGCAATATTGCAAATGATAGTTTTGATTTGATACACTGTGATTTGTGGGGGCCTTACAAACAACCATCGTCTTGTGGAGCACATTATTTTTTGACTATTGTCGATGATTTTACAAGAGCAGTGTGGATTTATCTGTTGGCTGAAAAAAGAGAAGTAAAGCATACTATTTTGCAGTTCTTTGCTCTGATTGATCGCCAGTTTGGTAAGAAGATTAAAATATTTCGGAGTGATAATGGCACTGAATTCACATGTCTGAGTGCCTATTTCCGAGATCATGGGATTATTTTTCAGACTTCGTGTGTAGGAACGCCCCAACAAAATGGTCGAGCTGAAAGAAAACATCGACACATCTTGAACGTGGCTCGTGCTCTTCGGTTCCAAGGTCATCTCCCACTTGATTTTTGGGGTGAATGCATCCTGACAGCTGGCTATCTGATTAATCGTGTACCGTCGTCAGTTTTGAAAGGCAAGACTCCATATGAAGCTCTTTATGGTAAAGCTCCTCGTTATGAGCATTTACGAGTGCTAGGATGTCTTTGTTATGCCCACATTCAATCAAGAGGACGAGACAAGTTCTTAGACAGAGGTCGTAAGAGTGTTTTCATGGGATATCCTTCCAGCCAGAAAGGTTGGAGACTGTATGACCCCGAGTTGAAAGTTTTCTTCGTATCCCGTGATGTTACATTTTTTGAGAATGAGTTCTACTTTGCTCCTTCACATAGGTCTGCAGATCAGTCATTCACATATGAATTTCCCAATGCTTGTGAGGAGGATGAATCAGAATTGTTACCTCCAGCTGAGTTGCCTTCAACAGAATTGCAAACTGAAAATAGGTCGTTGGGTTCGGATCATGACCTGATCGATGACAGGGGGGATAGAAATCCTAGTTGCACAGCTCCGTCAATTCCTCACATTGACATGACTGAACCTGCTGCTGAATTAGGTCGTGGCCATCGTGTTCGACAACCTTCTGTCTTGCTGCGTGATTTTGTGACACATACAACTCAGGTTCTACGCCCCGTGTCCCACGTCTTGTCTCGTACTCAGCATGCCTCGGGTAAACCCTATCCCCTAGATGAGTACATAAATTCCCATCGTTTCTCTTCCCGACATCGCGCCTTTCTTGCGTCTATCTCTGCTGCTACAGAACCTCGTTCCTTTTCTGAGGCAATGAAAGATGAGAGGTGGCGGGAAGCTATGAAGCTTGAGACACAAGCCTTAGAGGATAACCATACATGGGACCTATGTTCGCTTCCTCTTGGAAAGAAAGCTCTCGGTTGCAAATGGGTCTATCGGATCAAATATAAATCCGATGGGTCGGTGGAACGCTTTAAAGCTCGTTTGGTTATTCTTGGGAATCGACAAATTGCTGGGGTTGACTACTCTGAAACCTTTGCACCCGTAGCTAAAATGGTAACCGTTCGGACACTCTTGGCTGTTGCAGCTACGCGACGTTGGGAACTCCATCAAATGGATGTGCACAACGCCTTCCTTCACGGCGATCTCTCGGAAGATGTTTATATGCAACCGCCACCTAGTTTTAGATCCTCTCGTCCCGGGTCAGTTTGCAAACTGCGGAAGTCCATTTATGGACTACGTCAAGCTCCGAGATGTTGGTTTGCTAAGCTGTCTGGTGCCTTGAAACGGTATGGATTTCGACAATCTTATCATGACTACTCCTTGTTTAGTTATGTTCAAGATGAAATCCAAATGCATGTGCTTGTCTATGTAGACGATCTTATTATCTCAAGTAATAATGCAAAGGCTGTGGCTACGTTCAAAACATACTTGAGTACTTGCTTTCATATGAAAGATTTGGGGAGCTTGAAGTATTTCCTGGGGGTAGAGGTTTCGAGAGCTCCTGCTGGTGTGTATCTCTGCCAAAGGAAATATGCACTTGACATCATTAAAGAAGCTGGGTTGTTGGGTGCCAAACCTGCTGCTTTTCCTATGGATTCTCATCACTCATTATCTCTCTCCAAAGCCCCGCTCATGAAGGATCCGGAATCGTATCGACGTCTTGTTGGGCGTCTCATCTATTTGTGTTTCACTCGGCCTGAGCTCACTTATTCAGTGCATATACTGTCACAATTTATGCACCAGCCCACAACTGAACAATGGCAGGCTGCTCTCCGCGTGGTTCGGTTTCTCAAAGGCAGTCCGGGCCAAGGTATTCTTCTTCGCTCGGACTCTCCTTTGCATCTTAGTGGGTGGTGTGATTCTGATTGGGCGGGTTGTCCACTGACACGACGCTCTTTGTCGGGCTGGTTGGTCTTCCTCGGTACGTCTCCCATCTCTTGGAAGACCAAGAAACAACACACGGTGTCACGCTCTTCGGCTGAAGCGGAGTACCGTTCTATGGCATCTATTACATGTGAGTTGAAATGGCTAAAGGGTGTCCTATCTGATCTTCATGTCAGTCATGCTTTCCCAATTCGACTTCATTGCGACAGCCAATCCGCTCTACATATTGCTCAAAATCCCGTCTTTCACGAGCGGACTAAACACATTGAGGTCGATTGCCACTTTGTTCGTGACGCCATTACCGATGGAACTTTGCTGCCTTCATACGTTCCTACTGGTGCTCAGTTAGCTGATGTGTTTACTAAGGCTTTGGGAAAAGCGTCTTTTCGTGCATTTCTTTGCAAGTTGGGCATACTAGATTTGCATGCTCCAACTTGAGGGGGGATAATGAGGTGCATTTAGTCTAGCCTAGACTTTAGTCCTTTCATAATTCAGAAGTTGTATAATCTGAATCGATTAGTTGTCTTTGTAATTAATTAGTGTCTTTCGATTTGCCTGTAATGGTGTATATATTTGCTGCACTAGCTAATGGAAAAGGCAGACTTTGGTTCTCCTCTGTTATCCTCTTCTGCTTTAGTAGGCGTCGGCGCCGCACATGCTGACGTTGTTGGTGCACAGGGGGGTGGGTGGGCCCTTGCATTGGGAAAAGGTGGTGCAGCCGTCGCAGGAGTTGAAGACGCAGGGGACGACGGCGTAAGTGGAGGACTTGGTGTACCCCGCGGCCTCGCAGGCGAGCCAGGAGTACTTGTTGCCGAGGTCTGCTACCATGTTGACGCGCACGGGTGGGGTTCCGAGGAGGAGGGTGGCGTAAAACTGGGGCTTGGTTTCGTCTCTCGTGAGCGGGAGGGAGTACTTGGCGGCGGAGACGTGGTGGTGGCATAGGATGAGGAGTAGGAGGGAGAATAGGAAGGGATTCCGGTATGCCATTTTAAGTAAGTGGGTATATAGGAGATGATCGAGTTGGTGTAAATGTGTAGTGACGATGATTTTGGTGGTGTTTTATAGTGCGGATTGAGGAGCAAGATAAAG
Source organism: Polygonum aviculare (assembly GCA_934048045.1). NCBI lineage: Eukaryota > Viridiplantae > Streptophyta > Magnoliopsida > Caryophyllales > Polygonaceae > Polygonum > Polygonum aviculare. The sequence goes on from OW204024.1 coordinate 3,645,559, forward strand.
GGTCAATTTGGTTGATCTCCCCTTTTTGGGTTGGTCAAAGATGACAACCCTTGTTTCAGTTGTTTGGATCGATGGCTATCTAGCCAAGGTATGGCCGGATAAGCACATAGCAAATGGGAAGAATTAAGAATGAGGGCACCTACTTTTCTAAATGCATGCATGTGATACTGTTCTTCTTCTCCTTGGCTACTTCAACTTGATCATTTTTTTTACATGGTATGTAAAAAGACATTTACCAATACCAGGGGTCTCCGCTCTTCGTTTCCGACGGGTCAAACTGTCAAAGATGACTAGCTCTGATTGGTATCAAAAGCTTCTCTTTTGAGCTACCGGCGGTTTACATTAGGAGTGCCTTAATGTAAAACATAATGATGGATAATGTATTTGGGTTAGAAAAACAAATCATCATCAGCGCGCTAGAGAATTAAAGAACTAAGGCTCTGTTCGTGTACACGGACTGGAACTGGAACTGGAACTGGATTTCCTAGCTGGAACTGGAACTGGAACTGGATTACTAGCTGGGACTGGAATTGAAAAAACGAGCTTGATTCATGAATATGTGTTCGGTTGACCGAGCTGGATGAAAAATAACTTATGGGTAAAATGACTATAATGCCCTTTACTAAAGTTGATAATTACAATTTTGCCAAAACTTAAAAAATGCATTTCATAAAAAAAATAACAAATATGTAGGCGTGCACATCACGTGTGTTACCCTTCTAATTCCAATTCCACATTAAGAAATCATAATTCCACTTTCATTAAAAACAAAGCAGCCCAAACACAAGTTATTTTTTAATTTTTGATCAGCCCAAACACAAGTTATTAAAAAAAGAAAAGAAATTGCAAGTGTGCTCATTCCCAGAAACACAATAATTTGTGTTCGTCTCTCCTGGAGAACGCAGGCCAGCGACCTTGCCTTCGACCGGCGACTCATTCGTCCTTTTCTCTATTTCATTCCGGCCGGTAAGTAAAGGGGTCCGCTGTTTCGTGTTCGTTGTTGTTGGTAGTAGCGTCATCGGAGGATAAAGGCCTTGACACGAACGATGTAATATTGCAGGCGCTTGATTGACGACGCAGCTGGTGGACCGACGAGAACGATGAGGCTATTAGGGGTCTGCTTTAATATAATATAATTACAGCAACAGAAAGTGGAGTTGCCAATATCCAACATCAAGATTCATTACAGCAGGAAAATCAGGGAAAATTTGTTCGTTTACCGAGCTTAGTGCTTACATTCATCAACTCTAACAACCAAAATCATACATCCACCAGCAAGTTTAATGCTTCCACAAGTCTTATGATCAAGCCAAAACACATTCATAACAAAGAACAACATACTAGTACAGTCACGGTTCTACACGATGGATACGGCAATTTCAACGTACAAGGATACAAATCAATACCGCTAAAGCGAGAATGCAGGTGCATACAGTCCATTGACGCACACGCTTCACAGCATTGTCTCGATCGATAGCAACTTTGACTACAAAGCTTGATAAATCACTTACTCGTTGTGCTAGTTCATCAGATTCGATCTGGAGCTTTGCAACATGGCCCCTCTCTGTAAACAGATCAACCTCAATATCGAAAGCATGAGGTTTATGTCCTAGGGCTACCTTCTGCAAAGAGTTGAAAGTGGAGCAATTGGAGGCCGGGTACATGAGTTCACAAGGATCGCAAATCCTTGTTTTTCCTAGATCAAGGGCTAATTTTCACATCTTGAAAGGGAATGAGGATCGCTTATCTGAGTTAGATTACCGAATAGATGCACATCTATAAAGTTCTAAGGCAAATTTTCACAAATCAACACTTTTTTTATCAACCAAGGGAGCAATGATTCTAACAGAACACAACAAATACTTCCAGTCTCAGAGGAACCTTATGATTAGATCTCATATTATGTTTACAGGAAATAAAGAACAGTTTTTTCTCCTCAATGGAGAAGTTTGGCAGTATTTGAAGTTTGAACATCTGTGTACAACATATTAATATATTATGTTCATTTACCCGTTTATAACTTATAACTTGGAAATTACATATACAAATACACATTTAATTTGTGCTATAAGATTTGGGATGTAATTGAAACTCATTATATACACCAGTCTTTTCAATATACAGACTTGTGCTAATTCCTTTCAAATGAAGCCAGTACATATAAAAATGCTCCAGAAGAGCTTCCAAAGAGGTTACATCTAGCTAGATTTTAAATTCATGTTCAATATCCAACATCCTAAAATACTTCCAAAAATATGCCACACCAACGTCTTTGTCCTCTCACATAAAGACTATATATAATCTATAGTTTTTAACGGTCATGAATTGATATATCTTTGCTTTTTTTTCTTTCAATGAAAAATAACTACCTACTATACTTAATTAATTGTTATGCATCTCCTTCCTACAAACAAAAAAATGAAAATAAATAAATAATGATTTTAATTATGCATTTATTAATGCCATGAATCTAAGTTCTAACACACAGTTGCAAATATTAAAATACTGGTTCCTGTCATTTTAACTTGTGGTACATAATAGACCAATGATGCCAACCTAAATTTAGCAGCACAATTCATCAAAATTATATAACACCTCCCTCTAGAGAAAAAAAAATTGTTCAATCATTAATTAATCATTTATTAATCATATTGTTCATAGTATATATTAGCCGCACAAAGATGACAGCTACAAAAGGAAGATATGTTAATGTTAGCACAAGAAGAAACCCAACAAAAGGAACGGAGTAATACACAAGTGCTTGTTCATAAGAATGCACTACACATATACTTTTTTTTTTTTTGAGAGAAAACTACACATATACTAAACATATACTAGCAAGGAAATCATGTTTGCAGAAAGAAGAAGACACAAACAAGCATGAATAATAAGAAAATAGGCACACCCACAAGCATTTAAAGATGGATCAAACTATCATCCTACTTTATATTGTTTGTTGTGTCACACTTCCATTTTAATGTTCATGCCTCTTTCCCATTACCACCATCATACAAAACAAACATTACATCTTTGCTGTGCTTATTACTTTTCCCCTTCTCCACTTTTTTTTTTTTCACTTTCTCCCTAGCTAACTCCTTTTATTTATCTCCATTGATTTCATAGAGCTTACATTTTTTTTTTACAAAAAATTAGTGTTACCACTAGCTGATTCTTGTCAAGTCTTATAGCCAGGTGTTAGTTCCTTCTTCAACATCTAGCATCCAAAAATGCTGCCATAAGCCTCACAGATCCTTATTGGATACATTCACAAAATAATATAGTTCAAGCCTCGTTTCTTCCCTACTTACAGAAATTTCCTTCACAAAATAATATAGTTCAAGCCTCACAGATCCTTATTGGATACATTCAAACTTGTACACAACTAACACAAAACCAAAGAAAAGTACACTGCCATCATCATAATAGCAAAATATTGGCAATACAAATGCAAGAGATCAAAATTTTTGCACTTGTGCAGTGAGTAGAGATGTGTCAATCACAACACTTATGAAATCATAAACCATGTCCTGTTAAAACTCTATTCATCATAAAAAGGCTCTTCATATACAACCATTTTCCCAAACCAAATATAAAGCGCTGCCCATTTTGTTTTTATGCTGATGTATTTACTGTTTTTTGACCATAGCATAGTTTCATATACCACTTCTGTTTCAATTTTAAAGGCATGCATTTTTCAAATCAAAAGATTAAGGCATGAATGTTTCAAATCAACACAACCATTGTATCTTGTTCATATATGACAGTTTCAAATTAGTTCAAACCAAAGCGCAGGAATTTGAGATCAAATATTGACAGTAACCTTGTATGTTGTTAACACCTTGTATCAAACATGACAGTTTCACAATACTTCATATCAAGGTCTGATTATTTCAAATGAAATATGATATCAACGAGTTTGTAATCAAGAAATGTACATATTATAACAAATATGGCACTTCAACACTTTCAAACAGAATATTTCACTAGTTGGAAGACACGAATCAAGCAAAACTAGAGGCTTCCATTACCTAGTATCCACTTCCAGTTTACTCAAGTTCGGAGTTGTAAGCACCTGACAAACCACTTGGAGATGAAGGTCGTATAATCTAGATCCGAGGAAGATAGAAAATCAAAGGAGAAAACGTATGTGTTGTTAATCTTTTAGGGAAATCGAAGCACAAAACATAGGAGCATTTCAAATGTGAGGAACAATAGGGTTTCTCGGATCCACAAGGGGGAGGGGACGGATCCATACCTCTTCACTCTCAGATCTCTTCTCCAAGTCGAACGCAACTCAGATCTGGCCTCCAACTTCAAGCCCCAAAATTCCCTGCAATCACACTCAGGAACAACAAACTTTTAGGGTTTGTCTGCGAATCTCAAACCTGACGAAGAAATGGTGATCGAGAAAGGGGGATGGGGACGGATCCATACCTACGTCTCTCTTTGATCTCGCCTCGCAACGCTTGCCTCCAAGTGTATGCCTCGAAGAAAACCCTTTCAGATCTAGGGTCCAGGGGTATCGGGATGTCATTTTGGCCTCCTGTAGTCGCTTCTTCACAAAAAGCTGGGGAGTACGAGCTTGGAAAACTAGAGCTTGAAACACGAAATCCCAGCCACGGCCAGCCACCCCAGCTCCTTCTCCAGCGGCGCAGACAAACGCTATTTCTGAAGCTGGATCGTCACGCTCAAGCCACGGTCAGCTGTGTAAAGCTATAAACGAACGGGACCTAAATATAGTATAAATTTTGAAAAATATCTCTCGCATGCAAGAGAATTACATTAGTTAGTAATGTAACCAATGGATAAGTATTTAAAAAAAGCTACAAGACCTAGACAGTAAGGGGCCGGGCATGGGTGGTTAACCGGAAATTCGGTAGGGGTGGGCTTGGGTTGTTAACCGGAAAACCTTCCGGTTAACCAGAAATTCGGTTATTGAATTGCGATAGCCGTAATCATATCGGTTTTTACCGGTTAATCGAAAATTTCAGTACGGTTTTTCGGTTAACCAATAACCATATTTTAAAAAAGTTTATAAATTGAAGTATTTAATAGATCATTAATACCATGTATACTACATATTACACATCTTTAATAGATACCAAAATACAAAATTTAAATACATACAAAAACAAAAATTTGATCAAATAATAAAAAAACTAGTAACCGTAACCTAACCGTTTAACCGGAAATTTTTTCGGTCAATTAACGGTAACCGGTTTTTCGGTTTTTTCCGGTACGGTTAACCAAAAAAATTGATTAGTTATCGGTTTTTCGGTTCGGTTTTTCGGTTTCGGTTTTTTTTCCCGGCCCTAGACACTAGCCAAGTTGTTTTTGAAACCTTGAGATTCTAGAAGTTCTTTCATTAAGATAGGATAACTCAAAGGTGGTTTATTTGCACCTCTTCGGTCACATAGAGTTAGTTAATTTGATTTCTTTCATCATTTTATATTACTAAAGCTAAGGTTTAAAATAATGTTTAACACGACACATATCAATTTCTCATTTCTCATTGGACCGCATCACATATCGAATTTTTTTCGAAACTAGGCCATTTTTAAACTTTATTTATTGAAATGAGCTTAATGGAATTTTAATTCATGGGATAGGCACTCCCACACAGAGACACGCTGCCCCCACCAGCGTGTTATGGGTACAGACAGAGACGCTGATCCGGACAACGTCTCTTTTAAAGAGACGCTGGCCCGGACAGCGTCTTTTTATTTTTTTTTTTTGTAAAATTAAATAGAAATAACAACAACAACATTTACCCAGGTAGTCCCGCAAAAGCAAGATCTGGGGGGTCAGGATGGGGGTATTCCAGACCTAGATGGAATACGCCCGAAAAAACCCAAGACAAACGCTTCCAAACATCAAAAGACTACAACTGAAATAAACTACAACTGAAAAGGACTCAAAGAAAACTTAAGAAAAAACAAACTAGCTAACTAACGTCACTGCTTAAACCTTTAGGCTAACAAGTCTACTTCGCCAACCCGGCTACTAGCTATCCATCACCTTGATTCTCTCCCTCCAGCTCTTTCTGCACTGAGCCAAATCTACTGAAATCCCTAGCAAGCTTATATCTTGCTTAATGTTGTCCATCCAGCGTTTTTTCGGACGACCTCTACCCCTCCGATAATCCCCAAACTCCAAGTGCTCGCATCTCCTCACTATAGCGTCCGATGGCCGTCTCTGGACATGACCAAACCATCGAAGTCTTGCTTCACGAAGTTTGTCTCCTATGTTAGCCACCCCCAACTTGCTTCTGATATCTTCATTTTTAATCTTGTCCAACCTCGAGTGGCCACACATCCATCTGAGCATTCTCATCTCTGCGACTGCAAGTTTCTGTTCCTGAGCCTTCGTCGTCGGCCAACACTCAGCACCATAAAGGATCGCTGGCCTTATCACAGATCTGTAAACCTTTCCCTTAAGCTTGAGCGGCACCTTCCTATCGCAAAGAACCCCTGATGCTGCCCTCCACTTCTGCCAACCTCTTTGAATACGGAATCTCACATCCTCCTCAATGCTCCCATCGCTTTGCAAAACTGAACCCAAATACTTGAAGTTATCCCTCTTCGCAACGATCTCATCCCCCAACTGCACCTCACTACCAGAATCAATTTCTTGTCCGAAACTGAACTCCACGTATTCCGTCTTAGTCCTACTCAGCTTAAACCCCTTAGATTCCAGTCTCTCCCTCCACAATTCCAGTTTGTTATTAACTTCTGCTCTCGAATCATCCACTAAGACGATATCATCTGCGAATAACATACACCCCGGGAGCTCGCCTTGGATGTCCTTTGTCAGCACGTCCATGACGAGCGTAAACAAAAAAGGGCTCAAAGCTGAACCCTGATGGAGACCCATACTCACCCTGAAGAACTCTGTATCTCCTCCTTGCGTACAAACGCTCGTCCTTGACCTCTCATACATGTATCGAATGATTCTTATGACCGAATCTGACACCTCTCTAGCTTCCAGACATTCCCAAATAAGCTCTCTAGGGACCCTGTCGTAAGCCTTTTCTAGATCTACAAACACCATATGCATGCTCTTCCTTCTCTCCCTATGCGCCTCTGTCAACCTACGCAACAGGTGAATAGCCTCTATCGACGATCTCCCTGGCATGAAACCAAACTGATTCTCTGACACCTGCACTATACTCCTCAATCTCATCTCAATTACCTTCTCCCACACCTTCATTGTATGACTTAAGAGTTTTATACCTCGGTAGTTGCTACACTGCTGAATATCCCCTTTGTTCTTGTATAAAGGTATTAGCTGACTGAGTCTCCACTCCTCCGGCATCTTGGTCGTCTTGAAGATCGTGTTGAACAGTGCAGCAAGCCACTCCGAGCCTCTAGTGCCCAAACACCTCCAAATCTCAATCGGGATCTCATCAGGTCCCACTGCTCTCTTACTAGCCATTCGGCGGATCACTGAGCTGACCTCTGCCCCAGAAACTCGATTGTAGACAAAAAGACTATCCTGACTTACGGAACCTTGGTGGCTCTCCACTGAAACAGAACCTTCATTTAAAAGGCCGGAAAAGTACCTCTCCCACCGCAATTTGATTTCAAGGTCATCCACCAACACCTTCCCATTTTCATCTTTGATACATCGAACCCTATCCAAATCTGAGCACCTTCTATCTCTTTCCCTCGCGAGCCTATACAACACCTTCTCTCCTCCCTTCTCATCGAGTGCCTTGTAAAGACTTTCATACGCTTTCTCCTTTGCTATCGCCACTGCCTTCTTTGCTTCCTTCTTCGCTGCTTGATACTCTGCTGACCTTAACTCCCTATCCTGATCGTTGCTCCTCAACCAAGCTCTGAAAGCAAGCTGCTTGCCCCGCACTTTTTCCTGTACCTCTACGCTCCACCAAGAAACGGACCTTCTATGCCCAGAACCACCTCTCGACATACCCAGCACGCAACAAGCTGCTCTGCGAATGCACTCTGCCATCTTACCCCACATCTCATTTGCATCTTCCCGGACTTGCCAAGCGCCTTTAGCTTCTGCTTCCTCTAAGATCCTATCCTTCAAACTTTGACCATTTGCTTCTGACAGGAGCCACCATCTGATTCTTGGTTGCAGCCTACTGATCACCTTTCTCTTCCTGCCCGAACACCTGAAGTCCAAAACTAACAACTTATGTTGCGTCGACAGGCCTTCATAAGGGATCACCTTGCAATCCCTGCACCCTCCTCTATCCGTCCTCCTAACCACGAAGAAATCAATCTGCATCCTGCTTGAGGAGCTTTGGAACGTAACCAACTGTTCCTCCCTCTTTCTGAACCAAGAATTTACCACTAAACAACTGAACGCATCCGCGAACTCCAACAAGGCACGACCACCTTCATTTCGGACTCCAAACCCAAAGCCTCCGTGCACTTCCTCGAACCCGTCTTTATCCTTTCCAATGTGGCCATTAAAGTCACCCCCAACAATTAGCTGCTCTGTACTCGGGATACTCCTCATCATCCCATCCAAGCCTTCCCCGAACTTTCTTTTTTCTTCTGAACTCAGACCCACATGAGGCGCATACGCACTGATAATATTCAAAGCCTTCTCTCCCAAAACAATCTTTATCAACATCAAACGATCACTGGTGCGTTCCACGTGCACAACTTATATACCATAATCATTTAATTAATTTTTTTTTGTATAAATTTCTTTTGTCACAATTTAAGTTTAAGGGCGAGACGCGTGTTCTTATATTTGTGATCAAAGACGTTGTCTCGTTCGGTTATTGTCTTATTAATAAAAACCTTATTTGTGCATAACTTATATATCCCAAAATTTTTAACCTTTTAGATATAAACATATTTGTAAAAATAAAATAAATAAATTAGCTAGAGATATTTTAGATAAATTAATCAGATAAAGTATATATTTAAAATGTTTAATAGAAAAATAAGACACTGGTCCAGTCAACATCTTTACCTCCATTCCATTTTTCCGCATTAATTTTTTTAATATATATATAAACATAATTAACTTATTATTTTAAATATACATAATCGAGCTATTTTTTTACAAATATATTGGTATATGCATAAGTAATGAACAAATAATATTTATAATAAGACGTAATCCGATCGAAGCGCCGTCTTCGATCATCATTATAAAAAATATGCGTTTCACCCTTGGACTGAACCAAAGTCTAATTAAATAATTTAGATATACGAGATTTTGTTTGATTTTTTCGTAAAATTTCTAATTAAAAATCTTGTTAAATATTTGAATATTAAAATTTGATAGATATATTATATTTAATATGTATATATATATATATTTAAATTTAATAGATATTGGTATATATTAAATCTTCTGAGGTAAAGATGTTAATTGGATGAGTGTCTTATCTAATTAAATATATACTTTATCTAATTAATTTATCTAAAATATCTCTAACTAATATATTTTATTTTTACAAATATGTTTATATCTAAAAGGTTAAAAAATTTGGGATATATAAGTTATGCACAAATAAGGTTTTTATTAATAAGACAATAACCGAACGAGACAACGTCTTTGATCACAAATGTAAGAACACGCGTCTCGCCCTTAAACTTAAATTTTGACAAAAGACATTTATACAAAAAAATAATAATTAAATGATTAAGGTATATAAGTTGATTAATTTATTTTACTTTTATAACAATTTATTTCTATTTAATTTTACACACACAAAAAAATAAAAAGACGCTGTCCGGGCCAGCGTCTCTTTTAAAGAGACGCTGTCTGGATCAGCGTCTCTGTCCGTACCCATAACACGCTGGTGGGGGCAGCGTGTCTCTGTGTGGGAGTGCCTATCCCAGGAATTAAAATTCTATTGAGCTCATTTCCATAAATAAAGTTTAAAAATGGCCTAGTTTCGAAAAAATTTCTCACATATCTTTATTAAAATTATTTAATTTTTTTAATTGGTTGAAATTTCATTTTAGACCCCACATTAAATTGTACACATAATAAATCTATCCAAAATTATGCAAATAATGAAAATCCACTCTTTATAATTTTTAATAGATATATTTTTATTTAGTTATATTTTTAACCTATAATCTATCTAATATGTTCTGTATCTAATAATGATATTAAAATAAATTGTACACGTACTGTATCTAATATGTTATGTTACTTAGTTATATTAAAATAAATCTCATAAAAAACAAAGTAAATAAACTAATGCAATATGTTGTATCAAATTATTCTTTTGAATAACTTTATATAAAATTTTAGTTAAGATTTTAATTAACTCAAATTCGTGCATAGACTAATACCAGCTGTTGACTATTTTGATGTCTCTATGTATGAGCTTTGCTTAATTAATTGAATCTCTTTCCTTGTAGATAAATAATCGATCAAAATTGCACTATTACCCATTTGCGCGCGGTTAGATTGACCATTTCGCATATTGCTTAGTTAAGCTTGATCCCCGCCTCATGCATCAAATTCAAAGAATAATAATACATTAACGAAATATGATCAAATGGAGTTTGCAACAAGGGCTTAGGGAGCAGCGGCAATATATCGCTTGGGGCATGCACTTGGCTATGGGGTCCCCGGCCATAAATCTTGTATAGGTAGGAACTCCACCTACTGGATGGGGCGAGCAATAAGAGGTAGGAGGCCTTCCCACCAATGATAAGTTGATGACACGACCCCATACTTCTTTCTTGCCAGAGAGCTACAACTCATACAATTAGTTAAATGGCAGACGGTGGGTCCTTTAATTTACGATGCGCATCCAGTAACTTGCACCCCACTTGGAGGATTTAACGGGCATTAATATCCAACAGTAAGATTGTCCTCCACTCCTCCAATTGCTTGGCTCCAATCGCGATCCCAGGCATGGGGTTTCAATCTTTTACTAGTTTTAATATTATCAAAACTTTATTCTTTCCTTATTAATTTGTGCAAAATTTTGATACATACATCATCAAAGTTCGCCCCGCCCCTGATTCTATATGTGGCCCTTCAACCAAAAACAAAATCTATATGTGGCCCTAGCTAACCTGAACTTATCAGTCGTGAAAAAACTTGATATTGTCTCATAAATGAAATTGTTAAACAAAAAAGGATTATAAAGGAGAATAAGCAAGGCATAATACTAAATGCTTATGTGAATAAATGCTTTGCTGAATAATGCACTAACAAAAAGCTGATCACAGAGTGGATTACAAATTAAGTGTTTGCTTCTCTTCCATTTATTTGTTTGGTAGAAACCCCTAGTTAATTATTAGGTAGTAAGAGGCATCACAAACACTGAAACACATGCATTGCACTAACTTCATTTAAGCTGAGAGCAGCTGGTTCCTAATCGAAGGAGTGAAGAAGTGAAGCCTAGCCTATTAGCTACCAAATCGAACTCCAACAGATTGTCCTCCAACTGCTTGGCTCCAATGGCGATCGCAGTCATGGGGCTCCCTCCGTCGACAAACCCTAAGCACTGAACATTCTTCGAAACCGTGACCATGGAATTCGACCCGTAGATCCTCCACCTGGCGGTCTTCTCGTTCAGCACAAGATCAACGACGGGCAGCCCTGCTCCCGTCGCCGCATTGTAACGAATGCTCGCTGAGCTGAAGCAGGCCCCGAACGGAGCCACGGGCGCTACCTTGACAAGCTTAAGCGCCGCCGCCTTGGCGACGAACAGGTTCACAAAGGGCTTGTAAATCTGGGAATGCAGACTAGTGTAGGGATCCATGGTGCTGATCTTGGTGCCTCCGAACCCGTTCTTGTCGAACGTGAGCAAGGCGGTGTTGAGCTTCAAGGCGGTCCCGTCGATCTCGATGGACCTCAAGCCGATGAAATACTCGATGGAGCCCTCGGCTTCGCTGGGGGCACGTGAAGGAGCGGTGATGTGTGGGTTGACGACGAGGGCGGTGGTGACGAGAGATTTCGACAGGTCAGCCGTGCTCGGTGGGTGAGTGTAGGGCCCGCCTCCGAAGAAGATGGCGCCCTTGGCACCAGATGACGACGGAGCACAGATGGCGAATTTGCGCGGGAGTTTGAGAGCGGAGGAGACACGCGCGTGGAGCGCGTTGGGGGTCCTGGCGAGGGTGAGCACGCCCTTGGTACGGGCGGAGAGGCCGTTGAGTGGCGCGTTGGAGGAGCACGCGAATTGGAACTTGGGTACGGGGGCGGAGGAGATGGAGATGGTGTCCGTGAGTAGGTAACCGGATTTGAGGTTGGGGTTCCAGGGGGTGTAGACGTCGGCGTCGCAGATGCTGACGTTGTTGGTGCAGAGCGGGGTGGCCGGGCCCTTGCATAGGCTGAAGACGATGCAGCCGTTGCATGAGTTGAAGACGCATGGGACGACCGCGAAAGTGGAGGATTTGTTGTAGTTTACGGTTTCGCAGGCGAACCATGTGTATCGGTTGCCGATGTCCACCACCAAGTTGACAGAGATCCGCGGGGTTCCGAGGAGGAGGGTGGTGTAGAATTGGGGATTGGTGTCGTCCCTGACGAGCGGGAGGGAGTACTTGGCGGCGGAGACGTGGTGGTGGCCGAGGAAGAGGAGGAGAAGGGAACAGAGGAAGAGATGGCGGAATGCCATTTTAAGTAAGTATCTAAGAGATGATCGAGTGGTTGTGGAGTTAATATAAATTGCGAGGACTTGGTGGTGCTTTATAGTGCGGGTTGTAGAGTAAGATGAGGTGAACTTCGGCCGCTTTTTCTTTTTGGATTGGTCCAAGATAACTAGCCCTGGTTGCATTCTATTCTAATTATTCTAAAAAATAGCCTACCATCATCATGTGTAGTACAACAGTTCATGTTATATTTCTACAATAATGCCTAATTCTTTTAGCAATTCAGTTTGGCACCAAAATAGTACTACTACTTTTCTAAATGTCAATGTGTGCGTTTATAATCTGATCTTTTGCAGAAAAAAAAAACGCAAGTCGACTGTGCTATTGTTCTCGCCCTTGGTGCGCTCAATTTGAACAAGAGTTCAACCTGATCACTATTGAATACCATTTTTTGGGGTCGTAATCACTATTCAATACCATGGTCTCTCGCTCTGTATCTGGCTGTCAGGTCAAAGATGGCTCCCCGTGTTTGGATCTTTACAGTGTGAAGAATAAAAATAGACAGACCACTTGCCAACTTGGGGGTGTACAAACGTGCTTTTTGTAGTTATGCTATTGGGCCTAGTGGCCTCGGGTCCGTTTTTACGATAGATTGATAATGTATATCATATAAAACGCCGTGAAAGTAAGCCAGCACGATGTACTTGGTGCGCATAATTATTGGATTATTTGGATGACAATGCCGTTTGATAAAGGCTAGATTTTTGAATATCATGTTAATATATGTGAAATTCCGGTGGGCCGTGAGAACTGGATAATGTGTCGGAGTAAATTTAACCACTTCGTATATAAAGGTGAGATCCACCTGTCTACCCAAAAGCTTAAGCCAATACTTTTCCAGTTACTAAGCATGTAGACCTTGGCGGACATGCACTTCAATGAAGCACACTGCTATCAAATGTTGTACGGAGTCGTTCTTAATCAAAAAATACTTTCATTTTAATTTGTAAACAAAATTCACAAATATAACGTCTACGGAGTATTATTTACCTCAATGCCCGTTTTTTCAGTAGCAATGACGAATGTTGGCAGTATACATTTTTACCGTTGGAAGTTTAGGCTTTCATGTTTGAATTTTTTCCAAAGTAGGCACTTTGGAGGTTTTATTTCTGAAATTAGGCATGGGGAAAAATATATTCTGAAAGTACGCACTCCCAGGCTCGGAGACGCTGGCCGAGCCAGCGTCTTTTGTTTTTTTCTGGCCCCGGACAAAGCCGTTGGACCAGCCAGCGTCTTTGACAGAAAGACGCTGGCCCAGCCAGCTTGTTTGCATAAGAGACGCTGGCTGTCTCTCTGCATTTTTTTTTTCCTCAAAATTTGTTATTAAGAAGAAAAGAAGTGTGGAATCATCACATAAAGTTAATTAAGAAGAAAAGAATGGAATTGAACGATTATTATTAACCTGTGATGTCCACCATTGGGGCAAGAAGATGCATAGGTTTGCAGAGCAAAAGAGGCCAACAACAGAAAACCCAGAAGCCTCATTTTGTGGTTCACGCTTAATTAGGGGTGGTGGAATTGGACTCTACAAAGATTTACTCATTTTTATATGTGGAGATGAAGGGTGGAAGGGGGAAAAAGTATAACGTATGCCAGATTTACTGAATTGGGTAATTGAAAGAGAGTAGAGACACACCATACGTGCGTCAACCTTTTGCCCTACCCAATGAATGTGGCCAAAATTTGAATTCCAGAGCAGTTTCAAAATTGGTTTGTGTGATGCTCCTCTGCATATTGTAAACCTCTTTATACGTGTGCTAGAGAGAATTACGGTTGACAAGTTTGAAAAGAAAAATAATAACAAATTTTGAAAAAATAAAATAAAATGCAGCCAGCGTCTCTTATGCAAACACGCTGGCTGGTCCAGCGGCTTTGTCCTGGGCCAGAAAAAGGCAAAAGATGCTGGCTCTGCCAGCGTCTCCGAGCCTGAGAGTGCCTACTTCCGGAATATATTTTTCCCCATGCCTAATTTCAGAAATAAAACCTCCAAAATGCCTACTTTGGAAAAAATTTCTTCATGTTTAATTGGTCAAGTGTGATCTTAGCATGATCATATTGATTGACCAATACATTGTTTAGGTGAGCTTGAGCTCTGCCTCTGTTGAGCTGAATAGTGCACTAATAAAAACTAACACTTGAAAGTTGAAACGAATTGGATTACAAGTGAATATAATCAATGAAAGAAGCCTCGAGATGACGTGTACGTGATCGATGCGCATAGACTTCACAATGCACCATCCATTCCACTCAAAGGTTTTAAACCTGAGAGCAACTCGTCCCCGATAGAAGAAGAGAGGAGGAGAACCCTAATTTATTCGCTTCCAGATCGAACTCAACAAGATTATCCTCCAATTGCTTGGCTCCGATCGCAATTGGAGTCATGGCATCGCCTCCGTCAACAAACCCTAAGCACTGAACACCCTTGGAAACCGTCACCATGGAATTCGACCCATAAATCTTCCACGTGGCGTTCTTCTCGTTGAACACCAGCTCAACGATCGGAATCCCCTTGCCCGTCATGGCATTGTACCGAATACTCTTCGAGCTAAAACACGCACCGAACGGAGCCACGGCCGCCACCTCAACAAGATTAAGCGCCGCAGCCTTGGCTACAAATAGATCCACGAAGGGTCTGTAGATCTGAGAATGCAGAGTGGTGTACGCGTCCGTGGTGCTGATCTTGGTGCCCCCGTTCCCGTCCCCATCGAAACTCAACAAGGAGGCGTTGAAGTTCAAGGCGGCCCCACCGATCTTGATCGACCTCAGGCTAACAAAGTACTCAATCGAGGCCTCGCCGTAGTTGAAAAACGGAGACGTGTGGGGGTTAATGACGAGGGAGGTGGTGACGAGAGATTTGGAGAGACCCGTCTTATAGGGCCCGCCTCCGAAGTAGACGGCGCCCACGGGAGACGAAGACGACGGGGCACAGAGGGCGAACTTGCGCGGGACTTTTAAAGTAGACGAGACTTGCTCGTTAATCGAGATCGGGGTCCGGGCGAGTGTGATCACGCCCTTGGTGTGGCGGGAGAGGCCCTTGAGCGGGCCGTTGCTAGTGGAGCAGGTGAATTGGAAGTTGGGGAGTGGGGCAGAGGAGAGGGAGACGGTGTCGGAGATGAGGCCGGTGGGGTAGAGGAAGTTGCTCCAGGGGGAGTAAGCCGCGGCGCCACAGGAGTCGTTGTTGCAGCTGGGGGTGGCGGGGCCGTCGCAGTGTAGGCAGCCTGGGCAGTCGGCGTCGCAGGGGATGTTCACGTAAGTGGAGGAGTTGTTGTACCCGACGGAGTTGCAGGTGAACCAGGTGTACTTGCTGGCGAGGTCCACCGTCAGGTTGACGCGGACGGGAGGAGTTCCGACGAGGATGGAGGTGTAGAGTTGGGTCTTGGCAGCGTCCTTGATTAGCGGGAGGGAGTATTTGGTGGCGGTGGCGACGCAGCAGAGGACGAGGAGGAGTAGGATGGACGTTAAGAAGGGTGGCGGGAAAGCCATTTTGTAAGTGGTTGGGTGGTTAGGACTTGGGAGAGATATATTGTAAGTGGCTGTGAGGTTTTGTAGTGTGGGATTGAGCAGCAACTAGCAAGTAAGATGAGGACAATTTTGGTCAATTTGTTATGTGCTTCTAGGGTTGGTCAAAGATGGCTGCGTCAGTATGCAAATAATGCAATGCTTGTACTATAATATAGTAATAACTACAGTATGAGATACGATAAGATGGCAATGCAGAGGATCGATGACTGGAGTGTGGATTGAACCTAAGATCGGTGATCAATAGACGAGGAATTCTGCCCCCCTCTCACCATACTAACAGGCTGTTGACCGTTTTGTTTTTTTCCATAAATGGTATAGTTTGCTGACAGCTCTTAAGCCTCTTATGTGGACTAATAGTATGTTGACCGTATCCGACCAAAAAAAGTATGTTGACCGTATTTGTTTATGATAATACGGCCGACTGCCAACCATATTTGTTTATGATCGACGTCTCTTAATCCACTTATCGATCGACTTTAGTTTAGTACGTTAGTGGCTTAAATGTTCTCTCTTTATAGTTTAGACTTTAGACTAGAGTTATATATATAGCATATATATCAAATATATTTCTGGTTGGAAAAGCATACTGTATTAGCACTCACGAAAAATACTCTTTGTACATGGATTTTTTATAGGCAGGCTTCATGGATCGACATATTCTATAATTTCTTGTAAAGAAAAGTAGTGCAAATATCTATCATATTGTCGGTTTGTTATAATAAAGATATAAGTAAGTCGCTGCCTGGTCGAGCTAATTAATCACTTGATGGTCTTCATTGCTAGTTCGAGCTGCGAAGGGTCGAATTTGTTTAGTGTCTCCCATTCATTAGGCGAGCCTTGAATGGGTCCTAGATGAGGTGTTCACATTGGTGCCAATTGCTAACATGATTGCCACACAAATAAAGAATTAAGAAGACTATCGTTTGCTTTGCTCGAATTGCTCGTGATCCTTGCACCAACATTTGTGAACCCGAAGCACACCCTTATGACGGTTCTAACACTTAGCTCCATACAGTCTCTCGGCAAGGTGAGTATCGTGGCACCTTTGATGAGGTCATTGTCGTGAATAGCAAGTAGATATGATCGCATTTCTCAAGCTGTAGTATGTATGAGTCTTATCTCATCATATTCCTTGTGTTCCTGTGTTGGTTTATTGATGAGAATCATGAGATACAAGTTTAATTTGCAGGGTCTCCAACCTGGCTTACGAGAATACACGAAGATGATCTTCGTGAAGATAGACAGATTCAAGGACTCAATGAAGCTAGAGTAGTAGACATCAACGCTTCGTGCTAACAAATAAAATATTTGCAGAAAATGTAACTTGATGTGGCATTGGAAGAAAATATTTGCAGATCTTGCACTTAAGTTAAAGCACCTTCTACCTCAAAATCCACGTTCACTTTATGTAACATTCTTTAGAGTTCCTCCCTTAAACTTATTGATTGATTTTTTTTTTCTCGAATTGAACTTATTAATTGGATTATGCCCTGTTTTGGATGAGTTTTAGCTCTGTTTCTGTTCACTCAAATAATGCACTAAAAACGAACACTTGAAACGAGTTGGATTACAAAAGGATTTATTATTATCCAAACACAAACACTCAAATCAAATTTCATGGAAGAAGCATAAGTTTAGCCTTCTTCACTCTCACCATCCCGATTACACTCAACTTCCCTCAATAAAGCTGAGAGCAACTGGCTCCCAATCGAAGAAGCGAAGAGGTAAACCCGACCGTATTCTTCTCCAAATCAAACTCAACAAGATTATCCTCCAACTGCTTCGCACCAATCGCAATCGGAGTCATCACATCCTTTCCTCCGTCAACAAACGCTAAGCACTGAACATCCTTGGACACCGTCACCATGGAGTTCGACCCGTAGATCCTCCACTTAGCGTTCTTCCCATGGAGCAGAGCGCTCTTCTCATTGAACCACAGATCAACGATGGGAACCCCGCCACCCGTCCTGGCATTGTACCGAACACTCTTGGCGCTGAAACACGCCCCGAACGGCGCCACGGGGGCCACCTTAACGAGCTTGAGCGCGGCCGCCTTGGCGAGGAACAGGTCCACGAAGGGCCTGTAGATCTGGGAGTGCAGCGTCGTGTAGGCGTCCATGGTGCTGATCTTGGTGCCACCGTTGCCGTCCTTGTCGAAGCTGAGCAAGGAGCCGTTGAACTTCAGGGGCGCGCCGTCGATCTTGATCGACCTCAGGTTGATGAAGTACTCGATGGAGGCCTCGCCTTGGGTGTAGATCGGGGATGTACTGTGGGGGTTGACGACGAGGGCGGTGGTGATGAGGGATTTGGCGAAATCGGCCTTGCTGGGCTTGAGGACGTAGGGCCCGCCTCCGAAGTAGACGGCGCCTCGGGGGAAGGAGGAGGCCGGGGCGCAGAGGGCGAACTTGCGTGGGAGTTTGAAAGTGGACGAGACTTGCTCGTTGATTGAGAGTGAAGTGCGGGCGAGTGTGAGCACGCCCTTGGTGTGGCCCGAGAGGCTTTTCAGCGGGCCGCTGTCGGAGGAGCAGGCGAACTCGAATTTGGGGAGGGTGGCGGTGGAGAGTGAGATTGTGTCGGAGATGAGGCCGGAGGAGTAGAGGGAGCCGCTCCAGGGGGTGTAGGCGACGGCGCCACAGGTGTCGTTGTTGCAGGTGGGGGTGGCGGGGCCGTTGCAGCCGAGGCACCCGTCGCAGGAGCGGCTGTCGTCGCAGGGGATGGGGGCGTAGGTGGACGATTTGTTGTAGCCGACCGTGTTGCAGGTGAACCACGAGTACTTGTTGCTGAGGTCAACGGCTAGGTTGACCCGGACTTGCGGGGTCCCGACGAGGAAGGTGGTGTAGAACTGGGTCTTGGAGGTCTCGTCCTTGATGAGTGGGAGGGAGTACTTGGCGGCGGAGGCCACGTGGCAGAGGAGGAGGATGGCGGAGATTAGGAGCGCCGGCCGGAGAGCCATTTTGAGCTGGTTAAGTAATGTAGTTAGGAGAGTGAGTGAGGTGGACGAGTGTAGTGAACTAGTGATGGATCGAGGTGAGGTTTTATAGTGTGGAGTGTGGGGGAATATGAGGGCAATTTGGTCTTTATATCTGGGTTGGTCAATGATGGCTACACGAGTCCGGCCTACTGGTATCTTATGATATTGTTATTATCTTTATTGCGTCAAGATGATATTGTTATTATAGGACTACGAGGTGTGATGATGAGCTGGAAAATGCAGTGGATCGATGACTGCAGATGATGCAGAGAACAATTGAGAAGGAATCGTTTTATGCGGTATTTTGAGCTCGTGATGGTTATTTGTTTTTTATGAACAGCAGTTTAAAGGCCGCAAATTAAATTACGGATGCATCCGAGGGAATTCTGAACTCATGATCGGTGACCGAGAGGCGAGGATCCTGTCCCACCCTCGCATACACTGAGTTACTGACACACGAATTTTATGAATGTGTATACAATTACATCATTATTCATTAGAGATTAAATTTATGTAAATATATGATATATCTGTAAAGCCTTCTATATAGTTTCAAATATATTTCTCAAGTAAAAGCATATTAGTATATCATCAATTAAGAATTTCAAAGGTTTGAGAGTACGTAGATGCTGCATGTTAGGTTTAGGAATGAGGAGAGGAACAAGGGAGGAAACCGTGGAAGCGCACGTTGAAAATACTGCCTAGTAATTTAGTATTGCCAATTTCTTAATTTGGTGCCAACCAACTTCCTTTCTAATTTAGTATTGCAAGTGGTATTTTTGCTTTTCCCTAATCAATGATCAATCTTAATCTATTATATATATTTAAAACCACTAAGGATTAGAGCCTTCTCATTGCGCCACCTAGGATTAGTCCACATGGCGATCCCAGATTGTGCCACCTAGGATTTTGCCACATGTCGTTATTTGGTTAAGCCATGTCCTATAGTGTTTTACACATCATATGACATATCATCATATTTTCCTACCATGTCATACTATATTTTACACCTCATATGCCATATCATTCGACTTTGTCTTGTCATATATTTAAATATAATTATAAATATTACATCATTTAAGTCTAGATATACATTAATAAACCGACTTTTATAAATCATTAAACCCAGAATTTATATATCAACAAAATCACCATTTACATAACATTAATGGTGACATGTTTTTTGCTCAAAAAAAAATGGTGACATGTTTTAAACGTCCTCTATGGGAGAGATATAATTCATGAACCCCAGGATGTACTCGAGGTTCTCTATCTCTCTTAAGGCACTCGCAGGTAGAGACCTTGAAAATCAATGAAGGCATTTTTTTTTGAGCACTCAATGAAGGCATATGTTCACCAATGAAAAAGCGATAATATGGATTTGAATTGAGGTGGGATTAAGGAAGATGAAATTTACGATGGTAGAAAGAAAATAAAGACAAATTTAAATAATAAAAAATTTGACCTCCTAATATTTTAAAGTGAGGCAATATCTCAAGATATTTTTGTAAGTTTAGATTTGGTTAGTTACCATGATTTGCGGATGATTTATGGTTTCTTTATTATGACAATGGAGCTATGTAGTGATATTTTAATAAGATACGTAAGTTTAGATATGTAAAACTAATGCTACCTAATTTAACGTAGATATCTTCTTAATAGTATTTTTCCTATTTTGGAATTCACAGCTTTTGAAGTTCATAACAAATTATATATCAAATAGTTTTTATTGTCTAATAATCCAGGATTCTTACGTTTCTAGAAAGTTTGCTTAAATTAACGAATTACATATTTTTAATAAAATTGTATGCATAATTTTTTAAATTTGTAACAATTTTTATTTTAAAAAATGTGCCATATCTTTAACAAATTTTAGGTTTCAGTTAATATATTGTTCCATTTCATAATCTATTGTATATACTTACCATATGTTAATCACTCCTTAATTCTCATAATTTACACATCATTAATATTTTTCCATATCATATTTTTTCCATATCATAGTTTACAAATTTTACGTTTCGGTTAATATACTGTTCCCATAACTTACACGTCTATATCAATATTTTTACCAAGATATTTTGTTTGTTACCATATAGGTATATGGCGAACAATTGTCTCTGAATCTCATATTTAGAAACTGAGAAGTTTGTTATATTACGAGAATGAACAGATGATAGGAGTATGAAAATTATCATACAAAATCTTTCCATCCAAAATAAATCAAATCTCTTAGTTTGCCATATCCAAAAAAAATTCAATTTTTTGAATATATAAGTATCTTTCCTTTATTTATATTTCGATTAACTTTAGAAGCCAAAGAATCCCGATAATATTTGTTAGGGTTTTATATATCTATTATATACAGTATTTTTTAGTAATCTAGGGAGAAAAAATTAGTAATCTTGCAAAAGAAAGATTACGATATGATCATGAATTAGATATTAGTAATCATGGATTTATATTAATAACTTATAAACTTGGTTAATTATATTACTACAACTAAATTTCTATAAAATCTTTGACAAAATAAAAATAAAAAAATAAGATACTCTTGCCAAAACCAAATTCGAATCCAAATTACTTAACCAAATCTTGCCAAAACCAAAATCTACTCGGCAAAATTGATAGTTTCATCTTTTTATAAATCAATAATAGATATTACACGATATTATCAATTCTTTCCAAATTTAATAGATTGTCAAAAGATTTTGAATTACCATTTTAATTATATCAACAAGATAATATCAACAACCAATAATTTTATAAGCATTTTTTGACTACGATTTTATTTTCAAAAGAAAAGCTACCATTTTAAGCTAGATTGGTAAATTTTTTTAATTTATATGATCATACAAAAGATTCAGGTTGACTAAAATCTTAAGTACTCACTACAATATTGAAATCACAAATTGATATTTTTAATTTTGTATCATTGTACATAAGATTGAATTAGTTGAAATAGGATTATCAAATCAAATATTAACGTAATCTTTTTATACTTCTTAATAAACCTTATTCTTTTCACGATTTTTATATTCTATGTCCTAAGGACATACGATAAAGATCCATATCTAATAATTAAACCCTAAAAATGAAAAACGTAAACCTCTCCCAATGAAGATTAAAGAAAATATAATTACAAAACACGTACAAGAAGTTCGTTTGATTTGTATATGGAAGTCTAAGAAAAAATATAATCCAAAATTCATTAAGTTATCCTACTTTTAATAATAAAACGAATTCGTAATATATTACATAATTTTTGAAGAAAAATGATGCAAATAACCACGTGATTACATAACTAATAAAGGTAAAAAAAAAAATTTAAAACATTAACATAATCCGCGCAGGGCGCGGGAAACTACACTAGTTATTGATATCTATATCATTGCACCACTTAATAAGCCACCGTAGCACACCAAGCTTTAGTTGCCTTTAGAGTTAGCATATATAGTACTCTCGATTATGTTAATTAACACAATGAATTTGAACTAAATTTGCGGTTTGTCTAAATTGTCCTTCTTGGCATGAACTTGGCCTTTGATTTCAACAACTTGCATTAGAGACTTGGAGTATAGTTCGGTGGTATTTAATACGGAGTAATTGGATTTGGGATCAAGTAGGAGATACGTAGCTGTTCATGCTTAAAGTGGAAACAAATGTTCGAGGTTGCACATGCACGACGTGGACGGAGGTCACGGAGCCATCAGTATTTTATAGGTCGAGGAAACCAATGAAGTATTTAGTACTGTAATATGTTATTGGGCCAACTGGCCACGGCCCACAGCCCACGGGTCTTACTTTTACCATAAATAATACAGTAACAATTAATCATGAATGCATGCATTTATACCAAGAAAAATACTCCGTATTTGAAAGTACCAAAAATTTAGCACATTCAAGTAATATTCAACTGATCGACCTGGATCGAGCATTCAATTACCGATAGCAATGCCGTTGCCACATGCAAAAGACTTGATATATGAGTTTCATGTCAAAGCAAGCTAGAGCACGTTACTTACATATAATAATTATTTAATTGTTTGTCGGTATATGTAAATTGCTCGAGCTTCGTCGACTTTTTTTCTGAAATAAGCCTTTTAAAACTTTTATTTCTCAACTTAGGCTTGGAGGAAAATAAATTCCCCATATAGGCACTTTGTCAGGTTTGGGATTAAAAGGGCTGGTAGAAACAACGTGTTTGTTTTCTTTAATTTTTTTGAGTGAAAATTGGGAGAAGATGGAAAAGAGGTACAGCTAAATTCATTAGGTTTTCAGTAGTAATTTTTGAATTTTTTAAAGAAATGAGAAGATTTAAACTTTTATTTATCAAATTAGACATGAAATTTTTTTATTTCCCAACATAGGCACTTGGGCATATTAACCTATATATGTATTTTATTTTTTTATAATTTTGATTATAAAATCTATTATTTTAATTAATTATGTAGAATCTTCATGAATATGCAAAAATCAACTTTGCTTTAAACAAAACATTTAAATGAAAAATATATTTTCATATCAAATTAAGTAAGATCAAATACATATATAGGTTAATATGTCCGAATTTGGGTCTATCAGGCTTAAATTGTACATTCTCGATTAAAAAATAGGCTCGGGTAAAAAATCGATACCGAATTAATTAAGTCGAGTTTACAAGTATTTACATTACCTGTACATGGTACGAGATTTGTAGTGTAACGGGTCAAATACATAACGGGTGAGATGTCCAAAAAATTCTCAAATGCTTACCCGTACATGGTACGAGATTTGTAGTGTAACGGGTCAAATACGTAACGGGTGAAATGTTAAAAAATTTCTCAAATGCAAAGACAAATGCAAAGACGCTTGTAGGTGCAGCCACGTTGTTTCTACCAGTGTTTTTAATCCCAAACCTGACAAAGTGCCTATATGGGGAATTTATTTTCCTCCAAGCCTAAGTTGAGAAATAAATTTTTTAAAAGGCTTATTTAGGAAAAAAAGTCAGCTTCGTCTATGTCTACATATATGCATATCTCCTCGTTGTACATATTATTTGTCACCTATATAGTTAGTCTTTTTTGTATAAAAAAAAAGATTTAAACCTGTTTTATTTAGAGAGAAGGGGGCACGGTGTCCATTTTATAAACATTTGAAGACTAATTAGGCTCCTTCTAAAAAAAAGGTGAGTAAGTAATCGGTATAAAACCCTAATTTTTTTTAGATGTTTTCTTTTCCTCCTTTCCCTTTCTCTCTCTTCTCACCCCTCTCTCTCGTGAATCACGTCTTCTTCGGAACTCCCTCCAAGGCGATACGCAGATCCAATCGATAAATGACGGAATCCGGCGAAGCTCGCCCCGGATCCGACCTCCCAACCATCCTCTGTACCTCCTCCGTTCAAGATCCGGTCGGTAAACGGCGGAATCCGGCGAAGCTCGCCCCGGATCTGTCGAAGGACGATCCCGATCTAGGGTTTCGGTTCGCATATCTCGACTTCGCATGATTGGTGGCGGATCTGGCGGGGAGAGGCAGCGGCGACAGGCGGTGGAGAAGTCGAAGTCGCAGATCTGCAAAACGTGGTTGGTGCCGGCTTCGCTCGTCTTGGGAAGATCGAGATCTGGATGGAATCCGTCAGGGCTTGGTGTCCGTCGGAGCTCCCCATGCTCAAGCAAGGCAACATCGGCGCCACTAAGCTTACTCTCGAGAAGAACGGCGCCGTTATGTTCTTCAAGGTATTTTGGCTTAATTTTGACGCTCTTTCATTCGATTGCTTTGATTTTGCTCTTGTACTGTGTTATGAAATTGTGATTCTACTTGTTCGCTTTTGATTTTGCTCTTGTATTTTGTTATGAAATTTGCTTTTTTGTACTGACTTAGAAACTCTGTGGTCATGATACAATTTGTTCGCCGAGTCTGATACATGTGATTAGTTTGAAATTGGCTCCATCACCAATTCGTTTATGCATTTATTTGCTATGTGTATATATTGATGAAGTATAAGCTTATACTGTATTTTTCACCATATGAAATTGTCTTCTTGTTAATCGTGAATGGCTAACTTTTGTTTCTATTTTGTTTGATGCCTAATTTTGCTATAAGGAGTGCCTAACCTTTTGTCCCACAAGTTTTATAAGGAGTGCCTAATTTTAAGGGTTTCCATGAAGTATGAGCTTATAAGGAGTGCCTAATTTTGTTTTGGTGATGATATGTTGGGTTTACGGGTTTGGTGATGACAAGTTGGCTTTACGGTTTATAGTGATGACAAGTTGAGTTTGGGTTTTGGTGATGACAGGTTGAGTTTACGGGTTTAGGTGATGATCGGTTGGTTTTAAGGATTTTGGTGATGACAAGTTGGTTTTACGGGTTTTGGTGATGACAAGATGAATTTATTTTGCATTGTTATATTTGTCTATATATTGCTTATAATTATGGCCTATTAGCTCAAATGGTAGAGCAACGTGCTTAACACACAATAATGTGGGTTCAAATCCCACATAGGCATACTAATAAATTATGATGACAAGTTGCATAGGTGATGACAAGTTAGGGTAATGACAAGTTTTGTACGTGATGATAAGTTTTTTGTACGTGACGATATGTTGAGTGATGACAAGTTTTTGTACGTGACGACACGTTTTTGTACACTATGACAAGTTTTTTGTACGCTATGACAAGTTTTTTTATAAGCGATGACAAGATTTTTCTACGCGATGACAAGTTTTTCGTAAGGGATGACAAGTTTTATAAGGGATGACAAGTTTTTCATAAGGGATGACAAGTTTTCTATGCAATGACAAGTTTTTCCGATGACAGGATTTTTGGATGACAGGATTTCCGATGACAGGATTTCAGGTGGCACGCGGTGGCACGCGTGTAAATTTTTTTTTTGACCAGGGGTATTTTCGGAAAACTGGCTAGATAGCTCCTTTATTTTCAAGGCCGCGTATCAGCTCCTCATATCTCCCCAAATAGGCTCCATACCAAATTTTCTCTTTTATTTATCATAAAAGAGATTACATATTAAAACTCGTATAGAAGTCTATCTTCATGATTGAAATAAGCTCATTAGACAAATAATTAAATAACACAAATTCACCCATATACAGTGGCGGAGCGAGGGGGGGCGAAGGGGGGCGGTCGCCCCCTCTTTCCCCCGGAATACCGTCAACACTAGGGAAGCTTTGCCATGGAAGAAGGCCGTCGCCCCCTCTGTCTGTTGTTGTCCATTACTGTATTTCTAGGGCCGGCAGCAAAAGGTTGAAGAAAGCAATACTTTCTTCTTTTTTTTTTCAAGCCAGTATCCAAAACGACGTCGTTTTGAACATAATTTAAAAAATTTCAAAACGACGTCGTTTTGACATTATACTTAAAAAACCTAAAAGAAAAGAGTTCTTGTCTTTATCTGTTCATATACACACGTAAGAGTTAAGACTAATTACCATTAATTGAGTTGATTGAGTTTTTGGAAACTTGGAATTTGCAACTCCATTAATTGCCTTGAGTTACGTATCCACTCTAAAGGTAAGTTTAATTTATTTTTAATTACTCTATTAATTATGATTTTGAATTTAGGTATGGGAAAGGAAGTTTGTAGTAGTTGGACAAAAGTTATTATTCAACATTTGTAGAGCATGAAAAGGATTTATTTTTTTTACATCAAGAACATATATCATTAATGATTATGATTATTATGTATCTATATTGGATTCTTTTATATTTATATAATCATTTTAATTTAGTAGTATAATATTTTTAATATAATATAATATTATTTATTAATTTAGTATAATATTTTTTCCGCCCCCTCTTCTCAAGAATCTCTGGCTCCGCCACTGCCCATATATTCATTGCACTTCTAACAATATGCTTGATCTTCACGTATGATTTCCCAAAAATTAGTAGGAATAGGGGTAAAGCAAAGCCTTTGCCACCTGCAGCACGTCTAATTCCACTTCAATCTTTCTAATGCTCATTTACTTAGAGCATCCACGGCTAAGAAATGTTGAATATTTCTTCCCATAAATAAATAAAAGAAAAAAAAATTATTTTTGACAGAATTTTTTAGGGAAACATTTTTTTTGTCAAGAGGAGGAATTCTTACTACAAGAAATTAAATAATCTCTGCAAAATAAGAAATTTTTTCTTTCTTTTTTCTGATACACAAATAATTTTCATTTTTCTTAATTTGCTAAAAAAATGATACAAATTCGTCCATTGATCTTAGCGATTTTTCAATTCAGCCCCTGCCAAACCCCAATAAGCTCAGCCTTCATGACCGGGTTTCCTGGCAGCTTCAAACATTTTTCATGTCTAAGGTGGTAAGTTACTTACGTGTAATATATCAACCCGACAAGTGACAACATCTATTGAGTAGGTAAAAATTTAAGAGCATTTTTTTTATACAGGTTGACATATACTTGTATAATAACAATGAATTTATTTTGAAACTATATTAAGGATAACTTAATTAAATGTAGGCTACTCTTTAGTCTTTACGCAAAGTAAAATGCTTCTTTACATAGGTTATGAATTTCCGTGCAAAAAGTCAACTATGGTTTCGATTGAAGATTTATATTGATGGCCTTGTGCTCAATTCTCAACTTGCCACATTTGTGCGATCTGCTTCATGATCTTCATTTTCAGTACGTGTACTTCATTTTCATTGGCTCGTTGTGGAAACATTGAAGTATTGACCTACTACAAAGAAATTTTCCTTTAAAAACAATTAGAAATGTTAATTTTTTGGGCGAAAAATTATAAATTTATTTTGTGTCGGTGTTACGTGGGGCTTAGCGACTCACACTGCTTACATCAACACGAATTGAAAACGGAAATTTCGCGAGGTGACCTTAAAGTTAAGTCAAATTCGCATGGCACCCCGTGTATTTTATTATTTCGCCGGATAACCTTAAACTTTTTGAGCTTTTCGCCCGGTGCCCAAACGTTAACAGTGGGGTCAAAAAGGAAAATTTGCGGCCGTTTCGTTGCGCACACCGTTTTTTAATGTTCGCACACTGACTTGTGCGGGTCGTGGATCCGCACATGTTAAACCCGGTTTAATGTGAACCATGTGCGGATGGACAAGCCGCACATATAAGGATGAGCGGTTCGGAAAAAAACCGGCCCATTTGTGCGGATCCTGGATCCGCACAAGTTGACCACTAGGGTTCTGCACTTTGTGCGGATCCCGGATCCGCACAAAAGCAGACTGTTTACTAGACTCGCTCTTGTGCGGATCCTGGATCCGCACAAGAGCAGCCGAGTTTGTCATTGTGCGGAAGTGTTGTTGTGC
Source organism: Polygonum aviculare (assembly GCA_934048045.1). Taxonomy (NCBI): domain Eukaryota; kingdom Viridiplantae; phylum Streptophyta; class Magnoliopsida; order Caryophyllales; family Polygonaceae; genus Polygonum; species Polygonum aviculare. The sequence continues at coordinate 3,673,931 of OW204024.1, forward strand.
GGATCCTGGATCTACACATATGTGAGATCGAATTTTCTTCCGGTTTAACCATGTGCATTCACGAATTTCATGATTTTCAATACTATATCTATATCGAAAGTTGATGTTTATGTAATATCCTTTGATGCGGAGTCGTTCTTGTACGGCTTCATGATCCACACATATGTTAGATCGAATCATCGTAATCTTCAACCATGCGCATTCACGAATTTCATGATTTACAATACTATATCTATATCGAAAGTTTATGTCTATGTATCATCCTGTTATACGTGATATGTTTCTCGAGTCCAAATCTTTTAGATTCAAACCTCACTTAAGCTCGAGTCCAACTCATAAAGATAAAGATTAGCATACTTGATATGTTTCTCGAAGAGTTAGTCTATAGTTATATATGTAACGTACGAGAATTGCATGTATGATGTAGAACAAGTCATTGATCGATCATTATTAAATATTTTTCAAAAGAAAACATCTAAAACCTAAACCGTACCCTAAACCCTATGTGCTCATTCTGGATCCGCACATAGGGTTTTAGTTCCAACCCTAAACCCCATGTGCTCATCCTGGATCCGCACATAGGGTTTTAGTTCCGACCCTATTTGCGAATCACAAAACCCTTTTTATGCCGCTAAACTCTAAACCCTCGTCCATATTAAATGTTTTGGATTATATTTTATACTGTGTAATACTAGATTAATATGTTATTTCATATTTTCATATAATATTGAATACCTAACTTGTTAAACTACCTTACACATGTACAACTCTTAAATTATCATATTATTAATTTAAAAGAAGCATAATATATATTTTATTTGGGGTTAAGAAATAAAATATCATATTTTATTTTGATAAATTTTTTCTTGATTTGAAATTTAGATTTGAGCTATCACGGTGAGAATTTAGGATCGAAATCATATGAATCCAAAAATATGAGGTATGAGTCAAGAACAAACAAACAATCCAAAAGTCAAACTACGAGTCAAGAACAAACTACGAATCCAAAATATAAACAAACTACGTACGGATCCAAAATATAAACAAACTACGAATCCAAAAGTCAAACTACGAATCCAAATAAGTAACAAACTACTCCTCTACCCACTCAGGTCTGCTCTCAGGTGGTCCACGATCCTCGCCTGCTGTGTCACATCTCGCCCTCTCCTCCACCATCCTCGACGCCTCCCCTCGCTCATAAATAGAAGGGACCCGTTGCTCAGCCGCCCTCGATAGAATCATAATACTTGTTGTTTAGAACATTATCTTGAACAAATAAAAACTCAATACCTGACTCCTAATTTATAATAACAGTATTTTTTAATTTATATTTTCATAATTTTTATTACCTATTATTACTAGTTAAAAACATTTTTTATTGCTTATTACCTATTATTATTAGTTTAGAATACTTTTTATTGCTTGTCTATTCAATATTTTTAGAAATTAGGAATATTCAATATTCAATATTTTATAAATTAGTAGTATTTTTTATTGCTTGTCTATTCAATATTTTTATTGCTTATTACCTAATGTTTTTATTGCTTGGGAAATTCGTTTTGCTACCCCTCTATTCTTGATAATTCCTTTTGGTGCCCTAAAAAAACATTTTTTCCTTTTGGTACCCGTGTGGTTTATACATTTTTCTTTTTGTAGTCAAAACTCTATTTAAACCCATTTTTCATCCCAAAAAAATACAATTTTCGTTTAAAATTTAAATAAAAACTAATTTGGAAAATAAAATTATGAATTTTTATCCCACTTGATTTTTGTTAAATTTTAATCGGAAATTGTATTGAATAAATCTAGCCATCTAGCTTTCTCCACTCAATTTTTTTAATGGTTGGTCAAACTTTTTCTTTAACAATTTTTTTGCCTAAGTTTTTTTGTTTTTTATTTTCTAAATTAGTTTTATTTAAACAAAATTTAAATGAAATTTTATTTTTTTGGGATGAAAAATGAGTTTAAATAGAGTTTTGGTTACAAAAAAGAAAATATATCAACCACAAGGGTACCAAAAGGAAAACAAAATTTCTAAGGGCACCAAAAGAAATTGTCAAGAACACAAGGGTACCAAAATGAATTTTCCTAAATTTTTTCTTGATTCGAAATATTGTTTAAAATAAAAATATATATAAGATATTTGAATATATCATAGGTATGTTTTTCACATAATTATTCATTTTCCTTTTAATGTAGAAAATTATATAGCTTCATGTTCAATTGTTCATCCATCTTATTTTTCATTGTATCATTTTTAGACAATGTTATAAGATATTCGAATATTCTTTAATGTACAAACTATAATTTATAACACAAAAGTTTATTATGAGTGAATTTTAATTTATTATAAGATGAGAATTTAGGTGGACTAGGTTTTTCACATAATTATGCGTGAATTCTACATTAAAAGGAAAATGAATAATTATAAGATGAAAAATAATATGTTTTAATGCACAAGACAAGGGTATGTTTTTCACAGAATTATTCATTTTCCTTTTAATGTAGAAAATTATATAGCTATAATTTATAACACAAAAGTTTATTATGAGTGAATTTTAATTTATTATAAGATGAGACCGTTCGCCCAACCTCGGTGGAGACCGAACGCCCGACCCCTCGCCCGACGAATTATCGGTTCTTGAGCGGAACCCGAAGCCATTGACAAATCTAGTTTGTTGGAATCCATATTATGCGAGAATAAATCGAAATTTGGCTTGTGAATGGAAGAATTGGAAGACAAAAAAACCGAAATCGAATTTTGGGTGGATATCGCTCGACGGCGGCAAGGTTTATATCTAGGTTAGGTTGAAGACGAAGACTTTGATTTTGGGGGCTCTTGTGCGGATCTCGGATCCGCACAAGAGGGGTCACCTTGTACGGACATCTTGTGCGGATCCGGGATCCGCACAAGATTACACCGGTTCAAAAATAAAACCGGGTTTTTGTAAAAACCTTGTGCGGATCCCGAATCCGCACAAGAAAACCCCGGTTTTTTAAAAAAAACTTGTGCGGATCCACAATCCGCACAAGTCGGTGTGCGAAAATGAAAAAACGGAGTGCGCAAATCTTGCCCGAAATTTGCTGATCAAGAAAAAAAAGAAAATTAATTTTTGCTCCTTCTTCTCTTTCCTCTCTGCCTTCTTCTCTTTCCTCTCTTCTCGCATGTCTTCTCCTCTTCCAATAAATTCTTTTTCTATCCTCTTCCAATAAAGCTCGAGGACGGTCAAGAAAGGTTTAGTTCACACGGAGGATGGTGACGCTGACCGGAAAAGTGATGGGCGGTGGCTTAGGGTGATTTCGTGATTACTAACAGAGGGAGTGACGAGCGACGATTTGCCGGTGTTCGAAGGAGCTCTTTTAGGTTCAAATTTGTGCTTCAAATCCTCAATTTTACAAATGTTAGATCTTCAAATTATAGGGTGAATGAAATTGATGGATCAAGTTTCATGAATTTTAGGGTTTTAAAATTTAGTGGCTGAAAGGGGTTTTTTCATAGAGTAAGAAAGGCGAAGAATTGGAGCAAGAACAAGGAATTGACTAATATCTAGCTCTTTTTACAAGAGTTTCAACAAGCTTAGCTAACTAATCGATTTACAATTGTGTGTTATCAATAAAATTGGCCTTCTCTTGCGGTTGAATTGCATGTAATATATAAATTTATTTGCTCTTTTCTTGTGTTGCATCTTACTTGTGTGTTGCCTGGTACCTGTAGAAAGCCAATGAAACCAACTATGAAGATTAGATAACTGGCAGAGTATTCTCATCCAATCAAAGATGGTTTACATGATTGAAATGGTGTAAGAACACTATGAGGGATTGAATTGATGGAACGAGAACAAATCCATAAATAGAGAGAAGATGATGTCAGGGACGAAAACCAAAAAGAAGGGAAGCGCGTGTTTGTTTTAATTTAGCCAATTTAACGTTTCTCCACAAGGTTAACGGCATGGGGTATGGTGCAAAATTTTTGGAAATGTGAGGGTTACCAGGAGAAATTTAAAATCTTATTGGGTACCACACGAAATTGTCTTAAGTTGAGGGGTACCATGCGAAATTTCCGAATTGAAAATTGATCCATTCAATTCAATACCGTAGGTCCGTAACGAATAGTGATTAAACTCATTAAAATACAATTATCACCCAGGAAACCATTGACTTGGTTACCGTAGTCGGATCGAGATACCAAAACCTGCCAACTCTGGTTTATTCGTTTGACCGGAGGAGGAAAAACAGTACAATGTAAGTAAAAGGATTGTACGCTATTGTGAAAACTTCCCCAACAACACACTAGATTTCTTCTCCCAATCATCTAATAATTGATCACACAAAAATCTGCTTCCACAAAGATGGAGATGATGACTGTTGCTGTTCCACTGGTTCTTCTAATTGGCTGGTTCGTGTCTCCTTTTTGCGAGTCTAAGCTGGTTCAGGACGAAGGTACGTAACCCTCTCATTCTGGTTCCTAAAGAGCAACTTAATTTGGAGTTTGATTGGAATTGTTCGTCCCCAAACCTAATTTTGCATTCACGGGTCAAATTGCGCCGATTTCTAGTATCTGCTGTCATAGTCTTTCACTAGATTGAACAAGTATGTGGTCCAATTAAGCTGAATCGTTTATATGTTTTGTGATTTAGTGGCTGCTCTCCAACAAATTGCTCATACAATGGGTTCCAGATACTGGGTTTTTGATGATAGCTCTTGCCAAGTTAAAATGGTCGGGCTCTCATCTGATCCGCCAATGGGTTCTAACAGTACCATCGAATGTGACTGCAATTTTGAAAACAATGCATGTCATGTTGTGGGCATGTATGATTTCATCTCATTTTTCCATTTCTGTGTTCATGGTTAGAAATTAAAAGCTTTTTAGTGGTGTTTTCCTTGATAACTTCTCAAGCTAATCAGCATTTTGCAGCTTGTTAAAGGGTTTCAGCCTTCCGGGTACTCTCCCACCTGAACTTGCTAAGCTTCCTCATCTGCGCTATATGTAAGTCAATTTGCTCTTTGGCACTTGATGTTCACAGCTTAATTACTAGCTCAGTTAAGCCTATTGTGAATTTGTCATGTAATGTACTTTTATGTATTATACAGAGATTTTGCCTATAATTATTTGAGCGGAGATATACCCAAGGAGTGGGCTTCATTGCAGCTTGAAAAGATGTAAGTTCTTGCATGTTTTATATGGTGTTCATTGATTGAAAGTCCCAATCTTCACCGCATTAATGCAGGTGACATATGCAGCTCCCTGATCGTGAATCGACTATCCGGAAAAATTCCAACATTTGTTGGATCTATGACCAATCTTACTTACCTGTGAGTCTCGGTTGCTCCTCAGTCTATACAGTAGACCTAGTAGTGTTTAAAATATGGAGCCTTACTCTAAATGTACACCATTGCTCCTCAATTCATGTCAGCATTCTAGCTATAAAGCACATTTTGCATTCTATAAGCTCTCTGAGAATATCAGGAAATGATAGTTTAACCGTCTCTTGTGCTTATTAGGAGCCTTGAAAACAACCAATTTTCGGGCAATATCCCCGCTGAGCTCGGGCAATTAACCAACTTGGAGACTTTGTGAGTCATTTCATAATTCTATCTTTTGCTGCTAGCATTTCATTGTACCAACCCTTGACATAACTGATGTTTTGGTATTGTAAATTGAATCTGTAGAGTACTCTCGTCTAACCAGTTCACTGGTACACTTCCATCAACACTTCAGAGCTTAAAGAACTTATCAGATTTGTAAGTTTTTTTATTTTTTCTAATCGTTCTTTTCCAAGAGCTTCTCTCCATTATATACTGGCAATTGGCACCAGATTGACGCTTGCATTTTAACTACTCCCAATGCAGTAGGATTAATGATAACAAGCTCAATGGAACCATTCCTAGCTACATTGGAAGCTGGAAGCAGTTGAAGAGACTGTAAGATCTTGATTTTCTACCTAAACTTACTGCATAAACGCGCAGCTTCTCATACTTTTTTCCATGTTCATTTATGCAGAGAAATGCATGCAAGTGGCTTGACGGGTCCTATTCCAAATGAAATCTCTTATTTGGAAAATTTAACTCAACTGTAAGCAGACCAACCCACTATGCATTCTCTGAAAGTATCTTTATAACCTTGTTGCCTTCCTTATTCAGTATACTATGCAGGAGAATCAGCGACATCAACGGGACAACCGAGGGCATCCCAATGCTGCGGAAGATGGGAGGACTTGAGATTCTGTATGTGAAACTCTCGTGCTTGCAACCGGGGTTAGGGTCTTATGTATATCAGTATATCTTATTCTTGTTGTTTTCGTCATGTCATTTCTCCTCAGCGTATTGAGGAACTGCAAGATTTATGGGGAAATTCCCACTTACTTGTGGAATATGGAGAATCTACATTTGCTGTAAGTCACATAGAAAGTTACACTATCACTTACTTGTTTCCCTTGTTAACCAGTAACTTACTTTATTTGTTTAACGGTGATTCAAACAGGGACCTGAGTTTTAACAAGTTGGTTGGTGAAATTCCGAACGATATCACTGCAAAGTACTTGAAAGTCGTGTAAGTGATTTCAATCTTTTTAGGTAGAGTTGTAGTCAGTAGAGCATCCTTCTTCCGATCTCCTTTCATATCAGCCTATAACCTTTCCTTCTAGTATGGATTTATCAACTGCATTACGTACTGTTTTTTGAAACAGATATCTAAGTGGGAACTATCTTAGTGGAGATATACCTTCCACAATGTTGAATAGTGGATCGAACATGTAAGTAACTTATCTCTCACTTTTAATCCATGGTCTGGACTGTTTGAACTTCTTTCCCAGCTTGTGTTACCAATTTTTTGTCTCCATGTAATTCATTAGGATCGCAGCCATCAAGATGAAACAAATACTCTATGTTTATCTGTTGTTTTTAACATGAGATGATATTCTGTATTGTCCGTGGTGGTGGTGCAGTGATCTTTCCTACAATAATTTCACATGGCAAAATCCAAAGCAACCGAGTTGTCAGGCTAACCTGTAAGACCATTGATTTTTATCTAAGAAGGCAACCTTGAAAACCATCTTAGTCGTGCACTTTGATTCTTCTCTGCAGGAATTTAAACATAAACTTGTTCAAGAGCTCTTCTGCAAGTGGATTGTAAGATTATCTCTTTCCTTAGATGAAGACATGATTTGTTTGCCCTTTAATACCCACTTAGCTAATTTCTTGGCCTTTTCGCATTGCGCACTAGAAGGAGAATCCTTCCGTGTTTAGACAGAGTTCATTGTCCTCGTTGTAAGAAACTCTCTCAGATACTCTAGTGCATAAACTCTCTTTGAGTTGTTGTCACTGTCATAATAAGATTCTTTTCACTGTATGTAGATGAGTGCGCTTTCCATATTAATGCCGGTGGAGACGATTCTATCATCAAAGGAGATGAAGGAAAGGTTCTTTATGAAGGAGATGCATCAGCTCCAGCTGGAAGTGCCATATACTTCAAGCACAGTGGGAGCAATTGGGGATTTAGTAGTTTTGGGGACTTCATGGATGATAATAACCTCCAAAATATCCGTCACATTACAAGCTTAGCATCCAGCAACTTATCCACATTATATAAAACAGCAAGGCTTACCCCAATTTCTCTAGCCTATTTTGGCTATTGCTTGAAGAATGGGAAGTACACGGTGACTCTACATTTTGCGGAGATACAATTTTCAAATGACAATAAATATGCCAGCCTTGGGAAGCGCATTTTCGATATCTTCATTCAGGTTGTGGCTTGTGAGATGAAACTAAACGTATATTGCTGTTATCCAAGACAATGAGCTAACTGCATGCAATGCATTGTGCAGGATAAGTTAGTTGAAAAGAATTTTAACATAGAAGATGTGGCTCATGGTGCTCAAAAGCCATTCTTTAAAAAGTACACTGCAAGTGTGACTGATGGGAGTTTGGAGATTCGGTTTTATTGGGCTGGCAAAGGAACAACAAGGGTTCCTAATCGGGGCGTTTATGGCCCTCTCGTATCAGCTATATCTGTCACCTCTTCTGGTACATATTTCCTTTTGAGAACATTATCAAGAATTGGGTCTTTGACCACTAGGAGCAAGATGAATTGGTTTTGGGCCTCTTGAATTCTCTAAATGTCACTGTTTGACTAGGATAACTTTCTCAATCCATTGAAAGCAAGCACTTTTTGTGGTTTTAATATGGATCATGTTATCTTTTTTCCACATTTCTACTGTGACATCTTTGTGTTCCTCTGTAGATTTCAAGCAATGCTCAAATGGTACAAACAGGAGAATGTTATATATCATTTCAGGAGTTGCAGGGTTTTGTCTTGTAATCTTGGCGTCGTTTCTACTTTGGTGGAAACGCTACATGGTTAACAGGAGCAAGGCAAAAGTTGACAGAGGTAAATAAACTTTAGTAGTAAATTGCCTATTTTCTTCTCTCAGATCTTAGGGAGGTGTGAAAAGTAAAAGTGAATGAGAAAGGGAAAAACTGACTAAATTCAAAGTGAAAGACAGCAACATAAAAGGCCCGCCAAATATGACTTGCTGAACCATCTTTGATATATACAGCTGGCTATTATTCTCCAGAGAATAAGCATTAATTTCAGGTTGAAAATTTCTTCTACATTAGTGACCTGATTTCTTCATTTATCCTTGTCAAAATTCTCCAATGTCTGCATCCTGTATCGTGGAACTATATGCTACAGTTTCTCCTTTTGAGGGCAAGTGTGAAAACCTGAGTTTTTTTCCCTGGTATTAAGAAAACTGAAAATGTGATTTATGACCAGTTCTAATCTCCCTTCAAGTTAAATGTTATTGCATGATGGAGAGTTTTCAGCCTAAAGCTATATTTTTTTTAAAATCAATGAATGCTGAAGCTAGTTAACCGTGAACTAATGGTGAAAATGTACCATGGCAGAGTAATCAGTAATACTTACTGGTTACTATACTAACAGTCTTGTATGCAAACTCTAAACAGATCATAGCGGATCAGATGTACAAAATGGTGGTTACACTTTAAAGCAAATCAAAGACGCCACGAACAACTTCGATTCTGTGAACAAGTTAGGGGAAGGCGGTTTCGGAGCTGTTTACAAGGTCTGTTAAAAGTTGATGACAATTACTCTTTCCAATTTGTTTCCTTAACAAGTGAAGTCTGAACATGTATAATAAATTGCAGGGCTTACTGCCTAATGGCAACATTATTGCTGTAAAGCAGTCTTTTAGCTCGAAGCAAGGAGATCGGCAGTTTCTGAATGAGATTGCCATGATTTCTTGTTTACAGCACCCAAACCTTGTTAAACTGCATGGATGTTGTACTGAAGGAAATCAGTTATTGTTGGTATATGAGTACATGGAAAATAACAGCCTTGCCTGTTCATTGTTTGGTAAGTTAAAAAGCCAGAAAAGCTCTTTTTTTGACCTAGTTGGTTACATCTTACTTAAAGAATATTATATGGATAAAAATGTAGCTTCAGAAGGTTGTATCCTAAACTGGCCGACTAGGGTCAAGATCATGTTGGGGGTTGCACGAGGCTTAGCGTTCCTTAATGAGGAATCAAGGCTGAAGATTGTACACAGAGACATCAAAGCAACAAATGTGCTGCTTGACAAAGACTTCAATGCTAAAATTGCTGACTTTGGATTGGCTAGGCTAGGTGATGAGGACAAGACCCACATTAATACTGGCGTTGCCGGTACAATGTGAGTCCTCCAAACAGCCTACTAGAAGTGTAGAATACAGACTAAGTCAAATTTTAACATCAACCTGATCACCTGTAATTTGGTTGTGTGTAGTGGATACATGGCACCAGAATACGCTCTATGGGGCTATCTGACAAACAAGGCAGATGTCTACAGCTTTGGAATCCTAGCTCTAGAGATCGTCAGCGGAAAGAGTAACAACCATTTCGCTCCTCCTGGCGAGTTCTTTTGTCTGTTGGATTGGGTATATTCTCCTTTTCTGTAAGCTTATTAGTAATTTAGCTTCTTAAGATAACTGTTCTGAAAAACCCACATAGGCCTGTTACTTAGAACATTGCAGGAATCATTAATTGAATCAAATTGGACATTGTAGGCTTGTCATTTGCAGCAAACAGGAAACTACACAGATTTTGTAGATGAGAAGCTGGGATCAGAGGTGAACATGGAAGAAGCAGAGAGGATGGTGAAGGTGGCACTTCTGTGCACAAACGGATCGCCTTCAATGAGGCCCGCCATGTCAGAGGTTGTGAGGATGCTAGAAGGGGAGACGGATGTTCCGGAAGCGATCCCAGAAGCCGGAACCTTCTCAGATGATCTGAGGTTTAAAGCCATGAGAGATATATGCAAGAATAGACAAGAAGAAGAAAGCAACAGCTATCACAACTCAAATTCTATTCTTACCGATGCTGCTGTGTCCTCCACATTCTCTGCATCTGTATCCACCTGAATTCATCTCTTGAACTAGTTTATCAGTATTTTGCAATGTACAAATGTTCAATGATGCTGACCCTAGTAATAGTTTTATCATGTAGTCTAATTTTGTATACTGTCTTATAGTGAACTCTATAATTGTATATGTTTATTTAAGATGATTTCACTAATTAATTAGGATAATATGGCCTTTCTGTACTATCTGGATTCAAATCATATGTCCCGCCAGACGCGCTTGTCGCATCAGCTCACTGGTTGAGCACTCATGGTAGTACCATGAGGTCTCTCGGGTTCGAGACTCCAGGGCGGCGGTTTGCCCTATTTCCTTTAGAGCTGGTAGTAACCAGTTTCTCATCCCTTGTGGATGCTCTAGGCGAGCCCAAGTAGTACTTGTGACGACCCTAATCCTTACCTTATCAAAAAACAAAAAAAAAAATTCTGTCCCGCCAGACGTCCCCTAAACACGTCTCCTTACCTCTCATTGGTCGGAATTGGAAAATGGTGCTTTTTTTTGTTTTTTAAAGTCAAAAAAATTGAAAGTTATCTATAATGTTTTTCTAACAGAATATTTGACTTACGTGATACTCAATTGAATACTTTTTGGGATTATATAACTTTTTTTTGTTTGTTCTCCTTGTTGTCTAAACGATTGGTTCGGATTCTTGTTAAAATAGGGATGCTTAAGTCGGACTTTCAAACCGCCAATTTAAATTTATCCACAAGCATATGAGTAGTTTCTTTTTTACCCAAAATCCTATCCCCACTTGTGTCTAAATTTCATATGCTATCTTTACTCATGTTGGCATGTTAATCAATAGTCAAATTATATGTCCAAACCATAATATCAAAAGTTAAAATTATACACGTTTGATGAACCATGTTTTCGGAGAGGTGATTGAGGTCACATTAGGTCATAAATTCATTTGAGCATGATCACATTTTGCTAAAATCTCATATGTATAAATATTCGACAATAGCTTTCCAACTACAAATGAATTCCCCTTAATTCTTTATTTATAAAGGGAAAAAAAATTAGAAAAATATTTGCGTCTATATTATAAACTTGATCAAGTCGTAGTATCTTATGTCACGATTACAAATACTAGCTTATTTATCAAGACTTGTGAAATTAAAATTGCATATAAAATATAAATAAAAAATAAAAGTAAAAGATGGAGCGTAGCGGTCAACGTAGAATCTTCCTTTAGCGTTTACAAAAGCGCGTTTTAAAGAAGCCCACAATTCCAATCCAGTCCCTCTGTTGATGTGCAGTCAAAAAAAAGGCTCGATCTTCCCCATCAAGCTCGTCGGCCTCCTCCCCAAAAGTCCAAACCTACCCCACCCCCTCCTTAAAAATCAAACCAAAACACCCCCACAATTTTTGAATTACCAAAATTCCCCAAATTCATCAATACCACAGCTGACTCACTTGGAATAACCAGTTCCGAGCATGTGAAATTGCTCGTGCGCCCCACAATCGCTCAAATCCCTCCGTTTCCGCAACCGATCTTCAATGGAGGACGCTTCCACAAGCGTCGGCCTAGCAAACCCTACGCTCTCCGCATCTATCGACGCTCTGTTGACCACATTGAGCAATGCAATCCAGGCCTTGGGAAGAGGCTTTGATGTCAGCTCCGATATCCGGCTTCTTTACTGTAAAGGCGCCCCTGGCTCTCGCCTGGTTGTGCTCGATGAGGAGCGCACCAGGGAGCTTGTGATCTCCGATGACCTAGCTCTCCCCGCCGTCCCCGTTGACATTCAGTGTTCCCGTGGAAAGTTGACCAGAGAAGCCACCCCCGTTTTCTCCTTCCATGAGGTGATTTTGATTCTTCTTTTTAGGCTTACTGATTCAGCTTTGTGAGCAATTTCCTTGTCCTTCTTCAATTTGAGAGTTTGTTAGCTTAGGTTGATGATGTGGTTCATCCAATTTTCGGTGGTCTGTGGATGAATTCTGGTGCGTAGTTTCCTATGACATTATGAGTAGACGTTGATTGAAACCTATTTCAACATGATTGTAACAATTAAGCTAATAAGGAAAGCTTCTGATGCACAGTAGTCTCGTGATGATTTTTAGATGGATTTATGGCTAGCAGTTCATTTTTGTGCCAATACTGCACCTATAATTAGCTGTCAATGCATCTATGACATGGCCAAATTAGGAAATCTGGCAGATAGACTGCTGGAAAATAGCTGATTCTCATCCAATCAGTTCATAAATCAATTTCAGAACGTGGAAGCTTATTAATATAGTTATATTTGGAGAAAGTTTCTCATATAAAGATATTATTAGTTCTTGCTAGCATTGCCCTAGATTTTTTCAGAGTAAAAAAACTATGTGAACTCATCCTTGTCTTTTTGATTACTTGAACCCATGAAGTTACCTTGATATGTTTTCTGTAGATGTCAAGATACTTCAATCAGAAGTCAGGCTTAGCTGGCGATGTACCACTCGGGAGCTTCAATGCAATGTTCAATTTTAGTGGCAGTTGGCAAGTTGATGCAGCGGGTACAAAGTCCCTTGCTATGGTTGGATACTTTATACCGTTGTATACGATTATGCTTTCAAGACCAGATTTAGTTCTACATGAGGAGATAAAGCAAGCTGTTCCTCAATCTTGGAATCCAGCAGCTTTGGCAAGGCAAGTTCACCACTCTTTAGATCCAATTTGGTGCATTTACGTTTTGGCTTATGTTTTAGATTTACATTTGCATGGAGTAAATTAGTTACTTTTGGCTTCCAGATCCATTCGAAAGCCAGTTTAAAAGTTAGGCTTTGCCATTGCATTCTGTTAACCATAGTCAAAGATATAGCATAGTTAAATAACTTAACTTCTTGCTGAGGAGTTCCACTATATCTATTTCCTTGCCACTCTTACATCACGACCTTTGAATGCTTGTCCTTTTTGAAGCCTCGCTGTCTGATTCTTCTCGTCTTTCTTGAAAGATATAGCTATTGATAGGAAAAAAAAGGTGGATGTCCTCAGTCTATGGAGTAACGTGTCTATAATGCAGATGGTTGGGACTTGCAATTTCACAATTCACATGATAACCCTGATTGCTGATTTTATATATGAGAACCAATATGTGCATGGACAGATTATTGAAATTCAGATCATATGGCATTAGTACTGTATCTGTCTTCCTTATTGTCACACTTAGTGTTGCGGTTCAAATATGGATTAAACAGAACTTAGTGGAGACTTATAGCTATTGTATGTTTCCTAATTTGAAGAACTTGAAACTGAGACTCTTTCTGTTTTGTTGGTTAATTCTTTTCAGTTTTATAGAAAATTATGGCACCCATGTTGTTTTATCTGCAACCATTGGTGGAAGAGATGTAGTGTATGTTAGGCAACACCAATCTTCCCCCTTGCAAACAATTGACGTTGAGAACTATGTAAAAGAAATAGTGGAGCAGCGATTTATGGACAATCAGCCAAGTGCTGCCCCTGTGAAGTACAAGGAGAAGGTTAGTGTTACAATGCTTTATGACTCTGCCCCTTTAAGATGGTCTTCACGTGAAGTATCCTGTATTCCTCACTATATAGGGTGGTTGGGTTTGCTAGTTAGGGGATTTTTTAATCTGCTTCTGATGAATGGACATTGAATATGGCTCAGGATGTCACCATCATCTTGAGAAGGAGAGGAGGAGATGATCTTGAGCAGAGTCCGGCCAAATGGGCAGAGACTGTACAACTTGCACCAGATGTAATCAACATGACATTTACGCCTATTGTATCTCTCCTCGACGAAGTGGCTGGTTTAAAGCATTTAGCCCGTGCCATTGAGCTGTATTTGGAGTGTAAGGTCTTCATTACATCCATTTTCACTAATACCTTATGCCTTGTGTTTCTGCCCTTAGTTTGGTTTCTGTCTACAATTAGCTCCTGTCTCCCATAATGTCAGGATGATCATGCTTTTTAAAATCCATCATTTAATTGGAATAAATTCATGGGAAGTTCAAGCCCGACTGCAAAATAAGAAGTTCTAAGTAAAAACTTTGCTTAAACCACTTTGTTATAGCCTCAAAGTTAATATGCCTCTCTGTCAAACAGTAGCCTGAAAAAAACATCATGGCAAAATGTTCTGCTTTGAAGATAGCTATGTTGAGAGTAAGAGAGCTACGTGTATCCTTAGTTGATTGATAAATTGATTGAATTCCTTGACTTTGCAGTCAAGCCTCCAATCGAGGATCTTCAATATTTCCTAGAGTTTCAAATTCCTCGAGTCTGGGCGCCAGAACAGACCAACATTCAGAGGAAAGAGCCAGTATGTCCATACCTACAGTTCAGCTTGATGGGTCCAAAATTGTATATCAGCCCAGACCAGGTAACATTTCCTCATTGCAGAGATATAATCTTGGCTTTGTGTTTTCCTATGGACCGAAGATTTAGAAACACTTGTGCCTTCATATAACTGTTCAATTACTCTTTCAGGTGACAGTAGGGCGTAAGCCAGTAACCGGCCTGAGACTGAGACTGGAAGGCAGCAAACAAAACCGTCTAGCCATCAATCTGCAGCATCTAGTCTCCCTCCCCAAAATCCTGCAACCTCACTGGGACTCCCACATGGCAATTGGGGCCCAGAAATGGCAAGGCCCAGAGGAGCAAGACAGCCGTTGGTTTGAGCCAATCAAGTGGAAGCACTTCTCCCACGTCAGCACAGCTCCCATTGAGCTTAAAGAAAGCTGCATAGGCGACCTCTCCGGGGTCCACATTGTCACTGGCGCTCAGCTTGGGGTCTGGAATTTCGGGTCCAAGAGCGTCTTGTACCTCAAGCTCCTCTTCTCCAAGGTGCCAGGCTGTACAATCAGGCGGTCCGTGTGGGACCACAGCCCTTCCAATCTCCCTGCCCCACAAAGGCCCGATGGGGGCCTGCCACCGGCCAATGAAGATAATAATAGCTTGTCTGCTAAGCTAATTAAGCTTGTGGACTCTACTGAGATGATGAAGGGTGCTCAGGATGTTCCTGGGCACTGGCTCGTCACGGGTGCAAAGCTTGGGGTTGATAAAGGCAAGATCGTTTTGCGAGTTAAGTATTCCCTGCTTAACTACTAAAACCCAGCTATATCTTTGATCTGATGCTCACTTGGGAAGGTGAAAATCGATCTTAAGCTGTCGTTGACTGTCTCATCACAGCTGTGTTTTACATAATTACTTACTGCCCATTTCTATAGCTAGGCGTTGTGTAAATGAACGTTAAGGTTCATTGTTTGTGTACATTAAGAAGTTATGCAGGTGTTTCGGGTTCGGGGAGGGAATTTTTTGTTCTTTTGATGGTTAATTTGGAATCATGGTGCTCTTCAACGTCTTCTTCTTCGTCCTGTTCGAGCTGTTTCTGTGTAATTATTTTTGGCTCGGTTGAAGCCATGGTTTGATTTAGTTGTTTGAACCAGAATAAAATAATACAAAGTCTAATATATGTATTGCTGTTGTATGAAGTGCGTACTTAGTTTCATGAATTTGGATCCGGATATGGTTGTGAACAAAATGAGGTCAGATCTATCATGTATGGCTGCTTGATCATGCATAAAACGGGTGGATTTGAATGCCGATGACACGTGTGCACCTGAGCTCGCATGCACACAATGCAAGTGTCTTTGTTGTCCACTTGTCCTTGCATGCCTTCCTCCCAGGTGTCCTCTCTCGACTAATTCTTCCCATCATATAAACCAGATCCCTGATTTTGGATCGATCAGATGTGATCAGCATAGTGTCCGTTGGGCAAATTGATGGGAATGATGGCCTCCACAGAGAGCAAGAAGTCGACGGAGACGCCAGGAAAGCCGATGACGATGGGTCAACACATGGTGGACAAGGGCGCCCAGATGATGCAGTCTCTTAAGCCCATCAAGGAGATCTCGGAGCACGTTTGCACGTTCGCCTTCTACAGCCACGACATGTCTCGCCAGATCGAGACCCACCACTTCGTCACCCGCCTCACTCAGGACGTCCTCCAGTGTGCCGTCTACGACTCCGACGATCGCTCTGGTCGCCTCATCGGTACGTTCATTTCATTTCCCTAGCTAGCTCCCTTTAATTAAATTAATTAGCTCTTTCATTTAGGTTAATCAAAGCGTTAATATTCTGCATGCAGGAGTGGAGTACATAATTTCGTCCGACGTCTTCGAGACGCTCCCTACGGACGAACAGAAGCTCTGGCATTCCCACGATTACGAGGTCGGTCTGTCGGTCTCAACTGTCTAATTTTCTTAATGGATATATGACCATGCAAATATGAATTGGTGGGTAATAATTGATGACAGATCAAGGCGGGGCTTTGGGCGAACCCGAGGGTGCCGGAGGCGGTGGTGAAGACGGAGTTGGAAAACCTAGCGAAGTCGTACGGCAAGTTCTGGTGCACATGGCAGGTGGACAGAGGCGACAAGCTCCCATTGGGGGAGCCGTCGCTCATGGTGTCCCCACAGGAGGAGAACGTTGGACTGCTCAACCCTGAGCTCATCAAGAGCCGAGACGAGAGGTACAAATTCTCGTCCGAGAGGCTCCGAGAGCTCAGAGCCAACATCGCGAGCCCGAAGTGGATTAACCCGAACGCCGACTACTGGAAGAAGCACGGCAAGGGGTTTGCGGTTGATGTCGTGCCGGTTGAGATGAAGCTTCGAGCTCCCTTTCCTTGATGTTTTTAGCATGATCATGTTTATTTTATATAAGCTAGGGTGCTAAGCTAAATCGATCGGTGCACCTAGTCCGAAACAATAATGTGGATCGATCGATGTCTTGTATCTGGAAGTCCCTGTTATAAAATAGTATGCCAAATTACGGTTGAAGGCAAGGTACAAATTGGATTTTGTTCACATGATAGTTCTTGGTGCTCTAAACTAGTACTCCCTCCGTTTCAAAATACATGACCATTTGAACATTGTACTCCCTCCGTTTCAAAATACATGACCATTTGAACATTGCACATATATTAAGAAAAAAGTGTTATTCCTATATTGCCTCGATTGAACATTGCACATATATTAAGAAAAAAGTGTTATTCCTATATTGCCTCGATCAAATGTAGAGTTAATTAATTATTTATTTAGATCAAATGTATTATTTATTTAGAGAAATATGAAAAAGTGTAATGATTATGATAAAGATAATTATTAGGGGTATAGATGGAAAGTGATGGAAAAAAATGTGAAATGGTCAAGTATTATGAAACAAGCAAAAGTTGCTATATGGTCATGTATTTTGAAACGAGCAAAAGTTGCTATATGGTCATGTATTTTGAAACGAGCAAAAGTTGCTATATTGAGTTGCTATATTGCTATATGGTCATGTATTTTGAAACGAGCAAAAGTTGCTATATGGTCATGTATTTTGAAACGGAAGGAGTAATATTCCAGTGCCACTAACTAATTGAATACTTTTTAAATAAGTAATCAAAGAAGCTAAAAAAGTATCAACAAGCATGAGTTTTATATTCGAATTTAATTGGTTGCGTTGCGTTTACATTAATCAAGGCTTGCGTACGCGTAAGACTGGAATAATCTTTGCTGGATCCTTTCATTTTCCGGTAGTCAGCAATAGATTAGGATTAAGATATTATATATATCGGTGTCCGACCATGCGCTGCACGCGGATTAGCATAAAGATGTTGGCCTCTGATTCTTGTAAAGATGCTTTGTTCGGATAGAATTGAATATTTGAATGATTAGTGTCCGCCCACTAGACAGATCACAGCGTCCGTGTATATATACAAGTCGTGGTTTATGTTTGAGTCCCACTACTCTTCAACCTTCCAAGCCGAACAAGAACAATTTTTTAAGAAGGCGAGAGCATTTCCAATCTTATATCGTAAGTCAGCCTCATCATATTGCTCAACCATGGCTTCCACACCACCAATTGATCCCAATGGTGAGCCTCTCTTCCTCCTACGTTGCAATCTTTCTCATCAGATTTCTGGGTCTTGTAGGAATCCTGAGCTCTTCGTTCCTCATCTGGTCAATCTTCATGGATCCACAACAAGTGGTTTCGGACCCGGGTCAGCCCAAGTTCTGGTTCGCGATATTGGGTCTTCCGTCTGACGATGCAATGGACAGGGTGAAGAAGCTGAGTCAGGGGCTGCAGGCGGAGTTCGGTGGGCCCGAAGTCGAGCCCCACCTCACGGTGGTGGGGCTCACCATGTTGACCGAACAAGATGCGGTCAACCGGTTCCGATCAGCCGTTCATGGCATGAAGGCGTACGCCGCTAAGGTGGACCGCGTTGCCACTGGGTCCTCTTACTACCAATGTGTTTACCTGCTCCTTGAGCCTTCCCCTGAGGTGAAAATTTGGCCTTGTTTGGTTTACCGTTTTTGATCGATTACCTTTGTGTGCAAGGAAGATCCTCTGCTTTATCTATTTGAGCTAGCATCTTGTTGATTGGTGGAATGGTAGAATATGTGACCAACCAAACGTAGCCTAACAAAGTAGTACTTGGATTTTGCAGGTTATGGAAGCCAGTGTGCATTGCTCATCTCATTTTGGCTACAAGAGCAGTATTCGTGAGTTAATTATATATATTTTGCTTAGGAATACATAAACTATATGCAGATTTTACTTAACTTATTGACTAATTGCAGCTTACATGCCACACATGAGCCTCATTTATGGGGATTTGTCTGACAAAGAAAAGAAGGCTGCGGAAGAGAAGGCAAACGTTCTGGATGAGTGCATCAATAAATGGGAATTTACCATAACCCGCTTGGTACTTCAGAAAGTTCCACGTCTTGATGATAAATCCACTAAATCCTGGGAAAACATTACCGAATGCAAGCTCATCACCAACGGATGAAAATCCTATGTTACAAGTTTTATGTTACAATGTAGCCCGTCCGTTCGACGAGTAAAAATCTATGGAGAATAAATAAATGTCTTTGTTATATATCTATATTTATATTATTATATGTAGGTTTATTTTACAATTAAATTATTGAGATTGTAAATTTATATGCTTTAAAAAAATGAGAAATCAAAATAAGAAAAGAACATTTATTTAATCTCAAAGAAGAGATTTAAGTGTATACTTGTAATTGGAAATAATGAATGTCTTGATTTTCAATAGGTTTTTAGGTGGGGGAAGTGAACTGAAAATCTTTTCAATTCAAAATCTATATCGGGGATTGTTTATGATATTTGGAATTAAAAAGCCACAATATGTCACACTTAGGGAGAGAAGATATACAAAGAGGAGAGAATTGATAAAATTTCATTAAGTGTTGAAAGTTAATTGACCATGTTCAACTTAACATAGTCTTCAAGCACCTCTAGGTCATGCCGACATGGAAGAGGGTCTTCTCCTATCCCGGCCATTTGCTCCTAACAATCTAATAAGGTCCAATTGTGCATCATTATACTCCTTCACTTTTAAATTTATACTCCAGTAAGTAATATTTTTTTCAAAAACATAAAAAGCCATTTCAAATTCTCTAGTAGTAATTAACTACATGTGCTCAAAAAAAAAAAGTAATTAACTACATTGTCGCCACATATCTTGAATTGGAAAGATTTTCTTTTACAGTAACGAGCCGTCTCAAAGTGTATACAATCATTGGAAAATTTAATTAGTTTTTTGGTCAAGTTGGAAAATTTAATTAGTGTATAAGCATAAGGTCTGTTTTTTTTTCAAACTGTTTCCATCCAAACCCATTTTGTTTCCTCGTTTTTTCATTCGTCGGGAAAAAAAAGAAACCCTCCCTTTCTCATAGGACTCGCTCGAAGGTTGCATTTGCTTCAGTTCTCCACCGACTTTTTCACTCTCTTAATGAGATTGTTGCCTCCATCGACACTCATTGGTCCTTCTCCAGCGTTGGCGAAGTCGATGTACTCTGATTCTAGCTTTCCGACGAGTATCTGATTTTCGGAAATTGTCCGTGACCAACTCTTTGCTTCTTTACTACTTGTTTTGAAGTTTTTGAGTTTCGAAGTTTGACGATTCAGGCTGTGTAATGCGTTTGACGATTCAGGTTGTGTAACTTGTATGAAGTGAAGGTGTTGGAGAATATTGGCAATCGTCTATTTATATGATGTATTTTGCTCTTGTTAACCCTAATGTACATCCCTTCCATCTAATCAAATCCACCGGAGGGCGGGAGGCTACGTTGGAACAGAAGGCCGTCGAAGGCTAAGAATAGAGATGGCTAGATGTACTTACGTTGTTTCTATTTGATTATATACATTCACATCATGCCTTTGTTTGCAAACATTAATTTTTGATGAATCTTAATTTTGTTGTTTCTTGATTAAGTCATTCTACATTGTTTTTTCGATGAATATACATTCACAAACGCCACCTAAGTACTTTGGAATTGTTTCTTTGCAGTTGACAATGTTCAACTCACATCTAGTCCGAGGGTCTTTGATTTGTTGCTAGCAATGTTATAAGGTCACACTGTCACTTTCTTTTAGACATGTGGAGCTTCACACATCAGTTGAGGAAACACTTCGGTTGCACAACATGTGCAATGACCTCATACTTGATATAATGGAGATTAAGCTATGGAAAAGTACAACTCTTTCGCATTGAAGTGAATAAATGATAAACAAAAGTGTGGAAAATGATTTGATATGATTCTGTTAATTACTTTTGTTTATCACTTATTCGTTTATGCTTTCATTGCTAACGATTTGTGATTTAGATGTCCTATTACAAGAGATTTTGATTTTATCCCAAAAAAGTTGTCTTTAGTTTAAGGATCCATGTATTGTAGTTTCATGGCAACTAATTGAGGGAGAAGCTGTCATGGTGGACTCTTTGAAGACCGGACCTATTGTAGGTTTTATCGGTGTTGGCGATGTGTTTATCGAGCATAAGGGATATATAATTTAAAGAATATATTGTTATAAAAAAAAAGGAATCATACAATAGTGATTTTGAGCTATGAAATTGAGAAGGATGAGATTGAATACTTCATAATTTATAATTCATGGGATGTTGGTTGGAGGTACAAAGGTATAATAAAACTTTTAGGAGTGAACCTCCTTCGCATTGAAGTATTAACATACCGTCTTGTTAAACAAGATATATATATTTTGATACGAAGTATATGTTTTTCCTCTTTTTTTTAATTTATAGGTCTTTATTTGTTTTACTTTGTGTATAGTTGTTCCTATCATATATGGAGTCCATCCTGAAAAATCAAGATTTACACTGTTTGGCTCTTCTATTTCACTGCTCGTTCACCCCAAAGTTTGGCTTTCCAAACTTGCTGAATTTTATTTTAAGAAGGTATTCCTTCTTCTTTTTCCTCTTATATGCAAAAAAAATGTTTTTTTTTGTTTTTTTTTGTTTTGTTATTTTTATGTTGCATTAACTTATTTTTCATATTCTAAATCTAATATCTTAGGCTCACATTTTTTGGAGAGTATATTTTGAGTGGAAACTGACTAGGCTATATATTCAAATTGTTAAAGATCTCTTTCCACTGATGTATATTAAAAAAATTAACCTCGCTATATATGCATAAAATAGAAGATGATCTTAATATTTGTTTTTTCTATTTTTTGTACGTAGGATGATAACTTGCATCATCCATCACTGATTGTAATTTGATTTGGAGCAAATGATTCAACTACACTACTGGTTGATAAACATGTGAAGAATTGGATGAGTAGCTAGGTGACAATTGTCTCTCATCTTAAAGTATATTTGTTAGACTTTACATCCTTTATATTGTTTTGCTTTCAAAGCCTTAATGATATATTTATTAGACTTTACCTTATTTCCATTACTTTGCTCTCGAAGCCGAATGAAACTCATAGGCTTCTATCAGTTGTACTGGAGTCGATTACTTGCGGCCCAATCCATCATAGAATCTATCATTTTATTATGATAGAATCTTCTACCATTAATATCATAATCCATAATAACTACCTTAATAAATAAATAAAAGATAATAATATGTTAAATAAGACACATTTAGCAAATGGAAGTGATCCGAAGCAGTTTGCGAATCAAGTCCTCCAAGTGGAGAGGGAAGCTGATGAAATTGCTACCTTGGCTAATTACGCTTCCCGGCAGGCAATTGGCACCTTGTATGCCATTGAGAAAGTCAATGTGAAGAAAATAATGTGTTAAGGTTGTATGTATTTTGTTTTACAATCTGTCTGGTGAATTTAATGCTTTTGTAATAATTTTGGATGGTTTGTTTTGCTGAATTGAATGCCCGGTGAATTCTATGCTTTTGCCAATGAATTGAATGCTTTGTTTTAGTAAAACTATCTTCTAATTATGAAGGTTATGCGAGATATATTTTGTAGGTGAACTCTATGCTATGTCACCGTTACATATATACTTGTTTTGGTACATCGTTTTAACACCACATTTTGACGTCATCCACATCGATTGGAATCGATCAGTGTGTACTACCTACTTGATAAATATGTGAAGAATTAGGTGACAATTGTCTCTCATCTTAAAGTATATATATTTATTCGACTATAGATCATTTTTATTGTTTTGCTTGCAAAACCTTAATGATATATTTATTAGACTTTACCTCATTTCCATTGTTCTGCTCCGGAAGCCTTAATGTTTGAACTAGAGTCATTTAATTTTTTTTTTGTTTATTAACATGCCATTTGTTTTATTTAGTCTTTGTCAGATTCAATCCGAGTTATTTTACTCGAATGCCCTCCGTGTAATAATGTCAAATTTAGTGATAAAGCCATATTTAGTGACAAAAAAATTAAACAATGAAGTCTCTCAAAGCTATTCCAAAGCTTCTAAAGAGTTGATCAACCATAATGTCAAGATTATTGATCATTGGACCCTTCTTTAGAATGAGAAGAAGAAGAGATAACAAGATTCTTATTTCTTGAAGCAAGTATCTTAGTAATTTTGTAATAATTTAAAAATTAAGAATCATATTATTACTAATACTACTTGTAAAAGTTAATATAATTTTATTTTTCATCGTATATCCGTTTTAACTCGATGCTTTAATGAAGTATCAATAGTATGACTCATTATTTGTCATCTAGTGTTGCCTACTGAAAGAGTCTCTTATAGTTTATTATCAATATTGAATAGCCACTTGAGTAAATGCTAACGTGAGAATGTACCTGTTTATTATAGTATTTGGTTGATGAATTAAAATAATTTCGGAATCAAATCGATCAACACATACATTCTTCTCAAACCCTAAAAAGATTATGAAGAATGAAACGATCACTATCCGACGATGGAAGGGAAAATCATAGTACACTCACAAGAGATTGTGTATTCGGTGGACTATTGGTCTAATGGGCTCCGCAAAATTTTGACACCACTGATGTATTTATAGATGTTTCTTCGAGGACAACAATTTGGAAGTTGGGGTCTCTTACAAATGAAGAGATTTAATGATTAAGATGGTTACTTTATTTCCCGCGCTTTTTGAACAATGAGCTATCGGTTGCTAAAGCCCATCATATAAAAGTTAGATAAAATATAAATATAAACCTATCATATAAAAAATTAAAGAAAATATAAATATAAAATTATGAATTGTTTTTCCACATGATTGTTTTTGATTGTGTAAGGAATCTATCTTATCCTATCTTATGCCCTCATCACGCATCATGTGCCATGTCAGCACCACATCACTGCCACATGGGATTGACATGGCGGTGGTGACACTGATGTGGCGGTGACATGACATTGTTGGAAAAACTATTTTACTAATTTATACATAACTTTTTATCCAACTTGTTCTACAAAACACCCAATAAAAGATTCTACTCACGTAGTAATTTTTTTATAATATATTTTATCATTAAAATAAAAATATCTTTGAGTATCAGATCATATTACTTAATTAAAATATTATTTTATAATATTTTCAATTGCACTACATTACTGTTAACTTTTTTAGAGAATAGAGTTAGGATTACCCTTACATGAATGATTAATTGAGCTGTCAAAACTTAATCGAACCTGCTAAGCCGACTTGAACAAATCACATAATTTTAGGGCTGAATCCAGAAAATTTGAACCGAAAACCAAACATGAACTAAACTAGTTTTGACCCGAACCCGAATGGATTGAAATCCGAAACCAATTGGGTTGACCGATATAGTATATTTAAAGAATATATAGAATTTATTTTTAAAATTATAAGATAGTTTATTATTAATATTAATAAATAATAATACAATTTTATTATTTAATTAAAATATTGCTAAGAATTTATCAGTTGCACAAGATCAGCGTGATGCCACGTCGGCAATAGAGGTTCAATGAAACAAAATTAGTAAGTTTACGGGTTTAATAGAACACTTTTTAATTGACGGGTCTGATTGAAAAAAAGTTACAACTTCGGAGGGCCGTGGGCCAACAATTTTTTCATTAAAAAAAGTTATTTTACTTTTTTATAGAGAAAAATCCCACAATAATCCTCTTTTCAATTATCAATTCCAAAAATATACCCCTATCTAATACTATTTCCAAAACTATATCTTTTTATTGGATATACCAAAACACCCCTATTAAAGAAACAATAATACCCATTAATTTCTCCCCTCATTCAAAATACGTATTCAGCCTCCGCCGTTTGTTCCTGGTGTGCAAGTTGATCCAAGTCGCACCGATCGTCACCGGTAAGCTGAAGCCCCTTCTTCTTCCTTTCCTATCTTTTTATTGCGATTGGGCATTCGTTGGTCGGGGTAGTGGGGGGTGTAGAGTCGAAGTCGGGATCGGGGTCGGTTTGGGCGTCGCCGGGTTCGGGTTCGGGGCGGGCCTGCGGCTGCGCAAACCCGAACTGTAGACGAAGGGGTGGTGCCGGAGCAAGGGTCGGGCTGGGCTAGCGGGAAGGGTCCCGTAAAATTATTCTACATAAAATTTAATGTAACAAGATCCTAGCAAATATTATGTAACAGAATCTTAACAACTTTAATTTTCATAAAATCTAATCTACATAAAATTAATGTAACACATACACAAAATTAATCTACATAAATTAATGTAATACTTAAATAAACTAGACTAAATCTACATAAATTTTATCTACATACATTTAATTTAACAATTTAACCTACATAAAATTTAATGTAACAAGATCCTAGCAAATGTTATGCAACAGAATCTTAACAACTTTCATTTACATAAAATCTAATCTACATAAAATTAATGTAACACATACACAAAATTACTCTACATAAATTAATGTAATACTTAAATAAACTAGACTAAATCTACATAAATCTTATCTACATACATTTAATGTGACAATTTAACCTACATAAATTATTCTACATAAAATTTAATGTAACAAGATCCTAGCAAATATTATGTAACAGAATCTTAACAACTTTAATTTACATAAAATCTAATCTACATAAAATTAATGTAACACATACACAAAATGAATCCACATAAATTAATGTAATACTTAAATAAACTAGATTAAATCTACATAAATCTTATCTACATACATTTAATGTAACAATTTAACCTACATAAAATTTAATGTAACAAGATCCTAGCAAATATTATGCAACAGAATCTTAACAAATTTCATTTACATAAAATCTAATCTACATAATTTTTAATGTAACAAACCCTAGAAAAATTAATGTAGCATACCAAAGTTGCGAATTGCAGGTCTACGCAATTCGACCTAGGAGGTGGAGGGGTGGCCGGCGGGGGCCTGGTGCGGCCGCCGGGAGGGTGGTGGCTGGAGGGAGGAAGGTGGCCGGCGGGAGGATGGTGGCCGGCGTAGATGCGTAGATCTGGGCAAGGATATGGCGGCGGTAAGGATGCAACGGTAGGGCGGCGGGCGGCGGTAGGGTGGCGGCCGGCGGGAGGATGGTGGCTGACGGGAGGAAGATTGCAGGACTGAGAATTACGTAAAAATTGTAGAAGAGAGGTTTCTAAATTTACGTAAATTGGTTTTAGAGGGCAATTTTGTCCAATTTTATGTAATAGGTTATTATTGTCCAATCTATTGTCTAGGGGTATATTATTAGGAATTCATTAATGAAAATAGGTTATTGGCGTCTTTAACCCTTTTTTTATATCATCCATACCTTATTTCTACTTTCAAATTTTTCAATACAAATTTTTAACCAAAAAATTCTATCAATTACAAAAGTGAAACTTGACCTATAAAATTCTTTCAAAAAAAAAGGAAAAAAATATGATCGGTCAATGGGTATGACTTGGTCAATACTCCTTATTAAGGGCAAAGTTCGTGGTCTATTTGAACGGGGCTGCCAAATTCGCGGTTGGTTCTACAAATCTTTCTTCCAGGTAGACCTCAAATGGCAAACAATTTCAAATCCGCGTGTTCGGTTGGTGTTCCCCTCCATGAATTGTCACGATCTGATTTCCCGGCCGTACGAATTCTGGCCGATCGCACCGCAAAAGAGGTTCGGAGTCGACAAAATCCCCTTTTGCCGACGAAGGTGAGACCTAATTTATCATTATCATCAGCCGATGAAGAAATCCGCGTCGATTAGGTTTAGGAAAGGGAGGCAGTCGTCATTGGCCAATTCCTTCGAATTGAAGGCGGAGGAGGAGGCGGAGGCGGAGCCAGATGCGGAGTTACACGCCGAGCTCCTCGATGTCACGGACGAGTCGTCGGAGGGGGTCGAAGAAGACAACGAGTCTTACGACATTCCGGCCGAAGTCAAGCTGATGTTCGCCGCCCATGAGGGCGATTTGAAGGAGATCGAAGAGCTCTTGGCTGCCGGCGTCGATGTTAACTACAGGGATATCGATGATCGGACGGCGATGCACGTGGCTGCCTGCCAGGGCTACCTGGAGGTTATGGAGCTCTTGATCGGGCATGGGGCTGAGGTCGACGCCATTGATAAGTGGGGAAGCACGGTGTGTAGCTCTAATTAGATATGGATGGATTGTGTGGCTTAATTTGAGTTGATAAGATGGTCTTTGTGCCCTGTTTTTAATAAGGTTTCTTGAACAGCCACTAGCAGATGCTGTTCATTATAAGAACCATGGGGTGGCAAAGCTTTTGGAGAATCACGGTGCCGCTCCTCCGGTATCCCAGGCTAAATGATCTATATGGTTTTTGTACAAAGGTTCCATGTGGTTTACACTATATGTGTGCTAATTCTGTATTTGTTGGCATGATTATCTACTTGATTAGAAAAGGGCTCCATCTTTAAAGAATGAATCCAATGTCCCAGATTATGAGATTGATCCTCAGGAGATTGATTCCGCAGGCGACGTTCATACCGCCAAGGTATATCTTTTTAATGGAAATGGCATTAGAATTACCCTTATTGTGTTTTCTTGACATTCCGTTTTGTTGATACAAAAGGGAAAATTAGCAACTTGGAGAGGAATAGAAGTTTCTATTAAAAAGATTGATGATATAGTGAATGAGGATAGAAGGTGCATCTTCGATGTCACAAATTCTAACTTTTTTGTTATTGTATTTTGTTTAATCTCGTAGGTCATTATTCAGTAGTTTTATGTTATTTCAGGACGGCCTTCATAGATGAACTTGCTTTACTTCAACGGGTTCGGCATCCAAATGTAGTCCAATTCTTGGGTGCTGTGACTCAAAGTGATGAAAAGATTATTGTTACAGAATTTTTTCCCAAGGTGTGTTACTGATATTTTATGCTGGCAATGATTGAAGGCTAATGTATTATCTGATGCAAGAACTGAAAGCAAGAACTACTTTTCTTATAATAACAACAGACGAACTGTAACATAATACTAATTGAAAATGATCAATGCTTGGCTCAAAATAGGTTTTGATTCTACTTGAATATAAATGGTTTGAACCTGAAAAGTTCGAATATTAAGTCATTCTTTCTTATATTGACTACTTGTCATTTTAATTTTGTTCAATTTATGTCATGCTAATAGTATATTTTCTCACTGAAAAAATGATATGAAAATGTATGTGCTATGTACAATATGATATGATTTACAAATTTGCTGAATATGTATCCTTCACAATCTGTGATGTGCTTCAGGGACATCTTCGTCAATTATTGCAAGAAAAAGGACAGCTACATCCAAGAACAGCAGTCAAGTTTTCACTTGACATTGCAAGGTTAGCATAGATGTCAGTGCTTACTACTTCCATGTATATGGACAAGGGATTATTGGTTGAAGTATCTATCAGACTTTGCGAAAGGTGAAGATGCATAACCTTACACAAATGATGTTTGAATGACTTTACAGGGGGGCAGGATACCTGCATGAGCATAAGCCAGAAGCAATAATTCATGGTGCTCTTGAACCATCGTGAGTTTTCGTCTATGACCTGCTAAACATTATGTATTCTATTTCATGTTGATGCTATTCAATTGTTCTCCTTGGTCTGAATACACTAAATGTTTCGATTGCACCCCTGTAAGATGACAGGAACATATTGCGGGATACCTCTGAAACCCTTAAAGTTGCTGGCTTTGGAATGAGCAAGCTACTGAAAGCTGCCAAAGAAGCTGACGAAGACGGGACTGATGAATCAGTATTATGTCATCCAGGTAAAACGAAAACAGACATGTACTTGTATGAGTTCCATTTTAATCTGTTTGATCACATATGCTTATACAGTTATGCAATTTGCAATACATATAGGTCGATATATGGCTCCTGAGCTGTTCAGAAATGAAGGATTTGACACCAAAGTGGATGTATTTTCATTTGCTCTGATTGTTCAAGAGGTAATGAATCGCCCTACATCTTCATTTTGGAATCCTTTTGACCTTTATCCTCTAATTGCCGTTACTTTGTTTTGGAATACGTATTTCTTTACTGTGCCATAATATGTTTGGTTTAGATGCAACATAAAGATCGATAATTGAAAAGCAAAAACCTAATAATCATAAGTTATCACATGGCTAATCCACTGCTTGGGGCTTTTCTTTCCATTAAATTTTTGAATTTGATCAGCAGTTTAGGAATTGAGTAGGAAGGTGGGTTTATTCTGTGAATATGCATCATCAAATTCACCGACTCACCGACGGAATATAGGAGGCGTTGCTGTTTGCTGAAGTAGTATAAGTGGTTATATGTACTTTTCGGAGTAACATGTGGTCTGAGTGTTCAGTGGCCTTTTCTATATTTTATTCTAAATAAGCTATCAGTTGTATTGTGAACTATATAGCGTTAACATTGTCAGTGATGATATTGGTTAGTTGATTACTCTGCAGCTTACCCTGTAAATTACATGACCTGGACTTCAGGATTGTGTGTTGTATACTTGTCTCAGATGATTGAGGGATGCCCTCCATTCTCGGAGAAGGATGGCACGGAAGTGGCACAAGCATATGTGGACAAACAACGTCCTCCTTTTAGAGCTTCAGGAAAGCTTTATCCCCACGGACTTAAGGAGTACGTCAACATATCTCTTGTATTTTCAGTTTCTTATTGAGAAAATTTGAACTATGTGTGGTCAGCTTATAACTATGTTGTTATAAAGAATTCTTTCAAGATGGTGTTCTCTAGCATCTGTGTTATGAATGCTGAACTTGTATTTTCATGATATGCACTATGCACTGAGCTTACATGTTCATGTACTAAAATTTTCGGCAAGTAAAGCTTCTTTTGAGGGGAAACAGATGGAGTTTCATATTTTACTATAAGCAGGTTAATTGAAAGATGTTGGAGTGAGGACCCAGAAGACAGGCCTACCTTCAGAGAGATAATTGCCAGGCTTGATAGAATAAGTCATCATATTGGGCATGGGAGGCGTTGGAAGGTTCCCCCTTTCTCTCTTTGTGGTCGTTCATTTTTGTATTTTTAGCATTTGTTCTTGAAATAGCATGTGGAAAAGGCAGGGTCAAGTAGGGTTTTCTCTTGCTACATATAGTCTGGAATCAAGGTTTCTTAAAAAAAAATTATGGATTTGGGTTAATATGGCGATACATTTTACCTTCTGAGTTGCTTTCATAATTAATTTAACTGTTAATAATTTACAGATCCGAGAAAGCATATCCAAAAACCTGTCTAGTGGGGTGATGCTTTTCAAGTTTCATCATCGGAAGTGACCCATCACCATAACGTCATCTAATCCCACCATGAACGTCTGGCTTTGGAGTCTGATCACAGTGGTGTTTATGGAGCTGGGAAGAACGAGATTTTGCCCTGCGTCGGGCACCGGATATTGCTCTTACCAATGCAGGGTGGTAATAGCTAGCATGTCGTTCTTTTTGAAGGGTTCTTCTCAATGCTTCAATTCCTTATTGATAAACAAATACAATGTACTGTATTAGGCTGCCTTCGCATATCCGTTAGGAAGAGTCAAAGAGAAGAACGCTAAGAATTGGATAATAACTGTCATTCCAATTAATGTGTCAAATTTATTGTATGATTCCATATAGTTTCTTACTTTTCTGTAATGGGAATAATGTAAAGCTCTATTGGGGTATGCATCTTTTTTTTTTTTTTTGTAATCTACATTTCTTATTTTCTCTTCCACTCTGATCTTCTTCCAAGCATCACTTATCTTTATTTTGTTGCTCGTGGAACTAGGGTTGGCTGACAAGGCCTTTGATGTCTGTAGGGTGGCAATCCCCTGAGTCTTTCGCAGTGTAAGCTCTGTCAGCCAGCACCTTGTTAGCCGCCTCGGTAGTGTGAGCGTCGTCCCAGAAGACAAAGGTGTTTCGATCTGGGCAAGGAGCCGAGAATGGCATGCACCATATTTGACCAATCCCGCAACACGGAGCATTCTTAACTGTCATTCCAACTAAACAAGTAACAATTCATGTCAAAATTTATTTTCCCACAAAGCTCAATTATACGTGTGTGTGTGTATATATCTTTCATAATTCATACCCATAGATTGAAGATTAGGGCCAACGATCTTCATGCTATCCACAAAGATGAACTTAGCACCAGCAAGTTTTTTGTTGTAATCATCAACAAGTGCCTTAACTCTGCTGTTGAACATCTTATCAAGGACGCCGTTGACGTAAGCATTACACATTCCTCCTACCTGACCCAAAGGCAAGCACCCTAATGGACTGAGTCCCATCACCACAAACTTCCTTCCTCCGTTATCATATATTTGCTTGATTTGGTCAGCATATTTTGGCATTACGGTATCAGTGAACTGCTGAGGCAAGATGGTTGTCGCCTTAAACATGAAATAGTTGAGCATGTAGTCGTTGCTCCCAGCGTAGACCCAATACAAGCACTTGTTCAAGTGAGCCTGCACTTTGTCCTTGCCTAGAATGCCAGTGATTTTTGATATTGTTGTTTGGTGATTCTTCAGCTGTTGGACCATCGGTACCCGTTGTCCCTTCAAAATGAGGATCCACACCACCACATTAATAAATCGGGTATCGTTAAGTATAACATGCTTAATGATCATACAAGCCAATGATGGTCTTTCTGACCAATAGCGTTATATTTTACTGTTTTCTAACAAATCAATCTAGTTTAGTCTATAAGAATTGATGAATCCTACCACTTGGCTGCCGGTCTCCTCGAGGATTCCGGCAGAGCCAGACGCGTAGTTTACACCCTTGACCATTTCTTGCGGAGTTATACTGGCGAATGGTTTGATGTATCCCTCCAACCCCAAATGATCACCTACAAAAACCAAAATTTCATCAACGTTCATGAACAAAGGGAGTTGATTGACTTGTGAGGCAAGGCATTGATAGAGGTGGCTTGCCAACGAGGTCAACGGTGGTACGTCCGTTGGTGAATCGGCCGGTGGGCCCCCCGGGAAAGTCGACCCCATAGGGAGGGTAATTGCACTTGGCCGTACTGGCCAGGGGGTTGTTGTTGCCACTGTCCGATAAAGAGTCTCCGAAGATGAACAAGCATGGCACCTGAGGCGCTGCTCCGGCGGAACCACCCACTATCAGAACTAATATTGACGTTGCAAGAGCTAGCATTTTTCCCTTTTAGCAGATCACAGTTTTTTTTTGGTTACAAGAAGTTCGAATAGAAGTAGGCAATGGGATGGGCAATTAAAGGTTGCTGTGAGCAAGTTGAGTACGTACGTACGTATTGAAGAGAATATATTTGCGTTGTTTAGTGCAATCGAGTAACTAACTAACTAACGGCTTTGCGTTGCGTTGCTAATATTCTTACTTGAAATCCTTTGCGTTGCTAATATTCTTACTTGATCCTTCACTTTGAATCAAACTTCTTATCGTACGAGAATCTTGGAGGAATCGTTCTTTTTCAATTATTTGCTACATTTCTCTCTTTCTCTGATTTTCTCTCACATATATGCAATCCACACTACAACTAGTTATAGATACAGAAAAATCATGTGCCTTTGAGAGCCACAGAGAAGAATTGTACACAAGACAACGCACATGAAGGCCAACAATTTGCCTAATTTGGCTGCTTGGGAGCTCACGGAATCAGGTTTGGCATTGACAAGGTGTTTAATGTCCATAGGGTACACGTCATCTGGGTCCTGAGCATTGTAAGCTCTATCAGCCAGGAATCTGTTAGCAGCCTCGGTAGGGTGCGCGTTATCCCAGTACGCGTATGTGTTTCGATCCGAACATGGAGCTGTGTATGGCAAGCAGAATATCTGTTTGACTCCGCAACATGGAGCATCAGTTACTTTTAATCCTGTAAAACAAGAGCAAAAATACTCATGAAACTTTGGATAACTAACTTCTGTGTATGCTTGTAATATTTTTGTTAAAATTGTATGGTTTTCAGGTTGGATGGAACATCGAGTCCATAACTTTAACTTTACCTAATACACTATCTGGGTTTGGAGTTTTCTCATCCAACCCCAACTACTCTATTAAAGTAGGTTAGAATGATCTCACTGAGCATTTTTTTTCTTATGAACATACGTGTCAAAGTTACAAAATTGTATAAAAGTCTTCATCATACCTAGAGCAGAAAGATCAGGAGACACAATCTTCATGGTATCCACAAAGATGAAGTGTGCACCTGTTAGATTCTGATTGAATTCATCTACAAGCGACCTGACCTTGGTGTTGAAAAGTTGAAGGGCATTGTTAATGTCGTCTGAACACTTTCCTGACTGATTAAACAAAGGCAGGCATCCCAAGGGACCGAGCCCGAACACCACCACCTTCCTTGCTCCGTATCCGTGCAATGTCTATGAAATCAACAAACCATTTGATTCAAACCATCACATTAACTAAACAGCTAGATAGAGGAATTAGAGTATTAGGCAGATCAATTGTAAGTAAGAATATGAATTAACCTTGAGCTGCTCGGAATATTGCGAGATTAAAGAGTCAGTGAACTGCTCAGGCTTAACATTCTGCTGCAAAATTCCGGCGGTTACAATGGAGGTTGCCGTCTTGGACATGAAATAGTTGAGCATGTAATCATTGCTCCCTGCGTAAACCGAATATAGGCACTTGCTCAAGTGATCATCCACTTTGTCCTTGCCTAAAATGTCAGAGATTTTTGATATTGTTTCTTGGTGGTTCTGAAGTTGTTTGTCCATTGCTATCCTTGCTCCCTACAATAAACACACGCACCATGAACACACTAAGGAGTTTATAACAGATCATTACATAAGTTGGACTAATTAACATAGTTAATTTTGTTCATGAGATCAAGGAAGGAAGGAATTACCACGCCACTACCAGTGGCCTTGAGGATTCCAGAAGAGCCCGACGCGTAGTTTACACCCTTAAGCATGTCGTCTCCGCTTGCGCTAGCAAGCGGAGGTATGTAGCCTTCCAATTCTAGATGATCACCTTCAAAATCAAAGCAGAAAATGCAACAGAGGAGGTGTAAGAATATTTGTTATATGAAAACTTAAGAGGGGATCGGATATAGAGGCTTGCCAATGAGATCAACGGTGGTCCGGCCATTGGTGAATCGTCCGGTGGGGCCACCAGGGAAGTCGACGCCGTAAGGGAAGAAGTTGGCCTTGGCTAGTGACGAGAGGCGGTTGTTGTTGCCGCTGTCGGATAACGAGTCTCCAAAGATGAAGAAGCAAGGCACCTGGGGATCGCCACGCGTGCCGACAGCGGCCACCAGCAACATCAACGCTGTTGCAAGGGCCACGCTAGTGTTCTTCACAAGCATTTTGGTGATGATAGTCCTTTTGTTGCAAGGAATTGACACCAAATAGTGATAGGCTAGAATGTGTAAGCTAGAAAAGGTGGTATAGAAATAAGTAAGGGCAGATGGAGAAAGTGGCCGAATGCAGGGGCCCCTTATGGCCTCTGTATGTGTTGTGTGATTAATAAGAAGCTAAAAAAAGCTTGTTGGTTACTGGTTTTTTTTTTTTTATATGGAGAGAGAGGTCTTCAAGTCATTAGCTTACTAAGGTCTTCAAGCTTTTTGAAAAAAGCTTGTAGAAAAGTCGGTGTTGTTTAGTTAAATAAGTTACCCTAACAGTTTGACCGATGCAGAGTGACAACGGTTTTCAAGTCATTAGCTTACTAATTTTAGATGGCAATTAAATAACGGTAGTTGTGAGCAGGTGAAGTGGTAAACAATAGCCTTCTTTTTTCAGATGTGTTTGGTCGAACTGATTGAAATATATCTAGATGTGCCAAACCTTGAGTGCCCATTAATGCTTTAGTGAATTGAAGTCCACACTACCCGCTCTTTCTAGACAGTATCGATGTTATTTCTTAATGGAATCCTGTTGCTTATTTTCCAAAGAGCTACAAACTTTTAGTGTTTGTTGACTTGATCGAACACGAAATTACTTGACCTTAATTTACGAGACGACCACAATTAATATTTATTTAGTTGGTACACTTCCAGGCTCACAAATCACGTACACGTCGTGATTTAACTTATTTGTGAAATCACTAGAAATGAACAACCATAACGGATGCATGACTTGGTGTGTACGTTTGCCAATTTAAGCCCTTAACCCTACTAGGCTTGGATCAGGGTCCGGATATCAACGGGATGCACGTCATCCGGAGTCGACGCAATGTAAGCTCTATGCCCTGTAAGCGTATTCATGGCTTCCGTTGGGTGGAAGCTATCGAAGTACACGTACTCATTTCTGTTTGCGCACGGTGTGCTTCCCTGTGCGCACAGCCCAACCGACGCTACTTCACAACACTCTTTCGCCGATTGTGCAAACCCTACATACACGCGTGTGAAACATGCAACATACAACATAAATGGGAGATGTTATACATCACACACTTTTACTATACATCACATTTAAAATTACCTTAATAACCTTTTTAAAGAAAAATTAATAAAAATATAAGACTTATGTATTAAGATATTTTGTTGGATTCACTAATAAATCTCAATCGACTTTAAAAGGAAAAAAATAACTAATCTCAATCTAAATATCCCTTATTCTAGTCTTTCATTTCTTTTAATATTTTTGTACCATTTATTATTACGAAATTATTTATAAAAAAATCAAAACTTATCATACTATATAAGATTAAAAATAAAAATAAACTTTATATAGCGTTGTATATATAAAAATAAACTTATTTTTGAAGATGCTATAGATGACACACTTTTATTATTATGAAATCATTCTTACCATTTATATTTAAACTTATTAGAGTTTTTGTAATAGTAGAAAAAACCATTATATAGATTAGAGTTTTTAAAAAAGGAGAAAAAATCATTATATAGCTCTGTATTAATTATATATCATAAGATTAAATATTTGTTTATTGAAAATATTGTTTAATGTAGAAAAAAAGGATTTGGTGGGTTCAATTTTTGTAAAGAAAATATCTCGTTGGATGTAGTATGTAGATTTTGCTTAAGTATATTCCTGTAATTGAAGGTAGTTCTTAGATTTTGTTTAAGTTTTCCAAACTTAGTTTTAAGGGTATTATAGTAAAAAGATTGGAAAAGTGTGAAGGAGATGGAAAATTAAGTGTGATGTTTAGCAACTATGTAAATGTATGTACGTACACGATCTCATCAATGAAGAAGCTATTAGGAAAGATATCTTTACATTATTACGTTAGGATAGAAATATTGTGTTTATACTCATCATTATCTTCTTATCTTCAGGTAAGATATTAGTATCTTTTATATTAGGTTAGTTTATATTATATCTAAGATATTTACTTGTTCTCCAAATACTTGTACTTTCTATATAAACACATAAATGACAAATCTTAATGTGTGGCTTCTGCTTACCACTTTTATCATTCATAAAATTCTATTAGAAGCCATATATATGTACCTTGAGACGATGAAGAAGATATGACATCCATGTTTATGCAAGTGAAATTGGCATCACTTAGCTTCGAATTGAGCTCGTCTACGAGCTTCCGTAGCTGGTTGTTGAAAAGTAGATACGCGTTGTTTATTCCACCGGAACATGCTACTTCGCGAGGCCCGCTCGTTGTCTGTGGATCGCATCCTTGCTCACTCAATCCAAACAAGGCCACTTTTCTTGCTCCCATCCCATACAACGTCTATCAATCAAACTCCAGAAAAAATGTCATATTGGCTAGATAGATACCTAGGGTAATCAACTCGATCGGTCATGTATATACCACTACTTGCAAATGAATTAACCTGAATTTGCTGAGAGTATTGTTGGATTAGTGCTTGTGCGAATTGTTGTGGGTTGTACCGTTGGCTTGTTGTGTAGTGTTCTGGAATGTAATAGTTGTCCACGTAATCTTGAGTGCCCATGTTCATCGTGTACAAGCAACGTTTTAAGTAAGATGCACTTTCATTTCCTAGGCTGCTGGAAATTCTTGAGACCACCGTTCGATGATTTGCTAGCTGCTCATCTAAGGGAACCGTAACACCCTGCAATCGCAACCATTCTATCACCTTATAATCATGGACAATCATCTATGTGTTGGGAAATCGACCTCTCCCAGGACACTTGTACACCCACCGAAACCCAACCGATGTTACAAAAGTGACTTTGTATTATATAGTGGAAATGTACAAGACTAGTTTATACGGGTGACTCGGGACTCTTTATATTGTGGGACACCTACACACTCTAACTTACACGCGTGACTCTACACACACCGACACTCGATCGAGCCTACCCAACACATTGCTCGATCTATCCTACCCACACTTGATCACTCTAAGTTGAGTGATGTCCTAAAATGATCACACTTTCTCCTATTTATACATGTTGTAGGAATATTCTAGAACTAAACATTACAACTTTCAAAGTAGATATTTGCTTAGAAAATTCTAGTCCTAACTTTCTCCTATTCTCTAGAATTTTCCTTAACTTTCTACTAATTGCCAAAAGCTCCCACTTATTCTAGTAATTTCTACAATAATCTCCACCTTTTCCATTCTTGGGCCTTTTGATCCATCATCACTATAGCATTTACCCAAATTGTTTGGGCCTTCAAATCCAATCCATTAAGCCTTCATATTTGGAATATGAATTAAATTCCAACAATCCCTCCCTTAATTCATATATCCAAATACGGTAAATATCACCGTCTTCGTTCCTCCGTCAATGCATCTACTTCATGCATGACCCAACGCCTTCTAAAGCACAAACGCTCTCGTTCTACTGCCACAATGTGATCAAGCACCTCCTCTCTCGAACACCTTGCTCCACTCACGTCATGAAGAGTGGCGTATACCGCCATCAAACCACTTCCTCGTTTGCGGTACCTACAACCGTCAACTTCTCTCCATCATTTAAGTTGAGGTGACCAAACTCTTCATCTCTCCTCAAGGTGTCATCTACGCTTGATCTCCAAACACACGCGACGAGACGGCATCCATCAACCACACAATCTCGTTGCCAACCAAGCAACATCATTCTCGCCAACAACACATACCATATTGGCGTGCCGGTCACCAACACTCGTCCACAAGGACCTCTCTCATCTCCTCTAGGTCCTCCCTCAGCCGCGCGCGGACATCTCACTCGCATGTGACCCTTCACTCCATCTTGGTCACCATGCCCACTTGACCGGTACCTTCAACATTCACGACCAATATGTCTCGAATCAACTCCGTCACAACGTGAAGTCAATCTTCCCATCAAAGAGTGAGATCTCGAACACATCCTCAGCAAGTTGGCCATCCTCATGCCAACACGAGATCCTTCCACCAACGAGTTCTACCCGTATCTCCAACAACAACAATCTCACCAACCTTGCTCTAATACCACTGTTGGGAAATCGACCTCTCCCAGGACACTTGTACACCCACCGAAACCCAACCGATGTTACAAAAGTGACTTTGTATTATATAGTGGAAATGTACAAGACTAGTTTATACGGGTGACTCGGGACTCTTTATATTGTGGGACACCTACACACTCTAACTTACACGCGTGACTCTACACACACCGACACTCGATCGAGCCTACCCAACACATTGCTCGATCTATCCTACCCACACTTGATCACTCTAAGTTGAGTGATGTCCTAAAATGATCACACTTTCTCCTATTTATACATGTTGTAGGAATATTCTAGAACTAAACATTACAACTTTCAAAGTAGATATTTGCTTAGAAAATTCTAGTCCTAACTTTCTCCTATTCTCTAGAATTTTCCTTAACTTTCTACTAATTGCCAAAAGCTCCCACTTATTCTAGTAATTTCTACAATAATCTCCACCTTTTCCATTCTTGGGCCTTTTGATCCATCATCACTATAGCATTTACCCAAATTGTTTGGGCCTTCAAATCCAATCCATTAAGCCTTCATATTTGGAATATGAATTAAATTCCAACACTATGTACCCATGCCATGACTCGATCTAGCCTAATCTATAACCCTTTGTTTAACAAAGCTTAGTTAGTTAACTACCAAATATTGACCGGTTTCCCGGCGGATGCCAGCTGATCCAGACGCGTAATTCACGCCTCTGAGCAAGGCCTCTTGATTCATCGTGGCGTTTGAAGCAAATGGTGGGACGGATTCTTCGAGTCCCAAATGTCCAGCTGCACGCATGATATGATCAAGACTTGAACAAAAAGAATGGTATAACTAATTAGGCAAAGTAGCTAGACATGATAAATATACCTATAACATCAACTAAGTTTCGGCCATTAGTAAACCTTCCGGTGGGTACTTGATCGGGATAATCGATCCCGTAAGGCAGGTGATCGGCTCTGGACTTAGTTGGTAAGTCGTTGTTGTTTCCGATATCGGATAGAGAGTCCCCAAACACAAAGTAGCAAGGAATTTGGGGATCAGATTGAGCAGATTGTAGCACAAGGCTAAGGGTCCAAAGGATGATATGAGGTTTTGAAAATGTTATCAATTGCATTCTTTGTGCTTTATTTAGCGTATACTTGGACATTTGTTGGTTTAAGGGTGTCTTGAAAGTTGTTTGTGAAACGAGGTTTATAGTGTTTATAGATGTACCTTTTTTCCAAAATCCTCACATAAATAAGTTTGATGTGGATTTGATTTTTAATTTCATTTGATTTTTTTGGTCGAGCTTTTATTCGAAAATGGTTTTTATTTATTTTTGTGCAAAAAGTTAATTGAGCTTAGGAAGGTTAAGAAGAGGCTCATCGGTAAGGTTGTGGATTATATTGAAACCCAACACGCCCATCAATCTCATCATTCATTTACGCCTCACATAAATTAACATTACTACCATTCATAACTAAACGTACTATTTGTGATCGATTCGGATGTTACACTATAAATACATATAATTAGGTAATATGGGACTACCTCACGACAAATTTGACAAACGTTTCTAAAATTTTGGCAACACAAGACATGAATACTACTGTATGAAATAACATAAAGGGAATAACAAAAATTGGGCACTATGAAATAAGTGTACATGAAATAAGGCAACACGACAGCAAATTACAAGAAATTAGCTCTCCACCTTATGCATGGAATGCCAATATAATGTTTAGTGTATACTATTGTGATGATATATTTGACTAATTTTAGGCGATCACGAAACCATGTGATATATATATATATAAAAACTAGGCTAACATAATATAACTTGAAATAATTTAATGATTGTAACGAGAAATTAGGTTAACATGATATGATGTATCACAAATTATCTTCCACGACAATAATCTATTATAATTAATAAGAAAAAATAGGCCAACAAGAATTAACAAAATATAGATTTAAAAATATAAATTTAAAGTATACAAAATTAATCTAAAAAGAATCAATTTAG
The DNA here is from genome assembly GCA_934048045.1 of Polygonum aviculare. NCBI lineage: Eukaryota > Viridiplantae > Streptophyta > Magnoliopsida > Caryophyllales > Polygonaceae > Polygonum > Polygonum aviculare. Next base: position 3,714,304 of record OW204024.1, read on the forward strand.
CTAATCTTGGTAATAAATAAAGTCACCCTTACAAACAATACTTTATTTGGTACATATGAACATCACATTAAATTAATGGATCCCCAAGATCATTCTAGAACTAGAATCAATTTACAATTTCACAAGTAACAATAGACGTGTACTTCCAGTTAAAAAAAAACGTACATGTCATTTAACTTGGTTCAGAAAATTAATACGGGAACTAACCAACCATAACGAATGAGTTCATGCATCGACGCATGGTATATAATATAACTACAAAGCCCCCTTAAAGCCAGGCTAGGACGATAGGACGAGGGCCCGGATATCAATGGGATGCACGTCGAGCGGAGTTGAAGCTTGGTAAGATAGTAAGATCTGGCTCCAACTCGTTTGTTCATGGCTTCGTAAGATCTGGCTCCAACTCGTTTGTGACACCAAATAGTGATAGACTGATAGGCTAGAATGTGTAAGAAAAAGTGGTATATAAGAAATAAGAAAGGGCAGATGGAAAATGTGGCCGAATGCAGGGGCCCCTTATGGCCTTCTGTATGTGTTGTGTGAATGTGTGATTATTAAGAAGCTAAAAAAAGATTGGTGGTTACTGTTTCTTTTTTTTATATAGAGAGAAAGAGAGTTAATTGTAGAAAAGTCAGTGTTGATTAGTTAAATAAGTTACCATAACAGTTTGACCGATGCAGAGTGACAAAGGTCTTCAAGTCATTAGCTTACTAATTTTAGATGGCAATTAAATAACAGTAGTTTTTTTTTTGGTCGAAATTAAATAACAGTAGTTTTGAGTAGGTGAAGTGGTAAACAATAGCCTTCTTTTTTCAGATGTGTTTGGTCGAACTGATTGAAATATATCTAGATGGGCCAAGCCTTTAGTGATAGTATTATCGGCCCATTAATGCTTTAGTGAAGTCCACACTGCCCGCTCTTTCTAGACAGTATCGATATTATTTCTCAATGTAATGACTAATGATAATGTTACTTATTTTCCAAAAGAGCCACAAACCTATATGTTTGTTGATTTGAACACGAAATTACTTGAACTTAATTTACGAGACGACCACAATTAGTAATCTCAATTAATACTTTATTTAGTTGGTACACTTCCAATCTCACTTCCGACCAAAAAAAAACACTTCCAACCTCACAAATCACGTACACGTCGCCTCCGACCGAAAAAAAAAAAAAAATCACGTACACGTCGTGATTCAACTTTTTTTTTTTTTTTGCTTGAATCGTGATTCAACTTATTTGAGAAAACACTACAAATGAACAATCATAACGGATGACTTGGTGTGCACGTTGGACAATTAAGCCCTTAACGCTTCTAGTTTTGGATGAGGGTCCGGATATCAACGGGATGCACGTCATCTGGAGTCGACGCAACATAAGCTCTACGTCCTGTAAGCGTATTCATGGCTTCCGTTGGGTGGAGGCTATCGAAGAAGACGTACTCGCTTCTGTTTGCGCACAGTGTGCTTCCCTGTTCGCACAGCCCAACCGACGTTACTTCACAGCACTCTTTCGTCGAGTGTGCAAACCCTACATACACCCGCGCCAAACAACATAAACCATAAATGTATGTAGAATGTATTTACTCGATCTCATCAATGAAGACACGATACATATATATGGTGTACCTTGAGACGAAGAAGAAGATATGACATCCATGTTTATGCAAGTGAAACTGGCGTCACTTAGCTTCGAATTGAGCTCGTCTACGAGCTTCCGTAGCTGGTTGTTGAATAGGCGTTGTTTATTCCACCTGAACATTCTCCTTGGCGAGGCTTGCTGATTGTCCGCGGATCGCATCCTTGCTCACTCAATCCAAACAAGGCCACTTTTCTTGCTCCCATCCCATACAACGTCTATCAATCAAACTCCCGAAGAAAATGTCAAATTGGCTAGCTAGCTAGCTGGGGTAATCAATTCGATCATGTATACTACTACTTGCAAAATAATTAACCTGAATTTGTTGAGAATATTGTCGGATTAATGCTTGTGCAAATTGTTGTGTGGTGTACATTTGGCTTGATGTGTAGTGCTGGTCTGGTAAGTAATAGTTGTCCACGTAATCTTGAGTGCCCATGTTCATCGTGTACAAGCAACGTTTCAAGTAAGATTCGCTTTCATTCCCTAGGCTGCTGGAAATTCTTGAGACCACCGTTCGATGATTTGCTAGCTGCTCGTCTAAGGGAACCCGAACGCCCTGCAGTCGCAACCGTTCCATGCCATCACCTTATAATCAAGTAGAATCATATCTATGTACCCATGACTCGATCTAGCCTATTCTATAACCCTTTGTTTAACAAAGCTTAGTTTGTTCATTACCAAATGTTGACCGGTTTCGTGGCGGATACCAGCTGATCCAGACGCGTAATTGACGCCTTTAAGCAAGGTCTCTTGTTTCATCGCACCGTTTGAAGCAAATGGTGGGACGGATTCCTCGAATCCCAAATGTCCAGCTGCACGCATGATATGATCAAAATTTATGATCAAGAGGTAACCAAAAAGAAGGGTATAACTAATTAGCATACTTGCTAGACATAGGGATACCTATAACATCCACTAAGTTTCGGCCATTAGTAAACCTTCCGGTGGGTACTTGATCGGGATAATCGATCCCGTAAGGCATGTAATCGGCTTTGGCCTTAGTTGGTAGGTCGTTGTTGTTTCCGATATCGGATAAAGAGTCCCCAAACACAAAGTAGCAAGGAATTTGGGGATCGGAGTGAGAAGGTTGTAGCACAAGGCTGAGGGTCCAAAGGATGATATAAGGCGTTGAAGATGTTATCAATTGCATTCTTTGTGGTTTATTTAGCGTATACTTGGACATTTGCTGGTCTAAGGGTGTTAGTCTAGAACCAGCTTGAAGGTTATGTATGTGAGTCGAGGATTATATAATGGTTATAGATGTACATTTTTCAAAATTCTCACGTACATATATAGCTTTGATTTGAGTTTTTTGGTCGAGTTTTTCTTCTAAATTGAATTTTATCTAATTTTGTGAAAAAAGTTAATTTTGAAAAGGCAATGTATTGGAATTAGACGAGTAACTGAATTGAGCCTAGGAATTAAGGTCAAGAAGATGTTTGGTAAGGTTGTGGGTTGAAACCCAACACGTCCATAATACCATTCATAACTAAATTATGATCTCCGATCAAAAAAAAAATAACTAAATTATGATCGATTTGGATGTTACAGTATTTCTTTTTTTTTGGTCGAATCGTATGTTACACTATAAATACATATAATTAGGTAATATCGGATCGGACTACCTCACAACAAAATGGACAACGCCAAGTTATGTTTCAATTAAATTGTTTTTTTATCAAAGATGTTTCATATATTTAGCAACACAAGAAATTGATATGGCAACACCACATTACATTACAAGAAATTAGTGCTCCATCTTATCACTACTAGAAAACACGGCCATTTGCGACAGATTTTATGGCCATTTTCGACACCCTAAGGTGTCGAGAATTTAAGGACCGACACAACGGCTAAGTGACGAGAAAAACGGTGTCAGTATTGTCAGCGCGTAAATAACGACACCCCAAGGTGTCGTAAAAGTTTATAACACCTCTGGGTGTCGAAATTTGCATATATTTATTGACACCATAAATTGTCACTGTTTTAAGCCATTTTCGACACCCTAGAGTGTCTAAACTTGTAAATCTTGTAAATCCCATGTGAAATTAAATGAAACTAGTTCCGACATATTTAGGTGTCGAAAATTACAGTCTCATATACCATTCAAATACAAAAATTATGCTCCCTACTATTTTGTAAATTTCGAATGCATCATTTCATTCAAGCCAAGAATGCCACCTACATTCATAGTACTTAAGAAGATTTTATATATTATAATAATAATTCATATCAAAGTTTTACAATATCCCATTGTTCACATTCAAGACGATTTCATTAATAAACTTAAATTGTTCAAACCTAGAAAGTTCAACAATATCCCAAAAGTAAACTCAAAGATGCAAAAAAACATCACAATCCCAATTGAGTAGAGAGCATTTCTGAATTGTAGAAGGAGCCGAATTACTGCCTCTTGTCCTCTAGCTTCTTTGGCTGTAGAGAAAACCAACATGACAAATTCAGAAATTTAGACTGAGGAGGAATGGTTAAGAGTTTGAAGTTTATAACACAGACAATGAGCTGAGGAGGTGATATGCTATTCAGATGACAGCAGCAGAATTACATGACAACAGCAGCAGCAGAATTACAAACAAAGAATATTAATAACAAAAAAAACAATTCAGGCTTTCTAGCTTAGTCCAAGAAGACTTTACATGACAACAGCAGAATTACAAACTTAAAATGCAAGAATACATGACAGCAGCAGAATTACAAACTTAAAATGCCAGAATAGATGACAGCAGCTAAAGTCACTTTTGAACTTACAGGCATATAAGTTGAAAGCTTCTTGGATCCTGAATTGCTCCTTTAGATCCTTCAATGGATCTCTGCAACATAACCAAGTATAAGATAACCAAAATTTCTAAAACAGTACATACAACTATTCAAACCGCCAGCAAGGGCCTTTCTCAGTTTGCCTTCTTCACTGATAGCATCTATATTATACACCTATCAACAGATCTGAAATTAGCAGTTTGCCTTTTTCAACAGATCAGAACCAAAATTCAATTGTTACATCAGATCTAAACTGTGTTATTTCTGAAAAGGTGTGCACCTGGCTTTGAAGCCAATCGGGGAATTCATTGATGATCCAATCATTCTGAACAGCATTATTAGCTCGAACTCTTTGGTTTTGTTGTTTCTTACTTCAGTGATGCAATTCCAGCAGGATGTTACTGTTCCAGAACAGGTTCAACTGATTCCCTTATGACCAATTCAACAGCCTGATATTGCATTAAAATCATCGTATTCAAATTAGAGAACCTGGGAAAGGATTTGTTAAGCTTAACACTTCTATTTTACATCAGTGGCACCTGGTAAAAAACTTACAGAGCTTTTACTTACAGCTTTGTCCTCAACAAGTTTATGTAGGGGCAGGGGCAGAGAGATTGTTACCACTAGAGAATCTGAATATTGAATTTGCTTGTTAGTTTAAACAACCAAGAACATAACAGGCGTGATAAACCACCAACACAAATAAAGCATGCAGCAGCCAGACAAGTGAAGCAACAATTAGCAAAAGAATTCAACATATATTTTTCAATGAAATCACTCATCAAATTTACTGTGTCATGAAGAATATGAAACTGCAAATCTGACAGCTACATATCTGACCACCTATGCGTATTCTTTATGAAGTATTCAATTAAAATACAGTTTATAAGGGCTTTCCAACAGCTACATATCTGACAGTAACCAAATTAAACCACAGAAAAATACAGATCAGAAGAGTGGCATAGTGAAATAAAGATGCTTCCACTCTAATAATATCCTACTTAATCCATCAATGTATGTAACATGAACATATAATGATGCATGAATTGAATATACACACTAATAATGTCTGTGCAATTTTACTTTGAAAAAGTTAACATGAATGATCAATAGTTCCAAGGCAGAAATGAATGATCCACAAAGAAGTGGCAGTTGCCTCTCAATGTCTCTGTTGAGCCTGTTGGGTACAAGGCATGAATTGCACATCAGTAACTTCCAAACTAGAGAAAGAAGCTGCATAATAAATTAATAATCACCAATCCTATAAAGAACACAGTAAACCTTACATATGCCTAACACGCTGAGGTGACATTTGGAATCATTGAACCTATTACCAGTTGTCAACCCTCCATCATAATCCCCCCCTGTGAGAAGCTTACCTAAAGCAACACCCCTGAGAAAAATATGCAAGTGCAATTCTGAAAATTGATGATTTTGTGCAATTAAATCTCCTAAAACGAATGACAAACCAAGTACAGATAAGTAAAAATTGCAACTATTACTATAACTAATAGAACTATAGTAGAAAAATAGAAGGTTATAACTAATTGCAAGTTTTGGTATGCATGCGTTGTTTTTGCTTATTGACTGCTACTTCCGCTGGAGAGCACACACTGATTTCAGGCAGAGTATGCCAAAAAGGAGAAATTGATCTTCCACACTGATTTCAGGCAGAGCACACACTGATTCGCTGGCGTCAAACTACAACAGTACCACTAGATTGCAATGATGTAGAACAAACCGAAGCCACACACAGAGTATGAAGAATAAGCATATACCTTCAATAACACAAGATGGAATACGTAAGACAGAAACAAACCTCATTACACATGCTGCCTTTCAATAAGAAAACCATAGTTGCATAGTTACTCTTCTGGTTATTACTGCAGTTATTCATATATATAGCAATTGAAAGGTGCTAGTTATTTTTTCTCAAATCTCATACCATGAAATCTTGTCAAGTTGCTCGGATTATGATCAAAAGCCTTTTCCACTGCACGTTTGAGCTCTGCAATTCTGCCACACGGAAGATGATAACCAATTACACCATCCAGAGTATCAATCCGGTGAGAAACGAATGAAGCCAATTCACTGACGATGAACACTCATATACAGCAATCAACAAATTCAGCAAATAATCAAGACCGAGAAACTCACCGTCGAATCTCGAACCATCCAATTCAACAACAGCGAAATGGACGGGAAACTTTCGCAGTCTGTCATAGCAAACGCTCTGTCAACGATTCACGAACAACAAGGTGGCGGCAAGAGGCACTCGATGGAAGCTTCGCCTCGGCTGGTGATGCTTGTGGAAAGGCACCCTCAAAGAAACCCTAGGCGAGAGAAAACCTCATCTTCGTCATCGTCTTCCTCCGCTTTGCGCTAGCCATTGCAAGCCACATGCCTCAACTTCCTCATAGTGGCGATCGAGTGTGACGAATCTTCTCTTTTTCTGCCTGTTCAAACCTCAGAAAACAAATAATCGAAAACGGTGAGAAGTACAGAATACTTGCAATTTTTGAAACCCTAGGTTACAGGAAAGTACTGGAAATTGAGGATCGAACATTGAATGCAAGAACGTAGAACTGGATAGCGAGATCGATTAGTTAGAGAGAGAGAGAGAGAGAGAGAGAGAGAGAGAGAGAGACGGACCTGTTTCCGAGGAGGCGATGGAGAGTCCTCCACCTTCCTTCTCCTGAAGCTCGTCTTCCTTCGGCGCCATGGCCCCCTCTTCAACCCTACTTAGTTGCAACACGGCGTCGATTTCGCTCAACCGGCTCCGCTTTCCGGTGCTGCCGGGGAAGAATGCGGTGAAGACGACCGCGGATTTCTCATTGGATCGGTCTTCTTCCCCGATGAAAGGATTTTAAGGGCTGAGATTTCTATGTGGCTCTATTTTTTAGTAACTTTTATGGCTGGTTTATCGACACCTATAACTGTCGAAATTTTAGACAATTTAGGGTGTCGAAATTCTTGCTCATTAATCCGCTCATCATTTTTTTTTCGACACAAGTGAATAGTGTCGATCAAGATGTGTCGAAAAACACCTGTTTTTCTAGTAGTGTATGCATGGAATGCCAACATAATGTTAAGTGTATACTTTTGTGATGATTTGACTAATGGTAAACTATTATCACTAAACCGTGTAATATATAAAAACTAGGCCAACATAAAATAACTTGATATAATTTCGACCCAAAAAAAAATCTTGATATAATTGTATTTTTTTTTTGGTTGAACTTGATATAATTGTATCATACTAACAAAAAAAGTAGGTTAACATACATGATATGATGTATCACGAATTATATATCTTCCACGACAATAGTCTATTATAATTAATACGAAAAAATAGGCCAACAAGAATTAACAAAAATATAAATTTAAGGTACACAAAATCAATCTACAAAGAATCAATTTAGCTAATTAATCTTGGTAATCAATAAATAAAGTCAACCTTCCAAGTTCCAACTCATTACAAACAATACTTTATTTGGTACATATAACATATGAACATGAGAACATCACATTAAATTAAGAGGGAAGGGATCCCCAAGATCATCCCCGTTCATGTTTGAGCTAGAATCATATTTACAATTTCACAAGCAACATTAATAGACGTACATTTCCAATCAACATTTAAAAAAAAAACTACATGTAATTTAACTTGGTTCAGAAAATTAATATGGGAATAACCAACCATAACGAATGACTTCGTGCATGGTATATAACTACAAATCCTCCTTAAGACCAGGCTTGGACGACAGGACGAGGGTCCTGATATCAATGGGATGCACCTCGAGTGGGGTTGATGCTTTGTAAGCTCTGCCTCCGACTCGTTTGTTCATGGCTTCCGTCGGGTGGAAGTTATCGAAGAACACGTACTGATCTCTGTTATCGCACGGTGTGCTGCCTTCTTCGCACTGCCCATCCGACCTCACTTTACAACATGCTTTCCTCGAATGCAAAAAGCCTGTGCACAGAACAAGTACCATAAGTATTAAACCCGGAGCTAGCTACAAAAAAACATAAAACTACGCCTTATACGTACTCTAATCATATCAAGAAGCCATGTCCATACCTAGAGACGAAGCAGGAGATATGACATCCATGTTTATGCAGGTGAATTTCGCGTCAGTTAGCTTCGAATTGAGCTCGTCTACAAGATCCTTTAGCTGGTTGTTGAAGAGCAAGGCCGCAGCGTTCATTTCGGTGGAAATAAGTATTCCTTTGCTGATTGATTGTGGAATGAGCCCGAGTTCACCCACTCCAAACAAGGCCACCTTTCTTGCTCCCATTCCATACAACGTCTATCAAAAAAAGATCTCCCAAGCATTAGTTGATTCTTACAAGAAAAAAAAAAGCCATGTTGGCTAGGGTAACGTACTAATTCATGTATATAGACTACAAATAAACTTACATGAACTTGTTGAGAGTATTGTTTGATTAGTTCTTTTGCATATTGTTTTATCGTATACTGCTGGCTTGTTTTGTAGTTCTTCGGTAGGAAATAGTTGTTCAAGTAGTCGTTACTGCCGACGTTGATCATGTACAGGCAACGTTTCAAGTAAGACGTCGTCGCGCCTTCATTCCCTAGGCTGCTGGAAATTCTTGAGACCACCGTTTGGTGATGTACTAGTTGCTCATCTAAAGGTATCCGAACGCCCTGCCATCAAAACCGTCCGATAGCTTTAGTAATCACAATCTGTGTATCCATGACTTTTATTTAATTTCTAACCCTTTATTAATATGATTGATTAAGCTTATTTACCAAATGTTGACCGGTTTCTTGGCGAATACCAGCTGACCCAGATGCATAGTTGACACCTTTAAGTAAGATCTCTTGATTCATCTTGGCGGTTGAAGCAAATGGTGGGACGGATTCTTCAAAGCCCAGATGTCCAGCTGCACACATGATCGATTATAAACACAAGATCAAAATATATGGAGTTTGAAGCTGGACTTATATAAAAGGTCAAATGATTAACAGACACAAATTAGATAGCTAGCTAGACATGAATACATGTACGTACGCAAGTACCTATAACATCAACTATGTTTAGGCCATTACTAAACCTTCCGGTGGGCACTTGACCAGGATAGTCGATCCCATAAGGCGAAAAGTTGACTTTGGCCGTAGTTTGTAGATCGTTGTTGTTGCCGTTGTCGGATAAAGAGTCTCCGAACATGAAGTAGCACGGAATTTGAGGTTCCGAATGAGCAGATTGCAGGACAAGACTAAGAGTCCAAAGGATGAAATAAGGAGCAGAAGAGGCTATGAGTTGCATTCTTTGGGGTTTATTTGAGCTATGTTTAGCCATTTGGCTTAGCTGATCAATGAATGGTACAAATTAAGAAACGGTGTAAAGAACTTGGAACTCTTATATGTGGATCGGGGATCAATGACAATCTTTGAAATGGTTAGAGCAGAGCAGGAATATATAGAAAGAAGATGATGAACAATAACGTGGTTCCTGGTAAATGCACGCCTCCGTGACGGTATGCTGAAAAGCCTACAAATATATTATAGAATTGTCAACGAACGTGTAAGTGGAGGAGTCAATATATATATTCAAAGAGAAGTTTGAACTTTTTATTGAAGGAAAGTGTCCGTTGAATACCAAAATTGGGCTTGTAGCGCGCCCTCAATTCCTCGTTCATACAGAGCCAACAAAACAAAAACTTATGATGAACTTATTCGCGATATGTGTTTCCTCGATATCTAAGAAGCATTTTACCCTTAAAAGTTAAAAATGAAAATATAATTAACAGTGAGAATAGCCGTTCATCCTTTCCGGGAGATAACAAAGATACACGAGGAGATATGGAAGCCATGGTAAAAAAGAGAGAAATTAATTTCAAAGGAGGATAACGAGGAACAATTGAACGATATTCAGAGACAGACGGATTTGGATTTATTCATAAAAAGGACTGTTCATTCGTGCTAAATAATTTGAGAAGGAGAAAAGATAGAAGGAAACGATGGGTCATGGTCACATCGCAAATTGCTTAATTACAGAACGCATGTCATGAGAGGATAAATAATTTTTTGGTAGAAAATCCGGCATCGATCTCAAGGTTATAGATCGAATCGGATAAATAATTGGATATGCAAGATAATTAACGTGTTTAATAAGAAGCTAATCAAAGTTTAAGATAAATAATTGCTGTACAGAATATGGAATGATTTTGATATGATAAAGATGACAATGAGTTGGTGGAAAGATTTGCCAAGTGGAAATCATGTGTGCCCTACTGCCTACCTGGCTTGCTAATTACAGGTATTCATCCTCAATAATTTCCGATGTAAAACGTACCTGAAGAATCAAGGAAACTGGATGAATATTATTTTAATATGGGCTAGCTAGTTTATAACAATAAACAATCAAGGAAACCGAATGATGAACTTTATATAATATTCACATGTTATATTTGATCAAAATAAATTAATCACATGTGATATGCAAGATATGTGGATACTGATCTCTCATTCTTCTTGTTTTCTTTTGTTTTCCATCAATCAAAGTGACAAAATATAATGGATGCATACGCCTTTGACTTTCATCTATATATTGCCGAGTCAAAGTGCTGTAGCATACTGGTGTTGAAGCAATAATCAATCGACGTGGTGGAACACGTTAATTTGATAATTACTCCTAATATATTATGTTGACTAGGCAAATGCTTGCTTCCAGAGTTCCAAGCCACACCTGCTTTCAGAAGGGTGAAATATGTATCAAACAAAGCTTGTACAAAACCTTCGACCAAAAAAAAGCTTGTACAAAACCGCCCAAAATTGCTACAAAGATGCATTACATCTTGTCTCTGTTTAAGGCTAACACATACCTTCAAACCAGACATAGTTCGAGAAATAAAATGGCAAATCAGAGTACGTATTCACGGGTTCGGTTTGTCTTGAGAGTCTCCATCATGATATTGGCATTCTCAGCCTAAGAGCTTCTCGCTCATGGCTTTGGCTTTCTCAGCCTTCTTCACAGTAGCTTAAGAAGGTAAGTAAATCAGTACTAGGCTACATTTCAACAGCTTCTGATATTCCTATACCATTCAGGATCAAGAGAATGACCCAACTACACATCTCTTTCAAAGATCCACACATGTTGAACATAACCACCTACCTCATTCCTTAAGCAAACTACTAAATGTGCAAAACACATCAGAGTATATAAAATGCAATTATTCCATTGCATTGCATACACCATGTCTAGCAATGGCAATACTTCAACCATGACCTGGTATGAAGAAGTAAAACAGTTTTCTTTTGTTAATTTGTCAGATAAGCAAAGGATCTTGTGTTGAAAGGGAAAAAAAAACTCACATGTACACTGAAATGATGCAATGACAATGAGGCGCCTTCAGCAGTAGTTTTATAGCACCTACTAATGTGTTTGTGACGCTCAAACACTTCTCTAAAACACCTATAGATTAGATACAGCATCTAATGATACTGAATTGCTCAAATGTGATATGTACAACATACCGAACACTCATCAAAACCAGTCTCACTGAAAGGAAAGAAGATTAGGACAAACGCAGAGCTATGTGATGCATACTCCAACTTACTAGCTATTTTACTCGTGCAATGTTGAAACAGGATGAAATAAAAGGACCCAACAATCAAACACTGAAATCTCAACATATAGAGCCTTAACCAAGATCACTGTTGATAAACTGCATAGCTAACCAAAAGGTCTACAGCTGGATTTTCCATTTATGGATGGACACACATACAAATCTGGGCAAGTTCCACATTTGATACATGTTAAACAAACTAACTTAGCCTAGATACCAATATTGAACACTGTTGGCATAACTATAGCTTCCAATGTTCAGCCAGTTAGCAATTGGCTCCAATTCAAGGAATCCAAATCCTTCCAATAAAACAGAAAGACAGAAAAATGCCCACTCTCACTCTGAACAACTAAATTACTAATGAAAGACAGAACCTAATACCAGTAATTGCACACATATTTATCACTACAACTCAAGCATCAAAATTTGCTATCACTCATGCTGATTCAGAGAGTCTCACAACTCTTGCGATTCAGACGAAGTATATTGAAGTGCTAAATCCTTCAAAATTCGAATCAAACCTTTCAAATCATTGGCTCCCACTTCAATACAATCCCTTAGCAGATCGCCCTCCATTTCTGTCTTCAATGTCTCCACCATTTCTCTCAACGGCCCCTGCAAACAAACCCACAGGCATTCAATTACGAATCATCCAAAAGCAAACGTGCTAGCAATTTGATCTGAGCCAATTTGAAAAGAGAAAGCTGAAAAAATAGCTCACCGATTTTCGGAAAACTGTGAGCAGCCTCCCAAATAGAGAATTCGAGATCCTGAGAAGATTCTTGTAATTCCTCCCAACCCAGGCAGCCCGTTCAGCATCCGATCGCAAACGAGTCAACTGGTTGAGCGCACTCAGAAGCTCGTTGGCGTCATAGACGACACCGGCAAGCACTTGAAACGACGTCGTTGGGTCCCTCCAGGAGTAATTTCGGACATAATCCCAGCCCATGGACAACAACAGTCTCCAAAACCCTAACCCTAGCCCTCTCTCAAGCTTATCGGCAATGAACCGAGCCCGGCGGACGCCCTCGATGTCACCCCTGGCGGCGCGTAGGTTTGAGACGCGCGTGACCAAGGAGTGAGCGAGTGAGAAAAGAGTGCGAAGCTGTTTGTACGAAACGGCGTCGGATGAGATCGGAGAAGACAGCAGGAGGAAGAGGCAGAGGAGAGCTGGTATCATTCGAGAGGATCTCGCCATGGATCTCTCACCTTGTCGAAGAATTTGCAGAGAAGCTGTTTTGTTAATCAAGGAAGAATTCCGTCGACGGTTGGTCTTCTGAGTTGGGCTGGGCTGGTATATATGGGCCTTGCTCTTATGAAAAAGCCCAAATAAAAATAGCCTACAGAGTACAAACAACTGTCGGGAAATAAAAAATAGCGTTGATACGGCGCATAATAACAAGGCTTCGAACAGGTCACCGACTTCATAACGACTTGGGGCACAAGGCTTAAAATCTTAAGCTTAAACCCTAAGCAAGTTGAGAATTGGATTTCGCTCTCCCCGCTCTATTTCCGGCGTACAATTCTCCGTCGATTTGATGATTCTTCGCTCCAGGTAATTTGTTTATTTCTGTGTTTGCTCTGCATTAATTTGTCTACTTTCTCTGTGATCGTTTGTGGACGACTTGAGGAATTCGCGTTGAAGTTTGCATTTACCTGTTGATAATGTATCTGTTCGGATTGTTTTCTTGTTTCCGGCGTTCTGCTACACCTAATTTCACTATAGTGCATCCTCTGTTCCGTCGATTGATGTTTGATCGGCATAAAATTAGGTCGTCTCAACCTCAAATTAGAGAAATTTTATAGCTTTGTGTTCAATTTGACGTAGCTCCCTAGTAATGATTATTACGTAGATATATGTTTTCGAAATCTGTGCTTTTTAGATGCAAAACTTGCGATGCTGATCTTTCATGTACTTCTCTCTTGTATGTATATAGTTGTGGTGATCTCCTTTCACCGGCCTGAAGATTGAGACATTGAATCGCTCTGTTTGATCCGTCTCAAGTATTAATTATGTCGACGGTTTCATCAACCAAGCTAGTGAAGATCAAGATCATTACGAAAAAGCCTGGCCCAAGCACACTAGAATTAGCCAAGCCATCCTTGACTGAGGCTGGTCATGCTGTTGCTGCAAATAGGAGTAAGAAATCAGAGTTGGGTATAGTAAAGAGTTGTGGCGCTCATGGATCTGGAGACGGAAAACCAATCAAAACCTGTAATGGGAAACAACTGAAATCTGTGTGTGGAATTAAGCGTGGCTCTGAAGAGATGTTAGATCGTTGCGGAATTGAGTGTGATCCAGAAGAGATGGTAAATTGGTGTGGGATTAAGCGTGGCCCAAAGGAGATGGATCGCTGTAGAGAGAAGAGGCTTAAGCTGGATCAAAATATGGTTCTGAAGTGTTTGATGATTCTTAAGAAGCTTATGACACATCCATATGGGCAACCGTTCAACCAGCCAGTAGATCCTGTTGCTTATAATATACCAGATTATTTCTCCATAATCTCTAATCCTATGGATCTGGGTACGATAAAGTCCATGTTGGTGAAGGGTCTCTACGCCACTCCTGACGAATTCGAAGCCGATGTCAGGCTTACCTTCTCCAATGCTATGCTGTATAATCCCCCTGGGAACCCTTTCCACAAGATGGCTCAGGAACTGAATTCATTATTCAGTGCACAGTGGAGGCTTTTGGAGTCAGTTATGAAGAGAGGAAGAATAAAAAGTGAAGGATGTAATTTGTTGGATGAGGGGAATAAGAAATTGGGAGATGTGGACAGTGGTTGTAGAAGAATGTGTGCAGCACCTCCTACTAAGGCCTTAAATGAAGAAAAAGGAGGGATGAGTGTTAAGGGGCCAAAGCAACAAACACTCATGAAGGATCCAGCCAAAGAAATTAGAACTACAACAGTAAGTTTACATATGTGACTATATCTTATTTTATTATGTCTATTCATTTGGATTTGTTTCTTTTCCTTCTGGAGATTTCATTGAGAGCTGTATTGATTCTCTTGGAAACTCCAGGGGGAGGAGAATCAAACCAGCAAGGCAGCATCCAAGTTGAGTAGTTCGTATGCACTTTCTATTGGTAAGGATTTTCAATAATATGTTCTTACATTTGTGGAGCTAAATCTTGTAATATTCCCATTGATAGTGTTAAGAACAATATCCACAGGTGCCAAGGGGCCTACGAAAAAGATGGAACCTAAGGTAAAGAACGACGTGTCATCAATTGGCAAGAATATTCCATTGAGCAGAGCAAGAACTTCTGATTTAAAGGCACCAATTGATTTGAAAAAAGGTGGAACTGAATCTCTGTCCAAAAGAAGAAGACTAACTGAGTCTATCAAAAAGATGGAACCCAAGGAAAAGAAGGAATCATTAATTGGCAAGAAGGCTCCATTGAACAGTGCAAAAACTTCTGATTTAAAGGTACAATCAAGTGATTTAATTTTTTCGGTAATTTGTGCTTTTTTCCAGATATAGTCATGTGTTTTCTTTTTCTGTTTCACTAATGCCTCTTTCCATTTCAATTCGGTAATCTGTGCTTTTTCCAGAAATAGTCATATGTTTTCCTATTTTCTGTTTGACTGATGCCTCTCTCCATTTCAATTTGGCTTGTAATACAAACTAGACTGACACTTGTTCTCTTACAGGAAACATCACATGAGGTGGCTAATAACAGTAAACCTTTGTATAAATCTGATTCTTACCTTACTTCTAGAGGTGAGTAGTTTTGCAATTTCAACGTGGAATTAATAGCTCTCAATTTATGAATTCCTTACCAAAGCCCTTCCATTTTCTTTTGTATAGGAATACTTAATGGAGCTTTGAGTTGGTTGGACAAAGAGCCTACCTTTGGTGATCAGCATTCCTCAAACACCCATGCTGCCTTCAACTGTAATGGTCAGTCCAGGAAAACTTTTGTACCAAGTACCAACTGTTGCTTATATATAATACAGAACTCATGAATATGGAACTGAAATTGTATACGCCATTCTTCAATTAGATTGGAGACCTCCCGTTTGTGAAATCCAGCTTTCTCCTACCAAGGCCTACCGTGCTGAGATGCTAAAAAGGCGGTTTGCAGACACTATATCGAAAGCCCAAAAGCTGACACATCTATGCCATGTAATCCCATGTCCCTCCTATCTATTCATTTTGGTTCATTGTGGTGGGTTGCTTAAAATTTTGCTTGTTGTGCAGGGTGAAAAAATGGATCTAGTGAAAATGGAGTTAGAGATGCAGAGGATGGAGAGGCGCCATGCTGAAGGTGACTCCAAAATGCTTGTTTTTGTTCTTGTGTGTGTTTACATCCTCACACATGCATAATCAAGCACTTACTTGCACAGTTTTGTGTCTCCCTTTGCACAAACACCATATCATTTGTTGTACTGTGTAGACATTTTGATTTATATACAAAAAAAAGAAGGTAAATTTTTATTTTATTTGTTGCACTAACTGTCAAGAACATTCTTTTACATGTTATCTCTATATGGCTTTTCTTCTGGTTACTCAACCTCCTGCTTGCTTCTGCTAATTAATTTCTTTTGCTCATTATAGAGAAATCGAAAACTAAAGATGGATTCAAAACCCCCCAAGATAGGCAAAGAGAAAGAGAGGCCGCCCGGATTGCCCTAGACAAGGTTAGTTTCTTTTGTTTCACCAGCTAATATTATAGATTGAAAGGTTGAGAAAGTGCTTCTTGTGAGATGTCTTACCAGCCCTTGCTTACAGATGGAAAGATCAGTTGAATTTGAGGACAATATATCCTGCTTGAAAGATCTTGCCTACATAATCGGGGATTCCTCTTTCGCTGGCCCTTTGAGTGCCTGTGGTGGGATGTATGTGTCAGCAAAGCAGTTTGTGGATGGCAAGCTGAAGAGTCCGTTGGAACGCTTTGGTTTGTACCTCAAAGAGGATGATGACTGTATGTTTGGAGATGACCAAGGCCATGATATGAACACAGGCGATTATGAGGAAGGAGAAATTTTAGCCTAAGTGTATATTTTTGAGTATTTTTTGTTGCGGGAGGAAAAGGGATAGCAAATGAGAAGTGACGAAATTTTGATGTTGCAGGGTACATATGAAAGTAGAGATTTCTTAACCCAGTGGCAATGCTAGTATCTAGCTAACTTGTATATAATAGAGCAAGGCTGCTGCAATTTTGTAAAATGATGCTTTGCAAGCTTCTAATTGCTTTGTATCTTCAATCTTATATTTTGCCGTTGTAGTGAAGCAACTTTTTACATTGCTTTAATCTAATACTCCGTAGAAGTGATCGATTGGCTGTATAATGTACAGAGTAACATCTCTTAAGCTAATTGTCTCAATAGCTTTAGGTGCGTTCATTGGTCTAGCAAGAGTAATGCTTTGATGATGGTCCCAAGTTAGGCAATGTGGCCTTCTTGACCACCGAAGTCTGTGCTTATTGGACCGTAAATAGGTTATTGGTATAGAAGTAGTAATTTACTAAAGAACTCATGGCCTTTGGAGGTTGTAGATCCACCTAAATTTGAATTGGGCTTTTACCTACAGGGCCACATGCTAGACAATAGATTTGTTCTTGTGCAGATAAATGCTCCTAACAAGTGAAGCTCTACATCCATGAATAGTCCCAACAACAAAATGGAAAACAGCACATGGGAGGAAAAGATTCAAGCCACAACACACATCCTGACAGCCCCCTCAATCACACCTCCTCTCCATTCACAGCTCTTCATCTCCGCCCAAATCCCCTGCTACCGGAACTGGGACTACCCGCCTCTGCTTCCGTGCCCGCGATCGGCGTCGGCTCATTCGATACCGCCCGATCATTGGAAATGGGCATTGGGCTACCTTTACTTGAAAAAGGCGCCAACGTTTGGGATTCCGGAGACGTCGTGGAGGAGCAAATGCCCGTATTTTCAGCCGCCTCCTCTGATTCTCGCAGACGGAGTCGAGGAGGCGGGCTGGGGAGACGAGTATAAGAGGGAGTATGTCAGAAAGCGGCGTCTCCACAGCAAGAGAGCAAAGGGGATCAAGGTGAACCCTCTGATTCCGGTGTTGCTTCCGAATCTGTTACTTCTTTCGACTCTGCTGTGGAATCCTTATCCTCAGTATGATTGATCGATTGATCTCAATTAGTTGCAAGTGATGGAAGAGAAGGAAATTTAGTATGTGTGGTGGAGATGAGTCGTACGTGGTGTGGATAATGGATGTATTTTTGAGAGTGTTCGGTGGAATGGTTGTATTGAAAGTAATAATATTGATACATTTGTCCACAAATGATACGTCCAGTGTTGAACACATTGTCAATAAATGTTCATATAAATCATAAATACATGCACATGACACTCGATCATGTGTAAGAAAGTCGTAATTAATTGACGGGACTACTTCTTAATTGCATGACAATTTGGCAACTTCTCGGTCTTCTAAAGGTGCTGCATGTTTTTCAATCAGAAAAAAAATAGGTGCTACATTTTTTTTATATTGCAAGATTTCTAGTTAAGGAGAGAAGCGTTACAGTATACCCGTTCCTATGAGCCGATTTCATTTGATTGGTTTTAAACCTGTTTATGAATTATTATCACATATCTTTCGATCTTTGTACTTTGTATAGCTTAGCTAAAGATGCTTTTTTAGGTGCGGTTTTACATTCACTAAGGTGGGAAAAAAAGTTAGCCACCTGCCAATCTGTCATCTGATCTACTATCCGCTAATCACGCAACAAATTGAACCAAACTTAGGAAAAATGAGTTGTATGAGCTGGGTTGGGTTGGGTTGGGTGCAAAGTAGTTACTCCATATAGCAAATTTTATTAAGTGCATAGTCAAAACCGGGGTTGACTAACTCATCCGTGCATAGTCAAAATTTTACTTATTAGTGATATTAGAATATTCTTCTAGAGACTTTATCTTAGACTTACAATGATGATTATATTAAGTGCTAACTAATAATCCTTTGTTTTTCTACTCTCTTTTTGTGACATATGTTTATAGCTAGCTAGATACAATATGCATTGCCTAGAAACTAACTGTTGGGAAAACTCGTTTTTTTCCTCTTCGTGTGATTAAGACGGGCAAATTGAACAACTAATGTACAAGCTAATTTTTTATATATTTTGAGGAAAGAGATTACAACACGAATTGATTTTATGTGGAACTCTCACCCAAACTCGATACTTACACTCTCACCCACCCGAGGATTTACCCTCAAGACACACTCACTTATATGCTTCATTGATTACTTGACTTGAGTAGTGTCCTAAATCCAACACATACATACATATTTATACTTGAAGCCAATGGACCTACACCATTCTAGACAATTTTGGTCTCTTCTAATACTAAATTACTATCTTGGTCAACTTATTCTACCTAATTCTAGAATGCCCTAGACAATTTTCATATTTACCACTCTAACTACATACTTCTAATCTACCCAAAAATTCTAGATGTCTCTTTCAAGTGGGCTTTATTTTTGGGCTATTTAACTAATCTATTTCCAATTAAGGAGGGAGCACAACACTAACAACTATTGTGCAAACACCATATAGATCCCTTTAATTTTCTAGTGTATGAATTAGGTGCGCCGTGAAAGTGAGAGTGACCTAACTACGTGTTTTTCAATCTTAAGCATTTGTCAAATTTCAGTTAGATATATGTGTTACTATTTGTCAACGAGAGTACTATTGTAACATGACATGAGTACATGACATTGTCCGAGCTTACCCTTTATATAAATTTAAGACCAAAAACAATCAAGCGTTGGTAGTTAAGTAACAATCGTGTTCAGGTACGTGTTCGTTTGAGGGCCTATAAGTTCCATTTCGCTTGAAAGCTAATTAAACTTATTCATACAAAAACTAGTGATAACTTAATTTGAAATGTTAATTTTCTTATTAAAAAAGTTCAACTAATCAATCAACTGTTAATTGCTACATACCATAAGTTACAATGATTTCCTTCGAAAAGTTACCAAATTGGAGAGGATATCGAATGGTAAATCAAATCTCAATCGACCATCGATGACCCACCTTTCTTAAAGATGAATCAAAGAATTGCCAAAAGAGAAATTAAAGAGATCTCTTCAATCGAGCAGTACGTTCAATTATGACCATCTTTCCCTTTTCCAATTATCAAATTTAACAGGTACACTATGTAATAACCGCTATTTTTATAAGATATTATATAATATATTCTATTAAAAGTGTAAGAACAATTCTAATGAATTCGTTTTTATAACGACAAATTAAAGCCTTCAAGAAAGCATATTAATCGTTAAATATACTTTTGAAATATAAAATAGAGACTTACAATCCAAAGATAAAATGAAGTATTTTGACTCATAAATAAATTACAAGTCTAGTGATTTTAAGGAGAAAATGAAGTAACAATAAAAGGAATGTAATTTGGAAAAATTAATATTATTAATTAGCATTGATTAATTGTTATAAAATTTAATCAAGTGCTAATCTAATCATAATGGGCCGAAATTAAAAATAAGAGGAAGGAGAAGGTGGGATTAGAACCCCTAACCTCTCCTACCCACTTCCCATCCTTCTTCCAACTAGACTACGAGAACCTTTTGTTCAAAAGGAACTGATTTAGTTTAAACCCAACTATTCCCCCCTAAAATCCAAACTCACGAGATGTACCCGGGACTTCCGGTCGTACACGCTAATATCACTTCAGTCAAGCTTCGTGGCAGCCGGAAATCCGGAGGAGCAAGCTCCTTACCCCTACCCTGCCACTCTATCTCTGCATTCACTTCCCTGCGTACGAAATTGGGCAAAAATCTGCCTATAAGTGGGGTTGTCAAGAAGCTTCAATTCACCATCTCCAACTCTCCCTTCCTCCTCTCTTAAATCGCTGAATAATCCAGCTCTTCATCCCATCAATTTCGGTCCGAAAATCGCCCCGAAACGCCCCACAATTTCACAGCCTAGAAGTCTGGTTTTTTTTTTTTCGTTTTCTGTCGTCGCTGGAGACCGAGTTCCGCCGCCTTCTCGTGGTCGCCGGAGACCCCAGAAGCCCCATCGTCGTCGACCGTGTTGCCGGAACGGACTGCCGAGGCTACCGCTCGTCGCCGGCGACGTGTGTTCGTCGCTGCTGGTGTCGTCGGAGTTGAGTTCGGTCGTGAGAAGGAGGAGGCCAGCCACAAATCTTGGCTGCGTAAAACACAGCTGAAAATAAGGTGGGCTTCCTTCCTTTTCTTTTAGTTTAGGCCCATATTAATTAAAAAGCCCATTTGGTCTAATTAGAAGAAGCAAGATTAAAATAAGTCTAATTGTATCTTTATACTAATGAGTGGTGCTAAATAAATTTAAAAACTAATACCCATTAAAACAACTATTTTTATAAAGTGATAAAATTTATTAAGTTGATTAAAGGTATTTTTGTACCCATATAATTAAGTAAATCTCCTTATAAGATAAGCTTGAACCTTTTCTTAATGGGGACTTTTATTGTCAAAATACTATTTTAGTATGATGAATAAATCATAATTAAGTATTTATTTCATTTCTTTAAGAAGCGTTTTGATAAATAAATTTTATGAAAGATGTTCGTAAACTGATGATTTTACAAAGATCCTAAACTCGCTTCCAACATTCTAATAAGCCGAAAACTTAGATTCTATAAATTAACAATTCGAGGAGTTCCTAGACTAAGAAATAAATAAATTATTAATTTAATTCGTTATCATTCCGTGCCTCGAATTAGGTTAAGCCTCTAGGAGCGCTCGTTCAGAAATTCCGTCTTCGTAAAGACTTAACGCTCGACAATCGAAGGCAAGTGGATGGTTCTCTTGTTCTTTACGATTAAACGTGAATTTCCTTCCATTCCGTTCAATATTCATATAATTGTTGGGAACACCTTGTTTGCTAAATAAAATGAATATAGGGTTATTTTCTGTTTAGAAATAATGACCCCGCTATTATTTATATTATTGTACTGCGCTAGTCCATGGACCTAGGACCGATGATTGTGGCCTCTGATTGTTTCAAGTCTCTTTTCGAGACTTTGTTATGGATTAGAATAGGGATTAGGGGTGAGAGACTTGTCTCTGCTACACCTCTTGAGAATTTGTATTAGGATGTACCTATACCCTAATACCGAGTCATGACTCTTCCTGCTCTACAAGCGTAGAGAGGTGACAACACCCTAGCTAGGTGTTAAGGACTCCGTCCTTCTCTGATGTGGCCCTTGACCCCTTTTGGGGTTGCTGCATCTAAAAATCTATAACTGAATGCACTGTTTGGTCATTAATGAAAGATAAGTGCCCTGTGCACAACAATTGATGAACGAAGGATGTATTGGGTGTGGCCCTTGACTCTTATGAGTTGCCACATTCGAAAAACCGTTAGAGTAAAGTGTATTGTTGAAATTGAATTGTTTCTCGTAAATCTTGATGTGCATTAATAAGTTCCCAACAAAAACTTAATCACCTTTCGTTCCTAGGAATCACCTCCTTGTGATTTCCTATTCTCACAAGAAAGCTCGTTATTTACCTCTATTCGGATTCGTTCCTTTTATCTGAGTTATAATTGAATGAAGCCTCATCCTCTAAATTATATCACACTCTCATCTCAAAAAGAACCCGATTTGTCGTGCATCGCTCAGTGCCCTTTGGACTTTGATGCCGACATACTTAGCCTTTTAAGAACCTAGTCACATTCTACCACTTGCTTAGTCTCGCGTTAGACTAATACCACTTTCTTTTCTTCCCGACATTGGTCGGCTGGTATTTCTTGCTTTTATGGAAATATCAGGTATCAAGGGCAAGACCGTAGCAGATTTAAGACGAGGACTCGAAGATCTGAAGGAAGGAAGATTTTCAAGAGATTACAAGTTATTTCGGAGGTTCCTATTTTGTTTTTGTGAAGAATCTTTTAACCGTCATTATACTTCCGCTGCAAAATGATTTATATGTCTTCTTCACTCAAACATCGATACTTTGTATCATTGATCATTGATTTCTAGTCAAGTATCAAACATTAATCACTTTTGATGTAATTTAAGTTCAACATTTCATTTTTATGAATCAAGTTGTGTTACCTATCGCCTTGGGTGACTTTGGATGGGAAAATCCGAGGTCACTGGCATGTAATACCCATGGTTTCAAAATAGGGGTGTTACACACTAGTCTAATACCCGTGCCCTGCACGGGATTTTGGTAAAATATATGTAAAATATATTTTTTAGGGTAGACTTTTTAGTTAATATTTTGAGATTATGATATTGAACTTTAGTTTATTTTTTTATTGTGACAACATGAAATGAAAGAGAATGTTGCAAGCATCATAATATTAATCAACTCAAATTTTTTTATTTGTGTAAAATTCAATTTAAAAAATCGTTGAATATACAAAATTTGAAAGAAATTTACAATTGTAAAATTTTACTCCGTAATAAGTAAGAGTGGGTGAAATTTTATTTTAAATAAAATCAATAATAAGTCAATTCGTAGTTAACAAATAATCTCATAAGATTATAAAGAGGTTAAAATAAATGTTAATTTGATACTCATTATTGGATAATACAAAATTTAAAAAAGAAAGATTTGATCAAAAGATTTGATTTGATTTGTAGGGGAATATATATTAAATAAATTCTGAAAAATTACATGGTTAAAATTTTAATGATTTATTGAATGGATTGTGTATATATAATTTTGGATATAAATAAATGTTTATATGCTCATAAACAGGGGAATAATATTTGGTTAAAAATATTTTACATATAGGATGAATAATATAATTTTTATAAAACTTTATTTTGTACTTGAAATCTTGAATCAACCAAACTAACCTAGCTTAGTTAAAATGAATTGTTAAAAAAAGTTGGAACAAATCACAAAATATAAGAAAGATTTTATTTCGGGGTAAAGAGACAAAAGAGATTTTTATCAATGGTAAGTTTTTGTTTTTGGTAGAATAGCAATGGTAAGTAAAGTACATCACACTTCATTTAGTACGAAATATATAGAAATCAATCAAACAAAATTTCCTTCATTTATTTCATATACATGGCAAAATATTTTAATATAGGATGAATAATATATTTTTTATAAAATTCCCTTCATTTATTTCAAATACATGGCTAAATATTTTACATATAGGATGAATATTATTTCAAATACATTTCCTTCATTTATTTGGTTTATAATATTTTACATATCAGTAGGATGAATAATATATGTTTTGTAAAAGTTTATGTTTTACTTGAAATCTTGAATTAACCAAACTAACCCAGTTTAATTTAAATGAATTGTTAAAAAAAGTTGGAACAAATCACAAAATATAAGAAAGATTTTATTTCGGGGTAAAGAGACAAAAGAGATTTTTATCAATGGTAAGTTTTTGTTTTTGGTAGAATAGCAATGGTAAGTAAAGTACATCACACTTCATTTAGTACGAAATATATAGAAATCAATCAAACAAAATTTCCTTCATTTATTTCATATACATGGCAAAATATTTTAATATAGGATGAATAATATATTTTTTATAAAATTCCCTTCATTTATTTCAAATACATGGCTAAATATTTTACATATAGGATGAATATTATTTCAAATACATTTCCTTCATTTATTTGGTTTAAAATATTTTACATATCAGTAGGATGAATAATATATTTTTTGTAAAAGTTTATGTTTTACTTGAAATCTTGAATTAACCAAACTAACCCAGTTTAATTTAAATGAATTGTTAAAAAAAGTTGGAACAAATCACAAAAGATAAGAAAGATTTTATTTTCGGATTAAGAGACAAATGAGAGTTTTATCATTGGTAAGTTTTTGTTTTGGTAAGTACATCACACTTCATTTAGTACAAAATATATGGAAAACAATGAAATAAAATTTCCTTAAAAAAATTGGTAGAATAGCAACGTTAAGCTCACGTATCTATTTTTTTTGGAATGATAATTACGTACACATATCTTAAATTTCTAAGGAAAAGTTTTTTACAGAAAAAAAAGATTATATTTTGATAACGAAAGATTTGGTAAACAGAAATTTGTTAATAAAAGATATGGAACTCCTAATAGATGGTCATATTATGTGGAAAATTCATTCTAAAAAAATCGAATACAATAATTGGTACCATATCTTTTATTAACCAAAGATTTGGTAAACAGAAATTTGTTAATAAAAGATATGGTACCATCTTTTTTTCCATTTAAAGCTAAATAAGAATAAAATCAAATGAGAAGGTTAATTTTTAGATTTTTAGCATTTTTTCGGCAATAAAAAATAAATTAAATGACATGGCTTAAGGAAATGATGACACGTGGCAAAATCTGATGTGCCGCATTCTCGGATCGACACGTGGACAAATCTGACGTGGCGCAGCGTGGAAGCTCCAATCCTTACGGCTTTTATATATATATAGATTTCGGCCTTGTTTTATGCCTCGATTGGTGAGAGGAAAGGAGGGCACCCTATGAACATTTTCACAGGAATCCCAGGATTATCTAATGTGGAGTATATTTCCCACTAACAGTGTTCAACCATTTAATTTTTTCGGCTTGATATTGTGCCAAATGGAGATTATTTTTAGTGTTTTTTTTTACATTTTTTTTTTTTAGAAAACAGTGGAGAAATGGGTAGGGGCCTGCACAGTCTGCACTACACAAAGACATATCAAAACGCACATCCTATATAAACCATACTCCAAATCCATTACACACACCTCCCATCCACTTAATTAAATTGTCCACTTCTTCAATGGCCACCTTAAAATCCCTCCCTCTCTTTTTCCTTGTAATAACCCTCCTCATGCTTGGCCAAACCATAGCCAGGGAAAGCCGTTTCTTCAGCAAAGTCACTAGAGAATCCACCGAAAACACCAAACCCACCACCGTCGCCGTCGAAGCCAAGGAACAAGAAGAACAACCTGCCTTCCTCCCTCAAACCTCCGATAACGCCCCCTACGGCCTCTACGGTCGCCAAACCGACCTCGACTTCTCCCCTTCCACCACCACAACCACCACCAAGAAATTCAACCAACCACAAAAGGAAGTGCCCGCTTTCGACAACAACAAAAATAGGTACTTCCTCAACTTTATACTATATACATCATATTTCGTTACGAGTTTTTGTTACTAACTAGTCGTGGTGGTACGTAACTTAATGCTGGCCTTGTAATGTTTTTAAAAAATAAATAAAGCAAGTACTTGGGGAATATGGAGACTTTTGAGACCAAAGAGGGGGCCACCCCGGCAACCACGGAGCCGGAGTTCTACAACTCCGGTGACCGGAAAAACTACGCGACCGAGCTTCAAGGGCTCGATGGGTACGCCAAAGGAGACGCGTACGGGGGCAATGGCTACTACTACAACAACAAGAAGCAAGGCGGGTCGTCCTACTACACCGGCGAGAAACAAGGGATGAGCGACACCAGATTCATGGAGAAGGGTCGGTATTTCTACGACGTCAACAATGAGAAGCCGGCCACTTACAACTACGGCGCCGGCACGTATGAGACTAGGGGCGAGAGGGCGCCCGAGTATTATAACAATGACGGTTATTACAGCGGAAGCACGGAGGGTTTTAAGAACAAGTATTATAACTATAAGAGTTTACGCCCTAGCTTTGTAGGAGGACAGCAGAGTTTGCAAGAGGAGGAGGACTTTGATTTTGATCCTTAATTAGAAAATCTTGAATCTGGTTTAAGTCAGTTTCGTCTCCTTTAATCGTTTCCTCTCGATCTTTGTTTTTTTCTTCAAGTGTTTGCAGTTATGGATTTTCGTTACTTAATTATCAGTCATCGTTGTATGTAAGGAATTTGATATACACTAGAACCGCACCAATTATATATATATATATATATATATGAATATGCAAGATTAATGTATGCTCTTAGTTAATGTTCGCCTATGATTTTCTTCACGTAATGGTTTAATGGCATGATAATGTATTGTCCTCTGTACTCGATGATCTTATCGTTATAATCGATTCAACTAGATTCTTTTATCCTTACAAAATGGAAACGAAGTAGAGTGTCGAAGAAAAAAATGTATTCCGGGAGATTGTGTCCTTGTTTACTTAGAGATTTAATGTAAGGGGAGAAAATGTAAAATCGAAGATCTAAAAAAAAGGAAATCATATAGGCAAAAGGCGGAGATAATGGAAACTAATGGGAGAAAAAAAAAAAAGCTAATACTAAAGTGATCTCGAAAGGGTTGAAAATAAGGGTATTTTAATGTGGAGGGTATAATGATAGTGAAGAGAATTCTACTTCTATATTGAATTGATCGAATTGTTGATGGGGTAACCTAACCAACCCTATCTTCAAATTTTGACTTTCTTCCCAAATGCTTGCGACAAGTATGTGATCCGAAGCATGTCATATTGGATGTCCACTTTATTTTCTTAGGTGGCAATAGTACTCCCATTTAGGAAAAGGGTATACATTAAGTGGAAGTCTATAGTTATTATCCAAGAATCAAAACTTAGGGAAATTACTATAGTACTCCCTCCGTCCTATAATGTTTGTCTCATCTCGTTTTTACCGTCCAAAAATGTTTGTCCAACCCCCCCCCTTTCCATTTTTATCCACTACTTTATCACTTTTCACACAATGTTTATCACTTTTTTACCTAATCAACTTACTTTTTCATCATCTTCATTTCTCTTTCCTCCTATCACCATCAACTTTATACCCCAAAAAATAACTTTTCCCAATTCTTAAAAAAAGTGTGAATAGTGATTTAGGACAAACATAGTGGGACTGAGAGAGTATTTACTACGAAGCATGCCCACAACTTAGCTCGTGGAAAGGTAGGAATGTGCTTTGGCCTTTTCGAGGGAGTTGGAATTAAATGAAGAAGGTAGCCATGTAGCATGGGTACGTGTGCGCCGTGTTCAATAAATTCAGCCTCTTAAATGGTCTACATTGAGCTACCTAGCCCGGGCGCTCTTTATCTGTCTTTCGTTATGTTGCTAGTAACAACATTATTAAAAATTCATCCGAAAGTACTATAGTGTGGAGAATTGCTATCCCACATCGGAAACAAAGAAAGAAACTGCGCCCTGAGATATTGCTTAATTCACAAGGTGTACTAAAGATTGGTATATTTCATATGGTAACCCTAAACTTTATTCCAATTTCATCCTATATCCAAAAATGTTAAACCTAGCTAACTTTTCATAGTTAACTTTTTTAGAATTAAAAGTGAAATTAGATAATCTATAATATATATTAAAGTCGAGACTTTTCGAGTTTCCACGTTAATTCTGACCTCACTCCATTTAAGAAAATAAAATATAGAAAAATAATTTTAAACTCTTTCTTATTCTTATTAATTATTGTTTATCATCTACCTTTTTCTTTTTCTAATCTCTATAATTTTTCACCTAATTTCTATCACCTAATTTTTATCTTTTTCAACTATTTGCTTAGACATTCTTTTTTTATAAATCCAAGCTATAATTATATTGTCAAAATTATTTGTCACTCTGAATTTTCGTTTTTATTGTGTTTTTATAATTATATACATTCGTCATATTTCTTTGTCTGTCTTTTTTTGTCCCATAAATTTATAATTTAAGCTTCAGATATCTAACAATATCTTTGAAAAATAGCTTTAAAATATATGAACTAAATTTGTGTTATAATATTCATTTATAAATTCTATTGATCTATAACTCTATCATTATTAATTTAATTATAGTTTTATAAGATCTATTAAAATATTCATTTTATTTCAAAAATTATTATTACTTATACAAGTTTATTTTTTTAAAAGATTTATTTAAATAAGTCACAATTAACCTAATCTTTGATTTCTATCATCATATAAAAATCTTATTAATCGTAAAAATATATATGCCAATAAAACATTTCACTTAAGATTTCATATTGTATCACATATGATTTTTCCATTCTTTTTTTTTTCAAATTTTGAAGCACGGTTAACGTTACGTTTAATGTTTTGGGTACAAAACAAAATTGGAATAAAGTTTAGGGTTACCGTATGAAATATACCAATCTTTAGTACACCTCGTGAATTAAGCAATACCTCGGGGTTACCACGTGAAATATCCGAAGAAACTGCCTAATATATAAACCCTTGGGTTACTCTCCCTATTGCCAATTGGTTTTAGGGTGGAACCCCTATCTGTTAGGCTCATACACACATGGGCCTATCTGTTAGGCTCATACACACATGTGTGGTCGTACCGACACGTCTCATTCTACCTTTCTACCGGGCCCACAGATGGTCTTCAAACCTTACGTATATAACATGGGTCATGGTGAATTATTATTTTGAGTTATAACTTGTTAAAATACATACGTCTATGTTGGAAATGTTAATATACAAGACTAGAAAATTTTCTTATATAAAGTGGGCATAGTGGTTAAAGCTGCACTGCCTAATGTCCTCCTAATTAGTTAGTCCTAACGTCATAATTAATAACCCAGAAACAGAGTGGCCCAACCCAACACAACAAATGTTTATAAGGTGGGTGATTAAGTTTATCGATCAACTAAAGTTTTTTTTTTTTTGAAAGAAGGTAAGCATGAATTATATACCAAAAGCGGCTCAAGCGGAGCCTAATTACAAAAGAGCCCATAGGACTAAAGCGTTTAACGCAGAAAAAGAACAAGAGAGGAGAGAGGGGGCGCTTAGCGCAGCTCGAGAACATCAATAGACAACAAGAGCCAAACGGCAAAAACAATTACAAGATCTTCAAGGTGCTTAACCACTGGGTTGCAGCAGCATCAAATTTGTTAGTCTTGGCAAGGAGGGTACTCTTGATGAGGTTAATAAGCTTCTGCACACAAGCTTCAACAGAAGGCTTTTCATCATGAAACATTGCTCGATTCCTAGTGTGCCAGACATAGTAGATAAAAGCGGTAAAGGCCATTGTCTCAACTAAAGTTGCTTTTGATCATGGATCATCACCCCGCAATTGACGGGAAGAGGCTTCTTGGAATCATGGCTTTGACTTGTGTTTACGACAAGCCGCTCGCTTTCTTTTGTCCGCTTGCTAAATCCCATGTTTCCTAAATCCTAAGTATGTGTGCTCTGAATTTGTACTCCAAAATTGGTAGGGTAAGTGCTAAGTAGGTTATCTCCTCCCTTAATTATTGGAGTAATTTATTTGGTAATCACTTAATTAAATTTGTTGTTATATACTCCATCTATAAAGAATTTCTTTCGACCAAAAAAAAAGAAAAAATAATTTCTTGGATTTTTCTCTGTAATTTACTGTACTCCATTAAACTACAGTATCACTTATGAACATATATGTCATCCATGTGCTCAGCTGTGATTTGTACGTGTCAGGGAAAGTACAACAGTCAACAACTACCTAATTTAATGCTCAAGAGCGGTTGGTTCAGTACAGCAAAATCCGCCATGTTCGTTGAGCTCACCTTCTGGATATATCTTCATGCATTAATTGTAAGTTTGTAACATTGGATACTGTGGCATTTTTGTTTTCTTAGAGTAAATTTATTCCAGCAACATTTTATAATCTTGTTCCACGAATCCATGACACATATAATTAAAAAAACTCAACTACGTACTCTAGTATTTGCGGGGCCAAAGCAACATTTTTTTGAAAATGGGTTATGGAATTATGCAGTTATTTTTAGAAATATGCAGTATTTTTTTTTTGAAAAGAAGATGAACATATATATAGTGGTACCAATGTAGCCCAAAATGATATCAGGCGTGCAAATAATAAGTTGGATGTCCCGGATTTGAGTAAAGGAAGCAAAGTTATGATCGATTAATGTTAGGTATTATGTATGATATTGATGTATCGATGAGGTGAATCTATTTGCGTATTGTCTTCCTTCCTACATCACATCAATGAATTATGTACACATGACATGTCTCTTTTTGTAGCACTACCATTCCTTTACTTTCTGCTTTTATTTCATCGGCTCATCCATACTTCATTTAATTCTATCAAACATAGTGCGACATATAAGTTTTTCCCGGAGTATTGCTAGACCAATACATAATTACATATAGTTTATACAAGCTAATAAATGGTTTCAATATTGTCAAATACTAGCAAGCTAGAAAGTGGAAGACAGAGAAGCGAGAGATTGGAAACGTACAAGCTAAGTGGGCGGAAAAGCACTATCAACTAGAAGTATCAAACTTAAGTATATAGACTTTAGTGTGTGTATGTGTACATAATGGAAGAGCAATTATGAAATACTCCCTCCGTCCCTTAATGTTTGTCTTGTTTCCGTTTTTGTCGTCCCAAAATGTTTGTCCTATTTCTATTTCTATTTATTATTTCTTCTACAATTACCCTCACACTTTATCACTTTTTACACTATCTATCTACTTTTTCATCTTCTTTATTTCTCTTTCCTCCTTTCATCCATCAACTTTTTACCCCATCATTTTTTTTACTCTCACACTTTATTTCTCTTTCTTCCTTTCATCCTTTCATCCATCAACCTTTTCTTCCACAAAAAAACTTTTTCCTTTCCTTAATCTACGCGTGAATAGTGAAACGAGACAAACATATAGGGACGGAGGGAGTATAATAAACTTGCAAAATAGAACTTCTTAAATACGGTGCTCTCAAACAGACGCAAATTGTGATGGACAACGATTAATCATGCGTACACCTAAAAAAAAGCAAACTTCACGAATCATATTGCATGATGTTGGATGCTTCGACTAACAACTTTCCCACTCATGATGTTGGTGCTACTTAGACCAATCCGTTTCACACATGCCTAGCTGCTTCCTCCATCTTCGATCCCATGGATCATGAGTCCGGACTATCCGAATTCGCTATTTTTGGATTGGGCCTTTGTTTGGGCCCAAAAAATGTCAATTAACGCCACTAAAACTATAGCCGTATCAAGACTTTTTCAATAATGTAAACAATAACTAGTTATAACCCCGGGCCTTGCCCGGGATTTTTTGAAATAAAATTTAATGTATAACTTTATATATGATATAAATATTATAAATCAAATTTATAATTTATTTAAATATGAAAAGTATTGTGAAAACTGTAACATTTAGAATCGATTGATTGTTTAAGTTTAGTAATATGAACCTATGTAAAACAGACTGGAATTTGATGGTGTGAAATCTCAAATTATACTTAATAGGTTTGTTCTTGATATATAATATCCAATTGAATTTGATCAATAGGTTTATTCTCCATATATAATATCATAATCTTGTACTTCATCCGAAAGCAAAATTATTGACTCATCAAACTCACATAATTAATAGTTTTATTCTTACATTGATATATTTTGATAAAATTATAAAATCATCACCATACATATCCAATATTTTGGGTTATTATAAAAAATATGCATATTTAGAATTAAGAAATATTTTTTGTAATTAAATATTTACATATCAAAAGTATTAATTCAATCTGTAAATAAATTTAATATTATTCATATTACAAATGGATCGGTACAATCAAGTTCAATCACTTTGGGTTGAGTGTAGGCTCGAGTCGATCGGATTACGGACCAATTTTAAATCTTTCCTTAACAAACTAAAACTATTAATCAAATCTAAAACATGATTTAATTTATTATTAAATCCTATGAGGTTAGAGCTGTCACAACCTGACCCGACCCAAAAAAATCGACCTGAACCGGCCGGAAATTTTAGGGTTAAAACCCGACCCCAATAGTAGCGAGCAAAGAAGAAAACTGAATCCTATTAACTTAAACCCGATTGGGTTGAAACCCGAAACTGACCCGATACTTTATATATATGTAGAATAAATATATTTTATTGTATATTATAATATATTTTATCATAAAACCTATTATAAATAAAATATTATTATAAAAATCTATTACAAATAATAATTTATTATTAAATATTATTATTTAATCATAATATTATTTTAATAATTATTAAAAATTGAAATTCTTGACATGTTAGGTCGACCCAAATCCGCACAATAACTTGTCAAGACCCGACCAAACTTGACTTGTAACCTGATTGACCCGAACCCGCACTCAATACGAACTTGAAAAGACCGAACCCGAATCCACCCGACCCGACCTGTTTGATACCTCTATATGAAGTAGATCCTTTATGCACGAATTTTCATATGGAATAAGTACAAATTGCAAGATACATATTTTACATATTTGTTTTGTCAAAATGTATATATTTTTTTTGGTCGAAAAATTTATTTATTTTCGCTCGAAAAAAAGTATGAATACTAAAATGGAGCAAATACTTCTTTTTAATTTATCATTAGAAAACTCTTTAAATTAACATACTACACATACAACTACATGGATACAACTATACGTGTTACGTGTATAGTATACCACCGATTAATTAAGAGATAATAAAACAACATGGAAGAAAAGATAAATACTTTGTAAGATCTAGTTAGTTAGTTAGTTAGTTACTTATATCAGTTATTATCTTAATTGAAAGATACGTGGTTTGGTTTGTTAAGGATTTTGTGATACATTAAACAATAGAGTAGATAGATGTACGATCTTTACTTTTTTAAAAAATTCCTGTTTTTAATTTCTTATTTAATATTTATCGTTCACGGGAATCTATACTATATATTAAAGCCGGAGAATTTCGAGCCTCCACGTTAATTCTGATCCCGCTCGATTTTAATTTTTTTTTTCAACTCAAATAGATAATAACAACTTTATATCTTATATTTTCTTTAATTATCTAATCCTCAATTTTAAACCCACCTTTTTTCCTATCTCGATAACAAACTGATTTTTTAGCCAAAACCAATCAAATAATTTTATGCAAATTAACGGTTGGTTACAAACTTACGATCCGATCATAGTCTTATGTTTTGTATTGAGGTTACTTTTGATTTTTTCCTAAATGATTACGTGATTAATGTTTGGTTTTCCTTATCAAGTTCCTTTTAGCCAATTCTATATACCAAACATTAAACCTATCCATAAGATATATTCGATTTGTTATTTTTCAATAATCAATATATATATTTTTTTTGCTAGAACAATAATCAATATATATATTACTATATACTAAAGCGGAAACAAATTTTGTCACCATATTGCGCCACATCACCCCCTTTTTAAAAATCTATCTTATTAAAATTTTATTTTATCATAATCTTACAGATACTTAACTAAAATATTAGTTCTATATTAGAATTTGTGTTGTTTAACTAATAACTCCATCCAAATATATAAATCTTTATCTTATCATTATACACATTTTATTTATAAATTATTTTCGTAATTTTATTATGGTATTTTTTTAAATCATCAATGGTAGAAAATTCTGCCACTTATTTAAGGCAAATATTCATTCTATCAAAATAATATACTAAATACATTTTTACTATCATATCATATTAAAATATCAATAAAAAAAGTATATGTTATATTTAACATATATATCACTAATATTGCATATTGATTACACTTTAGAAAAAAAGAAAGATTTCTTAATTAAGATAATAATTCGCTCACATTTTCCTTACATTTTTATATACTTATTATTTAATTATTTTTCCAGAAAAAATAACATATATATACAAGATAATTTAGTTTTCTATTTAACTTATTAAATATTATTCTATATTGTTAATACTATAATATATTAATCCGAATTTTATTTAAACTTATTCATTTTATTATATAAGTTAGTTTACGTAATTTAATTTAAATGCCAAAAGATTTGTTTTAATTTTTAATAAAATGTGATTGTGCATCTTATCTTATTTCATTCTTCCTCAATTATTTAAATATATGTTTATGTATCTATAAACAGTAAAAACATAATTAAAATTTATTTATATATATGATGATATACAAGAATTATGTCATTTTATAATCCAAAAAATAAGCATCTTTATAAAACAAAGTATACATATGATAATATTTGTAATTGTTATAGTAAATTCATACACAAAACAATAAATAAATAAATAACATCCCCGTACAAGGTACGGGTTATCTGCTAGTAAATAATAAAACTTATCTTTTTTTGGTAGAACAACAAAACTCGCCTATTAAATTTAAATGGATAGAAAATTTGTATAAAAATCATTTATTAAAAATAGGATGGATGATTTATAAAATCTTAATGACGAAACTGCCCTTAACTGTTTCAGGTTTAGAAGTATACTAGCAGATTAAGAGTTAGCAGATAAGCTTAAAAAATGTGATTACCTACCCAGGGCGGCTGCTGAGAGGACGGCGCTGTGCTTTTTCAGTAGTATTCAATAAAGAAACAACAACATTACCTAATCTTACCCTCCACTTCAAAGTTCATAGTTCAAAACACAGAAGAACATAACATAATAACCAGATTTCATGAATCAAAGCTACAACTACACGTCCAAGAAAAATCCCTTTTCCTTGAAAATTAACTTCTGTTTAATGTTTTAAAACAGGGTAACCACTAACAAAGACTTGACATTGTGCTAAGCTGAAAACGTTAACAACCCAAGAAAGAAATATTTGTTCTCAGAATTAGTCACTTGTTTTCCACGTGCTAGTATACAGCCCAAAGGTGTCGGTTAGCTCTAACCATATTAGCTTATCATATCTAATTTTGTGGGCGGTGATGTTAATTACTGCACTGTGGAAAATGAAATGTACATTGTTAGAAGAACTGAATGTTATTTAAGGTTGACTTTCTCCATCTCCCTCCACCATATACCTAGCAGGCGCTTCTTCAAAACTCTCGTAAAAAACAAGCCAAGATCGTTGGTTTCTTCAAGTTATGTGCTTGAATTGTTAGCTAGATAAGGAAGAGGGGGAAACATTGAAGATGATGGTGGAGCTGTTGGTGCTAGGATGCACAGGGATGGTAGTTTTTCTGCACGGAGCTCATTTTATGTTCAATTTCCTCTCTCATCACATGGCCATTCGTACCATCAGGTCATTTACTTAACAATACTCATAATATGTAGATATATCAAAGTGTTGATCTCTGTTCTGTTTCTCAATCGATTTTACAGTACAGATCGATGATCATTTACAAGTATTTGTTCTGGCTTCCTGCTATTTGATGATCATGTTTTATTCTTCAATGGTTTCCCAAGTTTGTATCAATAAACGGCTCCGCCTTCAATGGTTTGCTATTAATCAAGCATAAATTTTGAACCAAATGATCCCTGTGTATTTTGCAGCTTCTTGGGATCTGTTGGATGGTAGAGGAGAAGTTACACTTACTGTAATAAATTCAAGAGCATCCAGATACAGTTTGTCCAAAGCTCATCAGAGAAGACAGTCAGCTGGGTGAATTTAGGGGGTTATTATCTGTATTCTGTAAATATTTCATGCTCTGGCGCCTATGTATTACCAAAAAATGTACATCAGAAGTCAGAACTATCCATTTCAGACCTTTTTCTTCATTGAATCACTTTCAGAACAAGCAATGATCAGTTCCTACTTGGATTCAGGTTCTCGGGTTAAGGTCTTTCCCTAACATCAATGATCTTGAATCTGATGGATATTATACAACAAGTGTGAACCTAGCTTACTATTCTACAAATACATCTTGGATCTTTACAGAGAGATTTGCATCTTTGGACAAAATATGAATGATCCTGTATCAAATTTATGGCAAAAGAATAAAATTGTACAAACTTGCCTCACTCATCATCCATTAACATAGAATCCTCTGTCAAAACGGCCAGCAACGAATACTTCACTTTGATTGATACTTTGCCATTCTCAACACACAGCTTAGCTCCGGTAACCACCCAATATCCAGGATAATCTTCTGGGCCTCTGACCATCTCCTTCATATCCACGATGGCTGCAAGCTTAGGTGCCTTGGCAGGCACGGGTGGGCCTCCAGGAAAAAGGGCTGAGTTTATATCTGGCTTCTGAGGCTCCGTTGGCTGTGGCGTAAGACCCGTGCTAAATCTTCCACTGATCAGATTTGAAAACATGCCTGATTTTTTAGATGATGATGAAGGCTCATCCCACTCTGACCTTCGGATTTTGACAGATGGAACTGTTGAGAAACCGAGCCTCAGAAAAAGGACTTTCTTCATCCCAACATGCTTAACCTCAAGCTGAGCCTTGGTCACAATGGACGCGGTTTCTTCCATTGTTGTGCCATGGTGCTCAACCGGTGCTGTGCAGACGTGAGAAAAGATGCTCAATTTGAGAGGCTCATAATATTCCTTATCACTGGTAAGGTCAAGATTTTTCTTGTAGGTGTAATGATAATCAGTGTCGTCTGAGAGATGGAGGAGGATCTTGGGAATGGATGAGAGGTGCTGGAGATGGATTGCTAGGTGATTACTCTTCTTTCCTTCTAAGAATAGACGCATCCCAGTTACGGGAAGGTTTCCAGTGTTGACCTATAATGAATTATATCTAAATCCATTAGAACAAACTGGTTTCAATCATGAGGTTATGATTTGTTATGATGATTTCTGAAACATGTATGGGTGCTTTGGATATGCATATATTTCAAATTCAGAGTTAGTTTCTATTTCTTTGAAACAACTGTTTTGATTGGGGATCTCACAAATAAGTTGAAACTTCCTCAAGTTTAACCAAGTCCCCCCAAGTTCTAGGCACCAAGAGGTTTCCATCATACAAATGTGTGTAACAGAAAGGCAGCATAAGCAAGTTACCTGGTCGGTGTTAACAGAAAGCTTTGGTCCCATAAAAGAGAACTGGAGCTTGGGTGAAATGCCTCTCTTACGATGGAGTCCTAAAGGTAGATCATTGAATTGAGGAGCCCATTGTCGAGGCAATTGAAACTCGAGAAATTCAGCAAGTTCCTCAATTGGTGGTTTATCTGCATGCAGAAGTTGAAAACATGTGAGTTAAATGTTGAATCAGAACTGTAATATAATTTTCCTTGCATAATTCACTTCATAAGGGAAAATTTAAGATGTAAATGAGGAATACTCACATCTCAGATACAAATTGACAGCATGGCTAAGAAATCCACATCCCTGCACTCCATACAGAAGTGAAGTTATGGGCACAAACGACATTGATATTACAGTTGGAGACTCTGATATGGTTGAAAGCCATTGCTTGTGGTTACCCAAATCAACTCCACCCCTTCTGACCCTAATGCTCAGTACATCCTGGACAAACATGAGATAACTAAAATGAATAAGCAGGAACCATGTAATCATCGTGTCAGATCGTATGACGAAATATTATACGAGGGCCTACGCAGAAGGGTACATAAGAAATCTTACATTATCCTTTGAGTGAATAGATACGTTTGGTCGAAATGAGTTGGCTAAAGCTAGTCGGAGCTCCCAGTCGGTACCTCTTTTGTCCTAATGAATAACACAGGAGTGAGATTTCTTCTGTCGCATTTTAAAACTCAAAAGAAATTTCCAAAATTCATTGACATAAAATTCATAAGATAATATTCAGGCCTAGAAAGATTGTATCTTCCTCACATTTTTTTGCTTTTTTCCAGTATACTTTGTTATACCAGCAAACAGATGCATGATTAATTAGTTAAGGATATCCATACCTTGCGCTGTCCCATGGATGAAGCTGGGGAGTGTTGCGTGGAGCTGTCTTCTTGAGAAAATCTCTCATCGGCTAATTTCTTCATAAGCATCTGTAACTCA
Organism: Polygonum aviculare; assembly: GCA_934048045.1. NCBI lineage: Eukaryota > Viridiplantae > Streptophyta > Magnoliopsida > Caryophyllales > Polygonaceae > Polygonum > Polygonum aviculare. The sequence continues at coordinate 3,752,851 of OW204024.1, forward strand.
GTTGGCGGAAGATTGGAGCTATGAAGTTGCTTCATGTGGATTACATCTTTGCCTCCCATCTTCACCCCAACAATGACATGAGTGCCATACTTCTCAATGAACCTGTGTAACCAAGAAATTGTAGTACTTAGACTCCTAGCGCCTTGAATTCTACAAATATGGAAGCATAACCGGATACCGCCTCTCAAACATCTAAACAAAAACAGCCTTACTTCTCATGCAAAAAAAAGATGCAATTCAAATGAGTAACACGAACATCTCACATTAGAAACAAGCAACATATACAGAACTAGGAAGAGCATACGAATCAAAGTGAAGTAGTCATACTCGGCCAATGCAACAGGGTCCCAAGAAGATGGCACATCCCGCTTGACATCCTCGGACAGCTTAACCTGCGACTTTGCTAGCTCGACGGTGTATAAGCTTATCCACCATCCGTTTAAAGCCAGAGCTTTTGTAACAGCTGCATCCTTCTGCCAGTTCCCCTTCATATTGAACATAGTGTTGAAGTGGCCACATGGAATCTTACCAGAGAGGTTCATATCTTGATTGAATTGCTCTGACATCTGTAATTCATCACAAGGTCACTTAGTTGCTTTCTTAATCAACGCCTTCTTTATGTGTACGGTTTGGATAAGCAAAGAATAGTCTCCAACAACATCCACTCTCAACTCAAATCAACAAGACTTTCCAATTTTGCTACAATTACTTGACAGAACCTGAAATTGATGAAGCAGAGAGCGGAATTCCAACAAAACAAAAACACTCAGGCTAAAATTAGGGCTAGGCACTCAAAAACCCTAACAACCTGGTTAAAAGTGAGGACGTCAGAGCAGAATCGGGTGCGTTCGCCTTTATCGCACTTGATGGACGCCGAAACCCTAGGGACGACGATACCGCCGGGAAGAATTAGGTCTCTGGTGACGCTATGATCCAACTCAATCAAGCTGGCTCCGGCGCCGGAGGACTTTGACTTGCAGGAGGTGAGCCGGAAATCGGCGGTGAGATCGTATCCACAGCCAATAGCGGCCACGGCCTTGTCGGCCGCCGCCTGAGCATTCATCCCCCTCCTTAAATCGGAGAGATCCATGGCCAATTTTCAGGTTGCCACAGTAATCGGAATTTCCGGTCTAAAAATTAGGGATTCGTCAGAAAGATATTAATCATGAAATAGGGATTGGAAAGGGATAGATAGACAGAGAGGGAGAGTGGAATCGGTCGTAGGGGTAGTAATGGTGGCGATGATAGAAAAATAAATGAAGTATGAAACCTGAGAGAAGCGGATGGTGGTAGAGAAGGTTCGTCCATTGACAAACAGAACAGAATACGGGGGGTTTTGAAATTACGGGCGCAAATTGTCAGTAGTAGATTTTTGATGAGGCGGGCGGGCGGAGAAGGACGTCACGTAGGGAGCGGGTGGTCAACGGTCAAAAACGAGTGCGAGAATTGACTTGTGGTGGGCGAGCGTGGGACCCGCTCCCCGTCTGCTACGGAGTCGCATATGATTCAGCACCACCGCCACGTCGTCATGGCTGCTGACTCGGACCGCCGGGAGAAGGGGGGCCATCGGGGCTCAGATGACCCCCCCTCCCCTTTACCTTTTTTTATATTTTTGAAATTTGCTGGTACTTTATTATTTGTCGTTAGTGAACTTTATGTTTTTGTTATGTGGGGGAATTACCTGCTACGTTTCACGTGTTGACCGGTTCCAAAGTGTGCTGGATCGATCACATTTGGTATTGGAAAGTAGCGGTATTCTTTGCGTGCTAGAGGAGTTGGGAAAAAAGTTTGAGTGAACTTTATTTTCCTTATGAGGTGAAATTTTCAGTATCAAAATGGTAGATAGATAATCAGATAAAATGAAACGAGTACACCATAAGGTCATGAAAAATGACTCTACACATCTAGCCTATTTTGTAGTTGTAAGAAATAATTCCAATTTGCTACCATTGAATAGAAATAGTGCATTATTATATAATTTGAGGTTGCATTGATTGTCATATTTTTTGTTGGAATTTTGAGGTTACACTCTAGTGTAATGCATGTGACTTTGTGAGGACGACTTTTGCGTGTTTGGATACTCAAATCCACAGAAAAAAGTACTAGTTTACATACTAGAAACAAAAAACATTGACCAGTACGATTCTTTCATGACTTACAAAAAACGGATCCGAAGGAAAGAAGACGAATGAGCATGATTTGTGTGAATCTTCAAACTTATTGCAACTACCACCCGTACTTTTCGGTGTTAGACCAAAGAAGCAAAGATGCAGGTATACATTTGGATATCACGGAGCCGAGCCTTTTCCTTGGATTGGACCAAAGCTAATTATTTCTTGGGTTTCATAGAAGCCCAATGACCATGATTTTGGTAATCCTTGAGCCCAATTTTGTTAAGCCCAAAAGCACAGATTAGTTGGGTCATGTCATGCTGTGACCCTAAGTTTTGGTGATGTGTTTGTGTACTCCTCTTCCTCTCCTTCCATGCATTGTTATTCACCACGTTTGGACATTCATTAACATATGCTATAGCAACTAAATTCCACCAATATATCTCAGATTATCTATGCGAAAAATCGCGGGATCAACACTAGTACATCAGGTTTCACCCAAATCTTGAATGAACATTTATGTAGTTACTGTGTAGTATAGTCTGTCTCCATGTATCACCCGTGGAACCCTAGGGTATAAAATCCCCTTGCCCACTCGTAACCAAATTTGACTTTCTAAGTACACTTCTTAAATTCTTATAGTTTGCAAGAAGTAGAAAAAAACAGCAAATAAGTTCCTATATTATTTTATACATCAAATACAGACAGTAAACCTTGTTTCATGGAAAGTTGTACGTCCTGAATATTTTATTTTAACCCAAACAAGCCCTAGAGTTACAAAAAAATCAAGTCAGAACATTTATTAAACAAAACATTATGAAGCTAGTAGTTATTTGTTATACCTGCGACTTGCGAGTAACTGGAATGTGGACCATACAGCTTTGTGCAATTCAAGACCAAATTTTAAATTACATTGACAGCTATTTTGGAATATTTTTCATGGCCCTTAGTTTTTTTATCCTCTCACAATTCTGTATACCAGTAACACTATAAAATATAATTACAGGCAAAAGGCTAAGCTTGATTTGCAATTATTCCATACGTATGTATCTTAGGGAAATAGATTGAGTTGTGAAATGGTAAGAGGGGACAGGCTTCGTACCAAATGGGTCGGGCCAGATTAGTGATTAATTTGATTCCTATACTAGTTAAACTAATCATAAAGCATAACTTGTTAAGAAATATACTTGTATCATCATTAATTATATAATCTGCAAGACAATGTATTGTTGGGCCAAAGATTATAATATGCACTCAATAATCTGTATTAGCTCACTGTAGTCGATCAGCAACGTGTTTCACCAGGACGGCTAAAATAGCGGGACCCACACGTCGATTGTGATTGTGTCGTTTTGCATGACCCCACAGAAATACAATGCTCCCTATTATACCAGGACACGTTATCAAAAATTGCAAATCCAATCCAAACTTTAAAGATTGTGAAGATCTTGGGATAATAGTATTATTATTATGAACGTCGCATATGTTGAAAAGTGCGGCCGTTTTCATATATATGCTTCTTCCGTGAGTAGTTATGAAATTCCTGTGCACCTTATATCGTGGAGCATCTACCTCAAAAAGCCAACATTAGAGCATATAGAATGGTTAGCTAAATTTTGATCATCATCACAGTGAATATAATACTCCGTGGCAAACCCATGTGAAGACGGGAATCTCGACTACTTACGAACAATTTGGTGGCAACTGATAGGCCTAATTGAATACAAGAGCTCTAGCCCGCTCAACTAAAGTGAATATAACATACAACTTAAGCAAACTGAAGATTTGAGCCGAACCCAAACCAAATCTAAGCAGAGAGTTTTTCAACCAAAAAAAATCTAAGCAGAGAGTTCATTGAGCGTCGAACTAGTGAGACCGTGAAGACACAACTAATATAGCATCGTTCATGCAAGAGACCTCTAGATACGAGAGCTTCATACACCACATGCAGGTGGGCACAACACCACGTGTTGCAGCTCATGGCACAAGGGAGACTAGATGGTGACAATGTGGGAGGTACCAAAGGTTGGGCCGTAAGATCCGTCCACCAAGGCATCGTAACGTACAATCAGTGGTGATCCACGATTAGACCGAAGCAAGAGAAGGGCTTGTCATGGTATTATTAATTTCCCAAAAGATTCATTGGCCGGATTCTAAATAAAGTCTGGGCTCCAAATCTTTTATTTCCAAATGTATAGTGTCAAGATACTTGACCAAAAATGACTGTATAGAATTCAAAGGAAATAGAAATAGTGATCACTACGTATTAAATAGGGGCAGAATACATGTTTAGACACCTAAACTTGTAACTTTTATGCAAATAGACCCTTCAACTTTGAACATTACCTATTAAACCCCCAAACTTAACATTTTTTTCCTATTGAGCCCCTTTTGTTGACCTGACGGGGCACGTGCAAGTCACTTTTCCAGCTGGCTATGAAAGTTCCCCAAAATTACTTAGATGGCAAAAAAAATATGCCATGTGGAGTCCCAAACTCTATCTTCTTCTTCATCTTCTTCCTATCCACAATCCTCCCATTTTCAGATCTGGGATGTCACGTGGCTGTTGAGTGAAATGAAAATGGCCCCGGTCAGCGCGTGTTATTCACACTACGAAAAAAGAGGGTTCATTTGCAAAAAAAAATGACTAAATAGGCAAAAAAAGTAAATTTTAGGGGTTCAATAGGAAATATTCAAAGTTGAGGGGTCCATTTGCAAAAAAGTGACAAATTAGAGGGTCTACAGATGTATTCTGCCATTAAATAGGGAGTAGCATATTCTTCATGAGCATGCATGCACAAGAAATATAATTGGACATTACACCACACCTCAACCTTATCCCTCAAATCAATTACCGGTTACAACAACTCCTCCCCACAGTTTACAAGACAGTAAGAAAAAAGCGGGATTAATTGAATGCATTTAATTACTGTACTGTAAAAGGGGAAAGACGTTACAAAAAAGCAAGCTAGTACTCCATAAAAAAAGATGGGCTACGTTGACGATTAATGTTTTTAACTTGTGAGGTAATGGTATGTAGAAAGCGAGCGTGCGGGGTACGATTAGACGAAACGCGTAGGCGAAAAGCTGTCGGAGAAAAAGGATACGTCCTGACATAAACCAGCAACGCAAGAAATTCATTGTGCTGTTCTTCACCACGTGTCTCCCTCCCATTAGCTCTCATGTACTCCCTCCGTCCCATAATTTTTGTCCACTTTCCTAATCCGTCGTCTCAAAATGTTTGTCCACTTTCCTTTTATATCAATAAGATTCTTCCAATCTTACCCCTATCCAATCTTTAAATTTAAATCCATTATCCAACTTTTCTACCTACTTTATCTCTTTTCAACTTTTTTTCCCTACAAACTTACAAAAATACCCCTATTCAATCATATCTTCTACCCATTTTAACTCACTTTTTTATTTTCCAATACCACTTTATACCTTGCATTAAAAACCGCAAAAAGCGTCCTTTGGACGAACATTATGGCACGGAGGGAGTATCTACCAATCACCTGTTTTGGTCAATGGAGCGTTTCATTAGCACTTATTTTCTACTCCCATCAATCACGACAGAGACCATTTTTAAAAGAATTTCCTTAATTTATTACTTTTTCCTAAAATACCATAAATTATTAATCTTTTTCCGGCAAGCAGAGCTCAAATTAGCGAATTCAGCTGCACGCGCGCGAATAAAAGCAAGAGCTATCCTGCCACGTCATATTCCAATAATGGTGAGAGGGACGCGCTGAAACATGGGTTTGGGGGGCATGGGAGGCGGGTCTGCAAGCACGCAAAAAAGCAGAGCCGTTAGATAAGGTGGTGGGCAATAATGCCGCTTCCCCCGTGCGCGCATTTCTCTGTCTGCACAATGGGACACGGTGTCGCTTCCCGGGCGCAATCCCATACGCTGCGCCCACAGTAGACGTTTCCATGCACCTGCGCATCATCAAATCTTGGCCGGATATCCCACGCCCCATTATTGCTGTTGACTCGTACAACACAACCGGACGAAATCGTAGCAAAACACTCAAACCGACACGTAATCGTGGGCGGGGCAAAACAGTCAATTCGTAGGGCTTGAGGCAGAGAAGACGACGGGGGCGGCTGCCCCAGATCAGTCAAATCCCCACCTTTAAAACAATTCTTTTTTTTTCCTTTCTTCTGCTTCCACAATAAAATCTCTATAAAAAGCATCCTTTCGCCGCCCCACCCCCACTCGCCCACTCCTTCGTTTTCTTCCTCCAACGTCGCCGTTTCGTTCCGTTTCCCTTTTTCATCCATCCACTCTTGTTCCGCGTGCCGGAGACATGGCGCCGAAGGACAAGCCAGCGGCCGTTGACGGTGGCGCCGCACCCAGGCCGTTGAGCGTCAAGGAGCACCATTTCCGAGGCGTCCGTAAGAGGCCGTGGGGCCGCTACGCCGCCGAGATCCGCGACCCGAACAAGAAGAGCCGGGTCTGGCTGGGCACCTTCGACACCGCGGAGGAGGCCGCCCGCGCCTACGACACGGCCGCTAGGGAGTTCCGCGGAGCCAAGGCCAAGACCAACTTCTCCCTCCCTTCCGACGCCCTCACCCTCAATTTAAACACCAAGCCAACCCCCCGCCGGAGCCCCAGCCAGGGGAGCACCGTGGAGTCCTCCGGCCACGCCGATCCTCCCTCTCCGCCCCTGGATCTGAATCTCTCCACCGGCCCTAGCGCCGGGGCCAGATTCGGCTCCGCCACCAGGCTTCCGTTCCAGGCTCAACAGAGCCAGATGCGACTCTTTCCGTCAAACTCCGTCTTCGCCGGATATCCGCCGCCGTCTAACCAATTTTTGCTCTTCGACGCGATGGGATGCCCCGGGATCGTTAACCACCGCCAGATTCATCCCCATAACCATCACTTCCACCACCAACTCGTGCAACAACAGAATCAGCTCAAGAGCCACCACCACTCGGTTGCGAAGCCTGTGGCCGTCGAGTTCCTGGCGCCCCCGGCCGGTAGAGCCCTGAGCGACTCCGACTCGTCGTCCGTCGTCGATCTCAACGGTCCAGATCTGAACAGTGCCCCTGCGGTGTTCAACATCGATTTGAACGAACCTCCGCCGTCAGATCTGGCTTGATATCGGCTTCCCTACCGTCCGATCTTTTGCTTAGCTCTCTTGAAGTCGCCGGCCGTCGGAGGTGTTTCTTATTAGGAATTTTAGACTCTGATAAAAAAAAATGATTTGGCGTGAGACGTCCTTAATTAGTTAATTAGGCGATGATCTGCTGTGTTTTTAGTCTTGCATCGATCAACAGATCAAAATCGCCTATATCATTGTCTTGTGAGGGGTATCAAAGTATGTAAATAGCACCTAATCTGTTCCCTTTTTGAGCTTTGTGTTAACTTTTGCCCCAGAAAAAGCTTGAGACGACGTTCTTGGTGTATTTTTTGCACGGGGGCTTATGTCGCCGTCTGCCGGCGTTGTTATCTTGTCATAATTATAATATATATGCTCTGATCAATGTACAATCTGGCAATGAATCGAGCAATTCGGACCGTCGGCTCCCGAATAGTAATTACAGTAGTACTAATTTGATATACAAATCCGAATTAATTAATTACGGAGTATGTGATTGATTGTGTTGATGGACAAGAGTAATTGAGATTTGTATGCTTTGAATATTGATGGAGAGAGTGAAGAAGATGAGGGCCGTGTTGGGAACAGGGAAGGAATACAAAGTGGTTGTTTGGTGCTCCACGTGTCGGCGCTTTGTGATTTTGTTGCGACCTGCGCATTACGCATGCAAGTGTCTCTCTCCCCATTTTTTTTCCCAAAAGCCGGAATGGAAAATTCGTCACTTTTTTTTGGTAAGAAATGGAAAATGAATAACGTTGAAATTTTGAGTATTTTTTTTACTTGAAAGGTACTTTATTTTATCCAACAAAAGAAAGCGTACTTACAAATTCAAAGGTAGAATTAATTTGAAAGGAAACTAGCGAAATTGTTGTAGTGCACTGTATGTATGAATAGGTGAAACGTATCGTGCATGCTAGATGAAACCGGTAAATTATTAAGAGCGAGTAACAAGCTTTAATTGTCTGAATAGTGAACCCTTATTGAATGAGTGTGTACTTAATTTGTGGGATTGGGCGGTGGAATTACCACATCAATCGATCTCCATTTACAACGACAGTCAGTCAATCCTACCAAAATTTGAAAACTCTTTACTACTGTTAGTTCATTAAAGACTCCTTTACTCCATGCATGTCATAAGTAGTGTCGACGTTCAAATTTTACTTTTACTGTTTTACATCACACACAGTTTTTCATCTTTCAGTTTCAAAGTCGCTAGCTGCTGGTTTTAGCCCTAGCTTTTACAATATTTACACACTATATAATACGGAGTATGAGAATACTATAAGTGATAACAATTGACAAGTGTTGTGGTGTTTTAAAGAACAATAAGTTGGATTAAATAACGGGATTTGGTGTTTGGTATGATCAAATCATCAACAAATAAAATAAAGTAGAGTACATAAAACACGTTAGAAAAATCGCAATGGGCCGAATGCGATTCAAAAGGTGGGTCCCACGAGGATGAAGCTAGACTAGTTGACCACATACCCTTTGGACCGACGTTCCAAATTACAGACAAAAAAAAATCCGCGTGGCCACTTTCGATTAGTCGAGCGACAAACTCAAGTGACAGAAGCGAAAACCATTTGATTTGAGGACCTCAATCCATTTTTGAGTTGATTTGCGCACACTCGCATGTTAATGCGACAGCTATTTGTATGACGTTGTCATTCCCACTCACTCTAATCCTTATCAAAGTTGTAACTAAATAATGTAAGATGTCCAATGGTCGATGTTTAACGTGTAGATTAATTGAGAATCTTTACAACCCTGACACCCCAAATTCGTCCATTATATGACATGTGTGTATGCTGTATTTTAGATGCTTGTAACGTGAATGTCATGAAATTATCACATAATATACTGCTCTAAGTTGTTTCATCCACTAATAAAGTACTCCACTTCAGTACAATCATACTGTATAATTTAATTTCAATATCTCAATTGTGCAGAAACAGAGCACTACCAAAATAAAAGTTCCATTTCTTTTTAGAAGTCGGCAGGAACAATGGCATAAGCATTAAGAGGAGATTAAATTAGCCATGAAACTCATGTTTTGATCTTGTAAACTGGTAACTTTTCAGAATACTCGATTAATGTATTTTCTCTATGAATTTTTTATTGGAAGATACCGACAGTGTTGTTCCGGTTGTATATATGCTTTTGACATCAACTTTTCAAGGCATTGCATGATGGTATTCTTGAAACGATTTAATTCAACTCGAACAACAACTAATTTGGAAAAATACAATTTGACTAAAACTATAGACTAATTTGGAAAATTGATATTTGATTGAAACAACATATAAAAAGAACATGGAAATACTTTAAAAGACGTTGCTGAACCGTCTAATATTAATGGGTAAGAAACTTAATCTAATTGATAAGGTTGATCCAATTGATTGTATTTGTAAGTAAATGAGATTTATATAGAATATGCTAATATTTCCCACTATAAAAAAAAATTAAATATTATGGATTTGATTTAACCATATACGTAATCAATTCGAAACCAAAACGACCAAATCCGACCCGCCCATTTAAAGCATAGAGCAGCAAAATTAAGGGTGTTGGGTAGGAAATGACGTGTCGGATTTTGACGGACAATAACGCCGTCGAATCGCCGTTGGGTTGGTGGGTAAATGTGGATATGTGGGGACGACCAATCAAGTGGGGCCCAGCAAAACGCCGCGTTTGGACGTGGAAAAGGAGTAAACGACGAACGGATTTGGTTTGGTGGGAACGGGGAAGAAGAGGGCGGCCGCTGTCTTTCGAATGCGGGAATCTGTTGCCGTCTGAGGTTACACCTCACAACTCTCTCTCTCTCTGATTCAAATCCCTCTTACTTTTTTCATTTTCGTGTCCTTGTTTTTAATTAATTACTTAAGGTGGTGTGTATTGTTGGGCCTCGTTTTCTCTCCTAGTGCGAGCCCAAGGTGTATTAGGCCCATGATAGTAGATAAGGCCCGTTGGTCAAGATAGCAAAGGCCCATCTCCAAGTAAAGGTCCGTTGGAACTAACTTCCGAAGAATCCGGGAGCGGGAGCGAGCTTTCGGTAGCAGGCGAGAGAAGGAGGCCGGAGATCTCGGGATCCAGTAGCGAGCCCACGATCTATCCGCAACGACGCCGATTGCCAGATATAAGATAGATTTTTAGTTATAGATTGAGGGAGATCGTATCTGAGAGACACGCACTTGTAATTCAAATCCGATTGACAATCAATAAAGTCTATTTGTAGAATCTTTGATCTCGTTATCTTACGATGGCCTTTCATATCTCAAAAAGCTCTCAAATCGTAACCCCAAATTAAGGTGATTGAACTAACACAGTTTTTCACCCAAAACAATTTGGCGCCCACCGTGGGGCTACGATCTGTAGAGCCTTTAAGCTTTCTGGCCATTGTCGCCACGATCTTCCAGTTACCAACATGTCAGGTTCCGATGAAGTCTACCGAGAAGCGCTAGCCGACGACCGTTCGAACGGCGCCGACCTCGAGATCGAGCCTGAAGATCCCTTAAATCCCGAAGACCCTCCGGCCGCCAATCGCCAAGACGAGATGGCCACCCTCTCCCAGAGGATCCTCGACCTCCAGAAAGAGATGCAGGATCAGCGCGACAGCTTCCAGGCGACCGTAGGCCGCATCGCCACCGAGAACTCCCGGATGCTGGAGGAGAACTCTCGTATTGCCAGCGAGAACAACCGGCTGCGCGCTCAACTGCAGACTACCGCTGCGCGCGGCTCTCGCCCGCGGATGAACCGCGAAGCCGAAGGGATCGCCATCAACCTCAATCTCAACGGTGGTGAAGGGTCTTCCCGGGGCCCACAAGGTGGCGATCACGGCGACGGGGTCACCCCCGCGGCTACCTTGCCGGGAGTACCGCCGATCCCAACGCCAACGAATTGGCAGCCCTCGGCCACCCAGCAGCCGCCTAATCCCGTGCAAACTGAACCTACTCCTCGTACCCCACATCCCCAGTTCGCTTGGGACGATGACGAGGAAGAAGAGGACCTCAAAAGAAGGCGCCCGCTGAGTGTCACCGTACGCCGGGAGGTCCAAGAGCATCTGAAGGCTTTCGCCGAGCAAATCGCCCGTATCCCTGGCATGCCCAAGCCTCTGGAGAAAGAGTCTTACGACGGGTACGATGAATCTCCATTCGTACCCCGTATCGCTCAGGAACCCATCCCGAAGAAGTTCGTCGTTCCCACGATGACTCCCTATGACGGCACCGCCGACCCTGATGACCATGTTGCGATCTATAAGCAGCGGATGATGACCAGTTCAATCCCGTCCCATTCGAAGGAGCCTCTGATGGCTAAAGGGTTCGCTACGACCCTCACTGGCCCCGCCCTGAAGTGGTTCGTAAGCCTCCCGAGGGGAAGTATCACCTCCTTCGCTCACCTGGTAGACTCGTTTCGAGCTCAGTTCGCCAGCAGTCGCAAATTTGAAAAACGCTCCAGCGATCTCTATCGAATCCAGCAGGAAGCCAGCGAGCCGACCCGCAACTTTCTGGATCGGTTCAATCGGGAAAAGATGAATATTCCCCTATGCGACGCCGAGACGACCATAGAAGCATTCCGCCAAGGGGTATTACCAGACAGTGACCTGTATGCCGAACTCACAAAGTTCCCGTGTTACACCTTCGAGGACGTGCAATCCAAGGCTCTGGCCCACATCCGGCTAGAGGAAGACCGTCGGCTCCGTTCCAGGGTCACGGTTTGGGATCGCGTCGAGAAGAAGCCCCAGCATGACAATCGGCGAGAACGCCGGGCACAACCTTACCACGCACCGCCGTCGGTAAACGTGGCAACGCCGGAAGCGGCAGACGCCAGTAGAGATAACCCCGATCCGCCATCGTTGGATAAACTCCAACTAGGATTGTCCCCCGCTGAGCTGGTCAGGAACCTGGGCAAACTCGGAAAGCTAATCCGCTGGCCCCGGAAGATAGAGAGCAACAAGACGGAAGCCACCGCCAAGAAGTGGTGTCATTTTCACGACGGTCCGGGCCACCACACTAACGACTGCAGCATCCTAAGAAGAGAAGTGGCTTTCCTGATTGCCCGCGGCCTGATTTCAGAAGTGGCCCCCAACGCCAGGATTCCACGAGGACTAGCAGGGGTACCCGAGCCGGGATCGGCGAAACCTCCGTCCCCTCCCCACGACCGCGTCGTCAACGTCATCTCGGGAGGGTCGGACGTCTGCGGCCTTACTTACTCAGCGGCTAAGCGCCGCGCACGAGAGGACAACTTCGAGAGAGTGGCCGGACCTAGCCGCCCTGATGAGGCCTGGATGAACGTGCCCATAACCTTCGACGACGCCGACATGGGGGGGTTGGTCGGACCCCATCACGACGGACTCGTGATATCTCTCCATGTAGGCAACGTCATGATGAAGAGAGTGCTCATCGACATTGGAAGTTCCACTAATCTGATGACTCTGGACGCCTTGAAAGGCATGGGCTTATCCGAGAGCGACCTCGACAAAAACCCCGTCCCCTTGGTAGGCTTCAGTGGAGAAGTGAAGCACACACTGGGAGATATCATACTTCCCACCTACGCCATGGGGATGAACGTCCAAGTCCGCTTCGCCGTCATGGAGTGCCCGTCGTGCTATAATGTCATTATGGGGAGGCCGTGGATACACGAGATGAGGGCGGTAGCCTCCACCTACCACCAGGCTATAAAGTTCCCTACCCCTTGGGGGGTGCAAGAGATTAGGGGAGACCAGCGGCTGGCCCGAGATTGCTACAAGTCGGCTCTAAAGCCGACGACCGCCGGAAATGGCGCATAACAATTACAGGAGGCCCCCTCTGCCCACACCAGAACAGCTACATCCGAGGACGAAGTGGAAGAGGTGGCCCTAGAACCGGCCAACCCTGGCAAAACCATACGGCTCGGATCCGACTTGGAGCCAGAAACACGATCAGCAATCCTAACCTTCTTGAGGCAACATACAGAATCCTTCGCCTGGTCTCACGCCGACATGGTGGGAATCGACCCGTCGTTCATAACCCACAAGTTGAACGTGGACCCCACACACACCCCGGTACGGCAGAAAAGACGTAAGTTCGCGCCAGAAAGAAACCGGGTGGTGGACGATGAGGTGAAGAAACTGCTGGAAACAGGAAAAATCAAGGAAGTCAAGTACCCCGAGTGGTTGGCGAACGTGGTGGAGGTTCCCAAGAAGAACGGGAAGTGGAGAGTCTGCGTAGATTTTACTGACCTGAATAAGGCATGCCCGAAAGACTCCTTCCCGCTACCGCACATCGACTCCATGGTCGACGCCACGGCCGGTCACGAGCTCCTCACTTTCATGGATGCCTTCAGCGGGTACAACCAGATCAAAATGGACGAAGGCGATCAGGAGAAGACGGCCTTCATCACCACCCAGGGGACGTATTGCTACAAGGTGATGCCATTCGGACTCCGGAACGCTGGAGCCACTTACCAGCGGCTAGTGAACCGGATGTTCCAAAACCAAATCGGGAGAACGATGGAAGTCTACATCGACGACATGCTCGTCAAAAGCAAGCATCCACGGACCACATCGCCCACCTAGCAGAAGCTTTCGCCATCCTGGACCGGTACGGCATGAAGCTCAACCCCGCGAAGTGCACATTCGGGGTGAGGTCACGAAAGTTCCTAGGCTACATGGTCACACAAAGGGGGATCGAGGCAAGTCCTGAGCAAGTGCAAGCCATCGCCAAGTTAAGATCCCCCCGATGTGTCAAGGACGTCCAACGACTAACCAGCAGGATAGCGGCCCTGAACAGATTCATCTCGCGGTCGGCAGAAAGGTGCCGCCTGTTTTATGAAGTCTTGAGAAAAAACAAGAGTTTCGCCTGGGAGCCAAGGCATGAAGAGGCGTTCCAAGAGTTAAAAGCCTACTTTGCCAATCCCTTGCTCCTCTCGAAGCCGGAAGACGGAGAAGTCTTGAAGTTGTACCTTTCAGTAACGGAAAGCGCCGTCAGCGGCGTCCTAGTCAGAGAGGAAGAGGGTCAACAACTGCCAGTGTACTTCGTGAGCAAAACCTTGTTATCTGCCGAGAGCCGCTACTCCCCGATGGAAAAACTGGTGCTGGCCCTGGTAATGTGCTCGCAAAAGTCAAGACCATATTTCGAATCACATACCATCGCGGTTCAAACTAATTACCCGATGAAGACTGTGATGCACAAGCCCGAGATAACCGGCAGGATGGTCAAATGGGCGATACACTTGAGCGGCTTCGACATCGCCTACGAGCCCCGGACAGCGATAAAGTCGCAGGCGCTAGCTAACTTTGTGGCCGACTTCAGTCCCACCCTAGAAAGCCCGGCTCCGGATTAGGTCGTGGCCACTGTCGCCAGAGACGACTGTCCGGAGTGGACCTAACACACCGACGGATCGTCAAACGTCAGAGGAGCGGGCATAGGGGTCGTACTGAACTCGTCCAAGGGGGATAGTATAGCTCAAGCAGTCCGGTGCGAGTTTGAAGCTACCAACAACGAAGCCGAGTACGAAGCCTTGGTGTTCGGTTTAGTGCTAGCACGTGATCTTTGTATTGAGAAGCTGAGCGTCAAATGTGACTCGTTGCTGGTAATAAACCAAATTTCTGGGGAGTATACAACCAAAGATAGTCGGATGGCCGCTTACCTCGGAGTAGTCCGCGCCCTGAGCCGGCAGTTTGAAGACATCACCTTCGAGCAGGTACCCAGAGAGCAAAATACCCAAGCCGACGCGCTAGCCAACTTAGCTTCCTCCATTGATCACAAGAAATTTCGACCTATACCTCTGCTACACGTCACCCAGCCTGCCATACCCTCGGTTGTACCAGAAGAAGGTCTGAAACCCGTCTTAACCCTCGCCGACCCTACCACTGACGGGGCCCGAGAGCCATCCCAGGAGGAACCCACTTCCCCACACGACTCCGAAGAGTCTTGGATGAAACCTTACCTCTCCTGGCTTGTAGACGGAGTCCTCCCCGCAGACAAAGCGGAGGCACGAGCCCTCAAAATCAAAGCGGCCAGATTCACGGTCATAGAGGGCATCCTGTTTCACAAATCTGCCAGCGGGATCCTCCAAAGGTGCCCAACCCAGTCCGAAACTAGCAAGATACTCAAGGATATCCACGCAGGAGAATGTGGTAACCACACTGGTGGCAGGAGCCTGGCAAGCAAAGTATTAGGCTACGGGTGGTATTGGCCGACATTGAAGAAAGATGCTATTGAATTCGCCAAACGATGCGACGCTTGCCAGCGGCACGCGGCCACTTCGCATCAGCCACCCGAGCCTCTACACCCGACTCTCACCCCATGGCCCTTCATGAGGTGGGGCATGGATATCGTCGGCAAGCTCCCACCATCGTCCGGGCAGCGGGTGTACTTTCTAGCTCTCACCGATTACTTCTCCAAGTGGATCGAGGCGGAGGCATACAAGGAGATAAAAGACAAACAGGTCATAGCTTTCCTTAAGAAGAACATCCTGAGCAGGTATGGGGTTCCCTCTGAGATCGTATGCGACAATGGGTCACAGTTCATTAGCAAGAAAACTCGCGACTTCTGCAAAGGATGGAACATCGATCTAGTTATGTCAACCCCCCGCTACCCTCAAGCCAATGGGCAAGCAGAATCGAGCAATAAGATCCTTGTCAACAACCTCAAGAAACGGCTAGTGCAAATTGGAGGCCGGTGGGCAGACGAGCTACCATACGTCTTGTGGGCGGACCGTACCACTCCCAAGACTTCCACGGGACGAAGCCCCTTCTCCTTAGTTTACAGGTGTGAGGCGGTCATCCCCACAGAAATTTTGGTCCCCACAGCCAGGTACGGCTTACTCACCAGCGATCAGAACGCCGTCGAGCTCGCTCGGAACCTTGACATGTCCACTGAGGCTCGAGAGCAAGCTTGGTGCCGGATGGTGCGTCACCAGCAGTAGGTCGCCAGAAGCTACAACAGAAACGTGAAGGTAAGGACTTTCCAGGAGGGGGACTGGGTCCTTCGGAAAGTCTTCCAGAACACCAGAGACCAAAGCGCAGGAAAGCTTGCCCCGTCTTGGGAGGGTCCCTACCAGATTTCGGGCGTCGCCGGCCGGGGAGCGTACCAACTCCGCGACCCCCACGGCCGAGAAGTCCCCAGAAGCTGGAATGTCACCCACCTTCGGCAGTATTACTTCTGATCCCCCCTTTTAGACTTGTGTGTGTGTTTCTTGTTTGACATTTGATACTACTCTTTGAAGTTTTGCTTGACGCTTGACCCTATTGATTGGAATTTTGCATGATGCTTGATTACATTGTTTGAAGTTACGCATAAACTTAGTGATATGGTTTGAGGTTTTGCATGACATTCGATGAATATCTTTTGGTGCCTGTATGGTTTTATCTAAAAGCTCGAATGGCGCTTTCTTTACTAATCCATCCCGCATGAATGATTGTTTATGTAATACAATTCACATGGTTTGCATGGCGTGATCATTATTAATTATTGTTGGCAATAAAATTACGCACGATACGTCTTATGTTTCAATCCTAAAGCATTTTGCAACGCACGATCTAAAACGCCGTTGGCGGCTCGAGATCTCTCGAATCACCTGATGAAACGCTAAGTCCCTAGCAAATCAGGAGTGCGCTAAGTATCGCTAAGTTTCTAGCTACTAGCCTAAGCGAGCCGTGCTTACGCTCGACCACTAACCTTACTACGCTACTGCAGAGCGTTCTCCCTAGTCATTACGCCCAGAAACCATCTAAACGGCAATCAAACGTAGCAACCGATAGCAAATAAAGAAGGAAACCCTCGAAGAGGCAACAGTTACTACTAAAACCGACCCCCATGGGCCGGGCAAAACAAGTCAAATACGCCCCGAAGGGCTGAAAAGTACCTCGACCTCGAAGGGTCGGACAAACCATGCAATTCGCCCCGAAGGGCTAAAGTCTTAAGGCCACCATCGGCCAGAGAAAGTTATGAACAAACGCCACGCAGGGCGATAGAGAATTCACCTTAAGGAAATCAAGCAGAGGACTCACCAGCCGTCTGATCAATCGGAGTCTCGGGGGCATGAGAAGATTCGCCAATAGCAGGGACGGAAGCAATGGTCACTGGGTTGACGGACGGAGAGGCGGTAGCGGAAGCGGTGGCAGCGTCGGTAGCGGCGGGCGCAACGGCCGTCACGTTGGAACTAGGGGGAAGAAGGACCCTTATGGGCACCGAAGAGTCACCCTCGGTGTCGGATCCTCCGTCTCCCTCGTCGAAAAACTGCGCGCCTGGGAGCCGCTGGCCGGCTGGAAAGTTGTCTTCTAGCTTCTTCATTTCAGCTTCCAGACTCCAAACGCCCCTGGATTCCACCGGCAGCTTCTCCAGCACCTCCACACGGGCCTTCATGGAGTAATAGGCTGCGATACCCCATGCCTCGTCACCGAAAGCCTTGACCTCTGCTTCGAGCGCCTTCACGCGTGCCCTTGCCTCCTCCAGACGGCGACCTTGCTCCGCGGAGAGCTGCTCCACCTTCGCCACTATCGCCTTGGACTCGTCTACCGCCGCGCTCAGTTGAGCCTCCCGCTGAGACACAAACCCCCTCTCTTCATTGATCTTTTCCAGCATCGCTACCATCCCCTAAGCAATCTGGGAGCGGACGCAAGAAGTAAGATAAAGACTACAGTTGGCATGGTCAAAATAAGTGAGTTACGAGGCTTTACCTTGAGAGCAGACAAAGCTCCTTCGTTCACCACCTCATCAAGGCTCCCCATCAGAAACCGCTTCCTGATCCCCGATGTCACCAGGCCCCTTAGCGCCGCCCAAGCTTCCTTCTGAGCCCCCTCTCCAGCCTCCAGAACGGATAGCGGAACCTCCGCGGGCCGCTTAAGCGGTGTCATTCGTGGAGTTTCGGTAGCAGGAGGGAGGGATATTGGCAGTTTCTGCGCCGAGGCCCGCGTACGACGGCGAACCGCCTCCTCCGCCGAAGGGAGACGATTGGCACTGGGCCTCCGAAGACCCAAAACTGCGATTGGGTCGGTTGAATGGTTAGGGTCGAAAGAGGTGAAAAATGGTACAAGGAAAAGGAAAAGCAGGAAAAGTAGGGCGCGAAATCTCCTACCAGGCGCCGGAGGGGCAGAAGCAGGGGTAGGGGTCGCGACGACTTGAACATCGTCCTCCGAGTCCGAATCCGACGCGGCCAGGCGAGCGGCCAAGGCATTCTTGTCGGGGAAGTTGTTAAGGACTCGGTCTTCCAGAGGGATGTTCATAAGGGCAGCGCATGCTTCAGAGATGGTGGGGGCAAAATTCCTGTCTGCGGGGACTGTTCGAAAGGGAAAAGGGGGAGTTAGCGATTCGAAATCTCAAACCCTAGAAAGAACAGCGGGAAATAATTGAACGATTGCTTATGATTCACATTCCAGCGGTCGAAAAGGATCGGCTTGAGTTGCTCGCCCATGGCCCCCATCGACTTCCGGTTGACGAAGAAGAACCTCGACGCCCAACCCGGAGAGTCCACTTTCGGCTTCCACACCAGCGGGTTCTTGGCGTTATGGGCTTGGAGAGTGACGCGTCCCGGCCTCTGTGTACGGATCTCGTAGGCGTGGGCGAGGTCTTTCATGTTGAACGTGACGTCCAAGGCGGAACACATCTCATGGATGGTGGTGAGTATCTTCCACGCTGAAGGCATGATTTGAGACGGCGAGATCCTCAAATCGCCCAGGAATAGTTGAACCAGGCGCGGAAAAGGAAACTTCAGGCCGATGGTGAACGGGAACTCCAGGAAACAGATCCAATCTTGTTTCACCCACTCAAGGAGTTCGACGTCGGGTTTCAGCGCTTGAGTCCCTGGCGGGAAGCCGCTCTCCGCCACCAGAGTATCCACCTCCTCCTGCGTCATGGAGCAAGTGTACTGGTCTTGGGCGGTGAGGGACTTGGAAGAGATGAAGCCATTTGGACTCGCCATCGGAGAAGAAAGGAAGTTTTTCGAAAGAGAAAGAGTCGTTTGGGGATAAGAACGGATCTTGGGAAGATTTGAGAGAGAGGAAGCGTAATGATGGCAATAAGAGGGAGAGCCTGCAATAAAGAGATTTGATGGTGGCGGTTTCCAAAGCAGTTTCCGCAGGAAACCGTCCCATCGCCACGCGTCGGCCATCTAATGGTGAGAAGGCTATCGGCCGCGCCTAAGGAAAATTTCGAATTTGCCGTTGGCCAGATACCCTTCTCAGGGGTATTGTTGGGCCTCGTTTTCTCTCCTAGTGCGAGCCCAAGGTGTATTAGGCCCATGATAGTAGATAAGGCCCGTTGGTCAAGATAGCAAAGGCCCATCTCCAAGTAAAGGTCCGTTAGAACTAACTTCCGAAGAATCCGGGAGCGGGAGCGAGCTTTCGGTAGCAGGCGAGAGAAGGAGGCCGGAGATCTCGGGATCCAGTAGCGAGCCCACGATCTATCCGCAACGACGCCGATTGCCAGATATAAGATAGATTTTTAGTTATAGATTGAGGGAGATCGTATCTGAGAGACACGCACTTGTAATTCAAATCCGATTGACAATCAATAAAGTCTATTTGTCGAATCTTTGATCTCGCTATCTTATGATTGCCTTTTATATCTCAAAAAGCTCTCAAATCGTAACCCCAAATTAAGGTGATTGAACTAACACAGTTTTTCACCCAAACATGTACTAAATCACTTTATTTGTAGAGATTAGCAACTCATAATTGTTTAATGACTCTGGATTAGTCGTACACAGTGTATTCGCTAATCAGGTGCTTTTGTTTAGAAGTAGTAGTTGGTGGCCACAGACTTTTTAGGACTCGAGAAGATAAGGTGGGAGATTGTGGGACGATATATACCACGAGCAACGTGTTAGGGCTTCTTTTTGAGTAAATATATTTAAAATTAACACACACTTTTGAACTCAATTATGAATTACTGTATAAAGACAAGGCCTAAATTAAAAAAAAAAAATAAAAAATTACCGTTCACCGATGCATGATAACAGGCAGCTTTATTGATAAGCTACTGTATATAAAAGCTTTGTAATTTTATGCTATACATTTTGGTATGATGTTGATGTAAGTTCTTAAATTTAGACCATAAAGTCGTACTTGATTATTTTGTATTTTAAAAACTACAGTATATGTACTGATCGGTATTTGATTTTCAGAACATGAAAGTCATCAAACCTAAACTAGTGGCATGGTAGATGGGGACGGAAATGTGGAATCTCATTCCATCACTTACCCACCGTACCAAACATTAATGTGTGTTACTATTGCCACAATCCATTACTCATCAATGGTTTAGGTTTGAACCTCTGTTTTCTTTTTCATCTCTATCACATCGCCAAAATGATCCTAGATACATCAACTTTTATCATTTTACCAATGAATCTTATATTTTTTAAACCTAAACGTCTACCCTCATTTTGGATATCTCATGATTGGATTTTAAATATATCCCCATCAGTATGGTATATGAGAACTATTTTCTAAACATCAGGTTATTCTATGTAAATAACTAGCCTATGTTACTCCCGTGCTAAGCACGGGGTAAGACTGAATGGTAATTACCAAAAGTTGCGAAACTTAAAAACCATCTAAAATCTGAGCGTGATAGGTTTCAAAAATCAAGAACAAAAGAGAATGGCTAAAAAATGAATTAAAGAGAGATTAAAAAAGAAGTGGTGTGTGAGAGAGGTTGAAAAAGAAGTGGTTTGTGGAAGTTAAAGGGATAGTGAATGTGGAAGTTAAAAAAGAAGTGGTGTGTGGAAGTTAAAGGGAGAGTGAATGTGGAAGTTTTTTGGTTGAAAAATTGAGAAGTGGCTTGAATTTGTTTTTTGCTGAAAAAAAAGTGAATAAAGGGACACGTGGCGGAAGAAGGGGGCTTAAATGGGTTCTGCTTTAAAGATATAGTAGGATAGAAGACCAAAAAAATAAAGGATTTGATTCACATAAAAATATCTCTTAAGATATAAACTATAAACGAATAACAACCGTTAGATTACGGTTGAGATTGAAATGAAAAGCTAATGGGGAGAATTGGGTTTAAAAGAGGGAAGGTGGCAATTTTGCAATTATACAGGTTTTTAAGGGTAAAATCGGCTATTGGTTTTCAAAACAGGCCTGTTTCTCGTTCCCCCGTAGCGACCGAGCGAACTCCTGGCTTCCACCTTCGATCGCGAGCTCCAGAACTCCTGTTTCTCGTTCTCCTCGCCTCCAATTTAACTCTCGGCGCTTCCGATTCCGCCGCGGAAGAGGCTCTGGTGGCCGGAATTGGGGAGAAGGCCGCGAATGGGGACGGAATGAGGGATTTGGGGTTGTACGAGGAGAGGATGGTGGAAGGGGATTTGAATTCTAGGGTTTCGGGGTCAAGAGAGCTCGTTTGCAAGACGCTGTGCGCTTGGAAGGATCCGATTTCGCCCCATTTGGCTGTGGAGAGGGAAGGTGGAGCCGTGGCGGATACCGACTTGGTGGAGATGGTGGACAAGTGTCTCTGGAAGGCAGTGGATGGTGGCAGGGATGAACCCTAACAGTTTAAGATAGCAATCAATCAGATTACATTTGTTTATCGAATTTGGAATTGTTAACATCTGCCTAGAAAATTCCTTTCACGGTGTAAAATTGAAGGTCTCTTGAAATACTGCAGGTGAAGGGACTTCTCAAGGACAAGAAATTGGAAATGCTCTTAGACTCAGATTTACAAGGAAACTATATTCAGGAAGAGGTGGAACAGCTCATACAGGTTGCCTTGCTATGTACTCAGAGCACCGCCAAGGAAAGGTCAAAGATGTTTGAGGTAGTGAGGATGCTTGAGGGCGATGGTTTGGCTCAGAGATGGGAAGAGTGGCAAAAGGAGGAGATGTTCCGCCATGAATTCAACCATGCTAACCACCCTAGTGCTCATTGGATCCTAGATTCCACTTCAAATCTCAGACCCGATGAATTGTTGGGTCCGAGATTACTCTGTTTATGCCTACCCTCCCTTTTCACCCTTGTAGAAGAACATAAGCGAGCTTTCTCTAAATTTGTGCATAGGAAATTCTCTTTCTTTTTTCTTTTTGTTTCTTTTCTGTGTGTGATCAAATTGATGTGGGAATGTGGTTGATTGTAGAATGGTTTGAAATTGTAATGATGGTAAAGGCTGAAAGTTTCCATCCTGTGTAATTCATGAGCTAGCTGGTGGGGAGAGCATGGGATTTAGTTAGGGCCACAAATGTTGTTGTTTGTATTTACCATGGTCCATGTAGGCAAACTACCTTATTTTTCCTACTTAATCTTTACTTGTTTCAGGTTTTGAGTTGAGAATTGCATCTTCTACTTCAAAGAAGATTTGTAGTAGCTATACAGCAGTGTTGAGTTTAACATACATTCTGCAGGGTTAGTATATATCATTTTATTCCCAATGGAATTAATTTGTGCAGGCTCACATCAGCTAACACCATTTCTTGATTCATGAATAATCCATTCATTAATTATCATTAAACATTGATTCATGAATCATGCATCAATAGAGTTAAGTAATACCCATCCGGGCCCGTGGAAGTCTGACAGTATTTTCTTCCATCTTTTCTCCACTTGGGTTCTTTTGATCTTAGTAAAGTTATTATTTATGCGTTGATAAATACAAAAGCTTAGCTTGGAAAATTGGTACATGATCGAGCATAGTACAAAAATGATCAATTTAGGATAACTAACCAATATTTAATGTCGGTGTTCACATATTTCATGTCGGCGTTCACATCTTAATAAAAGATGGTATATGAGTGCACAAACGGTTTATACTGAAACGGTTTTTATGTTCATGTTTTTTCTTTGGATGTTCACATATTTCATGTCGGTGTTCACATCTTAGTAAAAGATAGTATATGAGTTCACATATTTTATTGTGGTCGAGGCCGGTTAAAGGAGAAAAAAATAAGTTGTACATGAAGATACATTCATATATAATATGCATGTTTAGGTTCCTATAAAAAAGCCTTATGTTCACAAATGATAACAACATTTTCATATAAAATTTAGTAAAAAAAACGGCCTATGAATGCAGATGTAGTTTATTATGTTTGTTTTCATGTTCATGTGTTTTATTTGGTTGTTCATATATTTTATGAGAATGCACACATATTTAATGGTAAAAAAAATAGGAAAACTAGACATTTTAGTAAGATGTAACATGTAGCACATTTTAGTACGTTGTTCGTATATTTGAGTATCATGTGCATGTACTTGAGTATCATGTTTACGTATTTTAGATGTATGTTCACATATGAAATAATTGTGTTCATGTATTCTAGATGTACGTTTGAGTGTACTGTTCACGTATCTGAGTATCATGTTCGCGTATTTTAGATGTATGTTCACATATAAAATAATTGTGTTCATGTATTTTAGATTTAAGTTCGCATATTTGAGTATAATGTTCACGTATTTGAGTATCATGTTCACGTATTTTAGATTTACGTTCACATATTTGAGTATCTTGTTCATGTACTTTAGATGTACGTTCATATATGAAGTAGTTGTGTTCACGTATATGAGTATCATGTTCACGTATTTTAGATGTATGTTCAAATATTTGAGTATAATGTTCACGTATTTGAGTATCATGTTCACGTATTTTAGATGTGCGTTCACATATTTGAGTATAATGCTCACGTATTTGAGTATGATGTTCACGTATTTTAGATGTACGTTCACATATTTGAGTATCATGTTCATGTACTTTAGATATACGTTCATATATGAAGTAATTGTGTTCACGTATATGAGTATCATGTTCACGTATTTTAGATGTATGTTCACATATTTGAGTATCATGTTCACGTATTTTATATGTGCGTTCACATATTTGAGTATCATGTTCACGTATTTTAGATGTACGTTCACATATTTGAGTATAATATTCACGTATTTGAGTATCATGTTCACGTATTTTAGATGTACATTCACATATGAAGAAGTTGTGTTCACGTACTTGAGTAACATGTTCACGTATTTTGGACGTACGTTCACATATGATGTACTTGTGTTCACGGGCTAAGTACGGTAATTAATTGGACATGGGTTTTTCTTTTTGTATTGGTATCAACAAGCAATTAAAGTTGTTGAGCCCATTGATCAATTAGCTTCAATGTATGACTTGCTTAAAACGTCAGTGTCACACAACACATTACCAGCGAAACAAGAAAAACACGACAACAAAAGAAATTGAGGAGAATTTCGACTAATTAGGACCGTTGAAATTATTCATTCATTCATTGTATATTTCATCCCAAGGTAGTTGGCAAATGGAGGTGTCACAAAAAGAAAAGCCCATGTCCAATTAATTACCGTACTTAGGTTTATTGAACTGAGACATTCAACCAACGCAACAAGAAATCTCAAGTATGGGCTTTTCCCCATTGACACACCCTAATGCTTCTTCTAAGCTTAACAACATTGGACTCAACATGCCCAACTGTTGAAAAGTGCACAAACCCATTATGCAGAGGCAAGAACAAACTCATGACAGAAGACCATACTAATTATTTATATGAGATGCAATCAATGCAGTTACAAATACTGCATTGTTTACACAAAAATCCTATGGAAAGGAGGTAGATGTATCATCAAACTCTGATCCACAACAACAAAACTCTCATAATTAACCAAAACTAAAGTTTTTGCTACCCATTTACACCAGTCAAGAAAGTCTGTCATGACACAACAACATAGACAAAGAACCAATCCTTAATAATTCACACAAGTAACCAATCTCAAAGAAAAGAATGCACCAAATCATCCATATTGGAAGAGAAAACCTTTTCATTGCATTCGATTGACCCAAAAGGCAACAGGAATCACATCAAAAGGCAACAGGAATCATCTGAGTTAGCATGAAACTCCTGCCCCATGAAAACACACTAATGCTAGATTTACATTCCTAATACTCAAGTTTCAATATAACTTAACACATGTGCATAGAAAAAGAACTAAGAAAGGCATCCCAAGTTCCAAGCACCTCAATCCAAGCCTGCACTCGATGGATCCCCCAACTTATTACCTCTGCAAAGAGCAACACAGAAACCATAGGAGTTTGTAATCAGATTCATAAAAGTAGGTAGGTTAGAGAACGCGGAACGCAAAGAATCTATAATCTGCAGAAATAGATAGAGCAATGAATTACCTTGCGAGCTTCAGGATTTTCGTTCACCTTGTACATATATATCAATTGAGATTTCCGATAGCCACAATCCAGGGAATAGCGTCTGCAAAAGAAAAGAGAAAACTCGCCGGAATCTTCTTCTACACTTACTTACACACCGACGGCGCAATCCTGCGGACCACCGGTCAAGCTCCCAATCGCAGAGTTGGACGAGATCCCCACGGGCAAATCATCGCAGAAAACCCTAAGAAACCGCCTCCGAGTCCACGGGCAAAAGGCACGCTCGCGAGCGGGACGATGTCCGGCGAAGGGGGCTCGTCCTAAGCGATGGCGACGTGGCTAAAGTGGAGAGGTGGCTATATCTGGTTGGCGACGGGCCGACGTGAGCGGCGTCGTCAACCAGATTTCTAATCAGCCGAATTTCAGAGCCGTAGCTTAAGACCAGACGAATTGAGCTTCTGCTACTTGTAATTGTTCTTCTAGATGTGGATCGAGACGAAGAAGAGAGGTGGCGCTGAGGAAAGGGAAAAGGCAATTAAACTAGCTCGAGAGGTCGAAGGTCGGCGGAGAAGAACATGGCGAAGCGTTTGCGAGTCACCGAGAACGAATCAGTTGGGATGCAAATTGGAAGGTGAACGAAAGTGACTGATTTATCTTTTACATGAAAATGACGAATGTACCCCCGTTCCTTTAAAAATTAAAGGAGAAGATCTTTTCATCATGTCGGTCCATTTAGATAATCCAACGGTTATCATTTGTTTTTAGTTTATACGTTAGTGAGTGTTTTTATTTGAACCCGTCCCAAAAATAAATTACCCAAGCTATATAAACCAGTCAAAATTTCAAATTAATGTTTTTGTATGTTTTTTCTCGTTAGTCGGCCCATTTAAGGCTAAATTTTTCTCGCTAAATCATGAAGACTACATTATGCATTAAGGCTCCGTTCGTTTACAGCTTTACACAGCTGACCGTGGCTTGAGCGTGACGATCCAGCTTCAGAAGGAGCTGGGGTGGCTGGCCGTGGCTGGGATTTCTTGTTTCAAGCTCTAGTTTTCCAAGCTCGTACTCCCCAGCTTTTCGTGAAGAAGCGACTACAGGAGGACAAAATGACATCCCGATACCCCTGGACCCTAGATCTGAAAGGGTTTTCATCGAGGCATCCACTTGGAGGCAAGCGTTGCGAGGCGAGATCAAAGAGAGACGTAGGTATGGATCCGTCCCCATCCCCTTTCTCGATCACCATTTGTTCCTCAGATTTGAGATTCGCAGAGAAACCCTAAAAGTTTGTTGTTCCTGAGTGTGATTCCAGGGAAGTTCGGGGCTTGAAGTTGGAGGCCAGATCTTAGCGAGCGTTGCGTTGAGGCGAGATCAAAGAGAGACGTAGGTATGGATCCGTCCCCATCCCCCTTTCTCGATCACCATTTCTTCGTCAAATTTGAGATTCGCAGACAAACCCTAAAAGTTTGTTGTTCCTGAGTGTGATTGCAGGGAATTTTAGGGCTTGAAGTTGGAGGCCAGATCTGAATTGCGTTCTCCACGAGTACCCTAAAAGTTGGAGGCATTTGTCCTCGGATGACGCTACTACCAACAACAACGAACACGAAACAACGGTCCCCTTTACTTACCGGCCGGAATGAAACGGAGAAAAGGACGAATGAGTCGCCGGTCGAAGGCAAGCTCGATGGCCTGGGTTCTCCAAGGAGAGATGAACACAAATTATCGTGTTTCTGGGAATGAGCACACTTGCAATTTCTTTTCTTTTTTTAATAACTTATGTTTGGACCGATCAAAAATTAAAAAAAAAACTTGTGCTTGGGCTGCTTTGTTTTTAATGGATTTGGAATTGCGATTTCTGAATGTGGAATTGGAATTGGAGTTAACACGTGATGTGCACACCTACATATTTGTGTTTTTTTTATGAAATGCATTTTTTTAAGTTGTGGCAAAATTGTAATTATGAACTTTAGTAAAGGGCATTATAGTCATTTTACCCATAAGTTATTTTTTATCCAGCTCGGTCAACCGAACACATATTCATGAATCCAGCTCGTTTTTTCAATTCCAGTCCCAGCTAGTAATCCAGTTCCAGTTCTAGTTCCAGCTATGAAATCCAGTTCCAACTCCAATTCCAGCCCGTGTACACGAACAGAGCCTAAGTCTCTTAAAATGGATAAAAATAACTACGGGCTCCACGTATTGGATATATGCATATATATGACCTTGTTTCGCTTTTTTGATTAAAAAGTAAAATTTTATCTTAAAAAAACTAAAATTAAAGATGTGATACATATATTAACATATATATACATATATATAATTTTTGAAGGAAAAAATTATTTAGATGAGCAAGCTATAATATAGTCCCCTTTTCCCATAATGAAATGATCCATCATATTTATCGATAAAATAATTTAATGTCATACCAATGGCCCAAAAGTCATCCCCACCACCAAAAATGCCAACCAATATGAAAGTTTATAAATTTTCCAATAGATTTCGTAAGCCCGTGTGCTGTTTCCCAAAAATAATTATTTAATATTATTCACTAGTACTCTCTCCGTCCCATAATGTTCGTCCAAAAGAACGTTTTTTGCGGTTTTTAATGTAAGGTATAAAGTGGTATTGGGAAATGAAAAAGTGGGTTAAAGTGGGTAGAAAATATGATTGAATAGGAGTATTTTTGTAAGTTTGTAGGGGAAAAAAGTTGAAAAAAGATAAAGTAGGTGGAAAAGTTGGATAATGGGTGTAAATTTAGAGATTGGATAGGGGTAAGATTGGAAGAAAATTATTAATATAAAAGGAAAGTGGACAAACATTTTGGGACGACGGATTAGGAAAGTGGACAAACATTATGGGACGGAGGGAGTATATTAAACCAGGTGTCAATTTCTGATCCTACCCACCGAACAAAAAAATGAGGGTCATCAGCAGATGAAAATTCCCAATTTTTTACCACAAGAAATTTCAGAAGCGAGTAGAATGGGGCGAGTCTTCCTGGTGGAGGTCGAAGGCAGAGCTTTTCGTTGCCGATTCTGCGAGATTCCTCTTGCACATGCCGATCATGTCATTTCCCGGGTACCCTTTTCCCTCTTCTTGTAATTTCGTGATGTGGATGAACAAATTCTGCAAAGTTTGAGTCTTTTTGGCATCCTTTGGCAGGAATTACATGTCTGAATTACTTGGTTGGTTCGGACTTTTGTGACGTTATTATTTGAATGGCCGGTTCTTGTATACTCTAATAACAATACTGGTTTCAAATTACTTTAGAAGGGAATTGTAGGGAAGTGATTGTGTGCCTTGGGGGCATGAGGTTTCAAATTACTTTAAAAATCCAATTCGCCCTTCTGATGTGTAAATTGACACTTGAAAATTGTAGAACTGGCACTTTCAGGCAAAGATTGTAGCTAAGGTAACTAGATTAAGGTGGTTTTGAGCTTCCTTTGGGTTTTGGTTTTTGGAAGCTTGAATTGTGTTATCTGTTAGACTGTTGGATTCATCCTTCTTTTCTATGAACTAGACTAATTTGTTTACTGTATGAGTTAACCTGCTAAAATGGCCTGTCTGTATTCAAAGCTTTGTGTTTCTTTTCTGTTTCAATTATGTTATTCTTGGATTGGAAACACTTTATTGCTCTCCATGAATGATAAGGCTTCCTCTATTAAAAGGGTTTTTTAATTAATAATCATGACTTTGTTAAGTACTGTGGTTAAGTCCTGTATAGAGAGAAAAAAAAATTGCTCTGTTAGTACTAATCCTCCCAAACAGATCAGGGCTTCATCATTCTTTACTATGGTGATAATTCGGACCATAAGAAACATCATGAGGACGCCGACATGTGTTAAGATTTGTTCTTTTTTCCTCTGCCAAGCTTCTTTGCATTTGAGTTGATGGTGGCTCTCAAATGTGTATCTAATCATATACTTTATCATGTTGTTACTTGTTAGTCCTTCAACTGCAGGCAAGGGAGAGCATACCTCTTTGAAAATGCGTACGTTACCGTACATCCTTCGGGTTATTAGTTTAACGTATAGTCTAATATAGGATTGGCTATACAAAGGTTGGTACGATTTTGTAAAGTTTCATTCTTTGGATTTGTGATGCAGTGTGAATATATTCGTCGGGGCGGCCGAAGAGAGAGTGATGCTATCCGGTGTACATACCGTGGCTGATATCTTTTGTTGCTCTTGTGGTCAACTTCTCGGCTGGAAATATGTAAGCTTTTGAAACCTTAAACTTCATATTGACTAATCGGAATACCTACGTGAATCAGTAAATGGTATGAGCCTTCTGTTTAATCTACTGTCCTTGTTAGATGGAAGCTCGGGACAAGAACCAGAAGTACAAGGAAGGAAAGGTTGTTTTAGAAAGGTAAAAAAAGCGTCATCTACAATGTGCAATTCGACGCGGATTCTTGATTTCTTGTTCTGTCTTGAATTTGTATGAACTGATCATCCATGTTGTTGAATGTGGTACGTAAATGATGCTAGATGGAGGATAACCGAAGACAGCGTCCCTGAATATAATTTACTGGACATTCGCCAAAGTTCTAGCAATGCTGAGTATACCTAGCAACCGAGAGCGAAGACTCTTTTTACAAATCGGAGTAAGTCTGTGGAAACTTCATACATGTCATGCATCCCAATAGTTTCAATAACAACCATGTCAAGGGTTGTTTGATGTAAACTTCAGAGGCCTTGAGGTAGTTTATTGCTCAGCTGAAGTCCATTTTGTACATGGTAAAGTTGCTTCATAAAAAGAAATGTGCCAGTTGGTATGTGGGATCGTCAGGGTGAAATTAGAATCCTTAAGGTTGAGGCTGAGATGGGTTTTGTAAGAAAGCTTATAGGCTGAAATTTTCATTTCCCTAGAGCTGAGATGTTTGTGTGAAAAATTGTCTTGATAATGAAGTGTATAAATAGTACTCCGGTTAAATTGGCCTATGTGAGAGCATAAATATCAATGTAAATGTATCGGTATTACATAGGTATCACAACAATAAATAAAAGTAAATCGAGTGAAAAAGCAATGGTTGGCATCATGATACGATACTCTTCAATTAAGATTTAAGAGCATATGTGTATTGGGGAGTTTTTAAAGAGTGTTTAAGGGTACTCGTGTATTTTTTGGGCAAAAAAAAAAAAATGCTAAGAAACTCATGGTTTTGTGCTTATATAAGGCCATATACAATGGTGGTACTTAAAAAAAGTACTTGAGGGTTGTTAAGACATATTATAATTTTTTTATTTATCTAGTACTAGTTAAGTATTTTTCAAAACTTTCCACTCCAATAGAGGATTTCTTAAAAATGGGTACTTAAATGGTTATTGGCCTCAAGAGGTGCTTAAGAACTCTTCCCATTAACTTTAACCAATAAATTTTTGACACATGTCATTTAATGAATCCATTTTATTTGTAAGTTTAAAGGTATATTATAAAGTTTTGATCATAACTTTTAAAGTTTTTAAAATAATACTCCAATATATAATCACTTTCAAAAATAACATTATCTGTCCAATAAGTTATAAGACCAATCTTGTATGTACTTTATATATGCCTTAAAAATATCTAATTTTGGATAGTATTTACATATAATTAATTGCATATTACATATAAATTTATAAGTTATTATTGTATAACTTTATTTATTAATAAAAATATGATTTTATTCAAATAAATAATAGGATAATTAAATTAAAACACAATATATTAAAAAACTAACATTACACATATTAAACCTCAAACATTACATAAAATAACCAACAATGAAATAAAAAAAATATTACACATGACATGAGCTAATATTCTATAACTTTGAATATATTTTTCAATCGTGTTTTACAAACATAAAATTAATCCTTAAATTTGTTATTAATACTTTATTTTTCTAATCGCATGAGCTAATATTGTTGAATAAGTACATTATTACTCCCTCTGTTTCAAAATACATGACCATATAACAACTTTTGTTTATTTCATAATATTTGACAATTTCACATTTTTTTCCATCTCTTTCCATCTATACCCCTAATAATTATCCTTATCATAATCATTACACTTTTTCATATTTCTCTAAACAAATAATTAACTCTACATTTGATAGGGGCAATATAGGAATAACATTTTTTTCTTAATATATGTGCAATGTTCAAATGATCATGTATTTTGAAACGGAGGGAGTATTATTTAATAATTACTATAATTTATTTATGTATTATTTGAGCATAATAATTTATTTAAGTTATTAAATAATTATTTTTGCATTAAAATAACATATATAATGATGATATTAAAGACATATTTATAATTTTGGTATGAAAAATTAAAGGTAGAAATGAAATAAGTGGGTGCTTATAAGGACCAATAGATTGCTCCATTGGATTGAAAAAATAAATAAGTACTTGTGTAATGTTGAAAGAAGAAATAGTAGTATAATAATACTTAAGAACTCCTTAAGTACTCTTAAGCCCCTAAACATTGCAATGGTCTAAAAGCATCAAAGGGGGAGAAGGAATAGAATGCACAAGAGGTACTTCCATAGTTCCATGTATCATGTAATTTATTAAAAATAATGTATGTTACTTAGTTAAAATAACAAATTAGAATTAATTATAAGTGTGATTTTTTAAAACATATTGAAAATGAATTAATAATGTTTAATAAAATAAATGGGTGTTTTTAAGTGGTATTGTGAAAGATTGGATTTCAAGGGTTTATTGATATTTAAGTAAGTTTTTTAAAATAAAATGTGAGGGGTATGAAATGACATGAAAGAGAGAAAAATGATTAATTTTTTGATATTAGGATCATGAATATTCATGAGCTGAGCAATTGAACATATTAGTACATTACCAACTCGGTTAATTTGCTCGGCTGTGGTCAGTAAATGCACTATCCGTGTTGGATAGTTTGGTAAAAAACAAAACAATAGAAGAGGGAAAGAGACGGAAGAAGGTGACGTGAGGTGAAGAGTGTGACAGTCACCAAACTACTACAAATAAAAGCAGTCAAAAATATAAGGCAGTCAACACACTCCTCCTCTTCTCTCTCTACTCACACCTCTGCATAGTGCATCATGTTACATCACATACCAATTTACCATTACCATAAATTAAGAGAAAATATGAAGAAGTTTGCCGTAATAATCAGGGTCTTACTATTAGAGTTGAATAGACTGAAAAGTGAATTTTGTAGGACTGTTAAAGTAACTACGTTTTGATTAACGTATACAAAAAGGAGAGAAAGACAAAGAGGGGGGACCACTGGAGAAAGACGGGAGCATTAGGTAACGGCGCCGTTAAAAGTGGGGGCTACCAGCCGGCGGAACACTTAAGACTGGAAATACATACACAAAGTTCGAAACATGCACACAAAAAAAGGAAAAAAGAAAAAAGAAAAAAGCAGAAAGAGACGACCGTCAACCGTATAATCGTGTCCGGCGCCGTTACCGACAGCAAAGGCGGATGCTTTCTCGTCTTGTGGGCGTAGTTGGGATTTCAAGTAGTGGTGTAATACGAGTATTTTATTGACATACTATGTGTATTTCAACTTTCCATGAATTTTAAAATTAATTTACGACTACCATTGGAACCAGATTTGTTGAATGGATCAGGCTTTAATCGTCATTGTTTTAAACTCTTTGAATTATTATAATTCGGGGCATTATGAGGTTGGTTCGTGTTTATGTCGATCCAATGGGTCATGTGTATATTAATTATTTAAAATACTAGCGGGCTAAGCCCGTCCGATGGACGGGCCAAAACATACAGAAAACATACAATTTTTTTATTAGGTAGTTGTGTATACATGTTACTCTCTATGTTATATTATATGTTAAAGCCAATACACTCACTTGATATGCACTAAAAGAGTAAAGGTTAAAGCAAGCTTAGTAAAAATGGAAGCACATCAGAGAGTTGACTCAGGTAATTAGAAGAAAATATAGCAAAAGAATCTACAAATAAAAGAATCTACACCTACAAATAATTTGATGATCACAGAACCATAGTACAATGAGATTAGATACTTATATAAGCAACTTCCCAGCAAAAAATATCATGAGAAGACAAAAAAAAACATAGCCAAAGGAAAAAAATGACCTGAAAAAGGGTTGGAAAAAAATCTTGTTGCTGATTAGACCTTACGACAAATAGCGGGACAGTTCATTGCACCAAACTCAACTCAATGAAAGTCCCTTTCTTTCTATGTACATCAGTCTCTCTTCTCTTTCTCTCCCTTTGTTGCCATCAAATTCACCAGGTTTGATGGTTTGTTAGAACTCACTTTTCATTGCCAGTGCTTGATTTGATCCTGCATATTCCAATAGTTGATGGGTAAATATAATTGCAACATACGTAGTTAGTCAATACAGTACAGATAATTTCAGCTCTGCTGTAACTATATATATATATACAGTATAGAGCTTCTTACCTTGTAAAGATTGGTGTGCTGTGTTCTGAGCAAAACCCATCTGAACAATGGTGTGCAGGTCAGCCTCACACAACTGCAATTGATTATCATGGCTAAATTAGTAGTGAGTAGTGATTAAGATCATGCATCTTCAATCATGACATTGATCAATTTTTCTTAACAAAGGAATACAAAAGGCAACTGTTTTCCCTGTTCCAATTTTAGATCTAGTAAGAATATCACTTCCAATCAATGCTATTGGGATACTCTCTTCTTGGATAGGAGAGGGCTTCTCAAACCCCTTCTCATATATGCACATAAGCAGCTCACGTTTAAGAAAGTAGTCTTCAAATTCATTTCCTTTTGTGGCTGTCACATCTTGAGAAGAAAAACAGCCAAACACTGATCAAGCTAATTTCCAGAGAATTAAAATGTATAACATGAACCCAACTATCACAACATCAGTGGCTCAGAGAATTGTTCCAGAGTAATAAAATACATTCATCAAGTAACACATTTGCACTCACCAAGTTCTTTCCACCATTCCTCAACTCTTTACATACATATCCATCATTGTTCAGAAGTGGAAAAGGAAACAAGTAGAAACTAACACCATTGGGACAGTATTACAGCAATGTGTAATGGCAATTACGAATCATTGAGGTTAACAAGCATAACCATGCATACCTCTGTTGTGTATCGTGTATCCACTAAAGGTAACTTCAACCTTGCTTTCCAGTCTTCTGAACTGCAAACCAGCAAAGTTAAGAAGCAGACAACAAACTGAATAAAGAAACTTCCTACGACTAAGCACACAATGAGGAAAGAGCAAACACCTTCCATCCGCAGCCTCCGATTGAACCGTCTTCTCAACCTCCTCAGCCTCGACTGGCTCCTCCTCAGCCATTACGAATAAGCATATACGAAGAAGCTCTGCATAACAAAAATCGATACAGAATCGATCTCTCAAGTCTGAACAAAACAATACACATCTAGATTATAAAATTCTTTGTTCAGTAATTTGAAAGACACGACCATAATACATAATCGATGTACAACAGAAGAAAGAAACATGGTATACATAGCACTTCCCTGAATTCAAAAAGACAAGAAGAGGAAGAGAAAAGAAAGCATTAGATTTACAACAGCATCTAACACGATTAAAACTCGATGATATCAAAACAAAGAACCAGATAAATAAGATCAACATAAGACGACGAAGTTTACCTCTCTGGAGATCGCTAAAAACCCTAGCCGCAGACGAAAGAGATGTTGAAATGGGAAGAGAAGTGGTTGGAGGCCTACCGTTGGGGCTTCTTATTGTATGGCTCAACGGAATTGTGGGAGAATGGAGGCCTACGACTGTATATATGCTTGATCAAGCATGGCTCCTGATGTACCCAAATCAATCGCCATAATCAATCAATGTGAAATGAACAGATAGCAAAACAAGCAAAAACCGATGCTTTCACATCGTTGGTGTGGCCGATTTAATAACCAATGGACCCACCATAATGAAGTCTAACAAATCAGTAGGCAGCCAAAGAGGCAAACAGATGACAATGTGTCACTTACCACTCTCAAACTCTGATTTAGTGCACGAGACTTGCTGCCCTCGTAAGCCGCTATACGAAATAGCTGAGTAAGATCCGGACGCCCACCATTTGCGTCACCAGTAATACTCCGTAATGCATCAAATGCAGATCTCATACCAGCATTGAACTCTTTATGAAGCTTCAAAAAAGACAAAATATATCTAACTTAGACAATGGAAAGTGAATGTGTGAACTGTGACAATGTACCATGACCAAAAAGATGGATTGTTAACTTGTCAGTAAAGATGACATTAGTTGAGACATGATCTTGCAAATTGCCAATAACCCATAATTTTCCAAAGAGTAGTACATTCTAGGGTTACTAATTCAGTCTACTAAAGCATCATAAGTGGGTTAACAAAAATTAAAGAACAAAGTGTCGTAAATGCTAATTACAATGGAGGGAAGGAGCAATTATGTTGGAAGCTAATTTTTATAGTATTATAGATATATTTTCTCGATGAAATATTCGAAATTCAAAGTTCTTCCTTTCTCAAACGTACATTGCATCAAAAAAAATCTTGATAGAATTCAAAATCTTTATAATTTTTTGTCGTACACCATTTTTAGATTTTTCTTTACTTTTGTGATTAGAGAAAACTAAACCATTTTTTTTCATTTCCTTAAAGATGTCAGTAGAAAATGAGATTTACTTCAATATTCAATTGTGAAATCAATCAATCGCTACACATTAAATAAAGGGGGTAGATTTACCATAACTTGATGATTGTTTATTTATCCTTTTTTTTCATTTTTATTTTTTTAAAAATTTTGGCGATCTTTCGTCAAAGAAACGAGGAATTGACCTTTGGCTCCCGTGATTTCAAGTAGCTAGTACGAATAAGTTGTATATGGTGTCTTTTTTCATTCTTTTGTCGGGATAGTTGTGGTGAGTAGCAAGTAATAAGTAATTAACAAATCAAAACTTCCACCCTGAAAAGAGAAGAAGAGTTTGAAAAGTAATTAATGTACATAACATAGGAAAGCGGTTAGTATATCTAATCTTTGGCTATGGAGTGATTGAATTATGGTTAGCACTGGGTTTAATTTTAAAATGTTTTGATAGATAGATCTACGAGAACGCCGTGAAGGACCGACTGGTGCCGACATATCAGGTGTCAGATGTCAGCTCTGACCGTCGGAGTGGGGCCCACTTCCGCCCTCTTTTGTTTCTGCCACGTGTCCACTCTGTCCCTTTCCCCTCTCCCTTTCCATCTTTCTGGTGCACACCAAGCACCCATTTATTGTCAGGATTTTACATATTCCCCATTATTTGTGTCATTCATTCAAACCACGGTCCCATGCTACCATTTCATTATTTCCTTATTTTAGTTTCACAATATGTCCTTTAAATTGTTATTTTAGTTTCATAATATGTCATTTAAATTGTCATTTTAGTTTCTCAATATGTCAATTAACTTGTTATTTTAGTTTCACAATATGTCATTTAAATTGTTATTTTTAGTTTCTCAATATGTCATTTAACTTGTTATTTTAGTTTCGCAATATGTCATTTAAATTGTTATTTTAATTTCTAGATTTTCTTAGACAATGTAGTATTTATCATTTCAATTAATGAATTGGATACGGAACATATAATAAAAAGGAGTATTTTCCGCTTTATGCAATTTTATTAAAAAAACTGCTACTCTTTCCGTCCTAAAAAATTTATCTTATACTCCGTATTCTTTTCTTTGTGTGTTGAAAACTTTATCTCTCTCTGAAAAAAAGTGCTACTATTTGAAATTTTGTCTATATACTAGTACAATACTACTTCGTATCTTGTAAATATTTCAAAATTTGCACTTAGGTCAAATCTTTGTAAGTTTATGTGTTAAAATCTCACATGATGTAATCATACCAAATAACTTTTCTTAGCAAAAATATTAAAAACAAAAAATTAAAAGATTTAGAAAAACCAAACAAAATAGTACAGAGTACATAAATTGAACTATCAAACTACATAACACTCCCTTTATCACAAATTATTTGTCTATGAAGTATTGTTTGCACGATAATTATTAAAAGTATAAAAAAATTGAATAATTAGGTAATACGGAGTATATGAGAATGATAAGAGTTACTTTGTAATTTTATAGAGATAAACATGATAGAATTGATGTGAAAGGTCGATAATGGAGTAATATTTGAGATTGTACGAGGGTAATTTTATAGAAAAAAAATGATAAAGTTGGTTAAAAAAAATAGTATATACAGTAAAATTTAATAAAGATAATACTCCTATCCCATTCCTGCATGATATAATTGAGGAGATGAACAAACAAACGTAGGACTAAGGGGTATTTGGATTATAAGCTAAAATAATACTCCCTCTGTCCCATAATGTTCGTCCAAAAGGGCGCTTTTTGCGGTTTTTAATGCAAGGTATAAAGTGGTGTTGGAAAATGAAAAAGTGGGTTAAAGTGGGTAGAAGATATGATTGCATAGGGGTATTTTTGTAAGTTTGTAGGGGAAAAAAGTTGAAAAGAGATAAAGTAGGTGGAAAAGTTGAATAATGAGTGTAAACTTAGAGAATGGATAAGGGTAAGATTGGAAGAAAGTTATTACTCCCTCTGTTTCAAAATACATGACCATATAGCAACTTTTGTTTGTTTCATAATACTTGACCATTTCACATTTTTTTTCCATCTCTTTCCATCTATACCCCTAATAATTATCTTTATCATAATCATTACACTTTTTCATATTTCTCTAAACAAATGATTAACTCTACCTTTGATAGGGGCAATATCGGAATAACATTTTTTTCTTAATATATGTGCAATGTTCAAATGTTCATGTATTTTGAAACGGAGAGAGTAATATATAAGGAAAGTGGACAAACATTTTGGGACGACGGGTTAGGAAAGTGGACAAACATTATAGGACGGAGGGAGTACTCAAATATGTGAATTATCGTTTGAAATGAGCGCAGGACTAAGAGGAAGGTAGTAAGCACGCGCGTGCGGGGTGTGAAGGCTGGTTGGTGGAGTGGGGAATCATGCAGACAGTGACGCGGGTGCTGACGTGAGAGCACTATGGTCTAACCCAGTTCAGGCATAGCCCTGTTGCTGCCCGCTGCTGCTCTGCTCTACTTATTAGCTTGGGGGATCCTTTCACTTTGCTATGCTATTGCTATTATTATTGGACCAAAATGCCCCTAGCCCATTCCTGCATTTGCTAACAAAGTACTGTACGTAGCGTGTTGCGTGCAACCTTCTACTGATTTTGAATCTAAATATTACTGACAATCCATACACCCTATATTGTCATGGTAAAAATTTGTTTGGCTGTATCTGCCTTTTCTGCCCCCATTTGGCCATTTTAATCTGAAAAGCTGTGGTCTTTTTCATCCCCCACTCTGCCCTTTTTCTACACTTTCCCCGCTCAAAGCGTTACCACTCGCATTAATTTCCAAAAGGTTTTAACGTTTCTGATCACATCCTAATCACAGTATTTCATTATAGATCTAACAGCAGATATTAGGAAATTTCAATGTTTTGGTCCTTTGATGGGGAACCGAGTTGAAGCTCCTATAACTCACGCTCACGTTGTTACAGCAAGTAATAGAGTCCTGAATGCCTGATTGCTTTTATAATAACGGAATTCTAAAATCGATGATTTTCGAAGAGGTCCACCTTCCACATTGGTTTTGCCTAGAGTCGATTACTCTTGTTTGGGGTTTGTTTACTAATTTAGGTGACGTTTGGTATAAAAATTATGGAAAGGAAACAAATTTGTATAGAAAATGGGGATTATCTTCTCTTTTTTGGATTAAAAATGGAAAGAGAGGGATAATGGTTAGAGGAGTATGGGGGATATGATTACCCATGTTGAGGGGGTGGGGAGGAGTTGCTCAAAATTTGCATAAAAAGTGGAAGAAAGGGGTAATGGTTACCCTTTGTATCAAGGAATCATAAACTAAATAATGTCTAGGTATATGCCTTAACCATTACCTTTCTCTTCAAAGAAACCAAACGGGCCCTTAAAGTCTTAATTATTTGCACCTTAATTAGGGTTGTTTTGCACCCATGCATATATGGACCGCCCTCTGTGGGATTCTCCATACTTTCAGTAATTGCACGTTGGAATAGGTGCTAACTAAAAAAATGCGGTATATCGACCGTGGGGTTAAGTTAATTTTGATTGAACTGTTCATACCGTGACTTGTGAGTATCATTCATTGAGAAAGATAATCCTTAATAAAATTACTCTATTTATGAAGGTCTTGTATACACAGTATTGAAAACAGCAACTCCGGCTAGCTTGCGGATACATAATCATACAATGACTCAAAGATTAGATCGATAATCAGCTGTTGTGGGACGATTCTCTGAGAGTTGGTAAATGACCAATTAAATGAGCACACACGTACCTTGCATCGTCTAATAAAAACAATCCCTTGGCGCGTATTCTACACACACGCGCACACACATCATCATCGGTCATAAATGGTCGACGCCAAGTGGGATCCATGCCATGAGACCCCACGAATAGTCAAATACGGACAATTAATCACAGTCATGATTCATTTGATTCGACATTTGCGAAAAACAAATCGTGGTGGATGAATGCAATGTCATTAGTTTAGTCAAAAGTTGGATGACAAAAATGGAGTGATTAAGCAACCATTCACAGCGACTTAAAACAAACAAATATAGAAAAAGACCACCAAAACGTAACTAGCTGGCATAGATACCACTCCAATAATAATAATAGTAATAAGAACCATACAACAAGTCTAACACAGGCGGGGGCTAATAAGTCTGTACGCTAGCAGCTTAATTAAGTGTGTGTTCGGCAAAAGCTTATTGGAGCTTATTGGAGCTTATGATAGCTTATTGAAATAAATAAGCTTGCAAGGAGGTGTTCGGCAAGAGTAGATTATGATAGCTTATTCTAACTTATAGTAGCTTATTTTTTGCTAAAAATTTAAGTTCCTCATGTGTAGATTATCCAGCTTATGGTAGCTTATTCCCATTTTCTCCAAATTTATATAGGTGGGTCCATACCCCTCATCTTTCTGTCTTCTCCCTCCTCAATACCCTTTTCGTCATTTTACCCTCTACTTTTATCAACAATCAGCTTGTTTTACCGAACACCCGTTAGCTTACTAGAAATTGCCAGCCTTTAAAATCAGTTACGAATTTCAGCTAGAAATATAAGCTTCAGTTACAAAAAGCTTCAGTTACCATTTCAGCTTGATTTCAGTTAGTTTTACCGAACAGAGCCTAAGAAGAAAGAGCAACAACTCAAACACAATGGAGTAATTAAGATATACACAAAGTCAAAACGACGTCGCAGGGGGGAAAACCTTGAAAAAACAAGACGACAATCTCTCAAACCTCTTCTCTAGTCAAGCTAAAAGTTAGGGCCTCCAAATTCCAACGTACACACACACGCACCTCACTCACATGACATCCATAGAGGCGGCGGCTCGTTCAAATCAAAAGCCAAGCCGCCGCCGCCGTTGCCATTACCCGGCTTGCTTCCCATCCCAAGAAACGGCGCCGTTACGGGGGCTCCACCAACCACGACCCTTGTCATGTTGCCCGTGGCGAAGGCGAGCGTGGGCGGGCCGTTGGGCCTGCAATGGGCCACCACCGGGCCCGGGTGCTGCAGGTAGTCCATGAAGCAGCCCGGGTAGAAGCGTGGGCCCCAGCGGGGGTAGGGCGGCGGCGGGTCGCCGGAGGGGAGGTTGAGGTCGAGGGAGAGCGAGACGTTGGGGGCGGGTGAGTGAGTGGTCGGCGGCGGCGGGGGTGGAGGAGGCGGCGGTGGGAAGTTGGTCTTGGCCTTGGGGCCGCGGAGGGAGCGAGCGGCGCCGTCGTAGGCGAGGGCGGCCTCCTCGGGGGTGTCGAAGGTGCCGAGCCAGACGCGGGTCTTCTTCCAGGGGTCGCGGATCTCGGCGGCGTAGCGGCCCCACGGCCTCTTACGGACGCCTCTGTAGTGGGCCTCTCTTGTGGTGGCGGCGGCGGCGGCGGAGGCCATGGTGGTTATATATGACGACTTATGAGTTAGAGGTAAAAGGGAGAAAAGGGGATTTGGAGAAAGTGGGGGGAGCGTAGAAAAGTGGGGGCAAATGAGAGTATAATTAAGAGCGGAATGAGGAGGGGAGTGGGGGGCCCGCCTTTGGAAGTGTTGTCCCTTCCACCAATCTTCTCTTCTCCTCCTCCCGTAATCGTCGCCTGAACGGCACACCTTTTTCTTTTTCTTAGAGTATTTTATTAGTTTTGGTGTAGCGTAATTCTGGAGTAAAATGGGAAATGTTATCCGGTGGTTTGATTTTGGGACTAGCTAGGGAGTGTAAGCTGTATGTGTGTGTAGTAGGCTTGTAGTCTAAGGAGAGGCCTAAAACGTACTATAGTATAGGGGGATTGTGTTACAACGTGTCACATGTTTTTTTTTAATTTTAGGTTGTACACTTGTACGTAGAAGATGAATGGGCAAGGAAACAAAAGCACAGATTGTTGTTGAAGAAACAGCTTGGAGGAGCAATGCGATTAGGGACAAACCAATTATCCACCTTTCTCATCAACTTTATCACTTTTCAACTTTGTATAAATTACCGTGTCAACCGTACTATTTGGACAAACCAAATGGGACGGAGGAAGTAGTAGTAGGAGGAATAGAAGCGAAGAAAGAAAAGCAGCGAGCTGAGAGAGAAAGGTAGGCTGGTAGGCATGTAACGTGACAAGTCACAAGAGGAGGCTGCCATAGTAGCATGGCATGGCATGGCATGGCATGACGTCCCTCACCTCCCTATATACGCTGCGGCCGCTGAGCCTACATTTATCTCCATCCTTTTACTCAATTAACTTCCCTCCGGCTGCCCATTGTTTTGTTCCATCT
Source organism: Polygonum aviculare (assembly GCA_934048045.1). Lineage (NCBI taxonomy): Eukaryota > Viridiplantae > Streptophyta > Magnoliopsida > Caryophyllales > Polygonaceae > Polygonum > Polygonum aviculare. The sequence continues at coordinate 3,795,000 of OW204024.1, forward strand.
ATTGCTAATATATACAACAACCTTTTTATCCCGAATTATAAACCATCTAGGCATATGAAGATATACACATAACACGTTCACTGCCACTAGAAACTACAACATCTTAATATCCTATATTTCAAAATATTTTAGTCACAGGAAAAATCGAATGGAGTTATTATAGTAATTGTTTTTTTTTCCTTCGATCTTTGGGATATGATCATCCCGCAATATGCCAATATACATATATAAAAATGTGTTGGACCGACATCAGACATATGTAACAAAGCCCACTAGTATAGAAGAAAGGGTACATACCCTATTCATTAGCTTAATCTTTCGGATTAAAATGCGGATCCCGAACTTATATATAAAGTGGTTAAACTAGCTTATCCCGATATGTTATGCAGTTCTATCGGGTCACCAGGAATTTCACAAAATGTATCTAGAGCTATTCATGTAGGTACACTAGATCACTAGATTGCAATGTAGTACAGAGTATATTTTTTTTTTGAATTGGTGAGAATTAGGGTAGCCCAGAGTACTACTCGAACTAGCCTAGAGCACCTGTAAACAGGTGAGAGCTATTCTCTTGAAAATTCAAATTTGTGGCTTCGTTACCGGTGAGGATCGAACCGGGGACCTAGGGTTCTACCTCTTGAGATCTTATCGCTTGACCAAATGCCCTTTGGCGTACGTTTTTTTGGTATTGATTCATGTGGGGTTTTTGAACTTAGGTATAAATAATACTCCTACGAAGTGAGTAAATAAATGAGGTATGGAGTGATATGAGAAAGGGAGATGAGGTGTCAGCATGGGAGTGGATAGGAAGTATTAAACTGGTTTCTGAGTGGTGGTCGTGGGGGGAGGGGAAGATTGAAGATGTCAGGCGGTCAGGTGATGAGAGGACTGGGACGTCACTCTGAACCCATCCCACATGTACAGGCCCCCCCACGTGGACTCTTCCCTCCTCCTATTTCTAAGCTGCTGCTTTGTTTAGTTGTTACGGAGTACTCCCTCCGTCCCTATTTGTTTGTCCAAAAGGACAATTTACACGGGTTTTAAGAACGGTATAAAATAATATTGGTAATTGGAAAAAGTTGGTATAAAGTAGGTGAGAGAGTTGAATAATACTCCCTCCGTTTCAATAAACATGTCGTTTTAGCTCTAAAATCTTGTTTCAAAATACATGCCGTTTTACATTTTTGTGTGTTTACTTTACAGATTTACCCTTATAATCATTAGCAGTTTATTAGTAGTGGTTTTCAATAAAGTAAAAAAGTGAGGTAATAATTAGTGGTATAATAGTACATTTAATAACTTCCTTAATATATGTGCAAATGACTAAAACGACATGTTTATTGAAACGGAGGGAGTATGGGTAAAAGATGTGATTGATTGGGGTAAAAAGAAATAAAGTAGGTAAGAGAGTGGAATAATGAGGGTAAAAGTGTGGATATAAATGGAAAGTGGACAAACAAAAGGGAACGCCCAAAATGGAATACTGGACAAACAAATAGGGACGGAGGGAGTACTCCGTAATAGTATATTTATTTCTCTAGCTCTCTGACCACTCTCTCTCTTTTTATATTTTTAAGCATTATGTGAAGAAATTAATAAGAAGGGAAAAAAATTGGGGAAATGTTAAAAGAAGGAGACATCCCCGTCTTTTGTTGCTTTTTCTCCCACACACCCTCACATTCTGTATCACTCATTTTGGTACTACTCTACTCGTATACCACTCCCCGCTTTTCCCTTTCCCGTAATCCAAATACAAAAATATCTATGATATACCTTATGCTTTTATGAATAAATTAGTAAGTTTTTGCCAAAAAATAATAATTTATTAAGTTATGAAGAAACATGCCAGCCGGTGTGCGCTCCTCCATAAATCTTCTGATCTTTGTTTGGTAGGATTTGGGGCTCTTTTAGATGTTTTGTAACCGATATGGGTTTGAAAATTAAAAAGGGAATAGGCCACGTGGGCTTACGGGCCTCACTCACTGTGCGGCCCAGGTTGCACTTCTTGTTAGAGATCAAGATTTTCAAGGATCTCAAGCTGCTCTGCATGTTTCTAGCTCATACTCACGCACCTTCAAGCACAAGGATTAGTGTGGTACAAGTGGATAGGAAGAATCAGATGTAGTTTTTATAAAATGCATAAAACATGCTAGAATGAGAAGGTTATATTATATATTATGCTGTACGTACAGGAAGTTTATCATGAAAACATAAAATTCCTCATAAATCTTCTCTTCTTTATACGATCTAGAATTGCTAAAGCTAATTACCTTGTTTACGTATCCTAACAGTGTTAATATGACCAATTAGTTAATACTCCTCAATTGAATTCAACTCAAAACACTTAAAATGTTTACCTGAGATTGTTCTACATGGCCATCATCTTATGCATTATCTAATTTAGCCAGAAAGTACTTAGTATTTACAAGTTTGTACATTTACAAAAAATACATTTTTTGACGTTAAAACTTTGCATATTTAGGATATAGCTTACCTGACTTTTGGTGTATCCAGCTGTACAAAAGTTAGCGTAAAAACGACGAGGCAAAAGTTGCCCATATACAGTTGTACAAAAGTGGGCTTAGTAACGGTTATAAATCGGCCCAAAACTTAGCGTGAAACTTACGGTGAGGTTCAAAGGCCCTTATAGTATAGTCGGCTTATAAAGTCGGTCCTTCTGGCCTCGCAATCAGCCTATAAATCTGTCCTTAGCGGAGCCCATGTTTCCTTCAAGCCATTCAGGAATTCGATAGAAAACCCCGCTCCGGTCGAGACGACGCGTTTTGGCCCCTTACCTCTCAACTTTGCGCTCAAGGTAAGCTCCTCAATTCAAATCCGGTGAAGTTTTCAATCTTCGGTCGTAATCCCGCCACCAAAGTAATCTCAATCAATCCGTTCCAAATGTTGGGATACAAAACCATCCCACATCGGAAGTTGGGCAACAAAATTGCCTAGGATGGAAATCTATCGGGTTTGTATCTGGGTCACCACACGTCTAATATGGTATCAGAGCGGGCGATCTGGGCCCGTTTCTTCAAGTGTCAACTGGGACGGTCCAGTTGCACTTGAGGGGGCGTGTTGGGATACAAAACCATCCCACATCGGAAGTTGGACAACAAATTTACCTAGCATATACGACGGTGGGCTACTCCTCCTATTGCCAATTGGTTTTAGGATGGAACCCTATCGGGCTTGTACGATCACAGTCCAATTGTCGAATTTTACTTAAATTGCGCCTTTGGTTTGTTTCACGATTAAAGATTGTTGGTTTCCTCATCGTTTTTAAGTCGATTTGTGATATTTCCTCATGCCGATTTTGTCTGTTTGCTTGTTTAAGTGGTCGTCCGATAGAACTAATCTTAATTGGGCAGAAAGCAGTTGAAGTGAAAAAAAACCATTAAAGCCTTACATTCATGGAATGAACTCTGGAACTTATGAGTTCTGCTTGGATGATGTTAAGTTAGTTAGGGCTACAGAAACCGTGGGTTACATTGATGGTGATGGTGGGATGCATGAACATTGTTAAGGGTGGCCAACAACGGAGGGTCTTTGTAACTTGCCCAAGTACATATAGTTCAGGTATTGTTTCTGCATCTCACTTAATAATGGCTTGCTTCCTTTTCTGGCCTGCATTTTCTATTGGCTGTTTACTAGAGCAAATAAATAAATTATTTATAAAGCACACACTAAAGAAAGTCTTATTTTGATTTGGATGAATCTTATAGTCTACATATATATTCATGGTGTTTTGTTCATATGAGTCTTAACTCTTACGTTGGTGCAGAGTCTGTTCTACCATTCACTTTGGCAAAGATATGACAAAACACAGGAGGTAGCATCCTTTCTCTTGTTATCTTGGAATCAAATGATTAAATTATTAATATTCTTGTAATCCTATCACTCTACTTATTTCTGGATCACAGGGCATTCTGTGTGGATAACCCGTTAGAGAATCAGTCAGTATGCTTCTTTCATCCCTCTCTTTCAATTCTAAAATATATTTTTTCATAACCTTAAAACGAGTTTCACCTGCTTTTGCAGGTAAAAAACAAGCGCTTTTCGGTTAACTATTTAAGCTTCAACAGTAGGAAAGAGTAAGACTATCTTGTTTTCTTGTTAATTGTTTTAGTTGAGAAAAAATTATTCAGCTTCAATGCTTTATTGATCCTTCTTAATTAATACTCATAAACAACAGCTGCACTGGCTTTCAACTGACATTCCCAAGCTGAGTGACAATAATGGTAACATGTGTCACATGAGCTTTAATTACACTTGCTCCAGTTGATGAACAAGGGCTGCCAACCTTACTGTCCATCCAACTTTATGACATTCACATTTTCAATGCCTTGATTCAGATGATGTTGCCGGCTAACATGGCTCTCTTTGTTTTGCAGGTGGAGTAGACAAAAGGGAAATCGAAGCCGATTTCAGAGGAAGAGCGAGGTAGATTCCGGTGACAGCTATCATTGTTCATGATTCTTGTGGGTTGCCCAAAATCAGGTTGACTAAGGCTAAGGGATCATGATTCTCTTATATATTTACCTCTTCTTGACTGTCTCTTTTATTGTCTATTGCAGTACTAATTGTTGTGTGATCCTTTCATATTAGGTGGGCTTGTTATTAGTTGAGAAGAAATTATTCAGCTTCAAATCCTTCAATGCTTTCTTCAATGTTTTGATGATCCTTAATTTGTATAAACAACCACAGCATTGGCTTTCAACTGACATTCCCAAGCTGCGTGACAATAACGGTAACACGTGTAACACATGAGCTTAATTACACTTGCTTCAGCTGATAAGCCAGAGTTTTCAACCTTACTGTCCATAAATTCTAAGACATTTACATTTTCACTGCCTTGATTTAGATGCTATTGTTCTCTTTGTTTTGCAGGTGGAACGACAAAAGGGAAAAAGAAGCCAATTTTACCATAGTTGAGAATTCTTGTGGGTTGCCCGAAAGCAGGTTGACTGAGGCTAAGGGATCATCAGTAGAGGTGTTCTTCTGATTTCTCTTATCCATTTACCTCTTCTTGACTATCTCTTTAATGGGCAATTGCAGTACTAATTGTTGTGTGATCCCTTCATAAGGCGTGCTTGTTATTGCTAATAAAATGCCGAAATCCTGATCTACTCTAAAACTTGAGTGCATATGTTCAGAATACTATAAAGCCATGCCGGTGAAGATTTTAAAGTCAACCTGCTTGCTGTATATTTGTTTTTTTGTCAATAGAGACTTGCGCCTCTCTCTCTTTTATAATTTCTACGGCTGCTGCAAAAATCTTGATACCACACTGGGGAACGAATCCTTGAGCAGAGGACTATGGAGCTAGCGGAGATTGTTGAATTCGCTCGCAATTTTGCTACCATGGTCAGAGTCAAAGGCGCTGTATGTTCTCTCCCTCTCCTCTAAATCCCTAGACTGTTACAATCGACTTGTTGTTGGAATACTGAATTCGTTTCCCCCTCTGATATTCCCCTAAATCAATTTCAGGATCCAAAGGGTTTAAAGGCCAGAAATCACGCTTTCCACAACTACAAGTAAGTACTCATAGCCCTAATTGGGTTGGCTATCTTTAAAGCTATACTGATGATTTTGTATTTGCTTATTAGCTCGGGCATCACCACCATCTCTGCTTCAGGGATGTTGCTACCCGATAGCCTCCGCAACGCTTGTTTGCTTACAGATGGCAGAAACACACCGAATTTAGCCCCCGGTTGTGCTGTTGTGGTCTCTGTGGCTTCAATTGTGGAGCCGTTTCTTTCAATTAAGACGAAAGAGACTAATGTGAGGTTTGGTTTATCATTTGTTCTTCCTTCCTATACTTTCTCCCCTTCATTGGCTTGCAAAATTTGTTATGTTTGACTCTCTGACTTGATTACCTTAGGCTCCACCAGAGCTGATTCCACATGCTCAAATTGATGTCATGATTGAGGTATGCTTAAGAATATGTTTTTGGTAAGTCTGAATACAATCCTTACTAGGTAATAATGATCTGTTTTGTGGTTGCAGCAGAAAGGATCTATAAAGCCAAGTGTGGAGGGCATGGACAATCATGCATCACAGTGGCTCCCTGCTAAAATTTTGAAGTTGGTATGTTAGTACATCCGAATTTGTCTTATGAAACCGCTCTTCTAAGAGAATACATTGTGATTGTGGTCTGATAATGCGCGTGTATGATAGTCTAACCACTTGGGTTCCTGAACAGGTTGATGTACCTGTATCGTCACGGGCAGTTAAGTTGCTAATGGAATCTTCATCTCCATCTCTGGAGCATAGTTGGGAGGTTGGCTGGTCCTTGGGTTCAAATGCAAATCATCCAAAGGGAGCAGTTAATGAAATTCATAGTCAGGTTGGTTAGCTTGGAGCTTTTATTCTTTCCTTGGATAGTAACTTGTTTGGTTTTGATTGTTCTGCGTTTATATTGAGGACAAAGTTGATTTTATGTCCTCCAACAAGAGTGAAATGCTGCAAAGCCGTCAACCAGATCTAATGGCCAAGTCAATAACCAGAATGGTTTTTCTTCAAGTTCCTGATTTATGCAAGAAGGTTACCTCTTTTAAGCTTTATCACCTGCATCTATTTTTGTCTGAAAATTCCTACACCCATTCAGCTACAGATTCATCATAATGACAGGACAGGTTGTTGTTGTCGTCTAGGATATGCCGGAGGTCAATATATCACCCTCTTGTAACAGAGGAGATTTATTCGTGGCCTTGGGCTCCCCTTTTGGCATTCTTTCTCCAGTGCACTTTTTTAATAGGTATGATTCTCTAATATAGTGTTAATTGTTTCTTATCAGTTGTGCACTCAAACAACAAAAATAAAAAATAAAGAAGGAAGATGTTGATACTCATTATTTAACAGTAAATGCATGGAGAGTGTTAGTCATGTGTTTGGTGCAATACTTCTTTTGACTTCTTTCATTTTAAGCTCTTAACTTTAAACTTGAACCATGAGTGATCTTAATATGTTTATTACTTGAGCCAGTGTATCAGCTGGCTTCATTGCAAACTGCTACCCGCCGACCACATATGATAAATCATTGTTGATGGCTGACATCCATTGCCTTCCTGGTATGCATGTTCTTCTCCTCCACTATGTTATCTTTGCTCAGTAGCTGGAAATTTTTACCAGCTGTATACATATGATGTGATTGTCAGGTATGGAAGGTGCTCCAATCATTAGTCATCAATCAAACTTGATTGGTCTCCTTACTAAACCATTAAGTCAAAATGGAGGGGCTGAGATACAGGTTGCTCAATGTTTATGCTACTGTGACTGAAAATTTAAACTCTATTTGGTTATTTAAGATTAATCTTTGGATTTCAGTTAATAATACCATGGAAAGCAATTGAAGCTGCTTGTAGAGATTCGTGTATGCTAGTGTGTCAAAATGAGTGGAAGGAAATCCAATCTATTAAACAGATACAAAATTCCGATATGATTATGCCTGCCACTTCTATCAAGAAGCAGCTTACAAGCTGCTCTGATCCATCATTAGTGGAGCAAGCTATGGCTTCTGTTTGTCTTGTCACGGTTGGTAATGGAGTATGGGCATCTGGTATTGTACTGAACAGTGATGGATTAATTCTCACAAACGCTCACCTAATTGAACCATGGAGATTTGGTGGTGCCACACTCAGTAGTGGATGTGATGAAAACAAAGCAGTGGAGCCCATTATGTTCTTTAAGGATTCTACAGCTGCAAATAAAAAGGCAAATGACTCTCATCCTGCTTTCAGAGGGGTGAGACAAATTTCGGTTCGCCTGGATCATGTTGACCCATGGGTTTGGTGTCCTGCAAAAGTAGTGTATGTTTGCCAAGGAACTCTCGATATTGCCTTGTTGTTGCTGGAATCTGCTCCTACTCAGCTTTGTCCTATAAATGTTGATCTTAGCCACCCAACTCAAGGATCAAAGGCATTCGTTATAGGACATGGCTTGTTTGGGCCTCGTTGCGGTAAGGCCACAAATTACTTTTCTTGGTTTCACGTGTAGTACCGTTTTTGTGTGGTTAAATTGTCGATTTTTAAGTTTAGCACAAATGTTGAATATTGGTTCTATACCAGGGCTGTATCCATCCGTTTCCTCTGGTGTGGTTGCCCAAGTTGTAAAATCCGGTTTAGGTCCTGCATCTTCACCATCTTTAGTGGACAATGTACGTGGAGAGCTTCCGGCAATGATGCAAACAACTGCTGCTGTTCATCCAGGTAGCAGTGGAGGTGCTGTTGTTAATTCAATAGGTCGTATGATCGGACTCGTGACAAGGTACATATAACAAATCTTACATTAGTTTTGTGAGCTCATCATGCTTTGACAACGCTCCTCAGTCTGTAACTAATTTTTAGCTGAAAATTTCTACAAAATCTTGACCAGTCAATATCCTAGTTTTGTGTTTTGTAGCAATGGAGTTGCTGTTTTTCATTGTTTATCTTGCTGGGATGAATTTATGCTGACCTCTTGCTATTAACTCATGGGTGCAGCAATGCCAAACATGGTGGACAAACAATCATACCACATTTGAATTTCAGCATCCCTTGTGCTGCTATGGAGCCCATATTCAAGTTCGCTGCAGGTAAAAATTTATCACACATCAATTGTTCTGATTATTATCATTATTATTACTATTGTTGCTGATTTAAATTCATTCTTATGCTAAATCTGAATCGTAGATATGGGGAACACATCGGTCCTCCATGAACTGGATAAGCCAAACAAGAAGCTTTCTTCAGTGTGGTCCCTAGTTCCACCATTGCCTGCGGAACCAAGACCCTCAATTCCAAGTGTGCAAGATTTGTTGAACAAGGATAAGCAAGGAAAAGGCTCTCGGTTTGCGAAGTTTATAGCTGACAAGGAAGACTTGTTCAAGAAATTTAATCAAGTGAAGACTAGTGCAAGTCTTTCCCGCGATACAATTCCTAGCAAGTTATGACTCCATTCACTTGGTTGCTTATGTGTCCTTAGTCTTGGCATTTGATTGAACCTGAGCAAACCAAGTTTTATACTGTACAAAATTTGGTTGCCTCCATTGACTTTGGTTCCCACGATACAATGAGCTTTGCAAACTCCAAGTGTACGACTTTTCTTCTTGTGAAATCAATTTGATCTCTAACAATTAGTTATCATAAGGTGCTTGGTTTTTAAATTATCACGTTTTATATGATATTGCCACTGTTTCATATGTATATTCATTATATAACTATAGAATTTTTCAATATATTATTTTTCTCTTTTTTTTTGGGTAGAATACCATATCGTATTTTCTCTAAAGGTAAGATCTATATATTTTAATGATTAAAAATATTAAATCTGAAATTTAGAGTATTAAACTAGTCTCTAGAGAAAATAAAGTCAGTAAATTCAACTTATATTAAAATATAAATTGGGCCGACATTTCCATAGGCCCATTGGCCCCTCCGAACAATCCCTACGGCGGGGTCTGATCTGGGGAAGACCCGTTGAGAAAGTAGAGGGAGAGATGGCGGAGGATGGTGGTGCTAGGGGTAATGGCTACAAAGAGTACGTCGCCGGCTTGCTCGCCGGCGTATCTAGCGTCATCATCGGCCATCCCTTCGACACCGTCAAGGTTACTCCTTTTTTTTTCTCACTTTTGTCTTATCGTATTTGAGTTTCTGAGACACAAATTGTGGTTGGATTTAGGTTTACCGAGAGGAGTGCCGTTCTTGATTAGGATGATTGTAGAATTCACTGATTGAATTATCAGGTTGGATGACTTCTGTGAGGGCAGTTCTTGCTAATGGAGTTTTGTGCTCTACTGACAGGTGAAGTTGCAAAAGCACAACACAGATACACATGGAATCAAGTACAGGAATGGGCTGCATTGTGCTTCTAGGATATTCAAATATGAAGGGGTATATATTTAGTAGTTATTGCGTAATCATATATGGTTAATTGAAGTCTATATATGTGCTGTACTGTCTTAGTGATTTTTGGATTAGGGGCGTCCACCAATTAAACAGACCTAATCTGGACCATGTGAAGTAACTAGGAAGTCTAGGAGTATCCCTGAATCATTGCTTTGAATCTCTGTATCTAGTGACTCATCTGTTTGGTGTCAAATTAACAATGGATAAGTAATCAGAGGTAATTGGATGTGAAATAATGATACTGACTTGTTTTATGAAAGGGTAGATTATGAAGGATTATAGCATGTTTTAACTCTTCAGATGGAGGCATTATGTGAATTCTGATTAGTTTCTCTCTGTTGTAACTGTTTGTCATACTTTTTTCGTAGGTCAGTGGCCTTTACCGTGGTGCAACATCGTCTTTTGTTGGGATGGCATTTGAAAGTTCTCTTCTTTTTGGCATATATTCTCAAATGAAGCAGTCTCTCCAGGTAGCCGGCTTCACACTAAATACTCAAGTTTGAATAAATTACTGCATTTCATATCACTGGAAGTAGTAGTTTGTGATTTTACAATCCATGTTTGAGGAAGAATTCTTACGTCTGCATTCTTATAGGGAAAGAGGCAAAGCAGTGGCCCGGAACCCTTTGTAATAATTCCTTCAGCTGCATTTGGTGGATCCATAATCAGCTTTATTCTGTGCCCATCTGAATTGGTGAAGGTAAGTAATTCATGGAAGTGGAATTCCAGTTTACCTATTTTTGTAGGTTTGTGACTGTAAACTTCTGCAGTGTAGGATGCAAGTTCAAGGCACGGACTCATTGGTTCCAAGGTCCAACTTATATGCAGGCCCCATGGATTGTGCCCTCCAAACCGTAAAAGCTGACGGAGTGAGTAAATTCTCATTTAACTTGAGCATTATCTGATTTGTCTCCATTAATTGAGCATATAAATACAACTGCAGGTTACAGGAATATTCCGTGGAGGTGTTGCAACTTTTATGAGAGAATCTATTGGAAATGCAGTGTTCTTTAGTGTTTATGAGTATGTCAAGCATTCCATGAATTTACAACTAACACATGCTTCAGAAGATCACCGTAGCTTGACAGACATGGGAATTGGGATTGCTAGTGGTGGTCTTGCTGGTGTTGCTGTATGTATACTTTATACATTTACAGTTCTTTGATAATAATATTGTTAATGTTTTCATTACTAGGTATTGATTGGGTCAAAGTTTACTTTGAAATTTACAGTTCTGGTGTGCTGTTCTACCCTTGGATGTGGCTAAGACTATTATCCAGACTGATCCTGATAGGAGCTGCTCTAGAAATCCTTTGCGAGTTCTGCAATCAGTAAGATTTCTTTCTTTGTAAATGATCTTGCTTCATTCCCACAAATAAAGAGAAAGGAAGCAGACACATATTATTTAAATTTCTGCTTGCTAATTGCTATCTTCATACTGGATATTGCTGTAGGTTTACGGCAGGGCTGGATTAGGAGGATGCTATGCAGGTTTAGGCCCCACAATTTTAAGGGCATTCCCTGCAAATGCTGCTGCAATCGTCACCTGGGAGTTTGCTATGAAAATCATGGGGCTCAAGCATGACTGAATATTTGCCTTGTGTGGTTGCTGACCAATTGTTCACAACCATTTTCAGAGAAAACTTTTGATCTAGCTGATATAGAGAGTTCTCCGTCAAATGCTGGTTGCTCGCCACAATATGATAAGTTAACTCTAGCTGTTGTTTCTCTATGAAGCATTCTCAAATAGCAAGTTCATATATTACCCTCTTTTTTCCTATGTAGTGTGGCTAGATTAGCTTAAATTCAGATGTCGTTCGTTCCCCATTGTTTAATTTAGCGATTGTGTTTGCCTGATTGGTAAATTCTCAGGGTGTTGGCTGTAAACTGTCACTATCTGATGAATGAAAAAGTATTGTTTAAAAGTTAAAAACACTTCTTGATTTGTCTCATTGTGTTGCTTGCTTTTGTTAAATTTTACCTTCTACAAGTGAAAAAGGAAAGATGATTGCATTCATAACCAGAACAACAGAGCTTACATAGTGATTGACAGAAGACAGAGAGCATGAGTACTTTCAACTTTGGCATTTATTTTGACATTGACATGCACAGCGCACACACACACACAGGTGATTGACTGAAGACAGAGAGCATCTCATCTAGAGATCAGCAACCATCAGGGAATCCTCTGAGCAGGTGGAAATCCCCAGCTGCTACTTGGCCCCTTTTTCAGTTTGGGCTTTCCCCATAAACCCGCTCCGACGAGGTTCTACGCCTGCGTTCATTATGCCCTGCCAGCCTCCTCCGACAACTTCTCTTGGTATCATCAAACTCTGAGAGCTCGTGGAACCTACACATAGTGGCAGAGTTCTAAGTTCCAACACTAAGTCAAATTACTCTGTGAGATGATGATGCCCAGGTTTCTCCCTTCTCTACTTACTTTGATCAAGTTGATACTACTTGGTATTGTATTATTTAAAATTCTAAAACTATGATATGAAAACCCTATGACATAATAATCAAGTTCAATGAAAGTATAAATTATAAACTAGACCATGCAACCTGCTGCATTGCTGACAGAACCTCTGCTGGAGGCCGGAGACGATGACAACGGGAGCCTTGGCATGGAACTCACAGACCTTGTGCCTCTGGTGATAGCGCTTGGCGTCGGTGAGATCCGCAGTGCAGTTCTCAGCTTGGCAGAATACAATATTGTGTGACCTTTCATCATAGGACTCCATAGTGTTTGCCTTGTGTTATCGTTGGTTCTTCTTGAGAAAGGAAAACTTAAATAGAAGAGTAGGGCTCTGGACCAAAGATATATGCCCAAGTGGTAGCCAGATGGAGGAGAAGAAAATGAAGGAGGGGCCATACAAATACAAAAACTAGTTGTACTGTTTAGGGAATGAAATGAGTTTTTTTTTGGTGAATAGGACTACAATAATGTATGAGGTCTGTGGACCACAACCTCACCCAGTTATCATAGACTCTTCAGCTCTTCCCATTCCTGCCAATGGAATGAATGATAATTGGTGTGACATTAATTATTTAAGCCTAATAGTATCTCCATGAGGTGTTTTTTTCAACCTGTCATGTTATATCATTAGCCTAAAAATAGGAAAATTTTATAAAAACTGATCAAACTTGTGTTTTCTTTCTTATGTGAACAAAAAATTGCCTGATCAACAACAACAAAAACACAAGGGTGTATGTGGAGTTATGATATACACAACCATATTTCAAACAAGTGAAGATGGAGTTTCCAATAAACTCATCAGAATCACGACCAAAGAGCAATTGAACAAGATCAATATACCTACCGTTTGTTCATACAACCTTTTGAATTTCTAATCCGGTTATATGACTTGACGTTGAAATTATTTTTAAATTGAGTGTTTGGTAATAAAATATATATATATATATATGTTTTTTATTAGCTCTCAATCCTCTCATAAGTTGGGGAAACTCATTTTTTTTGGTAGATTTAAGATTCTATAAGTTTCTATAAGCTATGATGAGCTAGCTTTGTCGAACACATGAGCTTTTTTTTTTTTTTTCCAGTATGCTCCGGTAAGCTTCCATAAGTATCATTTAAGTACTGCCAAGTATTCTGGTTTTTTTAATCAAAATACAAACACAACACCGATATTAATGGAACACAAAATATGAAGACAAAAATTGCTTAAAATAATAATACTAATAAATTCGACCAAAAAAATATAATAATACTGAATAAAAATGGAGAATTGTAGGATCTAACATAATGAAAATTGCCTAAAATGATAATCATCCTAATAAAGGAATATTATAGGGCCCAGCATAGGGGGTGGGGTGATTAGTACTCCGAATTACAGCAATGAACATCTCTCTCCAAATTTAGTTGGCTTGTAAGCTGAAAATCGTCCAAACATTTTGTCGGGACAACACCATGACCGAATGTAAAAAAGTTCTTAGAAGATAGAACCATCTAAAGTTGGGATTATTTTACAACCTTCAAAAGTTCGATCTATGCAAAATTTTCATGATTTGCTTACTATTCAAGTGTTGAATTTTGATCTCAATTAAATTAATGTTGGTTAGTTACAACCGAACAATAAACAGTAGCGTTATTCCACTAACACTTTGTACCAGACAGGCCGACACTCAATACCAAGCCGCCACCTTTATGTTGAACAAGGTGGAATACCAAGACTCGGTTCCTTAAATTGGAGCTTATTGTTATTATAGTTGATAGTAGATGTTTATTGTTGTAGGTGATGAAACTAGATATTTATATGGTACATAATCGATGAGGATGTTCGTTCATTAAGATGGCTAATTAATTGATATAGATACTTATCGGTGAAAAATGTAGTATATACATTGGAATCATAATACTTATAAAAGGAAGGGTAAAACGATAATCAAACATCTTTAAGAAGTAATATAAGTGCGTATATATACTAACTTATATTTTATTGAACTTGAACAAGGTTTATAGTGTTTATTCTCTTCCCTATGAACACCATAAACGACGTTTGTAGCTAAGGCTTAAGAGGTAGACAATTCAGTTTATGTTTTATAAATAAATTTATAAGTATTTTCTCTAATAAGGTAAGGAATTAGACAACACACATCAACTATTAATGAATTTGAAGAGAAGAAACTCGATTGAAGGATTTTATAACAAAAGCAACGACCAAGTTAATCTCTCAAAAGGCGAGATTAATATAACAAGATCACAAAAGTAAAATTGACAGATCTTGCAAAGAACATGTCCGACACTACGATCTCAATCACCCACAAGTAATTCCAACCACCTACTTGTTGAAACTGATACATCATACATGCTTAAAAATTAAAATCACAACTTTCATTACCTTTATCGTGGATGACTTGCGGAGGAACCCTTCATACTACAACTTGTTGGTTATTGCATGGTTTTGTAGTTTGCTTGTAGACCAAATTAATTCAAAGTGAAAACCTAAATCCTTGGCTGTAAGGTACATGCAAGAATTAAATCATGCATGTATATCATAATAAAAGAGATAATGCATGTTTAAACTGTCGTTGATATTGTACAAATGTGATCGAAAATGGAGTTGTTCCTTTTGCAGATAAGAGATGACGGTAACCTAACTTAAACGTACATTATGATAGCTATTAGCTAGTGGGTGCCATTGCCAATTTGCCAAATCATTCAATTCATATACGTGGATCTATTCAATTTTTGGGTGGTCCTTTAATTTGGCTCTTCGATTGTACAACTTCTTGAATCAATCACATTTTCACGATGTATATTTTAACACTTAGCTTTTAAAAGTGAAATAATAGAAAAGAATCTTACTGTATATGTCTATATCTTAATCATCTCATCTTTCTGTCCATTATAAATGCGCAAAAGGATCTTATTTCATCATCTAGCCATCCAATTCATTATCGAGATAAGTTGAGTAGTGTCAAATATTCCAATTTAACCACAAATAGCACATAAAACATATATTTATTCTGATAAATCTTAACTTTAGGGGTGCAAAACTAGCCCATTTGGCAAGATGTTCTGTATTATTGACTCCTTTGAGTGGTGCTTATAAATTATACAAATTCAAGCAACGCTCCACTCGTTTAATTCCAACGTGTTACTATTAAATATATTAATTAAAAGGGATAAACCTTTTAAATAAAACATTAATCTTTCCACTAAAAATAAAATAAATATTAGTCTGTATTTTAAGCTACAGATTCCATAGCAACTTCTATTTAGAAGAGTGATTAAAAACACAACTACATATCAGCAGAAAATTTAGTAATTAACAGCAAAATGCAAGACAACTTACATAACATATAAGAACATAACGTATAATGTGAAGATGTCCCAAGATGAAGGGTATTATTTGAATTTAGTGAAAACCATGGGCTAAAGAGTGAATAGTACATCAATGACTGAACTGGACAATTTTTATTTTGTTTGTTTTTTACACAATCTTGTCAGGACATGTAACTTGTAGTGTAGTCGTGAATGGAGCAAGAATAGTTACTACTTTACCAAAAGTTAGAAATATCAAATGTACCAATATTCAATACGTCGTGCTTAGAATCTTCCAGCTGTAGAATATATATCATATATAGTGATAGCCAATTCAACCACATGCAGTACAATTGTCAAGCCTAAGTTGAATAAAATTCGAGTTATAAGCTATATATATAGACACTGTTCACGCATTAGTGATCGAGCATTCAAGCTATGGAGCTACTATCGAATGGAATCTCGTGCTATATATGGATCACAATCAATTTATAATTGCCAAATTGCATGTGAAACAGTAACCATAGAATTCTTGTAGCCCATCGTATTGCATGTACGTGCACATTGTTCATTGAGAAGTACAATGTTTATTTCAAGCAATTTGATCTCTAGAAATTCCATCGTTATATTTGCCCAAATATAGAAGGAATCACAAGGGAGGATAATATGGGCCTGTAAAGTGGGCTCGAGTAAGCATTTTCAGCCTAAAAAGGCTGTTTTTTTCAAAGTAGTTTTGGGCCTTGTGTTTTTTTTTTTGAGCCCAGGGCCTTGTCACCCATTTAATGTATTAATTAAGTTGCTTTAAATTACATCAATTTCATCACCTAGAATAACAAGTAAGGTCCATCTTTATTGTAGTCGAACAACCATCTTCTTATCCCATACCCTTTAAACTAGACCGCTACTCCCGTCGATGTTGGGGTTGAATTGTCGCTCGAGTCTAAATTTACGTGTTAATAGTATGTAATATTCCCTCCGTTCCATTTTGTTTGTCCTCTTTCCTTTTTTGTTGTCCCAAAATGTTTATCCTCTTTCCTTTTATATCATTAATTTCTTACAATAGTACCCTTATTCAAACTCGCTTTTTACCCCCATTATCCAACTTTTTCTTCTACTTTATCACTTTTCAACTTTTTAACCATATAAAATTACAAAACTACCCTCATTTAATTTCAACTTTTACCCACTTTCTCTTCTACCAATACTACTTCTACCAATACTACTTTGATTTCAAGCTCAGCATGACAAATAATAACTTTTGTCCGGGATATAAGAAACTTGCGTATTTTTTCTCGCCTGATGCGGATATTATTCAAATTTTAATTGAATTTTGTTCAGAAACAAACCATTTAATATTCTGACTTAATGTGTGTATATATATATCAGTATATTAAATAATAACGCTCTAGTAAGGCTTGTAATTATAGTGCAATATGCTTCTCAATCTTGTCCATTAGATTAAAAAGAATCTACGACCTATAATATGGGAAAATAAAGTCTACAAGTACACCATAAGTGAGAAACACGGGATTATATAGGGACGAAAATTGAAGGGGGGGTGGGGGTGGGAAAGGGAATACATAGGCGACTCTTGTTTATACCGTTTGCGATACTTATTCAATGAATCACACATACTTGTTCAGTATGATGTTTTTCACCCCTCTCCCCTCCCAAATTGGAAGCATCCTTATATATAGGGACGTAAATTGGTGGGAGGGGGGATACATAGACGACTCTTGTTTATGCCGTTTGCGATACTTATTCAACGAACCACACATACTTGTTCCGTAGGATGTTTTTCACCCTCCTCCCCTCCCAAATTGGAAGCATCATTATATATAGGGGCGGAAATTGGAGGGAGGGGGGATACATAGGTGACTCTTGTTTATGCCGTTTGCGATACTTATTCAACGAATCACACACAGTTGTTCAGTAGGACGTTTTTCATCCTCATCCCCTCCCAAGTTGACGATACTTATTCAACGAACCACATACAACTGTTCAGTAGGATAGTTTTTGCCCTCCTCTCCTCCCAAAATACAATTAACCAGTATAATAGTTCCCCCTCCCCGCCCCCCTAAAAAAATTTAAGCTATTGGGAACCCTAATCTCCTACCGTTAATCTCCTCGATCTAATCTAACGACTAATAGGAAGTCTAAAGTAGCACCCTAATATGTATCTCACCAAAGCGTTCCCCTTAAATATATATATTAAGCAATTATTATATATACATCAATCTTAAATTAATATATGTATACTAAGGGGTCTAAGGCTCTGTTCGGCTCGTAAAAAAAAACGCTAGCTTTTTTTTTGCCAAAAAGCTACACCCTTGGGGGTAGGAGCTATCTAAAAATGCTAAAAGAAGCTAGTGGCTGGGAGCTTTTCCTTAGCATTTTCAAAAAGCTACTACCCTCTAGGGGGTAGCTTTTTGGCAAAAAAAAAAAAACGCCATAAAAAGCTTCAACTCGTTTTTTTTGTGATGAGCTGAACATAGCCTAAGTGTATAAAAATAGTAGGATAGGATATCCATTTTTTAACCTAAAATCCTAAAAGAAAAATCATAAATTACTTTTTAAAATAATACTCCATCCGTCTAATTTTATTTGGCTTTTTAGTCTCAAATGTTTGTCTACTTTTATTTGACCTTTTATCTTTTTTTGTCCAATAAGTTTCTAGTTTATCCTTAATTAATTTATTAATTGAAGTCTTGAAAATTGTAAAGTTTATAGTATGTGAGGAGAATTAGTTACATTAGTGATAATTTAATTAGGATATTTTAGTAAAGATAGAATTATCTTAATAGATATTTGCAAAATTGCTAAAAAGCAAATTACAAGTAGACGGAAGGAGTAATAAAATTCTTTAACTAATAGGATAGGAATAGGATATTGTAGGCGGGCATGATTCCACATCAATTAGTTAGCCTTTATTTTTCTCTATCTTATTTATTATGTCTATCTTATTTATTATGCTTTATCCTTTATTAGGGTAGTTACTCTAGTTAGGATAATATTTATGGAGGATGATCTTATCTTCGTTTGGGATAAGATATTGGTTGACTTGGGGAGCAAGCTACCTACCTTAACCCTAGATAGGCCCGATCGGCCCATAGGGAGGCGCGCCCCCTCCCCTTCCTCTATAAATACACATGTTCGCTCATGTGCCTGGTAAGTTCTAAGCTATCGCTCTGTCTGACGCCTTTAATCGACAGTGCCCTTATTGACTTAAGCATCGGAGGTGGATTAGGGGTCGCTCGCCCCTAGGTCCATTATTTTGCAGGTCATTGAAGGGAAAGAGGCTTGTAGAGTGGAAGAACATTGAAGATCATTGAAGAAGGAGCAGAAACTTGTACACGACATATTTTGTGTACTAACATTTGGCGCCGTCTGTGGGGAACGGTAGAACGTTCTTCTCGTTGATTATCGATCCGAGAAACGTTTCCCGCTAAAGGAGATGACTTTGGGATCCATCCCAGAGGAGGAGGTCGCAGTGTTTGTTGATGACGGCGAAACCCTAAACGCTGGGGGCAACGCCATCGCCAACAACCAGGTCGACGACGCCGGCCACCACGTCGTCCCCGCCGTCCAGGGCGCGACCGCGGCCGAGACCCGCATCGGCAACCGCGCGGAAAGCCGCGAAGCCGTGCGCGACAGTCGCCAGGAACGACCCGCGGGCGCGGGCGCGAGCCCCGCGATCGCGGGTACCACGCGAGCCGCGGGCGCGGATCTGAGCCCCGCGGTCGCGGCAGGCGCACAGACCGGGGATCTCCGCGATCGCCTCGGTCAACGCGATTCCCACCCCCCTGCAGTGGACGCGGGTGAGGGTTACGAAGAGCCTCGTAATCTCCAAGACACGAACAACGCTTTGCGGTTTGAGCGCGTTGGTTCGAATGTGGCAAGTAGTTCGGGTCCCCCTGTCGAGACTCAGGCCGACCTTGACTACTTGTTTCAACCCGAGTTGATGGCGATCAGGAGTTCGCGTGACTCCGTTCCCAGGAGAAGGCATGATCGCTCGTCCCTTCGCATCCAAGAGCCTTCGCATGACCACGATAGCTCGCTAGCCCACCGGAGCGGTGCGCGCGGAACGAGTGAGAGGGTTGGGCTGAGGGATGTCGCGGGACCAACAAGCGATATGACGGGAAGAGATCGTGAGGAAGAAAGGCCTGTCCTTCAGTCCCAACTCGATGAAGCCAGGAAGGAGATTGCAGCATTGAAATTCTCCTTAGAGAAGATGCAAGGGAAGCGCCCGGTCGATGAGAATCCCCAACCGCAACGTTTGGCTAGCGTCATCCGAATTCCCGATGACCGCCAAACTCCGGAACCTACGGGCGCCGGTAGCGACGGTTCGGATAGTGACCGGAGGGCCCCAAGGGGCCGGAAGAGAGACGGAAACCGCAAGCGCGGTAAGCGGGCCCGAAGCCAGGATCCGCGGGAGGACTCGCGATCCGCCGAAGAGGAGAGTTGGCGGGATTTCAACCAGCATAGGTACGGATCCCGGAAAGAAAGGCAAAAGGCTCGCAAAAAGTTCTTTGCACACAAATACGGCGACGAGCCCCGCGGGCGCGGTGACGAGCCCCGCGGGCGCGGTGACGAGCCCCGCGGGCGCGGTGACGAGCCCCGCGGGCGCGGTGACGAGCCCCGCGGGCGCGGTGACGAGCCCCGCGGGCGCGGTGACGAGCCCCGCGGGCGCGGTGACGAGCCCCGCGGGCGCGGTGACGAGCCCCGCGGGCGCGGTGACGAGCCCCGCGGGCGCGGTGACGAGCCCCGCGGGCGCGGTGACGAGCCCCGCGGGCGCGGAAATCACACAGAGTCGAGCGGTTCCGCGAGCGTCTCAACCCGCGACCGCGGATCCATTAGCCGCGACCGCGGGTCGGACGGCAGACGCGATAAAGTCCGTTATCGCGATCGATACCATCCTAAGAGTCGGCGCGACGAGGATGAGGACAGATTTGACCGCGACGAGCGTCGCGAGATTGAGGCTCGAGCTGAGCAGCGGACAGAGAAGAGGCTGTTCGAGCTACTCAAGAGCCAAGGAGGGCTGCAGCAGTCAGCTCAGGACCAAATGGATAAGAAGTTGGCTTTGGTGACTTCTACAGCATTCCACCGGACTATTCAGCAGGCGGAGCCGCCTAAGAAATTCGCACCACCAAGCTTCATGGTCTATGACGGCGCGTCGGACCCAGTGAACCACATCGCGGATTACACTCACAGGATGGCGTTATGGACTTCTGACGACGCCGTCATGTGTAAGATGTTCCCCGGCAGTCTCGGGAAGGGCGCAATTAGGTGGTTCCAGAGCTTGGAGCCCGGGTCAATCCGGTGGTGGGGGCAATTGGCTTCACTCTTTGCTAAGCGGTACGTTGCCAACAGCCGGGAGGCGATCTCCTTGGATACGTTGCTCAGCCTAAGGCAACATAAGGATGAGAGCCTCCGCCGGTTCACAAACCGCTTTATGGAGTGCTATGCTCAAATCGACGGGTGCGATGAGAAGACCGCTATAGCCGCCTTCCGCCGAGCGGTGCCGAAGAAGTCCAAGCTTCGAGAGAGCTTGACTCTGCGCCTGCCCTCCACGCTCGACGAGTTGCAGGATCGAGTCCACCAATACGCTAAGCTGGAAGATGAGGACGACGGCGATCGGTCCCCTACACCTCCCCGCCGAACGCGTGGGTCGCCGAGGCCGAGCGCCGGAAAGCGAAAGAGGGTGGACCAGGTACAGGCCGTGCTTACCACATTCAACATCCCGATCTACCAAATCTTAGGCCGAATTCGGAACTTTGAGTGGTTCAAGTTCCCGCCAAGAGGGGCAGATACGGAGGAAGGCCCGCGCGGGCGCAAGTTTTGCATGTACCATCGATCCCGGGGGCATATGACCGAGGATTGTGAGCCCTATAAAGCATATCTCGAGGAGCTAGTAAAGAGAGGACACCTCAAGGAATACATCAAGGCCTCGGGCGACGAGGCGGATGCTAAGCAGATTGAGGTGGTCCAGACTATTACAACTATTTACAAGGGAGATGATCCGGAGTCGCGGAGTCGGTTTCGCAAAGAGTGCCACGAGCTAGAGGTGATGCGCGTCCAGCATGCCGAGCCGCGTCCCCCGCATGGACCGCGCGGTCCGGGACTCGTCTTTCACGACGAAGACTTGGCGACCGTCCAGCATCCGCACAACGACCCGCTTGTCCTAACGGTAGAGCTCGAAGACGTCAAGATCCACCGCGCCTTGGTGGATTCCGGTAGCTCGGTCGACGTGATGTACTACGACACGCTCAAAGCGCTCGGGAAATCCAAGAAGGACCTTGAGGAGGTCAAGATGCAGCTTTCCGGACTCGGTGGATATCCCACTTTTCCACTTGGAGTCCTAAAGACTTGCGTAAGTCTCGCCGGAAAGGAACATCCCACCGAGTTCGTAGTCGTCGACGTCCCGGGGCCGTACAACTTGATACTCGGGCGACCTTGGATCCATGGCATGGGAGCGGTACCCTCGTCTTTGCATCAAATGGTCCAATTCACAAGTAAGGGTGCAATTGTGCGGGTGTGGGCGAACCAACTTCAGGCAAGATTGTGCGCGAGAGGGGTCCGGCCCGAGGAGAGGATCGCGGATGGCGACAAAGGGCTCGGGCGAGTGGACCTAATCACCGGCACCGACCGAGAGCACGGCCCGGATCACCGCGGAGCGCGGCCCTGAGCGCCGCGAGCGCGGGCGAGAACCGGCGACCTTCGGCCCTGCGTGGCTTCGGATGGGTCGGCCGAGGCATAGGATTTCATGTAGTGGGGGCGGTACTCTTTTTCCCACGCGGTTTTGATGAGGCCCCCCCCCCCCCTTAGTTTTTCATTTTTAGATTGTCTTAAGTTCATGACATTCATGTTTTAATTAAAGTTTGCATTGTTTTGCATTAGATTGTGTCTTTGCATAAAAAAATACCAACGTTACGCGGTGCGCTAACGGAATAACTTGGCCAAGGAAAACACCCTACGAAGGCCTTACGCGACGTTTGCGTAAGAGTTGCACGGATCCCGTAGTATTGGCCTACGGATGTACGAATCTATGAATATACGAATATACGAATATACGAATATACGAATATACGAATATACGAATAAGAGCACCCTAATCTACATGGCCACTCACCGCTGGAGTTCCGGTCCCTATACACGGGATAGTACAAGGTACACGAGTATATGGGTCCCGGAGGGGGCATTGTAGGCGGACATGATTCCACATCAATTAGTTAGCCTTTATTTTTCTCTATCTTATTTATTATGTCTATCTTATTTATTATGCTTTATCCTTTATTAGGGTAGTTACTCTAGTTAGGATAATATTTATGGAGGATGATCTTATCTTCGTTTGGGATAAGATATTGGTTGACTTGGGGAGCAAGCTACCTGCCTTAACCCTAGATAGGCCCGATCGGCCCATAGGGAGGCGCGCCCCCTCCCCTTCCTCTATAAATACACATGTTCGCTCATGTGCCTGGTAAGTTCTAAGCTATCGCTCTGCCTGACGCCTTTAATCGACAGTGCCCTTATTGACTTAAGCATCGGAGGTGGATTAGGGGTCGCTCGCCCCTAGGTCCATTATTTTGCAGGTCATTGAAGGGAAAGAGGCTTGTAGAGTGGAAGAACATTGAAGATCATTGAAGAAGGAGCAGAAACTTGTACACGACATATTTTGTGTACTAACAGATATATAGTTAATTACCAGGAAAATAACATTGTACATGACTCACTATATAGTCAACTATTGAAGGAAATGAATAATAGGATTAGGATAGTTAATTACCAGGAAAATCACATACATGGAAGGTGCGTTGTTAATTTGGATGGAGTTAATCGGTGAATAAATTTTACTGCTGTAAATTGTGAATGCTAGTGATTTCGTGGAAAATGTTTGTGAGTTTGCTTGGTGAAAAGTGAAGAGAAGAATAATGATGGGAAGATCCCTTGGGAGCCTACAAAATCCATTTGCATCCACTGGCCTGTGTTTGTACCCCATGCTTATTTATTTTATTTAATTATAATATCTATTTTCTGTTGCCTTTATATATTCTAATTCATCTATATGTCTCAATGGCAAAATTGGAAGCAAAAAAAGGAAGAGAAATACGCAATCATATATAGGCAGGCAATGACCGAAAATGAGCTGCCCACCGTGGCAACACATGCTCACCAGGCCTAAAGGGGCCTTGCTTACATGATAACCTTCATGCCTATCGACTGTTCAATCTGGAGTTATTATTAATTATAATTGTGCACTACGTACTCGTGTACACAAGTAGCTATAATATCGCCTTCCATTATAGCAAAATTTCCTTCAATAGTTGATCACGCTCGTGAGTCTTGTACAAAGTCTTATGGTTGTTATAATCATAGTGAACGCCCTACATGTCACTAGCTTCTGCTAACCGGTTTGGTTCGGATAAGTCATGTCTTAATAATACTTAACCTAACTATATATAATAACATCAACAACCATTAGATCACAATTAAGTTCAATTTCCGCTTCATGTATGATGTATGTGTCTCGGTGAATTTCGGGTTTCGGGTGAATCCATTATCGAACTTGTTAGGTAATTAAGATTATATGTGATCGACTCGT
Organism: Polygonum aviculare; assembly: GCA_934048045.1. NCBI lineage: Eukaryota > Viridiplantae > Streptophyta > Magnoliopsida > Caryophyllales > Polygonaceae > Polygonum > Polygonum aviculare. The sequence continues at coordinate 3,819,271 of OW204024.1, forward strand.
GTCTGGTGATAGGTACAATATAGTTGTAGCTGGTAACTTTCGGTTTCTGTTAGGATCTTGGAAGTTCTCGGTTAGATGGGCATGGGGGAAATTAAAAAGACGTAAAATAATTCTACCCTACCATCCGGTACAATGATACGTAAGAAATTAACGTGCATTGTTTGCATCTTTTTGGATGGTATTGTACGTGGTTTCGTACACATAACGCATGCAAACAATGGTGACGACGAAAATGGCATTATTAGGCATGCATGTAGAATTTTAGTTTATGTGTTTGGATGGTAATTTGAAAGGCGTGGAACTTACTCTCCTTGGTTGTCTTGTTTCTTTTGGAGCTTTGTTTAACTTGGCATTCGAAACAAGCACATACATACAAATACAAAACAATAGTACAAGTCAGTAAAACCGCACTCTTTTGTATTTTTTCAGCTGGCTAGCATGAGTGGCCGGCGACTTTGATTATTAGTACTTCAAATTCCCAGTTCCATGACTTTCAACGCTCCAATCCCTGTTCATCTCGTTGAATTGGACGGATCGGGGGTTTAGCGGATGTACTATTAATTTGAATGTAAAATAAATACTCCTATCTGATTATATTAATTCGACTTGACCCCTAAATTCTGCGGGACAATTTCTTTAGAAAGTTAATCAAGAAATTATATACACGTACTTGTTGAGACTCTTCTCTAACTTGTACGGCCCTTAGTTAAGTTGAACATGCTCGATTGGCTAAGCTAGGCCTTGCCCCAATGAATTAAGATGGATTAATTTTGTGAAAAAGAGGACTTTATATTACACAAGATAATATTATAAGGGTGCTTTACAAGTGTACTTTTAAGTTGGTGGGTTGTGGGATGATTCATGGATGCCCTCCCAAATGAGGGGTGAGACTTATTTATAGTTGAGGCTCCTTCCTGTAGGAGAATATTCTAGATACATAAGGCCCTAGACTCATATGGAGCTAACCTACTAAAGATGGTCTGTGTAAAATACCCCTAGAGAATTCTAGCCCATGGTGGAAGTCTCTAGAAGGCCGGCCCCAGTGGGGCACACTGGCCCGCGCTGGCCTCTAGCAGCGCCTAGAATGCGCGTGGCTCCTCTGGAACTCTCTAGAAGGGCGCACCCGTGTCCAGAAGAGACAGGACGCCTTTGTAAGCCTCCAGAAGCGCTCGTCCAGGGCGTGCTTAATTGTGTCCGGACGCGGCGCATCTCTCCTAGAAGCCTCTAGAAGAGCCCGCCTTGGCGTGCCTCACCCCGTTTGGGGCGTGCCTACCTCTAGAAGGCTCTGGAGCGACCCGACTTAGTCCTGAATGCCCTGGAAGCCTCTAGAATCACCTAGACTTCATACATAGGTGACTTAGCCCGTATTTAATTTGGTCTGTGAAACGCGGCACGTGACACTTACATATATAGACAAATATACACACTAGTTTTCATAAGTTGATATAGATAATATTGGTATAAGTTGAAATTAAATGAGGACAATTTTGTAATTTTATATGGGTAAAAAGTTGAAAGCAAATAAATTATGACAGAGTGTGTTGTTAATTGGTAATTTACGCCCCGGCTTTTTGCACACTATTTTTTTGACTTTTTGCACCACGCCATTCAAAGGCGTCGCCATTAAAAGGCGTATGAATATTATATTAATTAAATTGTAGGAAAACAAAAAACGGAAAAAAATGAGGCGTCATGCCACGCCGGTCAACGGCGTCATGCCACGCCGGTCAACGGCGTCGTCGGACGCCGGTCAATGGCGTCGTCGGACGCCGGTCAATGGCGCCGTCGGACGCCGGTCAATGGCGCCGGATCCCTGCCTTGGCGCTTTCCCACTTCTAATATATTTTTAATAGAGCCTTAAGACTTGATTAAGTTCAATTAGCCCAATTGGCAATTACTCACTTGGGCTTTTAAATGGGTCCAAGTTCGAATCCTGTCAACTGCATTTGCATATATTTATTTTTATTATATGAAAAGAAGTGTTTAATTTCAAAAAAAAACATACAGCTATTGAGATTTGAACCTTGAATCTCAAGTACTTACAAGTAAAGTACTTACCCATTGTGCTAATGGGGTTATGTGATATTTAATATCCTATTAAATTTATATACATAGAAAGACCAAAATACCCTTAATGGAAGGGATGGCGTCCCACGACGGTCAACGGCGTCCCGCCACGCCGGTCAACGGCGTCCCACCACGCCGGTCAACGGCGTCCCGCCCCGCCGGTCAACGGCGTCCCACGACGACTCAAAATTTTCCCGACCGAAATTTAGTACTCCGTATTATTATATTCTGACGTCTTTAAACGGCGACGCCTTTAAATGGCGTGGTGCAAAAAATCGAAATTTTGTGTGCAAAAAGTCTATACCGTAATTTAGTACATGCACTATAATTACATTTTGTTTTTTTAATCCTACGTGGGTAGTGGACTAGTGGGTACTAATTAACGAAATTAACTAAAACTTTATGTGAAAGTTAATGAACCCGTTTAATTTTTTATATAACTTCTAAGAGAGTACAAAACACAAATATGTTTACGATACAGTTTAGAAAAATCGATTAAACTTGTATAAAGCTTTAAACTTGTAGAAGCACTAGCAAATGTACATAGTACCATACTAATACTATCATGCATACAGTTTGATTAATACAACACCTTTTGCAATACTCCATTATGGTAGTATATATAAGGTGTGTTTTTGTATAATCTATTACTAGAATAGCACTCCAATATGAAGGTCAGATATTATAATGCGAACATTCGATGATATCTTGAATGTACACCAAAAAGAATATTTGAAATAGATCTTATAAAATGACCACTTAACGTTTACAAGAAAAGAATATAGCTAGGCCTCAAAGTAAGTGAAGTGGGATTTTGTTTGTTTGGTCGATTAGTGGGATTAGCTATATTTGACAAGGATACGTATGAATATCCTAGGGTAATGGACTCTAGAGATTTCCCTTGTCCCATGTTTTCATTTAACTTACCAAAAAGCACACTTATGAACCCTAAGTTGTGTGTCTATTTAAATTATAAAATCATTTATTCAATACAGTACATTATATGCTTTCAACCCCCTTCACTTTGATTTAAAGTTTTCAACACCTAATTAATTAACTATAAGCAAACATGTGACAAGTTGAGAAAAACATGTATTTTCATCAATTTGTCCAACTAATTTATACTACTATCTTCTTAATAGATACGGAGTAGTACAAAACTCGGAATTAAACGTTATGATATTATAAAAAACAGGATGAAGTCGGAAAGAATATATCATAGTGAGGCGTGTAAGGTGCAACTCTCTCTTTCTCGAACTTGTCGAGAGATTTTCATCTGTTTGTTATCTTCGCTTTATCCTCCTGTCTTGTTCTTGGAATTTTTGAATGCCTCTTTTTTCCTTTGTTAATTCACTAACCTAGCTTCTTTATCATTATTATTATATATATTTCCCCATTAAACTATTCATGACGCTCCAGTTTTCACGAGAACCCATCACGTGAATTCATACAAAATTAATCATCAAATTACATACACCTTAATGTATTAGACTATTAGTCCGACAAAATTATGCCCTCATTCTCTCTCTCCCTACCAACTTCAATTTCAAAAAAACACACCCAAATTCTCTCTGGCTAACAATACTACTAATAATTATAGATCGAGCTAGAAGTCCTCATCCTCATCATTCATCATCATCATATATAAATAGATGGATGGACCGATGATGGTGCAAGTTGAAAACATGCTTTCGGCTTCTAATGAATGGCCACAGGTACGTAGGTATCTCTTTCTCTCACTCGGTCTGCGTTGTCTATCCCTCTCTCCTTCTATCACTTTCACAACCTAGCACATTATTATTTCTCATCCCACAAATATACCCCTTTTATTTGACGACCCCTCTTGTGTTTTGTTCTCTAGCTCTTGGATTCGGAATATCATCCATCACAAACACTACTTCCATTCAATTCTCACCGCCCACAGCGAATTAAATTAGGACAAATACAAACATACCCATCATCATCATCTATTCATCTCAACCTCTCTTATACCTTTGTGGGCAGCAGAAGAGCTATCACCAAATCAAACAAGGAGATCAAGATCAAGATGATGAGCAAATCGGATCTCTGAACACCACCACAAACAACAACAACAACAAGATGATGATGGTGGCTGAAACTAGTAAAGACCCACAAGGAGGAGGAGGAGCAAGATTGATGGAGAAGCCAACCCAAGAGCAAATCCAACAACAGCAACAACAACAGCCTTTGAAGTGCCCAAGGTGCGAGTCAACCAACACCAAGTTCTGCTACTACAACAACTACTCGCTGTCTCAGCCGAGGCACTTTTGCAAGGCTTGCAAGAGGTATTGGACGAGGGGCGGGACTCTACGGAGCGTGCCCGTTGGAGGTGGGTGCAGGAAGAACAAGAGGATTAGGAGGATCAATACTCCTAATTTCTCCACTAACTCACCAAGTAACAACAACTCTTCCTCTAATGCTACTAATATGAGTGAATCATCAAACACTTTCAATCATTCTTTGAACCCTAGTAGTGGTGGTGGTGGTGGGGCCCATTTCATTAGTCCTTTGCTTTATGGCCTCCCCACTAATCTTGTTCATCCTAATCACCATCATGGTTCATCTCATGAGGCTATGATCAATGGTTTCCAGTTCTCATCTTCTTATGACAATTTGGGTGGGATTAATGGATTAGGGTTTTCATCACCAGGTGGAATGATCTTAGGTAGAAATGGGTACTCTAGTAGTAGTACTCCAAAGGATATCCTCCAAGATTTGATCTCTAACTCTAACCCCACCTTTCATGGATCTAATAAAAACTCAAACACCACCACCACTTGTTCTACTAGTACAACTACCTTGCCCACAATGTCGTCCATGTCGGCCTTGCTAACTTCTTCCAGCCTTGAGCAACACCAACAAAAGTTCAACTTTGAAACCCTTTTCCCCTATGAGTCAGATCTACAGATGAAAGGGGTAGGCAGCCATGGGAGGGATCATGAAGGAGTGTACATGAAGGAGGATAGTGTGAAGTTGGATGGTGATGATCATCCTCATCATCATGGTCAATGTCAAATCCAAAATGGTTATGATGATCAGATCCATGGCCTTGATCATCATCATCAACAACAGCCCATGGGAGAAACAGATCCATCTATCTTGTGGAACAACAACAACAACAACAACAACTCCAATGGCACTAGCATTGGTGTTAATTGGCTTGATCCTAACTATTCAAGCTTAGGATCATCATCTTCAGTCCCTTCTTTGATCTGAGTTGACCAAATCCTAGCTTAAACGCTTCCACGCCTCACCACCTTCCTACCTAGCTTTTGTTTCCTTCTCAAATATTCCTAGTAAACCTTTTGTTGGTAATTCCTAAAAAAAAAGAGAAAAAAAACAACGGAAAAATAAAAGAGGGAATTAATTTGATGTGGGTGAGAGGGGATTGGATCGGAGTATCATGTCAGCAGCATATTACTCAAAATGATCGAAGATCACATATGATCGATCAGTAGCTTCATCATAAATCCTAACCCTAGTTAAGTACGTTGCGCTGAGAAGAAACTCGGATCCTCTTGCATCTCACTGTTGACCCCAACCCGAACCTGGATCGTACGTACATCGTCATCGATCAAGCTATTATGGATGTGGAAGACCTGGATTGATCAAGCTTGAGATGGAGTGAGTTCGGTGTTAATTTTAAATTTTGTATTTTCATTAGCAGTTGTATTAGGTATATATAATATGGGTGTGGACAATGCGGACATTGCATGCATGGTTTTTTGCATTTGTAATGTTTTGTTTGTTTTTCTGTAATTGCTAATGCTTGAGGGGGGGCTTAGGAGGGGCAAGTGTCTGGTATACGGGATCGGATTAAGTGGTATAGAAAAGGGGGGCAGCTAGCTAGATTAATTTGTGATGGTTAACACTGTTGGGGTGTTGATATTACTTGAGATTAGTTCATGGCTTGTTGTTGGTTTCTACTATTATGTTGTCTATTAACTATTTTAGTTTAATAATGACTCAGTCTATCGATCAGTGGCCGGATTGATGTGGTATTGTAAATTGTTTATTTTAGTGTATATGCATGTTGTGTGAGAGCCTCCGGCAATACTTGCATGTGTGTAATGCCCGGATATTGCATAATAATTTTTAACTAATTTGATTTGATTTACTTCATTGACTTTCATGGTCAACTTATCGTAACTAACATAATGCATATGCCATAGTACGGCAATGTGGAGTAGGCCCTTACAAACAATGATTTTGAAACCTATTGTGCGGATTAGTATTTGTTTGAAAGGATATATTACGCTAGGTAGACTAGGCAATAAGAACAATTACAATTTATTCGATCCGTCCCAAAATATTTATCCTTTTCCCTTTGTAATTTGTGAAGGAAAAGGGACAAACATTTTGGGATTGAGGGAGTACAAAATAAGCAGACTTTCGAATTGTCACACTAAAGCAAATTATGAATGCTTGTTGGATAACCATCATCCATCTCATATCTGGATTGGACCTATTAAAGATCAAAATCACAAAATTCCGGTAGGATAAAAGTACTCCGTGATTGGATATATGTAGACCAGGCCAATAACTTCTCCTATAGAGATATACCACTGCATTCGGTAACATATAGCCGAAAATGGAGCTGATACATGCAAATCCATCAGCTATTTGGAGCTTACTGAAATGAGCTGAATTGTGCTATTGAACCCGCTCCAGCTCTTGCGCCGAACACGGCTGCCAGGTAGCTTGTCGTGTTCAACTCCAGCTTCATCTCCTATTTTCAACTACGCCGAACGGAGCCTTAACTTGCATCATAATACTGTAATTAATCCACCCATTTTACTCTGTTGAAACTTAAAACCCTTAATTAATTCTTTCTTTGGACTTAATCAACTCATGACAACATCTATATGGAGCTTGGGTAGATACCAGGCCAGGCCACCATGAAAAACCAACAGATCAATCATCATAATTTGCAGGTGCTGCATAAAATTTAGCACCCATATATTCCAAGCGCTATGATCCACTCCTTATATACAGTACACTGACATATGGTACTCATCGTACTTTGCATGTATAGTTAGCACAAACCATGGCTAATTAATTTTTATTACTATACCTAATTCTCTATAAATTGATATTAGGCCAAATCATAAGCATATATGCTAGCTAATAAATTAGTTAGACGTAATGCTATATCTATAGTTGGATATTTATATGCATAGCGAGTTGGTGATCGAATGTCACATCTTTTGAGAGAGAGAGGGCATGTGTTGTGATGCATGCCGTTGCCTGTAGAGGGTTCATTAAAGCTGGCAAGTCACAGGTGACATGTCAATGTATATGCATCCACCATGCCAATTAAGATTACATTGTGCACTCGATCGACTTTAATCTATACAAAAGTGGGGTTGGCCATATTTGTGGTTGTGGAAACCCTTTAATGTGTCGAAAGCTGACTAAGATTGGTGCTCAACAAGTACTATCCTTCAGCCTACACATGTGAAACTGGTGTCGGGCACGTGGGTCCAATGTGTCGCCGGTACGGTTTTGGGGCTATTACCTTTTTATCGATCATCAATTATCTTTGCAAGTAAGTACGTTTTGGATCACTACTTGTTAGATAGAGGCGTGTGTGACTTTTACGTTTATGTAGATTTTGCATGGCTAAGTACATTTTTTTTTTTTGAGCAACTGAGTACATTTTCAAATTCCTAGAGTACTAGTACTGAATTTGGATTCAGATATTTGACAAGTTTAAAGGCGGTCAGCTCCAAGAGTACAAGTCAGTTAGTTTGGGTGGCCCATGACACGATGAAAGCCCACTCTTTCGGCCCAACAGCTATATGTCAAAATAATAAGGGAAATTTGCATTTAACCACCCCTTATTTGTAAATAGTTGCATTTAACCACCCATTTGACAAAAATGGTATTTTTTCAAAAATAAATGACATATTTGCTCTTATTTTTAATTTTTGTTATATAAAAATAAAAGAATTATTAAGCTAATATAGTATCTCCCAACTAAAAAAATTAGTTTAGGTTCCTAAAACTTTTCTAAGTTGTATAGTTGGTTCTCGAATTGTATCTCTCTACCAAAAAAATATTTTTTGAATCCTAACACTTCTCTAACGCTGTACAATTTTTTTTGTTGAGACCCGATCTGAAATCAATGGGTCAAAGAAAGACCCGACTAGGTCATTTATTGTATAAAACTTGAAATTCAAGATCTGATGGGTCTACCCGAATCAGTGTTTTGTAAAAATAGTATATCCTTCGTAATTGAATAATTTAAATAATTTATTATTAAGATGGATACATAAATAATACAGAGTACTTTTTTACTTTATTATAATAATTAAATAAAATTAATTCTATTAATAGTTACGTAAATCCAAATTCATACAAACCTGAAGTGAACCAACCTGAAATGAACCAACCGGAACATGTAATAGAGGGAAAAAAAATTATTATATAAACTATGGGTGGTTAAGTGCAACTATTTGTAAATAAGGGGTGGTTAAGTGCATGAAAAAATATAAAGGGTGGTTAATGACAACAATTTGTAAATAAGGGGTGGTTAAATGCAAAAAAAAAATATAAGGGGTGGTTAAATGCAACAAGTGTAAAATAAGGGGGGGTTAAATGCAATTTCCCCAAATAATAAATGAATATATACGTGTTTCTTAAGACACTAGACTTCATGGACGATGGATATATACAAAGAGTTGAAGATAAGGTCAAAAATAGGCGCGACAATCTCATGGAACCAAAATAAAACAGGCATACCAAATGAGTCAGCTGGGTGATATATAAGGTTAGAACGATTTATTTCATATAGTGTCCCGATCGGTGTTTTAAAAAATGTTAGAAGGTTTCTAGATGAAAAGGGACCGCTTAACACCCAAACAGTCTACGTACACAGTTGTTTAGACTGTCTAAACGACATCTAAATGCTACTTGAACGAGTTATAAGGCTAGACAGACGGGAATCACCTAACGTGGGGCTAAAATAGATTTTTAGAGCAGTGGCTAAGACATTATTTGTATATATACAATATTATATATTTAACCAACAAATTACCGGTCATTACCCAACCCAACTAAGCACACATTTTCCTTGATCCAACTGGCAGTGCGATAATAAGACATGTAAATTGGATTAATAAACTAATATTTTTTTTATAAGTCAACGAGCTAATGTTTTCCTAAAAAATGGGTTGTATTAATTAACTGTGACAAAATAATTAACGTTAGGCTCCATTTAATTGTGTTTTTCACACCTGAGAAGAATCAGAGATTGTCATTCACATAGTATCCTTAATAAGTACATATAGTATGATTTACGCTTTATCAAAATTAATACACGTAGTTGATAATTGATGCTTACTACACGACGGAGGAGTGGTGGTGGACAGTTACGTGCACACTTAGCTTGAAGGTTGAATCAAATCAACATACACAATTCCACAAACCATCAAAGTCCCCATCACTTTGGTTTCCCGGTCTCCCACTACATCTTCTTTCTTTCTTTCTTTCTTGTTAAGAGAGTGACCATTAATAGTGCCTAGCATCATCAATGATGATCTATCATTCCTATCCGCCTTTGGTGCTCTTGTAATATTTTTCCCTTTTTAACTTATTCACAGTATAGTTAGTTTTATTAAATCGTACGATGATAAACTTAACCACGTTGAATTTACGTAGTGAAAAAAATATATATATATATATATATATATAATATAGCTACTAATGTTCACTTGATTTTATTAGGATCGCTCTGTAAAACAAGAAAAAAGTTGTCATATAAAACGGTAGAAGTAATTAATTAACATGCATCATTGCATCAATATATAATGCACTCTTCTACCAAAAGAAATGCATAATTGCTTACCCCTGGTCGAAAAACTTGACCCGGATCGAAGGTTCTACATTTTCTTAGTTGTGTGCATTTATTCCCTAGATGGAGACTGATATCCGTTCATCTCATGGAACATTTTTTTTATGATTACGAAATACTTTGAAATCAACAATTGAACACATGTGGATTTAAATAATTCGATTTACCTATAGCTCGATCACAATAGCCCAAAGCATGATCGATCTCGAAGTCGAAAGTGTCTATATATAGAGCCTGCGTGACCTATAATCTTCCTCTTCCAACATCACTAGCTATATACTCCGTATTATTTTTGTTGGTCGAAATTAAACATCACTAGCTATATGATAGAAAGTAGGATTTAAGTTTAAGTATAAAATTGACTGGTAGACCCTTTTGTCAAACTTGAGACCTCCTATTACCATGAAACGCATGCACCGGCGTCAATTAATATACAGTACAATTTTTGTGGTTCAACCATTTTTCCGTTTAGTGGCCACCTTCTACTCAACTCTTTCCCATGCATCTCCTACCTACGTCGTCGCCCATTTTATACGGAAATAACAGAGCACTAAAGTAAATGTGTAATGACATTTCCTTGCACAATTAAAATAATAAAGAACATAATAAAACTGATACGGGTTTTATGGGTTTTATGGTTTACATAGGAATAGGCGTATTAATTCACGTAAGAGTGCACGTAAAATACCAAAAGGGGTTATTTATGTTCAAGCCGGGTTCAACAATACCATTGTGACTGTTACAGATGTACGAGGTCGAGTGGTTTCTTGGGCCTCCGCCGGCACTTGCGGGTTCAAAGGGGCAAAAAGAGGGACACCGTTTGCTGCTCAAACTGCAGCAGGAAACGCTATTCGTAAAGTCGTCGAGCAAGGTATGCAACGAGCAGAAGTCATGATAAAGGGTCCTGGTCTCGGAACCACATGTATATTGGCATCATCTAGTTTAGAACACATGTATCATTGGCAAACAAAATAAAGAAAAACTCATGTATACTAGTTAGTACTCATGGAGACATGATTTTCCCCACATACTAAGTACGTCACATTACTATGAATGCATTTTAATATAATAATAACGCAATGCAAGTCATGCTTTATAATGCAAACGTAATGCATTTTATATAATGTATACATACATATGCAATGCAAGTAATTCTGGTTGCGACTTGCGATTGATGCATGGTGTGTACTGTACTTAATTATAAAGAACATTGTAAGTTTGTAACCCTTCAATGGCTGTGTACCAATTCAATACTGAACCATTAGCGTTTACAGGGTAGAGAGGTGTCCAACAATTCATCCCAAGGCCACCACATTATAAATGTACGACAGACAAAGTAACATGCTACATCGCTAGTTCAATTAATTCATAACACCCAACTTCCAACATTCAAGCCTCTAATCGACCTCCAAACAAGTTCTAATCAACAACCCTATCATGATTTGTAAGTTGTACCCCTAAATCTCGATCAAAGTTCACCAAAGTAACAAACAAAAAAAAAATCAGACAAAACCATGAAACCCAATCAGTTATCGCCGTTGCCGCCACCGGCCACGGCCGGAAAATTACGCCACTGATCATTAGGGTTATTGGACCCACACCCACCTTCCTCGCCGGCACCACCAACGTTTCCGCCGAGCGTCCAAAACTGCGCACCGCTCCCGTCACCACCGATCCACCCACCGGCGAGATCACGCCGGCCAAAGGGCGCGAAATCAGGCCGGACCTGCAACGCCGGCGCCGGCACGCTCATCGACTGCCCGACAACCAACGACGACATAAACCCGCCGCCGTGGAAGGGCAGCAGGTTCGGCGGTGGCATCATCACCGAACCTGCCGCCATCGGGACCGAATTATTATTATTATTATTATTATTATTACTACTAGCCTCGACGGCAGCAGAAGGCTGTTGGGGCGAGCTGGCGGAGGCGGAGGCGCGTTGGCGTTTGGACTTGCGGGACGACCCGCCAACGGGGACGTTGCGGAGGGTCCCACCGTGGGTCCAATAGCGACGACAGCCCTTGCAGAAGTACCTGGGCTGAGTAAGGCTGTAGTTGTTGAAGTAGCAGAACTTGGTGTTGTTGGAGTTGCACCGAGGGCACGCCCTCGCTGGCTGCTGCCCCTGGTCCACCCTCGCCCCCGTCAGCCCCGCCAGCTCCATCGATCGCGACCGAGTGATTTTGCTGCTCTGCTTTTTGACGGAGTTGTTTATTCGTTTTTGGGGTCTGGGGTCAACAAGTGAGTGATACAAATCGGGGGCGTTTGTTTATATGGGGACTGGGGGACTCAAAACCATACGGTGCACAACCAAATACCACTTGTTCCTCCTCCCCTGGTTTTTCTTTTTCTTGGCGCAAATGGGTTGACCGGAATGGATTAAAGCGCGTATCTTTATTCAATCTGGGGTCGGTGGGGGTGGGGGAGGAAAAGACAAAGCCTAGAAAGGCAAGAATCGCCTGGAAAGTAAAACTGTATTAGCGGTTACGTCGGTTTTTTTATCCGCGCAGGCAAGGCGGAGGATTTTGTTGTTTTCAAGGTGAGACTCAAATCAGAAATTTAAATGCGGAAGATTACGAATCCTGGCAGTGAGTTGAACTTTGAATTAGGAAAGAATCGGAGTAATTGAAGACAAACCAACCACCTGCGCTGGTTCTAGATGAACAAGAACAGGACAAATAAAACAGAGGGCTTTCTGTGAAAGAAGAGAGGAAGAAGTGAAAGACGGGATTGAGATCGGAAGGAAAAGGGTGGAGTTTTTTGGGGGGCGTTTGGATGTATCGGAAGGTGGGTGTGTGATTGGTTGCTTTCTATCGGTATCAAGCTTTAATGGAGTCAAAGATGCTTTGTCTGCCTCTAGACCTCTCTATTGTTTTCGCATTTATTCTGTCACCGAGAAGATGACACATATTTACATTCCACCCCATCGTTTTCCTCCATAGCGTTTGATTAGGTTGGTTCGTCATCGTATGTGTTGTGTGTTCATAGGTTCGGGTTTTCAGTGTCCATGGTCTCACCGCCAAACAAGTTTGGTCTCGACAACGCCTTTTGCGGAGGGGCCGGGAAAATTACAGATGGGGCTGTTATTGGTAAGTTAATCATGATACCACTATACCATGCTTGTAAACTCGAGTTGATTTTTCTTCTTTTCTTTTCACAAAAAGTTCAAATTTTCACACTCTGTTCTGGCTCCTCTGTCCTCATTCATCAGGTAAATCGCCTAAGCAAAATCAAATCATGTCCTCATTTCTTCCTTCAAATTAAGGGATCTATGGGGTTTTGCTTCCAAAGTTCAAACCCTAAACAAATCAATTTCAGTCCAACAAATGATCAAAACAATGATGTATGATAACTCTGATTGACTGATTGAGGACCTCGATGGTCGATCGTTTCCCAGCCGTTTGGGGATCCATTCAAAAAATAAAAAGGTGAATTTCATAAACTTACAGGCCCATTATGAGGGCCCGTATAAGCCCAAAACACCGGACATAAAAAAACGGGCCGTTTTTGAAGATTTAATTCGGACTATCCTGAAAATCAAGTGAATGAAGTGAAATGTGGATAACGCCATAGCAGAGTTGTAGAGCTTGTTGAATCAACAACCAACCACACCCGAGCGCTCTCCGCTACGAGCTCGGCATTCAGCCTTGTCCACCTCCAATGGCTTCCTCTGCGACCTCAATCTGCTCCTCTTTCTCCTCCCTCTCAATTCGCACGCCCCGCCCCTCTCTCCTCTCGGCCACATCTCACCGTCCAACTCCCCTCAACCTCCCAAAACCCCAACCGTTGTCTCTCTCCTCTCACTCCGGCCACCAGCTCCGGGCCACGAACGACATTGAGACAACCTTCTTCGACGACCTAAACCCCGAGGAGGATGTGACCTTCGACCCGCCCGCCAAGCCCGAGGATTTCATCGCGCCCCGCCTCATCGACGAGCCCCCTTTCGAGTCCGAGGACGAAGTTGGGCGCGCCTACGAGGAGCTTTATGGCCCGGCCTACAGCGGCGAGACTTTTATGGGGAAGGATGTTTTTGTCATGGACTCTAAGGTCAAGAAGCGTAGCGGATTTAGAGTCAGGAAGGAGAGGACCCGTGATGGCTTCGAGGAGCGCGTTATCCAGGTTTGCAAACCCCTTCATTGATTGAATTGGATTGTCTTTCTGGGGTAGAAATTCGGTATTTGGTTATGCTTGAGGTTCTGAATTAGTTGATTTGGGGGTGTGATTGTGCAAGAATTGAGCTTGAGTGTGTAATTAGGGATTCTTATAGCGTATCATAACTCTGGTGGGAATGGATTGTTGTACATTTGTGCAGGTGAGGAGGGTGACGAAAGTGGTGAAAGGAGGGAAGCAAATGCGGTTCAGGGCAATTGTGGTGGTTGGTGACAAGAAGGGGCAAGTAGGTGTTGGACATGGCAAGGCTAAGGAGGTCATTGAAGCTGTTCAGAAGGCTGCTACCGATGCTCGTCGCAATATTATCACAATTCCCCTTACCAAGTACTCTACGTTTCCTCACAGGTATACAAGTTTTCACTCTGAGCAAACTATTTTTAGGGCTGTTGCTTGGTGTTGCTAGTGACTGTTTCTTATGCTTCAACTCCCATTTGTTGCTGCAATGTCTTTCTTATCTTACTGGTGTAGGTTTCGTTCGAATTAGCTATTGTCATTAGCCACAAGGTGGTGTATGTTTAACTAGAGACATGCTTTTCTACTGGTATTACTCTAGTATCACTAGTACTTCCTCCTTTACTGACCCATTAATAGGCAGATAGGAAGGGAAGAGTGAGAAGCTATGGTGAATATTGAGCGTCATCTATGTCTTCAAATTTTCAGTTCCTACTTATTCACATGATATTTCTGATGGCCTCATTCAGCCAAATACTATGAGAGCAATCTTCAACTTTTGCCAGCATTATTGATGAGCCATTCTTCCTTCAGCTGTCATATGCACCCGGACTAAGTTACTGAAACTCTGAAATACTTAAAATGTCTGTTTGTATTGCTATATGCAATGGCAAAGCCATTTAGTAGTCTATGCAGACAGCAGACTGCAAAGTCGGATTGTTTAAGATACAAGGAAGAATGCATTTGCAGTGGCTTCATTATGTTTTCTGACTTCTTGTGTTTTTAGATCTGACGCGGATTATGGAGCAGCTTCTGTGATGCTCCGACCTGCTTCTCCCGGTACAGGAGTTATTGCTGGAGGAGCAGTCAGAATTGTGCTAGAGATGGCTGGAGTAGAGAACGCGTTGGGGAAACAGCTCGGGAGTAACAACGCTCTCAACAATGCAAGAGCTACAGTCTGTGCAGTGCAAAAGATGAGGCAGTTTAGCGAGGTGGCTCGTGAGCGTGGGATTCCCATGGAGGAGCTCTGGAAGTGAAACTTCCCTCTCGTTTCTGATGTGTTGTATTAATCACGTAGATAAAATTAAGGTTGTGCCTTTCACTGCTCAACAACACCAACACATTTTGCAAGCTTTTTTCTCCTTCTTCATGTTCTAAACTCAGTCATGTTTACCATTTCTTTTTGGGTATCTTCATCTGATCATTGTAGAAAATTTAAATTGTGGGAATATAGTCTACATTTGATCATCCACAAATGCACGTGCAAGAACATACATTGCTTACATTGCGTGTTTTTCAATGATGTTCAACGCATATGAACCAATACGAATTACTAAATTCAAACTGCATATGAGAATTGGCGAAATATGAGCCGTCAAGTTTTTCACATACATTAGAGTTGAGACTTGAGAGTGATGCTAAATTGCTAATGAACTTGCTGAAAAGAGTTTAGTGATTAGTGTTACTTATTTTGCAGCTGGACAAATAACCAACAAGTTGCTGTGGTGTAGTGGTTATCACGTCAGTCTTACACACTGAAGGTCTCCAGTTCGATCCTGGGCAGCAACAAATATAGATACATTTTTTTGCACTTGGAACTGTTATCTCTTATAATTCTACATCCTGCCTGACTGTTAAGAGCAAAATATTACAATTTGGTTACATCAAAACAAACGCATGCTCAGTAGGACTATTCTTCTCATACCTAAGCATTTGGTCACAATGAAACTCATGAATTTCTTGCGTAATTAGAATGTGCATCTTGCTGAATCTTCAGCTCTTTCTCCTTGAGATACTGAAGAAGCTGCATCTGCTGACCTGCTCTCACATCCATGTACGGAACCGTTCTCTGATCAAAGAACCCATTTATAAGAGAAGGCGATGGCGGCGGCGGAGGATGTAACACTGGTTGCATTGGAGCCACTGCCACTGGATACCCCCATCCATCAAACCGAGAAGTCGCCTCTTGGATATAGACATTTCCAGGATACCATGGTGACCCAAAATAATGTTGCTGTTGCATTCCATTGTTGTGGTTCTGAGTTTCCTTCCTAAGGAGAAGCCATTCAGGAGCAGGCTGTATAAAGCCTGAGCCTTTAGTCGTAGTAGGCCCGGAAATCCAGGTGGCGTCTTCGGGTAATAATGGAGCAGAAGGCTCAGGAGCGCGGTAGTTGTGATAAGGATGATGTGTTGATGAGCTGCTTTCTGTTGTTGATGCTGATCTAACAGAGCTAAAACCATCTTGTTTGTCAAGAGACAGACTATGAAAATCTATCTCATCAATGGGTTTCAGGATGTTTTTTTCACCAACCTTTCCAAAACTGTCATCATTGAGAACCCAAGAACTGAGAGATGGAGGAGGACTAGGATCAGCTGAGGTCAAAGCCCCAATCAGAGCTCGGTTTTGTGCAATGAGGAGTGACGAAGCGCGACGTAGAGACTCATCAGAAGAAGGCTGCAGATTGGCATTTAAGTCTGCACTGTTTTCTTGGGAGATTCTTTGCTTTTGTGTCAAGAAAGCAGGCAAAGGCGCCGAGTTGTACCTAGTGATCGGTTTGAACACAATATCTTCTTCCTCTTCAACCGCAGCCAATTTTCCTGTCTTTCTTTGTGTTGCTTCTTTAATGTGGAACTTGCCTCCAAACTTCTCATAAAAAATCCACCTTTGAGCATCATCATTAGCAATTTTTGTAGCCGCCTCTATGATGCGTTGAGCACGATGCTCATTTTGTGCTCTATAGTCGGTTGAGACATCTTCCAGCGACAATGCACGCTGAGAAATGGGACTGAAGCCCCTCATTTCATTGTCTTCCCACAGAGTAGTGACATGATCAGAGGATCTAACTTGGCCCACGGAGTCAACAAGTCGGTTTAGCAGTTTGACATACAAAGTAAAGAAGTAACTCATAGCACATGAAAGCATTTCCTCCATTTCTATCCTTACCAACTTGCCAAGAACATTCTCCACCAACCACTCTGAGAACACCAGAACAGCAGGCAGAAGTGGATTTATATGATCACCTTTCAAGCATCTCTCTAAAACGCGGCCCATAATTATAAATGAGGCAGCGAATGCTGTCTGTAGCTTCATGGATTCAGCTTCAGAGGCTTTAGATTGGTTTTGGATAGCAAAGATCAGAACAGAAACCAATTGGAGGGCGCGATACGGGCCTGGCCTTGATAAATTCACATTTTGGTATGATTCAAGAGCGGTAGATAGTGTAACATCATCATGAGCCAGGAGTGCTTCCATTGCTCTTATGGTTGATCCAAATGTATATGAGAAACACTCCAAACTGTAGCACAGTAGTACTATTATTATGCTATTTTTTTAACTTTATATGACTTTTGATTGCTCTAATACATAAAAAATGTGTTACATTACATTGCTTACTTGTATTCTAGGAAGAAGAAACTTGTCATCCTCACAAGTAGAGGCCAGAAATCGGTTTCCACAGCGCCACCGCTGCTTACACTTTCTTGTGGTTTTAGAAAGTTGAATTCTGCTTCAGTAGACAGTGAGTTTATATGAGCTGATTGATTCTGCAACATCACAGAAAGGTTCAATTTTTATCAGGTTAAGTGCTATACAATAGTATGACTTCAGCTATGAAATACTTACCCTCTCAAAGATGACAGAGAGATTATTCGAAGCATCAGGAAAAGGCTCTTTAACAGCCAAACTTCTAATGCAATGATACAAAGCGAGGAACTCATCGCCAATGTATGTTGCCAGCCACGCCAACTGTCACAAGTCTCATGTTACAACAATGCCACTAAACCTGAGAAAGTATCAATTCTTGGAAACATGTGGATCAAAACAAGTACCTGGTTGTGGGGATTTCCTCCATCAGGATACATCTTGGCGGCTTCCAAGTAGTGTTTTGCTGCAATAGACCAATTCCTTTCTTGGCTGCTAAACTTTTCTTGTACTTGGACATATCTAGCAAGGTCTCCAACTCTAACCAAAAGGCGATGGCATAAGAACCGACATTTATGCAATCTTGATTGGTCAACTCGGCTAGATACATCATAAAAGCTCTTGACTTTACTGATCAATGCTTGGTAAAATGTAGAGGATTCTCTGAGAAACACCTTGAATCCTTGTAGTAGGACTTTCTCATGATTCTTAGAAGTTTTGGCTTCTTCTTTTGCAGGATCATGAGATGTTTGCTTGCGGAACTCATCAATATGTTTGTAATGGAGCTTCCACAGAGAATATTCAATTTCTTGTAGCTCTTCTAGCTCCTTGTTTCCGAGTAAGATTTTTTCGTATAAACCACATGCCTTTCGGTAAAGGTTTTGAACATCGGCATTCAACAGCCCCCTTGAATGAATGTATGTCCAAAGCTGTCTTTCTACATCAAAGATCTGAAGGAAAGAAACAAATCCATCATCAAATGCTATATAAATATTACTTATTACACAAATATTTCAATATGAATGATCATCCTTTATTACCTCAGCACAACTATTTGGTTTCTCTTTATGATCATTGATAGCCATCAAGGACTCAATGTTCATCATCACTGCATTCAAACTTGTACAAAACTGACTTGAAAACAAACTATTTTGCTTCCCCTGAACAGAGTTACATCAGAAAGCTTTGGATACTGTGATGTACATAAGAAGCAATTTTGGGTACAAAGATTATGTGCTTATCATTGAATTGCAACATAAAAATATTCATGTGGACCATGCAAAGATAATAAGAAAATGATAAGCTATGAAATTAAAAACATTGGCCCAACAACAGGAGGAAATGCTATCAAAGCGCTATGACATTCATATTAACAAGCATTATCTTCTGGACCATAAAAGCACATGACAAACTCAATAATGGAAGAAAAGATGAAACAACCCAGGAAGAAAAAAATGGTGGGGATATAGAAACTGTACTCTGCAACACTTTGGAGGTAAAGTGAAAGGGAAAGTTAAAGCCCATACCCCCAAAATTTCCCTTTTTGCACAGACTTCTCCAAGGATGAATTGAAGAACCCCACACCCACCCTGAAGCCCAAAAATGTTTTATGGAAGAATTTGATCACACTAACATCTGAATTCTAAACCATGAAAAGTGGGAATGATCAGTAGAATATACAAAGGAAAATATGAAAGTAGAAGGGAAATTGGTAAGTGATTAGAACAGTTGGTTTTCAACAATCTGACTAGTAACCAGTTATACAGAAAATTCAGCACTGACAAGTAAACAAAGAGTACAAGTTTAAAGAGTGCCCAAGTTCACAAACAATCACAACCATATTGAGATTATTAAAGCAAAATTCAAAACCCAGATCAAGATTTGTGAACATGATCCTACAGAAGTCTGAGCAAGAAAGATGAAGAGACGAAATTACCTGATTTAAGACATTAGGTAAGTGGGAAAGCAATCACAACTGAATTGAGAAATAAAGGTATTACTCCGTAGATAGCAGCACCTAGTCCTGGCATATGATGCTTTGAAGTAGGGGCTTTATGGTGAGCATCCAAGAAAGGAACTTGTTTTAAGCGCGGAAGGAAAAGGTAAAAGGGGAAAGAAAAAAAAAAGACAAAGGACAACAACAAGTAGGATATTAATGAGTCTTTTGGTTGCCATCAAGGGTAGAATACAGTTTTTCTTTATTTTGGCATTCTTGACCAATGAAGATATCAGATTTGAGTAATACTTATGTGCTTTAGCTTTTAATATGCATGCAAATAATTAAACCATAAGCAATAGTAGTTTATATTGATTTGATGAGTTTTATTATATTTGTCCTACTTGCATGATCACGATGAGTGATAGCGTGACACCCTAATGATGGCAATGGAATGGATGAGGATGCAAGAAATCTATGAAGATTGGAAGAGTTTGAAATATGGGCTCGTTGAATAAATTTCGTCCATTACTATGTATGATTTTTGTACGCTAATGAGGATCAGCTAATGAGTATTGGTTTCGTGTTCGTTTGAGAGTGACTTATAAATATAAAATTTAGGAATAGATTCGTGAGAACACCTATTCTTGGTGTAAGTTTTGCATTACCGCCTTAAATAAATTGAACTATAAAAATTTTAAAATTATAAAGATTTTTTTCTTGGTGGAATTCAAATTATATCGATTTAACATGTTTCGAAATAATCTCGTCAATACTTACTCACATAGAATAAAATTACTTTAAAAATCGACAAATGATGAACTTTATATTGAAGAAATAATTTGCGGAGAATGGGTCAAATTTAAATATTCATTTAAAATCAACTATAGGGATTATTTAATATTCATTTTGGAGAATGGGTCAAATTCGTTTGGTATCCAACGACGGAAACGTAAACGTAAACAGAATGGAAACGAACCTAGTCCAATTATGTATCATTATACATTAATTGAAAAAAAATAATTTTGAAACTTTGAAATTTGTGTGTCCAAAGAAGAGATGAAGGGAATGATTGAGGTGGTTCGTTACCGCACCCTTAGATTAGGGAAACAAATTGAGTGTCATAAGGAGTCTTGCGGTAGTTTTTGTATGAAAATTGGGGTAAGTGGACTAGATTCGTTTCCATTCCGTTTACGTTTCCGTCATTGGATACCAAACGGGCCTAAACATAAACATTAAGCATTTCAGAAAAATAGTGTATTAACTAGTAAGCATAAATTCAATTGAAATTTCTTAAATTTTTTATCATTGTATCTCCAAATCAGATTTATTTACTCTCCATGTACAGTAAAAGGATTATATACTACTCTATCTTATATTTTACTATAACGTAATTGATCGATCAATTTAAAACCCTACCTAATATCAATACTCCGTACTATTTAAGACTTCTCAAGGTGAAAGTATTTTGAGCAATTCAACACCTTCAAATAATTGAGTGAATAATCTCTATATATATAAAAGTTAAGCGGTGTCCTCATTTATTGCTCCATTAACTTTTATTGCAATCTTCCCTATATAATTTAACAATATGAAATCATAATCAAATCGATCACAATGGCATAGCGGTAAACCCTTCCTTTAATAACCCAAAGGTTTGGGGTTCAAACCTCTCTAACAACATTTTTGTGTACTTTTATAAAATCATTAAAATATAACCTCTTCATCTCTGTTCATTTTTATATTTACTTTTTTTTGGCGATTATCGGTCTTTGTATTTTTATAACCTTTTTTATTTGTGTATTTTTTAATTCGATCTTTATTTTGGATTGACACAGGTATATCAAACCTGAACTATTGTTCAGGGCATATGATCTCAATTTTGTTTTAAGATTTAGTGATTGCTAATTATACTTCATCAAATTCTACCCAAAAAAATATACTTCATCAAAGATACAGGTATATCGTGTACGTATTTTCACAAAATAACTATTGTACAACATTTAAGAATAATAACTTTTAAATGTCTATTATTAAATAATAATATTTCTAATACATATATATATGTAATAAACATATGAAGTAGACCTTTAGAAATCATTGTCCGGATAAAGTTGAGAAATAAATTTATTCTTACTTAATAAAGAATGAAAATTCCCAATGTTAGTGAACAAAAGGTATTTAATATTTATTTCACGGGTCATTCCAAATTGTTAATATAGATTCCAAAAGGTTCATCAATATGTCATGAAATTGAGTAACCTAAGATTGATTGTTTTTATCTCATTGATAGTTGATAAATAAAAGGAATTAAAATATGTTTTTTAGAGTTATGACCGGTGAGTTATGCTTTAAACTTTTATCATTTTTTAATTTAAAGTTATGCTTCGAGAAAATGACCCGAATTATCATTTAAAGTTATATTTAACAGACTTTTCAATTAAAATTGATTAATAAAACTTAAAAATAATTTTTAAACCCGTGCGTAGCACGGGTAATGACTTCTAGTGTACATAACGGTCAACGATGATAATCCAATTTAATGAGATGGCAGGACCCACATAAGAAGTGGGGTTCACCATTGACGAGTCAGAAGTTTTGTCCATCACTCAACCGAACAACTCGTTGCCAAATTAATACACGGAATGCAATGTACCTAGAGATACTTTTACTCCCTCCGTTTCACAATAAGTGTCGTTTTAGCTCTTAACACAGTTTTTAAGAAAAACAATCATTCATTTTAAAACTTACAACTTTTTCTTAATCTTACCACTCATTACATTTTTTTGGCCAATGCATGAACAACTTTAGTCAACAAATACACATTCCAATAAAAATTATCATCATTCACCTCTATTAAATCACTTTAAAAACCTAAAACGACACATATTATGAAACAAATTTTAAGTGCTAAAACGACACTTATTATGAAACGGAGGGAGTATCATTTTTAAGATTCGTAAGCTGATGATGGTTTGTAAACAAAAATTACAGAGCTAAAAAGGCTTCCCCACATTTGGTAGTTACAAGAAGATAGAGAGGCGCTTTATACACTCGAGCGAGTGAAGTATATGATTGTCTCTTCAGAGACATCTGAAGAAATTGGAACGATACCGAAAAGATTAGTGTGGTCGCTAGACTCGCAAAGTAAGGATGACATGCACGAATCGAGAAAAAGTCCAAAATTATTAATTTCCGAGTTCAGATTGGTAGAGGATAAAAGAAAGTTTCTATTGCAAGCTCCAGTATGTAGAATTACACCATTTGGTTGTTACTTACAAGAATGGTATACAACAACAATGGTTACTATGCAAGGATTGAATTCCCACAGGCAGTCTCAGCATGGTTTCCATCCTTATAGACAAGATTTCCTCTCACAAAGGTTGCAAGGACCTTGCCTGACAACCGTCTTCCTGCGTATGCTGAGATGCTCTGCACAGGTTCATAGACATCATATAAACAACCTCTTCAACCAAACGGTTATTTCAAGTTTGTTTCATAATCTAAGTTTGTTTAGTATCAGAAATGACGTACGGGGTGCTTTGCGAAAGTAGGATGATTTTCATCAAGGTCAAACTCCGAGTCAGGCTCCCACGCGACAATGTCTGCATAGTTACCAACTGCGATTGCACCCTGCATATGGTAGTCAGCTTTGCAGTTTAGAAGCAGTTTTAGGCTGGTTATATGATAATCTTTCCTACCTTAACATTCCTATGGTGAAATGATCAATTTTAAGAAATTTTTTTACCTTGAGGCGTTGGCCAGCCAATTTGGCAGGCTTCTCACTCCACCACACAGCCAGTTGTTCCAACGTTACCCCATATTCGCGTCCAAAGGTCCATGTCACTGGAAGAACAAACTGCATATTTTTTCAGAAGAGTAGTTTCTTAAATCTATCACTTTTTTCTTGTAAATCTTGGGAGTTTGCAAAACTATAGTAAGAGAAACCGAACCTGCAAAGATGATACTCCACCCCATGCTTTCAAGAAATCGCCTTGGTGAAGAAGTTTAAGCTCGGGAGTTGTGGGTGAGTGATCCGAACTCAACATATCTATTTCACCTTCCTAAAATGATGTCATGGTCAGTGAAAACCAATTGGCATCAGATGGAGGGGTGAAAGTTTTTTATAACTTATAAGGGTTGGATTCGGTTACCATCATAGCCTCCCACAATTTGTTCTTATTCTCTGCACTACGGAGAGGAGGAGCACACTTGAACCTAGTGTCGCCGTCAGGAATGTCTTCTTCAGAGAATGCTAAATAATGTGGGCAAGTCTCCACTGTTAGGCTGTCACCTCTAGCCTTTGCTTCCTACGAGATACATAACATGTCTGTTAGTGAAATCGCAGAGAAAAGTGTTCGTCTTGAGAAGTGATGATATACCTTTATAAGATCTAAAGAAGCTCCTGAATCCGACAGGTGAACAACATGAAGGTGAGCACCTTCTGCAGGTCCTCCAACTCTAGTATCTATAGTTACTGTCAACAGATCTTTGATGGCTGCCTCCTCCCTTTCAGCACCAAAAGAAAGATTAAGAATCACCCCTTTCCAATAATGATGATAAAAGCAAGTTGAACTCCATAGAGAGAGAGCCAATTTAAACTAGCTAGATCACCGTTAATTTCTTACATTGAAGGGGGGCGTGTCTTTAGATATGTAGAATATGATCTGGCATCGACAACCTCTGCATTGGCATCTGAATCTTCAGCAACTTCTGGTTGAATTTCCGCGTGGACTAGTAAAGGTCGTCTGTATTTTGCCAATACAGACAGACCTTGCTTGATATGATTGGCATTTGTCATAGGAAAGTCATTGATCCCAGATGGACACATAAAAGACTGCACGTGAGAAAGATGAAGTTCAGTTAATACAGTGTCCTATCATACTTATCTCACAGCTTACATAGATTCTAAAGAACCAAAGAACCTTTAAACCAAGAACACCGGCTTGGAGAAGCTGATCTAAGGCGGTTGCATTAAAGGCATTTTCAGGAACTAGGCCACCCCAGAAACCTACTCTTAAACCAACACAAAGTAAACATTAGCCTTTACACTATTAAGATGCTGATCATTAGGAGTTTTAGGGCGTACCAACGTCGACATAGATGTTACCCTCAGCAGCCTTGATCTGACTCAATTAACAATGTAAGTACTCCTGTCAGGCGTAGGTTCACTAAGTTTTCAGCAATAAAAGTTTAACAGATTAGAGCTCTTTGTACCTTGAGATTAAGAGTTTCCACAGACACAGTTGATGGATCACTGTTCAGTGGCATGTCAACCAAAGTTGTTATTCCACCTATAGGAAACACACAAAGTCTTGATTCAATTTACAATGATTGGATGTTCCATAGCATATAAAAAAAAAGGACTAAATGAGCAATTATCAATTTATGTGTTCAGACCAGCAGCAGCAGCTCTAGTTCCTGAAGGAAATCCTTCCCATTCAGCTCTTCCAGGATCATCTAGATGAACATGCCTGCAGAAACACACAACTTACATGAAATTGAAAACAGCTTCTATAAACAAACCAATGATGTATGGACATTTTCAATACATTTTGACCACTTAACACAAAATACGGAAGAATTGCAGAACCGTAATATTATAGCGAGGAAAAATCAATCCAAAAGTTAGAAAATGTACACATCAATAAGGCCTGGCATGACAACAGCATCACCAAAGTCGACAACTTTTTCGGTCTTGGCATGCCCAACCCAATCAGTCTCCTTAACCAAGGATATGATCTTCTCTCCCTTAATCTCAACTGTAAGAATGAGACATGATGTTATACTTTGACTATTAATTATGTAGTAATGATTGTTGTCACAAAGGGAGGGCAGGACAACAACAAAGAGAAATCGGCCGGCTACCTGCACCGGAGATGACCCCCTGTGGCGTAACGATTCGATTGCTAGATATCCAGTAATGGTCATGAGGAAAGAGGCTACATGCACTTCTTTGAGGTGGCTTCAACACGCAAATGCAATCAAGGTTTAGCACATTAGTGCAGTTCAAAGGGCAATAATGTAGCCCTGTTGCCACTTGCCAGATGTACTTGTTAAGGGCTAGCTTTTAAGCTCTAATAACACCTCTAAATCAAAGGGAACGTAGACCATGTTTAAAAAGAACACCATCTGTCCATACCTATAGAAATCTGAAACCTCCTGAATGAAGTCCTATCTAAAAAATTGAGATCCACCCACGTTCATAAACGTTACAGAGGTCATTGATAAACAGACGACAAAACAGATTGCCCCAACTAACAGAGTGGCTTTTTAAATGAAAAGTAGCATGCTTTCTACACCGTTCCCACTCCTTGCACGCAAACCCCATCACAAACTCATTGATGATTAAGTTTCCATGATCTCGAGCTCCAACTGAGCGATCTGTCCCGGAGAACTTCATGAAAATTTACAATCCAAGAAAACCCGATTCAAACCCAAGAATCGAAATCTCAAGATTAGAGTTGATGATTCTCCCAACTTTCCCCATCAAATCAATCAGCGATTATTGTTTAGATAGCCAACATTAGTAGGCTCTAATTAGACCAAACTACTTATTTTTTTTTGGTCGAAATAGACCAAACTATATCAATGGCGAAGTAGATATGCAGATTGCTGAGGGCTTACTGACCTTGGGGGAGTTGTTGAAATATAGAAACAGAAAGGAGAGAAGAAGAGGGAGGAATGATAGCATCAATCTCTTCCGTTTCTGTGCCTCCATCTTGACTGATTTGGGCGGGTTGACTCGTCGCTCACTCACCCTCTCTCTTCTTCTAATTCTGGTCCGTCCATTGCTCAGTGCTGTTACTTGTCAATTCGCAATACGGACGAGTGGGCCCGCCCCCGTGTTTTTTTTTAAAAAGTAAACTTTAGGCTCCCTTTTAAAAAAAAGGTCAACCTAGATCATCCTTACGGACGATTGTATTAAACTCCTTCAGGAGAGAAACAAGTTCTGGACTTCGGGTTTCCGGGACTGGAAGAGTCGCACTTTCCGAATAATGACCGATGTAGTTATTGTAGTGGTCCAAAAAAGAGTTTGGAATGTTTTTCCTAGCCCTTGTTGATGGAATATTCTGTTCCAAACATAATGTATTAGAAAAATGTTAATATAATCCTCCATTGTATTGTATAACTTAACATAAACATTTTATTATTTATCAAAGATTATACTCCGTAGTTCATTAGAATATTGCATTATTTAATACATGTATTTATAACTAGACGTATATATTTATTTTTTTATTTGAGAGGTACCCGTATAACTTTTTATAGGGTGGATGAATGTAAGTATAATATCGGAATGCATTGATGACGTGAAAGATAGAGAAATGGAGAAAGTAGAGGTGCATAACGGATACAGATGATCTTAAAACTTCTAAAAGTATACGACTCTAAAAAATCAACAATTAAGATTCGTGAACCAATGATGATTTGTAAATGAAACACCTAAAATGGGGATACTTCATGTCATTTCCATAAACAATTACCTTGAAAGTAATTGACCTAAACACATGATTTAGCCCGGAAGGTAAACTTTTTCTTACGGTTTAATTGGATTGAGTTTTTTTTTGTCCGAAAATTTGAGAATGAGGGGAAGACGTCCCAGTCCAAAAACATTAGTGGGCGATTGAACCTGCAACTTGTCAGATTTCGTCTGATGTAGTTTGTTAAGTGGCCCAAAAAAATAGTAACGAATAGTTTGAACATCCGAGGCTGCATTTTCAATCTAATTAGATTTGTGGGATCAGACTACAAATACAACTGAAATTTTCAGGGGAAAAAAAACAGAGCCGATGTTGAATCAAATCATGTCGGATATCTTGGTTTGCTTGCTCAGCCCTAATATAATATTTGCACTGCTCCAATGCTGCCTCATTCCAAATTGAAAGACATGATGGGCCTCTCTTTGTAGTGGTAGACATGGTCAAAGCCCAAAAGCATCAAGCCCATAAATGTACACATATCGTTTGTCCAGCTCTTGGCTCTTGCCCATATGTACGTATTTGTGTTTGTGCACAAACCCACTTGTGAAATTGAAAGTTATTAATTCACGAGTTCAATTACAACATATAATCTCCATTACTAACCTTCGTTTCCATTTTGGGCCATATACTACAAAATTCCCTCTCTTGACGTGACGATTAATTTAGATAGGGAAATAATTCGAGAGATTGAGAAGCCAACAAAATTGACAATCGAGGTAAACTGTTATGAGCGGAAAAAAACTCTTAAAAAAATATTGTGATTTATGAAAGGATCTCTTGATCTTGTTCATTGAATGTAAGAGTATATATATATAAGCTAATGACACTCCTTGGAGCCCAAGTATCCTATCTTAAGGATATATCTTTCTATACAAGATAGGAACAAATATCTTATCCTAATACCCCCCGCAAGCTCATGGAGGAGTGAAGACATGGAGCTTGGACCGAAGTGTTTGGAAGCGAGCTGTGCCCACGGCTTTTGTGAAGACATCGGCGATTTGGTCAAGGGCGCAGACATGACGCACAATCAAGGAACCGTCAGCCACTTGTTCACGAACGAAGTGGTAGTCGATCTTGATATATTTGGATCGCTGATGGAAGACCGGATTGGCAGACATATATTTAGCACTCAGATTGTCACATAAAAGAATAGGAGGCTGTTGTAGAGGCGCATGGAGCTCCTGTAAGAGCTGCTGAATCCAAATGAGCTCGGTAGAGGCAAAGGCAATAGCACGATACTCGGCTTCGGTGCGGGATTTGGCAACCACATGTTGTTTCTTAGAGGCCCAGCTGATGAGATTGGCACCATAATAGATTGCGAAGCCATGTTGTGAGTCACAGTCATCACCGTCGGACGCCCTGCTTGCGTCAGAGAAGGCGACAAGCCGAGAGTCGGTGGCCGGGCGAAGACGCAAGCCTGTGGATAGACCCGGCAGAAAGTGACCCGAACCCGAAACCCGAACCGAACCGACCCGAACCGAACCCGAAATTGGACCCGAACAACGAAAAATGAACAATCCGAACACGACCCAGACCCGAACTGAACCGAACCGAACCGAACAACACCCAAACCGAACTGACCCGAACTAAACCTGAATCGAACTGACCCGAACCGAACTTCACCCGAACCGAACTTCATCCGAACCGAACTAACCCGAACTAAACTTGAACCGAAATGACCCGAAATATTGTATAGTTTTTGTAGTTACAGACTTACATAGTTTAACAAATGAAATATATCATAGTATTAAAATATCTTTATAAATATAATGGAAATAACATATTGTATAGTTTTATAAATAGAATATGGGTGATAAACACATAAACCCTAAACATTAATGGAAATAACATATTGTATAGTTTTAGTAGTTACAGACTTACATAGTTTAACAAATGAAATATATCATAGTATTAGAATATCTTTATAAATATAATGGAAATAACATATTGTATAGTTTTATAAATAGAATATGGGTGATAAACACATAAACCCGAAACCCTAAACCCTAAATATTAATGGATATAACATATTGTATAGTTTTATAAGAGATGGAGTTTCGAACAGTCGATCATTTACAACATTTCTAAACTCTACAGACTACACCACCAAACCCTAAACCCTAAATAGAATGGAAATAGCATATTGTATAGTTTATTAGAATATCTTTATAAACACAAGTTACATTCCTCATCCAATGCTCAATTAGCTTTTATTGTAATATTTCCTATATAATTTAACAATATGCAATCAAAATCAAAATGACACCAATACCATAGTGGTAATCTCTTCCCTTAATAATTCCAAGGTTTGGAGTTCAAACCTCGAAAAAAATTCATCCAAGAAAGTGTATTACATAATAAAATATTCATATTAATAATTTTAAAATATTTAATTAAAATTAATAAGGTGTTTATAATTTAGTAACTTTACCAATGATAAATTACTAAAAATTAAAAATTAAAATTTGTTTCATGGGTCATGGGTAATGTAAAAGGGTGGAGTTGTAAGTGGGCTAAAAAGCCCAAATGTAGAATTACATCTAAATCTTAGAGTTGTAAACTTGTAATTTGTTTCATGCGTAGTTCTTAGGCCCATTTTAGAGTTGTAATTTGTTCTTCTTGTACGTATGTGTATGTATATAATATAAATAGTAATTAATTTTTTTAATTAACTAAGTAGAAATTACATCTAAATCTTTGTCAATAATATGTAGTAACTATGTTTTATTACAAGACACATTAAAGCACTCATTAAAGTGCCCAAACCTTCTACGTTAAAAACTCACCGTTGCGGGTGATCTTATAATTTTGTTTAAAAAAATTGAATCCAAATAACACCGGAATCCGAAGTGACCCGACCCGAAACGATCCGATTCGAAGCAATCCGAAAAGGACCCGAACCGAACTAGACCCAAAACCGAACAACATCCGATCCGAACTAATCCGAAATATTACGATCCGAAATGAACCGAACCCGAACTAGACCCGAACCCGAACAACATCCGAACCCGAACCCGAACCGAACCGAACCGAACAAGACCCGAAATAACCGTTTGACCCGAACTGAACAACCCGATCCAAACTGACCCGAACAACCCGAATTGTCAGGTCTACCTGTGGAGATGGTCCCTTTGAGATACCTAAGGATGCGTTTGACAGCCTGACAATGAATGTCTGTAGGAGCATGCATAAACTGACAAACGCAATTAACTGCATAGGAAATCTCAGGATGAGTAATAATGACATACTGAAGAGCACCAACAATACTACGGTAGAGGTGAGGGTCAGTCGCTGGATCGCCATACATGAGGAGGCGAGAGCCAGGTTCCGCTGGAGAGCCAATGGGCTTTGCATCTTCCATCTTGCTGCGCAGAAGCAAATCTGTAATGTACTTGCGCTAAGTCAGAAATATGGAATCATGTGAACGCTTCAGCTCAATGCCCAGAAAATAGTGTAAGTCACCGAGATCACGCAGAGTAAAGGTGGCGTTCAATAGATGAATAAAGGAGTCAATATTTGCAGAGTTGGAGCCAGTCACAATCAAGTCATCAACATAGACTAGCACATATAGAATAGATCGGTCACGACGCCTGATGAAGAGAGTGGTGTCCGACTTGCAAGAGAAAAAGCCCTGTTGTAATAGAAAATCCCGGAGTTTGTGAAACCACGACCGAGGCGCCTGCTTAAGGCCATAGAGAGCCTTTCTAAGTCGGCAGACGTACTCCGGACGAGAACGATCCATGAATCCGGGAGGTTGCTCCATATAAACTGTCTCAGCTAAGTCACCATTGAGAAAGGCATTATTAATATCAATCTTTTGCAATCGCCAGTTTAGTGTCAAAGCAAGAGATAATACAATACGAATAGTGGTAGGCTTGACAACTAGACTGAAGGTGTCAAAATAATCAATGCCTTCCTCTTGATTGAAGCCTTTTACCACCAATCGCGCTTTGTAGCGCTCAATAGATCCATCTGCATTCTTTTTCACCCTGTACACCCACTTACAGCCAACAATGTTAGAATTACAAGGAGGCGGGATAAGTTCCCAAGTACCGTTTCTCATTAGAGCATCATATTCAACCTGCATGGCATTTTGCCACTTGGGAAATTTTGAAGCTTGTGAAAAGGTTTTGGGTTCAAATGGAAAATCATGAGGAGGTAAAGGGTGTTTAGTGGTTTGAAAAGATTTTGGTTTAAGATGATTAGAGTGTGCCCGAGTGACCATAAAGTGGGTAGTGTTAGAAGCAGGTCTATAATAAGATGGAATGTTGGATGGAGGAGAGTTAGAGGTTGTACTTGAGCTCGGAGAAGAACCGGCAGTTGTGGAGCTACCCAAGGACCGAGACGACGAGCTGATCGGCAGGGAGTTTGAGGGCTCGGGTGAGGGTTGTTGCGGCTGCATGAGAGGCACCGGCGACGAGGAAGCGGAAGGGGAGGATGCAGGCCGTGATGTGGACGTGGTGCATGGCTGGGAGTTGGGCTGAGATGTCGTCGGTGAGGCCATGAAGGGGCTCGGTGGAGCAACCGCAAAAGGTGAAGAATCGACTGCAAGTTGTATGGGGGAGATGGAAGTCGAATGGGCTGGTTGTGGAGGCATAGAAGCTGTAGGATTAGCGTGTAATTGATACGGAAAAATTGTCTCATAAAAAATAACATGCCGTGTTATATAAATGCGATTTGTGTTGACATGCAAGCATAAATACCCTTTGTGGTGAGAACTATACCCAATGAGTATGCAAGGTGAAGACCGAAATTCAAGTTTATTGGATGCATAAGGTCGTAAAAATGGATAACAGAGGCAACCAAAAGATTTTAAAAAGAGTAATCCGGAGGTTTGTTATATAAACACTCATATGGTGATTTTTGTTCAAGAATTGAAGTGAGAGTCCTATTATGCAAAAAGACACTTGTGTGATTGGCATTTTTGCATTAGCAAGAAGAGCTAACCCTTTTTCTATAATGGTTCTATGACGGCGTTCTACAACGCCATTTTGAGACTGAGCGTGTGGGCAAGAGACTCTATGAAGAATGCCTTGTCTTTGCAAATAAGTTGACACATTCTTGTATTCACCACCCTAGTCAGATTGAAATTGTTTAATTTTAAGGGAAAATTGGGTTCAACCATTTTCTGAAATTGTTTAAAGAAGGAGAGAACCTGTGATTTTTTATGCATGAAAAATATCCACACAAATTTAGTGCAATGATCAACAAAAATAAGAAAATATCTATTGCCATTGAATGAAGGAACAAGAGCAGGACCCCAAACATCAGAGTAAATCAAATCAAAAGGTGCTATGCTAGACACATGACGATTAGGCATGGGAAGTCGATGACTTTTACCAAGCTGACAAGACTCACAAACCGAATCAAGTTTATTGTTTGTAATTGGTAAACAAAAATTTGAAACTAAAAGACGTAAAGAAGACTCATGTGGATGACCAAAACGGTGATGCCAAGTTTGAAGAGACGCTTTTTCGCCCAAGAACACACGTGGAGGAGGCGGAGATGGAGGTGGTCTTATGGTGAGAAGATACAGTCTGTTATCAACGGTACCTTGGAGTAGTGTCCGGCCCTGGAGGTCCTTCACATAGCAACAAGTAGGATAAAAAACAACGTAAGCATTGTTATCACGAGTGAGTTTAGAAATACTAAGTAGGTTTTTCTTGATTTGAGGAACAAAGAGGACATCTTTTAGATGAATGGGTTTAGGTGATGCAGGTAAAATAGAATGACCTAGATGAGTAATAGGTAGGGACATACCATTGCCAATCTGTAATCCATCATTGCCAGTGTAATTAGAATGCACAGAAAGGTTACCGAAGTCTGCAGTCACATGATTGTCGGCACCCGAATCAAAGCACTAACTGGGATCACCAAGAGTGGAAGGTGGGTTGTGAACCGTGTAGGCCTGTCGAGTGGGGGGCGCCTATTGCTGCTGAAACTGACCCGGAAAGCCAAAGGATTATTGTGGGGCTTAGGCTTGATAAGCATGCTCTTGAGATCCACGAGAGGACCCCCAACGGCGACCTCGGTTAGAACCACCGTGTTGCTGTTGTTGTTGGCGAGGTCGGGACTCAGGATAGGCGTCAAAGTTCTCCCGATGCCAACAGTTCAGCGCCTCGTGACCTGTCTTCTGGCAAATCTGGCATGTAGGGCGAGAGGAGGTCTCGGAGGAGCCCTCAGATGCCGAAGAGTGAGGCGACGGTGCGGCGCCAATCCTGGATGATTTAGCCACGGTAAGAGCTTGAACGGCGCCCGGAGGCTTGTCGGAGGTGAGCCGTTCCTCTTCCCGCAGCAGCAGACCAAGAAGTTCTTCACTGTCAATTTTTTATGGCATCATGTTGAAAGCCGAACGAAAGGCAAAGTATGAAGAGTCAAGGCCATGGAGAACGCTTTCAACGAACTCCTCATCCGGAACAATGTGATTACACTCAGCGAGAGCATCAGAGAAAGCCCTCTTCTTTTCAACATATTCAAGGATGGATACATCGCCCGTGGAGAAAGTTTGAAGCTGCGACTTCAAGTGCATCAACCGAGCCCGGGTCTGAGAATAGAACATGCGTTCTAAAATCGCCCAAGCCTGAAACGTTGTTGTGGCTCTGGCAACATGAGCCAGAAACGGTGTTGAGAGGAGCGAGCGCAACCATAGTAAGATGAGTCGATCCTTCTTGCGCCAAGTGGAGTACGCCGGATTCGGGATCTTCGGGGCATCCGCGGCAGCAGTGGCTGGAATGGTGGTCGCCGGCATGAAAGAGGAGTACAGAAACGGGTCAAGTTCGTACGCCTCAAGAGCCGACTTCACCGTATGCCGCCATAGGGTGTAATATTGTCGATCAAGCGTGATGTTGATCTTGGGGAAGTTGATGGTGAGATTTTGGCCAACGCCAGATGCGGCTGCCAGGATATTCCCGGCGTGTTGGTGAGGTTCTTCGACATGCTCTTGGTCATCGTCGGAATGAGAGTCGTGATCACTCATGGTGGGCGACCGATTAGGGTTGTAATCCTAGGATCGGGATTAGGCTGATACCATATTAAAGAAATATTGTGATTTATGAAAGGATCTCTTGATCTTGTTCCTTGAATGTACGAGTATATATATACAAGCTAATGACACTCCTTGGAGCCCAAATATCCTATCTTACGGAAATATCTTTTTATACAAGATAGGAACAAATCTTAACAAATATCTTATCCTAATAAAAACAGACCATACAAACAAACTAACAACAACAAAGACAACATAATGTTGAAATTTTATGCATCTAGAAAACTATGAATAGTCGACGGCAATTTCATAATAACATTTTAGACTCGTCGACCCACAAATGATTTTGGGGTGCCCCCGCGGCCACAAGGCATCAGATCAAGCAAACGACATGCTTTAAAGCACTGCACATGAACACGTTTAAGTGCTGGGCCTCTCTTTCCCAAAGAAACAATGTCCAATTGGGTAGACATTTAAGTTTGTATCATAATTTGTAGTCCACGTAAGTGCTGATGTTTATTGGTAGAGATAGATTTGAACTTTTGCGAGAATTGAAACGTCCTAGCGCATCTACGGTGAGATTTGTAAAGGGATGAGATAGAACATCTATTAGACAAAAGCCATGCAAAATTCTCTAAAACGCATACCAATGTATGTTTGAGACGTTCTAAAGAGTTAAATAACGAGATGGTTGCTCTTTGTAGGAAATTAAGCATGTATGATTCCACAATGTTCTTATTTCTCCACACCTTGTGAATTATCTTCCTAATCAAAATTCAATATTTCAAGTTCATACAGTCCTACGTGATTCATAGTACGAGATTAGGACGCATCAAATCGGAATGACGATGCCAAATCGAAAGTTGAATGGCGAAAAATCGTGTAATATCTCTGTCTCTAGTATGTCAAAATCATGCAATATTACAATTTCCCCCCAACCACCTCTATTCTTTCTCTCTATCACTTGATCATTTTCCGCCCGTTGTTTTTCCCGAAGGGAGGGGCCCTTTCATTTAAGGTCAAAGGGAGCACTCGAGACACAATTAAGAAAGTGATAAAGAAAAAACAATATGAGGTATCTGAAAAGGATAATAAGATAAAATGAGAGACTAGTAATATAAAAAAATGGTTTAAAGAGTCTGATAAGAGTAATGTGATAATTGAGCAACCCTAAAAATAGAAATAATACGGAAAAAACAGACACTCAAAACGGGAAAAGGGTAAAAACGAAGGGAGTACTTCATACGACCGAGATTATATATACTTTCATTCCGATTGAACTAAGAAGTAGTACGTCGATTCAATTTATGTGAGTGATTCACAGGTTTTGTTGTTCTTAAACTCATCCATCTAATAACTAACAACAATCCACGAGCCCATTAACCAATAAATTGAATCTCATTGAGAGTATTCATCGCAATTTGTTACCATTGAATTAAGGTATTCCAAACTTCTTTCCAATCCTATAGTTTCATGGGTCCTCCTTTTGTACTTTACATGCCAAAAATCTTCTTCTGAATTTTTTTTCCGGGGGGTTGAAATACATGGCCAAAAATCATTGCAACCCTACATTTTGTGACACTATTTTCTAATCTATAGACCATTTTAGTCAAATTTCTTTCCAAAAAGGGGGAAAGAAAGTCAAGGTGTGATAATTGATGATGCATTAATTGTTAGGAAAGTCCAAAGTTGTATACTACTCCCTCTGTCCCCGAAAACTTGTCCATAAAGCACATTTGCACGCGGATTAATGAAAGTGGTAAAGTTTGATAGATGATGTGAAAAAAGTGATAAAGTTGATGAAAAAGGTAGTAGAAAGTAGTAATATATAGGATTGGGTGGGAATAATTTTGTAATTTTATTAGAAAAAGTGATAAAGTGGAGGAGAAAGTTGGATAATGAGTATAATATATGAGATTGTATGAGGATAAAAATGTAAAAGCATAGTGATATAAATGGAAAGAAATAGAGATGGACAAACTTTTGGGGACAACCGAAAAGGAAAGACGGACATGTTTTCGGGAACAGAGGGAGTACTATACTGTAATTCGACCAAAAAAAATACTATTATACTGTAACCCAAGAGATCGATGTAACATGTAGCACAACTATTGTGCATGTGACTATGCGAGTATACAACCTCATCAAGCAATGGTCAGTTGCTTATACGCCAAAGAAACGTGTGTCGAAGTCTAGTGCACCCAATTAGCTAGCCCCATTGATGTACGTGGTTACTCAAATCTCACATGGCCAATGTAGTCCTATTGACTTCTAAGATCAAGAAAAGACAACGTCGAGGGTAATCCATGACATTAATTTAATACTCACTTCCTAAAGAGTAGACCAAACTTCCCATTAAAGCAACATAAATTCCACCCTTGTATAAATACTCTAATCTACACATGTGTATCTGTTGGAAAATATAACTCTACCCATTGATAAAAAATTCTTGACCTTATATCTAAAGTTATTCTAAAACCCGACAAGTAACTCATTTAAACTCGATTCGCTAACTAATTTTCAAACTAGTAGTTCAAGACTTGATAGTACTTTTCCCTAACCAACAACGCAACGATATTCTTATCCGTATAAATAGGCAAAGTGGTCTCGACTTCTAGTTCTAGTGGGTCACTTGAAATTTACTTTACAAAAAAGGGAAAACGAAAACCTAAATTTTATTTTCCTTTTTTTAAATTACCGTTTGAGAAGGTGCCTGCAAATCTGCAATATCAAGTGCACTCAACTCAGGCCTTTCTGGTCTTCACGAGATAAGAAAGGGCAAAAACAAAACAAAACAAACAGGTAAAAAGATTCGAGGCTTGCTTGTTTGCTACTTCCTCCACTCTTTCCTTTTGACAGCTAAGTCTTACCCTCTTTTCCTTCCTTTCTCCGTGTTTTAGTCCAGTCTAGTCCTACTTTTTTCAACCACTCACTCCTTGGTTACCGCAGTAAATCCAGGCCCGTTTTAATGTCAAAAGTGAGTAAATAAATATATCTACCCTAGATCAGAAGAGATCCTCTCTTCGTCTCATTTACTCTCGTCTGTTGACCCTTTCCACCACGGCATCGCCACCTGATCGTAATAATAACTTGCAAGCTCCATGAAAATGCAGTACAGATAATCACACACACACACAGAGAAGAAGAAGAAGAATTCAATGTGAACCGAATTGGTCAGGGCAACGGGCTCAATTCATCATACTAGTACACTTTCAAATTTTACAATTGGACCCACAATCATCATCGCTCTAGTCGTTTCGTTTCCCCTCGAATCTCAATCATACGCGCTTACATAATTACCCATCCTCCTCATATCAATTCATGGAAATTCGATCAACAAAGCAAAAAACAAACAAATCATACAATTATTTGTACACTACTAATACAATTGAGCAGCATCAGCAACAACATAACAACAACAACAGACCCTCTCTCCAAATCATCATCAATTACTCGAAAACTAAAAATTCAGTAAGAGCTAGAAGAAGAATAGTCAGATGAACCTGAGAGCCTGGGGGAAGTAAGGGGGAACAGGGGAAGAAGCTTGGGAGGCTCCGATTCGCGAGGGGAGGGGTGGAGGAAGAAGCCTTTCTCGGCAATCGCCTTCTCCTCGGCGGCCTTATCCATGAGCCCGCTCTTGGCCCCGTAGCTCCGACCCGGATTAAACGGGTCGGGTATGAGCGGGGTGACCGGGCTGAGGGCCAAGCCCGGGAAGTCGAGGAGGCTCGGGGAGAGGATCTCGGCGTTTCTCGGGGACGAATTGGACCCGAATCCGGAGACGAGCGGGCTGATCCGGAGGTGTTTGAGGCTGTTGCGCCGCTCGTAGAGCTTGGATTTGGAAACGGGTCGGATCGGGGGAATCGGGTTCTTGGTGGGATCCGGAGGGGGGGATTGGGAGGCCAGTTTGGCGGTCTCGGAGGATCCGGTGAGCATCTGGACCACCTGTTTGAAGGAGGAGGTGTCCGCCTGCACGAAGGTCGTCGGGTACGGGTTGTTCGGGTCGGATCTGGGGGTGGTGGGCGGAGCTCCTCTTGGTGATCTCTCCATTGACGGATTTTCCTGCTCTCTCTCTCTTGGGTTGTGATTTTTCCTGAGTCGGAGAGAGGAAAGTGGGAGAAAGAGAGAAGGGTTTCGACTTTCTCAATGAAGAAGAGAGAGGGGAGGGGGGTGATTGGCTTTTTGGCGCTTTGCACAATGAGAAGTCTTTTGATTTTATGATTTTTTTTTATTTTGTTGCGCAT
The DNA here is from genome assembly GCA_934048045.1 of Polygonum aviculare. Lineage (NCBI taxonomy): Eukaryota > Viridiplantae > Streptophyta > Magnoliopsida > Caryophyllales > Polygonaceae > Polygonum > Polygonum aviculare. The sequence goes on from OW204024.1 coordinate 3,857,619, forward strand.
TAAACAAGGGAAAGGAGAAAAGGGAATTCAACGCCTTTTATCGTGGTCTTTGGCTTGGATTTGTAGTTTTCTTTGGTTTGGTAGGAAATGTAATTGGGGAGATTAGTGGGCTTTAGGGCTACTTTTCAACCTTTTTTTTTTTGAGAAAACTTTTCAACCTTTTTGAATATGGGTTTAGGAAGATTTCTACTTGATGATGTGGTGTGGTGTGGTGTTGTTCACGCGCTGATGATTTTCAACTAAACTATAATGCAGTTCTAATACTTTGATAGTTATCTGTTTATTATGTCATTGAAGTTGATAATTATAGCGCGTCACATATGCATTAATTATGTTTAACCATACCTTTCGACTAAAGTTAAATCATATTCCATTGGTTTAGTTGATTGGTGATGATATCGGTAGTTACAACACTAGTGTTTTCTAGTAGTATACTTAGATGGTTAATCGTGTGACTAGATGTTTGAAAACCTCTTAGTCATTCACTAGTACAGTTCCCCGCACCTTGTGCGGATTTTATAAGTTTTTTTATATATAATAACACCACTCAAACAATTTTATACTATATAATATGTATAATAAATAAATTGCTAATTGAACTACTTTTACAAATATTGATATTAGAAATTGTTATTTATATCAATACAAAATTTTGTAAATTTTATGTTTGGTAGTGTTAGTTTTTTTTTGTAAAACTTAAATTTAATACATACAAATTTGTTTCTCTTTTCATTTTGTATTATATAATGATAACTATTATTATTATTACTATTAAGTCTTGATGTAATTTGATATATGTTGATTGATTGTATATTTGTATTTCAATTGTGATATTATATCTGTTATCCATGATTTATTACATATATACACAAAAATGTTATTATTATTATTATTTAAATCCTAAGCCGTTGTAACAAAATGATCCATACAAAATGTTATACCATTTTTTAATATTAAAAATTGTAAGTAGGTAGGAAAGGAAATTTTTGATGTGTAGGAATATAATATCTTAGTTAAATGGTGTGATCATATCTTAGTTAAGGTGATATCCACATTTTTTTTGAAAGAAAATACTCTTGTACGTGTATAATTAATGTGGGAAAGGAAAATCGTGGATAGTGGCGTAATGTAGGTAGGAAAGAAAAATCTTGATGTGTCGGAATATTGTTATTTTTTTGAAATTATGGATAACTAATGATATATGTAAAGTTGGAAAGGAAATGTGGGATTTTATTTTTTTTAATTCATGTACTTGTTCAATATTGTAGGTGAATTTGGAAAGGAAATATTTGGAAAGGAAATTATGTGGATTTTATTTTTTTAATTTAGAGATATGACATGGATTTTTTTAATTAATGGATATGATTTGTAAATGAGATGGAAACATTTAGATTACATGGCCTAATTAATATATAGAAAATATGTGATGTGGCTTAACATTATGGCGACACGTGGCGAAATCCTACGTGGCATAACGTCAAGACGACACGTGGCAAAAGCTGACGTGGCGCAATGTGGTGGCTCCATTCCTTACGGCTTTTATATATATACATAGATTATACTTGGGTAGATATACCAAATGGGCGGAATAGGGACCGAGGGGTAAAGAAGAATAATTAACAAAAATTCAAATTATTAGGTCAATTATTCGGATGATGAAAACTTATTTTCGAAACCTCTTGGCTAATTTTGCTTGGGAAATTTCAAATACATTATTACGGTATGATGATATTAACTTTGAATTTGCTAAAAATAAAAGTCGAGAGAAGAAACCTTAAGTTTACAATCTATATATATATAAAAGTTAGGTGGTGTCACCATTAATTGCTCTATTTAATGTTGGTTGCAATCTTCCCTATATACTAAACACTATGCAATCATAATAAAAAAAACTACAATAGCATAGTGGTAAAGTCTTTCCCTAATTACCCAATAGTTGGGGGTTCAATCCTCTATAGCAACATTTTTGTTCAAATATTTGTTTAAACCTACGGCATAGTTATCATTTCAAGAGTAATTTTTACTTTCTTACTACGAACGGGATTTACATTAATTCAAATTAGATCCCGCAAAAAACTTATATTAGTTAACGTTATACACTAAATGCCCGAAAAGGCAATGTTATTAACACTAATATAATTAGTGTTAGTGCACAATATACACAAGAATATTTTGTGAAACCATATTTACACTATTCATGTTAAAAGAATTGGGAAAAATATGATGGCCCTCATCATATAAAAATTAAAGTCTAAGTTATGGGAAAGGGCTAAAATAAAGAATTTAATTTTGAGTACTTAAAAAAAATTGATATCGGTATGTAGTTATATATCAATATGTAAATTTTCAAGACGTGCATAATAATGGAAATAAATACCTAATCTTTATTACAGTTTTAACATTATTTTTAAAATTTTTTGGTACACATAAGGAGTTTTATTTGCAACTTTTTTTAAATTAATTTACAGCTTTGATAAACATTTTTTTTTTCTTATTATTTTCCTGGCTAAATAATTATCACACTTATTAATTTATTAAATTCCAAAAAAATAACATGTATAGATAATATTGGTTAAGAGGAACTTGATTTTTATATTGAATAGTAGTTGTTTTTTGAGAACAACAATAGTTTTAATTAAATAGTCATTCAGTTGAAAAGTTATGAGAGTGGTATATTAGCTATTCAAAAATTAAAGGAAAAATAACTTGAAATAATCTCAAGTATCAACATTCTACCAAAAATAATCTCATGTTTTGATATTGCCTTTAGCAATCTAAACTATGCAAATATTAACTAAAATTGATACCGAAATATTTTCCGGTATACTTTCCGACGAGTTTGATGACGTGACGGTCGGAAATATGACGTGGCAAGAAATTCTTTTTTATTTTAAAATTTATACTCCATGTCATATGCCATGTCACATTCACTTTGCCCATCTCAACATGTATCACGTTCAAACAACTAAAACAAGAATTCACAATTGAAGCAAAAAAAATTAAAAGAAATTATCTCCTGCAATGAAAAGAAGAACGATGAACAACTTGGGCTACGCACAGTGGAACTTGTGTGAAATACAACTCACTACCCACAAAATCGATCTTCTTACTCTTCTCAATCTATCGATTTGCTTGCTTGCTCTTTCAGTTTGAGTTTATTATTGCGATTTCGCGAATCATACTAGATGTATGTTTGCACAGGTCTTCGAACTCAATGAAAATTGAGTAGATCTGATCAGATCTGGATTGTTATTGCTATTTTCATACCATTGGACATAGATGCAGTTTATGTTTAACATCTTCGTAGTCCTATGCTTATTTTTGAGTTACATCAACCAAGGAATGGTCCGATCGAACGGCAAAACTAGTTTCCCTGACGAGTTATTCAGATATGCAATGTTGTCGAGATAGATGTGGTTAGATCTATGTTGTTTTGTTGAATCTGTAAGCCTTACCGATTGATTTTGTGGGTAGCCGATTTCACACCAGTTCTAGTAGTTCTACTGTGCGTCTTAGCCCTAGGGGTTGTTCATCGGTGTTTTTTTTAATTGCAGGAGGTAATTTCTTTTAATTTTTTTTTGTTTCAATTGTAAATTTCTGTTTTAATTGTTTGTACGTGATACACGTTGAGATGAATGTGACCTGGCATATGACATAGAGCATAAATTTTAAAATAAAAAGAATTTCTTGCCACGTCATATTTCCGATCGTCACGTCATCAAACTCGCCGGAAAGTATACCGGAAAATTTTCCGGTATCAATTTTAGTTAATATTTGCATAGTTCGGATTGCTAAAGGCAATATCAAAACATGATATCATTTTTGGTAGAATGTTGATACTTGAGATTATTCCAAGTCATTTTTCCAAAATTAAAAGGACTATATCTCCAATTTGGTCAATTAAGTGAATTAGTTATAATTAACATAAAAGACTTTTTAATTAAAGTTGATTAATAAAATTTAAAAATAATTTATGAACCCGTGCGTAGCACGGGACATGACTTCTAGTTGTTTAAAGAAGAAGGGAATTTGATACCCACGATTTTCCTAACGGATGGGTACTTTGAATGAGCGTAAACCGGAGCATGTGGGAGCATATATTGTCACTTTAATTCAACATGCACATCATAGACCGAATTGTCGTATTTAATCAGCGTTTTACATGTCAACGCATTGCATTTAAAAAGGTATTGACCAATTAGTGTTGATTAGGTACATGCTAATACCAATTTGTATTGAAAACTACATAATGTATTCCAATTGTTTAATCTACAGGAAGAAGTGATCAAGTCAGTATGACTTTAGAATTGAAATATAATTGCTGTTATATACGTTCCTATCTAATTGATTATTATAAATAATAAACGACTGATGATGAACATTGAATTAATCTATGTGGTTAACTGATGATGCTTCCTCCAAAAAAAATTGAGATGAACCTATTGTTGTGGAATAATTTGCTGGTACGTTAATATTTTATCGTTCCTAGCATACATACTCTATTCCGGTTTCTTAAAAAGGTGATAGTTCACATGGTAAAAATTGGATCTAAATCTTTTGTCCCACCTACACGTCCCCAAACACGTCCCGGTGCCTTTGATTGGGTGAAAAGTTAGATTGAGACTTTAAAAAACACAAGAAAAATATTAATTCTATGATTTTACCCAATCAAAGGCAATGGGGACGTGTGTTGGGACGTGTATGTGGGACGGAAGATTTGAATCCGTAAAAATTACAGAAAAGAAAGTCTTCGAGCACCTAGTCAACGGGTCTAACTTTAAAGGTTAAGGTCATCAGTAAACAAACAGAAAAGAAAGATGAGAAGCCCAATAAACTTCCTTTTTGGGCCCGCAAATCTACACAAATGGGCCACAATGTAACATATTACGTATGTTTGGGTCAACAGCGAAAAAGCGTATCGATTTTTCGATCCGAAAGAAAAAAGCGTATAGATGACAACAAGTTAATATGATAAACACTATGGTACAGAGTCTGGAATTTGACAGTTTGACTAATCGTATAGTTTCTTTCTTTTTCTGAATGGATGTGAATAATTGTATATGTTTGATATTTATTGAATGACTATAGTATAGTTGATTTGGGATATGCATGTGGCGACTGGTGATCTGGGAAGCAGTTTTATTAATTTAAGTCATGTGGTCAAAAGATCTAACTTTACAAAGGGGATTTTTTTTTTGGTTGAAACTTTACAAAGGGGATTGGGAACTCCTACATGTGCGGAATTTTATTAATGTGAAATTCCGCCAGCCCCTGATCAAACTCACAAAGTAGCAATGTGTTCGTTAAATTTAGAAGAATTTGGATAAAGCGTCACACATGACTACAACATTTAGCCGTGTCTCCGTCATTTATGTTTATTTGCAAATATAGCATAAATAAAAACCTTTTAATTTTTCTCTACTCCGTCTCTCCCGACTTTCCTTCGTTCTTCGTTTCTTCATCAAGTTCGATGACTCGATGCTACATAATCGTTCGTCCCAGATCTCGCCGCCGCCGCGACGTTCCCTAGGTCCACCAATCTTGCCCCGATTGCCGAGGATTTCTGGATCCTGGACAACCGCGACGCTTGGCGAAACCCTAACTTGCTGAATCAAGCAGATCGAGTGCGGGCTCAGGCTCATGGTCCCCTCGCTGGTTGCGCGTGCGAGGGACGCTTAGGTCGGGCTCGTCGACAAGGTCGCCTTCGGCTGGTGGTCCGCTCAGCGGGAGCGCCATGGTAGGAGGAAGGACGATGAAGGAGAGGTCGGACCCCTTCATCATCAGATCTGGCGGAGACATTACGGTACGGACGCCTTCCTCCGACCGCTTAAGCTTATCGACGCCGTTGGCCGTCGCCTTTCCGGCGGTGTCCCGGGAAGTGGTGGTGGCAAAGCGGCGGACGCCGGACTGGACACGGGATTTGACGGCGGCGTAGGCTGCGCACTTGGAAGCCTAGTCTCTGCTCGTCCCCTGAACCGCCCTCACTCCGATCCGGTACACTAGCCTTACGATGTACTTGAAGCTCATTTAATTGATGGATCGATTTGGTATATAACTTGGATTTGGTGTTTGTGTGTTTGATTTTTGAGGATTGGAAATTGGATTTGAGCTTCTGTAGATGCAACTGTTAATTCCGATCAACAAGTGAGTGGTGTTGGTATTTGCTTGCTTGAGTTGTTGCATGATTACAGTTTAATCAAGTGGAATTGTTTGATTTGCTCTGAATTTGTCATCTCTTCCAATTCCTTTTCAATTTGATTTGTACATTGCTTTCGTGAATTTGGAGTTTTGCCAAGCTATAATTATCTCTTCCAATTCCTTTCGTGATTTGTATTTGAGCTGGTATATTGTCCTTTGGACTTTTGTGCACACGTATTGGTTTTAGTTATAATTATATGTACACGAGTTTGATTAATTTTGTAATGAGAGAATAGTTAATTTTGGATCGTATTGTTTTCATTGATTGAATGGCATTTCTTGTTTATATATTTGACATATATAGTCACTAAATTTTATAGGAGTGTCACTCTTATTGATAAGAAAACTAGTTTCATCAAATTTCATGAGTGTCACTAAATCTTTTAGTTATTTCCTGAATATTGTCACTTGTGATGACAATTAATTGTGAATATTGTCACTTGTGATGACAATTAGGTGTTATTAAGAACATCCTTTGATAACATTGGTGATGATATATATTGTCACTTTTGATGATAATTTGGAATTGTGTGCATAAGTCTTTTTTTAGCTATACTTATTCGGTGTGATTACTATGATTTTCTAGTTATCTGCTGAATACTGTCACTTGCAATGACAATTAGGTGTTATCAAGAATCTTTTGATGATGATATATATTGTCACTTGTGTGATAATTTTGATTTGTGTGCGTAAGTCTTGTTTTAGCTATAATTATTTGGTGTGATTACTATAATCTTCTAGATAATTGTTGAATAGTATCACTTGTGATGACAATTAGGTGTCACTTGTGATGACAAAATTAGGTGTGAATATTGTCAATTTGTTTTTTTTTAGTCGAAAAATATTGTCACTTTGTGGTGACAAAATTAGGTGTGAATACTGTCACTTTGTTTTTTTTTTGGTCGAAAAATATTGTCACTTATGAAGACAATTAGGTGTGAATATTATCACTTGTGAGGACAATTAGGTGTGAATATTGTCACTTGCGTTGACAATTAGGTGTGAATATTGTCACTGTATTGACAGTTAGGTGTAAATATTGTCACTTGTGGTGACAATTAGGTGTGAATATTGTCACTTGCGTTGACAATTAGGTGTGAATATTGTCACTTTGCTGACAGTTAGGTGTAAATATTGTCACTTGTGGTGACAATTAGTGTGAATATTGTCACTTGTCTTGGCAATTAGGTGTGAATATTGTCATTTGTGTTGACAATTAGGTGTGAATATTGTCATTTATGGTGACAATTAGGTGTGAATATTGTCACTTGTGGTGACAATTAGGTGTGAATATTGTCCCTTGTGTTGACAATTAGGTGTGAATATTGTCATTTGTGTTGACAATTATGTGTGAATATTGTCACTTTTGTTGACAATTAATATGAATATTGTCACTAGTTGTAACAATTAAGTGTGAATATTGTCACTTTGAAGTGACAATTAGGTGTGAATATTGTCACTTTGTGGTGACAATTTGGTGTGAATAGTGTCACTTTGTGGTGACAATTGTTGACAGTCAACGCCGGTCAACGGTCAGTCAACGCCGGTCAACGGTCGGTCAACGGTTGGTCAACGCCGATCAACAGTCGGTCAACTGGTGGAGAAAGGGGTTATGCTATGTGTGCAAATTTGACATATTGTGGTATTTTCATGCTATATGACATTTTCCATATAGCCAAATCCTTCTTAAATTTATTTGGTTTCTTTTCCGATCTGGGATTCCATCTTATATCTCAAACAATTATTTTATGCTGGGACGTGCATAAACTATAGCATAATTGGGGTAAAATAACGATACAATTCAAGACGGGAAAATCTTTGTAAATAGTTAGAGAGATTTTACATTCATCCCATGACAAGTTTAGGAGTGCTTTAAGGACTTGTTCATTGCCAAATTGAACAAATGGAAACAAAACAAATCTAATCGACTTCAGGATCATAATATATGCATGCATATATTGCAAGAACCTAGTTTTAATTCCTCCATTAGTCATACTATTAGAACTTATGGTTAGCGGAAATACACCTGTCTATTGTGAAAAACAGAAATCTAAAAAAGAATTATAGTATCATAATAATAGCACATTAATTAAAATGAACATTTCATTTATTCTGGCAACAAATGAACATTAAAATGCATGCTTACGTACAATTTCTCTCTGGGATACTTAAATAAACTGGCCAACCCAACCCAACCCATGTTGAACTTAACAAATAACCTAACAGTACACTAACAAGTACAGCTGAACTGACGAACTTCCGATACCTAGATACTTAGATACGTACGTACCTATGTTTTTAATTATATAGAAACGTAATTATTATAAGAGAGAGATCTTTAAAATTTCCAAATGTTGAAGCCATGCATTATATGGGTGTACGTGACAGACCGAAACTCGATCAGTGTTTGCGGCAAGTACGCTTGGTTGGTTCGAAGGCGAAGGGCCCGACGCTGAAGAGCGAGTAGGGCGTAGGCGCGAACGTTTGCACGGGACTCAAGATGCCGCCCTTTACACCGCCATTGAGGTTGGTGCGGCTCTTGCACGACACCCCGAGTGGCGGAGCCACCAGGTAGACCCGGCACTTGCTCTTTGCGGAGGCGGCCACCACGCTCTTGGGAGCCAGCATGAAGAAGTAGCCGTTCTTGTCGGTCTGTGCGAATTTGACGCTAACAAATATCTTCTTCTTGCACTTCAACACGACCGTTGCACCTGCACAAGTATGTATATAACGTACTCTCATAAGATAAAGACAATATGTAACGGATATATAGTTTTTTAAAGTTTTGTTTCGATTGAATGAACATATATTTACGTACCCTTGAGGGGCTTGGCGCCGGTAAGAGAGTCAACGCCGAAGTAGGAGCAGTTCTTGCAATAGACTTGGCCTTGTATGGCGACAAGATCAGGGCTGTAGAGTGGTGGCGGACTTGGTGGCTTCACCGGTGTGTAAGTTGGCGGTTTAACTGGGGGAAGAGTTGGTGGCTTAGCCGGGGCTTTAACGGGTGGGTAAGTTGGTGGTTTGGTTGGGGGCTTAACCGGAGGGTGAACCGGGGGTTTAACCGGTGGGTAAGTAGGTGGTTTGGTTGGGGGTTTAACCGGAGGGTGAACCGGGGGTTTAACGGGTGGGTAAGTTGGGGGCTTGGTTGGTGGCTTAACCGGAGGGTGAACCGGGGGTTTAACGGGTGGGTAAGTAGGGGGCTTGGTTGGAGGTTTAACTGGTGGGTGAACCGGGGGTTTAACAGGTGGGTAAGTTGGAGGCTTGGTTGGAGGTTTAACCGGTGGGTGAACCGGGGGTTTAACAGGTGGGTAAGTTGGGGGCTTGGTTGGAGGTTTAACCGGAGGGTGAACCGGGGGCTTAACAGGTGGGTAAGTTGGGGGCTTGGTTGGAGGTTTAACCGGTGGGTGAACCGGGGGTTTAACGGGTGGGTAAGTTGGAGGCTTGGTTGGAGGTTTAACTGGTGGGTGAACCGGGGGTTTAACAGGTGGGTAAGTTGGGGGCTTGGTTGGAGGCTTAACCGGAGGGTGAACCGGGGGTTTGACTGGTGGGTAAACGGGAGGTTTGACTGGGGGTTGAACCGGGGGTTTGGTAGGAGGCTTGATAGGAGGATAAGTAGGGGGAGAGATGGGTGGTTGAGGGTGTTTGGGGTGGTGGTAGTAGTGGTGGTGGTGATGGTGGTGGTGGCGGTGGGACGGCGGCTGAGCAGGCTCGGCGGCGGGGGTGGGGTAGGAATGGGAAGTTAGGCCCAACAAAGATAGGTGGAGGAGAACAAAGAGGAGTTTTGAGAGTGGGAAACCCATCTTGGGTTGGGCTAAGAGACCTTTTGGGTTGAGGTCTAGGTGTGTTTACAATGTTAATTGGTACTCGTATTTATAGGGGCCTCAAACCATTAAACAAACCCAAATACATAGAAAAATTTTAAACAAGTCACCTTCTTTTTTCTGTTCCCTCTTGATTTCTCTGTTTACACTTTACAAAGTCTTCAAAGATTCATCTTCTTATGGAAAGATAGTCCTCCGTATATAATGGACTGTCTTTTTGAGCAAGTTGGAGGATAGCGGTTGAGGTGTTCATATCCGGATATCTGATTCGGTCAGATTATATGGATCGGATATCAAGGAAAAAATTATTTTGATGTCTGTATTCGATCCGGACAAACTCGGATATCTGATACGAATAACTTGGATCGGATCGGATAATCCGACCAGATACACGCTTATGTATATTACACTTAGAAATAAAATTGAACATGCCAATTTAAAAGGCCCAGGTTATAATTATATATACAAAATGAAGAATACATGGGTTACAACGTTTTAGAGTCGAATTCTCAAGATTTATATACCATTGAAAGAAAAATACACTAAAATTAATTACGGTTTTTCTATTGTGTAATATATTTCAAATAATATATTGTAATAATATATGCCGGATATTCATTGGAAAATATATTCATTCTAAATCCAGTCCGGTAATCCGCTGACCTTTACCGTATTGGACCGTATTCGGACAATTGTCCACTGAAGTCGGATAAACGCGGATCGTATCGACCGGTTCATCATATCAGATATTTTTTAACAACCCTAGATTGCGTAGCTTTCATAGACAACAACTTTCATAGTTCAATTAATATAGCAATTCAAATTAGCAAAATGTGAGTTATGCTTATAGCTGACAATTAATTATGTCTGAGGTTCGTTGGTCCAAATGAGTGGATAATCTCAGACTTTTATTTTTTAGCATCAAAAGCCGTTCATTACTGAATTTTCATTACGTAAATATTCTTCAAAGTAGAGAGACATTTTTTTTTTAACTCAAAGGAGAGAGACATAAAATACAATAAAAGGTTTTAACGAAGTACTTAACCAACTCTAAAAACTCTTTTTTTTTTCTAAATGCATGAATCAAGCTATAAATAATTTCAACGTTAACAAGTCCACAAACAATTCTGTACTCCTTGGATTTCTTTATTTTGGTAATACAATAGATTAGCTTAATACTAAAGCATTAAAAATTTAAAAGTACTAAATAATAAAGCAAGCGGGCCGATCGGCATCGTGTGACTCGGTGATTTCCTCCTTTTTAGAAAAATCCGTGTCTTTATACCCATTTTATCGCAGTTTTTCCCGATGATTAAGTTCTCAGACAAATTAATTAACATTACACAGGCGTATTGAATTATGTAAAATCTATTGTTAAGTCGATCGGCCGGAGTAATGACTTTGATTGACTGGAGTAGGTTGACCTTGTTACTTGTGCCAATAACTCTTAGAGCTTACTCTTCATTAGCTGTATTTATTTGTCGCAAAATTAAGGACTCATCCAAACTTGTTCGATCTAAACGAACGTACACTGCCAGATTGTCTAATGTCTAAGCGATTTTCTTCTCATCAATATACGTAACCTGAATTTCGACTCATTTTCTTCACATTGAATCACATATACTAGCAATTAGGAGGGGGACTCAGGGGAAAATGTCTTTACAGTGGATTTGTAGTCTTTTGATATGCTAAACAGATCTTAATTAAACGAGGAATGATAAAAAAAAAAAAATACAGTAATTATCTCAGTTTACAAAATACAAGTCTAATTATGATTATGATCGAGTAACATGTACAATACTCCCTCCGTTTCAAAATACATAGCCATATGTTCACTTTTTATTGTTTCATAATACTTGTCCATTTCACATTTTGTCTCATCTCTTTCCATTTATACCCCTAATAATTATCTTTATCATAATTATTACACTTTTTCATATATCTTTAAACAAATAATTAACTCTACATTTGATGGGGTTAATATAGAAATACTATTTTTTTTTCTTAATAAATGTGCAATATCCAAATGGTCATATTTTTAAAACGGTGGGAGTATATTTTACGTACAATTTTGTCGACAGCTTGTGCTAGCTAGTACCCTAGGTTTACCATTAAAAACAATAAATTCAGCTCTTAATTACGTGATCCGATGACTTCTCTAAACGGCAATTTCGAGATCACGTACTGTATTTAATTGTTACGTCAAATTCAAGTGTGTCTAGAATCTTGCTCATACACAATTGGTTTTGGTTTTGGATTTGGATTTGACCCATCTATATGATTCGTGTGAAACCAAAACATGTTACTGGGATTCATTATCTTAATTATCGACATTATGTAAGTAGTTAATTAAGCGCGGCGACTTACACAAAATGTAACGATCTATAATTGATTAATCCAACAAGAGTTTACTAAGCTACATATGTCAGGAATCCGGATGGACTATGTAGCTAGGTTTACGTTTCACCCAAAAATCTTTCCATATTTAAATTTGGTATCATTCAACTGGATCTTATTTTATCTTTTGGTGGATCTGATGGTAATATAGAATTCCTAATCTATTTGACCTTAGCATTCTTCCCCCGTAAATTATGCAATTGATACTGTTTATGGTTGAAGTTAGCCTTACTTGTACTAGTTTGTACCTACATACTTTAGTTGGGCCTTGAATATTAAGCCCAAATAGTTGGGCCCTAAATCTCAATTTCCTTGAAGGTAGAAAACAGGCCTCATTGTAAACCACTTACTGAGCTCTACATAACTCAGAAGATTTGAAGCAAACTCTGTGCCTAAACAAATGCTCTTACATTGTTGTTTGAGACGTGAAATAGAATTCGGAGCAGAAAGCCCGTTCACGTTATAAAAAGGATGTACGGAGTAGTACTTTATACTCCCTCCGTTTCAAAATACATGACCATATAGCAACTTTTGCTTGTTTCATAATACTTGACCATTTCACATTTTTTTTTCCATCACTTTCCATCTTTACCCCTAATAATTATCTTTATCATAATCATTACACTTTTTCATATTTCTCTAAACAAATAATTAACTCTACATTTAATAGGGGCAATATAGGAATAACACTTTTTTCTTAATATATGTACAATGTTCAAATGGTCATGTATTTTGAAACGGAGGGAGTAATTGAATGAGACTTTAGGACTGACCATTTGTTCAAAACTGAACCGAAATTTGATTTAAAGTGAATTGAAAACCGGTTTGGTTTATCATAATCAAAGGATTTTTCTTTGAAAATTTTAAACCAAACCAAAAACAAAACATTTGAATTTTTTAGGCAGAAAACCAAGCCAAATAATATATGTTTCAGCTTGGTTTGATCCAGGATTTCGATTTGGACCAAAACGTGCTCAACCCTAAAAAGAGTCATGAGCCAGTTTGATAACACCAAATTGTACGGATAAAATACCTTTCGTTACAAGATTATACGGCAACACAAAAGTATACTCGATCTTAATGATACGAGAAGATAAGTAATTCGGATTATGATGTGATTTGGTCGAATCGGATTAAGATGTGATGAAATAGATAAAACAACACTCCATCATTTGAGTCGCACGTTTAACTAATGCATGATAATGAAATTATGTACATTAGAGCATGCGGCGACATATGCAATATTTCTGAAAAATAAGAAAAAAAAAATTATAACCATATATATAAAATTGTCAACTCACTCACGTACCATCAAAATATAAAAGCCGTAGACTCAAATGAAATGAAATTAGAATCTTCAACAGTCTCTAGCTTCTTCCGGTTGGCACTTAGCATTAATGAAAACAAAACTTCGTGATCAGCCGATCGATAATATCAACGCACGTGCTTTTGATTGGTTTCTTATATAAAACTACATATACATCCCATGAAAACCATGGATTTCATTCAATGATAAAATTGACATTAGTGGTTTAGGCTGCTCGTATATATCAGTAAATCTTCATATTCCACGAGATTTTTTTCTCGCCATGGACTCCATTTTTAAGATTAAAAAGCACGTGCGTATTTCCCCTTGTATGAATCTGTACTTTCTGTGGTCCCTTTACGTTATTTCTACGAAAATTTGGACGGCCAAGAATCCTTAGCTAGAAATATAGGTTGACCACCTCAATATTCCCATAGTTGTAATTTTTGGCCTTTTGTGATTATGACAGCTCAAATTGGTCTCAAAATATCATGAATTCCAGAATCATGTAGAACCAGATATTTGTGGTATCAAAATTGGCCTTTTAGAGCATCCACAGTAGAGAAATTTTAGGGATTTCTTAACCAAATAAGAAAAAGGGAAAACAAAAAAATTCTGACAAAATCAAAGAATTGCAGAGAATAGCACAGAAAAATCTGCAAGAAATAAATGGGGAAAAAGGAGAAATATTTCTCTTATTTTATCTTTTCTAAAATTGTTAAGAAATCTTCCATCCTATTCTCCATTGTGGAAGCTCTTAGCGCACTGTCTCGAAGTTGCCGTTTGGAACCTCACCGGTGAGGCGGTGACGGCTTACCTAATATTTGTGGGTGTTAATCCTTACCTTACCTGATAAAAAAAACGTAGAACTAGATATACATGTATTTGGTTAAAGGAGAACTTTCAAGAAAGTTAAGTTTTTGATAATCTCAACTTCCTGTCATTTGCATATATGAAGTAAACTATGTTGATCCCGTCCTTTACAAATATTTTCAAAATTCAATCAAACACATTTTGTTAAATCACAAGAATTTTAAATCTTAGTAATGACTCTCTCTAAATTATATCCCTCCGTTAAATAATACTTGTGGTTTTAGACTCAGTGAGTTGTTAAGAAATACTTATCATTTTAGATATTTTAAAACACTTGTTTCTTTATTATCCTTACTTTAGATATAATTACCTAAATCTATCTTAATACAATATAAAGCAGAAACTGAATCTCTACAAAACATTACGTCATATCATCGTCTCTTAATATAAATATGTTTAGTAAACTTTATTAAAAAAAACTCCATCACAACTATCCATATAAATTCACCTCTATATATTCACTTCCTCCCCCCACTTTCTATAATGGAAATTAGGTTTATAAATAATCTTATCTATACTATATATTAAAGCCGGAGAATTTCGAGCCTCCACGTTAATTCTGGCCCCACTTTAATAACAATTTTATATGTTTTATTTTACCTAATTATCTAAGCTTTAATTTTATCTTTTTCTTACCCATCAAATATCTATCTTTAAAGGCATATCATTTATCTTTAAAATTTCTTTAATTATCTAACCTTTAATTTTATCTTTTTTCTTACTCATCTAATATCTATCTTTGAAACAATATTATCTATCTTTAAAATTTTCTTCTATAAAAGATACATATTAATTAACTTAACTTTTAAATTCCCATGTTAATCTATTTATATATAAGAATTAATATATAGTATAGATTATAGTAGATACACAAATTAACGAAAAAATGATCATTACCCGTACATGGTACGGGTCTTCAACTAGTATCCATAATCTCGACAACACAGCTTCATATTTCAAAAAAAAAAATCAACAAATGACTTATATCCATAATCTCAACTTAATATATTATATAATAGTTTAAAAACAATCAAAATCAATAATTATAGATCATTGCCAAGGATGCACATGGGGCGGGTTGGGGCGGATAATGCATTCTCCATATATCCCCATCCCCACTAGTATTAGTCTTCCCCATCCCCGTCCCATCCCCATCTAGTCCCCGACGGGGAGCGGGGCGGGGAATACCCATCGGGTTTGGGTACGTTAACGATGGAGCCCCATTTGTTAATTTTTTTTTGCTTAAAGACTCTTATTTACTTTTGACATTCCTAAAAATTACTTCAAATTGTAATTAAAATTAAACTATATCTCTACTTTATTGCGGGCACACACACACACACATATATATATATATATGGATAAGCTCAAAAATTAAATACCATAACTATATTAGAAATCATCCATGCAAAATTATTAAAACTATAAAATCATCCATCCAAAAACAAAATTAATAATATCATGTTACCATCTATCCATGCAAACTTATTATTAATATTAATTATAATTACTTACTCCCCATATAAAAACAAATTTATAATAATTTACCGATAGTTTTGGACTTTTAGTATAAATTAAATAGTTCTATACGGATAATAAAGTAATAATACGGGGGACGGGGACTAAACGGGACGGATAGTAGATTCCCCGTCCCCGCCCCATCCCCGTCGGGGAATTAAAACCCAATCCCCGTACCCGCCCCACTCCCCACCAAGTCGGAGAATCCTCGTCCCATTAGGGGCGGGTCCCCACGAATCCCCATCCCCATGGGGCGAATGTGCATCCCTAATCATTGCGCTCAAAAAATGATGATTTTAGAATTGATTTCTTAATGTCAATTTAAAAATAAAATCGATGATTAATCTTATGTGAACGTGAAGATAATTTCCCGACCTGCTTTATATTTTTAATTATATAATATTTCAAGATTTGATTTTATAGAAAACTAATAATTAACCTTGTGTGAAAATAATATATTTTTTTATAGCAATAAAGTATTTTAGATTGATTACATAATAGTATTTTAAAATAAACATTAAAAATATTGTTAATTAATTTCTACCCTAATACTATATATAACCGACTTACTTAGTTACCAAACTATTTTAGAAAAATATATTAGTTAATTCCAAGAAATTATATTATATAGAAAATTAGTCTTAAAATTAGTCTTACAACAATTGAGGTCTATTTTTATTTTTTTTTATAAATAAAATACAAAAATATATAGTGTTAGTTTACATATTTTTAAAAAAAATGATAATGTTATCATCACTATCTTGTACATGATAAGAGCATTCAACTAGTTAAGAATATACTGTTTGATTTTTTAAAGATCATCCGACGTGATGATTTAGGTTATCCTTGTAACTAAAAGGTAGTCTAATTTTGGCTTGTTCGAGCTAGTAGCTCCGCAATCAAAAAAAAAACTAGTTAAGAATATAAAATAAAAGATCTTTATAAGATTGAGGGTATTTAACTCAACTCATTCGAATTTTTAATTTTTAAGACAAAACATAAAATGATATGTATTTCTTAACGGAGGGAGTAAGAAAAATAGTAGATGAAATGGTTGCGGAGAAAAACGTACTTCAGTCGATGTGTTAGATAATTGCCCACGTTTCTATTGTATAAACACTGGTATAATTAAAGAATTCAATCAAACATGTCTTTTGGATCCGTCCCAAAAAACATTGTCTTTTAATTTCAAAAGTCATAGGTTATTGTCTTTCATGCAAAATTTAACGGAGATAATCGGAAAATGTTAAAAATGCCGAAGCATACCGACTCCTTTCAACGTCAATATATTTCTGACTTTACGAGACACCGAAAGTCAAGGCCGTTAGTCTTTTTGTGAAATTGTCTTCAATTTTTTGGCTTTTGGTACACAATATATGGCCGCAAAATCTAGTGAAAAACTAATTGAAATAATGTTACATCGAAGGGTGACACAGTGACATATATAGTGACATTTATATGATACATCTAAGCCCCCACCATATAATTATACAGCCATATTTTTATGAATTTTAACATATACTAAGTGTAATAAGGGTATGATAATTCATTTTAATTATAGTTTTTCCAAACAAATTTTATTTTATATATAGGTTCAAAAATAAAATAAAAATAAGAATTATATGTCACCACCGGTACCAAGTCCTAAATAATCGAGTACAACCAAATATATACGATACCAAAATTTCATGTTAAAAACGGGACAACTTGAAAACAACGTGCATTAGTAATGGGACCATTTTTGAATGTGTCAAATTATGGACCTTGAGGCTTCTATTGTCGAATTAGTACACTCTAGTATAGTGCATGCTTATCAATTTTTTTTTTTTGGTAGAAAGTGCATGCTTATCAATTAAACATAAACGTGGGACCAAATTGCATGTGTTTTTATAACCTCTAAATTGAGCTTGACAATTTATGCGCACCAAACAAGCCTTAAGGTGTCAAGTGGCCTTTAAGGATTCAAAGTTAAGACAACCGATCGAATAGGATACCAAATTTCAAGCTTAAAAAGGCACACATTCACTTAGGGTTTTCTGTGAGTGAGCAATAACCCAGATTAATCGAGCGAGCTAGAGGTATTGATCGAGACATGGACAACAGCTCATCTTCTTCTTCGAGGGCTGATCGGAAAACTGTGGAGAAGAACAGGAGAGAAGAGATGAAGGCCCTCTTCACAAGGCTCAACTCTCTTGTGCCCCATCGAGGCAGCAGCTCTAGGGTTTCATTTCTTTCTCCATCTTATTTTCACTCTCTCACTCTTCAGTCTATATATTATGGCTTTGTTTCCTTCTTCAAATCTTAATTAATCTGCCAAGTTACAACTTTAGTCATGTGGAATTGCCATTTATGTAGTTTTAATTGGACATTGACCTTGTTTATTTTTGGTAGAACATTGACTTTGTTTATTTATTTTTTGGTTGAAACATTGACTTTGTTTATTATATGTTGATTGTGTATGTACCATTTTTATGATTTTTTTTTATAACTTAGATCGATATACTCCAAAGGCATAGCTTAATTTGGAAGCCTGAAATAAAATTAATTAAATTATACTATCATTTAACACAATTTGTATTCTGTTTATAGGGTTTCTTAGTTTTGTTTTAGGGTTTTAGTTTAGTTTTTGAAAATAGTAAACTTAACCTATATCCTTGCGCACAAATTAAAAAAAAAGGTTGTTTTTTTAATTAATCCCCCTTCGATTCACAATAAGTTTCATTTTAACCCTTTGAAATTGATTCATATTATATCGTTTTAGGTTTCCAAAACAGTTAATTAAGAGCGAGTATGAAATTTTTGTTAGAATGTGTTTTTATTGATCAAAGATATTCATTCATTGGCCAAAAAATATGATGAGTTATAAGATTGAGGAAAATTTTAAGATTTTGTGGTTTATAGTCACTTTTCTTAAAACTTGTATGTGTTTAAAGTTCAAACAACAGTTATTTAAAATTGGAGGGAGTAGTAAACTCCATGTATATAAATGTTGATTATTTGGTTGTTGCTCTATTGTCTTTGAATTTGAAGGAGAATGCGTCATTGTCTGAGCAAGTAGACGTTGCAACCAAGTACATAAAAGAGTTGGAAGCGCATTTGGAGAAACTAAAGAAGAAAAAGGGCACCTTCACACAAAGGCCTCATAACTCTTCAAGATCAAACACAAGGCAAAGGAGTGAAGCTTTTGAGCCGATATCGCCCCAAGTTGAGGTTTACGCTAGGGGTAGTGCGGCCTTGGAGGTGGTACTCATAACCGGACTTGACTGCTATACCATCTTCAAAGAAGCTATCCGTGTAATTCACGAGGAAGGCATAGACATCGTGAATGCTAGCTTCTCGATTGTGGATGATACCTCCATGTACCATACTATCCATGGAAAGGTGCGTAATCAACTCAAAAGGTTCATTTTGGTCTTGATACCGAACTTATGAGATATTGGATATTAGTAACGATATGGATATACATATGAATCATCGGGACTTCGACCAAAAAAAAAATATGAATCATCGGGATATCAAGTATAAGTATGGATGTGAGTAAGCCTTTGATACACTTATTTCCTGACAATAATCGCATTGATGTGAGTAAAGCCTAAGTTAATCTTATATCGCATTGATGCTCGATTCGAATTAATCTGTATTAGTTTGATGTCTCATGAGATACAACTAATTTTGCTGGTCTTGCATTAGATTGAAGAACCTACAAGGCACCACGGAATAGTTGGAAGGCTAACCGACAGGCTCAAGGTGATGATGCTTTCAATTGATTCTTGAAAGATGAAAGCAGTGCGTACGTGGGCGCCCATTGGCTTCAAATTTGATATGGTATTCAATAAGAAGAGCACTTGATTGAAGTCATTACTGACCCACATATAGTGAGACATTATGATCAAGTTCTGTCCCGGACAAGATTGTATGCGTTAAAAGTTGTTGTTTCTTATAATGTGACATGCATTGTACCATTCGCCCTCATTATGATCAAGTTTATGTGTGGCTTTATATTTTCTACCATTAATAAATAGAATATATGTGGTGTTTTATGATGTCATTCATACTCTACTCTTATTAACTTATATCGCTGATAAAGTGATACGAGTCCGGTGTGGACACGTATCTAGCTCTTGTTGGTCAAGGGTTTGGGTCGAGACTGTTGTGGCACACAACCCGAGAGATAGGGGCTAGAGAGGAAGACAAATTAGGGCAAAGGAATTCTTATCATTGATTGCTCCTCTCTTAAGGCAATAAGAGAGTATTTATACAGTTATTCCTAAGCCCTAGACGGTTCAAACAATATGACTCAGGAAAGAAACCTGATAAGAGAGATCGATTTAACTCTACTTCCAAAAATTACAACTTAAACGATTATCTGAAATAAAACATCAAAAACAACACATTAATCATCGTAGCGTCTTGGGCGGCGACAAGTTCTTCTTGGCCTCGTATTAACAACTTTTTTTGAGCAACTCGTATTAACAACTTGAGGTGTATCATAAAGTACTATTTTATGTGTCGTTGCCTTGTCGGTAAGAGACCCGAAACATAGTCATCATAATCAAGATTTCGTACGTTATCTTAAGTCAATCTCATCCTTTCCAAAGGATAATACTCCCTCTGTCCCGAAAAGTTTGTCCCTAAAGCACATTTGCACGCGGATTAATAAAAAGTGGAAAAGTTTGATAAATAATGGGAAAAGATGTTAAAGTTGATGGAAAGGGTATAAAAAGGAGTAATTTATAAGATTGATTGGGGATAATTTTATAATTTTATAGGAAAAAGTGATAAAGTTGAAAGTAAAGTTGGATAATGGGGGTAATATATGAGATTGTATGAGGGTAAGATTGTAAAAGTGTAGTGATATAAATGGAAATAAAGTAGAAATGGACAAACTTTCCGGAACGCCCGAAAAGGAAAGGCGGACAAACTTTCGGGGGCAAAAGGAGTAAGAGCATCCCCAACAGATGTGCTAAAAGTTTTTCTAAAATGGAGAAGCAAAATCTATTTTCTCCAAATTTTTTCTACTTCAACTCCAACAGGTTCTCCAATTTGCAGAAGATAACATTTCTTATTTAAGTCTAACCACTTATCTATTTTGAAAAATTCAATGTTTATTAATTATTATTTTTATTTAACTGAAAGAAATGAAAATATAATACAATCTTACTTTAAAAATACTTAATTTTTTATTTAAATAATAAAGAAGTAATTATACTAAAGAATCATAATCTAAACAAGGAAATACAAAATTATGCATTCACAATTAGGTGTTGGAAAGACTACATATTATTATTTAATGGTTTTAGGGTCGGTACATATCGACTAAAATATTTATGACTTATATACACATAAACTCAATAAAATTACGACTTATGTGCGCAAAATGTTCACGTATTCACGAGAAGCTATGCTAATTAAAACTATATATTTTATACTATATGTGATGAATTTGCATTATATATTTAACACTAAAGGGAAAGCCTAAATTTTACACTCAATTCATATAAACCTTCTATTATTAGCATAAATGTATTTTGAAGAAAGAAATTATTACCATAAATGCATTTTGGAGAATCCCCTACATTTAGAGCATCCACAATGGAGACTAGTTGCATTTCTTAAGGTTTTAGAAAAAAAATGAAAAGTCAGTAAAATTCAGATTTGTGTCAGAAAAACATTTCTTATTTGTGTGAGAAATCTCTTGAAGAAGAGAGGGGTTCTGACACATTTCTCTGTAGAATTTTTTTTGGGCTAATGGAGAAGAGAGAGAAAGGTAAAAAACATTTTAAGAAATTGTGGGAGGTATTCTCCATAGTGGTTGCTCTTAGAGAATGGAGTGCATTTTTTTCCCTCTTCTCCATCATGGAGAATGAGATGGAGAAGCTGTTCTCTAACAGATGCTCTAATATCTATGTCCCAGAGCCGATAGAAAGGATAACACCATTAACTGCACGCATATTGGTGATTGGTCCATTTGGATATGTCAATTTAAGGACCTTCAATCATTGATTCTCTCTAATTATCTCTAACAAGTATCAATGTGCATAATCAATTACATCAATTATCAATTAGACATGTGTTTTATTATCCCTAAATATTGTGGCAATTTATGAACCGTTAATTGATACTCGATCATCGGCGTTATAAAAACGTGGGACAATTGGATGTGTCAACTTTAATTTTTACCCTCGCACATGAGGCTTTGATCAGTAAAAATCATCGCTTTAGATTCTACTTCATGAATTAGGTGAGTGTGAAAATGGAATCTAAAGATATATAATCCATTTAGATAATGAATAAAATCTATTTTAACACATGACAAGAATAACTTCTATAAACAGGATATTGACACGAGGACTAATTCATTCATGAATTGGGCATATGATTAAAGGTTCATATGCAAGGGTAAAATTAAAGTTGACACATCCAATTGTCCCACGTTTTTATAACACCGATGATCGAGTATAACATATTACTCTACTTTTTAATAGCACATATCAATTAATGGTGCATAAATTGCCACAATATTTAGGGATAATAAAACACATGTCTTATTGATTATGCACATTGATACTTATTAGAAATAATCGATGATTTTGTTTTTTGGTTGAGAGATAATCGATGATTGAAGGTCCTTAAATTGACATATCCAAACGAGGACTATTACACGTGTTATTAGCTACAAAAGAAGCTAATAATAGGATCATAAGAAGAAAGAGCATATGATTTAGTAGTAATTCATGCATTAGGACTAAAAAAACCACCTCAAAACTAAAGGCTATCATCTTCACACAGGAAACAAAAGGGCCTTACAAAAGAATGGTCAACAGAACTTGGGTTTCATAGTAGATTTAGGACGTGGTGGACTATGCTTTTGGATCCAGTGAACAAGACCCTTCTTTTGATCTTGAAACGTGATGCTCTGAATTAGATGTAGGTCACCATTGACAGCAAGACATGATTCAAACTGCTCTAGAACTTTGACAATCTGCGAAAACTCCGGCCTCTTCTCCGGTTGTGATAGCCAGCATTGTTCAATTAAGGATCTCATTGCAGAAGGGCAATCATCTGGAATAGGAGGCCTTAACTTCTGAAAATTCCAAAGTTATTTGTATCAGAAACACTAATAATACTATATCATCAAGTGAATGAAGACACAAAAACAAATCAATTTTTTTTTTCTAGCAAAAGTTTTCTCACATGGATTGAACAATCAAATCTCTAAAACCAGAATCAAACCTTGTTAACAACAGCATAGGCAGCTTGAATAGGATTCATATTGACGTATGGTATACTTCCCGTAACGAGTTCCCAAAGAATGAGGCCAAAGCTGTACACATCAACCTTCCTTCCATAACACTTGTGTTTGATCATTTCAGGCGCCATCCAAAGGTAAGTCCCAGGATCATCATCATCCAGAGGGTCACATTCCGGCCCATCACAAGCAACTCCAAAATCAGCAATCTTCATATGCAGAGCCTCGCTTATAAGAATGTTTTCAGGTTTAAGATCCCGGTGTATAACCCCCTGAGAATGCACATACTCCATTGCACGAGCAATCTCCAGTGCGAATCCTACTATATCTTTCATTGGAAGATTTTTGTGCTCTGGCTTGTTTAGATATGACCTCAACGACCCCTCTTGCAAGTACTCAGTAACAATGCAAAACACTGGTGGATTACTACATGCTGCCACAAACTTTATAAAAAGAACATCACATTAAAAAACATACTATATCACAAGGGGTATGAAAAGCTATGATCTTTTCTTACCTTTATAACATTCTCATGTTGAAGACGGCAGAGGAGATTGACTTCACAAATGAACTGCTTCTTCAACCGGGCTTCCAAGGTCTTGTTTTCATCGTCAGCATTTGGAACGGTGACCATCTTGACAGCAACAGCCTCATCTTTATAAATGCCATGATAAACTTTGCTATGAGTTCCATGGGCAAATCTAAGACCGAGAAACAACTGAGAGAGATCAACCACGTGCTTGTCATCGGCTTCAAACGCAGTAACCATTCCTCCACCGTGCTCAAAGTACTTGGTCCATTTCAAATCCCTGCAACTCTTACGCCCATCAAGTTTGACCGACGCAAAGTGCTTGAAAAGGCTCGGGTAACAACTTTGCTTTGAAGTAGCTGTTGGCTTCTGAGATTTGCCGAAATCATTCTTAAGCAATTTCCACATGATTCCCTTGTCAGAATCTTTTCTTCGGGATTGAGGCGGCATCGTCTTCATACTCTCTAGCTTGGGTCGAGCTCTAGCTTCCTTGAACGTATCAGGAACAGCTAATTGTGTGGAAGTTGATACAGAGTCTTGCTTGTTCATCATTGGAGGCTCACTAAAACAAAAGCTTGCTGATTTCAGCTTCCTTTCAGAGGAGGTCGGAGTCTCATCTGGGTGCTTCCTCACTGGTAAGCTGATTGATCTTATAAATCCATTGTTAGGAAAGTTTGTCCCCAAGAAGAAATTAGTGTCCTCCTCACCCATCTTCTTTCTTGAAAATGCACACAAAAACTTGTGATTTCAACACTCTTTCTCCAAGTCCTCTTTCAATTGAGATGAGGAGTTATAACATAACCACAAACAGCAGACCTTTCCATAGTCCATATGCACAATTCCTCCAAAACCCATTACCACAAAACGATTATCTATTTACAGACGAATCAAATTGGAAGGAACCTGACTCCATTAAAAGATTGAGCAGGAACGTTCTCTCAAAGGGCATGCAGAAAAAAGTCGCGTTCTTTGAGATTCATTAGGACTCCAGCAAAAGCCGAATTCCCAATTTCCATGGAGGCCTGAAGAGGCAATGTCACAGAGATATTGCATTGCAAGTCAACATTATAATTAATCATACACATCGAATTGAAATACCTACGAGCAAGATTCATAATGCACCCAAAATTGGCAAGACAAAAAAAAGGACGACGACTAATGATAATGAACCTAAATCACACACACCCATTCATAAAAATCGCACAGGGAAATCGAAAAAGCAGAAAAGATCATAACTTTCCACAAATTAAAGCAACCCTAGTTTGAAAGAACCCAATTGGAAAAGGGATTACCAGAATTGGAGAAATTAGCGAGTGGACGAGTCTTGTGTACAATGCCTACTTTTCTGGACCTTCCAATGAAGAGATAAGGGAAAAAGATTGAAGATTGTCAATATTTGTATCTTGATGAACACCTCATTGTAACCAGATGACCGCTGATGATGATCATGGCGATAATTTGAAAGGGAGAAATCAGGGTTTGCCCACCTGTCCAACTCTTCATATTCCGACGCTCAAGGGAAAAAAAGTTGTACAAGGTGAGAAGGTGAGAATTTGATTCATAGTACCGAATTAAATGAAATCTTGCGGATGAACCGAGCAATCCGTGATCAGATCCTTCTACTTCTGAATTCGGTTTTGATATTTTGGTTCCGAAATCTGTTTTGATTCATAGAATCATTAGTACCTACGCAAATTTACATCCCATCCATCGCCGTTTGCCTTGATAATGTGGAAAGGTTTTCGTGTGTGCGTGTTTTTTTCCTTTATTTTTTTAAGCAGAGTTAAGAATTGAATTAATTTCGCTTTTATCAGTTGAAATAATGAAAATAAATTGTATAAGAATTAACAATTTGGAATTCAATTCCTAAGTTTCACTTGTAATTTTTTTTAGAAAGAAATTCCTAAAATAGATAATTTTATCAAAAAATTTAGCATCTTTTGCCTAAGTTTTTTTTTTTTTAATGTAACAATTTTGGATCAGGCTCGAATGCTCGATTGACCTTGAAGTCAAAGCCCAATACGAAACATTATCGGACTTCTCATTGGATTGGACCAAAAGTTATTTGCGCGAGTACAACCCGATATGAAACAGCGCGCATCTTTTGAGTTAAAGCTAAGCTCTATTGCTCAAACCCCTTATGGTATCTTTGTTTAGGTGAACAACCACTATTGATGTTGAGAAGGTACTTGCTTAGATCAAGAAGGACCGAGCCTCACATTACAACAACAACTTCTAACAAAACAAAGTTATACACCTAACCAAGCTAATATACATACCACGAGATCACAATCAAGATAGTTACATATAAACTAGTATATCAAAGAACAATATAAAACGAATCTCTTGCATTCTCCATAAACCATCAAATCCCGCTATCCTATACACTCCATATCGAGCCCTATCTAGATGATCGATTAGACCGGGCTCGTATCAAACTCGATTCACACAACCGCGATCACTTTTGGCACCATGTCAAGCAACGCGACGGGCAACATTGAAGATTTAGGTTTAGACGTTAGCTTGTTCGGGCATGATGCATTCGCCAATGGTGGATTTGGTAGAGCTTCCTCTACTCTATGGCACGTGCCAAACCACTTGGCTAACATGTACTTGTACTTTCTCCATGGACCCATGTGCATTTTCTTGTCCTTCATACACTTCTTGGCAGCTGAGGACAAGATCTTGATTATGGCCCGTAGTCTATCCGCCCTCCCGACGAACGCCTCTGGGAGACGAGCTACTAACTGATTGTAGTCTTCGCTCGCCCTGCCCATCTCAAACTCGGCTCTGAAGTTTAGCTCGATTATAACCCTAGTTGGTCCCTTTTTCGGGTTCGAATTGTCTAGCACTTCTATGAATGTGTGTTCACCTACAAATCATATGGATCCAATAAGGTCAGAAATCTTAGCACAATGATAACATATAAGTAACAAAACTTGTCGTTTTGGCGGCTTAATTATTACCGGAAGGGATCTCGGGTGAGCTCCTCCACTTGGACTTGCAAACGGCACTATCGAATCCGGCATCCCGGAGCCGTCGAGATATCTCTCTCATAAGGCAGCTCCGGCAGGTGTCTCCTTCTTCCGCCACGTGTCTCCGGCAAACACAAAACTTGCCTTGTTCATTTGCTGCCTTCATGGCCTCTTTGGCCCCATTTCGGATCTCCCTCTCTAACGTACTATTCTTAGACAACGTTTCCTGTTTCCATATACACACAATCATATCAGGATACTAGCTGGCAATTGAGGATTGTAAACATATACCAAACGAATATAGTCATTTTTTATAGTTCATCGAGACATCTAACTAGACTAGATTCATTTTCTTTCCGACTCGAATCACCGATACATAGAAAATGAAAATAAAGGGTCCAAGAATTTACCTTCAAAACCTTGCGTTGGTTTTCCCAAAAGGCCTTGTTCTCCTCAACGTTACCGTCGTCGGATTCGTCGGCGTCGTCTTCCTCCTCCTCGTTAAACCTTTCGATGCTACTACCGCTACTCTCCGCGGACTCGTGACCCGAACCCAAAAACCCGAAAACGGTATCGGACAACGTTATAGCCACCAACTGATCGGTGAAATCATCCCCACCCAAACCTGACCCGTATTCGCTAGCCACCATCCATTTCCGGCTCACCGGAAACCTCGTCGGAGCTCTGGCCACAACAACCATATCTCCTATGTATGAGAAGATTCGGGAGAGGGCGTTTAGAGGGGGATTTATGTTATGTTTGAGGTTATTAGGCTTTTTGACTCTCTAAGCCGAAATGGGGAGCGGATGGTTTTATATCAAAAAGGGAGGGGTGTGGGGCCCGCCCCGGCTGGCGGAGCAAACCAATGGCGAGTCGCCGCGAATGCGGGGCCCATTGGAGGGCTGTCGTCGTGGATGGGAAACATCAGATCGAGTAGCCTTGGAGTTGAACCAGCTAAGGTACACGTCAGATGGGGTCCACCGCCCAATTATTATGTTCGTCCTCTCTCTCTCTCGTGAAGAGGATCGTTACTATTAGATGCTCGAACATTCCATTTTTCTTCCTTTTCACTTGGAAAAGTCGAGAATTTTTGCTTCTATATTGGATTAAAAAATTGAAAATGTTTTTACTAGCTTAACATGGAAATTTAATGTTGCACTATGAAGTTTTTTTTCTACGATTAAATTTAGCTAATGTTCTTTGAAACTGAAAATATGTAACTTGAATGAAATGAATCGGGTATTTTTAAGCAATTTTGTTATTAAGTGATTGAAAAAATAGACGGACATTGTATAAATTAAATTTATGGATAAAATTTCAATACATTGTGATGAGAAAGGGATGGACAATAGTACTTATTGTAGTTTATTTGGTAGTAGTAAAAACAATGGGCAATTAATGAGAAAAGGTCTAATTTGCAATGATTGAAAGAGTAATAGGAGTATATAAAATGTGATGATCATACATAAATTACAAAAGGTGAGCAAAGGCCGATGTGTAACTGTGTGTAACCCTTATCTACATCTGCAGGGCATGGGGCCCACTTGCTGAACAACTCATGTGGCTCATTGCCGTTTAATTCCCTGGCCGAGTTGCCGTATAATTCGTCAATAACCATACATATCCATCTTCACCAGTCACCACCACGTACATATATACATATATGATTATATGGTATATGCGTGTGTCTTTATTTGATTTGGTCTGCACCACGAACATGTTATTTGCAATGCGTTCGCAAGATGCAAGACCTGATAAGCATGCATGTTTACTTTCATACTTATATTTTGAATGGACAGCAAGTGATACATTTTCAAACAGACTAAGGAATTTAACCATCATATAGGGCATTTATTCAACATCTTGAAAGTGATTAAAACTGGCGTATATTTCATCGCATTTTTAGCTGTACGTACACTATTGTTAAACAAGCCTGGAGAGGAAATTTTGAAGGATCAAACATGTACAAACTAGTTAAAAAAACTCAACTACTTAAAACTCAAGCAAAACAGTGGAACAAAAAAACCTTTGGTAACACCTTTGAACAACTGAAAAACATTGAAGATGAACTCCAAATTCTTCAGAGACAAATCCACCAATCTCCACAGCCAAGTATTATCCAAAAACAAATTCGACTAATACAGAAAAAGGAGTGCATACTAAATTTCCACAAAACCTACTGGAAGCAGAGAGCAAAAACTAAGCACATAAAGTTAACAGATTCGAACTCAAATTACTTCCACAAGATGGCTAGTGGTCGTAGAAACAGGAAGGTAATAAAAGAAATCCGAACTGATGAAGGAACCCAAATTGTAGGAGAAAACAACATTAGGGAAGAAATTAGAACGGACTTTCGGAAACGATAC
Organism: Polygonum aviculare; assembly: GCA_934048045.1. NCBI lineage: Eukaryota > Viridiplantae > Streptophyta > Magnoliopsida > Caryophyllales > Polygonaceae > Polygonum > Polygonum aviculare. The sequence goes on from OW204024.1 coordinate 3,886,851, forward strand.
ATGAAGGAACCCATCAACCACGCGCTTCTACAAGAGTACCTCAACCTGATCACCAATGAAATAACAATTGATGATAATAATAACCTTGTTGCAGATGTCACTAATGAAGAAATCAAAAGAGCTGTTATGTCCCTTGGAAAAGATAAATCGCCTGGCCCTGATGGAATGACGGCTGAATTCTATCAAAACTATTGGGCTATTGTAGGTCCCACAGTAATTAAGGCGGTAAAAAGCTTTTTTCATTTGGGTAGACTCCTGAAACAAACCAATCATACATTTATATCGCTAATTGCGAAAAAAGATGACCCCAGAACAACAAACCACTACCGACCTATTAGTTTGTGCACCACAATTTACAAAATAATCTCAAAAATTATTACTGAAAGACTAAAAAACGTAATTGGAAAAATTATCCATCCGCTACAAGGAGCCTTCATAGCCCAGAGAGCCATCCAAGACAATATTCTTATAGCGCATGAAATTCTACATTCATTTAGGGGAAGAAAGAATAAAGATGGATGGGTAGCAATAAAATTAGACATGGAAAAAGCATACGATAGAATGGATTGGGAATTTTTATTATTAGTAATGGAAAAGTTTGGTTTTAATGCCAAATTCCTTGGATGGATACGCGAATGCATGGAAACAGTTTCGTACTCTATACTAGTTAACAATGGACCCACAAATCCTTTTCACCCTGAACGGGGTCTAAGACAAGGAGACCCGTTGTCACCATATTTGTTCATCCTAGGTGCAGAAATCCTAGCAAGACGCCTTCAACAAGAGTCTAACACTGTGTCCAAAACAATTGGTTTCGAATTAACAAGAAATGGAACAAAAATCCCTTTCCTTGCGTTTGCAGATGACATCATTATCTTTGCTAGGGCCACCCACAACGCTTGCGGTGTGGTAAAAAATATTGTTAGTGACTATTGCGCCATTTCAGGACAAAAAGTAAACTATCACAAATCTGCTTTCCAAACTTCGAAATTCGTGACAAACCATAAAAAACAACAGATTCAACAAGTCATATGCATCCCTACCATGGCTAACCTAGAAAAGTATTTAGGTTGCCCAATTATAAATGGGAAAGTGAACAAGGAAACGTTCAGCGACACGATCGGAAAATCAAAGGCCCAATTATCAAAATGGAAAGCAAATGCGCGCGTTATCACAAGAAGGCCGAACAGTCCTCATTAGATCCAATCTGACCTCCAAACCAAATTATATAATGCAAAGCTTTATGTTACCATCTAACATACATGAAGAGCTAGATAAACTAAACAAAAACTTCTTTTGGAACAAAGGTGAAAACCATAAACCTCTCATAGGGTGGGACAGAATATGTAAACCAAAAGCTTATGGGGGCTTAGGTATAAGAAAAACAGAACACATGAACAAAGCATTTCAACTAAAATTGCTATGGAAAATCATTGCAGAACCCAACAACATTTGGGTTCAAGTAATCAAGGAAAAATATCTTAAAGAAGACGGTCTCTTTTCGTACAAGCTGAAATCCAACACATCATGGCAATGGAAGAAACTAATGAAATTAAGAAAAGAATTTGAGCAAGGACTTATTTGGCAAATTGGTGATGGCAAAACAGTCAAGTTCTGGACAGATCGATGGGTGGATAACGAGACGCTGGAAAAATATTCCCTTACACCCCATGAAATTGATAAGAACTGTACGACTGGTGCCTTTATCTCTAGGGAAGGCAAATGGAAAACTGACGAATTAAAACAATATCTGCCAATCGAGAAAGTCAAACAAATAGAGAACATTCCCATATCGGAAAATGCAATCACAGATCGATTATACTGGGCCCCTAGTAAACATGGCTGGTTTACAACCTCCTCAGCAGCTGATCACATCACTAAAATTACGAACTACAATCGTACTTCAAACCCTTGGATATGGAGATTAGATACTTCTCCGAAAGTTAAAAATTTTTTATGGAAAATTGACAACGACGGTCTCCCAACAAAGGACAGATTACGAAGGAAAAATGTCGTTGTTCCCGGAGGATGCCTCATGTGCAGTTGCCAGCATGAGAGCATTGAACACCTTCTTATCAAGTGTGACCACACTCGTAACATACTACAACAGATCAATCCAAAGACTGCTTTTGTTTTGCAAAGCTACGACTCATCAGATAAATCACCAAGGCAGATCATTACAGAAATTGGTCAAATAGTTGGAACAAAGGAATTTGCGGAACTAGCTTTTGTATGGTGGGGAATCTGGTATCAACGAAATAGGCTTGCATTCCAACAATCTGATAGTGATTTTATAGCTGACCTAGGTCAGTTTATAAAATCTCAGATTCTCAGTTGGGCCCAAGCCAAAATCTGGACGGAACAGGAAAATGATCAACTACAGAGACGACCAATAAGGCAACACCAGCAAAGGAAAGCAACCACCTGGCGTAGGCCAAGCCCAGGTTTTGCCAAACTGAATTTCGATGGATCTAAACTAACTAATGGATCTACCGCTTCCGGCATAGTAATTCGTAATCAAAACGCGGAGGTAATCAAAATAGGAACGAATCAGTATGGAAATATATCAGTACCAAAAATTGAAACGCTGGCATTGAGAGATGGAATTAAGATGGCCAAAGAATTGGGACTAAGAAAACTAGAGATAGAGGGTGATAACCTTGTAGTAATCAATGCGGTTAACAAAAAGGGACAAAGTCCATGGGACATTGAAATAATAATTGCAGATATCCTAGTCTCGTTAAGCTGGTTCGAGACTGTCCGAATTGCTCACGTCAGTAGAGTGTGTAATGCTGTGGCCGATAAAATTGCTAAAATGGGTCATAGCCTCCCTACTAATGTCATTATGAATCATCCAGAACTGAAAGTTCTCGTCCAGTCGGACGCTCTAGGACGTCCCCCTTGAGGGGATCTCCTAATTTTTACCGTTTCAAAAAAAAAAAAAATGTTAATTAATAGCGGGCCCCTAGGTTGTCTATAAGTTCTTTATCGCTTTTCTTGTACTCTTCTTTTGATTTCTTGGATGCCATGACACGAGTGGAAGATGGAGATCGAGGGCCATTGACATGAAAGGGATTCAATCCAATTTTTTTTTGTCTGTGCTTTGAATTTTAACCTGTATGAATCATGAATGTACAAGAATGAGTTTTTTCTTGCACGTTCCGATTAAAAAACGTTTCAAATTGATCCTCCGGTCATCATCATTATCAATAAGGGAAGAAAAAGTAGGCACCAAGGTGTGCATTTTCTTTCAATTTTAAACTATTATGAGCAAGTTGTGTTGCTTTCTTTGGAGGCTATAGAGCCATCTAAATGCATTATTTTTCTTTATTTCTGCTATGATTAATTATAATCTTTTACTATATGACCTACCCTTTACACAATTTTTTAACCCTATCCTCTCTTGACCGGTCTACCTATATATATGCAAATTAAAATATGAGAAAACGACACAAAATATTTATTTTCCCCCTTTCTTTTTACCAAATTATTTTGATATAATCATGTGGTAGCCTTGCATAATGTTAGGTTGGATCACATAAGCTTTAATATTTATTAAATATATATATAGAGGGTATGGGTCTCCATCTCGAAGGTGAACTTTGTCGAAGAGTGGGTGATCTAAAATCAGAATAGATGGACCAAATGGCCCCTGTTGCCTGTTAGAGTCCTCTAAGCAATACCGAGGGCATTTCCGTCCAACTGTACTATCTTCATTCTTCAATTCCCATTTCCATTGAAGTTTTGTCACATGCCAAATGAAAGTTTGGTGTATAGAATATACCTTTAAGAAGGAGGGTACCCTTACTGATGATCTCGAGTCATGAAATTCAAAACCAAATTTAATTAAGGTTATTATATAATAGAAGTCTTAAAAAAATAGATATGTTCAACCAAAAAAATATAAAAAAAATAGATATGTACCATACGATATCATGTATGATGTATGCAATCCTTGTCTTTGAGATTAGAACACAATTCATAATTTCATATTGAAAGTTAGGGAGTACTTAATTAATTAAAGTAACGTGGTAGCTTAGATTTAATCCCTTTTCTTCATCTTGATAGCTGATTATTTTTCCTATGCAGGAATTTACCTCGGCTATAAGGAGATTGAAATATATGGTTATGATCAATTGGACCATATCAGTTGTACTTTGATAACTTGTTGATATATCATATATGATTATGAACCCCACGCCAAAATCTAGGATAAAACATTGATGAACTATTGGACTACCCACTTGTTTTTTTGGCATTATTTCGTGATTTACTTTGAACTTGACTTGTACACTTATCTAGTTTTCATGGGGACCGTCCGTTTGGACGAACGATTCGTGTTTGGTCATTTCAGGTTCACTGAGTTGACTGAATCTGGTCCTTACGATCACAAGTACAATCAAGTTGGGTCGTTGTGGGTTCTCCAACTGATCCGATTTGCCAAAGTGTTGTAAAAATCAAAATTTTATAAGATTTAATTAATATTTAAATTATATTATAACATTTAATAACCATTTTTTAAGTGCTTAATGATTAATTCCATTATAATTTTCAAAATTAAATTAATGAAAATGGTCAACCGAAAGAGTGTATTTCAATCCAATCAGGTTCGGTTGATGTTTTTCATATTTCAATTTTCATGACTAAAGCCTAAAATATAAGATCGGGTTGTCAAAATTGGTCAAGTTTTGAAACTCCTGCAGTTAAGAAATTACAGCGCTCTTTAGACGGGGTGGGTTTAGGGTAATGTTGTTTAATAGTAGCTCCTACTAAATAGGCAATTTTTATACTTGAGATAGATGCAAACCAAACCGGCAAACCCGCCAGATGAGATCTACATGAATTATACGAGAACCTGGCTGTTTAATCTTAATTTATGATCGGCTACACGTTTTACAATACATATTTTCACTTATGTTAGTAATTATCTTTCATACTTGATTAATATTAATGAGGAAAAAAACAAACTCTTAATAGTAAGAGTACGTATCTTCGACCCAAAAAAAATAGTAAGAGTACGTATCAAACACAAATCGATCAGTGTCAGCCTGTCAGGAAAGCGATTGAATAACCGTATAACACCCCAGATCGTGGAGAGGATTAAATTGTATGTAATGATCGACAATCTTACATAATGTTAGATTCCGGTGGGCCATGTTTAGACGGGTGACGTGTCGGGTAAATTTAGGTACTTCGTATATAAGGTCGGGATTCACCATTTAAACCAAAAGGCTTAAACCAAAAGGCTTAAGCCAATGGGTAGAGTTTCACCTCCCCTTATATACTAGTGTACCCTTTGCTCATACCACCAATGTGGGAAGAGTTTAATATCTCCAACACGCCCCCTCAAGTGGTAACTAGCCTGGCCTAGTTAGCACTTGACAATTTTTTGTTTCTTCGATGGGTCTAGCAATCTCAATCTCTTTATAGCTAGCCTGGTTTAGTTTTTTGTTTCGGATTTTTTTTAGACGGGTTGTTAGCATCTCATTCTCTTTTTAGCTATATACCCGATTTTCTCAATTTTGTACCAGGAAAATCGGACCCGGACCGGACCCGCTCTGATACCATGTTAGATTCCGGTGGGCCATGTTTAGACGGGTGACGTGTCGGGTAAATTTAGGTACTTCGTATATAAGGTCGGGATTCACCATTTAAACCAAAAGCTTAAGTCAATGGGTAGAGTTTCACCTCCCCTTATATACTAGTGTACCCTTTGCTCATACCACCGATGTGGGAAGAGTTTAATATCTCCAACACATAACAGTCATGACTTCATAGATCTGTTTTTATTATTCAAAATGATCATCCATCTTTTGTATATATGATCAATATAGGAGTAGTATTTTTGTTACATGTCTGGTTAATTTTACTCGTTTTCACAATCGTATGCATTTCTGTAATTGCCTAATGTAACATTGTACGTCGGGTCTTCAACCAAAAAATATACATTTTTACGTTGGGTCATTATATTATAATATAATTAAGTTTAAAAATGAACCAAAATAAATAATCGCTAAACAAGCTCCACGAACACATAATAATACCTACCCTTTTTTGATCTACCATTTATGACTTTTGAGTTTTGACTGAACATCATTTGCAAGATCGAGAAAGAAACAGAAGCCAACATCAGTTTGATGTATATACAAACCAGCAACTCTACAACCAGGAAAACAGAAAAGGACTTGGACAAAAACAAGAAGAAGAAAGATGGCCATAAGTTGAATCTTTTACTCAACTCTTAACAACTTATAGGTATCTATCTTGTACCTAATATGCATCATTTCACATGAAATGTGGCTAAATAGCTACCACTAACTGTCTGAGGCTGGTATAAAATGTAGACACGTAATTAACAATCAAACGTAATGTTTATTTTTTGGGTAGAAAAACGTAATGTTTTTGTAACGGTAAAGTTGAAGCTAAAAACTTTCCATTTTAATTTGTGGCCTAACTTTTTGTTGACTTTGTGTGTGTTCGGCAAAAGCTTATTGGAGCTTATTGGAGCTTATGATAGCTTATTGAAATAAATAAGCTTGCAAGGAGGTGTTCGGCAAGAGTAGATTATGATAGCTTATTCTAACTTATAGTAGCTTATTTTTTGCTAAAAATTTAAGTTCCTCATGTGTAGATTATCCAGCTTATGGTAGCTTATTCCCATTTTCTCCAAATTTATATAGGTGGGTCCATACCCCTCATCTTTCTGTCTTCTCCCTCCTCAATACCCTTTTCGTCATTTTACCCTCTACTTTTATCAACAATCAGCTTGTTTTACCGAACACCCGTTAGCTTACTAGAAATTGCCAGCCTTTAAAATCAGTTACGAATTTCAGCTAGAAATATAAGCTTCAGTTACAAAAAGCTTCAGTTACCATTTCAGCTTGATTTCAGTTAGTTTTACCGAACAGAGCCTTTTATCCAATAAATATTTCTATAAAAGATAGTAAATTTTGGCGAAGCTGATATGCAACATATTATTTGGCATACTTTAGGCGAATAATATTTTCCTCCCTGAGATAGAGTTAATCATATGCAACTTGCAAGCCATCACCGTAAGCAAATGAAAACGGATATATGTAACAAGGGAGCATATCTTATTGTTTTATTTGTGGATAATGATTGCAATCTAACTTAGTACTTGCATAACAATGTACTAGCTATTGGTATTTTATGGTCGAATGTAGTAGCCATTGGTATTTGACAGTTAACCAATTCGATTTTGAATAGCCATCTATTCATTTTGACTATTTTTTTTCGGGTAAACTATACATAAGATTGTAAATTTCGAAAAACAAAAACTATAACTCATGTTTTTTGTGTCCGAGAAACGATATTGCGCTGATATGATTTCATTTTTCTTGATATTTTGTAAAAGCAGACGTATCTGATGTCTATGACATGCGTTTAGCTATTGGGCCTAGGCCCACGGATCCACATTACATGAGGCCCAATTGTTCAGGCCTCATCACTAGAGCACATAGAGTATCTTGGGAAGCACTAGGGCCGTCCCATCGAGTATCCGGTCGTGGAGGTTGTTTAGGGTTGTGCATCCGGTCTAGATCACACGAGATCGGTTGACCATGATGTTTTAAAATTCTAGACTTTGGATGACCCTGGTAAGACCGGTTCATCATGATGAGTCTATAATGATACGAAATTTTCCTACGCATCATCAAACCTATCAATACAACTTTGGCTACAATTCAGATTGGCTTTATATATAGCATAGCATCCAAACAAGGAGGAAAGCAACAACCGATAGCTTGCACAAAGTCACATGTCACAGAAATAACAGTGGGGCAACTTCCTACTTTAAAGTGGCATACCGATAGTATGTAAATGGGAGGAGTGAAAGAAGCTTTTTTTGTTAGTTTGTTCAATTATCACATTGCCTTTGTTTTCGACCCTACTAATTAACTTTCTCCTTATAGTTGACTCCAAACTCCATCCGGAAGAGCCTATCCATATCCACCTTGTTATAGCTAGCGCTGTTCATCCGTCCATCAATTAATTGTGGATTGTTTGCTTTTTGTGTGTCAAGAACTTATCAAGTGAAGAAGGGGACCCCCCCATGATCTAAGAGGGGATAAGCATTACATGCACATGTACATGGAGCTTCTCCATACCATGTTTGATCTTTCAATCCTATTTTTCACGTATACGTAAAGATCAGAAAGATGTTAGGTTCCTGGAAAAATGGCAGCTTGTTGTTTAAGTTCAACTTAATTTCCTCCATTTCTATCCTAAGCAATATTTTCATCCGTATGATTAATAATTAATACCATTTGAACTCTGTGAGAGGGGTAGGTTTTAAGAATACTCACGTCAATGCTACTTGTGGGTGTACTGCACAACACAATATAGTGAATAATCATGTTATTTCTTTGTAGGGCTAATTGATGCCAACAACTTTTATATACATCCTTGTTGTATTTTTACTAATTTTTTCTTAAACAAGATTAGCTTGTAAGACACTGCTAGAAAACATGTTTCCTTTGGCGATGGCTCACTTATTTGTTAGAGTTTCATCTTACTTACGTCTAGCTCGAAACGCATCACGTACATAGCTTTGACAAATAAGTCTCCTAGTGATTTTTTTTACATACATTGGAGTTAAGCCCCCTAGACATTGAGAATGTGGAACAAAGCTAAGTATAACTTTGATTTGGCAACTCAAAACGACAATTTTTTTTTCTAAGAAAAAATCCTAGCCTCCTCTCTAGTCTCTATGAATAGCCACTATATATGTACGCCTTTCAATATTTGCTAGGGTGTATCTTCACTAGCCAGTCATTAGTCACTAATAACATGCATACTGTAGTATACAAGAACATGCATGTATAGTATAAATAACATAAAAATCAGGCCTTCTGAGGCCAACTCTCTTGGTACAAAGAAAGTGAAACACAAAGCCAAAGCAAAAATTGATATGGTTATTTTCCTTGGCAAATTGTCAGGTGTCAAGGAAAAATTAAACCATTTAGAAGAAACCTCCCTATATGCTATTGTTCTTGGTGCTAGTCTCCTTTATTTCTTATATGCAACTTACTGTCAAGGTTTTCTTAAGCTTAAATCCAATTGTACTATGTTGCAGTATGCTGATTTTGGGGTGATGATTACACCATCTTTCTCCCTTGTGAGGGGTGGTGTATTCATGACTAAAAATAAGATAACTCTGATAGTTATGAACTCTAATTTTCTTCTTAAGCTAGTGACAATGGAAAAAATCAGAAACTTTTGTTATGTTGTCTGCTTGACTAAAACATTTATCTCTAGTATCCTATGTGGCCTCCAGAGTTTATGTGCTGATAAAATGCATTCTGTAAACTGCTCTCTGATGCACAAATCCGCCATGTATAATGTTCATGAATTTACTACTTTGGTGCCCCCTATCTTGCTGTTTTTTTTACCTACCACTATAAATGGATGCACAGTGATAATATATGATCTATATGACTTGAATGAACCCTTCAACACAAGATGGATTAAGACATCATACGTATTGGCTCCTAATTCTAGAAATAAGCAAGCAGACTGTTTAAATGACCGAAAATTCTATGTGACACATATGATCAGGAAAATTGTTCACTGCCCTAAGGAACTGTATGAACTCAGTTGCGTATTGTACATGATGGTGGTGCAGGCTCAGCCGCAGCTTGTATTCAAGACCCCCAGCTGGACAGGAAGCCAATATACACGACCTCAGAAACAAGCGAACAGAGCAAGAGACCAAGCTTATTACAACAAAGGACGACTACCTCAAAGTGCCCAATTTTGTAAATCTTGTTTGAAAACATTGTACTATAGTAAAGATGTTCTGATGTACTATGATAGCAAATGTACAATATTAACGATAGCTAAACACAGTTGTCGGCTTTGTAAACCAAAGACATTGGACTGTTTAACCCAGTATGTAATAAATCAGTTGAATTGCTCATACTATTGTAATGTCCGCTCATCTAGCATTGTTATACATATTGATAATAGAAAAGCCAGAATTAGCATACTTAAGCAACAATATCAATATAGTAAGGATAAGTTGTCGTTAAAAAGAGACATACTTGCATCTAAGTTCATAGGAACTTCCGAAACACTCTCTCCTAATGTTATCAAATGAAAATTGCCTTCTGGAATAGTAGGGGTATCGGTAGGAAATCATTCTGGCCCGAAATAGATTCCTTTTGTAAAATTGAACGAATTCAAATCATGGCCGTAGCAGAAACCAAAACAGACCAATCTCCAAGTGATCAAACTTGGAGAAGGGCAGGGTTCGACAATTTGATCTGGTCTCCGGCTTCCGGTAGAGCTGGAGGCATTATGGTAATGTGGAAAGAGCACCAAATGCATAATGAATGCATATCGCTCCTCCTACAACAACCCCGATATATAGTACTTAAATATATACATCAAATCACTAAGTATACTATAGCCATTTGTCTCTTGTATGCCCCTCCTAAAGAAAATGAGAAAGAACAATTTTGGAACGAACTTGCACAAACTATGAAAAATTTCAACCTCCCACTAATCATATTAGGTGACCTAAATGAAATTCTTCAACCAAATGACAAACAAGGTGGTAACCACCCCGACAATAGTAGATTTAATCGGTTGACAAAGTTCATGGATGAGTGTAATTTATCAGATCTTCCAACAATAGGAAATTTATTCACATGGAGGAAAAACAAGACGGAAATAAATAACACTTACGAAAAATTGGACAGGACTTTAGTAACTGATAACATTCTCCAATGGTTCCCGAATGTGCGAACATATAACCATGCCTTTACCACCTCAGATCATTGTAAAATATCAATTGAACTAACGAATGGACATATTGACAAAGCGCTTCCGTTTAAACTGGAAAAAATGTGGATGCAACGACGCGACTTTCGAAATGTAGTCAAGCAAGCGTGGAGAGTCGAATTTCAAGGATCGTATATGTTTCAACTCATGAAAAAAACTCAACTTTTTAAGAGATTAACTAAGGATTGGAAAAAGAGAACACTTGGAAACACATTTGAACAACTTAGACAAACTGAGGATACTCTTTTAGAGTTACAAAAGCAGATCATTCATTCACCGCAACCTGCAATCATTCAGAAACAATTACGCCTAATAAAGAAGAAAGAAAGTATTTTGAATTTCCATAAAACCTATTGGAAACAACGTGCTAAAACGAAGCACATCCGACTATCGGATTCAAATTCAGGATATTTCCATAAAATTGCTACTGGTAGGAGAAATCGGAAAGCAATTAAAACCTTAATCTCAAGCAACGGCACGTACATAGTGGGTGATGAAAACATACACAATGAGATAAAAGAAGACTTTAGAAAGCGATATACCAAAGAACCTGTGAACAAAGTTCTTTCTAAGGAATATCTTAAACTAATAGACCGAGAAATCTCAACCGAAGATAATATGCAACTTACGAAACCTATCTCGAATGAAGAAATAAAGAAAGCAGTTATGCAAATCGGATCAGATAAGTCACCGGGGCCTGATGGAATGCCTGCAGAATTTTATAAAAAATATTGGGACCTGGTGGGACCATCAGTAATTAAAGCGATTAAAAGTTTTTTCCATTCTGGGAAAATTTTGAGACAAACCAACCATACGTTCATTTCGCTCCTTCCAAAAAAAGAGAATCCTTCGACAACAAATCATTATAGACCCATAAGCTTATGTTCCACCATCTATAAAATCATAGCAAAAATTCTGACAGATCGTTTGAAACGAGTAATGCACAAGATTATCCACCCTCTCCAAGGGGCGTTTGTAGCTGGAAGAGCAATACAAGACAATGTGCTCATTGCCCATGAGGTTTTTCATTCCTTTAGGGCTAGTCAAGCTAAGACAGGATGGCTAGCCGTCAAACTTGATATGGAAAAAGCATATGATCGAGTAGATTGGAGCTATATATTTGACATATTAGAACAATTCGGATTTGATAGTAAATTTGTTAATTGGATACGCGAATGCGTTTGTACAGTGTCTTTCTCCGTATTAGTAAACAGTGGACCTACGGACCCTTTCATAGCACAACGAGGTATTAGACAAGGTGATCCGCTATCACCATATTTATTCGTAATTAGCGCCGAAATCCTGGCTAGGAAACTTCAAGTAGAATGTGATCTCTCAAGAAATGTTATTGGATTTCCGATCTCTAGAGGTGGGTCCAAAATTCCATTTCTTGCTTTTGCAGATGACATTATTATCTTTTCAAAAGCCACCCACCATGCTTGTAGCAATATTAAGAAAATAATTGATGAATATTGTGCAATATCTGGACAAAAAGTGAACTATCACAAATCCGCTTTTCATACATCGAAAAAAGTAACTAGTCACCAGAAACAACAAATCCAGCAAATTTTGGGAATTTCCACGATGACAAACCTTGAAAAATATTTAGGTTGTCCGATTGTCAATGGGAGAGTCAATAAAGATACATTTCAAGAAACCGTCGGAAACGCAAAAAAACAGTTGGCCAAATGGAAGGCAAATTCCCTTTCCCAAGAAGGTAGAACCGTTCTGATACGTTCAAATTTAGCAACAAAACCAAACTATATCATGCAAAGTTTCATGCTTCCAAAAGATATTCATGATGAAATTGATGCCACCAATCGGATGTTTTTTTGGAACAAAGACAGACATCATAAACCCCTAATCGGGTGGGATAGAATATGCAAACCGAAATATTATGGAGGACTGGGACTAAGGAAAGCTGAAGATATGAATAAAGCGCTACAGATGAAACTCCTCTGGAAAATAATAACAGAACCTTCAAACCCATGGGTTAAAGTGGTCACGGAAAAGTATCTGAGAGGAGAAACACTAATGGAATACAAAGTCAAAGCAAATACATCTTGGCAATGGAAACGCTTATTAAAACTAAGAAAGGAATTCGGGAAAGGGATAATCTGGCAAATTGGAAATGGCAAAACTGTAAATTTTTGGAAGGACAATTGGATCATGCAAGAACCACTAAAGAATTACGCATTGAGCCCAGATATGATCAACGATCAAACAACTGTCGATCAATTCATCAATAATGATCACTGTTGGAAAATCAATGACTTGCAACAGATTCTTCCGTCGCAGATGGTAGAGCGGATTAAGTCAGTTCCAATACCCAATAATGAATTAGAGGACCGCTTCTTCTGGGCTCCAAGTAAGAACGGTTGGTTCTCAACAGAAACGGCAGTTAAGTTAATCGGTAATCACGAATCATTAAGTCCGAACCCCAATAACTGGATATGGAAAATGGATACCTTCCCAAAGGTTAAAAATTTTCTTTGGAAAGTGGATATGAATGGATTACCCACGAAAGTTAGACTACAACAGAAACATATACATACCCCTGCCGGATGCCTTATGTGCAATAGTTTAGAGGAAGACGCAACCCATCTGCTAATAGAATGTCCTCATACTCTTAATCTAATACAACGAATAAACAACACAACAGCCCACAAAATTAGGCATTATGACCCTACTAATAAAACCCCCCGGAACATCCTTCATGAGCTCAATCAAAAGTTAAATGCAAAAGATTTTACCGAATTAGTTGTTAGCTGGTGGAGCATATGGCATCAGCGTAACAAACTAGCCTTTCAACAATCGCCGAATGATCTCATTCAATTCCGGACCTTGTGTCATACGTAAAGATCCATCTTCAACAATGGGAAGATAGCAAGAGAAGGGAAGAAGAAGAGGATGCGTATAATGGATCGCCCCACATACCCATAGCCACAAGGAAGAAAAGACCGAAGAAATGGGAAAGGCCCAAACGAGGATTTAGTAAACTCAATTTTGATGGTTCGAGACTCCAAAATGGAGATGCAACGGGCGGAATAATCTTAAGGGACTATGAAGGCGAGACTATTGCGATTTCTGCTATCAAATATGGGACAATATCAGTTCTTCAGGCTGAAGCAATGGCCCTTCGCGATGGAATCCTGGCAGCAAAAGAAAAGCACATAACTAAGTTAGAAATTGAGGGTGATAACGAAACTGTCATCAAGGTTCTACAAGGCCATCGGACTTGTCCTTGGGAAATCGAGAGAATTATATCGGATTCTCTCATCCTTTTGCGAGATTTTGAGACGGTCCAATTCTCTCACGTGGGTCGTCTGATCAACACTGTGGCCGATAAAATCGCTAAAATGGGCCATAGTTTTTCGAATGATACACTTTGGAACCAACCAGAACTTCTTGTTCTCATCCGCAAGGATGCTCTAGGACGACCTCCCTGAACGGAGGCCCTCCTAATTCTCACCTTTTCAAAAAAAAAAAAAAAAAAAAACATAAAAATCATTCAAATGGATTTGAGCATCATTAGATATATAGCTAGGCTAATATATACCTCCACATATAGTGGATGTTAGAGATCGAAAGGAGTTGATGGCCAGCTGGAAACTTCACATATCCTAGCTAGTGCTCATCCCTTTTCTATTAATTAAGCTTTGTTTCTAGTTTCATACTCCCTCCGTCCCTATTTGTTTGTTCAAAAGGACAATTTACACGGGTTTTAAGAAACGGTATAAAATAGTATGGGTAATTGGGATAGTTGGTATAAAGTAGGTGAGAGAGTTGAATAGTATGGGTAAAAGATGTGATTGATTGGGGTGAAAAGAAATAAAGTAGGTGAGAGAGTGGAATAGTGAGGGTAAAAGTGTGGATATAAATGGAAAGTGGACAAACAAAAGGGGACACTCGAAGTGAAATACTGGACAAACAAAGAGGGACGGAGGGAGTAATATTTAAAAATCCCAAGTAAGTTTCATTTTCCAAACTAATAGTAGTATCTAGTATCTACGATTGATTGAACGTGAGGAGCTTTTTCATGTATACTTGTTCTTTTAAAATGAGCGTTGCATTTTGCAGAATATCCGTCTTCCACACATGCAATGAGGGGCAAAACGGGCAAGTACTCTGCAACAATTTAAGTTAATGCACCATGAATGCTTTGTTTTATCGATCACAATCACGCAAACATGCACTTGATCCTCTTTCTATATATATATTTTTTTACAACAAGAGGAAAACACTAGGCCTCCTAATCAGGGTAGGACCAGCCTAAATCATCCGTCTGGATGATCTTCAAGAAGTCTCTAGCTTCACGGATTCTTCCATCACTTAATCCAAGATTTGTCTTCAACCATATCTCCCAATGTTGCGCATCACACGTTGCGGACATGCTGGCAAGTAAGAGATCTGGTCCTCTTTCTATATATTTGAATCCTTTCAAGTTCAAGTGCAAAATATGCTCTACTTATATCACAACTTACGTACGTAGTCCAATTATAAGATTTCAATTCGGCACTTAATTCCTATATATATGTAAATAAATTCGATAAACGAAATGCAGAGAGCAAGAAGATCGATATATATAGAATATAGAAAGCAAATTAATATGTTAACATATAGTACGTGTTGACCCTATTTATAGTGCTTCTCTTCCCACTATATATATGTATAACCATTTCGATCATTTCCATTAAACCTTTTTTTATTGTGTGGTAGCTTTTGGTTTGAGCTAGCTATGAGACATAACATGTAGTTGTTGCACATAGTCGTATTAAGTTAATGATTACTTTTGGCATTTTTAGAGATTGATATGAAGGCATTAATGCTTTTAAGTTCTTTACAATTTTCCCACTTTCTTCCCACCATCCGCTTTGGTTATATACATGTCAATTAACTATCTAAAATCTTCTTGTTTCATCGTTTATAGCCAATAATAGTTTAATGCTAAGAATAAAGTCCTTTTAAAGTCCTAAGTTTCAATTTTATCTAGGTTTGAATCCTATGTCCTTAGAATACAGGACAAAAAGTCATTTTCAGAAAAATAACAGTAAATGTTGTTGATTTTTATTTACTCTGTTTATAACTGGCAGAATACATATACGGTCCCCGAACTTGTAACTTTTTTCAACCAGACATCTCAATTAAAAATGTTCTATTAGACCCTCCAACTTACTAATTTTGTTTGATTAGACCCCTATTGCTAACATGGCATACCGCCTGTGATACACGCCTATCTCATGCGACTGAAATAATGTTAAAGCAATATTTTAATTAAATAATTAAATTATACTATTTAATAATAAAATAGTATTCATATGTATTTATTTTAATAATATAATATATTATAATTTTAAAAATAAATTTTATACATTCTTTAAATATAGTATATCGGTCAACCCATGAGTTTCGGATTTCAATCTATTCAGGTTCGGATTAAAACGGGTTCGGTTTGTTTCGGTTTTAAGTTCAAATTTTCGGGATTCAACCCTAAAAGTTTTTGGTCGGTTCGTGTCGGCTTAGCAGGTTCGATTAAGTTTTGACAACTCTACTAATCAATCATGTAAGAGGAACTCTAGCTTTGCTCGGTAAAAACGTCAATGTTAGTGTAGTGCGATTGAAAATATTATAAAAAATATTTTAATTAAGTAATATTATTTGATACTAAAAGATTTTTTATTTTAACGATAAAATATATTATAAAAACATTATTGCATGAGCTGAATCTGTTATTACGCGTTTCGTAAAACGAGTTGGATAAAAAAACTATATATAAATTCATTAAATAGTTTTTTAACCATGCCATGTCATCGCCATGTTAGTGCCACGTGGCAGTGATGAGGTGTTGACGTGGCAGTGACATGGCACTGATGTGACAATGCCACGACGTTGGCGTGTCACATGTCGCGTGATGAGAGTCTAATCGAACAAAATTATTAATTTCAAGGGTTTAATAGAACATTTTTTGATTGATGGGTCTGGTTGAAAAAAATTATAAGTTCGGGGGGAGCTTACATGTATTTTGTCATTTATAATTCTATCGTTTGAGTAATCCAGTAATTATATATCCTACCTCCCCGGCCAACTACTCCTTATATGATCTAAATTCTTGTTCAATATATAACATCAACAGTTGTGTTTGATAAGCCATTTCAACTGGTCAATTAACTAGTTCTAGCTAGTTTTCAAAAAGTGAAAATGCTGTTTGGCTTAACAAAAATAAACTAATCATTAGTTTTTCAACTAGTTTATCCATACAGCTTAAAAAAGCAAGATTTTGGAGTAGTTTTATTGAGTTTATTTGATTTGAAATGACATAATATAATTAACCTTCACTATAAATAACTTAAGTTTTAAAAGTACAAAATAGCTTGTGCTAACTAGTTATTATTACCAAACACAATTTTGGAATTTTTTGTAACTACAACTCTTCTCATAGCTAGTTAAACAACTATC
This sequence comes from Polygonum aviculare, assembly GCA_934048045.1. Classification (NCBI taxonomy): domain Eukaryota; kingdom Viridiplantae; phylum Streptophyta; class Magnoliopsida; order Caryophyllales; family Polygonaceae; genus Polygonum; species Polygonum aviculare. The sequence goes on from OW204024.1 coordinate 3,904,110, forward strand.
AATATCGTTTCAACTACAACTTAATTTATAAACTAGTGTAGCCAACCACAACACGCTGACAGTAATTTTGTAAGTATCTCTTTCTTATGAATCTCATAGAACTAACCAATTTATTGAAATAATTAAAACGACTGTTAATAGCTTAATACTCATTCAAATATTTCCCGTATAAGGTAAAAACTACTCCCTTCATTCCATATTATTTGCCCCTTTTCCTTCACAAATTATAAAAAAAAGGGACAAACAATATAGGATGGACTATGGAGAGAATACAAAAATATATTTAAATATAATATATATAAAGCCCACTTTTTCTAGATAGTTAATCCCTAGTGATCACCAGGAGCCATAATTAACAACTTGGAACATAATTGAGCACCAATTACAAAATTCAATTAATAAAGTGTCACGACAAGAGCAGAAACTTTACCCTCCACTATGAAAATAAGTTAAGAGAAACTTATATAAAATAATGTCTGTCACCACTTTCCACCTTATTGTTCTTGTGGACCCAAACTTTACTGTGAACTCAAACTTTACTCTCCACTAGGATTCTGTCATTTTCACCGCAGATTAGATTTAGAGGTGTGTGTTAGTGCCATAGCAGTTAGCACTTAGCACTAATTAAGGGCATGCATAGTATATATGTATTCTAGAGGTGCAAAAACTCATCCTGGCCCATTCATGCATGCATATGTTATTCTCTAAAAAACTAATTCAATAATGTATATGATTTTTATCAAATTAAATACATCACGTACATATTCACGTGTAATGTTTGATAAATAAATAAATTGACCAAAATCTAAAATTTCCTTTGATCGATATAAAAAAAGGTGGAAGTTTATTTTTTATTTTTTTTGGTGAAGAGGTGGAAGTTTTTTTAACCTATACTAATGCATGATATCTACAAGTCGCGCTAAGATTATTAGGTGAGAAACAGGGAGAAACATGCTAAAATTTCGACAAATTATGTCCGTGTCATTTTGTTATTTTCTTTAATGAAAGAGTCCATTTTTTTGATCTCGATCTATGATAAAAGAAACCCTAAAAATTCGACAAATTAAACACGCTTGTACCATTTTGTTATTTCCCTTAACGAAAGTCTAATATATACGACTTTCCTTTGAAAAACATGAGATCGAGATTTATGTACACTTCACAATACACTGATATACATGCGTGTTCATTCAGTCATTAATTCTTGATCCAATACCATATTATTTGTAGTAGGTTATGCATGCTTTTCACAAAGATCGAGTACACAAAATTTTGACAAATTTATATCAAATTGTAAACATTACACGTACGAACGTGTATATATGGCTCAAATTGATGGTACGTTATAAATAGTAGTAGTACTACGTCGTCATGGATCCTTTGATCATGCAATATTCTGGCTAATCCGAATATCTGATGGAGATGCCAATGCATATACCTATTGCACATGAACGCTTTCCATTATACATAATGTTACGAGCGAGCTGAGGATGGCTTACCGCCAAAAAAAATAGATTGTACGTGGAGTGACACACGTTTCCATTGAAACGTTAAAAGGTTTTGACCTAAATATATATGTGAAGCATATTCTCAGAATGAGGTTGTACTTCAATTGCGAATCTTAATTAATATTTATAATAATATGAGCATGCCTATGACGTACACGTACTTAAAGCTTTTGGGATGTTATATTTTCAGTTTTTACCCTAAGATACGCTTATAACATGCAACTTTTATAATACAATCATTTTGAATTTTGTTGATATGCTCCCGCCAAATCTCATATAGACATGCAACACCAGATTGGATCAATTATATTTGAGGCCATTCGATCCTGTTGGATTATGGTGTTATGTACGTGGCACGTCCATAACTTGTGTTGATCTGAGTTCGGTCGTATAGGGTAAGGATGAAATCATTGTTTTTTGGTAAAAGGTGAGGACAAATGGGTTAAAAGATGCCAAGTTAACTCCATTAGAGGGAAAAAGGCAACAAGAGATCATACAAATCGAAAAACGAAAAAGGCTTGTTAATTTATAATTAAGGCACGATGATGGAATTAACAATTGTGGTGGGCCAGGGCGAATCTGTTGCCCTATTGGTATATTCTCGTGGTCATTAGCCTTTTCCCCACTTCCAACGCCCATTAGTCTCCAATTTCATCCAATCACACATTGTGACATTTATATTGCCTTTGATTTAGTCAAATTTATTCCACAAAGGCCACAAGAACAAGAAGAGAAAAGGAACTCAAAGAGAAAGAGAGGAGGGAAAAAAGGGAGCTCTGCCATGGTTGGTTATGATCTGATGGGAATAATTTAGGGAGGAACTTCTCCTCTCTGAACTCCCCAAGTTTGTTTGAGCTCACCTTCAATTCATACTCTGTTTTTTTTTTCTCTGTTTAATTCCCCGTTTGGCAGTTGAGAAATAGCCAAAAATTTCAAAAGGGTAGGTGAATTTGGAGTTTTCAGGATCTGGGTTTGGCACTTTGGCTCCTTTCATCAGCTTAATCCATATATACGTGGGGGGTTCAAGAGCGGGTCTCAACGGTTTCAGCCATGTTTCAGAACCTGCAATTGGTATCTTCTTCTGCTAGTTTTTACAGTATTCATCTTTAAATAAGAATTCTATTTATGTATATGATTTGTGTCCTATTTAGGATTAAACGTCCCTGAGGTACAACTGCCTTTATTGTGAAATCCTCTGCTTACATTTAAAGGTCTCTTAGATCCAATAAAGAACATTATGGGCTTTTGAGATCTTGTATGGAAGTTGGCATGGTATATATAAAATCTGAACTAGCTTGTGGCCTTGTGCCTCCTTAGAACTTAAAGCATACGGTGAAGCTTACCCATAGAAGAGATTGTTTTTTTTCGGTTGAGCATAGAAAAGATTGTTTAGTGAAGTCTGAAATTACTATGAACATGAAAGGGAATATGCTATACGATTATATGATAGAACATGAAACCTATGGATTGCATCATTTTTTGGAGATGCTTTATGTGGCTTCAAGTCTTCAAGTTTTTCTATTCAAGCATATGTCAAGGTTTTGTCTTTAGGTAAATTTCCAGAATTGAACATTGAGTCCACTAGGTCAAACTGTTTTTTTTTTTTTTTAGGCTAGACAAGTCGACATGTCACATTCCTTTGACATTTTCTTACAAACTGATAACACATATCAAGAATTGAATGTTTTTTTTCCCTCTCTTACAGGTACCATGGACATACTGATCTATTTGAACTGGCTGTTCTATGTGAACTGAACCCCAACCAAAGCTCTGTAACCATTACTATAGCTCCATAGGGCACATCTCCTTTGGCAACATAACTTTCTTCCTTAACCCCCTGAAAACTGCTCTATTGGGCAAATCTCCTTTGGCAATACCCACCTATCCTTACCATTATAATACCAAAATACTAAGCTCTTTAGGGCAAATCTCCTTTGGCAAAAGTTACTTAAAAACCTCAATTCAACAGAGCTCTATACTCTGGCAATTGGGCAGATCTCCTTTGGCAATAGAAGTCCTTCCTAAGTCTGACTTCTACTATCCCCTTTTAGGGCATATCTCCTTTGGCAACACCCACAATTTCACTACCATGGATTCCTTTGACAATTCCGATTCCGAGACTTTCAGCGAGACAAGCAGTGAGGATCTGGACGATATCTTCTCCGTCTACAGTGGCCATGCCCAATCCATCTTGTCCCATCTCGAAGACAGCATTGGAAAGCTCGACGATTTCCTCTCCTTCGAGAGGGCTTACGCCCATGGCGACATCATTGTCTCTGCAATTGCAAACCCATCTGGTCAAATGGGGAGAATCGTCAACGTCAACATGACCGTTGACCTGGAAAACGTGTTCGGGAAATCCGTACACGGGGTCGACTCCAGACACCTGATTAGGGTTCGGTCCGTTGCGCAAGGCGACCACGTGATCAACGGGCCTTGGATCGGGCGAGTTGACCGGGTCGTTGACCGGGTCAACATCACGTTTGACGACGGGACTCAGGGTGATATAATGGCGACTGAATCTGAGAAATTGATCCCAGTTTCCCCAAACTTGCTTGAAGATTCACTCTTTCCGTACCACCCTGGTCAAAGAGTCAAAGCTGCTCTTTCCTCTGTCTCAAACTCGTCCGGATGGCTATGCGGAATGCTGAAGAGGACCCATCAAGAGGGAGTCGTTAATTCGGTTGAAGCAGGATCCGTGTACGTTGACTGGCTAGCATGTGCGTTGACTTGTGTAAATGAGACGCCTTTACTAAGGCCTCCTCCTTGTATTCAGGACCCAAAGGACTTGACTTTATTGCCTTGTTTTCCACACACCAACTGGCTACATGGTGAGTATTGCATACTTGGAACTCGCTTGAATGGCACGGTGATGGTGAAAAACAAGGACTTCGATTCGAAATTGGAAGACGTGTACTCAATTGTGAAGAGTAAGAGGACTTATGATGTAGTTTGGCAAGATGGAAGCCGGTCAATGGGCTTGGAGTCGCGCTCTATCGTTCCCGTGACCGCTGTCAATGCAACTGATTTCTTCCCTGAAGAGATTGTGCTTGAAAAGGCAAGCTGTGATGATGGAAATGTTGATGGTGGTGGGAGATGGGGAGTTGTGAAGTTCGTGGACGCGAATGAGAGGACGGTGAAGGTGGAGTGGAGAACAATTGGGTCGGATGGGAAGTTGATGGAGGAAATGGTGAGTGCTTATGAATTGGTTGAGCACCCTGAGTTCAACTTTTGTTTTGGTGACACGGTTTTTCTGTTGGAGAAGAACCATGTTTTTGGTCGAGATGATGGTTTTATCATGAAAAGGGAAGTTATGTCGCGAAGAAAGGATAGAGATGGTGATTCAGATGATGGGATTAATGGTGGAAGCTTTCTTTCCAACATTGGTGTTGTTGTTGGATTTAAGGATGGTGATGTTCAAGTACAATGGGCTAGTGGAATCACATCACAGGTACAAAATATAGATGCTTAAATCATACTATATTTGTTTGCATGACATCCAACTTTATACAGGTATGTTATATGTGTTTCCTTCCCTTTTTAACCAGGTTGCTCCTTACCAAATAATACGCATGGATAAAGATGAAGGTTCACTAGCAACCCAAGAATCAAATGAAGGACTTACAGAGCAGGATAAACAATCTTTGCAACATGAAGAAAAGGTCAGCATCCCTTTTGAAGACAATAAAAGATGTTTCTTTATGTTTTTAACATGTGTGTGTTTCTTTCGACCAAAAAAAAACATGTGTGTTTCTAAGGAGTGTTATATTTCACAGGATTTACCGGATGTGGATAGCGCTTCCGAAAGGATCTCTACTTCATTTGGTCTTCATCAATCTGCCATTGGATTCCTTACGAGTATCGCCACAAAGTTTCTTGGATCTCGTGGCACAACTTCACAGGGACAACTATTGGCAGATGTTGATACATCAAATGTAGGTGAAATCATGTTCACTGATGGGCCAGAAGTTCCCAAATCATTTGCACCCATGCCAACAGATGACTTAAACTCTTGCGAAGATGCAAATGTGGAGCAGGAAACCGAAAGAAGTCCAGAAAACGGCAACCTCCCAAACTCTTCATGCAACCAACACTTGCTACACTTTAAGCAATTTGATATAGTTGGCGATTGTTCTGATCATCACTTTGTCAATGGTGCTGGAAAGGGTGTATCAATGACTCAGGCAAGAAAAGATAATCAGTTATCTCTTGACATATATGATATGATAATGGGAGTGTAATAAATTTTGTGTCAACTCTGTGTAGGCGAAAAGAGGTTGGTTGAAGAAAGTTCAGCATGAATGGAGCATTCTTGAGCGAGATCTTCCTGGTAAAGAACTACCCCCTTTACCTTTCGTTCTGTAACTAGATTCTGTTGGTTTTCACTAACATGGACCTCTTTTGAACATAACAGAAACAATATATGTCCGAATCTATGAGGAAAGAATGGATCTGATTAGAGCAGCTATTGTTGGTGCTTCAGGAACTCCATATCATGATGGACTTTTCTTTTTCGACATATTTCTTCCTTCCGATTATCCTAACGAACCACCTGTAAGTACTCTCAACTCTTCATTTTCTTTACCTGATCAAGTCTACTTTTGGCCTATTTCATGTCAAAATTTGACTTCCATTGTGAAAATTCTTATGCAGTCGGTATATTACCGTTCGGGAGGTCTATGCCTGAATCCAAACTTGTACGAGTCGGGAAGAGTTTGCCTGAGCCTCCTGAATACATGGAGGGGAAGTGGTTCAGAAGTATGGAATCCAGGCCACTCAACCATCCTTCAAGTTCTTCTCTCCCTTCAAGCTCTCGTGCTCAACGAAAAGCCTTACTTCAATGAGGCGGGATATGACAAACAGATTGGGCGTTTGGAGGGAGAAAAGAACTCAGTCAGCTACAATGAAAATGCTTTCCTTGTTACCTGCAGATCTATGCTTTACCTTCTCAGGAACCCTCCTAAAGTAAGGATCTTGCAACTCTGATTTCCATCATCATAGTTGCAATGTAAGTATGGCATTTTCAAGTAACTGTTTTTTTGTTTGTCCTGATTTCAGCACTTTGAAGGGTTAGTTGAAGAACACTTCCAGAAGAGATGCGGACACATCCTCTTAGCTTGTAAGGCTTATATGGGAGGCACTCCTGTTGGTTCATTTGGACAAGACAAGACTGGATTTGCTTACCAAGAGAAGGAAAACTCGACGGGTTTCAAGATTATGCTGGCTAAACTATTTCCTAAGCTCGTGGAAGCGTTTTCTGTCACTGGAGCTGATTGCAGCCAGTTTGTGGAGCATTGAAAGGAACAGAAAACGCTTCTCTTGGTGTGTGTATAATGTTGTAATATAGTGTTGTTTGTGGTTTTAGTCATGAATAATCAGAAGCTGGTGTAACCAAATAAAATAGAAAGAAAGAAAAAAAAAAAGAGAGTTTGTGTTCTTGTGAGAAGTCCTTGTGTAAAATCAAGGTGTTGTGCATGTGTGTGCTGTTTGATTGGTTTGGTTATGTCATTTGTGTTATTGTTTGTGATTCTGATGGTTTGTAAGACCTGTAAAATAAATGTATTTGATCAGAAGTTAACTATGTATTTGTATTGTAGTTTGTATAAAAAAATTCGAATGAAGTTAAGAGTTCAGAGAAAGAAGTTTGCATAAGAAATTTCGAATGAAGTTAAGAGTTCAGAAAAAGAAGCTTAAAAATAATGCGGTGAGCGTGGATCGAACACGCGACCTTCAGATCTTCAGTCTGACGCTCTCCCAACTGAGCTATCCCCGCATTTTGATATCGGGTTCTTTGTTTCTTAAACAACATTTTATTTGATATTTTTGGTCGAAATATATAGCACTAGTGTCATATCTTTTCGTCCTGGATTAATGAAGCATTTTCTGATTCATAGAAAGTGCATATCAATTTTACGTGACGTTGTAAATTCAACATGCAAGTTACAAACTGCTGAAAAGCTATGATTCAGCATTAGATCTACAAATCAAGTCAGATGGGGAAGGGGGACAATGTTCACACTCATGTGCAAGTGGGCAAAAAGAGTGGTGCCTTGAACAATTGTATAGCCGCAAATTTGAGTGCATTCCCAAAGCTAAGGTAATTTTCTTTTCCTACTAATCCATTATCTATTTATCTATTTATCTTCATCCCATTGCTTATATTTTTTTCGGTGAAATTTTGCGCACTCCAAAATTTCGGTTGCGCGCCCCGATATGGACAAATTACAAACCCGTACATGGATTTTTTAGAAAACCGCGCTTTTTTTGAACAGATCCGAAACCCGTCCATATAAATCTAATAAACCCGGTTCGGATGTGCTTGAAGGCGGGTTTCTTGAACAGATCCTAAACCCGTCCAAGTTGAACAGATCCAAAAACCGTCCAAGATTTGACCTAATATTATGCGGGTTTAGAAACCCAGCAGCCGCCTGCAATCGGGGTCATCAAACAATTCCAAACCCGTCCAATTCCGTTTGAGTCTGACTGCGAAGGAGGCGGATATGGAAACCCCGGTGAAGGAGGCGGATGTACTGACGTCGGCGGCGACTGGCGGATCCGGGCAGACTTCTACCGGCGGGATCCAAACCGGCAGCGGGGAGGGAGGTTCGGTGGAGGGAGAACTGCGGGCGTCGGAGGGGATGGTGCAGGGAGGGGCGGCGACGGAAGAGGCGGCGGTGTGAAAATTCCCATGAACGAGTTACGAATCCGTCCATATGTGGGTGTGAAAATTTTCCATGAACGAGTTACGAATCCGTCCATGGGCGGGTGTGAAAAATTCCCATGAACGTGTTACGAATCCGTCAATATGTGGGTGTGAGAAATTCTCATGAACACTACGAATCCGTCCATGGGCGGGTGTGAAAAATTCCCATGAACGAGTTATGAATCCGTCCATATGTGGGTGTGAAAAATTCCCATGAACGAGTTACGAATCCGTTCATGGGCGGGTTTGAAAACTTCCCATGAACGAGTTACGGATCCGTCCATAGGGTATTACACATACCATGAGCCCTAAACCTCAAACCCTATTGACGGTTTCTGGACTAGTACATGGGGGTATTACCCTAATGGGCGTTTTTCTGGATTTTTTTCGAATAATTATATCCGTTTTTTTACAACAATTCAACGTTTTATTATTTAAAACATAAAAAAATCTTAACTTACGGATGCCACATATAACTTATATCGACCATGAAGAACTTCATCGTTAAGCGCTAGCCACTAGGTTAGGATCTCTTATGTTTTATATTGACCTTGATGATGGTTCAACCCGCCATGAACGATGAAGTCCTTTACAAGGTTGAACTCATCAACCTTGAAGTCTTGCACGATGGTTGAACTCGTCTTATATCATGAAGTCTTACACGATGGTTGAACTCGTAATGTGCCATGAAAACCTGTATGATGTTTCAACTTGTCAAGTACCATGAGGACTTCTTGTGAGTCGTTTGCTAGTTTAATATGTGCGATTAATCATAATAGTAATATATGTAAGTGTAAGTTTAAAGGTGATGTGACCGCCAGATGGACAGGTTACGAATCCGTTCAAGAGGGTTTGTAACCGGCAGATGGACAGTTTGCGAATCCGTTCAAGAGGGTTTGTAACCGGCAGATGGACAGTTTGCGAATCCGTTCAAGAGGGTTTGTAACCGGCAAATGGACAGGTTACGAATATTGTTCATGGACGAGTTATGAATCCGTTCATGGACGGGTTACGAATCCGTTCATAGACGGGTTACAAATCCGTCCATGAACGAGTTTGTAACCCGCCCAAGACCGGTCGTGGTGGGAAAGTCGCGTTGTCGGTTTGTCTCCTGAGAGTACCCAAAATAACATTGAACCATTTATTTTTAAATATAAATGCGGGAATCTAAGGTCCAGTTAGATATATAAAAAAAGATTACGTTTTAACATAGTAGTGATACTCAAAAGTGGAACTACAATGTCTAACGAGAATTACAATCTTAAGTTAAAATATCATTCCTTCCACTTCTCTTTCGTTGAGCCACATAGTCTTGCATTCAACTCTTGTAGAGGTGGTGCCATCCTTCAACACTCGGGTGCTTGTAAATTGTCCATTGCCTAGGTGGTGGAGGAATAGGACATTCATCGTTTAACAACCAAATCTATACACAACATAACAAAATCAATATTTAGTAACACATTTATGTTAAAAACATCTATATTTAGTAATAATGTGCTTGTTTAAGAAAACATACCGGTACACGGTGATGACTCCGACGAATATGATGACCCGCTAAACGATGATGTCTTTGTGGTCCCGCTACTCGAAGTTGACATCTCAAGACAAGTATTTGTCGTATATGCTCTCTAGTTTCGTGGGATGAATTAACAATTGAAAAGTGAAATCCGCCGGCGGCATAACGGGCTTTATGGACGGGTTCAGAATCTGTCCATATGAGCCGTTCAAAAACCCTAACACGGGTTCAGAATATGTCCATAGGAGCCTTTTTTTTCAAAATTCAAAATCTGTTTTTGTGCGAGTTCTAAAACTGCCCATAGAAGCCGTTTTTTTAAAAAACTTGAACATTTTCAGAACTCGACCATATGAGCCGTTTTTTAAGCGAACCGGATGTTCGTTTATGGACGGATTCTGAAACTGTCCAAGGTTTCCAGAAAACCGGGTTCAGCTTGGACAGTTTCGTAATCCGTCCATATTGGAGTGCGCGACCGAATTTTCGGAGTGCGCAAACGAGAGGCCATTTTTTTCGATCAAATCATCCCATTGCTTATATGGGAAATCATCATTACTACCATTACTTGGTCCATAACATGTTGGGCCTGTTTTGGGCCGTGTATGCGAACGATTTAACAGCGGCCCAGAATCACTCAAAGTGTGTGAGAACTGAGAATTCTTTCACCCGCGATCCGCAGTAGAAAGACAGTAAACGCAAACATACACAGTTTCCTCTTGACTGCTACAAGGTGTGTGACGAATCGATTAAAGACTAGCTGAACGATCAAAGTTGCGATTCCTCTCCAGATTTCTCTCCCCGATTGACGAATTGTTGAAGGATCAACGAATTGACTGACGACTTTGTTGGTTCGTTCTTGGGGTTCTTTCTGGTGTAATACGAGATTCTGTAATAGAGCGCTAACAAATCGAGCCATCACAATGCCTCAAGTGAGGATTATCGCCAAGAATTTCATGGATATGGTGGCTTCGCTGCCTGCTTTTAAGCTCGACAGCCTCTACCAAAACCCTTTCATCTGTGAAGCCATACTTAGGTATTCTCGATTGCTCCGATACTCAAGTACTATTCCCACTTTCCGCCCCTTTTGAGTTCGGTTCATAGATAATTAGGCAGACATTTCACTAGACGTTGGAAATGCTAATTTGGAGGCTGATATCTGATTTGTATATGAGGGTATGGTGATTGGTGATGCAATTTGGGTTTTGAGCAGGTCTTTACCACCTTTATCAAAAAAGTATGTCTTGCAAATGCTGTACATTGACGTTCCAGTGTCAGCCAAGTCCATGGAGGAGTGGGTGCTTCCTGATGGGTTATCCAAGCATAGGGTTGCTATTGATAGATTGATTCAGCTGAGGGTATTTACTGAAACATCTGAGAGGTATATGAAATACTCCTATGTATCGTATTATTGCTGCATTTGCCTATTCTGATGTGGATACATAGAAGCTAGCACTAGCTGTCCAAACTCTTTGATGTTGTTCTGCTAGCTGTTATTTTCTCTAGCTAGAATTGTTCCAGTTGATTTCAAATTGTGTTCTATGGGCAGGAAAAAGGAAATCAGCTACAGACTAAACCCAACATTTCAGGCTAACCTCCAGAAGCAATTGACATATGGGTGAGTTTCAGATGGATTATGTTGAACAATTGCAATATGATTGTTGTTCCTTCTAGTTATTTGGATTCCTTCAGCATGTCTGTCCTCAGGAGAACTCCTTTTAGATATAGCTGATGCAATGGCTGTTAGTTTCTCTTGCTTATCTATTTATATTTGTAGTTATAACTTATAATGTCATGCAAAGATAACCGTTTGAACCTTTACTCCTGCTCTTCATGTGCTTAGATATACTCCTATAAATACATAATGTTAACATTTGCTCTTTTTAAGGCACCTACTTCAGTCTCCTTTTAATAACTTTTTTTCATGGAGGTCTGGTGACCTTGGGTGTGTGGTATAACAAGAGAGTATAAGTATACCATTCTGGGGAAAGTAGCTGAACTACCAATAATTCTAAGGCTGTTTGCATGATTAACTTTTGCTCCAACTTCTTGACAATAGTTTGGAATTGTATCTGCAGTGCACTTCTGCCAAGGGAGCCGATGATTATAAATGCAAAACTTCCAAGCTTGGAGGATTTAGATGCCTATGCTCTTGAACAATGGGAGGTCTGAATTTTGGAACACTGCTTTGTGCTTTCTTTTCACAACATACATGAAGGATGATATGTCGGCTTATTGTGTTGTTCCCTGGTTTAATTCTAATTGTTTTGCTATCTTGGCCTCTAACTGCTTTCTTGTGTTTGTGTGTGTTCTTTGCTGGACATCTTTTCATATGGTGATCATACTGGTGAAAAGTAGTGTTTCTTGCTGCAACTCATAAGCTCTACTCAGGCAGACAGGATGGCAAACCTCAGCTCATCAATGATGAAGATTTTTCAGCGGGGCCTAATCATTCAAAGGTTGACTTTTTATGCTGTCCATCAAGGGCTGTTATTACATTGCTCTTCTTGTGGAGCTTGCATTCCATTACTTGCAAAGCCATGTTTTCTCATATGCTTTGCACATGATGCTCTCTTTCTGCAGAGACAGAGAAGCTCCGAAATTATCTGAAAGTGGTTTCCAGTTCCTTGTATGTACGATTGATGTCATTAGAATAAAGATATGTTTTGTATTTATTGTGCTGGTCTAATTTGCTTTTTTGACTTACAGTTGATGGACACAAATACACAACTTTGGTATATTATTAGGGAGTACATTTCTAACGCTGAGGTGAGACAAACTAATACTCTTTTCATTAATCCCCTTAAAGAGTTTGCAAACATTTCCTTGGTGCATATTTTATAAATTATATAAACAGTGTTCATTGTCTCTGGTAAATAAAGAGCCATTTGATAAAACTCTAGTGTCTTATGAAACCTGAATTTGATGTATTTGATAGAACACGGTTTATAAATTAGTCAAGTTTCCACCAAACCTTCTTCTGAGTTGGTTATTCTTATGATGCTTCGCTGGTAGCTGCAAAAATATTTGTCTAAAGCATCTTGCAACAGGAAAGGGGTGTGGATCCAGCAGATCTCATATCATTTCTTCTAGAGCTTAGTTTTCATGAGACTGGACAGGTAATTTTTAGTTTTCTTTTCCCGCAAATTTAGTCAAACCCATATATTTTGATTCAGCATATAGTTTTTTGTTTATGATATGCTCTTTCTAAAATCCCTTTATTATTGTTTTTATCCCGTATTCAAAATTCTGCCATCCACTACTTTTGTTTCCAATAAATTCATTGATCAGAAAATTGAAAAAAGACATTATAAGAAACAAGTCTAAGAAAGCACTAAATGGTCACAAGTGCGTGCTTCCCAATATGCGTATTTAGAATGCTGTCATATGGTTGTTCTTACATATGAATCTAATCTCTTGTCTCACTTTTAGGCTTATAACATAAATACTTTAACTGAGGTTCAAAGGAATACAATAAAGGATCTTGCTGATCTGGGATTAATTAAACTCCAGCAGGTTTAGTGGATTCTTCTCTTGTAATAAGCAAATATGCATTGTCTTCATTCTCCTAACTTCTTGACTGCTCTCCTACTTACAACTGCTTTTGACTGTGCAGGGAAGGAAAGATAGTTGGTTTCTCCCTACAAAATTAGCCACTAACCTTTCAGTTAGCTTATCAGATTCATCAACCAGGAAACAGGTAATGGTTGTGAACAAAATTAATGTTCAATACCCCCATCTTAGATTCGGTCATTTGTTTTTTTACTGGCCTGTCTATTTTCTCCTGTCTCTTTATGCAATTTTTCAGCAAAATCAATGATTTAAAAGTTGGTGCCCTAAAAAGCATTAATGTTGTTGATCATTTGCACATTTTCTTGCATACAGATGATCCTCTTGATTGTATGTTCTACTTTGATTTTTGCTAGCTGAAATATATAGATTCTTGTAGCTTCATCAAAGAAACATTTAAAATATTATTTGCTGGTTTTCTATGCTTATTCCATCTCTACAAAGTCAACCACTTTTTGATTTCATGATTCTGTATAATTTTAGGTGAATCTCATAGCATTAACAAGTTTATTAAGCTTTTAAGCTTGGGGAAGGTGATTCTGCTGATGGGGAAGCTTTTACATTGTGATGTTAATGTTTCACCAGGGTTTTGTAGTTGTGGAAACAAATTTCCGGACATATGCTTATTCCACGTCCAAGTTACATTGTGAAGTTTTGAAGCTTTTTGCTAGGTATGCTTTCTTGTAGCCCCCTACAATTTTTCCTTCATTTACTTCTAAATTTCTCTTCTTTTTTGGAATCAATTTCAACACCATGAGTCGGCGCTTCACTTATTTAACCGAACTCTAAACATTAGTTTGGGTGATACCTTCTTTTTGGTGCCGAAAGTTTTATCTTCATCCTGTATATGGGAGATGTCTATATGTCATAGCAGGGTAATCGTATTCTCTATTTAGTCAGTGTGCTTTAATGCTGTAGCAAACAATGTTATCAATTTTCATCTTAACTCTAAATTCACGATGCTCATAATGAAATTTCTCCAACCCTTCCTAGATGAGATTTTGGTCATCGAGTTTATCTTCTTTATAGCTACAGCTCAGACTTAATTGTGTATTCGTGCAGAGTAGAGTACCAGCTCCCAAACCTTATTGTGGGAATAATCAACAAAGACAGTTTATATTCTGCATTTGACCATGGGATCACTGCAGACCAGGTAATATATTTTGATGCTTGCTAGTTAATGGTTAACTTGTGTTGTGACGATGTAAAATAACAAATTTCAATTTATTGACACAAGACATTGCAATAATATTATTGATCAGCTGAAATTGCCCTTTAAAGAATTTCAGTTTATGTCTACAGATTATATCATTTCTTCAACAGAATGCACATCCTCGTGTAGCTGAGAGAGTACTGTCTGTACCAGAAAACGTGACCGATCAGGTTTTTGAACTGTTATTTCTCTTATCCTATGCTTATTTGGTAAAGCCAGCAACTCTTGTTGTCTGAGAGAGAAGTCCCTTTGATGCAGTATTTTTTTATTGAGCTTTAGGCATCCCATAATTTCACACTGGCTGGTCTAAAAACTGACTTTTCAATTTCCTGTACTGGTGCTTTTATTGTATATACTTATCCTTTTCTTCCCCATGCTGAATTACTCCATACTTTTTTTTTGGGATGCCATTGGCAGATAAGGCTATGGGAGTCAGATCTGAATAGAGTTGAATCAGCACCTTCTTATCTATATGATGAATTCCCATCCAAGGTAATTCAACCAAAACCCTATTCCTTCCTTGAACACGATCGATTGCTGGATCCCGTAAATTAACACAACTTTCCATTGTTCAATGCAGGATTTATTTGAGGCTGCCTCCGATTTTGCCCGGGAAGAGCGTGGCTTATTGTTTGAAGATCATGAAGGGATGCGCCTTGTGGTTAAGTCTGAAATACATAGTCAAATGAGGGAGTATCTTCGGCGTCAGAAGTAAAGCTTTAGAGTATACGAACAAAATGGAACATCTGGAATCATGGAAGGGACATGCAACCTGTAGAATATATTTGAGCAAAGAGTTTTTGGGTAGGTTATTTCAGGTGGCTTTGCTACAAATACACAAGAAACATGCTGGACGAGCTGTGGTCTAGCCTTTTAGCACTGTTTTTTTTTTGTAGACAAGGCTGAACATGATCTTTCACAGGGATTTTTCCTCATCTTTAATTGCAGTGACTTCATAATTTGTAATTATCAACCTGAATGGTTAGCTCTGTACTTCTGCTCTATAGTCATATACATGCTCAGAAGAATCCAGTTTTGTAATCTATATCACTATATGTAGTTGTCTAATTGAATGCGGTGTTGTACTTTTAGTTGGCTGACTATTGAATATGGGCTGTATGTATTGTAGAATGTCCATATAAAAAAAGCGTCATGTTATGACATGACCTTATCTGTTGGTCTTTCCTCTCGCACAATGTCCTTAAATGAAATCTGGATATTATGAAGTTCCTAAGAAAGATTTGATGATTTTGTAGGCCAAGGATGTTAACGAATACAACTTTACAACCTTAAAAAGAAGAAAATATTGGCCACGAGAAAAAGAATTGTTGCTGCCCAGGATCGAACTGAAGACCTTCAGTGTGTAAGACTGACGTGATAACCACTACACCACAGCAACTTGCTTGAATAACATGGCTAAATTTCACATAAAACCTATAACTAATAAAATTGGAAACGAAATTAATAGTTTCCAGTCAGAAGGGTGATCCATAGAACAGCAGCAGCTTGTCACACATCTTCTCAAATCACCCTGTTTGCGACATTTGCGAGTCCCTATGGTATCCACATATCTTATCGAACAAAGATTCTCCTCGTATCTTCAAATGTAGTTTTATTAGTTTATGCTAAGCCGAGTTAGGTTAGGAGGAGCTATCCTACTATGATCGATCATAATGAAAGTATTCAAATGTATTGTTTGTTATAACATTCTGCACTTTTCAATCTTCACAAGCGATACATAACATGGTCAGTTCAAATATCTATCCAAGGAAAACTCGTCAAGAATAGCGAGGCTTAAAGAAAGCATAATCATCATAGTAGGAAACTTAAGGATGATCAAATTCTCCAAACCTGTACAACCCATTTACATATTTCTTCTCTACAAACACCTTTTTCCCTGAACCACCACCTCTAAAATGAACGCCTCCTCAGGTTCATTCGTTCGTTCCCCTCTTGCTTGGAATTAATAAAACGGCAGGATGTTTGTAGTTGGCCTTGTGTTTTTACACCTTTAAAAGTGACAAACTAAACAGCACTAGCTATAACAGACATTTGACCAGGTGGAATTACTCAATCTTGAAGGGGACGACGACATGCAGAATAAGTAGGTTTGGGAATTCATCGCAGGTGGGAGTCGAACGCATCCAAGAGAGAATCAGGGACAACCAAGGGCAGCTTCTCTATGTACATGAACAGCCTCCTGAGATTCTCCCGGGTCAATGTGCCCATGTCCACCACGTCTTTAGTGTCTGTGAAGATCCAGAGGTCGCCTGAGTTTACTCTCTTTAGACTATCCCGGCAAAAGGGGCATGACTTTGACCTTGAGTGCCTGTAGATATACACACATAATCATACCTTAGTTCCTTAGTTGAGATGATAATGTCACGGTAAAAGGGCATTGTGGAAGATAGCATTGCCATTTGACATCCATATAGCATCAGGCAACAAACCGAAATGATGACATTGTCAAATTTAAGATGCATTAAGCAGAGTTAGCACATGAATTCCCAAGTCCCTGAGTGCTCAACAATGATTTTGATGAGTTTCAAAGTCCTTCAAGGAACTCTCACTTGTATTGCAACATTCAAAGCTCAGAGTTATAAGCATAAGAACACAAACAAATGGATAAGAAAAACAGCAAAAATGCCAAAGAACTCATGGACAAGATCAACAAAATGCAGAAGCTAGGGAACAAGCAATGTGAACATTCACAACTTCAGTCAGCCAGTTTCACCATTCATGACTGTTGACATGCTAATTTAGAAGAAAAATTGGCATCATAAATTATGTTAGGGAAAGTCCAAAGTATCAGGAAGGGTGATTCGTGTCAATAGTTGAAACAAGAAACCTTTGCATTTGACATAAGAGAACAGATTGATGACCGTGAATGCGTCATATTTTATGGTGAGAGGATGGCAGACCCTAATTATAACAAAACCATCTTGGTCGTGAGGGATTAAAATCAAGGGAAGCTACAAATTCTTCGAGACACCGATACAGTAATGATTGAAAAACGCAAACAGAATAGCAAAGCGCTTACCAGTCTCGGTAGCATTTCAGGCACATGACATGGTTGCAATTTGGCAGCACCACTTTACTATTCGTCTCCATACATATACCACATTCTTCCTCCCTTTCAATATCTGCATCTGAAAATTGCCAAAATTCGCGACCGTCTTTTCTCTGATACCTCTCCATGCAGACAGCTTTCTGTTTCTTATCCTCCGTATCAGTTACTCCACTTTCAAGTTGCACAAGTGAAGGATAAATAACAGCTGTTCAACAAAAATTTACACCCAGCATCACATCAGCCAAGAAAGTTCAAAGAGGAATCAAATTACAATGTAGAATGTTCAATACAGCAGACTAGCTTTATTTACCATAAAACTCTCTGATACTTGCTTTCCTCTCATAAGTAGACATAGTAGTCGTACCATCCACATAAACCTACACCACAAAGGGTCACTTGGAGGATGAATAAACAACTAATGAGAAAGGAACGGTTTTATTTGATCAATTACTATCTTTGGCATTTGCAATACATACCTTATAAATTAGGATTCTCAGCAAGCCAAGTGCGCCAGCCAGTTGACAATCAGTCCACTGAACTAAGAAGAGGAAGAAGTGTGCAGCAGGGCTGTATGACATTCGCATTTGAAGACAAGCCCCATCATATTCTCTAGGAAACTCAGAAGCCCTACTCCCAGAAAACAGCAAAACATTAGCATTACTAGTTGTTGTTTAGTTTTCAGTGTTGGGTAAATATGAATATCACTGAAAGAAATTCTTGCAAATAATTGATTTACTAAAAGTAGACCAAGAAACAAATGACTGAGAGATGTGGACAGTAGTTGGATAACAAGTGGGCCAAATATCCATAGAAATATCTGAAAACAATAGAATCTGCTCAAAAATCATGGTACCCTCAGCTTAGTAAAAGGAGATATTTTCATAGCCCAATTTTTAGTTCTGACAAGCAAAAATCACACAGTTCAATCTAACCATGGTAAAAGACAAGCCTAATCCGTTCAAAGAAGATAACATGGCCATCCTATCCATTTCAACACCATACTTGTAATGTGACAGAATAGTGTCAGGGTCTATGAAGACAAACAGGTAAAACAGGCCACTTAACCAAACAAAACTAGATTGATACTGCAATTATGCTCTAATAAGGGTAACTTTGAAACATCAATCAGAAAATTAGCCTTCAAGAGTTAAGCCCAGAAATCTTCCTCTTCTGTAAAACTGAAACCAAGAAAATTCCCAAACTACATAATCAATAACTGCAAAATATGACATTGAGAAACCTAAAGCAAATTCTCAGCGACCCATTAGGGTTAAAAAGCATAACATTCTCATCAACAAAAGAATGAAACGGAAAAACCCCAAACAAAAAAGGAAAGAAAACACGCGAATTAAGGAGGATTAAAGAGCATTAACAAATAACAACCAAAAACAAAAGGGGAAACTAGCAAAGCTTACAGTGTGTTAGCATGCTGATTATCGGCTTCGAGCACTTTCAGAGAATCCTTGAACGATTTTCGCATGGGCGAAACGTACATTTCAGATAACCAAAAACCCACCCCAACAAAATTCAGGGAAAAAAACGATCAACCAACACACGAACACAATCAATCAAATAGGGTATGTCTCCTTCCTCTCTTCAAGCAAAGTATAAAGAAACTAAAAAATACATATGAGATAGAAAAAACCCTAGACCGTAATGGTTTTGGGGGTTTTTGGTAGCCTTTCTGGATTCTTCTTCGTCCTCCCCGTTTTTCCCTGATAAATGCGTGTGTGTGAGAGAGAGAGTGTGGAGAGATGAAAACTACGAAAATGGATGACTGCCACGTAGGATCTTGGAAATCGACACCCACGTCGAGCTTAGATTAGAGTATTATATACACGGAAAAGGGTGAAAAATATAGAGGACAAAAAATCGAAACTGGGAAAAATAAAAACAAAATGTAAAATTTCAAAAAAAGAAGGCTAGTGGGAATTCTTTGGGCCGACGTGGGCCCGCCACCACCACCGTTGGTTTCCTTCTTATCCGAAATCTATTCCTCTTCAATATAATACGGAGATTAGTGTTAGCTTACTTTTAATTAACTTGATTTGACTAGTGCAACTGCAATGTAGGAATAAAATAGCAAAAAGTCTCGTATTATTTTATGTTTTGGAGATAAGTTTATTAGGCCTAGTTTTGGCCGGGTTACAATAGGCTTGGATGCCTTGGAGACAACAAGGACTCGTGTCATAAATTTATAATAGTTGGAAGTATAATGTTGTTATGTTGTTCCCTGAATTTCCAAAGCCCAAAAGTCATATTTTTAAGTTTTGAGTAGTAATGATGGGAATGAAGGAAGAGGGTGAGAAGGATTAAGGTTCAATGAATGAGAAAATAGTTTTGTGGGTCTTTTTAAAAAAAGTGATAAAATTTGGTATTCTCTTAGAAAAAAAAATTACACTATATGTTGCATCCTAAACCTTAGAATTTATGTAATAAAGCATTAAAAGTGAATAACTAATAAGGTAGTTGTGTTGTGTAACATAAATTGAAGCATTAGAAGTGTTTTTTTAAGGTTTGGTAAGTGTGATAATTAGCACAAGACAAGAAAAACTTGTAATGAATAAAGTTGTCAATGATGCAATAACGTTGTATCATTATCGAATTAAGAAAAGGAGGAGTTGGTGATGAACAATTCTAAAGCACTTGATTATTCTTAGCCTAATTCACCGGCTTTGTTTTGCATCTTGTTTGTAATTAAACACCTATGCACATCAACATGGAGAAGGTTTTGTGGGTGGACATGTGGGGGTATCATAATATTTTTTAATTGGCAATGATATGCAATTATAAAAAAGTCAATTTGATTTCGAGTTTCTTAATCAATGTATAGAAGTTTGTTAAATTGCATCATTTTGTTTATGTTTGTGCTTTTTCATAACTTTAATCTTTCGCCTAATTAGAATTGTAGTACAATAATACAATTTGTCACCTCTCCTCTCATACATACACGTACATATGCACCTACTTCTAGGGGTGGGCACGGGTGGTTAACCGGATTTCCGGTTAACCGGAAACCGGTTAATTGGAAATTCGGTTATTGAATTTCGATAACCGTAACCGTACTGGTTGTTTCCGGTTAACCGGTTTCGGTTAACCGGAAAATTCGGTACGGTTTTTCGGTTAACTAATAACCATATCTTTAAAAAAAACTTATAAATTAAACTATTTAATGGAGCGTTAATCCGGTCTCTAATACATATTGCACATTTTTAATAAATGTCAAAATAGAAAATTCAAATACATAGTCTTAATATCATTTCACAATACATAAAAACAAAAAAAACAAACATTGTTTTTTTATAGCATAAACATGTCCAAATGTATCAATGGACTCGTCAATTTCTATCAAAGGTTTCTCCAAAGTCATCTCATTCCTATAAATTGTAACAAATGTTAGAGACACAATAAAACGTTGTACTCAAATAAAAAAAGTTAAAAAATAAAATCAATTAATCTCCTTCCATTGCTTCTAATTAATTCAAGTATATTTTCTTCGACGGTAAAATATGTAAATGAAGTGTGCATCCAATCCTAACTAGAAACTAAAACTTTCATCATTCGAGGCGTTAATGAAGTATGAAAAGAATCAAATATACGACCTTCGTAAATCATCAACAATGTTAGAATTGAAAAACCACCAAACTATCCATGAAAAGATCAATTGTCTAGTATCACTAAACCTACCGCCTTGTATAGTGTATATTATCAAAACATGTCTAATATCATCAAACCTACCGCCTTGTGTAATGTATATCAATATATGTCTAATATCATTATAATAACTTAATTATGTTTTTCTCTTTCAAAAATAAATATATATTATATATTCGGTTATTCGGTTAACCACATATTGAAAAACTAGTAACCGTAACTGAACCGTTTAACCGGAAAATAATTCGGTCGGTTAACCGTAACCGATTTTTCGTTTTTTTCCGGTACGGTTAACCGAAAAAAGTGATCGATTACCGGTTATTCGGTTCGGTTATTCGGTTACGGTTTTTTTTGCCCAACCCTACCTACTTCTGATAGAACGTAGGTCACCTCAATTTATTGAATACTTATTTAATATCCTATCAGTCTATCACCCACTTGCCATTAATTCCAAGTGGAACCGTCACAAACTCAGTATTTTGCTCATCTCTGGTTTTTGGGTGCCACGATACAAATTGTACAAAGGATTGAATTGGACACATTGAGCTTGAATTCGGAGCACCAAGATAAAACCACGGTTTGCAACGTTTCTTAGATAAACTAAGGTTTCCAAGAGCATTTCAATGTCTATTGTTTTTCTTTCGGGTCAAATTTGAGTATGTCTTTTAGTATATCATTTGGTGTCCGGTGGGGATGATAGCTAATGAATAAATTAATGTAGCTACTAACTCGATCAATTATTTCATGAATTTAATATCGATTGTATCTTATCTACATCGTTATTATTTTTTGAAATTAGTTTGCTAGATATTTATGTGGTCCATGGATAAATATGATAAGGATAAGACACACTACCAGTCACATCACACCGCCATCTCGTACTTAATTTTAGACAAACCTTGATGCTCTTGCTAATCAAGTTTAGATATGTGAGATAGACTTTTGGTCTAAGTTAATTTGATGATTTGGATTATAAAACAAGAGTTAAGTAACTCAAATTGAAAGATTTCAGGTGGGAGCATGTATATAAATGAGTCAAACATGTTTTTAGGTGGAATATAAGTTTAGGAAGGTACTTAGCCAAATCAGTAGATTCAAGATATCATGAGCATTAAGTAATTAACAGTACAATTAAATTCAATCATTTTGTGGTTGCTATGAAAATGATCTTTGGAAGGATCAAACATAACTTAAGGAGATGATGACAATTGACACCGATAAGAAGTGCTGAAAAGCAAACAGACGACACACACTATGATTTGTAAATGCAACACGTACAGGTTTATGCAACGATCAGCTCTAGAGCGTATCCATAGGGTTCTTAAAAGAGTGAAGTCCTTTCATGTACATATAAACTAACACCTAACAAATTCTTCTGCAATAAACAAGAGAAAAACTACTAAAGGAATCTCCTTACAGCAGCAGCTGAAAATCAGGAACAATGTTCAAAGTAACACAGAACAAACTCTTCCAAGAGATTTCCATAAATTCTCGATGTTAATCAATGGCTGAGAGAAACTTTGAGCATACCGAAAATCCACTGCTGTCCCAATTATGGTTGATACTTGATATGGTTATAATCAATGGCTAGGAAACTTACACTTCTTCAGACCAAATGGCCACAACCATACACACCAACATGTCCTCCCAGCAACATCATTCCAGATCAACAAATATCTAAATATCAAAAAGGGAAGAAAAAAAGATAAGGTCCGAGCAGTATAAGTACAACTCTTGGTACTTCAAACCTAGTCATACAATTAATGCTTCATTCCATTGATATGGTAGATACTGTTTCAGTATACACTTATGTCAACATGAACGAACAATCAGTTGATTTTTTCATGAAAGAAGTTAAAACACCATTAATATATTTCTAAATACGGGAATGTACCGGTATATACTTGGTTTAAAATGTTTTTGTGTTTTTGAATTCTTTTGGCCTGCCACTATACTCTACTCTGATTTTTGATCTATAAAAATATCAAAGAGAGTCATTGCATGACTTTAAGAAAGCTTATCAGAGCATCAAAAACCCACATACCTCCAAATCTAAGATAGATTCATAAGTTTTCTTTTCCCTCGTGTCAAACAAAGTGATCCCACTGATTTTTTGAACGCCAAGTTGGGTAGCTATCAAATTCTGCAAAAGCATGGGAGCAGTAATTACCCAACAAAGACCTAGGGACCTGTAAGATGATCAATCTGAAGATGAATAAAAATCTAACATCTTTCTAAGACATCCAGATCTATGCTTACCAAATGGAAATCTGTTGAACTAGAGGCCTCAATCAGTGGTAGGATCTGTCAAGAACATCATACTCAGATTAGAACTAGGTGCCATACAAGATTCAAGAAGACAGTTCAATTTGGACAAGTATAGATATGTACTTTGCTTGATTATGGGAAAGGTACTTTTTACACTGACCATCTTTGTAGTTTATACTTGTCTAATGAAGTTAAAAATATACTCGAGCAAAGTAAACAAACTACCGAATCATTCCAGAGAATCCGGTAACTTACAAAAGGTTAATTGTTCAATAGCATAAGGTATGCATTGGGGTAACTAAAAGTTGTTAAATACTCATCTCTGATGTAGCTAAGGAAAGCTTTTAATAACATACTAATATTTAAGACCCGAAATGGGCCCTTTAAAATGATGGAATAAATGATGTACATGATAATGTGTAAGCAGAGGATTATTCCTGTAGCGTTTTTCTATTATGAATAGTCATGTGCTATAAATACCAAGTCTGAGTTGATACAGATTTCATTCAATGAAAGTATCTTTCCAGAATTCTTCTCTCTTTCTCTTCTCTTCTATCATAATAAGAATAAAAACATAAACTAGTTTCAGTGTTGCATCAAACGTACTCCTAATTTAGACTATAGTTGAAAGTAATTGGCCATTTTTCTCAACAATCTTGACACAAACAACCTGGATGCTTTATGCAGCATTAGGAGAAGTCTAGAAATGTGTCCAAAATGAAACACCTCACCATTGTATGGAGGCCGTTAACCATGATGGCCTTCTCTTCCTCGTTATCAGCTCCTATCATCCACGCTTCAAAAGGCCCTACTGCTCTCTCTGTTTGGTTACTGACATTCAAGTGCACCTTTCAAAATAAAAAGCACACATAAGGTATTTTATTTTAGAATTCTGATCTGAACATCTCATCAATTTTAGCAAACATGATATGCCATACACCAATGTAATTGGAGTTCAATGGTAGCATGTAACTAACACATCTGGACCCTAAATTGGTTGAGGTAAGGTTCTGAGTCAGCATCTGTGCGTAGCACAACTAGGCTCATACAAAACACCAACATAATTTACTTTTTACGAGTTACGAGTAAATAATCGAAAACCAAAGTATATGCTCACATTGATATCAGAGTAAGTAAAAGTAATACTGATGAAAATTGTGGTTAAAGCAACAAAAAATACCTGAAACGGCCTATGCAAGATGACATGTGACGGGAACTCTGTAGGTTTCAGTTCAATATCCTTACGAACTATAGGCTGCAGGCAAAACATAATTTATGCATGATAAAAGAAACAGTACACAGACGACAACTATTCGCAAAATTATTGGACCCTTAAGAATCATAATTGACTTACTGTGCCAAGAATCTGTTGAGTTTGCAAGCGTCCTGACTCCCCCAAATTTGTGCGCCATGTTATTTGAAGCTTCCCCAGAATGTTGCTTCCCTCATGTTCAGAACCCTGTGTAGACAATCTCAACTGATACAAGAAGTTGTGTGTTCCACCTCCAGCCCTAATAAGAACTGGAGTCTTGAATAATTCTCTGCATACATTACAAGATTGGAAAAAGGAAGATTAAACACAGTCCCATACTCACATAAATCTTTTTAAGTACATCATACTTAATTAGCCTAAAAAATCTCATGCAGACAATTCACACCACCTAGTTATGCTGTTTTCTGAATGGTGCATGTCAGCATTCAGTACAGTTGAAGTCCAATGTGCAGCTGGCTGGAACTCAACTTGGTCCATGAAAAGGTTTACTTTTGTATGGTTCTCAATGCAAGCCTCCACAAAAGTTGCATCCTAGTAAAGAGGAGAGATCATTTCATGAGGAGCCCTCAGGAGTCAGGATCAACAGCGATTCTCATCAGTTCACAAAAAGACAGAAACTATAGAAACATCAAACACATAATTCGGATCTAGGGTTGCTTATCTCTAACTTTGATTGTGAAGCCATATTATGATAAAAAGTGATGGAATACAATAACTGTAATAATAAGTGATGGGATAGATAACAAATCAAAGAAAGGGTATATCTCATGAAAGCTTGAAACATTCTGTCCCTGTAGATCTCCAAGGGAGAACAGAACAGTAATGATAGAACTTTGAATCTAAAATCGAGCTCATAGCTGCAGAATGTGTTACAAGACTGACACCTACCTTAACAGTGCGAACCTGCCAGAGAAAAAAAAAACAATAAGTCAGCTTAAATGTAAATCCACAGATTGCTTTGGATTTCATAAACCATCCTACAATAAATCCTAGAAGAATAGCCATCTGGCGTCATAGCACATTACCTTGGTCTTAACTGAAAGTGGATTTGCCACAATAAACTTAAAGAACTGAGGTAAGTATTTACGATCGCCATCACCGTCAACATACAAAGCATTGCAGACCAGCCTAGAAAACAGAAGACAGCAACACAGTTGAACAAAGATTGCTTTAAAACCAACAACCAATCAGAAAAATATCAAGCACCTACGTATGTGCCCCAAGTTCCTTCACATCATGCTCAACAATGAAATCATAACGCCCCCCTGCTCGAATCGATTCCACTGGTGCCTTTGATGTATCTAGAAGCGTTATTTTCTGCCTCTCTGTTTGAATTTCTGCCTGTAAATCATCTAACAAATGCTCAAATCACATTCTCCTGTTTGGTTTTTAATAATTTACAATGATTAGGGAGGAAACAAGGCATATTACACCGTATAATTCCTCTTCCATCTAGCTTCCCTAAATTTCCAGTCAGATCAAAGACTATAGTATCTACAAATCTAAGGAACCAAACCTCAGCCAGTTCGAACTGTTTCTGCCTGCAAATCATCTAACAAATGCTCGAATCACATTCTCCTGTTTGGTTTTCCATAACTTACAACGATTCTCGAGAAAAAGAAGGCACACTACGCCCTCTTCCATCTAGCTTCCGCAAATTTCCACTCAAATCAAAGACTATACTATCTACAAATCTAAGGAACCAAAAAATTCAGGCAGTTGGAATTGAATCGCAGACCTTGATGACGACGTCTCGAATCTCGAAAGTGGAACTGTTATTGACGCTGACGTAGCTGCGGAAGGTCTCGCCCAAGTAGATGGCGCCGAAGGATTGGGGGAGGAGGAGGAAGCCGGTGAGGCCGGAGGCGTCTTCGGAGTGGTGGAGGAGGACACGAGAGCGGTAGGAGAGATCGTTGGAGTCGGCGGTGGCGGAGAAGGATTTGAGGAGGCTGGGGAGCTCCGATGAGGCCACGGGGTCGTCGAAGATGTCTTCGCCGACGAAGAGATCGGCGGCGTCGAAGCGGAGTGGAGAGTCAATGTGAAGAGAAGGCCTGCACAGCCTCATCACTCTGAACGCCAGCGAGTGCGCCGATCCCGATCCTACGCCCCCGCTCATTTTCGCGCTCTCTCTCTCTCGCCCAATTCTTCTTCTTCAACTCCGTAATGGAGATTGAAAGCGTATTTTTTCATGTTTCTCTACCAATCAATATCAATATATATATTATAAAAGCAGACCGTTTTCAAGCCACCACGTTGATTCGGACCCCGCTTAATTTTAATTATTTTTTCCATCTAAAATAGATAATAGCATTTTATACGTAGTATCTTCACACGGGATCACAACAAGATACAATATTACGTGTTGTCTCTTGATCCCAAGGTCGTGTTTGACCGTTCCAGGCGTCCGTTTAGGTTTGAGGCCGCGTGGTTCACTCATCCAGGGTTTATGGACTTCATCAGAGCCTCTTGGCGCCAGGATCTGCCCACGCATCTGGCGCTTATGTCGCTCAAACAGAATCTCCTTGATTGGAACAAGCGTGAATTTGGCCACATCACTGCGAGGAAGCAGGAGCTGCTTGTTCGTATTGATAGTGTGCAGGTTTCTCTAAATTCTCAGCCCACCCCGCAGCTGATTTCCGACATGGCTGCGCTCCAAGTTGAGCTTGAGAAGACCCTTGAACAGGAAGAGATTTTATGGTTGCAGAAATCTCGTATTCAGTGGCTCCAGGCAGGGGATCGTAATACCAAGTTCTTCCACATGTCTACTGTAGTTCGGAGACGGAGGAATAGGGTCGAGACGCTTTGCACTCCGGATGATGTGTGGCTCGTTGATAAGAAAGAGCTTGAGCAGCATGCCGTGGAGTTTTTTGCTAAGTTGTATGCGTTGCCTGAGAGTGAACGGACTGCTCTGAATTCGGAGCATGGGGCTTTCCCTGTTCTCGAAAATTCTTTTTGGGATGATCTTGCGCAGCCCTGTTCGGACAAGGACATCCTAGATGCAGTCAATTCGATGGGATCGTTGAAAGCTCCGGGCCCTGATGGTTTTCAACCAATCTTCTACCAAAAGTGTTGGCCCACGATTGGTTCGTCAGTGATTCAGCATGTTCGGTCGTTTTTTCGGACGGCCAGACTCCCGGATGGCCTGAATGATACGTTTATTACCCTAATCCCTAAAGTTGACGAGCCACAGCATATCAACCAGTTCAGACCGATTAGTCTTTGTAATGTCTTGTATAAGATTATTACGAAGATCTTGGTTAGAAAGATGCAATATGTGTTGCCTCACTTGATCAGTCCTACACAAGGGAGTTTTGTTCCAAGGAGGTTGATTTCGGATAATATTGTGATTGTCCAAGAAGTTGTTGATTCTATGAAGTCAAAAACTGGTAACAAAGGGTGGATGCTTCTTAAGCTGGATCTTGAAAAAGCTTATGACAGGATTCGGTGGGACTTTGTGATTGACACCTTGTTGGATGCAGGATTTCCGGCAATCTGGCGGAAGTGGGTTACGGAGTGCTTACATTCAGCTGCTTTTCGTCTCATTTGGAATGGTGAGATTACGGATTCATTCACGCCATCTCGAGGCATTCGACAAGGCGACCCTATGTCTCCTTACTTGTTTGTTTTGTGTATGGAGAAACTCAGTCAACTGATCGAGAAGGCCGTGGCTCGGCGTGATTGGAAGCCCATCCAGCTTGCTCGTGGTGGTCCTGAGTTGTCTCATTTGTTCTTCGCGGATGATATCATTCTTTTCGTTGAGGCGTCCGTGGAGCAAATTCGTCTTGTCAAAGGGATCTTGGATGAATTCTGTGCTATGTCTGGGCAACGTGTGAATGCTTCCATGTCAACAATTTTTGTGTCTCCTAATGTTCAGGCTGATTTGTGTGACGCTCTTTGTGCTGAGAGTGGCTTCGAGATTACTCTTAATCTTGGCAAATATCTGGGAATGCCTGTTTTTCATGAGCAGGTGAAAGCCGATACTTTTGAGCCCCTTTTGGAGAAATTCTCTGCTCGTCTCCGGGGATGGAAGGGACGCTTCTTGAATATTGCGGGAAGGGTTCAGCTTACAAAATCGGTTTTGGCTTCACTACCTGTTTACACTATGGCTCACGTTACCCTTCCGAAGGAGATTTGCGTGAAACTTGACAGCCTTATGGCTCGGTTTATCTGGGGAGGCTCGGAAGATAGAAGACGCATCCACCTTGTAAATTGGGAGGAGTTATGTCTGCCTATGGATCAAGGTGGGCTTGGCTTGCGGAGTATGAATGACGTTAATATGGCCATGATTGGAAAGCTCAGTTGGCGGTTCCTTTCGGGTAAGCGTAGTCTGTGGGTTGATGTGGTCAGAACGAAGTATGTGAGGCCTTCTTTGGCGGAACGGAGCCGATCATCATACGTTTGGCGAAGTCTGAAAAAAGGCATCGATCACGTTGTGGTCCCCGGGTCGAGATGGTGTGTGCGTGGGGGCATGGACATTCGATTTTGGCGTGACTGTTGGCTAGTGAATTACCCCCTGGTTCGGGATTGCACGGGGAATTTGGCCGAGACGGACCTGCAGAAGGTAGTTCGTGAGTTTTGGCTGATTGATGAAGGGTGGAACTGGGCTTTGATATCCCATTTGCTGCCGGCTGGTATATTACTCAAGTTGGCTGCTGTGGTGTTGCATGAGAACGCAGCTGAACCGGATGTGCTGAGCTGGAGCCTCTCGTCTTCTGGCTGCTACTCTGTAAAGTCGGCTATGTCCTTAATTACTTCCACTCGGATTCCCCTGCATGTTGATCGCACGGTTTTCCGCTCCACTTGGGAGTGTTGTGTTCCTGAGCGGCAAAAATTCTTCCTATGGATGGCCATCAAAGGTGTTATTTTGACTAATCAAGAGCGGGTGAGGCGACATTTAGCCGTTAGTGCCCTTTGCTCGATGTGTACTACCGATGAGGAGTCGTTGATTCACCTACTGCGTGATTGTGATATCACTAAGCGCATGTGGGTCGATCTTCACCCTCCTCTTGCCAGGGAAGTATTTTTCGATTCCGATTTTGCTCTTTGGATTCGTGTAAACACTACTTGCTCTACGTTGGTGTATGGCGGCATCACCTGGGCGAGTCTGTTTGCTACCGCTATTTGGTGGATTTGGCGTTGGCGTAACTCTTTCGTGTTTGAACAGGTTGTTTTCAATGGCGATAGGGTTGCGTTTGTTCGGAATTATGCGCAAGAGTACAAGGCTGCCTTAGCTCTCTTAAAACCAAGTGTGGCCCGATGTACTGAATGCGTGGAGGTGGCTTGGACAAGGCCTCGGAATGGATGGGTGAAGCTCAATACGGATGGTTCCGTCAAGGAGGGGGGATTTGCTGCTGCGGCAGGGGTCGTTCGTGATGAAGCAGGAAGATGGATGTTCGGATTTGTTCACAACATTGGGATGTGCTCGGTCCCCATGGCGGAATTATGGGGTGTTGCTAAGGGTCTGGAGCTTGTTTGGAACAAGGGTTACAAGAGGGTGTCCCTTGAAGTGGATTCGCAGCTCGTGATTCTGCTTTTAGGTCGACCTATGGATTGTAACCATCCGTTAGCTAGCTTGGTACACAAATGCCAAAGCTTTATTCGTAGAAATTGGGATGTCCAGTTTCGTCATATTTTTAGGGAAGCGAACCGCGTAGCGGACTTCTTAGCTACTTTAGCTTTTTCTTTTAACATTGGTTTTCATGTATTGCTTGACCCTCCTGAGGGTGTTTCTGTTTTGCTGTCTGATGATGTTAGGGGTCGGGTTACCCCCCGCTTGCGTACTACTTAACCCGTTTCTTCAATTAATAAAACGCCCCTAGAGGGTACGGAGAGTGCCGCCTCTCCTTCTACCAAAAAAAACAAGATACAATATTACGTAGTACTTTTTTGCATAGATAGCTTATCGTTTACTATTTGAGATTCTGTACATACATCCAGCCATATAGGATCTCAAATCCAACTATAAATATTATCCATGTTAAAGCATTGAAAATATTTGCATAGCTAGCTAGCTTATCGTTTTATTGCCTTTTTTTAAATCTATATATGAAAAAAATAAAAATTGGAATATATACATATATATCTATCTATATACTATATATTAAAGCCGGATAACTATTGAATTACCATATATCAGGAATAATATCTATATCTATAATCTATCAAAATAATATCTATATTTATAAACTATCTAAATTATATTATATATATCTATACAATCCAGATTTATTCTAAAAAGTGTATCCAATGGATCCATATTATTTCTCAAAATCCACGTTTGAAACATGACCGTTGAATACCAATACTATCCTGATAATATCCCATAACATATTATTTCCGCGGCCGTGTACATCTAGATAGCTTAAGTATGTTACGTATAGTGAAACTATCATTGTGGCCCTAATTCGTTAAATACCACATTAGGAGTAATACTACCATGGATTAGGGTACGTTATTTTTATGTTATTTTACGTTTGATCCTATTATCAGTTTATTATATTTTTGTAATCTATGAATTTTTATCTTTCCAAATATCACAGGTATTCCAATGACAAACTTTATTAGTGAAATTATAAAATTTAAACCCAGTTTGATCATAAAAGTACGCATCTTATCTCTTTGGAAGAAGAAAAACTATAAGGGAAAAGAAGATTTACATATGGTTCTTATAGATGAAAAGGTAAGGTCCTATCTCTTTAAATTTAACAAATTTGTATCACATTAACTTATTTTATATCACATTGGGTTATAAGATAATGACTTAAAACTGTGATAATAGGGATAATGATATGTATTAATCATTTGAAGAGGATGAAAAAGCAGTGAATTTTATTAACTAAATGATTCTATAATAAAAATATGATTTTATATAGTCTAATACGAGGTCGTATAAATCTGAAAAACAATCTCTTTATTGTCTAGGAAAAATACAATTTTTATATAATAAAATTTACAATTATGTGTCTACTCATTATTATTCTATTTATAATAAAAATTATTTTAAAAAAGTGAAACGTGACTAAATGAGCAATAGTCGTGCATGGCACGACGGGTACCGCTAGTACTAATTCAGATAAGCTTGCCTTTAAACTTCTAATGATAGAGAGGTTAATTAGAAACTTCTAATTTAAAATATAAGTACGTGCATGTTTATTTTCGAAATTTGGCTGTTTTTTGTTCAGCATGTTTATTTTCCAATGCTTTTTTTGTTGACTATAAAATATAAGCACCAACCACCACATTGTTGATTCTGGCCCCCGTTTGATTTTAAATTATTTTTTTCAACTCAAATAGATAATCACAACTCTATATCTTTTATTTTCCTAAATTATCTAATCTTGAATTAATTTTTTGAAGTATAAACTTCAATATGCATACCATCTATCTTTTATTTTCCTTAATTATTTCTTGAATTAACTATCTATATCTTTTATTTTCCTTAATTATTTTTAAACTATAAAATATAAACTTTTAATCTTGAAGTTTATCTTTAAATCCATACCATCTATCTTTAATGTTATATTCCTTAAATAATTTTATCTTTAATTTTCTTCTATAGAACATACGCAATATGCATTCACATACACCAAAAAACCTTCATTTCTTAACATACACACCAAAAGTAGATCTACACATAATATGTACGGTGATCATACGTACGATAACAATTAAGAATAATTTTATCTTTAATTTACACATGATAACTTTATTTTCCTTAATTTACACATAGTAATTTTATATTTAAATTTATCTTTTTTTAAATTTAAATTTTATATTCATACGTACACATAATACGTCATTCAAGAATTGATCATACGTATAGTTCAATTTGGTCTAAAGTAAATTTACTATGTTATTATAAAATATATGTACGTATGTTTGATTTACTACGTTATTATTTTACTGGATCTAATTCTAAAGTCTACGTAAAATTAATTTTGGATTATAATATAATTAGATACTATCATAACTAGCATTAATTTCCTAACATTTATAATAGTCGTACAATAAATGTTATATGATTTTCTTTTATATAACTAACATTTATTTAATTAATTTTGGACTCATAAAATTTTCACTTCTAAATCAAAAAAAAAATTATTCTCACCCCACCTTATATTTTTAAGAAATTATTTTTAACAGTAATATTTTCTATGCCAATTGTTTTTTAGATTCAGAATATCATGATTTTTAAAATATGTGATATTTTAACAAGATATTTTTTGGCATATTCACGCATATAGAGGCAAAAATTCATTAAATATTATGAATAAAGCAACTACATGTTTAATTTGGTTATATCAAATTGGCGATTTGCATACTAAAATATAAGTAAATATAATTTGCAAAATAATATAAGTTATTGACTATAAAATATAACTACGTGATTTGCATAACAATATATTCCTAATCGATTATAGAACAATTAAAGACTTTTAATATTCGATGAAATTAAATTATGTCAATTTTTTATTATACGTTTTCACACTAATATTATATTTATATAATATTCAAAATATTATAAAATACGAGTCGTGCATGGCACGACAGGTATAACTAGTCCTCCCTAAAACCTCCATTTTTTTTTCTCAGAACGAAATCGTATGGGACTTTTTTTTTTTACCTTATAAAAATGAACTTAAATTTATGATGAACGATGAAGCATTGTTATTTAGGTGATTGTTTGAGCCATTGTTAAGAGTATGATGTACAGCATTTGTTAAGCGTATTCACCAATAATTCTCAGTATGTTCATGTTCTCGAGGTAATTTCATCATCTTCATCTTGTACAAAACAGTACACTGCTCTTAAAACAGAAAGACTGAGACCCATTGTCACTGAAATAAGCCATACACGGATTTCATAGACATGGAGGAACAAGCCTGTCCAATTTTCTAATGAGTTATACTTTTGTCCAGGTTTGTATCATGATCTTCTACACTGGGTGGGCAGTAACCCCAACTTCATCCTAACTTATCGATCAAAATGTTAAAGCCTGAAGGATAGACCTTATTATACAACGATGATTTTACTAAAAAATCTACATTGTCATACAAATTAAGCTCATGATCCTTAAAGTACATGTGAGCAAGCCCAATACATTACTCTTTGCCAGTCATCAATACCTACAGGAGGCAACAGTCAAGATTCAGAATCGTAAAGAACAACTTCAACCCGAGTAGCAGTAGTGAATTTACTTACACAACTCGAACCCATGGACCGCCACACATCGGGCAACCATACGCCCATCGGCTGATCCACCACATCTCCCTCTCACTCTCATTCGGCTGGCTACCGCCACTTGTTGCTGGAAACGCACACGTCTGTCTCAAACATCTCATGCACTGCAGTGCAAGAACAGTGTCAGTCCACACTTGTCTCAGAAACACACACAGATACCAAATTATAAGCATGACCTTGCTTTTGCGTTTACCTTGTACCAGACGCCCTCGAGACCCGTTTTCCAAACAGAGGTGACAACGTCTCGACGAGAACCCATTATACCGAGATAAGCTCCCAGACCTACACACGTGTTCAAACCAAGAGCGGCATCTCTTTCAGACAGCCTTCGTCTTTTAGGCCATAGGCTCTGTACACCATAAAAACCATCAAAGCTCTCCACTGAAGTTGGAGAATCAAGTGGGTATTCCGTTGAAGTGCTGGGCTTGAAACTATCATCCACAGAGGTTATATCATCAAGATCAGACCATGGCCCACCGAACAAATTCCTACGGTGCCACTCTTCAGCAGGAGGATGGAGTTCTAACTCACGGAGCAGCAGCCCAGCAGCGTCTGCACCTCTTGGACGAGGCATATTCTGCACAAAGATTATATTCAAGCATGAATTCTTACGTTTATACTTTCCCTGATCTACAAGAGAGATTAAACAGAAACTCATAAGAACAACACAGCAGAACATTCTGAAAGAGAAAAGTGAGATGGTGGTAGTTTCATGCAACATATATTCACACCATAATTAAAAATATCTACATCTTTCTCAATTGGAATTCAATAAAATTATCAGAGGAACAAATATGAATGTTCAGATTTACCTGCATATGTGGACTAAGAGAAGCTTCTACAAGCTCCGGTAGCACTGTGTAATTCCCATCAATATAATGCAGGCGGACCTGGATGTTAGGACTCCCGACCTGGGACACAGGCAACGGATGTGCTAGACTCACTGTGCGCTTACACAAGTCCATCAATATCAGAAAAAGAACCTTCACCTGCAGAATAAGATCAAAAAGAGCTCTGAAAACCCATTAAATGAAATTTAACATGAGATAAGTCTGCAGGCCTAGAAAATCCAAAGGTAATATTACCTCATCAAAGGTGTAACCTTGACCAGCATTTCCAGTTCCAAGTCGAGTTCGGCTGGGCAAAGATTCTTCTGCTTTAGTTCCAGAAACAAGTTGACCAGCATTTCCAGTTCCAGCTAGGTTTGGTTTTGCCTGAACAGCACCAGCTTCTTCTATCTTGCTAGGACCATTTGACTGAGACTTTTGTAGACTTGCAGCAGCACTATTTCTCTGCATATTCTGAATATAGCGTGGAAGTTGTGTCCTCCGGAAGATGAGACAAAACAGCAAAAGCTGACACAGTCTATGTAGGAAATGGCAGTCGCCAATAAGTCGAACAGCTGGTGTCCCTGGAAAAGTTCCGGTGTTTATACTGATAGGCACAAAGGTTGGTGGACCACTTGTGGGGTTTGGTACAGAGCTTGTAACCCCATCATTTGTACTACTGATTTTGGCAATTGCACCTTGTACCCATGCCCGCATTTGAGTGCTCCCTGCACCTGATGCACCATTTTGAGTTCCTGCAAGGAAAAAACGCAAACTCTTGAAAATTTCTGTAATACAGACACCAGTGCCAGTGCAAGTAATTTTAAGGACACAATCATCAAGCTAGATGCATGTCTCCAGGATAAAGCTATATAGGTTTAGGAACAGAATACACCGGATACTGACCCTGGGTTGTACTAACAGGAGATGCTGCACTCTGAGTAGGACTAGCCACCATTGCTCGATTACCAGCATTTCCTGCCTGAACAGCATGAGTCGCTAAGGTACGGCAGAAGCTTGCGTAACGTCGCAAACGTGTAATAAAATGTGAAGCTAGATCCAATATAGCATCAACATAAGCCTGCACAATATATCACAAAAATTCACACATGATGACAGACAACCATGATATCCAGAAAAATTCTATTCATATGCGTAGACAATATTATTGATAAAACTCAAAGAAGTTCAAGCAGCAGTGACTGAGTAAATGAAATGCAAGCAAAACCATTTCAAGTTAGAAAGAGATTCAGAAAGTGTGGGATAAGACCTGGACACTTAGAACAAGTGCGGGTTCAACCGTCATTGCGTCAGGATCAGGGTTAGAAAGTGTATCAGAAGATGCCTGCCAAGGCTCGGGAATTAAAGAAGACGGGTTTATTAGAGCTGACTCAATTCCTTTTCCCAGCATCTCAAGCAACAGCCTTGCTTGCATGTCAAGAACCATTGCCCTGACCTCTTGAGCATTTACTCCTTCCAAAAGCCTGCATTTTATCCTATCCAAACTCTGCAATTTTTTAAAACAAGTCAATCAGGGGGAAAAAAAAGAAGAAGAATCTTGGTTTTGAATCTAATATAGTAATATGTGGAGAGGTTAAGAACTTGCAGATTTTAACAGTATCACATGCTAGACAGTAGACACACAAAAAATACAATTCTAATGGTATCAAGTGCTAGACACACAAAAAATACCTTACAACACCAATGACAGGTTAAACAAACATAACACAGCATTCAAGTAAGTGTTGAAATGTTCAAGCCAAACATACCGATCCATATTGTTGTCTATGTTGAGCTGAAGGAAGAGAATGGAAATCCGCATCCAACACAGCAATTACACTGTTTAGCGAAACTGTTAAGGATTGAAAGCAAGTCTTAGATACACTTCAATTAAAAAACTGTCACTTTCTAAGACGTAAATGCTGTAGGAATCAAAAAACAACAATCAACGAATCCTTTTCTTTGGTTCCCAATTTAACTCTATAAAATCATTGCCAATATACAAGTCACAGCTAGCGTACTTCAGTAACTCCTCAACCCAAAAAGTCCTATTTCCCAGTGGGTGGCAAAAAAGAGAAGGCACTGAAAATTCAACTGAAGACCAGCATTGTCAAAAAGCATCCAAAAATACCAGAAGTCATCAGCACTAAAAAAAATTACAGCATCTTCCCCTATCACAATAAGAAAAAATTGCAAAATATCGAAGTTAAGAAGAGCAGAAAAAATTGTGCCAGAATTATATCAGAAAGAGATAACAATCACATTTTGAAGCCTCTGATAAGCATAAACAAATGCATACGTATATGATTTTCATTAGAATAATATGTGGCAAAAGATTAAGCCAAATACTTCATCTCATCATACCAATGCCATCTTCAGCAGCACTTTGTGTACAGCCAACAGCATCCCACCAATCAACTCCGACCAGAAGACTCCACCAAAACCTACAATAGAACAACATTGCTTATTATAAGAAAATTCCAAGATAGCATCAACTGAAAGCAGAATGTTGAAGATGGTTTATATGCAAGAGTAATTTAACCTTCAATATCTAGAGAGTAGGGGAAACAAGGGAAATGTCGCTCTTAACATTGGGGAAAATGGCTTAAGTGGAGCAGAACTAACAAGGTAGGACATGTAACCCGTCCAAGAAGATCATTGTCTCTTGGATTTTTTTTTTTATAGCTTATAATAACGGACTGAATTAGTAAAGAAACTTTAAACAAGTTCATGTATCGGGGAGTGGATGTAAGTACCTCTCCGCAATTGCACGTTCCCATGTTGAAGCATTAGTTTTTGCTTGATGGCTTGCAATAGCTGGGGGAATAACACGTATTATCTTAAGAATGGTGCAGTCATTGTTAGCATCATGCCAAACAGAAGCTGAACAGCAGCTTGTGGATGAAAATGCAGGGGTAGCAATTGCTGAACCAACATTAATCTGATAGTTATCTACAGGAGCAAAACTTGGTCCAGAAAAGATATGGACACCACCACGGAGAAATGCAACAGCCACTTCTCCACCATGTGCAGAGTAAACAATGCGAGCAAGAGATCGAACATCACTTGGCATATCAAAGGGATCAAAAGTGACACTCTTGCTCTTCTCAACAGCTGAATCTGATCTATTGTCGCTATCAATGGTAGATCCACCACTGCCGCCAGTTTGCTCACACTTAAAATCCTCAGTTGGTGCAATGCTTTTGTTAACCTTAGTCTCCCAAACGGTTTGCATTGGTGCCTGCCCACCAAAACTGGATGTAGGATTTCCAAAAATCTGATGGAGAACA
Organism: Polygonum aviculare; assembly: GCA_934048045.1. Taxonomy (NCBI): domain Eukaryota; kingdom Viridiplantae; phylum Streptophyta; class Magnoliopsida; order Caryophyllales; family Polygonaceae; genus Polygonum; species Polygonum aviculare. Next base: position 3,942,236 of record OW204024.1, read on the forward strand.
ACAGGCTTTAGACATGATTCCCAACGCTGTACTCTCCATCCTGTTATCGAAGGCCCCTCATCAGGATCATACGGAGACATGTATTGCCCTGTACATAGTAAAATAAAATCAGATTATTTGACCATAAGGCAAAGTAAAAATCTCAGGCTCTTAAACTTCAGAACAAACACAAATAGCTAAAACTGCAAATTTGTATTTATTTAGCTTCAAGTTTTGTCCCTTTCCATATCTTGTGTATTTCGTTTCTGAATGGCACTGTTAAAATACATCTTCCTAAGACATTTCTGAATGGTAAAATATCAGAACACGTCTACCAGAAAGAAACGTCAACATTTTAGAGTACTTGGCTCTACCCAGATACTTGTAGGACTGCACCGAGCAATAAATTTTCTACTATTGAAAGATCCATATTACTGCGGTATTTTAAGAACACAGAATTCAGAATGCTTCCAAATAACTTTCCTAATGCCATTTCAGTTCCACGTTTATCATAGCCCTCTCTGTACAGCCTATTTTTACTTTTAACTTCCAATAGCTAACTATAGTTCCACATATTTCATCGTATCCCTCTTTAAGGTCTAATTTAAAATTAACTTCCAGTAAGTAACTAAAACTATGATTGCATAAGCTGATATCACATTTTGGAAACTTCACACCCTTTAGGAATAACTTATTTATGTAAGAGCTCTTCAAACAATTACTAATGTTTTTATAGAAATACTTGCTTAGCAGTATAATTGAATGTTAGTGTATAACACTATAAAAGATATGAAGAAATAAGCTACAGATGTACCTTCAACTATTGCAACAGCTATCACAGAACCTCCGCGAGTTGGATCAAAAGCAACAGCAGTAACCCCAGAACCCCAGGTGGTGGTTGCAGAAGATTGAGCTGCAGCCTCTGGGCTCACATAGGCCGAAAAATTTGAAACAGGAGAACAGTGAAGTGAGATATCATCCGTCAAATCTTGATCATTAGGCCTCTTCCCTTGCTTAGACTCTGAAACAAGATATTCTTGCCAACTGAATAGGTACGCTGCCAATGGGGCAAAACCTGACCAACGTGGCATGCTAAGTGATGGAGGGACCCCACTTCCTGCATTAACCTTCGGAACTGCTTGGAAGCCACTTCCCGGTCCAGGTGTAACCTCCCAAACAACAACAGTTGATGGATTAACAATAGGAACACCAGCAACATGCATGGCACCTGTATCAGTTATGATAGCGTCAGCTGCCATGATTCCACTTGGGCCAGCCCCAAGAAGCCCTTTCCTAGTGCTATACCACTTTGCAGCTACACCATTCTGAGAAGGTGGCCACTGTGACCAATGAAGTTGGACAGAGCCAGATGAGAATACAGAGCAAACGCAGAGGAAGTTTGGCCACCTAGCTGAAGACAAACAACCACAAAAAACTAGACAATGAAGCATATATCTAGATCTCGTGTTTAGGTACGCAAACAAGGAAACAAAGCAGAAAAATTAACTGTAGAAATATGCTAATATAAAGAAAGCCAACATACCCAACCCATATGTATTGCCAGCAACCAATTTATCAATTCCCTATATGCCTAAACTCAGGTATTAGAAAAAATCCATAAACATTTGGATCATTTCGGATATAATACCAATCTCACTTCCTCCTACTGCATCCATCACTACAAAATTCCCGCTATCACACAAACCACCACTAGGAAAATCTTATAAAATATTGTCAACTCCGAAACAAGTAGCCAAGATGGCCCAGAACCAACACCAGCAAAGCATAAGATTGAATACTAATAGAATGTTAGGACAAAAATATTACACCTGAAGTTTGAGGCCGCTGCGAAAGAAAATTTTCTTCAAATGTTGACATCATGTTTGAAGAACCAGTAGATTTTGCGGAAAGCCACCTATACTGATTAAAGTAGAAAACAAAAAGCTAAAGTTTTTGCACTATTCCTGGATTAGAAAAAACAACAAATAGAAGCAACATAGAAGAAATTTATAAGCAAGGGCGATGAATGGTAACATCATTGTCAGTAAAACTAAAGACCCAAACTGGTCAACAACATATATAAATAGTATGAAACTTTTGGGAACAGTTCAGAAAACCAAATCAAGCGACAAAAAGTACAGTACCGGTGAAACCCCTGATAGCCACTTCGTCACAACTGCAGTATCCTGCCGCCATTCATGCTCCTTTTGCCAGAGAAAAGCATCTCGCACAACATTAGCATGACCCTAAAGAATTTTAAATCAAAAGCTTAGAGTCTAAGTGGAGCATCTTATAATTGTAGGTGAAAATGACAAACAAAAAAGTGTATGACTTTTATAAAAGAAGCTCAAAACACAAGATATTAATGCAAGTTTACCTGAGAGGGCTGAGTCCAAATAGTTACTCTTCCATGGAAATTGGCAATCAATAAAGCTCGTGGACATGAAGGAGGTGACCATTCAATGAATTGAACAGAATCACGTGGAGAATCTGCAAGGATGTTCAACAAAACATAACTAAGGCAACACCACAGCAGGAAAAAAAAATGAGGGGAAAGATGTTACCAAACAATCCAAAATCAAAGGATCCCTTTAAATCCCAGTCAAGATATTGCCAAACACAATCTAACTGGTGGTTGGCAGTGAAAGTAATACATAAAAGCTATGTTCTTTTTTGTTAGTATATTTTGCTAAGAAATGTGTGTGGGTAAACAAAGCACCAATACTTAGTATAAAATATATATATGATAATTCCAAGTAAGAAACAACAATTTATCAATATGAGGTAAGTGAATATAAGATACCTGCAATTACATTAAATACTGAGCTCTCCGTGGGTCGTTCTGGAATGACAATATGTATGGGGATCCAAAATGGTGGATTTGCACTAGAGCTACAAACATATTGAAAGAATATTAATGCGTGAGTAGATAGAGCGTAATTGCTAACTAAAGAATAGTCCTAAGTCCCACAACAACCGTAAAGAATACTGGATAAATTCATGTAGCAAGGTTAATTTTAGTGACCTTCTACAATGTAACTGTTTAGGAGAAACCAAGGAAATTAACTGCAACAACAAAAGTAATAACAGGAGGCTGACCTTGGAATTCTGGCACAAGTTTCGGAGGCACATGCTATAGCATTCAGCTTTCCACACCAGGCAACAGCGCTTCAGCCAGAATAGGATAAAAAATAAGTTAGTAAAAAAAAAGGCATAAGTTACAATTAGGCATAACCATATGAATCAACGGAAATCCAATCCTGGCAAATAGTAAATCAACATGTACAACACCAAAACAAGGAGAGATAAATGAAAAGAAAATTTAGAATAGGCCATGAATAATGACATAATCTGTGACAGAATTGATACATAACACGAGATGTGATCTTGCATAACTTAAAATAGAAACTAGCTAAAAGTTGCATATTCACTTTAACATAAGGAAATAAGAAGTCAAAATTGCTGCAGCTAACCAACAATGAATTCTTGCATCATTTCTTTGCTTACAGACACTGGACTCCAATCAGGCAACCACAAGTGGTCACACAAAGCATCGTAGTATATAATTGCTAGCTCATTTGCATACAAATTTTCAGTACCAATTCTTTTTTAACTGTCCCCAGAGGCCAGAAGGCGGTAACTACTTGAAGTGTATTTAGCTTCAAGAAGGAAAAGTCCCAAGAAAACTCTTCAAACTCTCTACCAAAGAAATATATGAGCACATCATCATCCCTACGTCCTACCCTTGTCATGCTAGTAGCTAATTAAGTTCAAACCAAAGAGCACTAATGTCAAAAGCTATACTAGACTATAATTGTCATTGATTACTTCTGCAGCACCGGCAAATCACATAGAAAATCAACAATATCAAATTCAAGAATCCTCACAAGCCCAAGATCAGCCCCAATACTCGAACTTTAAACAGAAAGGCACAATCTGCACTACCTATAATATAGAAAATCCACAGTATCACATTCAAGAATCCTCATAAGTCTCAAGATTAGCCCCAATACTCGAACTGTAAACAGAAGCACAAAACCAGGATTACCTAAAATTGCGACAGAGCTCAGGGACGCTCATCTTGTGCATCAAATTAGACCTAGGCTGATTCAACCGAATACAGAAGACAGTAGCCGGATTGACAGGATCGACCTCCATGGCATCGTCGCCGTCGCCCAACTTCTCCATGGGCTCCTCTTCAGGGGCAACTTCGGCTCCGTCCACGACGTCACTAGATTGCTCCTCCTCGGGCTTATTATCTTCAGAGGGGGCAGCAGTGGGCTTGGAATTGGAGAGGTCAGAGGCTATATTTGTCTCCTCTGAATCAGGGTCCTTGGGTGTCATCTCCATAAACACTAGGAAAAAAGGGTAAAAAACCCTAATAAAGAAAGGGAATAAAAGAGGGGGTTAGTGGTCGAAAGTCGCGATTGAGGGTGACAGCAACGACTGTTGAAAGAGAAAGAGAGGGCGGGTAGTGGGGCAAGAGTGGGATTTCTGTGAATTTTTGGGGAGCTTTTGTTTGTTGTGTGGAGAATCAGGGATTGCGTGTCAGAGAGAGAATGGGGAAGGTTTCAATTTGGGGGCAAATGGAAGAGAATTAGGGATTCCGATTCTGAATGTGTCTTCTACCTTGCAAAATATAGGGCTCCGATGCAATTGACAATTCGGCGGAGAAGACCCCCTCTTTCCTTTTGCGTCCATCTTACGCTTTTCCGGTCATCTTTTTTTAAAGAATTACTCTATTTTTTTTTGTTGTTGTAAGAAACAAAAATTATTTATGAAGTTTTTATGAAATTATTTATGAAGTAATTATATTTAAAATTACTAAATCCTGTTTACTATGAGATTCATGCATTTAAAAGTAATTATATGACATTCATATGTAGTTCTCTCACATTTTCTACTATGCCTTTTTTTGACTTAGCAATTACTATATTTAAAGTTAATTTTTTGTATACAAGAACTAGTTTTTGTTAAGTATATTCAGTCCATAACTCATATACTAAGATTAGGAACGAATTAATACAATAACGTGGAAATATGTCAGGTTACTACACTTGAATGTCATTTAATACTTTCTTTTTGGTTGAAACTTTTTTAGTCCTATTTGCATATGTCTCCCATGTGAGTATGTGACATAGGAAAACCACTTTAACCTTTCAACATTAGTTGGTTGTTTTGTAACTTTTGTTGTCCTCAAGTGCTTCATATGCTTTAATCAGTAATCAATACTCCGTATCATCCAATTCAAGTCATACAAGGTAGGCTTCTGAATCAAACCTAGTCAAAGTTAGCTAGGTCAAGACACAAAAAAGAACTGTATTAAAATATTTAGGGTAAATCTCAAAGAAAAGGATAAGGGGTGAACGTAAGAGAAGTTCATTGCCTTAGAACATTCAAGCGAATTAAAATTTGGAAAATATGTTTATCCAAGTTGGCGATAATGTGCACGGCTTACATTTTATTTCGGAGACACCGTCTGATATTGTCCAATTATTGCATGAAGATGTTGCGAGAAGGGCTACCCCGCGGAGCCTAAATTCTCTAGGTCTTGGTTAGTTGGTTCCCTCCTCTTTCCCGACCAAAAAAAAAGAGAGTAACAGGTAACAGTTTTTTAGCTCACGAATGACCCTCTTGCCCTGTTTTGGGCCGTCTTCCAGTTAGGACATTCTTGATGATGTGTTTTGGGCCGTTTGCTTATATGGGCTATTTAGTCCAAGGCCCAACTTTTGCTTCTGGTGAAGTCGTATTGATGACGTTTTAACATACCAAAAAACACTTCAACCTTTTTCTCCTATACAGATGACACTCTTCTTAAGTAACATTTGTTTGTTTCAAATTCACAAGAAGAACATTTGTTTTGCGTGCAAGGAAAAAACACTAACAACGTACGGATTATGTTGTTTTTTTTTTCATCTTCTACCTTTAGAGTTGGAAAATATACTTTCATGTATCAAGCTCGCATTTAAACAAGCATATTTCCAATCTTTGGTGTTTTGGGCGGTGAGACAGCTACATCAAATTTGACCGAAATGCTACATTATTCGTCTATCTACGCATTTTGCCAAATTATAAAAATAGATTATCCTAATACTCATATATTTTGTGTGGATTATATTGCATTCGTACCTCACTAGCTCGCTAAGTTGAACAAAATGTCAAAAACTATAACTAGGTCAACTCTATTTTCAGTCAATGCCCGAGGGCATGAGTTTTTTGAAGGTAAAAAGTTCTCACCAAAAATGATGAAATTTGTAAAAGTCACACTAGAGTTTTTTTTTTTGTTAGACTTTAAAACTTCAACATTGTGCTCAAGTGCAAAATTATCTTCTAGAAAGCATAAAACAAACTGCAGAATACTCAAAATCGGGTACTATACAAAAGATCATCCAACTTAAAAAAAACTAGAATCAATTAGAAAAGTTTATAATAATGTAAAACGGACAAGATTAATGGTTGGCGCCAAGGTGGGGCCATCAGCTTACCTACAAAGCTTTCTTTTGTTGGTTGTGGCTTTCCCTGTGGCTTGTGATCTTTGTCAATGCTTCATTGGTAATCATCGCCAAACTTTTTTCCAACAAATATTTTTCTCCTCTAGGGCTCTAGTCTGAAAGGAGCTCGGCTTCCTCGCGTACATGCGTTTCATTATTTGACTTTTATACGCTCCTATTAGTCTATTACCATCATGAATTCATGATGGTCCTATTTTAGCTACCATGGTTACAGAAAAAGCTGAAAGTTTTGATTTCCCATTTAGAATCTGTCTATATGTTGATGGGTTTCAATATTTTCATTCCAATTTGATTGGGTTGTGAAGGGTTAGTTTTCATGTCTCCCAATTCATGATCAATTTCTTCTTCTGCGAATTGGGTATTTGCCTAATCTGCTGTTAGAAACTTGTGTTGCCTGTTTGCTGTTTTCGATTGTGTGCCCCTATTTAAGCAGAAATGAGCTGTAGTTGCTTTGGGAGCTCCAAATCCAAAGGGGACAAAGGCCCTGTTCATGTTGGAGATCTACAAGGTAAACAAGAAGAAGCTATTTTCGGAGTATGGTTTAGCTGAATATGGGCGAAGACTTTTTTGTTTGTAAAATTTAAGGGTTGTAACTTTTTATGGTTGCAATGTGCTAGCTTGCTGTTGTCCTGGTAGCAAAGTACATGTTTTCCATTCAGTATGTGTTTTTTTTTTCCATTTGTATAGGAGGATCACTGAAGAAAGTCAGAAATTTCTCTTACAGAGAATTGAGAGTTGCAACTGAGAATTTTAGTCACAACAACAAGCTTGGGCGAGGTGGATTTGGAGTTGTGTACAAGGTATTACAATTACGTACTATTGCTCTTTATCTCTTATAGAATCTCTTTTGCTTACTTTCCAGTGTTGCTATGAAGCTTTATAATCCAAACTTGTAAAGTTTCTGACAAATGCTGTCACAGGGAACCCTCAAAGGTGGATTACAGGTTGCAATCAAGACTCTTTCTGCTGAATCAAAGCAAGGGGTGCGTGAATTTTTAACCGAGATTGATACAATCTCCAATGTCAAGCACCCGAATCTTGTCGAGCTGATTGGATGTTGTGTAGAAGAATCGAACCGGATCCTGGTCTATGAATATGCCGAAAACAACAGCCTTGACCGCGCATTGTTAGGTAAGATGATCATGAACAAAATGAAGTTTCCAAGACAGGAGAGTTTATTTTTTTTGCTGAATTGTAATTTTGTTGTAGGTTACACCAGTGACCGAAGTAAGCTGGATTGGGAAAAGCGTTATGCTATATGCTTAGGCACTGCCAAAGGACTAGCCTTCCTTCATGATGAGCTTGTGCCACAGATTGTACATAGAGACATCAAAGCAAGTAATATACTCCTTGACAAAGATTTCGTACCCAAAATCGGAGACTTTGGGTTGGCGAAACTGTTTCCGGATAACATCACTCACATCAGTACAAAAATAGCAGGAACCACGTATGTAATTCGTCTAAATTTGAGCTACAATGTCAATTAGTATGATTGCTATCAATGGTAAATTTCGGGTACAAAGACGGATTTTTTTCATGTCATTTGGATAGTGCAGTGGTTATTTGGCCCCGGAGTATGCAATGGGTGGTCATTTAACAAAGATGGCGGATGTATACAGCTTTGGGATTCTCATACTTGAAACCATCAGTGGCAGAGGCAGCTCAAAGGCAGATTGTGGAGGATCAGATAAACTTCTTCTAGAATGGGTGTGTATAATGTAAATTGAAAAATAAAAATGAAGCTGGTGTATGCCCATTGATAAGAAGAGTTTTTGTGATATGCAATTGAACAGGCATGGGAGCTTCATCAAGAAGGAAGGATTTTGGAGCTAGTAGATGAAGAGCTGAGAGATTACCCAGAGGAAAAGGTGATTAGGTTCATTATAATCGCCTTTTTCTGTACTCAATCATCAGCAAACAAACGACCCACGATGAGCCAGGTTGTGGACATGCTGACGAAGGATGCACGGCTTAATGAAAAGCAACTTACTGCACCCGGGTTCTTTCCTGTCTCGGGTGGCGTCTCGAACCAAACCATTGGGGTAGCCAGCCAGCATTTCAGCTCTGGTAGTGTCACCGTTACTGAATTGACTCCTAGATGAAGTGTCAACAAGATGATTAGGTTCTGTATTCTTTTTTCTTACCCTTGTGATATTTTGATTTTGGGTTATGTGTATATCATATTCGTGACGTTCTAGTGTGCAAGAAGACAGCCAAAGTAGAAGCATTCTTTGCTGAACATAGTGTTTAGATATACATTTGTTGAAATGGAATTCATAATTCATCTATCGGATGAATGAGCAGTTTAATGCTCAAAGATAGCATGACAAATTTATTTTGATTGCCAAAACTGTTCATGCTAGTTTTAGCTTCCCAAATATTGTCATGTAACCTCATAGCATTCCGTTTTTTATTTGTCAATTACAATATGTCATAATACGGAGAGAGTAACAGCACTCAGTAGGATTTTAATACAACGGCTTTCATAATTCCATGCCCTTTTTTTAACAACATTACAAACTACTGAAATTTTGAAAAAGATTCGCTTTTCTGCAAACAAACTTTAAAAGTCAACAAAAAAACATGAATATTTGTCAATGCTGAACACTGTAATGCCTGAGAACATATCAAAGAAATTCTAGTCCTACAAAGGCAATGCACCACAGTGAGATCATATTTCAGTATATAAAACCCAGTACTACATCAGAATCAATCCACCAAAACTTAGCAGCAAAATCTCAGCATCTCCTCCAAGTGCAGCAAGAGTGACCAAGTTACAAACCAGGTGCAGGAGAAAATTCAACTATGGGTTTCCGAACTGTTGCAATTCGAGTACTCCAACTACTGGAAATTTAGGCATGATCACAGAAACTGTTTCTCAAAGCAAAATCACTTCAGATTATTCACTTGCACTAGCGGTACCTGCAAGGCATCTATGATTTATAGCCTCATGGAAGAATTCTGCGTCGTCTACGAGGAGTCTCCCTCTTGACATACATCTTCTCAGTTTCATTCAGAGGTCTGGTGGACCCATCTGGATGGCTCACAAATTTCCAGCCACCACCACCACCACGCTTTCCACGTGTGCCCATATTCTCCACTGTGAAGTCCCAACCCTTGGAAGGGCGTCTCCTACTGTACTTGTGCACTTTGACTTCTCCTTTCATCTGCAAACAGATCAAAACACAGCACTTAAAAAGGTTATCACAGTTACAATGAAGAAGGGCATACAAGTATTGACTAGTTAAAATTTGTAGTCTTTGATTTGAGTTTATCAAGTCTTGACATACCCTCATCTTGTTAAAGTTCATCCTCTGAACAAATTCTTCATACAGTTGATCATCTTCCTTCTTCGAGATTTGGTAATGGACTTCATCAGGGTCTCTGGTTGTGCCATCCCAACCCTCAGGCATGACTTTGAAATCAGGTTTGTAGGGTAGTGATGCAACATGGAACTCCTTATCATGAGATACAAAGAATCTGCACAGGCAAAGAGAAGTTCGAGTGAAGTAGTGCACTTCGTTCAATATTATCTTCTACCCTCTCCACAACTGATTCACAAGTAGATGTAATTTGCAAAAAAAAATAAAGTCCAAGATACAAACAGGTAAATGTGCAACAGGCTCATCCTTCTGAGAAACATCAAAGAACAAGAAACTCACATATACATCAGAAGTGATAAAACTGATTAATGAGAATATTCATTACCATGTACCGCAAAAAGTACTTGGTTTATCATACAAGACATGATTTGTTTCAGACAGAATATCTCAGTATAGAAATCCTGCACATGCTTAAGGAGAATAAAAACTTAAATGACAAGCTATGAATAGTTTCCGCACTCTTCACCACATACTATTCAGAGAGCCTTTTGGAAATCCACAAATGAATTATGACAATAAAGTAATATTAGATTGAGGGAGTATAATACATATATTTTCTACAGAAGAACGATTCTCTTAAAAACTGATGTCAAAAAAAGAGAAATGAAGATGAAAAGGTTTAGCATTATAGAGAAGAACCAGGAAGTGAAAACAAACAAGGAAAGATATTTATTCCTTGTATAAAGTAGGGAAAAACATGAACCATGGAATATATGGGAGGCTGCAGACTGAGAAGAATTACCAAGGAAAATCCATCAGAAGAGGACAAAAGCAAGAAATATTGCATGAGAAAAGCAAAATCACGAAGTAAGCTCTAAGGGAATTACATATAAGGCAGGATTAAATAAAACAATACGACACAAGATCTAAACTAGAAAGAGTTATGTAATACAGTAAAAGAGAAACACAGAAAATTGAAAGTCAAATGAGCTGTGTACTGCTTCTCCTTTTAAATGAGCACACAAGAAATACTGAACAGGCTAAACAGCTAGTTCTACAACTCCTCATTGCGATTACTTTGGTATACACTACATACAATTCACCGCAAAGTCTAACTTAGACAAGTAGAACACTCTCTGCCATCTCAATCCAACTGCTAAAACTTAGAAGACAACACTGCAACCATGTATTTTCAATCAAGTAGAGTCTTTAAAAAGGAGACTTACTCAGGGAAGGAATCAAGCAAGAGCTCAACAGAATCATCAAGGGGATGTCCAAGCCTTTTCTCCTCTTCTTCCTCAAGCTCCTTCAGCCAAAGAATGGCATGAACTCTCTGCCTCATTATCCGGTAATCCTTGGCCAACCTTTCAATGGTGTACTCCTCGGGATTCTCCTTATGCAACCTATACATCTCAGCCTTCTCTGAGTCCTTCAAGTAGGAACCCCTTGCACCAGGCTCCCTTACCTGCTTCAGTAGCACACTAACCTCTTTCATCTTCTCATTCCAACCATCAGCAAATGCCTTGCTTCGCTTATTCTCTTCCTCCAACTCAGCATATATGTCTGTCTCTGGGGTGGCACTTCTACCACCACCACCTCTGCCAGTGCCAGCTGAGCTTCTTCCGGATGAGGCCGTGTCTGGAGCTACCTGATGGCCAACAGCCTCTCCATCAAAATGGTCCTTTGTAAGACCAGTAGACCACGAGGGAACAGAGTCCCACGAAAACTCATCCTTCGGCTCTTCACCCCCTGAACCATTCTCGTTTCCACCGCCTTGAGAACCTCCAGATAGCATTCTAGAATTCAACACCCTGATGTGTGATGACACACCAGTGCCTCTCAAGTTAGCAATCGCATTAGAGTAAGCGGATGGCTTTCGAGACAAGATTCCACGCACGAATTGCATAGTTTTATAACGCCACACAACTGCAAGATAATATCAACAGAATCGTCAATCAAAATCTCTCTTTTTGTCACCGCAATTTCATACTGACCCTTCCCCGCATCCATTCTCATAGTCCTTCAAGGATTTCTAAATCAAGATCGCCTAGAACAACTCTATCAACCAAATTGAATATGAAAAGCTAAAACAAAGTGTAGTTGGATCCACAAATTTCGTCTCGACAATAATCGATAAGCCCTAAACCCTTCTACTGAGTCCGCTCGAAAGGAAGGCAAAAAAAATCAGCTTTCGTTGAGAAGTATGCTCAAAAGGACGGGGCGAGAGTGAGGAGACGTACAAGATCACTTACCGGCGGCGACCGCGTCGGAGCAGAGACGGAAGAGGCGGCGTGGGAGAGGGAAGACGATGAGCGACGGCGTCGTTTGAGGAATGGTTTGGATGCAGCCAGATGGAAGCGAAGTGGCTTTCAGCGGAAACCCCAGCCCCTATTCTTTTTGGTCCAATATTACTTAAACTAGCGGTACCCGCACGACTATGACTCACACTTCATATTTTGTAATTATTTTTATTGTAAGTAAAATACTAATAAGTGAAAACATATAATGAAAATTTTTATGATATGACAATGTTATTTTTTTTCTAGACAAAAAAGAATATTTTTTAGATTTGTACTTACATGTACCAGATTAAAGAGTATATTCTAATTCACTTACTTTTTTTATCCTCAAAATTTTTTCTCTAATGGTTATATATATTAGTACTATCATTATCCCTATTACCATAATTTTGAGATATTATAAGTCCATACAATATAAAATGAGCTATTTTAACAGTTATTTTGATGTATAAGTCAATATAATACAAAATGAGCTATTTTAATGGTTACATTATTATGAAAGAAAAGCTAAGCTATTATGAACATGATAATATATAATTTAAGTAGAACATATTAAATATTAATTGATTTAATATCAAAGATGAGAATAAGAGTTTATCTAGAAAAAAGGGCTTCTATTTTTAAATTATTTTTAATTCGAATTTTTTAAATTACTTCTTACATAAAGAGATTAAAAAGATAACCAATATATAAAAAATGATAGAATATCTTTTCCAAATTTTTCGTAATTAGTTGAGAAGAGTGATTTACTAATTGATTTGGGTAATCATTTAAATTTTCAAATCCTACCTTTCGTAATTCATAATTAGTTTAAAATTTTGACGATACTTTGGGAAAATACTTAAAATATCTCCCAAATCTTTGTTATCATAGAATTTTGGTTGTAATCCTAGAAAGTAGAAAAAAATTGTTTGAAAAAAAATCGGATGTATACTATTTAAAAATAAAATGTAGAGGAAAAAGTGAGATCAATTTTGTTAATAAATATAGATTTGATCTTATCCAAATCTTCTAAATCTTCAAATTTGATCTTATTCTTAATTTTTCCTAAAATTAAGTTCCAATGTTTCTATTCTTAATAATATAAAATTTTAAAGTTGTTTATATGTATAAATAATTTAATACTCTATATTATTATTATTCTTAATACTATATTATATGTATAAATAATATAAATTTATATATAATTTAAAATATATTGTGTAAGTGATGTGGCAATAACTAATATGATGTGTAAATAAAGTGTCAAGGTTTATATTATAAAAATATGTTACTTAATTATAAGAGCAAGGTTTATATTATAAAAATATTTACAAATTTAAGCATATTGTTTTCCATATTTATATGTATACAATTATTGCTTAGAATAAGTTTATTAAGGTAGTCGCTTAGGCATAATTCTCTAACCACACTTCACGTACGTATTTTCAGTATTTTTTTTATTTTTAATATTCTATGGAGTTTAAACCTATCAGATTGGTAGTTTAAATTTTTTTTATGTATATTTTAAAATGTAGGAAATAGATATCAATTATCTTGCTATCTAAATCTTATTGTAATAAACTTAAAAAGTTTACAAAATTATTGCATAACCCCTTGAATAGATTATTTTAATTTTCAAAATTTATAGTATATATATCCTGGTTGTAATAATCTGTTTAGATATCTTGGTTATAACTATTTATTCCTTAAATTGATTTTGGAGGAAACTATAGATATTGATTGTAAATTGTAATGATATGGATAACAAAATCCTAAAGATTAAGATCGAAATTAAAAAATAAAAAAAATTACATAAAAACTAAAGATTAGGATCGAAATTAAAGGATATGGTTCAGCAAAAAAATAAAAACTAAAGGATAAGGATCATGAAAAAAGGAAATATGAAAAATATATGTAAAATTACTTTGTACGTGATTGCTATAATATCCTTTATTGTTTCAACCAAAAAAATAGTATCCTTTATTGATTGATTTTGACAAAAAAATGTTTATCCAATATGAAAATGTAATTATATACAAAAAGCTATTTTTAAGGAAAAGAAGGATTCTAGGAGTTAAATTAGGAATAGTAACAATGTTCAAGATTTTATTTGATTCTATCTAAAATAACATAATTGAGAAAATTTCAAATTATCTAACAAAATTTACGTAACAAAAATCAATTAGTTATCAGTTTCCTAAATAATCTCTAAGTTGATTTGGTTAATTTAAAATGTGGATGGCTGCACGTATCAAATCTTGGAAAGAAAAAAAGTACTCCAAAAAAAATAGCTTGAGTTAATCCAAAATAACATACTAACCGAAAGTTTTTTTTTCCAAATAAATATGGCACATTTGTGAAATTTAAATTATAAAAAGTATATTGTCAAAATTTTTAGATATGTTTAAATAATTTAATACTCTATATAATAATTCTTAATAATATATATTATGTATAAATAATTTAAATTTATATATATTTTTAAAATGTAATGTGTAAGTGACATGGCAATAAGTAATATGATGTGTAAATAAAATGTCAAGAGTTTAATGGTATAAAATTGTTTAAAATTAAAACATAAATATTCGGGTTAATATGGTGATTACACGTGGCAAAATCTGACGTGGCGTATTCTCAGAGTGACATATGTAAAATGATGAGGTAGCGCAATGAGAAGACTTTAATCCTTAGCGGTTTTAAATATATATAATAGATTAAATTATTGTTTTTTTGATAGAAAAAATAAATCAGTTGTATTTATTAGTGAATCCATTTCTTTTATTACGGGTATTTTTTTCATGTGTAGTGAATGTTTTGGGTTTATTATCTTAAAAAATATTAAACGTCATTTATGCTCTTTCAGCTGGTATTACATTGCAAAAAAGTCCAATGATCTAGTCTCTTTGAATCTCTTTGAATATCAAATTTGATACTATTTATTAATCAAGAAACACAATTTTGATCATACTGGATATGGACAACTATCTAGTATTTACATAGAATAATTTACTAAATGCATATATAAACAAGTAAACTTTCAATTATTCTCTTGTATAATCTTATTTATTTTCCATTTCTACAATAATATTTTAAAAAAATTCACTACTCCAATATTACAATCAATATTTCTACCAAATTTTCCTTGTCAGTTGTCAGATCCAATAGATAGGCAAAATTTTGCCTTGATGTTGAAATTACAAATGGTAGGTCCATTACTACTCGACTCAATTCGTCTGTTTCGAAATCAAGTGCCGCAATTGTGTTTTGCACTTGATTTCCCCTTTCCCCACCTGTGCAATGCAGCCCCCAATTTACATAGTGAGATTGGAGCACAATTACGAAACACCGTTTCGTAACAGGAGATTTTCATCACATTACTACTCGGCTACTCCCTTGTGCAACTAATGAGTAGTGAACGCCGTGAGCCAGGGATTCAACTGATCGGCGGCGGTGAAGTCGATCGGTCGGAAATAGGAAACCCTTGGAAGGAACCAGAGAGATAGAGATTCAGGACTGCCGAAGAGGGAGAATTCTTCCCTGCCTTGTCAATTCTACGATCGTGTATGTATCTCTAGGTTTTCCTCTCGTTCGTCATTTGAAGATCCAAATTTGATCGGTTTCAACCTGTCGTTCTCATTTGAATTTTTCTTATAGGAATTCGGGGTTATTATTTCTCAAGAAAACTCCAAATTTTCACTTGTTTTCTACCGCTGGCGCCTCTCCTAGACATTGAGTCAAAGAGTACATTAGCTGATGATCTCACGAGAGAAAAGGAAGAAGAATTAGATCTGTAGACAACAATATTGGAATTGGCCTTATTTTTGCAGTTACTTGTACAAAATTTACCAATACAACCCTTAGTTTCAGTTCAAATCTGTCTCCGAATGCGGCTTTTATAGTAGGAAATGTGTAATTTTTACTAAGACATGGTATTCATAGAATGTTTAAGAGAGAAAGTTGTAGAAGACAAGTGAAATTTTAGATCAAAGGCTCCCACATGAACCTGATAAAATCAAAATATCAAATGAACTATCAAAGGCTCAAACTGAAAGGGAGGTGCCGGAGCGCCCCATCTCCGTCCTGCCCCTGCCACCACCACCTACCGGCCTCGCAAACCCAAACCCAAAACCGGGTCCCCCGCCTGTCCCGCCCGCCCCACCCTTGTCACCATCACCTGTCACCCTCCCAGAACCAAAAACCCGACTAATAAAAAAAGCTAGGAAATAATACCAGGTGAATGCAATGGCATTCAAGCCAACCACTGTAGCAATGAGGGCCATAATGGCCCAAAGTGAGAAGCCCCAATAGATCTCGTACTCTCCACGGATCTGGATATCCATACCGGAATCTGTACGACGTCGAATACAAGGTGTGGTGGAGGAAGACGATGATGAAGGATCACGAACTGGGAGCGCGTCTCTGCTGCATCTGCCCATGTCTGGTGCTGCAGGGTCTACCTGGATAGGATCTATATCTGCAGGAACCGCATCTCTACTGCATCTACTCATATCTGGTGATGCAGCGTTTGCCTCTATATCTGAAGGATCTCCAAACTTCAGACCCATAGCAATCGGGCGAGAGGAGACAAATGGAAGGGCAGATAGTAGGAAGAGAACCATGATCCCTATCCTAATCGCATCATTAAAATAAATTTACAAACAGTAAGACTATGAAAAAAGAAGATGCAAGAGTGATACAGTTCCTCATATTAAGGATGTCATTACATATATGAGGAAAAAGAAAAAGATAAATAATTGTAGAAATTAATTAGTTATAATCAGTTATCATCAGACAACAATTATTAGTTAGGCTAGCTAGTAAGTTATAATCAGTTAAGGCAGTTTAAAGTAGTTATTAGTTATGCTAGCTAGTTAGTTATAATCAGTTAAGGCAGTTTAAAGTAGTTTAAGTCAGTTATCGAATCAGTTATGGTCTTCGCTATATAAGTCAGAAGACTGCAGCAGTTGTATTTATCTATTATTCAATATATTGACAATAAAAAGGTGGAAATTATCCATCAAATTCCTCTTTGTGAGATCCTTACTTAGAGTGGTCCTAACAAAGAGCTGCAATGGTTGTTTGCGATTAATTTTTTTACCTCAGCATAGATGGAGAGCGACTAGCGTAATTTTGACCAGCATTTCCAGCTCCAAGTCGTGCCCTGCTGTCTACAGCACGAACATGCTGACCAAACTTTCCAGTTTCAGGTAGGTTTGGTTTTCCCCGAGCACTACTACCATCTCCTATCTTGACCGGACCATTTGACTGAGGTTTTTGCACTCCATCTGTACTACTGATTTTGGCAATTGCATGGTGTCTCCATGCCCGCATTGGAGTGCTTCCTACACCTGATGCTTGAGTTCCTGCAAAGAAAAAGGCACACCTCTTGAAAAATGTAATCGAGGACAAAAGTGCTTCGGGAAATTACTTTCAAAGATGCATGGTTTCAAATGGATGGAGGTCTCCGGGGAAAAGCTAGACTGATTATGTTAGGTACTTCAAGAAAGATGTTCTTCTCACAATATTTTTATTGCGCAAATTCCAAAAAACACAGAATAGACCTACTAGCAGATGCATACTATTCACCAAAAAAAACAGGAGATGCATACTGACCAATGTATCACAAAAACGTGAAGATAAAACATGAGTAGACTGCATACTGACCCTGGGTAGTATCAGCAGATGCTGCACCCTGAGTAGGACTAGCCATCATCCCCCGGTTACCACCAGATGCCTGTCATGGCTCGGCAATTAAAGAAGCATTTATCAGAGCTAACATAAATATGAAGAAACAAGCTTGCTTGCATGTCTATAGCCATTGCCATTACCTCTAAAAGCTTGCATTCTCTCCACTGATCAACTCCAGCCTGAAGCCTCCACCAAAACCTACAGTAAAAATGGTTAAATCCTCACTATGAGCAAAACCTAATCTAGCACCAAATGAGAACATGATGTTATAGGATAAGGAAGACCAAAACATCTATGCTGAGGTCTCTGCTTTTGACCAGCATTTTTACCTTAAACAACAAACAGTAGGAAGAATTCGACCAAAAAAAAAAAAACAGTAGGAAGAATGGTTTCACCTTTAAAGATTGAAGAGTAGGGAAACAGTAACCCTTATAATTCAAAAATAGTTGGCTTCAGTTGAGCAGAAATGAAAAGGTAGGCATGTACCATGTCAAAGCAGAGACCATTGTTCCCTGATTTTTGTTGTTTCAAGTTTATAAAAGGAATGAAAAATCAATAATCCAAGATTATATAGTCTCTGTGGGTGCCCAAAATGGAAAATTTTCACGAGCACTGAATGCATAAACTATTTTTTTTCCGGTCGAACAAGGCCGCAGCCTATATGATTTAACAGGAAAGAGTCAGTAACAGAAAGTGAGGATTTCGATCATGTTTGTTGTCAAGTAGGAATGGCGTGTTGCGGAGAGAATGGGGAAGGACCTGCTATATTGTGAGTGATGAAAATGGCGGTAGAAGCTTCGAAGAAAGGTGCCACGTAGGCGTTAAATTTTTCCTTCAGATTTTTTGGAATTTCCGCCGTGCTTTACAAATTCAATACTCTGTAATTCATTACTTGGTAGAGCAAATTCAATGCGGAGTACTTCATTACTAATTAGTTGGTAGAGTTGTCCAATCCAATGACGCTTCTAATGATTACCGAGTAATTAACAATATTGTGATTTTGACATTAAGGGCCCGTTTGGTACAATGTCACGAATCGGGTTGCAATGAGGTATCTGGTTAGAATATGAATGATTCATACCCTGTATTTTAGTTGGGTATGAGATTATGTATATTTTGTGGGATTGGGAATAACTCATACCCAGCCCTATTCTCAAACCAAATATTGATATGAGTTTAGCTCATTCCGAAACCCGATTTCAATACTTTGGGTATAGAAACAAACATGGCCTAAATGGGTCAGTTCTTTCACCTTGACATTTACCCATACAAACCAGAAACAAACATTTACTTTGTGTGGCATAATATGACATTAAACCCAAAATAAACCCATCAACTAAATAATGACAATCAAATATTATAGGATAAAAAGCATAAAATCACCCTTTAAATATATAACTTTGCAGAAAACCACCATTTAAAATGATATTTGTTACAAACCATTCTTTAAAGCAAAAACTTTACAAAACCACCCATCTTCAACTTTTTGTTTATAAACTCATTAACTTATCAAATAACAAGATTGTCTTTCAATTTTTATTGATTTGTTTTAAATTTGCAGATGTCATATTATTTAGTGATTTGACATATGGGTTTAGTTTTTTTTTTCAACTAAAATACCATGTAAAGTGAAAATACAACTTCTTATTACATTATAATTATTTTGTGTTACTTATAAATTCATTTTTCTGAAAATGATAAGGCTACGCAATATTAATTACATGTGACTTATCTCTTTTAAAATTCAAGAGCTGAGATCCTTTTGAAAAAATTGAAGTAGAGGGATACATAAACCTAAAAAATGAGAACAATTTACTACAAGCGTGAGAAAAAGATGCTAAATACATTTGTTAATATACTAATTAGCACATAAAATCATTAAATAGTACAAATAATCAATGTTACTTGAAATACACCTTTATTATTTAATATGATAATGATCATGAGTTTTTAAACAAAGCAAGATGGTGGGTGGTTATTTATAAACTTTTTGCTTTAAAGGGTGGTTTACAACAAATTTTAAATTAAAGGGTGATTTTTTGCAAAAATATGAATTTAAGGGGTGGTGTTGTGCTTTTTACGCATTATTTTATGATATATCTAAGGTAAATTTTAATCAATAATTGTAAATTAAATTATTTGTCAATGATGGATTATTACCAATTATGTAAAACTAACTAATGAAATACAAGAGAACAATTCCGAATTATTAAAATCTTTATCCACACTAACAAATCTGCACGTACACATTGATATTGCACTAATTAAAAATGATGCAACTCGATCTGCTCCAAATTGCGAGGACTACTCAAATATAATTATAATTGGTTTAATTTAAACTCCAACATAGCATATTAACCTGTTTCACACGAAATAGTCATTGAAACACAAATACATGCTAAACCTTCGACCAAAAAAACAAATACATGCTAGCTAAACCGTGTTAATCGAAAACCGGAAACTAAATACGTACTAATCGAAACCCAAACACATCTTGGCCCACTCTAGTTGCACTAAAATGTAACTCAAACCACGCTCCTTTTTTCCACAAAAGCAGATTGTAGAGGGTGGATCAATTTGGCCATGATTTTCTTAAGCATTGTTGTTAGAATTTTTGAGATTAATTGCTCTATTTTTTATTATTATTGTTTTTGAACAGGTGAGAATTAGGGTGGCCCGAGTACTACTCGGCCTAGACTAGAGCACCTGTTAACAGGTGAGAGTTATGCTATGAAAATTCAAATTTGTGGCTTCGTCGCCAATGAGGATCGAACCGGGGACCTCGGGTTCTCCCCATTGAGGTCTTACCGCTAGACCAAGTGCCCTTTGGCGAGATTAATTGCTCTATGGTATTGCAAAGGCTTATTGGGCGGTAATGGTTGTTGTTGAAGGGTTATCACATTTTGGGAGCAGAGTGATGAACGTGTGATTGATTAGTTTCAAAATCTACCTGAATGGAAAAAACTTTTCACATCTCTAATCATGTCAGGTCCTATGATGTGTCAGTACTCTCTATAGAAACAAGCTGACATACCGTCTGGTCTTGGAGATTTTTCCTCCTCTATGTCAAAGATTGCATCTTTAATTTCCTTGTTTGTTACTTGTTTAGTAAGGAAGAGATTATCCTCCTCAGTCACTTCTTTATGGATGAGCTGTGTGATTTCTATCATTTTCCGTTTTGTTAATCTCGATGTGTTGGAATCTTTTTTGAAAATCCCGAAGGATTTCTCATTTTATATTCTCTAGGTCTGTGATTTGGGTTTCTTCTGTAGGTGTAAACTCTTGGATGTTAGTCCTATATCTCCTTCCCATGCAATTCGATGGAAGTATTTGGTATTTTGTCGTTTAGTTTGATATGAGTGTTTTCCTCTCTTTGCTTCCAATACAAATATTGGAACAAGATGAGACATTCCATTTTCCTGGATAACCGCTAGCTCAAAATGCTATATTGTTTTGTTCGATGATTTCCTTTCGGACTTTTAACAATTCTTCATCAACAATCTTTACTTGTTCAAAGATCTTTCCAAAGGTGGTTTTGTTCCATTCTTTAGCTTTTTGTTTCAAGAGGCTTGTATTTTTAACAAGTTTGAACATGTGCGAGCTCTCAAATTGTGCCTCCAAGCTTGCCGAAGGACGTCCTAAAAATCTTTTCGCGTTGTCCACATTTTTTCAAATTTAAAGGGGCATGCTTTTATGGAGCTTTAATTTGTTTTGGTATTTCGCAAGAGATTGGACAGTGATCTGACGATGAGAAGTTGTGATTTTTGGTGGATATAGACATAAACCATTGGAGTAGCTGGTCGCTCACCAAGATTCTGTCTGGCTTCTCATATGTGTTATTATCTGCTTCTTTGGATCTTCTCTAGGTAAACTTATTGCCAAGTGTAGGAATGTCGTTCAAACCACAGTTGTTTTTGAAGTTTAAGAGTGTGTCAAATCTTAAAGTATTAGGCATTGCGCCGCCTAGTTTTTCATGAGGATTTTGGAATTCCTTCAAGTCTCGGAGAACCATATAGAACAATACTAACTGATAACAATACTCCAACTAGGCAGCCTACAAAATGGTAATTGTATGTTTTTAGATCAAAGGATTCTCTTAATAAAAGTAACTGTTGGGATGGTGATTGTTCCCAATAACGATCCCAAGTACTTTTGATGATGATGGAACACTTGTGAAACATTTAATGTTGTTTGCTAAGTGTTTCAGGATCAATTAGGAGTAATTGAGCAGGAAACAAAAGCAAGAACAACCAACAGGAGCAACCAAGGAAACAAGAGAATAGTTTAAGAGCTCGCTGATTCCTGATAGGATCATCATGGGATCGACGCAAAGGCCTGAAGCTATTTATGGAAGGTTGGATCAACGCGGAAGTTGTGCACTATATAAGGAAACACGCGTGGATGGATTGGTTGAATCAATTAACGTGTCTTATGAAGATTTGTGAGATATGTTAGTTGGAGGAAGATTTTATCTTATTTCCTAAGATAAGATAAAATCTGATTTGGTTAATATTTATATTTTTAGATAGAATCTTTCTAGCTATTAGTAAAAATAGGAACCATGTACTAGGTTAATTTTTACCCAAGCTTAGAGATTCAATTGTTGAGTGCGATTGAGAGAGAGAGAGAGAGAGAACACACGAAGTACTCTAGGCCGAGTTGTGTACGAGGGTTAGGGGTGTGGGTCAAGTCCGTTGAGTCGAATTACGAGTGTGTCCGACGCTGAAGGATCTAGATCTGGGTAGAAGGTATTGTGTAAACCTTAAGATCAAGGATTCGCGTTTGTATGTTCATGCTTGGTAATAACAAAAGGCTGGCTTGATTTGAATTGCTTTGTGTGAACTATAATCTACTTGAACTGTTTGTTATTTCCGCTGTCCGGTTTGTTGATCCCTCTGGAGGATCAATATCCGTATACTAACACACATAGATCCTACAGTAACTCATAGAGAACTGATTCTAATTTTTTTTGGGTAGAAAAAAAATATGATTCTAATTATTTATCTTTACAATCATGTTTTTTTTTTCAATTTTTTGGTAGAATACAATCATGTTCTTATTATGGGCATTTATTTCGTGCAGTACGTAAAACTAATTACTCCGTAACTTTTATCGGCGACCTGCACAAATTCTAACAAATAGCTTCCATGAATTTAAATTTGAAGATCGTACTTGAAATGAATTCAATTCCAAAAAAAAACCTTTTTTATATTTAACCAAACATGCAAGCGCGTGATTAACCAAACAAGTACTCATGATTTTATATAGTATGCAGATAGCTGGATTATTCCATTAAACTTAGTCTTATTAGTGTTATCATTTTCTTTTCATGGACAATTGATTAGAAATGATAAGTTATCATCCTCTTTCCATGTTTTATTGATATCTTAATAAAAAAAGTCTAGTTAGTCTTATCATCTTCTTTATTGATGTTGATATCTTAATAAAATATAATTTTTATTTAAATAATCATAATATAAAATAGATTTTTTGTATCATTTTTTTATAAAATTATAGATAATTAATTAAAATAAAAATTTACATATAAATGATAACATAAATATAAAAATGAACAAAACTATCTTTGAATAGAATTATATTAATATATTAAAAAAAATACATATATAAATCAATAGATTTGGATCCAGATCTGTCGGATTTGGATGGTATATACCGTATATTATCAAATCAAAAATAGATTCGAGTCAAAATTCGATCTCGAGTCAATAGAATCGGGTTTATGTTTGCATTACTCGTACATAGTACAAGATGTGTATTTTAGATAATAGATTGGTCAAAAATAAACTTTACCCGTAAATATATAGGAATAGATCGATTATAGAATGATGAAAAAGTAATTTTATATGTTCAAAGATTGTTTATGCTCCAATTATCTAGTCTTTCATCTTCTTTGCATGAGAATTTATAGATAGATTAAAGTTTTTTGGGTCGAGATTCATAATCTAAAGTTAACCCAGGTTCATGTAGTATAGAAGTTTCGTCTATTTAAAGGGCGAGGCCCACAAAACATCTCAATCGCAATTTCCTACTTGTCACAAGAGCCAGAGTTACCATTGCACGTACAACTACTTGCTACCATGGATCCCAGGTCTTTTTTTGAGCAATTTATGCGGTTTAAGTTTAAAAGCGTTAGAAAATGTTTAAGATGTTAGATTTCGCTTTAGTAGTTCTTGTTAACGGGTTTAAGTTTTGTTGATCTTGTATATACGGTTCTTGTCAATGAGTAAGTTTTGATGTTATTATCTCCATTGTTTTTTTTTTGTCTGTAGTTTTTATGATAACGTAAGAAATAATATATCTATATATAGATATAATACTATAATTCATTTCAATCACCCCTTTATTTTCTGTAATTACAACAAACTGCGTGCTATACTGTTATATATGTACGTAAGACATTATCAATTGAGCATTCGAGACTTTGGAGTCTACCATACGGGTCTAATACTTGTTAAATGAACATATAAGGGCTAATTTTGTAACATGACTTCGCTGCTCCTCTATACTCCTTTTTCCTTTTAAAAATTTTGTCAACTTAATTAGTAAAGATCGTATTGTCATTTTTAGCCATCGATCAGTTTGCCACCGAAACCTTATTTTCTGTGATTACCCAATTCAGTTTGCCGCTCAAAACAAATAAAATTTTGACATTAAAACAGATATAGGTGTATGGATTTGTGCAGGTGGTGGATTTCAGTATTGCTTGTTATCATCTGCAACCAGAACAACCAAGAAGGAATTAAGGGTGTAAAGGCCCTTTCTTCAAACATGACAAAGACGAGCGGAAATAAGGTACAAGTGATCAATTAATGACTAACTAATACCAGTACTATATACGGAGGAGTATAAAATTTCCTTTATGTATCTAGCTAAAAACTAAGGGAATGTTTGCTTGCAGACAGAAAGGCCACTGCTACACGGCGGAACTATGACTCCGGAGTCCTCTTTCATTAATTCTTCTCTAGCTAATGACGGCGGAATTCATAAGGTTGATTTCTATCTATCCTTGATGTAGAAATATATAATATATCTACATATGTTAACAGAAAAAGATGAAATACGTCTAGAACGTACCGTACGTCAAAGCCCAAATAAATGAACCAACCCCAAAAATGACTGACATAGAAGGCTAAGATAACAAGTCTATAGTCAATCGGACTAAACAATGTAGTGTATCCTTTTTGTGACCAAATCTACACTCAATTTAGATTTCACTGTAGTATCAATTAATCCAAATAATAGCACACACCGTTTGATCGATCTATACATAGATGATCGAGTAGATGGTATAGTCGTAAATGTTTCTCTGACACATGTGCACATTTTTTTGTACATATAGTATAAAACTACCAAATGACCCATACTTTATACAGAATATTATTTATTTATTTATTAGTAGTTTGTATATATATAAATTATAAGACCAAGTAAAAAAACATTTGAAATGATACAATAAAACCAAATAATAAGTTTCACTTTGACGGAGAGATTTATATAATATGAGCAGTTGCCAATATATTATATGGAGTATATGCATTTTCTGAAACCAAATCAATTATCTGACCAATTAATTTGTTCGCCCGTTATGAATGGATCGGATCAGTATGCTGTTATCAATGTTGGGCATACCAAAGCGGACATCCACGGAATCAGTGCAACAATAAATGTGTGGAGACCTAATGTGGAGACACGTGATTTGACCATCGCACAAGTGTGGATCGTCAATAATGAAGGAGGTGCAAGGGAAACTATTGAAGCAGGGTGGATGGTAGGTTATAGCTAGGGTTATCATTCAATTTATAACTACATATACACTCATGGGTCATATATGTATATATGGTGCAACCTAATTATATATATGCTCTTGTATAGTTGTATGGAGTCTTTTTCTAATTGGTCGATGTGGTTAAAAAAAGATGAAAACAATAAAATTAACTTCTCTAACACCATATACTGCATGTATATAACAATATGTCCAATAAAGAATATACTGATCGAAGTACCTGTACAATAAAATATATTAAAAACATATCCTCCTATCCAAAAATATAATCTATATTTGTTAAAAATATGAACCTAGCACAACTATTGAATGAAAAAGAAACTCCGTGCTTTTATATTTACTAGCGGTACCTGTCGTGCCATGCACGACTATTGATCACGTAGTCACGTTTCACATTTTAAAATAATTTTTTATTATAAATAGAATATTAATGAGTAGACATATAAATTGTAAATTTTATTATATAAAAATTTTATTTTTTCCTAGACAATAAAAAGATTGTTTTTCAACCAAAAAAATAACGTACCCTGATCCATGATAGTATTACTCCTAATGTGGTATTTAACGAATTAGGGCCACAATGATAGTATCACTGTACGTAACATACTTAAACTATCTAAATTAATGTACACGGTCGTGGAAATAATATGTTATGGGATACTATCATGATAGTGTTGGTACTCAATGGTCATGTTTGGATTTTGAGAATTAACATGGATCAGTTGGATAGACTTTTTAGAATGAATCTAGATTGTATGGATAGACGATATAATTTAGATAGTTTATAATTATGGATATTATTTTGATAGATTATAGATGTAGATATTATTATGATATATCAATATATGGTAATTAAAAGTTACATATGAGGATTTTTTATTTAACATGGGGTGGGGCCAGAATTAACGTGGAGGCTCGAAATTCTCCGGCTTTAATATATAGTATAGATTTTACTTTTTTGACAAGGTCCGTGCTTTTTATTATAAGATCATAGTGAAATGCTAGATTCTAGAATTCCAATGTCTAATTATATACTCCATCTTGTATGTATTTTCAAAAAGCAATCAAATAGATTACGTTGACATTTTATAACAAGCAATTAAATTGCGTTGATTTTGCAATTATAAAGCCTTTTATAATTATATAATCTATGTTGCATATTAAACAAATTATATTTTAACAATCTAATATTTTCATTCCTTGTATACTAAAAAGATTTGCATAGATATTTGTAATATTTAAAAGATAAGTACTATATTTTATCTTTTACCATAATATGATTTGATACTTTGATAGTAATTATATAATCTATGTTGCATATTAAAGTTGTGTCATATTTGAATCGCCACATTAAAGTTGGTCTCACTTCATACTAAATAAATAATAGATTATTACAATTTTTTATATAAATAATTAACATATGTATGTATTTTAAATAGAATAAAATATCTTTATTTATTACCGTTATATCTTTTGACGGATATTTATATGTCAAATATCATTATTGTGAGGCTATTATCAATTATATTTCATTTTAAAAAAAATACATTATTTATGATTTTTTGTAAAATATTCTCTATCCTAAAAATCTTTATCTTTTTTCTTGATATAAATTGATAATTCATTTTATTTTTAATCAATTTTTAAAATACTTCAAAATATGCCCACTTGTGGAAAAAACTTCGTTAATCTTGAATTGCTAATGATATTATCATATACTTTTATATCAATTTAATTATATGATAACTAAAAAATATTGTTGGTAGTGTTCCGTACATGGTACGAACAATCGGCCAATTAACAATAATTAAAGAAAAATTCCTTGATTTCTTTTAGCTGTTCACTTTTTATTTTGGTGTCTTAAAAAAACTTGTTTTTTGACTTTTTTTTTTTAGGCAGTTAGGCACCCTTCTTTGATTAGAATTTGAGTAAATCCGGGTCCATCATTGTCTTCCATTACTGTAAATTAAAGACAACTAAATTCATACCAAAGGGTCAAAACTATATCAATTTAAATTATTAAATAACCCTCAATTTCAAGGTTTTTTTTTATAAAAAAAATTATGATGGTTTGGTTGTGAATTTGAATATTTGAAGAGTGGAGACTTACTAATTTAAGGGTGATGAAAATAATGATGGACTAGAATTTAATCAATTCTAATTGAAAATGGATGTAAATAAAAAAAAAAGGCAGAACCTTAAAAATACTTGAATAAATCAATATGTTTTGAAGATACCAAAAAGGATGGCGTTGAATTAAATGTATGTACATATAAGCCATAAAGTTTAATGTCACCTCATTGTGTCACGTAGGATTTTTCCATATGGACATGTTTCGACACTAGGATTTTGACATATGTCATCCTATCATTTGGAACATGTTGCATACGGAGTATTATTTAACTTTTTATCGAGCAATGCCTCATCATATCAGATTAGTATTGATTATGTAAAGCATTGCAGATCGACCCAACGAATCAACCGCAAGCCAACCCATTCCTTTTCATATTCTCTACTGTTAGTGCCTCATCTCTTGAAAGAACTTCATTCTTGGAAATGATCGATCTAAACACAGTTGCACTTGGTCTTGAGTTACTTAAATTATTTGTACGCACGTATATAATGAAATAGTTAACAGGCTGATGGGTACCGAACAAGGTGCTACAACTTAGAATGCGGGTTTGAATGGCAAGATAGAAGCATAAGACCTGGTTCCCACCAAATCAACCCTTGGAGTGTAGAGCATGGACGTCGTCAGCATGATATACGAATCAGAATACTACGGGACTTTCGCACAGGGGATTGGTGGTTTTACTACGATGATAAACTAGTAGGTAAGTGGCCCGGTAGACGTTTCCCAAACCTGAGAAGGGGCGCCAACTTAGTTCAATGGGGAGGAGAAGTTGTAGCAAATCCGAAGTTGTCGAATCGTCCCACCACAACCGGAATGGGAAGTGGGCGCTTTGCGGAAGATGGATATGGCCGGGCAGCGTACATGTCTAACGTTTATTATTACGATGCCTATCATGTGGCCAAGCTTCCTGATTATATCGTCCCCCAAACCACTGATCCCAAATGCTACACCCTCACAGAGCTAGGTACTGATGCTGTATTTTATTTTGGAGGCCCGGGAGGCAGAGAACAGGCCTGCATTGACGCTGAAGTGCAGCCTCCGCCACCCTAGCCTTGCGCTTTTACATGTCTATATATATAGTAGTAGATCAGTACGTTTCAAGAATTATGTCAACCGTAAAGGAAGTTGCACAATTAATACATCTCGTATATATCTATTTTTACATTTCACCACTGGTTATACCCGTCATGTACAACTATTGAATATTATATTTAGTTATTGGTGAATTTTACAAATAAATGTTGTCAACTTCTTAGATACAATAATATTCATGTTTTTTTTTGTATGTATCCTTCAAGCATATAGAGGTTCCTTGTTCGAACCTCAATTAATACTACTCCCTCCGTTTCAATAAACATGTCGTTTTAGCTCTAAAATCTTGTTTCAAAATACATGTCGTTTTACATTTTTGGACGTCTACTTTACAGATTTACCCTTATAATCATTAGCAGTTTATTAGTAGTGGTTTTCAATAAAGTAAAAAAGTGAGGTAATAATTAGGGGTATAATACTACATTTAATAGCTTAATTTCTTAATATATGTGCAAATGGGTAAAACGACATGTTTATTGAAACAGAGGGAGTATAAGTTTAGAATCAATAAGAACATGACATTTATTTTTGAGATTGAAATACAAAAAAATAGGATGTTTTAAAATACCAATTTTCCGCCTAGCTATAAATGCAAAAGGTAAGCAACATAGAGCTCCGAAAGTACACTATGGGTGAAGCTAGCTAGAAAAATGCAAACAAAATCAAATCACTATAAACCTAAGAAACAACACCATTGTTTTGGGCCTCATTTTGAGCAAACTTGGCTCTTAACCAGGCATTCCTCTTGAGATTAGTTGATAAATTCACCATGATGGATCGGCTAATGTCAGACTTGATAAGACTCACTGCATAACACCATAACGGAGAGCAATCCTCGATGAATCCATCATCCACCATTGACTGAATCGCAGCTAAGCACTTGTTCACCTCAACATCCATATCAGAACGAGTAGCAGCATCATTCACATCCTTCTTTGCTAACATGGCCATCATCTTCTCCAACATAGCCATTATCTTATCATCACTGTCCTTAACGACAGTGTCTGGACTATATTTAACCGTGTCTGGAGGTACCGGACTATAATGGAGTTCTGGTGGGACGTGTTCGTACGGGGGATTCTGCGTCTTCCAAGGACAAAGCAGTCCTGGTTTAAAGTTCTTCCGGTGCCTCAGAACAGGCTGGGTTGCTTTTGGTTTATGAATTGGAGGCACAAAGGCACCAGGCGCCTTCCACGAATTCAATGGCAGCGGTACCTAATTACCAAACAAATTAGTTATGATCAAACGTTTGAAGCGATGATATATAATTATATATGAGATCAAGTAGCTAGGGAGACAAACGTACGGGTGTAAAGGAAACATCATAGCCCATCTGCAAAGATCTTTCATGTACATCAACAAGGTCTATCAAGTCCCCGTATTGATCCTGCACATGCACGTACATTAATTATTAGCTAATGAACATACTAGTATGTATAAATTAAGTTTGTTGTTCAAGGATGGATGGGATGAGTTTACCATTATGGTTTTGACGGTTCCTTTAGGGGGATCAGGGTAATCTTCCAGAACACAGTCTATCACCAACCCGTCTTCATTCTGTAATCACACCGCCCACAAATTAATTAAACATGATGCAATCTATCTATAACATATATTGAGTTATAACTAAGCGATTGAGCGATTGATTTACCAGTATAGGAGGGTGATCAAGAAACTCCCTTCTGGGAGTAGAGTTGTTTTCTGATTTTGAGGTTTCCGAATCCATCATCATTAAGATTAAATTTTGTAGATCAAAATCTAATTTAAATCCTTACTGGCCGGAGATCGATCGAATATAGTTTACCTAACATATACAGTTGAAGATTGAACATGTTGGGCAAGGTCCGATTTTATAGACACGGCAGAAGGCTAATTAAGGTGCTTATGCTCGATGTGGGATGTGAATACGTACATATCGGATGACACACACAAGATGCACCATCAAACAACCAACACCAATATGCTAGCTAATTAATCAAGAAACATTTAAAGGGATGGAGAATTTTTGAGAAGAGATCGAACAATACCCTAAGAAGTGCAAAAGAATGAACAAGATCTGGAATGGAATAACATATAGCAATCGATCAAGAATCCTTTGCAGGCAATCGGTATGTGATCGATATAAATAGTTTCAAGTTTACTCTCATCCCACATCGAACAGAAGCGCCTAGTTAACCTTCCTATGAGCTTATAAAATCTTTTTTTCATGATATCCCCAAAATGTAAGATATTTTTTTTGTAAACGTGTGCGTCGTGTGTTTTATTTCGCCGGATATCGTACAAACGAACCTGAATTTAAAAATTTTAATTGATGGATATAAAGTAACATATGTGCGTCCATACTTGCTAATCGATCGATCCTCTCTATGTACATGTTTGAACGACTTTATTTCTCAAATCAAACGTCGTTTTAATCCGATCATACATTATATATAATCAACCTAATAAATTGGGATACGTACAGGTGAAGCCAACGGGCAACGGGGACATCTCCTACACCTCTAGGGACCTCTCCTACACCTCGATATTCCATTTTATTATTTATGTAATAAATCAATATAAATTAAAAAAAAATCATATTCATATTTTAAATGATATATTTCATATATTTATACATTTTTATTATTAAAAAATATTATTAATACTTTTCTACATTAAAATGATGAACTAATCCTACTTTCTTACCACCTACAAATCTACAACAACAACAACAACAATGGACCCAGTGGAGTTCCCCTTACGGGGAATCTGGGGGGTCAGGATGGGGGCACCCCTGGCTAAACGCAGAGGGGGTGCGTCCAAAAGACCCAAAAAGTTAGAAAACTATCACTACAAAGTACATAGACCAAACAAACCAGATAAAAGCCAAAACACGAAACGAGGCAAAGGCCAGGCTACACAATACTAAAACCAAGATCCCAAAACCAAAAAGACAAGGCTCTAGCCATCCACTACACGAATCTTCTCCCTCCAAATGTCTCTGCATACTGCCAACTCTGTCGAAATCCCCAAGTGACTGACATCTTGCTTTATACTATCTTTCCAGCGCTTCCTCGGTCGACCTCTCCCTCTGCGGATAACTCCCAAGTCTAGGCTCTCACACCTACGCACTGGCTCCATGGGTCCCCGCCTCTGGATATGCCCAAACCACCGTAGTCTCGATTCGCGAAGCTTGTCGTCTAGGCTGGCCACTCCAATCCTGCTCCTGATCACCTCATTTCTGATTCTGTCCAACAATGTGTGTCCGCTCATCCATCTCAACATCCTCATTTCGGCCACCAAAAGCCTCTGTTCCTGTGCTTTTGTGGTGGCCCAACACTCAGCTCCATAGAGTATGGCTGGTCTGATCACTGTTTTGTAGAACTTTCCTTTCAGTTTGAGCGGAATCTTTCTATCACACAAAACACCTGACGCTGCCCTCCACTTCTGCCAGCCCCTTTGGATCCGATGAGTGACATCTTCATTGAAACCACCATCACTCTGTAAGACTGAACCCAAATATCTGAAGCTCTCTTTTCTTGCTATAACTTCCCCTCCTAGCATGACAACCTCACTTGAGTCTACCTCTTGGCCGAGCTTGAACTCCACATATTCTGTCTTAGATCTGCTCAATCTGAAACCCTTAGACTCCAACTTATCCCTCCAAGCTTCGAGTCTGTTGTTTACACCTTCTCTAGACTCGTCCACCAGAACAATATCGTCTGCGAACAGCATACACCATGGGATCTCCCCCTGAATATCACCTGTCAGCACGTCCATCACCAAAGTAAAAAGGAAAGGGCTTAGAGCGGAACCCTGATGCAGGCCTGCCTCCACCTTAAAGTATTCTGTAATTCCGCCCGGGGAGCACACGTTTGTCAATGAACCGTCGTACATGTCTCTGACTACTCTTATGAGCATGTCTGGCACTTCCTTAGCTGACAAGGAATCCCAAATCAGTTTTCTTGGAACCCTGTCATACGCTTTCTCTAAATCGATGAAAACCATGTGCAGATTTTTCTTCTTTTCCCTGAACTCCTCAATCAGCCTCCTCAATAGATGAATGGCTTCCATAGACGACCTCCCGGGCATGAAACCAAATTGATTTTCTGACACTTCCACTAGCCTCCGCAATCTCAACTCAATCACCTTTTCCCACACCTTCATGGTGTGACTAAGTAGTTTGATACCTCTGTAGTTGTTGCATTGTTGCACATCTCCTTTGTTCTTATAAACTGGGATCAACTTACTAAGCCTCCACTCTTCAGGCATTTTGGCTGTCCGAAGAACAACATTAAAAAGGGAAGCTAACCACTCTAGCCCTCTTTCTCCCAAACACTTCCAGACCTCCACCGGGATTTCATCCGGCCCTACAGCTCTCTTGTTCCCCATAAGTCGGATCACGATCCTTAATTCCTCTTTAGAGACCCGTCTGTGAAGGCTTTCTTGATTAGGTTGGTTTTCTCGGCTTTGGAGGTCAGGTTGACTCTCCTCCCCCACACAACCCTCATTTAGAAGCTCCCGGAAATACCTCTCCCATCTCTGTCTGATCTGAAGGTCGTCCACTAACACCCTTCCATCCTCAGCCTTAACACACTTTACCTTGTCAAAGTCCATGCTTCTCTTCTCCCTTGCTTTTGCCCACTTGTACAAAACTCTCTCTCCTCCTTTTTCATCTAGAGCTTTGTACATGCTCTCAAACGCTTTCTCCTTTGCGGCCGCCACTGCTCTCTTGGCTACTTTTTTTACTGCCTTGTACTCTGCTAATCTCGCCCCCCTGTCTGGTTCTGTACTATGAACCCACGCTTTAAAGGCGACTTGCTTTTCCCTAACCTTCTCTTGGACCTCATCGTTCCACCAGGACACTGCCTTTCTGTTACCCGAGAGACCTCTCGACATCCCCAGAACCCCACACGCTGCTCTGCGAATACATTCTGCCATTTTGCCCCACATGACATTTGCATCTCCCCTTACCTGCCAAGCTTCCTTTCTATCCGCTTCTCCAACAATCCCTTCGCGCAGTCGCTCCACATTTGATTCTGAGAGGCGCCACCACCTAATTCTCGGCTGTAGAATTGAACTTGCCCTTCTCTTTATGCTTGGCCACCTTAGAACTAGGACCAACAACCTGTGTTGCGTAGATAAACCCTCAAATGGAATGACTTTGCAATCTCTGCATCTTCCCCTGTCCCCCCTTCTCGTCAAGAAGAAGTCGATCTGCGTCTTTCCCAATGAGCTCTGGAAGGTAATCAAGTCCTCATATTTCTTCCTGAACCACGAGTTAACCACCACACAGTCAAAAGCTTCTGCAAAATCAAGGAGAGCTCGACCTCCATCGTTCCTGTCTCCAATCCCCCATCCTCCATGAACCTCCTCAAAACCCGTTCTGTCCTTCCCGATATGTCCATTGAAGTCTCCACCAATCACCAACTGTTCTGACGACGGCACACTTCTCACCAAAGTGTCGAGGTCTTCCCAAAACTGCCTCTTCACTTCTGAACTCAAACCACTATGCGGAGCATAAGCACTGACGACATTCACAATTTTCTTCACTAAGACGATCTTTAACAACATCAGACGGTCGCTAGACCGTTTCACATCCACGACTTGATCTTTCAGCTTCCCATCAACAAGGATGCCTACCCCATTTACACCACTAGAGGCTCCTGAATACCACAATTTCCAACCATCAATATCCCGAGCCTTACAACCCTTCCACTTCGTCTCTTGAACACAAGCAATCTGAACTCTGAAGTGCTGGAGGATCTTGACCAGTTCGATCGATTTCCCGGTCAGCGTACCCACATTCCAAGAGCCAAACCTCAAACCTGTCGACTGACTAAGTTGACTGTGCTGAACAACACCACTGAGGGGCCCAACCATTTCGCAACCAAACCCTTCTGACTAGACCAGACGAAGACACCTGCAAAGAACCTGCAAAACAGGACTAGGGAAAACACTAGCCAGACAATTAGCAAGCACCAAGACAAACCCAATAGACAAGAAAAACGCCCTAGAAGCCTGCAAACCTGCACTGAAAACAACTTCAACTACAAGACTCCAGACCATAACCAAGTAAAAGCGAAGCTAATTAGGAAAAAACAATAGGCAAGAACCAAACCACTAAGTACACTAAGAATAAAAAATCAGCATGCCAAAATAAAAAGGCAAACGACCAAACAAAAGGCAAATGCGACAGGATCAGCAAGACAAAGTACAGAACAAGAAAACCACTAAGCAAAAGGCAAAAGCGTCAGGACAAGCAGCGAAACACACTAGAAGGATGGAGACAAAAACAAGCAAAAGGCAAAAGCTAGTGGCAAACGAATTTGCAAGAAGAATTAAGGAGGAATTAAACACTACAATACTCCGAGCAAGAGCTAAAACAAACGGCAAACGCGACAGGAATTAAACAGATAATATAGGCCACTAATTAAGGTTAAGAGACAAAGAACAAAGCAGCAGGCAACAAATAAACAGACGGTTAAAGCTGCAAGCCGAATCACTAATCAAGGCAGATATAGGCGATTAACTAATATAATCACTAACTAGTAATTAACAATTTAACCAAATAACCAGATTACACCGGTTGCAAGCCGGGCGGGCTCGGGAAGAGTACACCGGGCAGAGTGAAGCTGTTCTTGGATCTGAATGGGGGTCCGACCGGGTGGATCTGCGGACCACAAGGCGCCAGATCTGGATGGGGGTCGGTGGGCACTGAATGTGGGCCGATGGTCGGGACGACGAGAACTAGCAGGGCGAGACCCGGCTTTGTCGATCGACGGAGGGTAACCGACACAAGGGGGGCGCGCACCGACGAAGCCCAAAGGGAATAGGAAGGGGGACAAGGTCCGACGCGGTTCACGGGCGGTGCGGAAGAGGCGCTGGCTGCGAGGGAGCGCGGTCCAACGGTGGCGAAAAACGCCGGGAGACGACGAGCAGAGGAACCGGATCTGGGGTGGCTCCGGGGACCTGTGGGACGGATCTGGAGGAGGGATCCGGTCTGGGCGGGGTGGGGTGCACGACAGGGGCGACGGGCGGTCGCCTGAAAACGCCCCGGAGAAGGGTGGTGCTAGCGTAGATGAGCGGCGTAGATGAGCGTTAGAGAGAGAGCGTTAGAGAGAGCACCGACCATTACACCGAGAGACGTAGAAGATCCTGACTGATCGATCCCCATACCAAGGACTACGAACCATGGACTTTACCCAAATGGTTTCCCCAGTACGGGCAAATCCCTGGCGATCGATCATTATATTCCAGGCGACACCGATTATTACTTTCCTCGGTTTCCTGCTCCTCCCGTTTAAATCATTTCACGTGTTCGTAATTTTGGGGTTCGAATTGACATAATTTTAAAATGGTGTAATTTAATA
This sequence comes from Polygonum aviculare, assembly GCA_934048045.1. Taxonomy (NCBI): domain Eukaryota; kingdom Viridiplantae; phylum Streptophyta; class Magnoliopsida; order Caryophyllales; family Polygonaceae; genus Polygonum; species Polygonum aviculare. The sequence goes on from OW204024.1 coordinate 3,978,402, forward strand.
CTCTCTTTTTCAAAATACATGATTATTAAATGATCATTGCACATATATTAAGAAAAAAAATGTTATTCATATATTACCTCTATCAAATGTAGAGTTAATTATTTTTGTAGAGCGATACAAAAAAGTGTAATGATTATGATAAAGAGAATTATTAATGATATAAATGGAAAGAGATGGAAAAAATGTGAAATTGACAAGTATTATAAAACAATAAAAAGTGAGCATATGGTCAAGTATTTTGAAACGGAGGGAGTAAGTCGTTACATTGGGGTAATGTAAGAGATTTGATGTTCGATTCCAATAATGTAAGAGCTTCTGCATTAGTGATACCGGGAATTTCTCATCCGTTTATAAAAAATAAAATAAATATCAGATTTTTTAATGTATACTATAGATTTTTTATATTGTATTTTAGCATACAAGTGATAATAATCTAAATTGTGATGACTATAATATTTATAAAAAAAATAAAAAAATTATAGATTAAAAAAATTATATTTAAGACTTAAGACTTGAGAGATTGTGATGCAATATAACCAATGTGTGCTCTAGACTCAAGTCATCCAAAATTAGACCATGGCTCCGTATTTCCGTTTTCGAAAAAGGCGGTGGCGGTCGAGCCCGTATGCGGGAAAAGGCCCATGTGCCACACGCGTGCGAACGCTTGGTTTTTGCGCTTAAATCCTGTGCAAGTTGAGCACCATCGTCTCCTAAACTAGCAAAATCTTGATTCTGTATTCTTGCTCCAAACCTTCATCTTCCTCGGTACGCTTACCAATTCTGGATCTGTGTTAGACCTAATCATGGCTTCCACTCTACTTATCATCGTCGTCTTCGTCCTCGATCTCATTGCCTTCGCCCTCGCCGTCGCTGCCGAACAACGCAAGAGCAAGGTCCCTCTCTCTCACTCTTTATCTCTCTGCTTGTCTGTAACCTAATTTGCCTCTCTCAATCTCATTCACCGAATACGATTACAGAAGCTTTCTTCCCCGGATTTTTGAGCGAATTTTCTGTAAATTAGGAGCTAATTTGTTCTCCGCGCAATCGATAAACCTCTTTAGATTCTCTTTGGGAACCGGAAGCTTCTGATTTGTTCTATAGTGCGGTACTGTTTAGGGAACATATAAGCAGGTGTCTGATAAAAGCTATTGGCAATGGATAAACCAATTGTCCATCATCTGTACGGACGATCTTGGATCTGAGAAGCCGAATTCGGTTATCAACCATAATTTCACGCCCTAACAAGAAACTGCTGAATTGGAGCTTTTCAGATTTGCTGGATTGTTTACACCTTGTGAATTTCTTTGCTATTTTGCAGGGAACGGAACTAATTGATAAATCAAGCCAAGTCCAGAGATTTTACTGTTCATACAGTTCTGATATTGCTACTGGCTTAGGAGTTGGCTCGTTTCTGTTTCTTCTGGCTGCTCAGCTTCTAATCATGGTCGCCAGCAGGTGTCTGTGTTGTGGTAGAGGCTTGCGCCCTGGTGGATCTAGGGCTTGTGCCGTTATCCTGTTCATCACTTGCTGGTATGTTTTTTTTTTTGATCAAATCACTTGCTGGTATGTATGCACAGTATTACATCAGTATTGTTGAGAGATTCAAGTTTGACTAAGAGCTTTGTTTTTCATATTTGCAGGTTTACTTTCTTCCTTGCTGAGATCTTGTTGCTGGCTGGTTCAGCAAGAAATGTCTATCACACCAAGTATACATCTACTCATGAGATTTCCTGCCAGACTCTTAGGAAGGGCGTTTTCGGTGCTGCAGCGGCTTTCATTGTGTTCACCGGAATATTCTCCGAGTTCTATTACGTTAGCTACTCGAAGGCGAACACCGACTTCATGCCGCCTTATCATCATGGAGACACTGGCGTTAGGATGGGCAACATGTAATTTGCAATTGTGCATTGTTGTGCAGGTTCAGGTATTAATTGGTTGATATATTGTGAAATTGATGTTTTTTGTTCATGTGACCGGATGCTTTTAGCCTTATCTGTGGACGTGTTAGATTGAGATTGTGTTCTTGGTTTCTCTTCATGTGCTTTGTTACTTGTTAGCTATGGTGGATATATGTGTAAAAATTTGGAACAATAAACGTTTATGACATTGTGTCACTTGAAAGTTAGCTCGCTATAAGCTAGATTTAAAGCTCGGTATCTCTTTGCTATGGGAACTAGTTATTTGCAATATGCAGAAAAGAAAACCAGCTTTTTTTTCTCACTATAATAAATGATTAATTTTGCTCTTTCCCTCTTGTTTCAGCAAGACCTTTGGTCAACTCTTTTACTTGTTGCCAACTCAAACTAGCAAACGATAAGTACGATCCAAACGACCCGTTGTCAACTTTATCTAAATGATTGATGGCCACTTGTTCCACGTGATCGCCTTTAATGATATTGGTTGACTGCTAGGTTAGATGGGTAACTTCATTATCTAGAGCACAAGTATACATGACTTAAAAATCGCCAATTTAACCCAAGAATATCAAAGTTCCAACCTGAATTGGCAGATGATAAGTTACAATATAGACGATGATAATTATGTACAGTAAAGATCAGATGTCACACGTGCGTAGCCAGGAGAGAAGCTCTATTTTACTGTCATTCAAAATTACTACTGATATTCATCTAAGAAAAGGAAATAAATGAATTCAATGACAGGAAAGGTAATGCAAGTTTCAAGCAAAAACAATGTTCATGTACATCTCAGGATATACATACGGACTTGATGATACATGTTTGAATTTATCACACAACAGGGAGTCATTAAGCTAGAGCTTAGCTTTAATCCTCCAAAACAATTGTCTTTAACCTTTCTCTCTGTTTTTCAAATTTTCCGTAACTACCCGCTCAAACAAAAGTGACACTGCACAAGGCGCCCAAGCCCACACAAAGCTTCCTTCCTCAACAACTAACAAAATCAACCAAATGGATTGAAATTTTTTCCTCTTTTTCTTTGAACTATGAAGTGGCATGTACGTTGAGTTTCATATTTACCTTCTAACACAAATGCAAGGAGAATGTGTCTGTACATCTTTTGCAAATTACTCGTGCATCGGGTCTGTTTCAATCTCTCTCGCAAGCTCTCTTGTCAACCTGTCAGCGCGTTCGTCTTGCCCTCCAGCAAAGGAGTAAACTTTGAATGCAAATTGGAAGGCTTTCCATAGCACCTTTGCACATACCATCTGTTTTCCTGCTTTTGACCACATGCTGTTGTCTGACTGTTCCTTTAGTTCTTTCCTCTCCTGTAAATAAGTCCAAGCAATAAAAGATTCAAATTCACTGTTCTCAGTTATAAAACAAGATACTTGATTCCATGGATGAGAGGTGTGTCCGGTTCAGTTTGAACTGACAAACCGGACACATGTCTAGCATGTGTGAGTCAAAGGATGAAGGTTTTGTGCACCTTTAGTGCCAACTCCATGAACCCTGATGAGAGGTCCACCATAGATTCCTTAATCTTTGTGAAGATGGTGAAGTCAAAATGGATGTTGTGGCTCTGGAATTTCTTTCCTTCTTCGTCTTTGGTCCTCTCTAAATTTTCCACTTCTGATTTGATCTATTGCAAAAGGAGAAAGTTTTAAGAAGAAGTTTGTGTTTCTGTTGTCACTGAAAATCAATGATCATGGTGAAGATGGATATCCAATTGTGAGGAAGAAATTTACCTTGTTGAAGTACTTTTCAACATTGTCAAGGCTTTTAGCAAGAGGAGGCTCAATCTTCCAGTTATGTATCTCTGAGACAATTCCATTAAGCCTAGTGGACAGAGCAGCAGCCATTCTCAATGTCTCTAGCTTCTTGACAGGGAATCCTTCAAACCTTGACAAAACCTGGCTCTCATCGGTGAGCACTTCGAGTTGGGATTCAATATGTTTGTGAAATTTGAGCATCTCATTCATGTCCTTGGTTTGAAATGAGGTCAAAGATTTTTGCAACTCCTTGATTAGCTTCCCATGCTTTTCCACATCCTCCTCAATTTGCATGAAGTATGATGATCTGCACATCATCAAAGTGGAATACTTCAGCTCATTGTACTAGCTTGTTTAATCACTAAACCATAATTTTGTATTTATCTTCTGTTACCTCTTTGTCATCTCAGCCAATGCATCAGCCATGCTCTTGCCTCCACCAGAGCCACCACTACCACCACCATTGCTAACATTCTTCCTCCCACCGGGTGATTTTCCAGTCAAGCAAGAACCTTCCACTTTCCCCTTAAGAAGCCTATACAGATTCCCCATTTGAGTTGACCTCTTCAACTTCGTCGTGCTTTTTGCACGAAGCGCTGTCTTTGATCCACCAGGTGGAGGCGGTGCACCTTTCCCCATTGGAGCGGGTGGCGGTGGCGGTCCTCCTTTCCCCATCATTGGTGGAGGGGGCGGCGGTGCGCTGCCTGGTGGCAATGGTGGTGGTGGAGGTGATGTACCAGGGGGTGGGGGAGGAGGTGGTGGCCCATGGGAGGCGACAGGTGAGGCTCCACGGGATGATGGAGGACTGAAAACAGGAGATGATGGAGGAGTTGGAGGAGATGGCATTGAACGTGCGAAATTAGGAGGTGGTGGAGGCGGTGGAGGGATCCTAGTACTCTTTGTTAAGTTGGTTGTTGGTGGTGGTGGTGGTGGTGGAGGAGGCGGTGGAGTTTTTGCCGTAAATGTGAGCTTAGGAGGTGGAGGAGGAGGTGGTGGTGGTGGCACTGATGGAGATTTTACCGTCAATGTGAGTCGTGGAGGCGGAGGAGGAGGAGGTGGTGGTGGTGCCAATGATGTTGCTCTTCTTGTCCATGTGAGTGGAGGAGGGGGAGGAGGCGGTGGAGACGGAATTTCAAGTGGCATTGGTGATTCCGCGATCACTATAGCTTCATTCTCAATCTCCATTGGAATTTCTTCATCACCATTTTGCTCGTTTTGGTTCTCATCAATGCTACAAGTGTCTTTTTGATCTTCAACGACGTTATCCAACACACCCGGATCAGAATCAGTCATTTCTTGATCCTCAGCCTTGGCATTTACCTCAGAGGACATGGTTTTAAGGTTCTGTTGGCTGTTATTATCCACAGCAGCCAAGTGTGGGATAATGTGGATGGCGAGGCGTTTCAGATCCATTGGACTAAGCTTATCCACGGCTTGTGCCCTGAGGCTCATGAGTCTTGGTGGAGAATAAGAGCCAACCATGGTTCCAAGGAGCTCGGCGAACTTGGGGGAATCTGGAAGCACAGAAGTTGGAGTACGTGGAGAATAGCTTAGAGGTTTGTATTCTGAATTGTTGTCCTGTAAAGTTGATGATGGTGGCTTTTGGCTAATGTTGATGGAGCCTGAGTAGTCATGCGTTGGCTCCTCCTCGTTCATTATCTCGAACCTTTCCTTCGCGGCCTTGTTGATGCATTCCAACATTGCCACCACCAATGCAACTGATAATTCAGTCCCAACAAAGTAGTTAAATGTAAACTGATCTCACAAATGAATGGAAATGGACAACTTCTCATAACACTTATGTAAGCTCAAAACATACCAATTTCATTAAGGGGAGTGGATTCATCGCAAGACTTCTTGAACATCTCCTTCTTCTTTGGGTCCTTTATCCACGAATCAGCAATGCATTGAAGAACGTCGTAAAAGCAGATCAAACCCTATGTATGGAAATCACACACTTTTTCAAGTCAGTTACATAGACATGACAACCAATTCATTTTTCGTCGACACCAAGTAATCAACTGTCAAGGAAAAACACTAAGCAAAAAACCTGATGGGCATTTCTCTCCTTGATCTTCGTAGTCGGATTGACCGGAATCAACTCCGGATACATCCTATGCAGATCATCGGCTGTAGCTATCACAAGCTACAACAAATAGGAACAATAAACAGTCTCTAAACTTTAGATATGACCAAGAAGCAAAACCCTTAACCAAGACTTTAGCAACTATATATTTGATTACCTCATGAATGGGGACGGATCCATTGAGAGGCGGAATGTCGAAAATGTCACGGAAGACGAGAATCTTCTTCCTGAGATCCATGAACATAAGAAAAGTGCCACTAGTTGACTTTGCTGAACCACCATCACGGCTGCTGGTGTTGCTAGCATAGCTAGCAACACTGCTTGATCTATTCATCAAGCTTTGAATGTTTTCTTTGCTATTCTTCCTTGGCTCATGTGAAACCTTTGCACTTGCACTACTTTTCTGAACCCACCCAAAAACATAGATTTTAAAATCATAGAGTTGGGTTTATGAAACCAATTCATATACTGTAGTTTTTTCTTATGCATGATCAAACCCAGTAATCATGAAAGACAAACAGGTACACAGCTAAGTTATGCCTAAACTATCAATCAAACTCACATCCAAAGCAGCTCCAACCAATACAACTATACAAGTAACTCATTCACTTCAATTGAGATATAAACAGAAATGGCTTTATGTTGTAAACAAGAAAGAAGGGTTACCTGGACTTTCTTTGGATTCTTACGCCGGAAGAGTTTGGGAAAACAGACAAAGGGTTTGCCGGTCAAAATGGGCATTGAGTTCGATTTTATATTGCTTCCCCTTAAGAACGAAAAGATCAAGAAACTTCCTTTTTTCTTCTTTGAAGAATTATAATAAATTTGAATATAGTTTTTGAGGTCACATCAATCTAGCTATACAACCCAAAAAAAGAGCAAAAGCTATGAACATTCAAACGCAATCACTAATTAAATAATGATAATTTGAACAGAGGTGGGGTTTTCTTGGTGCCTTTAGGGGTTGTACGTGATGAACACTAATCAAAAACCCTTTCCCACTTTTTCTTTTTACGTTTGAAGGATTCAAATTGGTGTTGGGAGGGAGGGATTTGAAAGGGCTTGGCCAGAAGGAAAAAGGTGGAAGAGGAAGGGCTAAAAAACAATTAGGGTTAAAAAACAATTTACAGGAGGGTGAATTTTGGGGGAAGAGGAAGGGCTCTGTGTCCCTAACGGCTACCCAGAAATTCCATTCCTCCCACCGGCGGAGGTTTGGGGGAGGAAGGAGGATTTCTTTCGAGGAGGGGACAAACTGTTTCACTTGTTCATAATTCACACCTAATTAATTTCAATTCCAGATACAACATTCATTATTTTTTGTTTATTTTTTTTTTACCCGGGAAAGGTAAAAACAATCCAGGTGGAAATTGAGATTATCCATGCATATCCTATGTGTTAATTATTTATTTTTATTTTATTTGTCTGAGTCATGTATGTGTTAATTGTGTTAGCGTTCCACAGAAATGCTGAATTTGATTTGTAATGGCCCATGAGAGGTTCAAAACAACAGAATTGGATTTGTCAACGCATATATCATAAAGTGTGCAAGCATTTTTGTAGATTTTGACCTTGAGATTTGATTAGGTCAAGCAAAATATTGGTACGGATCATCACAATATTTCGTATCGAGTTACCAATTGAGTTAATTGCTTTCAAAGCCACTATTAAATCTAGGTGAGCCATATTTAATGTGGGGGTTTTCATGTTGATCAGCATATATATACAAGACTAGTGATAATGCCCGTGCAAATATTTCGTATGGACAAAGGGCCTTTTTTTTACATCACTAATGCAATATAATTTATAAAGTTATTGGAAATATCAAAAATCAAATATTAGATAAAAAAATAAAACACAAATAATTGAAGCCTAAAATCTGTTACACAAATTTAATAAATAAAAAATGATTCAATCTATATAAACTTCAATTAATCTCATTACAATATATTAAAATTCTTAATATTGGTTTTTCCAACTGGCAGGAAAAGGACACAAAACTCCATTTGAGCACTATGCTCTAAAAGTTAAATTATCTTTACAACCTGTAACTCAAGCTTGTATTTGTCTTCTCTTTAGTCTTGACCTCTATTGGTAGTACAGATACGGGAGTTGTATCACTACAAAATAGGAAAACAAAACATCTTGAAAATTAGAGTTTAGTTAAATCAATTTGAGCGGCATCAACAAAAAGTATAATCACGAAACCAAACTTACGGAACTCACCTAACTACAGCAATCGTTACAAATTGTGATTGTTTTCTACGAATTGGCGTAACCTTCGAACGCCGTCGTCTTCCAAATCCTGAAAACTACACAAATTTTGGAGACGGAATCAAAAGATGCAAAATCAACCAACAAATCATTCGATCAAAAGACTATAAAATCAACCGATAAAGGGATTGAAATGGTTTCGAATTAGGGTGAGGCTCTGGAATTTGAGAGGTTGGCAGAAAACCGATGATAATGGTGTTGGTGAGTGGCATAATTATTGTATTTATATAGAAACAAATTGGAAAAGACAATTAAATTTCTCTAAATAATTATTTTATCCCATTACTATTATTCAACGGACGTTTAGAACTTTTATAGGGGTAATTAGTACCACTAATGGCTTAAATAGCATTGTAACAACATTTTTAAGAATGACTTAAATAGCATTAGTGAGCCAATCAAATTAATTGCATTATGGTCCATACAAATCCATCCATTGGGTTTGGTTTTGTGATGTTTTCATTGGCATTAAATTGCATTATAGTGGGATTGACCATTGGGTTTTGTGATATTGAAGTTCATACAAAATATTTTTTAATCTAATATTTCATTTTTCCTAATTGGCATTAAATTTGTAACACCCTCTTTAGAGAAATGGAGCGTTACATCAGAGTAATACACAATTATTTAAATGGAGCGTTATATCCTAATTCTGAATTCTAAAATTAGAATTCTATTTTGAATTTGTAATTAAAAATGTATTAAAGAAATTTGAGTCAAGATTACTCGGGTTATATCAAAGTAATACACAATTATTTAAACGGATCAAGAGATTACACACTTCTATCCTAATTCTAAATTCTAAAATTAGAAATCTATTTTGAATTTCTATTGCCTTGGATTCTAAGCATTTCAATTAGGATTAATGGAGTTTAATTCTATGTATTAAGGTTGGTATTTAATAGTACTAATTGAGTGTATATGAAACGGTTTGTGTAGTGGTGAAGGTTTGAAAGCTTTGAAAAGAATATGTAACAAAATTGATGATGCTTCTTTTAAATCAGTATGCAAATTGATAGTGTGTGTTTTTCAAACGCTACTAAGCTTCTTCCTTTCACCTTACATCACTAATTTAACTTTAAATTATCAATAAAAAGTATTGTTATATAATTAGTTTTATGTAATAGAGTAGAAATTTGACTTATTTTAGACATTTCTAATAAACGTAGAATTAATGTTACATGAACACAAAAGTATAATTCTATAATTTTTTTATAACGTACAAAAGTATAAATTTGAATTCTATATGATTACTAACAAAAGTAGATTTTTTTTATAGTATGAAATTATTATTTGAATTCTATATGGACACAAAACACTAATTGTTATACATTTCTTATACACATGCACAATATTTTTTCTAAGAAAAAAAAATATAATTTTCAATATATATATAGTTTTCAAATGATCATATTTTGTATTCACTTTTTAGTTTTCCACGAAAACAAAATACTAAGTGTTATATATTTATAATACTATAATTTATTCTTCAAATGATAACTTTTTGACAAAAACTATAGTTTTTAATATAAATATAATTTTCAAATGATCACTTTTTGTATTAACCTTTTAGTTTTATATGCGAAACAAAATACCAAGTGTTATACATTGCTAATACAATAATTTCTTCTTTCAAATAATCACTTTTTGACAAAAAAAAAAGTTAACAATATAAATATAATTTTCAAATGATCACCTTTTTTTTTTCTTTTTAGTTTTCTATAGGGAACAAAATACTAATTCTTATATATTTCTAATACAAAAGTTTATTATTTTAAATAATTAATTTTTATACTCATTAATGTGTCATGAGGGCATTAAATATCCCTCATGTACACAAAATTATATAGATAGTATAGATAGACCCTATACATAATTTCATAGGTTTTACACTAAAATCAATTGATAGTAGGAAGAGTAAACCCATGTAGTTATATGGATGATTTATGTTCTAATTCTTAATGTTCAGAATGACATTATGACACGTGTTTAACCTAATTTTTGCCTGGTTGAACTTTGGGTAAGTTTATGACCTTATTAAGCCTGTTGCTAGCTCAGATATTTGAATTGATGGTTCATTTTGATGCGATGTCATGTTTTCAATTGATTACAAGTAGATCGATCACTTTCCAAAATTGCAATAAACGGTCCATATTGCCAGCCTAATTAGCCCGGTCCAAACCAGCTTCCAGCCTATACAGCTATACCCATGGGCTTCATTTGTATGTAAAGCCCGGCCCATATTTTAAGTGTTTGTTTGGTAAAGACACAATTTACTTTTTTTTTTTTGAGCAAAAAAAGTTCATTCATTAGCCAGCTAGATCATTCACCAGTACATCAAAAAAACCATCCGGAAAAAGAGAAGAACAATTGAATAAAACAAGAGTGTCAATGGAAACCGAAGCCAAGAAATGTGCTGCATAGTTAGCGGATCTTCTCACATGAGACCATTTAGCAACCTCCAACTGATTCCCCTGTTCCCTTATCTTCTCCAGTAGCATACCAAGCTGACCACGCCATTTAGTCTGCTTCTGAAGCTTTGTGATCAACGAAAGACAATCAGCCTCAAACACTGCACAAGAAATCTCCATATCAGTGCAGACCTCCAAAGCCCAAGCCAAAGCTTCCGCCTCCACCAGCTCGACATTCCCTGAGTTCTGCACCGCTCTAGAGCCGAAGCCAATCACCTCACCACTGTCATCCCGCGCCACAAAGCCAATTCTGCTCACACCAGAAGGTTTCACTGCTGCATCAACATTGAACTTTATAAAACCTTCCGGCGGTTTTGACCAAGAAGAGGATCCAGGGCCAGCACAAACAGCAGGGACCTTCGGGCCAATGCAGTTATCCAGCTCCTTGCAATCCAGAGAAGCCTCCTCAATGACAGCCTCGGGAGAACACACCACACCTTCAAAAATCCGAGCATTACGAGCCTTCCAAACTCTCCAGATCAACGCAGCCCAAAACGAAACCTGATCCGAACTAAACTGTTTGATGACAAACTCCATAAGCTCAATCATTGGAAGCTGAAGCCTATAGAGCCCCCCAAAAACACTAGTCTTCTTCCAAACAGACTTCGCAAATTGGCAATGAAGCAGGGCATGATGAGGAGATTCCGGCAGCCCACATAAATCACAGTTGGGACACAAAGACAACTTCCTGTTGCATAAACTAGTTTTCACAGGCAGCAAGTCGCAACACAATCTCCACAAAAAATTCCTAACTTTTGGAACAGTCTTGATCTTCCAAATTTTTGACCAAATTGGAGAAGAAGTAGAGCTGGGACTGCCCCTCTCCAACGCAACAATATCTTCTTGTAAAAGCTGGAAATAAGCAGTACGAACACTAAAATTCCCATCTTTCGAAAAAAACCAGGTTGCTTCATCACTTTTACAAGGATCAATCAGCCTCAGACCAAGAATGATTTCTGCGTCGCAGGAAAGAAAGACGTCCCTGACCATCTGCTCCCGCCATGAACCACTACTCCAATCTATGAAGTCCACCACTCTGAGCCCTGGATCATTCGAATTCACAGGAGTGACCACCCTAAACCCCTTAGGCCTAGGAATCCACCGATCTTTCCATACATTAAGGCTGGCTCCATTTCCGACAGAAAAATACAACCCCTTCAGAAGTGCTTCTTTCCCCTTCATAATAGACCTCCACGTATAACTAGGACTATGTCCTATCCTCGAGTGCAGGAAATCCGATCGGGGAAAATACTTGGCCTTCAACATTCTAGCCAACAGAGAATCCGGGGATTGAAGTAGCCTCCAACCCTGCTTAGCCAATAAAGCCAAATTAAAGTTTTTGAGATCTCGGAACCCCATACCTCCCAGGCTCTTTGGACGACACAAACGCTTCCACCGCAGCCAATGGATTTTTGGCTTAGAGTTATTGTAACCCCACCAAAAATTGGACACAAGCTGCTCAATCTCATAGCACAAGCTGTCAGGAAAAGCAAAACAAGCCATTGCATATGTAGGAATTGCTTGTGCAATCGACTTGATCAGAATTTCCTTGCCTGCTTGCGACAGAAGTTTCTCCTTCCAGCCATTGAGCTTCTTTAAAATCCTGTCTTTCACCTGTCCAAAGATGATCTTCTTTGATCGGCCAACCATCGTCGGAAGCCCAAGGTATCTCTCGTGCTTATAAACCTCCCGAACTCCCAAAATCTGCTGAATTTCTAACCGTCTCCCCGAGTTAACATTCTTGCTAAAGGATAATTCCGACTTGGCGAAGTTCACTTGTTGACCCGACACCTCTCCATAAGCCTGGAGGATATTAACTATTTCTTGGCTCTGTTGACAAGTCGCCTTCGCAAATAGAATACTGTCATCGGCGAAAAAAAGGTGTGAGACCACAGGGGCACCACGAGCAATTGAGATTCCCCTGATCCGCCCAGCAGCCTCACTCGCCCTAAGCATTCCAGAGAGCCCTTCCGCGCACAGCAAGAACAAAAACGGAGAGAGTGGATCACCTTGTCTCAAACCCCTATGTGGAACAAAAGTCTGAGTAGGAGACCCATCAAGAAGCACCGAGAAAGACACCGAGGACACGCAGCTCATGATCATCTTTATCCAAGCCTCAGCAAAACCCAAGCTGCGCATCATATACTCCAAATAACCCCATTCGACCCTATCATAAGCTTTAGCCATGTCAAGTTTGAGAGCCAAATAACCATTCCTTCCTCCTTGTCTTGTCTTCATGAAGTGAAAAATTTCAAAAGCTGCCAGGACGTTATCTGAGATTAATCTGCCCGGCACAAATGCGCTTTGTGATTCAGACACGACCTTGTGAAGACATTTCTTCAACCTGTTAGAAAGAATTTTTGCCACAATTTTGTAAAGAACGTTACAGAGACTTATCGGTCGTAAGTCCTTCATCCTGCACGGCTCATTAACCTTCGGAATCAAAGAAATGTAAGTATGGTTCAAGGCATGAGGAATTTCGGTAGTATTGAGAATGTGTAAAACAAAATCAGTCACATCTTTCCCCACAATATGCCAACACTTTTGAAAGAAAAGTGCTGACATACCATCGGGACCGGGAGATTTGGTGGGATGCATAGAGAAAAGAGCGTTTTTTACCTCCTCCGCAGAATAGGGTCGCAAGAGATCGGCGTTGTCCTCGTCGGAAATAATAGGCTCGATTCCTTGAGGAGCCGACGTTGGGTCAAGCCTAGACTCCGATTGAAAAAGGTTCTGGAAATATTCGGTAGCAACAAACGATCTTCCTTCAAAAGAACGGTGGGTTCTATTATTCTCATCAATAAGCTTTCGGATTTGGTTTCTCCTCTGCCTGCCTGACGCTTTCTGATGAAAAAATTTTGTATTCTTATCCCCCCACTTAAATTCATTTGCCCTGGATCGTTGGTACCACATAATTTCCTCCCTCTTACTTAACTCCCTCTCCCTTGCCTCAAGCTCCTTCCTCTTGGTGATTTCCTCTTGCCTCAAGACACAATTTACTTTGTAATGACATTTGTGTTTCTTAGACTTAGCGACGCATTTTGTTTATCTAATGAAATGAGCGGAAAATGTCTTTCATCTAGACATTCAAATGAGTCAAAAATTCAAAATCTCCACATAACTTAAAAAAAAAAATGCATTACCATGTACATCTGCCACCAGACAGATCATAGTTTTTTAACCCCACATTGTTTGCCCAGATTAAGCACTTGAAAGCTACAATACGTCAATACACTAATACCAAACATTGTCGAAACTGTAGACTAAAACCTAAATTTTAGTCAGATGGACTATAGATCTAAGTCATCTAACCCCTTAACATGTAAAGACATGCACTGGCGTGGGCATACAAAATGTTCAACACTATAGATTTTGACGGGGTATTTACGTACGTGGCCTGTCGGTCCACTGTGGGAGTTAATTAATCAAATTATAAAGTAAATCAAATGTTGTTCTACAGTTAATACTATATTATTATATACAGTAGTACGTACTGAAATAACACCTCTCCCCTCTAGTGGAGAAATTTGTGATGTTTGATTAATTGAAAACAGGGCCAGTTCAAAGCGTCGAGCAAGGCGTAGACCCCTTCAATTCCTGTTCGTCGAGTACGCGTAAATGTAAGGTTAATGACCACACCCCGTACCGTCAAACGCTCACCTTTACATACACACATACATACACTTGTATTGTTTTTGGCAACACTTGAGCAATAATACTATTGTATTAATTAGATTATTGTTTCTATTTGCTAGAAGAGTTATATCAAGAATTGACCACTCTGTGGTCTCTCATTCGACAAATAATACAAAAACAGAAATGTCCGCTTTTTCCCATAGTTGATTTGTGAGTAGATTTACTTGCGCTCTTAAGGTGACTTTTGGGTATTAAATCGATTTTGAATAAATCTATGTATGATCAAGATAATTTTAGCTTAGAGGCTTGAACCAACTTAAAATTGTGGAATGGGAGCTAGCTTGTGCACTAGGAATTCAAACATGGTGTATCAACTTTTTTGACCCAAGAATGATGAAAGAATTCTTTGCACATTTTCGTTTTTTCCAACTGGATGAATCATGAGCAAAAATGCATGTGTAGTTAAAATTATCCTAAACCCCAATCAAAGAAGTTTGTCCGTAAAAACAAAACAAAACAAAAGAAGGACCAAAGTGGAAGGCAGAGCCTACGGATCAAAGTTGATCACTTTCATGAGAATTGACTAGTGCTCCGTAGTAGTCGGACCATATTACGTCACGGAGTGCGTGCGCACGAGTCCTAGGGTTTTTAATTTTTACCAAGTCTTTTCTACCTCAGCTCCATGGATCAGCATTCAATTAAATTCTGTCAACTTTAAGGTCAACCTGCCTTTTTGGTGACATGAAACCAATTCAAATGTCAATATACTACTGTAGTTATATGATCTTCTCTGTAGCAAATATTAATTCAGCTATTAATTAGACTATCCATGCAACATTTCTTGCTCGACTCGTGACTGATACCATTTATTGTAGAGTTTAGTTAGACCAGTGAAATTCTGAATGAGTCATGCATATATAAATTTTACAAAATTGAAATTCGGTGGGCCGAAAATACGAGAGCATGTCGGATTTACGTATATAACGCCGAGATCCAGATTTGGACCCAAAAACTTATGTCAATGGGTAAAGCTTACCCCTGATCTCCTTTATGGATGCGTTCGTTGCAATACTCATTATGTCAAATAATGGCTTACTTGTAGGAAGAAGTTTTTAGACAAAACAAGATCAACTAAAAGATAGATAAATGAACCCACTTTTTTCTCTATTGGTATATGTCTTTTATAGGTTGTGTTTGGTAAAAAATAAAATCTCTTTTGAAAGAAAAAAGCTATTATCTATACTATATATTAAAGCCGGAGAATTTCGAGCCTCCACGTTAATTCTGGCCCCACTTTATTAACAATTTTATATGTTTTATTTTTTCTAATTATCTAATCTTTAACTTTATCTTTTTTCTTACACATCAAATATCTATCTTTAAAGGCATATTATCTTTAAAATTTCTTTAATATATTATCTAATCTTTAATTTTATCATTTTTCTTACTCATCTAATATCTATCTTTGAAACAATATTATCTATCTTTAAATCAATATATCTATTACTATATACTAAAGCGGAAGCAAATTCTGCCACCATATCGCGCCACATCACCCCATTATTTAAAAATCTATCTTATTAAATCTTGATTTTATCATTACCTTATACATACTTAATTAAGATATTAGTTCTATCTTAGAATTTGAGTTGTTTAATTAATAATTCTATCCAAATATATAAATCTCTATCTTCTCATTATACACATTTAATTAATACATACATCTATTTTAAACCTTTTATTTAAAAGATATTTTTTTCATAATCTATTAATCATAACCATAATATTTTACCCATTTAATTAAATATCATATTAACTTTAAATTTATTTTTCGTAATTTTATTATGGTATTTTTTTAAATCATCAATTGTAGCAAATTCTACCACTATATTTAAGACAAATATTCATTCTATTAAACTAATATACTAAATATATTTTTACTATCATATCACGTTAAAATAACAATAAAAAAGTAGATGTTATATTTGTAATAACCCTCGATTTTCCGTAAGGGCAAAATTGTCATTTGTCCTTTATAAAATAATAACCCTTTCAAAGATTATATATAATAATAATATGATATTTTAATTTATCATTTATAAAATAATAATCACCTATATATAATACTAGTCATCTTAAGTTAAAGTGTACAAACTTTATTAGTGAATTCCTAAGTATTATTTAATAAATCTTAAATAAAATAATTTTATAAGGCATATTAGTAATTATGGGTGAAATAGAAGAAAGGTGGTTTTTGTGTTCTTGCAACCCGATGGAATTAAGGGTGGGGTTGTGTTCGATCGACCAATTCGATGTCGTTTCTTCATGGAAATCGAAACAGAAAGATGTTATGGAATCCTCTTTCCGTCCTCTATCATAGCCCTCTACCAATTTAGAGATTTCGATCCAAAAACAAGGTCGAAAACGGGTTGGAAGTGGTCAGCTCGGGTTAGGGTTCTTCGACGGTAACTCGATCAAATTCGAGTTAATTAAGAGCAGATAAGAGCGGCTCTTAGACTCTCCGATGACGTGGTGAGATGAGGAAGTAAATAGGGGATTAGACTGGATTAATACTCGGGGTATATTCGAATTGGATCGGGTGCAAAAGAGGCGTCGTTTGAACTTCGAAACCGGAAGGGAATTCAACGTTTGGGCTCGAATTGATGGGTATAAAAGGGGTAAGAGTGGGGTTTCGTCATTCACAACTCACTCCACAAATTCCCTCTTAAGAATTCCTCCCAGAAAACTCTCGATTCTGTCCGGAATCGCCGGAGAAGCCCGAGGAGCCCGGAGTCCCCTGTTTTGGAGACGTCGAGTTCGACCGCCTCGTGCTCCGCCGTCAGTCAACCAGAAGTTCCGCCGCCACCATATTCAGAACCGCCTCCCGCCGTAGTTTCCGAATCCGCGCTCGTCTCGCTGAACCGTCGCCGAACCATCACCAATTGTGTCGACGAACTGGTGAGTCGACGTCCTGTATCCCTTTCGTTGCAACCCCCTGTACATATGGTTTTCTGTACGTTTGCAACAAGTGAAACTAGAATCAAAATTTTAATTTAAAAAAAAAAACGAAAGCGGCTGTGGGTAGATGTGGGAACCTTAGTTGAATTTGGAAAAAAAAAATGGAATTAAGAATATCATGGCTACGTACGTATATATATATATATATATCTATGTGTATATGCTGTACGTATGTATAGATATATAGGATTAAACTTTAAACGATGGCTAGCTGTACAGTATTATAGACTATAGTATTTTTTTTAACCAATATGACTCTAGTAAGGTTGGATAAAATAGCAATATTTTATTAATAGTGCTATAGTTGTGTTTATATAATAAGTATGTTAACTACTATATTTTTATCATAAGGGAATGATATTTTATAAATACTATTATGGTTTGATCATGTATTATAACAACGACTATACTTTTATAAGGGGACGCTAATATGAAATATTTTGATCATATATTATCAAGGAGTGTAATTATAATTTTATAAATTCTAAGTAGTGACTATTTTTAACATACTATATGGGTAGATATATATTCATCTCTTGAATGAAATTATTATCAAACCACTCCACAAGTTATATAATGTAAGTTATGATTTAATAGGTTATTTTATAAACTTATTTTCAATATGGAGTATTTATAATATAAGTTTTCAATATTATGGACTTAAGTGATATAAATACGATTTTATCAAATTACCTAAGTGATTAATATATATATACATGTAGGTATTAATGGTTAATTATATTTAACTATAAGTTAATATAAGATCTTATGAAAATGATTTTAAGAAGTTATTTTATAAATTCATCAAGTATCGTATATACTCACTAATTTGAGATAAAGTACAACTTGTATCTTAGAAGTAATATCAATAAAATAAAATAACATAAAGTTCATAGATACTTAAAGGGTTATTATTGATCTAGGTTCATGAAGGATATGAACCTTAGCGATTTCCTTCTCAAAATAAATTGCTAAGTTTATTTTGAAATGTCTTCTTTCCGGTGTCAATTTATCGAAGGTACAAGGATTCGTCGTTGAGACCTATCTTCCGATCGTTTAGCCAACTTTATCGAAACTCAAGGCAAGTGGAATGGTTCAGTTTTACGCATATGTTTTAGAAGCATGATTTATATTTGAATCATGAAGTTTTGATTGTTGGGAACCAATTGTGTGTTAAAACGAACCTAGGATTTTACTGTTAGATTTAATGACTGTCATTCCTAGTACCTCGTAGGATGCGCTAGTCGAACTAGGTCTCGATGGGTGTGTGGACGTAAGTGCCACGTTGATTGGTAGTTGTGTGTAGATTTATTTAATTGTTAATCTCACCAGTGCGGAGGGAGTACTCCCTGGTGTAAGGTCATGACCATGGCCTCCTCAACCGCTGAGGGGTCGTTTAAGGATTTTATCCCCTTAAGGCGCAATGCCACTTACATTCGCGATTAACGCACCTTAATAAGTTCAAGTGTAATCCTCTGTGTGTTTAATGAAGTAATCAAGATAAGCGCGTTGCGCAATTTAAATCAACTTCATCTTCGTACTCTACGAAGACAATTAATTAAACTAAAAATCTCTGTGTGATAACACGTTCCCAACAATCTTGCATCGAAGTTTTAACGAGGATATCACCTCTCGTGATATCCTAACCTTTTCAAAGTCATTCTCGTTTTCCCGTGGAAGTGTGTAGTAGCTTGATCGTCTCCCGGCTTTCATTCGGAGTTCGACGTCAGTTATTACACACTCCCACTAACCGAACCACCTTCAAAAACCCATTTGTTTAGTCTGTCACAAGACTAACCGACCACCCTTTTTCCTTGCATGGTCGGCTGGTGTCCACCGAATTTCCGTCGCGGCACATCAGGAGGAACGCTCGTAATCAAAGACTAGTCGAAGAAGGCGATGAGGGTTCAAGCTTCTTTCTATCGACTTTTATTTTAATTCCGCACTTAAGTACTTTTGAACTTAGTTTTAGTGTTGAGATTCTCGAGATGTGAGATCCAATACCAGTTTTATTCCCGACTTCATATGTAATCGACGATTAAGACCTTTGTTATTTAATCATTTTAATTCCGCATTAAAGTTTTGTCGTCTTCTGTGATAACTGTAAAGCCTAGGGTGACTTTGGGAGTTTTAACCCGAGGTCACTGGCGGTAATATCCCTATAGAAAAAGGGGGTGTTACAATATTTACCATAATTATATATATCACTAATATTGCATATGAATGACGCTTTAGATAAAAAAAACATAGTTTTCTTAATTAAGATAATAATTCGATAACATTTTCATTACTTATTTATATATTTAATGATTTTAAAAAACAAATAACACATATACGAGATAATTTGGTTTTCTATTTGACTTATTAGATATTATTTATGTTTAATATTACAATATATTAATCCGAGTTTTTATTTAAAATTATTGATTTAGTATATAAGTTAGTTTACGTAATTTAATTTAAATGTCAAAAGATTTGTATCAATTGTTAATAAACTGGGGCTCAAAAAAAATTGTTAATAAACTGTAATAATGCATCTTATCTTATGTCATTCTTCCTCAATTATTTAAAAATACGTATACGTATGCATAAAAAGTAAATATATAAATAAAATTTATTTATATATATGATGATATACAAGAATTATGTCATTTTATAATCCAAAAAAATAAACGTCGTTTTAAAACAAAGTATACATATGATAATACTTGTTATTGTTATAGTGAACTCACACACAAAGAAATAAATAACACCCCCGTACAAGGTACGGGCCATCTGTTAGTATACTTCTAAACCTGAAGCAGTTAAGGGCAGTTTTGTCATTAAGATTTTATGAACCATGTACCCTATTTTTAATAAATGATTTTTATACAAATTTTCCATCAATTTATATTTAATAGATGAGTTTTTGTTTTTCTACCAAAAAAATAGATGATTTTACGTATCTTTCAATTTTTGTTTGTTCGACTTAGATATGATTTGTATGGTTTTAATTTATATTTTAGTTTTCCTACCGAAAAATATGTACAATATGCATCTTGCAATTTGTTCGACTTAGATATGCAAATTTGTACATGAAGGATCTACTTCATAGGATTTAACAAATAATTAAATCAATTTTAGTTTTGATTAATAGTTTGTTAAGGAAAGATTTAAATTGATATGTAATTCAATTGACTTGAGCCTACACTCAACCCATAATGATAGAACTCGACCGTTGCGGTCCATTTGACAAGTCTGATATGAATAATGTTAAAATTATTTACAAATGGAATTAATATTTTGATATGCAAATATTTAGTTACACAAAATATTTCTTAATCCTATATATGCATATTTATTGTAATAATCCAAAATATTGAATATGTATGGAGATGACTTTATAATTTTATCAAAATATATCAATGTATCAAGAATCAAACTATTAATTATATCAGTTTGATGAGTCAGTAATTTTGATTTCGATGAAGTACAAGATTAAGATAAAATATATGGAGAATAAGCTTATTGATCAAATTTGATTGGGATGTTACATATCAAAAACAAACCTATTATGTATAAAATTGAGATTTCACACCATCAAATTCGAGTTTGTTTTACATAGGTTCATGTTACTAAAATTAACTAATTAATCGGTTCTAAATGTCGTAGATGTTGCAATACTTTTCAGATTTAAAAAATTGTAAATTTGATTTATAATATTTATATCATATATAAATTAATATATTTTAAATTTTATTTGAAAAAATCCCGGGCAAGGCCCGGGGTTATAACTAGT
Organism: Polygonum aviculare; assembly: GCA_934048045.1. Classification (NCBI taxonomy): domain Eukaryota; kingdom Viridiplantae; phylum Streptophyta; class Magnoliopsida; order Caryophyllales; family Polygonaceae; genus Polygonum; species Polygonum aviculare. The sequence goes on from OW204024.1 coordinate 3,999,350, forward strand.
TTCTTTGTATAAAAGATACGTATTAATTAACTTACCTTTTCAATTTCCATTTTAATCTATTTATATATAAGAATTAATATATAGTATAGATTATGAGTAGTAGATACACAAATTAACGAAAAAAATGACCATCATGTACGGGTCTTCAACTACAATGTGGAACATGCCCTATATATTACTGGATATTTTGCATATATATATATGCTCAATGTGGCCAACAAATCTATTTTGTTTTTTTGGTCGAAGTGGCCAACAAATCTATAGGTATAAGTATAACGAACTTTGGTTGATTGAATCATGCTACTTAGCTAGTGGCCTCTAATAAGCAAGAACGAAAAGATGGAAACTAAAATTATTAGAAAAAGTGAAAAAACATAAATCAATCACAATATTTTTCATAACCAAGTGAATAAAACATTCAATCTAAACATGGACCCACCGATGTTCGATAAAATCGGAAGCAAAAAAACTACTACTCCGTCCGTCCCCAAATGTTTGTCCAATACTTTATTTTGGGCGTTCTTTTTTGTTTATTCACCTTTAACATTTTTTCATTTATATCATACTTTTCTTACAATATTATCCTCATTCAATATCCTATATTACCCCATTATCCAACTTTTCTATCAACTATATCACTTTTTCTCTACAAAAAATACAAAATTATCCCTATCTAATCTCATATATTGCCCTCATAAAGTTTAATACAAAATTATCACTTTTTCACTCTTTGTCATCAACTTTTTACATACTTTATAAATTTTCTTAAAAACCGCAAAAAACATCATTTTGGACAAACAGATAGGGACGAAAGGAGTAAGTAATATGTACGGTTGTACGTCCTAATTAAAGTCACATTATAGATGTCCTGAATTTATAAACTAAACTCTAAAAATAAAAAAAATAAAAAACCGTTGTAAGAAAAATATTAAATTAAATTAATATTTCCAATTATATTATGGATTCTTATAATATACTATAGGGCACGTCATAGAAAAATTGGATAAAGTATATTTAGTTTAGGCGGGTTAAAAGCATTACCCTAATTAAAGTATATTTAGTTTAGGCGGGTTAAAGTGAGGTCTACATTATTAATTTTACGGAATTACACTAATTAAGCATTACCCTATTACCCTATTAAAAGCACAATATAAAGTTTAACTAATATAAACTACCATTTAAACATGGATCTCTTGTTATAAGAAGCCTTTGCACAATGCCAATTACGTGACAAATTTTTGTTGAAAGCCGGGCCATTTCGATCAAATGGACAGTTTTAACGATCAAGCCTCACACCCACTCAATTTAGGAGTACTAATTACTAAACAATTTTTCCAACCGCCATGTTACGTTGTTAACTACCAATTATAATTATAACTTGAGTATAACTAAGCACGTGATCTACATTGACCAAGAACTACTCGATCAAACAAGTAATTGTAGTCTTTAAATTCAATATTTTGGAAAATTGAAGAGTGCTCAATATTTAATTAAACGAACCAGTCAGGACGTACTCAGGACTCGATCAAGAACATCGGGACCTCGTGGGAGATCGAATATACAGTTCTAAATTCACACCATATAACCAAGTGTGATGGTCCATATATACATGGACTCGATCAATCTAAGTATCTAACACTAAAATGAACATGTCCAGCAAATAAAATTTAAAACATAAAATAAATATCAGTTAACAGTGAAAATATAATTAAGAAATCAACAAAGTGAGAAACCCTTAGTCGAAAAAAAGATATGAACTCGGAAGTTGTGAGTTACTATATACGGGACTATAATGTAATGACAATTTATCCGAAAAAAATAACAATTAGAGTTAAACATAGGAAAATAATTGGTTGTATGTTATTATATTCTCAGGGAAAAAAACCGCAAAAATCCAAATTTGGAGTGCATATCGTCGTGTTTGAAGGAGTAAAACTCAATTTTCATGTCTTCTTCTTTCTGTTCTTTCTCAAGAATCTTCCTTCTAATTTCTAATTCTATGTTTTCTGATTTTCGGATTAATTCTCCACAAGACGGCTTTTAATAGTCAAAAACCACCTTCTTCCTTCAAATCCTTTTACCCCCTTTTCCCCATTTCCCCCATATTTATTCAAATCCATCACTTTTCAATTATGTTTCTGCAATTAGCTAATAAATAATTTGGACTCTTCAAAATACATATAACTTAATCCCATATTTCCATTCTTAAAATAATCCGTACAATACAAAGAATACCTCAACATGCAACCCGCCACCAACAAAAACACACACAATTAAACGACATATAAAATTCGGTACGTTTACTAAAACAATTCAACCAGATCGAGTAAATAGTGCCACATTCTTTTTTTCCACAAATTTCCTGCCGTGGAATGAAATATTCAACTCTCATACATTCATATTCCTCGATCTAACTTGACCCCTATACTTAGTTATATATAGATCCTTACATCTCAACTGCAAATATCAACAACAACAACATTAACCTACGTACAACTTTTTTTTAAAAAAAAACCAATCTCTCTAACTAATTACCTCATCCAAACAAAGCCATAATCTAAGAAAATGCAACGTCCACTTGCCAAGGCCGTTACAAGCAGGATCATGCGCCACCCGATCGCGGCCTCGGCCACGGCCATTAAGAGGAACCAAGATCACCAATGCGACGTGTTCTTGAACCACCGAGGAGTCGACACGAAGAAGACGATAGCCGGGCTCTTGTACCACCACCTACGGGGGCTCGGGCTCACGCCGTTCCTCGACAGCAAGAGCATGCGCCCGGGCGACCGCCTCTTCGACAGCATTGACCCGGCGGTTGAGAATTGTAAAGTGGGCGTCGCCGTCTTCTCACGCCGTTATTGCGAGTCCTACTTTTGCCTACATGAGCTCGCTCTGATGATGGAGAAGAAAAAGAGCGTGGTCCCCATCTTCTGCGACGTTAAGCCGTCAGAGCTTCGCGTCGAGGACTACGGCGCTAGCAAGTTGACGCCGTCTGAGCTGCTCCGTTTCCGGCGGGCGCTCGAGGAGGCCAAGCTCACCGTTGGCCTCTCATTTGACAGCTTGAGAGGGTAAGACCGTCTTTTCACTACACTTATAAAATCAATATTAGGTGTCATATAACAAATGATCGTGATCGTATAGTTAACTACTTGATTAATTGATGCAAATTGTGCTAATTAATCATTTTTATTGATCTGTGAAATGCAGGGACTGGTCAGACTTTCTGGCGGATGCCACAAACATAATCACGGATCGATTGATCGAAGTTGAAGAAAACAACAACTAATTAACTATACATGCACATTACATGAAACGTACAGAGTATACTATACGTATTTATGGTGGAAATTGATTTGGGAAAAAATTCCCATGACCTACAAATGCGAAGTCAGAGATGATCTTAATTCGTTAGGCGGCAAATATCTTCATTCATTAATTCATTCTTTGGTACAGAATTAAAATCGAGGGTCGATTGTTGAACCCATTTTTATTTTTTGTTTATTCATTGAATTTTTGCCTTCAATTTTTGCTCATGCACGTAAAAGAAGGCTGATTTACGTTAATTTTTTTTTTCATTGAGCTTGTAATTGGATGCATTCATGTGTTTAGTTTTGTTGTAACGGACATATTATGAAACAAGGTAATATGTACTACGGATTATGACAACATTACAGTAAACAACTTGTGTATTTTTCCCGATCAAACTCCTTATCCTAATCTTAAATAAGTTCCGTGACTAAATAATAAATACTAAGTGACCACTTCACTGGCTAGATCACTCATAATTTAAATGCGTCTTTACATATCCATTAAATCGAAGATTAATTGTTGGATCGATTCGCAAGTAGAAAATGTACTATAGTGTATTATGGAGGTTTGTTGACGTGGTTCGTCTGCAAGTAGGGTTCACCCCTTAAATGCACTACGAAAACACATACTAGGGTTTTGGAATGCGCCCTTGGGATACTCTCTCTTTCCAGTTTTTTCCCTACGAGCTAGCTTATGAAACTAGCTAGGGCAGGATCGACAATGAGCTAGCTTATAAAGCTACGACACCAACTTGATGTTTTGGGTCAAGACTGTCAAGTTTATTGAGCTAGCTTCATCATCATGCGCCTAATCCTTGAGGCAAGCCCGATTGACCCTAGAGGGTTCGATCCCCTGTACCGGGTGCTAAATGGCCGGGAAGACTTCAAACATGGTTTTGACTGGAATTGAGCTTAAGAAAGGCTTATGTCCGTTTTTCCTTCTTTGTAGTTTGTATTACTACCCGGTTTAGGGAGATTTGCATACCATTCGCGTTCAATAACATCGATCAACTCGTGGTTTATTCAATTGAATCAATTTTATTCAAACTTAGTAAAGCTAACAACAACAACAACAACAGCATTACCCAGTGAATCCCGCGCGAGCAGGGTCTGGGGGGTCAAGATGGGGGCATTCCAGACCTAAATGGAATGCGCCCGAGAAAACCCAAGAATCGAGAAACAACTAGCATTACAGAAATGCAAGAGAAAAATAAATAAATAAATACATAAAAGAAGACAAACTCCATCAGCTGGCTGCCTCGCTGTCTACCACTCTGATCCTCTCCTTCCAACTCTTTCTGCACTGAGCTAGGTCCACTGAAATCCCTAACATGCTGATATCTTGCTTAATGCTAGTTATAACTTATAATTAGTCCAAAGCATTGCTTTTGACGTTCAATCAAATAGGGCATATCATGGGCGAGAATATTAAAAGGCTGCGATCGATCGAGCTAGTATAAGCTAGGATGTTGGACAATAAATTAATTCAAAATTTCAACTTATCAAAACTAAAAGTGGCTAATTATTTCATATAAGTTTGTTCCTTGCTACTATTGTTTATCACGTAGGTGGCAGTCCAAGTTCTTATTTTTATTTATTTTATGCGGAGCCCTTTATGGTTCTTACAAGTTAGAAACTGTTGTTCGGACTCCCCCCCAAAAAATAAGTTTAAAGAAGTTTCAATCTTAATATTCTATCATTTTCGGTCAATATATATTAGTCAGATTTAATTGTTTAGCAAGAAATTGGGGTTTATTCTCTCCCAAAATGCTAGTAAAAACGTGGGTATATCATATATCGATCACATGCATCCTTGAGCATTGATTTGTACCTGCCATATTAAGGAAATTAAAGGCGACTAAATTGACCTTACTAATTAAGTAGGTCAAAATCCTATAGTGGGCATGGAATTTTAACTACGAGTCTTGCGTGAGTAGTTTTCTTCACAATCCAATTCAGCATTCTCATTTTATTGAATTTGAATTCTTACAAGTATGCACTAAATAGTTAATTGAAGCTAGCTATAGTACTAATATATATACTTCGTATATCATGATATGATCAAACCTGTACATACAATACGCAAGACCTAGCAGCTTAGTAATCAATTATCGATTTATTTTACGTGTTGATTAGTAAGAAGGAGAAGCTAATTAAACAAATATGTACAATTTTGAATGGGTCCTGTTAATGTAATCCAAATCCATAGTGGTAGTGGCTGTCGGATTACTTTATGAAGAGAAAAGAAAGTGGAGTGCAAGTTCCCGTGAAGCAACAATGAAATGATCATGTGTCAGGTTGACAAGATCTGACAAGACATCATAGATTTGGGCCGACGTTGACTAATTAAGTGGTCAAGCACCTCATTTATTCATCTTCTTCTTCTTCTTTCAGTTTCGGACCCATATATGACAACGGGCCCCAGTTGGCTGCGCTTCCAAAATCTCATCGTTTTCGGTTTTGCTTGTTGCATGAAGATCGAAGATGCATACTCAAATGAGAGAAAGATAATTGTCCAATTCACAACTTGTACCACTAGTTAACATAGAAAAATGTATCTAAAATATGGATTGATAACTATTACAGTAGTAAATTACATACATGGTTGATATGCTAACGAAAAACAAGTTTGGAAATCTTTCTAGCATACTCTCTTGCCACATTTCAGTTTGTGTATACAGTGCATAATTTCGGTCAATGTGAAAGTTCCATACATATTAATAGTACGGATATTTCACACGGTAACCCCGAGGTATTACTTAATTCACAAGGTGTACTAAAGATTGGTATATTTCATATGGTAACCCTAAACTTTATTCCAATTTCATCTTATATCCAAAAAAAAGTTAAACCTAACTTTTCACTATTAACTTCTGTAAAATTAAAAGTGAAATTAAATAATAGAGCTTAAACTTGTTATTTTTTTACGGCAAACATATTCTACTACTAAGAAATTATCATTATCTCACTTGAAGAAAACCCTGTTATTGCCTATAGTACGTACATCAGCGGGCTTGGCTGTTTGTCTCCAAAGAAGACTTTAGATATACTTTTTGCTTTATACTTTGTTTAAATTTTGAATTTGTGTGCTAATTAGGGTTTTAGGGTAGTGATTAATCTGTAGACTTGGCCCACTTGGGGCTTTGCAAAGATAATTCGCTAAAGTTGATTTAAGAGCTCTTTGACATGGGGAAGTTTAAGAGCTGAATAGAGACGTACATAGGTTGATTTGTTAAAAGAAAAAGAGTGATTTAAGTCTTTCATCTATGATATTGAAGAGATGTAATGATCAGTGTTTTCTAACAAATTAAATGCATTTTAACCTTTTTTTCTATTCTTTTTTTAAAAAATTTTGAAACACGGTTAGCCGTTAAGTTTAACGTTTTGGGTACAAAACAAAATTAGAATAAAGTTTAGGGTTACCGTATGAAATATACCAATCTTTAGTACACCCCGTGAATTAAGTCATACCTCAAGGTTACCACGTGAAATATCCGTTAATAGTATTACACATATGATAGAAACGAAATCGGGCCTAGATTTGGGCTTATCGGCTGTTTAGCCAAGGCCCAAGAATATTGTCCGATAAACTTTTCTTATAGCTTGAACTTTTTTTTTGAGCATCTATAGCTTGAACTTAATTCTAACTAGCTTAACCCGTCGTACCATGTACGACTATGCCTTAAATATTAAAATTATTTTAAATATATTATATTATTAAATTTATGCACATTTAATTCTGAATACTGATATAGTGCACCATGATAGTAATATTTTATTTAATTCGAATTAACTTGTTTTTTCATATAAATTTTGATTATAGAATTATTCTAATTTATAAATTTCCTAATATCAATATTTGACTTGTCTTATACACCAACCAAAAATATAAAATATAATAAATATAATATCAATGTCTCGATAGATTATATTTTTTTTTATCAAACTTTACATAAATAAATATAATATTGATTTCCTAATAGTCATATTTTCTAAATATATAACTTTAATCTACCATATAACCTAAAATCATATTTCTTAAAATATAATATAACAGATCATAGTTTCTAAATATAATATTTTTTAGGATATATATTGTGGGGTCAAAATAAACGCGGTGACTCAAAAATGGTCGCGCTTTATAATAAATATTTGTATTGATTGATTAGGATGTTAAGAATTATATATATATGATGTAAAAAGGGATATACAATTTGCTATTGATTTTTGTGATTAATCAATGGAGTATTAAATTTTGAAGTAACTGTAGTACGTACCAATCTTTGAATAATAAAGTCTCTACTGTTAGCTCGTGTTAAATATTTTTGTTTGAGATGACGTTGTTTGATCATAGGATCACCAAACACTTTGTCTGATCTTGAGAGTTTATTTTGAAATGTTAAATCGAAATTTTGTAACGTAGTATAAAATAGATTGATAAATTTTTGGGATGTATTTTTTCATAAGATAAAGATCTTGTAACATTTAGGGCTCGTTTGGTTTTTAGGGAGGGAAAGGAAATGGTTGAGGCATGTATCTAGACATTATTTAAGTTATGGTTCATTGATACAAAGGGTAGTCATTACCCTTTTCTTCCACTTTTCATTCAAAATTTGAGCAACTTCTCTCCACCCGCTCAATATGGGGTAATCATATCCTTCATACTCCTCTAATTATTACCCCTCTCCTTCCACTTTTCATCAAAAAAGAGAAGATCATCACCATTTTCTATACAAATTTGTTTTCTTTCATTTCCTTTCCATTATTTTTATACCAAACGCCACCTTAGATTTTATTTGAGATCTTATACGTTATTTTTAGAATGCTATCTTATGTTTTTTGAACAAATTTTTGCAAGAGCACAACAAAAATAATAAGCAATTAAATCTAAAAAATTAGATAACATAAATAATAGCTCTATTTTTTATTGAATATGCGGTGGGGTCAGAATTAACGTTGAGGCTTGAAATTCTTCGACTTTAATATATAGTATAGATGCGAACAACAACGTAAATTGATTAACTTTACGGATCTAGTAGGTTCATGCCAAATTTGGAAATCTTTAGAAATTTACGTGTTGAGTTACAATCGTAAATGGTTCAAATTGAGTACTGTTTTCTTTGACAACTAGTACAAACCCCGTACCATGTACGGGTAATGTAAATATAAAACCGAATTAATCGATCGAATTTTGATACGAATACGCTTTTAACTCGGGAACTTATAATCCAAATCCGATAGATCAAAGTCCAAACCTATTGACCTATATATATATATATGTACTTTTATTCATACAATTTTAATTCTAAAATAGATGTATTCAAATTCATATTATTAATGAATATACTATTGACACATGTGAATTTTTTTCACTATTCTTCAAGATTCAATAATGACAAAATATATACTAATTAATAAGAAAAAATTATAAGGAATATAAAAGAAAATCACTTCAATTTCCTTATTCGTATAAGGATATATAATTGAGTATGATATTAAGTATACATAAGGAAATTGGATAAGATATCAAGAAGATATATAAGTTATTTTTTGAAAATCAATGCAAAAAATAAAATCATTATTTTATTCAGGATTGATGACGTGGCGCAAATTTTAACAAAGACTTGGGTTCCGCTTTATACTGTATGTATTATAGTAGATACACTACATTGATTATTGAATCATCAAAATTACGGACATATATACACTTGAAATTCCTTCAACAAAAAAACCAACTTGAAATTCCAACTCGGGTTCAAACAAACCCGACCCGACCAACCAATAGCTTATTTGGGTGCAAAAATATGACAAATCTCAGAATTCAGTTCGAATGACAAAAAACATAACCACAAGGAAAGTGTGACATCTTAACAGAGGCGTGTTCCCCTCTTGTTGCCCCCAGTTTGGTACATTTCTCCCAATTAAAACTAACTCAATTTTTCATTTTCAATTGATCCTCTCCCTCTTGATTTAATTGACCTCTCCATATATCAAATTAATACTTCATACACTCCCTTAATAATATGGAGAGCACCGACTCATCCACCATAACGCCGCCGTGCCCTCCGCTTCCCCCCGGCTTCCGTTTCCACCCAACCGACGAAGAGCTCATCGTCCACTATCTCGCCCGAAAAGCCTCCTCCGCCCCTCTTCCCGTCTCCATCATCGCCGAAGTCGATCTCTACAAGTTCGATCCTTGGGAATTACCAAGTCCGTTATTTTTTTTTCCCAAACTTTACAAGGACATAGGTTAGAAAAACCGTTTATTAATTGTTGCGTTATATATAATGCAGGTAAGGCGACGTTTGGGGAGAACGAGTGGTACTTCTTCAGCCCAAGGGAGAGGAAGTACCCGAACGGGGCGAGGCCAAACAGGGCGGCCACGTCCGGGTACTGGAAGGCCACGGGCACCGACAAGCCCATCTTGGCCGCGACAACTTCGTCGGATGGAAGGCGGCAGAAAGTCGGGGTGAAGAAGGCGCTGGTGTTCTATGGCGGGAAGCCTCCTAGAGGCGTCAAGACGGAGTGGATTATGCACGAGTTCCGGCTGCTCGACAGCTCGGCCTCTGCCACCACCGCCACCAAGGCTCCTCGCCCCGATCTCTCCTCGAAACGAGCCGGATCGTCCTTACGGGTGCGTTCTTAATTACAATATATGTTAATTTTATAGCACTGATTTGAGTCACGTAGTACGAACTCGGTCTGATCGATCGACTTCATAATTAATTCAGCCAGAAGGGTATGTTGTAGTAATGACCACCAATGCGGAAAGCCTAATTTTTTAATAGATCGTTGTCGTACGTTATTTGTCTAGCTCCCTATAAGCTCACTAGCTGAGGTCTCGTGCATGGGTTCATGTGATCCATGCGAACTTTCCCCAATTAGTATGTTCTACTCCCTCCGTCCCTGAAAGTTTGTCCGCCTTTCCTTTTCGGGCGTCCCGGAAAGTTTGTCCATCTCTATTTTATTTCCATTTATATCACTATGCTTTTACAATCTTACCCTCATACAATCTCATATATTACCCCTATTATCCAACTTTCCTCTCAACTTTATCACTTTTTCCTAGAAAATTACAAAATTATCCTCAACCAATCTTATAAATTACTCCTTTTTATACTTTTTCCATCAACTTTAACACTTTTTCCCATCACTTATCAAACTTTTTCAATTTTCATTAATCCGCGTGTAAATCCGCTTTATGGACAAACTTTTTGGGACGGAGAGAGTATGAAACAGCAAGAAATCAACTGGCCGGTTTGGTTCTGATAATATCTGCTGCCTAATTTTTGGCATTCTGTTAGATTTCTGATTCTGGATACCAAATTTGCTAGCCTAGTTATGATCATCCCTCCCTTATAACAAAAATACTAGAAATATTTTTCTTAATAGTATTATTAGCTAAAATATTTAGCACTTGCTAATCGATGTGGAATGTATATGTGTGGTACCTAGTTGGACGATTGGGTGTTGTGCCGAATCTACAAGAAAAACAACGTGTTCAGGCCGGTGGAAGAGCCTGTCCACCACCCACACCACCTCTTCCTGGGCCGTTCATTCCCCTGCGCCGCCAATTTCTTCGACGGAGCAGCCTCGGCGCCACCTGAAATCCACACCGTCAACGATCACTTTCGGGTCCACCAGGCCGCGGCCAAGCAGCCCCATATGATGGGTAATTCCGACCACCAACAACACTTCTGGGACGATGAGATGGCCTCCACTAGCACCGCCGCCCCTGGGAGCATTGACACTGACCGGAACAGCGGAGGTGGTGGCGGAGGCGGTGGCTCCTTCGTGTCGTTGCTCAACCAGCTGCCCTCGCATAGCGCACCCTACACGACGGGCGCTGGCCTGCTCGATCCTCTTGGCACGACGTCGTTTTGCGATAGCCACTTCAGCTCTCCTTCTACCGCTACGTGGAACTCTTAGATGGTCACGGCTCGGATCGATGTATGGAGTTGGAAACGTATGCATTATATATATGTTGGTGAAATCCAGATGAAACTATGAATATCTTATCGATGAAGACAGCAAATGGAAAACACATTGTCATAGTTGGATGAGTTTAAACTTGAGAAGCTTCTATAAGCCTTGGGGATATTTACTTTAATGTTTTCGGGATAAAATTATGCATGTAGATACGTTTTCATCAGCATTACAACAATGTTAATGGTTGTTCATTGTTAATTTCCTTATGAACCTATATATAGTCAATATATATAGGGCTACACGCCTACACATCGGTCCAAATTTGATGCATTAGAAATCCAATTTTGAAAAAGCCAAGTGTGATTGATGGATTGAACCGAGATCGTTGACAATTTATCAAACATGAAAACATGATGTTCACTTTATGCTTTAGTTTTAGGGCTAATACTAGTATTAATCCCGAATTTGATTTAACTAAAATCTTAGTTTAGATTTTATATAAAGTTATTCAACAGAATCTTGTATTAGTATACAACAGAATCTTGTATTGTATAAAGTTATTCAACAGAATCTTGTATTAATCCCGAATTTGATTTAACTAAAATCTTAGTTTAGATTTTATATAAAGTTATTTAGGCCTTGTTTCACTTGTCTCCTAAAAAATTTTTTCACCCAAAAAATTTCTTTTACCTTTTTTATACACACTTTCTATCTCTATTTTTCACATTTCTCAATAAAACATTTTCACCCAAACCCATATTTTTCACCCAAAAAGATCTTTTCTCCCCGAAAAAGAACAACACCTTAGTTTGTTTTTTATGGGATTTATTTTAATGATATAGTATTTCTACTATAATATATTCTTTAATTCGAATAAAGATTTGTAGTATTGTGATTTTAATCGAATAAAATTTTTTGGAATCGAATAAAGAATTTTTTTCACATGTTAGGATTATAATTTTAATCGAATGAAGATTTATCTTCATTACATATACAGTTTTGGATAAATTTTTTAACGATTTGGATAGATTTATTATGTGTACAATTTAATGTAGGGTCTACAATGAAGTTTCAACCAAACAAATTAAATTGTTTCAATAAAGGTGGGTGATGCGCGGTCCAATGAGAAATTGACACGTGTCGTGCTAAATATTATTTTTAACCTCCGTTTAGTATATAATTATGATATGATGATTTTTCACTTTAGGGTTAGTAATAGTATTAGTTCCCGTGTCTTGAAAGCACAATTTTTATTTAACTAAAAACGCACTTTAAATTTTATATACAGTTATTCAATAGAATAATCTTCAATTTGATATGTTGTTCTATATAATTATTTTAATCTTCAATTTAGTATATAGTAAGATTGATCAATTATATCTGTGAGGAAAGTTTATAGATATAATTCGAGTGAGATATATTCTTCCATTTTTGACATATTTATGTGGGGTTTATAATCAAATTTAAACTAATTAAATTATTTTATTAAAGATGAGTGATGTGGTTAAATATAAAATTGACACGTGTCATAATAATTATTATTTTTAACCTCCGTTTTGATATATAACCAGTATTAGTCTCGTGCTTTGAAGGCACGAATTGGATTTAACTAAAAACTTTGCTTAAATTTTATATAAAGTTATTTAAAAAAATAGTTTGATGTAAAATCTTGTATTATTTAATTTAATTTGTTTTTATGAGATTTATTTTAACAATACAATATTTCTACTATAATATATTCTTTTAATCGAATAAAGATTTGTAAAATTATAAATTTTTTATAAGGATTGAATACTCTTGAGATTTATATGATTTATTTTAATATTTATAAATTATAAATTTAATTATATATTTAATTAGAGTTTAGATATGTTTTTTGTATAACATTATTTTAATCCAATTTAGTATATAGTAAGATTAATTATATATTTAAGAAAAACTTATAGATTCAATTTCAATGATATATATTCTTTCATATTATATATATATATATATGGGGTCTACAATCAAAATTAACCAATTAATTATTTTAATAAAGATGAGTGATGCGGTCCAATCAGAAATTAAAACGTGTTGTGCTAAATATTACTTTTAACCTCCGCTTTAGTATATAGTTATGATGATGATGATGATGATCTTTTCATATTTGTAGCCACAAAGAATGACTTACTTTTGATCAGGCGGCCGACCCACTATTCATCGATAATGGGCCAAAAGGCGGTTGAGGGAGATGTAAAGGTGGGCCATAGAAAGTGGACCATAAAAGTGGGCCGTTGAATATCGGCCCAAGTACATGCGCAGCAATGAAGCGGCGCCCGGTGACGTCATGGTGACGTGGATTTGGTGGCGGGAAGGTTGCTCTCACATAAGGCAGGACCACCGACCACCACAACAATCGTCTTCTATAATGCAGAGCCATGTTTCACCATCTTCAAGATTTAAGCAAACAATTTATGTCGGCATATTGCACCCACCACATATATTAGTATATTTTTTAAACTTACAAAAGTAGTGCATTATTGGCTTTTGTTTTTTTCCCTTGTAAGAAGATCGAAGTTCTCTTCGATGTTCTACACTACACTGTAAGTTTTACAGAATTTTAAACTATTAACGCGAAGACAAAAGAGATGAATCATTAACTTTGCTCCCCACATGGATCGCATGTGATCAAACCTTCGATATCGATATAAGTATTTTAACACGCTAAAATGTGTCGGCTGCTTCATTTCCCAAACTCTTACTAAACAATTTGTACGGACCATTATTTTATACTCCGTACAGAGTTAATGATTCTCGTGTAAATTATACTCATGGTGAATAGTAAATATAAAAACGATACTATATGGTTGAGCCACGAGCACTAGCTTGGTGCAAGGAAACTTATTAGTAATATACGGAGTACATGCTAGAATAAGTAGGGACCAATTACCTAGCTAACATTATTACTACACGTACCTACTCTCATGCTCATAATTAGATTCTTGTTTATACAGTATACTTCTGACTATTCCAGTTTCTGTAGGCATCTTATTGGCGAAAACTGGACATCCAAATTTGTTCTGTCGGTGGGGATATATTGATCTATAGATAGAGAGTTCATGATTAGGACGTTTTAACAATGATTAGCAACGACGTTTTAACGACGATTAGCAACTACTTTCATATTCATATATGTGTCGCATACAATTACAAATGCACTACAAATTGTATACTACTTCGTATATCTTGTTGCACGTGAGATCGTGCTGGTCAATTCGGCTAGTTCATATATACCATTCTGATTAATTGTAAGCTGCCTAATTACATGCAATCATATATGAATTCCTTGAGCTAGTGGCTCATGCCGTCTTCGTTAGCTATATTGATTTATTAGCTACTTAATTATATTAGGGCACGTTTGAAAGTTTCTCTGTATTTAAGAGGCTAGGACGTGTAACAGGCCGGCTTGTTAGGACCTTGATTTGGTCTTTGTGTAATTGAAATTCTTGTAAGAGTAGTTGCTCAAAATTTGATATGTACGGCAGTACGGGTGGTTTGTTTTGTGCATATATATGATATGCTCTGTAATTAGTAGAGTATAGTTTTGTGATATTCAAATATATGGGATATATACGTACAACTACAAGTGATCGAACAAGTTTATAATTACATGGCCTGGCTTTTAAGTTTCAACCAATGAAACATATAGCCTGGCTTATTATATGATCACCTAGATAAAGCTGCGCTATCTGTTATCTTTGTACGTTTTTGAAAGCATTTATTCTTCGTCCATTGGATGGTGCAACTTTTCTTAGCCAAAACAATATTCGAAAGAGAAAAAGTCGTGATTCATGAGGGTCCATCAACATTTGCACGTCGGAGGCAATCAAGCCATCAAGGCAAAGTCAAACCATTGCATTCATCTAGATATATATGTGAGCTAGAAGTTGTGTTTTTGTTTTTTTTATGATTGCACCTAAAATCGATCAAATTAGATATGTTTTAGGTTGAACAATATCAGACCACATGAGGATATGTTAAGCCAGAGCATATTTATGGATCGGAAAACAGGACTAGTTCTGTAAGATTTATTAAGACGAACTAAACTTGAAAGTGTTGTTCCATGCGAGCTACGTTATAATGAACTAAAATGGAAATAAGGTAAGAAGGAAATAAATCAGGTTTCGCGGCCGTATTAGGTCCTTGGAAGGAAGGGTTCGCAAGGAAGTTTGTTTACTCAACGTCAAATGTGTCTAAGACGAACTTCTCAAACATTACCCTACCTTGAATCATGTCTCAACATTGACAACAACAAGAGCAACAATAACTTGGTGCAATTTCCTTTACGTAGAATCTAGGGGGTCAAGATGATGGCACCCCTGATTAAACACAGAAGAGAGCGATCAAAAGACCCAACCGAAAAGCCATGTCTTGACATTGAGGAATCAAAAAATAGTTCACACATGCTATAATGTAGTTTGCTTGGACATCTAACATGGCCATTAAGTAGGTTTCACATAACATGGAGACAACCAATTCGGTGAGCCAACTTAAAGTTATGATAGATGATCCATATAGTTCCGCAACGACCATCGGACATTTACAATATTGAAACTGAAAAATTTGTAAGACGCTATCAGTAACACCTCTCAACAATCCTCCTCCATCGCATGGTCCGAATTGCCTTTCGCGCAAGCATCAATGCTTTGTTTCAGCCTAGATTGCCTTTCGAGCAAGCATCAATATTAAGTTTCTGTCAAAAGTTTATTTATCTATTAATATTACACTATGAAGCTTTACTAGCAATAAAGGTAATGTATTACCATTAATACAATGTGGATATGTGATACATCATGCATGCATATTGGCTGTCAATCATATAAATCAAAGCATATGATTTAATTTGAACAAAAATAATGAAAATTTTGTTAGATTTCAATACATTGACTTCTTAAACAGATCCAATTTGGTATTAAAAGTTACTTTGTACATGCATGAACCCACACACGCTAAGTGTGAGAGATGATATTGTACATATATATGGTAGATTTTACAGCTAGTACACAGTATCTTGGTCAGGCCAAATTACAAAACATGTGTCTTCCCTATTACCCTTTCTCTGTCTCCCTCTGAACTTTTCTTCACTGTTCAACCTCCGAATTCACACAGAAAAAGAAAAGTTCCAAATCCAATCCTCTCTCTCCTCCGCTCTTCCCAAGCAAAATTCCTTGCCTTCTTCCTCAGCACCCGCATTCCCCAAAACCCTTCTCGGACGAAATTCATCTTTCATCAGCTTCAGCAATCTCATTAATTTCGCCTCCCTGGCTGAAATTCAGCGGTTCAATTTCTCAATTGTGCTCTTCAATGGCCACGCGTGGTTATAAGCTCCGTATCCTTTCAGATTTCCGTAACTCGCTCTTTCTTGTTCCCCTGATTGCCGAGATAGATGAGGGTTTTTGTGTATTTTTTAATTATTTTTTCTTAACTTTCCTAATTGGTGTATGAGGAGGGTTTGATCTGCTTGTAGGATTTGCTGATTTGGATTTTTGAACAACTGTTGTTGGTTTCGGATCTTGTATCTTTATTCGGAATTTGGGGCCTTTTTGGTAAGTCTGATTGTGCTGTGTGTGCTGTGAAATAAGTATTCATTCTGCTTGGATAGTTGGATTAGGATAAAACTAGGCAAAATTGTGGTGTTTAGTTGTATCTTCTTAGGCATTCACTTCAGTTTGTAGCAAAAGGAGGGAAGAAAACCAGCTTTACTAACTTGGATATGCCAACAATGTGTTGTCTGGTTTTGCTCATTGCTTGTGGGAAACTGAGCTCATACATTTGTGTGTGTAGAAATGCTCTCTTTACCCGATTTCTTTTGGGGGGAGATTTTGTTATTTCCTTAACCAAACTGGAAATGCACAGAGGAATTTGTGGCCCATTCAGCAAATGTCAAATGCTTAAGTATTGGCAGGAAGGCATGTCGGCTTTTCCTAACTGGTGGCGAGGATCAGAGAGTGAATCTGTGGTCAATCGGGAAGCCGACTTCATTAATGGTCAGTCCAGATACTGGATTTCCTATGGATCCTCTACAGTTTCAGAATGCTGCTTATTTAGTTTGTTACCATCTTTCTAGCTTTCTTAATTGTTTTTCGTACATGTACCTACTCGGTTTGTCCTTCTAACCATTTCCATTTGTGTCCTAGTTTGTATGGTGAGAACTGAGGTATTATTTCATCTTGGTAGGCGTTGCGCTAGGCAGTAATGGCATGTGAATTTCCCATCTTGGGAGTATACCTTGCTAGGTTTCTGTTCCCTACTTCAAAATTGGGTATGCATAAAGATCATGTTGATGCTAAATTATTATGTTGACACCAAATATTGATTTTGTTGTCCGTAAGCACAAGAACTACATCCTCCCCCCCCACCCCCCACCCCCACCCCCACCCCGAAAAATGGCAGGACATAGTTTTAGAGCCCAGGGAGGTCTATTTTACCAATGAATTTCAGTATTGAAAAAGTTAAGAGGTTTTGAGTGGATAAGGTTCAAGCGTGGCAATTCAAATATATAACGTGGCTAAAAAAAACAATCTCACTCTGATATGGCTGTTGCAGAGTGTTGCTTCCAGGAGCTTTATAATTGAAGATCACAAACATATGTACTAGATGACAATTGACAAGTAAAGTTAATCACAGGTTATTGATCCCTTTTGTGTAGTCAGTCTGTCAGTGTAATGCAAAGCCTACATTTGCCTCCTGGGGATTCATTCAGCCGGATTAAGTAAAATGCCCCTCTTACCATATAAAAATAGGCATGCTAGTTTTTCCCTGTATATATACATAGTGTAATAAATCTGGGAAGACATGACTCAATGCCACTCACTGATGCAAAAAATAGTTGGATACTTTTATACTCATGCAGTAGATTATTGAATAATTACTCTTCATACGACTTTATGAGCAAAAACCAACTGTTTGATGGATTTTTTCCTTCTCGTTTTACTTTACAGAGCCTATGTGGTCATACGAGTCCAGTGGAATGTGTGTCTTTCGATTCTTCAGAGGCTTTAGTACTTGCTGGAGCTTCTTCTGGTACAATGAAGTTATGGGATGTGGAAGAGGCAAAGAGTCAGTTTCGTTTCTAACCTTTTTATGTGCTGCCATAACTAGTTACCGCCATGGACTAATTTTCATGACAAGGATTTCTAAATCTAGTTTGCTATTTTCAACTATAGTGGTGCGAACTCTTACCGGTCATAGATCATCATGTACTGCTGTGGAGTTTCATCCATTTGGCGAGTTTTTTGCATCGGGTTCTTCTGACACTGACCTAAAGATATGGGATAATAGAAAGAAAGGATGCATTCACACTTACAAGGGTCATGGTAATGGAATTAGCACCATTAAATTTACCCCTGACGGGCGTTGGGTGGTCTCTGGTGGACTTGATAATGTTGTCAAGGTAATTTTGATGCCATTTCTTTTATTGCCTCACAAATTTACCTTATATACCCTGTAATAATCCCAATTTCTTGAAAAGGTCTGGGACTTGACTGCTGGAAAGTTGTTGCATGACTTCACGCTCCATGATGGTCCGATAACATCCATAGATTTCCATCCTCTTGAGTTTCTATTGGCCACAGGTTTGCATCTAAGTTTTCCTCTGAGTTTAGTGAGATTAAACCTTGACACCTATATTTTTTTAATGGGTGAGTTTGAACACATCATGAATATGAAGCTGTAATGTATGCTAGCACCTTTTTTTTCATAATCCATATGTCACATTTTGCACAATCTTTAGCTTTGAGGTATTCTTTGCTCCAGTAAACTTCCATAGGCATGTATCTGTCACGTTTTTTACCAGAATGAACATGCACCTTTTTCTTGGACCCATATTACTGATCATAGTGCTATTTGAAACTTATTCCTGAAGGAAGCCCCGTATTTATTTCCATATTTTGGCAATATCCTTGGGCATAAATATATCAATTAATTAACGTCTTAGACTTTTAGGTTAACATACTTGCCAATTTGGTTCGTTCCACTCTTTAGCCATTTAGCATTAATGATTCTTAGGTGCAGCCGTGCACGTGTGCAGTTAAAATTAGTAGAAATGTGCAACATTTGAGTCTTTAGTATTTTTTCCTTTCATCTTGTTTTTTTTTGATTAAATTTTGCTTTCATTATTGACCTTTACTTTTGCTTCACTAGTCCAAATGGTACATTTCATACGGTTTAGGCCTCATATTGCTTGATACTTTGCTTAGTCCTTGATCTGCTTCAATTTCCAGGTTCAGCAGATAGAACCGTTAAGTTTTGGGACCTGGAAACATTTGAAATGATTGGATCTACCAGAGCTGAGGTATTTAAGTTTCATGTTTTTGTTTTTGATTTGAAGTAATTGAAGTGTCACTGCTTTAATGTTACAAATTATTGGTCATTGTCATATAGGCTGCAGGAGTGCATGCAATGTCTTTCCATCCAGATGGGAGGACCCTCTTTTGCGGATATGATAAAAATATGAAGGTTGAACTTAATATATTCATTTGTTTTTACTTTGAATGCAAATTGCTAAATTGATTTTGTTCAACAACAGGTTTATTCATGGGAGCCCATCATATGTCATGATGGTTTTGACATGGGATGGTCAACCTTAGGTGATCTTTGCATTCATGAAAGGAAACTCATAGGTTGCTCGTACAAACGTAACACAGTTGGAATTTGGGCTGCTGATCTTTCGGTCTGTACTACCTCTGCTTGGAAAAGACTAATTAAAAATGTAGTTTGAATCATATCTGAAGTTTAAAGTTCCTTCTATTCGTCAGCTTATTAAACCTTATGGAACTGGTATCACACATGAGGAGAGTCCAATGGTGCCCAAAGGCGATCAAGAGGAAAGCGATTCTTCGTCCTCTGTAAGCTCACATTGTCTGCGGCCAGATGCAGATGTTAAAGAAATCAAGAATATTTATGTGGATTGTAAGTATGCAAGAATATCTTCTGTCCAAATTTCAGCACTTTGCAAAATAATTTTAGTATTTGCTTAAGTTGTGCATTTTTGTAAGGTGCAGATGAGAAACCCATCACTCCTCAGAAAGTGGTTGCACCTGGCTTGTCAAAGGTATCAACACCATTGGAATCAAAACGGCACAGTAAACTTTCATCTAAGAAACTCACTCCAATTTTGGTCTCTCCAAAACCTGAACGACGAGCCACAGGTAGATCCTTTGTTGCGCCAAATGTTGTTCCTAGGGATAATTCTGATGGCAAAGATATTTCACGTTCAAGAGGAGAGCTTTTCAGTCCTGCAAAGGCTAGTTCTGCTACGTCCGTCAGGCCAGCTCACACAAGGCGACAATCAAATAGCAAAAATGATGTTGAGAGGCCTTCGACAGTAGAATCTAGGTCTTCACATGTTGCAAAAGATTCAAGCTTTCAAGATAAATATCCTACTGTGAAGACTGTGGAAGATAAGTTGGAGAAGGATGTGTGTCCACCAGTGATCCCTAAGGTGGAAACAGGTAAATTTCTTTTTAGTTTACGCATTGTCATTCAAACAGGTAAATTTCTCTTAATGAATTAGGGTTCAATCTGCTGGCGGGGATGGGCAACAGAGTGGAAGTAGATGCTCTGACCAAAGCCTACAGCAAAAATTAGTCCTTAACCCTAGAAATATTAGGGCTAAATGTGCTAGTTGGAACTGCAGCTCACTGGCTATGTGCTTAGATCTGCATAATCGAGTTTACTGTGCTAAAAAGTTGTTCAATTCCCCATGGCAATTTTCTCCAAAATCGCACCAGTTTACGCAAGCCCTAGATCTTCCATATAATCCTTCTAATTTAGCCAAAAGTTTTCTATTTTTACACTTCTGATGTGTTTCTCTTTGCTTGTTTTTATTATCAATGGTTGATCATGTTCTGAGTTGACCATCTTCTGTTTTTATTAATATCTCCATCTTTTTCCCTATTAACACTACATCTTATAACCTCCAGTTGTGGAATCCATTGGTGGAGAAACACAGGCTACAAATGTTGTCAGCAAAGGTAAATCCAATTATAGTAACTTGGTCATCGAATTCAAAGGTGTATTCCCTTAGTGAAAATTAAATATGTTGTTGTGAATGATATTTGGCAGTGGCTGTGAGACATGGAAGAACACGCTCTCTTGTTGAGAGGTTTGAAAGAAGGGAAAGATCAGTTAGCATAGAGGATCAGATAGTTGATCAGACCCCTAAAACTTCCCCAGATGTGCTGGCTGATAGAATCAAGAGCTGTACCATGTTGGTATGTTTTTCCATGGATATAAATTTTGTTATTACACAACATAAAGTATGATAAGTGAAGTTTGTAAGTTGTTCAAATAATTGGTATTGTTGAAACAAGTATCTATATATTTTGTATACTTACTATTTGCTTGTCCTTTGTAAGCAACAGAGAGAAGAACCACAAATTTCGGGACGAGATTTGTCTTCTTCAAATGATGAGAGTATCTTAGAAGATTTAATGCAAAGTCACGATTCATTTTTAAGTGATCTTCGCTATAGACTGACAAAATTACAGGTAGCTTCTTCATACCATATTAGTTTTCATGCAAACATGATTGCATTTAATGTTATGGATGGCTTGTTTTGATGTTTACCCACTTTAGATATTTACTACCCTCGATGTTTTAATGTAATCTAAAGATTGTTTTTATCGGAGATAATCTGAAGTTTTTATTATTTTTCTAAGAATGGACCTTTTGGATGATCGGACTATCCTCGTGACAATGCAAATGGCAAGTTGATAGGTGTGCTGATAGGTTTGCTTGATAATGCAAATTGTTCCATGCCAAACATGCACACAGTGTTTCAGTTCCTTTACTCATGTCCACGCAATTAGGTAAGGAAAAAGAGATCTCCTGACCATTGGTATATGCATATGGAAATTTGCAGCTTGTAAGGCACTTTTGGGAACGAAATGATTATAGGGGTGCAATCGATGCAATGAAGAAACTACCTGATCATTCTGTAATTTTCTCAGCTTTTCTTTTTGAATAAGGAATTATTTCTATATTTGTATTTCTCTTTTTAATCTTCATCATTGCCTGGTACAAGTTGATTATTCCTATTCAGTGTTACTACAAAATGAAAGCAATGAGTTTTTGCTGTTGTGCAGGTTCAGGCTGATGTGATCAGTGTTTTGGCAGACAAGACGGAATCCATTAATCTGGACTTGTTTTCACATCTCTTACCTCTACTTGTGAACCTCCTCGAAAGCAATATGGAAAGGTGAGAACTTCATTTTTAGCTGCATCAGAGCAAAACGACTAGAAAAATGCAACCATACAAGGAAGTTTCTTTGGGTTATGAATTGTGTTCAGGAAATGAGCCTCCATTGACAATCTGGTGTCTTGGGTTCACTGAGCTGAATGGTACTAATGCAATAGTAAACGCCAAAACATTACATATCTTCCATGAAAAGGACTTCAGATCAATCTCTGCTGTTTTGGAAAGAGTGGTATCTTATTTTAGGTTTGATAACCCTAATTTTAATAGGCATGCTAAGATGTCACTGGAGATGCTGCTTAAACTAGTGGCAGTGTATGGACAGACGATCTGCTCAACCATATCAGCGCCTCCTTCTGTCGGTGTGGACCTTCATAAAGAAGCAAGGTACTTAAATAACTTTAGTCTGTGATTTGTATCATCAAAAAGTTGAGGATAATAGCATTTCACCATTGAATTTTTGTTCTCTACAGAATTGAATGTTGCAGACATTGCTTCAACCATCTGCAAAAGGTTCAAAGAGCACTCCCTGAAGTTACAAGGTAAAGTTAGTGAATTTGTATGAATAAATTCCTTCATAAATTCTTATGTTTGTGTTGCTACTTGGGTACAGGAGAGGTAGTTCGCTTGCGAAATCAGCATTGGAATTGAATCTGGTTCTTCAAGATCAAAACATAGCGTGATGATAACTTCTAACTCCATCAGGTGCTAATTGAAGACATGTGATCCTTATCTGTTTCAATTAGTGAGGATCTCATGGTTCTGCGATGAACCGTTCTTGGCTGTATCATTTCGGCGATGCTTATAATTCCTGTGGTTGTATCTAAATGTAGTGATGTACTACCCACCAAATGTTCTATAATGAAGATGCAATGTTACTGGTCTGAGCTCAGTTCAATACTAACATCACAATTTATTCAACTTTAAACTGTGTGACATGCATTGTGGCCCAAAAAGACATTTATCTTGGGCCTATGCCTTGGGCCTGTCCGGCTTTATTCATGTAATCGAAGAAAGTTTCTTGAGCCGAAGAAAGCCTCTTAAGCCCAAAAGGTTTGAATGTTAACGTCTTTAAGAGTAAATAAAGCGTTGGTTCCTTGACTGATGATAAAAGGTAAGATGGTTAATTACTCAATTTGACTACGGGTTATGCGAAGATTAATTCAATTTGTCAGATTTCACACCAATGTCTGATTATGTAAGAAGATATGATGTGATGCTTAAGCTAGTCTTGTTACAGAAACGATAATCAATAGAATTAGAATTTTCTTGAGCAATTTAAAATTCTTCAATATGCCTAGTTTGCGTGAAAAGCAGTCAGTCAGTCACTACCCAAAAATCAAACATTGAAACCAGATAATTCATCCCCACTTGTCACCGTAATGCCGTATTATCATGCATAATTGGTTCTATTGTAAAGTCAAAGTGCCGGCCAATTAAAATATACCAACATCTGACAATCATAATATTTTTTAGGGGAAATTGCATTTAACCACCCCTTATTTTACACTTGTTGCATTTAACCATCCCTTATATTTTTTCCTGCACTTAACCACCCCTTATTTACAAATTGTTGTATTTAACCACCCTTTATATTTTTTCCTGCACTTAACCACCCCTTATTTACAAATAGTTGCACTTAACCACCCATAGTTTATATAAAAATATTATTCCCTCTATTACATGTTCCGGTTGGTTCATTTCAGGTTGGTTCACTTCAAGTTCCTATGACTTTGGATTTATGTAACTATTAGTAGAATTAATTTTATTTAAATATTATAATAAAGTAAAGAAATATTATTTATGTATCCATCTTAATAATAAAGTATTTAGATTATTCAATTACGAAGGATATACTAATTTTACAAAACAGTGTTTCGGATAGACCCATCAGATCTTGGGTTTCAAGTTTTATCCAATAAATGACCTCGTCGGGTCTTTCTTTGACCCACTGATTTCAGATCGGGTCTCAACAAAAAAATTGTACAACGTTAGAGGAGTGTAAGGATTCAAAAATATTTTTTTAGTTGGTAGATACAATTCGAGAATCAACTATACAACTTTAGAAAAGTTTTAGGATCCGAAACTAATTTTTTCAGTTGGGAGATACTATATGAGTTTAATAATTCTTTTATTTTTATATAAAAAATAAAAATAAGGGCAAATATGTCATTTATTTTTAAGAGAATACCATTTTTGTCAAATGGGTGGTTAAATGCAACTATTTATAAATAAGGGATAGTTAAGTGTACCTAAAAAATATAAAGGGTGGTTAAATGCAACAAGTGTAAAATAAGGGGTGGTTAAATGCAAATTTCCCTATTTTTTATACTATATAGGCAGATATTGGTATATTACTTCCACAATGTGCATAGAGCATAGCATAATACGGAGTACAAAGGAATCTGCCAAATGGAATATCAATCATATCAATGTAGAACCACCCTACTGACTTGAACCAAAAAAACCACCATAGTGACTAAAGTGATCCCAATTGAACTAACCAATCTTGTCTAATATGATGATTTTATTGGCGTGTACGTTTTATATACAATAAATAGTACGAAGTATTAAAGTAGTGTTAATTATAGGAATGAATTTTCATTAGGCTAGTTGATTTTTATGTGTACCATGAGGATAGATGCTTCAAATTGCATGTCTTACTCCGTATAAAGCAAGTGTTATAATTTAATAAAGCATAAGTACTTCCTTAATTTGAGGGAAAGGATGAATTCAAGGAATCGTCCCATCAAAGCCTACTCTTTTCATTTTGTTCAAATGAGAAAAATTAGATATTTTAGGGTCTCAAATTGTACCTTAAAACAGCATATGATGGAGCTTTTTAACATACGGGTATTGAATTCACTTTACTATATCTCTGCAGTACATGATCAACAAGACCACAACTACGTATTAAATCTTCGACCCAAAAAAAAACTACGTATTAAATCCAATTCTGGCAAAAGCTAATCCAAATGCTCTATTGTCGTACCAATACATATGTAATTATTTTATACTCCGTATAATTATATCATTCGACTTAAAGAAAAACTAAATCTTTTTTGTTTCGTTTCACAAAAAAAGAAGGGCTAAATACTTGTATATATACGAAATCATGATCTCATACAAGAAATAACATAGAATAATACTCCATCCGTTTCAAAATACATGATCATTTGGACATTGCATATATATTAAGAAATAAATGTTATTTCTATATTATCCCTATCAAATGTAGAGTTAATCATTTGTATAGAGAAATATGAAAAAGTGTAATGATTATGATAAAGATAATTATTAGGGGTATAAATGGAAAAAGATGGGAAAAAATATGAAATATACAAGTATTATGAAATAAGAAAAAGTGTCTAAATAGTCATATATTTTGAAACGGAGGGAGTAAGAATTTTGGAAATCAAAATATATGCCAGCATAGCTTGATTTAATGAGTTTAATTAACTAGTATATATGGTGACATGTAAGTGTCAAAACTTGGACCAACCAAACAAAATCTGTTATATACGTGGAGTGTAAGAAAAAACTAACACATATTTGGTGGGCTGAGTTGGTGATTGAGAACCGGTTTACCAAATGTACTACCACACCAACAACCCTCTCTCTATTTTCAGTACTTGACGTTTGCTAATTCCCCGTCGGCACCTATAAACACCACTTACACTGTTACACGTAATCGCCATTAAGTACTATTGGAGTATAATTATACATTACTTAATTATATAATGTGTGCGTTAGTACAAGATCCAATGAATTCTCACATGAAGGACAGAGGGCGCAGTATTTTAGTACATTTTTTAATTACAAAAAAAAACCAAATTTATGGGTACCATGAAACCAGGGGATATCTTTTAATTACTCCCTCCGTTTCATAAAATGTGTCTTTTTAGCTCTAAAATTTTGTTTCAAAATACATGTCTTTTTACACTTTGGGCATTTACTTTACAAATTTATCCTTATAATCATTAGCATTTTATTAGTAGTGGTTTTCAATAAAGTAAAAAAATGAGGTAATAATTAGGGGTATAATAGTATATTTGATAATTTCCTTAATATATGTGCAAATTGCTAAAATGACACATTTAATGAAACAGAGGGAGTAATATGGTGGACAACTAATGTGCTGTCAATATGGCTTGCTACGCATGAGTCATGAGCCACACGTGGACCAATTACACTATAACGTACAATGACATCCCACTGAACTTGTTTTAGATACGATTCGGGATTATATCCATGCACGCCCACGGGAACTACATGAAATGATATACGTATAAGTTTTGTCTTGATTATAATCAGATTTTTATACAAGTTTTGACTTAGTTATAATCAGTTTTCCAATCACATGTTCCAAGTTTTGACTTAGTTATAATCAGTTATGTCATGTTTTTTGAGAATGATTGGAGTTAGTGTCTACATCAGCGTGAATGATTTTATTACTAAGTACTGTATTAGTTTGAGATTAAGTAAAACCATATATAAGAACAGAAATAAGAATGGAACCGTGTTCACTTGTCTGACGTAGTGTCGCGGTATGTGACGGCCAACTATTGGTCCAGCTTTGATTGTGCCAATTAACTCGAGTGTTAAGTATGATTTGTATTAATTAATTAGTACTGTAGTTGTGTTTTGGTTAATGACAACCATTAATTAACTGCTTTCTTAGAAAAGGGAGGGCATAGGCAATACCAAACCAGCTCATCTGTCTTACATTGTGTTCCGCTATATTGGTCAAAATTTTTCACAGCCTTATAAAGTACTCCAAATATTTATACTGATAGTCTTTTCTTTATATTTATTAAAGAGTTAATGAAGACATTGAGCCTTGACTGAACCCAAATGGGCGTGGTTGAAACGGATTGACCTCTTACGGATTTTAATTAGTACTAGCAGTCTAGCACTCGAGCTCCATATCTATCAATGAATGCGTTTGCTATAAGTTAGGAAGT
The DNA here is from genome assembly GCA_934048045.1 of Polygonum aviculare. Classification (NCBI taxonomy): domain Eukaryota; kingdom Viridiplantae; phylum Streptophyta; class Magnoliopsida; order Caryophyllales; family Polygonaceae; genus Polygonum; species Polygonum aviculare. Next base: position 4,026,787 of record OW204024.1, read on the forward strand.
TCTTTTATTGCCCCCCAAATGTGATAGTTTATGAGACCCCAAATCTTTGTTTGAAAGCAAAAACCAAAAAGGTTTTGTTCAAACTTCTATGAGACGTGCGATTGTACATAGAAATCTACACTATTCACATGTTCCAATGTCAATTAAATATAATTAATATAGTAACCATAAGATTTGAAACAAATAATTATGACTTTTTTCAGCAAATAGTTTAGCAAGTAAAAGTAACTTGGAGAGATTTATTATTCATACTTTCGACCTCCGTATGTATGTATATAAATATAATCATGTAGTTGTAGTTTATACTGCCTTAAATGTAGTTTAATGACATAGACTTTTTTGGTTGAGGACGCTGTCCATGAGAGTCGAACTGGTGACCTCTGGGTACTACTCTTTGAGGGTTAACCGGCCGTTTGACTAGATGCTCGAACGCTGTTTTACAAAAAAAAATATTAGACCTAGGGTTTATGAATTTTTTAATTTATATGTGGAGTCCTAATCAAATAATGATTGCCATATGTGTGACTACTTTCCCCCCTTAACCATGTGGGAAACAACAACATTATAGAGTGGTTGTATTAAATTTTCATTTATCAATAAGAAAACTTTGTTTGGTGAGGTTTTCCTTTGAGTTTTTATGAGTCCTTTAATTTTTTTTTCATGCAAATTAATTGAAACCCCTTAATTTTAATTTGTTGGATGCACTATTATATAACAAAATAATTCTAGCTACATACTCATAAAATGTATTCATGTATTTAAATGAGGCAGATAAGTTGAAAGGTTGAGTTTGATCACTACGTAGTGCGTACGCTTAGAGGTGTCAAACAGGTCGGGTCGGGTGGATTCAAGTTCAGTCTTTTCGTGTTCGGGTTGAATGCGAATTCGAGTCAATCGGTTTACAGGTCAAGTCGGGTCTGGTCTTAACAGATTATTGTGAGGGTTCAGGTCAACTTAACAGGTCAAGAATTTGAATTTTTAATGTTTATTAATATAATATTATGATTAAATAATCATATTTAATAATAAAATATTATTTTAATACTATATTTTTTATAATAATATTTTATTTATAATAGGTTCTATGATAAAATATATTATAATATTTACAAAAAATATATTTATTCTACATATATATAAAATATCAGGTCGGTCGCGTCGGTTTTGAGTTTCAAGGCAATCGGGTTCGGGTTAATCGGGTTTAATTTTTTTCTTTGTTCGATACTATTCGGTTCGGGTCAATTTTTCGGGTCGGGTCATGTTTTGACAACTCTACATACGTTGTTTTATTTGGACGAATTACCAAGTCTCACTATTATCGGATTAAAATGTAACTTATTTTCTGATTTGTAGTCCATATACTTAAAAGTTACCATCTAAATGGATTATCCCTATAGAAAATAATGAAAGAGATTAGGTTTTTAATAAGTTACATTAAACTTTCATATTAAAATTTGCTAGGCCTAACATTTATTTTTATACATGTCTTTATATGGAAATTAAAAACCGTAGCCCACGATTTTAGGTGGGTTTGTTTTTCTTGGCGGAAATTCTAGGTGGAGACGTGGAGTTGTTGACTTATTGTATTCGATCGATATCCCAATATATTTCACAGTTCACATGATAATACATCATCAATCATCGTTCACATGGCATCGTTTTATATACGGAGAATATATTATTACACTTATAGAATGATACAATTCATAGTTTAACAAGTTGCGTATCTTCGTGCTGCAATCTGGCTCGTCAAGATCCAAGCATATAAAGAAAACGTTACGATACTCCATGATTACATTGATTCACCATGCATTTGGTAAGTTTTTCCAACAAGTTTATATCTATAATATAATTTAAAAAATATTTACTATTTACTCCGTCTTATAATGTTTGTCCATTTTCTTTTATAATTTGTGAAGGAGTATAATATAAAAATTTCATACCGATTTAATTAGCAGGATAATTCTATAGTGGTCAGTGCTCATAGGGAGTCAGGCCCAAGAGAAACACCACTGTAGAAAAAAAACCTAATTAAATTAATCAACTTGTTTATTACTACCAATAAAAAAACAATTAACTTTGATCAAAAAAAATAAAAATAAAAAACAATTAACTAAAACAAAAAGAGAAAGCGAGGGAGCGTAGAAACACGCGTCGACGAAGGAAAACAGCATCTGCTAGTACAAAGGGAAAGGGGGTGGGCAAGCAATAAGCAGAGCATTCATCATCGCTCAAGTAATTTGTCTGCCTCTCACTTACTTCCTCCGATTTCCGACTCTCTTTGTCCTAGCCGCCGCCTCCAATCTACATCCGCCCTGATTGATCAATCTCCAAACCTTCTTTGCTGTAGCCGATCAATCTTTCCAATCTCTCTTTCCTCACAATTCTTCGATCGCCGTACGCAACTTCCTCGGCGCCGCCGTCAGCATCTCGCCGGAGCACGCCGGCGGCCTGCCGAACTTCGGCGCCGTTTCATCCTTTCAAGTTCTCTCGAGGTATGCGCCGGTGTTGTTTGCTTGTTTCCGCATCGGGACTGAGTTTTTTTTGTTTGCTGAGTGTCGCGCTTTGAATTTCGAGGACTCGAGAGTGATCGTGGTGTTGAGATCTCGTTGCGTGTAGATGGCGTTTTCGCTTTGTTTTTGGTTGTATGTACGGTTTTGGGGGTTTAATTGGGAGTTTGGATTTTTTTTTGTGAAGTCGGTTCAGTTCTTCTATTGCGGAATTCATCAGATCGATTTGCTTCGTTTCTAGTTCGAATTGGTTCCCATGCTTTGAGTTTCGGGTAGCCTTTGGTCACAGATAAACCCTGTGGAGGGGTTGTCGGTGACAAATTTCAAATTTTGAGACGGTGTCCGCTTGGCATCGTGCAGACTATATATTACTTCCCCTTCCGTGTTTTGAGGGTTGAAGATGTGTCTATGGCGAAGGAATTGTACATTGTCCATGTTCTAGATTTCGTGAATCGTGAATGATGGATATTGCAATATTATAGTCACATCTCTCATGCTTTTGGTTTCCAGTCGGTGTTCTCTCTCCTAAATTGTCTTTGATGTGGGCTCGTTCATGCTTATCGCATGATATCTTGGTCAAAAACTTAGTAGCTGCTTTCATAATCTGTAGCTGAAGCTCTTTGATGATTTTGTTGTTTGCAATCCCTGTTTCTATGCCCTGTGTCCAGAATTATTCACATATTCTATGGTTGTTTCTTTATTATCTCAATGTTTGCAATGGTTCAATATCCATAATTTGAATGACAAAGATTTATATGAAATTCTGACTGAAGAAAAGAAGGGTGGGATGTGTAATTGAGAAAGCCATTCTTACTATCAAAAGTTCAATACACTCCATCACTTTTTTTTTTCATTTAGCTAATAAAGCTTGTTAAGGTAAATTATGGTGCCATTGTGAATTACTGCAGTTTGATATGGCTGAGTAGGAACTTCAATGTCTATGAAGACTGTCAAGACATGGAGATGGCTATCTCGAAAGAGGAGCGCTTTCCCTGATGGGGTTAGTCCATTTTCTAATTGTTAAGACTGTCCATTTCAAATTTCTTCCCACCATTTGGAGTTTTTCAATTTCAGTTCAATGCTCGGGAAATTTTATTCTCTTTCTTAAAATATTGTAGGGAGGAGCACAAGGAGGACATGGGATTAAGATGAAACAGATAACTTTTATGGGAGTTTTGTGCGTAGTAATGTTGTTTATTGTGTACAGAACTACAAATTATCAATATCTACGCACAGAGGTACGGTGACATTGCCCTTTCTGATATTGCTAGTTGCTACTATCACGTATTACTTCAATAATCAGTGTAATATCCTGTTTACTGCATTGTGATTTAGAGACTGCAAAACTAATTACAAATTATCTGGCAATAAAATTTGGAAGCAGCATCTAAAATATTCAAAACACATCATAGGATTAGGAGGATGCTGATCATGAATCATTAACATGATCAATTTTCCTCAACATAGTTTTCTGTCCTTCACAGTTTATTATAGATTATCCTATATGAAATTCTGTCTGTTGTTTCTTTTTCCTTATTGGATCTTGTTTCTTGCTACTTGCCATTGGATAACTCAGCACTCTGCACATACTTCAAAAGTGAAAACATCTGACAATTTGAATGGTGATCTGGTTCAATTTTATTTAGGGTATTGTACATATATGGAGAAATAGAAGTGATTTTTCCTTCCTTCCATTCATAGTGATCTATAGAGTCTCTACTCCCATCTTTCTTATTTAGCATTAAAGCTAAGTTTCAGCTTCAGTTTTTTGGATTAGACTAATATCAAGTTTGTTTCTATTACAGATAGAAGAAAGATTACTTCCCTTTAGTGGTGTGAAGGTATCATGCATCCTCTGATGTTAAATATTCAATGGGTTTCCCTTTAGCCTGATCCCAGTACCTCGCTTCCTTAGATGATCGTTTTACTCTTTGTGGGTTTTGTCTTTAGGTTGCATTTTTGACATCATTGCACCAACTTCTCACTTGCTATTTATTCCTTTGACTTAGGAATTTCCTCCTGGGAGATTGGATAGTTTACCTCGTGGCATCCTACACCCAAGATCTGACTTGGAAATGAGATCACTATGGCCACCCACTAGCTCAACATCAAAGGTCTTGTCTTAATTTTTTATATACTATTTTTTTTTATCCATGTTGAGTATGCTCTTATGAGGTGTCACTTCAAATGAAAATTGAACGGAAGAAGCTTTGTTCTATTCAACAACTTTCTAGGCTGAAGTTGATTCGTTGGTTGGATAATTCTACTAGCAATTTACATTTTTCAACGAATGCTGGTATAGTAATATCTTTTATTCTTTCAGGCTAAGATCTCTAGAACTAGAAGTCGTAACTTGCTAGCTATGGCAGTTGGAATTGGACAAAAGGATAATGTTGATGCTATTGTTCAGAAGGTATTATCTTAAAATATATTGGCGCCGATGATATTTGATTATATAAGAGAATGTATTAATATCCTGTTTTTGTTTTCTTCCCGCTCAATTCAGTTCCTTCCAGAGAATTTTTCTGTCATACTTTTTCACTATGACGGCAACTTTGATGGGTGGTTGGACTTGGAATGGAGTAACAGTACCGTGCATATAGTGGGTCAGAATCAAACAAAATGGTGAGTTAAATTTTCTGGTGAATCATGTTTATTTTTGAATATTTGATCATTAGTAGCACTTGACATTTAGGATCTTGCTATATATTGTAACTGCTTCTAGAGGAAGAGTAGCTTGGATGGAGTTTCATGATGTAGTGTTCTAGTTTCTTGTTGTTGAAGAGGTCCAAAGAGGGTCCAAATCTGAGTTTATACGTGTCAAATCTACGTTTCTTGCTAGTTTGTTCTATTCTGCCTTTGGTTCAGATAATTTATCAGCTTGTTTAAAAATTATACTTGTTAATGGAAAATGTGCTTTGTGTTTTGATGCTTATTAGGTGGTTTGCAAAGCGCTTTCTGCATCCAGATGTTGTCTCCATCTATGACTACATATTTCTTTGGGATGAAGATCTAGGGGTGGAAAACTTCCGTCCTGGCAGGTATGTAGGATACTGTGTGAACTATTGTGCTGAATATGTGTTTATCAATTTAATGGCTTGCAAATATGCATAGAATATAATAAAATTTTCCTTGCTTATCTGATGATCTATATATATTTTTGGCCGTTTGTGTCTGTATTCCTAGTTGAACTTGAATTTGGTTCTTATTTGTCTCAATGTCCTCTTTATTATGATAAATAAATTTGCTTTCATGCCTTAGGTACTTAAATATTGTAAAATCAGAAGGCTTGCATATATCACAGCCAGCTCTAGACCCAAATTCAACTGGAATACATCACAGAATTACTGTCCGCAAAAGATCGAAAAAACTTCACAGGTAAATTAGATTTCTTTTGCATGTATATTTTAAAGATGTTAAAGCTATTAATCACTGCTTCATTATACAGACGAGTATATGAAGATAGAGGCAGTTTGAAATGTTCAGGCTCAAGCAGGGGTCCACCATGCACTGGGTATGTTTATGAAAAAGTAGTCAAAATTCTTATTTTCATTTTCCTATCTATTTGGCCGGATATCTCCATTCCTCCTTCCTCTTAAGTTGCAAATTCCTATAAAATTTCCTGTTCTTCATGAGCTCCCTCACTTGTCATAAGAACTGATGACACAGTGTGTCTATACTTTGTTGCATTATTAGGAAATTTGTCATGTAGCATATTGTGCATGAATCATGATTTTTAACATGACCATTAGCTTTTCTTGATTTTATTGCACAGAAAAAGTCTATTGGTTCAATGTCCTTGTTATTCTGACAAAATTCAAAATTTTCGTGCAATGTTTTTCCTGGAGATAGTTGCTTACAATCTGTGGGCTCTGTGTCCTTCATATCACGATGCTTGCACTTATCCTTCCATCTGTTTAGATATCTTCATTCCGTCTTCATGCTTTTGTCTTTATAGATGGGTGGAAGGAATGGCACCAGTGTTTTCCAGGGCTGCTTGGTATTGTGCTTGGAACCTCATACAGGTATATCTCACTGAAACTGGGATTATATGGGACAAGGATAACAATAAAATGAACACATTTGTTTTCCCACTTCTGAAATATCTTGATCTTATTATTATATATGAATTTATTGGTCTACTTGCTACAATTTTGACGCTGTCTGAAAGTACAAGTATACATTACATTGTGCATGGTGTTGGAAAACGTTGTTTTCTAATTTGGCCAAACTTTCTGCTTTTATGCTTCAGAATGATCTTGTTCATGGCTGGGGATTGGATATAAAGCTTGGGTATTGCGCACAGGTGAGTTTTGAATGATTTTATTTGTGCAGTATATGGGAACTTTTGGCTAGTTTGTCAACATGCATGTTTAAGTTGGTTCTAGTTCTGGGTGTTCATCTTCCATCTTGGGAGGGCTGCCAGAAAACGACCAACTAGAGGGAGACGGTAATTATATATTATATTTGAAACCAGCACACCAAACTGAGGAAAGTGGAGGAAAGTGGAAAAAAGTGGTAAACACTAAACACTAGATCTAACAACAGACAAAATGGTTAGAATAACCCTAGTCTGTCTAGACTTCAGTCAAGAGCGGATAGACTTATTCTTAGGCTCTTTGAGTTTTGTTTAAGTTGACACAGTTCTGAGTTGCAAATGTAGTAAGAGCATGACTGCATCTGTTCTACAATGTCTCAATCCCTGTATCTTACACCAGTCTTTGTGTCTTTTTTTCCTGCCTTTGTTTTTGGATTTCTTACTTGGTTGAATGATATTCTGCAGGGTGATAGAACAAAGAATGTTGGAATTGTCGATAGTGAATATGTTGTTCACCAGGGTATACAGACCTTGGGTGGCAGTGGCACCCCAACAAAAAAGGTTAATCTTGCCTTTCTTTCTTTTAAGCGCCCTCCCATTCCAGTTAGTTTTCTTTTCATCTGGAATATAGGCTCTTAGAATATAAATCTCACCCTCATAAAGTCCTTTGTTTCACTGGAAAAAATGTTACCGGTTTTTTCTTTTGCCAATCACCTCACGAAGGAATCATTGTCTAACCTAATGGAAAAGTAAAATGATGAATTTTGCTTCTAAATACCGCCTCATAATCTCCGTATGTATGCTATGCTAATTGGTTACTGGGAAGTTCACGTCAAATTGTCAACCAACCATCGGAGTTCATCTACTAGTTGTTCCCAGTATGATTCACTCAGTGAGTGAAAGTGATATTTAAGTTACAAAACAATTTGCATTGTGGTGTCATTGCTGATTTTTATGCTGAGCTTTCTTTCTTTCATGGTGCACACCCATAATTTTCTTCTTTGCTTTGCAGGATTCGAAGAAACAATCAGCTAAGGTTGCTTCCTATTACCCATTCCCCCCTTGTTTTACTTGACATAAACATGCTCCTTATCTAACTGGATCTGTCATATCTCTCTATTTCCACAGAAAAATGCACCCGCACAATTTGACATGAGATCTGCGGTAACTTGTCTTTGACACCTCAGCTAACTAGAATTTACTTGAGAATTTTGAAACTAAATGCAAGTTTGGGATATGTGTTTGGGATAATGCAGATCAGGAGGCAAGCGACAACAGAGCTGCAGATCTTCAAGGAGAGGTGGGATAAAGCAGTGAAAGAGGACAAGAACTGGGTTGATCCATATTTCAACTGGCTGGACACATTCACCAGATACAAAAGGCGTAGTGTGAAGAGAAGTCAATAGTTGCTCTCCTCACCACAAGTGCAATCAGCACAAAGATATGCACAGGCGTCATCGTCATTGCCGTCGTTCAGCCTCCTGGACACCCTATGAGGCATATTTTTCTGACAGGCCGCCGCCCTGGTGCCGATATTGATTCATTGTTTCCATTCCTTCTGTATGTAAGATGTCCATCTAGTCTTTTTGGTCCCCGTTCTGCTGCTTTTCACCTCTTTTCTTGACTTGGCTAAGGGAAAGAGTATATATCTGGTGCGAGTTTATAGTCACAGGTTTATATTTAGGAACTAGGATGGAATTATTCGGATGAAGGTGAAGAGATCATGTCACAGGCGATGGTTTTTGAGTTGAATGGATTTCTAACTTAAATATACACAAGTATTTGTTGCAAATGGCTAAGTTACAAACCCAATAACAATCCTTTGTTTCCAACACCAAGAAAGTGCTAACAGTTCATTCACTCATAGACTTAGCTCCGCATAAAAAATAGCATCAGGAAACAGTCTCTCCGAACACTTGTAAGCTTGTAGAAACGACGATGATAAATTCAACGAGCTAAGATCGATTTCCTTTCTGTCCCCAACCTTGATAGCTTATAGCCCTTCCCTTGTTTCATGGATGTTCTATTATAGCATCGAGCCATCAACCCTTTGTTTCCAACACCAAAAAAGAGCAAATAGCCTGTGGAGTCCACAAAACCGCGACAAGTTGCATGAGACATTGACAAAATGCAACTCAATACTAGAGAAATGAAGACATTTGAACGATCAAGTAGCTCCCACTTTCATCTTTTGTACCACATTTCCTTAGCCTAATTTTCGAAGGAGGATGGATTCGAGTTTTTCTAGGCACTTTCTAAGTCTAAACTTCGGTAGGGATCATGTGATCTGCCTTTTTAGGAACGGCAAATCACTATATTGCCTTGGCGATCTTGTTAAACTGATGCAATGTTTCTACATCAGTTTCAAGAGATCACACGACGAGTTGATGTAGATTTCTAACTTTAGATATAAACAATCGAATTACTTATTGGAAATGTGCAAATCACTAATGCCTCCTGAGTTTTGCCATGGGGTCGGTGGAATTGGGCTTTAAATTATATTTATCGCTTATATAATGGTTCAACCAATTTTTAACTCTTTGTTGCTAGTATTCACTGACCTTTTGAACAACCCCCTCACCAAATCCATTCACGTACACCTAGAGGAATAATTGGCATCGATGAAACTTGCAACTTCGAAGTGGGTAATTTCCAAAGATTTATGCATACTACGAAGTTTATTACTAGTATAATGATTAATGATGGTGGCTTTCATGTGACAGACTAATAAAATTCTAGAAAAACACTTTCGTTGACCAGAACAAGTTGTGCTACCAAAAATATTTACATTATCGAAACGGTTGAAAAAGGGAAAAAACGGAGCTTGAAATTGCGCGGTGTGCTTGATCGAAGTCTTCTTTCTAGACGATCAGAAACGTCTTCGGCAAGAAAGATTCGTCTTCGCTGACCAGAGCTCTCTCTTCTCCACACTTTCTTCTTCATAAATTCTAACACTATCATCTAATTCCTGCAAACCCTACTCCTTTGTGTTCTGCTTTCTTTGAAATTCCGTTTCGCGTTCAAGGAAGACGAAGAATCAGATGGCCGGTCGCTACGATCACAACCCTTTCGATGAGCCCGAAGATGTTAATCCTTTCTCTGTAATTCCCTTTCCCTTCTCTTTGTGCTTTCTGTTATAAGAATTGATTCAATTTCTGCTGTTACGTCATCGTCGACGTCGACTCTAATCTGTGGGTTGATGACTTGTTTCTGGTTTTGAATTTCCCTCTTTCGTTTGATTTCCCCCCCAAATTTAACTTCTAATTGCTTTTCTGTAGCTTCTTTGAAGTTCACATGGATTGATCCTTGTGATTACTGTGTTCATTTGGTCAACTGGTGCTCTTAGGGTTTTTGCCGGTTTGGATTGTTAATCCTAGGTATAATTACGGGTGTTGATTTGTATAATTGTTGTACTAGACTGATTTTACGGTGCACCTCGACGGAATTTTTGAACCATTGGCCTTTTGGAATTGCTTTTACTTGACTCCCTTCTAGATCATTGATCAGAACTGTGGTGAACTGGTGATTGCTTCACATCTGGGCAAGAATATGCCAAAATTCTGGGTAAACTAGGTTGTACAAGTTGACATGCTTTGTCCATATTTCTGGTGAAAAAAGAAAGTATTGATATCATTAGAATCCAGTTTCTAACAGGTTCATGCTTTTTGTTTTATCCATGTGCTATAGTAATGATTAATCTTGTTCTTCTCCAGATCAAAAAAAAATTAATCTTGTTCTTCTCAGTCTGCACTAGTTTTGGTAGGTTGCAATCAGTTTAAGAGAAAATTTACATAATGGTGATGATATATCTCAATTTCTTTACTCCAAGCAGCTGCTTTTGTAAAGATTGTATAGGCACTGCACCCAGCGTGTGCAGTTGGACTGTTAGATTCTGTTTGATCTAAAATGGACAAATGAAATCCTTAATTTGATCGTGTTTCTGTTATTCTTTCGTAAGTTAATTAATGTATTTGTTGTATATAACAAGGCTCAGGACAGGGCATCAGGACAATCAAACTATGGTGGCGGTGCATTCTATACAACAGTAAACCTTTTTTTTTAATAAGCTTGAGTATAATCATAATATTACTGGAAAGTTGGAATTTGTTTGTTTGATACCCTAAATAAACAACAGCCCAAATTATGCCAGAAAGGTGAAATTTGTTGCTCTTGGATACTTACAATCTGTTTGATTGCTTCTGTTTCAGCTACAGTATATGCATGATTAGACTTGCTTCCCAGATGATTAACATTGTATTCCTTTTAAGTGATTTTGTATTAATGAATATATTTCGGTCTTGTACTCTATTTGTCTACAAAAAGGCCAAAAGACAGGCATTTTAAACCTTGTTATTGGCATAACACTCATAAATGGCTCAATCCTCAAATACTTCTCACTTGGCACACTTTTGTGGACTGCTAACAAGCAGACACAATGTGATGCTTTGTTATAGAGGGAATATTCGATCATACTAAACTGTGATAAATAGAGGTGTAGCCAATTTGTATTTGCCTTTCAATCATGATTCCTGACAGAATAAAAGTTAGTGAAAGATGTTGTTGCGTGCAAATGACTATCCTATGCTTTGCTGTTGTGTTGTTGTGTTTCAGAGACCTGGAAACATTCCTCCTGCCGCAAACTCGAGGCTTTCACCCCTTCCTCCCGAGCCAGCTGATTTCTACAATCCTACTGCAACTGTGGATATTCCACTTAACTCAAATAGGGTATCGATATTCCCAATACTCCCTGTTATGATTTTGATCTGCTGTACTACTTAATTTCCTTTATGATTTAATTCACACCTATCTAGTGACCATATTTATCTAACTTCTCAGAGCTTTCAATGTAGGATTTGAAAACAAAAGAGAGGGAACTAAAAGCTAAAGAGGCAGAATTGCGAAGGAGGGAACAGGTGCTTTTATTATCATAATTCATTAATTGCCACCTATTATGATATTTTTGCAAAGTCTATCGTCTCAAATTGTTTAACCATATTACCTACTATGTTGACCTAAATTCTTGGTTGCTGCAGGAAGTCAAGCGGAGAGAGGATGCTGTAGCACGAGGTACATGATTTTTCGAATCTGTTTAGGTGTTCTTTTAATCTAAGGATTAAACATATGACCATTTGGTAGTGTAAGCTGGAACTTGATTTGTTTCACCATTATTATGGCGACACAAAAGCATTTTCTACTATATTTTTGTTATTTGTAGCTATCTTTATATCTAATTTTATTTTGTCATCTTTGCAGCTGGAATAGTTCTGGAGGAGAAGAATTGGCCACCTTTTTTCCCCATTATTCACCATGATATTGCCAATGAAATCCCGATTCATCTCCAGAGAATGCAATATACAGCTTTCACAACATTGCTGGGTTTGTTCTCTATTCTCTCTTCTAAATCCTTTTCACTGCAAATGTTATAACTGTAGCATGCATCTTATATTACTTTGTTTTATGCAGGGCTGACAGCGTGTCTTATCTGGAACCTTGTTGCTGTTACCACAGCTTGGATTAAGGGGAATAGTAAGTTGCTTTCTTCTCTGTTTTGTATTTTCCTTGGTGCCATATTTGTTCCATTTTTGTGGGTTTAACTTGTCTTATCAAATCTCTCTATTTTAGATGCAACAATCTGGTTTCTTGCAATCATTTACCTCATATCTGCAGTTCCTGGTGCGTATGTTTTATGGTACAGGCCACTTTATAGGGCATTCAGGTACTTCCTCATCAAAAATATTTTGAGATACATACTATTTTACTTGCTGTGATCGAGTTAATTAATAAGGTTACCCAATTTTCTTGAAGGACCGAGAGTGCTTTGAACTTCGGATGGTTCTTCCTTTTCTATCTGGTATCAATATATTTTCACTAGCTTATTCATATTTGCTTTACTTTGAATGTGCATGAAACTCCAAACTCACTTGTTTTTTCGTCTACAGCTTCACATCGCCTTTTGCATCTTTGCTGCAGTTGCTCCTCCAATAGTCTTTAAAGGCAAATCTCTTGCGTAAGTCATCTAGTTTCTCTATTAAAATGAAAGGGCGACTTTGTAATTTTTCCGTATGTGATAATTCCCCCGTGTAGTAGTATTCAGGGAAACAAAGCAATAACATAAATACGGCATCCCTTTTCACTTTGCATTGCTGTAGAGATAGTTGCACTTTCCATTGCTGTAGAGATAGTTGCTAACTCTTAATTCTTATTCGATTGAACATACCAGGGGAATCCTTCCTGCAGTAACTCTTGTGGGCGACAATATTTTGGTTGGGGTAAGTACAAGTTATCTGTGTGTCCTGATAAGTGGTAATGCTTTAACAGAAATGTTTAGTTAACATATGACTTTCTGTGATAACCACAGATCTTCTATTTCATTGGCTTTGGTCTGTTCTGCCTGGAATCTGTGATAAGTATCTGGGTAATTCAGGTATTCTCTTACCCAAAAATTACTTAAAGTTTGCCATTTCTACTTGTGTGAATCTCATGTTTTGCTTAATCATATTATTATCTTTGATCCCTTTGCAGCAAGTATACATGTACTTCCGTGGAAGTGGAAAGGCTGCTGAGGTGAGGCGGGAAGCTGCTCGAAGCACTGTACGAGCTGCATTTTGACATCATCGTTCATGATTCCACAGTTGATTTCTCAGTGACCTTGTTTATCCATGTTAGATTTCATCGGTGTAGGATTTCACACAATAAAGGTTTTTTCTTGTGTAAAAATCTTAGGCAAGTGATTGCTTTAGTTACTTCGCTCCCCTTTCTCAGTCTTTACTAATTAAATTTGGTAATATCTTGTTGTGTGTGTGTGTACAGTTCTTTTGTGTAGAGCTGAGGGATCACTCTAGATACCGTTTGGGGTTAGGGAATATGTAAGTAGAATTGTGAGATGATGTTCATATTTCCCTTTGTATACATATTGTAGTACTGATCAGAATTGCTTCTGCAACACTTGTGTGTGATATTTGTGGCTTTCGCATGTGTTCCGTACTTCTATGTTAATGCTGTAGGTGGGTTTGGGTTTAGACAGTCTATCTTCTTAGTTTGAGCTTATTTTGGAATCTACCTTCCTTGTTTGAGCATAATCTGGATCCGCTTAATTGGAACAGAATTTGGAATCTATTTTGAAAAAAGGAAGATCTATTATTGTTGATCTTGCCAACACAATAATCATGACTCGTGAGAAAATCCCTGTTACAAACTTGAACAACTAAATTTTAGGTTAAGACTATCTAGGTGTTGAAGATTATACTGTTAATTTAGAGCATTAGTCATCTTGTAAGAATTCTAGGACAAACATGTACTCCCTCCGTCCCATTTTGTTTGTCTTAAAGGACATATTTTGTGGTTATTAAGGAAGTGATTGGGAGATGGGAAAGTGGGTAAAGGTAGAAATTAAATGAGGGTAGTTTTGTAATTTTATATGTGTACAAAGTGGAAAGGTGATAAAGTAGAAGGAAAAGTTGGATTTTGGGTGTAAAAAGTGAGATTGAAGAGGGGTAATGTTGTAAGAAATTATTGATATAAATGGAAAGAGGACAAACATTTTGGGACGACGAAAAAGGAAAGAGGACAAACAAAATGGGACAGAGGGAGTACTAATTAAGCTTAAGCTACGCTTGTAAGTACTTCACCCTTAAAAAGGGTACGTACAAGGCTGCTAGATAACAGCATTTTATTACACAACACAACCACACACAAACGAACACACACACATAGAAAGCTGAAAACTGAAGACAGAAATTCAACGAGAAGAAGATAATCATAACAAAGAAAAAACTCATCATCCACTAGTAGCACGTGGCAAGTTCCATAGATAATAAAGTATTTACTAGCTAGGCCTAACTATAAAAGGCCATACACTCCACAAACCACAATACTCCAACCACCACCATAACTTATACTCCATCATAACTTAATGCAATAGTATAACAACTTTATGATAAGGCAAAATAACACTAACTTCTCCTCTCACCTCATAAAACGTAACCCATCTCGATAGTATCTCGTACCCTTTAAGTGCTTAATTTAACAGTAAGCCGAACACTTGCTCTTGCAGTCGATGGTGCACCCTCCGCCACCGCCTCCGGCGCCGTAGCCCTTGCCGGAGCGGTGGAACGAGGTGAAACACTTGGCCGGACACGTCAGCTTCTTCATATAGCATGGGCCCTTGTCCTTGCAAACCACGGTGGGCCTCACGATCCCGCCCTGAGAGTGCCCGCCCGACGGCCCGCCGTAGCCCGACCCGTACCCTCCTCCTCCGGCACCGCCCATCCCGGGCCAGCCCGACCCGAACCCGGGTATGCCGAACCCGCCCCCGGGCCCGAAGAAGCCCGGTGGAGCCCCCGGTATCCCTCCTCCGGGGTTTCCGCCCTTGGAGTGGCCGTGGTGCCCACCGGGCTTGGACGGGTCGGAGCGGGCCGAGGTGGTGAGGGTGGCGGCGGCCGTCAGGATGAGGGCCATGAGAATCAAAGCGGAAAGTTTCATGTTGAAAGCTTTTTGTTGTTGTTGTTGTTGGTGTGATTTGAGTGAGATGAAATGGTAAGATTGTAAGGAGAGATTTGAATTTAAAGAGAGGAGGAAATTGACTTATTGATGGACAGGTGGGGGTGCATTATATGGTTGCGTGGGGATTGGGTGGCTTTTATTTGTAAGTTTAATACGCATTCAATGTGGCCAAGTGTGTGTAACTTATACGGAGTAGCATGTACCAAATGGCCGAATTTATAACTCCATGCTACAGTAGTTACACTTTGTGCAGGAATGCAGTTCACATTTTCATTCAGTCCAATAGTGATACTTGCTAGATGGTGCAATAAAACAAGGGCACATGCATATTGCATTGTTAATTTAATGAACCTTGGTCTAGCTTATTAGATAATAAAGGCTTTTTGATGTGTGTATATATCCTTTAATTTGTTAATTATGAAAGGCTTATTGATTACCACAAGTGGGTATATATGTATGTTGAGATCGAGTTGTATAATCTAGACAAAAAAATATTGCGAGATATGTATAAGGTAAACAGTACGCAAAGCTTGTTGTCTTCAACAATAACCAAAAAAATTTGGTAAAGATTGGATTTGAAGTTGATGGGTATTGACAATGGGTGCCTGACTACCTGGACTTTTGAGCACTCCAATTTAAAAATTTAACGTGTATCTACAAGTGTGAAATTTTGCGTATTGATTTGAGCAATTTTGTACTTGTAACATGAAATCGCTATAAATACGTTATTCCACGTACTGTTTATACTTGACCTACTTTACTAATAATCCAAAGCATGATATTATATCTAAAATCTAAACTTCGAGAGGTTGGTCTAGTGGAACATGATAGGGTATCGCCGTATCGGTCTGACATATTGCAGGTTCGATCCCCCTAGTCTCCTCGAGGTGAGGTACATATAAATCTCTTTTCTAAGCCCTTGGGTCTTCCCTGCCCTAAATTCGGTAGCATTAATCTGAAGTTTCTGACGACTTGTGACAAGTTGGACATGTTGATTAATACAGAAACAAGATAAATTACCTGTGCGTGCATGACTGATGATATTGTGGGCTGCAGTTAGTTTAAATTCGTGGCTCACAAGGTTAATAGTATAAGGTAAAGATTTATCTTATGATCTAAAATCTTAAGTGAATGGATAGAGATTAACTACTCTAATTATAAATTTGTATGTGCAGTACTCAGTTTAAATGTTCTAGCTAGCTAGCTCCTTTGGTCCGATGTGGAAGAACATTGAACGCAACACAAATTACAATTAAGATGTACGTTACGTTATGTCATATGAATGAAATGACAATGGTAGCTAGATTTGATCATCGACTGCTCGTGGGAGAAATTAAATGAAAGTTCTTACACGTAAATCCTAATGACCAAAATCAATAATTGATAATATATATTAATTGAAGTGTAAAGGACATGGACACATGGTGATGATGAAGGAGTACCAGAAGTCCTTGCAAGACCAATTAATACTTGTAAGAAAACACGTACATTTAATCTGGAAGATATGCATGAGCATGACAGATACTGATTTACTTTCAATTAGAGCCCTTCAAATCCAACCACTAGCTCCTTTCCCAACTCTATCATTAATTCTCATTTGGCCGGTGTCAAGGAAAATTAGATGATATAGTCTATATATACTAAGACATTGAACATTAAGTTCACTTGTCTGTATGTAAGCATTCATTCAAAGTTGTACCCATTTGATCAAGATGTACTTATTGTTACTAAGTCTAGTGTGTGGACGACCAAGATGTACTTATTGTTACTACGTACATGTGCCCATTTGATCACATCAATAAATCAAAGTTGTGGGTAGCTAACAACAAATATGGTCTAATTGTTGCTCAACGTACCCGAAGAAAAGCATGTGGGCATAAGTCGATATGGAAAAGATATGTCTAAATGTCTTCCACTATTTCTGGTTCCTTATTGTAATTATCCGATAATTTAGCCGCATTTAGTAGTTTCTTGAAACGAGAAATTACTCATTTTATGGCCGATGTAACGAAAACTCATTCTCAAGATTCACGATCTTGGAAGTTTGAATTGCAATTTTGGATAGCTAGTTTTGTCAATGCATCAACATCGAATCTTACGTAATTAGTGCTAGTTTTGGTCGACAGTTTCAAAGATTTGGTTAAAAAAATTCTACCGCTAAAGTTGAATGTCTCTAATCTATAGACTATAACGCGCGTGTTTAACAACAAGACTATAATGCTACTTGTTGGTTAAGTGTGCCGCCTCCTAAAAAAATGCTAAAATATTGCAATCTTAGGTTCAAAGTTTAAACAGGGGACACCGAACGGAACGCATGGCTATTGACAAAAGGTCAAAGTTCCATTGAAATTCATGCAAGGAAAAAAAAAACTGTGGTAGGGCAGAAAATCATCACTGATTTTTTTTTAAAATAATTTGATGTATTTTCAATATGTATATAGTTGTAATGACATAGACAGCGATTTCATAAGGTTAGAACGTGAATATTAGATGCAGATCAACTGCTTTTCACTACGTACACTTGTCTCTCGTTTTTTTCTTGAAGAAGAAATTGAATGAAACTATAACTCTGGTCTCTGGCTTAAATTTTGTGTGTTAGATGGGATAGGCTAATAAATTGGGTTCCGCAATTTATTGCAACACCACCCACTATAATGTGATGTTGTCTGTTTGACGCGTTTACCCGCTACACTCCTAGTTTAGACTTTTGAGTACATAGAAATTTTAGGGTTTACAGTGTAGCTAGGTAAATTTTATACTCTGTAAAACTAAAATAATAATAAAATATCTTAGGCCTAATTCAAGATGGGGTTCATTAACTCATGGAACCTATACAAGGAGGACGATAGTCACGATACCGCCTGTTGAGTTGGACTTTCGATTTTGAGTTATACACTTTGTATGGTTATGAACTACAAAGGATTTCTCACTTCATAACGAAATATTTTTCTAAACATTTTCGATGGTATACATACATGTTATTTGTTCTAAACACTAGAGAATTTAATTGGGTTATACATCCTTCCTTCAGTTCCTTGTATTACCATTCCTTGTTTAGTCACGTTTATCATTAGTTTTTGGGTTTATGCTTAAAACCAATGCATGTAAATGGCATGGTTGTCTATGTGTAGATCTTGTTTATGAAAGTTAATAAAATAGAAAACTATAAGAAAATTGATTTTATAAGCTCTACCTCTTAGCTTTTAAAGCAAAATCTAGAGTATTGGTTGGAGGGAGGAATTGATATGAAACTTGAAAACCTAGACTGTTCACTATTAAAGTGAGACACAACAAATTAAAAGACCATTTTTTTTTTGGGTCAAGAAAAGACCATTTATTTTCTAGTGTTAAAGTGAGAATGTCTGGAAATGGGTTGATTTATTGGTTTCATTGCTTTAGAAAATATAAAATCATTTTCATTGTATCTGAGGGATTGTGCTTCTAGTAATGAAAATTCTAGAATATATGGCCATTTTTTTCCATTGTACCTTGAAATCTATACCAAAATTTTGACTATCTCCGTCCTGTAGTTGTAGAATAAATTCGAGCGATAGACAAGGATTTTTCATTTTTAGAGTTGCAAATGCAGTACAGGAACTCGACTACTAAGACTCTGGAAAGGGCTCTTGGGCCTTTAACGTGGTGGGCTTAGCCTTTGCCATTGTTGTTTTTATTGATTGACTATTGGGCTCTTGGGCCTTTTTAATTTGTTTGGGTCGAGTTTAGTAGTTAACCATGACCATGAACCAAGTCAACTAGTCAAGGTAACTTGACTGACTTTAAGAGAATGCAACTTGTTGATGTGTGATAGCAACGGGAAAGAACCAAGCTCAATGCATTTACACTCTAGTCACCAAACTTTATTCCCGGGTGGAAATTGGACAAGAATAATAACTAACTTTTAAATTGCGTTCACATATCAAAAAAACATCCTAGCCATCCATCATTCTTAATTCAATCCATAAAAAAGGGACCACATTTTAATGTGTTAACCACCATGGATGCTTGACCATCGAGTGTTCTTTTCCCACCCAACATGTCCATAATTTATACAATTTTCCACAGGTCTCTCTCAATCTATCGGTAGAAGAATTCATCTGCTATATATATAATGAAATTTAGGCAAACTTTAATTTATTGTGTTCATAATAATCAAGGTACTAAGAATAGAGCCATTCCATGTCACTTTCATTGCCAGCTATCTTTCACAAGCTTTACTTATAGTTTGAATAAATTAATGGTAAAGACACCCAAAACATATCGCTAACACAAAACAAATCGCTATACTTATTTAGTGCGAGTTTATTGACTAAACCAAAATAAGACATGTGCATGTTTACTGGTTAGCAAGAAGAAACAATATAGTATTACGTAGATGCATGAATTAATCCATATTTATTAGTCGACTTGACCAAAAAAACAAAGAATTGATTATGATTTACCAGAAAGCTGTGGATAAAGTCATACCAACTTCATTCACTGGATATGTACTAGTACCCAGTGTTAAATACTCCAGTATTTAATTGGTGTGTGATCAGATATTTAAGTTTGGGAGTTGTATGATAAATTTGATCTAATTATTATAGACATACATATATTCCATAGTACCGTACCCAAGTGGATGGATTATAATTTATATCAAATTGAATTGGTATCAAGATTAGCTGGGTTTGGTGGGTGTGTAATCATAATATATGCATTATTAAAGTATGAAACCTTGCCTGGTCCATCAATAATTTCGTGTTCGATTAATAATTTCGTGATTAATGTACCTACACGTTGATAACATTGCATATAACTATTCAATCTAATATAATGCCTCACGCGTTACACATATATACCATATAAGTTGCATTGGTAGGGTACATTTAATATATAGAGAAAAAATAAAACAGTATCTGTAGGTACGATCGGCCCATACTAAAAATGCTCCATCAAAGACTATTTGTAGATCGATTGATCCTTGTCTAAATCAAATTTCATATTCAACAATTCTAGTATAAGTATGGACGGACGGACCCAACATGGAATTCAACTAAAACAAAAAGCATAATGTCAAAAGAATACATGTAACACACACACATGCACTGATGAAACATTTTCAAACCTAAAGTGGAAATGGTCAACGAGTCAACTGTCCACACCTTCACTAACAATTGATTCTTATAAATACACACATGCATTCCTTTTATTTCCTCAGAGCCAACACACAAATTTAATTTCTCCTGCATCGCACACTCAAGTAAGCGAGATCCAATCCAATCGGACGGTAGAGATGACAGCCGGATCATCCACGTCGTCTTCGACGTCATCATGGTCGTCGTCGTCGTCGTCATCGTCAGTTTGTGGGCGTCCGATACCAAAGAGAGGGCAGGTGAAGATGAGGATTATCAAGGGGCTTGCACACTCTGTTTCTCGCATCTTCTCTTCGTCATCGTCTTCGATTTCTGGCAGCTCTAGCTCCAGTGTTTCTCGATCATGATCAAAACAGATATGTTGAATCATATCACATAGAAAGCGCATACAGTTTTTATTTCTCTCTCTCTCTTTTCTCTTTCAAGAGGTTTTCTGGTATTGAGAGTTGTACGCTATGCTGTAAACAGGGGAAGTGCTCAATGTAATAATGTTAATCATGGGCTCCTCCTATTTTTCCTCTAGGGACTCGATTGAGTTGATTCCCATTTTCATATGTGTCTCTCGTAGACGAAGCTTTTTAATTTATCAACAATGGCTTCTCGATCTTAGAGTTATGTTTAACGCCGGAGTCAAGTATTGTATTCTAATGGTGCACATTGTATGGACTTAATCGGCATGGCTTAGTCTATATGTTATCAAAACTCTTACGCATTGATAATATTTGTATAATATACTATCTAATTAAAAGCCGTTTATCGCATTAATTTTATAAAGTCCATATGCCAAAATGTACATTGAAGTAACCTCTTAAAAAAGCATTCCCCAGAGATATAGGCTAATGAATGAGATTTATATTGATGGTTTAGGAAATTCGAGTCTTTTTTATTTTATGTAGGATATGATTTATAATTGGTTAATTTGGTTTGTACCCATGTCATAGGCATGTTGTAAGTAAATTTACCCATGCCCTCAAACAAATTAAACGACGTTATAGAAAGTTAGGAATAACACAATAAATTCATTTAACATACCCAATGGGTCCATTTGACTTGGGCGTCTATGATATATTCAAGTATATCTTCCGTTTTGTTGTAATAGTCTGGTAAAACAGTTTTTTTTTTGGTCGAAAGTCTGGTAAAACAGTTACGTCTACAAGTTTCATACGAAAACTATAAACCAAGAAAAACGAGAAAAGTTCAACCCAAAAACAAGAAAAACGAGAAAAGAAAAAGAAGCAAAGGAGTTAGGTAGCTTCCGGGTGACCGGGAAAACATCATTCCTAAAACGAGTTCCAAATCGCTCTTCAGTCTCGAGTCCAGACCCTCGAAAAAAAAATGAAGAATACATATGTGAAAAATGCAGTAAAACAGGGGCGCAGAATCCCAAACAATGGATTTTGCTAAAAAAAAGGAAAATAGTATAATAATGGTGTGAAAAGCGGTCATGACCCTAGCGTTGAAAGGTCAAACGTGATCTTTGAACCGGTCAACAGGTCAACTGTTCACACCTGCACTCACTTTCTTACAAAAAAGAATGGGTGAGTCACCAATTCCAGGTTCTATATAAATACAGACTTCTCTGTACTTCAAATCAACCAATACCTGAACAAGCAAGCATACTACTACTACACTGCATTCTCTATACATCAATCTCCTGCTTCGCACCTTCATTGATAGTAGATCGATCAACATGGCAGCTGCGCCGTCCACGTGTTCTTCTTCTTCATCATCGTCGTCTTCGACAAGTAGTGGTGGCCGTCCGATCCCCAAGAGAGGAGAGGTGAAGGCGAGGATAGCTCTGAAACTTGCACACTCTGTTTCTTCCATATTCTCCTCTTCTTCCTCCACCTCCATTGCTGCCCACTGTAACTCCCATGCTTCCGGGTGATTAATCTTCCCCCTTTTGATGAAAGTGGGATGATTTGGGAAAGAGAAATTGTTATGTTTGGGGAGTTTTAGGTTTGAGTGTATAGTAGCTTGTGTGGTTTTTTTGTGCTGAGATAGCGCCACAATTTTGCATGTAGAGAATGTATAATGGGGTCTGTTGGACCCTAAATTTACCCTTTGATTCTAGCCTATCTCATGAGAATCTCAATGAAAAACAAGGTTTCTAGGGCTATCGTTGCAGAATATAGTCCCAGAAAGCTCCCGAAAGCTCTGCCAGAAAGTGCCAGCAGAAAGCTCCTGCAGAAACCGACGGCTGACGCCTCCAGCAGGTCAAACGAGATCCCTAGATCTTCGGAAACCACTTCAACAACTTTGACCACGTTTTTCTCAACCTTCAAGAGCTATTTTCAAGGAAGAACAAGTCAAAAGTCATATTCAAACGGATGGACTACTATCGTGCCTATTTTCTAGGGCGGTTATACCCACTTTCTCTATCTTGTAACTACATAAATAGACTCCTTAAGCCATAGAAACGGGGCAGAGCACATCAGAACACACAAGACTACAATAGCCACGACTTGTATCTGTATTTCTCTCTATAGCTTGTAATTCATAGCCCTCGTAGCTAAGATCGCCACCGCCGGCCGCTGCCGACCGCCGCCGTCCGACAGCTTTCTGAACATCAGCCTGGAGGCTTCCGGATTCGAAATCCAAAGCTATCGATTGTAATTTGTCGATCTATTATAATAAAAAGGAGATAAGCACCTTTCCTTATTTGCATGGTTGTTTCATTCGATTTATCTTAAGTTTCAATCGCTTTCTATTGTTATTTTCTACTCGATCTCCCGACAACCGAAACCGATCGTAAACCTTTGGCTATTGACCTCCTCCAAAGGACGTTTGAGTGCTTTGTGCATTTTTCGTCCAAAACAGGGTCTCCCATTTTTCATCAATGTATTCCGATTTCCTCCCTCTCTCGAGAGTAGGTTTGATTGTAATACGTCTATGTATTTCTCTCAATTAGCTTTTCATGGGTTCCAATTTATATGGCTCTTTGCTATTAAGCTTGGAAACACAGGGGAAATTAGGAGAAAAGGAATTTCAGGTGCAGATAAAAAGATCGATTTTATACTCGATTTGCACCAAAAAAGGTGAAATCCAATTTAATCATGTATGCCAATTTAGAGCATGTGCAATGGTGAGAAGATGTAATCCTCTCTCATATTTCTCTCTCATTTTCTCCTTTTGACACATCACTTTCTCTTTCATCCATATCATTTTTCACTATCTCATTCCTCATTCCTTTCCTCTTTCATTAATTTTCTCTACAATAAGGAGGATCCTCATCATCTCCTCTCTTCTACCTTTACATATACTATATTTTATCATATATTCTATATCATCATATATTTTCAAATAAGTTATTTAAATTATAAATAATAAAATATATTCAATTTAATTTAGTTTGATTAATATAATCTCAAATTATTAATGAATATATATTAGCTACTACTACTACTAATAATAATTTATTAACATTAAGATAACTTTAAGCACGTCCAACTTAAAATAAAAACAACACTAAAGATAAATATCACAATTATCATTGTGAGATGATCCATGATCTAAGGGGGAGAGAGGAAAATAAAAGTTATTTAAAAGTTACAACAAGTAATAAGTTTTAACCATGATATAATTATTTGTGAGAGTTGGCCATATTTGATCGTGATAAAATAATTTGTCAAAAATCTATATATTTTTTTCCTGAATTTAATCACTAAATAATTTTTAATCACCGTAGCACAAGAAAATGTCAATACAATTAGTGTTCACAAAAATACCACTTGCACCGTAGCATAACATGGAATAAGAAGAGGGAAAAAAAACCTAATTTATATAATAATAAGGTAAATTTGGACTCATTTTATAGACAAAAATAAATTATAAACACTAACTAATTTTATACTCCCTCCGTTTCATAATAAGTGTCGTTTTAGCACTTAAAATTTGTTTCATAATATGTGTCGTTATAGGTTTTCAAAGTGATTTATTAGGGGTAATGATGATAATTTTTATTGGAATGTGTATTTGTTGACTAAAGTTGTTCATTCATTGGCCAAAAAAATGTAATGAGTGGTAAGATTAAGAAAAAGTTGTAAGTTTTAAAGTGAATGATTGTTTTTCTTAAAAACTGTGTTAAGAGCTAAAACGACACTTATTGTGAAACGGAGGGAGTAATTTTAAGATAATCTCACATTGATTCAATTTTTACTTAGAAAATTAATAAGTGTAAATTGAAGTAAAATAAATAAAATAGATGAGTGTTTAAATGGACACATGTCAACGTACCACTTGCACTTGTATCCTCTTTGACACAAGAGCCCATGTAGGAAATCATCTACACAAGGAGGATTGTTCACAATCCTCTTTGAAAGAGTATCCTCTTTACAAATTCTACAACAAAGAGAATGTCCTTTTTAGAGAAAAAGTGTACTAAGAGGAGGGTGATTCCTCACCATTGTACATGCTCTTACACATGTCTTTAATCATTTAGTCGTAGGATTGGAGAGGGGTTGTAATATGATTGGACGGAGTTATTTACTAAATGATTTGTGAATAAAAATGGTCAACCTAAACATTTTATCCTATTCTAACACATTTGTTTCATTGACCATTTGAATCTCTTTAAAATGATACAAATATGAAGTCCATACGAGCTCAATTATTTCTAAACCATAGAATTGAACGAATGTAGAAATCCTAATATTTGGTGCTAACAAGTGGGTCGGATTATACAAATGTTATATCTCATTCATTATTCATATAGGGCTCGTAATCTATTTCACCTATTATTCGACTAAGTCTATCGCTTGTTTTTTAGTGACTTTTTATTCGTATATTTTTATCGTGTAGACCGGATGAATCTTTTTTTTTTTTTTATCTCTCGTCCAGTTCGATTAGACCGGATGAATCTTTGACGTGCGGAGAATGTTTAACCCTGGCCAGGTACACAGTTTATGCGACTTTCAATAGTTGGTTGTGCTTTTTTTGTTTTTACGTAAGAAAACGAAAAGCGAGATAATGATTTACCTATTTGCGATTTTGCGTGGCTGCTCAATCTTCCTTTCTGATTGGTGGTGGTTGGCTTGCTCAAATTAAATCAAAACAACAATTCAAATTCCCACTTCACGACTATCCAATAGATAAAATGACGTATATATACACTAGCGCATTTAAATAGTTCTCTTACAACAAACTCCTAACCTTGGTTAATTAATCTACCTAACATCTACACTACCTTAGTAAACTAATGAAGCTTTGCTAATTAATCTCACCAAAAGTAGTTCGTGATAAGCACAAATCCTGAAATGTTAATTTAAACAAGATCCCGTGATTCTCAAGTATGCGCTCCAAAGCACAGTGAGTCAGCAACCCATAACTTATTTTTTAAATCAAATTTAAAGAATATCAACATGTGATGCATATGAAAAAGACGTTCAATAAGTAAATGCCACTTGTCCATCGATGCAATGAATGAAACGCCACCTGTTCAGCACTCAATTATTGAATCACGGCAGATGTGAGGGGTAGTTTCGTAAAATCAACATATCCCTCTAGCTCCATATAAACCTTCCTCGCCCACCCATCACCAGCAGAATTGCAAGCAAGAAGCTCCCAACCAAACACAAACAGAGCTAAAAACATCACTCTTCAATAATCTGCTGCATCGCACCTCATTTGAAGAAGATCAGATGGCAGGCATGAGAGCTGGAGCAACTGGCCGTTCGATGAGCGGATCCTCTTCGTCATCATCATCATCATCATCATCATCAAGGGGGATCACTCCTGGCCGTCCGATCCCAAAGAGGGGGCAAGTGAAGGCCGGGATCATTATCGGACTGGCTCACTCTGTTTCCTCTGTATTCGGTTCCTTGAATACTCACCAACGCTCCCCTGCAACTCACTGATACGGGATCATTTCTCTACTGGAATTGATCGGCGATCGAGATGTAGCTTTTTTGTGTGAAAGTTTCTATTCCGAAGTAGTTGGATGTGAATTAGGCGTGTACGTAGCTGCGAGTTGAAGGCTGATTGTGTAAATTAAGATGGGATTAGCTTCACCTTATAATCCAATTTTGAGTTTCGTCTTCACCTACTCTCTTATGATCTTATCACTACTTCACTTGAGAATTTCATACATACTTTGTGCAAATTCGCTTGGAGCGGATTCTAAACAATGATAAAAGTTAAATTTACTCGAGTAATTGTTTTGGACGAAAAATGCACAAAGCACTCAAGCGTCCTTTGGAGGAGGCCAATAGCCAAAGGTTTACGATCGGTTTCGGTTGTCGGGAGATCGAGTAGAAAATAACAATAGAAAGCGATAGAAACACAATATAAATTGAATGAAACAACTATGCGAATAAGGAAAATTGCTTATCTCCTTTTTATTATAATAGATCGACAAATTACAATCGATAGCTTTGGAATTCAGATCCGGGAGCCTCCGGGCTGATGGTAGAAAGCTGTCGGACGGCGGCGGTCGGTGGCGGTCGGCGGCGGCCGGCGGTGACGATCTTAGCCACGAGGGCTATGAATTACAAGCTACAGAGAGAAATACAAATACAAGTCGTGGCTATTGTGATCTTGTGTGTTCTGATGTGCTCTGCCCCGTTTCTATGGCCTAAGGACTCTATTATAAGGTTACAAGATAGAGAAAGTGGGTATAACCGCCCTAGAAAATAGGCCACATAATAGGTCCACCTTTGAATATGACTTTTGACTTGTTCTCCCTTGAAAATAGCTCCTGAAGGTTGAGAAAAACGTGGTCAAAGTTGTTGAAGTGGTTTCCGGAGATCTAGGGATCTTGTTTGACCTGCTGGAGGCGTCAACCGTCGGTTTCTGCAGGAGCTTTCTGCTGACACTTTCTGGCAGAGCTTCCGGGAGCTTTTTGGGACTATAGTCTGCAGCGATAGCCTTGGAAACCTTGTTTTTCACTAAGATTCTCATGAGATAGACTAGAATCAAGGGGTAAATTTAGGGTCCAACAATACCCCAAATTCATCTTGGTCGTCGAGGTAAGGAGACGGGCGAGATGAATTTCATTCTTTTCACCGGATGCTTCATCGTTTGCAAGAGTACCCCGTTGATGGAGTTTCTGGTCAACTAGCGTCTTTATGAAGGAAGTCGTTAGCCAAGGGCATGGACTCGATCGGAGTCGTCAACTAAAGGCACGGACCTGACCGAAGTCGTTTGCCGATAGCGTTGGTTTTATCGAAGTCGTGTAGCCTCGGGCGTTTAACTTGACGAAAACCGTTAGCGTCGGGCATTAACTTGACCAAAGTCGCTAGCCTTTAGCTAAGACTCGACCGAAGCCGCTAGCCAAGGGCTTAGACTTGCCGTCATACGAATGTGGTGCCCCGGAAACTGAGCTTTCGTCTCGGAAACTGAGAGTCTTTGTCTCGGAAACTGAGGTTTCATCTCGGAAACTGAGAGCTTTCGTCTCGGAAACTGAGAGCTTTCGTCTCGGAAACTGAGATCTTTCGTCTCGGAAACTGAGAGGTTTCGTCTCGGAAACTGAGAGGTTTCGTATCGGAAACTGAGAGTCTATGCCTCGAAACTGAGGGTCTATGCCTCAAAACTGAGGGGCTATGCTCCGAAAACTGGAGGCTTGGACACGAAACCCCTGCAGAAAGTGCTTGCGATGGTTTCTAGCAAGGAATGCCTTTTGATCATGATCAGACCGTGACCGTAACTGGCGGTTAGCGCCTCATATGCTCTCTACAAGACAAGACAAGGAGCTAGAAGGGTTGGTCGTGGGTTTCTCCAATGACCCTTCAATGCTCAAGTTAGTAACGTATGCTTAAGAAATCATAAAGAAAGTGTATAGTGTAAAATAATATAAGATCCTTAGCGACGATACGGATGAAACCTGTGTTCCTTGCGATCACGAGCGATTGGACCATGACTTTCTTGGTCGTCCTCACTATCGCTTTCAGAGCTTTCTTGGACAGATTCGCTATCTTCCGCGGTTTGGTCACTAGATTCGAGTTTCTGGAAGTCATGTTCCGGAATCCTCCGACTAGCCTTATCTTCTTCGAGGCGGATTTGGGTCATTGCTTTCGCTTGGACAACCTCGAAAGTTGTACACGGGTTCATAGTCAATTCATCGTAAAGTTCGTTGCTCGTTTGAAGGCCTTGGCGGAATGCTTCGATAGCCGTCAAAACATTGCAATCGGGAATCTTGACTTTCTCATGAACGAAACGATTCAAGTAAGCTCTGAGAGTTTCGTCATACCCCTGCGTAATTCGATATAAATCATTAGAATACTTCTCAAGACGTCGAGTACTTATGAATTGAACTTTAAATAAATCAATGAGATTCGCGAATGACTCCACGGATCCCCGTGGTAAACCAAGGAACCATCTTAGGGCTGGGCCCTCAAGAGTAGCCCCAAAACACTTGCACATGATGGCTTCACGGTCCTTTCCAGGGATGGAAACCGTCATCATCTTTTGCTTGAAGATCGATACATGATCGTTGGGATCATTGGTGCCATCGTAGCTTGACATATCGGGAATGGTGAACCCCTTAGGAAACTCGACCCCAGCTATGGCTTCCACAAATGGAGAAGCCTCATAGCCGTTGTCGGGCTCTTTCTCCATGGGACGCGGAATCCCGGGAATCGTTGCGAGCTGCTCGTAAAGAGCCTTAAGTTGCTTTTGGACCTCTCGCTTGATGATGTCTTTGATGTCGAGAAGAGTAGGAACGACCCCAACATCTTTCGTGGGCTGATGCCTAGGATAGACAGCCGTAGCGGTATCCTGACCGGTGACACTTTCCAGCAGGAAAGCTCCGGCAGTGGTCGTGGAAACTTCTCGGAAAGCTACTGTCGGAGGCATGGTCCTGTCCGTCTGTACCTGCGATCTTACAAACTCACTTTCAACTATTAGTTGTGCCAATTCGGTGTTGGTTCTGGAGGTTTCGGCTTTGAATTCATCAAAGTCTTTTTGGAAGGCATCTAGACGGGCAAAAAGTTCGTCCATGGAAAATGGTCGATGTTTGACGGAAGGATGATCGTTTTTCCTTTAGCTATCGGCCCCACGGTGGGCGCCAAATTGTTTTGGACGAAAAATGCACAAAGCACTCAAGCGTCCTTTGGAGGAGGCCAATAGCCAAAGGTTTACGATCGGTTTCGGTTGTCGGGAGATCGAGTAGAAAATAACAATAGAAAGCGATAGAAACACAATATAAATTGAATGAAACAACTATGCGAATAAGGAAAATTGCTTATCTCCTTTTTATTATAATAGATCGACAAATTACAAACGATAGCTTTGGAATTCAGATCCGGGAGCCTCCGGGCTGATGGTAGAAAGCTGTCGGACGGCGGCGGTCGGTGGCGGTCAGCGGCGGCCGGCGGTGACGATCTTAGCCACGAGGGCTATGAATTACAAGCTACAGAGAGAAATACAAATACAAGTTGTGGCTATTGTGATCTTGTGTGTTCTGATGTGCTCTGCCCCGTTTCTATGGCCTAAGGACTCTATTTATAAGGTTACAAGATAGAGAAAGTGGGTATAACCGCCCTAGAAAATAGGCCACATAATAAGTCCACCTTTGAATATGACTTTTGACTTGTTCTCCCTTGAAAATAGCTCCTCCTGAAGGTTGAGAAAAACGTGGTCAAAGTTGTTGAAGTGGTTTCCGGAGATCTAGGGATCTCGTTTGACCTGCTGGAGGCGTCAGCCGTCGGTTTCTGCAAGAGCTTTCTGCTGACACTTTCTGACAGAGCTTCCGGGAGCTTTTTGGGACTATAGTCTGCAACGATAGCCTTGAAAACCTTGTTTTTCACTAAGATTCTCATGAGATAGACTAGAATCAAGGGGTAAATTTAGGGTCCAACAGTAATTACCAAAAAATATAAGAAAAACAGGTCTAAATACTGCAATTCATGTTCTAATAAATCGCACACGTACTTATCTCAAGAAGTTTCCTTTTACAGTTTATTTAACGGGTGGATGTGTCCGTGAAAAATCCGTATATGCTTCTAATCGGCCAGATTTTGATGTCCCAGCCCAGTCATCAGAGGCGTACGAATAAGTTCGTGTCACAATTGCCTACCACCAAAACACACCATTATACACTTTCGATCAGGGGCCCGTTACCCGTATATGATTTAAGCCCTTAAAAGATTGTAGTTAATTAGTACATCCAGCCACAAGCGTACTACATCCTACCACAGCTCTGCCCCATCTTTGAAGATCTTGAGTTGGGCTAAATTCAAGTGTAATTTGTATCAGCCCCAAGAAACCATTCCATCACTATACACGTGCAGAGAATTCATATTTTTTTTATTTATTTTTGGATAAAGAAAGGACTATGATCGCCGCAAGTACTACTTGGACTCGCCTAGAGCATCAACAAGGGATGAGAATTGGTTACTAACCATCTCTAAAGAAAATAGGGCAAACCGCCGCCCTGAAGTCTCGAACCCGAGACCTCATGGTACTACCATGAGTCCTCAACCAGTGAGCTGATGCGACAAGCACCAGAGAATTCATATATGTTAGAGAACGTAGCTTTCCCATTTAGAAAAGTTGAGTACTGCATATTTAGGCTCCGTTTGGCAAACAGCTTAACGAAGCTTAATGGAGCTTGTTGTAGCTTAATTTTTTTTAAAATAAAGTATTTTTGGTGTTCGGTGAATCATTGTAGTTGGAACTTGTCTAGCTGAATCTAGCTGAATTAAGTTGGAAATAAAAAGCTGCCTCTCCCAAGCTTAATAAAGCTGAACTAAGCTGAATCCAACTCTTAATTTAGCTTCAGCTAATTTTAGCGAACAGACCCTAAGTACTAATACAGAAGTTCGATAGGCTATCGAGAATATAAGTCCGATAGTTTATTTCTCTCACTACAAATTACTAGTTACATCATGAAATTACTGAATTTATATATGCGATATTCTAAAGTCGACGATATGGTTTTAGACATATTTCCAACTTTCAGTTGATACTACCATAAGGTAAGTTTTTATTGTGTGTACAACTTTGAACTCTCCATCTATCAACCCATCGCATTTAAGGAAATATAACTTCGGTCTTCTTGAGAAAATGCTCACATATTCAAGTTATTCCGAGTAGTTGCGTTACTTAAATGCTGTAGCTGAAATATCTAGTATCTAGTGTTTCTAGAAAATGTATGAAATATTGATAAATATTGCGGAGTGCATATCTAGCTAGTTACAGTATATAATAATGTATTGATTCAAACCCGTGAGAATTTTGCAAGCTACAAAGAACTGACCTGACAAAGACGTGTGTGTGATACAGTGATAATATGCATAATGCACTGAATTGAGTCATCTTTGAATTTGGGTTGGTTTTTTGTTGAATGGCTTCCCACGTCGGAAGTCTTGGGCAAATTCCACTAGTATATATAAGGGGGTAAAACCCCTACCCATTGACTTAAGCTTTTGGGTAGAAAGATGGATCCCGACCTTATATACGAAGTGATTAAATTTCACCCGACACGTCACTCAGTTCTCTCCGGTATCGGGCCCCCCCGGATTCCTAAGTTTTGTCCGTCTTTAACAAGCCACCACGTGATGTATATGCAAAAGCAAAACCCCTCAGCTTTTGCCTTTCTTTCTTTATCAAATCAATTAGTTTTAATCTACCTAATTATGGATTCTTATACTCCATGATCGATACTTATCACTTCACATTTGTACTGTACGTTCTCTTTAACTTTAATTATGTGATTCCCTTCCCTTGGCCTTAACCTTCGCTTTCACATGCTTACATAAATATATAATGCAATTAGTTAAGTTCAGCTGTACCCACCTCCACTTGCTCCTTGAAATCCACTTGCACCTTTAAATTATTAAATGTAAAGCTCGAACCCAAAAAAATGTACAAATAGATTTAAAGCAACTTTATTGTATACACAATCAAAAACCAAGTGCCCACTCCACCAATGACCGTTGATTATAATAAAATTATGTAAGGACTAATCACTATGTCTTCCGCACTAAGAATTCTAAATTGTTATTTGCCACTAAGTTAAAACAGCACATGCTATAAGCTTTGATGTTTTTTTTTTATTTTGAGTTTTTTAATGCTACTGAAAAAATATCCCCGTGAGGGGCATTGTCGTAAAATCCACCACACCACTAAGCAAAGGCCTTTCCCACTGCTATATATAAGCAGCAGCTTCCACGGCTGTCAAATACAAGCTTCGAAATTCCACTCTCACAACATCTCTGGATTATAATCCCCTGTATCGCATTCTCTTATCGGAAGATCAAGATCAGATGGCAGGCATGACAGCTGGAGTAAGCAGCCGTTCGATGGACGGAGGATCGATGAGAAGAAATGGGGGCCGTCCGATCCCGAAGAGAGGGCAAGTGAAAGCCGGGATCATAATAGGAATTGCTCACTCTGTTTCCTCCATATTTTCATCCTCCAATGCCAACCGTCGATCTACTCGCTGAATTTTTGTAATTTGATTTGGTAAAATATTTGTAGCTCGGTCGATCCTTGGTGATTTGAACGTAGCTTCAGGGTTTTGTTGATTTTCCCTCTTTCTCGTATGCTGTCGTTTGTAGATTAGGGCTTTGTGCGTGTAGCTTAAATGAATGGTTTGTGAATATAGTTCAATGGAAAATTATTTTTGGATATCTTTGTTAATTTCTGTGCTTTATATGTCACTTTGGCCTGTGAACAGTTTGCTCATGAATGTGCTCAGAAATTTGATCATAGGTTGGAAAGAAAAATTCATGTATCAAATATGTGGTAAGATTTTGGTAGAAAAGAGAAAAATAAAGCTACGGACCTGAGATTCTTAGATTTGAAGTCGTTTAATACAGACCAAAGAAGAACTTCGATTGGCATGGTTTTCACTCAAAATCCATCGTCATTTAATACATTTGATCACATTCTCGACATGATTGAAATACACTACCCATCAAATTGGTCAGTTGGGTCATGAAAAAAAGATGAGCACTTGATCTAAGTTTCTCAATATCAATATCAGTGTAAGCGAGAACAAGTCGCTAGAAAACGAGTTGCTAAGAAAAATAAGGATTCTGGAAGTTTTATTTAGTAAAAAGATTCTGGAATTGTTATATAAACCCAACAGACGAGACGAGTACTATAGTACTTCCCATCGCAATCATAACAAGTTTAACTAGATAAACTGTAACCACATGTAGCAGTGTAGCACAATTATGTTGAGAACATTATTATTCGTTCTAGCAGAAGGAATCTGTGAGTAGATACGTTGTCTTCAGGTGCCAAGTTGATGAATGATATTCACATGTGTCTCAGAATATGTCGAAACTTGTCTTAAAGATAATGCACTAGTATCCTAATCATTTAGGAGATTTGAATTATTATATAGTATGCTTCAAATTAATAACACAATTTCCTACGTGGAGCTCGCCTATCCATTGATAACATGAACTAGTGGAAGTAATAGAAAATGCAATTTCATCAAGAGATACTAACCAACCCCTGTACGTGTTCTCGACTATTAATCATTTATGTATATGATAGTATATAATTTCATTCGTTCAGAAAAAGTTATGTACAAGTTTGCAAATGCACATGGCAGTTAGCATTTGCACACTTGTTATCTTTCTCCCTCTATTTATTTTACAAGATAAACTAATAATTGGGCTTGTGAGCCCAATTTCAAGCCCATTACCATGGCCCATTGATTTGCTGACTATAGGCGTGTGAGCCGATTGATAATTGACAAAGTGATGATATACATATGTTAATATGAAAGTCTTACAATGCATGTTGCCAAACACACCTTGGGAAATCTATGTATCGTATAATACAGCCTCTGATGACCAAGTCATATAGTTACATGGCCTATTTATAAGGTGTATATGGTTAGCAACAAATAAATACAAGTGGTGTGCGTTATTAAGTCCAAATCTTCGTGTTAATTGGATCAATGAGATAAGATGGACAATAATCAAGTAGCAGCCAAGGCTTGATGGCCGTGGTGGAAGACATTGTTCAATATCATAGCTAACCTCACCCCTCCTTGTGCTATCCTTTTCATCACAAACGGCAGCCTCGAATTGAAATAATCGTCTGCATCATTTCGAAAAGTTGTAATTAATTTTTTTTTCCGATAGTTTAATTACTTTGAAAGCAAATAATATTGATTAGTTACCTGATAGGGTTTCACCGGAAGTGACACCCTTGTAGCCCCATTTGCAAGCTATGTTGATGCTCTCTGTTGCATACCTGGAATTAATGATAACATTATAGTTAGTTCGTTCATGAAAATTTGAGACTTTAATCGTAATTGATGTCCACCCTTGAGCTATTGAAAATTAAAATGGTACTTATGCAGTAGCACACTAACACCAAATGAAAGAGAACGTACTTATTTACACAATTGTCGAGACTGTTGCAATCTGTCCATGACTCGACATCATTAGCCCATATCCCCTGTGGAAGTTGTAGACAATTAGGATGGGCAAATGATGTACACAGGCACATATGTAACATTTGTAGGCATGCAAATTGAATTGGAAATTGGAAATAAACATACATCAGTGAAATTGCCTTGGATGTCCCGAAGAAGAAGATCCATATCCTTTTCATAGTAATCCTTCATGGCCGTTAGTATGATCTCCCTGTCCCACACCTGTCAGCAATATAATTGGAACTTACACTAATTAAACTTGGACCTCTTCAGTCTTTCGTAGAAACTAGAACTTGAGGCATGAAAAGTAAAAACACGCGAAATTTAATCTAGCTAGCTTAAAAGCTTCTATATACAACCCAGAGGTAGCTGTACGTTGGAAGCCTTGATATATAAGTTAACATTGCTAATCAAAATGTTGATTAGTTAACTAACATACATGATGAAGATTAGATTTGTGTCTGAACCAGCGTAAATCAATCGTGTTTCCACCTTCATCGCTCGTGAACCCGACGTGCATTGGCTGCATTAGAACGTTGCCATTAATAACTTAAAGTCAACAGTACATAAATTTTTAACACCTAATCAAAGATTAACATTCTTTCGTAAATAATAAGGTTACAAATGCACGTTCCTAGAACGTGGTGACATAAAACTTACCTGATGAAGGTCACCCATGAAATGCGACAAGAAGAGTAATGCCTCGGTTAGATTATCTGCAACACGTACAAGCAAGGAAAATCACGAATGGATCATAGCCTTAAGATTCAAGTTATTAATTAAGTGGTTAATAAGTTTGATTATATAATTACAGCGACGATCAGCAGTGCCTTCCTTGTAATGGCTGAGCTGAGAAGTAAAGTTAAGGACAGCGCCCGCTACGCACATATCTCCATTTCCATGCGTGTCATGGCAATCCCCTAATTCCATACGTACATGTACATCCAATTAATCAGCACATATAAGATTATAAAACATTGAGAAATGAACCAAAGAGTTGATTAACATGGCTAATGTACTTTGATAGTCGAAGGAGCAAGCTTTGTCGGGGGTGTCGATGAAGTGGAGAGGGCTACTCCAACGGTACTTGTACCAGTGTCGCACCTGATCTGGCCACACACACAACGCCGACAAGTCTCCGTTCACATTTTCCGGCAACAGGTTCTTCACGGCGTGTGCTGCCTCCCCTTCCAACAGATCCTTCATATATGTACATTAGCAATTAATCATAATGTATACATAAGGGCATGAAAATAATAGCCTTAGGCCTTCTATGATTGCGAAAAAATAGAATGTTAGCTAGCTAGAGTGGTTTCCTTGCACTACACTCAACGTAAATTCAGCCTACGGCCAAACTTCATGTAGCCTTCCACTCCACGTCACAACTCACCATCAATTGGAAACATATCCACCCTATAGCTAAACCAGATACGTGCCAGTTTTGATGAGTGATAGTGGCCATTAGTCTTAATTACAGGTGATAATTACGTGTTTTTCCTAGTATCAACAAAATTATGATGACAGGCTGCAGATGTAGATCACTGAACAAAATTCATGCCAACTCGATCTATCCACTCTATATGTACCTGTTTACTATTATCTCGTAATTTCAAACCATGAAACTCAACAAATGGCACAAATAAACTAGGATCAAGAACAGTGGATATGCATACATTTTTGTTGTAGGTTATAAAAGGGCTAAACAGGAAAACTCGATCCAGTTTATATATTACCTGAGCAATCTTGCATGTCATCATGTGACCCTCCTTGCTCCATGCCCGAACGCCGTTATCGGGTATCATCGTAAGAAGAAGAACAACAGCAACAACACATCTTACCTGCAAAGATTGTCGTTGCAGAAACAAACCTCTAAATTCCCACATCTTGGCAACTAAAAAGTCGGTTAATCAAAAGACAAAAGGGTCTTGAAGCTGAGTGTTTGATCTTCAATAAACAAGGATTTTGAAACGGTCATTGTACTAGTAACCGCTATTTATGAACACTTGTTCAGGTTTCATTCGAGTGCAAGCTACGTATTTTTCTTTTTTTTGAACATAGGAAGGTGCCTTCATACAAGCAACCAACAAGGCCAAGCAATAATACAATGATGAGCATATTCTGGCCAATCTGGGAATCATTCCAACCAGATGAGATGGAGAGATTGGTGCTGACTCACATGTTGACATGCTGTTTGGTACGTATTCCCTGTTATAACGCACCATTATTTTAGCTTAACCCAAAAGCTTATTATAAAGTAAGTAGCTTGTGGGAAATGAGGCAATCAATCAATGCTTGATAAAAGGAGGCTTGTACGTGCAAGATAATGCAAGCTAGGAATTTAGAGGATAAGTTAATTACATGAGAAGTTTGTGAAGCAACAACAACTGGCCAGATCTTAATTTTAAAAGTCCTTAGGAACTGATGTATGTACAGAGTAACATAAAAGGGAACCAGGGTTGTGCTCCATGAACTTCTTCTGCTTTCATGCATTTGCAACGAGTGATTTTGAGGAGAAGATGCGGTTGAGAGTGGAAGCTAGACGGATTCCGCCTTGAGCAAGCCTTTTCTCCACAACAGGCAAACGAGAAAGGAAGTAGTCGTCTGTGACAGAACATGGACAAGTATATGACTCCGAATCAGATTAGATGTGAAATCATCCAGTTTATTTTTGTTTGAATTGATCTTCAAGTGTATCTTTCTCGTGAAGTGATAACAATACATGTTAGGTCTATGTTCCATGACGTTTAATTTTAAGGTTGATAATGGAATTCAAGTTACCTTCCAGCGTGGTTCCAGGTGCAGCATTTTTATATGCATAATTGCAAGCCAAATATATGCTCTCCCTTGCATAACTGCACAACAAAGTATGTATCATATGGTCTACCAAATATGGAATTTACCCAAAACATGTCCACTTGATGCGCATGTAAAATGTAAATTGGTTGCTAAAGAGTTGGCATTTGCTTACGGGTCCGGGCAAGCTGTGCGGTTAGGGCTGCAAGATTCCCAAGTGACAATTTCATTAACCCAATTATCCTGGTCACAGTTTCAGAAAACAATAATCAATAAGACAATAGGAAATATTACACATGAAGATACAACCCTGTGAAACAAACTCAAATAAGGATGTGTCAGCATCGTACAAAATTTCCATTAACAACGTATGCACAACAGCACAAGTACCACCTACCGAAATATTTCTCTGGATAGCTTGTATCATGATTGAGAGATCAGAAGAATAGTATCTCTCAATTGCAGTATCAATGATCGTGGTATCCCATATCTGCAAAAGAACACATATTTTATCATAACTACGTAGAGAAGCCATACTAAAAACTGAGAGGAAATAAAAAAACATACATGGTGCAAATTGCTCTTCCGGCGGTACCAATGTACAATGATTCTATTTCCACCTAAATCTCCTGTAAAGCCCACATGCAGGGGCTAATGCATACCACAAGAGAGAGTTAATGTATCACCAAAGATCCCACTATGATTTTGCCATTACCATCAACACAGAAGATGATCACATGGATTGAGGAAAGCAACAAACCTGATGAATGTCACCAACAAAGTGTGATAGGAACATGAGTGCTTCAGTCAAGTTATCTGTAAACGAGAAGGAATGAGTATTGTCACTTTACACAAAACAACACCACATAGAAGAATTTGATTCTTCTGAATTTCTTACAAGAAGAAGCCGACCCAGAATACGCAGACTGCAGTTGAAGTGTATAGTTGTGAATTGCTCCTGCCACACATCTATGTTTATTTCCGGAGCTGTCATGGCAGTCTCCTGCAAAACAAACCAACAATGTCAAGCTTTCACAGTAAGCACAATAATAAGAAACCTAGTTTCACATAGTTAAAGACAGATGTCTATCGAGCGTTGTGATAGATGCAACTTACTGCAGTAATCATACTGACACCTATAATCTGGGGTATCAATATAGTGTAAAGCACTGCTCCAATGATATCGGAAATGCATCTCGTCAGCCCAAGAGCAAACAGCAGCTAGTTCGCCTTCAGCAGATTCAGGAAGCAACTCTTTGACAGCACTTAGAGCCTCTTCTGTAAGATATGCCTGAATATCCCAGAATTAGACTCAAAAAACAGGACAGAAGACTGTGAACTCTATGCCCACTATGAAAATTAACAATGTCAGTGAAAAGTCTCAACAGACACAGCTTTTTAGAGGGCAAAACAGATTGCAAGATTAGGATAATCACTACAGCTAATATGCACGATTTCCCTGAGCAACCAACAAACAAAAGATGCGTTTTGGTGTAAACCTAGGGTATGATGAAAAGAATCGTAATTGGACAGAGGAAGTTGAAGCAGGCAATACAATACCTCAGCAATTTTGCAGGTAGCGTAGTGGCCATGCCTTCCCCAAGCTACAATTGCAGGAATCAATTGCAGAAATACAACAACTCCACCAATCCAGAAGGGGCCCCTTGCAGCCATTGCTGCTCGCAACCAGAAAAACAAAGAGAGGTATCAGTATCTGATCATAATCGATTTGCCCTAATTCAATTACAACGCCAAATTTACAGGATAACGTTGTTTGGTTTCCAAATTTGTTTGCAGAGTATACTGACAACTGAGGGAGGTTACACAAAAATTGGAGTGAATTTTGTCTCTGTTTGAATGGGATTTCCTCAATTTCCAATCGGAAAAACAAGTTCAGAAAGTTTTACCACATTAGGAGAAGATTACCTGTCTTCTGGGTAATGCA
This sequence comes from Polygonum aviculare, assembly GCA_934048045.1. Classification (NCBI taxonomy): domain Eukaryota; kingdom Viridiplantae; phylum Streptophyta; class Magnoliopsida; order Caryophyllales; family Polygonaceae; genus Polygonum; species Polygonum aviculare. The sequence goes on from OW204024.1 coordinate 4,066,328, forward strand.
AACAACTCGTAGATGGCTAGGGTTCAGGATTCGGTAATCTCTGTTTTCGATCAAACTCAGAAACAGGAATCAGTGATTGTGAGGACGTTAGAAAGGTAGTTGAAGGGCCATGGAGAAAGGTTAGATACCGAGGCTTGATTGAGCACGTCTTCTCAAGTTTGACTTCTTCTCTCTTTCTTTCCTTCTTTTTTACACTTCATCAATTGTTTTTTTTTTTATTTTCGCAACTTCATTTACAGTATAATTTTCCCAAAATACAAATCTTCTGTATGGATTTTTTTTCGCCTTCTACAACGGGTACATATCGCACTAGTGAAGGCATGTAATAATAATGCAACCAAGCAAGCATTCTGATCTCTAAGAAAAAAACAATATTAAACCCCTCAACCTTTGAACGCTAGTTTGGAGCACAAAGATTCAAAACATAACTTTTAGATCATGAAATAAGTCTCAAAAATCAAAGAAATGGCACCAGAAAATGCGAAACCCTTTTAGTTACCATGAATATATGCATGTAACTAGTCCAAGGCTTCAGCCAAATTAGACTGCATACAACACCATACAAAAGAAGAAGAAGATAAAAAGACACAAGTATCACTTTACAATCTCACACTGGAGATGAGAGCTACAAGTACGCAGTTCTAATCTTGTTTAGACCCTTGATAAGAAAACAGGCGAATTGCATTTGAGCAGCTTATCTCTGCAACTTCTTCTTTGCTCTTCTCAAGCAATGAAGCCACATAAGCAAGTACACTGTGGATATTGGCTGGATGATTCAGCATACCTTTCGGCAACTCGGGTTTGCTTATATCAGCGTTCGGGTCTCCCTCAACCAGAAACAACGAGCTCAGATCCGAGCTCGGTACAGCATCTGGCGCATCAGTCTCCAACAAAATCCTATCAAGAGGCACAGCATTAACAAGTTTCTTTGCCTTCTGAAGTTTCATGGACATGAGAAATCCAGAGAAGGAGAAGTAAGCCCCAAGCTTCGCTAAACCAGGAACCATCTCAGGAGACCCTAAAAAGGAATGAAGTATTACTCCGGCAGGAAACGGGCCCACTGACTTCATTATTTCAAGAAGGTCGCCAAAGGCGCGAACGCAATGGATTGAGGCTGGTTTGTTAAGCTCAGTGGCAAGCTCTAACTGTTGTTGGAAAACTGCAACTTGATCAGCGAAATCTATTTGTTTCCCATATGAACCCTTGTCCAAACCGATTTCGCCGACAGAAGAACAAGGGTTAGAGTCTAAGTATTGTTTCAGTGTCGTGAACCAGTTCAGGCTTCTTTCCCCAATGAACCAGGGATGAAGACCAAAGCAAGGGAGTATGGACGGGTACGAGTCGCTCATCTGTTTGACTTGATGCCAGTCCTTTTCGGAAACTCCATTAACAGCAAAATGCACCACGCCGGTTTCAAGAGACTTCTGAATTAGTTGAGGAGCCATGGTGAGAATTCTAGGGTCTTGGAGATGGCAATGAGCATCAAACAGCCTCATCTTACTTCTGCTTACACTGTTGTATGGTGCAAGCTCAATTAATGGACAGAAGCCTCAAACCTAGGGTTGATTAAGAAGTTGAGAAGAAATAGAGATGTATACCAGCTAATACTTCTTATCTTCAAGAAAATTGATGAGGTACAAAAGCCCTATCATACCAAGTATTACATGTGATTTTTGACAGCATAAACTTCACATTGATAATTTGCAATGTGGAAGTGTTAGAGCCTAAATATCTGCTTGCATAGATGATAGATGAATGATGTTATCTTCAAGACATTACTCTTTCTACCTCAGCTTCGAAGTAGCAAGAACACAAAGCTACTGAAATACAATCCAGATGTAGATATGCTTAGTTAATTACAGATTTCATAAAACTCATATCCTCGAGATGCTGATTCAATACTAGACAGTTGAAACTTTAAGATGTACGAATACAAGCACCATACCATGTCAAAAAACATCAGTCGGCTAGGGGCAAAAAAACCTTCAATTGTAATTTGAAATAGCCTAACCGACGAACTATTGACTGGTTTGATGAGAAGGTAACTGATAAAATTACAAAGATACAAGGTAGATTATGAAAATTCGATTCCAGATGACTGAATTCAAGCAGAGTAACCAGATGAGAGCAATCTAATAACAATTGATTAAAACAGGGAAGAAGATTCCGGTCGTAAGGATTACCTTGATTGGAGAAAATAAAGACAAGGAAGCAACACCGGGGAAAGCTCAGGACGGTGGATTGAAGAAGAACGAGAAATCAATGGATTTAGACTTAGACTTAGACAAGCCCTGACGACGTCGTTTCGGTACTTCTCAGAGAATAGGGTGTCAACAAAAAAAAAAGCGCCGTTGCCGGGGATCGAACCCGGGTCACCCGCGTGACAGGCGGGAATACTTACCACTATACTACAACGACTTTTGTTATTTGCTAATTCCCTCTCTTTTAATTAACCTTTAAGTTTTGAATAAAACCCATTCGCAGTTTCTCCATGGCTGTTCTTGGCCTGTTTTTTACGCTCTCTCTTTCAATTCTCACTTTAAAGGGGTTTGACTTTTAACAAAACAGCTTAGATTTGTTTGTAAGTTCACAAGAAGAAGGGAAAAAGACTGCACTTAATTCTCAAGTGTTGTAGCATGTCCCATGAACATGTTTTGAATTCCCAAAATACATACTACTGTTATGAACACACATATACTCTATCTAGATTATGTGTTATGAACACATTTATGATCATCTAGAAGAACCATCAAAAACACATGTGAATGGTTAATTATCCTAGGTAGAAAAGTGTGAATTATTCACCTCCTAATCTTGACTTTGTGGTAACTCTTGTCTAACTTTGGTCCTATAAATAGAGGCATCACCCATTGTAAAACTTGCACCAACAAAGAGTAAGAATACAACCTATAAGGTGCTTACTCTTTCTCCCTCTCTTCTAATGTCATTATCATTCTAAAGTGATTTTCTTAAGTAAAGTTTCAATTATCTTCTTCTAATTCTTTATTATATAACACGTTATCAGCACGAGTCTCTAATTACCAACTGATCTTTCCTTAATTATATATACATGTGTACTTAAAACGTAACTTTCAAAAACATAGTTTTCATTAGAATAAATTACTTTGTTTTATTCTATATGATGGAACTATGTATATATATAAACTTTTGTATATTGTATCATGGTTTAAAGTTATATGTGTTTTACGAAGCTTTGCAAAAATTTTCTTTCATTAAACTAAAGTTCTAAAAAATTTCCTAATCTTGTTCGTAACTTTTATATCTATAAAGATATAATTTTGATTTGAGCTTTATGTATAAGTTCGTAGGTTTTACTAAATGAATTTGGTAAATTCTTCTTCACTATACTTAATCACTTCTACCTCCTTAAATCTACAAATTTACTTCTTCTTAACTAAATTTATGCAAAGAGTTTATAAAATCGTTTTGAGGAGTATGCTCTGTAGTCGCCTAATTTAGGATCTTCTATATCAGAAACTCATTTCCAAAATTCTAGATCTAAAAATGCTATAAACTAAATATGGAAGCATGTTTACTTAGATCTACTAAGATACAAACAAAATACAAAGATTTACTTACCTTATTTGGCGTTTGTACTCAAATCCCCTTTCGGAAATGTTTGATTTCACCAAGTGGATTGTGAGAAATTTCTTACCCAAATGATTATGAGAGCAATATAGATAACCACAATAAGAACAAGACAAATGAAAAGCTCGGTTAAAAACCGATCATTACCGGCCTTAATACGACGCAAAATGTCGTCGTCGGCCATGGACATGAAAATGGAAAATGGAGAGGAGGAAGACAAGATGGAGGAGATAAGGTGGAAGTGGTAAAAGTGAAAATGGATGGATGAGGATAAAAGGATTAAAAGGAAACCGGATTTATAACTGTTCCCGCTAATTTTACTTTTCAGTATACTTTCGCATTTATCTTATATATCTCATGCACATATTATTTATTTACCGCTTTGATGCTTATGCTATTTGTTTACCTCTTTAATCCGGCCTTGTCATTTATTTACTTCTTTAATTCTTGTCATTTATCTACATCTTATAAGCATTCTTTATATAAAGTTATCATTCATATGTTATATACATACTAATTACATGCTTATATATGGTAATATAATAATAACATACATCATGACTAAATTATTTGATCTCATCATACCGTATATGTTTACAAGTTACATATGCATTCCTAATTGCCTTTGTTTTGTTAATTTATAATTTCCTTGTAGTAACTAAAATGGCAAGCATCACCAAAAGGGAGTTTGAAATCCTTGACTTGTCGGGCCAAAAATACCTCGAATGGAGGGTTGATGCTTTGACTAGCCTAAAGGCAAATGGCCTTGAAAGAACAATTGAGGCGGAAAATGATACCACCCCGCAAGAAAAGGCAAAAGCCATTGTGTTCCTACGTCACCACATTCACGAAAGTCTAAAGACTGAATACATGTTTGTGGATGACCCAGTTGAATTGTGGGAAAGCTTGAATGAGCGTTATGGCCATCAAAATGAAATCTTGTACCCACAAGCACGCCATGAATGGAACAATATAAGGTTCCAAGACTTCAAGTCTATCACTGAATACAATAGTGTTATTCATAGAATCACCTCTCAATTGAGATTATGTGGGCACATGGTTACCCAGCAAGAAATGTTGGAGAAAACTTTCTCCACAATGCATGCCTCTAATGTGTTGTTACAACAACAGTATAGAGAAAGAGGCTTTGAGAGGTATTCTGACTTGTTGAAAGTGTTGCTGGTTGCTGAAAAGAACAATGAGCTATTGATGAAAAACCACAACCTCAGGCCTACTGGCTCAACAATAGTCCCAGAAGCAAACGCTATTGAAAAGGCGTTTTATGATGGAAATACCCATCAACGTGGGCAACAATCACGATTCTATAATGGTCGTGGACGAAACCGCGGACGTGGTCGCGGTCGTGGCCGTAACAACTTTGTTCGTGGTCGTGGTCAAGGTTACAACAAACCTTATGACCGCATGAGCAATGGCTACAAGGGGAATGACAAGCAAAAGGTCCAGACGGGTCCATCAGGATCCTCCCAAAAGCCCAAATCTATATGCTATAGATGTGGCATGGCTGATCACTGGTCAAAGGTATGCCGTACAGCTCCACATCTTGTGAAGCTGTACCAAGCTGATAAGAATAAAGAAAAGGCTACCGAGACCAATTACATCGAAAATGGAGATGTGAATAAATCTCCCGTGACCAGTCTAGATGTCAATGATTTTCTCAATATTGACAATAATGATGAATTTGCCTAAGGGGTTTAAGCAAAAATACTAGCCCCTAATCATCTTTACTACTCACATGTTGTTTGTCATGTCTTTTATTTTCGCATGTCGTATGATGTCTTAATTATCATTTCTCATATTTTATGTAATAGACTTTGTGTAATATGAATATCGTTATATAATCAATATGCATCGTTATTATTAATGCATTAATGTTTCTCTTTATTTCCATAGAAAACATGGAATCATCTAATGTGAAACTCGATGGGAAGGAGCAATGTCTTCTAGACAGTGCAATAACACACACCATCTTGAGAAACAAAGAATTCTTCACAGAATTAAGACCTCTTGAAGGAAATGTCAATACAATATCTGGTGTGTCGAAACTGATCGAAGGCTCTGGAAGAGCACTTGTTCTACTCCCAAGAGGAACAAAGTTAATAATAAAAGAAGCACTCTACTCAAGTAAATCACGAAGAAATTTACTGAGTTTCAAAGATGTGCGCCACAATGGGTTTCACATGGAAACCTTGAATGAAAATGGCAGTGAGTATCTATGCATCATAAAATATGAATCTGGTCATAGACAGATTCTTGAGAAGATGCCCACGCAAGCCTCCGGACTATATCATACATACATTTGTCCGTTTGAGGCCAATGCGACATCTAGTAAAGGGTCAATTGACCGAACTGCATACACATTGTGGCATGATCGCTTGGGTCACCCAGGATCAATAATGATGCACAAAATCATAAAGCACTCACTTGGACATCCATTGAAGAACGTTAAGGTTCTCCCGTCCAGTGATCTCCATTGCACTGCATGTTCACTTGGAAAGCTAATTATCATGCCTTCTAAGAATAAAATTGCAAGTGAAAATCCTACATTCCTATAAAGGATACAAGGAGATATATGTGGACCAATTGCTCCACCATGTGGACCATTTCGATATTTTATGGTCCTAATTGATGCATCTACACGTTGGTCACATGTACGTTTACTGTCGACCAGGAATGCAGCCTTTGCCAAACTTGTTGCTCAAATAATAAGGCTGAGAGCTCAATTCCCGGATTATGCAATCAAGAAAATCCGACTTGATAATGCCGGAGAATTTACATCCCAAACCTTCAATGATTATTGCATGTCAATATGGATTGATATAGAGCATCCAGTGCCTCATGTTCACACACAAAATGGTCTTGCCGAATCATTAATAAAGCGATTACAATTAATCGCTAGACCATTATTGATGAACTCAAAGTTGCCATCATCAGCATGGGGACATGCTATATTACAAGCTGCAGCTTTAATTCGATTGAGGCCAAGTGCAAACAATGAGCATTCTCCAATGCAATTAGTATCTGGCAAGGAGCCAAATATCTCACATCTAAAAATATTTGGATGTGCAGTTTATGTACCCATTGCTCCGCCACAACGTACAAAGGTGGGTCCACAAAGGAGAATGAGAATCTATGTTGGTTTCGAATCTCCCTCAATCATTCGATATCTCGAACCAACAACGGGTGACTTATTCACAGCAAGATTTGCTGATTGTCACTTTGATGAAAGTACATTCCCAAACTTAGGGGGAGATAAGAAAAAGATGGACCCACATGTAAAAGAGATTACATGGAATGCAATATCATTATCTCATCTTGATCCGAAAACAAAAATGTGTGAACAAGAAGTTCAACGGATCATACATTTGCAAAATGTTGCAAATCAGTTACCTGATGCATTCACTGATACAAAGAAGGTAACAAAGTCACATATTCCTGCAGCGAATGCTCCTGCTAGGATTGATATACCCATTGGACAACCTAATACGTCCATTGCAAATGAGTCTACAACACGTCGAAAACGTGGTAGGCCTCCAAGTTCAAAAGACTTGAAACCAAGGAAACCAAAGAACCAAAAGGGTATGACAAAAGAAGCCAAACTGAGTCATGAGAATAATGACCAAGGCAATGAGATGGAAAATGAAAATATCCTAAGAGAAGTTGATACACTCAATGATAATGAGAATATTGATAATCTTGAGGTATCAATAAATTATGTATGCACAGGCATACAATGGAATAGAAAGGATATCATCACCGATGATATATTTGCCTACTCAGTGGCTATTGATATTGTGACTGAAGATGATGATTTTGAGCCAAAATCCGTGGACGAATGTCGTCAAAGAAAGGATTGGCCAAAATGGAGAGATGCCATTCAAACAAAATTACAATCGCTTGAAAAGCGAGAGGTCTTTGGACCTGTTGTTCGTACACCAAAGAGTGTAAGGCATGTTGGCTTCAAATGGGTGTTTGTACGAAAACGAAATGAGAAAAATGAAATCGTTAGATATAAGGCAAGGCTAGTAGCTCAAGGTTTCTCTCAAATTCAAGGAATTGATTATGATGAGACATACTCTCCTGTAGTCGATGCAACTACACTAAGGTTCCTAATTGGCATGACAGTATTTGAAAAACTGCAAATGCGCCTTATGGATGTCGTGACCGCATACTTATATGGGTCACTAGATACAAACATATATATGAAAGTCTCAGAAGGACTAAAATTGTCTAAGGCTGAAAACAACGGACCTCGAGAAATGTTCTCAATAAAATTGAGAAGGTCGTTGTATGGGTTAAAACAATCAGGACGGATGTGGTATAACCGTCTGAGCGAATACCTCATGAAAAGAGGATATAAAAACAATACTGTTTGCCCATGTGTTTTTATCAAAAGGTCCAATGAGGGATTTGCTATTATCGCAGTCTATGTTGATGATTTAAACATAGTTGGAACTCCCTATGAGGTGGAAGATACTGCGAAATACTTGATGAAAGAATTTGAGATGAAAGATTTGGGGAAAACAAAGCTTTGTCTTGGCTTACAAATTGAGCATTTAAAGGATGGAATATTTATCCATCAGTCCAACTATACTGAGAAAGTTTTAAAGAGATTTTATATGGACAAAGCTCATCCCCTGACTTCTCCTATGGAAGTTCGTTCCCTCAATATTGAAAAGGATCAATTTCGCCCTCGAGAAGAGGACGAGGAGGTTCTAGGACCTGATATTCCATATTTAAGTGCAATCGGTGCCCTAATGTACTTAACTAACAATACAAGACCAGATATTTCTTTTGTAGTAAACTTGTTATCCAGGTACAACACTGCTCCTACAAGGAGGCATTGGAATGGGATCAAACATGTATTTCGCTACCTCCGAGGAACACATGATTTGGGGTTGTTCTACCGCAACCAAAGCAATGCAACTTTAGTCGGATATGCAGATGCAGGATACTTGTCCGACCTACACAAAGCCAAATCACAAAATGGCTATGTATTTACATATGGAGGCACAACCATTTCATGGAGATTAACAAAGCAGACTATAACTGCCACATCATTAAATCAAGCAGAATTAATTGCTTTGTATGAAGCTGGAAGAGAATGTGTGTCTCTACGATCAATTATTCAGTTCATCCAAAAGGAAAGTGGAATGAAGCTCATCACTGACAATCCAACCATACTATATGAAGACAACTCAGCATGCGTTGCTCAGATGAAGAAAGGCTACATCAGAGGAGACCGCACAAAGCACATATCTCCAAAATTCTTTTCTACTCGAGATCTCGAAGAAACCGGTGAAGCGGATATCCAACAAATTCGGTCAAATGACAACTTGGCCGACCTGTTCACGAAGTCCTTGATTCCTAAGAAATTTGGAGAACTAGTGAACAGGATTGGAATGTGTAAGCTCCAAGAGCTACGTTGAAGTCAGGGGGAGCATCATACGCGTTGCACTCTTTTTCCCTTCGACCAGGTTTTTTATCCCACTGGGTTTTTCCTAGCAAGGTTTTTAATGAGGCAGCATCAAAGCGTATAATGGGTTCAATGAGGCAACATACATTTGTGTCCCAAAAGCAAGAACGAAGGTGAATATTCAAGGGGGAGTGTTATGAACACACATATGCTCTATCTAGATTATGTGTTATGAACACATTTATGATCATCTAGAAGAACCATCAAAAACACATGTGAATGGTTAATTACCCTAGGTAGAAAAGTGTGAATTATTCACCTCCTAATCTTGACTTTGTGGTAACTCTTGCCTAACTTTGGTCCTATAAATAGAGGCATCACCCATTGTAAAACTTGCACCAACAAAGAGTAAGAATACAACCTATAAGGTGCTTACTCTTTCTCTCTCTCTCTTCTAATGTCATTATCATTCTAAAGTGGTTTTCTTAAGTAAAAGTTCTTAAGTAAAGTTTCAATGATCTTCTTTTAATTCTTTATTATATAACAACTACCACTGTTTTTTAGTCGCTTTGAACTAGATGCAGTTCAACAACTTGTACTTTTATGTTACCTAATACTTTATAATGATTAAAGGTGTTGTGGAGGAATCAAACAAGAAGCTGAATGAAGGTGCTTTGATCATTGTATATTGTTTGAAAGTAAATTTCCTAACAAATTGAGTGACGCTCTAGTTCAATGATTACGTATACATGTTTCCTTCCTCAGCATCTCAATTGCTTAAGAAGCTTGAGATGGCAAAATGCAGCTTGCAGGAAAAGAATGTTCATTTATCATTTATAGCCTACATGAATTTCTCACATGTTACAAATCAATCCTCGCAAACAAAGGTTTGTCCCAATGAATTTATCCACACTGTAGTACATTTCTATACAATCTAAAGCGATGTAGGATTTAACCAATGATCTCGTTTATAATAGTTAGACGAGAGTATGCCTCAGCAGAACAAGAGATGAAATCCCGATGCTTGAAATTTACTTAAACGGGAGTGAAGAGAGTAGCTAAACCTTGATCAACTGTCATTTGGAGTTTGTCATAAGCCATTAAAGATTGATGCTCACACATATATGTTCCGCTTCCTCGAGCCAAGACCTCCCCATCAGAGTCTATGATCCCTCCCTTTGTTGAGTCTTTTGTCCGTTGTCCTGGCTCTAGTATGAATGCTTTTACCTGTGCATTACATCATCAATCATCATTCCAGCAATAGATAACACATTTAAATTTATTTTTGGTATTTAGAAGCTTGCAACTATTAACTAACCTTTATGTACAAGACATGGGGCGACTTGATGTGTTTTCCTTTACTTACATCAGTCATCAATGAAACCAAGGCCATTTTTGGGCAGTCTCTTATAAGAATAAGATCCAAATAACCATCTGAAAACTGCATAACAATGAGAAAGAGCAATTAGGCCATGCAAGATATTCATAGCATAACGGTAGATACACAATGAACAATAAATAAAACAAACAGTTATTGTTAGCTAGATAGCAACACGAACATCCAAGTCAGAAAAAGGCGAATTTAAAAGTTACAAATAAAAGAAACCAACCTTGGCATCAGGGGCTGGCATTGCATCTTCACTGCCCCAAGGCACATTATGAAGCCATATAGAGATGAAGGGTCCCTCTATGGTTCTCCAATCCATTTTATCATGACCAAGATCAGCTCCTAGATAAGCAAGCTTCTGAGTCTTGTGGGCCGTTTCACTTGGATTGTGAAACTGTATAGCATCAGCTGCTTCGAGTCTTTGGCTCATATGTTCAACTAGATGTTCACATTCAGGAGCGGGGACAAAATGAATGCGACCTAGATACTTCCTCAGGTGAAGCATTCTCTGAATTGCCTGTGAAAACATGTACAGAAGCTAATTAATGCTAAGCACTAAGCATATACAATCCATAGCAAAAACTGAAGACACATCATTCATATCACAGTGTTTTTACTAAACAGCATGGAAATGACTAAATTTGACAGAGAAACAGAACATACAGTAGTTCAATAGACATTAAGCAAGACATACATATAAGTCAAGCCGAGCACTTCCCAGAAACCTGTACTTCTCTGATTCAATGTCGATATCTGCCACAAGACCTAGAATACCACAATGAAGTAAGTAGTAACCAAGGAAACGGTCAGACTTTGTTGAGCTCAATCAATCCAACTCAAGCAAGGATGGAGATATGTTAAATCTATACAGGAAGACTTGACTGGGTTTCTATATATAACATCATACCCCATGCAAGCATCAGGACACTGAAGAATCTTGTATCCCCTTGCAAGATAGTAGTGACATCTAATGGCTGCTTGTGGCCTGTGATTGTGGTAAAACAGTCACTAGGAAGAAGTTGCATGGAGATGCAAAAAGTTATATGAATAGGACCTTCTATGTGAACAAACAAATTAATAAAGCAGCATTCAACCTCGAATGATGGCAAGAACTGCATTAATCACAGTACAAGGTTCACCAACTGAATCCAGAAGTGATTTTGCCATACCGTTTCCTGTACCTGCGAAGATGTTTTAAGAAAGGAAATAGACTGTTGTTATATATAATGATTAAATACTATAGTTATCTACAGACTACAACCTAATAACAGCAAGCTTTATTATTTGTTGTCCCACTGACTTGTAGCGATGAGCTTTATTATGATTGATTACCCCAACATGATATGGAGGTGCACACAAAAGTGCTTGGAATTTTTTATGTTCACACGAAAATGTTGTGTACCTGCAGGAACTACGCCAATAGGTGTCTTGATTGCAGTGTTCCAATCTTCTCTTTGTAGCAGCCCATTTATTACCTATGAAAGTTCGAAACACTCGTCTTTAGCATAAAATCGGCTGGCATTGAACTTGACATTAGTTTGATTCTGTTTAAAAAAATGCCTTATTTCCTATAAACTGTACATTTCTTCTCATTCATATGAACATGATCACCAAAATACTTGAGTCACTATAGCAATGAAAGTAACAGATTCACTGCTTGAAAGCTTAGTAGGGATGTAACTAACAACCTCAACTAATATCCCATCACCGCTGACACATATAATTCCATCATACATAGCAAGGTCCAATGTATGTGCAACTTCCTTGGCATGAAGCTGGCGTTCGGTTTCTGCGAGTCATGTAGATTAAAAAGAAGAAATTTTTACTGTGTCAAACCTCATGAGAGAAGCAACACCTACTGGAAAAAGTGCTAAAAGCAAGGCAACAAAAGATACGTACCCAAAACTGTAAATTGTATCTCAGCATCATTCAGCAACGGCTTAACATTATCTGCAAAGATCATTGATCCAGACTTCTTCCCCCCAAACGGATTGACGAAAACAAAAAGCCTCTTTGACCGATCTGCGACCACAAAAAAAACAGTTCACTTTCCTACCTAGAATGTGCACAAATGGCTCTAAATTTTAGCTCTATATAACGCAGAAGGAAGTATGTTAATACAATTGAATAAGAACAAGGTCAGAAGCTGTTCAAAACTACACTCAAAATGGCGTCTATCCTGAAATTAGTTGGTGTGGCAACACGATATGCTAGATGATGCACACGTAGCTCGAATTTTCGACGAAATCAGGACAAGTCAACCCAACCCCAAGGTGTTCATCCAAATGCCACAATAGTAGAGAGGAGATCTGAATTTCAGTAATTTTTCTCTCCATAAAGCAATTGGCAATACACAGATCTCAATCAATTGGTAACCAAGCCTAATTGAATACTTAAAAAGACAGAACAATCAATGGCTAAAAGCTGGGGAGTACACTGCGGATTAATAATTTATGTTCACAGGGGAATATCACGAGAAAAGTGATGGCAATAGAAATCGAATTTTAGAGAGGAAAACAAGATGCATAGACGACATACCAGATAAGCTGGCTAGGTAATCTCGAAGCTTCTGGTGCAAATCCCTGAGAGAGTCCTCGGAAGAAGGCTCGAGCACGAAGCTCCTCCTCACCAGAGTTGCGCTGCTGTCTAAGCAGAGGCATCGAGCGGCGCCGGCAACGACGCACTTGAGGACGATTTTAGAGCCTTGGACGGAAACACCGAGAGCCTCCTTCTCAAGGACCAGGCACCTCGCTCCGCCGTTCTCCGACCACCGGAGATTCCCGTCGGCGTGAAAGGTCAGCGAAGACGGAGTTCCGTTGACGAGGACGTGGTCGGAGAAAAGAGCGTCTTGACCGGCGGTTGGATGCATATCGCCGCCGAAGCCAGAAAAGGGGATGACAGATGGGAAGAGAGGTGTTGGCGTTGTTTGCGCAGCCTTGAATGGCTTACCGTGAGGACGCAGCGTACACGCGCAGACTTTGTTGTTTGGTGGCGTGGGGCCCTTGTATTAGGAGTTACGAGTAAAATATTATTATCGAAGTTCCGGTTACGGAAAAGATAAAGATAATCGGTCTACACTCTACCTTTTTAAAAAAAAAAAAGAGTAAGGATTAGGAGAATATAGTAACGGATGAGAGCATATTCACATACAACACCTGAAATTAGGAGAATATAGTAACGGAGATAATCGGTCTACACTCTACCTTTTTAAGCGTTTGTTATAGTCGAGACATCTGAAATAAGCATGTCAATTTCCCGACTATTTGTCTACACTCTACAATAATTATTATATGGCCCGACTACCGGTCAATTCATTATCGATCTGTAAAGTCAGAATGATTAAAATATGCTAGTACAAGCTATACTTTAGTTTTATACGATGCTTTTTCTCAGTTATGCTTTGTTAATCTAAAAAGAGCAATTAAAATGATTTGAGCCGGTGTTAGATATTATATGGCGTAACAGTAGCTAACACCATAGAGTATGTCATTTTCTAAGAATAGGTTCCAAGACGTAATGAAGAGTGTCGTTTAAGTAAGGGAAGGAATGAAGAACGAAGGACGGGCATTTATTTAGAGAAATAATGAAGCATAACAGACAAGTGATAAGTTTGACCAAAAAAACAGACAAGTGATAATGCCGCATGAACACAACTGAGGCTACGTGGAGTACGTGCGGGAAGGCTCTGTCTGTGGTGGTGGCTTCGTTAAGACCTACTCCGTATACAAGTCTTGTTAGGCAACGGAACAAAAAAAAACGGAAATTCTACGCGGTAACCCTAGGGTTTAACATAATTTACGAGGTGTACCAATCTTTTACATATTACACGCGGTAACCCTGAGATTAATAAGAAATTCTCCTAATGTCTAAAATATTAATATTAACCCTTACGTTCAAACTGATTTCATAAGAAATTAAGATCTTAACAAATACGTAGTAGCAGAGTTATCAGAATCCCGACTCGATCCTACGATTCTAACGATTCTACGACCCAAAAGTCATAAATCGATTCACGATCCTAAGTAGGATCTTATTAAACTAGGATCTTAAACTATTTAACATAAAATTCTAATTGGATTTTGATTTTACACACGACTCTAACGATTCTTCAACAATTCTAACGATCCTACAAGCGATTCTTACGATCCGAAACAATCACTATTATATTTATATGTTATTACTAAACTCAAAGTTTATGTCTCTTTTCCATTAAATTATTAACCCGATTCATCTTATAATATTTTTACTCATCAAATTAATTATGTTTATAAAATTTCAGAGTTTATATATAAGAAAATATACAATATATTAGGTTGTCGTATATTTTTTAGTTATAATCTAGGATCTTACGATCCTAACGATCCGATTCTACGATCCGATCCTGCTACCCCCTTCCGATCCGATCCAAGGATCCCGATCCTGACAACCTTGCGTAGTAGTACAAAACAAAAAACGTGGATTTGTGCATCTTTGAATAGGAGGCTACTCCTTGACAACAACAGCAAGCACGTACATGGACGTTTACATGGAGCACGAGACCGGGGAAGTACACGGAAGCCGTCGTAGCCGAGACCGAGTGCTTGTAGAGTAAGTTGCAGTCCGAGATGGCCTCTCGCATGACCTTCGATCTCTCCACTCCCCCGTCCGATGGGCCCCCTGGTTTGTCTCCCTATCTCTCCCATATATGGACCTTCTTGATAGCCTGAAAATTCAGGCCTGGTGCACTTGAATTTCGTATTTGTCAAGGTTTGTATAGTAATACAGGTGGATGAAGAACGGAAGCAATTTCCGGTCTTCTGTCAAAGACTGGCAACCCTAAATGAGGAATTCATCTCAAACAAGTCCCCTTCTCCGGATTCAATTTCACCTCCGGCAAGAAAATTGAGCAGATACTCATGGATTACAACAAGGAGGTCAAAATTACCAACCAATCCGGCCTGATTGATCCCGGCGTGGACAAGGGAACATTTTCAATTTTATAATATGTACTATATAATATACATGCATATATACAATGATGAACGATCTATGTTTTCATATTGATCATTGATCAAACCTTTAGCTTAGCTTTCTATATAAACCCCTACCTTCCTCATTAACTTCTCATCAAATTAAGCGACACTCAACTCTTTTCTTCTCTCCTAGATCTATGTATATATGAGGGTTTTCATTTGAAGTATGAGTGCTTGAAAAAAATGGGTATGAACGGAAAGATGATTGCAGAAATAGAAGTATGGTCAAACGGAGATCTGCTCAACGATCTCTTTGCTAGCTAGCAAGCCTCGTGAGTCGTGACATCGCCACCATCCGGAAATCTTTTTTGTACTACGGAGTATTTGTTAAGCTTTTAATTTTTTTTCTTATAAGATCAAAGGGTTATTATTAATATTAGGCGAATTTCTTATTAATCTCAGGATTACCGCGTGTAATATGTAAAAGATTGGTACATCTCGTAAATTATGTTAAACCCTAGGGTTACCGCGTAGAATTTCCGAAAAGAAAAATATAGAGAGCGCCGTTGCCGGGGATCGAACCCGGGTCACCCGCGTGACAGGCGGGAATACTTACCACTATACTACAACGACTTTGTGTTATAACATTCCCGCGGATTTTTCATCAATAAAGTATCGTTGGTGGTTGGGATGGATGACGCGGCTTTAGGGCCTCTTTTTGGGCCAAAGTTGTGATCGATCACTGCGTTACATTAGATGCAACATATGGTTTTGTATAACTTCAGATTCACCGAGTACAGGCTGTATAATAATTCAAAGTTACCATTGATATTGAAAAATATATCGAAGAGCCAAACTTCAAATAGTCTGAAATGGTTCACAATGTGCTGCGTAGTCTATTATAACTTAACATAAACGCACCTTCCATTATCTAATTTAATACATTTGGTTAGTTAGATTAAATTGGATCCACCCTAAATAAAATGTAAACTCAGTTACGGTCTCATTCTATAAACTAAACCATTTCTAGCTGGTTGGACATCTAAAGAGTTGAACGCCGAATCTGGTCATTTTGTAGTTTGTACTTCTTGTGTTGTCTTGAATTTTGTTAAAGTCGACAAACCATATTTGATGTAGGGGTTCATTGATCGACTTAAATGTGAACATGTACGTCAAATATGACCTACCGACTTTAACAAATTTATTTAGCTCATTCACGACTCACGAGTCATTAATCATTATCACATAAAGTCCCCCTCCTAAATAAAGTCGATCACAATTTATTTAGCTCTAGGCCCCTTTCTCCCAAACACTTCCAAATCCCGGTGGAGGTTTGGAAGTGTTTGGGAGAAAGGGGCCTAGAGTGGTTAGCAACGCTCTTTAATGTTATTTTCAGGTCGGCCACAATGCCCGGAGAGTGGAGGCTAAGTAAGTTGATTCCGGTTTATAAGAACAAGGGAGATGTGCAACAGTGTGGCAACTACAGAGGAATCAAGCTGCTTAGTCATACAATGAAGGTGTGGGAAAAAGTGATCGAGCTGAGGTTGAGGAGGCTAGTCAAGGTGTCAGAAAATCAATTTGGTTTCATGCCAGGGAGGTCGTCTATGGAGGCTATTCATCTGTCGAGGAGGCTGATAGAAGAGTTCAGAGAGAGGAAGAAAAATCTGCACATGGTTTTCATCGACTTGGAGAAAGCTTATGACAGGGTATCAAGAGATCTGATATGGGATTCCTTGGCAGCAAAGGACGTGTCAGACATGTTCATAAGAGTAATCAGAGACATGTACGAGGGCTCGATGACCAGTGTGTGCTCCCCAGGCGGGGATACCGAGTACTTTAAGGTGGAGGCAGGACTGCACCAAGGGTCAACTCTGAGCCCTTTTCTTTTTACGTTGGTCATGGACGTGCTGACTAGGGATATCCAGGGTGAGATCCCATGGTGTATGTTATTCGCAGACGATATTGTTTTAGTAGATGAGTCCAGAGATGGTGTCAGCAGCAGGCTTGAAGCGTGGAGAGAGAGGCTGGAGTCTAAGGGCTTCAGATTGAGCAGATCCAAGACAGAATATGTGGTGTTCAGGTTCGGGCAAGAAGTAGGCCTAAGTGAAGATGTGTTGCTAGGAGGGGAAGTTGTACCAAGGAAAGAGAGCTTCAGATACTTGGGGTCAGTCTTACAAAGTGATGGCAGTTTCGACGAAGACATCACGCATCGGATTCAAAGAGGTTGGCAGAAGTGGAGGGCAGCGTCTGGAGTTTTGTGCGACAAGAAGATTCCGCTGAAGCTGAAAGGAAAGTTCTACAGAACGGTGATCAGACCAGCCATACTCTATGGGGCAGAGTGTTGGGCGACCACGAAGGCGCAAGAAAAGAGGCTTGTAGTAGCCGAGATGAGGATGTTGAGGTGGATGAGCGGGCATACGTTGGGCGACAGGATCAGGAATGAAGTAATCAGGAGCAGGGTGGGAGTGGCCAGCCTAGAGGATAAACTTCGGGAATCGAGACTGCGATGGTATGGCCATGTTCAAAGGAGGGGTCCTGAGGAGCCGGTTCGTCGATGTGAAAGTCTAGACTTGGGAGCTATTCGTAGAGGGAGAGGCCGGCCGAGGAAACGCTGGAGGGACAGTATAAAGCAGGATGTCACCCACTTGGGGATCTCGACAGAGCTAGCAGTTTGCAGAGATAGATGGAGGGAGAAGATTCACGTCATGGATGGCTAGATCCTGTGATCAGCAAGCTTTAGTTTTTGGGTCTTGCCTTTGTTTGTTTGTTTTGTGCTTTGTTTTATTTGGTTGTTTGTTTTGTGCATTGGTTTTTTTGGCTTAGTGTTTTTCTGTTGGGTTTTTTTTTGGACGCCCCCCTTTGCGTTAGCCAGGGGTGCCCCCATCCTGATCCCCCAGATTCCCCTTAAAGGGAACTACACTGGGTATTATTGTTGTTGTACATAAAGTCCCCCTCCTTAAAGGAGAAATGGTTAAAACGGGTAAATTCACCTGATTTGGTCTGTATGAGGAGTCTGTGTCAACAGTCAAATGTAATCTCTCACGGAATCTTTTTATCCGCGTGAATCCTCCCACTTTTACCCGGAAACCCAAACACACACATCATTTTCACTTCGAAGCTTGAACTGAATTGTCGTGCCATGTAAACAATAAAACGACAACTACATTGGAACGGGTGAAATATTAGTTAAAATAGAAATAAATAACAGATGTAGAAAAGATAAGAGTACGTGGAAACTCAGTTAACTGGAAATGTGGTTTAGAGCACGCCGTTACATACATTCCCCCAACCAAATTCATGGAAAATCACGCTCTTCCTTGAAATATAAGCTAAAGAAGACGTGGGCAGTTGCATTATACAGTCTCATAACCTGTAGATTCAGTTTACTGTATTAAGCATGTTTTGTTTCCAAGGAAGATGCCTGACTACATTCATAAATCCTACTTAAGCAAACTCAGATATCTAGACGTTTTTTTTTTTTTTTTTTTTTGAAAAGGTAAAAATTCGGAGTACCAAATAAATTTGGTCGTCCGAGAGGCCGTAAGACGGCAGCCGTGAACGGCTTGGAAACTCAAAAAGAGCCACAAATGGCAAGCAGGATGGACATACGTAGTATATATACTCCCTCCGTAGATATCTACATACGTAGTATATATACTCCCTACGTAGATATCTAGACGTTAATTAACATCATCCCTGACTATCTACATACGTAGTATATATACTTATCATATACTCCCTCCGTTTCAAAATACATGACCATATGCCCACTTTTGCTTGTTTCATAATACTTGACCATTTCATATTTTTTCCCATCTCTTTCCATTTATACCCCTAATAATTATCTTTATCATAATCATTACACTTTTTCATATTTCTTCAAGCAAATAATTAACTCTACATTTGATAGGGGTAATATAGGAATAACACTTTTTTCTTAATATATGTGCAATGTCCAAATGGTCATGTATTTTGAAACAGAGAAAGTATAACAAAAAAACTTATCATATATAACAAAAAACTGTACGTTCCACTCTAACGATAATTAACATGATTAAGTACATGAAGTTGTAGGGTCAAGATCAAGTCAATGAGATACAGATTCTTTCCTATATGGTTAGGTGCACGAGATATCTTACTATATTTTGCATACAATGATATCTATCAAACTTTATGGTAGTTAATTATTCTGATCCTACTGTTAAGCCTGATCATTGTTGGGCCGTCAGAAATCCGAGCCCACAACGCAATAGAGGGGAAGCCCATAATCAGAATTATCGCCAACAACCGATTGAGAGAATCCGTTAATTTCGCATATCATTAATGCTGCAACGGTACTGTAGCAACGGGATACAAGATCATAACTCCAAGGGCGAAAATCAAGGGATTTGCTCCTTGATTGCCAACGGCTAAGTCAAAGGCAAGAATCTTGGGCATTTATAACAAATCTTCACCATAAAGTCAGGCGAGATCTTAGGGATTTCTTCATTAATGAGCAACGGTCTTATTAGAAGAATTGCAGCATTATAAAAGGCAAGGAAGGCACTCAAGAGAGGAGGAACACAATTCTGGACACAAGTCTCTACACACCCAAAATACTCTCAAATTCATATATTCTAGCTATTGTATTTCTTTTGTTCTAAGGAGAAAGACGATCTCTTGTAACAATTGAGGAGTTCATATACATATACACGATCAATACAAACGATCCTAAGCATTCTTCTCATTTCCTTACGTTTATTCAATTTCTGTTTGTTATTTCTTCTCGATTTACATCTTATTCGTAACTTGTAACGCGTTGTGACGACTTTGTGACTAGGATTCCCTCATTATAGCGAAGTAACACGTTCACGTGGTTAATTCGCCCAAAACAATCATATAGAATAATGCAAAATAATTTGATGATCATTATATATATATCATGTATGGAAACAATAATACTAACATAATTGACATACCTCATGGTGCGTTAATCATAGTTTAATAATGATACATGTGTTTTGCAGGTGATTGGACAGAAATTTATACATGTTGGTTGAACCATTTGACTATGATATATTCAATTCATTGGAAATTTTCAAACTATATGATTAAATATCATCAAACCAGAATTAGTTCGTAACTTTATTCTTTAGATGGACAACCCCATGTTGATGTTGCTATTAAAAAAGATGATTCTTCATTTCTTTTTCGCCTTTTAGGTGTGCTGTGCCAGAAAAGAAGAGGCATGGAAATTTTGAAACTATATGATTAAATATCATCAAACCAGAATTAGTTCGTAACTTTATTCTTTATATATATATACATGGATTACATGCACAATAATGCATGTAACATCTATTACTATATACTAAAGCCGAAGCAAATTCTGCCACCATATTGCGTCACATCACCCTCTTTTTTAAAAATCTATCTTATTAAATTTTGATTTTATCATAATCTTATAGATGCTTAATTAAAATGTTAGTTCTATATTAGGATTTGTGTTGTTTAAGTAATAATTCTATCCAAATATATAAATCTCTATCTTATCATTATACACATTTAATTAATACATAGATCTATCATAAACCTTTTATTTAAAAAAGTATTTTTTTTGTCACAATCTACAAATCATAATCATAATAATTTACCCATTTAATTAAATGTCATATTAAATTTAAACTATTTTTCGTAATTTTATTATGGTATTTTTTTAAAATCATCAATGGTAGCAAATTCTACCACTATATTTAAGACAAACATTCATTCTATTAAAATAATATATTAAATACATTTTTACCATAAAAAATATCAATAAAAAAGTAGATGTTATATTTAACATATATATCTTATCACTAATGTTGCATATTGATTACACTTTAGAAAAAAAAAGATAGATTTCTTAATTAAGATAATAATTCATTCACATTTTCATTACATATTTATATATTTATTATTTTATTATTTTATTATTTTTTTCAGAAAACAATAACATATATACGAGATAGTTTGGTTTTATATTTAACTTATTAAATATTATCTATATATATTTAATAAATAATATATTAATCCAAATTTTATTGAACTTATTGATTTTATTATATAAGTTAGTTTACGTAATTTAATTTAAATGCCAAAAGATTTGTATCAATTGTTAATAAAATGTGATAATGCATCTTATCTTATTTCAATTTTCCTTAATTATTTAAATATATGTTTATGTATGTATAAAAAGTAAATATATAAATAAAGTTTATTTATATATATATATATGATGATATATAAGAATTATGTCATTTTATAATCCAAAAAATAAACATCTTTTTAAAACAAACTATATTTGATAATATTTGTAATTGTTATAGTATATTTATACACAAAGCAATAAATAAATAACACCCCCGTACAAGGTGCGAGTCATCTGCTAGTTAGTAATTAAATACGGAGTATTTCAATTTTTTTCTTCGACGGATGAGTGATGCACAAGAGAGATTTTCAATTCCTCAACGAGGGATTGATCCTAAACTATTGCATGTGTTCAATGTTCACGGATCATTTCAATGAACTCTTTCATCGAGTCTTGCTCTCTAAGAGCATTTTTTTCCGAAACTTTCTATAAAATGGGGAAAGAAGAGCTACTTTCCCAAAAAAATTGCTCCAACTCCAACAGTTTCTCCATTTTGGAGAATCAATATTTATTGGAGTAACGCATGATTGAGTGGAAGGGTTGAACGAGTAGGGGAAAACAACTTTTACATTTACTTCATCAAAAAAATAAAAACAAAAGAAAATATTAATTGCAATTACACAAATGGAGACATCCCCAAATTTGGGGAATCCACTATGATTTTTGGAGATCTTCTCCATTTTGGGATCACTTTGGAGAAGATGTTGGCCCATCTAGATATATTTCAATCAGTTCGACCAAACACATCTGAAAAAAGAAGGCTATTGTTTACCACTTCACCTACTCATAACTCCCTCCGTTTCAAAATACATGACCATATACTCACTTTTTCTTGTTTCATAATACTTTGTCCATTTCACATTTTTTCCCATCTCTTTCAATTTATATCCCTAATAATTATCTTTATCATAATCATTACACTTTTTCATATTTATTTAAACTAATAATTAACTCTACATTTGATAGGGTTAATATAGAAATACCATTTTTTTTCTTAATATATGTGCAATGTCCAAATGGTCATGTATTTTGAAACTGAGAAAGTAATATATTATAGGTATGTAATTAATATCTTATCACGCTGAATTAGTTAAAGACAAATATAATGTATCATAATTATCATTGTTGATTTTGTTGTCTGGCTATAGTTAGTGTAGTGGGCTAGTGGCCCTCACATATACAAGCCTTTAGAAAGAGCAATCGATAGTATAGGTGAAGGTAGATGACTTGACACCAAATCATGCACATGAATGCATTTCGGTCTCAAAGGCACTTTGCATGAACATCCATGTAAATAAAAGCTAGCTAGGGAAAAGAGAAAAGTTAAGTAACCTCAGACATATATGATATCCAAATAAAAATCTTCTTTTTTCTAGCCAAATAGGACAAACATGCCCTTCCAATAGTATGTTTTGCCTCAACCACTCAGAGCATTCATCACGGAGCAATGTTTCTCTATTTCTTAAAATTTAATAAAAAAAATTAAAAAAAATTGAGGATGTTTGCCAGATTTATTAGAGAGATATTTCTTTTTCGGAAATTTCGCTGGGTACCCTTGTAATTAAGTCAAATTCGCGTGGTATCCTATAACTTTCTAAAATTCGCACGGTAACCCTGGGCTTTTGAAATATTTCGTTTTGTGACCCAGCCGTCAACTTTTGGCCAAAAAAAAGTAAAAAAGGGGGATCTATTCTCTTTGTAGAACAATCAATCGGTGACAGTATCCCTCATGTAGGTTGAACAAATTGAGATCCACCAGTTGAGCCTCAGCAGCTTCCCCTCACAGAGCCGGAAATTCGGGAGAAGGAGAGGAGGAGTAAGAGGTGGTTACCGTCGGAAGAAGGGAGCCATGGAAACCGGGAGCGGATCTGGTGCGGACGAGGCACAGGGGAGAAAGGGAGGAGCGGATGATGGTGCGGACGAGGCTGGGATCTGCGTTTCTTCGTCTTCTTCCTCCTCCTCATCCTTGTCGTCGCCTTCGTCTCTGCCAGGCTCTGGCTTGGTTGGAATTGCGGAAATTTGGCCGAGATCGAGGCCCAATCCGATGCAAGAGGAGGCAAAATTGGAGGTAGTAGCGGAAGCGGAGACGTCTCTAGAGGAGAACTTGGATTGGTTCTTGTCGAGGAAGGAGACAGGTTTGGAAGGGTCTCCCAAGCTCATGGCAAGCGCCATTTTTTAAGGGTCTGTGAGGGGAAGCTGATTGGAAGAAGGGGTCTTTTGGGTTTGTTCAACAACTAATTTACGATGAAGAGATATGGCGTTTGTTTGAAGAATCAAATTCATTTGGATTGACATGGTGAGAGATATGGCTTGCTTTTCTGGTCAAAATCATCATCTTCCACAACATAGGCCACCGCCATCGATGTTCCGCTTGTCTCCGTTGACGTTTCTCACGCTAAATCAAGTGACAGGTCACAGAACGAAATCTTTTAAAAGCTCAGGGTCACCGTGCGAAATCTAGAAAATTATAGGGTACCACGCGAATTTGACTTAATTACAAGGGTACCCAGCGAAATTTCCGTTTCTTTTTTCTCCTACTTTATTTCTCACAATAGAAATAATTCTAATTCTCCCACTAATCTCTGCACAATTCTGATTCTATCAGATTTTATTTCTTTTATTTTTATTTTTATAAATTAAGAAATCCACATAATTTCCCCATTGTGGATGCTCTAAGTTAAAATAGAGTGTAATTGAGAACGGGTCTGAGAGTTTTTTTACCAATAGAACTAGGTAGGGGTCATAATGTCATATATATGCACATGCATGTGAAATAACGTGTAAATAAATTTAGTGGAGTATTTAAAAGATTCCAATATGAAATGTGGTCTTCCCCCTTGGATGTACGTACATCCCTAATTGCAAGATTTAACTCAAAGGCTGGATGAATGCTCTATTCAATCAAGCATGGAAGATATATTTCGAGTCAAGAGAGAGAACAACAGTGCACTCTTTTTCCCTTAGTTTTGGTTTTGTCCCGTTGGGTTTTCCAGACAAAGTTTTTAACGAGTCAGTTAGGGATGTACATCTAAGGAGGAGTGTTAAAATATTATTATCAGATATGGATGTACATGGATAAGGTCAAAACCTTAGATTTAATCTTATCCCTTCTCTTGTTCTCTCTATATAAAGACCCTTATGAGTGACTTAATGATCCAGATCTGATGTCTCTTTCTCTCTGATTGTTTATTGTTCTCTTGATTTATAACACATATACTGTCCAGTTACAATGGTCTCAAACTATCAATGTGAAAATTTAATTACTAAATTCACTAAAGTGGTATAACCGTGTGCATTTATCCACATCTGATAAAATGCGATCACATACCTAGCTAGCCACAGTTTAAGATGGAGAAAAGTGCTATGATTTAAACTTGAATTTTACGTCTTCAAGATTTTGTAATATACGGACACGAAGCTAGCCAGGTAGGGCAGAAGAAATGAAAAGAAAGCACACCAAATACACTAACTAACATATATAGATAAGGCTCCCTTTTCCATCTCCCATTCTTACGAGTCCCCCACTTGCATAGTCCATGCCACCACCTTTGTGCTATTCCCTTTCTACTTCTTACGCACTACGCACTGTCCCTCGATGTCGATTATTCATAAAAACTTTATAAAAAGAAGTTTTGATCGAACCCATACCAAACAATTCCCTTGACTGTTAAACCTACTACTCAATTAAACAAGAGGGTCAAATGGCCGGACCAAAGGGCTATCGAGGCATTAATTGATTATATGGAGGTGTGGACCAAGTGGTTGATTTGTAGTATCCTTCAAAAGTCGGGCACATTCATCGACACTTATATCAAAATTAGGTAGATCAAAAGGAAAAATAAATGAGGCGTACACGTAAATAAGCGCACACAAACACGAATCATACGCGTGCCATGAGTCCACATCAGAATGAACCAATGTTGAACTAACACGTACATATGATCTCCCGCGCGCTAAATGATCACCTTAATAATGTAAAGTGTAATATTGTAACAACACCTTAATCCGGCAATCCATTGGGACTTTGGGATACATTGCATATGTCAATGTTAAACTTAAACCAGGAGATCGTGGACAAACTTGTTAGAAAATCTGTGTGTGTGTTTTGATGGTTCCAAACAGGTTGGTGAGAAGAAGTCGCCGATATCACAAAAGATAAAATCCGAAGTCGCCGACCACCTCGACAACCTGGTTGTCCAGAAATCCGAAACCGAGCGGAACTCTATAAAAGGCAAAGCGCGTAGCAGATTTAAGGAAAGCACGGCAGAAGGATTCTGGAAGTTCTATTAAGGCAAGAAGAAGTTCATACATGCCGAAAATCTTCATGGATTATTCCGAGATAATTAAGAAGATTTTATTGTGTCTTAAGGAGCTAATTAGGAAAGATTTGTAAAGATTGTGTCTAATTCATTCCTTGGGCAAAAAGGATGAATTATACCACGATCTCCCTAGTTTATATATTCAGTTCGGTGTCCTGAGAGAGTTCGGGGTTGAACGAAGAGAGTTAGGAAACTAGGAGAGAACGGCGCAGAACAAAGGGAGAGTATTCTGTAAGGGTTTCTGAGAGTTTCCGGTACTGTACTGTGCGAGTGTTGCTGAGAGGGTAGAAGACAGGTTCGTGTGATTCGAGTCTGTGGACGTGAGGGTACGAGAAGAGTTGTATTGGGTGAGGGTTGAGTACATAGGCAAGAGTACTTGCAAGAGGGCGTGGGATTCGCATCTTGGAGTAGGAGCACCTTTGTAAGCCCGAGAAATCAATATAACGAGTCGAAGTACTCTTCAAGTCCTACCAAGTGAGAAGCTTGGGAGGCAAGTGGTTTTTCCCGAGACAAACTAGTTGGTTTGTGGAGGGTTTCCACTCTAAATACCCGTGTCCAGATCCGGTAACTTAAGTCTTTCTTGTGTTTGATTTTCCGCTGCACAACCTAAGGTTGTTAACTTTGGTCGACGACATCGTAGGTGTCGGCGACCTCTAGTACTAACACAGATTCTACAAAACTTATGGTAAAACAATATAATATGAGGCTTAAAACATATGTAGCCCCCCGAACTTACGCAAATTTGTCACTTAGACACCTCACCTTTGATTTGGACCTATTGGGCACCTGAACTTATATTTTTTGACCTATTGAACACCTGTGTTGCTGACTTGTAAAAAAATTGCCACCGTGGCGCCACGTGTGTATGCCATTTCATTTCTTTTAATTAGAAAAAAAAAAGAAAACAATAAAACAATTAAGAATATATTTATCAAACTAAAAATACATTTACAATTTTAATCGGATGGCTTCAACGGCGTCAGTATTCGACTCCGACCTGGCCGAGCTCCGTGCCCTCGCCGGCACCCGCATCAAGGTGACCGTGGACCTCCCCAACCAGCTCCTCCGCTCGGTCGCCACCTCATCCTCCTTCGCCCTGGGTCCTCCAGGTCTGGCTAGGGTTATTCATATTCATCAGCGGTAGCAGTATCACAAAAATCAATTTGACAATTTACGGAACCTAGAAAGAAAAGATGGGATGTTTTTGGAGTGGGGGCATGAGATTTATTTAATTGAAGTAATCCACAACTGCAATAATAATTGAGTTGAGTTGAATTGGATTGAATTGAAGTGGAAATCTGAGTAATTTGAAATCCAAACAAAGGCATTAAGGTGCAGGCACCTGAACAGAGGAGATCTTGTGGGAATAGAACATCAGGGTTGTCTCGGGGGCGCCGCTGACGTGGCGGGCGAGGTTGGGGCAGGCGGCGGAGTCGCGGAGGTAGGCGCTGATCTGGGCCCAGTAGGCGGGATCGGAGACGCGGTCCTTCAGCCAGCTGGAGTAGTCCTGGAGGTAGTAGTCGGAGTAGGCGCGCTTGTATACCATGCGTCCTCACCGGCGCTGGCACCCCCTCAGGCCCGACCAGCCCTTGCACGTCTACCTCTTCGTGCTCTTCAACCCTAGCCGGATCTGGAGGATGGGGGTGTGGGCGAAGGAGGACGAGGTGGCGGCTGAGCGGAGGAGCTGGTTGGGGAGGTCTACGGTCACCTTGATGCGGGTACCGGCGAGGGCGTGGAGGACGGCCGGTCGGAGTCGAAGACCTTGACGTCGTCGCCATCTAAGCCATCCGATTAAAATTGTAAATGTATTTTTAGTTTGATAATTGTATTTTTAATTATTTTTATTGTTTTTCCTTTTTTTTTTCTAATTTACAGTAATGAGGTGGCGTACACACTTGGCGCCATGGTGGCAATTGTTTTTGCACAAGTCAGCAAACAGGTATTCAATAGGTCAAAAAAATATAAGTTCAGGTGCCCAATAGGTTCAAATCAAAGGTGAGGTGTGTAAGTGACAAATTTGCGTAAGTTTGGGGACTACACATGTTTTAGGCCTATAATACTCCCTCTGTCCCGCTATGTTTGTCCGATTCCACTGTTTACACGTTTTTTAAGGCAGATGAAAAGTTTTTTTTTGGTGTAAGATCTGTGTCAAATGTAATAATGAGCAGAGGGGAGATTTTTAAGGGGGATTTTTGCTTTGCATTACAGCTCATCACAAACACAAATTAGGGGGGAATTTCAAATTTCATCAGCCAATGGGAACTCCCCATTTTAATCACACGGATCCCCCCCCCCTTACATTTTCAGCATAAAAGCCTTACAAACAGAAGAACATTCTCTTACATTCTCTTTTCCTCCATTGAAGCACAAAACAGTAAAAAAACACAGAGCACATTAACTCCAAGTTATTGGTCACAAAAGTTAAGCATTAAAGTTTCTTCTCCCTGCATCATTGCCTTGCTGTCGCATGGCCTCAGTTATAGACTTAAATGAAGCTCCTCTGCCGGAGGAGCATATTCACAGCTCCAGCTCTAGTCTCCCTTTCTTTGATCTCAATGAGGCGATGGGGGATGTTCAAGGAGATGAAGAACCATCTCAAGACAGTGAACAGGGAGGGGAAGACCAGGCAGAAGCAGATATTGACACAGAAGAACATTTACCTCATCAGCCATTTACAGCAAGGCTCAGCAGTGAGAGAAAAATGCAAATACTCATGAGACTGTTGCACATAGCAGAAGGGGGATATCTACCACATAGCAGCATCAAGCAACTTGCAAGTGAGTTCCATCTGTCAACAAGAACCATAAGTAGGTTATGGAGGACAGCAAAGGGAGCAGAGAATAACATTCACATGCTTAATGTGAGTACAAAGTACCACAACTGTGGTAGAAAGAGAATTGAAGTGGATCCTACAGAAATCACAGCTCTCAACATGGGGGACAGATCATGCATACGTGATTTAGCAGGCAAATTAGACATCTCAAAGAGCACAGTGCACAGAATGATCAAGAGGAAGACAATAAGGCCACACACAAATCCATTGCATCCAGGCTTGAAGCCATCAAACATGAGAACAAGGCTGGAGTGGATCCTAAGTCTACGAGGCAGTTCAGCTGAGAGCAAGCGACAATATTACACAATGTATGACTTCATACACATAGATGAGAAATGGTTTCATCTCAACAAGAAAACACAGAGGGTTTATCTAGCAGCCAATGAAAGGGGGAAATACAGGGCAACAGCATCAAGCAAATTTATTCCAAAAGTCATGTTTACAGCAGTTGTAGCAAGGCCTAGATTCAATTCAGAGGGGGATTGCACATTTGATGGGAAAATAGGAATTTTCCCCTTTACATATCAAGAAGCAACCAAGAGAAAATCAAAGAACAGAGACAAGGGGACTCTAGTCACAAAGCTGGTTGAATCAGTCAACAAAACAGTTACAAGGAGGATGCTTATTGACCAGATAGTGCCAGCAATCAAGGAGAAGTGGCCACAACAAGAAGGTCACAATGTGATATTCATACAACAAGACAATGCTAAGGCACACATCACTCAAGAAGATCCAGAATGGCAGCAAGTATACAGACAGGGTGAATTCACTTTCATTCTAATTCAGCAGCCCCCTAACAGTCCAGATTTAAACATTCTAGACCTTGGCTTTTTTAGGAGCATTCAATCACTCATTCACAAGAAAATGCCAAAGGATATTGATCATATGTTGGATGCAGTTCATGAAGCATTTTATGAGCTAGACCCAACTACTTTGGGAAATGTATGGCATTCATTGCAATATGTCATGAATGAGGTATTGATTGTTAAGGGTAGCAATGACTATGATCTCCCACATGTGAACAAGAAAAGATTGGCAAGTGAGGGCAATCTACCTACACAGGTTCAAGCACCAAATTGGGCAGTGGCTCAAGCATGGGACATTGTTCATGGGGATGCAAATGGTTTACATGCAGAACAAGCTACTCAGGATGTAGGAGGAGACACACAAGCAACTCAGGGAGAAACAGAAGCAGCTGAGGGAGAATATGAAGATCAAGACAATATGCATGAAGTTTATGATGAAGAAATGTAGGGGGGTATAGATTACAGTTTACAACTTTTGTGAAGTGCAGTAGTAAATATTGGTAGGGGGAAACTTTTTGGACAGTTATAAACTTTTGTGAAGTGCACCAGTTTTTGTAAGATGCAAGATGCTCTTGGAGCTTATTTAAAAAATGGTTGCTCTCAGAATCCCCCTTATCATCACAGATGCACCCTCAACCACTAAACTTGAGCACACAATGGCCTCCAAAGCCCCAATTAGGGGCGGTGGCCTAATGAATGTCAAGTTTATTGGCTGATCATGAGAGTGCATCTCAGCTCAGTAAGATAGGTATCATCATTGAGCAAAAAAAAAGGAAAAGTAAATCTCAGATCCCCCTTAGCATCATTGATGCAAACTCAACCCAAAACCATCAACTAACAAACTGCCTCCAAAGCCACAAACAAGGGCGGTGGCCATATGCTAGTTAAGGTAAGAGGCTTGTAAGAGTTGACATCTCAGGCATAAAAGAGTTCATCATAGATTAAAAACAAAAAAAAAATAGTTTTAAAATCATGGATATTCCTTATTCAGGTAAAGCAACTTTGATATTGTTGGGATGGTGTGAGTGAGTCTCAATTCAACCAAGTCAGGACTTGGTTGAATTGGGACTCACTCACACCATCCCTGCAACACAGATTTTTCAAAGCATGAAGAACTAGTCATGAAGCACTACAGACATGAAGCATTCAATACAGAGCCATGAATAAGTTATAAAAATATACAAAACCATCAAACAGTTTTGAAGTCATGAATCAACATTTAGTTCAGGGGCATGAGTCCATAAACAGCAAGCCATGAATCATAAATAAGTAGAAAAAGAAGCATACAGAATTACAATTGAAGAAAATAAAACAGGTTTATTCATGCATTTATATTTCAAATGAAGACAAATATGCAAAACAACTAATGAATCAAAATTATGTACACAAACATTAACATACAGACATGCACATGTTAAAGCACTACAACTCTTTGCTCTGAGCTATGAGAGTCTCAGAGTAAGAGTAACACAGAAATCTCTTTGCAGAGATTATATAAGATCCGACAGAGGTTGTTTTAGCAAAGGCTAATCACCAAGTCTGTGCATGGATCTACAGGCAAGCCAAAGAGACTTCACAGTTTATGTTTGATCAAACAAATAGGTGAGAAACTACAGCTTAAGCTTCTCACACAGATGTCTGATCACACAGAAGCACACAAGCATGTTCAAATTCATAAATTTATGCATTAATGTTTTTTTTAACATTCAGATGTACAAGTTGCTCAGTAAGCAAAGAAGTAGTCATGACTCAACACAGGGGCATACACACAATATGTTTAAGCACCAAGGATAACAAAATAAAGGCATGAATCAACACAGAAGCCTAGAAGAGGCATAAACTGCACACAGAAGCACACACAAGCATGTTCAAATTCATAAAATGATGCATCAATGTTTTTTTTTTAACATTCAGATGTACAAGTTGTTAATTAAGCAAAGAAGTAGTCATGACTCAACACAGGGGCATACATTTATATGTATATGCTCACAAATATCTAGTGGATGCAAATGTAATCAACATTATGTGCAGACAGAACCATACAAACTTGCTCAAGTCATTATGTTCATGCATATATTTAATCCAACCAACACTAATATGAACAAGTACTCCTTAATGAACACAGATGCAATTCAGGGGGATACACAACATCACAAACCAACCAAAAACGTGTAAACAGTGGATCAGGACAAACATAGCGGGACATGAGGGAGCACATCACAATTCAGGGGGATACACAGCATCAATATCAAGTTCACACACAATGTGACAGGCATGCTTCATCAACAGGATCTCAGTTCACATACAACAGTACATGCACAAATCCAACAACTGAGACATGCAAAAACAAGCAACCTCAGGAAACATCAAACAACACATACAAACGCAAGAAAGGAGACATGCAAAAACAGAGCAAGCATGAAATTCAGGGGGAGCATACAGGCATGTTAAAATGTAAGGGGGACTTAGCTACTCCTGGAAACATGTCACAACCAAAACAACAATGACCAAGCCATCTCAGGAAACATCGCACAATAACAACAACATGCATCTCAGGGACCAATCCAACATTAAACAACCTTACAAACACGCATAAGTCACAATACATCTCAAGGGGGAGTAGGAAGCATGCAAAAATCAAAGAAGCATGCCAGGAAGCACAAGGAAGCACAAAACAGAGCATGCAATCCGAGAGAAGGGGGACTTAGCTACTAGTCGGAGCCGGAATCGGGGACTACAAGGTCGTCTCTAGAGTCAGTGGGGGATATGGACGCCTCATCGAGCCCCTCGTTCCCATCGCCCGCCGGTTCACCATGTTTGTCCGCCTTCTCAGCCGCCTTGTTTTTCGCCCTCAACCAGTTTAGCACAGGGGTCTCAAAGCGGCCAGGGCTGTAGGTGTGGTTCCCATTGCAACTCCCCTCGCACTCCGGATGCATAGAGCAATAGCTCGAAACGGAACCCTCCGATTCATCGGAGCTATGGTCCCGAAAGACCTCATCAAGGTACTCAGGTGTTGGATCGGAGGGAACATCATTCGCCATCTCCAGAGAACAAGGGCCACAGATCTAGGGTTTTGAGGGATACACGAGAGAAGGGGGACACAAAGAGAGCGGCTCAAGTTCTTCAATGGAGGAGGAGGAGGTCAGAGGGCACAAGCTCTCCAATGGAGGAATCGAGAGCGGCGCAAAAGAGGAGGGCAGAGAGAGATTTGGAGAGGCCAGAGAGAGATGTCGAGAGCGGCGCAAGAGGGAAGGGCAACAATGGGGGCGAGATGTGTCTCAGCTAGGGTTCCCCACCCTTTTGTATGCTTGTCTTTGGACCACAACAATCGGGGCCAGCCCAATTCATCCGTTTAGCATATCTAACTTAAACGAAATTAGAAGCCCAATCAACACACTAATCCAAATTATTCATTCTCAATTGCCTTTAATTTTTTTTTGTAGGCTTAATTTTTTTTTTAAGGTTTGCAAAGTTATGAATTCTAATGGGAGAAGATAATGAATAGTGTTTTAAAGGAGGTTTTTAGATGAAATGTAGTGAGTAAAAAATTGATGGTGATAGGAGGAAAGAGAAATTGAAATGATGAAAAAGTGAGTTAATTGGGTAAAAAGTGGTAAAGTGTATTGGATAAAAATGAAAAGTACGGGGGATTTTGGACAAACATTGTGGGACGGTAAAAACGAGATAGGACGAACATTATAGGACGGAGGGAGTATGATGAAAGCAGCAATAAACATCTTGAAAACAATAGCTTAAAAAGCATAACCCCAATTGCCACGTCAGAGCCGTTGGATACAGGCAAATCAGGTTCCACCTTTTTAAAGAAGAGTGGCGGTGGTGGTGGTGGTGGGCTCTTACAGTGTCAGAGACTCTCACTCCTACCTAGCTTTTCCCTTTTTTTAACATGAAGAAAATATTAATGGAGGAAACCTCCTCAAACACCTTCACCAGCATCATTACTAGCGGAGCCTTCTGCGGACTCCATTTCCAGCTCCTCCTATCCTTCCCTCAACACCATTCCGATCTCATTCTGATGAAACAAACAAGCGGAGGAGTTGGTACCAATCCCCTCATTTCCAGCTTCGTGAGCCTCTACACACTCATCCTCCTCTACTTCCCATCCTTGTTCCTCGACCTCCTCTTCTCGCCCGTCCTCATCTCCGCCGGAGTCCTCCTCCTCTACATTCTCCGATTCGGTGCCTCCCAGAACCAGGGGAATCGGAATCCGATCCCGTTACATGCAGTCTCCGATTCAGATTCCCCACCACACACCACCCTCCCAGATTCGGAAGATGGCTCCGGTCCAGCCCATGACCCGGACCCGGATCCGGATCCGGGTTGCCGGGGCTCGTTTGTGGAATGGGACATCGGCGCTCCTTTGGAGGTCATTCATGAAGCCTGCTGCGAGGGCGAGGACGCCCCTGACGACGACGTTTCGACTCGCCCCTCAATCCTCGAACAAGATCGGAACCGTTTGGGGGGTGGGCTCCAGAGATACCCGTCTCTGTCCCGGTATTACCCGGAAACGGACTCTGATTCGGATTCCGACTCTGACTCCGACTCGTGTTTTAGTTGGGCGGGTGAGGGGATCGACGGAGAAAAGGACGGGCTGTTCGAGATTCAGATTGGTGGTGGTTGTGGCAAGAGGAAGGTCCTAGAAGAGTTGGAGTTTCATACGGAGGAAGACAATTTCATCGAAATTGACATCTCGCCGGTGGCCGCCGACGGCAAGAGGTGACGGTTTCCGGGAGGGTTGCTTTAATTTTGCGGTTTCGGATCCGGGTTTAGAACCAATATAATAGCAATATTAATATCTGATTATAAAGTTCCTCTTTCATTGTCTTGTTTGGGTCTACAAGTAATCTGAGGTTATATATATCACTGCTAAAAAAATATGAAACATTGAAGTTGAACACATGCCATTGAAAATTTTGTTGTTGGTAGATAATGTATAGTTTTTCTATATCCCTGAGAAAGACAGGGGAAGAATATATGGCTGACGAATCTATTTGTTTCAAGGGTGTACTCTTCCTAGCTTGTAGTACTTGGTCCTCTTTTTCAAGTAGTAATTTTTTTTTTGGTCGAATTTTCAAGTAGTAATTGTTATATGTGCATGGGTTTCTATATTATAAAGTGCATGAGTTGAAGTTATAGTGTATGGTTTCATATGATTATACCAGATACATCCATGAGATATAATTATGGTCCAAACGTTCGGATTTCATTGACATCTGATTGGTATAGACCGAATGGCTCATGATTCATAAGTTACATAGTTTTTCAATTTACGTGCGTACACTAGAATATTGGTGAGCTTTATCCTTTGAATAAAATGTACATACCACAAATTAATCACGGTTATAAACTTATAATTGCTGCTCGTAAGCTTTGGTTTGGAGTAATTAATTAACTTGAAGCCACTCATCATGAGAATGCTTAAAATGTCAAATTTATAACACTATCATCATATCATAAACATAAGCTCAACATATTGAAAGGTCAAATTTAGTTATAGGCGTCACTTAACAACTTTTTTGTTACTATTCTGTTTTTTTTTTTTCTACTATCCTCTTTGACTGGCCTTGTATATATGTTTTCACGAATCGTGTCCATCGTCATAAACTTGTTTTAATTGGTGGATATATTCCTCATTTGCCCACATTTTAATCCTGTAACTATAAACTTTATAATAAAGAGCTCTCTACTGACTACTGAGCTGAAGTCCCTTTCTCACGTTTGTTCAAGTCAGAAGAACATTGTGTCGATTGGTAGAACTTACTCAACTTAGTTTTTTTTTTGGTCAAGAAAACTTACTCAACTTAGGTACAAACAATTGATAACACTTGATTTATTTGTAGATATGTTAGGAGGAATACATCTAAAGCCCAGTTTAAGCCTTTAGATATTTAGCCCAGTTAAGGCCCAACAACAAAGCCCAACTTAAATATACATGATGTGGTCTTTTATTTATCAAATGCAGCACTGCGCGCTCATTTGCTTTGAGTTGCTCGTCAGGAGATAACTAGTTTAACCCCCATACCATGTACGGATAATGTGATTATAAATCTAATTTAATATGGCTTAAATCATATACACCCCCCGTACTTTTACAAATTTATCACATAGACGCCTCACCTTTGATTTGATACTATTGAACACTTAAACTTTTTACGGAAATTCCGCCTGGTAACCACGAGGTTTTGCAAATTCCGCGTGGTGCCCAAAGTTTTTCGGTATTCCGCATGGTAACCACGAGGTTTTGCGAATTCCGCGTGGTAACCTTGCCTATTATAAAAAGTAAAAATTATATAAAAACTTACCCATACTTTCTACTTAATTACACAAATCACCCTATCTTTAGTTTTTTAAACTATCTAATCTATTTTTATAAAACAACTAACTTTATAATTTTAGTATTATATATATACTTTTTTATTTACTCTTTTTACATGACACTATATATTATTATTTTACAAAATCTTTCATTGTTTATTATTTAAAAAAAGAATCGCAATTTTCAAATTTATATTAAAAAATCAAAATAGATTTGATAGGTTTGTTGAAAAAATACATAAACAAACTAATAAATTATACCTAATGAGAAATATCATTTAAATAGATTTTTTCAACAAAACTATCAAATCTATTTTCTTAAAATACCTAATGAAAAGTATTACTCAATATATAATCTTTATTATTTTTAAATGTTAATTTATTATAAATAAAAAATTCCTAGAGTTGTACATGTCATAAAAGCCTATAATTTTTACACATTTTTAATTTCATGATATATGTACATTATGTTTAGAAAAAACAATTTTATTATACTTTAAAAACAAATTACTTGAACTAGTGCACCCACTTTTAAAAAACACCCCCTTAAAAGATCAACTACTAATAAAATTCAAGTTTATATTTTGTTAATAAGAAATGGTAGTTTTTTTAAAATTAGGTATTATTTTTTTTATTTGATAAAGAAATTGTTTTTTTATACAAATTTGAAAAATGTGGTTCTTTTTATAAAAATAAAAAATAGAAGATGTTGTAAAATAATAATATATAGTGTCATGGGAAAAGAGTAAACAAAAAATATATATAATACTAAAATTATAAATTTAGATGTTTTATAAAAATAGATTAGTAGATAGTTTTTTTTTTAAAAAAAACTAAAGATAGGGTGATTTGTGTAATTAATTAGAAAGTATGGGTAAGTACTGATATAATTTTAACTTTTTATAATAGGCCAAGGTTATTACGCGGAATTTACAAAACCTCGTGGTTACCATGCGGAATACCGGAAAACTTTGGGCACCACGCGGAATTTGCAAAACCTCGTGGTTACCGGGCGGAATTTCCAAACTTTTTATTTTTGACACATTTTTTTTGATCGAATTATTTTTGACACATTGAATACCTCAAAGCTGATGTGGCCATATGTGGGTAGTGTACGCGCTTGTTGAGCGATTGAAATGTTAAAATGACCAGTTGACATTTAAATTTCAGAAGAAAAAAAGCAAAAAAAAAAACGAAAAATCCAAATTTCTCCGACCGCCACACAAGCTCATTCGACGCCAGCCACCGCCCCGCCAAATCCACCGGGCAAACCTCCGCCAACACCGGCAGCCCAACAACCACCGCATTCATCTCCGCATCCAGTGACCACGGTTCTCCTCCGCCGGTGAGCGCTCCCTCTGCCTCTCCGCCTCCGGCCCAGATCTGACCACTTCTCTTCCGACGCCGACAACCCCCCGCCTCCGGATAGTCCTCCTCTGACCCCGACAACCCCCCGCCTCCGGATAGTTCTCCTCCGACCCCGACAACCCCCCGCCTTCACCTCCTTTGTTTAATTTCTATTTTTGTTTAGAAAAAGTTTAATACATGTCATTATTCTAGTTGATGCTTACGTGGATTAAAATTAATTTAATGTTAATGATGTGTAATTGACTTGTAATTGTGGTGAGACGCGTGTGATGTACTCAGCAACCTATTCTCTCAACAAGTGTTCAATAGGTTCAAAATAAGAAGTTTAAGTGCTCAATGAGACCAAATCAAAGATGGGGTGTCTAAATGGCAATGTTGTGAAAGTACAGGGGGCTATATATGATTTGAGCCAACTTAATATAAATATGTAAATATTATTATTTAATAAAGATTAAGATAAAATCGGAAAATATAATTATGAGTTTTTTTTTTATAATTTTGAGAAAGCATATTAAAAAATAAATAATTAGATTATATCTATATTTCCTTTTTTTTTACGATAAAGATCATATTTTATTAAATAATAACATTCATATATGTATATATTAGATAGATTTTTCTATATATGATAGATCTTCTTAGGTGTTATATCTTAAATTATATCTTTCTATAGATATCTTCCTATATGTCTTTTAAAATTATCAAATCATGTATATTTATCTTTCTATGGTGATTAGTGTTTTTTATATACGCAAGGGCCCGGTTGATTATTTTATTAAAGATATGACACGTGACGCAAATTTTTATGAAGACTTTGTCTTCGCTTTATACTATAGATATGTGGTTTTATTACTTTTATAAAAAAAAAAAACTGTGTACTTTCATTGATATTTTGACTCGCTTACGAATTAAGGCTTCAATAAATGCAACGAGAAAATAAAAACAGGGAGAACACCATCCCATGTAGATCTTTAATGAAAAAATAAATTTCTTACTCGGCTAATTAAAAACATGTCTACAAACTCTTCGCTTGATTTTAATTTTCCTCATTGGATACCAAATCATTCTGACATAACTTTGGAAGCATAATTAATCCCTTAAGGAAAACCGAATCTATGCACCCAAAAGGTCAACCCTTATATAATTCATACATTGCCATAAGTATTAATCACACTTCTCTATTATAATGGGAAGTGCTTTTCAACTATTCTACTATACTTATTCCTTCTAATCTACTCCTTTTTCTTGGACATGAAATAAGACTATTCCTTACGATTAAGCCTTTATTAAAACTTGAAAAGTGTTTTGTCTAGAAAAGAATACATACCCAGTAGTATTAAGTAAACTAGAGATGTTAATTCGAGATTCATTTAAAATGTCAAGGGGCTTGTATAGTTGGATTGCAAGGTTACTATGAGCACACTTATGTGCTAAGCGTCAAAAATGGATGATTGCGACGATGAGAGGATGGACACTTAAGAGATCAGTATTGTTATATGAGCTGAAATTCCGATGAGGCATCGTTGTCTTGCTATTCAAAAGTTTGCAAGATTCGACTTCTTTTTACATTATGTACTCCACTACAATGTCACACTTGTGAGAAAAACTGATGTTACACATTAATACATACCATGCATATGAGTTAGAATATGCCCATTGTCTACTCAGCTAAGTTATGACATGAATTCATCAATGCACAAAATCTACTCAGCTAGTTCTCAGGTCCTCATCACACGACTTTACTATTCCATGTTACTTTTATTTAATGATGTCATTAAGTACTTATACTATTGTAGTTTCGGAAACGATAACAATAAGTTGTGTGTAAGAATTCATCTACATTTTTAGTACTTACTCCCTCCGTTTCAAAATACACGGTCTTTTAGACATTTTAGGTTGTTTTAAAATACATGATCATTTCATATTTTTTCTCTCTTCTTTCCGCATATGCCCCTCATGATTGCCTCTACAAACATACTTTTTCTTTTTGAAAAAAAGCATGCATGACTTTTAGTTGGAATTATTATTATGGTACAAGGATAGTTTAGGTAATACTCCCTCTGTTTCATTAATTGTGTCATTTTATCTTTCTACACACATATTAAGGAATGATTAGTCTTCCAATAATATCCCTATAAAATTACACTTGATTTTACCTAGAAAATTGTTACCAACAAGAGTAATGATTATACTTATAAGGGTAAAATTGGAAAGTAATGAGAAAAAATACTAAAAAGACATGTTTTATGAAACAAAGAAAAATGGCTATAAAGACACAATCAATGAAACGGAGGGAGTATTAAAATTCCTTAATATACGTGAAATGTTAAAAAGGCCATATATTTTGAAACGGATGGAGTATATAAACTTTTCATATTATAATCACGGGCTTATCAAATTCCTAAACGCACATTGGATCCCTCTCCGAAATGAAGCTTAAACAAATGTTTTCGCAAATAAAGACGAGCCACCAGTAGGGATGCACATTTGCCCCGCGGGGACGGGGATCCGTGGGGACCCGCCCCGAATGGGTCGGGGATTCCCCGACTTAGTAGGGAGTGGGGCGGGGACGGGGAATCCATTATCCGCCCCGTTTAGTACCCGACCCCGATATTAATAATATATTATTTTATATGACTATTTAATTTATGCTCAAACTATAATCTATATGTAAAATATTATAAATTTTATTTTTTATAATCTATATGTAAAATATTTTAAATTTTATTTTTTATAGTCTATATGTAAAATATTATAATTTTTTTTATATAATTTTAAATATTATAATTTTGCTTAGAATTTGAGGTAATTTTTAGGAATCCTAACAGTAAATAAGACTCATCATAAAAAAAATCAATAAATGGGGACCCGTTAACATACCCAAACCCGATGGGTATTCCCCGCCCCGATCCCCGCGGAGATTAGATGGGGATGGGGCGGGGATGGGGAAACAAATAGGTGGTGGGGATGGGGATGGGGAATGCATTATCCGCCCCGCCCCGACCCCATGTGCATCCCTAGCCACCAGGGTTAAAAACGCTAATTACTTGGTGGCAGAAGCTGTCGCGAATCCTTCCGTAATTGCAAGATTATCACGCACATCAAGACGCAAATCCCCAGCTATATTCACACCACCTGCACACTCTGCAATGGCTGCCTCTGCCCACCAATTGCAGCTCAACTACACCCACAATCATCGTCCCCTCAGCACATGCATTTTTCCAGTGGCCAAAGTCCCAAAGTGCTTGTTTTTAGCAACAGTAACTGTAAATTTTTATTCCATCAAAATATCTTACAGAGCAGTTTCTTCTCGCGACATTGTACACATATTTCTCTCTATCCTTCAACGAAAGAGGTTGAAGAAGAAATCAAACTAGGCCAAATAGACTATAACTGTTACATGTACAATCGATCCTTTTAACTCAATCCTGGAAGCTGAAACTGCAAACTAAGGACCTGGAAAACGATGCATCTGACTATATTTACAGAGATTTGAATTCGCGAGGGAACGATTCATGACTCTATGAATCCTCCTCGTCCTCTGTGTCTGAAGTGAACAGAGCCACTGATATGTCGGTGAATCCGCTCTTCTTCTTGCCAACAAAACGACGTTTTCCAGGCCTCCTTAACGGAGCCTTTGGAGGCTCTTCGTCTTCGTTGCTGTAAAAGTACTCGCCGGGGCTAATTGGAGTCTTGAATGCGGGGACATTTGTTGGCGTAGCAAATGCGAAATGGAACTCTCTTGCTATCTTTGCCTGCAAACAACGGACAGTTTTTTATTCACTGTCTTTCAATTTCATCCTGAAATCTTTTGATTGAGAGGGAAAATGGAACTTACAGCTTGGCAAATGAGTTGTGAGACCTCGAAAAGCTGGTTGAGGTCCTCGTGATTCACACCGCTGATGATTTTAATCTGCACAAGTTGCAACCATTTAACACTTCAATTTGAATTCAATTGAAACCGATTTGAAAAAAAAGAGGGAAAAATCAAAACCTAAGAATTTGAATTGGAGGCAGTTTTTTCACCAATTGGAAAACTCACCAGTAAATCCAGAGGCAGAGATTCTAAAACAGACTTGTCCGCAGATTTGAACACAAGGCTTCCCTGTCCGCATAGCTTCTTCAACGGCATTTCAGCAGCTTTGCAATCGAACTCAAAATCGAAACCAGAGCGGGACGAATCCTCCATTAAACTAGCGCTCCGACTCAGAATCCGTTTCCTGCTCAACGAACGAACGCAGCCTAGTCTCTGTCCGGATCCGAAATCTCCAGTCGTCGTCCTCAGCAGCGCCATTTCAACTCTTCTTCTGCTAAACTGTGGAAACAAAAGAGCTTCCTCTGTAAGTCAAAAAGATCTGAGAAAAATGAAGAAAAGGAGGAGAAAAGGGGGAGAAAAACAGAAGACAGAGAGAATCGGATACCAAATTGAATGGAAGATGAATAGATTGCCTGACGAATTGGGGGGGGGGGGGGGTGTTTCTCGAACCAGTTTAAACCTAAAAAGAGAGACGGGAAATGAGGTAGTGTGTTAAGCAAACTAAAACTGAACACTGCCGACTTTTTCGGGTTATGGGGAATCACCTAAATAAAATTTGGGGGTAAAAATCCTGTAAACAGATCTTTTTTTATATCTTAGGCGGTTTGTGTAAAAAGCAAAAGTAGCCGTTTGAAATCTTTTCCGCTCACCCCGCACGGCCGACCTCAATCCCTAAAACAAAAAAAAATTGAAAAAGGGAACCGGGTCGGTTTAAAGTGAGAACGTGGGAAGGGTAGCTGACGTGGTGTTTGGTCGGTTTTGTCGGCTCGCCTACTTCAGCAGATTTGTTTACGTGTAATCTCATCCGTACACGTGGCCTTTTTTTCTTTGAAGTTGATTGAGTTAATCTGTTAATCCCATGGGTCGAGATGATAAGGCCCAATGATCCACAGGACCACAGA
Source organism: Polygonum aviculare (assembly GCA_934048045.1). Taxonomy (NCBI): domain Eukaryota; kingdom Viridiplantae; phylum Streptophyta; class Magnoliopsida; order Caryophyllales; family Polygonaceae; genus Polygonum; species Polygonum aviculare. The sequence goes on from OW204024.1 coordinate 4,108,476, forward strand.
ATATTACTAGGATCTTTGATTCTCATAAAATAAAATACAGTAGAAATCTAGAAAACAAGATAATTTTGGTAGGATATCTCGTTGCAGATTTGCTATGGTTAAAGGCTATTTTCACGACTTTGCACGGTTTTTAGTTTTTGAAACATGGCCGCCCAACATAGAGACGTACATTATTTGTGCAACACGAATAGGATGGTTTGTACTTTGTACTACTCCCTCCGTTCAAGAAAATTTGTCTATAAATCACATTTACACGTGAATTAATGAAAAATGAAAAAAGTTTGATAAGTGATGAGAAAAAGTGTTAAGGTTGATATAAATGGTATAAAAATGAGTAGTTTATAAGATTAATTGAGAATAATTTTATAATTTTATAGAAAAAAATGATAAAGTTGAGAGGAAAGTTAGATAATGAGAGTAATATATGAGATTAGATGAGGGTAAAATTGCAACAATATAGTGATATAAATGCAAATAAAATAGAAATGGACAAACTTTCCGGGACGCCTGGAAAGGAAATGTGGACAAACTTTCGAGGACGGAGGGAGTACTATTGATTAAAGGAACGAGTATATTTCAAAATGAAAAACTGAAATTTCATCTATTTATATCAGTCCACAAATTGGGCTTGTCCAAAGTTTTTTTTTTCATATAGCATCATGTAAATGGACGCAAATCCTCCGTCCCACTAGCACGTCCCCTTCCCGTGTCCCTCCATTCCTATTGGCTGAATTTATTTATTTCGGTAGAATTAAAGGGAAAATGTAGGGGGGGGGGGGTCCCATAGTTTCGACCAATAGAAACGGGGGGACACGGGAAAGGGACGTGCTAGTGGGGCGGAAGATTTGAATCCGTGTATGGATATTTTCTTTTGTAACATTATTTGTATGTGGATATTTTTTTGCTAATGCAGAGTAGTTACTCGTGCTTGTTATAAAACATAAAAATGAATAGATATTACAAAACTCCATAAAATAAATTATGTATGAATATGAATACAATGATGAGTCCCTAGATCTCCAATTGTGAGCAAAAACTATAGCTTAGAAATTCGATTAGTATGTCTTTTAGAATCTAATCAAGCAGTTAAGCCTCAATGATATTATCCTAAGGTATTCGATTGGACTATCTTGGACAATGTCCTCACCAAACAAAGAAATAATCAAATGTTTATTATATACAGTTTCGAAAGAAGGTTAGAAGTTAATTATTGGGAATTCAATTCGTACTAGGATAAGATTTCAGATGCAAAAAAGACGAAAGTAATTCAACATGATTTAAAAAACTGATCATTTTCTTAAATAAGTGTGGTTATGTTTTAGTATTAAAGAATATTTCTACCCACTCAATTGAATACCGAACATAACTTACCTAAACATGTTAAAAAGTTTATCAAAACAAATGTCGAAAACCTAATCTAATTCAAGTTTAAACCAACTTGAGAACCAAATTGATCTAAACATCCAAGAAAATAAAAACAAGTCTGGAAATAAGCTAGCATAAACAAGTGTTTAAAATGACTTAAAGTTGCATATAATTTGCCCTAAAACTCGGAATAATAAGCATAAAAAGCAGCGCAGCTCAAAGCTTATCCGAAGTACGTACTACGTAGATAAACTCAATAATCCAGCAAAAGTAATAAATGGATTCCATTAAATAGAAACGGGCGCCCAGAGACCAAATACGTAGAACACGTACCCTGGGCTTTTTTACAAGCCCAAAATGTATAAATCGATGGCCTATTCGCAAGTAAATGGGCAGGTTCAACCAAGTCAAGTAACATTTTGGGTCAAAGTTCAGATTGTTGTCAAGTCAATATTGGAAAATGCGTTAAAAATGGGCTCTAATCCGAAGAAATTTCCCGATGAAGTTCCATTGGGTTATGACGGGAAACATTGAACAATTTCAAAACCCAAGTCCAAAGTGCGGGTGATTTCAAATCAATTAATTTCACGTTCAGGCTAATTAGTCATGGCTTCAACGTTGGTAAAAGTGTTTTTTTGAGCTTTTGTACTTTCTTTGGAAAAATTTGAACGGTAGATGGACAAACTTTATGAATCCGCCAACCAAAACATATAATATAACTATAAGCCTGTTAACACACAAGCAATTATCCCGTTACAAGGAACCAAGAACATAATTTTTTCCCCGCCAACGGAGTGCAAGGCCATCTTAAACCAAAACTAAACAGAAATCACGGTAGTCTTTATTTTCTGTATCTCTAAGACAAATCCCTCAAACTTTCACAATCTTTGCAACACAATTGTCGCTGGGCCTCCTGTGTGGCAAATACATCGACGGGCTACTCGGGTTTTTCCTGTCAAGCCTGCCATATAAAACGAAAACAAATTGTAAAACTTGAAAAATGCAACCTTTCGTCAATTATCTATCGAATTCAATAACAAATGCTGATGAACATCATGAACTCACCTGTAGCCCAGGAGGAAGTAGTGTAGAAAGATGGAAATCTCCAGCTTCGCAAGGTCGTTTCCTGGACACAAACGACTACCAGCTCCGAAAGGAAGGAAGGCACCAGCTTTTGGTGTGAACCCCTGTTGGTTGTATGTAATTGTGATCAGATATCATATCATAAAGATATTAATGCAAATGTACTATAATCATGCCATAAAAGTGATCAACTCACATCCCATCTTGAAGGATCGAACGTTAGAGGTTCGGGATAGATCTCAGGGTCCAAGTGAATTCCTCTGAACCATGCCAACACTTTCCACCCCTTAGGAACTGTATAGCCTGCAGCATCATTCAAGCCACAATCAATACATTCTGCTTGACGTTTTTTCATAAGTTCATCGTAACCATGGATGAGCACAAGAAATTCAGAATCAGTGCACTAACCGTTTATGTTCACATCACGTAATGCTACTCTAAAGACCATAAGGGAGAACGACACCCAACGAAGCGTTTCATCTACAACCTATATTATCCACATCATAACACCGCAATAAATCAAAACTAACACCAAATTTCATAGGACCATTTTAAAAAAGATGAGAGGTTAAAATTCTACCTTAGAGAGGTATCCCATCTCTCTGATTTCTTTCAAAGTGAGCCCCTGCTGTGTAGGGGGTCTCTTCTTCACAATCCGCTCAGACTCCTCCTGAAATCGCAAATAAAGATCGGTTTAGGACGAATGATCAAGCAAGAACATATATACATATACATAATAACAAACATATACTTTTGCTTTCTGAAAAGCTTCAGGGTGTTCTTGTAGTAAGATGGTAGCCCATGTTATGGTGTGGCCAGAAGATTCATGCCCTGCATTCAAGTACATAACCATGAGATCGATGATCTCTTCGTCGGTCAATTTTCTACCATCTTCATCCTTAACATCGAGCAAAGCATCCATCATATCTTTCCTTGCTTTTACAGCAACTCCTCTCTTCTTCTCCTCCCTTCGGCCATCTACTATGGACTGAAAAACCTCCAAAAGACTCTTCCTAGCCTGCTCAATTCAATTAACAGTTAAAATTGATGCTCTCATACTCAAACTACACACAAGCAAAGAAAAGTTCAATTGAATTCTCACCTTGAGCGCTTTATGATACGCGAACCCAGGGATGTTAATGGCCATGGCCCTAACTCCGTAATTGAGATCGGTGTAAGATCTTTCAAGCGCCTCCATCACGCTATCGCTCTCAGAGGTCAAGAAGATGTGCATGATGATCTTGAAGGTCAGCTTTCTAACGCCTGTTAAGAACTCGAATTCCCCCATTTTAGACCACTTCTCGAGAGAGGAGATCGAGAGACTCTCCATGAACGGGATGTAGTTAGAGAGCGCTTCGTGGCCGTTGATCGGAGCAGCCGTTAGCTTTCTGAGCCGCTTATGCTCGTCATAGGGAAGCGAAGTGAACGATTTCTCGCCGATTAGCCTCTCCGTGGCGATCGGCCAGCCAGGCTTGAAGTTCTCATCGTCCGTTAGAACCTTTTTGCAAGTGTCCGGCGAAGTGCAGATCACGCTAGGGTTTCCGAACATATGCGCCTTGTAAATCCCTGTTTTGCCATATCTGCATGTACCTCGAAGCGAAATTGAGCACGGAAATCGGAAACAAAGCTCGGAATTCAACACAAGGATGTACTAGTTGAGTGAATTTTAACCTGGAGACGAAAGAGGACATGAAGGATTCGGGATGAGTGGAGCGGAAAGCTCGGAGGAAACTCCACATGTTTCCGATGTAAGGCCAGCCGAGGTCGCCAGGGGGGAGATTGTGCCGCTTTTCCCCCAATTTGAGCACTTCGTAGTACCATGAGTTTAGCCTCTTCACGATCTGCACTATGGCCACCACCGCCATAGCAGCCCACACCAAATTGCTGGTCTCAATCGTCATAGTCACCTGAAACAGTCGGTTTGCTTTTGAGTGGAAGGAGTGATGGGTGATGTGCTTTGGGAGCGTTTTGTGCCTGCTTTTATACTCGTGGTTTTGGGGTGAGTCGGGTCAGGGGAGATAAGGATTGCCGGATTGGCATTTAATTTTTGGAAAGGAATAAAATTGCTGCTGTTTTTTTTTTGCGGTAAAATGCATGATTCCTAATCCTACCTCTCAATTCCGAACCGAATTGGTCAGGAAACGACACGTGGCATATTACATCTTTGGTAAATCCAAAACGTATAATTCCCACCAATTTTTTATTTCCTCTTAAAGCACGTGCAATGGAGGGAGGTTGAATTCTCTCTTCATTTTCCCTCTCCTCTTATCTTCTGGTCTATCATGATCTATTGAATTCACCTCATTTCCTATTTTTTCATTCTTCATCCTTATCCTCTTTCTTAATTTTCATCTATAACAAAGATGATCCTCTTTATTAGTGTTGTCATAATAGTATTGTTGTCATAACATTTTCCTCCACACCAAGATAAGCATACTAATAGTAAACAATACTAGTATTTTTGTCATAAAAATTTAAAGTTTTCATTTTAAAGATGTTATTGCCATAAGAATTTTAAAGTTAAGTTTGTAAAGAAACTCTAAAACTTCTCTCATATCAAAGAAATGCATATAGACGAGTAATGTGAATATTCATAACAAGAGAGTTAAAAGGATGTTCGTTTTAATTACGTAAAAATTAGGACAGAATAATAATTATTTTATACACACAAATACTATAACTATAAGTGTTACTTTCTTTTACAATAATACATTTAAATTATTATGATTATCCATAGAAAGTGGGAAAAGTAGGCAAAAGATTATTTGACAAATTTACATTTATTTCATAGACAATGAAAAAACATTAAGCTATTAATATATTTTTTGAAAAAAAAATAATGTCATTTTTTAAGTTAAAATTTGTTAAATGTAATTTGAAGATGAATACAATTGACCTAGACACATGTCAATATATAAATGGATAGACATTCCCCTTTGGGAGAAGAGTCAATACAAGTAATCCTTTGTAGAAAGAGGATTACTTGCATTCCTCTTTTAAAAGAAGATCTTTTTTTATTTTCTACAACAATGAGGACCTCCTCTTTGAAGAGAGAGAGCAAAGAGGATGTTCAATCCTCTCTATTGCACATGCTCTTATGAACTAAGACTACATTTGGCTGTAAATTGTGAAAAAAATGAAAATAAATCAATGAAGACTAGTTTTGGTATTAAATTTTTATATCTTACTCACCTTATTTTTATTTATAGATATTTCATATAAATTTTCTATCCATACATAATTTATTAACTTATCTAATTAATAAATATCTTTATATCATATCTTCTTAATAAAATATGACTGGTAACAATACTTATATAACTATTGATTCATATTCCACATATCCAACAACAGATCTATAATAATAAATATTTTAGTCATCTAAATTTGAATATGGGGTCTGAATTAGTTACAAATTTTTTTATTATTAAGTTATTTTAGTCATTTATTTCCATGTACGCTTTTTTTATATAACTTTTCTTTTCATAAATAATTTATCACATTTTCTAATTACATGCAAATCTTTATGTAATTTAATAGCAAATCTTCTCAATAAAAATATGATCCATAACAACACTATTAATGAACATACTTTTTACTTATTAACTAGTAAGACAGACCCGTGCTATCGCACGGGACATGAGTTATATATTTATTCTTTACTGTATTTGTGTATTTTTGTTGAGTGCCTTTTTGTTTTTATGCGCATTAAAGTATATGTATGTCTTTTTTGTAGATCGTGTTTAACAAATGGGCATAAATTTGACGGTAAAATCTCACGTGCTATCATTACACTTGTTGTTGTTAAAATGTGGTCATATTTACATCGAAGTTTGATCCTAGAATTCTTTGTCGCCTTGTCGGTTTGGACAGATTTCTCAAATCAAATCGAGTTTTGATATCTCGGATCGCGTTCTCCAATTCTATTTTGGAGAGAGAAAAAAGAGTGGCATGCTAAACATTCTTAATATGTCTGTCATTACACTTTTAATCAATTGAAATAATTACTCGATAGCCTAACAATTTTTTAATAACAAAGAATAATAAATATTTATTTTAAAACACATATTTTTATACAAAAGACTATTTTTGTCCTCGGGAGTAGACATCTTTTAATATAGGATGAAATAACAATAGTATAAAATAACAATATATATTCTCATTATTTTAAAACATACATTAATGTTAAGTAGCAAATAATACACGAAACTGTCTCTTTTTATATAAATAAAATGACCCAGCAAAACATTCAATCATCCCATACACAAAAACAATAGTACACCAGCTCAAATAAGTTTTTATTTGAGCAACAACTGCCCTCAAATAAGTTTTTATTGGGATGTAAATTGATTCCTCTGCCTTCTAAAGTTCTAGCAACAACTGCCCTCATTTCATCATCAAAATCTCTGAAATTAGAGTACAACAACTGCATAGATATTAAAATCGATCAATACTCAAACATGATGTATATATGGAACTAAACTATTTTCTAGTGCAAATAGAATGCAAGAGAAAACATAGCGAATTGATATCATATCAAGAGGAAAACCTAAATACCTTAGAGGTCATTCAACAACAGTTTTTTAGTTACCAGGGCGTTGAGTTCTGATCTTGATCCTTGTTTGCCAACTCAAAGATGGTCCTTCCTATAGATAAGAGAAGACAATTGAGGTAAAAACTTGCTCATAATATTCTAAAGACATGAAAGAGACAACTAACGTGCATAACAGTACTTACAATAGACATGTTCTTTTAAGCTTCCGTTTTCCAAGTATTCACACATTAGGAACCTGCCACAAAAAGAAATGATATAGAGGATGAGTTTATATGAGGCTCGATTCAATGGAATGGAGAGGTAAAACTTTGCTTCATACAAAAAAAAAGGAATTGAAAGCAATCGGGGAAGGAAATAAACGGTGAGATCGAGAGCAAAATCCTACGCTTTTTTTTGGCGGTCACCATGGTTGCGATCGGGAGGAGATTCAAGCGAAAAAATAATCTTATAATTCAAGAGCTTAGTGATACATAGACGTTGGGGTGGATTGAATATATATCTCAACTCACCTGTATAAGACGTTCTCGAAGAGCCGGGGTTTGGATCCGTAAGCAGGTGCTTTGCCACATATATATAGATAGGCAAATTGATGTGCAAGAGAGAATAAGGCGCTTTGCAAATTCATGGTTCAACCCGTCTCACCTTAAATCTAGCGTGCCCAAATTGCCCAATTATATATGCCTTTTAACAGCCTTTTCGTAACCGTTCTTTTCACCGGCAAGACACACTAATGATGTCAATTAAGGCTCACTAATGACAGCTTGTAACATATTGTAATGTGAATGGAGATTGTAACGTGAATGGATTTATGGAAGGTAACGGCTCTTTAGTTTTTTTTTTAGCACAAAACCAAATTCATTCAATTGCCATTGTCACAAAGTAACGGTTCTTTAGTTAAATGGGTAGTTTAATAGGCTAACTAATATTATAATCCTATTAAAATACCTATTTATAAACAGCATTCGCAACGGACCTCATAAGACTAAAAGTAAAATCTATATTTTGAACTTATTTACAATAGAATAGATATCTCAACTAAAGGTAACCTTATGTACGAAGTGGTTAAATTTACCCCGACACGTGACCCATTTCTCTCGGCCCACCGGAATTTCACATGATGAATTACTATAAATTTGGTTCATTACCTTGATAGATATATATTCGACCAAAAAAAGAATATATGCACAAAAAACCTTTCTTCCTTTATAGACAGATATATATTTGCACAATAATGGTTTACTGTATTTTGATGTTCATCAATTGGTTTTTAAAAATGGATATAAAAATAGATTTTTTTGGGTCAAGGGATATAAAAATAGATAGCAATGGGGCTCGAACAAGAGATCTACATGACAAACAAACAGGTCTTAACCGCTATGCTATGGTGTTTTAGTTGACAAATTGTATATCTACTACAATACAAGTATAAGATGTGTTCTGTGCATTAAATGCGTTTCGTACACAACTTTTTAATGTATTATATAGATTCGCACATATTCAGCAATCTAGGACAACTTTGTCATTAATGAACATATTTTTAACTTATCAATTCGCACATTTTTTTAACTTATTAACTCGTGTTTTTGCGGTAAACTGCATGACTCTTACTTCTCAATTCCGAACCGAATCGGACAGGAAACGACACGTGGCATGTTACATCTTTGGTAAAATCTTAAACGTATGATTCCCACCTACTTTTTGATTTCCGATCATGAATTAAGACTACATTTGGTTGTAATGAACAAATGAAGATGAATTTAATCCATTTTAGTGTGATAATGTATTGATAAATAAATATCTTTTCATCTTTCTTAACTTTTTATCCATAGAAAAAATTTGAGTTTGCTTCACCTTAATTCTTCTTCTAAGAAACGAAGGGGTAAGAAAATGGGAAAATCACTCTTGTCCATCTCACATTTACAACGTGTGAGATGTTGAAAAATATTGTTACTTTAATGTATCATGACATGAAGATTGTCTAGATTCATTTCTATTCCGTTTTAGTTTTCATATATTATAACCAAACGTGCCCTAAGTTTATCATTTGTTTTTTAATTTGAAATCCTAATAAAATGGTTTCAATTATAATTTTTTTATCTATATTATATTTTAGGAAATTTTGCGTGATAACCACGAGGTTTTGCAATTTTCGCGTGGTACACAAATGTTTCTGGTATTCCGCATGGAGACCAAGTTTTGTAAATTCCGTATAATAATCTCGACATATTATAATAAAACTTACCCATAAATTCTACTTAATTACATAAAATCACCCTATTATTTTATTTTTTCAACAAAACTATCAAACCTATTTTCTTAAAATACTTAAGGAGAAGTATCACTTAACACTGTTAAGTGATACTTCTCCTTAAGTATTTTAAGAAAATAGGTTTAACATTTACAAATAATAAAGATTATGTGTTAAGTTAACACATAATCTTTATTATTTGTAAATGTTAATTTATTATAAATAAAATTCTTGTCTTAATTTGTACATGTCATAAAAAAACTATCATTTTCACATTTTTAATGTCACTATATATGTACAATATGTTTAGGAAAAAAAATATTTGAATGCAAACTACTTGAGCTAGTGCACCGCTTTTAAAAAACAACCCCTTCAGATATCAACTATTATTAAAAATAATTCAAGTTTATATTTTGTTAATAAAAAATGGTAATTTTTTTTCAAAATGAGGTATGATTTTATTAGTTTGAAAAAGAAACTATTTTGTTATTCAAATATGAAAAATGTGGTTCTTTTTAAAATAACAAAAAAATAGAAGATTTTTGTAAATAATAACATATAGTGTCATGAAAAAAATATAAAATATATATATATAATTATAGACTTAGGTGTTTTATAAAATAGAATAGATAGTTTTCGAAAAAACTAAAGATAAGGTAATTTTGTGTAATTAAGTAGGTATTTTGGCTAAAACTTTTATAATTTTACCTTCTTATAATATGCCAAGGTTGCCATGTGAAATTTGCAAAATCTCGTTGTTACCCTATGGAATTCTGAAAAACTCTGTGTACCACACGGAATTTGTCAAACCTTGTGATTACCAAGTGGAATTTCTTTTATATTTTGTATATAATTATTCTCATTCAATTTCATAAATTATCATCATTATCCAACTTTGCGCTTGTCGCATTAGCTCAATGGTTGAGCACTAGACCTGTCAAAAGTTGACCCGACCTGTTAACCTGACTCGACCCGACCCGAAATTTTTGGGTTTAATTTCAAGTCAAAAATTTAATACTCGTGACCCAGTTTCAACCCTAACCCGTTGGGTCGTACTTGATTTATTATAGTTTACAATATATATTTTACAATATATAAAATTTATTTTGAAAGTTATGCTGTATTCTATTATTAAAATATTTAAAAATAATATTTTATTTAAATTTTGGTAAAAAATTTGAAACGCTTGACCCGTTGGGCTGATCCGACGCGACCTGAAAACCCGCAACGACCCGACCCGACTCACTCGTGATCCGCTACCAACCCAAACCATTTTCAATCCGAACCCGAGATGACCCGACTCGAACCTAACCGACCCTGTTCCTCGATTGTTAGGTCTATTGAGCACTCATGAGTTGACCATGAGGTCTCGGGTTCGAGACTTCAAGACGACTGTTTGTCCTCTTCTCTTTAGAGCTTGACCCAAATAGTACTTGTGGTGATTCTAATCCTAATCCTAATTTAATTTCTCTTATTTTGAACCAAACAACAAGTTAAAGTATCAATGAACCTCTTTCTTACCCCAGTCCACAATAATAGCCCATTTGACAACTCTCTACTTATATGAGCTTAAGTAGAAGCAATCAGGTGCTCGATATGATATACAAAAGTTAAAGTATCAATGAACCTCTTTCTTATCCCAATCCACACTAAGAGCCCATTCTTTATCCATTTCTTAGTGGTGGTAGACGAGGAGGTGAGGGAGGACATGAAGGAGGTGGAGGTGTTGGAAGGGGTGCCGGGAGGAGGAAGAGGATGTGGTGTTGTTAAGGTAATTTTAGGTTGAGTGAAAAGTGGGTAAATAAGTATAAAAAGTTCTAAAAAACTCTCCTAATAGTGGAAGATAAAGAATTTTTATTTTTTGATAAATTTAAACTCTACATGACTTTATAACTTACAATAAGTTAGTTTTACCAATTTCCTGAGACTGACTCGGTCCTTAGAGATTTTGTTCGTAAGGATAGTCTAAGATAATCTCATTTTGTTTAGTGGTTCTCTTATAAAAAAAAGTTAATTTTACCAAACATATAGACAAGTTTATTTTTTTACGATAAGCTCTCATAGGCTTAAAACGGAGTATTTCATAAATATTAAATACTACTCCATATTGAATTATTAGTTATTACCTAAAGGAGCCTAACTATCATTAACAAACAAGACTTTATTACAGTACTTTTTAACTTTTTATCTCACGAAATTATAAAAATATACAAACTATTTTTATTATTTTATACTACCTACTACAGTAATTTATAAAATTATTCCCACCGAACTTTATCATTCAACTTTTGGGCTAGGACAAACCTTTTACTCCGTAGTTACCTTACCATTGCGGCATTGCCTGATATTTTCCCCATTTATCTATTCATATTATATGATTTTTTCTTCTCATTTTTTTGGACTCATACACCACGCTGTCCACATTTCTTTCCTTCCCTCTTCACCAAAAAAACGAAAAAACATTTTTTCCTTCCCTCTCCGTTTTTCTCCCCTCTCTGGAATTTTCTCCAAAATTATTCTGCTGCGTTTCCCACGCTAAAGAAGATGCGTGTTTATCCCTTCTACGATCGAGCTTCAAGAGCGTTCAAGGATCATTCATACCTTTCGAAGGTCCTAGTTGTGGTTGCGATAAGGTATGATTCTAATTATACTTTGTTTTCATCGTGATAATGTAGAACTGCGATTCTTCTTTCGTTATTTTCCTTTCCGATTTTCGTTTTGGATGTTTAGGGCTTAAGAAATTATAGGTTGATCGCAGTTTTTCATGAGATACTAGACTTTGCTATTTGATTTCTGGAATTTTCCATTTGGTTCCCGAGAAAACGGAAGGAAATGGAAGAGGTAGTAGTAGGAATCTTCAACCACCGTTTGGAATTCGCCTTTCTCGGATTGTGAAAGAAAAATTCGCACCAATTGATGTCTCTGATTATGAAATTTGGCGGTGGTGGAAATCACAGATCTAACTAATTTTTGGCAATATTTAATTCTTCTGTTTCAGTGGTGGAGGGGGTCTTTTGGCATATTCAGATGCAAAATCAAGTAATGTTATAGACAATGTTAATTCTCCTGAAGTTGGAAACAGGAAAAAGAAGGTCGTTGTGCTCGGAACTGGTTGGGCTGCAACCAGTTTCTTGAGAAACTTGAAAGATCCTTCATATGATGTCCATGTCATATCACCTCGCAACTACTTTGCCTTCACTCCTCTGCTGCCAAGTGTCACAAGTGGCACAGTGGAGCCTCGGAGTATTGTGGAGCCAATTCGTAGAATCATTGAGAAGGTACGAGCAATAAATTGGCAAAGCTCCCAAAAGTATGAGTTAGGTATCTGTCTGTGGGACTTATTATCTATCTGACTAAGAAGATGAATTTAAGTTATTAGAAAGATCTTTAAATTTAAGTTCTTAGAAAGATCTTTAAATTTCTTTGCATTCATAAGGCGCTGTACTATATGATCTCTTGTTCTTATATTGGAAAATGTTGTTATTGTCTGACAGAAAAATATTGCTACTCACTTTTGGGAAGCTGAATGTTTGAGCATTGATCCGAAAAACAAGAAGGTGTACTGCCGTTCTAGTGGAGATAGCAATTTGAAGGGTCAAGATGAATTTGCGGTTGAGTATGATTACCTCATCATAGCTGTTGGAGCTCGTTCCAACACATTCAACATTCCTGGAGTGACCGAGAATGCACATTTCTTGAAGGTGAGATGCTAAATTAGATAACTGCTGAACGGTTATTCTGCTGAAGCGGTCATAAGAAGTCTGTTATGTTCATACCTATGATTGATTTTGTGGACAACTTTGCTGAGAATGCTCATAGCCATATTGCTTTCTTCAAACTGTTTTTGCAGGAAGTCGAAGATGCTCAGAAGATTCGCAAGAGTGTTATTGACTGTTTCGAGAAGGCTAGCTTGCCTTCCATATCTGATGAAGAGAAGAAACGATTGCTTCATTTTGTTGTTGTTGGAGGTGGCCCTACTGGTGTGGAGTTTTCTGCACAGTTGCATGATTTTGTTAAACAAGACATAGTGAAACTGTATCCTGATATTAAAGATCATGTGAAGATCACACTTCTGGAGGCAACCGATCATATTCTGAATATGTAAGGGTTTGCTTATGCTTAAAATTTCTGATGGTGCATGCTTGATGTTTGGCTTTACTAGTTATTTGAGGACAAATTGTGATAAAAATTAGAATCATCACTGGGATTGATAACCTAATCACCTAGTCCAAAATATGTGCTGCAATGATCAAATATGGTGCTTTTTACATTCTTTTCTCTGCAGGTTTGACAAGAGAATCACTGCTTTTGCTGAAGAGAAATTCAAAAGAGATGGCATAGATTTGAAAACTGGGTCGATGGTGGTTAACGTAACAAATAAAGAAATTTCAACAAAAACGATTAAGAATGGTGAAATGGCCTCATTGCCATATGGAATGATGGTCTGGTCAACTGGTATTGGAACCCGCCCTCTGATAATGGATTTTATGAAGCAAATTGGTCAAGTATGTTCATTCTAGTACTACTGGATTTTTAAAAGTTATAACACTGCTTGATTTCAGCTGTTTGCATCATTCATAGTCCATTCATAGCTTTTCAATGAGATTAAATCTGTTTATTTATTTGTGTTTTGCTTCATCTGTGTATCCAAGCTGATAATTATATCTCAAAATGCAGACCAACAGACGAGTTTTGGCAAGTGATGAGTGGCTTAGAGTCGAGGGAAGTGATAATATCTATGCTCTTGGTGACTGTGCAACAATTAATCAACGCAAAGTCATGGTATGTATGCTTTACCTTTTGTATTTCTCATCAACATCAAATTCAATGCTTTATGATAGATTCTGTCATTGAAACCTCCTTATGGCCCCAGTATTAAAAAAATAGCAGTATCAGTAACTAGTAAGTTCAATTTTCACACCATAATTGAATGAAGATCTTCTGTTAAAGTTATATGAAATTCAATCCAAGCTATTTAAATGACTTTTATGCTAATTTCACTCGTTCTATGCTCTTATTTTCTGGTACAAAGATCTTGTACATTCTTTTTGTGTATCTTTTATGTATTTGTATTTTCATAAATGAGATGCTTATTGTTCCAATTCTGTGCAAAGTTGCTCAAAATAAATCTGTGCACAGCATGTGGAACTGGATCTAGAGAAGGCACTGAACATGAGTTTATGAAGTTTGAATTGGGGTTCAGTAAATAACAGTAGAATATAGATGAACCTGATTCATGCTCTACTTGCATATAAAAAATATTAAAGTGAAGCTGTTCCACATAGTCAGCCGATAACAATTTAGACAATAAGAAATGCTGCTTTCATTGAGCTTTTCCCTTCTTCTGAACACTTATTGCTCTTTCATTGGCCCCACATTTACAGGAAGATATTGCTGTAATATTCGAAAAGGCAGACAAGGATAAATCTGGGACACTCACAGTCAAAGAAATGCAAGAAGTTCTCAACGATATTGTGGAGAGGTACCCTCAAGTGGAGCTGTATTTGAAGAACAAGAAGATGGCTAGTATAACTGATCTTTTGACGGATGCCGAAGCAAACAAAGCAAAGGAATCAGTCGAGCTAAACATTGAAGAATTCAAGAAAGCACTTGCTGATGTGGACACACAAATGAAAAATCTGCCTGCTACAGCTCAGGTGCCACTACACCCTGATACAACATTATGTTCTTTCACCTGAGATGAAAGCTGATATTATAAGATTATATGTTCAGGTTGCTTCTCAGCAAGGCACCTATCTTGCTCAGTGCTTCAACCGAATGGAGGAGTGCGAAAGAAATCCTGAAGGACCCATCAGATTCAGAGGTGAAGGACGCCACAGATTCCATCCCTTCAGGTAAAAACTCTGCTCATTTTACACTGAGAGGGGAAAATGAATTGCTCTCAATCTTGTCAACTTTAAGACGAACCTCGTTTTCAATTTGAGAAATGTTTTGAGCAGGTACAAACATTTGGGGCAATTCGCACCGCTGGGTGGGGAGCAAGCAGCAGCTCAGCTTCCAGGAGACTGGGTATCCATAGGCCACAGCACTCAATGGCTCTGGTACTCAATCTACGCAAGGTGAACATCCTTCCCTTTTAGTTACTAGTTGAATTCTCGAGATCAGAACTTAACTGTTAACACACATCAGCTATATAATTAATTGTCGGAAATGTACTGTATTTGTTTTAATGGGCGTTTTGGCATATGTGTGAAATGCAGTAAGCAAGTGAGTTGGCGCACAAGGGCATTGGTGGTTTCTGACTGGATGAGGTGTTTCTTCTTCGGAAGGGACTCAAGCCAGATATAGACAATATACTTTGAGCTTTCATGGTAGTTACACGCAGGCCCGTTCAGCCACAAAGTTCAATTAGCCCAATTTGCACAGGACCCACGATTTTCTCCTCTCTCTATTACTAATGTTTACTACGTATTGGTTAATACGCAAGGTAAGATTCTGTTTTTACCTAAAAATAAAATGGACACTTCTAAAAGTGCGAAGAACAAGAAACTTTAAGCATGTGATCTGAAATCATGAATCTGATGTATGTACCACGGCCTTAACTGAGGGCAGCAGTATCATTGTATCGTATCCAAGACATTAAATAACAACTCGTCAAAGAGATTTTGCTGGAAATTTCTATCTGCCTAGGGACTGTAAAGATTTCCCTCTCACATTATTAAACTTTTATCTGCTTCCTGCTAGCTTACCTTAATTGGTACTCCGTAGCTTAATTTTTTTGACAGAATTAACACGATCGTTTTCTTTTTCTGAAACCAATGTTTATTTTTCTATGTTTTCTAATCAAATTAAAAATCATAACAAGATATTCACCAATAACAAAAAAAAAGAAAAAAGCCAGCAATAACAGAAAAAAAAGCGTGACATTACGATAATTTATTGATGACAAAACACACCTTGACTTGAGTAATCAATATCGCTAGTTGCTCGATAGATGAAAAAGTGCTCCACCTAGTGTTCCAAAACACTAAAAAAGCTTTCACGGTTGACGTTGCTTAACTCAACCCAACTCTTAACCCAAGGATAGTTATGATGGAGGTAATCATCTAGGTTTAGAAGAGAGTAAAAAGGAAAGAAACTATATATGGATTAATTATATGGTCGGATATATACAGATTTTAATAAAGGTTGGTTAAATGTATATATGCCCTAAAAATTCAATACTGAATTCCTTATATTTCGCTTATTTGGACCAACAAATCCAACAATGAACAGTATACAGCGACAGGAGAGGACGGTCATGTCTCAATTAACAAATTTCCATGTGCATGCTAAATTGCTCTGTGAGAAATCCTTTTGCATTTGCATTTGCATGTGCAATAAATTGCATGTACACCTAAATTTGGCATTCCATAGATGTCATGTTCATTTGTTTGGTGGAGAAGTAACATCAATTCACTGCCCCAAAACCCATGATTAAATTGCTCTAGCGGTAGCGCTAACTCTAAAGTTGCAATTGCCTTTGGGAGATGTTGAATTCTCATGTACACGAGATCTAAGTACACACAAAGAGACTACACTGATTATTTTTTGGATAATGATGGGTTTTATAATAAACCCTGAAAAGATTGATTTTTTGCGTATTTTTTGATTGTTCTTAGGTTGCCACAAAAGTGTTTCATTAGTCCGAGCTTGTCACAAAGTGTCTTATTGGTATACCTACCTAGTTGTATATATATAATTATGCATTGTCCACCAGAGTACTAATGATATACATCGATTGTGATTTGTGATCGACTTGTACGTGTTCATTACGTACAAAGTAAACCTGCAGCCACGGAATATGATTGTACAAAAAATTCTGTACATTCTATTAGCTGGATGACTCGTACAATATATTTTTAAGCTATTGACCTTTTTGAGACAAACTAGAGAAGCAAAATAAGCTTCCAATATCTTTCGATCATACAGATTAACAATTGATCACATTTGTCTCTAGCTACCTAGCTCGATCTCAAACACGCAATAGCAATTTGATTCTTATACCGCGTACTGGAAAATTATAGGGGTATGACTTATGAAATCCATAGTTTCGAATAAATTAAGGACAATGCTTACGCTTCTACGGTAGACTACTTTGAATACGAGTACGTCTTTCAAATTATAAATTGGGTAGCTTGCAGCTATATACATCATGCAATATACAGTGCATTTCGACTCTACATACATTATTTTGTTAAATAAATCGGTTACGCGATCGACTAAAGTAATTTGACATATCTTAGTGTGTGATCAATATACATACATGTGATCAACCATTCACCCCTATAGCTCTCACTCCAAACAGTGTTTATCGCCCTATATATAGCTACGCACCTAATGCAACTAATTAAGGCAACACACGAAGAAAAAAATGTGTAGTGGTCTACTTAATATGCAATTATTCACCTCACCTAATCATGGACTTAGGACGTGAAGCTTGACTTACGGGACAAGCACACATAGGATTATAGGTTAGTTTTTTGTGGTGATACACGTAAATGTGATTCTCTCAATTAAGTTGTAAGTTGAGTGTTTTATATATACTAATGGTGTTTGAATTTCCGGGATCCATAGAGTTGAAATGTGGGAAAACTTCACGGATATAGGTGAACTTACAAAAGTATTAACTACTTATATTAGAATAAAACAAGCTAGGTGCCCCTTTTTCTATTACTTTTAACGACCATAAGTAAACACAGGAACCTAGTTTGTACGAACCACTAAGGCTCTATTCGGCTTGTCAAAAAAAAAGCACTAGTTGGAGCTTTTTTAGCGTTTTTTATCAAAAAAGCTACCCTTTAGGGGTAGGAGCTTTTTGAAATTGCTAAAGAAAAATTCCCACTAACTTTTTTAGTATTTTCATAGCGCTCATACGTACCCCCAAGGGTGTAGCCCCTTTTGATAAAAAATCCGCTATAAAAACGCTCTAGCTATCGTATTTTTACGAGCCGAACGGAGCCTTAGGTAAACTGACTTGTACCGATCGGTTTGACCTAATAGTAAGAGAAATTGTGAAACTTAAATATGGATTAGATCGGCCATAAGCTAAGATATATTGTACAAAGAGAATCGTGAACATGATTACATGAACATGAGTTAGTCTTTGATCTTTAAAGATTGATGGACAGCAAATAGAAGGACATTATCTGATCTTAGAGAGGGATCAAATTAGACATTGGTCGATACCAATTTTCAACAATTGTAACCTTTTAATTATACATAGCATATACTCCAATATATTACATATCACAAACTCATGTTACAAATTAATCAAAGCTCCAAACCACATGTACACTTTATTATCGATCTGTAACGTTTTGTCTCATTGTAATACAAATTCCGACAGCAATCTAAGCATAACACCAGCACACACAACACATCGGTCATTTAGAAACATTATCTTATGAGCTTGACAAGCATTACTTGCAAGTATGTTAAATTGGCACTCACATGCATGCAACGCCTATAATATACGACATGGGTTGCTCTCAGTTGAAGATATAAATATTACTCTTATTTTGGACGCATGTTTATTTTATTTTACCTTTCCTTTTCTTTGGTTCGAAGGTTTTCCTTCATGATCATTCTTTTGTACGTAGGATATTGAGATGGCCACAAGCTAGGCCCACCCCGCCACTCTCCCCCTTTCTCTTCTTATCGATTAGGAATCAACTCAATCAACCCATGTTCGAATCGGCAAAAGAACAAAATAAATTCTGTTTAGGGCATGGTCTTAAGTGTTAAGAATTTCATTTGGTGTAATCATCCACGTATTTTAACAATTCAACCTCACATTCTTAGTGATCCTTTGTTTTGATAGGCTTTTATATCATTAAGTATCATGCTCAACACTTTGCAACCACGTATTTAGTCTATATTTTAATGATAAGAGGATTATATGTGTAAGATGCTATATTGTGTAACACATTTTTAGTTTGCATTTATTTGGTGTAACAGATTTTTGTTATTTTTTTTTCACGAGGATTATATGTGTAAGATATTATATATTTTTTTTGATAAATTCGACGTACCAAATACTTTATAATATAGTGAATCAAGAGGTCACAACTAACAATCGGCGATCGGATAAATCGAAAAAATATGATTTACCCTATTTTTATAAGTGCACTAGTATTTCCGGCCCCTGCCTACGGCAGGGGGCAACGTTCATTTTATACGGCCTTCATGTAATTTGATTTAAATGTAGAAACACATTTGATAGAGTTATAGTGCGTCTTAACTCTTAAACCTTTCTTATTACGGTACATTATATGTATGTATTGAAGCCATTCAGATATAATAACTAACGGGTCAACGGGTACCTTGCATGTTACTGAGAATTTGTTTGGATATATAAGTAAGAAAGTATGTAGCACCGTATTTTTAACATCAAATCACGATTTTGGATTAACAAAATATTGTAATGATTTTGAATAAAAAAGACGACATCAATTCTCAACTGTATTTTTTTTGGGGAAGATGTCGCTTTCATTTTTATTTTTATTTTTGCTATACATATATTCAAAAGTTCATAGTTATTTCGTTTTTTTATACTTTGACGGTTGAAGTGGCTTTGTATTGTTTTATATTTTAAATTATTTTTTTCTATAGATGAATAGATATTTACCTGAATGTTATCACGCATATATGTATATATATACTAAATTAAATTGATATTATTTCTATTTTTTTTAGTATTATATTCTTTAGGATAGCCTTTATCATAAGTTTACACCATTAAGCTTTCACAATTTGTATCGAAAGAATTATAATGATTTACGCTAAAATTTTAGGTTGATGATCCTTCTTTCTCATGAAAGTATTTTTATCTTTGCCTTATAGCTCACACAAAAAGATGACAAATGTACAAAAACGAAAAATGACAAACTAAAATTAAATATATAATTACAGGTGAAGATGGACATGAGAGTCATCTCCTACAAAAAAAATAATGGCTTCAAAATATATTGGGAAAACACAAAATAAAATTTCTTTTGGCATGGAATTGAAACTAATTTAAAAAATTGGAATGGATGCTTTGGAAGGGGATGATTGCCTCTTTGCTTGTATTTTGAAATTGCTTTCATTTTGAAATAGAGAACTCCCTGATCGATTGACAGGTAGTACATCTCACCGAACTCAATTTTTATACTACTATATGAAGAATCTTCATGCTCCATTATACACCGAACACTTATTGGGTGTGCGTATTTTTATATTATATCGGTAATTTTTTGAAGTTTCATTGAACATGACCGATTTTTGTAAAGCTTCGACTTTGATCTTATAATATTCGGCTTGCTTCGATTTTGATTGAGTAATTTGATTAACTAAAATAATATACTACACCACAAAAAATAATCAAATGAAGTGATAAAAGCACACTGTACAATACGAAAAGATATTCAAATGTACACATTATACAACTTCTCAACACATTGTACACATCTACAATTATTTGGTCCCGTACACATCCCAAACTAAAATTACACTAAATACACAGCCTAAACTAAGTACACCAATTAGTCATTATACAATTTCTCAAAACCTGTACGAAAGGAAGACAGTCTACATATATCTTTCACATTCAGACTTTTATAACCTAAATACACAGCCTAAACTAAAATTACACTCAGCAGCACATAAAACTTCACATTAGGAGATATAAACCCCTAATTTTGACTTGGCCCTAAAGCTTTCTGAAGTAGGAGATAGAACCCCTAATAAACAAAAAGAAAGATTGTTTCTGTTATAAGGCACATATATAATTCTGTCTTGAATGTAATATATGATGGGTTTCAATAGGCTTGGTTTTTATCCATATCAATACATCCCAGCCCTAACCAAGGCCGAGCCTATGTTACAATAGAAGTTGAGTTTAGGAGTCATGTCCTATGAGATTAAAGGAAACTAATGAACAAAGATAACTGAAGATATACTGAAAAAGCTGCTTAAGCCAAAGGTCCGATCATCAATGTAGAATTGATGCAATTTAATAAAATCCTTGAGGGGAATGAGGGCAATGGTATATTTAGAGGAGTATCACCAAATAAAAATCCACACCTCTGTTCATAAGCCTCAACAAAATCAGGACACAACTGAAGGTGCTCCAAGGGCTCCCAGGTATTGGAGCTTTCTGGCCAACCACGTCTAAACATCAATTACAGGCACAAACATTAACACCAAGAGAATTCTCAGACAACTCAAAATCCACTCCAAGGCAACTATTCACAGACTCACAACGTATTATTTGATGAGGAATTGAGGTTCTCCCTTAAGCATTTTATAGTACTAAAAGAACAAATCCATGGAATAAAACCAATGGATGATGTAAGGCTTTCAACATAACAAATCGCTGACTAATTGATGTCAAATATTGCAACAGCTGTAAACATGTATTAACAGTAATCAATATCAAAAGGTAAGACTGTGACATACTCCCATAAGTCCTATGCCCTTCAACACAGTTTGGACACGTTGAGTGACTGATCTGCTGCCTCTTTCTTATCGTGATCTCCCTTGAATTCAGCAAGATAACGATAGTAATCACCCTTCCTGGATCATGCAATCCAGAACATGAGGAGTTGAACATTACGAAACGAAGATTATTAAGCAACAATCGAAATGCCAAGAGATAAGTGCAATACAAATTCACAATGATAAAGCAGATCACGGCATAAAGCAGATGCAAATACAAAGAGTAATGAAAGGTGCATCTGGATAAATGATCCAGATTATTCAATTCATCAAGTGAAAAAAGCATACAGGAAAGTTGCTTACATTTTGTAGTAGAAAACTGTGGCTTCTCCAGAACTGGAATGAGGAATCAAAAGCTCGTCTATAATGGCGAGAATATCACGGCATATCTTGGTGAGCTCTTCTTCGACCTTCTGGCAGTATCCTTTGATTTGCTTGACATTGCTCTCATTTCCCTTGGAATCTTCCTTCTGCTCAATGGACGACATGATGCGCCAAGAAGCCCTCCGAGCATCGATCACATTTTTGTAACCCACTGAAAGGAGGTTCCTCTCCTCAACACTTAACTCCAGATCCAATTTTGCTACATTCTTCATAGACTCGACCATTTCTGCCAAATGGATCAAAATTGCACATATGATTAATTTTACTCAATTCTCAAATGTAAACACACAATATAGTTTCGCTTCCTTTAATCTTAATAATAACCAGATCCAGTCATCACTCTGCGGAATTCACTTGTATCCTATATCGGAACCGACATATTAACAGACAAAATTGACAACAATAATTCCAATCTTCAAAAGAAAAACTCCCCAATTTCATTTCATTTCATTTACAAAAGAAGAATCCAATACGAAATTCTGTAAACTACTCGATTATCGAACAACCAAACATTAACAACGCATAATCCATGTCCATCGCCCTATCCCCCCAAAACAATTCCAGATATTCAATAGAGTAAAACGAATTCACATATCGAAAGGAAATCGCGGAAAAAACGAAAGCGTGATATAACAGACCTTATGGTAAACAAACAACAACGGGTTTCCGATCCATGTGGGGAACTTACAGGTCTTGAAGAAGGAAGTAAGTATTTTTACTGCAGTTACACAAACAACCAGGGGAGAAAGCACTCCAAACAACAAAATTGTCGAGAAATTCTTGAAGGATGTTTTTTCTTAACCTGAAAGATGAAAAAAGGATCGGATGTTGTGATGCCTCATTTGTACACACAAAACACAAATAAGATGAAGGAAGAGAGATTTACCCTTACCCCGCATAGAAATTGATATGAGGTAGCAAATATATAACGAAAAGCTCCTCACTGAAAACCAGTAATCTTCGAGCTATTGCCTTTACTCAGAAGCAAAACAATTCCTCCAGAAACCAAACCCTAATTCGACAGCAATTACAATCAGAATCACCTCAATTCGAAATCCAACGGATGAAAACGCGGATTAGGAAGAAGAAGAAGAGCAGAATTGGTCTCACCAGAAGAAGAGCGATGATGGATTCGTTGGCACATCGGTTCTACTCGAGCAAATGGCCGAGGACGATGCACGCGCAGAGCACGGTGAAGAAGACGGTGATGGCGATGACCGTCGAGGTGTTGAACGACGACGACCGGCCGACGGGATACGGGGACCGAAGGGCTGACGGGGGACGACCGGACGTGTCAGAGCGACGACGGATCTGAAGGAGGATCCGGACAGGGTGAGGCGGGCGGGGGAGGGCGATGGGCGGTCGTCGAAGGTCTCCCAGGAGAAGGTAAGAGACGGGGATGCGGAGGATCCTCCTCCGTCATAAATCTGGCCCCTCCACGCCCCCTCCCCAACCACCAGACGGTGATCGCGTTCTTCTACGGAGCTCGGATTCGAGATCCAATGTCATCGTCGCCGGCGTCGGCGGCCCTAACGGTGCAGAAGAGGGGGAGCGATTTTGGGGTTTTTTTTTTTGGAGAAAAGGGGGGCGTGGAAAGGAATGGAGGAATGTGAGGGTTTGGCTTAGGTTTAGGGAGGAGAGAGGTAGGATTAATTGTTCGTAGGAGTAATTGGTTGGAAGCATAACGGACGATCTAGAATTATTATCCATACGTTTTTTTTTTGTCAAATCAGCATTGAAAAATATCTTTAATGTGGAACCATAAACACAAAATAGAGGCATTCAAGAGGACGTTACACAATCAATATTAAGAAGGGAATTATGCCTTCTTAAACACGATCGCTGAGGCCCGGCACAAAGCTGACGTTTGAATACAAACCCTCCTCATTAAAGGCAAAAACCAAGATATAAAACATGCTGCAAAACTATAGAAATTTACATATTATGCTTAACATTCATTACGCCCAAAACCTTTCTTTATAGGTTTATTGATTGATTGATTGATTGATTGATGATGATTGATTGATTGATTCTTGAAAATGGGTCTTCGACCAAAAAAATTTCTTGAAAAAGTGTGGAACCTCCATTTATAAGTGCATTCTTCCCAACTCACTACTTGCATACTCAATGTTCCTTAGATTTACTTCAACCTCCTCCCTTATGCACAGTGCTCAACCCCCACCACCCTCTCCCTCCGCCCCCATTTCCCCTTTACTAGTATATAGACAGATCTACCCCTCATCAGTCACCCAATCTCTTGCACTCACCAGGGACATTTCGGTAATCTCACAACTTTCAGTTCCAACTGCAAATTTCACTCCACGATAAGCAGTGGGGACTGTGATATAGACCTTCTTGAACAAATTCCTCCCAAGCCTCTCTTCTTCACTCATTCCGACCTCCTTTCCCTCTTAAATCCTTCACAACTACAACTCCAAATCATTCGAAACAATGGGTTCCCTTCGATTCCATTAGCAACGACGTGATTCTTTTCCAGTGAACTAAAATCGGCGACATGGGAGAACAAGAAGAAGAAGTGGGTTACCACTCAGAAGAGCCGAAATTCCGGCGAGCAATCGACCTAATAACCTCCATCATCGGCCTCTCGTACTCCATCAGAGTCTTCCCGGCCAAGTGGAAGATGATTAGAGACAGACTAGAAGAGTTCAGCGCCGGCCTGGAAGCAGCTGGGAACTCCCATACCCAGACCCCAAACCAGCCCCTCTCGGACTTCGTTCAGGCAATTCATCAAACACTTGGCGGGTGCAAAACCCTGGCCGACCGCTGCCTTAACATCTCCTACTCCGGGAAGCTGCTGATGCAGAGCGATCTTGATGTCGTCTTGGCGAGGCTCGACGCTCACATCCGCCGTCTCTCCGCCGCCTACGCCGCCGGCGTTCTTTCCAACGGCTTCGCCATCGTCGTCTCCAGACCAAACCCGGGCGCTACCCGTGATGATTTGCGGTTCTACGTCCAAGACCTCGCTACAAGAATGAAGATCGGCGATTCGAATATGAAAAGACAGGCCCTTGTGGCCCTTAATCAAATAGTCGTCGACGATGAGAAATGCGCGAAAATCGTGGTCGAGAGCGATGAGATTTTGGGGCTCTTGCCCAAATTGCTCGATTCCACGGAGACTGAAATTCGGGAGGAGTCGGCCGAGGTGACATCTTTGATCTGTGGGTTCGATTCGTATAAGGGTTTGTTGGTGGGCGCTGGGATTGTGGCCCCATTGGTTAGGGTTTTAGAATGCGGGTCTGTGAAAGGGAAAGAGTATGCGATTGCAAGCTTGCAGAAACTGACTGAGAATTCGGAGAATGCTTGGTCTGTTTCCGCCAATGGCGGTGTGAGTTCTTTGCTTAGCATCTGTTGCAAAGAGGGGGATGAGAAATTGAGGTCTAAATTAATCTCTCCTGCTTGTGGGGTTTTGAAGAATCTGGCTGGTGTTGAGGAGATCAAGAGATTCATTGTGGAAGAAGAGGCGATTCCAGCGTTTGTTAAGCTGGTAAAGGCCAACGATGAGCCCACTCAGGTTAGCTCAATTGAGTTCCTCCAAGCCATGGCTTGTGGAGATGAATCCATTCGAAAAGTTATTGTTACAGAAGGTGGACTCCGTGAGATCGTTCTGGTGCTCGACCTGAAATCGTCGTCGGTAACTTCAAACAAGTCCAAGGAAGCTGCTCTCAAGGCTGTTGAAAGCCTCAGCTTCTCATCAGTTCATTCCTTCGGTTTGTTAGTGGGCTATGGGTTTGTAGATCAGCTATTGCACTATCTTCAAAATGGGGAGACTTCGCTGCAAGAACTCGCTTTCAAAGTGGCGGTTAGGCTTTGCGGGGTGTCGGATGAGGCCAAGAAGGTAATGGGAGATGCCGGGTTCATGCCCGAGTTCATCAAATTCCTCGAGTCAAGATCGTACGAGATTCGTCAAATGGCGGCCGAGGCCATCTCTTGTATGATCATGGTGCCCAGGAACAGGAAGAGGCTTGTGCAAGAAGAGAGGAATATTGGGTTGATTTTGCAGCTGATTGATGATCCAAAGGGGATGGGGAACTTGAAGTTCTTGATGTCAACATTGCTAGCAGTGAGCAGCTGTAATACAGTGAGGAGAAGGATTCAGAATTCTGGGTGCTTGAAGAGTATTGAGAAGCTTGCTGAGTCTGGAATGTATGATGCCAAGAAGATCTTAAGGAAGGTATCATCTAATAGATTCCAGAGTATGGTGAATAGAATCTTGCATATTGATTCCTAAAACCAGTTAGCTCACTCCATAGTGTAAAAATCTGTTCTTTTTTTGTTCTTTCTGGTTTTGGGTGTAATTTACTTGACAGCATATCAAAATTTGCAGCTTTTAATTTTGTTATACTTAGTGACATGTAACCATTATTAGGTTCAGAAATAAAGAGACTACTACTGTGATTGTATCATTGTAATGTAAGTATAGCAGTGAATCAAAAAAAGAAAGAGCAGCTTTTTTCAAGGGCTTTCTCTGGGAAGTTATAGTTGAATGATTTGAATGCAAATACAGGCTGCATTTTCTAGGGTTTTTGTCCTTTTCATTTATGTTACATAGTTTGAAAGATAAGCTTTTGGATCTGCTCTTTGTCCAAGGGGATTGGATTGGATGCAGAGGAATCACATGGAGGACAACTATGAACATGTGAGAGAAGTGACAAATCACTGCTTTGTGGGTTTGTCCTAATCGTATATTACTGGGGAGAGGAAGGTGTGGTAGTTGATTAATGTTTTTGTCTTCTTATATGGCCATGGCCTGATCCCTTTGATTGGGCTATCAGTGTTAATTGAAATTTGTTTATAGTAGTAATTGGTTTGGCTTAATGGGGAAAATTATGCCAAGGCCACATGCCAAGAATATGTTTAGAATTTCGCCAATAATTATTAGAAGATTTACACTCGTGGAGACATGACATGTGAATATTGGGATAACCATACAAATCATTTTCAATTACAATGAGAAAATATATAGTATTAAACTGTGTTATTTAGTGCAAAATGCATAGGACGCACATATTAATAAGAAATACATATAGTATGTATGAGAAGCACATATCTTTGTAAGTAGCATTGAATGTTTATGCAAAAAAGGATTTGGTGGGCAATTATCACATGACAGCCTGCAATGTGCATATGCTAAATTAAAACAGATGGACACCTATATTATTATTGGTGAGATGAGGAGGTTGGGGAACTTGCAATGTAATAATGTGATATAGTGGCTAGTTATTTTGTTAAAAATGATGCTGATGTTAATTACATAGCTGTTCTTCAAAATAATTATGCAAAAATAGAGTTGTAGCTGTTCTTCTTCTAGCTGGACAATTTTGCTTCATCCGACATTCAAAAGATGCTTATTTCTTTTCTTATGATGTGAAAATTTTGGAGTCACTCTAATCAAAATTTTGGAGTATTTGACTTGTGATTATTTGATGAAATCCATGTATAACCATGATACGGCACTATATATTATTTAGCTTATTAATATATTTTATTGTTAGGTATAATTACCTTTTTTCGGGTTTCTTTACGGTTCTTTTCCCGGGACGCCTTTTATTGAACCGTTAGGATTAGGTTAGCATTAGGGTTTTATGGTTTAGCTATATATATTGTAATCCTGTCATTTGGAGAATCAATCAATTAACCAGAGAAATTAGCCTTTGCCCTAATTCTCTTTGGTGCCTCCTTTTCACCGCGCTACCAACGCGGACAGCTTGAGCCTTGCGCCCACACCGGACGCAGGTTCCCCCCTTGACCAACAAGGGTCCGATACGTGATCCACACCGGGTCCGTATCAACTGGTGCTTTCATTCTTGAACACCATGACTACTATCAACATGACCGTAGTTTCCAACAGCATCCGGGAACTCCGTCATTCCATTGACAAGCTCCGTCATACTCTTGACAAGCAACGACAAGAGCGAGAAGTTCACCATCGGCGACCACCACCACCGCCAAAGCCTATATTCAATGGCACAGATCCGACCGGTTGGATAGTCAAGGTACAAACCTATTTCGACTACTTTCAGGCTTCGACCTCTGACCGCCTTAAACTAGTGGGCTTATTGTTCGATTACCCGGCTTCGGATTGGTTTTATTCTCAACGACAGAACAATTCCATCCGCACTTGGGAGGAATTTTTGGACGCTGTTACACGGAGGTTCAGCCCTCGTTACTATGATGCCGATCCAGTTCAATGGGAATCGTTCCCAAAATTGCAGCGCCAGCCACCGCCGAGTCCGCATCAGGCCGGCGCCGTTCTCCAGTCGCTGCCTCTTCCTGCGTGCACACAAATCGCAACTCCCGATCCGGTTGCTATCACGCCCGTCGTCGCCAGCCCTGCGACCACCGCTAGCTTGCCGCCAAAAGCGGCTCCTCCCTCGTCGTTCCCGTTTGCGCACTCGCAGAAGCAGATCGGGACCGCCGCCGCTCAGTTCGCCGGAGATGCAACTCACCTACAGCCTGGGGCGAACGCAACCCCGCTAGGGTTCCGTCTTAATCCGACCGCCGTTGTCCCTGGGGGTGTTCCGCCGGCCCCGAGCCGAGCCACTCTTCCACCGGTGGCGCCTATGGCGGTATTCCCGGGCCAGAAGCCGCCGGTTCCTCCCCAAGCGGCGCTCACCGGCCTTCCACCACCACCCCAGATCGGTGGCCATCCCGATCTGTCGCAGACTAATGCCGGTCAGTTCGCGCCGCCCGCTCCTGTTGTTGTCGGTTCTCCGGCTTTGCGAGAAGGTCGAGGCATCCCTGAGATTGCCAGGTTTGATGAGTACACAGGGGTATTACAGTGCAGGCCAAGCTCTAGAAACGTAGGAATTCTTGATGCACACCAGGTGTTTGCTGAAATGCCTCTTAGAAGATTCATTGATAATGCTTATCTTAATCAAGTGTTCCATGTTAATCTTCTATTGGGTAATTCTGTTTTTGATCCGGGCATTGTCGCGAGTCATCTTGAGTCGAAATTGCTGCCTTGTGATGAGAATGAGCTTGTTCCGTTGCCCCCCAAACGACGGCAAATTAGCAGGCTGTCACTGCAAAAATCGGATATTATATTAGCCATGAAGGCCATTGGAAAGCATGATGGTTCGAGTGGGATTGGTGATGACCAGAAAAATATGCCTTCAGATATGTTTGCTAAAGCAAATCGGCAAGCTGCTGTCAAGGCTTTTCAATCTTTAAACGAGATCAAGGTTGCAATGAATGGCATTAAAGTGGAGTTTGAAGCCAAGTATGCGTTCCAGCATGAGGAAATTGCAAAATTCGTGAAGAGACTCCCATTTGAGTCAGCTGGTGACTTTCACCAAAAATTCACGTATGCCACACATACTTGTTATGAAGAGCCAGTTCATACGCTTGAAGACATGATTCCAGTCCGATGGATAGCATGTGTGGTATTGCACAAGTTGGTGATTTTTGATCCCGGTGGATGTTGTAATCTGTTGAGTTAACGGATCTTCACTTGATTTCCGCCTCGAGGACGAGTCGAATCTCAACGGGGGAGAATTGATACGGCACTATATATTATTTAGCTTATTAATATATTTTATTGTTAGGTATAATTACCTCTTCTCGGGTTTCTTTACGGTTCTTTTCCCGGGACGCCTTTTATTGAACCGTTAGGATTAGGTTAGCATTAGGGTTTTATGGTTTGGCTATATATATTGTAATCCTGTCATTTGGAGAATCAATCAATAACAAAGTTTACCCTAATTGTCTATCCTCCCTCAATTCTACCGTCACTCTCCCTCCAAGGCTACAAGCCTCTTCACCCCGCGACTACCAATCGCGTTTATCCGAGCCGTTCCCACACCGGGTGCGTCTCACCCCCTTGACCAACAAGGGTTCGGTACGACCTCACATCGAGATCGTATTGCTTATCCCGATACGGATCACATCGATCCGTATCAAACCATCTGGCCCTGTTTGGTGAATTCTTCGTCACCCATAACACAGTAACAAAATTACGAGATATTGGAAACAATTTACAGAGTTTTCATGTAATTGATGGGTACCAGAAGAACATTTTAGCAAAGTGTCTCATCTACTTTTAATCAATTATTTGAAGGCATAGTTTAAATTCTGTACCGGGTTGATATAATGTCAATTTTCATGCATTATTAATAAGTGGCAGCAGTGCTCTACGCGCTCTACTACGCGCGCTTACTGGCGATTTAGGGTTCCTTGTTTTGCGCCTTCCCCCCGATGAGCGTGCCGCTGGGCACGGTGGCTGGCGCCCCACTGGTGGACGATGGTGGGGACCGAGTGATGTCGGATGGGTCTACTGACCCGCCTCTGGACTCGACTGCAGTAGTCGAGCCGTCCGTTGTTGAAGTTCCCTGGAAAGAAGTTCGTTCCGCAGACGACGCTGTTGAACGTATGATTTTGAAGCCGGAGTTTGTTCAGGAGAGGTTGGCGTTATCGTTTCCGGACGGTGAAGATGGTGATCCGGTCTTTAACATAAAGACTGATATTATTCAAACTCTTGCCACTGTCTGGCAATCTTCGCTAGTTATCAAGCCGCTTGGGAGTCTTGTCCAACACGCCATCATGGACAAGAAACTCCGCGAACTGTGGAAGCCCGTTGGGAGCTTCTCTGTTGCAGACCTTCCGAATGGATATTATGTAGCTAAGTTCTCGGTCGAAGAAGACTACATACGCGCCCTTATGGGTGGCCCGTGGATGGTGTTCGGAAACTACCTCATTGTTCGACCTTGGAACATCGAGTTTGATCCGTTTACGGATGTTATCAATACGACCCCGGTGTGGATTCGTATATCTGGCCTTCCCATGGTGCTATATGAAGAAACAACTTTACTTGAGTTAGCGGCGGGGGTTGGGAATCCCATAAGAGTTGATAGAAAGACTTTGTTTTCTGATCGGTGCCGTTATGCTCGAGTGTGTGTGGAAGTTAACATCACTAGACCCCTTAAGGGGAATGTTATTGTTGATGGGCGCCGCTTTCGGGTGGAATATGAAGGCTTGCACATCATTTGCATTAAATGTGGCAAGTATGGGCACCAAGACTCTCAATGCCCCATCGTATTTACTGCTGGGAATCCGGATCAGGCTCCTGTTATGAAATCAACCCCTGCCGCCTCTGATCGTGACCCCGCTGTCCCTTCACTTAATGACCCTAGGTATGGTGATTGGACAGTGGTTCAACGCCGTCGCCGCCCTAAACCCACTCCGGGTAGGGATACTCCTCCGACCAAGCCAGCGGATGGTCGAGCCAATATGTCTAAATCTACCGTGACTCCTGCTGCCAAGTCTTCTACGAAAACTCCTGCGGCCCC
The DNA here is from genome assembly GCA_934048045.1 of Polygonum aviculare. Classification (NCBI taxonomy): domain Eukaryota; kingdom Viridiplantae; phylum Streptophyta; class Magnoliopsida; order Caryophyllales; family Polygonaceae; genus Polygonum; species Polygonum aviculare. The sequence goes on from OW204024.1 coordinate 4,139,896, forward strand.
CGGCCCCTCGGAACCTGTTGCAGGGTCCTCATCTGTTGTTCCTAAGGGTGGGCGTGGGCGCGTGCAAGACAAGGGAAAGGCTATTGTTACTGAGGTGGAAGCAAGCCATAAGAAGGTCACCCCTCGTATTTCGGAGGACAAGAGCAATAAGAGCTATAACACCGTTCCTAACTCCACCGTCTCTAGGAATGTCCGAAAGAACAACCGCAAGGTGAATACCAATTCTGATCAGCGGAGTATGAATTTCTCTTTCTCAAAGCCGGTTCCGCCCCCGGATATTACGAAAGGGAAACGGGCGAGAACTTCTGACTCGTTGGACACTGTGTTCGACGTAACCGAGTTCCCGCCCCTAGCTCCACGTCAGGTTGTGAATGGAGCCACTAATGGCCAACCTCCGGGTCCATTACCACATACTCAAGGTCAGTCTCCGAACAATTCTAACGCTCAAGTTGTCATTCCCGGGTCCGAAGCAGCCCGTAACTCCTCCGGTTGTTAATGAATTGCATCTTTTGGAATTGTTTTGGAGCCGGTAAACCCGGCTTTCGTAGGGCTGCGAAGTACATGGTGCGGCGCTACAAAGTGGATGTTCTAGCTATATTCGAACCTCGTATTTCAGGCGATCAAGCTGAAGAAGTCTGTAAGAAGCTGAAGTTCTCAAACTTTATCCGTGTTGAGGCTCGTAATAGGGCGGGTGGTATTTGGCTGTTATGGAACAGTGGACAGGTGAATTTGCAGATTATCAAGGTGGCCAACACGTTCATTCATGCCACGTTCATGCGTGGTTCGGCTACCGTGCACTTGGTTACTACGTATGCTCCTCCGACTCCGGGTGGGCGACGTGAGTATTGGAAGGAGTTGGCTACTGAGATTGAACAGGTTTCCGAACCTTTGTTTGTTGGTGGCGACTTTAATTGTATCCTCCACACTGATGAGAGGAAGGGGGGCTCTGGTCGACTTTCTATAGACACTGCTGAGTTTTCGGAATTTGTTGACAACTGCGGTCTCATTGACATGGGCTGTGTTGGGCAGCCTTTCTCTTGGTTTCGCGGGGCCACGCCGAACACGTTCGTTGCCAAACGCCTGGACCGTTGCTTCGTTAACCCGGCAGGTCGGCTCCTTTGGCCGTCTGCTTCGATCCGCCATCTCCCTAGATTGGCTTCGGATCATGTTCCGTTGCTTTTATCGTTGGAACCAAAAGTGATGTTTGAACGCTCTCGTCGCCCATTTCGGTTCGAAGCAGCTTGGATTACGCACCCGGGCTTCATGGACTTTATTAAGGCTACTTGGAGACCGGACTTGCCGACGACTCAGGCTCTTATCCTGCTCAAACGGCATCTGCTTGAGTGGAACAAGAACGAGTTCGGACACATCTCTGCTAGGAAGAATGACCTGACTCATCGTATTGAATGTGTCCAGCAGGCTCTTGCTATTCTGCCGTCTCCACAGCTTATCTCCTGTATGGCAGAATTGCAAACGGAGCTTGAAAAAACCCTTGAACAAGAAGAGATTTTGTGGCTCCAGAAATCTCGTATACAGTGGCTTCAGGCAGGGGACCGAAATACCAAATTTTTCCATATGTCTACTGTGGTAAGAAGAAGGAAAAATCGTGTGGAGACCCTTTGTAAGCAAGATGGTGTGTGGATTGTTGATAAAAAAGAGCTGGAGCAACACGCAATTGATTTTTTTGCTAACCTGTACAGGTTGCCAGCTAATGAATGGAGGCCGATTAGTATTGATCATGGCGTTTTCCCAGTGCTTGAAGCTTCTCTTTGGGAGGACCTTGCGCGCCCATGTTTAGATAGAGATATATTGGAGGCGGTAAATTCTATGGGCTCGTTAAAGGCCCCGGGTCCTGACGGATTCCAGCCAATATTCTATCAAAAATGCTGGCCAACGGTTGGGTCGTCAGTAATTCAGCTCGTGAGGTCTTTTTTTGAGTCTGCTAAGTTGCCGGAAGGGCTTAATGACACACTTATCACTCTAATTCCCAAGGTCGATGAGCCTCAGCGCATTAACCAATTTAGACCGATAAGCCTCTGTAATGTAGTTTACAAGATCATCACAAAGATTCTTGTAAAAAAAATGCAGTATATCCTACCACAGCTGATTAGCCCCACTCAAGGGAGCTTCATCAAAGGCAGGTTGATTTCTGATAATATTGTCATTGTCCAGGAGGTCGTCGACTCAATGAAGACGAAAGCCGGTAACAAGGGCTGGATGCTACTCAAACTTGATCTCGAAAAAGCGTACGATAGAATCCGATGGGATTTTGTTCTTGACACGTTGATGGATGCAGGATTCCCGGATAGTTGGTGTAACTGGATTTCAGAGTGTATGGGGTCTGCGGCCTTCCGTCTCATCTGGAATGGGGAGGTTACAGACTCTTTCTCTCCCTCGAGAGGTATTCGTCAAGGTGACCCTATGTCTCCATACTTGTTTGTTTTGTGTATGGAGAAGCTCAGCCAGTTGATAGAGAAAGCAGTGGCTCAGCATACTTGGAAGCCTATTCAGCTCGCTCGTGGTGGCCCGGAACTCTCACATTTGTTTTTCGCGGATGACATCATTCTTTTTGCGGAAGCTTCTGTGAACCAGATTCGAATCATTAAGGATCTTTTGGATGACTTCTGTGTTAATTCGGGACAGCGGGTTAATGCGTCCAAGTCAAAGATATTCGTCTCGGCCAATGTCAGCGCGGATTTGTGTGAGGCGTTGTGTGCTGAAAGTGGCTTTGAAATAGCCACAAATCTTGGAAATTATCTAGGAATGCCGATATTCCATGAACAAGTGAAGACTCAAACTTTTGAGCCCCTTTTAGAGAAGTTTTCAGCTCGGCTTCGTGGCTGGAAAGGGCGGTTTTTGAACATTGCGGGGAGAGTTCAGCTCACGAAGTCTATCTTGGCTTCACTACCGGTGTACACAATGGCCCATGTCTCGCTGCCCAATGAAGTTTGTTTAAAGTTAGACAGCTCAATGGCCCGGTTTGTGTGGGGAGGATCTGAAGAGAGGCGGCGCATCCACCTTGTAAACTGGGAGGAGTTGTGTCTCCCTAAGGATCAAGGGGGCCTCGGCTTGAGAAAGATGAGCGAAGTGAACATGGCTATGATTGGTAAGCTTAGCTGGCGGTTCCTCTCGAGTAAGAATTGCTTGTGGGTAGACGTTTTGAAATCTAAGTATGTTAGGAACTCGGCTACGGAGCGAAGTCGCACGTCGTATGTGTGGAAGAGCGTGAGAAAAGGTGTGGATCGTGTAGTGATTCCAGGCTCCAAGTGGTGCGTTCGTGGCGGAATGGAAACTCGTTTCTGGCTCGATTGCTGGCTGACGGATCAACCCCTTGCTGAGATGTGTTGTGGGGTCTTGGGTGACTTGGACCGACAGAAAGTAGTCAGGGAATATTGGTTACTGGATTCTGGTTGGAATTGGGCTGCTCTTACTCACCTGTTGCCACACACTATTTTGCTTAAGATGGCTGCTTTGAATCTGAGATCTAATGCTGCAGAATCGGATGTTTTAAGCTGGCGCCTGTCGCCTGATGGAGCTTACTCTGTAAAGTCAGCTATGGCATTAGTCTCCAACAGTCGGCTTCTTTCATCTCCGGATTGTACGGTTTACCGTGCCGTCTGGCATTGCAATGCTCCTGAGAGACAGAAATTCTTCCTTTGGATGGCCATTAAAGGTGTTGTCTTGACAAATCAAGAGCGGGTGAGACGACACTTGACTGTCGACGCCCTTTGCTCGAAATGTTCTACCGAGGAGGAGTCGTTGATTCACCTACTGCGTGATTGTGACATCACTAAACGTTTGTGGGTCAATCTTCACCCTCCTCTTGCCAGGGAAGTATTTTTCGAATCCGATTTTGCTTTTTGGATTCGAGTTAACACTACTTGCTCTACGCTGGTGTATGGCGGCATCACTTGGGCGAGTTTGTTTGCTACCGCTATTTGGTGGATTTGGCGTTGGCGTAACTCTTTCGTGTTTGAACAGGCTACTTTCGATGGAGACAGAGCAGCATTTGTTCGAAGCTACGCGAAAGAGTATAAAGAGGCCATGGCCCTTTTGAAACCAAGCGTGACCAGACATATTGAGTGCGTGGAGGTGGCTTGGACAAGGCCTCGAGATGGATGGGTGAAACTCAATACGGATGGCTCCGTGAAAGATGGGGGATTCGCTGCTGCGGCGGGTGTTATTCGGGATGAAGCAGGAAGGTGGATTTCCGGCTTTGTTCACAACATTGGGATTTGTTCTGTTCCCATGGCGGAGTTATGGGGTGTTGCTAAGGGTCTTGAGCTTGTTTGGAACAAGGGTTACAGGAGGGTGTCTCTTGAAGTGGATTCGCAACTCGTGATTCTTCTTCTAGGTCGACCTATGGATTGTAACCATCCGTTAGCTAGCTTGGTTCACAAATGCCAAAGCTTTATTCGTAGGAGCTGGGATGTCCAGTTTCGTCATGTGTTTAGGGAAGCAAACCGTGTAGCGGATTTTTTAGTGTCTTTAGCGTTTTCGTTTAACATTGGCTTTTATGTATTGCCTGACCCTCCCGAGGGTGTTTCTATTCTGCTTTCTGATGATGTTAGGGGTCGGGTTATCCCCCGCTTGCGTACTACTTAACCCTCTTTTTTATTAATAAAATGCCCCTTGAGGGTACGGAGAGTGCCGCCTCTCCTTCAACCAAAAAAAAATAAGTGGCAGCAGTGCTTTGGAGGGTGGCATTATTGTCGGAGTAAATTGATTCCAATATCTCCCATATGGGCCGGAAGTAGGATGTCAAATCATACTAGAGTTGAATTGGATATATTTCACATGGGCCTTTTGGCCCAGTTATGTTCGCACACTTCAATTAAGTGGGGTTCAGATTGTTTATCTGACAACGGTCACAATGTGATGCGATGCGACACAAGGAACCCATGTTATGGGATTTTCGGTTTGAAAAGATCAACAATTCAAGGTCCCCTTTGATTTTAATCATGGATACTTTTCCCTCAAAGATCAGTAATCTTCATCCATGGATTTGGGGGAAAGGACACGCATTTGCTTTCACACTCTTAACACAATAGCTTTGGACTTTGTTTTTGGGTTACCCTGTTAAGACTATGTAAGATCTTGAAGTACACTTGCACCTGAAATATATAAAGTAAAGCCTTACAACTATCTATATATGTAATATGTATGATGCAAACGCGGGCTGGAACTAACTCGACGATCATAACTTCGTATGTGTCAATGATATTCATAGTTTCATACGTTCATACGTACTAAATTGCTAATGTTGATAATATTCGTAATTTTTTGTTACAAAACATGCACATTTCTTGTTTTTTTTTGTTACAAAACATGCATATTTCTTATCTCTATATACAAGTGTAACAAGTCTATAGCATAGATGCAATTAATTTGCACGGAGTAAAAGAGAAAAAACAGCAATGCATAAACAAATAATAGGGCCACGTAGCTGTTGATAAGCTCACACATTCTAATCACCCACATGAGGGCCTTGAGGATCAAGTTGATTCGTATGAAATCAGGGGATCGTGTTGGTTGAGTAAGCCATCTATCTAGTTGATCCTATCTATAGTTGATGCGGATAACCATACACATCACATGAAAACAGCTATAGTTTTCTTGCAAAAGTTGCAACTTTGTGGTCACGTTTCCTTATAGGGAGCCAAGCCAAGCATATACTAGGGTACGTTTCTCTTATAAGCAAATCTTTATTCATGACATAAAAGTTTGGGGGGAATTCACATACATTTTCATGGACGCAAATAAATGTTGCTCAATGGGATCCATTTATTTATTTCTTTATCTTGATCTTGTGGGCCTAATTCTTTAAACCCCTGCCTAGGGTACATAGAATGAATGAGGGTCTAATTTAATAAAATCACCGACTTTGTGCAGATATATAAATATTATTATATCCGTTACACATTTACGCACCGATAAGGTGAAGATTTAAAATTGCTGACTCACCAATGCGTCGCCGCGTTCGCGCGCTTACTTCTCGTGTGTCAAATAACTCACCGGCCTAGCCACCAAACCTGGAAATTTTGATGTATACAGTATACACTGCCTTTTTTACGCAATTAGAACCAATATGGTTGCCTATTGATCGAAGCAATAATACTACATTTTAGATGAACGTGGAAATATACGGCATTTTGCTGGGAAAAAATTGATATTGCGATTGGTATGAGGCCTCATTTAAGACCAAAGAATAAGAGTGCAATAGTAAAAGCTACCAGATTATTCTAATAAAGATTTATTAATTGCATGAATTATCGAAATTGGGTATTAAAAAACGTGACATAGGTAATATAGATTGATAGTAATAATCAGTAGTATAATATTGCAAGAAACATACGTATCATTAACGTTAAGCTAGGGGTGATAATGCTGCTGATAATCCGACGTGGACCATCCATATCTTTTTGTCCTAATTAAGACGTGGGGCCCAGCAGGACGGTCGTGGGCGACTTGGCCTGTTGGTTGAATAATGTGGGCGGGCCGGGTGGGCCTCCGGCTCCGTTTACTTTTCCCGGATCTTGTGTTCCCAACAAGTGGAGACACGCGTTTTCGCACGTATTACTGACGTTGCATTGTTAGTTATGTCTTCAAGAGTTGAAGATAATTGCACATTTGCACCTATACTATCTACAGTTAAGTCAGATATGACAATTACAGTGATTAGTGTGGTTTATCCTACATATACGGTTAAACTCTTTCTTAGTTGATACCATCAATTCCTAATCATATTTCCTGTAATGCTCTATTGCAAAGAATAGTCGTATACAGTACATTTCTTGCTAGCTAGTGTCCCAATTGGTAAACGCCGATTAATCATTCCTAACAGCGTACGTTATCATCATAGCAACTAACTTTAGAAATGAACAACTGAATTCAAGGATTTACCTTTCATCATTATAATAATGTATTTTCTTTTTGGGGTTGAATCATAAAAAATGCAGAGAACATAATTTATCTTATTTGATCTTGGCGTGGATCACCTTCTTTGTATTTGGTTATATACCAAACGAAGTAATTAATTATCAAAATTTATATTTCTTTTTGTCTTAAATTCGCTCTTATCCATCTAATATATCCAGCGCCTGTACAAAAGGCTACAACTGCAATCCTGAATCATACACACGTGTAACATATGATCACAATTATAGGATAATGATAAGGATAAATGTAATTAGCTTAATAAATGTAGAAACCATCTTTTGTAAATACCTTGATTGCTTAGATTGGGGAACTGCTCAAGGTAAATGGACACTTGAACAAACTATAACATACAAGCTAGTTTTTGGACGTAATTTTTTTTTTTGGTCAAAACGAACCGAACATTTATTTATTTTTGGTTGAAGAAATGAACCGATCATTACGATTTACATGATCATGTATTATGTATATGCCTTCGTACGTAATCATTTGAAACTACAACTTATAATAATTCACTAAATGATGCGTTGAATTTCATTTAGGACATTAAAAATTATATATCAAAGTCTCAATCCATATGATGCCAGACAAACTTGGTTAACGTACACCCGAGTTTGAATTGTTAACGGATATGAACGAATAAACGAACGGCGGGGGGTTTGATTCATATGATGAAAATGATTAGCGGCTAAGGCAATAAATCCCCACCGTCCAATCTCAAACACACACCTTAATCCAACGGCCACCGAACGCCATTAAGCTGCAATTCCGCTCCCTCAGCTCACGTACACACACCAACTTGGACTAAAGATTCCACAGCTACGCAAATTGCAAGTCAACGGTCCATCTTCGTGAAATTAATCCCAATTCTTTAAACCCCAAATTGCAGAAAATACAGCTATATATGTTTCCGTATGAATCGCTTTATGATTTCTATATAAGCACACCCTTTCCACTTCTTACATATCACTCTGTTCTCTCCCTTTTCTCTCTCAAAGAATCGATTTTCCGAAAGGATAAAGAAAAAATGCCGGCCGTCGGAATCGCCCCCGGAGGTACGGGGAAGGCGTACCCCGGAAACCTGACGCCGTTCGTCATGGTCACCTGCATTGTGGCCGCCATGGGAGGCCTCATCTTCGGCTACGATATCGGAATCTCAGGCAAATTAAAGATCCTATCTTTTTTCCTATTTTTCTCAAACTAATTAATTTCCCGTCTCTAATTTGACCTAACTGTTTGATCTCTGGGGTTTGATTGATCAGGCGGAGTGACGTCGATGCCGATGTTTCTGAGAAAGTTCTTCCCGTCGGTGTACCGGAAGCAGACCGACGACAAGTCGACGAACCAGTATTGCAAATTCGACAGCGAGACGCTGACGCTGTTCACCTCGTCGCTCTACGTGGCGGCGCTCTTGTCGTCGCTGGTGGCGTCCACCATCACCCGGAAGTTCGGCCGGAAGCTCTCCATGCTGTTCGGAGGACTCCTCTTCTTCGCCGGCGCCGTCATCAACGCCGCTGCCAGGGACGTCGCCATGCTCATCATCGGCCGTATTCTTCTCGGTTTCGGTGTCGGTTTCGCCAATCAGGTAACTTTCCAACCTACAAAATATCTTCTTTAATGGACCAGATATTGGTGATTGGGTCATGAACTGCCTTTTGCATCTTGTCTTTTAGTGTTCATTGGTGGATGGCAATTTTTCGTGGAGGTTTTTTAAATCTTTTTTTGGTCTGATTTGAGAATAAATGATCTGAAAATTTGTCTGCTTGGGTCTTTTAGATTCTGCATCTGCAGAGCTAGCTTGGGTTTGTGATTAATTGTTTTTGTCATTTCTATACACTTAATACCGAGTTCAGGACTTAAGCATGTGTTGGTTGGATGGTTTTGCCCGTTTTCCTAACCACGCTCAAATAATTAGGCAGGTTTTGATGTTTATGTTTCTATCCTTTTCCTGAACAATTTGTGGGGCATTGTTTGGCATTGTCTCGCTGGATATGAACGTGATTTTTTTGCTTTTCTGAATCTTCAAGTGATCTTCATTCTCAAACCAATAATGGCTACAATGCATTATTATGTATGTACTGTTTTCATTATAAGTTTTTTCCCCTAAATCTTATGGTATATATTTCCTTCACTTGGACTCCATCAAAGTTTTACACTCTTACGTACATAAAACTTGCATGACTTCATTCGAATTGTCACACTCTTATTTAATTCATATCACATTATTTACCCCGAACGTTACAACGTCTCCATCCTTATGATCTCTCCTTGTACATCACTTTGGTAGGGAAAACTTTAATGTAGCATTATTCAATGAACGAAAGTTAGGCACCATCCATGAACGAATCAACTAATTGTCGTATTATCACCCCAAGTGGTCCTGCTTAGTATTTATATTGTCTCCTCGTTGAAATAAGTGTTTGAACGAGAATTATTAGTAGTTTTTGGGTGTGAAACGAGAATTATTAGTTAATAAATCACACACGGAACAAGATTATGAAAGATAATGTAAGCTGGTTTTCCCTACACATGACGTCCCTCCTTATCCTACGTTGATCTCTTGGTAACGGCCGTAAAATCGTACCGTTGAAATATTCCAACGTATAGTATACAAAAACTTCACTTTACTTTAGTTGATTAAGATATGCCCCAAAAATCTAAATGAAATCTCACAGCTTGACTTTATTACTTTGAATCCATACTTTCCACTGAGCATGCATTGAAAATTAGGACCACATTCATTAGTCTTTTGTTTGAAAAGTGGTGGTGAAGTAAATAGAGAATTAACGAGTGGGTAAAATGGTAAAATCACGCAGTCGGTGCCGCTATACCTGTCGGAGATGGCGCCATACAAGTACAGAGGCGCCCTAAACATCGGGTTCCAGCTGTCGATCACGATCGGGATCCTGGTAGCCAACATCCTGAACTACTTCTTCGCGAAGATCCACGACTGGGGGTGGAGGCTGAGCCTGGGCGGGGCCATGGTCCCGGCGGCCATCATCACGATCGGGGCCCTGGTCCTGCCGGACACCCCGAACTCGCTGATCGAGCGGGGCCGGCACGACGAGGCCTCCTCTCGCCTGAAGCGCATCCGCGGCGTGGACGACGTGTCGGAGGAGTTCTCGGACCTGGTGGCGGCCAGCGACGCCTCCAAGATGGTGGAGAACCCCTGGAGGAACCTCCTCCAGCGCAAGTACCGGCCCCACCTCACCATGGCCATCGCCATCCCCTTCTTCCAGCAGCTGACGGGAATCAACGTCATCATGTTCTACGCCCCCGTCCTCTTCAAGACCATCGGCTTCGGCGACAACGCCTCCCTCATGTCCGCCGTCATCACCGGCGTCGTCAACGTCGGCGCCACCCTCGTCTCCATCTACGGCGTCGATCGCTGGGGCCGTCGCTTCCTCTTCCTCGAGGGCGGCGTCCAGATGCTCATCTGCCAGGTACACATTCCTACTCAATTTTGCCCTAATTTGTCCCCAATTGATTCAATTTCGCCCTAATTCGTCTCCAATTGAAACAATGTTGCCCTAATTCGTCTCCAATTGATTCAATTTTGCCCTAATTTGTCACCAATTGAATCAATCTTGCCCTAAATTGAGCGCAGGTTATAGTGGCGGTGTGCATAGGGGTGAAATTCGGAGTAAACGGGGAGGCAGACAACTTGCCAAAGTGGTACGCCATAGTGGTGGTGCTATTCATATGCATCTACGTGGCGGCGTTCGCGTGGTCGTGGGGGCCGCTAGGGTGGTTGGTGCCCAGTGAGATCTTCCCGTTGGAAATCCGATCGGCCGCCCAGAGTATCAACGTCTCCGTCAACATGTTCTTCACGTTCGTGGTGGCCCAGATTTTCTTGACCATGCTCTGCCATCTCAAATTCGGGCTCTTCCTCTTCTTCGGCTTCTTCGTCATCGTCATGTCCTTCTTCGTCTACTTCCTCATCCCGGAGACCAAGGGGGTTCCCATTGAAGAGATGAACAGAGTGTGGAAGAACCACCCCTTCTGGGGAAGGTTCATTCCTGATGATGCCACGAATCTTGAGATGGGTACTACCAAGACCGTCTATTGATCCATTTATTGGTGAAACAAATTTGTGTTGATTACACTGGCCAAACAAGGATCCTACGTGTCGTGCATTCTGTTTGTATATGTATTGGGTAGTTTGTAGTTGGATCTCGTGTTAATTGGTAGTAGTAAGTTTCATGTCTGTGTTTTTCTTGAATATCAGTGTTTGTCTGAGACGGTTGTGAATTGATTATACACGTTGAATTTAATGAAGGGAAGGAGATTGCACATTCTAGCAACAGGCTTTCACTGATCAAACCCCTGCCTATAATATTCGATCATTATTCATACAATCATACACCGGCCTATTGAGTATTGACCTTGCTAATCAAACTCAATAAACGTGCTGTGAAGCCACTCCAACGTTGAATATTGGATCACTCTAACATTTAAAATTGGATCATTGATGCTAGTAGACTAAAAATATGAAAAAGCTTTGCACTTGTGGAACTCCAATATTGAAAATTGGATCACTGAAGCTAGTAGACTGAAAAGAAGGAAACGCTTTGCTTTTAACTTGTGGATTTCTTGTTTTTTATTGTCATTTACTCCCTCCGTCCCATAATGTTCGTCCTATCTCGTTTTTACCGTCCCACAATATTTGTCCAAAATCCCCCTACTTTCCATTTTTATCCAATACACTTTACCACTTTTTACCCAATTAACTCACTTTTTCATCATTTCAATTTCTCTTTCCTCCTATCACCATCAACTTTTTACCCACTACATTTCATCTAAAAACCTCCATTAATACACTATTCATTATCTTCTCCCATTAGAATTCATAACTTTGCAAACCTTAAAAAAAAATTAAGCCTACAAAAAAAAATTAAAGGCAATTGAGAATGAATAATTTGGATTAGTGTGTTGATTGGGCTTCTAATTTCGTTTAAGTTAGATATGCTAAACGGATGAATTGGGCTGGCCCGATTGTTGTGGTCCAAAGACAAGCATACAAAAGGGTGGGGAACCCTAGCTGAGACACATCTCGCCCCCATTGTTGCCCTTCCCTCTTGCGCCGCTCTCGACATCTCTCTCTGGCCTCTCCAAATCTCTCTCTGCCCTCCTCTTTTGCGCCGCTCGATTCCTCCATTGGAGAGCTTGTGCCCTCTGACCTCCTCCTCCTCCATTGAAGAACTTGAGCCGCTCTCTTTGTGTCCCCCTTCTCTCGTGTATCCCTCAAAACCCTAGATCTGTGGCCCTTGTTCTCTGGAGATGGCGAATGATGTTCCCTCCGATCCAACACCTGAGTACCTTGATGAGGTCTTTCGGGACCATAGCTCCGATGAATCGGAGGGTTCCGTTTCGAGCTATTGCTCTATGCATCCGGAGTGCGAGGGGAGTTGCAATGTGAACCACACCTACAACCTTGGCCGCTTTGAGACCCCTGTGCTAAACTGGTTTAGGGCGAAAAACAAGGCGGCTGAGAAGGCGGACAAACATGGTGAACCGGCGGGCGATGGGAACGAGGGGCTCGATGAGGCGTCCATATCCCCCACTGACTCCAGAGACGACCTTGTAGTCCCCGATTCCGGCTCCGACTAGTAGCTAAGTCCCCCTTCTCTCAGATTGCATGCTCTGTTTTGTGCTTCCTTGTGCTTCTTGGCATGCTTCTTTGATTTTTGCATGCTTCCTACTCCCCCTTGAGATGTATTGTGACTTATGCGTGTTTGTAAGGTTGTTTAATGTTGGATTGGTCCCTGAGATGCATGTTGTTGTTATTGTGCGATGTTTCCTTAGATGGCTTGGTCATTGTTGTTCTAGTTGTGACATGTTTCCAGGAGTAGCTAAGTCCCCCTTACATTTTAACATGCCTGTATGCTCCCCCTGAATTTCATGCTTGCTCTGTTTTTGCATGTCTCCTTTCTTGCGTTTGTATGTGTTGTTTGATGTTTCCTGAGGTTGCTTGTTTTTGCATGTCTCAGTTGTTGGATTTGTGCATGTACTGTTGTATGTGAACTTGATGTTGATGTCGGTATCCCCCTGAGCTGAGATCCTGTTGATGAAGCATGCCTGTCACATTGTGTGTGAACTTGATATTGATGCTGTGTATCCCCCTGAACTGTGATGTGCTCCCTCATGTCCCGCTATGTTTGTCCTGATCCACTGTTTACACGTTTTTGGCTGGTTTGTGATGTTGTGTATCCCCCTGAATTGCATATGTGTTCATTAAGGAGTACTTGTTCATATTAGTGTTGGTTGGATTAAATATATGCATGAACATAATGACTTGAGCAAGTTTGTATGGTTCTGTCTGCACATAATGTTGATTACATTTGCATCCACTAGATATTTGTGAGCATATACATATAAATGTATGCCCCTGTGTTGAGTCATGACTACTTCTTTGCTTAATTAACAACTTGTACATCTGAATGTTAAAAAAAAAACATTGATGCATCATTTTATGAATTTGAACATGATTGTGTGTGCTTCTGTGTGCAGTTTATGCCTCTTCTAGGCTTCTGTGTTGATTCATGCCTTTATTTTGTTATCCTTGGTGCTTAAACATATTGTGTGTATGCCCCTGTGTTGAGTCATGACTACTTCTTTGCTTACTGAGCAACTTGTACATCTGAATGTTAAAAAAAAAACATTAATGCATAAATTTATGAATTTGAACATGCTTGTGTGCTTCTGTGTGATCAGACATCTGTGTGAGAAGCTTAAGTTGTAGTTTCTCACCTATTTGTTTGATCAAACATAAACTGTGAAGTCTCTTTGACTTGCTTGTAGATCCATGCACAGACTTGGTGATTAGCCTTTGCTAAAACAACCTCTGTCGGATCTTATATAATCTCTGCAAAGAGATTTCTGTGTTACTCTTACTCTGAGACTCTCATAGCTCAGAGCAAAGAGTTGTAGTGCTTTAACATGTGCATGTCTGTATGTTAATGTTTGTGTACATAATTTTGATTCATTAGTTGTTTTGCATATTTGTCTTCATTTGAAATATAAATGCATGAATAAACCTGTTTTATTTTCTTCAATTGTAATTCTGTATGCTTCTTTTTCTACTTATTTATGATTCATGGCTTGCTGTTTATGGACTCATGCCTTTGAACTAAATGTTGATTCATGACTTCAAAACTGTTTGATGGTTTTGTATATTTTTATAACTTATTCATGGCTCTGTATTGAATGCTTCATGTCTGTAGTGCTTCATGACTAGTTCTTCATGCTTTGAAAAATCTGTGTTGCAGGGATGGTGTGAGTGAGTCCCAATTCAACCAAGTCCTGACTTGGTTGAATTGAGACTCACTCACACCATCCCAACAATATCAAAGTTGCTTTACCTGAATAAGGAATATTCATGATTTTAAAACTTTTTTTTTTTTGCTTTTAATCTATGATGAACTCTTTTATGCCTGAGATGTCAACTCTTACAAGCCTCTTACCTTAACTAGCATATGGCCACCGCCCTTGTTTGTGGCTTTGGAGGCAGTTTGTTAGTTGATGGTTTTGGGTTGAGTTTGCATCAATGATGCTAAGGGGGATCTGAGATTTACTTTTCCTTTTTTTTTGCTCAATGATGATACCTATCTTACTGAGCTGAGATGCACTCTCATGATCAGCCAATAAACTTGACATTCATTAGGCCACCGCCCCTAATTGGGGCTTTGGAGGCCATTGTGTGCTCAAGTTTAGTGGTTGAGGGTGCATCTGTGATGATAAGGGGGATTCTGAGAGCAACCATTTTTTAAATAAGCTCCAAGAGCATCTTGCATCTTACAAAAACTGGTGCACTTCACAAAAGTTTATAACTGTCCAAAAAGTTTCCCCCTACCAATATTTACTACTGCACTTCACAAAAGTTGTAAACTGTAATCTATATCCCCCTACATTTCTTCATCATAAACTTCATGCATATTGTCTTGATCTTCATATTCTCCCTCAGCTGCTTCTGTTTCTCCCTGAGTTGCTTGTGTGTCTCCTCCTACATCCTGAGTAGCTTGTTCTGCATGTAAACCATTTGCATCCCCATGAACAATGTCCCATGCTTGAGCCACTGCCCAATTTGGTGCTTGAACCTGTGTAGGTAGATTGCCCTCACTTGCCAATCTTTTCTTGTTCACATGTGGGAGATCATAGTCATTGCTACCCTTAACAATCAATACCTCATTCATGACATATTGCAATGAATGCCATACATTTCCCAAAGTAGTTGGGTCTAGCTCATAAAATGCTTCATGAACTGCATCCAACATATGATCAATATCCTTTAGCATTTTCTTGTGCATGAGTGATTGAATGCTCCTAAAAAAGCCAAGGTCTAGAATGTTTAAATCTGGACTGTTAGGGGGCTGCTGAATTAGAATGAAAGTGAATTCACCCTGTCTGTATACTTGCTGCCATTCTGGATCTTCTTGAGTGATGTGTGCCTTAGCATTGTCTTGTTGTATAAATATCACCTTGTGACCTTCTTGTTGTGGCCACTTCTCCTTGATTGCTGGCACTATCTGGTCAATAAGCATCCACCTTGTAACTGTTTTGTTGACTGATTCAACCAGCTTTGTGACTAGAGTCCCCTTGTCTTTGTTCTTTGATTTTCTCTTGGCTGCTTCTTGATATGTAAAGGGGAAATTCCTATTTTCTCATCAAATGTGCAATCCCCCTCTGAATTGAATCTAGGCCTTGCTACAGCTGCTGTAAACATGACTTTTGGAATAAATTTGCTTGATGCTGCTGCCCTGTATTTCCCCCTTTCATTGGCTGCTAGATAAACCCTCTGTGTTTTCTTGCTGAGATGAAACCATTTCTCATCTATGTGTATGAAGTCATACATTGTGTAATATTGTTGCTTGCTCTCAGCTGAACTGCCTTGAAGTAGACTTAGGATCCACTCCAGCCTTGTTCTCATGTTTGATGGCTTCAAGCCTGGATGCAATGGATTTGTGTGTGGCCTTATTGTCTTCCTCTTGATCATTCTGTGCACTGTGCTCTTTTGGAATAAAATTCCTATTTTCCCATCAAATGTGCAATCCCCCTCTGAATTGAATCTAGGCCTTGCTACAGCTGCTGTAAACATGACTTTTGGAATAAATTTGCTTGATGCTGCTGCCCTGTATTTCCCCTTTCATTGGCTGCTAGATAAACCCTCTGTGTTTTCTTGCTGAGATGAAACCATTTCTCATCTATGTGTATGAAGTCATACATTGTGTAATATTGTTGCTTGCTCTCAGCTGAACTGCCTTGAAGTAGACTTAGGATCCACTCCAGCCTTGTTCTCATGTTTGATGGCTTCAAGCCTGGATGCAATGGATTTGTGTGTGGCCTTATTGTCTTCCTCTTGATCATTCTGTGCACTGTGCTCTTTGAGATGTCTAATTTGCCTGCTAAATCACGTATGCATGATCTGTCCCCCATGTTGAGAGCTGTGATTTCTGTAGGATCCACTTCAATTCTCTTTCTACCACAGTTGTGGTACTTTGTACTCACATTAAGCATGTGAATGTTATTCTCTGCTCCCTTTGCTGTCCTCCATAACCTACTTATGGTTCTTGTTGACAGATGGAACTCACTTGCAAGTTGCTTGATGCTGCTATGTGGTAGATATCCCCCTTTTGCTATGTGCAACAGTCTCATGAGTATTTGCATTTTTCTCTCACTGCTGAGCCTTGCTGTAAATGGCTGATGAGGTAAATGTTCTTCTGTGTCAATATCTGCTTCTGCCTGGTCTTCCCCTCCCTGTTCACTGTCTTGAGATGGCTCTTCATCTCCTTGAACATCCCCCATCGCCTCATTGAGATCAAAGAAAGGGGGACCAGAGCTAGAGCTGTGAATATGCTCCTCCGGCAGAGGAGCTTCATTTAAGTCTATAACTGAGGCCATGCGACAGCAAGGCAATGATGCAGGGAGAAGAAACTTTAATGCTTAACTTTTGTGACCAATAACTTGGAGTTAATGTGCTCTGTGTTTTTTTACTGTTTTGTGCTTCAATGGAGGAAAAGAGAATGTAAGAGAATGTTCTTCTGTTTGTAAGGCTTTTATGCTGAAAATGTAAGGGGGGGGGATCCGTGTGATTAAAATGGGGAGTTCCCATTGGCTGATGAAATTTGAAATTCCCCCCTAATTTGTGTTTGTGATGAGTTGTAATGCAAAGCAAAAATGCCCCTCAAAAATCTCCCCTCTGCTCATTATTGCATCTGACACAGATCTTACACCAAAAAAAAAATTTTCATCTGCCTTAAAAAACGTGTAAACAGTGGAATCGGACAAACATAGCGGGACAGAGGGAGTATTACATATGGAGAGTTAGAAATAGGAAACTCTATGAAAAGAAAGAATGTTCGGTTGTGGAGTGTGGTAAAATTGTGATCAATCACTTGAGAAATTGCATTCGTGCTAGATGGAGGAAGCTTAATCAAGAGTCTAGAAAATGGCTAGTGAGACTAGGCCTTAAAAGATCCATATAACTAGGTTTTGGCCTAGGTTTTTGTAAGCTTTTTGCTAACATATGAATGAAATTTACCCCTAGTTCATTCAAAAAAAAATGTGTTGTGAGCCTGTGAAGTTCTTTTCGTTTAATAGATAGTTTATATTTATGGAATTTAGAAAGGAGAACATTTTGTGGACCTATCTACTTTAATACAGTATAAAGTAGAACTAAAATTTTGCGTCACATCATCAAACTTGAATAAAATAATTATTTTATTATTTTAAATTTTTAAAATAACTTTTATATCTACTTGATATCTTATCCAATTTCCTTATATATCTACTTGATATCTTATCAAATTTCCTTATATCTTCTTGGTGAACCAAATTTTACTAGCTACATTAATTTTTAGGGTGTTCGGGGTCTAGGATAACAAAATCAACTAGTTTAACCCCCGTACCATGTAGGATCATATATATTTATCTTCATATTGTGATTAGTATTTTTTACCAATAGTAAATGAACTCATAATATCAATAAGTTGGATTTGTTCGAAAATTACTTTACGATAAATATCACATTTTATTAAATAATACGGAGCAATATTCATTAGAAGATTACAACTAATTCTTGGTAAGGGATAATTCATAATTTTTGGGATAATTCATAATTTTCGATATGTTTAAACAATTTTTACGGGATAGGATTATATGAGATTCTAACCACCTAGTTTGTATAAAGGAAGGTCCAACTAATTATTTTATTATAAAAATGACACGTAGACTTCGCTTTATACTATAGTAGTATAGATTGCTTATTCGTAAGTTCTTATCTTTTTTTTTATGCACAAAATTACATGAAGTTAGATGGGAGCCTAGAAACTAGCTGAGCCCCCACACCCTTCTGAATACGAAATCTTAACCTATGAAAAATTATATCTTTGATTTGATTTTAAATTCAATTTCAAAATGGTTAAAATCAAATCTTATATTTGATATCTCTTCCTAATTTAATGCCAAAATCATATCTTTGATTTGATCTTATCTCTTCCTAATTTAATGCAAATTTTATGAAATCGTTCAAGATTTTCTAGGGTGAATATCATCTATAAATTGGAAGTAAGTTTCTTCTTCAACATGTTCAAACAAAAAACCTCTTTTCTTCTCCTCTTCTATTAATTCCAATGATTCCAAGCTTTCTTTGACAAGTGCATGCGATCCCGAGAAACTGTATGATCCTTGAGGGGCTACGCCTAGGCGGAGTTGCACCACCGGTTCGAAGGAAGTCGTTTCTAAACCAGTGACCTTCATACCGTGCCACAACATTCTGATTTCAGCCTTTTGTTCTCAACATCCCAACATTCAATCGGTACTTTTATACTTTTGGTTATCGCTGGTTATTTTTCTAGCAATTCATTATTGTGAGCAAAGCCCACAAGAATCAATGAAGCTTTAAACCGTTAAAGGAATAGTTTCGAAAGAAAGTGGACAAAATTAA
Organism: Polygonum aviculare; assembly: GCA_934048045.1. Lineage (NCBI taxonomy): Eukaryota > Viridiplantae > Streptophyta > Magnoliopsida > Caryophyllales > Polygonaceae > Polygonum > Polygonum aviculare. Next base: position 4,158,773 of record OW204024.1, read on the forward strand.
GATCAATAATAGATTAGATTGCTTATATTCAGATTGTTGTATTTGCTCTGGATTGCCCACTTGGGACTCAGTCGGATTGATCAAAGCATGCAATTAGTCTTTTAAACATTGAGTAAAATCCTTTGAGAATCCTAAAATGTTTATAATCGGTAGGATTAGAAAATTCAGCACATGGAATTATCACCAAAGTGATCTTCATCTTCTGAATGACAAAAACATCTGTTTGACAAACGCCAACACTCTGATTTCTCTACACTAGATCGCTCCATTTTTGCTCGCTCCCATTTAGCTTCTTTTATTTTCCTTTCTTTCTCACGAAGATCGAATTGAGTTTTGTTTATGACGTCTATTCGTTTACCATATATGGCCAGGTTAGTTACTGTCTTACTGATCTTGGCTTGTGTTTATAGGTTGATTTTGGCAGCAAAACGGTGCACGACAACAGAAATACTATATAGCTAGGTATTAACTATCTTGAGTTCGATGTTATTGTTGCTATTATTAAGAGTATTGTTTTTTTCCCCTAAGATAACCCTACCATTTTGTATTTTAAAAATAAAGATTATTTATATTTATTTATTTATATGTAGGTGACTGTGCTTTTAATTTGATTTCGGTAAACTCTTTAGTGTTATCAGCTACTTAAGATTAACTGTGTGACATATTTTTTGTTGGGTTTCTTATAAGATTTATCAAAATGAAGCTAAAGAGGAAGAGGAAAATATTGATATATGGTTCCACGATGATCGAACAATTATAGAAGCTATGACTTTGTTCAAAATTTTCAAGGTAACGTGCACCCGTCATCATGCCTCTTATTCAGTTCACTTCTTGCATGAATATATATAGACCATTACGTGGATATATATAACTGATCTTTAGCCTGCGTTACACATCTAAATGCATGTCTACCAGCCATCATGTCTTCGTCATACTCAGTCGGAGACATTAGAGGGGATGAGTTGGAGGTGTACAAAGATCAATTGCATTAAGACATGAACTGAACCAAGATGGAGACCTTATTTGCCCATTCTGTAAAGGCAAGAAGAAACATATATGACCATTTAGAGACCTATGACAACATGCGCGTGGTTTTAAATACATCCCTAGTCGCAAAAGGTCTGAAAAGAAAATGGTCTGCCACCATGCACTTGACAAATGGATCGAGAAGTTTCTGCAACACTCGACCCAGATGAGGCTTGACTAAGTATTTCCTATCCAGCTATAGTGTCTCCCTATCAATCCGCCATTAACTACTCTTCCAAAATTATGCTTTACTATTTCTTTATTTCTTTTTGCTCAGTAAAAATAACATTTACAGTAGTAAGTGACAGTGCCCTGTTGGATAGCTAATTTTGAATTTTATCCCTACTACCAACTTGCACACTGTACACTCATATATTATGCCCTAAGTTGTTAAATATTATCCTACCTACTATGATTATTAAGTACTAAAGATTACTGCTTTTACTATTCTGGTTGTTTAGAATATGAGGAATCAAGTGTAAGGAGTAATTACGATAAATTACTAAGCAAGACAATGTTCACTTAGGTCTTTCGCCCGTCCGGACGGGCTTCGCCCACTCGTTAGATAGTAGTATATATTAGATGAACATGGGAAGGTGCGGATGATAAGATGGGAAAAGATTGGAGATCACTCAAGCACCATATAGTTTGTTATTGATATTAACATTCCAAAGACTGAAATATCACACTACACACTTTTGCTAGTATTACTGCACTTTCCCCTTACAGCTTTTCCCTACATCTTGCCATTTTTTGCTTTCCTTTGTGAACTTTAAGAAGCTTTGCAATTTCAATATTAAAAGTAATAAATAGAATACAAAACAAAGTTATATTCCTAACAAAGAATCAGAATCATACACAACACAAACCTTTACTTTACATTAAAGCCCCGTATTTAGGCCTACCATTTTGATTTTCTGAAAACATTTGTACTTCGTTTAATTTTCTTCATTCACAAAAATGAATGTACAAAATACTGAATTAAGTTTTCCAATAGTAGAGTATGAAAACACTATCAATATTAATAAGACAATGAAAACACTATGGACTGAGTTTGTCAATAATTAAAATGCATTTATTATAAGTCTAGCTGAGCTGATTAAAAAAATTATTCGAGCAAAGGGAGAGTTTAATTATTGGTCATCCACAATCCAACTTTATCATATCCAAACAATTTCCATCCACAAACTTTACACAAGACTAGAAGAAGTAATTTAATTTCAAATGTCACGGTCATCAACTGAAGCCAATAAATGAGCAACCGCACTTTTGCATCAATTTAATTGGAGAAAGATCGTGTTGTTACACTTTAATTTCGTTGTGGATAAAATTGAAACGGATAAATGATTCTCTTCTAGCTTTACAACCAATTGGTCGTCATTGCACCTTCTAAAATCATTATATTCTGCCTTTATCTTTGCAAAAGGCAACTACCCACAAAGTTATGTGCTCAAAGAGTTCACATGACTTGTGTAGTGTATTTTATAAATAGGTATTCATCTTACCTTCACAATTACTCAATTTACTCTTCGGTCTTCGATACAAAATCATGTTGTCTTTCTTTTACATTGTATCACTTGGTGAATGCGATGTGATTTAGGCAGGAAGTACTTATAACTAGCCCAAAGTTAAGAATGGGCCGGACCAATAAAGGCCCAATGGGGCTTTATGTGGTCAGTTTTATAAACACAATTTAAAAATCCACAAAGGATGTACACATATGAAAAGAGGATTTATATAAGTGGTACCAAATACATGTTGCATGTGCCTAAAATATACCAAAGGGTTCAAGCTTCTTGAAACTACCAAACATGAATCTCTGAGGTACAGAAATGTTCGATTCCCATATATTAAACACCCTAGAGCTGTTTCAACTTTCAACTGAGCCCCCAACAATCCAAGAACATGACTCTTCTCATAGGCTCATCTCGAGGCCTCTCCAACCCGACACCATCTCTTGTGCAACCGCCACCTGTCATCCGCCCCTTCGGACTCTCTACACACTTGAAAGCCTGCTGTGGTTCAGACTCAACAACACTCCTTAGCTTATGCTCCAAACCACTGTTACTAGAAGAAGAGGCTATGTAAAACTCGTTGCTTATCAGATGATTCATCTTAGTGTCAATCTCTTTGTATGGAAAATGATCTGTTTGGAATAAAATGCAGGCGCGTTTGTGCGTGTATATATAGTAGGAGTTGCAAGAGAGAATTGATATGCATATTCTGTTGGCTACTTGGCTGGTTTAGTTTATCAGGAAAATTGGATTTAAAAATAGTGGGCGTATTTTGTTGGTTTCAAATTCAATTCATCCAGTTTGGTAACGTCAACATCTGCATGTCTCAATATAAGGCTTTGAGTGTAGGACCTCATACAATTACTCCAAAGAAAGCTCCCCCAATCTACTTTCAATACCAACGATAAATGCAAATGAAAACCAGTGGCATATTTTGTTGCTTCTTCAAGTTACGTCTACATCAGCAGTTTTGAGTGCCATCCATAAAGATTGCAACTAGGGCTCCAAAAACCTATCAAACTGACCCAACTCTTCTGATTTCCCACCTTACTTAGCACACCAAATATGTGTAGATTATTATACTCCCAATCCAATTAAGAAAAATCAATGGTCTGAGGGTGCCTTGATTTACCCAAATGTCATAAACGTTTGGCATGAAATTACCTTGTATATCCAAACAGAACCTAAGACCAAAGTAAATGAATCAATTCACCTCTATACAAATCCACACCAGATTTTTGTGCAGGTGGATTTAAAAAAGCTGTTGCAAGTGCATAAATGAATCACTGACACCAAAGTAACACAAACCAGTAACCTGAATTACATCTCAACAATGCAACTTTGTCCAGGTGAATGAAGTAACAGAGTCTTAAGATCTCTTTCACTATCTACAACGTAAATGGCAAACAGCCATGTAAATTATCCTTGCAGCAATTACTTTTTAACAATACAGTGCCTCCTTGCATCATTCATCCACTTACTTCCCATTCACATAAGAACTTACAGAAATTTCCTTTTCTACCCAAATCATGGCATGTACACTTAAAACTCCATCCATACCTCAAGCACCCGGGACATAAAATTCCGGTTTCTCTTAAGCAGAGTCTGCACCTTCTACCTGCTGTCTTGCAAGGTATCTTTCTCTTCTCTCCTTCTGTTATGAGATTATAAATTGTTAAGAGTTCAGAAGTTAGATGTCAGGATTCTGGCTCAGTAATTGTCAAAGGAACCAGTACAATATAGATGAAAAACTCACCCATTCATCTATGACTAGTCCTTCACCGATGATCTTTGGTCCTTTGTCTTCCGGGGGCTTTTTGCGTGCTTCAACTTCGGCCTCAGCTTCAGCCAACATCCTATTCAATTTCTCAAGGGCCTGCATTATTTTAACAAGACCAGGAGAACAAGCATTCAGACGTTTGAAATAAGAGTTGCCGGAAATTCGAAGTTCAAAAATGTTTTGAAGGCTTACTGGGGTGGGACGTTCCATGTCAAGGAAAACAACATGCAATATCTGCTCAACAGCCACTTGATCCTTCTGCTCATCAAACTACATCTCACCAGAAACATGGAAATTCTCCAGCATCTCAAAGACAATTCAAGTATTCGTGGTTCTACTAAGGGCATATCATAGCAAGTTCGGCAATTAAGGTCCCAAATTCAGAAAATTCAAGCATTGGTCTACAGGCTACAACTATTATACACATGAACTATGCACTAAACAAGGCATATCCATACATGGGAAAGCATACACAGTTTGTCGACCCTTGGGTATATATAGTAATCAGCCCTGTGCATGAAAAATATCATTTACTATGTGCAGGTAACATGATGCTCCTTAACCATATTCCCAGTTCTAGCTGGCCACAGCGGATAGTTCAAGTTTAAGCATGGAGATTGCACAGAAGATGGACATACATCCCAACAATAGCAACACCTAATACTCACTGAGCCTAGATATAACAAAGCACAAGATAAATTAAGGCAGGCATGTATAGCTTACCATTTCAGGAACATAGTCCATCTGCTCTTTGACCTTCAGACTCATGATTTTGAACTTCACCTTGTTCTTATATTCAACAGGCTTCTCGTTGTTCTCAGGATGCTCCACAAATTTGAAGACTAAATCCATTTCAGGGCAACAAAACATCACGTTAGAGGAGAAACCAAACCCACTTCAGCAGGCGGATAAAATTAACAGAACCAGAAGCAAAATCTCACCAGTTGCAATGAGACTTTCACCAGGAGCAAGAATAGCACCAGGAGGACGCATGAAGCAACTCTTTGGAGCAGTTGTTTGAAACTACAATTTTCAACCACATGAAAACCAAACTCATCATCACAGACATATACCAAGATGCTTTCTATACAACCTCACAGTTTTGTTTGAAGCTACTATAGTAGTATACCTTGAAAGCAACATGTGACTTGCTTGTGTTTTTAATCCTCACAGCACTCCTGACCTGCTTACCAGGCTCGTCTACAACAAACACAACTCCAAATCAGAAGCTGAACTAGCTAAAAATGCAAGGGGAAAGCAAACTAAATTGGAAACCCCAGGCCCTCTAAAGGGGAAATTTGTCAACTACCCAGATAAATTAGCATCACGAAAATCAAAACCCAGGTCACAGAATCAACAGATCTAGCAGAAAAATTGAGCAAAATGAGGGAACAAAATAGGCAAGTCAACTAGAGAGAAAAAGGAAGTACATGGGAAGAAGAGCTTGGAAGGCGGATCAAGGCGGAGGCGGCGTCTGGTGGGGAGAAATGACCTAGCAAGGGAGGAAACGGAGGCGTTGGAGTGCTTGGAAGCGTTGGATCCCTCCGGATGGCTGTTGTTCCGGTGGAGAGAGACGGCGTGGAGGGCAGAATTGGAAGTGGAGGACGAAGAAGACGACTGTTGGGTGGTGGGTCGGAATGAGCGCTTTAACAGCCCCCAGACTTTGGGCTCCGATTGAGGCTTGTCGTCTGCAATTGCCATCTTCGTCGGCTGAGTTAGAAAGCAAGGATTTCAAAGACGAGTGGTCATTTGTTGGCTGGGTAGTTGGAAAAGGGTGGAAAAAAAATGGGGGTTTGGGGTTGAGATGGGAAGGTGTTTGTTTGTGTGGGAGGAAACGGCGGAGAGACCCACGTTTTTCACCGAAGTGGACCTTCACCTGAGCGTGTGTGAAAGGGAAGATGGAGTGGAGCAGTTTGTGTTTCAACTTTCAAAGACGACAATTATTATTATTATTATCGGTAATAAATCTTTTTGATTCGGATTTTTAGACTTAATACGGTAATGGCGATTATTCCTTTTGGTGAGTGAGTGTGACGAGGCGACGACGTTTTTACAGTTTTACGGTGGGGTGTATTTTGGGGTTACATGGATTTACTGGAGGTTGAGGAGGATGAAGATGAGATCTTGGCCGTACGTATAAAGTTGGAAGCTTTAATGGAGTTTGTTTTCGCACCGTTAACCACTTAAATCATCATCCCATATTACCAAAAAGTACAATATTATAAGTACGTATTTTATGTCTTTGACTTTATAAGCGAGCATGCTCCTTGTAATTGGAATTTTAACCGAATAACGTTTGGTAATATGGGATCAACATGAAGAATGAACAATACACACGAACTTATGATTGCTTTTTTTTTTGTTTTATAAAGTCTTTTTAAAGGATAGCTCTCATAAACAAAAAAATAAAATCAAATAATAGAGGCAATCAACTGAGAAAGTGTTCTATACCACTGTTTGGACGAGCATCATCCCTTCTTACAACTAGAACGTACGTACGCGCTTTCTCTCAAGTTGGTGTACTATATTATACTTTATGGAGTAGATAAATATTGTCATGGCCTGTATGGAAAAAACAGAATTGGGAGGGTCGCCCCCAACAATGGGCCTCTGCAGTATCCGGTCCGGACGTAGATTGGCTCCGACTAATCGAACCGGGTGAGAGATAAAAAAAAAAACAATCCTGAAATGGACTTTGGTGTGTAAAGTACAATATTAGATCTGATATACATACGCCTGTTATAGTACATAATCGGGTATCTGAATTATAAAACAATGAAGGGGATGTAGCTCAGATGGTAGAGCGCTCGCTTAGCATGCGAGAGGTACGGGGATCGATACCCCGCATCTCCACTTTTTCCATTTTCTGATTTTTGTGTTTTTTCCCCAAACTGCCCCTATACACTGGTTTTTCTTCTTTGGAAAATGGAAGAAAAAAAACTTTTCCATTAATAAAAAATAATTAAGAATTAAGTTAACAAAGGATATTAAAGATTTTTAATAAAGATTTATGTGATATAATTAATAAAAGCTGATGAAAAAAGGATGGGCAACAAAAATAGTCATACAACAAGTTTTTTTTTTATTGTGGAGCTACTAGCTCGAACAAGCCAAAATTAGGCTACCTTTTAGTTACAAGAATAACATAGATCATCACGTCGGACGATTTTTAAAAAATCAAACAGTAAGGGTTGTTGACTCAACAAACAACTTGATTGTGTTACAGATAAATGTGAAAGCGATAAGGACGAAGGATGAAGTGGTAGAGCTGCATCGACTTTGAAGATCGATTTGTCTTCTTGCTAGGAAATCAGCAAAAGCATTTGATTCCCTGAAACAATGATAAAAAACCACATAAGTAATACTAGAGAGAATATTTCTAATGTCAGCTAAAATAGAGTGTATTTCCCAAGGAACTTTCCAGGTACGTTTTAAAGAATTAATTACAATCAAATTATCCCCTTCAATAATAAGATTGTGAATATTAGAGCAGTCAATATTTCTAAGGGCGTGGAGTAGGCTAGACGCTTCAACTTGCACAATTGTCATGGGTTGAAGTTGCTGACGTCCTAAAGAAGTGATATAGCCATTGTGGTCTCTAAGGATGAACCAGCATGTGTTGATCCAGTTGCAAGCCTGGATGCGTCAAAATTTAATTTGGACCATTAAGTGAGCGGTTTTTTCCAATTCATATGATTCTTCCTTTTTGGTTTATTTTTTTTCCGTAGTGGTATTTTGACAGCCTTCCCAGGCTAAGGCACCTGAGAAAGCTAAATCAGATGGAATTGTTTTTTTAGTAATTCTTGATGGGTCAATTTTTTTTGCATTTCTATGAGCCTAAATGAACCACCAAAGAAAAGCAAGGAATGTTGTATGATCATTATTTTGAAATGTCTGTTGAATATTTTGGTTGAAATGACCGTGTGATAAGTTTTTGAAGTTGTAATTTAGTAATTTTTCCAGTCGTAGTATCATTGACTTGGTAAAAGGACATTGAAAAAAGAGATGATTTAGGTTTTCATCATGCATTTCACATAGTGAACACAAGTTCGGAACCGAATTATAAAACCGATTAATTCTATCTGTTGTTGGAAGACAATCTGCACAAGATTTCCAAAGAAAGTTTTTGATTTTTGGTGTTAGTTTAGATTTCCAAATCCAGTCATAATCATAACTGAACGGATCCGATATTGGTTAGTCGTACAACAAGTTATCCTAGTGTTCATTTGGTTTATCTCGGGATATTCATGTACCTCTCGCATGGTAAGATATAGTCATCTGATATATTTTTATGAAAAATCAGAATTTAATTCAGGATATTGACTAAAAAATCTAATATATATATATATATACAATAAAGAAGGAAAATCTGTTGCAATAAATGCTCCTCATTTTATACATATAACAAAGTTTCATAGGCACATATTTCGTGAGCCCTCTGCAGGAATTGGATTTGGCATTCTGGCATTACGCCTTTCAACGGTTCGACCTATAATACTGTAGTAAAGTTTGAATTAATGGGCATTGGGGCATTAATAACATTGATGCATCTGTTACACATATGTGACCAAATCCAAAAAAAAAGGAAGGAGAATGAAATATTAATTCATTTCAGCCCACATTAAACATTTCCCACCCATCCGTTACACATGTCCATTGGCTTGAACTTCCTGCATATTTCGAATTTGAATGGTCAAATATCCATTAAATACAAAGATAGTAATTACAAAGTCTGACTATCTCACTAGCCTATTAAAGGCGAAAATAAAATTGCATTAGTTAGCAATGCTTTAATAGCCATTTGGATAATATTGTGTAGAGAAACCGTAGGATGAATTTGATTGTTTTACTATGTAATTAAAACCAATACTAAATACTCATGCAAAAAAATTGAACTCAAGCGTTACAGATTTTGCTATATATATAGCGCCACATCCCACATCTTGGGAACCATTTTCAAATCCAAGCTTCCACGTCCAACAAAGAGAACAATACTAATGGAATCAAGCTCATCGAACACACACGAGGAAGAGCAAAAAGAAAATATAAACTCCATCTCCGGTACGAATCTGTCCCGGCTTCTAGACTAATAATATATATATGTTGTTGTCAAATACAATTGTTGTCAGTCTTGTGTTGTTCAATGTTCTAAAATTTTCTTGGGTGATGTGAAATTTTCAACTACATGCGCCTGACCATCATGCTTATGAGGAGATTCTATATTTTTCATTCCAGAAAATATTAGTTGTATGTTCAACCTTCTTTATTGTATTATAGATGAGTCATATTGAATATGGTTATTGTATTATAGATGAGTCATATTGAATATGGTGGTTGTCTGGTTGATAATATCATAGAAAATACATGTGTCAAGATTTTTACATGGTAGTGTTTCATATCGCTACTACCTACGCGATTTATCAGAGGATTTTGATTCCGAGGATGAAGAGAAGACATTAGGAATTTAGGAGTTGTAAAATTCGAAACCAGCTCAGTGAAATTATGAAATCCAAAATGTGCAAATTTATGTACAGCTAAATATACAATAATACAAGCACTATACAACTGTTTTTAGTACAAGCATTATACAACCATTTTATCTCCGATATAATACAAGAGATTTGTTTTTGTTTAATAAAAGGCAGTCAGGCCCATTACAAATGGAAAACTCGAAAGTAAAACTGAATTCAAACTAGTGACCTAAGATCACAAATGGTATCATCACTAGCAGCATACCATACCATACCATACCAAGAGTTCCTTATGAACCCAGAAAAACAGCATACATTACAAGGAGTTGATTATACAAATTCAACACCCAAATTCAAATTTGAAGCTTAAAACTGACAAAGGAGACATGACGACGATGAATGAGATGAGATTCATCCCAATCACCCGGGGCCCCAAATGCTCAAGAACATGACGGTACGGACGCCCTCCTCCGACCGCTTGAGCTTATCGACGCCATTAGCGGCGGCCTTTCCGGCGGTGTCCCGGGAAGTGGTGGTGGCGAAGCGGCGGGCGCCGGACTGGACGCGGGATTTGACGGCGGCGTCGCCGGCGCACTTGGAGGCCTGGTCTCGGCTGGCCCCCTGAGCCGCCCTCACGCCGATCTGGTATCCTAGCCTTACGATGTACCTGAAGCTCATTCAATTGGTGGGATCTGTTTGCTTGATTTCGAGAGTTGGAATATTGGAATTGAGTTTCTGTAGATGCAATTGTGATGGGTTTTATAGAGTAGGACGTGATGAAGAAGGTTCCGGATGGGGGTTTAGGGGATTACTATGGGCTGAAGCCACTTGATTTGGATGTTGTCGCTTTTGCAGGATAAGTATGACGGAGTTTTATCTTGAAGTTGTCAAAACCGACCCTTGAAAAGGAATAAAAGAGATATTTGTTGAGTTTGGATTGGTATCAACTGTATACAGAGATGATGCTTGTAAATGTTTACATTCTAATTTCTAAATATTTATTCAACCCTAATATAATAGAAACAATTCTCTTTGATGAGTATTAGAGACTTTAATACATTCAAATAATTTTTTCAAGAGTTTAGCAATGGTTAGGTTCATTTTAAATCGAAAACTTGGGATGAACAAATCCGAATTAAAACAGCCAAAACTGATGATATTCTTCGGTGTGGTTTTCGATTTGAGGATTTTACAAATTTCAGCTTAGGAAGTTACATTCAAAAATTTAAAGGGACAATCTTCTATTCATTTCGAACCCAAAAAAATCCAGGATTGAAATAGTTCGGTTCAATTTAAATCAAATTTTGATTTGAATCGGGGAATCTTACTAACCATGGTTCGTCTAACATCCCCAAATGGTAATTAGTAGGATGGATCAAGATTAAATGTCATGCTATGACCTATGTATGATTTATTATTCCCTTTTCAATGTTTAGATAATTTTTCTTGACAAAAGTTTCAGCAGAAAATTATAGAGTAGCAAAGCAAATTACAAATTGTGTTTATTGCACTGTGAATCATCAAAGAAGTCGTTATACCAAAGGCCTATATATCTAATACGTCAAGCCTGATGGAAAATAATAATCACTGAGATCAACGGGCCACAACAAAGCTCATTGAGAAGCAAAGTAGAGTTGTATTTACATAAGCTTGAAGCTGAGCTATTGTACAGTATTTGTCACACCCCTTCAAACTAGTTTGCAAAGTAAATTAAGTGTGATGCTGGGCAAGAGGAATGATCTTAATCAGTTCATCAACTGGCTAATTGTGGGTAAGAAGGACAGAGAGACAGAGAAGACCATCAAGTACGTTCGCTCTTGTGAAACATGACACAACTAATTCCAAATATGCTGAATCCCTTAGTGAAAGACTGGGTTTTGGCCTGTAAATTTCATGTCATGAAAAGGGTAACAAGAGTAACAGGGTATGGTCAGTGACAATCAACTCAATGAGCAACCTTATTATCCATGTAACTTAACCCACTAAGTGTCATTGTGTAGCAATTGCAGTTTGCCAAGTACCATCGCGGAGAAGGTGGAATGATCTTCCTAAAGCCTTAGTTTCATGGCAACAAATTTCTTGACCGCCATCGAAAGGGTTTTCTACATAATTGCAGACCTTGACAGCAAACAGAATGTAAGCCTTTGGAATAGCCCTTGAATAGCTAATGCATCAAGCCTAACAGAATATATGATCATCACAAAGATGAACGCCTAATAACAAAGCTGATCATTAACACATTATTTAGCTAGCTAGGAGCTGAGCTGTTCCTTCATGTATAACAGCCTTCTTGGATGCAAATACTTGGCTAAGAAAATAGCTGATCATCAGTACTTACTGCTTAGGTGTGTGTTCATGACCCTGTTTTTGAATGATTATTTGGTTTGAGGAACTTTTGCCACTAGAATTGTTGTTTTATTTTAAGCTGGCTCTTTCCAAGCTTCTCTGTAGTAGTTAAATTATAATGTCAAAAAGGAAGAAAATGATCTGCATAACAGCTACAAAAGCTGCCATTATTATCCCTCAAATGAGAAGTTGACCATGTGTATAATGTATGATTTTGCCTGTAATGTCATGTTACACGACTAGATGATTTGAATGAATATAAGCTTTCAAATTCACATTAATTTGTGCCCAACTAACTATGTACTGCCTACAGGAACTCAAAATCCAATTGTCGACTGATTTCATTGGACAAGGTTACAGACTAAAGATCAAAGTGCTCAAGAAAGGCATGATCAATTACAAATGAACGACGTCATTCATGACTCATAACCTAGACAATGAACAAAAAAGTGCATACTCATTGAACATGAAAAATACTGAAAAAGGTGTCTATGGTTGGCCAATTTGACTTTTTGTTTTACTTTGTTGTTTTCTACTACTTCACTTCTGTTGACATGGTGAGAGTGGAAAGATGAAGGACACCATTGATTGAGATCTAGTAAGCTTAAGTTTATGTTTCTAACACAGTAAGCAGTGAGTCCACGAATGGACAGTAAGGCAAGGCTAAATGCCATTCTTTGGAATGGGTAAATATTACTAGTCTACTTCTGTCAGTAAAAAACAGCATACCACTCAAATCAGTTACAATGTAACACAAGTTTGTACAAAATCATAATATACACACTGATTTGGACACTTGATTTTGCCATCTAGGCTCAAAATGTGTTCTGTTTTAGAAGATACTTCAATTCAAACTTCGGTAAGCTCACAATATTCCCAATTATGGTAAGCTCAGAGCTTTTCCCTAGATGTAAAGATCATCAGCAATTCAGCATTGTGTAACTTTGGTTGATAAAATCTGAGCAATAGGAACGAGGAAGAAGATCATCAGCATTCCTTATTTTACAAGAACAGACAATTGAAGTGCTGAACTCTAAAATGTTGATCCAAGTTACAAGAAGCAGAAAAAGACAAATAGCATGGTAACTTTTTACTGCTATAATTGTGCAGTAGACAATTGGAGTACAGTACTATTAACAGTTTGATGAGCTAGTCTTGATGCATGCCAATTAATGCCAGCCTAATGAGACAATAATGACAATTATCAAAACGGTGCTTATATTCGTTGGGAAGGAAAAAGTGTTCAAATTGATTGCTGAATTTTTCTGGCTACAGCGCAATTGATACAGGAACTTGTGGCTCACAAACTTTCTCTCTGAAATTTTGTGTATTGATTATTCAAGTGAGGTTGTTGGGAATGATTGTTGATCATGTTTTTGAAAAGTTATGTATGATGCTGAGACTGTGAATATGATTGGTTGCCTCCCTATTTAATTACTCCCTCCGTTTCAATAAACATGTCGTTTTAGTCATTTGCACATATATTAAGGAAGCTATTAAATGGACTATTATACCCCTAATTATTACCTCACTTTTTTACTTTATTGAAAACCACTACTAATAAACTGCTAATGATTATAAGGGTAAATCTGTAAAGTAAATGCCCAAAAATGTAAAACGACATGTATTTTGAAACAAAATTTTAGAGCTAAAAAGACATGTTTATTGAAACGGAGGGAGTATTATAATGACACTGTAACTGACATTTAGGAGAACATAATTAGCAGCTAGCTAGCTAGCTAGTTGCATAGTACATTTCTCTACACTACAATTCAATCCTCGAATAAGGGCCTCTTATTAATACAAGGCAAGATAAGAAAATTGTTCTAAATTGACTTTAAACCATAGGAAATGACACCCACTTGTTTGAAAACAAGATTGTATCAATATCTGGTTTTGAGATCTCCATATAGATTGTCTACTCATCCACAAGATCAGTAAAACAAATTTGTTTTATCATTCATCAAATTCACCCTGATTCGCAACCAAAAGTAAGTTACATGGCTCACTAAAGTTTACCCTAGAGTTTTAGATATCACCTCTCTTCTTTTGTTTTGTTCACCCTTCATTATTATGTCATGCATGACATTGCTCTCGTTGGAATTAATAATTTTCTTATTAGGCCATTATAAACGATATCTTAACTTAACTTAGTTTAGATTCCCGGCCCTAAAAACATGGCTTAATGTTAGCCATAAGCCAATCCACCTATTGCAAAACTCTCTTTTTGACCTAATAACTTATTACTAACCATTGAAAAAACTATCAAAATGGTCCACGTCGACTAATCCCCATAAATTCAAACCATATGGGCTTCATGTAGGCCTTCCATGTGGACCAACCCTTAAGCGTTGACCTTGGCCCTCATCATCAGCTCCATCGATTCTCGAGCCATGCATACATACATTACATGCATGCAATATAATGATACTGTTTGTTTGAAATCCATTTCAGTTAAATCAGACCGGACCAGACCAATTAACGCTTAATTATAGTATATGATATCCAATCATCATTCAACAACATGATCTCATCACCCAACCACCACTCAGCTTCCGCCAAGTGTCGCTCACGTGGACGCACAGGAGCACTTCGTGCAAAGTCCTCTCTTTATTTCGGGAAAGTTCGATCTCGTAGCAACTACTACTAGAGTAGTATTTCTTCTTAATTTGTCTTATCTAAGTACGTTGTACCTTGCTTTATACACATTAATAGCTAGTAGTGGCCCATTAATTAAATCAGCCTATGATCATGCCCGTTACAATTACTACTAATATAGTATTAGCTCATTGGATCGATATGATACACCATCTTTGACCACGTACACGCCCATTAAGTAACAAATCCCCTTAATTAACTAATTAGTGTCTCCATTCCTTTCTCTTATTGGCAAAGGCTGATCAATTCCATCCCCACACGCTTTGGATCGCGTAACCAAAAATAACTTGGCGGGAGCGGGGAGCTAGCCCTCTAATTAATTAACAGTTAATCATACAAATCCTTCGTTCACCTAATACATGCAATTGTTGTACGTACAATTACAGCTGGTCAAAGCTTACAGCGATAGTTGTTGATCCATGATTCAGGGTTTGGACTACAAACGGAACTTGAGAGGTGCAATGCTAATTGCGTGTTATATCGATCTAAGCATTTATAGTATAAGAGTTTAGCTTTTAAATATATATGGTCCCAGTGTTAATATATACATGGTTTTTTTTTCTCATAATTTGATTATATATGGTTGTCCTTGTAATCAAGTGCAAATAGAACAGACAAGTTATGGTGAGAGATTATGATGTTGTACTAATTCCTGATTACGATATGCTTATTTCTTAAATTGTGTTTTCATGCAAATTTTTATTCTTATATATATAGCAGGAATTGAAGAGATTCTACAAGAAAAAAAAATAGTTTATGTTCATCTAGATCAATCTGAAAATTAAGTATATTCATGGACTATCATCATCATTGAGCATCAATCGTCAATCACTACTATTATTTTTGCGCACTGTCTCTATCAACTAACATTATCTTGATATGATAATTGTCAGTAAGAAACAATGCATGGGTAAGAGTAATGATAAGTAATTCAAAGTAATATAAGGTCTAAATTTTGTTTCCTAACTCTTGAGTTGCTTCATTTCCGCTGCTGTAACTTTTAAGTAACCTTTATAATCTCGGCAAATTAGTGGATCTAATCGCAATTAATTAAGACAGACTGCAATGTGTGGCCAATGGGTAACCCTTTTGCCATAGCAACGGGAGGAGCTGTTGTTAATGAACATCCGACACCTGTCCAATCAGATTTTGTTAATCTATATTATAACAACGTACTGCTAGATTACCAAATTGACTCTATCGACCTCCAAATGGACGGCTAGATGTGTGCCAAATCTAATGGAGCAGGTAGACAAGGATGGATGATCCTCATTTTGATGGCTTAGCCATGATTTTATTTTTAATTTGTACAATTTTCGTTATATTTAATCTCAATTATTATAGTGTTGGCCTAAGTACGTAACGATATCTTGGTAGCTTAATTTATACACAAGAAATAAGCTTATTTATTTTTTAATACTAAAAAATCTCTAGAACTTTCACATATGATTGTTAACAAAAGAGGTACCAATTAAGTAGGCAAGTATTAGCATGTCTTACCACAACCACATATTCTTTATCCTACTTAAAATGATATCTAAGTTAACGCAATGGATGTTGTCGTTCGGGCAAAAAAAATAATATCCAAGTTATGTTTTGGCCTCTTCTACTAGCGTTATGATATTTTTCAGCACGGACGCTATCGTGACAAATTAACACGGTTAATTAATTAAGTGATTAATTTTTTTTTGGTTGAAGATTAATTGTTTTTAATGAGTTTTAGGGAATTTAATCAATCGTATATAATTAGGGGGAGACTATCAAATCAATGCACACGTATATTAAGCTAGAACTCATAATTAAGAACTAATACGGAGTATAATACAAATTATGGAGCGATAATTGATAATTAAACATGTAGTATGTATATGGATTATGGAACGCTAATTCATAGAAAATTCACTTAGTGGGCCCAGGAGAATCTTTTTGGAGCCCATAATGCCACGTCTGGTTGCTTGCGTGGCATGCAATTTTAGTTAGTTACGTTTCATATGCAAGTTTCAATGATATTTGAAATAAACTAGGCTAGTATATATGTGTATTTACAATGTGTATATACGTATATGGTTTAACTCAAATAGACAAAGATTTAATAGATATTGTATTTGAAGAAAAGCGACCTTGTCGGACGTAATTAAAGCAAGTTTCTTGCCGAAATACGGGTACGGGTACTCTTTGTCGCTTCATCTGAGTACTATTCTATTTCTAGGGTTTGTTCCTTTTCACCTTATATAATAATGCGTTATGATAATTTAGTTTACTACTGTATATCATATCATTAGGGTTACTGTAAGGCTTTGACACTAACAAGTGAAAAATCTCTGTTGATCGAACGATTGATGTAAAATTTTAGGTATGTCGTCGATCTAATCTGATTTCGGAAGATCCAATTCGTAAGATGAAAGACTAAAATGCCACATAAAAGACCCAAAGGCAATCAATTGATCGACTTTATTTATTAGCAATTATATGAAGAGAACAACAAATGGTAATTTGGTCAATTAGTTGAAAAAGGAAGTTACCATGAAACTCATCATTTGTCAAAAAACACAACAAAGATTGACAAAAAAAAAGGATTCGAGATTTTGGCCGGCCAGCCACATACAGAAAACGGGGTTGTAACAAAAAAGCTGGAAATAGTAATGTCGAAAAAGGTGCAAATTGTTGTCTTGTGAAGAAGAGAAAACATACACGAAGCTTGTAAGAAAACACGTGAGCCATAATAAGATCGAAGGCGGTGACGACTCAAGGCAAAATCCCAAACGCCGATCGAAAGTGGATTGATCTTCGAATTTCCGCCTCTAATTTGTGATGTGAATGCTCTAGCCAGCTGCTAGCCAACGTACTACGTAGCTATTTTCATCCATCGATCGTCGTTTTCTTGTTCAATTTCGTGCCCAAATTATGAATTCAAATGCGGATATATGAATATCGATCCTAGTCAAATACTCAACAACAATCCAAAAAGAACCTTTTTATGTAATTGTATCTATATATTTACTCCCACTTGTATGACTATTGACTATGTACGTGTTTCATATTATTGTTCAATCTTTGGTACGGTATTCTATGTGTTTTTACATGTATGTTTCTTGTGTTTTCTAGGTTTTATCTAGTTTAATCAAAAGTATACAATGTCTATGAATATCGAAGCGGAGACCTCGAGAGGTTTAAAGATCTTAACCACTAGACTAGGCCTCCTTGATAACGTGTTATCATTTTTAAACTCGACTGAGTACGTACGGTAATTAAGTTAGTACATGGGTAGATTAAAAAAAAAACATGAATACTACTAATGGTATTAATTTTTGAAAAAGGGCAAAGAAAAGGGGAGTGGGGTTGCATTATTATAGATGTGAAATAAAAAAGATGAGGGGTATAGCAAAAAGATGCGAATTGAATTTCAATTTTAGAGTAAAGACAAGCTAGGGCCACGTATAAGTCGCCTAAGTGATACATAGAAGACACGATAGCCCCCAATTTTAATCTTTTGACTTGAATCCATTTCACACCACCCTTTCTTCTTCTTATATAAATACACCCTCCTCACAACCTTCTTCTTCATCCATACAACGTCTAGCTAGCTTCTTTTGAGAGAGACATCTATCTCCAAGTAAAGCTTATAGTTGAAGACACATCGACCCCCAGACGAAAAACCCAACTCAATCAAGAAAAGCCGAGCACGAAAGGATGGGGAGAACACCGTGTTGTGATAAGGAAGGGATGAAGAAAGGGCCATGGACACCTGAGGAAGATCAAAAGCTCATTGATTACATCAACAAACATGGCCATCGCAACTGGAGAACCCTTCCCAAGAATGCTGGTATGTTTTCTAGTTTCGGATCAATTAACCTAATTATTGTGTTAAGTCTCACTGGTCTAACTGATAGACGATGACCTGATGTGAACATAACTGATTAAGTTCTCCGTTTCGTGTTTATATTTTAGGGCTTCAAAGGTGCGGAAAGAGCTGCCGCCTCCGGTGGACGAACTATCTCCGGCCGGATATCAAGAGGGGAAGATTTTCCTTTGAAGAAGAGGAGACCATCATTCACCTCCACAGTATTTTGGGAAACAAGTGAGTATATGTTCATCAAACTTAAACAATCATTTTTTTGTTTTTGGGAGTTTGCCCTAATTAGTATTAGTGTTGAATTTGATGGTCCAATTATTCATATCATGCACATGATGTACGTATAAACGAGTCCACACAAATACCCAAAAGGGTCATGTCATCAATCATGCATTTATTAAAAATTGTGTCTAACCTAGCTAGCAAAATTAATTATTGATACCCATGAGCTTCAATTTCTGACCCAAGTCTGTTGTTCTTTGACTCAATTTTCAGATGGTCGGCAATAGCTTCTCGGCTGCCCGGACGAACCGATAACGAGATCAAGAACTACTGGAACACCCACATTCGAAAACGCCTCCTTCGTATGGGCGTCGATCCGGTCACTCACTCTCCACGCCTCGATCTCTTGGATCTTTCCTCTATCCTACAAAACCCATCTCTCTTCAACAACACCAACAACATCTCAAGCCTAATTAGCCTTCAACAACTTGTTAATCCTGACCTCTTAAAACTCGCCACCTCCTTGTTTTCCATGCAAAACCAACAAGTTAACAATCAAATTCCAACCACTTCCCAAATCCCAAATCACTTCAACACCACACAATTACACCAACTCCAAACCCCATTGCCAAACAACATTGTTATTCCTCAACAACCTTGCGCGAATTCAACCGATCAATGCGTACCGTTTTCCTCATCATATGATGCTAGCAACGGTTTTAACCAGTTGTACTCGTTGAACGATGTCGCGGATCTAGGGTTCGACTCTCAAGACTTTTCCCAATTGATGAATGCATGGGATAGCAATTGTGAACCTACAACTACTGAGAATCTTCCCAACTTTTCCAATCTGGATCATCATGTGATTCAGCAGAATGGGTGCTTCGGAAACTACAACGGAATCTACGACTCCGACAACTCGACATTTCAATCCAGCTTTAGCTCTATGGTGTCTACGCGGTCGTCGAGCCCAACGCCGTTAAATTCGAACTCAAATTCGATGGGGGTAGCTACTGAGGATGAGAGGGAAAGCTACTGCAGTAAATTTATGAAGTTTGAAATCCCAACTGATCATATTTTGGATGTAAATGAGTTTCTGTAATTTAATTGGAAATTAAAGCCAATTAATCAAGCTCATGTTATTATACCATACATAGCTTTGTTCATTTTACTCTTCTTCTAGGTCTTGTAACATTTTATGCCCTATTATGATTCTTTTTGTGTGTTTTCAAATGTAAGGAAAAAAAAAAACTTCGATCTGTAATCATGAACTTATATATAATACCATATGTGCACCACTATTTCTCTATCTCTTTTTCAAAATGCAAGTAAAAGAGTTCTTGGTCACGCAAATTAAAGCAAGAAATACTACTAGAATTTTATTCAGGCTCAATTAAGAAGCTCAAGAACTGCCTTGGCCAATTATTTAGAAATTCAGTGGAGCATAAGGGGAAAAAAATCAGTGCAAAATATGCATATGCACAAATTAAAATAAGAAAATTTGAATACTTTTGGTCAGAAGGAACAATATCACTTTGATAAGTTTGATTATATAAACTGTTAATTTTTGTCCTTTCTGAAGTTTTCCATTATTGATGAAAAGTGATATTATTATTTACTTTGTATATTTTATTTTATTTTATTTTCATGAAAAATTCTGCATAATCAAATTTTCAATTTCAAGTGCTACCTAATACCACTATACATTTTGGATATATGCATGCACTATGAGAAAGGGAGATGCTATACATCACACACTTTTACTATACGTCACATTTAAAATTACCTTAATAACCTTCTTAAAGAAAAATTAATAAAAATAAAAAGCCTTATGTATTAAGATATTTTGTTGGATTCACTAATAAATCTCAATCGGCTTTAAAAGGAAAAAAATAACTAATCTCAATCTAAATATCCCTTATTCTAGTCTTTCATTTCTTTTAATATTTTTTAACCATTTATTATTACGAAATTATTTATAAAAAAAATCAAAACTTATCATACTATATAAGATTAAAAATAAAAATAAACTTTATATAGTGTTGTATATATAAAAATAAACTTTTTTTTGAAGATGCTATAGATGACACACTTTTATTTTTATGAAATCATTTTTACCATTTATTTTTGAACTTATTAGAGTTTTTGTAATAGTAGAAAACACCATTATATAGATTAGAGTTTTTTAAAAAGGAGAAAAAATCATTATATAGCTTTGTATTAATTATATATCATAAGATTAAATATTTGTTTATTGAAAATATTGTTTAATGTAGAAAAAAAAGATTTGGTGGGTTCAATTTTTGTAAAGTAAATATCTCGTTGTATGTAGTATGTAGATTTTGCTTTAAGTATATTCCTGTAATTGAAGGTAGTCTTAGATTTTGTTTAAGTTTTCCAAACTTAGTTTTGAGGGTATTATAGTAAAAAGATTGGAAAAGTGTGAAGGAGATAGAAAATTAAGTGTGATGTTTAGCACCTAAATTGTATACAATACGAAAAGGATCCTTGATGACATATATAGCATCAATTATGCCAAAAATGGTAGAGATGATTTGATTGTTGATAATGAAGTTCATAAGATTAGATTTAAAAATGTTATATCAAACGATTAAAATACGCCAACTAATAGAATCTATGGATCTTCAATCTTCTAGGTCTGTTTAATATATGTATACAAGTTACCTAATATAGCTTATCTTTAACGCAAACAGCCTATAAGAAGAAAGATCGTATCCAAGCGTTACATAGTTTAATTTACAAGAAAAAAGAGATCGAGCTTAGTTAAATAACATATGATTTTACAACTTCTTAATGTTGGGTTCTTCTTGTCCGTACTTGGTCTTGCTATATGCATACAAGTCTATATACTCTATTGAGTCTATGACGACACAACAGAATTGTTTTGTTCTTGGACTCGGTTAGTTTAGATTAAGTTAATAAGTAACATTATGTGATGCACCATTATATGGGTGTACGTGTAAAAATAACTATGAAATTTCAATGTAGTCCGAATTAATTAATCATCGGAAATGGATAGACAGGCTTCACGGATCGATAACGACAGTGCCATTCCGGCGACGTCGCCGGAGGAAATTTTGGTGTATCATGTGACCTTCGGACACGTGTCCTTCCTTATAACACAGCAACTGTCTTATCACGCTGAGATTAAACTAGTACATATATATTTCACCATGCATAGTACATACAATTTGTTGATTGATCTTGCTTAGTTAATTAGTTTGTAAAACCTTTTAAATATTGGAAAACAGTCCAGAAAGTTTAGCTTAATTAACATGCTACGTGTCCAAATACGATCGAGCATTTACACAATTACACCTAAGGGGGACCGACCTTCTATAAAATCGAAACGTCAACCATAAGATAAAATTTGGAGAATTAATTTTCGCCCAAATAAAAAGGTTAGGAAAAAAAGTTAAACTTAATTTCTTGAAGGATGGATATTGATCACGTGAGCAAACCGGGACACGTAGGCACATTCAATCAAATTAAAAATGGTAACTTTCTGGAGTCAATTTTAGCGGTAAATCATGGTTACGTTCCAGTAAACGTGGAGCTTGCAATTTTTGTTGCGCAAAAGTGGACATGTTTTATTCGCTCATAAGGGTCATTTGGTTGGCCCTATCAACAGTGTACAAATGGTCCGTTGTATTATGAACAAGTATCAAAAGATATTAGCCAAGTATATTATCACAATCATACCTAATTAGTACTCCCTCCGTTTCACAATAAGTGTCGTTTTAGCTCTTAACACAGTTTTTAAGAAAAGCAATCATTCACTTTAAAACTTACAACTTTTTCTTAATCTTACCACTCATTACATTTTTTTGGCCAATGCATAAACAACTTTAGTCAACAAATACACATTCCAATAAAAATTATCATCATTCACCCCTATTAAATCACTTTGAAAACCTAAAACGACACATATTATGAAACAAATTTTAAGTGCTAAAACGACACTTATTATGAAACGGAGGGAGTATATCTTAATAATCTTATCATAAACCATCATATCCTCATTTGATCAAAAAAAAAACCATCAGTATCCTCAAAGAAAAAAACTACAGTACTGAACATTGAGAAGGAAAAAACTACGTACTCTTACGTAGCCCTTACGTCACGTAATCGTCAAACGGAGTCTAAAACGGCGACGTATTTGTCTCCCGTAAAAAGAAACATGATAAACGTACCACTTTTGTAAGGCTTTGGCAGAAATTCAAAAATGGGCCGCCAGATTAAAAAGCCAGATTTGACCACTTGAGCTGACAATATTGTTTTATCTAACCCTGTAATTATCCAAAATTAATTTTTCTACCTAAGAAAAGGGTCTCAAATTATTCGAAGAAACACTAATTCAAGTTTCTCTTTCCAGCTTCGACCGCCCATGGAAAATTATGGCCACACTCTTGATTTCCATGAGCTCGAAAAAGAAAAGTGAATCTATGTCCTTTTTTGCCTTGACCAATTCCACTTCCAAAACCTTGCATTCACATCGGCTGTGTATTATGACAGCATTTGTTATCAATTATTTCATGCTTCTTGACTTGTTCATCCTTTTTAGTCCATGTATTGTTTCTTTATTTTATAAAACTACGAAAGTCATACCAATTTATAAGTTTTGCATTTCTCTAATAATTGACGCTCATATCATCTATAATATATATGACCAAATGTCATTGGCCGGCTAGTGATAGTCAATTTCAGGTGGGTCTGCTTCAAAATGTCTTGAATGTAACATAATAAATACCACTAAGCCACTAAATAAATAATATATTATCCATTTGGTAGAGGTTTTAGGTTTAACTTGTTGATATCAAGTCCAGTAAACTTTTGCATTTGGAATTAATAGATGAATTGAGGTAATGATAAATGGGTCAACAAACAATAATAATAGACGGACCAAAAAAGTTGGAAAGTAAAATAGGAACAGGATCTACATATATACAGTATAATACTGGAGGATTAACATTAATTTGTGTCGTGGACCAGCCCAATATGTACTCCATAGCAATCAACATTCAGCATAATCATAATCTGAAGTTTAAATTAGTCAGCAGAATGTTTCCAAAATCCACAAAAAAGCTCAAGATAAAGTTCATTTCATCACAAATGTAAAATGTTACCTAGGACTTAATGAGGAGTATATAGTTTCATTGTGCTTTCTTGAAGCTAGCTAATCTATAACATGGTCAATTTCATTCGTTTTTTTTTCCTTAAACAAATCTCTGACTGAGTAATGTTCCTTGTATATATTGTTCTAATCAAAGTTGGACGTTATAGTGTTTGGTTTCATCTCCTTGATCAATTGAAAACGTCAAGTTTGCCCGCCGGTCGCCATACTCGACCACTAACCGATACTCGCCCAAAAAGCCATGAAAGTCGAACGACCCGAGTCGATCAGTCACACCTTGAACGTGCCCAGTTTGCCATTCTTCTAAGAGCCTGTCCACCGCATCGCCAGCTGGCAGATTTCGCATCTCGGCATCGGTTAAACACATTTGGTAACAACCCTTTGGATGGAAGGCTGTCCACATCATTATACCCTTCACTCCCGGGTGCGAAAATCCTTCTCTTAGCACTAGCTCTAGGTAAACAGCCTGCTTTCACATAAGAACTAAAGAGTAAATAACACATGTGAAAGCCTGTGAGCCAATAAACTGGGGGTCGTGCACACGAGTAAAAGCCTTACCTGTGCTTGTTTGTCAAGGGAGTTGGAAATATCAACTTCAGTCAGCCAAATGGGAATCCCAAGAGTAGCCAACTTATCCAAAATACCTCTGATCAATGGAGGATTCGGAACCGAAAAATGCCCTTCAAGCCCAATGCCATCCATCCAAACGCCGCCATTTCTAAGCTCCTTAACCCGTTCAACATAAGCGTCCACGTTCGATTTCCCATCGCTACAAGTCTCCACCACGTTAAACTCGTTCAAGAACAATGTAGCCAACGGATCAGCCTTGTGGGCAGCCTCAAAGAAATGTAGTGTTGCATTGTGGCCTAAGCTCTGCTCATAGAAGTCAAAGTGGAGGAGCTCATTGCTAACATCCCAGTGGACAAAGTCGTCCTTGTACCGGGCCATCAAGCCGTCTATACGGGCCTCCACGGCCTGGTGTAGCTCGGGTCCGGTTAGGTTGAGGACCCATGAAGGATTGTACTTGGGATCCTCCCAGAAGATGTTGTGGCCCCTCACAGATGTCACTTTGGGGATTGTGTTGAGAAAGGACATCATTTGGTCAGCTCTTGTGTAGTTTAGTTTGCCTCTTTCGTGCTCCGTAGCGTACCATTTGAGCTCGTTCTCGAACACGGCTGCATTGAACCTCTTCTTGAACCATTCCTATATACAAAGGTGACAAGAGTAAGTGGACAGTAGACAACATAAAGTGGACCAAAGACTCCTTAATGTACAGACCTGGTAAAGAGGATTTCCAAGAATGGTGTCAGCAATTGCTGAACCGAAAGGGAATTCTGTTGAGGTTTGGTTGATGGATATTGAAGCCCTTTGTATTCTTTCTCCGTTTGCGTTTGAGACATGAATTGTCACAAATCTCTTCCTTTCCTACATTATACATATGCATTTTAAGCTTTATAACTTTTGTTGCAAGTACGATGAACTTCATAGAGTTAATGTGAAGTATGGGAAGAACAAATGTTACTTGAGTATATATAGATACCTTGTTAATTTCGTATTCTTGGTTCGTTCGCCACTCTTCCTCGGTGAAGGGCTGAAGCGACACGCTAGCGATGGAAATACCAACTTCTTCAAGGTCGAGTGTCTTTGGCACACATCAATGTGGAATCAATATACATGAATCAGCAATGAGATTAAGCATTGTCATCCTAAGAAGAACTATATATATCTACATTGTGTATTACCTGAAAATATAAAAGTGACAAGTTTGAAGGAGAATTCAAGACAAATCCGCCCTTAAGAAAAGACCAACACCCACTCTTTGCCATGACTGTCCCTATGCAATTGTAGGTTTTCTCGTCTGCCTTCAACGTTGCTCTTATAAGCGACGAATTCTCCTTGCCTTTTATGGTTATCCATGCTGTTCAAGTCAAGGAATCAAAACCAAATGAATATATGTATAAAACATATGATCATAACGTCAGAATTGTGGTGAGAGATCACGAGATGGATGGTAGTTAATTAAACCGGAGAAAGTGTAAAGGGCTTGTGTAAGATTGTGCAACATGAAGGCTGGAGTGAAGAGAGGATCATTAGTTGGCTTCAAACTATGATCTCCAACGTTCGGTTTCGGATAAGCGGTAAAGCTCCTCCTCTTAGCCTGATTTCTGATGAGTCCACCATTGTAAAGCGGCCGCTCTGGAAACGCTTTACACTAGAACATACTTATATGGCCACAATTAGCAAACGTGCTTATGAAATATTATATGAAACATTTCTAGACTACCGTCAGATTTGTTACCTCTGTGTAAGCAGAGGAATCGTATAGCGGGCCATCTGCGAGTAAAATTCACAGATAAGATGAATTCATACACACCCAACAAAGCAAAGGCATCAATCTAGAGAAAAGAACTGAGTGTAGTTATACCATATGGGTCATCAGCAATGACCAATGTAGAAGAAGATACCAGAAGAAGAAAGCAGCAGAAAATCAGACAGAATGAACAGGGGAATTGATAGATTTCCATTGTAAGACCAGTAGCAATTGCCTACTGAGGCAAATACTAAATAGTGAATTTGGAGTTTGAGAGGTTCACATGACAACAGTCGCATATCCCAAAGTGCACCCGTGCCTATTTAACTCATATGTTTGGTTGTTGCCTTGCGGTGGCGTATCACGTGTATTTTTTCTTTTATGGAAGAAAATTCCATTTTAAGTGATCACCACAAGCAGAGGTGCAGAGCAAGTGCACCACACCCTGTACACAGCCTTTTGGGCGTACGTTTTCCAAAAAAGAACCGTTGAAGTTGCTTCAAGTTAGGTATTTGGGCATCACGTTGTGTTTGTTGGTTCCCATCTTTGTATAGTTATGGTAGCTTAACCCCCCATGGCCCCACCAATAATTTGTGTTTGGATGAGTTGCGTTTCATCTCTTCTGTTTTTTAAACATTCACAAACGAGGAAATGAAGACGTGTTTTTCGGACCATGTGCATTATGAACAGCTATGACTTCGGACCAAAGCGTGCTCTTGAAAAAGAACCTTTCCGATGTTCCTTTTGCCATGCCGATTGCCCATGCTGCGCACAGCAATTCACACCACGCCTGCACAAAGATGCACTTGTGAACAACTGAGATCTCTCTTCGGAAAGCTGGGCTAAGAAGGTACCAAGTGATTGGGCCCAATATTTGTGTTTGGGCTTTTTCATAGGCCCATAAGGCATTGGTAATCTCAATGCCCTGAAAACCGTACTACCTCAAAAAGACCAACCAACTCCCATCTGATTTCCTGACCATTGATATTAGAAACAAACATCACTATTCTGACCCTTTTCATTCTGTACTCTAGTACACACTATAATTCATCAGCCTCTCTAATGCTGTGATTAGGAGAAGTAAGAAAGTTAAAAGCTTTATTAAACAATGAAAAGGGTCCAACTATCATACTCCATCTTTTAAAAGCCTGACGTATTTTTGTCATAAGCAACTGCAGCATCAACTTAATTCAGCATTCATGAAACTATGAGAAGTGTTCAACATACCAAATAAAACATACATTTATGAAGTTACAGTGACGATAAAATTTAAGCCTGTCTAGAGGCCGGGTTACAAATTCAGGGCAGGGACAACGATTCCTGGGGTAAGGACCTGCATAGAATTTTATTAACCTGTGGACATAACCATACATCTAAATAGCTTTCCACAAGGGGATGAGGCTAGTCTTTAATATGTACAAATGGGTTGATCATAAGATCATGCTAAATGCAAGCACCTAAATAAATTAATGATTAAAAAATACCTTGAGGGGCAAACTCTGACTATTTTACATTTTGCTGGGAAAATTAAGGAAACTCATGCATCTTCGGAAGGGGAACACTTCATAGAATCCGACATTACTTCCTCAATGGCTTTGCTGATCTTGGAGATAACCATCTTCTCAATCTGGAATACGAGCACATTATCAATTGAGTAAATCATCAAAAAAATCAATCATTCTCTCTAGATGGAATCTAGCAAAAGAAGTAGCAATGCAGTTAAAGACTTTCACCTCTAGTCTCGATGCTTTGGCTTTATTGTCAGTCGGAAGATTGCAGAGTTTGTCATTCAACTTGATGCACTCAACCGCATTTTCAGGTGAAATAAATCCCACAGCAACATTGACACAAGACTATACACAGACACATCAAACATCAAACATCAAATCAATATAAGATTCAGAAATACAGGTTCATCAGACATTCAGCAAATGCACTACAAGAAGACTATCTCAAGGGCAGAAAAGTTCTAAATAGAATCTTTAGAGATTATCACAGCGCCCTTAAAGCTCTAAGTGAGATGAACTAACCCCGAGTTCAACCTCACTAACAGAAGATTGGCCAATTCAGATGAAACCAAGTAGTGTCAATACTAGTCCAACACAACAACTAAACAAGAAATATACGATACCCAAATACTCGGGCAAAATCAAATAGGGTCAAAATGGAACATTTGCTTTCCAATAATATTATCACATCCTATAATGGTTCATAACAAAATCACATAACTTTTTTCACCTTAAGGTTCCTCGTTTGATATGGACAGCCTGCAGGGATGAGAACAGCTTCTCCAAGCTTTTGGATGAATGTCCAGGGTTCAATCTCTGAAAGGAGGGTAATATATGAGCATTTGTATTCCACATTGTTTAACAGAATTGAACATAGTAAGAAAATTGAACATACTGAATTCCTCCTTAAGCTTTATCTTATGTGCCGAATCGAGAAAGATATTCCCATCAAGAAATGGGTCCACATCCTGCAGTGATATTAAGATCACATTATAAGTATTAAACCAAAAAGCATAAAATGAAAAAATGAGCCACTTATCTTTCACATGTCTTTACCTTGTTCAATGAACCATAAAATTCATCAGAGTGTTTTCGGATGTATTCTACAACTTTCGGAGTATCCTGCCTTCGAAAAATGTCCCATTGGATACCAGAAAGCCTCTCATTACTACAGCCGCCTTTCTCTACAGTACAGGTTTCAGAATCTTGATGAGAGAGCTGGTCATCAGGTTTCTCAAGGTTGTCACCAGTGCCAGAACACATGTTTGATGAATCAGATTCTGATTCAGAGCTTGGAGCCTTGGTAGGTGAGTTCTTGACAGTGCCAACAGGAAGATCCTCAGTAGTCTCTAAACAGCTTGATGAAGCACCTACTCCTTTACTCAACAGTGTTCTTTCCATAGTCTGATCTAGCTGACTTGCATCTTCTGTGACCTCACTACACTCCCTATTCACCCCATTCTCTAGATCATGCCCAATAGATCCTCCATTATCCTTGGTGTGCTTCATTCTTATCAAGGCTTTAACTTTATTTATCTGTTCTGTAGAACACTGAAAGTTTGAAGCGTGAACTAGAATATTCACCTAAAGCAAGATCAGAAAAGAATACGTCAGTGCAAAAACAATGCCAATACATGAGAACGAAGGCTACATAATTTTCATACTTACCAGATCGTGTGAAGAGTAACAAAGCGCACCAAACAACTCTCCCTTACGAACTTCCTCAGCACTGCCACATGTAATATACACACATGGACTAACTTCAGGCTCATGAGAAACCTCATCTAGCTTTGCAGCAAGATTTAGAAGTCCAGAACGAGGGTTGGTATACTCTTGGATAGGAAGAACATCATAGATCTTGGCATAATGATCTTTATAACCCCTTTGACACAAGGCTGAAGATAGCTTAGCCTTTAACTTCAGGGTTTCTTGTCTTAAATGCATATCTGCTTTCATGTACGACCCAGTGAAGGATTCTTTGCTATTAAAGTCAACCTGTTAATAAAAAAAACATGCTACATAAATTATACAAGCTCATTTAACAGAAGACTGAAAAACAGGCATGACCTTCATTTACAAAAGTACTAACCTCAAACCAATCCATGCAATTTGGACCATGAATTTCTTCCCTATCACTCTCACATCCATCCAGAAGCATATTTAGGTAAGTGGAGAATAAGGCAATTGGATCCGAGAACAAATTTGAAGCTTTGACAGCTATATCACGAACTATGACAGGATGAGAATTACGCCAATGTCTCTGGAAGTGTGGAAGCAAGATCTCATAATCATCATGCGTACTCGGGCAGTACAAGAAATTGTCGCCTGGATGTTTTCGTTGAGAAGCTTCTAGCAACTCTCTCCCTTTAGCGCCTTCTTGGGCCATGCTTGCACAAAGCGAACAATGCAAAGAAGCATCTGGTATTTTGGGTGAATCATGGCTTGATATCACTTCTTTAGCACTTGCTTCTAGTTCTTTCACTTGTTGAGTTTCAACCTCAGACAGACTCGACCCTGATATCAAGGAGATCACCAGAACATAACCACCAAATAGGGTGAGTATTATATTAAGTAAAGAATAAAAGATAATGCTATACTGCAAAAGAAAATTCAAACAGCATAAACATCATAAAAAGTCCATATCCTGACCTTTAGACTTTGCTTCCACCTTCTGCTCTGAATTGATATTTTCTAGGACGGGAAGAACCAAATTAATAAGGTAATGTAAAGAAACATGTTTGGTGACTTTGCATTCTTTCTTTAAGATCTCCTGTCAAAAGTTACAATTGTAGTGTTAATAAATATAGTTATTAAAAATTAATAAACATATTGCAACAATTTGCAAGGAAACATCAACCTGAGAGCGGATGTACTTCAATCTGTTAGGCAAACAGGCCTTGCATTCACAGGTTCCACGGCAAACTGGGCATCGTGTTTTAACTTCTTCTGCATCATGACACCTTGAACCATACCATACACCAAATTTTGAAACAGTCATTTCCCATACAAATAAGAAGCACACACAAAACTATTTGAGCAAATCATATACATTCATATTCAACCAAAACAAATGATATACATTCGTAACATATGACCACCAATCCCATTGGCTTAGAAACTTCATATACATCTCCACTCATCATTATAAAAGGCAAAATCAACGCATCATGGTAAAGATGTTCATAATGCTACAAATTTTGACCAGTACAGCTACATCTTACATTAGAATGTGACACTAAACTCCTGTAATAACGTAGAAAGAAAATCTGAGTCTACCTATAAGTCATGTGGAATCCCTTACCTTTCTTTGATGCAATCAGAGCAGAAAACTCTCTTCTTGCAAGTGAGACACTTGGTCAAAGTAACGTTAGCACTCTTCCTACACCAATGGCACTTCTTCCTCCCACCAGCAGCAGGTTCAGCTCCATCTTTCCCTTTCACATTCTCAGCATAAGGCACAGCCTTCAAAACACACAATTTCACAAGTTCAAATTCAAGCGTACAAAACATTTGGAGAAGAACAAACGCATATAACTTGTTATATCTCAAAATTTTAGGCCAAAGAAGTTACCTTGACAGTGCTAATTGGAGGCCGCTCAATGTTCTTGGACCTGAATCTCCGATTTACCAGACGGTAATCCGACTCCTTCAACCCTAATTTCACCGGAGGAGGGGCCGAATTGGCGACAGACGACGCCGCCGGCGGGGGAGAGATAGCCATCCGTCCGTAAGGCAATTCCCTGGTGACCTCCTCCTGGCTCTGCTCGGCTTCAGCGGAATCCACATTGCTAGCCTTCTTCCCGCCTTTCCCCTTCTTCTCAGCCTTCCTCTTCTTAATCTTCTTCTTCTCAATCTCCCTCTTGACGAAGCCCCTGAGCAGCTCCTCGGCCTTGTTCTTGGTCTTCTTCTCGGCGAGATCGTCGGCCTCGGAGTCGTCGGACGGCCGAGAACGCTTCCTCTTCTTAGACCTGTCGAGGTGGTCCCGGTCCTTAACCCTAATTGCGCCGTTATCAGCGTCGTCGTTGGGCGGGGCGGAAGGGGAGGATTCGGAGGGCTTCCTCTTGGCCTTGGAGTTGGATTTGGGCCTCTGGAGTTTGAGAGACTCCGGGACCTTGGCCTTGCTGCTGCGGAGACGGCCTTGCACGTAGTGAATCTCGCAGAGCGACTTCCCGTCCATGACGGTCCGCTTGCATCGCCAGCCCCGGCCGTCGTGGCGGTTGCAGCGCTGCTCGTCGGCGGTCGCCGGATCGTCCATGGTTTGCAGGATTGGAGGTGGGAAACGGCAGAAGAAGATGATACAGCAGCCCTCACGGATTAACACAGTCGCATAGAGTGGGGAGAGAGAGAGGCTGTTGTGTTGTGAAAAGTAGGAGACAGTAGTAGTAGATAATCGGGAATATTTTATTACTTTTTTGGTAATTTGTAACCCTGCGATTTTTTCCAATAAAAAAAATACTCTGCGAGGGCACAACGGGTAGAAAAATCAATTCAAGGGGGGGTGCAAGTTAATACCATGAAACTGAACCATACACTCGTCAGCTGTTGCAATTTCAGCACCACAGTTACGAAAGAGGAAATAATGGTGTTCAAACCCATTACAGTATTACAGTACAGCTTTGACAGGCTGACAGCTCAATGTACTGTCTTTTTGTGATCCCAATTCTTCAAGATTTGGTGGAACTAATATTGTTGTTACTTGTTACACCTGAGTTTAGGCACCAACCTGCCCAGGAAAAAAAATCTCATTACCACACTTGCCATAAACAAAAGATCTCGTTACCGAATATAGAGCTTACAACCTAGAAAAAAACAATTTACCAGATCAGACCCAAGCGCAATACTCTTATTTATTTGGGCCACTAAATAATTAGGCTCGTTACAAAAGTTGGATATCCAGGCCCAGATGTTCAATTTGACACTAGCAGAATATTAGGAGTCTATGACTCACAATCTGGACAAGTGTACGTCTACCAAATATGAAAACCATATTACGCACACAGAGACTATTAATGTGATCATTTTTTGTCTTGATTTCCAATCTCCAGCGGTTCACAATGTTCACCTCGCTTGAACATATATACACACAAAACAGAAGCGTTATTTGTTTGGTAAGACTCTTGCATTTGACATGGCTTATACCGAAGATCAAAATTTTGCAGAAGTATAATTTCACAAATTAAGTCTCATAATCTCATTCAGTTCAGTTGGAAACATAAACATCACGGGGAAGTGAAGCAATATACGGAGTAGAAGCGTTACAGATGAATTAGACTTGACTTTACAGCTGGGGGGCCCTAATACCTCTTTCCATAATACAGCCCGATATACGATTGATAGTGGGTAGGCCCCACAACCCACAAGCAGGAAAAATGCATCACACTCACAACTTTGTAATTTCTACTTTATAATTCTGTAATTCATACAATTATTAATTTTGATTCTTTTCTATCCAGTGCGTAGTATAGTGTTTTGTTTTAGGAAATATATTACGGTGTACAATTGCCACGTATTATAGTACGTGGAAAGGACCCACCTCAGCCGCCCATCTGATGGAGAGAAGTCTAGAAATCAACTAGTTATACCCGTCGTGCCATGCACGACTTGTATTTTTAAATCTATTTTTTGATATATAATATATATAATATTAATATAATTCACGTGCCCTCCACGGGATTAGTATTAAAATTTTGCTTAAATATTTTTTCATATACCTTAAATATTTTATGATAATCAAGTTTAATTTAACATTAAAATGTTATAATAAATAGGAAAAAAATATTATTTAGTCGGTTTTTATATTAATTTATTGGATTTAGTTAATGTGTGTCCAACTGTCCATGGATACATATTAGTAAACTAATTATTTTAAATACATTTCAATTTTTTTCACCCATTTTAATAATCATTTAATATAATAAACTAAAATTATAGAAAAATGAAAGGGCACATTATAAAAATATTTAATTTGGAAAGTAAATCATAAAAAAAAAGTCGTAAGTCCTGTAAAAAAATCTTAAATAATTATAGAAAATTAAAACTAATCAAATATACTTATGATAGAAAAATGTTTTTTTATTTTTGTGATATACTAAGATATACTATTACTAAAAATATGATTTTACCAAGATATACTATTACTAAAAATATTTTTGTGATATTTGACTAAAAAAATATTTTCGGGATACCCTTAATAAAATCCAAATATATCTATAATAAAAAAAAATCAAAATTTCAAGATAACAAAAAAGGATTCGGTAAAATTTCTTGCTAAATAGTTCCAACTACAAAATCATGGATACTTATTTTGCTAGATAGTTCCAACTACAAAATCATGGATACTTATTTTTTAAGATTTTCTTACTATAATCATGCTTAGAATTAGGAGGAGGTTAGTAGTAGTATCGAAAACAATTTCAACCAAAAATAAGTTCTAAAATATGTATAATTTGTTTAAAAAAAATGCGGATTTGGTATAAAAAAATAGAGAAGATGTTTTTTATTATCAGATAACTTTTTAATGATGATTTATCATTATCGAAAATATTAAATATCGAAAATTCAATATCCCAATTTTAAAAAAAAAGAAACAAAATTTCTATATCAAAGTTCTATAAAATAATTTCCTTATACCTCATCAATGGCCACGGATTCTTGCCATCAAATCTTGTTACATAATCGGGTTTATAATTTTTTTATATATTATTTTTAGTAGGTATCTGACAAGGAAAAGTTTTCCATTAATAAGAAGATTTGGTTGTTATATAGTATATTTAGATTACCTTTATAATTTGTTAAGAAAAAGCGGATTTGGTACAAAAAATAAGGAAGATTTTTTTTATTATCTAAAATTTAAAGGATTATTTATCATTATCTAAAATATTAAATATCGAAAATTCTACAAAATATTTTCCTTATATTTCAGCAATGGCATCGGATTCTTGCCATCAAAATCGGGTTGATAAATTTTTATATATTATTTTTAGTAGTTATCGGATAAGGAAAAGTTTTCCATTATTAAGAAGATTTGGTTGTTATATAGTATATTTAAATTACCTTTATAATTTGTTAAGAAAAAGCGGATTTGGTAAAAAAAATAAGGAAGATTTGGTTATTTTTCATTTAAATCTAAATAAGTAAAAACAAATTTTTCATTGAAGATTTATCTACATGTACGTGAATCATAATCCTAGTGATTTAGTTTAATAATTGGTATTAATCCTAACAGATTGAAGTTGATCCAACAGATAATTGGTACTAATCCTAGTGATTTATCTACATGTAAACCAATTTTTTATACTAATCCTAACTGATTTAGTTTAATTTTTTTTGGCAATCAAAAAATGAAGCTAAATAAGGATAAAATCAGTTGAGGAAGTTAATTTTTAGATTTTTTGTATTTTTTTGGGCAATCAAAAAACAAAGCTAAATAAGGATAAAATCAATTGAGGAGGTTAATTTTTAGATTTTTAGCATTTTTTTCGGCCAGCAAAAAATGAAGCTAAATAAGGATAAAATAAAATAAGGATAAAATCAATTGAGGAGGTTGATTTATAGCATTTTTTTCGGGCAATCAAAAAATTAATTAAATGACATGGCTTAAGGAAACGATGACACGTGGCAAAAGCTGATGTGGCGCATTCTCGGATCGACACGTGGACAAAGCTGACGTGGCGCAACGTGGAGGCTCCAATCCTTACGGCTTTTATATATATATATATATAGATTATTCAAGGTCGAATCAATAAAGAAAACGAATATATCTCAGTTATCTAATAATTCCTATACATTATTACTGTATCCTGCTCCACATTACTTACAAGTTACTAGATGTTAGGTAGGCAACCTCCAAAATGTAACGGGTCTTAGAGCATCTTTATCAATAGCACCTCTAGCATCCCACTTTTTCTCCATTTTTCCATTTTCTCTCTCTGCCACATCATCCAAGCATCTCATACCATTTTACCATTTTATCAATAGCATCTCTAGCACTTCAAAATTTACTTTGTTTTCCTTTATATTTAATTATAAATAATACTTCTTCATTTTATATTAAACTTTTACTTTATTTAATTTATATACATTACTTGTACTTTTAATTACCAAAATACTCAAAAATAATAATTTACATATTTTTGATTTCTTATATTGTAAATATAAATTAATGATTCAAAGTCACAAATTGTATAATTTTTCAATTTTCAAAGCATGTAGTATACAAATGTTTTTCAAAGCATATTTTTGATTTCATATGTTGTACTTTTAATTACCAAAATACCCAAAATATACAAATGTTTTTGAAATAAGTCAAATATAGTCAAAATGGATATCTACATGTAGTATAAAAAAAATCTAGAGTTATGGTAAAAATATTTTTTTATTAAATTAAGTGTATGCATACAAAATTACATTTTATTAATACTAGTTAGCTCAATTATTTATACCCAAAAAATTAACCTTTATCGGTACCCAATTATATTTTGACACGTGTAAAAGGAAACCCATTACTTGAGGCCTAGCACCGATGCTTCATTTTGCAAATGAAGCATCGATGCTCATGTGATCTGCTACCATTTCAATTAAAATATTAATATCTAAGAGCACTGATGCTACAAACGGCACCGATAAAGGTGCTCTTAAAGGTTTGCATAAGACTATACGAGTGCATGTACTTTGTGTAGATTGTAAGGGCCGTGATTATCTGCTTCAAATAAATAATTAATATAATCATGTAAAAATAAACGCATTAACTAGGGTTGAGCATCCGTTCATAGTCAAACTGAACTAAAATCGAAAATGGTGAATTTGGTGAACCGAAAACCAAACCGAAAAAAATCTGGTTCGATTTGGTTCGTTTTTTTCGGTTTTTAATAAATATAAAGATTTTTTTTGTAAAATCTGAACCGGATAAAAAATAACCGAAACTGAACCGAAGCGAAACCGAAATCATGAACTTTATTGAACCAGAGACCGTCCATTTTAGATCAGTTCGGTTTGATCGATTTTCAGTCTATTTTTTTTGGGTTGAACCGAATCGTGCAACCCTAACATTAACCTCGATCAGATGACATATGCTAGGGGAGAAGAGAAGAGACAACACCTACTTTCTAAACTCGTTTTTAATTTAAGAAAAAAATACTTTCAACGAACACCATCTCGAACTCTTTTGCATGTTGGTCTTGCGATTAAAAAAAGAAACAAAGAATTGGGTCGTGTTTGCTTACCGTTAATGAGCATCAACTGGATTTTAAATACAAATAATTCAAAAAAAGCCAACATCTTAGAAAAATAATTCAAAAGCCATATATAAACAAGGTGCAATTATGTAACGTTGCCGTGGATCCATAGTTTATACGTTAATAATCATTTTGATTACTTGCCTGTGGTGGCCCTTGTGGGCTCCACGAGATGTAATCCAAACCATGACTTCATATTAATAATTCAAGGCTTCAAAGTTACTAAAATCCTGCTGTTAATTAATTTCATTTTATACACCTAAAGCAAGACTTTGCACACTGTGTTTATGCAAACCAACACCAGATTAGTGTCAAAATGAGCCCAAAAATCGTAATTACGTGATTCAAATGCCCTTCGACCCAAAATATCCATTTTTATTTTGTGCACAAAATATCGAAGAATAAGGCAATTATCTTCATTTCAACCAAAAAAAAAAAGGCAATTATCTTCATTTTTTGCCCACGATCAAATGGACGATCAAATTCTGGTGATCACCGGCGAGGATCTTCAACGAGGGCCCACGTCCAGCCTTGATCATCCACTTTCTGTTTCCAGAAATGGACGGCCTAGGATGCGCCTTTGACACACCTTCCCTCACACACGTCACACCCAACAAACCTTCCCCCTTTCTTCTTCTTCCTTTACCTTCTCCAGACATTCTCTGCGTTTCCCCTCTCCATATACGCCCACCACCATTATTCCCCCGCTTCCATTTCAAGCCTAAAATCCACTCCTCCTTGCACTCCAAATCCGTATTCCCCTCCCAAAACAATCAATTGATCCATGAATTAGCACAATCAGATAATAAATCTGCTGTGTAAAGCTCTAAATCGTATATATATATTCATCGTTGCTCGATTACATGGCGGCGCACCACGGGGGGACGGCCGAGATGGACTCCGGCACGGAATCGGTGACGTCGACGCCTCGTTCGATCCACAAGGGGGCCGCCGGAGGCAACGACGACGTCCACCATCACCAAGGACCTCGGATCCGCCTGATGTGCAGCTTCGGCGGAAAGATCCTCCCCCGTCCCCACGACAACCAGCTACGCTACGTCGGCGGCGACACGCGGATTGTCGCCGTCAATCGCTCATCCTCCTTCGGCTCCCTCGTCGGGAAGCTCTCGAAGCTCACCGGCGCCGTCGCCGGCGAGTTCACCGTCAAGTACCAGCTTCCGAACGAGGATCTCGATGCGCTGATCACGGTCTCCACTGATGAGGACGTGGAGAACATGATGGAGGAGTGGGAGAGGTTTTGCGCATCTCAGGCAAACAAGACCGCTCGATTGCGCCTCTTTCTGTTTCCGAACACGGAGTCGGAAGATTCTAGAGCGAGTAGCATCTCGTCGCTTCTGGATGGCTCCACAAAGCGCGAGAGCTGGTTTCTGGACGCGCTCAACGGCGGGAGGGCGGTTTCCGGCGATTTGGAGCGAGGCCGATCGGAGGTCTCGTCGATTGTGTCGGAGGTGCCCGATTATCTCTTCGGGCTCGACAATTCGGAGGATCCGAGCCAGGGACGGATGGAGTCCAGATTGAAGCAGACTTTTAGGGGCATCTTGACCGATAGCATCCCAGGCTCCGATCCGAGCTCGCCATCGCCGATGGTCACGGCGCCGTCTCCGTTCTGCTCGTCCTCGTCGGCGCCGGCGTGCGTGCCGACCACGCCCAACCTGAATCTTCCGCCGGTGAAGACCAAGCCCGAAAGCCCTGGGTTGAGCAACAAGCAGGCTATGAATATGACGGCGGAGTCTCCAAAAGAGGTTTTATCTGAACCGGGTTCGGCAGGGGAACAAAGGCCCGCCCCGGTTCAGCAGCAGGCCACTTCCGGATACCCGGGCCCGCCCGTCTGGGGCCATCACCCGCACCAGCCCACTCCGTACCCGGGCCATGCCCCGGTTCAAGCCATACCTGTTTACTACATGGCAGCTCCGGGTCAGAATCCAGGTCCGGTTCCGGTCTCGCACGGGCCGGGCCAAGTTCAGCCGGTTCATCAGGTTCCCGGTCAGTTCGTCCAGCAATACCAAATGCCACCGGGCCAGGTCCCAATCGGGTATCAACCGGTTCATGGTGCGGGTCAAATGTACACCGGCGGGCCCGTTAGACAGCAGATGGCGATTCCGGATCAATACCATGACATGCAGGGACGGGTCGTTGCGGGTGGCGGCGGGCCGAACTTGAACCCAAACCCAAACCCGAACCCGCCCATGTACTACGGTGTCAGGGGTGGAGGCATGTATCAAGGCTACCCGGGGATGATGATGCCGCCAGCTGGTGATGACATGTCAGGATCGGGCCACGATGGAGCCCGATCTGGCCCGGGTTAGTAATTGGGTATTTTCGTGAAATCGGTGGGCTAGCAAAGTCCACAAATCTATGCTGGTCAGAAGTCTGTGTCAGAAGTGCAGTGCAGATCCTTGGGGTAGTGATGGGAGTTTTGTTTTTGTGTTTGGGTGAATAATAAGATTTCTCACATGATCATGTGATCCTATAAGCATTGAAATGTAATGTACTCTTTTTCTTCTTCTTATTTTTCCAGTAGTTTTGAATTGAGTGATGCACTTGCTTTAGTTTTGAAAACTGTGTGATCTGAGTTGCAAGGCAAATGGACCATCATATTTGTATATAAATGGTGTTGTTCTTCCTTTATCTGCTCCTTTTTGGCATTATAATTATATGCATGGATGAAAAGAATAGGATAGGAAATTAGGTATCAATCATTCAATCAATTTCTTATATTGATCCGAGTCATACACATACTGAGTACGACAGCCATGGCCATAATTTTTTTGATGAAAGCCATGGCAATAATTAGGTTGGCGGGTTTTATAGTTTACGAATACACGTTATATGATTAATGTTTATAAAATTGATTGTGATTAAACATATGAATGGGCCAAGTCAAGGAACACGTAAGTCTAGGCTGGCTTCTGATTCTAAAGATGAATTATAAGCTCAACTTGAATCCACCTCCCATTGTTGGAATCAAATTGAAACATGGTTTAGCAACAAAGCCACAGGTATCTCAGATCATGCGAAAAACCAATGAGCTTGACGAGAAATCGTTCAGGACTTGATCGAGTATTGCACAATTATTAGTTTTCTTTCAAAATGTTACTTATCGTTTGAAGGGTCCATGTGAGAAAAATCTCTTAGGTTGGATAAAATTGAAAAAACTAATCTTCAACCAAAAAAAATTGAAAAAACTAATGACAATAGTGTTTTCATAAAATCCTAAGCTAACTAGTCGATATTGTGAAGTTAAAGGTCTCAAATTGGAGTATATTATGAAACACCCTTCACTCATGTACAAGGATTTCGCTCGATATAAAACAATTATGAATCAAGGTTGGTGGTCTAAACTAATTTTTTGTGATTTATTCTTATGGGTTAAATTATACAAAGCAATAGATTATAGACTTTATAAATGATTTTCATGAGTAGAAATCAATCAAATCGTAGAACTACTTTTGCAAGACATAACCATGACTTTACCGTATCCTTAGTTGCCCAACAATTAGATGGGGCCACTTGTCCGCTTTGGGTCTGTTTGGATTATGATTTTATACAACTTAATACATTAACTTTGGTGATTAAAACCCGTTTGTGGTATTTATGGTATACTTTTCCTCTCATACTTCATTTTCTGATCAAGTCTTGAGTTTTGTATTCATCAAAGTTGTATTTTATATGAATGAATGGACTTTTGGAACAGTTACACATACACTATCACAGCCAGAGCCTTCAAATTAAGGCCTCGCATTTATAAGATTCATGGTGGGCAGTTTGATGCAGTTGAAACTTGGAATCTGGTGTGTGCTATATGTGATCTTGAAGGGCAATAGAGCGGCGTGCACTTTTATTCTATACATCTCCAAGAAAAAGGGGATCTAAAGGCTCAAACAAAGTTACATTCTTCGCGACGGTCACGAGGGATCACAAGATTTTACAGACATGGGAGGTGGAGGGTGAAGCTGAAAGAAGGCTTCGCTATGAGGGCTGAGGCTTCCTATGCATATCGTGTCACCTCGCCCACGCCAAGCTCCATCTTGAACATTGTTCATTTCCAAAGTTCTGGCCTCCTAGACAGTAATCAAAGATAACCGAAATTTCAGACCGTTATCTCAAGAAATGAATGGGATAGGCATTGGTGATGGCAAAGAAAAACTGACCTGGCAGATGGAGCAGCAAGGGCAAGCTAAATGGTACACGCAATCGTCCAAGTAGCTATCGTTACCCTGCAAACCAAATGAATTAAGCTTGCGTAAGCTCTTTTTTAGCATGTGTTTCCATTGATTGCATACTACTAATCAACCAATGAAATAGGTCATAAGGTCATCAGGAAGAGCTTACCCTGATGTTAAATTTCAATCTCATTCGCGTGCGAAGAAAACCAGAATATGCTCCAATTGATATAGTGAAAGTGAGAGCAAGATATAAGAAACAATGTCTTCTTGTTATGATGAAGCTGATGTAGTTCAAAGCTGCTAAGAGGATGAGCAACAAGTAGGCAGATCCCTGCAGTATTGGAAGATTTGTTCACATGTCAAACAATGTCAAGTTCCTGTGGCAATTTTAGGAACCATATTCCTAACAGAGTAACAATCCTATCCAGAAAGAAAACCCTGTGAGAAACAAAAGGAAACAACATTCCTCCTATGGCAAAAAAGAGTTTTTTTTTTCAGTTAGGAACTAGAAATAGACAGCTTGGCTAATAAAAACTGAGACTCGGAATAAATACATGGAGAAAGGAAGAACCAAGGCCAGCCCGCTTCATGTTCTTTCCAAATCTGTAGCAGGGGCAACTGTTGCATAAAAAAACAATCTCATAAGAGAAATGATTGCATTGATCACTTGAACTTGCAGGATTTCATGTACAAATTACAACGCTCGAGCACAATTTAACACAGTGGCTGTAGTTTAGTGGTAAGAATTCCACGTTGTGGCCGTGGAGACCTGGGCTCGAATCCCAGCAGCAGCCACACTTATCATTTATTTTTCTTTTACATTTTTCGGTTCCAGTAATCATCATCCCACATCATATTTTATCCGGATTAAGCAAATTCCCAACTACAGGAAACCAACCAGATCAACAAAATAAAAATCAGATGTCCTAAGCCAAACAAAAATCACCTACTACATTAAACAACCAAACTCAATTGAAACAATCAATGAAACCCACTACTTTAGGCAAGGAATGGTCAAGAATCATCAAGGCAAGACATAAAACAAGTGCTTGAAACTTGAAGCCTGTCTGTCTGACTACCCTAGAGATACCCTTTTCCTGCAAATTCTTAATTGTGTCTCCTCTCCAAAACATTTAAGAAATATGAAAACATAGGGAAGAAAAAGAGATTCAGAAAAGGAACTAACCAGAGAGTTTGAATGGCAATACGGCGATCATCAAAGCAATCAAGAATCCCGCCTTCCCACATCCTGAAAACCCCACCAAACCTTTCACTACCAAAACCCTCATCTTCATTCTCCATCACCCTCCATTTCCCCTGGCTCTGCAAAGCCACCGTTGAACACAGCGTTTCAAAATCCAACACTGTCACGCCTTCCAGAAGCTTCTTCTCCTCCTCCTCCTCCCCTCTACCCTCAATCTCTTCCCTTTTACAATCCGCCATTGATTCTTCGCCTACAAAAAGCTTAAACCTTGAGGAACAAATTCAGCCCTGCCCTTTAAGAAGAGACACTAATGGTGGAAATGGGAGATGCCCACCAAAGGCATGAATCACAAATACACTCCCATTAATGTATGGGTGCGTAATCAAGTTGGGTAACGGAATAAGAAAAGGTTTGAGCTTTTTCCTTTTGTTTTGGTCGAAAAAAGGTTTGAGCTTTATGGTGTAAACAAAACCCACAAATGGGCATTGCCGAAAGGAATGTACAAGTGGGATAAAGACGCAATTGAGAATTATGGGGCTGTGTATGTGTTGGTTGGGGTGCAAATTGGGGTGGAACGCATGGCTGTCAATTAAATAAATTTCAATTTCAGTTGAGCAGAAAGATCATCACGGAGCTGGGAACAGGATGAGGATTCCGTTTTTGAAGAGAGAGGATTAATAAGATAAGAATGAGTTGGATCCGAGTTGGACTGTTTTTCTTATAACGTTGTGCTGTTGTTAGTTGTACACTCGTAACTTCTCCTTCCTTATTGATTGACCCAATTTTAAATCTCCTAACAGTTTATATATGATACAGATACCCCATTCATAATTAGAATATTTTATACCTATTTATTTTAGATAACATCAATTACAAGATTTTGTTTTTGAAATGGGTAGCAAATCGAGTTGCTACAACTTACTCATATTTCGGACTATTATACGGTACCCGATTGTTTGGATTATTATTTATTTAAATTTCCTATTTAAACTTTAGACAATATCATATTAAAAAAGGCTTATGTTCGAACATATTTCTAATCCGATGTTCGAACATTAAAAGGGGATGGTTCCCCACCAAAAATAAACAAAAGAAGATGCTTGGCTTTGGAGTACTAATGGACAGTATACAAGCTTACAAAGCGAACTCTTTGTTTGAACAACAGTTTTTTTTACAACTGATAACTCCTATAGTCCTCCTATTACATCCTTTAAAGAAGACAAGAAATGCCATAAGACCCATATAGACCATTAACATCCATGAAGACTATTTGAAGGTCTAGAAACGCTATACTTGCCATGTTTGACACAAGTGGTTTAAAAGTAAGCAAAGTTCAGATATTCCATTGCACTATACTTTGCAAGTAGCAACAACC
Source organism: Polygonum aviculare (assembly GCA_934048045.1). Classification (NCBI taxonomy): domain Eukaryota; kingdom Viridiplantae; phylum Streptophyta; class Magnoliopsida; order Caryophyllales; family Polygonaceae; genus Polygonum; species Polygonum aviculare. The sequence continues at coordinate 4,202,616 of OW204024.1, forward strand.
AAGGCAACCGGTGCAAATAGGATTACTTGCCAAGTTTGATTCAACAATTGAAAGACCAACAGCTTCTTTTGTGTCCTTCAACCTTATACTACACATCACTGATCACCAAATTGATACTTCTACCACGATCACTTAAAATATAAGTACCCAAAATGCTGCAAAAGAAACAGATTCGAAAATGCTGGACGTGCAAAAAAGTCCACCGACAACATGCTTAGAAGTAAAAAACACCTGATAGGTTTGTTTTCACATCACAACAATTACACAAAAAAGCCAACCAACCTTGTGGCTTTGAACTTGACGACAGTTTTATGTCCATACCTTATGTTTTGGCAGGAGGTCTAACCGGCCCCAGTCCTGAACCACTCCCCAGATGCTTAAAGGCTTTGGCTTCCAAATTCTCGTCGTGAGCAGCGAACCCAGTGCCTCCTTTCTCCAAGGCCACAAGATTCCTTTCCTTACACGGTTTGTTGCAAGCCAAGCACACCTTATCAACAGCCATAAACTTATCTGCACATTTCTTGCAAAAGACATGACCACATGAACTGAGAACCACGAGCGATATTGTATTGGTCAGAGTGACTTTACAGCTGGGGCAGATATATGACTTGTCGAGCGGCCCTCCTTCATTTTCATTCTCTTCAGTGAAATGAATGGGGAAGAGGGATTTCAGTTTAAGCTTCTCATTCCCTTCGGGGCAGGTTGTGGTTGCAGCTGGGGCCTCTGCTTTGGCAGGTGCTGCCGGTGTAGCAGAAGGAAGCCAAAACGCCTTCATTGTTCTCAATGCTTCTGCTTCATATGAGGTTGCCTTCACACTATTGGCACCATGGAACCCGTTCCTATCTAGGGATTGATTCTTACCACTGTATTGTGGGAGAGCACCGTGATTTTGTTGATCAAATTCATCGAGTTCCCTGGCTTTTTGTAGCACTGATTTCTCTTCTTCCTCTTCTTTCTCATGCTTCTGCTGAAGCGCTTGTGCTGCTACCTTCCTGCATTATATACTATGTCAAGAAGCGCAAACAATTCAACTAGGACAACTTCGAAAATACAGAAAAAAGTAAATCAAGATATAAAAGTAAGTACTACACAGCATGCATTGGAAAATATGATGAAAATCCTAGTGGACTTCTTAATCAGTCTATCAATAAGATATCTTGCAATTTCAAGGACTTTGCATATCAGAAAATGGAACAAGCAACCATCAAACATAACCTATAACCAGGTTGCATTCAACAAGCTATTGGTAAAACTCAAATCCTTGCGATTTCATGTTTCCGTATTCTGTTTGGAATTGATACATAAAAGGAAGTAGCAACGGCCTTTCTTTTACAAGCAAAAGTGTCTTCAAATGCCATACAATCTTGTGTGATAAAAAGATTAAAACACATTATATACAATTCCATCCATCAACAGATATGACACCAATTTAAAACAGCTACCCATCTAGCACCATTACATGTGAACCTAAGCTTAAAGAACTTGCATGTAATGTGACAGCTGCTGAAGCAAAAAAATCAGTCAGTTGCTAGTTTTTCTACTGTAAATTTGCAGCATATCATCAAACCTAACCTTACAAAAAAACAATTAAATCCTCCAACAAAGACCCAGTTTCAGACAAGCTCAAAAGAGAAAGACCTTAGTCAAGTACTATTCTGTTGTCCCAACAATATCTTAAAGGCACCCTACTACAAAGCTCTTAGCAAAATCATGCCAAATCTGTATAGCAATACTCGTATCTAAGACATAATACACTATTAGAAAGCTTAAAAAGGGGCATCCTTTGACCAGAACAAGATGGGTACAAGGATAGCACAATTTTCCAATCCTAAAGAGCAATTGACAGAACCGACTTATTGAAGTTACTAAATTGCACAAGCAATATGAAAAAGAATGAAGATAAAAGAAAGGCTGACCTCTGAATGTCCTTCTTCTGAGCAAGCAAGCACTCGAGGATGCACTCCTTGCAGAAAACATGGCCCTTCTGGCAACACAACGGATCGATGACCGGCTTTAAGCAGAGACAGCAGGCATCGAAAGGCTTAATAGAGTCCTTACCGAGTCTCTCCTTCTGAGTACCATACCCTAGCTTCCGCTTCTCGTCGTAGGTGAAGAAGGCGAGATCGTTGTTGTTCCTCGAGTGTCTCTGTGGCATCTCGAAACCCTAATCACACACCTATGTAAAGAATTTTCAGTGAGAAATCCGATCGCTAAGAAAATCAAATCCCTAGATCTTTCCGGAGACGAGAGTTGTTCAATTGTCCGGTGCGTATTGGGGATTTTCTTTCGCGCTGATGGTATGTAGGCTGTGAGTCCGTGGCCGACTTCACGTTTTATTCTGTTTTCTTTTGATGGGCCAATAAATAAAAGGTTTCGGATTTTAGGCCCATAACAATCTGCATTAACGGCCCACTATATGTCCATAACGGCTTTCGTTTATGGTTGACGGCTTTGTAGGCCCTTAATTTGGTTGTTGTTTTTCATACAATAATTAGTTTATGGTTTTTTTATCATCATTCCTTTAAATTTATAAGTTTATTTCAGACCTAAGAATACGTGATTATTGCTCAAAAAAAAGAAAAGAATACGTGATTAGTACAGTAAACTAGCTTACATCCAAGCACACCTCGCCTGTTTTACGTAATGGACAATTAAACACAAGTCCGTATCAACAAAATAAAGGGTTGGTGTACCTCTCTAAACCTAGGAGCGAACCCCAAAAGGAAAATAGATTAATACAAGTGTAAAAAAAAAAAGATAAACAAGTTGATTGGATTTGAATTAATGTGATTGAGTAACAAAATTAGAGTTTAAAAAAGAAGAGGTGTCACATGGGCTCTGATCTTAAGAAAGCTCATGTAAGCTCACATGAATGTCTTTGGGTTTTGGAAGGTCGGCAATGCAAGTTGGTGTCCAGCTCAGTCCATTTAACCACATAAATTCATGTTTAAGCTGTTAAGACTTAGTTAATTTGGAATCACTTCTGTCGATGAATTTCTTATGGATAGGGCAGTATTAAATACAAGCTAGTATGTTTCGTTTTTTTTTCTTGATGTTATTTTTTATAGTCTTTCATGTTACTCGATAATATATTAAATGTCAATGCAAATGATTGGTGACATGAACTAGTGATGAACATTAAAAGCTGTTTGTATAATTTGACCGAGTAAAGATCGATGATCAATATTTTAGCTTACATTTCCTCTAATAAAATTCACTACATATATTCTCCCAAAAAAAAAAAAAACACTACGTACATATATTTGCTTGAAAAAAAAAACTTACTACATTTGGTTTGAAAAAAGTAAAAAACTCTTTTTCAACCTCTGTAATTAAATATGGGTAAAATATATGTCATTCTAGAGTTTAGACGTCAATTCGTTTAAAGAAACCCTCAAATGACCGTGTATTTGTTTATATTAAGGGTTCGTTTGGTATTTGATAAGGAAAAGAAAGGGTTAAGCTTATATATCTAGTCAAGTTTTTATACTATGGTTCATTGATCACAATAGTAATCATTACCCATCCTTTCTCATTTTTTATGTAAAATTTAAGATAGTTTTTCACGCTCCTCTAGCATAAGATAACCATATCCGCTATTCTCCTCTAACCATTACCCCCTTCCTCACTTTTCATTCAAAAAGGAGAGGATCACTACCATTTTACATAAAAATTTGTTTATTTTCCTAGTTTTTATACCAAACTGGGGTAAGAGTCGAATGCTAAATTGCTAATGAATCCGAAAATTTTGAAACCTTGTAAAGAGGCCGGAGGGGCAGTGCTCGAGGCCTGGGTTAAACTCGGATAAATAAACACATTTTTCTTCCGATACAAACAAAAAACCTAGGAAGAAAAACATACCGTAGAAATTAAGGTACGTACTATCGTGTGCATTCCCCCCTTGGTGCGGTTGGTACGCAAATGTGAGTATATCTTGTGGATTATAGATGCAAAAAAAAAGTATAACATTTTGCTTTGTATCTAGCTAAGCTAGGTGATTATTGGTAAAATTTATAAGTAAAAATTATAATAAAAGTAAAGCTTAGTTTATTCAAACCTAAACTGGCCTTTTGAATCATTTTTCACCTATGACTCGCTTCATCATATCGACCTTCACTTAATATGTTGAACAATAAAGTCTCATTCTCGATCTCTCTCATTACTACATTCTTATGATCACTATCCATATTTCCAATGAAGAATATTTAGCGTAAATTTAAAATACACGATCCCTACCCGAAGGAAGATCGAAAAAGAAAATGCTCGATCATGAATTCTTGTTTATTGGCGTTGGAACCACTTGATCGTCATCATCCTCGCTTCCACCGTCGTCCTTGTCATCGTCATCACTCTCTTCGTCAGCTGTACAGCTGTCATCCACATAATCGCCATCATCATCACTAGCGCAGGCAGGGCATGCCCGGGCAGCAGGGTCGAGCTGGACGCCGGACCCAGCCCACAGGGTCGGGCCGTGGCAGACCCGGCAAAGGACGACCCTCGTGTGCTTGGCCGCCAGGAAGTTTGCGCGGTGGACGGAGGCGTCGCACGCCCAGCAAAGGCTCGCCTCGTCGGACTCACAGTATGACGTGGCATTTGTGTTGCACAAATCGCACTTCTTCCTCATTGTCGTCTCTAGGAAAAAAAATTGTGTCGTCGCATGAATTTTGAGAGGCTTTAGAGGGAATATATATATGACGAGGAATGGAATGGACAAGTACAATTTGAGAATATTGTAATGGCAGCAGGCATTGAGCTGTACGTGGATCGGATGATTTTTATATAAATTGTGGGGACGTGCGAGGAATTTTCGGTTTTGGGCTGATATGATTTCAATCTTAAGCTTTGTATTTATCAATAACGTTAGCATATGATAAGATTCCTTTCAGGTGGATACTGGGCAGGTGCCTTCATGTTTATTGTGGTTTACATATACTGGCTTCATGATTTTTTTATAAAGAAAAGGATTAGGGTCGTTGTAAATTGTACTTGGGCTCGTCTAGATCCTTCGTAAGGGATTAGAATGGGATACTGCCTTGGTGTCTCAAACTCGAAATTTCATGGTAAACCAATGAGTGTTCAACTCCCGATCTCGGGGTAAGCACCAAAACGCGCTTCGTGATATTTGACGTGTGTGTGTGACCTTTTTATTTAATCACGCTTGATTAATTGTGATTAATTAGGAGCAAGCAATTCTTCTGATCGATCACAAATCATGTTCTCTGTAAACCAGAGCAACAGCACATGTGAGGTTTATTTGAACGTGAGCGAGCCTATTGGGCCCAATTGAGAATCAGGCCCAACTAAGTTTTAAGTGGGCCCCGCCATTCCATGTCATGAAGCACACTATTTTATTAAGCAATAATACGCATAAGAAAATGTAACATAGATACACATATACGATAGGGATTAGCTAACTGATTAGACAAATCACAAATTCATACTACAAATGGGGAAGCTAGAGATGAACTTAACGTACGCACGCACTCAAGTGATGAAATTAGCTAGTAGAGGAGCCATTGAATTGTCGATGGAGCCACATCTTGGAGGCATCCATGAGAGAAGGGCTAAGCCTAAACATGAGAACACAAAATTCCGTGAGGTTCAAGCAACCGTCCCCATCCAAGTCCCCTTCCCTAAGCATCTCCCGTATCATCTCGTCCCCATCCCCATTGCCCTCGTTTCCGAAAACGCCCTTGGTGTCGTGGTAAAAGTCGAGCCCCAGAAGGCGCGAGGAGTTGGTCTTCAGGCTCTCGAACGTGATCAACGACTTCTGCGGGTCCATCAGGAGCTTGAACCCGTTCGAGAGCTCCTCCATGAACCCCTCCGTGCCCAGCCGCCCCACCATCGATGGGAAAAGGTCCTCGAATGTCGTAACCGTGCTCTCGTTCGACCTCGACGACGCCATTATATATATTTATGCCAATGTGTTTATGTTTTTTTTGTTGTTGCAAGAAAGAGGGGTGGACGGAGGGTATTTATAAAGAGGAGTTGGCAATTAAGATACGTATAGTAAGGATAGCTGGAGAGGAAAGTGCTAAGGAGTTGGCATAGTGACATATAAGGTAAGCTTCTTGAAATTTGGTGCCTTTTATTTGTAGCTTAATTTAGCGTATTTAGCTAGATGTGTGATGAAACATGAAAGTATGTAACAAATTTGGTGGAATAGTGGTTTCCGAGAAGCTGCTGGGGAAGCTGCCACATATCTCATCTTCTTCATAAGGAAACAACAATTGCAAAGTAATTATATTGTTTTGTTTTTTGTTTTTTGGAGACTAGTTCGTTGGAGTTTTACTACAAAACCCATCAGACATTCAGACTCGTCAGTGTTACTCCTTTCGGGTTAATTGATTACAACTTTGTTTTTAAGTTTCAGTTGTATTAACTATTTGTAGTACTATTAAAAAAAAAGGTGCAATTTTATAGTTTAATTAAGAAAAACATATAGTACTTATAACAATCTTATGTGGCAGCTATATAAATTGGTCATGAACATGAACATCTCCTCAGACCTGTTGCCTCGTTAGTTCGAATATGAACATTTCTGGAAAAAGATCGAAAAGAAAGTGGGTGGTAATTTTTTTTTGGTTGTATACACTTAACTTGGTAAATTATTCAACAGGAAAGTGGGAGGAAATAGTGTGTAACGCCCAACTTTGAAGATGGGCTTCTCTGGAGAATTGCTATCCCACATCGGAAATTAGAACTTAAACCACCCACCATATAAGTACATGGGCTACTCCCCCTATTGCCAATTGGTTTTAGGGTGGAACCCCATGAGCTTATATGTTAGGCCCATACACATATTTGTGGTCGTACCGACACGTCCCATTCTACCTTTCTATCGGGCCCACAGACTTTCTTCATGGTATCAGAGCGGGTTTGGTCTTGGGCCCATCATCTACCTTACTATCTACTTGGGTTGGACTTAGCCAGTTTGCTATCCGCCCGTTATCTACCTACTGTGTGCAAGCTGTCTTTCCCAGCTGCACCGTATCCTATCAAAGTCCAAGTGTCAACTGCCGTACCCAGTTGCACTTGAGGGGGCGTGTGGAGAATTGCTATCCCACATCGGAAATTAGAACTTAAACCACCCACCATATAAGTACATGGGCTACTCCCCCTATGGATTTGTGATAATCAGTCCCTCAAAGGGTTCCATTCCATTAATCCTCTATGTATACAAGTTACAGAGTGTAATCTTGGAAATAATCTCAACAATATACAAAGCATCCTAAAATACAAGATATGACTAATATTTCTTTACTAACACTCCCCCGTAGTCGAAGCGGGAGCAGCGCGGATGCAGAGACTATGCCGAAAATCAAGGAAAAGAGGAGACGGAAGCCCTTTGGTGAATATGTCAGCATACTGATGAGCTGATGGGACATGTAGTACACGAACCTGACCAAGAGCGACTTTCTCGCGGACAAAGTGGAGGTCAATCTCGACGTGTTTGGTACGCTGGTGCTGAATCGGGTTGGACGAGAGATAAACCGCAGAGATGTTGTCACAGTAAACTATAGTGGCTCGCTGGAGAGGGACGTGAAGTTCACAAAGAAGGTTGCGCAACCAACAAGACTCGGCAACAACATTGGCGACGCCTCTGTACTCGGCCTCTGCACTAGACCTGGATATCGTTGGTTGTCGTTTTGATGACCAAGAGATGAGCTTGTCACCAAAGTAGACACAATACCCAGAGGTGGAGCGGCGTGTGTCTGGGCAGCCCGCCCAGTCGGCGTCGGAATAGGCCGTGAGTGATGGATCAGAGGATGGCTGAAGCTGTAAGCCGTGATCAATGGTACCCTGTATGTATCTGATGATCCGTTTGAGAGCCTGGAAGTGCGGCTCACGCGGATTATGCATGAAAAGACAGATTTGTTGCACAGCATAAGCAATGTCCGGCCTGGTGAAGGTCAAGTACTGTAGAGCACCTGCAAGACTACGATACAAAGACGGGTCGGAGAAAGGGAGACCGACGTCAGCAACAAGTTTCGACTTGGTGTCCACAGGCGTAGATGCAGGTTTACAAGAAGTCATCTTGGCTCGATCAATAATCTCTCGGGCGTACTTCTGTTGAGACAAGAACAAGCCGGATTGATTTCTAGTGACCGAAACTCCAAGGAAATAACTTAGCGGCCCGAGATCTGTCATGGCAAACTCTTTGCCGAGCAAAGAGGTGAGACGACGAAGAGTAGCAGCTGAAGAAGCAGTGAGGATTATATCGTCGATATAAAGGAGCAGAAACGCGGTCTCGGTGCGTGAGCTATAGACAAACAAGGACTGATCACATTGACTCCCCTTGAAGCCGATCCTGTAAAGAAAAGTGGCAAACCTGTGGTACCAAGCGCGGGGCGCTTGTTTCAAGCCATAGAGTGACTTCCGGAGAAGACATACATGATCCGGGCGTTTCTTGTCGGCGAACCCTGGTGGTTGGTGCATGTAGACGGTCTCTTGCAAAGTACCGTGTAGGAAAGCATTCTTGACATCAAACTGGTGGATGTGCCAAGAACGGGACAAAGCAATGCTGAGAACGAGGCGTATGGTGGCCGGTTTGACCACTGGGCTGAATGTCTCGTCACAATCAATCCCTACCTGCTGTGAGCGGCCATTCACGACTAAACGGGCCTTGTGTCTTTCTAAAGAGCCGTCAGACCTGTACTTGTGCTTAAAGAGCCACATACAACGAATAATGTTAGCACCAGGCGGCCTCGGAACCAAGTCCCAAGTACCGTCTTTAATAAGAGCACTAAATTCATCAATCATGGCGGCTTGCCAGTTAGGGTCCTGTAGGGCACGGATAGGAGATTTGGGTAGAGGAGAGATTGTGGGAGAGGATGCCAAGAGGTTAAAGCGGGGGTTGGGTTTGATAATCCCGGCTTGACGACGGGTAATCATGGGATGTGTAGGAGGTGGGGGTGGTGGTGCCGGTGGAGAGGGTGAGGGGCTCGGCGGTGGTGGTAGAGTCGGTATAGCTGGGCTAGTTGGCGGTGGTGCCGGTGGGTTTGGCCGTGAGCTAGGTGGGGATGGTGGGACGGGAATCCGGTGTAGGAGCTCAAGCAAGAGTGGTGATGTGTCCGAGGAAGGGACGGTTGGTGAGGACGAGGAGGCATGACCGTTATGGGAAGCAAAGGGAAATGTCGTCTCGTCAAACACGACATGGCGGGAGGTGATTACCCGATTGGAGCCAAGAACTAAGCAACGAAAACCCCTATGGTCCGGGGAAGGGCCAAGGAATAGACATGCGACGGAGCGAGGAGCCAACTTATGGGGGGCTGTGGCGGTAGTGTTAGGGTAACAAAGACAACCGAAAACCCGTATGTGAGAGTAAGTTGGTTCCCGTCAGTATAGCATGAATGTCGGGGTGTTGTTTTGTATGGCTTTAGAGGGTAATATGTTGTGGAGGTAGGTGGCCATGTGGAGAGCTTCTACCCAAAACCTAGGTGGTAGAGAGGCATGGGTAAGTAAGGTCCGGGTGATATCATTGAGTGTGCGAAGGGCGCGTTCGGCCTTCCCATTTTGTGGTGAGGATTGAGGACAAGCAAATCTCATGAGCATACCGTTTTGGTTACAAAAGGAGCGGAATTGTTGGTTTTCAAATTCACCTCCCATATCACATTGAAACGTTTTGATATTAATGTTGAACTGAGTTTGGACTTGAGCATGAAAAAGCATGAATTTGGAGTAGGCTTCAGATTTGTGTTTAAGAGGAAAAACCCAAATAAAATTGGAGAAATCATCCACAAAAACCAAATAATACTTATAACCGCTAGTGCTAGCAATAGGCGAAGTCCAAATGTCGCTATGAATAATATCAAAGGGTTTATATGTGAAAGTAAGAGAAGGAGAAAACGGTAGTCGTTTATGTTTAGAAATTTGACACGAAGGACAAACAACCGGACAAGAGATTTTATTGAAATGAGGATCCCGTCGCTTCAACACATCCAAGACGTGGTCTCCAGGGTGGCCCAGACGGTCATGCCAGGGTGACGGTTGGGTGGCAACTAAGGCAGTCATGGGTTGGGTTGTAATGACCGGATACAAGTCCCCGAGGCTATTACATCGGGTTTTGGTTTTCCCTGTCCGTAGGTCCTTCACAGAAAAGCCAATAGGGTCAAATTCCACACTAACATCATTATCAATAGTAAATTGACGAACAGAAACAAGGTTTTTGACAATATTGGGAGTATGTAGGACATTTTTCAAGGCATATGGTTGGGGTGTGTTTATGGTCACAGAACCTTTACCAACAACTGGAATAGTGTTTCCATTACCGACATAAATTGGTGATATAGAGCTCGAATTAAAATAGGTACGAAGGTTACCTGAGTCCGAGGTCATGTGAGAGGATGCCCCGGTGTCCATGTACCAAGTATCCGCAGGCTGCTGAAGCGTCATAGTGCTGAAAGCCTGAGCTGGATCGGGATACTGTTGAGGCGTGAAGTACGCCTGGCCAGCAGACATCGATGGGCGGGAAGGCGTGTAGGTGCGAGCCGTTGGAGTGGTAGGATAAGGACACGGCGGCGGCGTCCATCCCGGTGGCCAGTAGTACCCCGGAGGAGACGGAAACCACTGTTGAGGTGCGGCAGAGCCCTGGCGAGAGCGGTAAGTGGGCTGGTTCTGCTGCTCAGATCTGTTTCCGTCAGTGGAGCTCTTCCCGCGACGACCACGGTCACGGCTACGGTTACCGGAACCGCGCTGGCTGGACTCTATTGTTGCAGGGGCGGACTTCGGGGGCTGAGATGGAGTGCTAGCGGCGACTAGGGCTTGCCCGTCGGTTTGGCGAGCACGACGGGACTCCTCCCGAGTCAGCATACTGCGAGCAACGGAGAACGATGGTAGGGGCGACGTTTGGCTGATAATACTCCCAACGGTGTCGTATGCCGGAGACAAGCCGTTGATGAGTTGAAGAACAAGGCGCTGCTCGCTAACGGGGCTCTCGACGTCTCCGAGTTGGTCAGCCAAGGACTTGAGATGTTGGCAATACGCTGAGACGGAGGCGAACGACGCGAGGCGGGCATTGATGAACCGACTTTCAAGGTCGGCGGCCCGAGCGCTGTGGTTGTCGTGGAAGATCCCTTTGACGCGAAGCCAGGCGTCACGGGCTGTGGAGCCGGTCTTGATGACGGTGAGGAGAAGATCTTCGCTGATGGTGCCATAGATCCAACTGAGAACGATGGCGTCCAACTGAGCCCACTTGGCGTCGGAAATTCCTTCCGGACGAGGAGAGCCGTCGATGTGATCGGCGACATTGTGGGCACGAGCGGTGATCTGAAAAAGTTCAGCCCATGTGTGGTACTGTACTTTCTGCAGATCGAGTATGAGCGGGATTTGGTTACGTATGTTCGTAACGGACTGAGCCGAGTGAAAACTCGAGGCTGGGGCTGACGGCGTGGTGGCAGCGGAGTTGGAGGAGTCGTCGACGACAGGAGCATTGTTGGTGTTGGTGTTGGTGTTGTCGACGACGGTGCCGTCGGGGTTGATGGGGGCTGGTGGTGGGTCGATGGCCAGGGAGAGATCGATTAGGGTATGTGTGAAAAGAAGCCTGATACCATGTAAGTAATATGGATTTGTGATAATCAGTCCCTCAAAGGGTTCCATTCCATTAATCATCTATGTATACAAGTTACAGAGTGTAATCTTGGAAAGAATCTCAACAATATACAAAGCATCCTAAAATACAAGATATGACTAATATTTCTTTACTAACAATAAGTACATGGGCTACTCCCCCTATTGCCAATTGGTTTTATGGTGGAACCCCATGAGCTTATATGTTAGGCCCATACACATATTTGTGGTCGTACCGACACGTCCCATTCTACCTTTCTATCGGGCCCACAGACTTTCTTCATGGTATCAGAGCGGGTTTGGTCTTGGGCCCATTATCTACCTTACTATCTACTTGGGTTGGACTTAGCCAGTTTGCTATCCGCCCGTTATCTACCTACTGTGTGCAAGCTGTCTTTCCCAGCTGCACCGTATCCTATCAAAGTCCAAGTGTCAACTGCCGTACCCAGTTGCACTTGAGGGGGCGTGTGGAGAATTGCTATCCCACATCGGAAATTAGAACTTAAACCACCCACCATATAAGTACATGAGCTACTCCCCCTATTGCCAATTGGTTTTAGGGTGGAACCCCATGAGCTTATATGTTAGGCTCATACACATATTTGTGGTCGTACCGACACGTCCCATTCTACCTTTCTATCGGGCCCACAGACTTTCTTCAGCTTCTCATCCATTTTTGATTTTTTCTTCGGAAATTTCACGTGGTACCCTCCAGTTTAAGACAATTTCGCATGGTATCCAACTAGTTTAACATTTTCACGTGGTGCCCCTCACATTTAAACAAATTTTGCCCTATGCCCTCTTGAAAGTAAAAATTTGTTTTTCATTTGTTTTTGTTTTTATTTTTGGATAAAAACATAAATTTTGGTTTTAAAATAATGAGAAGTCTTCACTTTTTTTTAATCAATTTTTTTTCTAAAGATAATTTTGTTTTTTTGTTATCATTTTGTTAATTGAAAGTTTTTTGTTTATGTTTTTGGACAAAAACATAAATTTTGGTTTAAAAATAATGATTACTTTTCACTCTTTCATATCAACTCTTCTCAAAATTTTGATTTTAAAATAATGATAACTTTCACTCTTTTTGGTTATAAATTAATGATAATTTAATATTATTTGTTTTTGTTTTTGGATAAAAACATAAATTTTGGTTTTAAAATTATGATAAAAACATAATGATAAATTTTTGTTTTCACTCTTTTATATCAACTCTCTCTTCAAAAATTTGGTTTAAAAAAAATGATAAAAACATAATGATAACTTTTCACTCTTTTTTTGTCATAAAAAAACGATAATTTTTTTTAGTTTTTTATTTTTGGATAAAAATATAAATTTTGGTTTTAAAATAATGATAACTTTTAACTCTTTTTTATTTAAAATAATGATAGTTTTAGTTATTTTTTTTGTTTTTGAATAAAAACATAATTTGTTTATATGTTTTATCCAAAACAAAAACAAACAAAAAAATAAAATTTAATTTTCAATTGACAAGGTGGGCATGGGGCAAAATGTTTTTAAATGTGAGGGGTACCACACAAAAATTTAAAAATGGATGGGTACCATGTGAAATTGCCTTAAACTGGAGGGTACCATGTGAAATTTCCGTTTTTTCTTTTTAACGAGTATCTCACAAAAAGTTAAAATCTTTTTCCAAAAACAAAGAATTCATAAATTAGAAAAAGGTGATTACGAAGAACTTTTCACTGATAAATGTTCATGTTTGAATACTTGACATAATTATAAAGATTAGACGTCGATTAATCAAGCCGTAGTAGCATAATTCATATTGATTCATGCTTTTGTAAGTTATCTTACAAAATGGCAAATTATTCCAGGTTCGAATCCTGGCTACGGCATAATCTTTTTCCACTGCCTTCACTTGTTTTTACAAGAAAAAACATGAAAACATTATTGTTTCTCTATCAAACCTTTGTACACACACCTGCTGGATTTCATGACTTCAGTAGTCTATACTATTACAATACATAACCATCTATTGATACATTCATACCAAGTAGAAGCAGATCATTATACTATCAGTTTATCATCTGCCACTCACTTCTGTAAGAGACAGATAATTGATTGAACTATGTTGCTCAGATGGAGAGGAATCTGAATTGTTGTTCTGCCTCTGAATAAACCCTGGCTGTGTTGGCATTGGCAGATCTCCAATTTCTCCATTCAGCATTGCCATGGCTGTCGCAATTGTCGGCCTGTCATTCGCAAACTCCTGCACACAAAGCAGACCCACATGAACACATCTCATGATCTCCACCTCCACCGTCGGATCCAGTATGGCTTCATCAATCAGTGTCACCATTTTACCCTCATTCCACAACGTCCATGCCTAAAATCACCAAAAAAAAATATCAGCTGGACAATGTCATTTTCTTGGTAATCAAGCAGGCCCTAAGGTTCAAATGCTTGTGTAAGAGTTTATGTTTTTTTACTACTTACATATCCTAACAAGCTTAAGGCCTCCTCTGCATACCAGAAACTGCTGTTCCTTATCCCTGTAATGATCTCAAATAACAAAACACCGAAGCTGTAGACGTCAGATTTCTCAGAGATTCTTCCATCCATTGCATATTCCGGCGCCATATAACCACTGCAACAATAGTCTAATTTATAAGTATGCACATGCATTTCAACAGTTAACCAGTACAAGTGTTTTAGAATCCTTACTATGTTCCAACAACTCTTTTTGTTTTATCTTGATCCTGGTTGCCCCCGAAAATCCTTGCCATACCAAAGTCAGAGATTTTCGGGTCAAGCTCTTCATCAAGTAGGATGTTGCTTGCCTTGAGATCTCGGTGAATGATCCTCAGCCTGGAATCTCTGTGGAGGTAAAGGATTCCTCTACATATTCCTTCGATGATGTTGAATCGCATTCGCCATGATAAGTTTTGTCGCCTGAGTGGATCTGGATTCGGCATCATCATGGTTAATAGATTTCTCAAAAGAAGAGATCAGCTTGTTGTTGGTGCAAACAGATAAATTTCGTGCGTACCGAATATAAATGCATCCAAGCTTTTGTTGGGCATGTACTCATAGATCAACATTTCATCTTCCCCTTCTATGCAACAGCCAAGAAGCCTAACAAGATTCCTGTGTTGAAGCTTAGAAATCACCATCACTTCATTCATGAATTCTTCCGAGCCTTGTCCAGACGCCTCTGAAAGTCTTTTGACAGCAATTTCTCGGCCATCTTTGAGTGTTCCCTGTCAAAACACAAAGCTTGACTCATTCATTTATATAACTAATTTCAAACCCTCAAACACAGAACTTCATCTAGAAGATTACCTTGTATACTGGACCGAAACCGCCTTGCCCAAGCTTGTTGCTTTCATCAAAGTTGTTTGTTGCTATTGCAAGATCATTAAACGCAAACACCGGCAGATCTTTCAGCTTAGCATTCGTCTTTACATCTGTTTTATCATCTCCTTTCCCTAGCTCATACATAATAAATAACAGTTTCTGTATCAGCATTAAAACTGGCTATATTGTTCATCATAAATCAAGAAACTTTATGGTGTTATCACCTTTTCTCCGAAGCATCCACCACAATGCAAACAGCATGATTATAATAACTACAGCTGCAGAAACAGCAATAGCTGCTATAACTACAACTGTTTTCTTCTTACTCTTACTCCCTGCAATACCAAATCACTTAGCCACTACACACCTAAAAAGTTTATAAGACCTCTACTAAAGAGAAAACAGAGTTTTGATTTTTTTTACCTAGCTCGGAGTGTGCCAGGCGAAGATAAAGATCGACACCGCTTGTTTTAAACTCCTGGACATCAATCAAGCTCCGTGTCCAAGTCATGCACCCGACACCCGAATCATAAGCATAAGCCACGCACGAGCAATTCTTCAAGCAATGGCTTGAGCATTCATCTTTACCGAGTCCTAAGGCCCAATCAGCATTGTCAGGCACTTTCATAGTACTTAGCTTCAAAAACCCATCTCCTCCACATTGCAGCTTAGTCTTTCTCACACATCCACTTGTCCAATTCCCATTGGCCCACTCCTTACTGTTCTTAGGAACATAGCCTCTCAAACAACTGCATATTGGGTTCTTCAAGGAATTGCAACTTCCAAAAGCACCACAAGTTCCATAAAAATCACACTGTTTAGCTGGCATGTGCCAAGTAATTTCCCACTTTTTCTTACCCTCATCCCACAAAGGCTGAGTGAACATTCCATCACGGCTTAGCTGATAAGTTGACAGTAAGGTCTGATTTGGGTAAGAAAACGTAATAGAGATCAGGCCTTGTTTGTCACTTGAGACCACAAGGCCTGCATTTATAGTGTCAGGGAAATCAAACTGCACACCGATGAATATGTTACCGTTCCAGGGACCGCTTCGCCAGTGTTTTCGGTCTCCGTCGTAGACGACAAGCTGAGGGAGGAGAAAGGAATCAGACCCACATGAGAATCTTCCATAGGAAGGATCAGAAGGGTTTTTCCATGCCTTGATCATCCTCTTAGGATCAACTTCACTGGTCACTGTGTACTTGAGGTTTGGCAAGAGGGTGTCAGTTGGGTGCTGAGAGCTCTGCCATATGATGGATGATGAGGTGGATCCTACCAAGACCAAGTCCCCTGAATCAAGAATCTGGGCCTTTGAAGGAGTTGCAGGGCTGGAGATGGAAGAGTTCCATAAAGTCTGGTTCTTGCTGTTTAAAACCTGGAGATTCCCATCCTTTGAGATCCTGAGCCAGCCTGAGGAATCATTGATGGGATTCTCCCTGTTGGCTACCCAGACAACTTCCTCAACAGGAATCTGGTTGTACCAAATCCCAAGGTATTGGTTTGCGGAGTTTTGTGGGGTGAAGAATCCAAGTGCAAATTTCCCATTGCTGGAGACTAGTGTTTCTGGGGGTTTGAGGGTTTCATCAGGTGTTATGCTGTCTTTTGCATTGGTGAAAGAGGGTAGTTGTAATTGAATGATGGATAAAGACAAGAGGATTGTAAGGATAAGAGAGTACCCTGAAGAACCCATATATGATATCTTTGGAATTGGCTTAAATTTTGATCCTTTTCTTTGATTTTGATGTGGGAGGGTTTAGGGTTTCGGATATATTTATGAAGCTACAACATCAGGTGATGAAGATCTTGAGCAAGTGACTGAACGTGTAAAATGAGTTTGAGTTGGTAAGTGATTGACTGCCACTAGATTGACTACACAAGTTTTGTGGCTGAGATGGTGGCATTTTGTCCAAGTCGTTGTTTTGGAGATTTCTATGGTGATTGTGGTCCAAGTTCAAAGGTCATATTTTGTGATTCAAAATACTTCATCCAATCAAAAAATTATTAGCTTCTAATGTTAATAGAATTTTCACTCATAACTCTGACTACTACACATTGTTTGTAGACTTGTAGTATGTAAATGTAAGCATGAAACAGTGAGTCTTAATTACACAGTTTAACAAATGGTGGTCCTCACTTACTACCTAATTTTTACTTACTAATTTCAAATCTTTTGCGTGTTGGCGCTAAATATGACGTTGAGAAAGACCAAGACTCAGTTATATTAGTTTTTAAATACCGCCTGTACCTACTTGTGCGTGTCAAGGGGGAAACAGAAATCATTGGCATTAGAATGATGAACTCTGATTTTGCAAAATTACAAACTTAAACCCGGTTTATCGATCATGCCTAGCATTAGCAACCAATGATGATTTTCTCAAGAAGGATTCATTTTTAAGGGTCTCAGAAATTGTAAATTTGGATGTATACACATTTGCACCATAGTGCAGACATATTTCAATGAACAAAGAGACCTTATAACTTTACATCTAGATAGACTAAATGTCCCAAAACTGTCAAAAATAGTAAAAAGCTGAAAACACAAGAAACAACTTTCTCTTGGCATATACAAATGCTACCGACCATCTATGATTGCTGTGACTGTAACTTGATTAACAGTGAAAGTCTCATCCTGTTTACTAGAAGACGAATCCGTTTCATTCGGTCTCCATCCTAGGCAAAATCCTGGGATTTTCGGTTGAGGCAAAGACGCTGTTTCGCTACTTAGTAGCAGAATCGCTAATGACATGGTGGGTCTCTCCTCTGCTCGCTCTTGCACACACAAGAGCCCGACTTGAATGCATCTGAGCACCTCGTGTGCTGAATACGAATCTCCGATTGACGGGTCTACGAGCTCTGTTCCTTTCCCTTCTTTCCACATCTTCCATGCCTGTTATAATGACAATGTTAATATGTTATTACCTATGTACATATGTCAAAAGAGAAAGTGTTCATGTAGCCAGAGATTGTGCTGTTTTGTGCTTACATATCCTAGGAGGTTTAACTCATTTTGCGAGTTGTAGAATCCTCTGTTCTTCTTCCCGGTGACTATCTCCAACACGAGCACGCCAAAGCTAAAGACGTCGGACTTTATTGAGAAACTGCCATCCATTGCATATTCAGGTGCCATATAGCCACTGTCATGACAAAAGGAAATGAGAATGGGAATTATAACTAATTTTTATGGTGAGGAGAAATATGAACAAGTAAGGTTTTACTTACTATGTTCCGACGACTCTCCTAGTATTATTTGCTTCGGTTTCGTCTCCTCCAAAAATCCTTGCCATGCCGAAATCGGAAATCTTTGGATTCATGTCACGGTCTAGTAAAATGTTGCTAGCTTTGAGATCCCTATGTATTATCCTAAACCGAGAATCATGGTGTAGATATACAAGACCTCTCGCAATCCCACATATGATGTTGAATCGCCTTTGCCAATCAAGAGATGAAGATCTCTCTTTATCTGCACCCAAACATTGCAACAAATCAGAAAACTGATCCTTGTACTAATTAAAAAGTGTTAATGAGTCTGGCATTGAAGGACTTACGGTACAGCACGGAATCAAGACTTCTGTTGGACAAGTACTCGTAAACGAGCATCTTCTCCTCCCTCTCAACGCAGCAGCCGAGCAAGCGAACAAGGTTTCTGTGCTGAAGCTTGGCTATCAAGTTTAGCTCATTCTTGAACTCTTCAACGCCTTGTCCCGACTCTTTTGACAATCTCTTTACTGCTACGTCTTCTCCTTCAACAAACATGCCCTGCGCATGGTATTATCCATCATCGTCGTCATCATCATTATCTAGTAAAAATATGATTAAATTGACACGTTTGATCTCTAAAACAGAATTGAACGTAAATCTACCTTATAAACGCGACCAAAACCGCCTTGTCCAAGCTTGTTTTCCTCAGAGAAGTTGTCAGTGGCCAGTGCCAAAGCATCAAAATCATACAACGGAAGCTCTAGGTCATCTGTAGCGTTGTCACCAGACAAGTCTCTCTTACTCGACATAACTGTCGCGCTTAGAAGGAAATCTTGGCTTCTTTCCGTAGCTCCAGGTCTAGACACTGTTACAAAACAACATGTTAGATGGAGAGTAAAACTAGACGCTAATAGTTTTATAGTTCTAGTCGACGAAACTAATACTGGTGTAAGAAAGAATTATAAGTACCCCTTTGACCTGCATTTGTTCTTGAAGCTCGTTTCTTCTTCAAAATAAAACAGATCGAAATCGCAGCTAGAAGAATGATGGCGGCAGCTGAGACACCAACGCCGATGGCCACCTTCTTGGTCGTGCTCGAATCGGAGTCTGCACTACCTAAGAAGTTTATTAGTCTGTAAGCCAGTAAAAGAAGGTATTGTCATGCATAATGTGTATTTGCAAGGAAGTCAACATCAGTTTCACCGGGTCAAGCAATAGTATTCAATCTAGTGGGGCAACGTTTTTTTTCCTATGGTCAGATCTAGTAAGGTAAAGTTATGCACATTGAATGAATGGAAAATCAGCAAATAAATGGTCCTGATGAGCTACAGAGTTGTAGCTGAACAAGCAAATTATTCTCTTACTAGAAAAGTTTTATTTTTGCTGGTATTACTACACCATATGGTCCATATACACACTAGATTACCATCCAAAAATTCCATTCATACAACTTTTCATGGAAAAATCTCATTTCTTGATATGGCATCTTCCTAGAAGAGGATAATTATCATCATTACAATGTTGATAAAAAAAAGTAAGCATTTCAAACTCGGACGCAATATGCTTAGGCTCTTCATTTTGAAGCAAAATTTGAGACCCTTTCTTATAAAGATATGAAAGCAACATTTCGTCCATAACAGAGATAATTTTTGTGACTAAAAATATTCATTTTGTACCTAAATTGGGGACAATTGGACAGATAAGCAGGCAGTACCCATGCCAGTGGACACTAATTAATTAATTACAATAGGAAAAGTTCATAATACAGCAGAAAATGCACAGAGTTTGGACCCTATCATTTTTCTGTCGTATATATGAAAGAGTGATAAATATTGGTGACTAGTAAAGAGCAACCACCAACACGTACTTTACACATTTAAATTCGTGGGCCTAAATTAAAAATTATCAGTCACATCTAAAAACCCTTCCAGTTATAACACTCTACATGTACATTTTGCCATTTTCTTTCACATAAACTATGTTTTTATTACAGAAATATTATACATCACCAGCTTACACTAATACTAATGTTTAATAATCCAAAAAAAGAACAGAAATGGAAGAAAGAAAAATGCAGCCCACTAGGTATCCAATCTTGAATTTTGATTTAAACGGGACGGATAGAAAAATAAAGGTGGCCTAAACCCAACCTAACCAAAAAAAGTCAAAAAGGCCCAGCCGGCTTTTGATTCCTTTTTTTTTTCCCTTTCATAACTTAGAATTACGAAAATACCCTTCCATTCGAACACACAAAACTTTGGTCACTTTGTGCGATATCCAATTATAAAGAAGACTCATCAAGACATGGGTACATAGATCCAAGGGGGCAGGAATATTGATTCATGAATCATGATCCACTTCCACTTAATTTTTTAAAGCTAGTCTGAACACCAAAGTAGATTGGAAAAATCTAAAAGCACATCCATGTGAGCGTAATTTAAGCCATCGGATATTTTGGTCTTTCCCACGCTTTCCACTCGCCTCTCCATTTCACTACATCTACATCGCATGTTTTTTTCCTATCAACTGTTATTTTCACACTTTACATTACCTAATTCTTCTTCTTATAAAATTCAAATTTATAATTACATGTCACCTACGCATATCATATAGTATTATACACAAGAGCTTACCAAGCAAGTCATATTAAGAGGTGGCTAATATCAATTTGCATACGTTGATAACTTGATATAAGTAAAAGTAGGTGTTCAACCCTCGTCTTATGTCAAAAGAGTGATGAAAAAACATTATAAACAATTAGGAAAGAACCGAATTTAAAAACCAAAATTTGATTTAAATTCGGTTCGGTTCAGCTTGTGTCACTCCAGGTAGAAATAATCTAAACTAACCCGAAAAACCCGAAACTCGAATTTGTTATCGGGTCCATTCAAAGTGTGATAAAAAGAGTGCCTCAAATATTGTACAACGATCACACTACCCTTACTTAGGTCCAAAGCTATGCACCTATGTGTCAATGGGACGCCCAACATTAGCCAGTTTATTCATATTACTAAGAATCCACCATTATCCTAATGCTTTAGCTCTAGATTCAACCACACTATACTATATATATATCCTATACCCCCCTTATAATGAGCAATCAAGAATCCAATGTAGCTACAAATTCTAAGAAATTAACCTATGATTAAGAAATAACTAATCGAATAGTTAAAGAACATAAGTACGTACCAAGATCAGCAGCGGCAAGACGAATATACAAATCTTGTCCACCTTGATTATACGTCCTCATGTCCTTAAGATCGCCCTTCCACATCACACACCCGCTCCCCGCCCCGAACTCCACCACCCGATTCGCGTACGCGGTGCAATTACAATCCTTTTGGCACGCCTTCTCGCATTCCGCCAACCCCTTGGTGTCGTCCACGACCGCGGCCCCACTCTCGGGCAGCTTCATATCCCGCAGCACCAAGAACTTATCGGACGCGCACTCAAGCCTCGTGCGCCTAGCGCACCCGTCCGACCCGTCCCTCATATCCCACGCGGGCTGGTTGCTCGGCCCGAACCCGCGCGGGCACCCGCACACGAACAAATTCCCGGCGTCGCACACCCCGTAGGCCCCGCACTCCATGTAGTCGTCGCACTGGTCCTTGGGCGCGAACCAGAAAATGTTCCACCTCCCGTTCCCCCCGTCGTCCACCCACGTGAACCGGTTCAGGTTCCCGGTCGGGTCCACCATCAGCCTAGATTTAACCGACCGGTCCACTAGATCGAACATGTAGGACGCCTCGGTGGCGGTGTCCTTGAAGGTGAAGTTCAGGGCCTGGCTGGGCTTCATCTCGGGCACCCCGCTGAACCTGAGGCCCACCCAGGGCCCGCTCCTGTACGTCCTCTGTGTCCCACCCTTTAGCAAGTAGATCTCCGGGTCCCCGGCCCGGTCCAGCTTGAACGAGTAGAGCCCCGACGACGGGTCGGTTGCGCTCCTCCATGACGTCAGATATCTGTCGATCCCTGCTCGTTCGTTTTCCGATTCGATCAGCTTCTCCGAACAATGCGAGTAAACAACAACAACAACGGTTTACCCGAGTAGTCCCGCAGAGGCAGAATCTGGGGGTCAGGATGGGTATTTCAGACCTGGATGGAATACGCCCGAAAAAAACTCAAGACAAAACGCTCCAAACCACTCAACAACTACAAAGGGTTTGGAGCGTTTTATCTTGGGTTTTTTTCGGGCGTATTCCATCCAGGTCTGAAAATTGGGTGAACAATGCGAGCAAAATTGAGTGAAATTGGGGATTAATTTTGTTTACCTGAGGCTTTATCCCAGCCGAGTTTCTGGCCGGGGAGGAGAGTATCGGTGGGGTAATCGAAGCTCTGCCAGATGAAATTGGCGGAATCGGCGGCCTCGCGGACGACGAGATTGCCGGAATCGAGGAGCTGGAGGACGGGATTGGCGGCGTCGGAGCGATTGGAGGACCAGACGGCGCCGGAGCCCGACTGATCGGAGAGCGAGATCTGGCCGGAGGTTGCGAGCTTGAGGGTGGCGGAGGAGCTCCGGACGGGGGAGTCGCGATTGGCGACCCAGACGTAGGTCTTGATGGGGAGGTTGTAGTACCAAATCCCCATGTAGAGCTTGTTTGGGCCGGCCGGAGAGAAGAATCCGAGCTCGAATTTCCGGCCGGCGGAGATGAGGGTCTGGTTTCCGGCGAGGGATTGGGACGGCGTGAGGATGTCGGAAGCGGAGGAGGAGGGGAGAGAGAGGATGAGGAGGAAGGGGACAAGGAGAGTTGGGTTCAACATTGCTCCTGCCACGTTGGTGAATTCGGGGAAAACGTGATGTTAGTGTACGAGAGTAGTAGGAAAATGGGAATTCGCCATTGATGACGGAGGTGTGTTTGACAGAGATGGGGGAGTTTAATTTGTATCAATCAATAATTGTATTCTTTACAACTTTCCATGTACTTATACCCACAAAGCAAAGCGCCTTCTTCCATTTTGGATTTTTGTACTGGTATTTTTCTGCTTTAAGGATTGGTATGTTCCTTTCCAGGGTGTTATTTATTCTTTATTACTAATACTTATTTTTAGTTTGAATTATCAAATGAAAAACATACACTACTGTAATTTGCTTGAATTATAAGGAAGACTATGGTTTTCAGCAACATAATTATGTTGTATGTGATCTGAAAATGCAAGTAAGGTTCACACCCAATTTTATTTTAAGCGAGAACTTTGTAGTTTGATGTGGCTATGTTATGAGGATAAGGGGGTAATCATTTTGTAGTCATTAGAGAGAAATTAAAGTATTCATTCGGCCGAGCGTTACAATACTAACACCACAGTTTGATGCATTAACTCTATGCATTATTTCACGGTACAGTGCATTTTCAATTAATACTACGTACGTACAAAATAATGCTTTAAATTATATGATTAGATAAATAAATTTAGGGTTACTTTAATTTAAAAAAATTCTAGATTTGAACCCGCCCATAGCCTTGACAATTGACGTCTCGTTCATGCTCAAAGAACATACCACTATAACATTGAAAATTATTAATTTCTCAACAACCTCCACAATTGGAATGATTGTAAATTATTAGTGAGGATATAACCGGAATAATAATACAACCAAACCTGAATAACATTTCTCGTAATTTCATACCGGAGTACTCATTATAATGAATGTTATAAACGTGACATTTGAATATAAACAAAAGCGTGCTATAGTAGGCCTTCTAACTTCATAAATTGTTTATACTACTAAACCTGAATAAAATTACTTTCATATATACCTCTAAAAAAGCAGCTGGTGAAACCTAGGTTGATCATACAGTAGTACTATAACTGAAGTTTTTAATCGTTTAGAAACCTAAGAAACAAGAATAATGGCGATCATAATACGGCGGCTATGGGGAAAAATTAGGCCTTCTAACTCTCACCTAAAACCACCACAACATGATCAATGGTCTGGTCTCTGTGATTTTATTAATGAACAGGCATTGAAAATTACAAATATCTCCACCAACAATCGGCCTCTGTGATTTTATTTGGCTACGACTTTTTGCACCACGCCGGTTAAAGGCGACGCCGTTTAAAGGCGTCAAATAAAATAATACTAAATTTTAAGTCGGGAAAATTTACCGTCGTCGCGGGACGCCGTCCAAGGGCGTGGTTGGGCGCCGTTGAAAGGCGTCATTGAGCGCCGTTGAAAGGCGTACGCAGCCGGAGGTATAAAACCCTAGCGATTCCCCACTTGCGCCGTCACACCTACGACTGGCGATTCCCCCTAGCGATTCCCCACGACAAACCAATTCCACGACAACGATATACGGCGGGCGCACCTCCGACTGGCGAGGCGACCGGTCCGACACCAGGTTTAGGGCCGGCGATCTTTGACGGTCTGAGAACAATACTGATGTTGGTCAGGTGGCCGTAGATGATAATTTTAGAAACAAGGAGTATGGTCTGAGAACAATACTAGAACATGGTTAGGAATCCAACTTCTTCCATATACAAGGATCCAAAAGTAACAGCAATTGCACATGTAATCGACAACACAAAGTACTATACAGGCACCAGTTTCATTGCGAGTGAATGATCAAGTTTGATTGAATGGAACAGAAACAAAGCTCTAACGCAATCAAAATCCAACAAAGGACATTGAACGCGGACAACGACCGGCAATCGCGACAGCGACAGCGACCGGCGACCGCACCTCCGACTGGCAAGGCGCCTTCCTGTGTGGTGAGGTGGATGGTGGTGCCACGCCGTTCAAAGGCGACCCACGACGCCGGCCAATGGCGTCCCATGACGCCGTTCATCGGCGTCCCAGGACGCCTTCCAGCGGCGTCCGGTGACGGAAGGAATTTTTTCGAGTTTTGTTTTCCCACAATTTAATTAATATAATAATCGGACGTCTTTAAATGGCGACGCCTTTGAATGGCGTGGTGCGAAAAGTCAAAAAAGAGTGTGCAAAAAGCCTTGGCGTTTTATTTACATTTCTGCCCTTTTCCGAGGACTTTTCTTATGCATCATTTCTTTCCAGAACTTATTGTAAGGTAGACTAGATAGAGACACTTGTTTGCCTAATCGCCTCACATTCTTTCTAAATTTCTACTTTCCAATTTCAAACTAATGACTATGAGTTTTCTACCTTAAGAGTCTTCAATGTGTTCACATTTTGCTGGACGGCTGATCACTGTATTGGGGCCAAAAACAATTATCTACTTAGATACAAACTTAGACACATCATAATCAGGTGACCTCCCCAGAAGGGAAGACATAATACATCTGAAAATATGACTGAATTTTCATGCCCAGATGCTCAAATTCATTCTCATTTTATTGCTCTGACAAACTGAATACAAGTAAGCATTGGACAAATTCTTACAAAAACTGGTCTTGCAACAATATGAATAACATTCCTATACTGTCACAAATGGTGCAAAAAAGAAAAAGGGCATACTTGTTCTTTGGAGATCATACAATGGAGCTCAATGCAATTATC
The DNA here is from genome assembly GCA_934048045.1 of Polygonum aviculare. Taxonomy (NCBI): domain Eukaryota; kingdom Viridiplantae; phylum Streptophyta; class Magnoliopsida; order Caryophyllales; family Polygonaceae; genus Polygonum; species Polygonum aviculare. The sequence continues at coordinate 4,228,168 of OW204024.1, forward strand.
TACCTTCAATCACGCTTACAGTAACCTCATTATGGCTAAAAGTAGTGTCGTTTTGTTGGCTAGAAGAGGAATCCGTTTCGCCTGTAGCTGGGCGCGTATTCAAGCAAAAACCAGGGAGTTTGGGTTGAGTCAGAGACGCGGTTTCGCTGCTCAGTGACACAACAACCGACAGCATGTTGGGCCTCTCTTCGGCTCTCTCTTGCACGCATAGGAGCCCGATTTGGATGCATCTTTCCACCTCCGTTCTTGAATACGAATCTCCTAGCGACGGGTCTACTAGTTCGCTTTCTTTTCCTTCGTTCAACATCTTCCATGCCTATACACAACACCATTGCAATTGATTTGTAAGAAAAAATTACTTCCTCCACGAAAAGATAAATTTACGTACCAAGAACTTTGTAATATTGTACTTACATGTCCAAGGAGATTAAGTTCGTCTTGTGCATTGTAAAATCTTGTGTTTACCTTCCCGGAGATTATCTCCAGGACGAGCACACCAAAGCTGAAGACGTCAGACTTTATGGAGAAGCTGCCATACATTGCATACTCAGGAGCCATGTAGCCGCTGTCATATATACGATGGCAAAGCGAAAGGAGTTAGATTTGGAATGCATACAGTCATAGCACTTGAGTATGAGGTACTTACTATGTTCCAACTACTCTCCTAGTGTTGTTTAACGCGGTTTCGTCTCCACCGAAAATTCTTGCCATGCCAAAATCCGAAATCTTTGGGTTCATGTCCCCGTCCAGCAAGACATTGCTGGATTTAAGGTCTCTATGTATGATCCTAAGGCGGGAATCATGGTGAAGATATTGAAGCCCTCTAGCAATCCCACAAATGATGTTGAATCGCGTTGGCCAGTTCAGTAAGGAGCGCCTCTCTTTATCTGCACGAAGAATTGTGATGAATTTGATTAGTAGTGATAAGAACATATTTGAAAATTTAGATTAGCATCAAGCTTCAAGTGACAAGCTTTTGCAAGACTTACGAAATAATATGGTATCGAGACTTCTATTGGGCAAGTACTCGTAAACGAGCATCTTCTCATCTCCCTCAAGGCAGCAACCGACCAGCCGAACTAAGTTTCGGTGCTGAAGCTTAGCAATCACCTTAACCTCGTTTTTGAATTGTTCTACACCTTGTCCTGAATCCTTTGACAATCTCTTAATTGCTACCTCTTCCCCTTCTTTCAACACTCCCTGAACAAGACAGGTTTTAGGCTCTGCCATCTCCTTATATTAGTCAAATTTGCACTTCTTCATATTTGACGTGGACAAGTTGTGATCATACCTTGTAAACGTGACCGAAACCACCTTCACCAAGCTTGTTTTGATGCGAAAAGTCATTGGTGGCTACTAGAACTTCATCGAAACTGTACAATGGAAGCTCTAGCTCATCTGCATCACTATCAGTCGGCAATTCCTTCTTGCTCAAAACAACCGCCCCGCTTCGCCTTGATCCTGCCAGAGATAACAATCAAAAGTACATGTAAATGAAACTGCCAAGAATAACTTGAAATTTTATTGAGATCTTTTCTAGTACCTCTGGAGATTGAAGCTAAATCAGGCTTCCTCTTCCTCCATACAAAACATGCTACAAGTGCAAGCAAGAACATCACAACTCCAACTGACACACCAATTGCCACTTTCTTCTTCTTGTGAGAAGCATCCCTTGCTAGAATAGTTAACAAACATCAAAGCATGAGCACATAATTAGCACTTGATAGACACACTAGGTACAATCAAACAAGAAAAGAACATACCTTCATCAGAATCAGAGGCATCAACACGAACATACAAAGTCTGCCCACTCTGAGGATACCTCCTCATATCCTTCAAGTCGCCACGCCACATCACACACCCGCTCTCGACGCCATCCACCTCTCGCCAGCTGGCGTACGCCGTGCAATTACAATCCTTCTTACACGTCACCCGACACTCGTCCAGCCCCTTCTCCCTATCCACCACAGCCTCTCCGCTATCCGGCAGCTTCAAGTTACCCAACCCCACAAACCCGTCGGTCCCGCAATCGAGCCTCTTATTCCGGACGCACCCGCTCGAGGCATCCCTCTGGGCCCACGCAGCCCGGTTCCTGGGCCCGAACCCGCGCGGGCACCCGCACACGAACACCTGGCTTGCATCACACACCCCGTAGGGCCCGCACGCCATGTACTGGTCGCATTGGTCCTTGGGCAAGAACCAGTACAGCTTCCACTCGCCCGCCACCCACGTGTACCGGTGCAGGGTCCCACCGCGGTCCATCACCAACCGGGACCTCATCGTGGGGTCCGATTCATTTGCCACGTAGTACACCTCCTTGTTGGGGACGTCCTGGAACGTGAACCTGAGGTTTGCGTTGGTGTTCACGGGCGGGGACCCGCTGAACCGCTGGCCCACCCACGGCCCGGTCCGGTATTTCTTTTGGGTCCCGCCTTTGAACACGAATATCTCCGGGTCCCCGGCCCGGTCCAGCCTGTACGTGTAGTCTCCCGGCGCCGGATCGGTGCTACTTTTCCACGACGTCAAATATCTGTCCAGCCCTGTAATTTTTTTCCCCCTCACAATCAATTGAAATTCGGCAATATAATTTTAGAAATTGGGGGTAATTAGGAGTAATAAAAAGACCTGTTTTATTATCCCAGCCGACTTTCATCCCGGACAAGGAAGTATCAGTTGGGTAATCGAAGCTCTGCCATACGTAATTCTGGGAATTGGTGTCGTCAGACTCTCGAATTACGAGATTGCCTGAATCCAAGAGCTGGAGAACGGGGTTGGTGGCTTGTGACACGTTGGACGACCAGACGGCGCCGGAGCTGCCCTGCTCCGAGATGACGATCTGGGCGCCGATCCTCAGATTGAGGGAAGGACTCGAAGAATTTCGGGCGGGAGATTGGCGATTAGCGACCCAGACCACGGTCTGGACGGGCAGATTGAAGTACCAGATCCCGAGGTAGACTTTGCTGGCGTCGCCGCCGGTGGGGGAGAAGAATCCGAGCTCGAATTTCCGGCCGGCGGAGATCAGAGTCTGATTTCCGGCGAGCGATTGGGTCGGCGTGAGAGTGTCGGAGGACGAGGAAGAAGAGGAGGAGATACAAAGGAAGAGAAAGAAGGGAATTAGGATGCACTGTTTAGACATTTTTGTTGCTCTTCTTGTGGTTCCTATGTGTTTTTGAAGGTTTTGGGGTTTGGATTTGTTTTTATTAAAGGAAGTCAATTAGTCAATTTTTTTGATTTCAATAGCCGTGCTCTTAGGGAACTTGATTGGTTTGTTTTAGGGGCCAGAATTGATCTGATTTGGTTTACTGTATTATTCTAGATTTTGTGGTGAAGATGATGAATCTAGCACGTCAATGAACGAGTCAATGGAGGTCATAGCGAATCGTTCCACGTTCAGACTCTCTTCATTTACACTAACCATCAATCCAGCTCAATAAACTACACTATCAAAATTAACAACAAAAAAAGGGGTTCATAAAAGTTACTCTTTTGTTTTTGGGCTCTTCTATTTCCACCTTAAAGCAAACCAACTTTGCCAACCCTATGACTTACTACGCTTTCACATTTTATTTCAACCGGGTTTGAATTATTTCAACTGGTGCTGTTCAATTATTGGAGATAAGAGATTTGGTATTAATTATCTTTGCCTTATAATGGAACTCAGAAAACAAAAGGAAAGTTCCAACTGAGCACAAATACTTTGTCAAGAACCAGAATGATGTACGTAGTGACCAAGTGCAGCATAGACCAGAATAACTGAGCTTTAAGCCTTACAAGTTTAGTCCAGACATCACTTTCAAATACTATGGTACCATACATATAAGATCGGTTTAATATCCAATTCAGACTTCAGAGGCATCTAGAATGCTTTGAAAGGTAAGACAGCTTTCATGGGCGTATAGATCGAGTAAGGAATAAACTTGGAGAAAAAAATATCCCTAGTTACTTTTCATTTTTTAATGAAACAAAGCTAGTGGGTTCATATGTGTCCAAGTGACTGGAGCTTAGAATCTGATGATTGGATTGGCTGTTTGAACTTTGAAGCCTTACAAAAAGAATATATCTGAATGAAGCACTCAGCTACAAAGGATTACTCTTATAGTTTCATATCCAATGTTACTGTTTTTATATATTTATCTTGTACTGTTCAATGGATTCAAAGAATAAAGCAGCCTACAACCCTCTTTAGATTTACAAATGTGCATCAGGAGATATACAAAAAGAGCCCAATGCAATTACCTACCATCAATAACACTGACAGTAAGTTGATTAGCGCTGAAAACGTCATTATATCGACTTGAAGAGGACTCTGTTTCACCAGTTACTGTCTTGCTTCCCAAGCAAAACCCCGGGAGTTTCGGTTGAGTCAGAGGCGCGGTTTCACTGCTCAGCGACACGACAACCGACAGCATGTTGGGCCTCTCCTCTGCTCTCTCTTGCACGCATAGAAGCCCGATTTGGATGCATCTTTCCACCTCCTTTTGTGAATACGAGTCTCCTATCGACGGATCGACTAGCTCTCTTCCTTTTCCTTCGTTCCACATCCTCCATGCCTGTGCATACCATTTCAATTGATTATCAAGTGACAAATGTTACATTTGGTAAGATAAATTGTGATGTTCTTCTACTTACATATCCAAGGAGATTGAGTTCTTGCGAGCTGTGGAATCTTGTGTTTGCCTTCCCGGTAACAATCTCCAGCAAGAGGACGCCAAAGCTGAAGACGTCAGACTTTACTGAGAAGGCGCCGTACATTGCATATTCAGGAGCCATGTAACCGCTGTCATGTGTACCACACGAAACCGAAAGAAGTTAGATTCGGAATGTACATATGATCAAGGCATTTCAGTCCGAGGGATTACTTACTATGTTCCGACTACTCTCCTAGTGTTCTTTAATGCGGTTTCTTCTCCACCAAATATTCTTGCCATGCCAAAATCCGAAATCTTTGGGTTCATGTCGCCGTCCAGCAAGACATTGCTGGATTTCAGGTCCCTGTGGATTATCCTTAGCCGAGAATCATGGTGGAGATACTGAAGCCCTCTTGCAATCCCGCAAATGATGTTGAATCGCGTTTGCCAGTCAAGTGAGGAACGCTTCTCTTTGTCTGCATGAAGAGTTGTGATTGATTAGTTATCTCCATTGGTATTAATGCAATATCTCCACTGCTTTTAATACTTAATAGCAAGACTTACGGAATAATATAGTATCAAGACTTCTATTAGGCAAGTATTCGTAAACGAGCATCTTCTCCTCGCCTTCAAGGCAGCAACCAATCAGCCGGACAAGATTCCGGTGTTGAAGTTTAGCAATCACCTTAACCTCATTCTTGAACTCTTCAATTCCTTGTCCTGAATCACTCGACAGTCTCTTGATTGCTACCACTTCTCCTTGCTTCAACACTCCCTGCGCGCAACAACGGTCTTAGGATTAGACACCTCCATTTGTAAAGTCCTCTGATCATTGCATGATTGGAAGCATAGTTGTACCTTGTAAACCAGGCCAAAACCGCCTTCCCCAAGTTTGTTTTGAGGGGAAAAGTAGTCGGTGGCTACTAGCACTTCCTCAAAACTATACAATGGAAGATCTAGCTCCTCTGCGTAGTTATCAATCGGCAATTGGTTCCTACTCATAGCAGCTGCTGTGTTTAGCCTTGATACTGCCATAGAAAACACACACACACAATCAACATACATTGTTAGATGTAAATAAAACTAGTCAACTTTTTAGTTATGTTGTATTACTACTCGACACAATACTTGTGAAGTTAAGTGAATGAAGATTACCATGAGCAGCTCTGGAGTTTGAAGGCAATGGATGTTTCCTCTTCCATACAAAAAAGGCTGCAGTTGCAACCAGTAGGATCACAACTCCAATTGACACACCAATTGCCACTTTCTTGGTCTTGCTAGAATCATCACTTGCTGAAATTGTTAATAGCCATCAAACTAAGCATACATTCAACTACAAAACAAAACTGAATAGATAGAGAAGAAAAGATCATTACCCACATCAGCATTAGATGCATCAACACGAACATACAAATTCTGGCCACTCCCAGCATACTTCCTCATATCCTTCAACTCGACACTCCACATCAAACACCCGCTCTCTACGCCATTCACCACTCGCCAGCTGGCGTACGCGGTGCAATTACAATCCTTCTTACACGACTCCCGGCACTCCTTCAACCCCTTCTCCCTATCCACAACCACCGACTCGCTCTCGGGCAGCTTCATCTCTCCCAACAACACGAACCCATCGGTAGCGCAATCAAGGCTCGTATTCCTCGCGCACCCGCTCGATGCATCCCTCTCGGCCCACTCCGAACTGTTCCTGGGCCCGAACCCGCGTGGACACCCGCACACGAATAGCCCGCTGGCATCGCACACCCCGTAGGCCCCACACGCCATGTACTGGTCACATTGGTCCTTGGGCCCGAACCAGTACTGGTTCCACCTGTCCGCCACCCACGTGTACCGTCGTAATACCCCACCGGGGTCCACCCACAACCGGGTCCTCATTGTGGGGTCCGCCACTTCGGCCTCGTAGTACACGCTCTCGCCCGGGTCGTCTTGGAAGGTGAAGTTGAAAGACGGGTTGAGGTTCATGGGCGGGATCCCGCTGAACCGCTGGCCCACCCACGGCCCGGTTCGGTATATCTTTTGCGCCCCGCCTTTCAATAGGCAAATCTCCGGGTCCCCGACCCGGTCCATCCGGAACGTGTAGTCTCCCGGCGACGGATCGGTGTTGGTTTTCCATGACGTCAGATATCTGTCTAGTCCTGTATTTTTTTAAGGATTAAATTTTTGATTGGTTGAATTGAAATCCGGAAATTTTTAATTGGGTGAATTGATTAATTACCTGAGGTTTTGTCCCAGCCGAGTTTCTGGGCGGGCAAGAGGGTATCGGTGGGGTGATCGAAGCTCTGCCATAAGTAATTCTCGGAATTGATGTCGTCACCATCGAGGACTACCAGATTCCCTGAATCTAAGAGCTTGAGAACGGGGTAGGTGGAGGAGTGGGATTGGTTGGATGACCAGACGGCGTCGGAGATGCCCTGCTCCGAGAGGACAATCTGGCCGGTGGTTGTAAGATTGAGGGAAACAGAGGAGGAGTTCCGGGCCGGAGATTGGCGATTGGCGACCCAGACGACGGTCTTGTCTGTGGTGAGATTGAAGTACCAAATCCCTAGGTAGTGCTTGTTGACGGCGGGAGAGAAGAATCCGAGCTCGAATTTCTGGCCGGCGGAGGTGAGGGTCTGGTCTCCGGCGAGGGATTGGGACGGCGTGAGGGTGTCCGACGAGGATGAAGAGACGGAGAGAGAAAGGAAGAGAAGGAAGGGAATTAGGATGCTCCTCTTGATCATTTCTCTCCCTATCAGTTGATTTAATTAACTAGTGGGGAAATTTGAAAATATTCCATCGAGGTGTTTGAGATTAGGGTTTTGTTTTTATAGAAAGTTAGTTGGTCAAGTTTGGTGATTTTTCAGTCTTCGCTGAACTGATTGGTTTCTTTTGGGGGGCGTGAATTCAGTTTGTTTATTGGGATTTGTTGTGTTCTGTGGATTATTAGTCGTTGGTGCGAATGACGGTCATGCTGAACCCGTTTACGCGTTCAAACTCTGCAACTAGTATGGATTAAACAAAAGTTGTCCTTTTTAACAATTATAGTGCGATCTCTGATCGGACTGCCCATCTTAATCGGGCCAATGGCCCAATACCAATACCCAGATGGATTTTTGTTTTCAATTACGAGCTGCATACAGTCGAAACCATAAATAACACGATTAGCTTTCTCTTCGTTCCACTTGGTCATTGTTGATAGTGTAGACCACGTTGTTGACTTGAAGATTGACGACAAGTTAGATTAGTACCACACAAAACAAGTTGTATAACAAGAAGGAACCGTTTCTGATCACAAGATGAAACCAATCAACTCCCAAAAGAAGACTAAAATCAGCAACGTTGACTGTAATTTCCCCATTTAAACCAGTCCATAAACTTCAATTGGTTAATGCATTTACTTAGCATGTAAGAAGAGAAGGGAAGGAAAGCAAAATGTGCATTAAAACTATACCAATTCCCTTGGTGGTCTTCCTTTCTCTGGCATCCTCTTGTTGCTCATCCTCCGACAGACCGACACCCTGACACCGACACAATCCCTCGCGGGAAACCAGACCCTCATCTCCACCAACCAAATCTCCGAGCTCGGCTTCTTCTCCCCTGCCGCCGGCGACAAGCTCTACCTGGGGATATGGTACTACAATCTCCCCGTCGCCAAGACGTTCGTCTGGGTCGCCAACCGCGACTCTCCCGCCCGAAATTCTTCGACTGTTTCCCTCAATCTTAGGATCACCGGCCAGATCGTCATCTCGGAGCAGGGCAGCTCCCGCGCCGTCTGGTCAAGCCACCAACCCCGTCCTCCAGCTCTTGGACTCAGGTAATCTCGTTATTCGAGAGTCTGACGACACCAACGCCAATAACTACATATGGCAGAGCTTCGATTACCCGACTGACACACTCTTGCCCGCCCAAAAACTCGGCTGGGATAAAAATTCAGGTGATGAGTTATCAGCCCAATTGGTCAATTACTGTACTTTGATTTAAACCCACGTTGTTACCCATGTAATTTCTGTTCAATAGTTTCCCATGTAACTCTAATCATTGACTTAAAACTGACTACTCTAGTACTCTAAGCTTTATCTTAGAAAGTTGTTCCAGAATTTATATCTAAACGGTTTTAAAACTACTACATATCATTCGCCTTATCACGGCCTGTCCGAATCTAATAATTTCAATTCAAATTATTGCTAACAATGAAAAAATAATAAACAGAGCTGGATAGGTACTTAACGTCTTGGAACAGCAGCACTGATCCGTCGTCAGGACTCAGGAGAGTATATGTTTCGGCTAAACAGGACCGGAGACCCGGAGATCTACGTGCTAAAAGGCGGGACCCAAAAGATATACCGAACCGGGCCATGGGTGGGCCAGGGGTTCAGCGGGACGCCACGGATAGCTGCCGTCCAAACCTTCAGGTTCACGTTCCAAGACAACCCAAACGAGGAGACGTACTACCAGGTCAACGTAACGGACCCCAGACTAAGGACCCGGCTGATGGCGGACCCCACTGGGGCAGTGCACCGCTACTTCTGGGACGCGAACAAGTGGAGCCAATACTGGTTCTGGTTCGGGACCAAGGACCAATGCGACCAGTACATGGCGTGCGGGCCCTACGGAGTGTGCGACGTGAGCGGGGAGTTTGTGTGCGGGTGCCCGCGCGGGTTCGAGCATAAAAACCCGTCGGATGAGTGGGCTCAGAGGGCCGGCTCGAGTGGGTGCGTGAGGCAGACGAGGCTCGATTGTGCCACCGACGGGTTCACGGCGTTGGGCGGCATGAAGGTGCCGGAGAGCAGGGCGGCCGTGGTGCACAGGGACAAAGGATTAGAGGAGTGCCGAGAGACGTGTAGGAAGGACTGTAACTGTACCGCGTACGCCAGCTGGCGAGTCGTGGATGGTGTAGAGAGTGGGTGTGTAATGTGGACCGGTTTTCTCTATGATATGCGTAGTGGTCCAAGGCGGGTCGTAGCCCGGATCGCCGCCGTAGTAGGGCTGAGAGTATGGCACCAGCCCCATGGTGTGGGACGGCGGTGGCGCGGGAAACCCGTAGGGTTGCGACGGCGCCCTGTACGAGCTCTCAAACGGCGACTCTGTCGAGAAGGGTGCGGCCGGCGTAAAGTTCACGCAGTAGGTGTACGTCGGGCACGACATCGGGCCGCCGGGCAGGAAGGAGACCCGTCCCTGGGACAGCGCGGCCGACGTGGCCGGCACGCTAGGGTTTCCGGCAAACGCGGACGGTGGAATAGAGTTTCCGCTAACAGGAGCCGACGTGCCGACGGACGAGCCCATGCTATGGCCTGCCATTGACACTGGCGCCGAAACGGGTGGAGTAGGACCCGAGCCGCCACGCTGCTGGTTTTTCACGGCGTTGCACACGTCGTCGACACGAGCTTTCTGAATTTGATAATCGGTGGTCAACTGCAAGACCATGTCCTTCAATTCGGCAATTTGTGCTGCTGTGGCGACGGACTCGGACGTGCCCTCGTCATTCGCCATGACGGAGTTCAACGGTGAAAGCACCAGTTGTTAAGAACCCGATGTGGATTCCTAACGCAACCTTGTTGGTCAAGGCTTCCGAATCGATCCCCGGTGTGAGAATCAACTCGAGCGCAAGAGCTTGGTAGGCTCCGGGAGGAAACACGCAAATTAGGGCTGAATAGTATATTCTGATTACTGGATAATCTCCCTTGTCAGCAGACTTGGGTATTTATACAGCCCAAGAATGATTTAATAAAAAGCGACTCGGGGAAAGAATCACCCTAAAAGAAACCCGAGAAGACCGATAACAGCTATTCCGTTAAACGGTAACATGAAAAACCCTATGAAATAAAATAACTCAATTGTTCACAAGACTTAACAAGTTTATTTATAAATAAAAGACTTGTCCCGCAGCTTGGCCGGGACAAACTTCTGACGCTTCGCGTCTGGCTCGTCTGGCTCGATCCTTCCCGTATCATATCCCCTGAGTGGCCAGAATTTGTATATACGTGTTGATGCCTCTGATTTTGATGCAAGTATCATCTTCCCTTTTAGGTGTAACGATCTATATATATGATACAAATACAATCCTATCCAATTGTTTGTATACATGAAGATGATACCGACAGGTATCATCTTCTCTTGTTCGGGTGTTCAATGTTTACGATCTATATATATGATACAAATACAATCCTATCCAATCTATATATATGTAGACACCTCAACTTGTCCATTTTAGTCAGTTAGACACCTCACCTTTAAAACGTAAACATTGAACACCCGAACTTTCTAAGAGCTACCTATTGAACACCTGTTGGCTGATGTGGCACTGTGCGTGTAATAGACGCGTCGGAGGGCGAGTGATGAAACTGACGTGACATTGACGTGGGAAAAAAAAGAATATATATTATTAAAAATAAAGTATTTTTAATAATAAAATATTTTTAATAATAAAATTCTTTTAATAATAAAATTCTTTTTTCTATTTTTCTATTTTTCTATTTTGATTTTATTTTATTTTTTCTTAAGCAAGCCCCACCCGACCCAACACGGAAATATCTGGGTTTCAACCCGAAAATTCAAACCCGACCGGTTGACTTGAATCTGAACGGGTTGAATTTTATTATTATTATAATAAAATATTATTTTAATAATTGTAAAAAATTCGATACTCTTGACCTGTGAGCCATTACGACCCGAACCCGACTCAACTCGAACCCGAAATAACCCGACAACGCCCCCGTCCGGAGATTTTTATTTCTTTGTCTGCAATTTGTCAACTCGAACCCGAGATAACTTTGTCTTCAATATGTATGTGTACCTTGATATTTTTATTTCTTTTTATATTTTATTTTTTTCTTAAGCAAACCCCGACCCGACAACGCCCCCGTTGACCCGAGTCTGAACAGGTTGAAACCCGAAACCTAGTGGTTTCACCTGATTTGTTAGAAATTATAATATATTTTATTATTAACTAATAAATTTAGTAATAAAATAATAAAAGTATATTATTAAATAATAAACATAGTAATAAAAATAATATTTTTTTATTATTAAATAATAAACTTAGTAATAAAATAATAATATTTTATTATTAAATAATAGACTTAGTAATAAAGTAATAATATTTATTATTAAATAATAAATTTTATTATTAAATAAAATAAAAAAAATAGAATTTTTGTATTATATAATAAATAAAATAATAGAATTTTTGTATTACATAATAAATAAAATAATAAAATTTTATTATTAAATTTATTAATTAAATAAAATATTATTTTATTTAAATAAAATTTATTAGTTAAATATTATTTAAATAAAATATTATTTTATTATTAATAATATGACGTGGCACCATGTGTAAATGATGTGGCGCCATGTGCAAGTGACGTGGCGCGCGTGTAGTGCATAGCATCACAGTGTCAGCTAACAGGTGTTTAATAGGTAGCTTTTAGAAAGTTCGGGTGTTCAATGTTTATGTTTTAAAGGTGAGGTGTCTAACTAACTAAAATGGACAAGTTAAGGTATCTACATATGTTTTAAGCGATTAATCATATACATCATGTATTCCACCAGCAAGGGACAATTCTAACAAGACCAAGAAAGTGGTGGTTGGAGTGGCAGTTGGAGTTACGCTCCTGGTTGCACTTGCAGCCTTTTTTGCATGGAAGAGGAAGCATTCATTGCCATCACACTCTGACTCCAAAGGTACGCTTCGTTCATTCAATTTCTAACTAAACGCAGGCCGATTCTATGCACACCTAGCTAAGCCAATTGATAAGGACGCGGAGCAGTGGGAGATTCCGTTGTATATATGATTTTAAACAAGTGTTAGTAGCCACGGATGAGTTTTCCCTTCACAACAAGCTTGGGGAAGGTGGTTTTGGTCAGGTTTACAAGGTACATTGATCACTTAATTCTGCTTACAACTTCATAAAATAAGGAGAGGAAGAAGTGATACAAATTGCTATGCATTTACAATGTTTTGTGCAGGGAGCCTTGAAAGAAGGAGAAGAGGTAGCAATCAAGAGATTGTCAAAGGATTCAGGACAAGGATTTGAAGAATTCAAAAACGAGGTTAAGGTGATCGCTAAACTTCAACACCGGAACCTAGTCCGGTTGATCGGTTGCTGCATTGAGGGAGTGGAGAGGATACTCGTGTACGAGTACTTGCCCAACAGAAGTCTCGATACGTTATTATTTCGTAAGTCTTGCAAAAAGCTTCTTTACAAATACACACGCGCTATATGTCAATCAATCCATCACGCGCAGATAAAGAAAGAACCTCCCTACTCGACTGGCCAACGCGGTTCAACATCATTTGCGGGATTGCTAGAGGGCTTCAATATCTCCACCACGATTCCCGTCTTAGGATAATCCATAGGGACCTGAAATCCAGCAATGTCTTGCTGGATGGTGACATGAACCCAAAGATTTCGGATTTTGGCATGGCAAGAATATTTGGTGGGGATGAAACCGCACTAAAAAACACAAGCAAAGTAGCCGGAACATAGTACGTAATCCCTAAACCGAATTATCATGGCCATAGAATCCAGAAAGTCATACACATCAAATCTCATCATTTTGAATTGGTCTTATAATTTATATAATTATATATGCATGGTATGTAAGATTATTTAATCTTATATATTGTGGGCTTACATATTCTATACAATTATATTATAAGGCTAAATATATATTGGGTTTAATTTAAGTGATTCAATAAAGGTAAAACCCTAGGACTTCTAATAAATGGTATGGGCCCAATGGGTGGATACCGGATTTGGCCCAATAGGTTTAATGGGACTCTATTGGGCAAATAAATAGAGAACTAGGTTATAGTCCCCAATATGCCAATTTCATTCAGCAGCTTTTCTACGGTACTCTTCCCATCAGAGTAAAGGCAAACCCTAGAGATTGGCTGAGGAAAACTAGCATACCTGTGGCTATCATTAGCTTTCAATTGAGATTCCGCATCAAGTTTGATCGCTATAATGGATTCAGGTATGTAATTATAATTCTTAATATCTTGATATGATCGGATCTTGGCCTTAATTCGGATCAATTTTCTAACAAGTGGTATCAGAGCCTCGATCATATTAAAATATTAGATCTAAATTCATCATGAACTTAGGGTTAATTTTGAGGCCGATTGATTGAATATATAATTTGGTTGATTAATTCTAATCGGCGGCTATGCTGGTTGAATTGTTTAAATCCTGCCTCTTAATCGGTACATGTGATTATGATCGACTGATCGATCGAATTGTTTAACTTTGATGCCGAGTGCTTTTTCAATTACCAAGATTTAATCTTCTGTTCATGATATGCATGTGTTGATGTGCACTGTATGGAAAATTTTGCCATGCTTTGGTTGTTTGATTTCGGTTGACTTTTCAACTGTGAGATTACGTGCACTCCCATATATATTTTTATGTCTTCATAGTTCATATACGTATACATACTAACATAATTTAAGGATTTCGAAAGATATGCACTGAGGTTGTTTTGCATATATCTAATCGTTGATTTTGCATAAATCAGGAAGATTTAGTCTTAAATATTTCATGAATCTGGCTTCAATCTGGCTTATAGATATATGCGTACGTGAGTATGTCTTTGGTTTTCGCTTTTTTTGGGTTCATGCTAATTTATTGTAATTCATCATATGTATATGTATAAGGATACAATATATCATGTATAATATTAGGGTTGGTTTATACTTGATATAATTTCAGTTTTAGATTGAATTAATCGAAACAATATGCTGCCAAAGTAGCCTCTGTTGTGGAAATTAATTTGATTTAAAATATAAAGTTTGTTTTTTGGGTGCGTTCTTATTTATGCGAATATTGATCGGCCCAAAGGAAGGTTGATATTTGGCCAGATAATGAATACACATGTGATAATAAATATTGATAATTATAAAGTTATGATCTATGTGAATAATAGTCGGTCCAAAGAAAGGCTATTGTTTGACCAGATTTATTATCAATATTTGATTATTGCATTAAGAGTACCACTTACAATTGATATTTTGGTGCAAACACTAGATGTCAAGTTGTGCTAGGTATCTTGTATGAATTTAATTCTACATGGTTATTAATTGCATGTTTTTCTTGTTCTCTCTATAGTTTCAGCAACTGCTAATAATGTTTCTGCTCAAGTCAGTTCCATCCCCATGCTCAATGGGACAAACTTTAAGGTCTGGAAAGAGAATGTGGAAATTGTTCTCGGATGCATGGATTTAGATCTTGCGCTAAGGACTGAGCGACCCACTTTGGCTGAGGACAATTCCAATGAAGCGAAGGTTGAAAAGTGGGACCGCTCTAACCGCATGAGTCTAATGATTATGAAGCGCTCCATTCCGGAAGCGTTTCGGGGCTCTATTTCTGAGAGCACTAATGCTAAGAAATCCCTTGAGGCAATTGAGAAATATTTTGCCAAGAATGAGAAAGCAGAAGCAAGCAATCATTTGGCTGCTTTGATTTCTATGAGGTACAAGGGAAAAGGTAGCATAAGAGAGTACATTATGGAAATGTCAAATCTTGCTGGAAAACTAAAGGCACTAAAGTTAGAGATAAATGATGATTTACTCGTGCATTTAGTTCTTCTGTCTCTTCCTGCACAATTCAGTCAGTTTAAGGTGAGTTATAATACTCAGAAGGAGAAATGGACTCTTAATGAGCTCATCTCACAATGTGTGCAAGAAGAGGACAGGATCCAGAGAGACAAGACAGAAAGTGCTCACTATGCATCAAGCTCTCAGAATTACAAAAGAAAGAAGGCTAAGGATACTGCAGTTGGGACACCCTTGCAGAAAAAGGTGAAAAAGCAAGGTGATGAACTCACTTGTTTCTTCTGCAAGAAAGGAGGACATATGAAGAAAGATTGTCCTAAGTACGCCGCCTGGCGTGAAAAGAAGGGTAATGGTCTCACTTTGGTTTGTTCTGAGGCTAATTTGTCTTCTGTACCTATTGACACTTGGTGGGTAGATTCTGGTGCTACTACTCACATTTGTGTGTCAATGCAGGGTTGCCTGTGGAGTCGACCGCCAAATGATGCTGAAAGATTCATCTATGTGGGCAATGGCAACAAAGTTCTTGTGGAAGCAATAGGGCATTTTAGACTACTTCTAAAGACTGGTTGTTATTTGGATTTATTGGATACTTTTGTGGCTCCGTCTTTTAAGCGGAATTTGATTTCTATTTCCTCTTTGGACAAAGGTGGTTACCACTTTGGTTTTGGAAATGGATTATTTAGTATCTCCTTGAATTCAAATATTATTGGTACTGGTTCTTTAATGGATGGTCTTTATATACTTGAAGTTGTTGCTACCCATAATGAAATCCTGCATACTAGTTCAAAAGGTACAAAGCGTAAATTAAATGAGAATTATGCGTCATTATGGCATAAGCGTTTATGTCACATCTCTAAAGAGAGAATACAAAGGCTTGTGTCGGATGGGATTCTTGATTCCCTTGATTTAACAACCTTTGAGGTTTGTGTTGAGTGTGTTAAGGGAAAATTAACAAACACAAGAAAATTAAGTGCCAACAGAAGTCAAGAGGTCCTAGAACTGATACATACGGATATTTGTGGTCCATTCCCTACAGCTGCATGGAATGGTCAACAATACTTTATTACGTTTATTGATGACTTCTCTAGATACGGGTACTTATATTTGATAAGTGAGAAATCTAAAGCCTTGGATGTTTTTAAGTCTTATAAAGCTGAAGTTGAACTTCAACTTGGTAAGAAAATTAAGGCTGTCAAATCTGACCGTGGTGGAGAATACTATGGTAGATATGATGGATCAGGTGAGCAACGTCCAGGACCCTTTGCGCTCTTCCTAAAGGAATGTGGAATCGTCCCACAGTACACTATGCCAGGCAAACCTAGCATGAATGGTGTTGCTGAGAGACGAAACAGGACCCTTTTAGATATGGTGAGGAGTATGATTAGTCATTCTTCTTTACCTGAATCGCTTTGGGGAGAAGCACTAAAGACTGCAGTATATGTCCTTAACAGAGTACCTAGCAAAGCAATAGCTAAAACCCCATATGAAATGTGGACTGGGAAAAAGCCCAGCATAAGGCACTTACATATTTGGGGATGTCCAACTGAGGCTAGGCCATATAAGCCTAATGAAAGGAAATTGGACTCTAAGACTGTTAGTTGCTATTTTGTTGGGTATGCAGAACGCTCCAGAGGGTTTAAGTTTTATGATCCCACTACCCGCTCCTTCTTTGAGACGGGAAATGCCAGATTTCTTGAGGATGTAGAATTTGGGGGGAAAGAATTAAGGAACGTCACTTTTGACGAAGTTGTCCCTGTAGAAGAGGAATTTATTTCTCTACCTAATGTTGTTATTGAAAATGATCAGGGAAATCCTGACATTTCTCAAGAAGCAATTCCAGTTTTGGACAACAATGAAGTTCCTCTCGTAGAGCAAATTCAACAACCTCAAGAAGTGCCATTAAGGAGGTCTAATAGAGAGAGAAGATACGCAATTCCGGATGATTACATTGTGTATCTTGTAGAACAAGATGATCCTATGGGCGTGATTCCAGATGAATATTTTGCGTACCTTATGGAACAAGAAGATTCTGTTGGAATTGCAGAGGATGATCCAATCAATCTTCGTGAGGCTCTTCAAAGTTCTAATTCTCTAAATTGGATCAATGCTATGAAAGATGAGATGAAATCCATGAAGGACAATGATGTTTGGGATCTTGTCGAGTTGCCAAAAGGTGTGAAACCCATTGGTTGCAAATGGATATTTAAAACCAAAAGGGATTCTAAAGGCAACATCGAAAGATATAAGGCTCGTCTAGTCGCAAAAGGATTCACTCAGAAGGAAGGTGTTGACTTTAAGGAGACTTTTTCTCCAGTCTCATCAAAGGATTCTTTCAGAACAATAATGGCACTTGTAGCTCATTTTGACTTAGAGCTGCATCAGATGGATGTAAAGACGGCGTTTCTTAATGGAGACATTGATGAAACGATTTATATGATGCAACCAGAAAATTTTGAGTCCAAAGATTCGAAATCTATGGTGTGCAAGCTAAAGAAATCCATCTATGGTCTTAAACAGGCTTCTAGACAGTGGAATCATAAATTTCATAAAGTGATTACCTCGTTTAGCTTTGAGGTAAATAAAGTTGAAGATTGTGTATATCACAAATTCAATGGGAGCAAATTCGTTTTCTTGATGTTATATGTCGATGACATACTACTAGCTTGTAACGATATAGGCTTATTGCACGAAACCAAGAGTTTTCTCACTAAACATTTTGAGATGAAGGATCTTGGTGATGCCTCTTTTGTTTTAGGTATACAGATACTGCGAGATCGCTCTCAAGGTATCCTTGGGTTGTCACAAAAGAGCTATATCGAAAAGGTATTAAGCAGATTTGGTATGAAAGGTTGTGCATCGACAGATACACCTATCACTAAGGGAGACCGGCTTAGTCTCAAACAGTGCCCCAAAACAGACCTTGAAATAAAGGAGATGCAAAAGATTCCTTATTCCTCCGCGATAGGAAGTCTGATGTATGCTCAAGTTTGTACTCGTCCCGATATAGCATTTGTGGTGGGACTTTTGGGTAGATACTTAAGCATACATCAGACTTCCTATCGCGGAGGAATAAGGAATCTTTTGCATCTCCTTTATTTCAAGGTCTGTTTTGGGGCACTGTTTGAGACTAAGCCGGTCTCCCTTAGTGATAGGTGTATCTGTCGATGCACAACCTTTCATACCAAATCTACTTAATACCTTTTCGATATAGCTCTTTTGTGACAACCCAAGGATACTTAAGTAACCCTGGACTGGATCATTGGAAAGCAGCAAAGCGGGTTATGCGGTATTTGCAGAGAACAAAGGACTTCATGCTAACCTACAGGAAATCGGACAGTGTGGAGATCATTGGATATTCTGATTCCGATTTTGCAGGATGCCCTGATAGTAGACGATCCACTTCAGGCTATGTTTTTGTGTTAGCTGGAGGAGCTATATCCTGGAAAAGTGTCAAACAGACACTTGTAGCTACCTCAACTATGGCTGCAGAATTCATGGCTTGCTTTGAGGCATCCATTCATGGCATATGGTTGCGTAATTTTGTCACCGGGCTGCGTGTGGTCAGTGGTATTGAAAGACCACTGAAATTATATTGTGACAATAAGTCAGCAGTTTTGTTCTCCAACAACAACAGAAGCTCTGTGAAGGAGAAACACATTGACATCAAGTTTCTGTCATTGAAGGAAAAGGTTCAGAATGGTCAAATTTCCATAGAACATATCAGAACAGACTCAATGCTAGCAGATCCGTTAACCAAGGGATTGCCTCTTAAGGTCTTTCACGAGCACACTGCTCATATGGGTGTTGGCAATTTTTGTAGTACCTTGGTCTAGTGGGAGTTTCTATGGATATTTCTAAGTTAAGGTTATGCATACTAAGGACGTAATGATTTTATCATTATATTTTTCTGAACTTGTTTATGAAGTTTTGGGTTGATCTCCAAATAAAGTTGGACTAGTTGGAAATAGACATGTTGTATGGAATCACATTGCATGTAATTTCCATGCCGAGATGGACCAGATTGATATAAGGGAGAAGTCTGTAAGTTTAGCCAAGACGTGTACACATAAAGAATTTTGGATAATATAATTGTTTTTGGTCATATGTAGCCCAAGTGGGAGATTGTAATTAAGATTATTTAATCTTATATATTGTGGGCTTACATATTCTATACAATTATATTATAAGGCTAAATAAATATTGGGTTTAATTTAAGTGATTCAATAAAGGTAAAACCCTAGGACTTCTAATAAATGGTATGGGCCCAATGGGTGGATACCGGATTTGGCCCAATAGGTTTAATGGGACTCTATTGGGGCAAATAAATAGAGAACTAGATTATAGTCCTCAATATGCCAATTTTATTCAGCAGCTTTTCTACGGTACTCTTCCCATCAGAGTAAAGGAAAACCCTAGAGATTGGTTGAGGAAGACTAGCATACCTGTGGCTATCATTAGCTTTCAATTGAGATTCCGCATCAAGTTTGATCTCTATAATGGATTCAGGTATGTAATTATAATTCTTAATATCTTGATATGATCGGATCTTGGCCTTAATTCGGATCAATTTTCTAATATATACCACAGTGGCTATATGGCACCTGAATATGTAATGTACGGTGCTTTCTCCATGAAGTCTGACGTTTTCAGCTTCGGTGTGCTCATGTTGGAGATTGTCACCGGCAAGGCAAATACAAGATTCTATACCTCATACGGTGAACTTAACCTCCTTGGATATGTAAGTTAAAACTCACAAAGTTCTTCATAAGTTTGTCATTTTGGAGATCGAGCTACATTATTTCCTAATCATTCATAGACATGTTATTGTTATATGGATAGGCCTGGAAGATCTTAAACGAAGGAAAAGAAATGGAACTAGTAGATTCGTCGTTAGGAGATTCGTATTCAAGAATGGAGGTGGAAAGATGCATCCGAATCGGGCTTCTGTGCGTGCAAGAGATGGCGGAGGAGAGACCCAGCATGTCGTCGGTCGTTGTGTCACTGACGAGTGAAACCGCACCTCTGCCTCATCCCAAAGTCCCGGGGTTTTGCTTGAGTAGGAGATTAGGTACCGGTGAAACGGATTCTTCGTCTAGCCAACAAAATGACACTACTGTTAGTGTTAATCAGACTACCGTTACCGAGATTGAAGGTAGGTGATTCCGTTCACCTCTTTTGTATGATCTCTTGCTGCTCATTTGTATACCAAAGAACAAGTAGGCTCTTATTTTTCTCCACTATTCTTCGACAATATTAATTGGAACATCAGTCCAATACAACTTGGATTACATCTTATTTTATCTTGTAAACATTTGATATGTTAGAGTTGAATTGGAACCGAATGAAAATCCAGAGCAATAGTCCACTTTACAAAAAATTGCTTTCTTATGTAAATTTAGAACAGTGAGACATATTTGGAGAATTAGGCATGAGCATTGGCTTGAACTCTTCCTTTGGTGGGTGCACATTTAACTCGTATGGACCCAAGTACTCAATCCTAATGGAGTGGAGATTCGCCGATTTAACGAGGTGCGGGATGGGGATGGGTGTTGAGTTCTTTTTTTCTTTGGCCGAAATTGGCGATCCAGATGACGGTCTTGATGGGAAGATTGAAGTACCAAATACCTAGGTAGAGCTTGTTGGTGTCACCGGCGGCGGGAGAGAAGAATCCGAGCTCGAATTTCTGGCCGGCGAAGATGAGGGTCTGGTTTCCGAAGGCGTGAGGGTGTCCGACGACAATGAGGAAGAAGAGGCGTGGAGAGAAGGAAGACAAGGAAGGGAATTAGTATACTCTCCTTGATCAATCATTTCTCTCCCTACCAGTTTGAATAAATTAACTAGTGGGAAAATTTGAATATTTTCCATTGAGGTGTCTGAGATTATACAAAGGTAGTTGGCTAAACTGTGCAACTTCATAGCGTTCGGGCTTTCGGCGGACTAGCCAATGGCCCAATACTAATACTCACATGAATGTACTTCAATAACATGAATGACCTGGCCAATGGACATTTGGTGGACAAAGGATAGTGTAGTTGCAGAGAGTTTGAACGTGTAAACCACGTTATTGACTGACTTGATCACTGGCCCCGCCTTATTAGATTAGTCTCACACATTAACAGTTTCTACGATAAAAACGAAACAATTATGATCACAAAATGAAACCAATCAATCCTCTGAAGAAGATTAAAACAGCTAACTTCCTATCAAACACGTCCAAAAAAACCCATCAATGGAGGATCTCCAAATTTCCAGGTGAGAAGAGAAGAGTAGAGAAGGAAGAGATATGTCCGTTAAAAGTAGCCTAATCCCCTTCCTCATCTTCCTTTCCGTCTCCTTCTCTTCTTCCCTCTCCTCTGACACCCTCACACCTCAGCAATCACTCGCCGGAAACCAGACACTCATCTCCGACGGCCGCAAATTCGAGCTCGGATTCTTCTCTCCCACCGGCGGCGACCCCCACAATCTCTACCTCGGGATTTGGTACTTCAATCTCACCACCGTCAAGACCGTTGTTTGGGTCGCCAATCGCGATTCCCCCGCCCGGAATCCCACCCATGTTTCGCTCAATCTTACAATCACCGGCCAGATCGTCATCTCGGAGCTAGGAAGCTCCGGCGCCGTCTGGTCGTCCGACCAATCGCACGTTACCAACCCCGTTCTCAAGCTCTTGGATTCAGGCAACCTGGTAGTCCACGACGACGACGACGACAACTCCGAGAATTTCGTATGGCAGAGCTTCGATCACCCCACCGACACGCTCTTGCCCGCCCAGAAACTCGGGTGGGATAAAAGCTCAGGTAATCAATTAACTAACTGAAATGACTTTTTGACGGGATTTCAATTCAATTAATTGCTAACAAAAAAATAATAATTCAAAAAACAGGGCTGGATAGGCATTTGACGTCTTGGAAGAGTAGCGCCGATCCGTCGACCGGAGACTACGTGTTCCGGCTAGACAGGGCCGGGGACCCGGAGATGTACGTGCTAAAAGGCGGGACCAAAAGGATATACCGAACCGGGCCGTGGGTGGGCCAATCGTTCAGCGGTACGCCGCGGATAACCGCCCTCCCAAACCTCAGGTTCACTTTCCAAGACAACCCAAACGAAGAGACGTACTACCAGGTCAACGTAACGGACCCCACAATGAGGTCCCGACTGATGATGGACCCCACTGGGACCGTCCGCCGCTACTTGTGGGTGGCGGGCAGGTGGAACGAGTACTGGTACGGGCCCAAGGACCAATGCGATCAGTACATGGCGTGTGGGCCCTACGGGGTGTGCGACGCCAGCGGGGTATTCGTGTGCGGGTGCCCGCGCGGGTTCGGGCCTACCGACCCGACGGAGTGGGCCCAGAGGCTCGGCTCGAGCGGGTGCGAGAGGAAGAGGACGCTCGCCTGCGCCACCGATGGGTTCGTGGCGTTGAGCGGCATGAAGCTGCCGGAGAGTGGAGAGGCTGTGGTGGACAGAGAGCGAGGGTTGGAGGATTGTCGGGACAAGTGTAGGAAGGACTGTAATTGTACGGCGTATGCCAGTTGGCGAGTTGTGAATGGTGTGGAGAGTGGGTGTGTGACGTGGACTGGTGCCTTGAAGGATATAAGGAAGTATGCTGAGAGTGGTCAGAATTTGTATATACGTGTTGATGCCTCCGATTCTGATCCGGGTATGGTCTTCATTTGATGATCTCTAGTTACAATTGTTTGTGTACAAGAAGTTTGATTCGGATTCTGTTCCAGGAAGTGATGATTCCGACAAGGCCAAGGAAGTGGCAATTGGTGTGGCAGTTGGAGTTGTCACGCTCCTACTTGCAATCGCAGCATTTTTCGTATGGAAGGGGAAGCATCGGTTGCGATCACACTACTATCCCAAGAGTACTCTTCGTTTATTCAATTTCAAATGAAGATTTGTGCTCTGTTACGCCTATATGCTAATGCTAACAACAATGTATTTTGATTTTGTGTTTGGGCAATGGGCAGTATCAAGGCGAAACGATGCAACTGTTTTGATCAAGAAAGAATTGCCGATTGATAGTTACACGAATGAGCTAGAGCTTCCACTGTATGATTTTAAGGAAGTGCTCGTAGCCACCGACGACTTTTCCATTCACAACAAGCTAGGGGAAGGTGGCTTTGGTCAGGTTTTCAAGGTACACTAGCTGGTTTTGTACATCAAATGATCGGTGTGCATGCGTTTAAACTATTTTGTTGTGCAGGGAGTGTTGAAAGGAGATGAGGTAGCGATCAAGAGATTGTCGAAGAATTCGGGACAAGGAACTCAAGAATTCAAGAACGAGGTTACAGTGATCGCTAAACTTCAGCACCGAAACCTAGTCCGCCTGATCGGCTGCTGCATTGAGGGAGAGGAGAGGATACTTGTTTATGAGTACTTGCCCAACAGAAGTCTCGATACCGTATTATTCCGTAAGTCTTGTGAATATATATGCTTGTTCATGAATACATAAGCAAGCTAGATGTCAACCAATCCATCATTATATATGCAGATAAAGCGAGGCACTCGTTACTTGATTGGCCTACACGATTCAACATCATTTGCGGGATTGCTAAAGGGCTTCAATATCTTCACCACGATTCCCGCCTTAGGATAATACACAGGGACCTCAAATCCAGCAACATCTTGCTGGACGACGACATGAACCCAAAGATTTCAGATTTTGGCCTGGCAAGAATGTTTGGTGGAGATGAAACTGCATTAAAAAACACTAGCAAAGTAGCCGGAACATAGTACGTAATCCCATAACCGAATCTTCATGGCCATCGTACCCAAATGTAGTTATATATATACTGTATGTACATTAGTACATACCAAATCTTATTGCTTTGGTTTCTTATGTATGCATGCTATGACAGCGGATATATGGCCCCTGAATATGCAATCTACGGAGCCTTCTCCATAAAGTCCGACGTCTTTAGCTTTGGTGTGCTCATGCTAGAAATAGTCACCGGCAAGGCAAATACAAGACTCTACTCCTCACTCGGTGAGCTCAACCTCCTCGGATATGTAAGTTAATTTAAACTCGCAAACATCGCAATAGCTGTATCAATTTGTGGAGGAGCTATACCTTTTTCTTAATTAATACTCCAATGGTATGGATAGGCATGGATGATGTTGAACCAAGGAAAAGAAAAGGAACTAGTAGATCCGTCGTTAGGAGATTCGTATTCGAGAATGGAGGTGGAAAGATGCATCCGAATCGGGCTACTCTGCGTGCAAGAGATGGCAGAGGAGAGGCCCAACATGTCGTCCGTGGTTGTATCTCTGAGCAGTGAAAC
Source organism: Polygonum aviculare (assembly GCA_934048045.1). Classification (NCBI taxonomy): domain Eukaryota; kingdom Viridiplantae; phylum Streptophyta; class Magnoliopsida; order Caryophyllales; family Polygonaceae; genus Polygonum; species Polygonum aviculare. The sequence goes on from OW204024.1 coordinate 4,252,635, forward strand.
GACGCCTCTGCCTCGACCCAAACTCCCGGGGTTTTGCTTCGGTAGGAGATCAGGTACTGATGAAACTGATTCTTCTTCTAGCCAACAAAATGACACTTTTTTTAGTGTTAATCAGGTTACTGTCACCGCCATTGAAAGTAGGTAATTCCATCCAGCTCTTTTGTATGATATCCTGCTCCTCATCTGTATACCAAAGATCAAGTAGTCTCTTTTTTTTCACCCTCCACTATAGTTCAGTTTATGACAAAAACAGTCCAATACGTACAACTTGGATTACATCTTATTTTATCTTGTAAGCATTTAGTAAGTTAGAATTGGATTAGAACCGGATGATAATCCAAACCTAGTTCACTATACTAGAGTTGGTTTTCTTGGGTATATGGCACAGTAAGGCATAGTTTGAGAATTAGGACATAGAACATTCATGCTCGAACTCTTCCTTTAGCTAGCGTATGCACATTTAACTAATACCGACTCACCCTTACATGGGGCGGATTCCCCGATTTGACAAGTTGCGGGATGGAGATGAGTGTCGAGCTTTTTTCCTCGAGTAGGGGCAGGGAAGGGGTTAATCTTACAGATACTCTTCTGAATTCTGATTTTATAAAATAAATTGGTTAAAATTTGAAAACCCTTATAAGACAAGCTAAAGAGGGAAGAAGTTTGGAGTTGAAGTATTCACGGTAGTCCAGGAAATTAAAAGATGTTCTACACATGTGTTGTATGGACTTCACCCAATGAGGATGAAGAGCTTAATGTCAAAGCCAAGGGTCTTTGTAATTTTACAGTAAGACATGATCCAAAAGTGATAAGAATAGTGAAGTACATGCAAATGGCAAAACTTTCTTTTCATATACAAATTAGAAGGAAGTCTCAATAGAGCCCCATTCTACTACCTACCATCAATCACAGTGACGGTAACCTGGTTGGCGCTAAAAATCTCGTTTTGTTGACTAGATGAGGATTCCGTTTCACCGGTAATCGGTCTCCTTCCCAAGCAAAAACCCGGGAGTTTGGGTGGAGGTAGAAGTGCAGTCTCACTGCTTAGTGACACGACCACAGACGACATGTTTGGCCTCTCCTCGGCTCTCTCTTGCACGCATAGAAGTCCAATTTGAATACATCTTTCCACCTCCATTCTCGGATACGAATCTCCTAACGACGGGTCTACTAGTTCAGTTCCTTTTCCTTCGTTCCACATCCTCCATGCCTATACATAGCATTTCATTTGGTTAGTAGTTTTTCGCTAACATTCCATACGGAAAAATGGTTCATTAAAGAAGAACGGTTTTGATATCCTACTTACATATCCAAGGAGATTGAGTTCGTCTTGTGAATTAAGGAATCGAGTGTTTGCCTGCCCGGTGACTATCTCTAGCAAGAGCACGCCAAAGCTAAAGACATCGGACTTTATGGAGAATGCGCCGTACATTGCATATTCAGGAGCCATATAACCGCTGCCATGTACCACAAGAAAGTCAAAAAAGATGTTAGATTTAGAATGTCTATATATGGTCATAGTCTTTTAGTTGTGGGATTGCATACTATGTTCCGACAATTCTCCTAGTATTGTTCAATGCGGTTTCATCTCCGCCAAAAATCCTTGCCATGCCAAAATCCGAAATCTTTGGATTCATGTCACGGTCTAGCAAGACGTTGCTGGCCTTGAGATCCCTATGTATGATTCTAAGACGAGAATCGTGGTGAAGGTATTGAAGCCCTTTGGCAATCCCGCATATGATGTTGAATCGCGCTTGCCAATCTAGTATCAAGGGTCTCTTTTTATCTACAAACATGAAATGGTGAACTTTGTTGCTTCAATATGAGAATTCAGATCAGCACCCAAAGTTCTCAAACTATGTGCATGACTTACCAAATAAAACCGTATCGAGACTTCTGTTGTGCAAGTACTCGTAAATGAGCATCTTCTCCTCTCCTTCAAGGCAACAACCAAGCAGTCGAACAAGGTTTCGGTGCTGAAGTTTAGCGATCACCATAACCTCGTTCTTGAATTCTTGAAGTCCTTGTCCTGAATCCCTTGACAATCTCTTGATTGCTACCTCTTCTCCCTCCTTCAACACTCCCTGTACAGAACAATATATTCTTGGCTTTGTCATCTCCTTTAGGCCAATTTACATCACTCCCTCTTCATATTTATTACACATAGAGAAAGAATGAACACAATAATACCTTGTAAACAAGACCAAACCCGCCTTCCCCAAGCTTGTTTTGGTGGGAAAAGTCGTTGGTGGCTAGTAGCATGGCCTCAAAACCATACAACGGAAGCTCCAGCTCATCCGTATCGCTATCAACCGCCAAGTCACTCTTACTCGTAACTGTTGTCCCACTTAATATGAAATCTTTGATCCTTTTAGTAGCCCCCAGTCTTGAAACTGCACAAACAATATATGTAAGACTAAATCAGATGTTGTACAATCTAGGCTCTGATATCAGCTATTTATCTTCACTTTTTGCTCACACAACTGGATCAATTGAATGAAGAGATACCTCTTGTGTTTGGAGGTGATGTATGCTTCCTCCTCCTTATAAAAAATGCTGCCATTGCGATTAGGAGCATCACAACTCCAACTGACACACCAATCGCTACTTTTTTCTTCCTAGATTCATCTCTTACTGGAATAATATATGCACTACTCAGTTCATAATTCATCAAACTAATAACAACATAGTATTAGCTCCAAGATTTTTCGAAAGAGATCAACATACCGACATTAGAGGCATCAACACGAACATACAAAGTCTGACCACTATCAACATCCTTCCTCATATCCTTCAACTCCCCACCCCACATCAAACACCCGGTCTCCACACCATCAACGGCCTGCCAGCTGGCGTACGCGGTACAATTACAATCCTTCCTACACGCCTCCTTGCACCCCTTGAGCCCCATCCCCTTATCCACCGTGGCCGCCCCGGTCTCGGGCAGCTTCATGTCTTCCAACGCCACGAACCCGTCCGTGGCACAATCGAGCCCCTTGCTCCTAACGCACCCGCTCGTGGCGTCCTTCTGTGCCCACAAAGCCTGGTCCCGGGGCACGAACCCGCGCGGGCAGCCGCACACGAACACCTGGCTGGCGTCGCACACCCCGTAGGGCCCGCACTCCATGTACTCATCGCACTGGTCCTTGGGCCCGACCCAATAGAGGTTCCAGGTGCCCGCCGCCCACGTGTAGCGCTGAAGGGTGCCCGAGTAGGTGAGCAGGTAGCGGGACCGGAGTGTGGCGTCCGCCTCGTAGCTCACGTAGTACACCTCCTCCTCGCTGTCCACGAAGCTGAAGCTCAGCGATGAGGGGTCGGCGTTCATGGGCGGGATCCCGCTGAACCGCTGCCCGACCCACGGCCCGGTTCGGTATTTCTTCTGCGACCCGTCTTGTAGCACGAATATTTCCGGGTCACCCGACCGGTTTAGCCGGAATGTAAAGTCGCCCGTTGACGGATCCACGTTGCCCTTCCACGACGCCGGGTATCTGTCGAGCCCTGTTTTTTTTGTTAATTTTTTTTTTGAAAAATAAATAATTGGGATTGAATGTTAAATTAATTAAGTACCTGATTTTTTATCCCAGCCGAGTTTCTGGCCGGGCAAGATGGTATCAGTGGGGTGATCGAAGCTCTGCCAAAAGTAATTATCGGCGTTGGTGTCGTCGGAGTCTCGAATTACGAGATTGCCTGAGCCTAGGAGCTGGAGGACGGGGTTGGTGGCGTTTGACTGGCCCGAGGACCAGACGGCGCCGGAAATGGTAATCCGGCCGGTGTTTGTAAGATTGAGGGAAACAGAGGAGGAGTTCCGGGCCGGAGCGTCGCGATTGGCGACCCAGACGTAGGTCCTGACGGGGAGATTGTAGTACCAAATCCCGAGGTAGAGGCTTTCGCCGGCGGGGGAGAAGAAGCCGAGCTCGAAGATTTGGTTGGAGGAGACGAGGGTCTGGTTTCCGGTGAGGGATTGGGTCGGTGTCAGGGTGTCGGAGGATGCAGACGATGACGTGGCCAGAGAAAGGGAGAGAAACAGGAGAATTAGGATGCTTGGCATAGGCATTTCTCTAGTGCCGACCTGTTGAATGGATGAGCATGGAGTTTTGGAAGTTGAGACTACTGGATTTGGAATTGTAATTATAAGGAGTTATAGTCAATTTTGGTGATTCTAAAGAGTCTTCGTTTGGGTTTTAATTTAGGGTCAAAGTTGAATTGATTGGGTTAATTTAGTAATGAAAATGGTGCCGGTCATGGTGAGCCGTGTGCCCGGTCAAACTCTCTCTGCATTAGCCTACAATGTTACGAATCGCCAAGAACATGGAGAATAGTTATGTTTTTGCGTGCCTGCAACCGCCGGTTGGCCTGTCGCCGGTGCCAGCTCAGATTGGCTCATCGTCCGTCAACGGCAATGGTTGGAAGTTGAAAGGAGTTGACTTGTGAGTTATGAAGCCCATTCGGGTTCCAAAACGAAGCGGAATTAAAAGCCCATGCAAATATCGAAACTGCACATGTTTCAGCCCAATCCGGATTGCCCACTCGGCCCTTAAAACACGGGTATGGATAATCATGTATTTCCATTAAATCGGGTGGTTTTGGTAATCTTACTCAATTTTTCTAATCTATGTGTTTCAGTATTTGGTTGGTGGCTGCGTACATCTATGTCATTATATATTTTTAGGGTATTGACATAAGAAAATAAAAATATATACTATTATGGCAATCAGTAACAAATTCCTATTCAACTTTTCCTAACAATATGCATACAAAAATGCCCTAACCGATCCAAGCGGGCAAGATATAAGAAAATTAGAAAGGCTAGCTTAATCTTAGAGCTCCATAAATGTTTTTAGCTAGAAACTCAAATCGAGTTAGTAAACACTAGAATCATGCATCCATGCAATGATCGCTTAATTACTTAACTAAAATTTCTGGAGAAATTTTCAACCAAAAAAAAAAATTCTGGAGAAATTAGGTAAACGGGTCAACGAATTTTAAACTGGATTCAACAAAATGATCGACTGGTTTGAATTAGTAGCGGTTGTTTTCTACTCTAATTTTCCAAACGAATACATCAATCTACGTCATCGATCACTAACACTTCTAGCGAAACTGATTTGTATATGTGCAAGTTAGTTACCATTGATGGCTAAATAAAATAAACACCACTATTATATTGATCATTAGAGTACGTAGTCTCACGCATTTTCACGTTAGAAACTTCTATTGACATTCGTGGCAAATTAAAGAGATTCCGTTTTCAAGTTTTATATATGTTGAAATACGATCCTTTTCAAGCTACGTAACACGTAATTGCTAAACGTTAAAATATCGGTATTCATATTCATATATATAAATACAAGTGTTCAGATTAATAAAGATATATCTTCTTCCTTGGCGTGGCCATTGAGTATTGATTGGTCGATCCTAGAAGGTGGTTTCATTGACCTTACAAAAGTCTTCGCATTTACATTCACTGCGTATCACGGGCAGTTGGCATGGGTAATATTGGAATTTAATTAGCATCCACCCTTTCAATTTGGTGTTGTTTGTTGTTATATTGTTTTTTCAAATGCAATTACGTTTTTTGTGAAAAAAAAAAGCAAATACGTTTTTTTTTGTTCAAAACAGTTGCCGTCAATAGTGTTTAAAAATCTCGTTTCAAAATTATAAATGGATCCTAATATAAGATAACAATATTCAATTAAAAATGCATATTTTTTAAAGAAACAGGTATACTTAGATATGGATTGTTAAAAAAATTACATATGGGCTATATAAAAATCACTACATTACACCTGCTCAAATAATTAAAAGGTTATATATATGCTTTAAAATAAATTTAGACCCAATTATCTTCGGGCACCCTATGCAAGTGCACGTGCTCCACCTGCCTTGGGCCGCCACTGGTTAAAAATGGGGTTGGGAGCTCAATATAAATGCCGTTTCAAAATTTGTAAAACAATTTCTTATTGTCTACGTGCAAATATATTCCTAAAAAAAAACGTGTAAATATAAGGTGATGTGATAGCGAAACTCGTGAAATTTTCACAAATATATCACCCCACGGAAAAAAGAGTAATCTACACGAGTTTAATATATGACAAGCATTGTAGACCATTCTCCGGAATAAGATCATTACGTGATCGATGTTAATTGAATATACGAAAATTTCGTTTGGTAACCCTATGATTAAGACAATTTCGCGTGGTACCCATGCATTTAGACTATTTCGTAAGATAGCCCTGTAGTTTTGATTTAATCCCGAGTCAGAACAATTCTCTTGTTAAATATCTTGCGTAGGAAGCTTTGAGTGTATATCATAGAATTTCTCAGACTTGATCCAACCTGGATGCCTATCCAAAATTAACTGCATCGTACAAGGATCACCTCCGCTCCCAAAGTGCAGGAGCATGTACTATGCATTGCATTAATGGTGGGTTAATGTTGACACAGCTCAATGCATCTTGTTACATTTAACATTGTAGGCAATAAATAGGGGATTGAAGCCGTTGCCAAAACTGAATCAATATACAGCAAGGCTAATGCATAACGGCTTGTAAGTTTCACAACGCAGAATTACAAAAACGCCCCTCAAAGAGACGTTCACTGACAGAAATTTACAAATATACCCCTACGTTCGCATAGCCCAAAACACAGCTTTTTTGTTAATGTCATTAATGGAAACGGTGGGCCACCAATATGACTTTCCCCTCCTCTCATTTCTCCCCTCACGCCAAAAGCAATGACCAGCCCAACCCAAACAAACCAAATTAAATTAAACTAAATAAAAAAACAACCGACAAATTTGAAACCGATAAGTTTAAACCACCACCACCTCACAACCCACTCCCCAAACTACCCTTCCAGTTACTCCCACGACTCCATAAACCGCCGATTTTAAGTCAAAACCCAAGGGCAAAACCGACCTTTCCACGAACTCCTCTCCCCTTTCCTTTTCGTCGCCCATAAATTTTAGGGCAAAATTTCCGGGCTTTATAGAATTTGCCATTTCCCTCTCTTTTGGCTTCCCCCCACCACCAATTCTCTGCTAATCAAGCTCCAGGCTTTCCGATGGAGGCTCTGCCCGACTACTTCAAGTGCCCGATTTCGCTCGAGATAATGTCCGACCCGGTCATCCTCTCCTCCGGCCACACCTTCGATCGCTCCTCCATCCAAACGTGGCTAGACTCCGGCAACCGGAGCTGCCCAATTACCAAACTACCCCTCCCTGACCACCCTGTTCTGATCCCCAACCACGCCCTCCGGAGCCTCATCTCCAACTTCACCAACTCCCCCTCCCAACCCAAACCCGAAACTCGCCGGCCTCATCACCCGGAGCCCCAATCCCTGATCTCCGCCCTCACCTCCCCTTCTTCATCTTCCTCATCCAAGCTCAACTCCCTCTCCCACCTCAATCGAATCCTGAAATCCGACCCGACCCGCTCCCGCCGGAGACTCGCCGAATTGGGCGCGGTCTCCGCCGCCCTCAAGGCGGTCGACTCCGACGATGCCCGGCTCCAAGAGAAGGCGCTCTCGCTCCTCCTCAGCCTGAGTCTGGACGACGACAACAAGGTGGGCCTGGTCGCCGAGGGCGCCGTCTCCAAGATGGTGGCCGTCCTCCGCCACGGCGCCGGCGAGTGTCGGGCTCTGGCGGCGACGGTGCTCACTAGCCTTGCCGTCTTGGAGGTCAACAAGGCCACAATCGGGTCCTCCCCGGGCGCGATCAAGGCCCTCGTTAACCTCATCCGGGTCGGCAAGGAGCTCCGGGAGCGGAAGGAGGCTGCCACCGCGCTCTACACGCTGTGCTCGTTCCCCGAGAATCGGAGGCGGGCGGTGGGATGTGGGGCCGTGCCGATTCTCGTTCGGGTCGCCGGAGCGGGCCTTGAGCGGGCCGTGGAGGTGCTGGGGTTGTTGGTTAAGTGTAGGGAAGGGAGGGAGGAGATGGTGAAGTGTGATGGGCTTGTCAGGATTTTGGTAGGGGTTTTGAGGTGTGGGAGTTCTAGAGGTGTTCAGTATGGGCTCTCTACTTTGTGTTGTTTGTGCTGTTGTAGTGATTGGATGTGTTGGGAGACCAGGAGGGAAGGTGGGTTGGAGATTTGTCTAGGGTTTTTGGAGGATGATAATGATAAGGTTAGAAGGAATGCTAATGGATTGGCTGAGGTTTTGAAGAGGATGGGATGAGGACTTGAGGCTGCTGTGATGGAAGCTTGGAAATGGAGGTGAGTGGAGCTGTGTTTTGGTGCTTGGATAGGTTTGTTTTTTGTATAAACAAATGCAGGAGTAGAGGTTTTGTGATGGGGCACAAGCTGTTTTGGTTTTGGTTTTGGTTTTTCTTGATGTTGTTTTGATGCTGTGCATTTGAATAATGATGGCATATAATAGGCTAGTTTGGTCTTTTGCTGCCTCTGATAGGAAAAGCTTCGTAGAATCTCTAGGCTTTTGACAATGTAATTGTTTCCCATATGAAGATATGGCTGATCTTGTATCCCTAATGAAGATATGGCTGATTGCATTGTGAGATTTGCTCTGTTTTTTTGGTTAGGACTAATGTGTCTGTATCCTTTGGTAGCTTTCTTAGAGGTTATGGCATGTAAACACCTTCGGGATCTGAAATGTAGTTTCATACGTGCAGTTGGAGATTTCCTGGTGTGTAGAATGTTTGTTATGATCATGTCAGCAATATTTTTAGACCTGTAGGCAGATTGTTTAAACTTAGGCTTGTCAACCTAGTATTGTTCTGTTGCCTTGCACTTGAAACTTCCAAGTGTATTGGACACTTGATTGGAGTAAGCCACTTTGCTTTTTAATTCATTGCCGAATATAGTGATTTGTCGCCTTGCGGCAGCTGAATTGCTAAGCTTGTGTCTTGTTTGGTAACTAATATAGTGATCATTGTGTTCTAAATGAAGGAACATCAAAATGCCGATAGAAGCGACATTTCCCTGAATTGTCGGTTTGTCGTATTCTTGTAGAAAAATTGGTAAGGTCGAATCTGTTTTAGCGGGTAATGAATTGATAATCTGAACTGACTGGATGCGAAATAGCAGATAGAAGATGATAGTTTCTCTTCTTACCTATTAAGTCAAGGTTACTTCATTGTTTGAACTGGTTAAATGCTCCATTGTTGTGCTACAACAAGCACATCATGTATATATATAATTGACATGTTTTCAACTAGTAGAATCATGTTTTTTCTGGCTTGAATATTCACCTCTCACTCGCCAGGAAAGATATGAACTTGTTTTATCTGAAAACCTACTTTCTGGTGTTCTGCTTTGCATCTTTTGAGATCCCTAGTATGTGAGTCCATGGCCTCTATTCTTCTTGAAATAATAGTATCACTCAAAACTGCTTTTACCACATCTATGTAGTAGGAACTTTTGTGCTTTTTTTCCTAAAAAAATGAGATTCCTGCTACTACTACTATGAAACATAGCTTGAATCTTCTTGTGAAATGTACACTCTAGTACTGTACAGAATGAGAATATGGGCTTCATCTTGTCAGAGATTCTCTTGTTAGTAAGGTTGCTTTCTGAGAACCCACAACTGTCTGCACATTGTATTATTGTTGTCAGGAGAGAACTAGGTTCTTTTGCCAGCCCTTCATATCCTTCCAAGTTCCACCCAACACATGAAACAGTTTTGAGAGTTGTATGCCACTTGTCAATACTTGGCTTATTATGTGCATAAATTGTTGGCGAAATTTTACCCTATAGTTATATAAGCCATTAGCCAAGAAAGAAGATTTCACCTTGATCATGATTAGTAATAATTTCTTGTGTTAATCATCATTGCAACTAACGGTTAGGTGACAACTTTTCCCTATATTGACAACTTTAGTAAAAAATATCCATGACAATAACCAGAGAAAGAAATTCATGATAAGCTGTTTTGTCACGTGTTCTTGAAAACGACGAATCAACATCCGAATATATGATTATAGACCATTTAACCAACCTAATCTATATCATATAGGCTAAGCGACTTTGTGTCATTTGGTCCTTGGTAAAGTCGGATAGTGTTCGATGATAGGCTAGGAATAAACATATTGTCCGTGATGACCTCGTATTTGAGGCTTAACTTATTCTTAGGAAGAAAAAAAAATGTGTAATTTTATTTAAAAAGCAAAACCCTTACATAAATCACAATTTGATCAGTTATAATAAAGCATAGTTATATTTGGAAAATTCCAGTGGATTCAAATTGATCAATCCAAATCTACTATTGTTGTGTTTCTTATCCATAATAATATGATTCAGCTTCTAAAATACCCAAAAATCATATCCGATCTATCCTGATTTGAATTTATAAACGATTTCTCATTTGTAAGTGACACTTACAAATGACTTTTCATGGAACATTTTCGAGGGACAATTCCAAGGAGCATTAACAAGGAACTCTTCGATGGACGTTTTCGAAAGACATTTTTGATGGATATTTTCGAGGGACTATCCGATGGAGGTTTCCGATTGACTTTTTCTAGGGACCTTTCTAAGGGGATTTTTCAAGAGACGTTTCTAAAGGACTTTTAGGTACCTTTTCGAGGAACGTTTCCGATGGACTTTCCAATTGACGTTTCTGAGGGACTTTCCGATGAACGTTTCCGATGGACTTTCCAATTGACGTTTCCGAGGGACTTTCCGATGAACGTTTCCAAGTGACTTTTTTGAAGGACTTTCCGAGGTTCTTTTCAAATGGACGTTCCGAGGGACATTTAGGCACCTTTTTAGGGACTTTTCGAGGGGGAGGGACGTACCAAGGGACTTTTTCGATGGAATGTCTGAGGTATATTTCCAAGGGACTTTTCAAAGGGGCATTTCCGATGGACATCCCGAAAGGGCTTTTTGAGAAACATATTCGAGGGACTTCCGAGGGCCATTTTGAGGCACATTTACAAGAGACTTTTCCGATAGGGCATTTTTGAGGGATTTTTCGAGGGGCACTAAGTGTCAAAAGAAGGAGAGCACGTTACATTACTAATTTCTGATTTCTCTGATCAAAACTTGTAAACCATTTCCTTTGTGTACCCAAGATCCTTGAATATGCCCTACACCTGCATGACAAAACTCGGTTTTCATAGGACAAATGAGGAAACAAACAGGTCACTTCATTACGAAACAAAAGAAAAGGGTACTTTGTTGCTCAAGAACACTATAAATCGATGGTTTCATACCTCGCCTTGAGTCCAATTTTCTGGCCTTCTCTCCAGATACATGTTTCATCATTCCAGGCGGCCCACATACCTTAGTAATCAATAGATGAAGGATGTGGAACCAAAGTGAGATAAAATTTTGTCAAAGGAAAGAGAGTGAAGTCATAGACTATTCAACCAGTCTAACAAGCAAACCAGAAAGGTAGAAACTAACAAGGGATGTGCAAATGTAGAAAAATAGAACTCACCAAAATAAGTGTATCATCCCCAGGACTAGGCAAACCTTTGAGGGCCATATCCTTCTATACAAATCCCACACCTCGCTCCAATCTTTTGATGGGGTATCCACAGTGTAGATTACCTGCGTACATTGCAAGAACAAGATAAAAATTGCCAAATGATTATGAGGAAACTATACCTCAACGTTAGGATGGCTAGCAGCTAATATATCTAGCTTCTTTTATAAAATAAATCAAATTCAAGTTTAAACAAACAGAAGCATTATCCAAGGTTTACAAATTACAAAGCATATCACTCACCATGCCAATGTGTTTCTTCATGTTTGGAGTGTACCTAAGCCTCTCAATTGGTCTGCACAAAGTCATATAGAGATGGTCCATCAAAGAATCCACTTACATTTTGACCAAAAAAAAAAAGGAATCCACTTACACTTCATTTAAGTAGCTCAACAAAAGTAATCGTGATTTCTTTACCCTTTGACTTATAGATATCGGTTCAATTTTGCAAAATGGTGGATCATCTTTCCTCAGGAGTATAACTGAAGATAAAGGGCACGCTAGTTGAGCATCCACAAAGTAACTCAAAGCAAAGTACATTCAAACCAAAGCTCCAGTCCTGCTCGCATTAATTCTTCTTGCAGTTTGGCTATTTCTTTCAATTGTTGTGGCTGACTTTTGCTGTCTCAGGGAGTTTAAGTTCAGTCCAGTTCTCGGGATTTAGGGCTGCAATCCAGGGTACATCAATTAGTCAAAATGCAAAGATCTACTTAAACATCGTATCTACTACAGAGCAATTACATGAAAGTAAATCATTACTTATGGTCCACGAGAACCTGCTATAAAAAAAATAAAAATCCAGCAGTGAAAGAGGGTCTAGCTACTTCAAATATTCACATATTGCTTAAAGAGTAAAGGTTAACCTTTGACTCGGACATAGCAATATAAACAGCATTCAAAATCTCACAACATTCACCATACCTAGAAAAGAACAAGTTGAGTTCATAAGAAGCTTTGACACTCTCAGAGAGGTTCACTGAATAGCAGGAACATGACAAGCAATGATGATCACATTATGTGCTGGAGTTATGTTCTGTTTATATTGACGAGATTTAATGAACAAATATTAATGATGTAGATCGAATAAGCACTATTAATAAAACATGCAAAACCACTAAAAATCTCATCTTAAAAGACTTGCAAAACCACCATATTATGTCAACAAACCGAGCTTTAAGTAGAGAGGAAACCCTGTACCTTAAAGGGATCGCAAATATATGCAACAGTCGTGGTGAATTCCTTCTTCATGAAGACGTAGAAGCAAAGTAAAGACAATTAAGTGGGGCAAAGGTTGCAACTGTGGGGTCAAAGTCATTAATCATAGCACACAGATGGAGGCATATGGACAATTAAACATTTGGTACCAGGAAGATTACGCGTCAATCACAATAATCATATATCATCATTTGCATTACCATAGTTATTTTGTTCATAAAAATTCTCGGATTCTCGTACCCAGGTGAAGTGTGGAGTCATCAGTATTTGAATACAGCAATGACGTGCCCCCGAACTCAATGCTAAGGAACTTTAGGGACACCAGGTCTGTATACTCATTGGTTACACCGACAGCAACCTGTGAAACATATATCGATTCTCAGCTCTAGGAAGCTGCAACTACTATAAAAGCACATAGGGTGGGAAAGTAAATAAACATAGTAGGAAAATAAATAACCACCAGATCTTTATATTAAGGTATCTGCTCCGGAATTTAAGCAAGGTCTGCATCCTCCTCTTTATGGCATATTGCTCTCCATATGGCCTAGTATCCAGTTGTCCAGTCCATAAGCACGAGCACCAGACGAAAAAACAAGAACCCTATCTGAACTTGATTAAACGAAACAATACCGGATAAAATCATTTGAAAATATGCAGTAAAATTACCCTAACCTCCTCATCCAGCATATTTGGAGAGACAATCAATTGATTAAAATACTCTTTTGTTTTAGAAACTGCACCTACCTAAGGCAAAGGTATTTTCATATTCTAGGGGCAAGGTAGTTACAAAGGGCTTCCATTGCTACTTCAAATCCTTTACCACCAAGTAATACACCATCGAGTATTTGACCAGCTGTTGTACTTCTTTCCCACTATATTGATGGCTCAAGAGTCTCAAGTGCATCTGCTATCTTGTCTTTATATTGAGACATGTAGACAAAAAAACATGTGCAGAGCTTGACGATATAATGAGATCAAACCATTCTGGAAATGCAAAGGCCAGATGAGAAGAGCAGAATATAATATGTACTGAAATCATACCAGGGAAAACATGACAACAGAGGCATAACAGCTTCCAGCTCTACTGATAGAGTTTCATCGGAATCCGGTGGGATAAACAAACACATGCTTTACAACTGCAATAGATCCTTGAACATCATACTACCCTAGTTTGTGACCGAATGTCGCAAGGCCAAAGAGTGATCCAGAGGGAAGAGCTGTACATGAATGCTTTATCATTAATCAGCCTATCTCCACATGGTAAAAAAGAAAAGCATTAGAAAATTGTGTTTCTATGGAAGCAAACAATAACCTTCTAAATCTGGCTAACGAGTAACGACCCGGTCTTAGTCAGTTCCAGAAACTCTTCTGAAGCTGCAAATCAAGAATTGTAGTCAAAATGCGAAACATACACATAAACATATAGTATTAAGTAGTTGCAGTTACGAATTCCCATATCAGACCACTTCTACAGCATCACTAGTTGATGATTATATCGCACCGATGGGGTTCAGGAGTCAAATATTCTATACAAAGGATAAGTGTCTACCGCAAAAAATCCCAAGTAGCTTGGTTTAGGAAGTGTTACCGCCAGACCAGTCACAGAATTTAACCATGGTTCTGAATCCATACAAGACCAGATCAGTAAGACTGTAAGAGTATCTAATACGCTTGCCTACGCTAAGATAAATGTAAGACCTACCTTGATTACAAGTGTGTGAGCAGGAAGATTCACACCCCATGCTAAATTCGTTGTACAAACAAGCACCTGAAAAAGAAAATTCAATTAGAAGACAACTGCGAAGGGGAAAAGATCAAAACAATCCAAAATGCATTATCCACCAACCTTCAAAAGTCCATCAGAGAAGAGCCGTTCAGTAATACTTCTATCTACACCACTACCACAGAGATTCAATCGATCAAAACCCTAGGCGTTTCCTTACTCCCAACTATGCACAAATCACAAAAACAGAAACCCTAAAAGTCATGTTTAGCAGTCAGTACCTGTGATGAAGAAGATCTTGGAGGATCGTTTGGTGCCGAAGGTAAGCGCCTTTTCCGATCGGATTTCGATTCCCCTCGACGACGATTGTTTTGAAGACGGTCGAACAAAGCGTTATTTAAAAGCTTTTAGACGTTAGGCATAGGCGGTCGTTTGCAAAACGCGTATAAAACGCGTGTAAAACGCGGAGAAGGGGAGTTTAAAATATAAACCCGTGTTAAAATTTGGAACGAACCCGGTTCGATTGAGTCAATGGGCCGGTTAAGTCAAACGTAGCTCACCCTAGGAGGCTAGGAGTATATACCATATTTGATCACATTATCATTCGAACAGATAACCCAAATTACTCTCGATCGAAAAAAAAAAAGATAACCCAAATTACTGTAAAATTTAGTAATTTAAAAAATATAAAATTTAGTAATTAATGTCGACAGATATTATGCCTAGATGCAAGCTCACGCTACTACTGATCAATAAATTACATATCTTATTAATTTATTATTTCTGGAATTTCTAAATATTTTCGCTATATTGATAGGAGAAACCTAACGTTAAAACAAATTAAAATTAAACCCGTATCCCTCATACTACAGCTTTAAAATATAAAGCAATTAAGATCACCAATCAACCTCTCATACTACAGCTTTCGCTCTACTGCCTCTACACGTACAGATAAACACAATATAAACAAAATACAAGATCCATTAATGGAATAAAATTCTGTCATTCATGAACCCGTATCCCTTATTCTTACATAAAATCACGTCTTTAAATTCCATCCTAAATTCATATGATTTTGTACACAAGGATATCAAGAACTTAATAATACGTGCAGATCAATCCTTGAATCATCCAGACCTGCTCCAGCACAAAAACGAGTATAATTCCTTGATTTGTACAAATTAATTGAATCTAGCTCTAATGCAAAACCTTTCCCTATAAATACAACAATGTTTCCCAAACCATAAGCCATGCCCTTCATAGAATGCAATCGGCCATGACAAGAAAGAAAGTAAAGCTCACCTACATCCCCAATGACTCGGCTAGGAAGGCGACCTTCAAGAAGAGAAAGAAGGGCTTTCTCAAGAAGATGTACGAGTTGACAACGTTGTGTGAGATCGACGCGTGCGCTATAATCTATAGCCCGTATGACGCTCAGCCGGAGACATGGCCGAGCGCACTCGGTGCCCAAAGGGTTCTTTCCAAGTTCATGAGGATGCCTGAGATGGAAAAGAGCAAAAAAATGGTGAACCAAGAGACTTTCCTTCGCCTGCGGATTACTAAGGCCGCCGAGCAACTCAAGAAGCAACAAAAGGAGAATCGCGAGAAGGAGATTACTCAGGTGCACTAGATCTTGAACCTTTTATACTTTTTAAACATTCGAAGACATCTGATAAAATTGGAACGATATAAAGAAAAGACGTACTCTATACGCAAACTTTGATAGACATGTAGTATTACACCTTTGTACAACTTATTACATATTTCATATATGCATACTGCATAGACAACATCTAATACAATTTGAACGAAACATAGAAAAGCATGCATCTTTAGATAACTTTTTATATATTGTAAAAATCCATACAGCCTATAAGGCTAATAAAAATAAGGGTGATTGTAGGTAATGGAAATTGAGTAAATCGAGATAATATTTGAGATCTACTTAGGGAGTTCAAGATCAACAATTTGATACGTTTTCATACATGATTAAATACAAATGATTTGTGTGTATCCTTGCATTGATTATTTGAGTAGGTAATGCACCATTGTTTAGCTGGAAATGCAAGCATTCACAGCTTGGACTTGGTAGATCTAAACGATCTTGGTTGGCTAATCGACCAAAACCTCAAGGAAATCTACAAGAGACTAGAAGCCCTAAAGAAGCAGGCTGCGGCCCCACCGCCAAAGGCGCCAAAGCGGGCCCCGGTGGCTGCGAAGGCGATGCCTCCACCACCAACACCGCCACCACCACAGAGGGAGCAGCCGAGGCCGGCCCACGTCGGAGAAAAGGTGCAACAAAGCCAATGGGGCCCGCCACCGCCACCGCCTCCACCAGGGTTCGACAGCCTCGTAAATCTGCTTGATCAGGATCAGGAGCCCGTTCCTTTTAGGGGCTCATGG
This sequence comes from Polygonum aviculare, assembly GCA_934048045.1. Taxonomy (NCBI): domain Eukaryota; kingdom Viridiplantae; phylum Streptophyta; class Magnoliopsida; order Caryophyllales; family Polygonaceae; genus Polygonum; species Polygonum aviculare. Next base: position 4,269,415 of record OW204024.1, read on the forward strand.
TTCATGGAGCTCATGGGCCCACATGACCCGTTCGCGGGCGGCTTTGGTGGCGGCGCTAGTAGCAGTGGCGGCGGAGATAACATGCCGATGACTTTTGCTGATTATAGTAGCCACAACTTGAATGGTCTTTGGTCGACTAATGCTTTCTTCCCATGAACAAAATAAGATGTTGTTGAATTTCTTCTAGTTGCTATTTTACTGAATTGGATGTTTGAGGATTTATGTTTTGATTAAGCTATTTGGATTTCAGTTTTTATGATTGCATGTGCTTCAGTGCTTGGAGGTTTTGCATATAAATTTGATCAGTATTTGGAGATTTTTCATGTTTTTTGCTTTTATTTTCCTACTTGGTATACTTGCATCGAGTACGATATTTCTAATTTCCTGTAGCAAATCTATTATTGGCTGCTATACTCAAATTTTTACTTACGCTTGTGAACACTTTAAACCTTTTTGCATAGAGCTTAGAATCAGCCCAATCGATAAATTAAGCCCAACAGATCTGGGCAGTTCTCTTTGTAGTCTGTTTGATTCTTGTGATTTTGTATGTGTCCATTTTTATTTTTTTATTTTTTTGGTCGAAACATGTGTCCATATTTATGTTTACAAGACCATACAAGTATAAAGACTTGAAACTTATTTTCGACCAAAAAAAAAAAGACTTGAAACTTATAAGCATGTACATTTTTTTTTGGTCGAAGTTATAAGCATGTACATATACCCACATGTTAGCTTAACTTTTAACGTTCTTTAGCGTCATTTATTAATTGTAAAAATGTAAAAATTGATTTATTATTTTTTAGTTTCGTCTGACTTACGTAGATTGATTTCTTTTGTCCATGTATACTATAGTGATCGAAAATTAGCATGCATAACATTTTTATAAAAGTAAGATTAGATTCTTTTTTTTTTTTTGTAAACTGAAATGACGTGCCAATCTAATCACAACTTATTATGTATTAATGTGTCCACATACATCTCCATATATATACCTTCAAATATCAATAGTTCTTTGCCTCATACCATCATGTTAAGGACCCATTGTAATTCGTAGGGAACATTTTGTATTTTCTAGCTTTTGTTATGGGGCCTTTGAGTGATCATGGATGCATTGCTTTAAGGATGCCTATAGAGTAATAGGGAAGTCTTTGATTCCAAGTTGGCAAAAAGAAAATTCCCTTTTACTTGCATGGGCAAAACTTGAAGGTGAAGACAAATTTTAATGTACCATTTTGACATTGATTTGCCCAAACAGACCTATTAAAATCTACAACAAAAGTTGACACTTGATAGGTGCAGAAAAAGAATTTTGATGGTGTGAAAATCTTATGATGACATAAAAAGTTGATGGTAACTACTACTTGCAAGGACGACATTACTTTTAATAATGTCGTCCCGTTTGATGCTTTTCCTTTTCCATCTAATCTGGCTAGTCTTCTCTAAGTCATAAATTATATTCATTGACTATATAGTCTATATTCAATAATAACTACTTACTTATACATATTTTTGGTAAAATATACAACCCGTTATTTAGCAATGTTGAATTCAACATATATATCATAAACATACTGTTTTTTTTGTTGATTTCTTGAAATCGGAATGTCTCACGATCGTGACTAAATTCCTCCTTATCATCGAATAAGTACATATTTGGTTTGGTATAATAAAATGTGATGTTAATCTTCTAATATTTGAATATTCGTCTTTTTCTCAATTGCCGATTTGAAAGAAACGACAATTTGTCATATAAATAAGAGAAAATTTGGTAAGTATGCTATTTGAGGAGATTTGTGGAGCGGGTAGGCTCCCTTGAAAATTTATGTGCTAACTAGTCGTTTTTCCAAAAATACCCCTGGTCCAAAAAAAAAATTACACGCGTGCCACCGCGTCCCAGTTAAATCCTGTCATCGGAAATCCTGTCATCCAAAAATCCTGTCACCGAAAAATTGAAAAAAACTTGTCCTCATGCATAAAAACTTGTCATCGCTTAGAAAAACTGTCATTGCGTAGAAAAACTTATCATTGCGTAGAAAACTTGTCATCCCTTATGAAAAACTTGTCATTGCGTAGAAAAACTTGTCATCCCTGACGAAAAACTTGTCATCTCTTATGAAAAACTTGTCATTGCATAGAAAAACTTGTCATTGCGTAGAAAACTTGTCATCCCTTACGAAAAACTTATCATTGTGTAGAAAAACTTGTCATCGCGTTGAAAACTTGTCATCGCTTATAAAAAAATTTGTCATAGCGCACAAAAAACTCGTCATAGCGTACAAAAAAATTTGTCGTCGCGTACAAAAACGTATCGTCGCGTACAAAAACTTGTCATCACTCAACCTATCGTCTCGTACAAAAAAAACTATCATCACATACAAAACTTGTCATCACCCTAACTTGTCATCACGTATGCAACTTGTCATCAGAATTTATTACTATGCCTATGTGGGATTTGAACCGACATTATTGTGCGTTAAGCACGTTGCTCTACCATTTGAGCTAATAGGCCATAATTAAAAGTAATAATAACCATCTCCAACCAATGAAAATATAAAAGAAAACTCCAATAAGAGAGCAAAGTTCAACCTATATGCATATCAAAATAACAATGGAAACCATTGGCAACACAGTTACATATGTAAATAAAGACATTTAGAAGCTCAACAATATAAAGTTTGGACCGATCAAACACAAAATAAATAAATAAAAAATTCAGAGTTTGGACTTAACATTCATTCAGGCAATATCATAAACACATGGTGTGCGGATGTGAAGTTGTCATTATTCCCAACTTGAATCACTCCTCTAGATAAAGCATCAGATGGACTCTATGCTAATTCCTCAAACTGAATTTGCATACTATCACCACCAACTAATAAACTAATACGAAGATTTGCATAATAAGCATAAAACACCTTTCAATACTCAATTATACATACCAACACTACAAATCTCCAACACTGTTATGCAATTCTCATCAGCACCGTACTTCTAATTAATTCTCATCAGTTAAAAATCAACAAGTTACATGGAATTCAACAGAAACATTGCATGTACATTGTTATGCAATCCTCAACAGCTCATCTAAATCAAGTTTTATTAGCCTAAGATCAATAAACTAACGAATTTCAACACTGTATAAACACATAGCACTTCACAACACTTAACAATACATCTCAACATTGAAAATCTCCAACAATGTTAAGCAATCTCGTCATAATCACGAATTTCAACAGAGAAATTACCTGTATATCTCCCTAACTCCTTGGAGAACTTCAAGGTCTGAAGAACCAGATCTCGAGTAGGAGACAGAATCAAAGCCCTAACTCCAGACTGTGGAACGTGTTGCATAAGCTTCTCGAACATCGGAATCAAGAAGGCGGCGGTTTTACCGGAGCCAGTCCGGGCCATGGCGACGACATCGGCGCCGGCGAGGATGAGAGGCATCGTCTTCCTCTGAATAGGAGTCGGAACTTTGTAGCCCTTGCGTTTGACGGCGCGGAAGACATTGGAGCTTAACCCTAGCGACGGCGTACAAGTAGCGAAGTGAGCCGAAGGAATTGGAAGAGGAGACGCTTTCGACCAGATCCCGAACTCGTCAGATCTCGTCAGATCCCGAACTCGCCAGATCTCGTCAGATCCCGAACTCGCCGTCATCGCTTGTGGAGGAAGGGGACGCCGGATCGGAGAAGGAGGTCGAAGTGGAAGTGGTGATCGGAGGAGGACGCCAGATCCCGAACTCCCTTTCAGATCTAGGGTTTGTTTTTTCAGACCTGAAATTGAGAGAGAGAGAGGGGGAAGGGAGAGGAAAAAAATGGAAGGAGAGAGAAAATGTAAGGAAATAAGGTGTTATATACCGACTATACCGACTAGTTAGTGACTTATTTTTAAAAGGATTCTAATTACTTCCTAAATGTACAAAAATAGGCTCCACCAACCCCTTCCCTCTATAAATAATGCACGGAGTAACATTTTTTTCTTTGCAGGTATCTAGACCTGTCAATCGGGTCGGGCCGGGCGGGTTCGGGTCGGGTCATTCCGGGTTCGGGTCGAGTTCGGGTTCGGGTCAATCGGGTTACGGGTCAAACTGGGTCGGATCGCTTCGGGTTTCGGGTCGGGTCAACCCAACGGGTCAAGAGTATCAATTTTTTGACCAAAATTTAAATAAAATATTATTTAAATAATAAAATATAATATCAAAATATTATTTTTAAATATTTTAATAATAAAATATATCATAATTTTCCAAAATAAATTTTATATATTGTAATATAATTTAAACCTTTGGGTGCACAATTACCCGTCAATCTGTCATTTCATTATATTAGAGTGTATTCTAAAATAAGTTTTCCGCCTTATAGATTTCATGACTCAGCGGGTTGACCCTGACCCTAACCCAGAAACTTTCGGGTTTACTGGGTTCGGGTTCAAATTTTCAGGTTGAAACCCAGAAATTTCGGGTCGGATCGGGTCGGGTTTACGGGTCGGGTCAGCTTTTGACAGGTCTACATGTATCCCATCATCGTAAAAAAAAGGTCAAATGATGCTCTGCACTATTCATTTATGGTGTACTCCCAATCTCCCATCCGTTACTAATCTTAAGTATCTTTTTTCTTTGGTAGAAAATAATCCTTTTATTTTTGGCCAAGGTAGAAATTAATCTTAAGTATCTTGAAATACGAGTTTAAACTAATTCAAATGTATATACTAGACATAAACTTACTAATTAAACCATGAAAATCTAACGAGTTTAATATAAAACCATAAGTTTTGAGGATACATCAATTGCAAATGGTCACCAAAGAATAATTTGAACGACTTGACAATTAATAATATTAGAGATACAACAACAACATGAACAAGGAAGATCCCGCAAACGCAGGACCAGGGGTTAAGATGCGGACATTCTAATTGTAGATAGAATGCGACCAATACAACCCAAGATAAACCAAACTACTCAACAAGAAATCTAAAAACCCTAAAAAACACAATAAGAAACACTAACTTTAAAGCTAAAAAAGTAAAAGCATAGACAAAAAAAAAAGACTAAAACTAGCATAAACTAGGCAACTACACAAGGTTCTACCAATAAGCTAGCTAATCATTAAACACCGTGATCTCTCCCTTCAACCCTTCATATACCGTGTCAACTCTACAGACATCCCTAATACGTTGATGTCTTGTTTTATGTTGTCCATCAACGTTTCTTCGGGCGACCTCTATCCCTCTTGCACACCCCTAAATTCAAACATTCACACCTCCTAACTGCAGCATTTGGACCCCGCTTCTAAACATGACCAAACCAACGCAGTCTCGTCTCACGGTTGTCCCCTATCCTAGCCACCCCTAGTTTACTTCAGATCTCTTCATTTCTAATCTTTTTCATCTTTGTGTGTAGCCACACACCCACCTAAACATTCTCATTTCTGCGAATATAAAAATATCTCTCTGTAACTGAGCATCCTATTATAATTTATAATATGATTAAACTAGTATAATGAAGTATATATAACAAACAACTTTGCTGACGCTTTCTACATATATCTAACTATATAGACAATATCCAAAAATCAAGTTAATTGTCAAGCGACCAAAATATTTGATTAGCTTGATGTTCCATCAATAATTCAATATTATATACACCCCGTGAAAAATAATGGATATATAGGATAAAAACATTCATGGCCAAGAAAATTGAGATACCAACCAACATTGATCAATCAAAAACTCTTGCTTTTTGATGATTACACAACTAAGATCGCTTTGTTATTTGTCGTTTATTTTCACTAGAAATCTTCGAGATCAAGCTTATATTATTTTTATATAAATTAACTAACATTACTTTACAGATTACAATATAATATACCATATGACCATATAATTGATATAATACACTTTGCTTTTCAAGCTTTGTATTATATTTATATGCATATCTCCATATTTTCGTGCATCTTTATTTGCAGTGTATATATAATGATACATATATAGGGTTTTTATTTGCATGCTTATCTCAACGGCAATGATCGAGTTTGGTGCATGAAGTTCGGATTGCTAAAGTTTACACCATTTTAAAAATAATCTTTTTTTTTGTCCATTTTCTTCGATATGATTAATGCTTTTAGTTTTTTTTGAATGCTTTTAGTACGTTTTAGTTGCACTAAAACTTTGGATTTAGGCTCCGTTCGGTAAAATTAGCTGAAGTTGAAGCTGAACTGAATTGAAAGCTGAAACTAAAAGTTGAAGCTGGAACTGAATTAGCTATTTTTGTGTTCGGTAGTAGGAGCTGTATAATATGTAAAATTACCAAAATGGGTACAATAATTATTTTCATATAATATAATTTTTTAGCTTATTACTTGTCTTCTTCCACTTTCGTTCACCGTTCACATCTCTCATCTCCTTTCCCGATGCCTCTTTCATCTTTGCTCCAATTCATGAGCCACCCACAGCCACCACATCTCCGCCACCCACGGCCACTCCCCCACTCACGCCTACTCCCGTCGCAACCACTCCTCCTTCTCTTCCTCCCTCAATGGCCGCCGCTCCCTGTCCCGTCCCCGTCACATCCCCACATCCCACACCCACAACCCCGCCACTCCTTCTGCTTCCCCCGCCTCCTCCCCAACCGCCGCCCCACCCGCCTCTTCTCCACCGGCTCCTACTCCGATGCCTCTTCCGTCCGTGTCGGTAGTGAGAGATAGGGTTTGCAAACTTTTGGATTTGGTGATTTGGAAAATTGTAGATCTGGGAATTGATGTGGGATTTTTACAATTGATTTGAGAATTTTGGAATTTGGAAATTGGGGGATTGCAATTTGGGGTGGAAGAAATTTGTTTGTTGCAGAGGGTATTTGGGGAATTTTTTTTGTTCAGCTAGGAAAAGCTCCTCATAGGATCTAGTAAAATTGAGCTTAATTAAGCTCCATTAAGCTAGTAATCCAGCTATTTTACCGAACACTACTTTAAGCTTGTTTTTTCACTTAAGCTACATAAAGCTCCGTTCAGCTCCATTAAGCTGCGAACCGAACGGAGCCTTATTAGTTAGGAATAGATTCCACATCTTTTTACATATATAAATAGTACTGAAGTACTAAACACGAATGAGTTATAGAATTTATGCACATAAAGGAACCTTTTCTGTTCTAGCTAACTTTAAATTGTTATATTAGTAGGTATATATGCTTCTTTCGTTATTGTCTTCCTTCTCTGGATTTCTTTTTTAAAAATAAAAAATTGATTCGAAGTAAGTTTTGGCCTAGACCATTATTATATATATAATACATCCACGTTATATATCCATGCAATACTTATACTCTAGTTTAGCTAGTAGTCTAGTACCATTTGGCTGGGGAAATTACTACTTTTATGTTGTATAGCACTCATAAAAACGAAACTAGTTAACTTTGTTTTGTTTTTTTTGGTTGAAAAACTAGTTAACTTTGTTGAAGTTTATATTATAGGATAATATTATCATATATCCATCATTGTATTTTAAGCTTATAATTACTTGAGCTCATAAATGAATTAGTTAATGCGTGAGTGGTAAAATTAAGCTCTAAATGTTTACATATAATAGCTGAAAACAAACTCATGTATCAAAAGAGGTTATATATGTCCGAATTTAGCAAAATTTATTTTTTTAAAAATAAAATAAATAAAAGATAATTCCTTAATTTTTAAATTTTTGACCGGGGAAGCGGTACCTAAACCAGGTGGAAGTGGGAACCGGCGGTTCCAAACCAGGTCTACTTCTTAGACATTAATTATGATAACACTCAATACTATGCTCTATTATAAGAGGATTTGTTTCCTAGTTTATAGATAAGATCTTTTATTGTTAAGGTAGTTTATTAACCTAATTACTTTAGGGTTTCAATGTACTCCTACTATATATATATATATGTAGGTTACTCTCTCCATTAATAAACATAGAAATTTACACTCAATATACGTACAAACTCTATTATGGTATCATAGCGTTTTGCCTAGCGGCATTCGATCCTCATTTTTTTTTCTATGGACTTTGATGTTAATGGTCGGCATTCGATCCTTCAGGCGGATCGATTATTAGGGATGCAGATGGAAATCCGTTAACTGGAACTGTAAGAATATTTGGCAGCGTATCAATCCTGATGGCTGAAGTTCTGGCATTGTGGGATAGAATATTAAAGGCCAAACAAAGCAATATCAGGAGAATTAAGATAGAAGGAGATAATATAACGATTATTAAAGCTATCAAGGGTCAAATCAGTTGTCCATGGGAAACTGAAAGGATTGTAGCAGATATTCTCGAATTCCTTCGCAGATTCGAGTCAGTCCGAATTTCACATGAGAATAGTGCAATGTTGTGGCCGATAAAATTGCAAATTTGGGTCACAGTCACTCATGGGAAACAATCTGGAACCATCATGAGTTGCTAGCTCTCATCCATCAGGATGCTCTAGAATTTCTGCCTTAAAGTCGGAATCCTAATCCTCACCAAGTAAAAAAAAAAATACCAACACCCCCACCAGGCCACAACAAAATAACTTCCGCCACCAGCAACCATCACAACTACAAAACGAGATCCGCCCAAGACGACTCCCACAAAACGAGATCCGCTCAATTCGACTCCCACAAAACGAGACCCGCTCAATGCGACTCCCACAAAACGAGATCCGCTCAAGGCAGACTCTCACAAAACAAGATCCACTCAATGCGAATTCCACAAAATGAGAAACGCTCAAGGCATCCTCTCACAAAACGAGATCTACTCAAGGCAACTCCAACAAAACGAGATCCATGAAGATCGACTATTCCACCAGTACGTTGAAATATGCTCAAGGCAACTTCGACGAATGTCATATCGTCTCCAAGTGATCGACTCATACAAATTCAAGACTGCCTTCACCTTGCTCTAGATATGAGCTCGGATTCGGCTTCAATCAACAAATTATTTTCAAGCTTTCGACTTTCCCCTAGGATGTCGAGCTTGAGACATGATAACACTAAATATATTATGCTCTATTATAAGAGGATTTTTTTCCTAGTTTATAGATAAGATCTTTTATTGTTAAGGTAGTTTATTATCCTAATTACTCTAGGGTTTACGATGTACTCCTACTATATATGTAGGCTACTCTTTCCATTAATAAACACACAACTTTACACTTTAGGGCCCGTTTGGTTTCTTTGGAGATAAAGGTAATGGTTAAGGCATGTATCTAGACATTATTTAGTTTATGATTCATTGATACAAAGGGTAACCATTACCCCTTTCTTCCACTTTTCATGCAAAATTTAAGCAACTCCTCTCCACCCCCTCAACATGGGGTAATCATATCCCTCATACTCATCTAACTTTTACCCCTCTTTTTCCATTTTTCATCAAAAAAAGAGAAAATCATCCTCATTTTCTATACAAATTTGTTTCCTTTCGTTTCTTTTCCATAATTTTTATACCAAACGCCACCTAAATATACAAACTCTATTAAATTAGACCGGCCTAAACCGATCTGTTTACAATAGGCCGTTCAATCAGAAAATGCAATTCTAACGGAAAATTCTTCTACCCTATAAGGAGTTTGACCTGATATATTGCTATCAAATACCAATGACACTTTGTGTACATAATTGTTTTTTTTCTGTAATTATCACTGAGCAAAGTTAGTTAGAAACGGCCAACAACAAAGTTTGCCAAAGAAACAGACAAAAAAATCCCTAATTCGATTTTAAGTACAGGCTTAACTAAGCCAAAGTTATCAACAGGATACTAATAACCAAATCTGATTAAGAATAAAGATAGAAAGAATAGTCAAAAGCAATAATACATCCAAAGCGATACATTCCAGCTTCTGAACATTATACGTACTCAACCTCATTATAATGATTCTTATTTCTGATACATAATTAAACAACTCTTGATTCTTTATATTTGTGCTATGTACTCTTTGTACAATTAGTTAAGTTCTGAAAAGGATTTGTGCTGATCCAAGATGTATACTCCGTATTATGATGGTCCATTAAAATTCTTTACCACGCCAAACAAAAATAAAAAACCCCGTAAGAGATTAACATCATAACACTTTTTTTTTTAAAGTTGGATGATGATGATTAAGTTCCACCATGACGTTCCAAACAAATAAATTGAAAACTAATATTGAGAAAAGACCATAAATAAATCCCACAAACAATAATATGATTCAGAAGTTGAGAGAAAAAAAAGGTGTGGTTCTGAGTTGCACACACTACTTTAGTAGTACTTGGATTTTTTTTTGTGTAGAAGTAGGAACAAATCCCTAAATTACATTAGATTACAAAATACTTGATAATTAAAATTTGTGGCCCTTTGTTCCTGCTCCTACCCACCCACCTAACTCCAAAGCTACAATAACCCTACAAACATTATAATGTAGATTATTGAAACATACACCAAGTTACACATATAAACCATGAACAAAATCCCCAAAAAAAAAATGTTACATCTTATAGTATATTTATTTCATCTATATGATTGTGGTGTTCTTGTATGGTATACCAGCATTGTCCGTCTTTCCAGCATTCTTTTTGTGAAGAGTCACTTCCCTTTTTTCTTGGTACCATGTCCGGCCAAAGATATCTGGTTCTCATTCCTTTTTCCTTACTTTTTTTTTTATTTTTTGATACGATTCGATCTCTTTTGTTCTGACCACATTCTATTTGCCCAGCTAACTAATCAACCACGTACGTACGTACATACTATACACAAGGCCTCCATGGATAAAATAGAGCTTGTAGCCTTGTACTTATCTCCTCGTCTTCTTGTTCTCGGCCTCTCGATCTACCTGAAGGTAGCACCGAATGTAGGGGTCCAGAAATCGGCCGGTGACTCGTGGGCGACCGGGAAAGTGCTTGAGATCGGCACTAGGCACAGCCCTCGGCTACTCAGATCTTGGTTTGTGCTAGCTTGGTCACCTTTGCCCTGCTGACCATGAAATTGTATATAGTTAGAGACAAATTTTGTAACGTTACAATAACAACAAGAAAATGTTTTTCACGCTTGCTAGTTAACTTTATACTATTTGATTAGTGCCCGAGAAGGGATCGAATAATATCGTTTCATATAATGACAAAATGGAGTTGGAGTGGACTTGATTACATGAATAAATTAGTTAATGTATACAATGTTTAATACCTGTTGTTGTTGTTGATGATGATGTTGAATAGGAGCTCCATTTTTCATGTATGGGGTGCTTAGAGCCTACAAATTAATAACATAAGCGTTTAGTTTAGCATACTTTTTTTATAAAATAATTAACAAATAAGAAAGATTATAAGAAATATTTTGGTTATTTGGTACATACGTTCACTTGATCATGGAGGAACTTGATGTACTCGATCGCTTCGTGTAGAACTGATGCCGTATCAGTCTGCAATTTACAACACATATAGTGAATTAAGTTACTTGATTAACCAACATAATCCTTACAAATTATACACAATAATGATTCGGTATTGATGTTGCTTAATTTGCATGCTATGTAAGTAAAAATCATGTACCTTGCCAAAAGGCGATACCAATTGCTGGAGTGCTGTTATTCTGTCTCCTAGCTTCTCCTTCCGAACCTATAATCATCATTATCAATCAATTACAATACATTAATCAACGGATTAATATAAATCTTGCGTTTCACTTAACTTGAAAAGGTACTTTTTAAGAGGTAACATACCTTAAAAGTCGGCAATGAAGACGGGGTTTCGATCCGTTGTCGCTTGATCGTCGGCTCACCACCGTTCTTTGAGCCAGCTGACCCTGAATCCGAACCCTCCTCATTCTTGTTTACCTTCAAAGATCAAATTCATAACCGTAATTAGTACATATGTTAGCCCTACAAGTATATAATATTGTAACGTTGATTAATTAGAAACGTACCTTAGGGTTAGTAGATCTTCGAGATTGACGTTTCGGGGAAGAAGGCGAAGAAGACGCCGGAGAACCGCCCAACAAGGTGGCCCGAAGGTGGTTAAAGATTTGCTCTTGTCTTTGTTGTTGATTAAAGGAAGATCCCATCACTTGATTACTATGATCATTAGTGGTGATCCATTGATCACAAGACGGGATTAGCATTTCATGCTCTCCATTTAGCAAGTTGGTTTGAAACATGGATGTGGGGTCCACCGGAAAGCTGTTAACAACCGGCACCTGCCCGTCACATGTTATGGTGGACCCTTCCGTGCCGGAGCTGTTCACCGCCGCTGCCGGCGGGGAGGAGGTAGTTGCCCATTCTCCGGCGTCCATGATTGTGTTTGGATTAATTAGTCCGTTGCTCACATAATCTCCATCACAATTTCCTCCATGCCTGAAATTAAGAGTGTCATAGATTAAGCAACTTTTGCTAATAGAGGAATCTTAATTGATTAGTTATCGATCCTACAACTATATGCTTTTATAGTTAAAACTAATTATGTGAACACCTCGTGTAATAAGTGTTCTAAAAAATGTTAGACGGTTCGTGTTATATTGTTGAACGCTTAGATGAGTTTTTTTAGAAAAGTGATTCACTCGGATGAAATCGAAGGAGAGAAAATCTAGACATCAACTTACATGATATCTTGAGGATTCCAAGTAGAGGAATCAAAGGCCATGGCTTGTAAGGTAGAAGAATCCACCATAGGTGGGTCCTCAAACAAGTTGTAAGACCTTGGCACGACACTTGATCGGTTGTGGTTGATCAAATGGTCAGCAACTGGCCACGTGGCAGCAAACCCATCTCCTCCTCCTCCTCCGACGGCCGCCATGGAACAATAAGGCGCCGGTAAGAAGTTCTTGGCCGGATTAGTATTCCACCATGTCATCCCCTCGAAGATTCCGGCTTGCATCAACTCATCCGCCATGTTAAAGCTTGACTCTTTGATGTACGTAGATTGGTAACGAATCGATCGATCTTGATCTTCTATTTGCTCTTCTTGATTAGGTACTTGTTGTTATGTTGTTAGGAGATGAAGGATGTTGTGGTTGAAGAATGAATGTGATGAGCTCATTGAGTTAAGCTTTTAAGGTTGTGTATGTATATATACACATAATGTGCGACCAACAATAAGGGTTTATTGAAAATAATTTAATTTTTGTGGAAAAGATATATAGTATGGTATAAAGACTAAAGAGGGATATGTGCTGTAGAAAAATACTGGAATGATAGTGGTTGACATTTTTGGCTGGAGTGTTGAAAGAAACTCTAGGAAAATATGTTTTTTCTTTATAAGAATATATTATAACATAAAGGTAGGGTATATATTTTAGAGATAGATCAACAACAAAACAAAACCAGCCACGTCAATGTCTCTGACCAATATTGACCACTCCTTTTCTTTAATGATATATTTTCAATATTTTCGGGTGGAAATATTTTGTATAAATATAATATGCACCATATCAACAAAATAGAATAAAATAAAATAATTTAATATGCACCATTGGTGTACTAGCTTGCTCCAAAATTCAATTTCGATCGTAATCCAATTTTATGAATAGTTGGGAAGGATTAAAAAAAGGAATTAACTAACTTAACTTGACATTTAACTTACACCCCAAACTGCGTTATTTTAATGGACAAGTAGCCATAGGAGGTTTAGAAAACTTGTCTACCTAATTGTAGTTAATTAATAAATAGTCATTACTCATTAGTATGTTTGTCTTAAACAATGGATAGGATCGGATTAGCAATAGAAAAACAATGGTTAGGTTAGTGATCATCTTGGGGCCGCCAATCGCTTCTTGAACCGCTGGATTTGAGTATGGATGTCGCTCTCTGCATTTGGATTTCTAATCGTCAAAATTTGTACATTAATAAATTATAGCATAGGTATTGATCTTAATTTATTAGAGCAATCATTCTAACCTATGTTTCTGGTTAATCATCCAATTTTTTTTATACAAATTTGATAACAAAGTCCAATCTACTACTCAAAAGTTTAGATACATAGCTAGCAAAACCTAGAAGTTAAAATATCTCCACGATTTAATATGTATAGATCAATGTTCTTATCCTCTATAGTCACGGGCCGGTAAATCAACTTAATTAACAGCTACAATTAAGCACATAATCTGATCATCCACAAGTTGCAGAACACGCCACTCAACATTACCAATCTCTTTTGTCCCGTGATATAAATTGTAGACTTTGTAGTAATAAAAAATACTGTGTCGAACGGACGTATATGCAGATGTTTTTTTTTTGTTTGGTCAACCGGACATATATAGATCGTATAAGCCAAAATCAACATTATAAATACAATTGAATTACGGTTTTTCTATTGTGTGCCCTCAGGGCACATGATAAGCATACCAAAAACAAAAACTAAAACCCTAAATAGGAAATAGTGAACCCGTCACAAAAAAAATTTAAAAACCAAAATTTTGAAATTTACAAATTCTTTCCATTATTGGACTCTTATAGTGTGCCCTTAGGGCACATTCTAGAAAAGTCGAATGAATTAATACATCTTTCAAACCCTAAATTATTAGATTGACTCCTGTGAGTACGTATATTGTGTTGACTTTCTAGATCTCTTATCTAGAAGCGTAATTAATTTATGTTTATATGTGCTACTTAACGTTAACTTATGAGGTTAGTTAGAAGCCAAGGGAACTGGTGGAATGGTGCAGTTGACTTGCCAAGTTTTGCAAGTTAGTTTGCTTGCTCTACGTTACTGTTTTGATCTCTAAAACTTTGTTTTTTAAATGCGTTCGTGTGGATTTTAAATTCGATTCTCCACATAATGAGATGAGAAAGGTTTTAACCAATTACAATAAACAGCAACAAAAGTCAAGATTAAGGGTCGAATTTCTTCGACCTTGTTGGTCAACTTTTGTACCCCAAACCAAACTTAAAAGTCTATTTTACGAGACCGTAAATACGTCATTTTTTCTCGCCGGTAATCATCACAAATCACACACTATTTTTCTTCAAGGGCCGCCCACCCAGGATAGATTAATGGGCTCATTAACGCGTATATATTATCTATTACAATAACAATTTTGAATTCCAATACTAAAAAATAAAATTAATTTGACTAAAGTTCCGATTTGGCAAACTATGTACTTATACGAGTTGAGGTTGAAATTATAGTTGTTGATGTTGAAGTTGAAATTAGTTTTAGATTTAGCGATCGGAATAGAATAAGTTCTCATAATAGGCTAATCATTTTTTTGACAAATTTAAGTCTTTATAAGCTTATATAAAGCATGATAAACTAATTTTGCCGAACACATATGCACACACTTTTTTTTTTTCAATATGGTCCGATAAGCTCTGATAAGCGTTCATAAGTACTACCTCCGTTCAAGTATACAGACCCTAAAAGGAAAAAAGTGAACCCGTCACAAAAAAAATTTAAAAACAAAAAATTTAAAACTTACCAAACATTTCCATTATTAGCTGCTTATTGTGTGCCCTTAGGGCACACAATAGAAAAATCGTTCTAAATTTAAGTCTCTTAATATTATTTTCCTTTTACAATTTATCATTATCTAAAACAAAACCGCTCCGTACAGAGCAAGTATGTGGATAGATATCTTTTTTTGCTAGTAAGGGCTAGATATATTGCCTTCTAAGATTGATTTGGTGAATGAGCAAATATGGAAAAATCAATATAAAAAGTGTAGAACGTCAATCTTTCTAATAGGGGGAAAGGGCTTAAACAACCTATATACTTGAGCGGAGGGAGTACTATTTAAGTACCGCCAAACGAAGCCTAAATCCAACCTTACATATCAAAACTTTTGCACCTAAACAAGACAAGTACGTTACACTCTAATATACCCATCATACCCACAAGGAGAATATTGATTGTATTTTTTTTATTAGGAAAGCGATTCGATGTACCAGACATGCCTGGTACATCGATAGGCCGAAACAATCGGCAGTCGGTCAAACCGACAAGCGAAAACAAATAGAAGAAGAAAAAAAAAACTATACTTTTTTGTTTTCTTTGTAACAAGTTAAATGTCTATTGGCCTCTCATTCAACAACAAAAAAGAAGTTAAATACCTATTTAGACTTTTTAATCTTTAGTAATACCGATCTCACGGTGGTGACGATAAGTCGATAAGTATCTATACTTGAACCAAACAATGTATATGACTTGAAAATACTAGGATATGCCAAATTGCCACTAGTTAACTAGCTTTAGATATACAAAGAAATTTCGTGATTTTAGAAAATGATTTTTCTTACCTATGATCTAAAGATACATGATTTTTCTTACTTATGACTTAAGTTGAAAAAACTCACTCATATTTGATAATGTCTGATACGTACACAAAATGTGCCAAATTTTTTGAGTTTAAATTAAATTCTGACAATGTGCAACCAATCAAGTAGATTATACATTTAAACAGCCAATTAGTGAAGCACCCGTGAACATTTTTTGTTTAAAAAATTTAACGAAAGTTATAAAAATGGGATGACTAAGGTGCATTTGAGTAGACATTGACATTGACTCAATAGTTAATCATCATGCATTTAAAAAATATAAAGTTTGGCGGGTTGGCGATAGTTGAAATTCCACAAAATTCTGCCACTTTAATTTGGCAACTTCCAATTTTGTCTCTAGAAACTTCATATAATTGAAGTCGATTAATTTGACGAAACCAAGATCTATATTGTTCGAAAAATCCAAGTGCTGTGATTGGTTTGATCGATCCATTTGTAAAGCATGTCCATGTGAACCACTTTGAACTTATTTTTACTAAATAAATGCTTACTTAATTAATTCCTCATTGACATTTTCTTTGAGGATAAATATAAGATAATTAGGCAACTTAAGTTTAGTCAAGATGAAAATGATAGTTACCCCATCCATGACATTACTGCTATTCTAATTATTTTAATCATACTAAAGTGCTGAATTTTAGATAAAGTTTTTACATATTGAAATTAGGTGTTATCAATCGGGTCAAATCGATTGCGTATTTGTGTCGGATTTTTGTCATTTTGGGTTCGTGATAAGTGCAAGCTTGGATCATTTAAAATTTACGAATCATTTGGTTAATTAAGCAAGTTCGGGTCCAATCCATCCTTTTGATTTCAAATTTTTTCACAAATCTCAAAAGAGGTTAATTCTCAAAAAATAACTTCTTATGAAAACACTATAAATCGTTGACGTCGTTGTTATTAATTATCACCGATATTATATGATAAGATATCTAAAAATCATGCTACGCTTGAAAAAAGAAACAGGATGTATATTTCACCACTGTTGTCACGCTGGAATGAAGAAAACACAAAGGAAGATGAGGATTTCCCCAATGTCATGACAGACTACAAGAGATGAAGAAATCTCAAGTTTCATCATCGATCGTCGGAAGAAGCAAATAAAAATGAGAATACAAAGGAAATCGCTAACACAGATGTCGGATTGGGAATCTCGATGGTCCGTATTGGCCAACTTCATCGATCAATAGTGTATGGTATCGATCTACATGACATAGTTTTGGTCATAAGCCATTGTTAGTTAGAAGAGATGAAAAAGACTTGGACATAATAAGAACATATTTGTTTGACACTTACACGATTGTTAACATATTGAGCCGAGATTACTCGATCAAGGCTAAGGATGGAAGCCAAATTGTTTAGCCCTTCTAGGAGTACTAGTAACACGTCATTAGTTACCAACTTACCATCCACCAAACAGTATCGTGGAAGAAGAATCGGGTCGGGTCGGGTCAGGAGACAGAGTGGGGACCCAAAGAAATGTGTGGATCTATACCCGGAATGACATCAAATGGCGTCCTTCATGACGTAATACATACCAAGTCTTGACTCTTGGTTGAAGGGGTCAACTTGGGTCCCACATCTGTTCTGTTGCCATGCGCGCGTGCTCATCTCGGTCCCCACTTTTAATTCGGAAAAACACACATTTTCAAAATTTTATTTTTCGAAATTAACACAAAATTTGAAGAGTAATGTAGTTAAATAAACATTTAATATAAGAGACATACCGTTTTAGGGGTGTTCAACGGGTCGGGTCGGGTCGACCTGCGGCCCGCAGTGCGGGTTGCGGTCTGACCCGCGCCCCGCAAAAAATTTAAGAAGTGACCCGTTGGCCTGTTTGACTTGGTCAAACTAGTATTTTTTTTACAATACGAAAATAAATTGTAAATCGATCCCAAATACGGTGAATTTTTCAAAAGATATATATATTATAATACTAATAAAATTATTAAAAGACATATTATTTCTAAAAAATATATTTTAATACTAATAAAATAATTAATATTAGTATCAAAACATATATTGTTTCTTAAAAATACATTTTAATACTAATAAAAAAAATAAAAAAAATATTTTTTAGATGTAACGGGTCGCGGGTCAACCCGCAAACCCGCGGGTTTAACCCGACCCGACTCGCAACCCACAAACTTAAAAAAAAATCGACCCACGACCCGACCTGTTATGTGCGGGTCGGGTTGTTGTGGGTGGCGGACGACCCGACCCGTTGAACACCCCTACTTTGCATTAGGGAACGGCGTTACTTAATTACAACTTCCAACAGTACTTAACCACCCTACGTACTCATTAATTAAAACCCCACATCATAACTATATATTAAAGCGGAGGTTAGAAATAATATTTAGCCCCATATGTGTCACCTCCTCATTGGACCACGTCACCCATCCTTATTAAAACAATTCAATTTTTTTGATTGGTTGAAATTTTATTGTAGACCCCACATTAGATTTTTTCTTATATACTAATTCCCATTTTAATTAATTTAAATTTAATAAAATAAACTACCGTATGATATAGAATTTATCCAAAAACAAACAAACCCTAACTTACCAAATCTATTAGCAGTAGTACGCATATCTAACCAAATTAAACAAAATCTATCTAATATATTGGTTGAAAGAAATTATTCCGGAGAAATCTATTATGATTATTATAATCTATTAGGCACAAATTGAATACTTACCAATGGGCCAATGGCACGGAGAAATCTATCTATTTGGAGAAAAACCCACATTGTAGCATCAGTTTATCCAAACTTATCCAATAGAAAATAATATCCTAATTACCATAACTTACGTGGGTATATATCTAAATTTGGATTAATTAAATTCTAAAGATATTCTTATCTACTAACTTCCATTTAATTATTTTTCTAAAATAAATTATATGTTAACATTTTCACATAATTTTTCAAAAATTATTTTTATCTACTAATTTCCGTTTTTAATTATTTTTTTAATAATAAAATATTTGCACATTTTTTTAAAAATAAAAATTTCCACAAATTTCCACATTTTATGCCGAAACATAATATTTGCACATCAATTACTTTTCTAAAAATAAAATATTCTTTTCAATAACATCTATACTATATATTAAAGCCGGAGAATTTCGAGCCTCCACGTTAATTCTGGCCCCACTTTATTAACATTTTTATATGCTTTATTTTCCCTAATTATCTAATCTTTAACTTTATCTTTTTTCTTACCCATCAAATATCTATCTTTAAAGGCATATTATTTATCTTTAAAATTTCTTTAATTATCTAATCTTTAATTTTATCCTTTTTCTTAGTAATCTAATATCTATCTTTGAAACAATATTATCTGTCTTTAAAATTTTCTTCTATAAAAGATATATATTAACTAACTTAAATTTTCAATACTCATTTTAATCTATTTATATATAAGAATTAATATATAGTATAGATTATAGTAGATACACAAATTAACAAAAAAATGACCCATTACCCGTACATGGTACGGGTCTTCAACTAGTTATATACAATTTAAAATAAGTTTTTGTTGTCAAAATCGTGTCTTCAAGGCACGGGACTGATACTAGTTGTAGAACTAAAACACAACAACAATTTAAGTCAATCGTATATTGTTTAGATATCATGTAATACAAAAAGTCAAATTGAAGTAGAAGATCGAAGATTAGGTCAGACGTATACACGTATCAAACTCTTTGAAATTTGTAAGTTGTCAGGGGATCGAAAGGCCCCAAGCCTCTTGCTGCTATTGTCATGTTTTCTGACCCTTCCTCTACCACCATTTGACATGGAGTTGTTCACACTTTTAATATGTATAATTACCCTAAAGTTTTTTTTATATGTATAAATATATACTAATTCATGTACATGCTTATGAAATTCATAAGTCTGCTAAAAAAATATTTTTCAAGTCAACCCCTTCGCTTTTGACATTTACCAAACTCATAACTCGAAACTTTGTACGTATATGTTGCTTCATCCAAATAAATAATACTCCCTCATATTCAAAATATTTGTCTATTTGAACATTATATACATATAAAAATATAATGATTTTTCTGGTATTACCCCTATAAATATAGAGTTAATTATTAAACATAAAAAAACTATAATGTTTATGATATAGATAACTATTATGGGTATAAATAAAAAGAGAATAGTAAAAAATGTTAAATAGATAATTATTGTGAAACAAAAAAAAAGTTATGATATGGACAAAATATATTAAAACGGAATGAGTAATACATATAAGTATATATACTAGCAGATGATCAACTACACCTTGTACGAGGGTATTATTTCTTTATTTATTAATTACTTTGTATATGAATTACAATTACACTTATTTATCATATGCATACTTTGTTTTAAAATGACATTTATCTTTTGGATTATAAAAATGATATAACTCTTGTATTTGTTACCATATATTATTTATATGAAAATAAATATTATTTAAATATTAAATTTTTATACATACATACATAAGCATATAATTAAATAATAGAGGAAGAAGAGTTCTCAAAGCCTGACCCGAATTGATTGAAAATTTTAGGGTTGAAATCCGACCCGAATAGTAGCGAGCAAAGAAAAAAACTGAACCCGACTAACCCGAACCTGATTGGCCGGGTTGAAACCCGAAACTGACCCGACCGACCCGATATTTTATATATATGTAGAACAAATATATTTTCTTGTAAATTTTATAATATAATTTATCATAAAACCTATTATAATAAATTATTATAAAAATATATTTAAAATAATAGTTATATAATTAAATATTATTATTTAATTATATAAATATTTTCAAAATCATTAAAATTTCAAATTCTTGATATGTTAGATCAACCCGAACCTGCACAATAACATGTCAAGACCCGAGTCGGCTCGACCTGTAACCCAATTGATCCAAACCGCACTCAACCCGAACCCGAAAAGGCGAACCCGAATCCACCCAATCTGACCCGTTTGACATCTCTAGAATGCCATAAGATAAGATGCATTATCACATTTTATTAAAACATGATAAAAATCGTTTGACATTTAAATTAAATTGTGTAAACTAACTTGTATAACAAAACAATAATTTTAAATAAACACTCGGATTAATATAGTACTATATTAATGATATAGATGATATTTAATAAGATAAAATAGAAAAGCAAATTATATTGTATATTATATGTTATTATGTTGAGAAAAAATAATTAAATAGTTAATGATTAAAAATTTTATAAAAAATTAACGAATCATTATCTTAATTAAGAAATCTACTGTTTTTATCTAAATTGTAATCAATATATAATATTACAGATATATTTATGTTAAATATAACATCTACTCTTTTTATTGCAATTTTAATATCATTTGATAATAAAAAAAAATATAATATATTATTTTAACATAATGAATATTTGGCTTAAATATAGTGGTAGAATATGCTACTATTGATGATTTTTAAAAAATATCATAACTAAATTATGAAAAATAACTATAATTAAAATTTCTATTCAACTAAATGGGTAAAATATTAAGATTATGATTTATACTTTATGACTAAATAAAAATATTTTTTTAAATAAAAGTTTATGATCGATTTATGTATTCATTAAATTGTCTAATGATAAAATTGAGATTTATATACTTGGATAGAATTATTAATCAAACAACTGAAATTCTAAGATAAAACTAATATCTTAATTAAACATGTATAAGATTATGATAAAATTAAGATTTAATAAGATAAATTTTGTGATAAGGGAGTGATGTGGTGTAATATGATGACAGAATTTGCTTCCGCTTTATTTTATTATATAGTTATGCTAAATTTTAAGAAAAGAAACATGACACACAAACAAGCATACCCAGAATGATATGCCATGAAAACTAATCACCCCTTAATTTGGTGAATACAGTATTATATTAATATAGCATCCAAACAAACACTCTTAATCCGTATTCAAGTTATCCTCATTAAAATTTTATCATGTACGTAGTTTGAATGAAATATAGTTGATCGATATTTCATTAGCTAGTACTTCGTAATCTAGAGGATTAATTAGTAAAATAAAATCACATTTTACACAATATATACAGTGTATAATTTGTAGGTATCTTGATTTCGTATGCTGGTGTTGGGCTCTCTACAACAGCTTTTCTCACCGAAAATCTTCAATTTGCTGGTGGTTGGCGTTGCTCCCCCTGTAACAGCAACTCTGTCAAACCAGGAAACAGTGCTCTGTTGTTGTTGTAGAACGCCTCTTCGTGGAAGTTGTTGAAGATGAACTTTCATTCAGTAAATCAATCATATGTACCTGTACTTGATATAGGATTGAATCGTGTAGTCACTTTCCGAAATCAATATTTCGCCCCTTACGATCCTTAGGGAATCCATGAAGTTTGAAGTGAGATAAGACAAACCCTCCAATCCATACAAGGCTCTTGTAATGGATCGAACCTTAGAGTTCATGTGAAATGGACTTTACACTCGTCATTGAAGTTCAATCATGGAGAAAACATTCTTCCAATGATTTTCCGAACCAAAAGAACCAACCTTCTAACCCCAACACTATCATCCTAACAACCTTTATATAGAGGCAAATGAGCAGTTACAGGGAACGGTTAATAACAATTACTAGTCATCACCGGCGGTCACTTATGGTTATCGGTGGTTACCAACAACCACACGTGGAAGACATATATTATGCACGTCACTATTAATTAACAACATATTAAGGAAGTTACAAAGTGGTTTCACGTTAGTTACATGACGGTTACATCATCTGATTCACATAGGAAACAGTCACTGTTCTATCAAATAGAACAAACTGTCAGACACATCTTTGTTCTTTCTAAGACAATAAAGTCATTGTTACCTCCCAAGTAACAACACTTGTCAATCATCTTAGACATTAAAGTCATTGTTCCATAACAGGTAACAACACTTATAGATCAGGTTGAACATCATGTCTAACTCTTGTCTTCGAGACATTGTTCCATTGTTACCCTATAGGTAACATCATAATTCCTCAATATCTCCCTCTACATTTCAACTAAGCTAACACGAGTGTGCACTTCGCATCCCCAAACCCGTGATATAGCGAAGTGAGTCATTCATAGTGTTGTATGAATCCCGACCACACCAAATGACACTGTTACCCTCTAGGTAACAGTAGGTGATAACACTAAAATCACCAACACAATTATGGTTGAAAAAATTAACCCGAATCTAAAATTAACCCGCGCTGATTGAATTCTACCCGATTGACATACCTACTTGTTAAAGGGTAGCAAACACGACCTCTCATGTGGATTTGCACTAGGACGATTAAGCGTGGACGACAGGAGACGGAGAGGTGAGGAGTGACGACCTGATGATGTCATGCTGACGTGTTATATTTGCAGAAAAGCCCATGCCAGGAAAGGAAAATGGACACAAATAACCAAAGTGCATGGACACAATTAGTTTTGCAAGTACGTACAAGTTGCCCTAATAGTTGAAATGTAACGGGGCACGTGAACTATCTGGCAAAAACACGTACTACGTCTGACCATGGATGTGCTTAACTTGAATATTGCCCTTTACTATTCATTAATAGGAACGAACGAACAACGTGTTTTGCGCATCAGCTTATTGGTTGAGTACTCATGGTTGTACTATGATGTCTCGAGTTCGAGACTTTGAGACACAACAATTTTCCCTCCTCTTTAAACGATGTTGAGTCATAATAGGATAGAGTATCGAAGTGGATTAACACCATACATACAACCAAACCTAGTTAAATCATGACTACTCTTAATATTTTTGCTTAATCTTTTTACAAACCAAGGAAGAAAACCACATACACGCACGCAAATTCCTTCATCAATTAATAAGCAGAGAAACGAACGTCGTTGATCGATATGGCTAGGAATAAAGTTGAATTGGGTAGGCAAAGGAATGATTAAGAAGAGAGAACATGTGAAAGCTTACCAAATCTAGCTAGTCCAGATTTTGACAAACGTTTTTCATTTTGACCCACACGTCAACTTATTAACATGCACTAGTCCAACTCCCTTACTCCCTCATCATGGAGTTCTCCACTACTACTATTCCTAAATGATTATTACTTCCTTGACACTTACGTACTATTTCCATTCATTTTTGCACCTCATAATCTTATATTATTGTTATAGTCTAAAGATCGTGGGTTTTGACATTATAGGCTGCTGAGTTCCAAGTGTTCACATTGGTTAATTTTGAGCTCGTGGGGGTGTTGTTGGTGAGGCCAAGCCAACCAACAACGCACCCCCTATCTACACAGCTGGCTTCAATGGATTATTTGAGAATTATTGTTTATTGGGTTGTGTAATTTTACGTGTCAAATGTTAATTTGTTCGACGGGCTTATCTCAATTGTCGGTGTACATCTAATCAATACTCCTATTCACTAATGAGACACTAGATTTGTTTTGAGTATATGTCCAAAATTTGGATTCAAAAACGTAGATGAAGATGGTGAATAAAAGCAAAAGGAGATTTAGATGAAGGATTTTTTTACCATGTGCCTAAGGAGTAAGGACATACTATAAGAGATTAATAATGATAATATTTTGTGAATCTTAATTTTTTGTTTTTTTTTTAAAAATAAATTCACTATTTTTGTTTTTATTATGTTCATCATATGACCTTAGGCACAATAGAAAAAAAAGAAAAGAAAAGAATTGTGCGTGTTATGGAATTATAATCTGGTGGTCCAACCAAATGGGCGTATGAGAGGGGACAATATGGGCTTAGGTACAATGCTTTATTGGGCTTCGTGCAATTGTGGGCTACATATCACTGTTATCGTACGTAGCCCACAAATAATAACACTAACATGTATTGTCAACTAATAACAGTATCTAAGCTCAGCAAACAAAGAGGGAACATGAGAACATCCGTTGTCAAATCGCAACAGTAACAAAGTACTGATAATACCACTCATAAATGGCCTACATTACAAAACTACTCCGTACTCCATAAACAACTATAGTGACCCGTTAGTCTGGTAGGATAAGGTGCTAAATTTCCTCAAACGTTTGCCCGGTGATTCGGATCGGGAGGGTCGGGTCACCCATTTAGGGTCTCTACGATACCCGATGATCTAGACTTAGATCGGCCCTAGCTAGCTGATCGATCCGGGTGAGTTTACAGCATCATATGCGATAGTCGTCGTATGTGAACTTTGGACTTGAGAGAATTGAATGAGATCAAACCAAACCAATACCAATTTGAGTCTAGAAAGTATGCAAAAGAATCCCTTGATTAAGTAAGTAGTAGAAGATTAAACCAAACTGAAGATAATTATCACAATGAGAAAAGAAATCATGCTTTACATAGAAGAAGATGGAATGCGCATACACTTTGAGTTTGACACACATTCAAGCAAATTCCTACGGACCAATGGCTTCATTCCCCCCTCTACTTCAAACCCAAAGGACTATCAATCCATGGGTCCTAACCAATCACTATCGCCCATCTTCAGCCTCTGCTTTTCATGTATCACATTCATAAGCACCAACTTCATAATTCCGTTATCTCTGCAGCTGTATTAGCAAAAGAAAAGGTTCCCTTAATCCAGTTATGAACAATGAACCACATCTTAAGGACAATGTACCATACAGATCTAGTTTTATTAATGTCCAAAGAATCCAATAAAATAAGCTCTGCATTTGTACTAACATAGACAAAAACACAGCAATGAAGTTGCCAAGTGTCACTCTGGAGCTGTGGAATTGATAGTAAAATGCAAAGAAACATCCAAATCACAACTTATTAAACAGAAAAGCATCATATGTACAACACAATGTAGGCACATTCTTGCAAACAAACAACTAAATAAACCCAAAAAAACATTACACTAGACATCACCTGACCAACGAACAACCTTTAAATAATCTGAATCGAATCCTGGCATTTTGAAAAGCAGAAACCCCCAAAATTCAGAAACAAAGCACCAAATAAACCCAAAAAGGCAAAAACAACACTGATCGCTGAGCAAATCAACAACCCAGAAACAATGAACCCGGGATTCATTTCCCTATCCAAATTTCCGAAGCTAAAAACAAAGAAAGACCCAATTACAGGCACCTAAGCGGAAAAAGACCACATCTTTAACAACAAGACCACATCTTTTCAGCAAGACTGAAACAAACCCTAGAAAAAGGATGTGAGAAGTACCAATTCCACGAAGACCCACTTGCAGAAGACATCAACGAAGAGAGGAGGCCACGGCAAACGAGTCCATTCTCAAAGGAAGCCATGACAAACCCTAGCCAAAGCAAAAGGGAACACAGAGAAAATTGGGGAGAAAAAGGGGGCAACGGGCAGAAAACAGAGGAGGAAGTAAAAAATAGGTGTCGCAGCTTTATAATGGAAGAAATGTATAGAGTAGACCGAAATTGGAGTCTACGGAGTTTTAAATGTGAGGGTAAATTTTGTGGGTTTTGAGTTTATTTTTTCTGTTGGGCAGAGGCAGAGGCTCACAGCTCACCGGACTCATCAGACTAGGCTGTGCACGTTTTCAGAGGCGCAAGAAAAAGAAAGGAGTGAGTTGGAAAAAGGAGTGGAAGAAAAGGGTGGTTGGTTACTGTTTTCATAAATTGAGCATCCTAAGCAGTAAATTTGTAAAAAAGGGTCGCCATTTTTTTTGAAGTTACAAACCCGCCCTTTCGCACTTATTTTGAGTGTTTGAGATTTGGGAAATCGCATGTGCAGTTCGCTCTCCCGATACATCCCCTTCTACTACATACCCTATGACTATTCATGTTGACATTGAATAATCACTCAAGTGGATCGCAATAGGAATGTCTACTATAGCTCAAGTTGTTTAGAGTGATTGAGAGGTGAGAGGATTTGTGGGTAACTTCAAACATTTTATTCAAAGATGAACGTTCAATAAGTTTTTTAGTCACACAACAACGTTTTTTTTTCGTCGATGGTACTACCTATAAAACTCGAATCGGAGACCTTTGGTAATATCTTAAAGACTTATCCGATTGATTAAGTGTTCACAAGCGCACGTCTTATTGAACGTTAACGTTCGTCGTTTTGGCAAGCCCTATGTAACATTGTCACATAACTTTATCAAAATGAGACCAGGCCCTTGCGAGCTTCATGTGATGGAAAAATACAAAGCACGGACAGTATACTACAGTATATGTGCTTTGTATATATAAGATCCATAATTAAAGATGTTAATTGACAAAAATAACGTCCATCATATACGGATCGAGTATATATTTTGGTCATAAAACGGGGGAACGCCCCTACAACTGTATTAAAGAAAAACTTAGTTTTGCCCAAAGTGGGCTACACTATCAAAATCAATAACGTCCATCATATATTGACATAAACGAATTATCAATTCATTGCTTCTCGTACCGAGGCTTTGACTTCATTCATGGTCTTTAGTTAGCACAACCCTTTTTTGTTTTTTGGTCGAACACAACCCTTTTTTGTTAAGTGAAGGTAATCTAACAACTTACATCAAAACTAACATCAAATAATGTACCCTAGAGATGACAAACCGTTTTGCTACATTGGATTTACCTTATGAACTACCCTTGTGTATTTTTCTCATTGTAACAAAAATTAGTAAATTAACCTATCAAAGATTTGACCGCAGGAAAAACAAAACTAAGAAGAAACAACAAGAACAATTACCTAGGGAAATTCCGGAGAAACATAATCCGGGGGATCAGGGTGAGTGTCTTCCAGACTTACATGAAATGCGTCCAATATGATTCAAGGGAAATGGATCAGACCACTCAACAAACTATATGTAAAAAACTAAAACACAATAGACAAATAGAAACTACTACTAAGACTACACCGCCAAGACAAGAAATAGACCCGCCAGCATAAGAAGTAAAATGTGAATGAAATTCAAAATCCGTATGCAATTTTGGGGGAACTGATCAAGTGGTTGAATTTATGTACGTACACGCAATGGACCCTAGAGATGACAAAACCACTATATATTGTCACTCGTGACGAAATATGGGAAAAGCGGCTTACCTAAGCAAGACAATTAATGTAACACTCATGTCATGGTTTCTAGTCACTAAACATACCAAGATTTATAGATTACTTTTTCAGATTTATAATGTACCAAGCAGAGTTATTTAACTAATTACAAAAGGACGAGTTTTGAATTAATTAGGGGGAAATTAAAGAAAAAATCGACAGCTGTGAAAGCTCAGCTCCCATCATCTCTCTCATTGTTTACATGCTATATATATACATACAAGGGCTATCACTGATGAACTCCATTATCAAGAATTCATCATACTCAGCTTCCCTTTCGTCGGTACGTAACTTTCCTCGATCCTTTGGCGATCAACGATGCCTAGTCGTAGGAACCCGAGCAAGGAGCTGGAGCCTCAAACGATCCCGTTTCGCAAGCTGTTCATATTCGCGGATCGGACCGACGTCGTTTTGATGGTGGTGGGCAGCGTGGCTGCCCTTGCGAACGGTGTAACGCAGCCGTTGATGACGCTTTTGATGGGCCAGATCATCGACTCTTTTGGCACCTCTCACGCCGGCGT
Source organism: Polygonum aviculare (assembly GCA_934048045.1). Classification (NCBI taxonomy): domain Eukaryota; kingdom Viridiplantae; phylum Streptophyta; class Magnoliopsida; order Caryophyllales; family Polygonaceae; genus Polygonum; species Polygonum aviculare. The sequence continues at coordinate 4,298,231 of OW204024.1, forward strand.
CGTTGTTCATCAAGTTTCCAAGGTTACATGACTAATTAACACCTATACTCTCCTTTATCTATATCTTTATCTTGATTTTTCAGATTATTTAGTTCATTTCTTTGATCTTACATTTTGGTTTCTTGTGAAAATTACCAATCTTGATGAGCTAAGTGTGCTTAGATGATCAAAAGTATAAGCATGACCTTGTATGTACTATACAATTTGATCAGTTTCCTCTATTTAATTAGAACTTGTGGTGCATGAATTACATAAACTTATGCGCTAGTTATGTATAGAGCCCTTTTTCCCTAAAAAAAGCCCTAGATGAACATTGATAGAGAATTTAACTTTGCTTTCATTTTTTAACTATTGAACTCAATCATCTACGTCTTTTTTTATACTACAGTATAATAGCTTTGTAAACATATAAAATTATCTTTTTTTTTGGTAAAATTCACAATTGTCTCTTTGAGTCATGGCCGTATTATCACTTGAGTAACATTTTGTAACTTAGTCGGTATATATCTCTACGGTTTTCGACTTTGTTTTTACTAGTGTGTTTTCCTCTTTTTTCCGATCAATTAGTGTTTTCCTCTTTTCATCCTACCTGTTGTTGTTGTTGTTGTTGTTGTTGTGGACTTCGATTTTGTTTTTTTTATTTAATTTTAGTATGAATGTACATGTTCGAATCATAGAATATATAAATTAAATATGAAGAACTTCAAGTACTATATAGAGAGATGTTTCATGTAAATGAAGCTGGGAATATTCCTTTTAGACCAATGAATCGCAAACTAGAATGCTTAAACCTTGACTTAAGCAAGTCTTGATAACTAGGAGGGGCTAATTAGTGTATAATTTACTGCCATTAGAAAATACAGTTTGATTGCCTAAAAGCATTACAAAAGGAGAAATTGGGGGACAAAGAACCTAAAAAGGACTAACCCCTTTATTCCATTTTAATGGGCAACACTTGCATGTTTCTCATTAGTGCTTCATCGACCAAAAAAAAATAAAAAATTAGTGCTTCATACTTGATTTATTCGATTTCATCACTAATTAAATAAAAAAGATTGTACACGATGGCACATTACATATATCTACTTTAGTTTCTTTTGTTATTAGTGGAAGATCCTATAGCCTTATCCTGTGTTAAGACTATAATTATGAGGAGGCCTAGACTCTAGACTCGCTAGATCATTTGAAGATCTGAGCTCAACATCTGTATTATCCGAAATAGTAGGGGACCAAGTTCTATAAGATTTGATTTGATGATGTCCCAATCAATTATGACGTTACATAGGAAAGTTTTTTAACTTTAGCCCACTTATCCAATTTTATGTGAGCAAATTTGCATTATTCCGTAGACGCAACACTGATTAATAAGTCAATTAATCCTGCATAACCCTAATTAATAAGTCAAGCTATGTAGAACCAGCGCTTCTACATAACTCGCTATAAAAATAAAATTAATCTATGTATCAAAATGTTCTTATTGCAAAATGCATGGCATTTTTTATAGTTTTTGAAGGTATAGTACGTTACGTTGATTTTGGCTAGGCGGGTAGCTGTTAATTAACTTAGTTATAACTTATAACGTAGAGTATGTATAGTATATTATGCTAAAGTGGCCGACAATTAGTAGAGGCCTAGCAAAGTTCTTTATTTAGTCCATGCTGATCTTTTTAATTTGTACGTATATACTATTGTTGATTAATTCAAGTACTTGGTCACGTCTCACTTATCCCACTTTGTTTCTTTGTCTTACAATTTTGTCGTGTTAAATTATGGTTAACCTGTATATTTAACACTAGTCACAGCTGGATTGTCTTTTCCTTATAAGTGGAAATAACTTTATATGGGCATGGAGTTCAGTTCAATATTGATCACATTTAGGTCCAATATAGTCTTTCCAATTGGTTCTACATAGCTTCTCGTGAATGCATGAACTTTTTGCTCACATAATTCCTAATTTTATTGAGTCTATGTGTATATAAGTCATAAATATTTTAGTCGATCGGTACCGACCCTAAAACCATTAAACAATAATATATAGTCTTTCCAACACCTAATTGTGAATGCACGTATTTTCTTATTTACATTATGATTCTTTAGTATAATTACTTTTTTATTATTTTTTAAATAAAAAATTAAATATCTTTAAAGTAAGTTGTATTATATTTTCATTTCTGTCAGTTAAATAAAAATAATAATTAATAAACATTGAATTCTTCAAAATAGATAAGTGGTTGGACTTAAATAAGAAAGGTTATATTCTGTAAAATGGAGAAGCTGTTGGAGTTGAAGTAGAAAAAATTTGAAGAATATTGTTTTTGCTTCTCCATTTTAGAAAAACTTTTAGAACATCTGTTGGGGATGCTCTTATAAGTAGAAAATATATTCATAACCGTATAAGATGAAGTTCAATATTGATCACATATTAGTTTTAAAAAAACAGTACAAAGAAGTAATTAAACGGAGTAATATTTGACCTAATGAGCCTCAACGATTGTTTTGCATAACCCATGGTCGGATGAACACCATTTGTTACTCACAAGTCACACTAGCCACAGATTAATTCCTTGATTATGATAGTTTAAAGTTCTTCGTATGGGTTGAGTTTTTTATTTCGAATCTAGGGTTTTCTTACCCATTGAAAAAATTTAAACATCATGAGTTGTCGTTGAAAAAGGGAAGATTTTTATTCTAAATATCCATCTAGTACATTATACATCCAGCTTTTGATATTTTTATCCTTTTAACTAATTTGAGTTTGGTACCCGCTCCAAAACAAAATGTCGAGTTTGGTACAACTTCGCATAACTAATGTACATTTTAGACACCATCAGTACAATTTGAGCTATTATATTTTCTGTCATAATATACACTACTATAAAATTATTTCTGTCACATAAAAAGTTATAACAAAAACTTAAATAAACTGATCAGCCATATTATTTTGATTTCAGGTTTCATTGAAGTTTTTGTTCTTGGCTATCTACGCAGGAATTGTATGCTTTCTACGTAAGTACAACATATATCCGAGTTAAACTTTATTTTCTTACCACTGCCATATTCTTTTGTCTTTTATGAGCTCTTTCAATGATTCTCACTCAGCACCTCATCAGCTAGTGTTCAGTGCACTACATATTCGTTGAGTACAGGCCTCCCTCTGATTCAAGGCCATTGGAATCTTTGACTGGACCAAAAAACTTGTTTGTTATAACAAAAACTTAGATACAACACACATTAACATTTACAATGTTGTTATTGGACCCAGAGGTCACCTGTTGGATCGTAACGGGCGAGAGACAGGCAGCGCGAATCCGAGCCCTTTACTTGGAAACCATCCTTAAACAAGACATTGCGTTTTTCGACACCGAAACCACCACAGGAGAAGTCGTTGGAAGGATGTCGGGTGACACTGTCCTCATCCAAGACGCCATGGGCGAAAAGGTAAAGATATAATGTATGTTTTTTCGTACCTAGTCCGGATTTTCTGTTACGAGATACGCTACGAATAAGTCTAATATTGGCTCCGAGTGTAAAGTCCAATGCTTGCTACATTTCAGGTAGCCAAATTTATACAACTCATGGCAACCTTTTTTTGTGGTTTCATAATTGCCTTTATAAGAGGATGGAAGCTTGCACTTGTATTGCTAGCATGTATTCCAGCTCTTGTGGTTGCTGGTGGCATAATGGCGCTATTAATCGCGAAAATGTCGAGCCGTGCACAATTGGCTTATGCAGAGGCAGGAAATGTAGTAGAGGAGACAATTGGAGCTATCAGAACAGTGAGTCTTATATATGGCTAAAGTTCAATTCCAATGGGAGACAATTTTGTTCTTCTTAGAAAGAAAAAAATCAGTTAACTTTTTTCTTGCAAACAAGGTTGCATCATTTACAGGGGAGAAGGAAGCCATAAGGAAATATAAATCAAAGCTACAAGTTGCATATAACTCTGCCATTTATCAAGGGCTAGTGTCGGGTCTAGGACGTGGAACGACAACGTTCCTAATCTTTGGAACTTATTCACTTGCTGTGTGGTATGGAAGCAGCATGATTATTGAGAATGGATATAATGGTGGCCAAGTTCTCAACATAATCATGGCATTGATGACCGGTGGAATGTAAGTTTCTAAGCATTTAAAAGTGAAACAGTTGATGGAGTTATGTAGTCTTGTGACTTGTGTCTTGTGTATTGATCAGGTCCTTAGGCCAGACATCTCCATGTGTAAATGCATTTGCAGCAGGACAGGCTGCAGCCTACAAAATGTTTGAGACAATAAAAAGGGAACCGAAAATCGACGCGTCAAGCATGAAGGGGATTGTGTTGAAGGACATGAGAGGCGAAATTGAGCTGAAAGATGTGCATTTTCATTACCCATCAAGGGTAGATGTTGAAGTCTTTTCCGGGTTCTCGTTGTGCATTCCTTGTGGTACAACCGCTGCTCTTGTTGGGCAGAGTGGAAGTGGCAAATCAACTGTGATTAGCCTAGTGGAAAGATTCTATGATCCTGATTCGGGTCAAGTGTTGATAGACGGTGTTGATCTCAAGCTTCTAAGGCTATCATGGATCAGGCAAAGGATCGGCTTAGTGAGTCAAGAACCAATCTTGTTCACAACCACTATTAGAGAGAACATTGTGTATGGAAAGGAAGATGCAACTGAAGAGGAGATTAGATCAGCCGTCGAACGCGCTAATGCTGCATGCTTCATAGATAAGCTCCCACAGGTTTGGAAGCAATTTGAATGTCTAACAAGGTTGTGTTTAGATCACACCTTGCATTATAATGTAAGTGATTGATTTGTTGTTTGTGATTCATCAGGGGCTTGACACGATGGCGGGAGAGCATGGGATTCAGTTATCTGGAGGTCAAAAGCAAAGAATAGCCATAGCCAGAGCAATCTTAAAGAATCCAAAGATTCTGCTTCTGGACGAGGCGACAAGCGCATTGGATGCAGAATCGGAATGCATTGTCCAAGAGGCGCTTGATAGAATCATGTTTAATAGGACAACTGTTGTTGTTGTTGCACATAGGCTCACTACAATCAAGAATGCTGACATTATTGCAGTGATTCATCAAGGGAAACTTGTCGAGCAAGGTACGCATGAAGAATTGATTCAGGATGCATTGGGAGCTTACTCGAAGCTAGTTCAGCTACAAGTACAAGGAGATAATGAAAGGGCAATGGGGAAATCGAGAAGACATGGATTGTCAATGAGAAGCTCTATTAGTAGAAGTTTTTCTAGTAATGCAACTTCGTTTCCTGCTGGTATTCATCAAAACAATGAAGTGGATAACATTGCCAACAAAAAGGATGAGGAGGAGGCTTATATTAAGCGCAAGAAGGAATCCATCAAACGTTTAGCTTGCCTAAATAAGCCAGAGTTGCCTGTCTTGTTGCTTGGATCAATTGCTGCATCAGTTAATGGTGTCATCTTTCCTGTTTTCGGGCTCCTACTTTCGTCCGCCATCCAGATCTTCTATGAGCCCCCAGAGTTACTACACAAAGATTCAAGGCTTTGGGCAGTCATTTATCTAGCTCTAGGATTCACTAGCTTGTTGATCATACCAGGGCAGAACTTCTTCTTTGGAATTGCAGGTGGTAGGCTTATAAGGCGCATTCGCCTTCTAACTTTCAGTAAAGTTGTTCATGAGGAAATCAGTTGGTTTGATGATCCTGCAAACTCCAGGTATTAGCGTATCACTAGTGTCATTTCCCAGTCTTGTTTCTAGTTTCAGATAATTACAATGAGTTTGCAAAACTGCAGTGGTGCAATTGGCGCGAGACTGTCAGCAGACGCGTCAAATGTGAAAGGTCTTGTGGGAGATCAGCTGGCCTTGATCATGCAAAACATAGCAACAATTGTTGCAGGGCTTGTGATTGCATTCACTGCAAATTGGATGTTAGCACTCATTGTACTTTGCATGACACCAGTCATGTTCTCACAAGGGTACTTTCAAGCCAAATTCATGAGGGGATTTAGCTCTGATGCAAAGGTAATACACACTTCAACAAGTTTAACTTTCATCATGCCATCTTTTTCCTTGCATGTATACATAAATGAACTGCCTTTTGGCACCTCTTCTTTGTAGTTAATGTACGAGGAAGCGAGTCAAGTTGCGAATGACGCGGTTGGAGGTATTAGAACTGTGGCATCCTTTTGTTCTGAGAGAAAGGTGATAGACCTATATGAGAACAAGTGTCAGAGTCCCTTAAGACAAGGGGTTCGTAAGGGACTCGTGAGCGGCTTTGGCTTCGGTTTCTCCTTCTTCGCGCTCTATTGTGTCAATGCCTTGTGTTTTTACATTGGAGCTCTGCTAATAAATCAAGGGAAGGCTGAATTCAGTGATGTTTTCAAGGTTTTGTGATCACTCTCCTTCATACTGATCAATTTATCTAATCTTAATTCTTCTTGTTTTGATCATTTTTCTCGGGTGCTTAATTGTAGGTGTTCTTTGCTCTTACAATATCAGCAACAGGACTATCTCAAAGTAGTAGCATGGCCATAGACAGCAACAAGGCCAAGGACTCTGCAGCCTCCATATTCAACATCCTCGATAGAGCTCCCAAGATCGATTCGAGTAGCATTTTCGGGTCCACATTGGGAACCGTGAGAGGCGATATCGCGTTCGACCATGTGAACTTCAAGTATCCCACAAGGCCAGATGTACAAATCTTCAAGGACTTGTGCTTGACCATTCCTTCTAGAAAGGTATAATATTAGACCAATTTGCACAAAACCACCCGTTAAACTCGTATTTATTTGACTTCTTTGAATGTATGCAGACCGTTGCCCTGGTGGGAGAAAGCGGTTGTGGGAAATCCACAATCATCAGCCTACTCCAAAGATTCTACGACGTCAACTCAGGGCACATTTCCCTAGACGGTGTGGACATCCGAAGGCTCAAGCTAAGCTGGCTAAGGCAACAAATAGGAATGGTGAGCCAAGAGCCGGTCCTCTTCAACGACACGATCCGAGCCAACATAGCGTATGGCAAGCATCAAGGCAACGTCATCGTAACGGAAGACGAAATAGTCGAAGCTGCAAAGTCCGCCAACGCGCACGCCTTCATCTCGGGACTTCCTCGGGGATACGACACGAGTGTGGGCGAGCGCGGTGTGCAGATCTCGGGAGGGCAGAAGCAAAGGATCGCGATAGCGAGGGCGATCGCCAAGGACCCGAAGATCCTGCTTTTGGATGAGGCTACGAGCGCGTTGGACGCGGAGACCGAGAGGGTGGTGCAAGAGGCGCTCGAGAGAGTGACGGTGGGTAGGACGACGGTGGTGGTGGCCCACCGGCTGACGACGGTTAAGAATGCGGATGTGATAGTGGTGGTGAAGAACGGATCGGTGGCGGAGAAAGGAAAGCATGAGGAGTTGATCAAGTTGGAGGGTGGAGCTTATGCTTGTCTTGTGTCTTTGCAAATGAGTATTTGCATGCACGTAGGAGGAGAATAAACTTCCATGCACTTTGGGATTTAGAAAAAGAAAATTGGCATTTTGAACTTTTGATTTTAGAGACCCTCAGGCTCATGGTAGTGCACTTTGAGAATTCGTAAGTTAAAATTGCAAATGTTTGGGGAGGGGAGAAAAGATCGAACACCCCTTGAAATACAAAATTGGCATGTCCAAACTTTAATTTTCCTTAATTGAGACGTGATAACTACTTTTTTTTTTATTCCAATAATTCATTTATTATTTTACATTTATGCAATTTTATTTATATTATTTTATATTTTCAATAAATAAATAAATGGTATTTTTTTTATATCAACTCAAAACCAAATTATTAAATTTAAATTTTTCAATAAAAGTTATGTTTACTCTCAATTCAAAATTTTGATAACCCATCATATATAGCATTGTCTAATTTTGTATTGTTAATGTGATATGCAAAAAAACAATCTTCAAACTCATCTACTTTATTATGGATAAAAGAGGCTTTTTTTTGGTAGAGATAAAAGAGGTTTTTAAACTCATAACATTTCATGTCTACATGTTTTTTAAAATTTTAAATAATGAATAGATGATGTATCATAATAAAGATATAGTTTCGTTTTTTTTTTCTCTTAATACTGTAATAGATTAATGCCATTTTCTAAATAATTTATGACAATAATTGAATTTTTTGGATCATATATCATTTCAATAATACTCGTATATGATACAAAGGATGGGGAACAGAAGGATGAGGAGCAGGGCAAATCATTTAGTAACTCGAAACAAAAGGATGGGGAGCAGAAGCAGGATGGGGAACAAAAAACTCGTTAATGTTATCAAGTTTGTTAGACCTTTGGTTCTTATTGGCTTGTCTGGAAAAAAAAGGGGCTTTTAAGTTCGAGACATGCACTGGCGGAGCCAGGGAATGTTCCGAGAGGGGGGGACTTCGACAGTTAATGTCAGACAAATTGATCCGGTCCCCCATACTTCTTTTTTGGAAAATTATTTCCGTTGGGTTGACAAGGCCCTTTAGACACATATGCCCTTCGTAAACGGTCTCTAATATTTGCATCAAAACTATCAATCGACTTACGTAACCCAGGATCAACAACAGTATCAACTTCATCAATTTCAACCTCATTCGGATTAACCTCCACCTCCAACTCAACATTCGAATTCAAAATATCAACATCGGAAGTTCGTGACGGTTGCTCAACGCTGTGCGAATTAACTAAAGTTCTGGCCTTTTTTTGAAAAACCTTTCCATTCTAATTCAATCAACAAATAACCAATTAGCACTATATAGTATATATACACAATTAATTTGTTCCAACTTCCAACCTTAATTAAATCCAATTTAGTCAACTCAAAGTCTCAAACACCACTAACCACTAACCACACAACACACAAAATCAATTCATTATTCATGTTCATGTTTGTTATTCAAAATTTCAAATCAAACTAGCGGTCAGACCCGTGCATACGCACGGGTTCATATTGCAAACAAATTTTATAAATAGAAATTTTGAATTATTTGTTTTAGTAAACATAATGTAAGCATATTAAATTATTTTACATATAATTTAATTTAGTGTATTATTGAATATTTTTAAACATATTTTTATTGAATTATTTTGTTTTAACAACCTCTTTTACATTTAGCTGCACTTTATGTTTAAATTAATTGAAAAAGACAGTAAGTTGAAAGATAATTTCAAGAGGTTACTGATCTATCATATTCTTATACAAAAATCATTTTCTTTATTATGCAATACTACTATTAAGATAAATGTGTCATAATAGCATTTAAAATAAAAATGATCTATCATATTTAACATGAAAAATAATATTTGACTACCTTTGCATTAAAACCTAGCTTACCAACTAAAAAATTTAAATTATCTATAAAATAACTAAAAGGTGAAAAAATAATTCTAATATGTAATAGATTCATAATTAGAAGTTTTTAGCCATTAAGTTATACATGAATATATAAATAATTTTTAATTATAAGTGTATATAAAACTTTGTGACCAAATACATCATGTTGATTACTTTTTTCATTCTCAATATTTTTCTATGTTTTATGTTCTCATGTGAAAATATTTTTCTCTATTAAGTAATAATAATATTAACATTAATGTATCATGAAGACATTTAATATCTCCTCATGTATTCACTTTTTAGTTTTCTATAGGAAATAAAATACTAATTTATACATTTATAATGCAATAGTTTGTTTTTTAACACAATTACCTTTTTTATTCACTTATTTATGCTCATTAATGTGTCATGATGACATTAAATGCCCCCTATTAACACAAAATTATAAATATAGTTTTATATTTTATATGAGACATAAACACTAATTGTTATACATTTCTAATACAATAGTTTTTCTTGAAGACAAAATTTATAGTTTTCAAGTGATCACTTTTTAGTTTTCTATGTGAAACAAAATACTAATTGTTATACATTTCTAATACAATAATGCGTTCTTTCAAATAATAACTTTTTGACAAAAAAATATAACTTTCAATATAAATATAGGTTTCAATAATCACTTTTTGTATTTACTTTTTACTTTTCTATATTAAACAAAATACTAATTGTTATACACTTGTTGTACAATAGTTTATTCTTTATATAATCATTTTTTTATCTACTTTTTTTTTTGGTTGAGTCTTTTTATCTACCTTTTATGCTTATTAATGTGACACAAGAGCATTAAATATCCCTTTTTTTTGGTTGAAAGAGCATTAAATATCCCTCATGTACACAAAATTATATAGATAGTATAGATATAGATTCCATTAATCGGTAATCCACAATTAACAAATTCAAACTCCATTTTACTTACTTCACCAAAAAAAAAACTCCATTTTACTTGATTAACCACAATAAACTAAACATTAAAAAGAAATTAGATTATGCAATTGTTGTACTTTCAATTGTTTAGTAGAAAGCCTGAAGCCTTGCTCAGGTACTTCAATTGTTCAATTTGAAAGCCCATTTTTTATTTTGATAAATTAAAAGCCCATTTGACTATCTAACTAATTTAAGGACCAGCCATATCTTGTACACAAATCATCACGTATTCACAATGTCACGATTCACACGTATCACGTATGCCTCCGCCTTCAAGCTTCCAACCGGCGATCGGATTCCAACCTCTGACCTCCGATCGGCGATGACGTCCGCTACCCCTGCCTTCAAAAACTCTTCGAATCCGCCCCGGTCCCAAGCCCATCCCTGGGGGCGACTCCTTATATACTCCCACTCCCCGGGTCGACGGTGGGGGCGGCCGCCCCCACCCGGCCCCCCCCCTCCCTCCGCCGTTGGAGACATGACATCTTGTTGTATGGTAAGTCTTGTAAAATTATTATAGTATTGCTCAATATAAGTATATAACTTATGTGTCGTTTTATCTAAATTTTGGGTAGACACTAATTATCTTTGCGCTGTCCACACCAAAAGTGAAGTGCACTATAAGGGATGTATTTTTTTGGACCGAGGTAAACAAGCTAAAGTATTTTGAGTAAATTATTTTGTTTTTTTAGGTTCTCTTTTATTATAAGGAAAATCTATATATATATAAGCCAAGTACACCAACATCCTTTCTTATTTAATAAGAAAAGGATTCATTTCGCCGTGCTTATATTTTGTATATTTTCCCAGACTAGCACTTGGAGTGATCTTATTTGGGACTCGCTACATTCATAAGGAGATGTTATTGGCCGCGGGTAAGTTTTCTATTACTAGGGTATTTTATTTTTTGAGTTAGGATCAAGAATACAAGCATCATGGATGTTTGATTCTTAAAATAAAAGCCTAATTGATTATTAAATGAACTTAAAACAAAAGACACAACAAAACTTAATACTAAGAAGATACTAAAGCCTAATTGATTAATAGTTGATTCTTGGCAAGTGTTAGTTGCATCCATTCTATATCATTTAATGATCCTTAGAACTCTTGTGAACTTAGAATAGTCAGTTTCAGAACGAATTAATGATTCAACAATCAACTATCCACACTTTATATAATTTTAGTTCCCCAATCTCGAGTTAGTCAGTTAATGGCTCAAGTTTTGATTGTATATGAAGATAACGATGTAATTTCAGCATCTTGTGTGGTTTTAGAGGGCATCTTCAGACCTTTGTCTCTTAAGCAAATTTCGGAGGCCGCCTCCATAGTGAGTTTTAAAGCACATCACCTGTATTTTGACATCAGATTTGTTGGGATAATGTTCAAGTTTAGTAATTTTTCATTTTTTCTCATGAAAAATACCTTCATATACTATTTTTATAGATTTTGGTCATTGAATGTAATTTTCCAAATAGCATTTCATATAGAATTACTGCACAAACCAACATTTGGCAAATGACCCACTCATGTCCTCCTATTTTTTATGGCTGATTCACCCGTAGTTTCAAGATTAGAATTCCATTTAGCTGTTAACAATCTATAATTACGTCATTGAATTAAGTCATGAATAAGACTCATGTTATCTTATATAATAATCCCGACTCCACCTCAAAAATAAAAAATAAAAAATAATCATATTAGTATAGATTTTGATATAAAATTTTTATAGTATATTATAAAAAAAAAACTTTTTAAATAGAATCTTGAGAAACCTTAATAAAACTACATTATATGTAATACGTAAAACAATTACCATAATTTATAGTATAAGACAATTATTATTTTCATACATGGTCTATTAAAAGCATTGGCCGACCCTGTTAAGGGTTGATTTTCTCATCATCCAAATATAAAAACGATAGGAAAGATATGAAAAGTTCTTTGAAAGATATGGGAATTTTGTAATTTTCTAATGAAGTATCCTCTTATCTCAAAAGCTACATTATCACACGGAGTTTAGATAAGATTAATGTCAACTGTAATTATCACTCGTGTCTGTTCTTTTTTTTGGGAGCCAAAAGTAAAACTTCACAATCACGTACATACAAGAGTCGAACTAGAAATTTAATTTTTTAAATAAAAGGGTAAATTAAATTTATGAATATTATCTTTGAAGACTTAACTATTTTATTAGATATCTGAAAACTGATAATAATTTTTTTAAATCAAATTGAGAAAATACGAAGTATCTTCAATAATCACCATAAGGGTCCTTATGCTTAAAAATTGGGTAAGATCACCATAAGAACTCTTTACTATGTCATCTCTCCAAGATGGCATGTTTTTAGTATCTGTCATATTTGTTAGGAGATCACAATAGTCCCTGTTTTTCTTAGCTGCGAGGTGGAGAAGGGGTAGGATGTAACAGACAATACGCTTTGAAGATAGGAAATAGGGGCAGAGTTCGAGACGACTCCTCCTTTCTTGGGTTGTAGCCTTCAAAAGGCAACTTACCAGGGTTTTTAAACCTAAATCCTCACACCCTGATAGTGGACCCCACTTCCTTTCTAGAACGCGGAAGTCCTGTGAGCATTTGGCGTCATTGGTGGTGTAGTATGGACTCGGTTGCTCAGATCCTAGGAGTGTCATCCATCCGCATTTGCCTTGTTTAACGTGGAAGTCCAAGTCATGGTACTTCCACGTCGTGCTTTGCACTCGGAGAAGGGTTCTGACGAAACCTAAATCAATGTTTTCTCTTCCTATATTCAAATGGTAACAACCGCCAATCTCATCTCCTCCTATATCTAACTAGAAACCCATTCATCTCCCTATATCTAACTAGAAACTGATTAATCAGGGTAAAACTAAATAAACCCCTAGCTAAATCGGTCCAAATTCAACGACATAAAAAATCCCAACCATTTTCAAAATATAATAATAATAATAAGTAGAAAAGCACAAACATCATATGGGCAAACCTTTGGACCTTTGCTTTTGGAGCAAATTTTGGAGGCCGCCTCCGTAGTGAGTTTTAGAGCACATCATCTACAGTTTGACATCAGATTTGTTGTGACAATGTTCAAGTTAATTTAGTAATTTTTCATTTTTTTCTCATGGAAAATACCTTCCTATACTATTTCCATAAATTTTCGTCATTGAATATAATCTTCCAAATAACATTCCAAATATAATTACTGCACAAATCAACATTAGGCAAATGAACCACTCATGTCCTCCTATTTTTTATTGTTGATTTCACCCATAGTTTCAAGATTAGAATTCCATTTAGATGTTAACAATCTATAATTACGTCAATGACTAAGACTTATGTTATCATATATAATAATTCTGACTCCACCTCAAAAATACAAAATAAAAAATTATTCATATTAGTATAGATTTTGAGACAAAATTTTTTGATAGTATATTATACAAAAAAAAAAAATTAATAGAATCTTGAGAAAGTAAATTTATCTTTATTCTACATATTAAATTTGTTTCCATTTGATACATTTATTTTCAATATATCATCATAAGATTGCCATATTGGTATTAAAAAGTCTTCCATTTGGACAATTGGGTATTTAATTATTTTTTTGAACATTTTGGATACTAAAACCCCCCAAAAAAGACATTTGAGTATTAAAAAAAAGTCATTTAAGTATTTTTCAATTGAACAAATTGGTTTTCATATACAAACCACATATATCATATAAAATGGCTAAACCAATTTTATTTTATTTATAATTAACAAATATACTCATACTTCATTAAAAAATCAAACTAAAAAATTCTGAATAAAATCATTCTCACATTGTAAGGAGAGTTTATAAATAAAATTTTCTATGAAAGTAGGAGTTTGATTTTATTTAAAGCATCATTCAGTTATTCCATCTTTGTATACATATTTTTTTTTTACAATAGAGAACAACGTCTTTTATGTTGCCCCTTTTAACGATATTGTGAATGCACATATAATGATTAGGATGTGACGGGATTACAGTTTATCTTAAATAATTAAAAATCATTCTCATCGAGAACCTTTACTTATTAGTTTTATTCATGAACAAATGTTGATATATCTAAACTTGAGAATTAATTCTTGTGAAAAATGTGGTTTGCTTCATTAATATATGTCAATTTGATGTTTAAACAATATATGAAATTTTACTTATAAAGAAAAATAAGAAATCCAATTTTAACAAATTTGATTGTTGTTTGTGAAAATCAAAATTTTCAATTGAAAAATACCTAAATGAATGAGTTTTTTTTTTTTAAACCCAATAGTCCTTTTTACTTTTTTAATACCTAAAAGTCCCAAAAACATTTTTAAATAACCAAGTGTCTAAATGGAGCACTTTTTAATACCAACTAGTTTAGCCCCCGTACCATGTATGGGTAATGTGATTATAAACCCGATTTAATATAGATATGTTTCATGAATTTCTTCAATAGGAGATAATATAGGTATATCGTTAAATAGAAATTAATCCTTTAGATATAGATATAAATATGGCTTCAAAGATTATTATATGATTTTATCTTCAATGATTGTTTGAAAAGATAAGAAAATTAAATTTAGTAGGTAGGAAATAATGGAATATAGATATAGTCTAACTATTTGTTTTACAAAAATCCGAATTTTACTTCAAAATTATAAAAAAAATCCGAAAAAATAATCTCATAATTGTATTTTCCGATTTTATCTTAATCTTTATAATTTTGAAATAAATTTCGGATTAAAAAAATAGATATTTTCTAATTTTCTACCTACTTAAATTAAATTTCCTATTGTGATTGGTGTTATGTATCAATGATGGTAAACCAACTCATAATATAAATAAGTTGAATTCGTTCAAAAATCACTTTATGATAAATATCACGTTTCATTAAATAATTCCTGGTAAGGGATAATTCATAATTTTCGATAATTTTTAAGTATTTTTTACGGGATAAGATTATATGAGATCCTAACTACCTGATTTGTATAATAGAGAACCCAATTGATTATTTTATTATGAAAACAACACGTGGCGCAAAATTTTGTGAAGACAGTATATGCCGGATTGGTATTTCTACCGTTCATTTTCATCTCAATTTTTTTATATATATTCCAACAACTTTTCGTGTGACTTACTATTGATTGTCTTGAAAATATGGCAGCCGGCTCGACATCGACATGTTCATCAAGCGCCCGAGGTCCTCACACATGTGGAGAGGCATTGTTCATGGTGCTGAAACTTTGATCAAAGGCCTCGGTATGGAGGTTCGGAATGGCCACTCGACCTTTTTTTGGCAGCATCCTTGGCTTATGGGTAAGCCCCTGGCAGAGGTAGCGTTGCAACAGTTGGATGATGATCGCTTGGCGGCAACGGTTGCTGAGTATTGGTCCGGTTCCGATTGGAATTGGCCGGCCTTTTCAGCTTTCCTACCAGCTTCGGTTTGCAATAGGTTACAAGCTATTACGTTGGATGACAACATTGAGGCTCATGACTCTTTCATCTGGCATCCTAGCAGCTCGGGGTCTTTTACTTCGGCGTCGGCTTTTTCTATCTCCAAGGGACCTTCTCCAACACCGGCTCATCGTGTGTGGAGAGCTGTTTGGAAGGTGCCGGTTCAGCAAAGGGCTCGGCACTTCATGTTTTTGCTTGCCCATGAGGTTGTGCTGTGCAATTCAATTCGTCTCCATCGACACCTTTCCCAATCCGATGCATGTCCGCGATGCTCCATGCCTGAGACGCTGCTGCATTTGGTACGGAATTGTGTGAAGATCAAGGAGGTGTGGATGGCTTTAAGCGGAAACCACTTACCGCTGAATTTCTTCTCTTGCTCGGATGTGAAGGAGTGGATTCTCCTCAACATTTCTAAACAAGATGCTTGGAGCACTATCTTCGCCAATATGATTTGGCAATCTTGGAAAATCAGGAATGAACTTGTCTTTAACCGAATTGATAAGGTCGAGCGGCTGTCAAAAACAGTGATCACTCTGTCTGAGGCTTTCTCGGCAATCTCTTTGAAGGTGTCTGACTTGGCAGGTCATTGCCATCCTCCTACAGGCACCGGGACCCCTGCTGTTCGTTGGATGCCTCCGGAGTTGGGGTGGGTGGTGCTGAACGTAGACGCCGTCTCCAAGGGGAATCCGGGGGCTGCTGGAGGCGGTGGCTTGCTGCGGGACCACGCAGGGACTTTCCTCTCGGCTTTTGTCTTTAAGTGTGGGCATTGTGTAGCCACGACAGCTGAGTTATGGGCGATCAAACACGGGATTCAATTTGCGCAGGATAGGGGTTACTCTCGGGTGGTGATCAGGTCGGATTCCTTGGTGGCCTGCTCGGTGGTTCAGAGGACCGATCATGACTACCGGCGTGATTCTCAGCTGGTGGCCGGGTGCCGTAGGGCCATGGCCAATTTCCCAGGTTCCATCCGTCTGGAGCACATCAGGAGACAGTCCAATGTGGTGGCAACAAACTAGCAAACTATGCTCTTAGCTTTGATGTTTCCTTTTTAGATTTTGATTACATTCCTAGTTGCATTGAGTCTCTTCTTGAGGCGGATTTTGTACCCTCTCCGGAGGGAAACTAGTCTTTTTTTAAGTTAATCGCAGGGGTTACCCGTTTTCTGACAAAAAAAAAAAAAAGTTCATACCAAATTATACAAATTATTTATTATATATTACATATTAGTATATGTAAAAATAATTTAAATATATAAATTATAGTACACGGCAGGTTAAAAGCTAGTTCACCGGCCACCTTCAATCGGGGTTAAAATGAACAAATGCAGATCCAATCAATTAGCCATTTCGGTCTTTCTGATTGTTACAACTTACAAGGATGCTTAACTCTTAAAAGCCATGATCTCTGAGCAGGAGAAAGGGGTGAATACATAATTAACAACAAGCTATCCTAGAGAAGGAACGAATAGGGAGAAAGGCACAATAAGAGCATCAATTGGAATGCACAAGGTGAGAAATTGAATGCTGCAACCTCTAGCATCCTTGCCTCCCTAAATCAGACTTAAGTCGAGTTGGCCACTTAGGCATCACAGAGTTTTGATTCATTCTAAAAAAAAGTCTGTTCTATTCAACAACTTGAAAAATTAATATTAAGTTAGAAGTTTTATGCAAAAATTTAAATCAACGTTCACACCAATCACACGTCCAAAAAAAAGACTTGCAATTGCAAACTTGGAAGTCTAAGAGATCACTTTGAACACTCAAGGTTGAGTTAATTTGTGTGTGTTCGTCGTATAATCACAAGAGAACGAGGAAAAAGTCTTAGTAGCTTTGCAAAAGTCGTCTATGGAACAGGAAACACAAAGCCAATCTTCAAGTTGTGGGTGGAATGCTGAGCATCCATATATCAATTTGGCAAACAACAAATAAGCTTCATATCTTAAAACCTTAGAAAAACCATGCTTCCTAACCAATCAACCGCCACTCTTCTTCCTACCCATCTTCTCTTTTGCATTTTGGTCATGTGTTCTTTCCATTTCTCTTGCCAACAAGTTTGTAATCATCAAGATCAATCCGCGCTTCTCGCGTTCTCGACAAACATTTCGACATCTCCTTATTCTGCTCCGTTAAACTGGTCTTCTCGAGTAAGTTGTTGTCGGTGGGAAGGCGTTTTATGCGATATCAATGGCAGAGTGACCCATTTGCAATTGCCATCAAGAAGCCTAAAAGGGGTAATCTACACTAATTCCTCTATTAGCCGCCTTGTTATGCTTACCCATCTCAATTTATCCAACAACCATCTCCATGGATCTCTAGGAGATGATATCAGTAGGCTCACAAACCTTAGAATCATGGATTTATCTTCCAATAGCATTCTTGGCTCCATTCCTCAAGGGATTGGTAAACTCTTGTACTTGGAAAAGATTCATCTCTATTATAACAAGCTTACTGGTCATATCCCATCATCCTTGATGAATTGCACAAATCTAGTTGAAATCATTCTAAGAGAAAATTATATCAGTGGAAATATCTCAAACTTAGATTTTTCAAAGCTTGTTCAACTCCAAAAGCTCGATCTTATATATAACAGTTTGAATGGCACTTTGCCAGAAAGCATATACTCATGTAAGTCACTCATTGCATTAAGAGTGGCTAACAACAACATAGGTGGTGAAATCTCACCCAAAATTGTCAACCTAAAGTCCTTATCTTTCCTTTCTATAGCATATAATCATTTCACAAACATCAACATAACTCTACAAGTATTAGCCAAATGTAAGAACCTAACTTTCCTCTCCCTTGCATCCAACTACAAAGATGAATCCCTACCAGTCCAAAAAAACTTCATGGGTCTAGGTGATTTCCAGAAACTTCAATTCTTTTCCCTCTCAAATTGCAACTTCAAACCAGGTCCAATTCCTACATGGTTGTCTACTTTGAAGAGTTTGCGTGTTTTAGCCCTCACAAATAACAGATTGACAGGCCAGGTTCCAAATGAGTTGGGAACTCTACCGAACCTATTCTCTTTACGGTTAGATTCCAATAGTTTATGTGCTGAGCTTCCTCTGAACTTGTGGCAATTGCCAGCACTCATGTCTGAAAAGGCTCAAACAGACCTCATGCTCTCTCAGTTTGAGCTCCTTGTCTTTCTTTGGGGCGCCCCTAGTCGGTTTGATTCCGTCCGACGTAAGGCTGGCTATGCCCGCGGGCTATTCCTTTCGTACAATGCATTCAGTGGTAATATTCCAGAAGTGGTTGGGAACTCGCGAAATCTTCAACATCTGTACCTAGAGGGCAACCGATTTTCCGGCCACATCCCAAGCAGTATATCAAAGCTAAAGAGACTGGAAAGGCTGGATCTTTCTACAAACAATCTTACAGGGGCGATTCCTCCATCATTAGCAAGTCTTAGTTTCTTGTCATATGTTAATGTCTCTTATAATGATCTTGAAGGCCCAGTACCAACTGGTGGTCAATTTGGTTCATTTGATGCATCTAGCTTTGAAGGTAATCCTAGCTTGTGTGGTGAGCCCCTAAATCAACCTTGTTCAAGCACTCCATCAACAACAAAGGGCTTAAAGAGAAATGGAAGTCAGGATAACAAGAAATGGTTTCTAGAGGGGCTCTTTGTTGGTTTGGCCTCGGGCTTCTCTAGTACTCTTGCAGTCGTAACATCCTATGTTTTGTTCAGCTATTGTAAAAGGTTTCCGAAAAGAGGATAAATAGAGTTATGTGATATCTCAAACTGCAATGTTGTCGGGATCTCACTTCTTACGATTCAATGTGTACGATTTGAATTGTTTTGTAAAATTCGAATCGTAAAACCGTATGACTAGGATTGCAATTTGATAACATTGCCAAAGTGCATATATGACATCCTCATGGTACATGAGGAAATGAGCAACACAAGGAGAATACAAATTCACCTTTAATCTGGGTTAAAATGTTCAAATAATACAGACCCAATAAATTAACCAAGAATTTCGGTCTTTCTGAATGTTACAAGGATGCTTAACCTTTAAAAGCCATTATCTCTGAGCAGGAGAAAGGGGTGAATACATAATTACCAACAAGCTATCCTAAAGAAGAATGAATAGGGAGAAAGGAACAACAAGAGCATCAAATGGAATACACAAGTTGAGAAGGTGAAATGCTGTAACCTCTAGTATTCTTCAGCAGTACCATTTGTCGAAGGAATGCTCTGCCGTTTCTCGACGTATCCTGATGGGAACCACCCAGACTTGCCATTGCATTCTCCTTCTGACCACCCTGATGGACTCACCTGAGTAATCATGCAGCTACGGTTAAAGATTTACAGACTCAAATAGCATAAAACATAAAAAAAAATAAAAAAAATAGGTTTCCTATGATATAGATTGAAGTCAGAGGCAACAACCTTACGAACAACGACATAATCACCAACGGAAAGGCTGAGCTCCTTCTCAGTTTCAGCATAAAAAGAATGAGTTGCCTACACACAAAGAAACTACAGTGAACACTGGAAATGACAGCAGCCAATATAATTTACACAAGCTTTTAGCAAGCTTTTTTGAATGGTGATCAGGTAACATACTTCGGCCAGAAAGTATGTTGTTTTTCCTGGAGTCACTGATATACATGGAGGACTCGCTTCTTTCTGTTGCTTCTCTGATACCATCTGAATCAAACCACAGGACATAACATGAGGATATTGCTATTAAAGGATTTGCCTGTTCTCATAACAAGAAAAAGATTCACCTCTGCTTCAACCTCAGCAAGTATTGTAGCTAATCTTATGTGATAATTCTTTTCTCCTTCAACCTTTAACAAAAAATTGCTTATCAGGTACCAATTTCATGAAGTGCAAGAAATGAGAAATGAAAAATAAAATCCAAAAATTACCAATGCAACAAGCCTCTGAAAAGTAAGTTTTTCTTGCTGTGATTCTGCAGCAGCTAGTGCCGCCGCTGCTTCTTTACCCAAAACAGCCATGTTAGCCTTCAGCTCCTGCAATCTAGCCTCGGCTGCATGAAGCTTTCCAACGTTCTCTTGAGTTGGAGCTTCCCTTACACGTTGATTCCTTCGAGAAACCTCAGTGACCTGTTTGCTTCAATTACAGAACTGTGATAAGCTGAGTAGTAAACAGTATTTGTTTCCATTTAACAGAATTAACAGTCTCATTACCTGCACCTCTGCGTCTTGTCTCATCCGACTATAACGCTGTGCAAGATGGCGGGCATCTTCCAATGGAGCACCAGTGACCATCGCTCTGAAGGGATCTAACACCTGAACAGAGAGAAATTGCGATAATGTTCATAGTTGTTGAGATAAATCACAAGGAGCAGAACATGTTGTCTCCAAGACATGCGTTGAACTGAAAGCTTCTAGGATATAGTAAGAATGAAAATCAAGTAAAGCATACTGACCAGCATAGAATATGATTAATTTGTGAAGCACTCTATAAAAACATGTTTTCAATATTTTTTAATTAATCTACTCAGCCATCACAATAGATAATAGCAGGAGTCAAACATCTCAGGAAAACATATAAATAAGGAACTGGAGTAAACAGTTTTAGGGAGCAACCTGAGACATTATTAGCTTATTCAAATCTTCTTGCTCTTTTACCATGTGCTTACGAGCATCACCATATATTGATGCAGCCTTGGATAATATCTCATCTTCAATATTTTCAGAACCATATTTGCAGCAGTCCTCTGACAACTTGGTATCTACCGACAGTAAGAAAGGCATGCATATTAGATCAACAATAGTGTCAAGTTCATACTCTGCATAATCCGATGGAGAGATCTTCCTTTAAGGAGAGATAAGTTATTGATCACAAATAGCTTTAGGGAGAAAAATCCTTTTATTTTAGGTACTAACCTCATTCAAAAAATTCCAAACCAGAATCACTCAAAAAAATCACAAAGAATGGTTGTTGTTTTTCCAGCTATCAACTTTTAAGAAGCTTTATTTAGGCCAAATGAGCCTTCTATAACCGAGCATTGACCACAAATTGAACTCAACTGACAGAAAAATAAGAACACACCATCACCTACAGAAATCTTGGTCAAGTGAAAACACTAGAACAAAATCTCGGTTAAGTGGAAAGACATGAACATTTACAGAATGTTGCAGGACAAAAGGCTATGTAATTGAGGAAGATGACACTGGAGGAAAAGAAACAGGAAGAAACATGAGCACTACAAGTTCCTCAATCAGGAACTAGAAAATGAAAAAAGAACACGCCGACAGAAAAATCATGTCAAGCAGAGACAAAAAGGCTCACAAGAACATGCAACAGTGAGGGGAGTGAAATTTAAACGTAACACAGAATATGTAAATTACTCATAACATCTCTAACCTGCATCAATTTTTTTAAAACCAATGGCTGTAAATGTCTCTGCTGCCTTAACAATCTCTTTTTGAAAATCCTGCAAGAAAACACAATGAAAACTTTCAAATTGTGACAACAAAATGAATGAGAGCAATGGAACAAGCCACTCTTTCAGTATAAGAAAGGTCCAGGTAGACAATGGATTGGATGAGGCAGCCATAACCTGAAGGAAACTGTTTACAGAACTTCAAGATACAAAAATGTTTTGGATGTGACAGCAATTATCCTACCCGTGAAAATTTGGACTAGTTATGGTAAGCCATGTGATCAGGAACAGGCATTGGATTTAGAGTCTACAAGTCGATAAACTAAGTCATTCATTTTTAGATATTTACCACATTAGCATACAGTATCAAACGAATTAACAGGATATCATACCGGATATAACCTGCTAAGGTTACTGCACTTTAGCTAATGCATCAAGAGGTTAAATTAATGTTCTTTTTCTATAAGAAGCTGTTGCACATTCCAGAGAAGCTACATCTGAATAGAAATAGATATGAATTGATTTTACTTTAAATAACTTCATGTAACGAAAGAGGCATATAATAAGAGAAAGGATTTATCTACCCTCTTTGAGCGAGTAGATTTGTACAATTTGTCCAATTGGTGATGCCTTTGCATCTCAAGCTCATCTATAACCAAAGCATCCGAGCTCTCATAGCCACTCCCACTTATATGTTTTATGACTGCCTGAAATTTGTGCATCCACACAAAGCATTAGTTAAGGCAACATAAGGAAATCAGTGAGCATCTAGCTACCCTGTTTAATAAATACATAACCACAGTATGGATTCTCATAGCCGAGCTCCTGTAAATGGATGAAAGTCTATACACTGCGGAGATTCTCAGTGGCATAAATTTACATCATTGATAAGATGAATCAAGTTCAGTTCTTTTTGCCTACACCTACAATGCGGAATGTCTAAGCATCTATATCGATACCTAACCATCGTCAATCCTCCAAATCAAATTCACAAAACAATGAGATCTTCCCAGATCATGTGACTCGCATTTAAAAAAAGAACAAAATTCGCACTCCAATCAAATCGAATACAATGAACATCGCCCCAAAAAGGGATGCACAGCAATCAAATCGAATTAATTGTAAACTGCCGTTTCAGAACGCCAAAGTTAATTATGAAGATGAGTCAAGAGGACGAGAAACGGACTGAGAAGGCCAACCTGTTGCTGCTTAGCAACTTGATCTCGGAGCTTGCTCGCCTGTTTTCTGAAAGCGTCCATCTTTTTACTTCTTCAGAGGAGGGAGAGAGAATGAGAGGCTGAGAGAAGGATTTGTCGAAGTGATCGTCGAGATCTGACAACGCCGGAGCAGACCAGCTACAGAGCTCCTCAAGCCGCAATTTTGAGGATTTGTTCCGCTTGGTAATTTACACTTTACCGCCCCATACTTTAGGATTTTTGTGCCAGTCGACCCTGTCCATTAAGCTTGTACGAAAAATACCCTTAGCTTGTGGGATTTTTCAATGTGAAATTGTCCATTTGATGATAAATATGATTTGGCAGTTTTTAATTTTCAGTTAGAAGTAATACCCTTTGTATGATTGTCAATCTCTTTTAAATGCACAAAAAATGTATTTTTTTTAAATCTTTATTCATGAAATAAACTTCGTATGATTGGTGCATGTACTTAGAGCGTAGGCAGCCGTCGACCAACATTTGGTCTTGGAATAAAATATTGATTAAACAATTAATAAACTTGAAGAAAGGTGGGGGATAGAGGTGAAGGCCGACCTTCACTATGGCCAAACCATTTTTTGGTCTTTCCTCCACCCTTGGACAAGTGTCCATTGTATATTATTTTACGGAACTGCTATTCGTACACTATTTTTTAGCTATTTGTACACTATTTGGTGCGCCTATCTTAGAAGTGCAGTTTGGTGCGTCTACGTTAAGCGTACAGGGGTAAAATGGGAAAAACAAAATTATCGCTCGGGGGAAGCAAGTCGCGTGCGCCCAAGTAAAGCGCACGGTGCGCCCTAGCTAGGCGCACCACACCCACCTAGTGCGCCTATGGTAGGCGCACAGACCCGCCTCGGTCGTTCCCCGAAATTTTTTAACTGGAAAACCCATTATTTAATAAATTAAATAGGCCGAAATTTTTAGAAGCCCATTATTTAATAAATTAAATTATTTATCACTTGATGGACTAATATAGGCCTCAAATTTAAGCTCAACTCAATAGCCCACATACAAAAACACTCTTGAGACATATGTATTTATAGCACTTCTCAAGACCTCATTTCCCCCAAACTTTCGATGTGGGAAGCTCTTTTTGAGCACTTTTCATGCATGCCACACCCCATTTCCCACATCGAAAATTTGCAAAGTGGAGAGCTTTAGATGGTAGTATTATATAAGTTTTGGAATGTTTAAGTTGATAATTTTGTTATAAGTTTAAAAATTAAATTTATATAGCTTTAAAAATCTATTGAATTTATATAATTTAAATCTATATAAATCAATTTAATAGGTATTTTAAACTAGGGTTGTGCATTTTGTGACCAGACCGGAAAAACCCGGACCGGGTCGATTCCGGTCCGGTCCCGGTCCGTCAATTTCCCGGATTTCGGGTTCCGGTCCGGTCCACCCGGAATTTTCCGGTCCGGACCGGGATATATTATTAATAATAATAGAAATATATATTAATAAGATTATTGATTATATTTAATAATTTTTTATTTATAAAGTGTATTTAAATTATATATAACCGTATTGAAAAAATAAAATGATTTTTTAATTAAAAATCAATAAAATAATTTTAAATTAAATATATTATATTAAAAAAATAAAACCGCTCCAAGCCGGACCAAAACCCGACCGGGATTGGACTTCCGGGTACGGTCCGGTCCCCAGTCCTTGTTTATGAAGATTCCCGGCCGGTCCATCGGGTTGGACCGGACCGGGAATTCCCGGTCTAGTCTGGACCGGATGCACAACCCTATTTTTAACTATAATGGATATGTGTTAATTTAGTTCGGTTTACCCGAACCGAACCGAGATCCAAACCAACCCCAACTGGAAACCGAAAGTAGTCCAAAGCATGAACCGAAGACCGACCCAAACTAGCTTGGTTTCGGTAAGGATCATATTGGGCCTAATGGCCCATCGGCCCAATTCGAGTTTGATTCCTTAGTTTCGGTTCTTCATCATGTTTGACTATCGTTTCGGTTTATGTTCGTACTCTTTCATGAATGTTGGCTTGGATCGAGAGTTCTATTCGGTTTGGATCGTATTGAGCCTAATGGGCCCATAGGCCCAATCTGACTTCGATTCCTTAGTTTCGGTTCTTCATCATGTTCGACTATCGTTTCGGCTTATGTTCTTACTCTTTCATGAACGTTGGCTTGGATCGAGAGTTCTATTCGGTTTGGATCGTATTGGGCCTAATGGGCCCATAGACCTAATTCGAGTTTGATTTAGTTTCGGTTCTTCATCATGTTCGACTATCGTTTAGGTTTATGTTCTTACTCTTTCATGAATGTTGACTTGGATCGAGAGTTCTATTCGGCTTGGATCTTATTGGGCCTAATGAGCTCATAGGCCCAATTCGAGTTCGATTCCTTGGTTTCGGTTCTTTATCATGTTCGACTATCCTTTTGGTTTATGTTCTTACTCTTTTATGAACGTTGGCTTGGATCGAGAGTTCTATTCGATTTGGATCGAATTTTTCCTAATGGGCCCATAGGCCCAATTCGAGTTCGATTCCTTATTTTTGATTTTTTATCATGTTCGACTATCCTTTTGGATTATGTTCTTACTCTTTCATGAACATTGACTTGGATTGAGAGTTCTAATTAGTTTGGATCGTATTGGGCCTAATGGGCCCATAAGCCCAATTCAAGTTCGATTCCTTAGTTTCGGTTCTTCATCATGTTCGACTATCTTTTCGGTTAATGTTCTTACTCTTTCATAAACATTGGCTTGGATTGAGAGTTCTATTCTGTTTGGATCGTATTGGGCCTAATGGGCCTATAGGCCCAATCTAAGTTCGATTCCTTAGTTTCGGTTCTTCATCATGTTCGACTATCGTTTTGGTTTATGTTTTTACTCTTTCATGAACGTCGGCTTAGTCGTATTAGGGTTTAGGGTTAAACCATATAGGCTAAGGCTGTTCATCGGCTCTAATGAGTTAAAAATAAAATGAAAACCAAACTGATCCAACAGAGCTCGTTCGGGTCGGTCTTCGGTTCATGTTTTGGACTACTTCGGTTTCCGGTTGGGGTTGGTTTGGATCTCGGTTCGGTTCGGGTAAACCGAACTAAATTAACACATACCCATTATAGTTAAAAATAGGGCTGTGCATCTAGTCCAACCCGATGGACCGGGAATCTTCATAAACACGGACCGGGGACCGGACCGTACCCGGAAGTGGTCCCGATCGGGTCCCAATCCGGGTTTGGACCGGCTTGGAGCGGATTTATTTTGTTAATATAATACATTTAATTTAAAATTAATTTATTGATTTTTTATTAAAAAAATATTTTATTTTTTCAGTAGGGTTATATATAATTTAAGTACACTTCATAATAATAATATATCCCGGTCCATTCCGGTCCGGACCGGAAAATTCCGGGTTTGGACCGGACCGGACCGGAACCCGGAAAATTGATGGACCGGGACTGGACCGGAATGGACCCGGTCCGGGTTTTTCCGGTCCGGTTTCCCGATCCGGTCACAAATAACACAACCCTAGTTAAAAATACCTATTATAGGTTTGGACTAGACCAGACCGGAACCCAAAATCCGGGAAATTGACGGACCGCGACCGGACCGGAATGGACCCGGTCCGAGTTTTTCCGGTCCGGTCACAAAATGCACAACCCTAGTTTAAAATACCTATTAAATTGATTTATATAGATTTAAATTGTATAAATTCAATAGATTTTTAAAGCTATATAAATTTAATTTTTAAACTTATAACAAAATTATCAACTAAAACATTCCAAACCTTATATAATACCATCTAAAGTTCTCCACTTTGCAAATTTTCGATGTGGGAAATGGGGTGTGGCATGCATGAAAAGTGCTCAAAAAGAGCTTCCCACATCGAAAGTTTGGGGGAAATGAGGTCTTGAGAAGTGCTATAAATACATATGTCTCAAGAGTGTTTTTGTATGTGGGCTATTGAGTTGGGCTTAAATTTGAGGCCTATATTAGTCCATCAAGTGACAAATAATTTAATTTATTAAATAATGGGCTTTAAAAAAAATCGGCCTATTTAATTTATTAAATAATGGATTTTCCAGTTAAAAAATTTCGGGGAACGACCGAGGTGGGTCTGTGCGCCTATGGTAGGTGCACAAGGTGGGTGTGGTGCGCCTAGCTAGGGCGCACCGTGCGCCTTACTTGGGTGCACGCGACTTGCTTCCCCCGAGCGATAATTTTGTTTTTCCCATTTTACCCCTGTGCGCTTAACTTAGGCGCACCAAACTGCACTTCTAAGATAGGCGCACCAAATAGTGTACAAATAGCTAAAAAATAGTGTACAAATAGTCATTGCCTTATTTTACTAGTTAAATGAATAAATTTTAAAGAATAAAACAATGAGGAAGGAATATAATATTCCCATGGCCAAAATTCTTGGCTGACCAATAAATATACTCTTATGTAGGTTTATATCTGTATACTTTAACCTATTTAACTTAAACAATTTCGTAAGAATTCTCCTCCACAAATGATTATAGCTCTCAACAAATATTCTCAATTTTTTCTAAACTAAATATTAAACTCAAGACATAACAATAAGTTTTGACCCAAAAAAACACATAACAATAAGGCCTCGTTCGGTAGTAGCGTTTTCTAGTAGCGGGAGCGGATTTGAGGGCGAAACGCTACCGTCGATGGGCGTTCGGTGCACAGCGGACCGAGGAGCGGGAGCGGAAGCGGAGGGCCGAATTCCGCTGGACGCTGTCCCCTGGTACCCCCTAGGGGAAGCGTTTTTGCGAAGCGGAATGAAAGTAGCGGAACGAAGGTACCTGATACGGCTCGGGTCAACGAAAGTGGGGTCAACAAGAACCCGTTCAGGATCGTCGTCCACCGAAGTGTTACTCAGCTTAATGCTTATATATTTTGTGTTTTATTTTTAGAACAATCTGTTTTATTTTGAGAACAATTTTCATTTTAGAGTTTTATAACTCTCTTTCCAGGTTTTCTATCCGGTTCTTTCCTGGATCGCTTTTCATTGAACCGGTAGGGCAATAGCATATAAATACTCTTATATGCTAGAAAGGAAGGCATTCACAAAAATACATTCCTTTTGCCCTATTTTGTTCTCTTTGTTTATCCTTCTCTATCGTTCTTTATGGTTCTTTGAGTTGTGTGTCCACATCGGACTCCACTCGCACCCTTGACCAACAAGGGACTCGATACGAACCCACACCGGGTCTGTATCAGTACCCTCAATTTTCCGCCCGATACCCCTCACTTTTGCCCCCTCACTTTTCTTCTTCTATGGATACCCAGATCTGAAAATGGCCCTGCCTCTGATCTCTCCGGGGTTGGCGACAAACGATGACGAGAGCTCGAGACCTCGGGCGATGACGTCCACAACCGCACCGACGCCGGCGAGACCTTGGGCAAGGTTGAGAAGACTCGTTGATGAAACTTGGGCGAGAGACTCTTGCCAAGGTATTTCAAACGAGATTATTTTCAAAGTTTTGATCTTTTGTATCTTATGTTAGGTTTCTGATGAGAAAAGTGCCCAAACCCTCGATTAGTCCTGATCTCAGTTCCATATATAATTGATTATGCACTAAATTGATTTTGGGGTTTTGGGTCTCTTAATTGCAGGATAGTAGACAATTTTGCTGAATTTTTCCATGGACTGAAGTTTATTGAATGGTTATGTATTCAACTTGAATTATCTTCTTGATCAATTGTATGCACTACATGATGATGATGATGATTGCTTTAGTTAAGTTTATAGCTTTATCAAAGAAGAAAGTATGAAAAATTTCTCTTGTTTGTCTGGTGAGAAAAGTGCCCAAATCCTCAATAAGGATTTGATCTTGGTTGGATTATTACCAATCCATATAATTACACTACATTTTTTTAGGCTGTAATGTGTCTCTTTCTTTTTGAATAGATGACAATTTTGCTAGATTTTTCATTGGAGTAAAGTTTGTTGAATATGTTGTATTGAACTTGAATCATCGTCTTGATCATTTTCTAAGCATTACTAAAATCCTCTTTTGTGTGGTGATTTTGCTTTTGAAACATCTGATGTTGAACACAGAGCCGAGATTCCAGTTCGATCAAGAATAATCAGGTGAAGAATCAATACAAAAGTGTCAGGAGCCGAAGTCTACTATGATCCAAAAATTGCAATAGAGTTCGCTTCTTCTTGGTTGTTCTTGCATGCTGGTTTTACAGTCTGCACTATCTGAAGTGATGTGAAATCAGTTTGCTTTTGTATATCTCTGAGAGTTTGCTTTGGATTCTCGTGTCTTTGCTTGGAGAAGATGAAAGAGGAGACATGTGGGCAAAGCCTGGATAATGTAGTTTATCCTGAATGCTTTTATGGATGTTTCAATTGTTCCTGGTGAAAAACTACTTGGTTAGAACCTCGTTGTGATGTATATAAGCTTTAAGAACCTCATTGTAATGTATATAAGCTTTAGTAAATTCAGTATATAAGCTTTAAGAACCTCATTGTGATGTATATAAGCTTTAATAAATCAAGTATATAAGCACTCCTCTTTCTGTCATCATTTGCTGCACTTTTCTTGAGTTTACTAGTTTTTTGTGCTCCATATAATGAGATTCATCAGCATTCCTTTGATTGCTTGCTTGCTGTTGGTATTTTTTTTTTGTTGGTTCGACTCAAAAACACAAGTCATCAATGTACAGGAATGCAAAGCTAATGGAAATGATTCTTTAATGGGTTGGGGGTATTTTTGTCATTTACCATTAGAGTTTTTGGGTTTCAGCTAATTACTTTACCGAACACTCATTTCATAAATTCAGCTTTTGGATTCAGCTTTCAGTTCCAGCTTTCATCTTTCATCTCCAGCTTTCAGCTTTCAGTCCCAGCTTTCAGCTAATTACCCGAACGGAGCCTAAGGCTCCGTTCGGGTAATTAGCTGAAAGCTGGGACTGACAGCTAAAAGCTGGGACTGACAGCTAAAAGCTGGGACTGACAGCTAAAAGCTGGGACTGACAGCTAAAAGCTGGGACTGACAGCTAAAAGCTGGGACTGACAGCTAAAAGCTGGAACTGGCAGCTGAATCCGAAAGCTGGATTTACTAGCTGAATTGAGTAAAAATTGAAATGAGTGTTCGGTAAAGTAACTAGCTGAATCCTGAAAAGGGTAATAAGAATTGACCAAAATACCCCCAATAAGATCTGCCTTTTTCTTATTATTATGCTATTTGTCACATGCTTTCGTAGTTTAAATTATTATTCATCTACATTTTAGTAATGATCTAAGTTTTAGTAATGATCTAACCAACTTTTTAGTTTTTAGTAAGACTACCTTAAAACTTCACACTTTTTTAAATCGCAAAATTAACCTCAATATTTTGTCAATCAAGAGGTATGTTCACTTTGCTAACACAGGAATTTGTAGTGTTTTTTTTCCCCAAACACTCGTGAAGTAACACTTCAGTTGTTATTGTTGACATTGCCTGGCAACACTCCTTGACCTTTACAAAAAATTTGAACCACCCTAGTAGGCAACAACATACAAACTACTGCTGTGCACATTGCACTCTCTGAGCACCTTGTGGCTCGTCTTCTTTGTCATAAGCCTCACCAGCACTCGCCTGCTTCCTCCTCATCTCTTCCTCGATGTTGACATTGTGCATTATAACCTCCTCGCACTCGTCCAACTCCATGTCGGTCAGGCCAGCAGACGGTTTCGGTGACAGTATAGCCTCCAGTGCCTTCACTTGGTCAGGGCTCAGCGCGTCTGGAAAGTCGACGGTAAAGTGGATGTAGAGTTTACCCCTCATGAATGACTTCCTGTACATAAAAGCAAGGGATTTTGTTCTTCACATCAATAATGAAGAGGGGGTATTGAATAACACATTACACATTACCATAGGAACAAGGATAGAAAGAACTACCTGCGATATTTCGAGCAACAACATACTGCAAAATTATAATCTTCAGCAACCGTTTGAGAGAAAAATAAGGCCTGGAACAAGCATACAAGATCGTTAAACTGGTATATAATTCCTAGTATGTATTTAGGACCCCATGCATATGACAAAATAGAAAGGGGTGGGATTATATATGTCCAATTTATAGACTTCTTTCTCAACCCGTTGAATTTCAGTCATCTAAATTTCACATTTACTAGCTACAGACAAAAAACACTGACCAGAGTGATAAGTGGAGGTAGGTTAATGGACAAAGAGGGGGAAGATATTGCAATACTGAAGAGAGATAGATGAATATGCTTAAGGGGGAAAACTGACAAAAGAGTTAAAAAGAACAAGAGAGCACCACAGTTGGACAGGGGCATAGTTTTTGGTTGTTTAAGGTAAAATTTGTAGGGGCTATCCATTGAACTGCCATATACAAAATAAAGGATTAATAATTAATAGAGAAAGCAGAACAATCATTCTTGAGGTGGTTTAGAAAATGATTGAGAAATGATTGAGAACTTGGTGCATTGATGCCTGCAAATACCCACATAACCTGATCAACCAACTTCTCCACCATAAACCACATCAAAATCCATCACAAAAGCTCATCAAATACAACGAGTACATGGACTTTTGGAAAATGCACAAAGAATTGATAGCAACTAAACAAAGCATCAATATGCACTTCTACTGGATTTACTTCTTCCAAAAACCTAAATATGACCATATATCTGTCTTTGCATTTGTGTTGTGAGCCTATGATTTGCCTGATCAATGCAAAGTACACAAGTTTTCACTTGGTAGAAAACATCATATGGAGAGGACAACAACAAAAACTACCATCAATCTGTTACCAGCTGTTACCAGCTTACAGCCTAAAATTTATCCTTATCACCTACCTCATCTGGTTTTCAAATTAAACTGTATCATGGAGAAACCATTAATAGCTTGCCTCACCTTCACATCAACAAACACAAAATCTCATATCATTGTTGTAATTACATTCCATAAAATCCAAAACAGTCAAAGTCTTCCACTGGGTTCAAATTCAACTAGTGAAGTTTCCCCCTGCTTCAAGAATCCTAATTCATTCATGTCCTAGCAATCATACTATCAATGCTTCCTTGAATTCATCTATCAGTGGCATACATATCATCTCATTCCTTATCCCCTCACACCCAAAATCAAAACGTGACTCGTCCATACTAATTACCATAATTCACCATTCAAAAATTATCAATTTCACTAAACCCTAATGCACCAACACACGTACACATCATTACCATGACTAGATTCAGGAAGCCCCAAAAAATCAAATATATGTAGATCTAGGGTTCGAACGGGGTAGATTCAAGACCAAAGAAGAACAAATTCGTACCAATTTCACACAAAATTAAGAAGCTCGTACCTTTGGAACTATGGCTGGAAGGAAGAAGCTCAAAATCGCCCAGAAATCGCCAACATCTGGATCTGGTCGTATGTGAAATTGACGAGGGTATTAGGGAATTTTTGTTTGGAAATATGGGAGGGGCATCAAGACGCTATGGCGAAGACGCTTCACGATTCCGCTGCAATCTTGGGGGGTAGGGGATAGCGTCCAACGGAAAATCGACCCCCATCTAGCTCGACCCGCTACAGCCGAACACGCAAACTTCATAGTGTCTCGCCGGCGAGAAGCTCCAGCTAGGGTTGGAACGCTACTGCCGAACGGAGCCTAAGTAGGATAAATGATAAATCACTTTTAAAAGGTGAAAATTATTTTAGCAATGAATTTGTCACCGGGGCAGATTCCCGGGCTGGTCACGACTCACGGGCCTGTCTAATTTCTTTCAACTGATTTGCAAATATCACATACATACAACATACTCGAGTTCGGGGTCAAGACCGAGCTAACTAAACCCTAAGACAGGAACCAGAGAGAAACGGGGATCAGGACTCGGGAGTTCGCGATTTCTTCACCGACCTATCTTCTCTTCCTCGTCAAACTCTACAAAGGGTTTTATTTTGTGTATGTATCTTTAGTTTTCCTCTCGTTCGTCGTCTTCTTTGTAACTTAAGGTTCAAATTTGATCGGTTTGAACTTCTCGTTCCGCCACTGCTTGGAATTTGAAATTATTGGTTCAAGTTGTTATTTAGTAGTGAATTTATGCAATTAGCTTCTCGGAAGTGGACTATAATATATAGTGATTGAGTATTAGTGATCTAGAAGTGATTGTTGAAAGGGGGTCAAGGATTGACCATTCCTCTGATTCTCTTGTTGGTTTGCTATGCTGTCTTTTCAATGTTGTTCACAAGGCTGATGGCTCCCACACACAATTCTGCCAAGCAAGTGGTTACTGCTTATCAGTAGTTTCTTGAGTTTTGATAGGGTGGCTAGTGCTTATTTCAGGTTAGAATTCTGATAGTTTTTACAAGAATTTCATTCATTGTTCTGTTTTCTTTGGCTTGAGTATGCTTCTCACCTTCAACATCCTGGAGTTTACAGGGTAAGTCTCTTACAGTGTTCCAAACAAAGTACCAAACACTAAGATAGATGCATTTGCTTTTATAAATTAATGCTTGATTCATCCATGGGTGATGGATGTGTTAAATCCATATAAGGATTCTAGGGGGTGAAGAGTAGGTGAGTGGAACCAGTGAGTCACGTATCAGGTGTTGTTAATCCTCCGCCCATCCATTACACCCATTACCGTTTGCCATCTGTATTACTGTTAGGTCATGAATTATATATACGTCATGATATTTGCTGAAAATGCGTTCAAACTTGCTGATAGTACTATTCCTTGCTGCAGTAGAATGTTTCTGTCCAGAGTTCTTAGGAGAACATTGTTGGCACCAGCTAGGTCAGAAGCTGCTGCTGCTGCATTCTCGACCAGTGGAAATTCGAGCAATCCGCTTGAGCAGTTCTTTGAGGTTGAGAGAAAACCAGATGATGAGAAGCCTGTAGTTTATGGTACAAGCTCTTCTTGTCTTTTTTGTGGCCAACAAGGTTATAGATTAAAAATAATCAAATGAAGGAAGACGACAAGAAATGCTTTTTACATGCCTAAGAAAGTACAGAAAGTGTTCATAGGTAGAAAGCTTGAATAGCATCTGCAACATCTGTCTTTTTATTGAAGATGTTATCTCAGTATATTTCTCCTATTTCAGGCAGAGGTTGGAAGGCTTCTGAGCTGCGACTCAAGTCTTGGGATGACCTTAACAAGCTTTGGTATGTTCTCATGAAGGAGAAAAATATGTTGATGACTCAAAAACAGATGCTTAATGCGCAAAACCTCAGGTTTCCTAATCCTGAGCGCATCTCTAAGGTATATCTCCTTCCTTGTCAAACTGAAGTTCAAAGTACGGGATCTTCTAAAAAAAATAGCTCTCTTGGGATGACCTTAGCAGAGCAGTTGGGCTACTTCATGATTTATTCCATCTAGCTCTCGTGACTGTCAAACTGAAGTTTAAAGTAAGGGTTCTCCAAAAAAAATATTGTAAACGGATTTTGTCACCGTTGAGCACAAATCCTGAGGGTGGGAGACTTATAACCTTTAGGGGCTCATCCGTATCCATTGTTTTTCAACGTGAGACTCTGCTTTGTTTAGTTTTTACCCTAATGAATAGCTTGGAAGTTGCAGGCCTTTTAAAGTTCTTGGTCTTTTACTCTTTACCTACAAGTTTCCAAGTTGGAGATAAATAGGTATACTATTGCAGTATTGCTTTGAGTTAGATGAGTTGTGTTTTGGGCAATTCAAACCAGTTGTGTTGGTTCACAATTTGACTGCACTAGAATTGATGTCGTTTGCTTTGTGCTTTGTAAATCAAAGCCTTGATCAAGCTTGTAACTGTACTGTGTATATACATATAGGTAAAGAAATCAATGTGCCGAATCAAGCATGTATTGACCGAGAGGGCGATTGAAGAGGCTGATCCTCGGAGATGTGCAGAGATGAAGAGGATGATCAATGCGCTGTGAGGATTAGGTTCTGGGAAGCATTTGCTCAACTGGTTTTGTTACAAAACTGAACATTAGTTTTGGCAAGTGCTTATTTGCTAGAATAGGGAGGCTGGCCCTCCATTACCTTTTTTACTGGCCTTCTCTGATAAACATATTTTGCAATAAGACTTGGAGATTCTAGTGAAAGATTCTAGTGAATCTGTACCTCTTAGGGTTGGACGTCCTGTTAGCAAAGATAAATAGTGCTTTGACATGAGATTTTGTGATCTTGTTGTCAGAGCTATTTTTTTTTTTTGAATTGGTGAGAATTAGGGTAGCCCGAGTACTACTCAGACTAGCCTAGAGCACCTGTGAACAGGTGAGAGCTATGCTCTGAAAATTCAAATTTGTGGCTTCGTCGCCGGTGAGGATCGAACCGGGGACCTCGGGTTCTCCCCCTTGAGGTCTTACCGCTAGACCAAATGCCCTTTGGCCTGTCGTCAGAGCTATTTGAGTCTGAATCTGACCAAACCTATCCTCGAGTCCACTCCACAACCGTATCTTTTGCCCAGCGACACTAGCTGACGATGGCTTATACTCGAGCCACATTTTCAACAACGCCCTGTGATCTTTGTTTGATTGTTCGTTTTCGATATTGATCTTTGTTTGATTGTTCGTTTTCGATATTTATTTGATTTTCATGTCGGTTTGTTCGGTTACCGAGTTTCTTGCCGACTAAAACTTAATAAATCAATACTTTGAAAACCTATTGAAAACACACCTGAATAAACCTATTGAAAACACACCTGAATAGCTGATCAATAGTACAAGATCCAACTTTAAAAAGTGTCCAAATCTAAGTATCACTAGCCCGTTATTACTTTCCATGGCCCACTTGTTCTACGTTGACAGTTGGACCCCACATGGATAATCCAATTGGCAGCCTGACAGAAGGCAACGTCACATGCGTCGGCACCGCAAAACTCAACTTCTACTCCACTACCTCCAGTATAACGCCCCCTACCGGACCCAATCACATCATATCACAATTTCTAAATTTTTTCCTTTTCTCCCATTTTAATTTCATTATTTTTTCCTTTTTCCCAATATTTTAAATTCAAATTTCAAAATCCAAACTTCCGTTTTCCACCTTTTCCGACGAAACAAAAAGAATCCAACGCTGCTAAAAATTCAAACGAGAAAAATACAGATACTGTACAGCAAGGATAAATAAATATCGTAACCTACGCAGAAATTATAGGCATTTCCCCCCCTCACCCTCAATAATAAATTTCCGCGTGTTTCTCTCTCCGCCTCCCTGGATTTCCATACGTGGCCTCTCTCTCTGCTTCATCCCCTTCCCTTCCTACCAGTCCACTACTCAATTCCTGTATACTACGCTCTCTGCTCTACTCTCTTCAATTCCATTCCCAATCGATAATTGAGGAGCAACTTTGAGGCCTCCACAAGAGCACTTTCGGATCAATCATGGGGAAGAGAAAGGCGTCGAAGAAAAAGAACAAGAAAGGCGAAGCGCAAGACTCCAACAACCAAAATCTCCATAGCAACAACAACTCGTCCGCACACTCTCAAGGTGACTCGCCTTTTCACATGTCTCCTACCTGTCTTTCAAATCGCTGTTTCTCTCTCTCTCTCTCTCTCTTTGCGCATAAGGTTACTTTAATTTGCGTTTTTGCGTTGTGTACGCCTCAATCTTCTCCGTCCTCTTCGTTTGATTTATAAATTGGATCCGGAGTGTTAGTAGTTTATTTTTCGTGTGTTTGAGTGTGTTGGCGTTGAGAAATTTCTCTGAAAAATGGATCGGTATGTGTCAGGGAGCGTCGATGATTCCAAGTCGTGGGAGGAGAGAGACAGCGATGGCGGTGAACGGGAAAGAGAGGAGGAGGAGGTTCTAGATCAGCAGCAAGAGGCTGATATTGAGAAGGATGAGGGATTGAGAGAGGAGGAAGTTCAAGTTGCAATTGAGGAGAAAGCCTTGGAGAATGGATCCGGGAGTGCAGATTATAGTTCTGTGTATGTTGCAGAGGAGAATCCGATCGCGGTTTCTACTAGAGAAGAAGATAGTGATGCTGGAAATTTTGGTGAAGAGGATAAAGAGGTAGCGGTTGTAGAAGACGAAGAGAAATCTGTGATTGCTCAGTTTGGGGAGAGCTCAGTTATAGATGACAAGGCGATTGTTGATTATGCTGAAGAAGAGGCAGCTGTGGAGTTTGAGAAAGCGGTTGGAGCACAAATGATTGATGATAAAGAAGAAGATCTGGCCAAGGAAGTAGCCGAAGTGGCTCCTAAGGAGTTTACCAGTGCTGGAGCTGAGAGTTTAGTGATGCTAGTTCAGGCAGATGAACTTGGTTCGGAGTTGGCCAAGAATGTGGACTCGCCGTTCTCTCAAATTTCGGGTGATAAGGAAGCGGCTTCATCGGCTATTGAAACTGTGAAATCTGAGCAAATTGAGAATCCGGTTGAAGCTGTTCCCTTAGATGATCAAGCTGAATCTGCAGTCGCACCAGTGGTTAGTAACGGAGCCCAAATTGAAAGTCCAGTTGAAGCTCAAGTCAAGTCTGTAGTGGCTCCAGTAGTCAGTAATGGAGCAGTGAATGGTGCTGCAGCTGAACCCTTGGAAACTGATAATTTAGGCGAAGCCGTTGCGACTAATAATATTAGCCGTGAGGTGGATAATGGCAAAGACTTGGAGATTCAGAAGAGGCCTTCAGAGGAACAGGTATGCTCTTTTACTTTCCTTTGTGTATATGTTAGTTTTACCTATACTACTCTTTGTGTTTATATGGATGCATGTGTAGCTTCTTATCTTGATGTTGGCTTTCTATTTTGCAGCCACCAATAGGTACTATTACTTTCCCAGTAAGAAGGACTTCCTGGATGGGTTGCTGCGGTCTTTTTGAGGCGTTTTCTGGTGCCAAATGATTTGATTAGAGGTGGGTATATCTGTTTCTATATTTAAATTTATGGGTGTGAGTACACTTGTAGAGAGCTATAGATCCTAATGCCACAATAGAGTCCAGATGGATTGCATTGAGCAGATGTCTCAAAATAATAGTTATAGTACACTTATGGTACCAAGCTATTACTAATACAAAGTATTGGGCATTGAGCTGATGTTTCATAATAACCTCCTTGTATAAATGTTGATTTGGTTGCATCTTCTACAAAGTATTGTGCTATTACTAATCCTAGTGGACAACGTTGCATCTTCTGTGCAGTGTTGTGCAATTTGGTTGTCATGCTAATGATCTACTTACCTTCCCTACTTCCTATTATTTGCTATTTGTACCTTTTGGCTATTCCATCTGTTCCTTAGAGTGAACATACTTCGCTCGTCCTTTCCCAGCTTGTTTGTTTGATAATCAGGAAGTCATCCTGAACTATTTTCTATCTAAAATCTATCAACAATGTGGATCTTATTCTGCTGTATCTTTTAATGCAGTGACCCGGATCAAAAGTTCGAGCACTGAAGTAGAGTCCTGTGCGCGGACGCATAAAAAACTTGGGTCTCCGGATTACGAATTACTGGGTACAGATATACTGCATCTTCAGCTCCCTTTCTAGAAAATAATATCAAATGTCAGACATATATCAACATAAACAGTTTTTTTCAGCATTTGCCATAGAATTATAGTTGACAGTATCGCAACTGACATAGTTTCTATGTCAAGATCTGGTTTTCTTGGCGTTAGAGCAGCTAGTGCTCTTGTCACATATGGTTTCATTTATCTTCCTATGAAGGTGGTTCACTTCCGTTGTTAGGCAATATGGCTTGCCTATTCACTAGCTTGGATTACATATTACATCATTTTAGATATTTCCCCTCTTCATAGTATTTCGACTTTTTATTCAGCATGCACTTTTCTATTGAATGAATAGCAAATGGTGAAAAAGTAGTACTGTATAATATCTGAATGTGGTTGTCCCAAAAATAAGACACAAAAATTCAACCAGCAATTTAAAACAAAGTACATCCCAATGTTCCAACAAAAGAATAGAAAAGAATAAACCCTGTTCGACTTACTCCTCCCTCTAAATCAGGGGAAAGAGAAACTCCCGCCAATGTCACCGCTGCTGGCTGCCGGCGGCTTGATCGCCACCCACAACAACGATACGGTAATGGAGATGAGCCCGGCCCAGATGTACACGATCGTCGGCGTTCGCCCCCTCCTCCCCATCAACCCTTTAGCAAACGGATAAAGATGAGCCAACACCCAGAAACTGAAGAAAACTCCTCCCAACAGCTTACTCCATTCAGGCACAGTAGCATATATAGTCCGGCTGAACCCAACAGCAATAGCCACAAGATTCACAATCATGATCACCAAAGGCGGGATCATCAGAGACGTCCATTTGATCAGATATAACTCAGCAAACTCGTCATCAACATCCTCTCCAGCTGACTTCGAAGTAAGCGTGAAAGAGATCTCGATTCCGGCAACAACCTTGAGCAGTCCCTGAACCACAGCCGCCAAGTGGGCGCTGACCCCACCAATGAGCCAAAACTGCTCGTTACGCCACCACTGCTCGAGCGTGATCTTGGACCACTTGATCTCGAGCACGGCCAAGAGACAGAGTGTCATGGAGATGATGAGGAGGTACACGAGGAACATGATGTCGAGCTGCGCCACGATGAACTGACCCGAGAAGAGCGAGAGCGCCGGGAGAAAGCAGTAGACGATGAGGAAGATGGACGTGAACGGGTAGATACCGACGTTGAGATACGCCACGCGCTGCAAGAACTTCATCCTCGAGCTCGCGAGGAAGGCATTGTTCCTAGAGAAGAAGATCTCGACGGATCCGGTGGCCCACCTGAGCACCTGATGAAGCCTGTCCGTCAAGTTGATAGGCGCTGTGCCACGGAACGCATCCCTTTTCGTTACACAGTATATCGACCGCCAGCCACGGTTATGCATCCGGTACCCTGTCACAACATCCTCAGTAACCGAACCATAAATCCACCCGATCCGACCACCCCATTCCGTCTTATCCTCGTACCAACAACTGATCACGCTTATTGCCTCCGCAACGACTGATGCGTCGAGGAGTGGCCTAGGGA
The DNA here is from genome assembly GCA_934048045.1 of Polygonum aviculare. Taxonomy (NCBI): domain Eukaryota; kingdom Viridiplantae; phylum Streptophyta; class Magnoliopsida; order Caryophyllales; family Polygonaceae; genus Polygonum; species Polygonum aviculare. Next base: position 4,338,476 of record OW204024.1, read on the forward strand.
CGGTGCACGCCCCAGGTGGACGCCCGTTCTTGATTGATGGGTGGTCAGCCAAAGGCCGGCCTTGGAACTCTGCTACCGGGATCGAGTCGATCAGCATGCTCGAGTTTCCGAACCGTTTCGGGAGCAGCGCCAGGTCCATATTGCCCCCGAAGTCGTCGTCCCCCATACGAAGCGAGCGGTTCTCCTCGGGAACCGACGCGGCAGCTGCCATCTTCTTGCGTTTAGGGAAGCAGCAGCAGAGGCCAGAATGCTCCTTAGAGCGAGGCGGGTCGAAACCATAAAGGGCGACTCTACGAAAGAGGCAACCGGTTCCGACGTACACCGGGCCTTGGAGCCCATCGAGGGCGCGCATGTTGACGTCGAAGAAGACGGTGTTGTGGTTGGCGTATCGGTCTGAGGGGTCGATGCCCTCAAACCGTTGCGGGAACTGGACATAGCAGATTCGGTCGCCTCCTCGGTCCATCATGAAGCACATGCCTTCACGAATGGCTTCGGAGTTGTAGATGTAGTGATCACAGTCGAGGTTGAGCATGAACGGGCCGTTTGACATGATGGCCGAGGCACGGACGAGGGCGTTCATGGCTCCTGCCTTCTTGTTGTGGTCGTAACCGGGGCGTTTTTCTCGCGAGACGTACACCAACATGGGAAGGCGGATGTCGACGTCCGTGAAGTCTATGGGCGAGTCATCCCCGGAGCTTCCATAAAGTGGTTCATCACTAGGTGGCTTCAACATTACCTATAACAAGGAATTGTCATGAACTGTGTGTAACGTTTTTTCTTAAACAAGTTAGTCAGCAAGAAAGTTAAGTGTGCATACCTGAATGATTCCAGCATGATCACCTTTAGAGTGCTCAGATGAAGGGCTGAACCAAGTTCCAGGCCAATGAGTACCATCAGCCATCCAAGTTGCCTTCTTGATCTTTATAGGCTCCAAAGGCATATCCTCTACAGCTTGCTCCCTCTGCTGTTTCAGTGCCTTAATCTCCTCCCTCGCGTTATACGCGTCCGATCTCCTCCTAATCGAGTCAGGCAGCCCGTTGATCCTCACCTTAAACTCGTCATACTCGCGCTTAATCCTCCTCCTATCCTTGACAAAATCAGCCTTCACCTTGTTCTTGTAAGGGTCCTTCTTGAGACTGAAGTAAGACTCAGGGTTCCTAGGCTCAATCTTATGCTTCCTACAGAATGGCACCCAGAGGTTAGCAAAGCTAGCAGCCTCAGCCATGGCCTCGAATGATAGGAGAGCCCCACCATCGTCGGAGACGTAGCAGGCAAGCTTCTCTACAGGATACTCAGCAGCCAAGATAGAAAGGATTGTGTTGGAAGTAACAAGAGGTGGTTCTTTTTCAGGGTCAGCTGTAGACACAAACACGTCCATTCCCGGGAGGTCGGACTTTCCGGTTGGGTTGCTTGGACTCGGGGTTTCGAACTTCTCTTTGAGGACACCGAGGTCAACGAGACGTTCGACTGGGCTGAGTTTTGGGAGCTGGTCAAGGACCCACGAGAAGGCGAACCAGACCTCGCAGATGATGGACAGGAACCAAAGCCAGATCGCGTCGTTGTTAGGGTGTTTGAGTCTCCAATGTAGGAAGAGGGCAAGAACAGCCAGCCTAATCACCACTAAAAGCCTGCATAATTGGATGGGATTGGATTGTCACATTCATAAAAAAAATCATGCATTCCTCTGAATCTTTTAGATATTAGCAACTTAGCTTAAGAAGACATTCACGGCATCTATGGACATGGCTCCTCTTAATCTTTTAAACATAACATTGTGACATCTGAAAAAGGTTTCCTAAGTAATGTTGTTATTTAGGCTGGGTTCGGCAACACAAGGTTTCTGGGGAGGTTAAGGTTTTTAAGAAGGTTTTTTTGGTAGGTGTAGGTTTTTACTAGGTGGAGGTTTTCTTATTTAAAACCTCTCAAAACCTTATAAGGTGTTTGGTACTGTAAGGTTTTTAGATAGGTTTTACTTCAAACTACCAAAAATAATATTAATTAAAATAACAAATAAAAAAAGTTGTGTTAAAAATTTTCACAAACCTCCTAAAACCTATCTACACAAATGTTTCTATTTTCTGCTTTCAAACCTCCTCAGAAACCTACTAAAACCTCCACCTCCTAGAAAACCTTATTGTGCCGAACACCTATTTGAGTAGGTTTTAAATAATATAAACCTTCAAAAACCTCAAAAACCCATACCGAACAGGGCCTTAGAACCAATGGTATGCATATGAGTTTGATTTTGGTGCACCTAGAATGAACAATTTCATAAAGAAGAACACATCATCCATTACTACCTATAATAGTAAGTTAACAATCTCAACAAAAAAAAAATAGTAAGTTACCTATATATTGCTACACAACTACATAATATTTTGAACCACCCATCTGACAACTCATGAAATTACTACAGAATCAATCAACTACATCAATATGAATTCTTGTGACAGGAGGAACAAGAGAATTTATAGAAACAATGTATAGTAATCACATAAGCCATAGAGAGAAGGAACAGAGCATTACCTATATGGACTCAACACACCAGCAGGTATCTTAAGCTTCCTTGTAAGAGGCCTCCAAGGCTTGCTATGAAAATCAGAAGAAGGATCTCTCATCCCATCATCACTATTGTTCCCATCATTTCCATACTCCCAAGACTCCTTCGGCCAAATCGCGTTTCCATACCCGTACGTTCCCTTAGTCTCAAACAACCACCTATTATGATCAAACTCGCCTCCATTCTGACCGAATCCGGACTTTGTAGACTTCATCAACGACAATCTCCTCTCGGTCTTCGACATCCCACCTGAGTTAGGATACGACAGAGGGCGCCCATTACTATCCACCGCCTTCTCATCCAAATCGTTCTGCTTATAAGGCGTCTTGCACCCAGGACAAAGCGCGTCGCCTCCCTTGACAGCATCAATATAACAGTCCCTACAAATCTTGAAGTCACACTCACAAGGCAAAATGTCCATCCCACGCCCATCACTCATGACCTTACCGTCGCACCCATGGACCGCGCAAGATGACCCCTTCGCCCCTGCCATTTGAGGATGGCTAGCTCCGGACTCGTTCACCTTGTCCATCAGGTGCGCCCTGGTGGTGTTGTTGAAGCCACCCGTGAAGAGGGAGTTCGACACGTATTGTTCTTCAACTCGTTGGGAGATGGATGGGTCCATGGGCTGGTTGTCCGGTGTTGCTGGGATTTGGACAGTGTAGTTCATGAACTCGACGCTGCTGATCTCACTGTCGAGGTCATCTCGCGACAGGTTGTCCCGAGAGTAGTTGATGTAGCGTCCAGATGGCGTCCGCTTGGCAAACGTGACAGCTGGCTGGCGAGTTGGCCTTGCTGGTGGAAGATCAGAGTTCTCAGATAAGTTTGATCTACTAGGCTTATACATTGTGCCTTGTAGAAGCTAATGAAGTAAACCAAGACCTTCAAATTGAAAAAATGTGATTGTTTGTTGTTGTGAAACCGAATGAATGCATGAATAAAATTGATCAAACTACACCATCAAATGCAGTGATCTCTCCCCATGACCCAATACCCACTAAAGCTCAAAATGAAGGCCAAAGATCAAACTGAAATTCTTCCTCTAACTTCTTTATACCATATTCTCCTCCATTTAAAGAAACATTACACATCTAATTATGTTCCTAACCTCTTAGCTAATAGCGGAAGATAGTAGTGGTTGCCCACTACTTGGAGAAATGGAATCAGAGAAAAACAGATGTTCAGGAGATTAAAATAAAAAGAGGGTGGAACCATAATCAAACAGAAGACGTGCAATGCTCTGAAAGATAAGCGCTTACTTGTTCAATTATGGAGCTGAAGTTGAACTCCACAACTCCTCTACTACTTCTTTATAATTCTATGTCAAACTGTCTTCTTATAAAAAAATAGATAAAAAGAATCTAAATCACCAAAGAATTTCAACAGCGTTCTCCTCATGTTGTTTGAAATTTTCAACAGAATTAATTTAAGTAAAACTTGCTTTTTTCACACAAAACAACAAATCAATCTTACCAGAACTACAAATGAAATTTGGTCATTTGCACACAGCTCGGATTGATTATGGTTTGATTTATTTAATTGAGTTCCACTTTTATCTCAGGCTCGATTTTTGGATTCGTTAGGTTCGGAATCTTTTGGTAGTTTGTATTTCCTCTTGCCATTCAGTTGGATTTGGGTAAAATTTTAAAGCTGTAATCTTTATCTTAATGACAGGATGCTGTTACCCATTCTTAAGAAGTACTTTTGCAGACATGTGAACCAAAAATGAAACAAGTTTCATGTTTGATCCCTGTCTTTTGTTTCTATAAGTACATTATGTGCACTCGCAAAAGTATGATCCAATTTTCAGTACACAAACTAGTGAATGCTTTCATAAATAAAACTACCTTGCTAACAGTTCCATAAAAAAATAATAAGCCTTGCAAATGTAGATGAATGATAGCAGAAGTAGGAGGTGCATTTCTATTGTGAAGACAAAGTGTTTCCATTGTACATTTTGTGAAGGACTCCCATCCAACAGACTTGCATTTGCAAGTCTTACAACTCCAAGCCCCAATAGTTAAAAACACAGCAAAAAGAAAGACCAGACAACAGTTCACATAAAGCCACATTTGTTCAAGGATTTAATTGACCTACACAGACACAAAAAAGAAAGACAGTGACCCAAGTAAAAGATGACCAATCAGAGAAATCCCAACGTCAACAAAAAGGGGAGGGGAATTCCTCACAAATATATATTATATCAAGTGTTTCAGATTAAGCACACCTCCAAGCAAAAAGCTCCGGCTTCTGGGGTTCGAAGCGCCCGAGCCAAAATATCGCCTTCTTCCCTTTCCAACCTTAACTTACCTTCACTTTTCCTAGATTTTATTTCCTTTGTACACAGATTATATATTGCAAGAGTTAGAAACCCACAGGCCACCATAGTATTATTTCAGTATGGTGCCCCTGATTTGCAACTACTAAAGCTGGTCAACTTTCTCTTCAGTGACCCTGGTGGTGCCAGCAGAAGAATCTTCAGCTTCAAATGCATTTTGTGGGCTGAGATCGTTGTTCAGATGCTCCTGAGTGATCTGTGTTTGGGAAAGTGTTAAATGGAAACCATTGTGCAAAAGCGTTTTACCACAGTTGACAGCATTTCAGTTAAGACATTTTCCAACTTCAGTTCTCTATTAGTGAAAAAGCCATATTTCAATACCAGTATTAACCTCACAACAGTTCACTCGAAGTACGCCTTAGGGGGCCTGAACTCATATTAGGAAATAGTAGAAATCTAGAAAATATTCAAGTTAGCTAAGTACATTGCTAATGAATCAACTCACCAGCTCACCAGCCTCAGTTCCCTCTGAGTGGAATAGGATTGGTCGGCACCGCTTGTCCTCGTTCATCAAGCTAGAGTTTTGAAAGTGAGCCACAAGGGCTGCTTTCCCCTGAATACGAGCATATGCCAAGGAAGCGATTTTCTCACTGTTAAATTTCTCCCATTTCTTTCCATTAAACGCCTGCCACAAAAAATGAAAGTGTATTAATGTTGATGCTATTCAATAAAGCTGAGATATTTCCAATTAAGTGAAATGATAATAAATACACTATAGTCAAGGAACAAGGATTGACGTATAAAACACAACCTTGTAGAATGAAGCTATATGTGAAGGAGACAGCATGTTGATAAAAGCATAGCCCACGTTACATTTATTCTGCAACAAAGAAGGTTAAACCATGTCAAAAGCCATTAATTAAACTCGGGAATCAATGCTTAATGGCCCATTTCAAACTTTAACCTTGAAATCTATAGGCAAATAGATGAAGTCATAGGTGCCCTTGTGTGTCTCATCAATAGCTAACAACAGCATTTTGGAGGTATACCTAAAAACATGAAAAAATAAGTGAAGTGAATATGAAAGAACAAATGATTTCCAAAGAAAATAGCAATTTGAAGAAGGGGATCAGTACTTGTTTGGGATATTTTTAATCATCAAAGTAGTTCTAGAATCCTCGCCCTTGGCAATCTTCTCCAAGTCAAGCTGAAACTGCATCCTACTTTCTGTCTGACATGCAGTGTTATCAAACCGTTGGCTCCGCCCACGTTCAATCTCTCCATTGCTGAGTGCAAAACCAGGATAAGGACCATTGCCGAGGAAAGGACTGAACCTTGGTGAAGACATCATTCTGAAACTAGGTGACCCGTGATCAGACATGTTTCCAGCAATACCACCATGTACTGGAGCTCGAGAACCCATATTCACCATACAGTTTATATTTCTGGATCTGGGGCCAATGTTCACCCCTCCTCCATAAGCACCAGATGCATTCAGAACTGACGCATCGGGGGATTCTGGAAAGAAGCCAAAGCGCCTGTCTGGGAAAAAACCTGTAGGAGCAGATCCAACGTGGTGATGGTGATGCTGAGAAGAATTGCCTAAAGAGCTCTGCTGTCTCATCGGATAAAGAAATCCATTCCCATGACCATTAGATGTCAGTGAATGTCCTCCTACAGAGGATGAATTTGGCCAGCCAGTTTTCAGCTTTTCAGGGTTTGTACTGGGACTTCCCCAGAGGAATTGCGGGCCAGATAGTGTTTCAATATCAGAGCCATAAGAAGTAGAGTACATGTCACTACTATATTGACCCACTTTAAGGTGCTCTGGAACTGAATGAGGGTGTTGAAAGTTTGATGATCGCAGTTCTGAGTTTGAGTCACCAAATAAATGCTCAGCTTGGTTACTTCTTGCAGGTTCCTTACCAAATAAATATTCACCTTGGTTACTTCTTGCAGGTTCCTTACCGATGGGTTTCAGAGAGTTTGATGCTTGGGATTTGAGCACTGATGCTAGGCCGTTCAAGTTAAAAGATGTAGGACTCAATGTTGTAGGGCTTAATGTTCCGTAGCCAGGGGATCTACTGAAACCGTGCATGGGACTGTGCTCAACAGGGCTATTAGTAAACTGGGCTGCCCAGTTGCCTGTCAAGATTTTGATAAGCCAGACTCAGCTTAGAGTTAAAAAACTAATACACCTGCAATTTCAGAAAGTAGGGCAAGAAACCAAACCGGGTGGAGAGCTAGTGATTGGGGAGCCAATGTGATGACGGAAAGTCCGAGATTCATCCAGCTCAAGTTCTTGATTCAGTTGCAACATCAAGCTGAGATTACAGTCTCCATCAATCAGCTAAAGCAATAATATGTACAAAAACTTCTAACAAACTCATCAGGTAGAAGAGTTATCACGAATATATACAGCACAAACCGCCAAGGGTAAATGAATGATGAAATATAGGGATGTAAGTACTAATTATTTATATAAACAATAATTACACTTACTTGCGGCGAGTCCCACCAGGACGACTTGGTTCAAGCTTTATACGCTTACCAGCTATGTCACTCATATTCAAGGCCTTAAGGGCTAGATCTGCAGCTCTAACATCATAAAATTCAATGAACTTATGATGCTTCTTCTGTGGTGTCTCCCTTATCTAAAGAAAAACAAGTCAAAGGTCAACATACAACCGTAGAGCCAGAGAGTTCACAATGGTTGAAGCTGCACATACCTCTTTGACCTCTCCATAGGCTCCAAATATTTGTCGAAGTTCTTCGTTTGAAACAATTGGATCCAAATTAAACACCACTAGAGTTCCTTGATTTATATCCTTCTCAGATGGATTATCCTAATCATTGTTAAAAGAATAGGGATAAGATTTACAAAAAAAACCACCTTTATTGAAATCAATTCTAATGTTCTATAAAATGCATAAAGCGCTTCTAGAACCTTAGGAATTGAAAAATGAATATCAAGCTTTCTTCTTCTCAGTGGCTTGTTTTGTAATCCCCGCATTGCAGCTCGTGCATCACGGATATCATAGTACGATATCATCACAAAACCCCTGTGTTTGCATGCAGTGTACATCGTCCGAATATCACCATATTGCTGCAAGCTGATAGCATTAGTTCGTTGTCCAACAGAAAAATCATAACTCGGGGATTAATATTGGATCATTGCCATGTCAAAAAAAAAAAGATTCTATTGCATTAAAAAGCAATCCCTTGCAAGTTGTAACGATTTAGTTTCACTTTGAATTTACAGCTGCTCCATCAGAAAGTTGTCAACAAGCATTTCTCACATCTCAAATAGGCAATGTTTGTGGAAATTACAGACAAATTGAACACCCAATCTTATAAAAGCATACAGTCGCAAAAGAGAGTAAACGCATAATATTACAGGATGTGAACAATACTAGAATCAGTTGATCATATCTTCAAAAGACTATCACGCAATTACTATAAACAAGACAAATCCATAGGGTGGCTCAGAATCTCAATGCAAGAATGTACATTTTTTTTGGAGAAGAAAAATTGTCTGTAGCTCATCCAGGTATTTAAACAAGATAAAAGCGCCTTATTTCACAGAATCATCGCAAAAAGAGTTCTCAAGATAAAAGAGCCTCATTTCACAGAATTACCTCAAAAAGAGTTCTCAGTTCTAAATCCTCGACATTGCTATTGATGTTACGGACAAACAAAGTTCGTGAAGGATGCTCCCCATATGGATGCTCTCCCACAATATTTCCAGCACCATTAGAGGGGGCAAATTGCATTATCCCATTCCCAGTGCCATTATCTGTCAAGTTGAACTTGGCCATGCCCATGCTCAGACTTCCCTCAGCATCACTCTCCAATTCCATACCTCCCATACTATCAAATAGATCAGCATCTTCTGATTCCTCCAGCTGACTAGGCATGGTACTAGGGTCATAATCAGTGATTCCAGCAAAAAGCTCATCCTCGTTATCAGGAAGCAAAAAGGCTAATGTCTGTTTAGCAATATCTTCAAGTGATTCATCAACACCTTGGCGTATTTGATTTAAGCTGGGAGCATCATCATCAAGAGAATCATGACCTGGGTCACCATTTGCCATCACTGCAAGGAACAAACAATTGCGGTAAGACACTAGTGAGTTGGCCAAAATGGTAAAAGCATCCTCAAGGGATACATACGTTTCTCATGAGGAAGCACAGGCAGCGAGCTTGAAAATGAAAAGTCATTTGCGGCATGGTTTGCACCCGATCCAGATTGAAAGTTCCATGCACCAGTTCCCACCCTTTTTGAGATATTCATTGTTGGCGTCATTAAAGGACCTGCAACACAAACATACATCACTACAGCAGTATGGTATAGACCACATCCTTAGTTTTATAGAACATATCAAAGTTTACAATCACCTAAAGGAAATTTCCCAGGGGTCTGCTCCATGTCATCCGTTCTGCCCAAAAGGTAATAGCCAATATAAATTATAAGACCAAGTTGACATAATTGGCGGGCAAAAGTAGCAAGTTGACATCAATAGTATCAGCAGTATTGGATCCACGAGAAGAAAAAAACGACAACCGATCACATACTTAAGCAGGTGAGATCAAGCATGCCATCACAAGTCGTTATAAGCAACAGGAGAGAACACAATTACACAGATAACCAATTCAAAGCAATCTCAGATAAAGAAAACCTAAAAAACAGCAAATTCCCTTGAGGGAACTCTGCCCATAGACTGCCCAACTGGAAACATAAAGCCATGAAATCGGCGAAAAAAACCTGCCGAAAACCAATACAAAATAAATGGATTCTCAACAGGCAACTCTCTTTCTATAGGCGAAGGAGGGTCAATCACTGAGAAAATCATCCACAAACAGGGCATGCAAAAAGAAATCTGACTGTATTTAACAAAGCAACAATGCAACATGCAGAACAATTTCCAATCACAACTTGCTATAAAACAACAGTAAGTAAACTCTTTGAACCCCTTCATATAGGATGAGACAAAAAGAGCACAATTAGTTGACCAGATAATGATAATTGCATATAAAGGGGGGTTTGAAGAAGCAAAAGGTAACTTCTACCATCCCCGGATACAACAATCAAGTCAGAGATCGCCCAAAATCATCGAAATTAGACTCGAACAGAAAACCTAATAGAGCAAACTCACTCCCACTATGAAAGTCCACACTAAGAAAGCGCAACAAAAGAAGCAAAATTGGAAGATTACAGACAGCTGGAAGAGCAAAACAAGCAAAAGAAGATGAGAACAAAAGTTGGAAGATAAGGGCTTTTTTGCATACCCTTCAAAGAGTCAACACGACTCGGAACTCTCAGTAGAGACCCGCACGTTTCCCCCTTGTGCTTCCACGCTTGTGATTGAAGAGTTGGGAACTCTAGTATGGCGGAACTAACAGCAAAAACCAATCGAGGACAAAGGCAGAATCTTTTAGCAAATGATCATCATCCCTGGCAAGGAGAGGGTGAAGAAGAAGAAGAAGAAGAAGAAGAAGAAGACCTACAGAAGAAAGAGGGAAAGAGAGAGAGACGTGAAGAAGAGGAAGTAGATATCGAGTAATTTGTAGGAATTTGGGTATTAAATTTGTCTGGTTGTACTGGATTTCACAATTTCGATTGCTTGTCTTCCTCGCTTACTTGGTTGCCGTTCGAATTTTATAAGCGTAGGGGAGACTATGATTGGAAGTAATGGAGATTTTAATCGCTTCGGATAAAAGGGAAAAAGAAATGGCCGATTGATTGAGGGCTGAACTTAGCCTGATGAGAAGAGAAGAGAGAGAAAGCGCCGGTGTTGACGGAAGTAGTGCCTAATTTAACCCCTTTTAAATCTTGTTTCGCGTCCGTACGGGCCCAACTCTATTATCTTTTTCCTTTTTTTATATATTTTTTTGATCCATAGCTCAAATACGGAGTATCTTTTTTTTATATAGAGGGAGGAGATCGAAGAAGGACGAGACGAGACGAGATTGTTTATAACAAACCAAAACCGGTTTAATAAATAAATCCAATACAAATTCAACTATAGTGACGAGGTTATTTTATTTTATTCAAAAATATATTATTGATAAGGAAAGAATTAGGAAATGAAAGTGTTCGATTTCTTTTTTTTATATAAGGAAAGAATTAGGAAACCAACTTAGTGGATACTTCGTTATTCAAGTGAGTGATCAGTAGGGTTGATTGTGTATGACAACTCCGGTGAGGATGAATATGGTCAATCTTTACAATGTGGTTGATCAGTTTGTTTTTACTACAAATACTATTCTGATACTAATATTCTTTATCAATTTTGGGTATAGAATATTTGAGGTAAATATCTTAACTGTCTTTTATCAATTTTGAGTATAGAATATTTGAGGCAAATATCTTAATCGCTTGACAACATTTAAAGCCACTAATAGAGTTCATAAATTTTACCTTATCGCTTTCAATTTTGAAATTCGAGATTCCTTGTTGAAAGATCTCTACAACCATATTCATAAGAACTAACGATTTTTATCATAGGTATAGAATAGACGCCAAAAGTCTAATTATTTTGGGAATTGACAGAGTTAATTTTGTTCCTAATCACTTAAGAAAGCATCGCTTCTTCTCGGTCTTTACATGGTGGAAGGTCTCGTTCGAACCATACCCTTACGATAAATTGATACCCAGGTTGCCTTGACCCAGTGGTTAAAAATGGGGCTGGATCACCTAGAGCTCATGAGTTCGAGATTCGAAGAGATCGAATTTCACTAGAGAAGACACTGGGGAGGGTCTTCCTTAACCCTGTCAGTACCCGATCCGGACCTAGTCGAACCGGGCAAAAGATAAAAAAAAAACGATAATATCCTTTTAACATATCCAAAATGGTGAAATATTTTCTTACAAAATTACACTTCTTCTCATTTCTTCAAACCAACCTTATTAAAAGCTACACAAACCGACACGATTTCGTACAAAACATCTCGAGTCTTAATAAGACATCATCGGTAACCATGCCCTTGGACAAACTTCTCTCGAATCAAAGTTCATCCCAATCCCTCTCCAAATTAAAGAAAAACACAATCTCGTGTCTTAATAACTTGCAAAACATCGTAATTTCCGATCCATTGCTATCCCAAATCTTGTTATGTTTTGTTTCATATATGGTGACCTGGCAAAGGACACTGAGAAACTATTTCATCTCTCACGACACGCCACTCTCGTCGCCATCGGCCGACGTGTGAATCTCGTCACCACACGAATATTCATCCACACTTTCTCCCGCTTTTCTTTGTGCTCATCATCGTGATTGATTTACCCAATTACCGCCGTTTTTCTATTAAACTAATAGTAGTATCTAAATTTGTCTTACACAGTACTTTTCTTGGTAATTTCTTGCGCAAGATGTGAACGCGTATGTAATTGCTGATGCATAAAAATTGGATAGAAAATACCTTGCATTTTCTTCAAGATAATCCAAAAACCTGTACCACTCAATTATTCAATCCCCACTCAAGCTATATCGAAAAAAGAAGGAAAAAAACAAAAACCCTAAAAAAATGAATACTACCATGTGTTGATCTTGTGATTTTGCAAATTAATTAAGAGAGATTGATTCTTATCCTATAAGGTTTGACAAAGTAGCCAAAGGCAAAGGGAAATGGAATATTCCGGGTCTGGAAATTTATTCATTTATTTTACTAATTTACGATGATATTGCTGTAAGCACTGACAAAAACTTAAGCTACGGAAATCAATTTTCAATCCATTTACTTCACAATGTCTAAAGACAACTCGACTTCCCTTTGAAGTGTTTCCTAATCAACGCAATTTCAGAACTAAAAACAGCACTTGAAACACAATTGAGACACGTGACGTGATGCAACTAGAATTCCGTGACCCATGTTCAAAGGAACCGGATTTATTATTAACTCAACCAAAGATTCCGTAACGCAAACACGTTTCATGAGTCATCAAAAATAAGCCCCAATAAAAAGGGCCATATACTTGACTAAAAAAATGTGCTGACAACTCGAAACACACAGAACTGAACACGCACAAACACTAGGGGACTACCTGGGCTGAATCATTGGAGAATCATTCTCAGGCAGCAACAGAAGTAACACTTCCGATGGTTTTCAAGTCGAATATTTCAATCCAATAGCCATCTGGGTCCTTTATGAATGCTATTCCTTTCATCTTTCCTGTGAGGAGTGGCACCAAAAGCGGTCAAAAGTGTCCGTATTCCCGTCCTTTTTCACCATCAACGGTTGAGGGGCAATGTGATTTTTGGTTAAGAGTATGAAAGGAATAAGCAACTCAAACAAAAAGAACTGTTCTTTCTTTTCCTGGGTTGTAGTCTACTACTTAGCTACTACTGATGGTAGCGAAAAAAGTAGAGGGATTTTACCATCATCAGGTTTCTTCACAAACTCCACGCCTAGGCTTTCGAATCTCTCACAAGCTTTGTAAGTGTCATCCACAGTGATTCCGATGTGGCCTGGACAGATTCATGAGAGAGTTATCAGGCAAAGGCAATGGAACATTAACCAAAGGTATCACAGGAGAAAGTGGCTCAAGGCATTCCTATCAGCCACGATTTATAAAATAAACTCTAGTTGCCTTATAACAGACCACACCATAATCTAATACAGACCCAGTAAATGAACATGAAACAACAAGTAGTTGCTACTAATCAATACAAGTCAATGATGATTAATATTTGGAAGATGCTAAGGAATATATATCAATACTTATGTGTATCCAAACTGAATTAGGCCACATACCAAAGCCACGGGGATCTGAATTGCCATTGTGATAGCCCTTGAACTCTGGGTCACTTTCAGTACCCCAATTGCTGTAGCGTACTTAATGTTAGAAACAATAACATTTTATAGGCCAATATCAAAGGAGTGCAAGATCATATGAAACAGGGCAGGAATTACTGGGTAAGCTCAATTGTAGCCTTTCTACCAAAAGTCCAAACAGTTCGGTCAACTGGATTGTTGGGAGCATCAGATTGATCCTGAAAGCAAAGATCTTCCATCAGCTACTCAAATTTTGCTGACATGACTATTTGAGGACTGCTCTGTGTATGTGTTTATTGTGCACATGAATGTATATTTTTCTTAGATTTCAATAAAATAGTGCCTCAATCAGCTTGTCATTTTGTCAATCCAACAGAAAACACAATGCTTCCCTGCATGTCTTAGTGCGCATGATCAGCTGTTTATTACTTACTACAATCAATCATATTGTTCATAGAGCAGTGAATTGGCTCAAAAGGGAATTCAGAAACTTGCTATAATCCATTTAATTTTTAACAAAGAGAACGATGGAAGCCCTTTACCTCATAAAAATAAAAACATGACCACACAAAGAACGATGGAAGCCCTTTACCTCATATCCCAAAAAGTACAATGAAAACTTCATCTCAGGGAAATCCAGTCTCTTAAGTAGTCTGAAAATAAAGAGATCACATATACAAGGTTAGAAGTGATTCTCATCTCCCACCACAAAAATGATGTATATAGGACCATACTAAGGACAATAAGATTGGCCAGCTATGTTTTAAAATATACAAGGAAGTTTATTTAGGAAAAAGAAAAAGATGGTTGGTTGCTACAGCTGAGGAGGGGCACCTTAAGCAAGGTAAAAAGCAGACTTGTACCTTGCTGATGGTCAGTCAAATTTCTATTGCAATATGCTTCCTTTTCCCAAAATAGCAATTGATATAACTATGTTTTTGCTATTGAGGAAGCTACAATCAGGGAAGAGTTGAGTTGGTTCTATGCTCTTGGCATTTGGGGTCTCTAATTATTGTCTCTTTACTGTATAAGAGCAACTGAGCAAGTGTAGATTGTTTCAACTCTTGCCTGACCATATATATGCATCATTTCTTCACAACCAAATTGAGTACCAAACCCATGTGCAAAGTTTGCACCAAGAAGGCAAGAACATGGCATCAAAAATAGAACATGAATAAGGAAACATTACACACTCAAACTGAACAGGTGGGATGACTTACGACATGCCAAGTACGCGAGAATAGAAATCCAGGCTGACTTTTGGATCCTTAATCCGAAACATCTGTAATAAGAAGCTCTATAGTAAACACAAATTTGATTGATTTGAGTCCTCGAGTCAAAGTAAGGTGAAAGAAGAGTTACAGTTTGTTGCATGATGTAGCCCTTGGTAGCTTCATCTGGGGTGGCCTGAAGACCTGGATTGTTCGAAGGCGACTCCTTGTTTTCCGACGCCATTGACGATGCACTTGCGTAGAATCGCAATCGATGCTTCTTCTGCGAAAAGAACACCGATCGAGTTCAAAAAAATCAGGACACAGAACAGCCAAGCAAACGGGGGAATTATGGTCTAGATGTTCTGATTTCGGTTGATTGAACTGAAACTAGGGTTTCAAGTTCCAACCTCAAATCTAGGGATATGAGAAGGGCGAAATTGTGCAAGAGAGCTCCGGCGAAAATTGATGGCTCGAGACCGGTTTAAACAATTAACAATCGAGATTGCTATACGAGCAGACGCCATCTGAACTACGAACTACTACAGAATAAGAAGAGCTTACCAGACGACGGTAATTAGTAGTGGCAAGGAGACAACTATCAGCACACCAGTAGAGCGATCGTAGTTAATTAATTCTCAACCAAATATGTATTCCGAAAATTAATGCAAAACGCCCCTCTAATGTCACGTAATTACAATTCACGCATCCAAAAAAACAGGAAAATTCAAATTCCGCCAGTTGTTTCTGAATTGCCCTATTGTACCATCTCTGTTTATAATCATCAAGAAACCACCAGCAGATTTCACTTTAGACCGATCAAACGGCATTATACAACAGCAGTAAATAAATCTGATTCTTTTGTTACAATAGATAACGAATTCTATAGCCAACCCACACAGACGAAACCCTCAAATCAGCGAGCTTTAACAGTTGGAGTGCTAGGGGGAGACACGTTTCCTTTCCCCTTCCCATTCCCAACCCCAATCCCACAATCCTTGCCCATTCGAGCGGCCAAAGCAGCCAGAAACTTGGGATTGTTGCTCGAACGACCACCACCACTAATTCCCGTTGCAACAGCAGCCTTTGAGCTCGTCACGTTACAGGCATGGTCAGCCGGAAACCGATGCTTAAGGCAGACTTTGACATGGCAGTTCTTGCAAGTTGCCGTGTTGGAGAAGGTCAAGACCTCCTTGCAACGCCTTGTTGGACACCTCGGCTTCTTCTTCTTCGACGGATCGCAGTCTTTCGACTTCTCGTGTCTCTCTAAGAGAGACTTCTCGTCCTCGCCATCGCGTCCCGTGGTCTCGATCGATGTTGAGCAGACCTCGCATACTATCACTTTTCTGCTCTTGTGGTCCGATTTGGGGCATTCATGGGACTTGAACGATCTGTGCTCTAAACAGAATACCTACCAGGAACAAAAAATAAGGCCAATTGGAATCAGATCAATTAATCTCGAATTAGATGATTCCCCTATGCAACTATTTGAGGTTTCAATCTGAATTAAGAGAAGGGTGGAGAAAGCGTACCAATTGGCAACCATCGCAGACGAAGGGGAGAAAATCAAGTTGATTGCAATCTGGATGCTCGCAATGGCGTCCCAAATCTGGAAAAGCTTCTGTTCCTCCTGCCATCCTTTCAACAAATTGTGAGAAACTTTGAATTCAGAAGTTGTTTTTGATTGATTGAAGCAAGTTGATGAATTGCTTGCAGGTTTGATCTTTGGGATATTTATAGCCTTTTTCCTCTGGCTTGCGAAACAAGAAAATTTATCCGGTCTCTTCTCGCCCTTTCTGGACCCACGCGCTATCCCGTCTATCCTTTTTAAACAAAAAAAAAAACAAATAAATAACATCAAAACGCAGCGTTTAGGCTTCTCCTCATTCAAATTGGCAAAACGCCCTAGAAGCCTACAACTCTGCAGAGATATGGCTTTTCCACCTCCGCCGGCGCCGGCCAAACCCCCGCCGGAGAATCTCCTCCACACCCTCACCGACCTTCTTGACAAATCTTCCTCCACAAGCAACCTCGACAGCCTCCTTTCCCCATACCTCTCCTTCCTCACTCCTCCAGTCATCCACTCCCTCCTTTCCTCCCGCCGCCTTTCCTCCCGCCCCCAAACCCTCCTCTCCTTACTCCGGTGGTCCGACCGCCGTTTCCCCGCCGTCTCCGGCTCAACTCCGCCCCTCCTTCCTCTCCCTTGCTTCCTCTCCCTCTGCTCCCACCAATTGAAGTTCAACAAGTTCTCCGACGCCAAATCACTCCTCCTCTCCTTCATCGCCGCCGATTCCGACCACCGTCTGCGCAACCACCTCCTCCACCCTCAGCCGGAGCTCCCTCGGCCGTCCAAGGCCCTCTACGACACCTCAATCGGCGCCTACATTCAGTCCGGCCTCCCGCACTTCGCGCTCGACGTTTTCCGTACCATGAAACGGCGGCGTCTTCGCCCTAATCAGATGACCTGCAACTCGCTTCTCAACTCCCTGGTAAAGTATCCCTCCTCACACTCGATTCGTCACTGTAGGGAGGTTTTTGATGGTATGGTTGGACTCGAGGTTGTCCCCAACGTCAACACTTTCAACATCTTGATAAAAGGCTATTGCCTGAGTGACCTGTTTACTGATGCCATGGGCGTTTTCAAGCTGATGAAGGATTTCCAGTGTGAGCCTGATAGCGTGACTTATAATACGGTGTTGAATGCTCTTTGTAAGAAGGGGAGGTTTAATGAGGCCAGGGATTTGCTGTTGGATATGAAGGATAGAGGGATTTCTCCGAGTAAGAATACTTACAACATCCTGGTTCATGGCTATTGCAACAGGAAGATGCTGAAGGAGGCTGCTCAGGTTATTGAAATGATGTCTCAGCATAGCTTCCTGCCTGATGTTTGGACTTATAACATGTTAGTCGACGGCTTTTGCAAGGACGGTAAGATTGATGAGGCTTTTAGGCTTAGAGATGAGATGGAGAAGTTGAAGGTGTTGCCTGATGTGGTTACTTACAACACTCTGCTGAATGGATGTCTGGAGTGTAGAGATAAAGTGGAGGCTTTGAAGCTGCTTGATGAGATGGCTCAGAGAGGAGTTATGTGCAATGCTATCACCTATAATATAATGGTCAAGCTGTACTGTAAAGAAGGGAAGATTGACGATGCAAATGATGCTATTCGAAAGATGGAAGAGTCGGGGTTTTCCGCTGACCATGTGACTTACAATACCGTGATAAATGGGTATTGTAAGGCGGGAAACCTGGCACAGGCACTTAAGATGATGAATGAGATGGCTCAGAAAAAGTTGAAGCTTGACAGTGTTACATTGAATACTGTGCTTTATGCTCTCTCTTCAGACAAGAGGCTTGATGAGGCTTATACCATGCTAGTTAGTGCGAAAAAACGTGGCTATGTTGTCGATAGTGTTAGCTACGGTACCTTGATTGCAAGTTACTTTGACGATGGGAAGGAGGAGAGAGCTTTGGAACTTTGGGAAGAGATGAAGGCTTCTAAAGTCATTCCCAGCGTTGTTACGTATAATTCCGTGATTGCAGGGCTTTGCAAATTGGGGAAAACTGATGATTCGATTAAAAAGTTGAATGAACTGTTGGAGAATGGGTTGCTTCCAGATGAAATCACATACAACACAATCATCCATGGGTATTGCTGGGAGGGTAAGATTGAGCAGGCGTTTCAGTTTTACAATAAGATGGTTGAGAAATCGTTCAAGCCGGACTTGTTTACCTATAACATTCTGTTACGCGGACTTTGCAATGAAGGGATGCTGGATAAAGCTATTAAGCTCTTTAATACATGGATCTCAAAGGGGAAGGACGTTGATGTTGTTACATATAACACTATGATTTCTGCTCTGTGCAAGGCTGGGATGGTGGAGGAAGCCATCCGTCTTGTCGAACAAATGGAGGAAAATAAACTGCAGCCTGATCTATACACAAGGAATGCCATTGTTGGTGCACTGAACAAGGTGGGCAGGCTTGAGGAAGCTGAGAAGTTCATGATGAAAATAGCGGAGAGTGGAAACGTGGAGGTGCAGTTGGTGAATGCTGAAAAATCAGAAGAAGATGGAAAGAGCGAATCCCCAGATCAGTTTGGTTTGGAGGCTGCAGACTATTCAAACCGCATTGCACAACTTTGTTTAGAGCAGAAATATAAAGATGCTATGGAGCTCTTTCAAGAGGCTACCAATAAAGGGATTACTTTAAGCAAGACAGCCAACTTCCTGTTGATGAATGGGCTAATAAAAGTAAGGAAGCGTATACCTACAGGAGCTGGAAAAGAATAATAGATTCTCCCTGCCACATCCCTGATAAGTCAGGTTACAAGATAGTTTAACTTGTCTGCATATATCCGATGAAGCCATTGAAGGCCCATCTTTCACAATCAATTTGTACTCTTTGTGTAAGTTGCTAGTATATGTATTCACAATGTTATCATGCATGTATACTCTCTGACCTTTATTATTAGCACAAGATGGACTTGTTACTCCTAGTTTAAGAAGGCAAAGCAAAAGTTCTACCTGGGCTTCTTCTAATTAAGGGCATTGATATATATGTCTTCTTTTTGTTTGTTGCCTTGATGAAGAGGACTAATGTAAATATGACCTTGTTGAGATTTCCCACCCTTATTCTACCATTGGATTTGGACCTATCAAGCTTGTGATTTGATTTCAGAGTGAACGGAAGTGAAGTACAAAGAGCAGACGATGGACTTTTTACACTTGCATGATCTTAAATGAGGGGTCAAAATAGAATTTTGTTGAAAAAGGGTACATTGTATAAAGTAAAAAAAAGTTGGGAATATGCGTGTAATTTACACCATGAAATAAATCCCTCTTATTGGGCCGGGTACTATAATATACCCGATCGGGGTCTATTCGGGTTAGAATAAGACCCAGATTTCATTCCCAATGTTCGCTTCCATTGGCAATTTCCAGAAGCTCAGCAGAAAAATTCAGAAACATCGAAGAGCAGAAACCGCGAGTTCGAATTCAGAGCTTCATCTCTCTTACCAGTATCTACGACCGTAACAA
Organism: Polygonum aviculare; assembly: GCA_934048045.1. Classification (NCBI taxonomy): domain Eukaryota; kingdom Viridiplantae; phylum Streptophyta; class Magnoliopsida; order Caryophyllales; family Polygonaceae; genus Polygonum; species Polygonum aviculare. The sequence continues at coordinate 4,358,339 of OW204024.1, forward strand.
TGGTGAGCTCGGATTCTTTTTCTTTCGGCAGCTAATTCCTTCTGTTGTTATTCTTCACATAATCACATTGGCATCATCTCATTTTTTGAATGTCCTCTCTTTTGTGCAATTGAAGTCTTGTAGTTCCAATTTGCCCTATAACTTGCCAGCTTGACTGTTTCTATGCTTCAACCTTTTGATTCTTCGCTCGTTTATGCTTTGATCTGTTGCTAATCCTCCTAATCACGATCAATTTTTTCTGAAGTTGGGGTTGGGGAGGTGGTGAAATTTGAGTTTGGAAGTGTAAGAATTAGGGTTTAAACACCCGCAATATAAGGATCTTTTCTTCAAAAATATCCTAATTTTCATTAACCTCTTCAAAGTTGCATAATTTGTGATTTTCTCTTAATAAACCCTAATCTGTCAAATGTAAACGAATCTAAGGTTGTTTGTTGGAAGAAAAATAAAATGAGTTGGGGATGGTTTTGATTTTTCTTCAGAATTATCGGTGGATTACCAAGTCTTTCTTGGAGTTGAATGCATAATTAAGTGTAAATGCACCAACTGTGCAAACTTTGGAATTTGAATTGAATTGAAATGATCCTAGATGTATACCAGGCGACACCACTTTTGGCAGGGCTTGCAGTGGCGACTGCTGCTCTTGCTGGTAGATATGGGATCCAAGCTTGGCAAGCTTTCAAAGCAAGGCCGCCTAAAGCTAGAGTCCGGAGGTTCTACGAAGGTGGATTTCAACAAACTATGACCAGACGGGAAGCAGCTCTTATTCTTGGCGTCAGGTACGTGTGGTGTTCTCTGATTGTTTCAATCTTATGGATTAGCATATCACAATTGAAGGGAAAGGGAATGATTAGGGAAACTCCAATGAGGTATCTTTGTAGACCTTGTATTCTTATTACCATTAGGACTTGAACTCAGATGTAGGCTTATCAAGCGATGAGCCTGTGCATATTTCTTGAAGTGGATAGACATGATGAGCATGTGTCTTTCTGTTTTTGTGAATTTTACACAGTGATTTGGTCAGGAGATGTTACAAGCCTAATTGGATTCATATTTCATTGCCTTTCATCCAAAAATTGATCATTTGAATAGGGAAGGTGCTGCCATGGATAAGGTTAAGGAAGCTCATAGGAGGGTGATGATTGCCAACCATCCTGACGCTGGTGGAAGCCACTATCTTGCCTCAAAGATTAATGAAGCTAAAGACGTTATGCTTGGCAAGTCAAAGGACAGTGGATCCGCATTTTGAAGATACATGCTTTATGTCCAGGTAATATGCTTTCCTTGCGAAATTGACCATTCTGAGGCCTAAAAATTGAGTGGTTTATAAACTCTGTTCGACTGTAACACTTAGTTTCGAGCCTGAGTGATGGGGTGACGTGATTATAGGCCTTTAGATGAATGCCTTATGTGGACCAGATGATGTGATATGTTTTTTTCATAAAGATCAATAATTATGTTTGTTAAGTGATTTTACAGTACAAAACTACTGTAACTCTAAATTCCTCTTAGTAATTGAGTACTCTCTCATCAACTTTCATTTCTCTTTCTTCAGCATTCTGTTGGGTTTTCAAGGTTGAAGTAGGGGAGGGTTTTGCAATAACAATGAATATGCACTTGGAAACCAAATGCAGCATTCTTGGAGCAAGTTTGGGTTGTTGGTTAATAACATGGAAGTTGGATACTAGCTGTGTGACGTTAGGCATCCTTCTGTGTGACTGAATAGGATCCTGTATCACTATTTTTGCCATTCTGTATGTCTTACGTTATTGGACAGTGCTGTATTCTTTGTTGCGCTTTCAAACTTTATACCACATTGCATATATGATGAGCTCTTTGATCTTCAAGGAAGTGAACGTAGGACAGGATAAAGAAGTAAAACTTGGAACCCCAAATGTGCATATGAATATATGATCAAACATGGACCCTTGTATAAAGTTACAGCTTTCATACTTGCAGTACAACCTCACCTGAAATGCCGATGCATATAATCGATAAACAATGCCTTCTGTGCTTGATTAAGAAGAAGAAAGTATGTGCTCGACCAAGTATTCCTTACTTTCAATTCAGCCTTCACAGATCTTGAACTCTCCTAGGCTTGAGAATTTACACCACTCTTTTAAGATTTGCTTTCAATTTTCCCGGGATGAGAGTACCTCCTTGTCCCCCTCGTCTCGGGTACTGGGGGCGCGGCTCCCATTGGAAACGAAAGCCGCTTCTTTCCTGATCCCTTCTCAGACACTCTGACATTGTCCACAATTCTGAGTGGACTAGCTTGTGTAGACCTTGCCTTAGTCGATTTCGTAGCTGTCATGTAACTCGGGACGGGAGACGAGCTAGCAAGGCTCTCGTCGTCTCTAACAGACACCTCACCAATACTATGACGCCTATTGGGTCGTGTTTGGGTGCTCATTGTGCTCTTCGTGTCATCGTCTTTGGCATTTTTTGAGCTTCCCGTCTTGGTCGATGACCTCACGGGAGGAGTGCTTAAAGAAGGTCCCGTTGGAAGGGATTGTCGGTTTTGAGGGCGAGCGGGTTTCTGAGCAACTGGCATTGGTTTTGGTTTTTGTTTCATCTCCATGGCAGGATTAGCACTCCGACTTACGGTGCTCTTCAACGAAGAGTGGCCGTTGTTGTCCATCACGCTTGCACTCCTCGTATCCCATGGCCGGGATGCCATCCATCTCTCCAGCCAACTCCACCCCCAATGAGGGTTATGTGGGTCCATGAAGCTCGGGTTCACAGATCTTGAATTTTTCTTAGTCTAGTGGGGAAATGTGTACCCAATTGAGCAATGAGTTTTGACAATGCAAAAACAAGAAAGATGAGGTAATAATCTGTGTGTATTTTACCTGATGAGAGAAGGAATAAGCCATAGCTCTTTCTCTCCTCATAGCAGCCTCTTGCTTGCTCTGGAGGTTTGCCTCAATCTTCTCCTTAGATTGCATACTAACATCCCATTCTTTTCCCATCTGTAATCCAAGCAGAGCAGTGATTCAGAACTTTGAACAACTTGAAAAGATCAAATTTTGATGGTTTAAGGAAAAACCCATCAAAATCTGGTGCTTTTTTCCTGCCTTTAACTACTTACTCTTAGCCTCTCAAGCTCATTCTCATGCTTCTGCTGAAGCTGTCTATGGAGAGCCTGATTCTCCTCAGACATTCGAACCCTCCTAGCGCAAATCTGCGACTGCAGATGCGCGAGGTTCTGCATACATTTCAAGGTAGTTGCCGATTGTCGCTTTACAGATTGGCCTTCAATCAGCAGTTTTAGTCTCTCCAGCCTGCGCAACGCTCTCAACTCCCTCCTCGCCTGAAAACCGAAAATTCACAAAACAAAAATTGGTCCTATGAAACAATGTGTGTAACAAAAGGTTGCTTCTTTTTCATTTGATCATACCAAGAAACCTCGGAAGACTGTTTGGATTCTGATAGCTGCTATCTCCTCCATTGATTTACCCGGGTAACGAGCCATGTTCTTCACAAAGGCCGTCTCGGGAACCATCTCTTCCTCATTCTCAGCTGTTGGAAGTGTTTCTGAACAAGTATTGTTATTGTTATTGAGACCATCTTCAATAACCTCATTGGAGTTTGTCTCAGTGTCGATGTTCGCTGTAGGAGGAGCAACGGGCGCTTCGTCGGATGGAGGAGGGCAATCTTGATGATCCTTTTCCTTTGCAAACAACCTTTTGGATTTGGGGTTTTTCTGTGACAAGATTGGTCCACCAAATTCAGTGATGAATGAAACACATGTAAGAAGAAAATAAGTACAAATTCATTAAAGTGTAAAGTACCAGTTGGTTCTTGTCTTTGGAATCAGTGGTCAAGGCCTTCTTCACAGCAGAAAACCAACCTCCTTTCTTCCCCATTTTACAATCCCTCTGGAAATTACAAATTACATGGAAGCAAATATGTTACACAATTGAAGATCATAGCACAAAAGTGATAGCTTTTTTTATAGCAAAATACCAATCTGTATAACGTATACATATTCAGTTAAATTAACAAAAAAAGTCAACTAATTGAAGGAAAATTCTACCTGGGTAGAAGGAAAAAGAGAGGGAAAATCAAGAGACCTCCATCAAAGATGCAAATCATACAGCAATATGAACCCAGAATCTATAAATCGAATAAAACCCAAATTCCGAAAGATTCCAGAACAGAATTTGAAAGAAAAAATTCCAAATTAAGAGCAGAGAAATTTTATAGTACCTTTGATTTGGAATTGGACTGATCTCTTGTCAAACTTTGATTGCTATTTCGGTTATGAAAGTGAGCACCGTTATCTGCAAATATTATTCAGCTTTCCCTTTTCTCATAACAGAAACTGAAAATCGACTCAAGAAGAAGAAGCAAAAGAAAATTAAAAATAATAGAAGAAGAAGAAATTTCTCTGGGAATTGAGAGGAGAAGAAGAAGGAGCAAAATAAATCAAAATAAGCAACAGCTGGAGATTATCTGTTATGGGATTTTATTCCTGATTTTTTTTAAACTACCGACAATTCCACATTAGCTGCGTTGTCTTTCAGATTAATTTTCCTTTTTACATCGTACGAAAGTTTTCCGATGGTTTATTAAGCTAACGACTTTATTTGTCTTGATATATCGGTGACAAATTAAACCCGCACTTATTAATGTAAGATGCCATTTGTTCAAGTTTTAATATCAGTTTACTTCAGTGCCTTTGAACATAGCACATGGGGATATTAATGATAATGTCCAGCTTGGCTTATCTCATTAGCTTTTAGAACGATTTATTATTATTAATCAGTAATAATAGAGCAAGGAGGCTCTGAAATATACTCCGTGTATATATCCAATGACGATTTGTAAAGCAATAATCTGATCTACTCATCTACATGAAAGTGATGAAACTAGTGAATGGTGATGCATATAATGAGAATTTGGATTCACGTTGCACTAAAATATTAACAACTAGGGACTAAACTCTAGAGACAAAAACAAAGTAATAATTCATTTGGGCTTTGAAAGGAATAGGTTGTTAGCTGTGACTTGTGAGTAGATATGGATGAGATTTAAGCTTCATATAACTCTTCTGTCCCCCTCACGTCCCACTCCTTCCTATTGGTCGATGTTATTTATTTCGGTAGAATTAAAGGGAAAATAGAAGGAATTGGGCTGGGCGGCACCTTTTGTGGCCCGTTTTTGATTCGCGGCCCGTTTCCCCCTTAATTGCATGTATAGCATAACTCAAAATTAAAAAAAAAAGCCCCGCGTCGTGAGTACAGTTTTCTCGTTCCTCTCAACTCTCAACTCCCACGAAATCCCGAAATCGTTCCGATTAATCGTCGATCCACCTCGCAAGGAGTCGAAATCGTGCTCTCGCTCTATCATCTTCCTCAAGTTGCATGCATTTGTGTTGACATTGAAGATTTTTTGAGTTCCTGTGGGGCGATTGTCTTCTGTCACCTCTCTGCTCGTTTTTTTATTTGTGAAATTCCTGAGTAAGTGTTTGTTGATTTGCGTTTTAGCTTTGTGTTTATGTTGTTGATTTTCGTTTGAAGCATATTTATGCTCTTCTATTGTTGTTGTTTTAGATCTCGTTTGAGTTTTGAGTTTTAGTGCATGTTCTAGGGTTAAGCACTGTTTTTTGTGTTTTTGTGGTGACATTTTTGTTGATTTGTTCAGTGTTAAGTAGGTTTGTGATGACAATTTCGTGATGTTTATGTTAAGAGGTGACAATTTAGTATCCAATTGCGGTTAGTGTTAACAGGTGACATTTTGGTGGTTGTTTATGTTAATTTGTGTCACTTTTATAATTGCGTGGATGTTTGAGGTCCGTGGTGACAATTTCGTGATGGTTGAGGTTTGTGGTGACAATTAAGTAGTCATTTGTGTTTACTATGTGTTTTCTAGTGACAATTATCTAGATAAGTGTCATTTCTGCGTGTTGAGCTGATGATTTGCTTACTGTGTTCACAATTTTGAATGTTTTGTGATGATAATTGCAGTATAAGCCATGGAAAAGAAGAACCTAAAGTACATGTTGCCTGAATCAAAGCGGTACAATGCAAGAGCAAATATGTTTCATGATTTTGGCGTTATTGATTTTGTGAAGGATCACCTATCAAAAGAGGATTGGGACTTTATGTGCAGAGGCTGTTTTGGTTACATTATTCGGTTCAAAGAGAAAGTGCCACTTCATTACCAGCTCATTCACTATGCTTTGATGCATGAACTGGAAATGAAATATAAACACGAGATGTGGTTCAGGATTGGTGAACAAGTTTGTAGGTTTTCATTAATGGATTTCGCAGCAATTACTGGTTTGAAGTGTGACATTGTCCCTGAAATTGATGCCCCTGATGAAGAAGAAGGGTTTTTTGGACGCCCAAGGGTGACATATGATGACTTGTCTGCCGAGTTGGCTCGTACAAAGGATGAAGATGTGAAGCTTAGGCTTGCCCATTTGCTGATTTTGTATGGTGTTCTTATGCCTAGACGTCCTAAAGTACAGCTAGATGCCAGTGTTATTGCATTGTCATCTGATTTGGAAGTGTATCAAGAGTACTCTTGGGGAAGGGCTGCTTATGATGAATTGATTACAAGTTTAGGACAGGTTACTCGTACTTCTCGTGACCCGGAAAAGATCAAAGATCCAAACTATAGATTTGGGTGCACTATCTTTGGATACCCCTATGCATTTATGGTAATTCATGTTCTCATAATTTTGTTTAATGCAATTGCTTTGTTTGTATGCTCTTCTGTCTAACTTTTTCTTTTTTGCCTTTGTGTTTGCAGATTTGGATTGTGGAGAGGTTTCCAGGGTTAAGAGATGTGTGTGGTCTCTCTACTGAAGGTGCAAAAGAAGTCCCTCATATGCTGAGGTGGCACAACAATGGAATCAATCTTGTGAGATATCAATCAATCTATGCAGTTGGAAGAAAGAAACTGGTAAGTGACAAGTGACGATTATTTGTGTCTCTAGTGACAGTTTTGACAAGTGACAGTTTTGACAAGTGACAGTTTTTTACAAGTGACAGTTTTTGTATTTGTTTTGTGTTTTTTGCAGGAGTGTGTACATCCCTCCTACTCTGAGTTTGCAGAGTTTATCTATTGTGATTACCCCGATGAGGCTAAAGATCCTATTTTTGATGAACTCATCAAAAGGATCATTTCAAGCCAGAAAATGAAGGACACTCGTAAAGAGGACTCAGATTCTGCCACTGACGATGAGATGGCTGACTTTGTTATTGCTCCCCGGGTTCCAACTGTTGACAAGGGGAAGGCAAAGCAAAGTGACAAAGTGAATGTTGGTGTGAAGAGGAAGGCGCAAGCTTCTAAAAGTGATGTCAGAGTTTCTACTCCTTCGAAGAAGAAGAAAACTATTGTTGAATCTCCTAGGAGACAGAGTAAGAGATTGCAGCTGTCAAGGAGCCCTAAGAAACCAACCTCTTCAGTCAATCCTCTGCCAGCTATTCTTGAATCTCCTAGGAGACAGAGTAAGAGATTGCAGCTGCCAAGGAGCCCTAAGAAACCAACGTCTTCGGTCAATCCTCTGCCAGCTATTCTTGAAAAGTTCAAGAGGCCAGCTCCAGTGACAGAGCCTGTGACAGAGCCCGTGACAGAAGCAGCTCCCGAACCAGCTCTAGTGACAGAAGCAACTCCCGAACTAGTTCGAGAAGATGTTCATGGTGATGATCAAGTTGAAGCTGCTCAGATTCTGAGTCAGGTCAAGGATACTCCTGTTGCGAAGGGTGATGAAGGTGGAGAGCCTGCTTGGGCTAAGAGGCTTGTTTCCACTGTCAACGACTTGTACAATGGTTTCAACATCTTGAGCAATGATATGACAAGGTCAATGAAAAATCTGGAGAACAAGGTTGCACGGACTGACATGACTCTATCAAGGCTGTGGAATAAGGTTGATTCATTTCAAAGGAGAATGCAGGCTGGTTCAGATTCTGATGATGAAGATGATGTTGTTGTGACAGTGCAACCACCAGCTCCAACCAATTTGAGTGATTGCAAAGGGATTGAGTCGATGAAGCTCTCCAGTGATGATGCTGTTGTGAAGGTTGGTGAAGAAACAGGAAAGGTGAATGAAGTTTCGATGAAGGAAGATGAGAGAACAAACGATTATGTTACAAAGGTGCCTTTAGGTGAGTCAGGTTCCACTTTCTTAGCTCTATTACGTGCTGAATTAGATTTTGAGATTGGTGATATTTTAAGAGACATTAGGGATAATTGTTCTCAAATGACTGAGCATGGCCATTTATTTGCGTATTTGGATGAAGTTCAAAATGATGATGTTGGTTGTGTTGAAGATGGAGTTCCTGCTGTTGAGGAGGGAGACAAAGAATCCGAAGATTATCTTGTGGATGATTCTACCCAGGGCACTGAAGAAGGTGCGACAGAACTAGGGGGAACCGAGGAGGGTATTCCAGAACAAGGTGAACAAGGTGGTACTTAGGGCATTGGAGAAAGTGACAGAAGCGACAAAGAAGAAGCTGGAGGAGAAGCTAATGATGAAGGGACTGTGGAGTTTGACATGCACAACCGTACTCTGGAGACGGGTGTTCCAGATCTCGGTTGTGTAAGGAAATCTGCTAGGCTGAGGAAGGGAGGCCCTATGACTCACACGCCATACACCGTTGGGAAGAAGAAGCCGAAGAAACAGAAGAAGGTTAAGCCTCCCAAAATGCCTACTCGTCCAAAGTACTCCTTTTACAGTGATGAAGACCGTATGCCCTTTTATCGATGGTTTAACAAACGGTATGTCAGTTGATTGATTGTTCTATACAAGTGACAGTTTTATGGTGATAAGTGTCATTGTTCTTATATTTTGATTGTGAGTGACATATATACAATTTCCTTGGTTTTGTAGGAAATCAGATGATAGTATTCAAGGGTCTGGTCAACTTCTTAATAGGACTTTCTTTAGATTACTTAAAACAAACAGTCTTTGGCTTGGGGATGAGGTAAGTGACAGTGTTCAAGTGACAGTTTTGATATAAAATGTTTTATTCAAGTGACAGTTTTATGTTTAAAAGTGTCATTGTTCTTATATTCTTTTGTGCAGCACCTTTGTGAGGCATTGTATCACATTAGGATGCTTTTAAATGAGAAGGCCGACATGTACAAGGATGTGGTTGTCATGGACTGGGTGTGGTACAAGGAATTTGATGCTGAAAGTGTACAACGTTACGTTGTGAACAAAGAAGAAGTGCCAAGCATAAAGTTTGATTACTTCCATGGCTATAATCCTGAGCTGTATGGTAAGTCATGGTTTCGCACAAATGTAACGAAGGTATTCACTCTAGTGAACATTGATATTACGCACTGGATCACTTTGCAAATTGACCTTGTTGCGAAGCATATAACTGTCTTTGACTGTCTTCGAGCGTTGTATGATGAGGATAAGATTGACAGTATTGTAAGTCCTTTTTGCAAAGTTCTTCCTGTGTGGATGAAGGCATCTAGATTCTTTGAGAGATTGGGCAATTTAGATGCTGATTTCACATGGTCCAGGGATGAAAATATTTGTCAAGATGAAACAAGAGAGAGGTATGTATTGTTACACTGTTATGCTTTGTTTTTGTCAAGATGCAGAATTCACTTTCACTCCTGACTTTTTCATGTTTACTTATTTTGCAGGGGTGGTAGTTGTGGTGTCTATGCTATCAAGTACATTGAGGCATTTGCATTAGGTGCCAGCTTGGATGATTTGGATTATGAGCACATGGCTGCACATCGGGAGAAAATGACAATTGATCTTTTTAATGGCACTTGGATTTGGGAGCCTTTGCCTGATTCCAAAAAAGGCAATTGATCTTTTTCTTTGTTAAACTTAGTAGTTATGACAGTTTAAGGCTTGTGGATCTGGGACCCTTGAATCGTATGTTGTATTGTGTAGTGACAGGTTAAGTAGTGACAGTTTTAAGTAGTGGCAATTTTATGTTGACTTTTGATTTTGTGACAGTTGGTGGATTCCAATGTTGACAGTTTAAGGCATTATGTTACAACTATGGTGTGTTCCAATTGATATATCAATCAACAAACAATTAAGTGAACAATCTTTTGTGACAGTTTGAAAGCAACATGATCAAGTGACGATTTATCCAAAAAGTGTTCAAGTGAACACAGTCCCAATAAATGACATACGTTGTACAAAATATAACAAAAAGTGATTGCATATCTCTTAGCAAACAATCGAAGTTGGTATTTCGAAGTGACAACTTTCATTTATTGCGAACTAAGTGGTGACATTGATATAGCAATATGTACAAGTTATGATATATCAAGAATCAATGATAGTGCTGAAATTGATGATATATTTTCAACAAGTGACATATGAAAACTGACATTGACATAGCAATAAACCAAAACGTGACAGTTTTAACAATCAAGTTCAACAAGTGACAATATTTGGCAGTTTTGACAATCAAGTCCTACAAATGACAATGATGATATATGAATCCTATTTCATGACGATTGCAGTGCTGCTTGATGCTCCTTCTGACGCTTTAATCTTCTTCTTCTTCTTCCCTCTGAACTCACCTATGGAGGGAATTCTATTCCTCTTTGGTCGTCCAACCTTCCTTCTCACATTTGGGGGATTACACACTATCATGTTTATATGGTCTGGCACATTCCACTCAGATTTGTTTGGCAATGGATAAATTGTCTCTTCATAAGCCAAGCACCAAGCCTGGAATTGGTAGTAGTCACTGATGAAGCTTCTCACAGGGTACTTCATTTGTTGAATTGCAGCCATTGCATGAACACATGACATCTTGTCCAGATCAAACATTCTGCAAGTGCATTTCCTTTGTGCTAGATCAACCACATCACAAAGACCACTACTAAACACCTCAAACTCAGTTTTGTTCAACATTCTAACACCATAAGCTTTGGATTTTTTGCACCTTTCCTCCAAAATGCTATTGATGTTAGGCGGTATCTGATTTAGGTGTTGTTCTATCACAGCTTTTCTCTCAGCAAACCATCTGGACAACAGACTCCTTATGAACTCCAAGAGAGCAGTAATGGGGAATTGTCTTGCTTCTTTCAAAACACCATTGACGCTTTCTGAGTTGTTTGTTGTCATGATGTTGTATCTGTCACCACTGAAGCATGCTCTTGACCACTTTTCAAGTGACACTTCTCTTAGATACTCACCTATCTGTGCATTTGCTGTGCAAATGTCTTGAAAGTATTTGTTGAAATCTGAAATGGTGTAGGAGTCTGCAGCTTGGCTAAACAACCTCACAATCCCTTTTTGCTTGAATCTATTCTTCAAATTTCCCTTCAAATGCCTTGCGCAAATTACATGCTTTGCACAGGAAAAGACAGACTCAACCGATTTACCTATGCTCAAGTGACGGTCTGAGACAAATACTAAATCACTAGAGCATGGAATAACAACAAGTAGTTGCTCAAAAAACCATCTCCAAGATCTGTCATTTTCAGAGTCTACAACAGCATACGCAAGAGGATAGATTTGATGGTTTGCGTCTTGTGCTGATGCAGTTATTAGAACACCCATATACCTATTATGTAGGTGAGTGCCATCTACTTGTATAACCTGTTAAAAACGTGACAATATATAAACAAATGACAAAATTGTATTGTTGTGTTCAAAAGGTGACAATTACACAGTGTCAATAAGGATGGTGACATCTCTAGGTGACAATGCCAAAAGTGACAATACTAAGTTTTTTGTTAAGGTTTCAAGTAAACAAGTGACAATACTAAGTGACAATGCCAAAAGTGACAATACTAAGTTTCTGTTAAGGTTTCAAGTAAACAAGTGACAATATGTACTAACCCTTCTCATATGTTGATATCCTCTGATTGATGGTCCAAGTGCAACGAAGACATACTTGAATTTGTTGTTGGCATCAGTTTGTAGAAATGTGTATGTAACAGGGTTAGCTTGCATGAGCACATGGCAATAAGATGGGAGATTTGCATAATTCTGTTCAGGTGTGCCTCTATTTAATGCATGTGCCCACTGCTGAGCTCTCCAAGCTTTATAGTAACTAATGGACTGCAGCATTTCATTCCTAACATCATTTTGGATCATTTTTGGATTTGGGCCTTTGGCCACACCTTCAAACCTGAGATGACAGTTTGTACAGAAATGTTGGTGTTACATATATAAAACAATAGTGATGACAATTCACAATGAAATGAGATGAAAAACAAGTAGTCAAATTACCTCAGTTTAATTTTCTCTCCTATATGCTGATAAGATGGTTGAATATGTCTTGTACATCTCACTTCAAAGGGGCATGTATGTGTGTCATTGAATTTCTTAACCTCAAAATAAGTGAGTCCTTTCAACCTTGTAGCTACCATTTTCCACTCATAATTGTCATCTACACATTTTAGTGAGTAGTAGTCTGACCTTGACCTGTTGACCTTGAAGCAATAACTCTGTTTCATTGCATGATTATACATTGATGTCTTGAGTTCTTCTTTGCTTTGGTACATTTGTCCAACTTGTACATATTGTTGATCGGTGGATACTCAATTGCAAGTGGATTGTCTTCATCTGATGAGTTTGGAGGTGCATCATTGACTTCCGAAATCACTAGAGGTTGGTTTGAGCTTCTGTCATTTGAAGGTAGTAGATAGCTGCTAGTGACAGTTGATGGTGGTTTCACAATTTGAGTACTAGGGATTGCTGGCTCTTTCCCTTTTCTCCTACTATATGTAATGACATATAGTGTCAACCCCCAATCAACCTTAGGGGTGCTGCTAATTAGGTAGAATGATTGAAGATCGTCATCACTTTCAATAGTGAATGGAGTAGGCGGCTTCTTTGAAGGATGTAGATGTGAAAGATAGATATCAGTTGGTTGTGTTGACAGTTTAAATCTTTCAACAATCTTCTCCTTTAAGCTCTCAAGATTGAACCTCTCTTCCAGGACAAATGCCTTTGTAGTGACATCTCCACCAACATACTTGCATTCGTCATTTTCTGTCTTCCATGCCCCTCCAAAGCAAATAGGTACAATTACAAGGTCCATACTGTCATTAATCCAAGAGAAAAGCCATAATTATCATGTACAAATTGTCACTGGAAATTGAAATTGCCTCTACACTATCACTAACATGTATATATTGTCACTAGATTCACAATTCTAGTGACAATTCTGTCATGTAAATACTGTCACTAGATTCTCAATTCTCCCTTCCCTATGAGCAGTTATCATCAATTGTCACCTCTATCAACACTAGACTCTCAATTACGTCTTCTCTATGAACATTTATCATCAATTGTCACTAGATTCTCAATCTGTCATTACTCGATTGTCACTTCTCATTGAGAACTTCCAGTAATTTCGAAAATTCTCAGTGTAATTGTCATCTACCATCTCAATGTACAGTGACTATTAGATTTTGAAGGAAAAAGTGTCACCTGTTGCTCGAATCCTCTGCTTGTCAGTAGAAATCGCAAGTGACAGTTTGGTGGATTGTGGCTCGATCTCTGTAATTACGAAAATTCTCACTTTAATTGTCATCTACCATCATAATCTGTAGTGACTATTAGATTTTGAAGGGAAAAGTGTCACCTTTTGCTCGAAATCGAAAGTGACAGTTTGGAGGATTGCAGGCTCGATCGCGCGTAGAGATTTTGCAGTGACAATCCTCTGCTCGATCACTTGTAGTCGACAAAATTGTAGTCGACAATGACAATACTCGTGGATTTGAGGTGACAGTCGCTCTCGATCGATCACGCGCACGAAATCGCAGGTGACAGTCGCTCTTGATCGATCCGGCGCACGAAATCGCAGGTGACAATTGAGGCTCGCGTTTGCAGCTTTGGAATGACGTAGGAAAACGCCGGAAATTCGCCGGAAATCGAGCCGGAAATCGCCGGTTTCTCTCGCCGGGAGCGCGCGGAAAGTGGTTATGACGATGGAGGCGCGCGTCGGCCGTATTTATTTGCCAGCTTCCATGCTAGTTGTGGAATATTGGGGAAGCGCGGCTTCTATAGGCTATATGACATTTTCTAAATGCCATATACCTATTTGATTCGGGAAAATATAGGGGGGGACCCATAGTTTCGACCAATAGGAAGGGAGGGACACGGGAGCGGGACGTGCTAAGGGGACAGAAGATTTGAATCTCGTTAAGGATGGGGTCGGTTGTGTACTCACATTTTGCCCCACAAAACGAACTAGATTCAAAATATCATGAAGCGTTATTTGGGTTAAATTGTGGGATAGTGTTTTTTTTGACTTGGTGAGAATTAGGAACCCTACTTACGTAGGGAAGCCTAGAGCATCATTTCGGATGAGAGCTAACAGCTCATGGTGGCTCTAAATTACATCCCATGGGAAACTATGGCCCAAATTCGCGATTTTATCGGCCACAATATTACATTGTCTATTCACATGAGAAAGTTTAACTATCACAAATTCTCTAAGAGATACAATATCATTCGCAATAATTCTTTCAATTTCTCAGGGACAACTTTTATGTCGTTGCACAGTTTTGATCACTGTTAGATTGTCTCCTTCAATTTCTAATTTCCGTATCCTTCTATTTTTTGCTTCATCGATTCCATCACGCAAAGCCAAAGCTTCTGACACAAGAGTTGACACATTCCCATACCTGCTCATTGTCCCACTTATTGGGCATCCATTAATATCTCTAATTATCGATCTTCCTGAGGAGCTTCCATTATTCAACCTAGATCCGTCAAATTTTAATTTTACAAAATCATGTCTCGGCTTTTTCCATTTGCTTTGTTTCCTTCTTCCTACAATTCTTTCCTTATGACAGACCTTAAGGTCCTTTGCTTCGTACTCTTTTTTTAGCTTGTTCCCATTGTCTTAACTGGATTCTAATATACAAGTTGAGGTCTTGAATAACTTCACTATTTCCTTGTTGGAATGTCAGTTTATTTCTTTGATACCAAATACTCCATCAAACAAGTGTTAATTCTGTCATCTCTTTCTTCCCAAGAATATTCCTCATATCGGAAAGGACATTCCTTGGGTTCTGAAGTGATATACTATAGTTTCGGAGAGTATTTTTAGTACTAGCATTTATACCTTTATTATCTTTAATGTGTGGGGGCATTTGATCATTAGATGAATCGAATCCTCATGTAAACTATTGCACATTAGACAATCAGGAGGGACTGCAACCTGTTTTTCACTCAATCTCTACTTTGTTGGGAGTCCATTCATAACGATTTTCCACAAACAAATTCTTTACTTTTGGGTAGGTATCCAACTTCCATATCCACTTATTCGGATTGGGGTTCATCAAGTTTTCTTTAGTTATCAGGCTTAAGGCTGATGCCGTTGAAAATCACTCATTCTTGCTTGTGGGATAGTGTTTATTAATATGGTTCGGCACCTTATTAACTTCCTCAAAGATGTTGACCGGCCGTCTCACCTCGAACCTAGAAAAAAAAAAAACATCCGCTACGATAAACACAATCTCCCACAAGATTAGACGGACGTTGTCATTCTCGATCTTAATCTTGACAAGACACAAGACACAAGTTGTTATTCTCGATCTTGATCTTCTTAAGCCTAATCTTTTAAAGTAATTCCACCACTAGGTTATTGAGGCCATGAACTTCTGCTAAAATAACCGAATGAGCACCACATGGCTATTCGCTAGGTATATCATATGATATATTTTCCCACATACTAACATACCCATCTCGTCTCCTCTCTCAGCTCACTCGACCCACCGCTACTATTGCTTACTAAAGCTTGACAATGCCACTCACCTCCTCCTCAACCACCATGTTGTTGACAACTCCATTCCCAACCAACATGACTCAACCGACCCTATCCTAAACCAGTTAAAAATCATGACTTCACTAACCTCCCACTACAACTTATTCTCAAGATTTTATCGTCTCCATGCTCCCTCCTTGTTATTTCTCTTGCAAGCAAGCCATCCTCGACAATTTTCGATCTAGAATTTGGCATTTTGTCGAATTATTCCCAAGCATATTGATTTTTTTGGTAGCTTCAACATATTGATTTTTAAATTGCATATCTAGTTAATGGTCTACTTAGAGTTTCCGAGTCAACATTGTTACATTGATATCGGATATCCACATAATTTTTCCAAGTATTCAACATCTTAATATCCATATCAAACCGAAAAAGGGAAGTGAACGAGTAAATCCCGGTTTTTCCAACAAATTAGAATTTAAGTAACACGGTACGGAACTATAAATATATAAACATAATATAATCCCTAGCACCTACAGAATTCCAGTTCGTTACGGAAGGAAACCGAAATACCGTTTCCCTCGTCCTCTCTCCCTCTCCCGCCATGGAAGCACCTCAACCAGTCGCCGGCGCCGGAACCGGCACCGGAAACACCGCCTCCGGAAGCGCAAACAGCAACAGCGGATACTTGGACACCAGCCGCTGGGACAGAGCGGTTTGGCTGATGAAGTGTCCGACCGTCGTCTCGCAATCTCTCCACTCCTCCTCCGACGACCTCTCTCGCCCCGTCGCCAAGGTCGTTCTCTCCGTCGATCCTCTTCGCTCCAACGACGACGACTACTCCCCTCAGGTATTTCGTGTCAATTTCGTGTTCAAGATTTGTGTCGCTGAAACTCGGGCCGACTCTAGGGTTTGTAATGCGCTTTGTATATGGGGCTGGATTTGGGGGGAATGGGGATGGTAGCGCTTGGAATTTCTGGTTTCAATCGCTATGTTGTGGCTTGGAGTGCATTTGTAAACCCTAATTTGTATTTCAACGTGCTTATCCATGATTTGTAGTTTGTAGGACATTAGCTCTTTCTGAAATTGTAAGAGTTCTGGCTTTCCATGTTTAAAATGTTGAAATTGATGGACAGTTCACTATGGAATTGGCTGGGACTGAGCTTGGAAACATACCAACACGGTATTCTATGCACATGTCTAAGGACATTGTTCCCATGTCTGTATTTTCCGAGTCGAACCAAGGTGAGAAAATGAAGTATGTTTCATTCTGATAGTTGCATGATCATCCATCAGGAAGGAGCATGTTTGCATTGTATCTCCTCCTTTTGTTGTCAAATCCTCTTGCGTTTTGTATCTGAGTTAGATAAAGTAATAGCAGGGTTCAAGGGATCGGGATCATCTTCCTTGTGGTTTTTGTTATATGACTTGTTTTTCTATAGTAAGAATTTGAATCAATGTTCATGGATTTCCTTTTCCAAGGGAAGCTTTCTGCTGAGGGGAAAATACTTTACAAGTTTGACATGAAGCCTCATAATGAAACCATGGATAGCTACGGAAAACTCTGCCGTGAACGAACAAACAAGTACATGACCAAGGGTAGACAGACACAGGTCCTTTTTTAACTTATTAATGGATGCTGTCATATTTAGTGAATTCTGGGGGGGGGGGGGGTATTTTTCCCATACAAGAGCTTGATCTAAGGTTCAATTTTTCGGTTTAAACATGTTTTCCTTATCTTATTCGTGTGTGTATGTGCCTCAGGTCATTGACAATTACAAGGGGACACATATGAGGCCCATGCCAGGGATGATTGTGACAGTGGTTGGTTTGAATATTTTCTAATAGTAAATCATTAGCCATTGGTACTTTTATATTCTATTTGTGAGTTAATAGAAGGCTATTGTTGTCAAAAGGAAAAATGTGTGTTGCTATAAAGTCTATAATCGTAATGCTTGATTTGTTTTGAAACAAACTATTGCATCTCGTTCGGTTGGTGTAACAGGACAAGAAGAAAGCATCTGTTAAGGGATCAGAAATGAAGAGAACAAGAAGGGATCGCCGGGAAATGGAAGACATTATGTTTAAGCTTTTTGAAAGGCAACCTAATTGGACTTTAAGACAGTTGATCCAAGACACCGACCAACCTGAGGTACCCTCTTTGGCTTCTGCAAAGATTAGTAGTGCTCTTCAAGTCCAAATTCTGATTAGAAACGCAACAATGTCTCCATCTGCATATTTTTGCCCACATGTAGTAATTCCTCTGCATCTTAAGCTGTGAAATTATCCTAAATTCATAATCCTTAAGTTATATTCCACAGATTTCTACTAGTACCTGTGTCAAATAGCCACCATCTAGTTTCCAAGGCAAAATTACATAGATTTTTTATGCACTGCACTCAAAACTTCTAAGATGTTTGGAAAGTGGTCTTAGAATTTGCTATATTTAGTTGTGTGAACCTCAGCTCAAGCTGGTATGCTTTCTTTAAGCCATATTAGGATGCTGTAACATTTTAAAAATAGTTCTTCCAGAAATTAAAAGTGCCTTCTGGAAGAAAATAATCAAGAAGAGTAAATGTTTATCCAAAGATGTTGTTTGATCAATTGATCTGATAGAGCTCTGTTTGACCAAATCCAACATCCTGTTGTTTCTTTGTTTTGTCACGAAGAGCATAAGCAGCATAAAAGTAGATCATTGTCCGTGATCACAAGTATGTAATAGTTTGAGACTAGGATCACAAACAACTGATAATTCATGATGTAACTGAACTTTGATGCAAATAAATATGGTGTAATCTATCCTCTTAATATTAGTGATATCTGCTTCTGATTCTCACATATTGCAACTATTTCCTGTACAAATCAAAACCCACGAGTTACTATATTAATGCTTTTGCTTCCTTGATGCAGCAATTTCTGAAAGACATACTGAAAGATTTGTGCGTCTACAACAACAAAGGAGCAAACCAAGGTACTTATGAGCTTAAACCAGAATACAAGAGATCTGGGGATGATCAGCCCGGTCCAAGTAGCTCGTAAGAAGACTGGTTCGGTATGGGAGCTCATAGTGAACTGATTTAGCTATTTGAGTCTTCTCTAGGAAATTTTAGAACCTTTGCTATTTGAGTCTGGGGATGGCAGCTCCATAATTGATCTGGGGACGGCAGATCTTCTCTAGGAAATATTAGAGCCTTAAACTTTCCACGATATAACATGGGTCATTCTTAAACCTTTTAATACCGTGTTCCAGCATTTCGTTATTATTATTTCTATTGGATTAATGTCGGTATGACACAGACAGAAAAAAAAATAATGAAGTAATCCCTAAAGCTGGATAACATCACATGCTGATATGATAATGATACTGATACACATACACCATCTCTCTGTTCAAGGGTCAAGCATACCCTTGTTGTGAATGTGTTTGACAACACTAAACTAGTATTAAAAGCTTCAAATTGCAATCTAGCATGTTTCCTTTGGTTTAGGTTTCATAACATTCGTTCTTCTAAAGCTCTTATTCTTTGGGTGGTGCAAATATTAAGCATTCCTTAAGGACTTGTAACGCTCTGATATGATTACGATCCTTATAATAAGAAGTAAGATTTGGCTATATTTGCATATTCAATTTTGGATATATTGGGCTTCAGCATTATAAAGATCTGACAATTTGGGATGATTTTGGAGTATGTCAGCATCTTTGATTGTACATAGCCTGCTAGATAATGTATATATACTTCGATGAATCAGTGAGATCTAATTTAAGCGAGTAAATATATTGGAGATTTCAGTTACAGGCTTACAATTTTGACCAACTTAGAAGTATCAAGTATGTGATTGAAAATTGCACAAAATGTATATAATAAAGACAAAATGTATTAAAATAACGACAAAGTCAAAGATGTTGCATCATGCATCATGCAAGAGGAAAAGCCGATAATGCCTCGAGAGTCATCTATTGGCAAGTAGCAGGCAGGTGTTTGGTGGGAAATTTGCAATTATGGCCCGCTTTTCTCTATTGGCTGGCCAGCCACTATTTTAGATATGGCTTGTGGTAGTGATATGGGCTTGTTGATTGTTATAGATAGAAATGTTATGTTATACTACAATTTAGTTCCAATACCAATCTACTCTCCTTGGCATTAATTAAGAACTCTTATTAGGAAATACATTATTATTATATTCGAACTATTTAGATTTTTCAATGTTTTTTATACGATTTATCTTCATAACACTCTTAAATTAAATCAATTTGTAACATTAAATAAAGATTGTGGAATATTTCTCCCCTTATCAGCTACATAAATATTGTAGGATATTGTATACCATATAAAATAAAATAAAATAAATAAAAATATTAGATTACTATTTAAAAGTATATATTATTTTATAGAAATTATTATCTTCTCAATAAACCACGTTGTAAATAAAAGAAGAATAATGCGAATGTTTCTCGTCAAAGCAGAAGAAGCGTGTGGGCAGCACGGCGTCGTTTACCATCTCCACTTCTCTCTCTCTCCGTTTACATTGCTTGTACCTAACCCAACTCTTCTTCCACCCAAACCAATCCAATTTCATTCATTCTTTCCTCTCGTTAATCCTTCCTCTTTTCGGACCAGATTCCCAATTCTTCGCCTCTCAAAGTTTCCTGCTTCCTCCTCGGTAATCAATTTCTCTCCTCCGCCGTTTTCGATTGATTATTATTGAGTTCTAATTGCTGTTTATTCTGCAATTTGCACACAAATTATTAGTGATTTTGCCTTGTTTAATCTAATCTATGAGTAGATGTCGGCGACCTTGATGGAAATAGATAGGCTATGGGGCGCGTGGCTTACTGGTGTTTCATGATCTGGATTTCTATTGCTTTTAGGCTTTAGATTTGGGGGCTTATCTATGGTGTTTGTAGTTTCTACCGACTGATTGTGCTATTTGATTATGTGAATTTTGAAGACCAAACACTTGGCTTTTGAGGTGCATGTGTTTTGTTCATGATCTGGAGGACACTTTTTTGGTTCATTGCGTTGCAAGTGGAATTGATTCTGAGGAGCTGAAAATTTTCGAAGACCAAAATCATAGTTTTTTTTTTTTTTTTTTACCTTCCTTATTTGGGCATTTTCTGTGGTCTGTTTTCTTTTTGGAGATTGATTATAGGGAGTTGTAAATCTGGAATATTCTGAAGCTAATTGTTTTCAGAAGGTTCATTAAAAAGGTTGAAAAGATAGATAGCTCCATTAATGAGGAGAAAGATTATAGAAACTATGGTAGCAAAGAACACAGTTGTGCTGTAGGATTGGGATCTCATGGTGAACACACTTGTGCTTGAGGATTGGGATCTCATGGTGAACACACTTGTAAACAGCATTTTTATTACAGCTGTTTATCTTTGATTTCAACTTGCCCTTGGGGCACTTGGTTACACAACGCTAGGGATTATGGTGAGGGAGAGATGCTATCATTGATCTACTTGAACCATTGTAACTTTGGTTTTTGATGGATGAGGACAATCTTTTTGCTGTTTCAGTGGACATCAGTAGTCAAATGTATTAGTCAAGTTTGTGAGGTTGAGGTTTTATTGGAAAGCTCTTTGATTGTTATGTCTCTGGAATTCACTAACTTCCACGGTGTTTTGATGTCTATGGTGGTATGCCGGCTGGATCTGTGAGACCTTCAATAAACTATGTTGAAGCATTTGTGTATGGGTTAGGGTGCATTTTGAAACCCAATCCTAGACCAGCCTTTTCAAATCACTTTAGCTGAGAACTAGATGTTAACTAGGTCCAGGTCACAACAGTAAACCTGAAACTAGGTCCATGTGACAACAGCAAACCTGAAACTTCATACTCTGTTAGACTTGGTCAAACACAACAATTATATCTTGCTTATGTTGAGCACATGATATGAACTTGATTTGATCTGTCAAAAATGGAAAGGAAGTGAAATGGGAGTTAGTTATATCAAACAGTGACTGTAATATTGCAATCTAGGATCGTGCACATTTATTGTGCAATGTTGCTTCGTACTATGTTGTTTATGTTAACATTGAACCTTGGGATTAGTACTGATCAAGCTTTATGTGATATTTGCAGGCTGCTCTAGGAGAATGGCCTTTTGTTTCAAGGACGTTACAGAGGATTCCATTGCTTCTGGACAGGAAGTTCTAAGGTGCCCATTTTTGAGGAACATCAATCAGCCAACCAACTTCTCTTTTTCATCTTCTACAGCCTTGTCTCTGCCGGTAAGTCATCCTCTAGCAAGTTTTTGTATAGAATATTCTAATTTCACTAATGATGAATCCATCAATATCTTAACTGTCAATCTGCAGTACTTGTGGAAATTGAACATTTAAATTGAGTAAATTGGTATTCGAAATTCACAACTTATAGCAATGAATTCAGTTTGACAAAATGCAGCTATATGCTTATTCACTAATAATACCCATAGCCCTTAATCTTGGTAATTTAATGAATAGAAGTGAAAAGATTCCTATTGGCTGACATTTCTGATGCTTCTGTCCAGGTCCATGGATCCAAAGGTCCAATTTTTGAAGATGGTCCCAATTTTGATATGGCATTTAGGCTCTTCCATGGGCAAGATGGAGTTGTTCCACTTTCTGGAAAGTCCTATGTGCGCTCTGAGAATCTAGAGCCTGAGAAATCCTCACTCCAATTCAACCCTTTAGCTGCTAAGGCAGCTACTATAAGCCTTTCTTCTTTTGGATTTGGAGGGCCTTTTGGCTTTGACTCATTTGCAGAGAAGTTTAAGAATCAAAAGAAGAAGTCCCAGCCATCAAAGAAGGAAAATTCATCTCAGGTCAGTAGTTTGGACTTTGGACCACTAGACCAATGATTTGAAAATGCATAAAATAAAGTTCTTCAGACATTTGAGTTTGCTGTCATAATATGGCAGAATGAACTGTTAAAACTAAAGAACTGATGTGCATATCTCTTAATCTGGTTGGGCAAGTTTGACCTGTGAGTCATTCAAAAACTAAAAAAATAAATTTCTTCATTAAAACTTGTGATATTGTTTTATCTACTTTGTTTTTTTTTTCAAAACATGCGCTTGACCCAGAGTCATCCCATGTGCATGTTGTGTGTGCTAAATACATCTAAATTGAAAACTTTTGCAACCTTGTTTTCTCATTTTTTGAAATCCTTCAGATCATTTATCGGGGATCTCTTCTAACTTCTTCCAGGGCTACATAATAATACCACATATAAGTTTTACATTTTAGCATAGAAGTTTTACTAGAGTAACGTCATCAACAACCATAGCTTGATTGTGCAGGACAAAAAAATATTCAAATTTTGCTTTGTTTTCTCAATTTCTTTTCTACTCTGCATTTTCAGGGAGAAAATCCAAGTCACGAGGCGTTGAGCAATGAGTGGCTTCAAAGTGGCAACTGCCCTATAGCCAAATCATACAGGGCAGTCAGCGGTGTTCTACCTCTTGTAGCCAAAGTTCTCAAGCCTCCCTCAGGCATTAATATCAAATGCCCTCCTGCTATTGTTGCTGCCCGAGCAGCCATTTCTAAAACCGCTTTTGCAAAGAACCTTCGCCCTCAGCCACTACCAAACAAAGTTCTTGTAATTGGAGTCCTGGGCATGGCAGTAAATGTTCCCCTTGGGGTTTGGAGAGAACACACCAAGAAATTCTCCCCTTCGTGGTTTGCAGCGGTTCACGCCGCTGTTCCCTTCATTGGCCTTTTAAGGAAGTCCGTCTTGATGCCTAAAGCCGCTATGGCTTTCACGATTGGGGCCTCCATTTTGGGACAAGTTATTGGCTCAAGAGCCGAAAGATACCGTCTCAAAATGGTAGCTTCTAGAAGTTCAAGTGTCTCTGTTGCTGGAGTTGGTGCAGAAGAAGCTGAAGTTGACAACAAAGATAAGCTCCTGCCGGTAGCTCCGATCAACGGCAATGGCGGATCTTGTGGGAAGAATATGAAGTGGGACCCTCTGCCAATGCAACTTGCTGGGTCTGGTTCTTCATCAGGTACTGTGATTTGCTGAGCTTTTCATTTCCCAATATTGGGGGTTGATAAACATGGAGGATATATATATTGTTGTTATATTTGTGCTCTTGTTGATTTGTGAAAGTTGTTTTTGTTGTGAGATTGCTGATCCCTAGTTGTCATTAAAGATTCGGAAATAAGTGATTGGCTGTTGCTTGACTCGGGAGTTTTTCATTATGTTTGAATGGATTAAACATGGCATGAATTTTTATTCAGTTGATCATATACTATATTCAGAGTTGATCTTCCCAGAGAGGCTATAAATTTCAGGCTGCTTGTGCTAGTTTGTTTACTTGCTTCTGCAAGCAAATGGGAGATGACCAGATGGGTTTATACTTTATACTCAACCCTTGCTCTAAAACTTATTAAAAGTACTCTTTATCACACTTTTGTTAGCATGGCTAAACAGAAAGAGGACAGAAAAAGACAACTGTTTTGGTTTATAACGGTTTGGTATAGTGTGTTTATCCTCTATTTTGAGGTTAGCTAACTGACAGTTAATATAACAACAATAGATTACAAAAAATAATTAAGAAGATGCCATTAGCTTCGTAAAGAGGATACACGTTTCTGATATTATCTTACAAAGCATGCGATAATTCTGACATTAACATACGTGACCCATGTGAAAACTCCAATCACAACAGCGTAATAAGCTATTATATTTGCAAGATTTATGTGTTAATTAATGTCTTGTATTATAATATGCATTTTAAATATACTTAGCTAAAATATCAGGATTCATATTATGGAAATAAATCCAATTTAATCAAGGAATTCGAAAATAGAAAAATCCAAAAATGGAGACAGAATGAGGATGGAATGAAGATAGAAAGTTACCAACGAAAACCATACCTGCAAGTCTGCAACTTACAAGCTAGTTATGGCATGCCGTCTATGTGTGTATGTATATATGATGATGGATTTACATAAATGAGGCCATAATATAAGAACAAGACAATATTAATGAACGAATTACACACACAAACACAAAAAAGGAAAGATGAGGCGTACACGAAATGAACAGCAAATTTGCGGTCAGTGTGACGACGTCGTTGCAATCGTAAATGCCTAATGAAAACAAACAATCTTGTACATCCATCGATCGCTGTTCAATGGGGCCTTCAATCGATCATGAAATCCAACAAACTCCTCATTATTGATTGAATATAGCCATTGAATTGAACAACTATTCTTGTTCCCTCATGGAACCCATTTTGTCCTCTTGTTTATGCCCTTTATTACATTTAAATTGATGAATTTACCCATACAACTAATTTATTTCCCGGATCAAATGATAATCCGTCATAAATGATGGAGTTATTCAAGAACATGGCCCCATCAAGTACTTTCAAGGCATGTTTCTAGGGATCAAATCATTGTTTTTAATCCAACTAACATGCTAACTCATTAAGCATCCTATTAGTCAAAGATTATAGTTAATCCAACTTACCAGAAAGGCAATGATAAAACTATACAACTACTATTAGTGGTCCCCGTGAAGTCATAACGTGATATCATGGGAGTTAGTAGTAATTAATCCAGTCATACACACTCTCATTACAGTAGGTATCATTCTCCTCAATGCATCTCATTCACTAAAAGCCACTGCCCTTTTGGAGTTTCTTTATTGATTTCTTCTTGGCCCGGATTTCAACTAAAGAATTTTAATTTAGTTGCAGTTTTGTATATTAATGCCCTTTTTATAGCTTGGATTTCCGATCTCCACCGTCGGTTCGAGTAATGAGCGGCGCTGAATTTCAGATTTAAGCCCAGAGCCCATGTGCGCACACCAACTGTTCGTTCAAATGCCCCAAAGAGAAAAGCCCTGTATGAAGCAGGAAAACTTGAAATTTTTTGGTGATGAAAGGGAAGTAGAATACTTACAAAGTAGTAGAATAATGAGCATGAATATGGGCTGGAAATTTGGATTGGTATTCAAAGGAGTCATCTGCGTTTTCGCAGTCCCAGCTAATCAAGTCTTCAGAGCAATCAATGTGAATGATGAAAAAGATGGCTCCTTTTTAATTAAAAAAAAAGTGGATATTTTATTATTATCTACTCCGTTTATTTTCAATGCATACAAGCAACGTGAATCTGGTAGAAGTAATACAGTATTAGTATATATTTCATTATCAACGCAGTTGACAGAGGCTGTTCTAGCTCTCAGCCTCTTTCTCTTTCCTTCTGATGTCACCATCTTAGAGGAATTTACCTTGCAATATTTGCATCCATTCATTATAACACCCATGCTTATTTTGGGATTTGTGCATCTGGGTAGTCTAAGATTTGGACTTTTCTGAACTGGGTAGTTGATCTGTGCATTTAAACCACTTCAATTTCTCTTCTGTACTACTGCTTAGTTGTGATAACCCATCCTCAATCTCAACTTCTAAGGTTCTGGGTAGTACTTAAAAACCTACCAATTCTTTGAAAGAATCCAGAAATTCTATTGGGATCCTCTTTCTGTGTTTCCTGGTTGTCTGAATCAATCTCCCACATTGTAGTAGACCCCATCTGAGATTATTTATTCTATAGCCTTAAAAATCTCTGATTGGCTGGGAAAACCTATGGCTTTGCCTCTCCAAATGCTTCCTCTCTGTCTTGTCATCTTCACCTTCCTCCTCCCTTTGTCATCTGCTAATCAGGCAAGAGACAAGATCACTTACTTGCCAGGGCAACCGTCAAATGTGGAGTTTGCTCAGTACTCTGGCTATGTGACAGTAAACAAGCCAGCTGGAAGAGCACTGTTCTACTGGCTTACTGAGTCACCCACCAGAGCTCATAGGAAGCCATTGATTTTGTGGCTTAATGGAGGCCCTGGTTGCTCCTCCATTGCCTATGGTGCAGCTGAGGAAATTGGGCCTTTCCGTATCCGTTCAGATGGGAAGACTCTCTTCGAAAATCCATATGCCTGGAACAAATGTATGATGTGAGATCTGATTTGATAGTCTTGAGCTTAATTTGATTTATGGGATCTGTGTTCTTGTCCTTATCTAGCATTGTAGACTTTTAAGTGTCTATTTGAACGTGTTTACTGTTAATTTCTTTGTTTGCTGTTGCTATTGGGCAATTTGAGTCTCACTTTATTGCTTTTTTTTTTTATGGGCTTTGCTTTCTGTTGGGGAAATAGTGGCAAATCTGCTTTTTCTTGAATCTCCTGCTGGGGTTGGCTTTTCATACTCAAACACAACATCAGATTACTACACTGCTGGTGACAACAGAACAGGTATGAATTTTGCTTCCCTTTTTTGATTCTATCACATCTTTCACGTCTCAGATTCTACTCATTTTTTGCATTATTTTTGGGGTTTGCCTTTTTGAACTAAAACTCTCCATTCAGTGTTCATCTTGGAGATTGTTTTCTTGAATATGCAAATTCAGCATTATATTGTTACCCAATAAACCTTTTTGTTTGCAATAACTCTGATATTTTCCTATCTTTTGCTTTGATTTATAGCTGAGGACTCCTATGTGTTTCTTGTTAAATGGTTCAAGAGGTTTCCTCAATATCAGCACAGAGAGTTTTACATTGCTGGTGAAAGTTATGCTGGTATGTTTTTGCTTTGGGAAACTGTTTGTTTGGAACCAATTCATTATTCACACTAACCTCTAATCTATTTGCAGGACACTATGTTCCTCAACTCGCCCAAATCATTTACAGACGAAACAAAGGGCGCAAAAACCCAATTATTAACTTCAAAGGATTCCTGGTAACTATCAAAAGATTGATCAGTAGCCCATTTCGCACGCTGAGTTGCTACATTTTCTTAGTAATATAATTCTATTGGTATTACGTCTTTCAGGTGGGTAATGCTGTTACGGACGATTATCATGATTATGTTGGCACGTTCGAGTACTGGTGGACACATGGTTTGGTATCCGATACCACCTACAAAAGCCTTAAGAGTTCATGCGATTCTGGATCATCTCAACACCCCTCAATTTTATGTAGCAAAGCTCTGGATTCTGCTGATAATGAGTTTGGTAATATAGATCCTTACAGCATATATACACGCCCCTGCAACAGTACGGCAGCACTTAAGCGTAACTTAAGGGGTCATTATGTAAGTACTCACTGCCACCTCTGCAGTTAAATCAGTATCGTTTCTGTATCCTATATAAGCAGGCAAAAGGCATCATCATGTGCATATTAACAATCTCATAGGCATCTTTTATATAATGGAACATTAAATTTGGGAACTAGAGCTTAGGACTGGCAAGTGTTCGACGTTTCAACAACATATGAGCTATGATCATTGCATCAATTAAGAGCTGTTGAAGCCAAAATCAGCTAACCAGTACTAAGAAGAGGGTTACTGTTCCATATCTCTGCTAGAAGCATAGCCACATTTGTGAAAGTGTTTACTGAGCTTCTAGTTCATAATAATCTAAGCTTCGGAGACTCATTTACCTAGTACCTTATAGAATCACAAGCTAGCAGGTTTTCCTAGCTATTAGCACAAGCTATTTTCGGTGTCTTGCAATTTGTTGCTTGTGCTCTGCCAGACAGCGTTTTCATTGCGCTCACTCTCGTCTTTAATTTCACCAGCCTTGGATGACACGAGCTTATGATCCATGCACTGAAAGGTACTCAAAGGAGTATTTCAATCTCCCTGAAGTACAAAATGCTGTTCACGCCAACAAAACTAACATCCGCTACCCTTGGGATACATGCAGGTATTTGCAATGAAAGACATTATTAATTTTTTTTTCCTTGCAAACATCTTCTTGTAATCAGAGTGTTTCACTAACTAATATCTATCATTTGTGCTGATTTCAGCAATATAGTAGGGAATTACTGGAGCGATTCTCCTCTATCCATGCTCCCAATCTACAAAGAGCTTATTGCTGCTGGCCTAAGGATATGGGTATATAGGTAAACTCGTTTCCTTGGTCTCCTCAACTTTACCATCCCATTTGAACAAGATCTTTATTGTTAAGATGCTCAAATTTATGTCCTTGTTGATGATTATTCAAAGTAATCTTAACCTCAAGCATCATCTGCAGCGGAGACACTGATGCAGTGGTACCCGTTACCGCTACTCGCTACTCCATTAATGCTTTGAAGCTCCCAACTGTGACCCAATGGTATCCTTGGTACGACAACGGGAAGGTAAGCATTTTGCCGTTCGTATCCAAAACTCGTGTTGTCTTTACTCCAAGTCTACACATTTTTAGCCTTCTTCCCTAAAAATGCTCACCTTTGTTATCTTATCAATTTGTTCATTGTTTGGTGACAGGTTGGTGGATGGAGCCAAGTTTACAAGGGACTGACACTGGTGACAGTAACGAATGCGGGACACGAAGTTCCTCTCCATCGCCCTCGACAAGCCTTCATTCTCGTCCGGCATTTCCTGCAGAATCAGGCCATGCCCAAATCATCATAAATACAGCAAAAAACCAATTTAAGAATGTAAATGCCAGCATTCAACTTCCAAAGCCGGGAAGAAGAGCCCATAAATAAACAAAAGAGCATGAGAACAAACACCTTCATCAGCTTCTGCCTCTGTGATTCTTTCCTCAATATATTACAAAGAATTGATTCTTCACATTGAAATAGTTCAGAAATAAGGAGCTGTGTTTATGAATATTCATTGTTGTACTTCTACACACTGGGGGGACAAAATTGTTGTGGATTGGGATGGAAAGCAAAGAAGGGACGTTTTCTCGACGTCTTTGTAACAAAAAAGTTGGCAATTATGTAGATAATTGTCATTATAAAAGTCTCCATTTTTGAGTTATCACAAGTTTGCTGTATTTTTGGATCACTTCTTGTGAGATTATTAAGCTTGTCAATCTACCCAAGGAGGTCTTGTTTGCATAATTCTATAGGCTTAATTACAGGTAAATAGGTAATATCGTATTTTGAAGTTTTAGTTGTGATCAATCAGTAATTAGGTGTAGAATAGGTTGTGCATCCAACTAATTTCCACCCAATCTCATCAAACTCATGACTCATCACAGATTCACAAACCCCTTAAACTAATTTCTACATATTGAAATTTCTGGGTAATTTGTTTACCCTTCAAATTTTGTGTAGTGGGCCTGTCTTTCCTTAAACGGGCCCGAGCTAATAACAAACAACAACCCTAGTATCAGGATTAGGAAGGAACAGAGACAGATCGGGACGGAACGACGGTCTCCGGAGAAAGAATTCTTCACCGGCATCGGAAAATCTCCCCTCTGCCTACTCCAAGTCTATAAATTGATCGGTTAGAACTTGTCCTTCTCAATTGAATTTCTGTTTCCTAATTTCGTCTTTATTGTGTAATTTATGGCTCTTATTCCCCCAATTTTATTCATGATCGATCAGTTGGAAACCGATGTGCAAGAAATGGATCTGTCCAAGAAAGCTGGTCAGGCTCAGTACGCTGCCTTCAAAAGATTGGGGAGGAAAAACCCTTTCTTTAGATACGGGCTTCCCATGATTTCTCTGTCTGTAATAGGGACAATTGGCATGGCACATCTCTTGCAAGGCAGGTTGGTCAAATTGGCACAATCTAGTAGTACAATTGGTTTCATTAGTGGGCAATTATGGGTTTGTTGCATTTTGTTTTCCTGATGAAATTCTTAGCTGATGTCTGGAGGCCTATTTGCTCTTCAGCTATAAATTGTGTGTTGCATAATTGGCACTCTTTTGGTGCAGTAAGGATATAGCAAAGATAAAGGACGATCAAGAGTGGGAGATCATTGAGGAAAGAAAAGCCCTTTCAAGAACGGGACCTTTGAACGCGTATAACCCGAAAAAGATTTCACTAGAAGAGGAGCTCAAGGTATGTGATGAATGAGTTGTGCAATCTGAGCAACTTCAATTTGATCTTGGCTTGATCTCTGCCTTTCTTGTTTGGGTTGGCAGGCAATGCAAGAGAAGTTGGACATTAATAGCTATGAGTACAAGAAGATCCCCAAGCCAGAGGGTGAATCACACTAGATACATGTGTTTTGAGTCCTTTCTTTTTTTCCTTGGTTGCCGGCCTTGTACAACTTTTTCCCAATAATCATCTTGGTATGATGTAGCTGCTTTTGAAACTTGAAGAGAAATGGTGGCAGGGAACCAACTCTTTGTTATGTTCTGAGTTCTATGGAAACGATGAGTGTCCTCTTACAGGCAATGTACATAACTTCTTTGAAAGCAACATAGAATCTTCTTCCCTTTTATTTTGACCTGGTTAACTATTTATGCAGCAACCTTACTCATTGTTACATCAGGAGAAGAAAATGAACAGATAAATTGTACGTGTTGCAACTTGGATGCATTTAAAATTTTCAATCATCAATTCTTTGAAAAATTCTCTCAACAATCTTTTTAGGCAACTAATAGTGGTTGCCCGATCACACAATCAAATGATGCAAGATGTTTTTTTAATTACAAAGGAAGGATATGCACACCTCAACCAGGCCTGTACAATATGCCCACTACTAGAATTGGAAGCTCAAATGACATTCACAAGTAGTGTACTATAATTCCCAACGGGAGATCACGAGTTCAATTCTTTCCCAGTGTATGAAAAAATGTGCATTGTGTTTCTTTTTTCCACCAAAAGAGAAGACAGGCTGCTTTCTGAACTCTCACTGCTGGTGTTAAATTTAGCCATGTTCCTCCATTACCTCCTATGCCCAATTGCCAAGTATACTCGAACCCGATCATGTTGTTTGCCATTCCAACTCGACGTGAATGACCCCATTCCTCGAGTCGATCAGATTGTACATTTCGTTGATCCGACCATTGTGCACTACGTCAGCCAGGCTGATCTCCACATAGCCCAGTGATTCCTGTATGAAATGAATAATGGTTTGAGTGTTCATGATTAAATACATTTTATTATAACAGATTCTCAGATTAAAAGAGGACATTTTTGGAAACATACTTTTCTATGCAAGCCGAAAACACGTCGCTTGCTCTTGACCTCAACATGGATCTTTTCCCTCAATGGCGCTTCCTCGATCATGAACTGGAAATGTTCGTTCCATCTTGGATCTCGATTCTTCTTGATGATCTGCACGAATTAAAATCATTACAATTCCTGAACCAAAGACTCGTGGAAATGAACCTTTAACAAGTTTCTTTTTTACCTTTGTTCTTCTCCTCTCCCCTTTGAATATTATTTCAGCAAAAGGGTTGGTATGATTTTTCCCCTCTACATCCGCAGCTCCAATCACGGTAACCAAGAGAGCTCCTGCTTCGCCTAATGAACCATTCGAAGCAATGCTATCCAGTTTGCTGAAATTCTTCTCCACTTGTTCGACGCCACCATTGCTCTTAAAGCTCTCACTCTCATACCGAAAAGGCTCATACGTCACCTCTAACACAATCTTTCCCCTAGGCTTCTTGGCATGACCGTCCATTCTGTCCATATTTTTACGCAGATCAAGTGTTAACTCGTTTGTTTCATGAGGGACTAGCGGCTTCAGACACACGGCTTGCACTCCTAATCTGTCATGTCCTCCTACCTATAGAAAGAACAAGCACCACAGCTTTTACACAAAATTATTTAAATAACCTAACAAAAACATCTGATCTGCAGAACCAATTAGGAGTATGTTTGAAAAACCTTGTCCCAGTCATACACTTGTAGTTGTAGGACTTGAGTTTCAGGGTCATTCACAAGAAATTTGAAGTCCTCATTCCACTCTGGGTTTAGCGTCTTCATCTTGATCGTAGTTTTCTTAGTCGTTAGTTTGCCACCGCTCAAGCTGAGCTTCACGTATGGATCTGATGCACCCAAGAGATCCATTTTCAGCAACTTAAGTGCGCGCACAACCCTTACATGAAGTATTCCAACAGGTTTCTTTGTCACAGATCTGTCATGACAAAGCATAAGAGACACAGCAAAACCCAATTAATGTATTCTACTTATAGAATTTACATTGATGAGAAAATTCTTACAATGAACTGTCTAGAATGGGTATCTGCAGGGATTGAGGCCAGAAATACAAGTTAGCGATTTGCTTCTTGATGGTTCTCTGCAATTGTCAATAAGAAGAATTCAGTAAACGGGTCACGTGCGATAAGAATTTGACTCAATAGGCATTTGAAATAAAACTTGAAGTTTCCATGATCCAAATCTCCAACAAAAAAAATATTTAAGTAGAAACTAAGATGAAACCTGAACGAATCGGTAAAGACCAGGAATGGACATGATGTCTCCTCCCAA
The DNA here is from genome assembly GCA_934048045.1 of Polygonum aviculare. Classification (NCBI taxonomy): domain Eukaryota; kingdom Viridiplantae; phylum Streptophyta; class Magnoliopsida; order Caryophyllales; family Polygonaceae; genus Polygonum; species Polygonum aviculare. The sequence goes on from OW204024.1 coordinate 4,391,179, forward strand.
GACTTTGAATCCAAAATCGATATATGGCTGCATGTATTTATAATAATGAAGGTAAAAATATATGTGAAGTTCATTAAGTTACAAATATTCACAGTATTAAAGATATCTGCTTACTTTCTCTATCAGTGACACCATTATGTTGGAAAAACATGGAAAAGTCGCAACAAGCGGTCTCAAGCGAATCCTCGGTGAAGCAAATACTTGCAAATCAATTAACTGATAAAGGGCAAAAAAAAAAAGAAAAAGGATTGTGTCAAATTTTCTTGCAGAGAATCACCAAAATGTGAGCTGGATTCTCCATTCAAATGCTGGACTAATTTGTATATTTAAGCACCTGACCTGAAATCTAATGGGTATTGATAGCAGCTTGACAGCCAAAACTATGTTTGGATTGCCTGCCCACTTGATTGATGGCTCCATAACTAGTTCATTCTCATTGGTCTCATATACTTTCATACCTGTAACATTGCAACAACATAGAAGTTGAAAATGAGCCGGAACTGGAAATTGAAAAGAATCAGTTGAGTGACAGGCATTGACTTCTGATTCATAAAACATGTGATCTATCCTATATAGCTTCAAGAGGTTACACTTTGAACTTCCAAACACCATATAATGTTTCAAGTCACAACCCATAAGTATGTAATTCAGAATGACAACCACTTGTTTCACATTAATTGAGGCTAAAGTAGTTTTTGAATGCTCAGTGCTCACCATGGAAGACGGGAGGAAGACTTCCAAGAGTTAGAGTCTCAAAATAAACATCTTGTATTTGATACCGTCCAATATACTCCTCAAACATTGGTTTTACAGTGCTTTTAATAGTAGCACAAATCCCCTGCAAATTCAGATTAAAAAAAAAAGCCTTTTATCCCTCTTTGTTCTCATCATTCCCAACTAAATTGTCTCTCTCGTAAAAACAGACTTGTAAGAGACTTCACCTTATCAAGATATGGCCAAAGTTCGAAAATAAACTTGTTCAGCCAGTCAACCTGAGTGGAAAACAAACAAAAAGATCAGAAATGCAGTGGCTAAAGTTTACAGATAAGCGTGATTTCTCGTACTCACTCGATCATAGTCAGGACTCTTGATCCAGTGAGGAATACTCGGAGATAAATCATGGAGTGCGTTTGTATCGAGCTCTTGAATCGGTGTCACTTCTGGTTCCTGCAGACCAAGTGCACTAACTTTAGTATAAAGTGATAATCCTTAACAATTGGTGATTGACCTCCCCTTGAGATTTGTATTCATTCAGATCACAATTTGAGCCAATAACTGGATTGAAATTCAAACTTGGTGCATCAGACTGAATACTAGTATTCTGAATTGGTCAGAGCTCTACAGAAATTGGCATCTTGGAAAATCCTAATCGTCCCTTACTACTTTACCAATTAAAACTCCATCATAGAAGAACATATGTTTCTTACCCACTTTTTGTCAATACAGAAACATTCAACAGACTTAATCTAGAAGTTAAACCCTTTTGAGATGAGCCATACTTGTAAGATCCACCAGCAATAAATTCAGGTACTCTTGAAACTCACTATTTTGATTTCTATTATCCGATCAAGGCCCTCCAATAGCAAAATATGGAAACAAGTTCAAAATTGAACAGAAACAATGAAACAGTGGCATATTTCTTGACGCCCATTGAAACCCCAGAGTTCAGAAATCACATGCAGAACTCAAAACAGAACAGAAACAACAAAACTTGGCTACTGATCCTTGACACCCACAAGAATGCCCAACTGAGAAAAAAGGCAATTTTTTTAGTCTTTCCCTTTCTCAATCGGATTACATTGCAGACGAATTAAAAAAAGATTACCTTTTTAGGCGAACAAATCAGGGAGAAAATAAAACCAACATAACACATCGTCTTCAAAGAGATTTACACTACCCCAATCTACCAATCGAAGAACGAAGAGAAAGAAGGTTCTGGAAGTTTACCTCGACATTATCAGGCTTGGAATAAACGAATAAGAAGAATCCGAGAAGAAGACCAAGGGGAAGCCCGATTCCGAAACCTAGAATCCCCAACAAACTACTCGCTAAACCCATTTTTCCCCTCTCGTTCTACTCTCTCTCTGTTCACCAAGATTTTAAAGACGAACGGGTACTACTATTTACACCGGTTGAGCAATACAAACGCAGGAAGAAAAGGCAAACATGCACACGAAAATTAAAGGAAAATAAAATAAAAATCGTAGGGTGTGGGCCCGGACGGCCCGCCCATGGATTCAACGAGGAAGATGTGGGCCCAGATGAGGTTACAACTAGGCAGAGAGAGAAAGTGACGGTTCAACGTGGCTGCCACGTCATCTTCCTCTGAGCCATTTGGCGATTTTTTTTTCTCAACAACCAACGGCTACTTTCCCGGGTCTTTTTTTTTTAGGGATTTTTCTGGGTATTAAATAATCGCATCATCAATCGTCTTTAAGTTTTAACTAAAGTTTGCGTTGGTTGAGAGTTGAGACCCTCAATCTCAATATTTTTTTTGATTGAAAGTCGTAGTCTTAATTTATTAATTGATTAGTTTGCAAATTTCTGTCATCCTTTGGGTGATAAGCTGAATTGATCATTGTCTTGTTAGAAAAATCAGAAAGTTGGATCGAAAGACTATTTAATCTTGAACAATTCAAACTGCCAAAGATGATACTCGTAACTCGTAAGCACAATTCAAGCTTGTGACATGTTAGTATAATTTTAACTCTCAAGAGTTTTCTCTGATACATTATTATGGTCAATGTTATTTATTCTTTCACTGGAAATTTGAACATATAAAAATGTTATAGTATGCACATTCAATCCAAAATATATGTACAGGCTGTGTATCGTGCTAGCCCGTAACTTCAAATATTATATGGTATGTTGCTTAGTACTTGTGTCTGCATCCCCAAAGTAATTAATTCATCAAATCAATATAGAGGGTGGTTCACATGAAAATATGTCTTAAGATATAAACTATAAATAGATAACAACCGTTAGATTCTTCGAATCTACGGTTAAGATTGATCTAGAAACCTAGCTAGATTTGAAAATTAGATTTAAAAATGGGAAGGTGGCAATTTTGCAAATATAGAGAATATTAAGGGTAAAATCGTCAAAAACGGAAAAGAAAGACAATCAGCCATAGAGAAGGGCGACTTTCCACAACGCCATTCGAAGGGCGATTTTCACAACGCGATTTGCGATTCGAGCGATTTCTACAACCTCGAGCCAGCCATTCCTTTCTTCCTTCAAGCAATCCCTCGCCGATTTGTGATGGGGAAGAAAAGCAATCGGAGGAAGCCATAGAATTGATCGGTGAAGGTAATCGCCGGTTTCTAGGGTTTCACATATTTTACACTCGGTAGTGGTTGTGGTTGTGGTAGTGACTGCTGATTTCGATTTGAATTGACCTATTGAGTTTTTCTAATCAAGTTGTTATAATGATGATGAGAGTGGAATGCTGCTGAGATTATGATGCTGGCAACTGCTGTAATGGTGGAATGCTGCTGAGACTTTATATCGGGAAAAAGAGCTGTTTTGGAGTTGTTGCTTTGGATTTGGATTGATGTGCAATGCAGAGATCACGCAATGCTCTTCTTCAGCGAAGAGCTTTGGAGCAGGCCGTTGGCAGGAGTTGCTTGTACAATGACCGTCGTCCTAGTTCTCGGCATCGATGAATACAGCTTGGCTCTTTGTCATACAGATGAGGAGTTGCTAGAATGGGGGCTCTCTCCCGAGATGATAGCTGACCAAAAATGCACGGCGCAGTCTAAGAAGGGAAGCCAGTGGAATGAAAAGTGCCCTTGGTATTTTGATGAGTTCTTTGATAATTTAGCCGACTCGGATGACAAAGTGTAAGAAGAATACGAGGATTGCAATTCAAATCATTCAGAGTACAATAATCATCCAATTGCAAATTAGTGTGCTGCGACTCATTAGATCAAGGAGCTGGTCGGCTATTCTTTGTGTAATGAAATGTGATTATTGGATTCTGATGAAGAATTTTGTTTGAGACGCCTGAGGTCTTTTGTATCTTTGAGAAGGATGAAGGGTCGGTGTTATAATTGCATGATTTTAGTGCCGGTTTTGGATGGTTGCAGAGAAAAGAGATCATTAGCTGTATGTAACTTCTAGTTATCAGACATTTGAATGGAAATTATATACTCTCATTTTGCTTACAGAGGATTCCCTTTCCCTTTTGTTCTTTCTTTGGTTATTTTGCAGGAAATTATATACTCTCATGTGTGTCATCTTGCTTCTTCTTTTTTTCATGAAATAGTAGATAAATATCCATGACGTACAAAAACATAAAATTTGCCAGTTACATTGCTTGTAGCGTAATTTGGGGCTAAGGATTTAGGCCCTTGATTTGCTGTTGTAACTTGCTTGCAACTGGAGGAAGAACATTTATTTGTAGTGCTTGTTAGAGAGGTGTACGCTGTTTGCAATTAATTTTGAGACATGTTGTTTGACTTTGCTTGCACTTGGAGGAAGGGCACGTCTCAAAAGTAATTAATTGCAAACAAGAACCTAGTTAACTAGGTTCCGTGTCGTGTTGTTGAGTCAAAACGGACTTATTAGTTTCTAAATGAAATTGATAGTAATTTTGCGAAACTTGTTCACGTTTTTTCTTGAGATGTTCACATATTTGATGGAGTTGTTCACATATTTCAAGTCGGCGTTCACATCTTAATAAAAGATGGTATATGAGTGCACAAACGATTTTTATGTTCACACATGTGTTCATGTATTTTAGATGTACGCTCACATATTTGAGTATAAAGTTCACGGATTTGAGTATCATGTTCACGGATTTTAGATGTGCGTTCACATATTTGAGTATAATGTTCACGTATTTGAATATCATGTTCACATATTTGATAGATTTGTTCACATATTTCACGTCGACGTTCACATCTTAATAAAAGATGATATATGAGTGCACAAACGATTTTTTATGTTCACATATGTGCTCACGTATTTTAGATGTACACTCACATATTTGAGTATAATGTTCACGTATTTGAGTATCATGTTCACGTATTTTAGATGTGCGTTCACATATTTGAGTATAAGTTCACGTATTTGAGTATCGTGTTCGCGTATTTTAGATGTGCGTTCACATATTTGAGTATAATGTTCACGTATTTGAATATCATGTTAAGGTATTTTAGATGTGCGTCCAGATATTTGAGTATAATGTTCACATATTTGAGCATCATGTTCACGTATTTTAGATGTGCGTTCACATATGAAGAAGTTGTGTTCACGTATTTTAGTAACATGTTCACGTATTTTAGACATACGTTCACATATGAAGTACTTGTGTTCACGTATTTTAGATGTATGTTCAGATTAATGTTGTCAAATTCTCGCACATATATGTAAAGCTTTCGAATTTGCACAATTATAAAGCATGATCTCTCTGTATATATAAAATTATAAAATGACAAGTTGGGCTATAGTGCAAAAGATAATTCGATGGAGATAGCAAGTAGAGATAGAGAAAAAGGTTGATTGCTAAATTATTAATACGTTGAAGTTCATGCATTATATGACGCATAAATAAGTAGTAGTATAAATAAGTTTAAATGGGTGAAACAATTTAATATGTATGTTTTCATATTCACGTATTTTATTTGGGTGTTCACATATTTGATGAGGTTGTTCACATATATTATGTCGTGATTCACATATTAGTAAAGATGATACATGAATGAAGAAACAGTTTATTATGTCTACTTTCATGTTCACGTATTTTCTATAGGTGTTCACATATTTGACGAGGTTGTTCACATATTTTATGTCGTGGTTCACATATTAGTAAAGATTAAATATGAATGCATATTAATCTCGTTCACATATATCATGCCTCTGTTCACATATTTCATGTCTCTGTTCACATATTTCATATATCTATATGTTCACATATTACTCCATGTCTTTGTTCACATATTTCATAAATCTAAATGTTCACATATATAATGTCTCTGTTCATATATTTCATGTCTATGTTCACATATTTCATGCGGGTGTTCATATATTTCATATTTTTTTACATGGTTCACATATCACATAAAACAATGTTCACTCAACTAAAAATATGATGTCCCTTACAATTACAGTCACTTGGACCGCGAAGAGATGAGCTTTTGCTATTGGAAGGTCGAATTGGAAATGAAACACATCATTGACATGATTGAGTAGACACATTATGTTGGATAGCTAATTGATAAAAAGTAATAGTAACTCTTGCCCATGAATCAAGATCAACGGTTCTATGTAACTAGAACACTTAACAATTGCATAATTATTTCAATAGCGTGGTTCAGACATCAAAAATATTAGTACCCTTTCATTATATGCTATCACTTTGAATTGTCTACACTTGCACATTCAAACACCATCTTCAACTAAATGACCAAAATTAGCCTCCATAATTAAAAAACTCGTACACTTTCTAGAAAACGAAGGATGGCAAATAGATAGTTCTTTTGGTTGCCAAGCTCCCACAAGACGATCCTCCACGTGTAGATGAAACAGGCACACTTGTTTAAAATTACAGATCCTTCAAAGACTGTATATCGCCAATTCAGCGTGACGACAAAATTGGCAGCTTGCTCCTGCCTAAACTCTCCCTGTTTGACCAACTTTTTCTTTCAAAATTGATCTTCTGTTTGCTCATGTTTCAAGCGAGTGTACAATTTGACAAATGGGGTCCTATCCTATCCACTCTCACGCCTCATCAATCAAAACAAGCCTCCACAAAACTTAAGGAGAAAGATCATACTATACTTGTACTGTAAAATACTCCCTCCGTCCCATAATGTTTGTCCAAAAGTACGGTTATTGCGGTTTTTAATGAGAGATGTAAAGTGGTATTGGAAAGTGAAAAAGTAGAATAAAGTGGGTGAAAGATATGATTGAATAGGGGTATTTTTGGAAATTTATAGAGGATAAAAGTTGAAAAGAGATAAAGTAGGTGGAAAAGTTGGATAATGGGAGTAAATGTAGAGATTGAATAGGGGTAAGATTGGAAAAAGTTATTGATATAAAAGGAAAACGGACAAACATTTTGGGACGACGGAAAAGGAAAGTGGACAAACATTATGGGACAGAGGGAGTACTACATATGTTGAGCCTATTAGATCAAACGCTCTATCCCCTATCCATGTAAGAAACTTGTAGTAGTGTTGTGGCAGGTGGACTCCAACATACTGTTCATTTGGTTCTTGGTAAAATCTGAATCATATACAATATTATAGTTCAATGGGACAAACCAACTTTGTCAACTTACAACCCAGATCTCCTCATCGTTCAATTCACAAGGTAGCTTACATCAATGAAGCTCATCCAAATTGCAGATTAAAAAACCCCCAAACACACCCAAATTACACAAAAATTAAAATTAAAAAAGGGTGGAGCGAGCGCCTCAAACCGAAGAAACCTGAGGAGCCCTCATCCCGAAGTCGTCGCAATCGAAGCCGCACCCGCACTGAGGGAAATCCAGGAAATTATCGATGGGGAAATCGGCGGAAGCGATTCCGACGGAGAATTGGAGGTGGTCGCCGAACCTTCGAACCTCGATGATGTTGAGCCAGAGGAAGAAGACCTTGACGCTGACGCCCCTCAGATCCGTGAGCTTGTTCTCGGAGATGTGGCCCGAGATCTCCCGATTGTAGCTCAGCTAGTACGATCCCTCGAGGGTGTAAGAGCTCAAGAAGTGAATTTCGATGGTGATGGCGATGGGGGTTGGAGCCACGAATCGATCGAGAACAAACAACCATCGGAGGCCACCAAAATCCTCCCGATTTCGCCATGGAAGGGAGTATGGATCATGTGGCAGAGAAGAGACGGGAAGAAAAGGGCAGAAGAATGCAGCTGGGCTTAAAAGGACGATTTTGCCCCCACTTCCTTAAAATTTAAAAGGAGAGATCTTCTAATCATAGCCGTTCATCTTCGCAATCTGATGGCTATTATTTGTTCGTAGTTTTTAGGTTAGGGAAACAACACCATCAATATATAGGCTAACGGGTCAAAGCGCCCATCTCCATGATAATGAAAAGAAAAAAGCCTTTTCTACCGAAAACTGATAAGAAGAAGCCTAGCAATTCCACGTGGATTATAATTCAAATTTATTAAATTTTTTAATGGAATTCAAAGTCATTATTTAAAGTCTATTTTGTTAATCACAAGAAACTCTAACACCTATTAAAATCAAGTGTGTCGTACTTGACTAATCACCATCAATGACAAACTTATACCAACTCTATATGTTTCTTTTTCTTTTTTCTTTTTGTTGTTGTTAAAACTACGCATGCTACTTAAGATTTGTGGTGTGGGTATTAAGGGGGAATCCCACTTGGATTTAATGGGCCAAGTGGCCAACATCCCATTAATGCTGTGTTTGGATTGAGAGGAAAACCCATGTACATGTGCGCGGTAGTGCACTAGTGCCATATATGATAACAAATCATATTCACAGACATAATTAATGTTCATTTCCCCAAATAAATACATGTACACATCATTAGTTCATTTCCTTCTAAGGGCCACCATGCCAGCAAAAGCCAGAACGCGACTAATGACACCAAATACAAAGATAATGACAATGCATTTGGTCCAATCATGAAGGTTAAACCGCATTAGCATAAGGGCCGTGCAACGTTGTATTAGCCACACTCCATAGTACCTATATAACATAATGAGCATCATAAGATTAGTTCATTTCAATGTACAAAACTATGACGTACACAACAAGTAATTAAAGTGCATACGTACCTCTTAGCGTTTGCAATCACAAATGCTTCAAGTGCCCACTTCGGGTAAGACATGTTAGCTATGAACCTAATCACGGGGCTCGCCTGACTCTTAATCGACTGACCGGAAATCAACGTTAAACAGACCGGAACAAGCACCGAAAACTGCAAGAAAGAGAAGTTAATCGTCTCGGTTAATCTCAGTTAGTTTGGTGTTTAGCGAGCTAATTAGCGACGAGGTGGTTGAATGTACTGACCAGCTGAGCAGGGCCGGGTTCGCAGAAGATGGCGAACGCGTAGCCCATTCCCGTAACGCAATATACAAGGGAGAGCAAGATGAGGTAGTTGTCTAAGAAGCTAGATCTTGGGCTAGTGAAGAAATAGTACATTGATAAGTACACCACAGGCTTAAGCATTGTGTTGAAATGGTCAACTGTGTCCTTTGCAAGGAAATGTGCTAGGCTGCTGATGCCTGAAGCGCTTTCTCTCCAGTATTGCAGTTTGTCTTGGGAAAATGTTCTTAGTGATGCAATTTGGCATAGAAGAGCTGGAAAACCGGAGTTAAGTGTGAGCAACAATGAGTGTTAAAGATAGCTAGCTAGGAAGTCAATAGAGATTAAGTTGTTAATGAACACTTACACACAGCAATGATTGTGAATGTATAAGTACCGGCTCCGAAATCTCCATCACCGATCTTAGTGATTGTTCCTAAGCAAGCGCCCGCGACAAAGAGAATGCCATAGTCCGTCGCGTGTAGGCTAGCTTCTCGTAGACGTTGCTTGGTTATCCTAGAGAAGACATCAACAAATTGAGACGAAACATGTGAAATAGGTTCGTTTCCGTTATCCTGGCAATCGAACGGACCCTAGATTTGAAAAATAACAAATGCCTTAAAAGGGCGGGAAGTTCATAAAACTTATAAAAGAGATTTTGCTAACCTTCCAAGGAAATACTTATATTGAGTGAATGTATTAGGTGTTCTACGATGCGACAAATCCTTCGATTCGAAAAGGTAGTGATTTGCTTGATCATGGCTTAACTCAGGATTGTTGCTCATATCCTCCCATTCATCAGCAAAGCTTCTACCATTTCCAAAAATACTCGCCGAATGCGCAGAGCTATCAAGACCAGAGGCCTCTGATTGCATGTTTTCAGGGATCGGGTGGCCGTTTCGAAGCATCCATATTACAGGAAGTTGCTTATAGTTCACTGAAGAGTGTCTTCCCGGATCCGCCAAACCTTCTAGAATGTCAATGTAAAAGTCTGGAGGGTTGATTCGCTCTGGGACCTTGATCCCCATGCTTTCGAAATATTCTTCCACTCGACTTATCGGTCCTTGATAAGCCATGAGACCGCCTTTCGCTAGTAGTACCAAGTCATCAAACATTTGGAACAATGAATAGCTGAAAACAAAACATACCAAGAGTCAAATTTTCATCAATGTGCATAACAGTAACGTTTTGTAAGCAAAATGAAACATTGTTGTTACCTGGGTTGATGAACCACCATGGCTATGTTGACGCCAGCCTGAGCCTCGTGTCTAAGAGCCTGGAGAAGTAATCTTGAAGACGAACTGTCTAAGCCCGAAGTTGGCTCATCCAAAAACAAGAGAGAAGGCTCCATGACCAATTCCAAGCCGACGTTTACTCGCTTTCGTTGCCCTCCAGAGATTCCTCGTTTCTCGACGGTCCCAACCAAGGAATCTCGTATCTCTTGTAGTCCTAAGTTCTCTATAACTCTTTCAAGGACTAGAATCTTATCTTCTTTTGGCAAGTCAGCACTCAATCTTGATTCATGAAAAAGATCAACACGGTTAATGGGGAAAACAAAACATAAATACACAAAGTAAGCCACTAAAGATGTAAGAATCATACTAACTTTGACATACCTACATGTTGCACTAAACCAAAGATTCTCCTCCACGGTTAGATCTCCATGCACGATATCGTCTTGTGGAACGAACCCAACGATTTTCCTATACGAATGGATCGATTCCTTCACTTTATTTATGAGAATCAAACCACTTGTTGTACATCCAATTGTTTTCCCTGCTAAGGCAGTAAGAAACGAAGTCTTTCCAGCTCCCGACGGTCCCATAACAGCAGCGATACGGCCTGGACTGATCTTACCATTAAGATTCCTCAACAAATACTTTTGCTTTCCTTTCAACTTCAGTGTTAGATCTTTAAAAGCAATCTCAATCAATGGCCTCTTCTGGACATGAGTGTTGGTAGCAATCGAAATGACCCGAGCAAGGTTAAGTTTATCCTTCTGCTTCTCCCGACTCTTCTCCCTCGCAATTTTAGCATATACATTCATGAAGATTTGCGTATCGCCATTCTCCTTTGGCTTCGCCGTCGGCTTCTTGTTGCCACTTCTTTGTTCACTCTCTGGAGTTACACTCCTATTGTTTCGAGACTCGTCTTCAATCTCATTCTCATTTTGTGTTGCTACTGAGTTGCTTGATGAGCTTGCTGGTGCAACTCCATCCACTTCGAAAGGGGATACCCGAGATGAAGTGCTAGTGGTACGAGGAGGAAGAGGAGGAAGGCTAGAGCTGTCCGACACCATTACTCGGTTAGTTTCATCCAACATTCTATATCTTCTGGTGCTACTACTATTTCTTGAAGCTTTTCTTGATAAGGTGGATTGTAGTTTCCTAGCAGCAGTTTTCGCAACTTTCCACCTACTACGAGCAGACTCGCTTTCTTGCACGAGATTCATAGCCTTCTCCCTCGACTTGGCGCGCCTTCTTTCCCTAATACTGATTATATGGTCTGAACAATTGTAGATTAGGAGAAGAAGAATTACCAAACCAACCTGTCATGTATAAGAGATTACAATTGTCATTTTAACTGTTGAGAAATGTTAAGATGTTTCACATTGAGTCCAGCCCAAATCCTGAAAATGCAAACAAAATAACAGAAACGTTAACTCACTATAAGCATTCCTCCATATGTTTGAATATACTGATTCTCTGCATTCTCTTCACAAATAGCCAGCTTAGAGCAACCTACAACATTTCAGCAACGGAATAGTGTAAGTAGTACAGCTTAATTAGATGAAGTTTGATTAAGTTTGTCAAAAAGACTTACGAGTTTGAGATGTAGAGCCTATCCTGCAATAAAAACTGCAAGTGTACACAGAAGAGCATTGGTTTAGTGATTAAAATGTTTAAGGATAAGCCCAATTTAATTCAGAATATGACATTGGTTTATTGATTGAAATGTTTAATACCCATTGCTACAATCTTTCTTTATAGTTGTTGATGGGCAATATGATCCTGCAGGGCAAAAGATCTCTTTGCTGTTCTGTATTCCTCCCCAGACATTCGCCCCGCCACACGAATGGCTTCGCCCCGGAGGCAATTGATAATTGTATCTACAAAATTGAAGAAAATGCATCATTTTTATAGCAAAATTTACAGATTTAACACAAACAGCAACACGAGAAAACTAATGAAATGAATCTTACGGAACACATAATCCGCTGAAATTATCATACTTGGCCCTTTGACAATACGCTCCCAACGGACAAGCTTCAAGCAAAACACACAAGTGTAATTAGAAAACAAACACAATGCAAGTGTACAAATATAACTCAATGGACCGTTGGAAGTTGGAACAAGTAAGAAAACTACTTACGTAGCATACAAGTAAGGCCTTGAGGGCAAAAGAAGCCATCACAACAAGGCTGACAGTTGAAAGTCCTAGAAGGAATCTCAGCAGAAGCATTTCGAGCATCAACATTACTACTTGCATTCAATGGCGAATTGATACTACAACCCCAACCCGGCTCGCATCCCGATACCCATTCGGACGAGTTGCAGTTGATGTTGGGCTTCAAGTACGTCTTGTTCCCCGACGTTGTTTGGTTTATCAAGGTTTGCAAGTAGAAATTCACCTCTGCCTTTGAACACATCCTAGTTGGAACATCACCTACATCACAATTTCAAATAAAACCGCGTATTAAACGGTGTTCAAAACGCAGAGGAAAACAGAGTAAAGAGCACAAAACGCACCGTATTTGGCCATACAATCGCCCAAGAACTTGGTCCCGTCGGGGCCGTTGGCGGAGTAGTTGAACGCCACGTTCCAATCATACGTCCTGAAACACGTATTATACGGATTTAATACGTACGGGAAATTCAAAAAGTCGTTAAAAATATAGAGAGGGAGAAGGCGAATTATACGGGTCGGAAATGCACTCGCCGGCCTTGCCGTTGAGCTGGTCAACGAGAAGATTCGTGAAGTTGACCACGTTGGCATTGTAAAGCTGGTTGATTTCTTCTCTCGTCGGTATTGATGGTATACTCGGCGGCGGACCGACGAATTGCCGTGGCGGAAGCGCTACGTTCTGCGCTCGAACCACCACCATTGTCGTCACCGAGCTGATAATTAGCGCTAAAACAAGCATATTTGATCTCTTTGATGGCATTTTTTTTATCGATACGAGGTTTCGGTTTCGGTTTCGATCGGGTTTTATGTTCTAGGGTTTTGGATCAATAGGATGGATGGTATTGATGAGGAGGGGGAAGAGAAAACAGAGCTGATGAAGATGTGTTCAGCAGTGTTTCCCACGTTGTATGTTTCGTGATCGTTTTGATTTATGTTAGTTCTTTTTTTGGTTTATTTAATTCTTGTTGTTTTGTTGAATGTGGGCGTTAGAATTATTGTAACGGTATTGATTGGGAGTTTCATTGTGGCCTGCATGTAAATTTGCACTTTCAGGTAGTATCTTGAAATTACGTCCAAAAACGGAATCTAATCAAAATGGTTTGACTTTAAAATATGATTAAGACCAGATACTCTTCGTAATGCGAGCATAAATTATGTAATTCAGAACTCTAATTTCAATGCAATTGACTCGTACAACTTAATTAATAGCAAAGCGTAGGTTTAATTAGTTCATGAAGAATTCAAGACAAGTGAATGGAACGAGGAGGTATTTAATTATGTATATCATCTTCATGCTCTTAATATTTTAATGTATACGACTAATTGGGCTTCCATAGTTGCAATTTTCTGATGTCGAGCACACAGAAAATGACACGATCGAATGTTGGACGGTTGATTTGCTTAAGCGGTAAAGGCGACAGTTTTCAAACCACCATTGTTTTAGTGCTGATTTTCCCGGTCAAGAAGAATATTCTGTTAGTTCATGGTTGATAGTTAGATTAGATATAAACAGCATAATTTATAGCTATGAATTTAGAGGACTTCTGATCGAAAATGAAGTTTACCGTATGTTAACCCTCAATTGGTCAAAACATGGTTGATGCTAGATTGTCGACTACAAAGATAACAAAACAAAGGAAAATACATGAAAGATACTTTTTATCACTAGTTGCATAACGAGGAATTTCGTCCATGTACCTAAATATATAACATACAAATTTTATGTTAAATAAGACCATTAAATTAAAGATAATAAAGTTGTCATTACATAACCCGAACCTAGTTCCGGATTCCGCCCCCCGAATCCGGAACCATAAGGTAACCGATTCCGGCAATTCGGTTCCGGTTTTCCAGATTCCAAGACGGTTTTAATTCTGGTTCGGTTTCCGAACCCGCCAATTTGAATCAAACCAGACCTGTAACTCTCCGAACCCGACCCGATCCACCCGATTCAAGGTACACTCAAAAAAGGTCGGGTAGCACGGTCACCAAAAAAACGGGACACGGGGGGCCTCTCCATCGACAACAAAAGCATATACCAAACTTGATTAGTCCACGACTCCACGCCTCAACACTACACCAACCAGTCCTCCTCCTATCGCCTGGGATCGTTCGAGACAAGATCATCGCCTCCAAATCTTCGATCGCAGCTGATCCCCCACCGAAAACGCCTTCATGGGTTGCTCTTCCTCCCTCCCAGGTCTCAATTTCTCATTCGATCTGCTTCTCTCCTCTCAATTTTCCCTCTACGCTCACACGTCTTCCGTTCTAGGGTTTGCAAATATCCTTTCGCTGTCTCTCGGCGCACTCAGTTTCGATTATTAGGGCATTGTAATTTGACTTTCAGATCGATCTAGGGCATTTGGACGAGTAATTGTGTTTGAAGATTGCGAATTTGATTTTGTTAACCGAGTTTTGTTGCGATTGCTGATCAGCTGATAGGAATGGGGCTGGAGGGCCGGGTGGGCTTAATTCAGGAAGAGACGACACTGTAGATGCCAAGAATTTGAAGGTTAAGGTATGAATCGGACGCGTGTTTGATCTCGCTCATCGATCCTCCTCTCTGTTAATTGAATGATTTTGATGATGATCTTGGCTGTTCAGCTGGTCCTGCTCGGAGATTCTGGCGTTGGAAAGAGCTGCATTGTTCTTCGTTTCGTTCGGGGCCAATTCGATCCTACTTCCAAGGTAGAGAATTTTGTATTCCATATTTTGGACTTCTACTGTATGCCCCTGAACATAAGATATGTGGCAAGTTTTAGTTCCTATGCTGTGACTGAATGAACTTAATTGAGTTTGTTCTTGTTTTGTCAGGTGACAATTGGAGCTTCGTTCCTCTCACAGACGATAGCCTTGCAGGATTCTACAACAGTCAAGTTTGAGATCTGGGATACTGCTGGACAAGAGAGGTTCTCTATCTGTTCCGTTATTTCCTTTGTGATGTGCTCTCCTGTATCTTAAATGTGTGTTAAATGCATGAAATGTTAGCATATACATTGTGTTGGTTGTTTACACTTACTTTTTTGTGGGAGTAACAAAATCGAAGTAATCTGTCTGGTTAGGTATGCTGCATTGGCACCACTTTACTACCGTGGAGCTGCTGTTGCAATTGTTGTGTATGACATAACAAGCCCTGATTCATTCAACAAAGCACAATACTGGGTTAAGGTGTTCTTCTTTCCTGCATTAATGGCTCCAGAGCTCTGTCTAGCTTTTTAAATAGCATAAAATCGTTCTTTTATTGCTGAAATAGTGTTCTCTGGCATGATCATAGATTCATATGGCAAATCATCTAATCAAGAAATCTGGTGAGGCTTGGTTTTGAATGTGTTTAATGTTGATTTTTTGCAGGAATTGCAAAAACATGGGAGCCCTGATATTGTAATGGCATTAGTTGGTAACAAAGCTGATCTTGAAGATCGTCGAGAAGTCACAACAGAAGTATAATGCCTGCTTTGCACTCTTCCTACACCTCTTCATTTTTCTGTCTCCTTGTATCTAAGAAAAATCATCTGCTCCTAATGTAACCAAAACTGTTGAAATATGTAGACTGGCGAGGAGTATGCAGAGAAGAATGGAATGTTTTTCATTGAGACATCTGCAAAGACGGCGGACAACATCAATCAGCTTTTTGAGGTACATTAGTTGTTCTACTGGACAGTCCCTACTGACTTCTCTAAAATTGTGGATACTTTTTTGTCTCTTGTTTTAAAAGAGGTGCAGTATCTTGTGCATAAGTGTTAGCACTAGGGAAGCATTTCAGATGTGCTTTAGAGTTAAAATATATACTCTCCAAACTTGAGAGGGAACATCACATCTGCATGTTTAAGCTCATCCTTTATCAAGAACCAGTACTTCTGTGTAAAAGTCATATTAAGTAAAACACTTGTTTATACATTGCCTGCTTATAAATTGGATTCATGCACATCAGTCTATAGAGAAACTAACGGCTTTGTTTGTTTATATGGACAGGAAATTGCCAAACGGCTGCCTCGCCCAACTTCATAAAATGATGATTGAAGAAGGATAATGAAGAAGCTATGATGCCAAGTTATTCCCGTAAAAATCTGCGTGTACTGTTAGCTAAACATGTGTGCTGTTCTATTTTTCAAATGGCTGATGTGCAGTAACATTTAGCTTTGATATTACAGCACACGTTGTTGTGAATGATTTGTCAAACGTTGTCAGTTATCAGTTTGCCTTATCTTGCGCATCCTAACTTGGTTGATACTTAACTTGTTTGTTGTATATGTTTATATGTACAAGTACAACTCCAATTTGAATAACTTACTGGTTGTCCATATTTATATGTACATATACAACCCCAGTTATTGTCAGTGCTGAATTTCACGAGACTGAAAACGGTTGGGAGGGTTGAATTTCATGAACTCTCACGGAGATTTCTGTTAATATTGATTTGTTTTAAGGAAAGGATTTCCATCTCTATTTCGATAGATAAAGCAATTAGTAATTTAGCCCTCCTTAGTAGTAAACATTCAAAAAGAAAAAGAAAGTGCAATTATGTTATCTGATCGCGCCATTTTGGACAAGATATCTGTTGGTACAAACCAAAAATTACGTTTCGACCAAAAAAACAGACCAAAAATAACGCTACCTTGAACAAGTCATCTGACCTAGGGCTGTCCAACGGGTCGACCCGACCCGACCCGTAACCCGGTTTACGGGTTACGGGTCGACGGTCGACCCGTAAGTTGAAATGTTCCGACCCGAGACCCGGCCCGTAACCCGGTTTACGGGTTACGGGTTTTACGGATCGGGTCTTGGGTTGACCCGTTGACCCGTTTGACTAGGTCAAACGGTTCAAAACGGGTCTAAGGGTTACGACCCCTCCCTAAAACGCTCAAAACACGCCCTTTCTCTGAGATGCAGAACCCCGACTCCCTCCTAGGCAACATCGCCGGCTTCGTCTGCCTCCTCGAGGTCTGCAAATCGGCGAACCCCCAGCTCACCATCATCTGGGCGTCCTCGTCTTCCGTCTACGGGCTCAACAAGAAAGCGCCTTTCTCCGAGATTGACCGGACCGATCAGCCCGCAAGCCTCTACGCCGCTACGAAGAAGGCCAGGGAGGAGATCTACGGGCTCTCGCTCACTGGACTCGAGCGGGGTCGGGGTCAGGACTCAGGCCGCCGCCGACTGGAGTGAAGAGTAGCGCCGATCTGGGACGTCGAACGGAGCACAGGACTCGGGGTCCGATCTCGCCCTCTGGGACGTCGGGACTCGGGACAGACTAGGACTGAGGCCGCCACCGGAGATGGAGAGCGGCGCCGGAGATGGAGAGGTGCAGATCTGAGAAGGTGAGGTGAGATGTGGAGATCTGGAGACTTGGAGAGCGGCGGGACTTACGGGTTTACACGGTTACACCTTTGTCCAACCCTAAAAGCATACGCCACACTAGTATAAAATTTTAAAAAAAAATTATTACGGGTTTACGGGTCGACCCGTAACCCGGCGGGTCGACCCGTAACCCGCCCGTAACCCGTAATCACAGATTTTTTGACCCGTGGCCCGACCCGTAATTTACGGGTCGGGTCGGTCCGGGTTACGGGCGACCCGGACCGTTGGACAACCGTTATCATGATACGATTTCTGACCGTTAAATAATTGGAATCACCAGATTTATGCCAGCTGGCATGATTATGCAGGTTATGACACCCTTCCAGCCTAGTAATTCTCAACTTCTCACTTTTGTTTATCAATAGTTTCGTTGTTCAGTTACAAAGTATAATCTGAAGGTCACCCAAGCACACAAAAAATAATGCTGCAGAAGAACCAGAGTCAAAAGACACAAAACTCGAACATCAAACCAATTTGTACAGGCAAGAAACAGCCACCTAAGAAAATTGAGTCAAAGAAGTACTATACCCTCCCGATGAAAGTCGACCAATGAAACCCGGGGTCGGGACAATACATCCGAGTGGTTCAAGTCAGTTTGTTGACGAATTTGTCTAACAGTGTATGTCCATTGATGATATTCGTGGTCGCGACTATAATATCATACGCCATCCCTTCCTGCAAAACAGATGATGCTTTCAGATGGTTAGTATACTTGCGCAAATTCATATATGAAACAAACCCAAGCAATTTTCTCTTTGTTTGGCACAAACTCGTACTCATTTGTGCTGGGAAAAGTGCTCTCTCCAAACGAAGCGGATAAAAAAAGCATCAACCCTCTAACGAGCAGCAGAACTATTGACAAGGTTTGCCCAACCGGAATCACGAAAAAAATATTATAACATACCCGAGTACTGAGAAAACGAAGAGCAGAGAGCTCTGCAAATGTCACCCCACCAATGAAGACAACTAAAACAACTGCCCGCCTTGAATCAGCCACACTGCAGAATATTTGAAATTGCAGACACAATGTCATACATTTATATAAAAAATCCCTCGCTTGTATATCCCCCACCTCTAATAGCATAAAGCATCCATAAGCGGGGTGCATTGTATGAGATCAGAGCATGGATAGTAAGAAATAGAAAAAATTCCCTCGCTTCCCATACGTAGGGTGCATTGGGCAAGGTGGAATCTTAGGGACTACTAAGCTTTGGCATTGAGCCGGGCAAATATGATCAGGTACTAACTTCCCCATGGGGGATCGAGCAGGGCTCTTCCCAAAAGGGTATCAAAGTACGTACTACCCTTTCACTCCTTGTATATCCCACCTCTAACAGCATAAAGCATCCATAGCAAATGCCTCTTTCCAGATGTAGACTCTCAAGAAAATTTCTTTCTTTTCGGGGCTTCTATATTATGGTCCAGAGATTCAAAATCATTTTCATAATCAAACCATAGTCCATGGGTTTTCCAGTACAGTAACAAATTTCCCAAGAAACTACCCTTACAAGGGCATTCCCAAGCATTTCCTCTTAAAATAAAAAGTGAAGATAAAAATTACATATCATGAACAATATATAAATGATATTTTTCCTTCAGTCTCATAGGATACAAAATTTTAGAAAAAAACCATAATTTGTTGGCAAATCACATTACGGTTAAAATTATGCATGCAATCCTGATGTGAATATTATGTAAGACCAAATGAAGCAAACAAAAAGTGATATACTATAGTATTGTAGAGATCCATAAAATGGAATAAGTTATGCATACTTTTCGACATGAGACAAGCTTCCAGAGAGAGAATCGTATGACTGACCACGCGGGAATCCACCCTGAAGGCATAACAATCAATGAAACGACCTCATGAGTTTCAGAAGTTCACCAATAAGATATTGAAGGACAATTAGTGGATCGGAAGTTTACTCTCTTTGCTTCGTAATGTGGTCCTGGCAATAGCCTTAGAATCTCCTCAACTGGTCGCCTACATAAAGAATTTTCAGGAAAGAACACTTGCAAAAGTACATGAAGACATGAAAGACTATTTTCCCTACTGGAAACAATAATCAAAGAGAATGGTTTTTTTTTAATGATGTGCTGTATCATTCATCATTTAATACTTCTTACACAAGGATTTTACAGCACCTAAAAGTCAATGGACTGTTTTCAGAAAGCAAGCAACATGCTTGTGAAACACAATGTGCCTACTGTGTATGTTTTACAGCATTTCCATGTTATAGGTTGCTCTAACAACCTCCAAGAGCAACTCTGCAGCTCTTCTACTACAATATAAAGAACTCAACAAGATGATTTTTACTCTTAGGGAATCTTTTATCTAAAAGAATGATACTGCATTGCTTCAATATGAATGGAGTACATAGATGTGAAGTCTTGACCAGAAAAACTTAGAAGCAAAATGGATGCTTGAACAATCAAATTTAGACCAGGACCAAAAAAGGGTAAACAAAAAGTACATGCACAAGATGAGAACAGAATAGAGGCTTGACCACAAAATGAAAGATTGATGCAAGACACTTGAACATTTTGTCTTCAGCATTAATGAAATGTTTCACCCAACTTGTAGTAGATAAGCTTTTCAGGGATTCCACTTACCATCCAGATCTAATGGCTTGCTGAACGAGACGTATGCTAAGTGGAGCATACCCAGAGAAGACATAGGCAATATCATTCGGACTGTTATAAGACCAATTGTTCAAAAGTAAAATAGCTATAGTAAGTACTTCTGAAGTGGAACAAAAATTCAAAAGAAAAATAGAAATAATAGGTACTTCAGAAATGAAACAAAAAGAATGGTACAGGCTAAAAATTGGTAGCATCCTTTCTCGACAGTATATTCTCAAGCAAAACAAGGAATCCTCTCCACCCAGTTGACAACTAATACAATCTTATTATTACGTACCCTCAACTATCTTAGAAAGTTGCCAAATAGCATCAAGTATGTTAGTCCAACCCTATACAAGTATTAAGCAACATTAGGAGTGTACTGAATATTTTAAGAGCCTGACCATCCTTCCATTAATTTTCATGTCATAGCTCGCTTGACAGAAGGTTTAGAGGTAGACTTGGTGGATATCTACTTTAATTTTGCTCCCACTGTTGTTATGATAAATTATCTTTGTCATGAATAATGATTTTACAATATGAATCTCCATAATTCATTAAGAATAATTTAATGACAAGAAAATCATATAACAACTCAACAGAGACAAATATAAGATGCAATATAGTATTATTAAAATGACAGAAAGAGGTTTATTCCACTCGGGATAGGGGTAATACTTTGCTGTATCAGTATCTTCAACAATAAGACGCAAAGCTCTCTTAACCGTCAACCAGTTGGTTCTAGTTTCCTACAACATTTAATAATAGGTGTCAAAACTGAAAATTGGCAGCAAGATATTGAAGTAATGTCATACTTAATAATTCACAGCAGAATATAATAGCACCTGTTTTTTAAATAATCCTGCCTTTTCCAGATTATTTAATGTGGCCATGTGCTCAAATCCATAGCTATGGAGTATCTCCTTCCTAAATCAGGTATACACAAAAGAAAATGAAGTAAAGAAATAGAAAATATAATCTGCAAAAAAAACAAATCTACCGAAGTGAAATAATATATATCAGACAAGCATAATCCAGACCTTAGATAGTCAAAATGTTTCTTTATCAATCCCAAGTTTGTCACAGAAAAAACTATGAGAAGACGGAGAACATTAAGGAGAGGCTCCTGCTTGTGAATCATTTCTTCGATGTACTCGAAGCATCTGCATGCATAAATTATTTAGTTCCAAGAAAACTTCTTTCAGCAGTGTCACTTAGTTTACCGAAAATTGCAAACCCCTTGAATCAATAAAACTTTACTAAGCAACAGAAGTTCAAAATGCAGGCACAACAGATGATACCTACGGTTACCGTGTTTAAATAAGCACAGTGATTGATGTTGGGTGTAAAATGTAATGACTTGTGATTCTTATTCTTTGACCCAATGGTTAAATTAAATGCAAAATCATATGATATATTAAAGTGTTTCCTCCAATTTCAGATGGAATTCTTACTTTAAGCATGCACTCTATAAGTCAGGATAATACTCAGTAAACCTTAATAAACACCGGTATAGTAGAACAATCTCTTCTTATGGCAGGAATCCAGATTGAGATCAAACATCGGTATTAAAAGTAGATTATAGGCTTTTGTACTTGTTGATCTTTTTAGACACACAACAATGCATTGCAATGTTTTTTTACTTGTTGATCTTTTTATAGGCTTTTGTACTTGTTGATCTTTTGTACAAGAATAAACTTATACTTGTTGATCAAGTCTGTTGAATGTTTATGTGTTGACAAAAAGTAGATTATAGGCTTTTGTACTTGTTGATCTTTTGTACTTGTTGATCTTTTTAGACACACAACAATGCATTGCAATGTTTTTTTAAAACTAAATAGAAGATACAGTTAAGCTTACATGTCATAACTCTCAGACTCAACGAGTGTTTGCTCCATATCAAGCCGGCCAAGAAAAGATGGTTTTGATGTGTAAGTAGTCAGATGTTGCGCAAGGTTAATGTGCCTCTGGAACATTCTCAAAAGAAAAATAAAGTCACTTCTCATCTCCAAAAAAAAAAGCTCAATAGTTCAGGATTTTCACCCAAGGGAAGACCGCTTACTGTTATTTCTGGTAAGGAATTGAGCTTTTTGACGAAATCCTTCAGTTCAGACACTGTTTGATGCTGGAAAAAAAAAACTAACATCAGATAATCATTTTACGGAAAAAATGTGTGGTTGAACAATTTGAAGACAACACAACTCCAATTTCTGAAATTACATTTCCAAAGCTAACATATCCCCATAAGATTTATCTTACTAAATAAAGAATCCATTCAAATTTCATGTATGAAGGGAAACAGACCCACTAAGCAAAGTGCCAAAAGCTAGAGCTTAATTTTCACGAGGACAGGAATTGCTAGAACTGATTAAACCCTCCAAGCCAAGGTAGCCAGGATCAACATGCTAGAGACTTCAGCTCTTACCGTGAAGATTTGATTCCATAAAGACCATTTGCCTGGTTAGCTATCAAAATGAGACAGACACGAAAGAAATGTAGATGCGAGATTAGAGTAACTTGCCATAGCAGTTATGTCAGCATAGTCTTGTTTCATGGATGTTGCTTTTTGACGTAGAACCTGCAATCATACTGCAGACAGCTACTAAAACAGGAACTAAAAGAAGAATTATACAAATGGGTCTATATAAGGGTAGAAAGGGACCAACCTGGACAACAACTTCAAAGTTAAGATCCCGAATCTCCTTAAACAGCTTGTCACTATCACATGGAAGAGGAAAATTATAGTAAATACCTCCAAATACAAATTAAAAAAAAAAAAAAAAAATCAGGCATTCTTTCAGCATATAGAGAAAGATGGCTATCAAGAATGCAGAAAATGAGTACCACCTATGACGATTGAAGAATCCCTGAGGGACGTCAAAGAAGTAGAAGAACTCAAATAAGCATATTAGCCAAGAAGCGTGGAGCTACACGGTATATTTAGCACCAATCTTCCAGAACTCCAGCATTTTTAACCATTCAAGCATTTAAACATCTTTGGCAACAAAGAAACAATATAGACAGAAGAACACATGATCGGGAAATGTAAGCATATGATTATTTATAACTCTCATGTTAGATCTTAAAAAAGTTATGTCTGAGTATGTCCCAATAAGATTCAATACTTAATAACATAGTGCAACATGTCAAAGAAACTTTGAAAGAAGCGACAACTATAGCATATAGATGCTATGAAAAAATGGTTTAGATACTAAAATGAAAGGAAACAGTATTATTAGGGGAAAAAAAATTGTGTTCACAAGGAAAATGAAAATATCAACCAGAAACCATGTTTACCTAGAGTTCAAAGGAACTTTGACCTTCTTCCCGTCTTGCTGGGCACCCATAATAGATCCATCAATCTCCACAGCACCGTTATTTATGTGCAGAAACTGCAATTAAGAGCTCACAAGGAAAATGAAAATAGTAAATCATACAGAATGTCCTTCATTCTAGTTTTGTCAAAAAAACAATGAGAAATAAATGTTCAAAGTATACAAGTAGTTCACATATTGAATAATTCTGAAGTTCAGCAATTGTTGCATGTAATATGATTCCATGATTAGTAACAGCAAAAAAGTATCCAAGTTTAACTTTGAAGTTCAAAACTGTACATGGAGCAAGCTAGCAAACTGATTAAACCAAAGAAATAGAATTATTCTTGAGAATAGGATATGCCCCAACCTCAAATATCCCACAGCACCAAGTTATTCAGACAGTGCAAGTGAGATTTTCCAAACTGAAAGATGCTAATGTATTACATATTCTTGCTACAATTTCCAACTCCAGTCATATAAGTTGTCTCACCTCATCCAGCAAACCTTCATATGTCAGCTGAGTCAGCAAAGGAGTGACCATATCAACCTGAAACCGTTAGACTCTAACTTAGTGCCCCGTATTACATAAAATAAGGGCAATTCATGGAGACATGAAGGAAATGGGTAGAGGGATTGTGAAAATGATTCTTAAGCAAACTGGAACCAGATGTAATATACCTATAGAAACATTTAGAATGCTATGCCAAAATGACATGTTTGATATTCAATTCAAATCTAGACAAGTCAGTGGCAACTTGATCTATGCTTTAAGTTCTCTCGCCCCTAAATAAGCATCATACTTCTACCAGTTCAACAATATTTTTGTAACAGGAAAGAGACATTTGCACAACTCAGATTGCTTAAGCATTGTCTTTTTCGAAAGAAGAAGACTTAATTTTTCAAATACAAGAGATTCACTTTCTATCCTCCCCTTTTCCATTTTTAGCCTAAAGCATCCTACATATTTATGTAATGGAACAATAACTGAGTATCTTCATAACGAAGGAGCAGACCAAAATCTTACCTCTCTGTCCAGCAGTATGACAGAATTAATCTCTGGAATGTTCATCTGAAGCAACATTTCACCAATCAACAAAAGTAAATTCAATTCAAACATTTTAAAAATGCAAAAAAATCTTAAATTAACATGTATATATGTAATGTTTAGGGAAAAGAACAACTACATCAGCTATATTGACTGGCTCTTCTGTTTGCAAACTATTCAGAATCTCTGCAACACGAACGGAAGCCTTACCCTTTGCCCGAACATTTGGAATTATACCTGTGGAGAACTGAAGTATATGAAGCAATGAGTTATTAGACCATAAACAACATATAGCATTGCAGCAATTACATTCTGCTTCCAGCATGCAGCATCAGGTCATAAGGGAATCAAATAATTATAGTTCAAAGCTAAATACCCTACATTATATAAAAAATATTCCACTAATGACTCTGTCTTTTGAACTTATGGCTATAGACATGACGTGAAGGAATTGAATGCCCCTAAACAGCAGATAAGATATGAGTTTACCTTCTTTAGAGAAATTTATCCATATAGCA
The DNA here is from genome assembly GCA_934048045.1 of Polygonum aviculare. Taxonomy (NCBI): domain Eukaryota; kingdom Viridiplantae; phylum Streptophyta; class Magnoliopsida; order Caryophyllales; family Polygonaceae; genus Polygonum; species Polygonum aviculare. The sequence goes on from OW204024.1 coordinate 4,416,460, forward strand.
TGTGTATTTTGTTTCAGTGTGTGCAAACTCGAAAAGGATAGACACTAAAGAGGTCAACATTTGATATATATGTGAAAAGGGAGAAAAGGGATGCAAACCTCAAGCTTATGAATTGCTTTTGCAATATGCCAAAGAGAGCTTGTATCACCATCAACCAAACACTCCTATCACCATAGACCAAACAATTAGATTATAGTTTGTTTGTTTTTTTGAAAGGAAATAATAGTCAATTAGTGCTACATAAGATGCAACTTTCATGATGGCCCCAGCAAGGCATCCTTAAGCATACCTTGAAAGCAAAGTCCAGTTCAAATGATAACACATCATCATCTAGTGGAATCATGTACAGAGGCCATTCCCCTATAGTGAGTAATTGATGAACCTTTTCCTCATCAAGTATCTGCAGAACCATATGCATTTTACAGATTCGTGAAAACGTATTCTCCTCATTCAGTCTCAGCACAGAAAACAAATCAGATATAGCAACAATGTTGAACCTTAATAATTATTAAAAAGCACAATCAATCATTAATTTGTGTACCTTCTCACATGCAACTGATCGTCTCGGCACAAAATAAACAAAATACTCTCTTTGCAATCCCTTTGAGTCATCATTATGAATCTGAGTGCATATGTGTCTCATTAGATCAAGCTCATTCCGGACCAAGAACACCACCTTTGTGCATTCAGTCTGCACTGGTTCAGCGTTCAAAAGCCACAGCTCAACCCCATGTTCCTGCCCATAATCACAAGATTATACACACAAAATTGGATACAACCTAACCGCTAATGTCCCACAATATAACAAGAAACCCCAACACTACATTGGTTAACAAAATATATTCATTACAACTGCGATGATAACAATGTCATCAAAAACACACGCTCAGTATAAGATAGAAGAAATAAACCATCCCAAAATCATATCAATCCCACCAAATTTCTAATGTATTAGAAACGAACTATATAGCAGCATATATGAAATCAATACCTTAAGAACTGAGGTTTGAATGATCAAAGAGATGGAGCCGCCCAACTTGGGATCGATTACCAGACACTTCTTCCCTCGAATCTGTACAATAAATTTGTTTCGGAACGGAATAAATTCATACATGCTTAGTAAAGTTTAGTCCAAGTCCGATCCTTGTCGGGCAAGGAAAAAGCGACTCTAAAAAACAGAATCAGGACTCACGTTTTTAAGGATGTTTATAAGCTCCTTCTGGGACTGTTCTCTGAAAATCACAACGAAGAAGAGAAAAAGAATCAAAATCGAAACCAGATCACGTAATTGAAATCATCAACAGAATACTAACAAGTCGGGCGAATCGGAAGAGAGAAGAACCTGAACGAAGTGAGATTAACGGGAGCGTTATCTAAATTGGGGACTTGAGCCATTGCCGATCGTCTCCTTCTCAACCGGGAGTTGCGAGCAGGGGGAGAGGGGAGGGGGAGAGAATCGGTCGATACAGATGGATCGGATTTTTGGGCTTTCGGGTAGCACTATACGGCCGTTTAAGTAATACTCCGTACTCCGTATAAGGGACGAACCGTCAGAGCATCACAATAACAAAAGAAACAACCCCCACCCTACTAATAGGGTCTACGACCTACGCAACGCCCACCTATGTCTTAACGGCTCACGGTCCGCTGGTCGTAACGACTTGTGGTCCACTGGCTGTAATGGCTGGCGGTCCATTTGCCTTTAAGGCAGATGGTCCATTTGCATTAACGGTTGAGCATAATTTTGATTTATTGCATTTAATGCATTAAATTTGTTCACCTAACGATATTGATTGTACTTATTTACCTCTTTAAATACATGTCCAACCTTAAACAACCTCTAAACCATTTTTCTTCTCTTTTCAAAAAAAAATCATCTTCAGAATGGATGATCAAGAAGATTTGAATGAAAATTTCAATGTGGGCGATAAGCCGATAACTCTTTTACAATAATACACAACGAGGTAAGTTTGTTCTTTCCAAACTATCTCAATATATTTCATTGTGTTTTGGCATGAAAAGTCATGTAAAACCGTTCAAAAAAGTATGATGGACACACTTGTTGAATATTCAGATGTCTTTGCACGTAGTTTCGTATGTTATGCGATCGATAACATACGTAAGAAGTTTGATTAGTTTGCATCTTCTTTTGCCCCTACCAACTCTTGGTTCACACTTTCTAATATGGGCATGTTGGCTGCTATTGCATTTGATTGTTGTTTTGTTGTTCTGGGAGGTCATAACCAAACTTATCTTCCTATGGTTATTCCTGCCAATTGGGACAAGGTCATGGAGAATGAAACTATCATCATTTTCTTCGATAACATGGGTGCACACTTTGAATTCAGTAAATCTCACACTCATTTAAAGTTGTTTACTTCTTTAACTTTTAATGCATGTGTGATGTATATATATATTTGTTACTAGACATATATGTCCGACGTTGTCCGGGCAGTTAGTTTAACATTGATTTGTATGTTTATATGGGTGGTATTTAAATGGCGATAAAAGAGGTCGTTTGAATGCAATTTAATGAAAAATACTACAATCAAAATGAAATGCTTTTATTGGATTGCAACAACATCCGTCAAAACTTAAGTTTCAATCCGACAATCCGACCTATCAAAAACTTTATGGGTGAAACCTGATTTGAAATTTACGGGTCAAACTGCGACTCGACCTATTCAACTCAATCACTAATGTGTTGAAACTCGGGAGGCATTTGATCGATTCGAAATATTGTTTAACATATAAATATATATAAGATGTTGAATAATATATTTTATTTTTATTATTCAAATATACAAATTAATATTATATCATTAAAAATGTTAGTATAATTATAATAACATGTAAAATAGTTGTAAAGTTTAATTTTCTCAACCCATTAGGTTGACTTGACTAAACTCAAAACGACCGAATCCGTAAATTTTAACAACTGAATAACCAAACCATTTTTCAACCTAACTCGATTGATCCGTTTGACATATTTTATCATATAATACAATTAATAAATGATATATTATATAATACATGGTGCAGTAATAATGATATATAATGGACTTTAATTGAATGCATCTAATGGCAAAAAAATACAAACTTACATGTAATTTGGATAGGATAGATAATATATAATCACATAATATAAAAAAATGAATTAAAATGAGGGCAATTAATGACAAAAAGTTCAAACTTTACACGTAAGTTAGATAGATTGTAGGTGTTTTTTACTCAAGATTGTCCATTGCCACCTCTCTGCCCACAATGGAGATATCATTATACTAAGGAGGCAACAAGAATGTACAATTATTTTCGAAAACGTGTGGAGCTATACACGTATGATTTTAACGATGATCAATGGTGTCTCATAAGATGATGTATGAACCTCGTGCTCTAAGTTGTCCACCGTTGTGAGTAATGTGTTACTGAACATGACAGTCCGATGATGTTTCCTACGATAAGTCTTAATGTTCGTTTGTGGAGCCTAAGCTACATCCTGATCCTTACATGTTTCACGACGACGATGATGAAATGATCTACTCGTCTCTTCGCGAGTCGACATCTAAAAAAGAAAACAATATAAAATGAAGTAACGAAATCAATCGATACTAATTGAAAGAGGTCAGCCGTAAAGGCCAGTGCCTCGTCTGCCTTAACGGCAGAGGGCATACTAGCCTTTACGGCTGACGACCCTTCTTCCTTAACGGCAAGGGGCACACCAGCCTTTACGGCCAGCGGCACACGAGCCTTTACGGCCAGCGGCCCTTCTGCCATAAAGGCCGCGCTGATTCGTCTTCCCAAAAAATACCGACATGCAAAATACCGATCGAACCAAACGATTCATACGAGAAGAAACCCGACATCAATGGCTTCCAATACAATAGAGATCCATTTAGATTCATAGACCCATTTAGATTTTACAATCCTAAACCCTAAAAACTCTAACTATTAAAAACCTTAAATCCAATCCAACAAGGTTGAAAAAGATAAGTATGGTGAATGAAATATGTGAATCATGGATATAAAGCATACCTCAAGTAATTTGTGGAAAGATTGATGGATAAAAGTTTGTATTTTGTAGATTGAAAGATGAGATAATGGAGGAGAAGGAGAGAAGAGGAGAAGAGGAAGGAGATGACAAGAAAGAAAAATGAAAGTGGCAATGAGTGTAATTTTACACAAAATTATATATATATATATATATATATATATATGATATAGGGTATAGGGTGGGTGTTGAGAAGAAAAGGTGGGTGGGTGTTGTTTAGAAATCCCCTAACAAAATTTCTTATCTAAACAATAAATAAAAGAAAAAAAATAATTTCAACTTTTGTCAGATCTTGCGAAGATTTCGCGGAGAAATGTGCACTAGAAATCTCTACCACAAGAAATAAAATAAAAAACAATAAATATTAGTGTAATCTTCGTGCTCTTCACGAGATTATGATAAAATTTTAATTAAATGTTTTAAATTAAAAAGCAAAAAAAAAATGTTTTGATGTATGAGAAAAAAGTTTATAATAATTAGTTTTTGTTTATGTTTAGATGTGATAAATGGAGTATTAAATATGTTAATATAAGATGTATAGAATTGAAACACCTAAATGAGTAAAATAGTACACCAAACAACAACAAAAAGTTTAAGATGTCAATGATAACTGTCATTTTTTGAAAATTTTGTGTTAACATGAAGATTAGTAAGGAAAAAAACAATAATATATACAAACTAATTAAGGAATCAAACAAATAAGATAGATGAACTTAAAGTTATAAAATTATCTTCATTAAAATTCAAACGAAGAATCAGGTGAACGACAAACATATCCAATACTTTAATAAATAATTAAGAAACTTAATGGATTTGAAATCAATAAAACATAAAATAAATAGAGTGTAAGAGAATGATGCATTTTGAGAGAGAATAGACACGTGAAAAAATACTTTCATAAATTTAGGAAGAGGTTAAGATAATTCTTAATTTTAATAAAATTAAGAATATGTCTAGAAATAGTATACCCCATCCCTTTATCGATTCCCCATGCCACTTTTATTTGAAATTTCCATTTGAGAAATCACGACTTTTGCAGTTCATGTTACTTGATCCATATGAAGGAAATATTATTAAAAGACACGATTAAGTGTTTATCAATCATTAATATTTTATTAAAATTAATTGTTGTTATTTAAATTCGAATCTAAAATTTACCCATTTCTACTCTTATTGATATTATGACTCATTTTTTTTCGGTTGAATATTATGACTCATATTTATCCTCAAGGTACTCTTTTTGTAATATTGCATCTCATGTTTATCCCTATATAATCTTTTGTTATCTCTCTAAGTATCAAAAATCTAAATTAATTAAAAAATGTTGCCAAGAATCTGGTATGCGTAAATTTGGGGTACGTTTTGCGCAAGAAAGCCGCGTTTTTGGCAAAATTTTGGAGTATTGGTTGCCTAATTTAATTTTATTAACCAATACTCCAAAATTAATTTAGGAAATATCTCTAATTACCAAAATTGCCTAAATTAGTTTTACTAACCAATACTCCAAAAACATGATTTCCTAAATTAATTTAGGAAATATCTCTAATTACCAAAATGTAGATATTACTGGTCTCAAAAAAAATGTAGATATTACTCCAAAAAAATTGGAGTATTGGTTAGTGAATTTTGGCAACGTATTCTGGTATTACTCATTTAATTGTAATCAACCAAAAGAAATATGTTGAAGTATTGGTCGGTAAAATTGTCAAAAAAAACTATAAGATTCTGGTATGCGTAAATTTTGGGTCAAGAATTTCATTCAAAATTGCAATTGATTTCTTTTGGTTGATTATGTTCCTTAATTATAGTTGTGCATAACAATATTAGTAGGATAACTATGTGTACGTGAATCAAGGAAATTTTTCAAAGGAAATTTTTGCATTTTTCATCTTTGTACGTGAAATTTTATTCTTTTGAATTTAGGGATATGACATGGATTTTTTTTATTATTAATAGATATGATTTGTAAATGAGATGGCTTAATTAGTAAATATAAAATATATGATGTGGCTCAATATTATGGTGACACGTGGCAAAATCCTTGGTGGCGTAATGTGGGTGCGACATGTGGAAAATGCTGACGTGGCGCAACGTGGTGACTCCAATCGTTACGGCTTTTATAAATATACATAGATATGATTTGTAAATGAGATGGCTTAATTAGTAAATATAAAATATATGATGTGGCTCAATATTATGGTGACACGTGGCAAAATCCTTGGTGGCGTAATGTGGGTGCGACATGTGGAAAATGCTGACGTGGCGCAACGTGGTGACTCCAGTCGTTATGGATTTTATAAATATACATAGATTTCTCTAAGAGCATCCACAATGGAGAAATGCTCCTCCATTTAAAATCCCAAAATAATAATAAAGGTGTAATAACCGGGATTTTTGAACCAAATATTATAAAATTACTAGGGGCGGGGCCCGTGCGATGCACGGGCTTTGATTACAGTTGAAGGACTTTTGCTTTAAAAAGAAATTAAAGATATTGATTGTGTATATGATAAAAATTTGATCACATTTTTATGATCCAATCTCAAGTACACTATTTCTTTTTGTTTCCAATATTTCCATCCATGATATATACGTAATAGAGGTTAGATCAAGGAGTTTTATCAGCTTATGATATTATATATCACTATTCATGGCATATGAGCATCCCTTCATTATATTTGTCAAATATAAATGATTTAAAAATAATATATTTTCTATTACAACACACTAAGATAAAATACTATACTAATAGGGGTAAGACGTGGACAGGTATTACACTAACAATAACATATATGCATTTGAATATATTATTAATTTGAACATATTAACATATTCAAATTCTTAATACTAATAGACCTCATTTATAAGCGATGATATTGATCATTGCATAATACAATTTATTATTATTATTTTTATAAATAATTCTATGTCCTTATTTCAATTATATAGTTTTCTAATATAATTAATTAATTACCTAACTAATTTTTCCATAATTTTTAATGTTTTAACTATAGACCAATCATAAAAAAAAAAAAAAGAGTTCACACCCCAAAAACTCAGATAAAGTTGCACTTGAATCTTGTGACCAAGCTCTAATTATGTGTTAGATGTCAATTATGTGTTAGATGTCTCTGGCGTTGAATTGGTTGCGATCTGGATTCAATGGTGATTATGCCATATAGGTTATGGTTGATTGGTTGGTACGTGGCATATGGCCATATGGACCGGTAGAACGAATTAAAATACCTCAGTTCAAAACAATAAAATTCAGAGGTGTGCTTTGACCAGAATTTTATATACAAAATCAAGAAAGCCAAACACGTACTCAACATAGTCAACAATCGGAAATTACACCACCATTGAATCCAGATCGCAACCAATTCAACGCCAGAGACATCTAACACATAATTGAACTCTCAATCGCCCGCGTAAACGAAACACAGAAAACCATGTCCCTCAGGAATTCAAAATTTGCTGACTTTCCAGATCGTAAAAAGCTTCGGAGGTTGAAAAATAGGAATTCAAAATTTGCTGACTTTCATAGATTCAAATCGGAACAGTTTTGAGTTCAGGGCAAGTATCACTATATAACACTCCACAGTTACACATATACATACACACATAATCACATTCACACACATGGAACCAGTAAACCCGAAAGACTATGCAGATTGCAGCTCAGTAGCAACAAACCTTGAACAAATTATCAGCGAAAATAGGATCACCGCCAGCTAGGAGCCTTGATCCTCCAGTTTTGAGAACAAACGTCAATTCAACTTCTCACAACTTTGGAAGACAGAATATAGTGGTGGCATTACTTTTGATCTTACCTCTACTTTTACTCCATTTGGATAGTACGAAGATCAGCTTCCATGTCACTCAAATCATCATCATCACCGGCATACTTATTTGGATTATACCTGTAGAGACACATAAAGGATATCTTAAAATCATCAAGAAACATGAGCATGCATTCTAGCATCATTTGTTTCAGACGCATATTTCTCTTGGTTGAAGTGGCACATCCATTAGATTACTAAGACAAAAACTTCTGTTCGCTACAGAAGATTGAAGCAAATGCCTTTTAACACATAAAAGCTACCCTCAACATTGGAGAAAAGATCGGGAACAAACAACAGAGAAACAAACTATATCTGACCTATACAAAAAAACACACAATATTTGATCCACTCTAGTGCGAATTCCTTCGAATCCCTCATCCCTGTCCATAAATGTAAACCAGCTCCAACAAATTTCAGTGTTGCACGCAAACCAAGGCAAACAGATTTTGAACAGATCCAAAACATAGAAACAAACTAATTCCGACCTATACATTCAGTGAAATCAGATTGAGAAAGATATTCGTCCTTGGACAGATCTTCGAATTTCTTCTCAACCTTGCCCCAATCTATTGAACTGGATCTTCCCATAGAAAATGGAGGAAGCCAGAAAAATTAGTAGATCAATACAAAAACAATGTCACGTATCTGACCTTTCATATCTTTTTTAACTGAAAATCAGACTCTACAGTATCAACTGAAATCATGTAGAAAGGTTCTGCTGTAATAATCTTTGTAGCTCCTACTGTACACCAATAACTAAAAGAATGTACCTCAAGAGCTCACACCTGAATGAATTTCACTCTGGTCCAACGGCCCCTTCGAGTTTAATTCCACTGATGGAGGAGGCGAAGAGCGGGCTTTTTCTGAAGCCATATTCAATCTCAAGGACCTTCCATCCACCTCTTGAAACAAAAAACAAAACACACAAATCCATTCATGTCTTTAACATCATTTCACAATTTGATTGTTGGGATTCAAGTAATGAATGCTAAAATTATACTCACCACTCCATTCATGTCGGCAACAGTAGCCATTGTGACAAACGCAAATCCTCTATTCCTCTTCTTGTTCTTGTTCGCGTTCGTGCTCTAGCAATTGGTCGGTTTCTGATTATGAATATTTATAGCAATTATGTTACATTATGCAATCACAAACTTCACACACCAATGTATACCATAATTCAATGCGAAAATGTAAAACAACACAGCTAATCATAGAGTGAATCAATACTAAATTGATTCGAGCTACACGGAAATTTTAGCCCATGAATACTATAGCAGCTATACATCATCAAGCTTTCCTAAACAGAACCATACCTTATGGCTTTTGGACTCCTCAACTATACTTCCAAGGAGATCGCCGTACATGAATCCGTGTATTACAGTGAAAAACACATCAATTATACTGAGACTTATAATTAATTCAATTCAATGATAGAAAAGAAAGCTCGTGTCAATGATTCAAAAAGGTTACCATACCATAGCTATTTGATGTCCATTTTCCTGAATTTCTGATATAAGCTTAGATTTTTGTTCCGGAGTGAATGATGCCTTCACGAATTCATCTGCTATACCTACAACTTTTGCAACAGTTGCAACTGCGGCCTCTTTGTCGCCCGATACCAGGAATGTATTGATCCCCATGTTTTGTAGCCTGCCAATCCAGAATGATTATAACATTAGCTAAAATCGACTAACACAACCTTAAATCAATTACAGGAATGCAAAGTACCTTGCAACAATGAAGTTTGCATCATGTCTGAGTTTGTCAGATACCTCAATAGCGCCAATGACACCTTTTTCTTCATGGCCAACATAGACAGTGGTCTTGGAATAATTTTGAGCAGCAGCCTCAGTAGTTGACTCATGAGGCAGCGCAATTTCCAAACTCTTCAGAACAGACTGCTTTGTGATCTTCCCAAAACGCCCTATTATCCATTTTGAGGATCCAACTGCTACCAATTTACCATCTACTTCTGCTATAGTCCCAAAACCAGGCTTTGTTAACTTCCCTCTTGTCACCAGAATTTTTAGACCTAGTGACTCTGCTTTTGATACTATAGCCTTCGCTATAGGATGTGATGTTGTTTTCTCCACTGCAGCAGCAAGTTGTAGAACCTCTGAATCATTGTTATCTGGAGATGATACTGAAGTAACACGTGGTGTTCCCTCAGTCAAAGTTCCTGTCTAGAAGTTGACCACAGTTAATCTAATGTGTATGCAAAATGAATCATGTAATCAGAAGAGAAAATGGAGGGTATAGTTGTATACTAATTCCACCTTATCAAAAGCGAGAATGTCTATGTTGGCCAAGCGCTCTAAGACATCCCCACCTCTTAAAAGAAGCCCTTGTTTTGCTCCTGAATAATATTTATAGGCTTAGTATACAAAATCAGGCACCAACAATACAATTCAAGGCATCCTGAACACCTAGGTCGGCGATGTGTTTCCTCACGTATGGAATAACCAAGCTATTAAGAGAATCATTTGTAGTCAGTTAAGACAAACCAATATAGATGAAATCGCCTTCTGTGTTCTTCTCCTATTTTAGCTTTTCAATCAATTACTGCTCTATGGTCACGACCTACTCTTGAGCCAGCCATGTATGTGCGCCCAGGCAAGACTTTCCCTTTAAAGCCGGTCACGTTGCAATGAGCAAACACGAATCCCCCATCTCTTGGGTCGGTGTTCTTCCTTGCTTGCGCCGCGATTATGGATTTAGGCTCATTTGGAAGCACATTGATCCTTGTGTTCTGCAAAGATGTGTGATTTAGATTACTTCAGTAGTGAGCAATGGCTCACCTCCAGCAAGAGTGTACACCAGAGAGAGGTTCCTCACATCTACAACATCTCGCATAAACCCAGAAAAACCCTCAATTACATAGAGCAATACTTTCTTCTGGCATTTCAAGTCATGCAATATCCTACAAAACCCTAAATTGCAGAACATAAAATTGTTTTGCTTACCTCAAAGCTAGCACCACAAATAAGCACACAATCGCCCCTTTGAATTGAGAGCCTCCGTGAGCGTCTGCATCATCTGCGGATCCTCGAACAACGGGATCGGGGTGAACATACCAAGTCAAATCCTCCTTCTTCCGAACCTCCTCCAGGAGCAAATCCTCCATGGAATAGTAGAAATTGGGGGATTTCAACCGGTTCAAATCCTCCGAGAACGGTGTTTCGTGTGGCGGAATCTGTGAATCCATCCATCCGGTGTAGTGCTTGGTGCCGGTCTACAGGCAGATATGGCGGAGGTTAGGGGAGTTCGGAACCACCGCCTTCAACACTTTGGCTACATCTTGCTGTTGGCCTGGCAATTGGCCTCGTCCGATTCGTGGTTGTTCCAGGTGACGTAGAAGACGTCTGTGACGTCGGTGAGAGGCGAGAGCTTCAAGATCGCGTCTTCCTCGTCAGAGACGTCGCACTGAAGGTACTCGATCGGGTAGTCAGAGTTCCACCACGGCCGGGGATGGCGAGCGATGTCGTAGACCTTCCATGGACCGCCCGGGGTGTCGGAGAGAGGGAGGATCTCGGCGAGGCTGTTTCCGACGATTCCGGTCACGCCGATCACCAATCCTACGCTTTGGAAGCTCTTCGGGGCGTCATCCTCGTCGAACTTCTTCTGTAGAAAAGAGAGGAGGAGAACAGGGAGATGAAATCAAAGATTTGAGATTTTAATTGAAGAAAACCTCCGTCCGTCCGTCCGTCCGTCTCCAACGATTGGAATTTTGGGAGCGGATGTGGGCATCGATTGGGATTTTGACATAAGCGTCCCTCCATCTGCAACGGCCCCGAGGAGGAGAAAAGAAAAACGCCAAAAGTAAATTAGGCATATTTATTAGTCATCAAATTAATTGAGGTGTAATTTGCAATATAGCAATCAACAACTCTACGCATTCGGCCTCATCAATGGTATTAAACGGGGTATATAGAAAACCCATTATCTAAATAAAATTAAAGGCAGACCACGTGAAAACCTTAGGATAGTGATAAAATGATGAACATTCATTGCGGATTCCGACTGTAGTTTATAGTATTATTATTATTATATTATTATTATTATTATTATAGATATAGATATAGATTATAGATAGATGGTCGCACCATTTGGTCTCTTCGATATTATTAATTAATTAATGGTACATCTATTAATTAAAGCTATTTATTTATAAATATATAAAAACAAAACAAAACAAGAAAGAAAGAAAGAAAGAAAAACTCATTTTCATGTGGCAAAGGGCTAAGCTAACTCATCTGTTCACCATCCACGCATGAAATGCCCTTAATTACATTTCACCTTAATTACTTTCTTGGTCCCCTCCTTTTACCTACAAGATGTCGACATCCCCACCTTCTCTTTTATGCCAAATTAGAAGCAATGTCTTTCGTTAGACTAACCCGACCACCTTATTCAATTGCATGGCCGGCTGGTGTGCACCGTCTTCTATACGACACATCAGGTCCTACAGGGATAGTCATCCGCGATGAATGATCCAGCTTGAAGAACCCGAGCGTCAACACTGCACTACTTTTAGCGATCTTACGTGTGTTTAGACTCCTAGGATAGATTTTCTCTACTCTTATCCTTTAGCAGTCGTACTATGTAACTAGGGCAATATCTTTAGTTTTCCGCGAATTGTCGTATGTTGTTGTAATGAACCGCTTTCTACCTTCGGTTGTTAACATATATGTAATGATAACCTTATTACTACATGATGTTGTGGTTAGCGTTTCCGTTAAGTTGGATTATATTTAATTAGAGCCTGAGTAGTCACAGGTTGGTCAAATCCGAGACTACTGGCGGTAATACTCCCGTATTTCGGGGGCGTTACAAAAAGCATGACACTTATTTGACCGATTAAAAATGAGAAAAGAATTAGAAAAACCCTTAAAACAAACATTGTTTTGAGATGAATGAAGTCCCTAGGAACCCCATGAGACTAGAGTGAATCACCTATTTTTTTTTAATTATCTACCCGAAGATTACGAGACAAAAATAAGATTAGTTAAGATTACGGGATAATATTCTTTTTTTTTGATCTGAACGGGATAATATTCTTGATACTAGTAAGCACCGTGACGATTGACGACGTTCAACAAAAAAAAGAAAAAAGAAAGCAGCCTGACGAGTGACGACGGGTAATTGGATTAGACAAGATCCCCGTTTCTGTTCCTGTGAACTTTGTACTTATATTAAAGTCGTTTTTTTTCTCTATCGCCGCCCACTTTTCAAGCCCACGACTTCTCCCATCCCTTCTCCAATCCCTCTGATCACACCATGGCCACGGCCACTCGCCTCCGCCGCCTCGGCACCACCGCCGTCGCCATCGCCTCTGGCGGAGCCTGTGTCTTCGCTGTCACTCATCGCGATCCATCGCTCTCCTCCAATTACGGAGGTTCCGTGACCGGAGCCTCCGCTTTGAGCGCAATCCAGGCCAAGATCGCCGACCCTAGCGCATCCGTTCCGCCTCGTCGAGCGCAGGAATCGTCTCTGGCCTCCGCCACCGCCTCCGACCCGCTCGATGTTCTCGTGGTCGGAGGCGGCGCCACTGGATGCGGGGTTGCTTTGGACGCCGTTACCAGAGGGCTTCGTGTCGGGCTTGTTGAGAGAGATGATTTCTCCTCAGGGACGTCTTCTCGGTCTACTAAGCTAGTTCACGGAGGTGTGTGCTTCGAGAACTCGTTATTGCTTTTTCCCAAAATTCCCAAAGTTGAAGTTGTTATTAGAAGTTCATCTGTCTGTGTGGTGCCGATTATTGTTTTTCAGTTTCAATTTTGGATTCTATTGAAATTCTCGAACTTGCAATTGGTGCTATAGCACAATGCTCAGGGAAATAACTATTGAGTGTTGGCCCATCCATTGTGAGCAGAACTGATAATGTAGTATATTTACATGTGGATGATGTGGTTGATCATTGAGTTTATCACTTATTTTTGGCTAGACATAATGGTCATGGGGCTTACTAGTTGAATTCCTGATTATTATATTGTCAGTTTGCAGTTCAGGAAATGCGAAAAAGATGATCTTAATATGTGTGGTGTTATGAAGTTACTCTGAAATGCAGAATACCTCGCTTGGTTAGATTATTGGGGTTTCTTCAACTGAAGCTAGGATAGCATGAGAATGGGAAACGGGTGAATTTTTCAGATGTGCTATTTTCTGGAATTTCATACCAAGGGATGTGGCCCTAGTGGATCAACTCAATGACTACTGCTACAAGATTGATTATGGTCTTCCAGTCAACTTTGGATGATTTTTAGGGTTTATATTGTTATTAAAGTTTAGGAAGAATGGTAGGCGGTCATGCTTTGTTGTTTGCTTTGAAATTTATAAAGTGGATAACAGTAGCTCCATACATTTATTAATATTTTTCATGGCTATTACTGGAAGGACAATAGCTAGGGTTAGGTTTTTTTTGTTAAGATTGTGCTGTTTATTGGAAGTACACAGCTAGGGCTTAGTTTTTTCTCCCGGGCAATTGTAAAAATATTAATTTACTTGTAAAATTATGCTGTTTTTGAACTTCACCTCCCTTCTTAGCACGAAAAGAAGGGATTAAATCAAGTTATGGAGAATGATGTTTTAAATTATTCTTTGTTCAGGAAACACCATTTTTTGATCTTGGGTTCTCGGGGTATTATTACTCCTCAATTTTTATTTTTATTTTTTTATTCTACCTCATAATAGCCATTTGATTTGCTTAGGTGTTCGCTATCTGGAGAAAGCGGTTTTCAATCTTGACTATGGACAGTTGAAGCTGGTTTTTCATGCACTTAAGGAGCGAAAGCATGTGATTGAAAATGCTCCTCATCTGTGCCACTCTCTGCCATGCATGACTCCTTGTTTTGAGTGGTTTGAGGTGATATACTACTGGGCTGGCTTGAAATTATATGATCTGGTAGCAGGACGCGAGCTTCTACATTTGTCGAGGTATTACTCAGCAAAGGAATCAATTGAACTGTTTCCTACTCTTGCAAGGAAGGACAAGGATAAAAGTTTAAAGGGCACGGTAGTTTATTATGATGGACAGATGAATGACTCAAGGCTAAATGTTGGGTTGGCATGCACAGCTGCATTAGCAGGTGCATCTGTGCTTAACTATGCAGAAGTTGTTTCACTTCTCAAGGACGAGGTGACGGGGAGAGTAATTGGTGCAAGAATTAGGAACAACATGTCAGGTATCGATATTTCTATTGGTTTTTTTGTTGAGTAAGGGCAATGCCAAGTTTCTTATTACTGTTGACTAAGAGTGTGCTTGGTATGGACTGTTTTGGTGTATAAAATGTATTAGTTTGTACCCAAAATGCATCACAAAGTACCCTTGTTTTCTCTCTAGTTTTCTGTTGAAGCTATGATCCAAATGAGACATCTTGTACTTTACTTCATATGTTTCTGGTACGAGCCTTGCTTACTGTTTAAGCTTTGCAGGGAAGGAGTTTGATGCATATGCAAAGGTTGTGGTAAATGCTGGTGGGCCGTTTTGTGACTCTGTTCGGAAAATGGCGGATAGCAATGTAAAACCTATTATATGCCCAAGCAGTGGTGTGCATATCGTTTTGCCTGACTACTACTCCCCTGAAGGAATGGGATTGATTGTTCCCAAAACTAAGGATGGACGTGTTGTCTTCATGCTTCCATGGTTGGGAAGGACAGTGGCTGGCACCACTGACTCTAATACTGAAATCACTATGCTCCCAGAGCCACACGAGGATGAGATACAATTCATATTGGATGCTCTCTGTGATTATCTTAATGTCAAGGTTTGTTTTTTTGTACTCTGCTAATATTACTTTCTTTGAATAATATCAGTTTGGGATTCCTCAGGTTCTAAAAAAGGAGTGATACAATTTGTTGATCTGAAAATTCATCAATATCTGATGGTAGAAATAAGCAAATCCTGCTTAGTTTATATTCCCTGCTTGAGCTTCCAGTTGAACCAGCAATACCTTATTGTTTTTGAGCCCAGCAATACCTTATTTTGACATTTCCTTTTGGGAAGGATAAATTTTGTACAGTCATATAATCAGGACTTTTTACCTGTAGCTTGAAATAGCTTTAGTAATGAGCTGTGGGCTTGGGCTTCAAAGATTTAACATTTCAAAATTTTATATGTGGTTTGCAGGTACGCCGAACAGATGTTCTCTCAGCATGGAGTGGCATACGTCCCTTAGCAATGGACCCTAAAGCAAAGAACACTGAGAGTATTTCTCGTGATCACGTCGTGCATGAAGATTATCCTGGCTTGGTCACAATAACAGGTGGAAAATGGACCACTTACAGAAGGTAGTACTTTTCTAAGCATTGTGCTCTTTACTTGCTTAGATATCCATTTGATGTTATCTGCTTAAATTCTTTTGTAGTGCGCGTTTTTACATCTGATATACCCGAACTGTACGGAGTGCAATCTAACTTGCTTATGCACTGGTGCCTTAATTTCTGCATCTTTATTTGTTGAAAAATCTATCGTCAACTTCATAATAATTTAGATAATTTGGATAGAGTATACTGGGAAAAAAACATTGCTATATGATCTTATTTTCTTTTTATAAACCTTCCTCTTTGCTGTATGAATCCATCATCATGTTCCTCATTTATCATCTCACTTGCAAGAACATATTACCAATTTAAGTGGTTTATCAGCATGGCAGAAGACGCTGTTGATGCTGCTATTAAGTCTGGGAGCCTGAAAACCGAAAATGAATGCATAACTAAGAGCCTGAAAGTTGTTGGAGCACATGATTGGGACCCAGCATATTTTACAGTTCTTGCTCAACAGTATACTCGGATGAAGAAGACTCATAGAGGTGTAATCATTCCAGGTGTGATGGACACGACTGCAGCAAAGCATCTATCTCAAGCTTATGGAACATTGAGTGAAAAGGTGGCTGCCATTGCACAGGTAAAAATTTCTTAATTCTGTAAAACGCAGGTCAAAAGTTACAATCTTTCGTGTTTAACGGGTCTTATGTGCATGATGATTGTTTATTCTATCTCCTATTCCTGAAATCAGAATGAGGGCTTGGGCAAGCGGCTTGCTCATGGATACCCGTTTCTAGAAGCAGAAGTGGCGTTTTGTGCTCGCCAGGAATACTGCGAATCTGCTGTTGATTTCCTAGCAAGGAGATGCCGACTTGCATTTCTCGACACAGATGCAGCGCGGCGTGCATTGCCTCGTGTAGTTGAAATACTAGCCACAGAACATCAGTGGGACAAGTCTAGAAAGAAGCAGGAGTTGGAGAAAGCCCTTGGGTTTCTTGAAACCTTCAAATCGTCAAGAAATGCACAGTTTCATGATGGGAAGCACAAGTAGCCTCACTGTATAAAAAAACCATTCCAAATTGCTTCTCCCTATTTGTTTTCTCTTCGTCCCGGGCAACAAAAAGGGCAACTGCCCAGGCCCAGCATTCTAGGGACACAAATTCAATAATTGAAATGCATTCATACATTTCAAAATACATACATTTCAAAATAGTTAAACAAGAGTAAGGCTTTGTTCTTTTGGATGCTTTATAAAGACATTATTATTTATAAAGGTTTTGAAATGGTATACAAAATATTTCACATTCTATAACTTTATGATAATAGTAATGTTTTTATAAAGCAAGGTCAAAGATCAAAGCCTAATTGTGCTTAATAGCCTAGAAGTATCCATGCACTTGGCTTAAATCTATTAATCTCTGTAAATCATATGTAACGAATGTAGGTCACCTTTTTATAATTTGAAGAAATGTTCGTATTTCACAAATTGGAGACCTCTTTACTTATTAGTTACAAAAAATAAAATAATTGTTTTGATTAATCTATTGTTTTGATCACTTGAGAGTTGAGAGAGGGCCATCCAGATTCTTTAACGCATTTTTAGGGTATATTTATCGGTTACTCCGTACTTTTTTTTGAATTAGGTTAGGGGCATAAAATAATACTCCATCCGTTTCAAAATACATGACCATTTGAACATTGCACATATATTAAGAAAAAAATGTTATTCCTATATTGCCCCTATCTAGAGTTAATCATTTGTTTAGAGAAATATAAAAAAGTATAATGATTATGATAAAGATAATTATTAGGGGTATAGATGGAAAGAGATGGGAAAAAATGTGAAATCGTCAAGTATTATGAAACAAGCAAAAGTTGTTATATGGTCATGTATTTTGAAACGGAGGGAGTAATAATTTTTTTGTTAGACGTCACATTACCTTCTCTAAAATAAATCTATGTGACTATGTGTACATCACACATCTCCACTAAAAATCGTAAAAAATGTTTTATTTTCACAAAAATTAACTGAAATTTAATCGCTCCGTAAAATAAATCTTACTATTTATAAAGGAAATTATAAACTTTATAAACTTGAATAATTGGAAGAAAAATAAATAAAGTAGTGAACAAATTGCCCATAAATAAAAAGATTTCCACTTGTTACTCTTCTGTCAATATTTATCCCCTGCCTGGCGCTTCCGATTCCGTTTCCTCTTCTGTCTGTCTCGTTCGAGCCTTCGAGGTATGTCTCCAGTCTCTTCCCTCCAGTTGCTCTACTTTTCTCAATTGCTTGCTTAATTCTCTTTCACATCCTTCGTTTTCTGCATTTCAATCTCTCTCTTTCTCCCCTTTCCTTCTTTATGCGATTATCAATTTCTGTTTGGCTTGCTTAATTGCGCTGTGGTGATTGGTATCTCTCCTCTCTCTCGTTTGGGTACGTTAGGGTTTTAGGGTTGCTTCTAGCGGTTTTCTGCTTTGAGGCTTGCAGATTCACTTAAATTAGGGATGTAGAAGCATCCGGGAGAAGATCGTACACATCAAGTAGATTTCTTTTGAAATTTACATTGTCTACGCTTGAAGTTCGAGGGGTTTCCTCGATGATGCATTACTAAGTTGGATTCTGTGGGGGAGACTAGCTTTTGAGACCCTTGTGGTCTGTTCTTGGCTCTTCTTCTGCTTCGTTTGAATTTATTTCGTGCATCTTGAAAAAAGTTCATGCTCTTCAAACTAGGGTTTGTTCGAATTTATTGTACATGTGCTCTATCTCATCGAAGTGCTGATATGAGCGTGTGCGCTTTTAATTGATTGTGATGTCAGAATCCTTCATTTCCATGTTAATTCTCTTGGACGGCTGCTGCACTTATGTCGTGTTGAGTCCCATGGGATCGGTGTGGTGGATATTATGTTTCAAAGTTGTCAAAAAGATGCAATATTTGAAACTGAGGAACAGTTGCTAGTTACAAATTTCTCCGTGCTCTGGAATTTTGACCTCCAAACTCCAATTAGTCTGTTGATCACATATGTTTCTTACCCCACTATCTTGCTTGAGTGCTATGTTTACTTTCTAACACTTCTCATGTTGAATCAGTTAGTTTAGCATATAAAGTATACTGTAAAGCATCTCCCCCTTTCACTGCCACAGTACAGTGGAATTTTTATTACGTTTCTCATATCTCTGGATTCATGTAGGGCGTTGGCTACTGCAACCATTGGATTTCGTTTTAAACAAAAGCTTTTTGCTTTTCCAGTTCAAATGACTTCTTTGCATGATTAATTGAATTTCTTTCAGCTCTTAGCTTTTGCTTTTGATGAAGGATGTTGGCTCAATATCAGGAGAAGTAATTTTGAAACCATAATTAGTGCCAGCTTCACTCAGTTTTGTTCTTACATTCTAATCATTTCTTATCCATATTTGGTGAATTAGGGAACAAGTTTTAAAGCCGGATCATAGGACATCTGTACCAGAGTAGTCACCATCGTCTTCAATGGGTAGAGATGAAGAGGAGATGAGGGGGGAAATCGAGGAGCGGCTAATTAACGAAGAGTACAAAATATGGAAAAAGAACACGCCGTTCTTGTATGATTTAGTGATCACGCATGCCCTAGAATGGCCATCTCTTACTGTTGAGTGGCTCCCTGACAGGGATGAGCCACCTGGTAAAGATTATTCTGTGCAGAAGTTAATTTTGGGGACTCATACCTCAGAGGATGAGCCCAATTATCTCATGCTTGCTCAGGTTCAGCTCCCTCTGGAAGACTCTGAGAATGATGCCCGTCATCATGATGACGAGCGCACTGATTTTGGTGGCTTTGGCAGTGCTAGTGGGAAGGTAAATTGCTTACCTTGGACGTTATTTTTGCTAGTGCCTTGTGCTTGCTTTTTTTCTTCTTCTTGGATGTGAGAGTTGTGGTGATTCACTTTACCAGTCTGAGAAGTTTGAAGTAATTGCAGTCCGTTTCTTATTATTGATTGACACAAAATAAAGAATTAAATTTGAGTTTGCGAGTAGCTGGTTAATATAGGACACATAAATGATGTAAAGCAAACTGCTACATGTCCATATAAACAAGATTCTAAGATTATCACTCTCTGTATGTAAATTCTAAGGTTATGTGCAGAAGATAATTGTCCCATTTGCTAATTATAGCTTTGTTTTTCTTTGCTTGCTGGTCTCCAGTCTATGCATCTGGTAGCTTTCCCAATTTTTCCTTGATACTTGCTTCATTTCCCTTACTACATGTGCAACTTGTTTATGCTTATCAGTCAGTAACATGTTTATGTACACAGATCTATTACAGTAGCTTATTTTGTATCTGTCATCAGGTTGGCTCTTGTTGCTTGAAAATATTTTTCATTGAGCTGTATCAGCTCAGAAGATTCAAATGCTTGATGGTCTTGACGTAGTTTGCCTCTTCCGGGTATGCACAACTTACTTTGATTTTTTTATTGCAGGTGCAAGTAATACAGCAAATAAATCACGAAGGAGAGGTGAATCGTGCTCGCTACATGCCACAAAATTCATTTATAATTGCAACCAAGACAGTGAGTGCAGAAGTGTATGTATTTGACTATAGCAAGCACCCATCCAAACCACCTCTAGATGGTGCGTGCAACCCTGATTTGAGATTAAGGGGCCATACGTCTGAAGGGTATGGTTTGTCATGGAGCCAGTTTAAGGAGGGTCATTTGCTCAGTGGTTCTGATGATGCTCAAATTTGTTTATGGGACATAAATGCGACTCCCAAGAACAATACACTTGATGCCATGCAGATATTTAAGGTAATGCATTGTTTAGAGCATGTTGTCATTCACAGATATTTGGCATAGCACCTGCTCTTTATCGCATTGTTGCTGTGGTTGTCTATAATGGATGACATTTTTAGCCTTCTAGAAAAAAGTTTCTTTTGAGATAAGTGCTATGTGTTTTCTGTGCATTCTGGAAGCCTAAAATGAACAAAAAGTTTAAAACAGAGAGTCATGCTACACAACCGTTCCACTTTACACAAAAGTACCCTTTATCATGATAATCACATTTGGCCATCACTGCCAGCTTAACACTCTCATCTACTGTTAGTGAAAGTTTTAGAAACTGTGCAAGTGCCATAATTCTTATTCGTATATATAGAGGTTTTGTTTTTGCAAACTGTGAATAATTTTACAGGGTCAACGTTATATGTTATTTTGTGGGAAGTAGACGAAATTTAGGCTGGTAAAGCTGTTAAATGGGCAAGTGATATAACTTTTACCCCTTGTGATGAAGATGCTGGAAAGCTCATTACATATCTGGGAGAATAGTTCTTCTGGGGCCTGCTTTTATGCGATTTCTTAAGATGGCTTTTTAACTCTGATGTGATGTAGCACATTGCCTTCTAATGGCTGTAAATTTGAACTTAGGTCCATGAAGGTGTGGTGGAAGATGTAGCATGGCATAAGAGGCACGAATATCTATTTGGTTCTGTTGGAGATGATCAATATCTGCTCATTTGGGATCTCCGCTCTCCAACACTTACGAAGCCTGTCCAATCTGTAGTGGCTCATCGAAGTGAGGTTAGTAACATGAACTTGGCTGTCTTGAAAACTGACGTGGCCTAAAAAAAGAACTTTACTTACTATTCTGTAACCATTTAGACTCCCTGTCCAGCAAAATCCAATTCTGGATTAACTAGAATAGGAAGGAATTCTCATGATCCTGACTAGGCTGTTTTTACTGTTTTCTCATCTTTCTTAATGCATTGTACATATTCTGCATATGCCCAATGACTTTGTTGCATTTGACATGCCTATTCCAATTTCATATCAGGTCAACTGCTTGGCTTTCAACCCCTACAATGAATGGGTGGTGGCAACAGGATCGACTGACAAGACAGTAAAGTTATTTGACTTGCGAAAAATAAACACTGCACTTCATACTCTAGACAACCACAAGTAAGGACTAATTTGCTTCCAAAAATTTTCATATACTTATATATTTCTTTTGCTAATCTAACGGTGTACTCCTATATGGTATAGGGAGGAAGTTTTCCAAGTGGGTTGGAGCCCTAAAAATGAAACAATCCTGGCCTCTTGTTGTCTTGGCAGAAGGCTCATGGTCTGGGATCTTAGCAGGTACTTACCCGGCATCCAAATTCCCTTAAGCAGAGTAGTTGCTCATTAGCAATACAAATTGACACATGATATTTGCAGAATTGATGAGGAACAAACACCAGAGGACGCCGAGGATGGCCCACCTGAGCTGCTATTCATCCATGGAGGCCATACGAGCAAAATATCAGACTTCTCTTGGAACCCGTGTGAAGACTGGGTCGTTGCAAGTGTAGCAGAGGACAACATACTCCAGATCTGGCAGATGGCAGAGAACATCTACCATGACACAGATGACTTGGATGGGAAGTGAGAACCCCACAAGAGGGCTCTTAGAAAGACCACAACTAGTGAATACCGTTAGCCTGTTGCTATTGTTGTTGGGTCTATATGGCACTCTTTAGCATTTCGTCTTTCAATAGTTAATCGGTGTTGATGTGCTGGTGTCTTTAGTGCCCGCAGAGTCTCGTTCGCCTAGCACTTTAACATACTTCTGCTAATTTATTTATGTTCAAATTCGGGCTTTTGTAGCATATTTTCATCGCACAATCTGGAGGGTAATGTTATGTTTCCTTTGTTACCAAATTGATGAACTTTTGGTTTGAGTTTTAACATGACTATTTCCTTATCTTGAAGGTCAGGCAGATCTTGACCTTAGATCAATTTGACCGTTACAAAATAGAAAGTATATCTTATTACCACTCTCCAAATTATTACTGTACAACGAAAAACGAAGAAATAGAAGAAGAGACTTCGCGTAGCGCGCTACCCTCACAATCCTTACCCGCCTGTGCGCAGGCATCGTCCCATCGTTGTAGACTTGTAGCTGGATCTCGCCCCCTTTTCTCTACTGACGGCCATGAATTGAACTCTCCTCTACAATGGAGTTGACATTATCGCCGTCTACAGCCGCCGCCGCCACGGCCGCCGCCGCCTTCCTCTCTTTCAAGTCTCCTTCAAGTAATCTAAGATTGAGCAGCGCCTGCAGAGCTTTCCGGCGTCCTCTTCTCGCCCTATGTCTCCGAAAGAGTAGGTTCCACCACCGCCATAGCTTGTTCTCCTCTTCCAATTCATTCGGCTCACTTCGCTACTTGTACGCCGTCGTCCCTACCGCCCGCTCTCCGTTCGCTCGCATTTCAAATTCCGCTTCCTTTTACACCTCCGGCGGAGGCGATGGTGGTAGTACTGGTGGTATTGGCGGCGGAGGAGGTGGCGGAGGAGGTAAATCGGAGGGAGGGGGGTTTAAGAAGTCTGGAGTTGCTGGCAACGATGGTTCGTTGTCGACTGATGTGATAATTCTTGATGTTGGGGTAAGTAAAGTGATGCCTGTGTGATTACTCTGGATAAAAGCTTTTGGTTATGACTTGTGATTTTTACTGTTGTTGGTGATAGGGAATGTCTTGTGGAGGATGTGCTTCCAGTGTGAAGAGAATACTAGAAAGTCAAGTTAGTTCCTTTCCTTATTATTTTTGTTAATCTGGCTTGCTCAAAAACATGTATGTTCTAATTCTTTCTTCTTATGTTGTATTGTTACACAGCCACAAGTATCATCAGCTAGTGTCAACCTTACCACAGAGACTGCAGTTGTGTGGCCTGTTTCTGAAGCCATGTCTGTCCCAAATTGGAAAAAGCATTTAGGGGAGATTCTTGCAACTCATTTGACTGATTGTGGATTTACAACAAAGCTTCGGGGTAAACCAATTTACACTCGAGTTAAATTTACTGTTTGCAACTGATGCACAATGATGAGTACATAGTTTACTGTTTGTATTTCTTTGTTTTGACTGTGCTTGTCATATACCTGGTAACATAGTCCAGTATTTCATGCAGATTCTGCAACAGACACTTTCTTTAGAGTTTTTGAGAGGAAGATGGATGAAAAGCGCAAGCAACTAAATGAAAGTGGCAAGTACTACGCTCTACAACTGTAATTACTTACAGGGGTTACATATATTTTGCTTGCTCATATTAATCATTGATGTGTTTTGATTGGTGATATTTTTCTTTAATAGGCCGTGAACTGGCTGTGTCTTGGGCTTTATGTGCGGTCTGTCTCCTTGGCCATGCCTCTCATATATTTGGAGCCAAGGCTCCATGGCTTTGTGCCTTACATTCCACGGGTTTCCATCTATCCTTGTGCTTATTCACATTACTCGGTCCTGGGAGACGACTAATTATTGACGGTTTAAAGAGCCTTCTCAGAGGCTCTCCCAATATGAACACTCTAGTTGGGCTTGGGGCCTTATCATCGTTTTCTGTTAGTTCTTTGGCAGCCCTTGTGCCAACACTGGTAAACTCGAATCCTCTATGATTCTTTTGCTAAATATAGGTTAGTCTGGTTTGAAATTCCCCTGTATATGCTTGTCATGTGAAAATAATGTCCAATCCATACTAGATCTGAGATAGGGGTTGCATATGATTTAGATATGCGCTGCTATTCTTCACCCAAGTGGCATGTACATCCCGTTCTTCAGTAAATTTGCAAGTCTTACAGAATGTTATCTTGGTTATAGTCTGAATGAAATGAGGATTTCCGATGCAGGGGTGGAAGACTTTCTTTGAAGAACCAATCATGCTGATTGCATTTGTGTTGTTGGGAAGAAATCTTGAACAGAGAGCTAAAATTAAGGCTACTAGTGACCTGACTTCCCTTTTGAACATTTTACCATCAAAAGCCCGACTTTTGGTCAATGATGGCAAAGACCCAGCTTCAACAGTTGAAGTTCCTTCTGGCAATCTTGCTGTAGGTGACAGTATTATGGTGCTACCAGGGGTATGTATGGTCTTATCCAGTTTTTACCGTAAAATCTTATCTGGAAATATATGAAGTAAACGTTTCGAACTAGCCAAATTCAAAAACCTCTTCAATTCTAGATTAGAGGTTAGAAAAATTGCTCGAGCCCTTTCTTATAACTTAGGTCATTTACAGGACCGCATTCCAGCCGATGGAATTGTCAGAGCTGGAAGAAGCACAGTTGATGAATCCAGCTTCACTGGAGAGCCTTTGCCTGTGACTAAGCTTCCTGGGGTATTTATGAGTTGAATTTGCATCAATTGAATATCTTCCATATCAAAATATGCCTCAAGCTTTCTCCAATTAAAATCTTATTATGGCCATTTGAAAGTATCAGTACATATGTGTGGCAATCTACATCCTAAAATTGAATTGTTGTACATGTTTATCCTTCACTCTCCATTAGTACTTCTGAATGTAGTGTTTTATCATTCTATTAGGCTGAGGTTGCAGCAGGAAGTATAAATCTGAATGGCACTCTTACCATTGAAGTGCAAAGACCTGGTGGTGAGACTTCAATTGGTGATATAGTTCGCTTGGTGGAGGAAGCACAAAGTAGAGAAGCTCCTGTGCAGCGTTTGGCTGACAAGGTAGCCGGGCATTTCACGTACGGAGTAATGGCATTTTCTGCAGCAACATTTATGTTCTGGAATCTATTTGGCTCCCGTATTCTTCCTTCTGCTCTATATGGAGGAAATACCGTCTCCTTGGCACTTCAACTCTCTTGTAGCGTATTAGTCATTGCTTGTCCATGTGCTCTCGGCCTTGCAACTCCAACTGCTGTCCTCGTTGGAACTTCACTTGGTGCAACAAGAGGATTACTTTTACGCGGGGGTCACGTCCTTGAACAGTTCTCCCAGGCTAATGTAGTTGTTTTTGACAAAACAGGAACCTTAACCACAGGAAAACCTACTGTAACAAAAATCTTAACACCTCACAGTAATATATCAGAGAATGAGGTACTAGCACTAGCTGCTGGAGTTGAGTCAAATTCAGTCCATCCAGTTGGTAAAGCAATTGTGAAAGCTGCAAAAGCCATTAACAGTGATAATCCAAAGGTTGATGAAGGTACTTTCATGGAGGAACCAGGATCTGGTGCAGTAGCAACAATTGATAACAAAAGGGTTGCTGTTGGGACACTAGAATGGGTTCAACGAAATGGAGTTTACAATAACCCGTTTCAGGAACTAGAGAACCAGACAACACAATCCCTTGTTTATGTTGGGATTGATGAAACTCTTGCCGGTGTTATGTATATTGAAGACCAAATAAGAGACGATGCCAAACTTGTTGTACAGTCTCTCTCAAAGCAAGGGATAAGCGTCTATATGCTGTCAGGAGATAAAAAGACGACGGCTGAATCTGTTGCATTAGCTGTAGGCATACCATTAGAGAACGTGATATCAGGGGTAAAACCAGATCAAAAGAAAAAGTTTATCAGCAAACTCCAGAATGGAGACAACATTGTAGCTATGGTGGGGGATGGGATCAATGATGCAGCTGCTTTGGCGTTGTCACATGTTGGAGTTGCAATGGGCGGTGGAGTAGGAGCTGCTACTGAAGTTTCTTCTGTTGTGTTGTTGGGGAACCGGCTTTCGCAGTTGTTGGATGCTTTTGAGTTGAGTAAGGTTACTATGAAAACTGTGAAGCAGAATCTGTGGTGGGCTTTTGGGTATAACATTGTTGGAATTCCTATTGCTGCTGGGATGCTGTTGCCTGTTACTGGGACTTTGTTGACTCCTTCCATTGCTGGTGCTCTCATGGGTTTGAGCTCTATTGGTGTGATGACGAATTCGTTGCTTTTACGGTTCAGAGTTTCATCAAGAAGCCAAAATCAAAATCGTTCAAGTTCTAATCATTTGATTTCAAGCGAACAGTTGAGGTAGCATTTTAATTTTTTATTATTTTTGTATTCCATCTCTTTTATTCACTTACATATATGAAGGGTCCAGGCTCTGTACACAAGCAAGGTGCAAAAAAGATGCATAAATAAATATTTAACCTTGAAGAGCTGTATTTCTTTTTTGAGGCATGAAGAGCTGTATTTCATGATTAAAATAACGGGCTAATCCCTCAAAACTCAATAGGCAGTAGACTTTACAAGTTCCCTCAAACTCATGATTAACCTTGAAGAGCTGTATTTCATGAAGGTCCAATCTTTATTTTGTTGGCTGCCCCAATATGGAATTCAGTTCAGGACATGTTGTAATTTTTTGCCCTGACAATTCTTGTGTTGGGCGCATTTATACAGAATATTGAATTCACTTGTGATTGGTTAGTAGACTTTTCCTTTTCTTGAAGATGTGTATGTAGTTGTGTTGCTTTGTGTGTTGAATATTGCTGCCTTCTGGTATTTACAGGTGATCACGTCTGGCAAATTATGCTGATGTCTTTCAATAATATGGTGGTTAGTAAATATTTCGAAAATATTACTCTTACCAAATATAATAACTGCCCTGATAATTAGCTGTACTCCAGCCAGGACGAAAATCTTCTGTCCCCCTGCACGTCCCACCCGCGCGTCCCACTCCTTCCTATTGGTCGATGTTATTTATTTCGGTAGAATTAAAAGGGAAATTATAGGGGGGGACCCATAGTTTCGACCAATAGGAAGGGAGAGACACGGGAGCGGGACGTGTTAAGGGGACGGAAGATTTGAATCTCTCCAGCCAGAGGTGAACTTCAAATCAGTAGCACCAGAAAATATTACTCTTACCAAAAATATTAGGAAAAATGACTTAAAATAATTCCAACTATTAACTTTCAACCAAAAATAATCCCAACTTTGAAAATCATCACAAACAATATGAAGTATCACGAAATTAACCAAAAACGGTTCGGAAGCCTTTTCTGACATGTTTTCCGGTGAAAATGTTGATATGACGATCAAAAATACTTCAACCAAGTGTAAAATATCAAGTTGTTATGTCTGATTTTCGATCCTAGCATCATCAATTCGACCGAAAAAGTCGTCGAAAAATGTCTACGAATCGTTTTTAGTTAATTTTTTGTTACTTTGTATTATTAGTGATGATTTTCAAACTTGGGATTATTTTTGATTGAAAGTTGATACTTGACATTATTTTAAGTCATTTTTTCAAAATATTACTACTACAAGATCTTAACTGACAATCACTCGATTTTTGGAAGGCCACGTTATCTTCTCTGTCCTTTTCTTATGTTCAAAAAAAAGATGTAATAATAACTGCCTGATCATTTATAGTACTTGAAAATAAATAAAACGAAAGAAGCTGAACTTTGAAATCGTGCCGGCCTCAACGTTCTCGCCATTCTCTCTTCAATGAAGTCCAATAACCGATTTGCTCGTTCTATTTCCCACCGATTCTACCCGTCTTCCTCCTCTTCTCCTCATAGTTCACGGGGAAGGGAAAAATGTCGAAATCATCGGCGAATTCTTCATCAACGATGAACAAGGCGACTAACGGATCGATTCAGGTGACAAGTAGGGCAAAGACTACAAAGCGCTCAGTAACGCCCAATGCCAGAGCTCATCATCCTAATTCAACAGGTGAGAGCGAAAGCGGTAGCTCAAAGCACAAGAATCGCTCTGTCACTCCGATCTCGAGAACTAGTAACGATGGCGAGGCTGTTGTGGTTGTAAAACACGCGCCTGCTGGAAGCAAGCGATCTTCGACTCCGCTTTCTAGGGCTGATTCCATCATCGCTCACGATCCTGGTCACTTTCTTGATCTCCTCTACTTCAAAATTATGATCGTTTCGAATTCATGTGTTTCTAATTTTGCTGATCGGAAACCTAATTTTGGTGATCTTTGCAATCGTGTTGCAGAACCTGGGAGAGTTCGAGTAGCTATAAGGCTAAGGCCAAGGAATGCGGAGGATCTGGCCTCCGATTCTGATTATTCTGACTGCGTAGAGCTCCAACCAGAGGTTGATCGTTGGTTTTTTTTTTTATGATCGGGTAGGTTATCTTAGCCTTTTGGAGCTCACGCTGAACTGATCTGCTTCTTTGTTTTCTTGATGCAGTTGAAAAAGCTTAAATTGAAGAAGAATAACTGGAGTTCAGAATCGTATAGGTTTGATGAGGTGTTCACGGACACAGCTTCTCAAAAGCGTGTCTATGAAGGTGTAGCAAAGCCTGTAGTTGAGGTGAAGTCTTGTTCTGAATTCGTTGGATTTAATGTGATGTATGTAATTTTCTGAGCAGCCCACTTTAGCTATTTATCTAGGCCCAACAAACGGGCCCATTGTCTATCTGGGTTGTGCTACTAATCTGGGCCCAATTATCCAAAAAACGTGACCAGCTACGGGATGTGCACATGTGAGGCATCATATTATTTGCACTCTATGCAACTTATGTCACCAAAATTAGCAGGCGTGGCAATAGTAACTTGTATGTGGTCATTCTCAATATAGTATTCTCTGTTCTCGACGTCTGATTTTCAAATCCAAACAAAGATCTTAGTTATGACTCTATGACTGTAGGAGTTTGTTGTCTGTCTAATGTTATGTTATATAGCAGTTTGTTCTGAGCATCACGCTATTGTCATCTATCTGTTAATAACCTCTACCTTGAATAATGGTGAAGTCCAACGTCATATATGTGTGTGTATGTTGCAGAGTGTATTGAGCGGATACAACGGGACGATAATGGCATACGGACAAACAGGTACAGGAAAGACATTCACAGTTGGGAATGTGGGTAAAAATGATACTTCTGAGCGTGGAATTATGGTCAGAGCTGTGGAGGATATTCTTGCAACTACTAATCCTGAACATGACGCTGTTGAATTCTCCTTTTTGCAGGTACATTTGCTGTGTATTTAAATGCAAGATAAAAGTTTCTTATGAGACTGTACAGATTTTAAATTCATGCCTAAACTAAATGAAAAAGGAAGGATGATGGCATAGTTCTAGTGCCAAATATACTACACATTATCCAAGATTTGGATGTTTTTTTGGTAACAATTCTTGAGTTTGTTTGTATTAGTTGTATATGGAATCGGTGCAAGATTTACTCTCACCAGAGAAGGTTAATATTCCCATAGCTGAGGATTCCAAGACTGGAGAAGTCTCGGTGCCTGGTGCTGAGGTTGTCAACCTCCACGATCTTGACCACTTTATGCATCTCTTGCAAAAGGGTGAATCAAACCGGCATGCTGCTAACACAAAGATGAACACCAATTCGTCTCGAAGCCATGCTATTTTAATGGTAATTGCTGCAGCTGAGAATATGTCAGCTGAGATTATGACCACTGATTTGTGATTGATCCCACTGAATTGTTGCTTTAGGTGAATGTTAGAAGATCGGTTGCCGGAAAGCCAGATAAAGATGGTGGTTCTGGATTACGTACAATTCGGAAAAGTAAACTGTTGATTGTTGACCTTGCAGGATCAGAAAGGGTTGACAAATCTGGTAATATTATATTTGTTTCTTGATTATTCAGGTTTTAAATTGTCAATATTTGATATAAAGATGGTATTGTCTTATATGTGAATGTTCTTATGTGACAGGAAGCGAAGGGCAACTACTAGAGGAGGCAAAATTTA
Organism: Polygonum aviculare; assembly: GCA_934048045.1. NCBI lineage: Eukaryota > Viridiplantae > Streptophyta > Magnoliopsida > Caryophyllales > Polygonaceae > Polygonum > Polygonum aviculare. The sequence continues at coordinate 4,447,020 of OW204024.1, forward strand.
TCAATCTATCCCTCACTTCTTTAGGAAAATGTATAAATGCATTGGCTGAAAACAGTCCACATATTCCTACTAGAGAATCCAAGCTGACCAGACTTCTTCGTGATTCCTTTGGAGGTAAATGATGGTAGCTGACTCTGACCGAAATTGGTAAACTGGTTTTTTTTAATCATTCTCTGGTAAAATAAATATCAGTATCCATAGAAATCATCATTTATGACCATACATAATTGGATATCAGAAAGGATTAATTATGGATCTGTTGGATATCCAGACTATTAAAGAATATTGTGTGATCATCCAGATAGTATCTGAGTGTCTGACAGATCCTTGATAATACTGATCTGCATTATTTTGGTGTAAGTGTAATGTCCTATAAAACGTCTTTCTCACCTCTCTGTTTTGTTTTGAAACACTATCACCTTAAATCGACTGCGATCTCTTAATGTTAGACGTATTCAAATTCTGCTTCCAACTCAACAGGTTCTGCAAGGACCTCCCTCATAATTACTATTGGGCCATCAGCTCGAAACCATGCTGAAACTACCAGTACAATAATGTTTGGTCAAAGGGTAAGTCATCTTATCCTTTGAGGTACAGCTATTTCTTCTTTATCTTCTTTTATTTTTTCATTAAATAAGTAGTTTTTCATAAAGTAGCTCAGTGGAAGGTGGAACAATTCTGTTAGTGCTAGCAATTCAAAGTATTTAAGTATGCACTTTACAAACAACTTTGGTAAAAGTACTGTAAATCTACCAGATCAAGTTGACCTATATTTATCCAGATGATGAGCTTTCGTACTGAATGTTGCAGGCTATGAAGATAGTAAATATGGTGAAGATGAAAGAAGAATTTGATTATGAGAGTTTATGTCGTAAGCTTGAGAGCAAAGTTGATAATCTCACCAAGGAGATTGATAGGCAGCAAAAATTGAGGGACAAATATATAAATGAAATGGAAAAGAAGCTCAAAGAGTGTCAACAGTCCTTTGGTGAGGCTGAAAAAAGTCTTGTTGCAAGGTCTGAGGTAGTTGCATACTTGCATATAACTCTTTCAAATACTTTTTATCTTCATCTTATGATGATAAATTACATGCTCATATTTTTTGATTATGTCTTTCATCATTGCAGATGGTAGAAAATGAAAATTCCCGGTTGGAGAAAGAGGTGAAAATTGTTATAAATGATCTTAACAATCAAAAAGATTGCAACAAATTGTTGCGTGATGAAGTGGCACGCTTGGAGATGAGTGTAGAACATTACAAGGTATCTTCTTGGCCCCACTATATTACTGATCTTGCATAAATTAATTCGTTTAAGCCATAAGCTCTAAGAATGTTGATAACCACATCAATCTTGAAATTGTAGCAAAAACACCATGAGAACTCTACATATCAAAAGGCATTGACGGATACAACTCAGATGTATGAAAAACAAATTCAGGAGCTGATTATGCAATTAGAAAATGAAAGAGCTCGCAGTGAAGGTGCAGAAAAACAACTAGATGCCATGAAGAAACTCCTAAGCGATCATGAAAGGTCAATCCAGGTTAGTGTTCACTCACGTTTTCACTTATCACTTCCGTTAATTTACTTTGTAGATTTCTCACTGTTCTAGGCCAGGGTTCATCCTTAAATAGACAATTTTGTTCTCACTTCTCTTTTTTGGTTGAGACCTTAAATAGACAATTTTGTTCTCACTTATCTTACTCTAGATATAAAACTTAAGACATATAGGCCTTATTTGAAAGTTACTCTAAATGTTCTTGGCAACTGATAAGTCATGAGAATAAAATCTTTAGATTTTTACCTACCTCTGCAATTCCTAATTTCTCTAGATTTTTTTAGGTTAAAGGTAGTATCATATTTTTAAATGAAGGCTTCTTTTCTAGATGAATAAAGTCTTATACTTGCCCTTTGTCCATTTTACTAGCAACATCAAGTAGAGTACTCCAAATATCAGAAAGTACTATCGGACACAACACAGACTTTTGAGAACAAAATTGCAGTGTTAATGAACGAAATAGAAAAAGAGCGCGTTTATCGACAACAAGCTGAAGAACAGATTATGTCACTGAGGAAGCTCCTAAGTGACCAAAATTCAATTAAGGACACAACACAGACTTTTGAGAACAAATCTGCAGTGTTAATGAATGAAATAGAAAAAGAGCGTGCCCATCGTCAACAAGCTGAAGAACAGATTATATCTTTAAGAAAGCTCCTAAATGACCAAGATTTAATTCAGGTACATATTTCTTAAAAATTCAAAAAATATTTTAGTTACTTCTTTCCCAGATTACCTGCCTTTTCAAATTTGTTTATTTGAAAGTTGTCCTTCTTTTCAGAGAGAGGAAGAAACTGTGATTTCTGAATTGAGGACACAGTTGGAGGAAATCAACTATAAGGAGCAAGCTGATGTTGTTGAGTTAAGGAAAAAACTAGAGGATAAGGACCTAACACATGACATTACTGTGAAAGAGCTAGAATCACTAAGAGTAGAATATATGAATATAGTGCATGAAAAGGTAAGACGGGCGTATGTGATTTGTAATGGATTTTTCATTTTAGTTTTACCCTCAATAACTTAAACTGACCATATTTTTTTCCCATCTGAAAATCGGAAACATCTAGGAAAAACTCAAGAGTGAACTTGACATGGTAAGGGATAAAATGATGTCTGGAGAGAAGCAAAAGGCCATACTTGAAAGTGAACTTCTCAAGTTGAAGAATCTTGCACAGGATCATAATGAGAACGCTGAGGTGATATTTCTTTTATCCAGATTGCTTTATTAAACCACTAAAGTGATCAGGGCTTCAATTGCTTCCCATTTTCTTGTAGGAAAAAAAATTGTATGTCAATAAACATGTAAGTAAGGGATCAGCATCATTCCGAATGGGTCTATTCCGGACAACGTCTGGTCAAAGGGGTGGTCTCACTCAAGCTAGTGAAGAAGGCAAGACCTTCATTCTCATTCTTTTGGACATAAATAGTTTAATGTAGCAATTTTTCCCCCCTTTTCATTTTTTTGTTTATTGATTTAATCTGTGGTGTGTTCAGCTGGGTTTGAAAAGGTATTATCAATGTTGTCTTCTGATGATATTGTCAATCAAATGCATGCTGTAAAGGTAGTTGCCAACCTCGCTGCTGAAGGTGGGAAACCATTAATTAATCTTTATAATGTTCAATCTCTTGTACTAACTATTTGGTTGGATAGGATTCGGCTAACTTTCTTTTCTCTAAATGATATTATTATACTTAGCATATAGTTCATCTCATAATGTTCTGTTTTTCCTCTCTTGGTCCCATGATTTCTATTTTACTTTCAGATGGAAACCAGGAAAAGATTGTGAATGAAGGGGGCTTAGATGCACTGCTGATGATCCTACGGACGTCACAGAATACATCCATTCTTAGAGTGGCTTCGGGTGCTATTGCCAATTTAGCAATGAATGGTATTCAAGACTAGCATCAGAATTTTATATCACCATTTCTTTGCTGAATATGTCAAGCCATTATATGTTTGTTTGTTTGTTTGTTTTAATTCTAGAGATGAATCAAGGAGTGATAATGAGCAAGGGTGGGGCTCAGCTACTAGCAAGTACAACAATGAAAACTGATGATCCCCAAACCCTAAGAATGATTGCTGGTGCAATTGCTAACCTGTGTGGAAATGGTAGATATTATGTCCACACAAATGTTTTTCTTGCAATGAATAGCGATAGATTGTTAAAACATCTTTAAATCTATGTCATTCTGCAGTCAAATTACACACAACGCTCAAAGAACAAGGATGCATTAAGGCATTGCTTGGAATGGCTAGATCCAATAATGCTGAAGTTGTTGCACAAGTGGCAAGAGGATTGGCCAACTTTGCAAAATGTGAAACGCGAGAGGTCATTCAAGGTAATTTCAAAACTTTGTTTCCTTTCCCAAATTTCTGTTTCTTGTGAATTTGATTGTTAAGACTACAAATTTATTTCCTTTGAATTGCAGGACATAAAAGGGGTCCTTCCCTTCTCACCGAAGAGGGTGCAATATCATGGCTAATTGACAACTCTAATGCCAATACATCCGATTCCAGTCAACGCCATATTGAACTCGCCCTTTGCCATTTGGCTCAAAATGGTACACAAGATTTTAGCTTAAAGAGTGAATGATGATGGGCTTTTGATTTTAGTTTTCTTTGCTAAATGCATAAGATATTAGTCTAATGAGCTGATTTTGATGCAGAAGACAATACACAAGATTTTGTATCCTCTGGTGGATTGAAGGAAGTCGTAAGAATATCAACCCAATCTGCAAGAGAGGACATACGCAATCTTGCAACGAGGACTTTGACTTTGAATCGGACATTTCAAGCTCAACTTGGGGTGGGTACCGACATTGACTAGGCAGCTTTATGTACTTGTGGTAGATCTTCAACATTCATCAAGAATATGTTGTTTTTTTAAAAGTAGTCAGCCTGTTGTTGTTACTCAATAGAACAGACATCCACGTCCAGTTGGAGCATTATTTGAACTAGAAAGTCATAGGTATTCATAGATTAGATGATATTATTGTGCTCGAAACTGTATTATAAGTTACGTAAACTGTACTGGCTTCTGGATAGAAAAGTGATTTTGTAGCAAAAAATTATTGGTTGTTTAACAGAACAATGGTGCCCATGTTGCATTAGGTTGCAACATTTTAATGCAATTAACAATTCAAGAATGATACAAAAAATATGTACGTTGCTGATCATAGCAACAAAAATTAAAGTTTGTATTTTTTATCAATAAAAAATGTTACTTTGTTATAAAATTTTGATGAAATTTTAGGTTGCATGTGCCATGTAGGCGAAAAAAATGTGACCAAAAAAAAGTGAGACAAAAAATATTTTGGGATAATGCTAAGCTCTGGATAAAATTTGTTGGAGAAGAGAAGAGAGCTCAGAAATGGCTGCCACTACAACCAGTTGTATCAAACTGCAATCCTTCATAATTTCTGGGTTTTCCATCAAAATTCAACCTCGTATACTCCCAAACCTGATTACAAACCACCCTTCTTGTCATTCTTCCTTGTCATGTAAAAATTTGCCACCATCCAACAAGAAGCCAAAGCATCTTTCAAAGGCTTTCTCCGAAGGTCAATTTCTTCTTAGTACCTCTAAATCTTGTACTTGTTTGAACTGGTATGCGTTGCCAACGGTTTGCGCGTAATTTAGGTATGATAATAAAAATGTAATCTTAACAGAGCTTCCTACAGAGTTGGAGGAAGAGTCCAAGTTTGTGCCCTTGAATGCTGAGGATCCAAATTTTGGGCCACCTGTAAGTTCTGGTTAGTCTACTGCTTGAATTATGTTCATTGTCTACAATCTGAAAGTATATGCTAATATGATCCCTTTCCGTTTGGTGCAAATTGTAGGCCTTATTGCTGCTTGGATTTGAAGCTGAAGAGGCTTCAAAGGTTAGTTCTTCAGTTTGTAATTTTGTAGGGTTTGATTGGAATTTGGGCATGGGGATAGAATGAGCAATCATTGTTGTAGGTGTTGAAAAGTATAAGAACTTCTTGGGTTGCAAAGTGTGCTACAGAGTGATCAGTAAATGAAAGGTTTTTAATGCCAAATTTTTATAACCATTGCAGATAAAGCAGTTTTTGAAAGACTTGGATGGAGATTTTTTAGAGGTAAATTTCTGATTATGGACTGGCTTGGTTTTTGTTTAACATCTAGGAGAATAATTTGAGCAAATTGTTGAGGTTGTACTGTTGATCTGAACTCTTACCATTGAAATTGTGTAATTCTTGTAGATTATTTATTATACTGATGACATGATTGATCGTTCACTATGGGATGTAATGAATACAAAACAGCAAAGTGTGGAAGATTTACAGGTAAAAATATAGAACCTGAAACTCCTCGTATCATTCCTGCCAACACAAAAAACAGCAAATTGTTATTGCTTGTGGAGTTGAAAGCTAAGAAGTCTGTTATTTTTGCAGATTGCGAAATCAGTTCCCAGAATATGCTTTCTTTCGGGTCTTACAGGAGAAGAGATGATGATGTTTATTGATGCCTTCCCTGAAACTGGTATGTTATATCAACCAATCAATCAAATCCTTACAAGTTGGTATTGTATTATCAAAGCTGAAGCTCCAAATGAGCTATGTCAGTTCGATTTGTGAACGATGTATAGAACTTTATATGCTGATTTCTACATGGACTTTTCTATATTCAGGACTTAAGCCAGCAATCTTTGCAGCCCTAGTTCCCAACAGCGCAGAAAAACCATTGCGAGAGCTAATAGAAGAGATCATGGGAGACCATGAAATGATGGTAAGTCTCCAAATGTCTTCACTTGCGAAAGAAAAACTTACTCCTCTTAACTTTTAACTGATTCATCACTAGAATTTCACTCATACAAATCTTTACCCTTGCAGTCTAAACAATCGTCCTAAGGTGGAGTACCAGAGCTGCTAGTTCTTGCCATTTTATCTGTTTGTACTTCCACAACCAGCCGTGATCAATGTAAACCAGCCGTGATCAATGTAGGGAATTCAGACTAATATGGTTTATGCCTTAATCATTCCAAACCAAAACAAAATTCAGCTACGTTTGGCATTCAAATTCAGCATACTGCCAAGATCACTATCTCAAACTCATACATCCAAATGAAACGCAAAATATGGTAATCATTAACCACAATCTCCTATTTACATACACCACCCTACATAATAGACACAGAAAGATTCTGGTTTATCACACATATTCCGGAGATGCGTCAATCCGACAGAAAATCAGAAATGGAAGGTCAGCAATCTCGATGACAACTTTGAACTTGATGATACTTTTGCTAATACAGGGTTTTAAGTAGAAGGTGGAAGACTGAACAACTGAAAAAATATATAATCGATACGCCTTCAGTAGTCAGTCACCAAATAAATGATCAATTTCATGATCTAACTTTTGCAAGCCGTGCCCTAAGCTCTTCCAGTTCTTGCTCGTCGTCTACACCCTCTGCAACTGCGTCTTCCTGCAGAAACAGCCGAGTGAAATCTTGGAAATTTCGTTCTTTTCTAACAGAAAATCAGTGAGAGTTCAGATTGAAGTGTGGCATTTTGCTTACTTCTTGAGTGCTTGCTGCTTGAGCTGGTAACTTGCCCTTCTCTTTTCTGGCTGCAACTGGAAGCTGTGCAGCAGTCTCGCCTGCTAATTCGGTCAAGACCTTTTCGACCTCTTCCTCGGTCTCTTCTTCTATGTCTTCTGAGTCTAGTGCAGAGTCCACTGCATCGTTCACAAATTCTTCAATAACACCAGCCTAGTCATTATAAACAAACAGAATTAGTTATATTAGGTAATATATGCTCATTTACAAGACTATATCGTGAAAGATACTTGAAAAAAGAATAGAATGAACGTTTTGATATCGAATTTCCTTAGAAGCATAGATAATGATTGCTGAATTCTAGAGATACTGTAAGTGTCAAAAACTTGAGATTCTACCTCTCCAGAGAACAACAGTGATGCTCAATTCAGTATATTCATACTATAAAATCTGTAGATAAATTTTAGAGAAACGGACTGTTGGAGCATAAATTTCTTATCAGCTAGATCATGTGAACATAAACTTTTTTAAGGGAAAGAAGCTTTAAGTTCATGATTTTATAAGATTTGGGAGGGAAATAGCTACACCGAAAGAAAAAAATGAGTACATTGGATCAATATAACTATTAGCAAGAAAAATGATTCTTTTTAATCATCATAAGATTATGAATAGAAATACCTTAGTCATTTCCTTGCTGAATTCTTGCATGGTCATGGCTACTTCTGGAGCTTTCATAAGATTGTTAACGAGTTTCATCACCTCTGCACTCTTTGATAGATGACCCACAGTACGCGCAATGGCTACAGATGAAAAAGGAAAAAAGAAGTTGAATTGACACTCAAATTGCAGAGAAGGTGAAATGTGTTGATGTCTGAACCACCCAAGAATGTTTTGAAATGTTTTTATATTATGTGATTCATTCATATCAACCAGGAAGCACAGCAAAGCATTCCAAGTAAAAAGGAATAAGAAGGACGTGTTTGTTGAGAATTCTGGCTTCTGAGATTACTCAAACCAGAGCATCTACACAGATGAATGTGTGTATACAGAACCATTACTGTAACATCTACATCCCCTTGACTGACACAAATTGAATAGCAATTGATATATACATCATGGTAAACATTTGCACAGTTAGAATATGAATTAACAAAATTTAAAACAATCATACCTACACTTTCGCCAAGGTGCATTGATATTGAATTCAGTTGAGCTTTGTTCTCATAGAGGCGATTCACGGTTTTCCTGGAGCGCACAATTTCTCTGGCAAGAGACTGATACATAAAGACAGGAAAACAAATGTCAGATATGAAGGGAAATACCAGACAACCTGACTCAGTGACATCCAGGATAACATAACTCAGACAGAAGGAAGGGAACCCATCAAACAAGATACATAAAGCTTGGTGAGTAGTTCAGTGAATTTAACAAAATTCAATCCGAAATCGGGTACTCGTCAACTATAGATCATGACCTAAATTGACAGTAAACGAATTACAAAATTGCGCCTATCAAACCTAGAAAACAGCATCAAATCAAACCAATTTTCAAACTTGAAATTAAACAAAGACGATTTGATTGAGTACCTTGGCGGAGCCAATATCGTTTCTCTTGGCAGCTTCCCTAATCGCCTTCTGAACACCCTTCTCTTCTCTCTGGATATCTATAAAAGATCAAAATTGAAAACAAATCATCAACAAAAACCCTAACCCTAATCACGTAACAGGTACGATAAGCGGTCACGGAAACGAATCGGGAAATTAGAGAACTGAGATCGAACGATGAAAGACCTCGAATTTGGCGTTCGGTGTTGCGACATTCTTGGCGAAGACGCCTCTGCCAATCCCTCAATTGCTGCTGAGGATTGGGCTTCGGTAGCAACATACTCTTCACTTTCTCCATCTTCGGGGGCAAAGACGACGCCGACGAATGAAGAAAACAAGGTTCAGCCTTGAGGATTGGTGTCTGCGTAAGATCAACGGCTGCTTATTCCGCGTTTTCCTTTTTTGTGTGTTTTATAACGATAAATTTACCGCAAGACTTTCTGGTGAGGCTGTGATGAGATCAGGGGCTGGTTGAGTGGGTTAACTTATTTTCAGTCGGTTAGAAGATATATGCTTAAGATATCGTATTTATAAAACCCTAACGATAGATTAATATAAAACCGACCTTAGCTCAGTTGGTAGAGCGGAGGACTGTAGTGTGCTCACAGATAATCCTTAGGTCGCTGGTTCGAATCCGGCAGGTCGGATTTTTTAATAAATTTTTTTTTGTTTCCTTATACTTCTTTTGCAGAGTGAAAAATTCAAGTGCTTATGAATGCTTTTCTTAACATGCATCTCATAACATTGTAGACTTGTACTGTATTTCAATGCAATTGTGTTATGCATATTGCAAGTCAGTTATTTTGCTGTTAGCACTTAACCTGACCATGCACATTGACCATAGTAGGGGCCAGTGCTATAACAAACACATTGTAAACTAGTCGTACCCGTCGTGCCATGCACGACTTGTATTTTTAAAATTATTTTTTGATATATAATAAATATTATATAAATGTGAAATGTATAATAAAAGTTTTAATATAATTTGGTTTATCGAATATTAAAAGTTTTTATTTGTTAAATGATTGATTGAAAAGATGTTATTATACAAATCACGTACTTATACTTTATTACTTTATAGTCAATAAAATACATTATTATTCAATTTATATTTGCTTATATCTTAGTGTGCAAAGCACCAACTTGATATACTCATATTAAACATGTAGTCATTTTACTCATAATATTTAGTGAATAATATTTTGCCTCTATATGTATGTATAGACCAAAAAAATATCTTATTAAAATATGTATGTATATATTTTAATCATGTTATATTTTTAATCATATTATAAAATAGAATATATAATATAACGATTTAAAAATCTAATATAATTTGATATAATTGCCATGATACATAAAGGCGTTGAATTTGTACCTTTTATTTTTAAAAAGAAATTGCTTTTGAAATCAATAGAAACACCATAATATGCTATTGCAAAAAAAATAAAACTACCATAATACAAAAAAAAAAACGAAATATAAGACATGTTGAAGATATGACACTTTTTTTGAAAATTTAAAAATTGGTTAGAAATGACCAAATTTGGATAATATTATATCTCATGATTAAATCGTGATCTTCATTTTTACGGAATATTTTTTAATTCATGATTTTATCGTGATCTTCGTTTTAGTAGGATTTGATAACAAATTGCATGATAAAAGTGAACATAAAAATTTTAAAAAAGTATACGTACATTTTTCATTTGTTATGTGGTTAACAAAAATTCGATCAAAAAAAAAGTGGTTAACACAAAGTATACGTACATTTTAACACAAAAAGTTGTTAAGAAATTAATGGTATATAAGTAGATTGCAAAAAACAAAGAAATCATGTAGTCAGCTTTATATATCCAAATTTAATAAAAAGTTTACATAATTGGAAATAAAAATAAAACTACCATAATACAAAAAAAAAACAAAATATAAGATATGTTGAAGATATGACACTTTTTTTGAAAATTTAAAAATTGGTTAGAAATGACCAAATTTGAATAATATCATATCTAATGATTAAATCGTGATCTTCAGTTTTACGGAATATTTTTTAATTCATGATTTTATCGTGATCTTCGTTTTAGTAGGATTTGATAACAAATTGCATGATCAAAAGTGAACATAAAAATTAAAAAAAAAAAGTATACGTACATTTTTCATTTGTTATGTGGCTAATAAAAATTCGATAAAAAAAAAGTGGTTAACACAAAGTATACGTACATTTTAACATAAAAAGTTGTTAAGAAATTAATGGTATATAAGTAGATTGAAAAAACAAAGAAATCATGTAGTCAGCTTTATATATCCAAATTTAACAACTTTATATATCCAAATTTAACAAAAAGTTTACATAATTGAAAATAAAAATTTGGTAAACAGTAGTATTTGATTAGATCTGATGTGGATGCATTCAACACATGGCATAGAAAAATCTTGAAATTTTGATTGATGTGTAAATTACATGGATTAATTTTAACTAAAATGTAATTACATGGATTAATAACAAAGTGACACGTGGCAAAATCTGACGTGGCGTATTTTAGAAGCGACATGTGGCGAAATCCTAGGTGGCGCAGCGTGGTGGCTCAAATCCTTACTGCTTTTATATATATAAATAGATTCTTTATCACAAACAACACTAACATATCATACAAGCTCTGACCAATCTTAATCAATCAGATTGAACTGAAAACACAGACAACCATAACGTCGGGTTCTAGAAAGAAGACGGCATGCATTTTGAAGAAGCCTTGTAACTATAATACATAAAACCAACTACAACTTGATCATCATCATCAACTTTAACTTATAACTAACTAATTAGGAGGAGGTTGTCGTGACTACGGCAGACACCATGGTGTTCATCCCGCACATACCGTGGCCCTTGCAGAGGCGATAGTACCCATTTTCTCCCCACCGCTCTCCCCACGAATTCTTGAGTATCCAATATGGTCTATACCCGAATCTAAGAATCGAGTAGCCCTTTGCTCCGTACCCTACGAGTAACACTCCGTGGTTCACCCATTTCTTGCCGCATATTAGTGGACACGACACCCCTCCGAGGTACGTTTGCATGAACACCACGTTCAACCCAACTGCACACAATCAATATAATTGATCGACCACGTAACAGGTTATTTACAACATAGCTAGAATTCAATGCCTTATATATACCTGCAAGAGGGCCATGGTGAACGAGGTAAGCTGCGATCTGTTCCTCATCGACCGGAATGTTGGTGAAGTTTGCAACCTTCACAGCCACCTTCTCGGGATCGAACTTGCACTCGCCTTGAACTCCGGTGTAAGGGTACGTGCTCTCCTCTTGTAACCCTCCGGCCTCCATCAGATAGTTGTAGGCGTTCGTCATGAGACCCCCGCGACACCCGCTATCACACTCGTCTTTCTTCTTAATATCACACTGCAACCATGATTCGAATCCCAATAGTTAATTAGGTGTGTAATTGATCAATATTATGTATTAGAATTAAATCATCTGCTAACAATTGTGTACTCACGGCGTGGTCGCAATCGACGAGCTGTTGCTGGCTAAGGTTGAGCAGCTTTCCTGTTGCTATGAAATTGGCTCCTTCTATGGATACCGTCGTGCTAAATGCCCAACATGATCCACACGTTCCCTTACATACAATTATATCACAGAAAATCAAGTCAAACCGTTTACAGAATTAAGCACATATCAATCCAAAATCGATTGCGAAAATTATAAGCTGTATTGTAGATTAATGCTCTGTCCATGGATCAATTCTAGATAGATAAACAAGTGTACTAGTAAACTAGATTATATCTCCAGAGATGTTTTTTCGGTAGAACCATTAAATTAGATATTAATAAAAACTGGTTATAGACTTACAAAATTGAGCAGATACCGATCCAAAATAGATCACCAAAATTAAGAAGTCCTTTCCAACTTAATCCTCTGCCGATTGCTCATAATCAACCAATTCTAGATGTATAGTTACATAACTTAGTTAATTTACCTGTACAGCAAACAGGTTACATCCCCACTATGCACGACTAGCTATTGGGGCAGAGACTTTCACAAATCAATTATTTAATCACAAACTATAGTAAGCATGGTTGTTTCAACCAAAAAAAAAATAGTAAGCATTGTTGAATTAAGCATGTATTTAACTCAATAATAACACGGACCAAAGTTTAGACTTAAGTTAAGTGGACCAATATATTGAATTAGTGGATATATATAGCAAACCTGCATCTTGACGCCTGTTACTGCCCCTTTCTCCCTCCAATCGAAGCTCTCCGGCAAATCCTGAGCGTCCAACGGCGGCGCCGTGGCTCCGGCCGCCAAGCCGCCGCCGTCAGGTCCACCGGCGGCGTTCAAGCCCAAGTAAGTCTGCTCAAACTCCTCCGGTGACAAATCCATGAAAGGGGTGACACCGTGGACAGCGGTGGGGTCCATGGCCTGATGCTCGGCCGCCCGCACCAGATTCCTGGCGAACACGCCCATCCTATGCGCGTACTCATCCTCGCTCCCGTACACCTTCCCGTACCTGATCACGAAGCTCTCGAACAGCTTCGCGTGGTTACTCCCACCACCCACCATATAGTCCGTTACCTGGAAAATCCTCTGGGTCGCGGCGCAGGATGAGGAGACGAGGAGTGCGCAGGCTAGTAAGGCTGCGCCGGCCGCGCACTTTAGAGATGTTGCTCCTGGGCGTTGCATGTTTGCCGGTGCGGGTTTGGTGTTCTCGATTGTGAGCCTCGGTTGAAATTAATAGCAGCCGAGGAATTGCTGGGAAGTTGGAAGTGAGTGGGCCTGCGTTGCAGGAAGAGCTGAGCACTGAAGCCACGTGGAATTGGTGTTGTGAGCCACGTGGATGAATCTGTCTACGTGTTGGCTGAGCACTGAAAACTGAGCGTTCCACCTGTTGCATTCAACATGCATGTCCATGAATTCGGCTATCTCTAATCCTTCCTCTATGTTCTTTAGGGTTACAAAAGGTAACTATGTTGAATTCTTTGTTTGTTTTTTTTGATCAAATGTTGAATTCTTTGTTGTTAGAGGGATTAAGTACATGCTAGTTCTTATGAGGTCACCGACTTACGAAAATGAACCAATGCGAAAAGTCGTGTTCACAATTTAAAGGCGGCATAAAAATCCTTGTGACCTTACAAAACAAGAATATAAAACCGGAACGCAAACGGGGACCCTTTTTATCCACAGACAAAAAAAAAAAAAAAACTCGGTAAATAAATTACGGAAAGCATCCAGGCTAAACTAGTTAAGGTGCGTATACGGGCAGTCGAACTATTGACAACCAAAATCTAGGGTTTTTCTAAAGTTAAGATCTCTCCTTGTTGTGATTTTGTTCTAGGGTTTTCCGCTAGATAGAAGCAGCGATGGCGGCCAAGGATATCGACAATCGAGTGTTCGTGGGAGGCTTATCGTGGGATGTCACCGAGCGCCAATTGGAAGATGCTTTTCGCCGTTTCGGCAAAATCATCGATTGTGAAGTAAGCGCCTTTTTCGTCGTCTTCTTCATCTTCCGTACTATTGGTTTCTATCTCTTAGTATCTCCGCTTTCCTAATTGTGGCCGTGCTTGTGAAATTTGTTGATTTGCTTTTGCTTAATCGTGCAATTGTGGAGTTCTAGCGGTCAAAATTAGGGTTTGGTCGGTTGCCTTGTTGTTATATCAACACTTTGTTTCAGATTCATGTTTAAATTGTTCAATTCTGCGGCAATATATCTTCTGCAATTATACTTCGGCGATTAGATTGGTTTCATTCATCTAAAGTGACCGACTTTTTTTTTTTTTTTCTCGTAGTCAAGTAAGCCCGTCAATGCGATTATGATGTTATTCTTTTCATCCCTTCATCCTTTTCTTTTTCGCAATGATGCATATTAATTTTTGTTTCTTTTCTGCTTTGTCTTCTTATTGCTAGTTGTGATCTTGAGATGAGTTCTGTGGGAAGTTTTTGTTCAGTTGGATTGCTTCAACTAGATATGGGTAATTTGGTTGGATAAAGTGCATTCTTCACAGGGATGAGCCGTAGGTCTCATGTAAGAATATGATATGGTATCCGAATTCCTGGGTTATATTTGTAATGAAAGCAGATAAGACCCTAAGATTGCACCTATTGTTAAGGATCTTGACAGCTTGAATGACAGTTGAAATTAGACACAGAGAATGTCCCGGCAATTAAGTCTTTGGGAAAGACTGAAGTTTGCTGACATAGAGATACTAACGTAGTTGTTTTTAAATAAAAAACTTAACAAAGCTCATCATAATTTTCAGGACCCATCTTACTTGACAAATTTACAGGATCATTTTATGTTCTGGGGGATTGGTTGTAAAAAAAATATTCACTTCTGATCCTGAACTATGTCATTGTCATTTCATTCTTCACTATAAGTGGTTCCGAGCAATGTGGTTTCAGGGGCATCCCTTTCTTGTTTAGCTGTATTAGTTGCATTGTTAAGGTTGCCGCTTTCCTAATTGTGCATGTGGTTTACTCCTAGTCGGACTTTTTTGTCGTTGTGCTTGCAAATCCTCAAGGGAGAATGTTAAGGGACCCCTCATGGCTCCACTGTTATAGATAATATAAAGGTTAGAAAGATAAGAAAGCTAGAAGTAGAAAGAGTCTTCAGGCGAGAGAAACTTTTTGGTTGGCACCTGTATTTATACAGACAGAGGTGAAGTGGACACATATCCAAATGGGTCCTCAAGATGATAGCTGGCTGTATAACATCTTCAGTTGATCGAATGAAGTTGTACACTTTGTTGATGGAACACCATTTGTCTCATGCACTGAGCTAATTCCAACCTGGGACTTATATAAGGAGAAATAGGAAGCTGCATTTTGTCAACTAATAGCTGAATTCTCTGGCTGTGGTGCAACTCATGATTGAGAAAGAAGTTCTGCCATGGTGTAAGTAGTATTTTTGGATGCCTGCTTTCAGTCATCACTGCATTGTTTTGGTGTTTGTGGTGCACAACTGTTGGTTTGCCAGACTGAAGCATGTTTGTCAGGCTTTGTAGAGCTGCTTTCTGAAGCAGTTTCATCTCTGAATACCCTTCGACAGACTGCGTCCATGTGTGAATCGATTGAGATGAGAGAATCTTCCTTCAGCAAACTGGAGCAGTCCGCTAAAGTAGCCGTGCAAGATAGTGTATATCACTACAATTCTTGTGTTTCCTTATAGTTTTTCTTGTTACTGGGAGAATCTAGGACCTTATATTGAGGCATAGATTGGGAAAAATAGGTATCTGGTTAGAGAAGTGGTAGCTCAGACAATTGAACCGAGTGGTTGTGCAGAGTAGTAGATAGTCTGCCTCTGGTTATCTTCCGAGTCAAAACTGCAGATTCCCAACATCTGAACTGTAAACTTCCAACCTTTTAGTTATGATTGCCCTTAAATTTGTTTCTGGGATTCTTTTAGGTGGCTGCCTGTCCTCTCCTTCTTTCCCTTCAGTTTTAAGTTCAGATTGTTTGGACAAAAGTGTGTTGGAAAATAGCAATGAGAAGCTTGCTGGGTGTGTGGCTTAGCTCGAGCATTGAAGCTGTAAAGATGTTGCTAACCCAAATCAACACCATTCCTGGCATCTAATTCTGCTTCAAAGAATCAGCAATCTGCCCGTTCGTTCTAAACTTGATTAGAGTCTGATGCCGAGCTGATTCTAATTCAACAGATTAAATTTGGTGTGATTATGTTTTCCAGGCCTATGTTTCAAAAAATTTACTGACCTGTTTCCATAGCATCACTGCCATTTGCTTAGATTCTTCGATATGGTCCACTTGGAGGTCTGTCGGTGCTAACTGCTTGATTATCTGGCTGTAGAAATTTTGTGAAACATCAATAACTGCCTTTTGGTCTGCAAGAGTTGCTGTTGAATCAAAACTCGCTGCGTTTTCTGTTGAAGATATTAGTGGACAGGCTTAGGTGTGCTGTAGAATCATTAGATTATTGTGTGTCTGACATTTTAGAATTCAATGTTATGAACTAAAGTAAACAGTGGTAAGAAGCCGGCATTTGAATTGATCTCTGGGAATTGTTGAACTTAGTTGACAAGGGAATGTTATTCTGCAAACTCTTGTGGTGAGAATTTCCAGCTTATTTTGTTAAAGCTTTCTGCTCTTATGTTTTGTTTGTTTGTTTGTTTATTTTGGGTGATAGTTGAAGCTTCCGGTCATGATGTATGTTTCTTTTGGTCATTATTTGTTTGTTTGCCTCTCACTTCCAATAGCAGTCTTTTTGCTCATTCTTTTCCTTACAAGTTTGACCATTTAAATTCAAGTTTGAAAGCTTCTCATATGTTTCAAAGCAGTTCCGATGTGTTTTTATTGTCATTAAATCTTCCTTTAGCGTAATTTGTTCCTTCCTTCACTTATCACAACTGGGTATCCTTGGGAAGAACCTCTATTTAATTCCACATAATGTGCTCCTTCCTTTGCTTAGTTGGCTACTGTTGGAACCTCTGTGGTAGAACTTTTGCGGCCTTGGACAACTGTTCATTGATGATGCATATGCATTTTCACAAGTTTTTATTTGCATCCCATCAGTATATTTAAATGGAAAGTTTTTTTTTCCCTTCATGCTTATCTGCAAATTCTGTCTTTCATTGTTCCTCTTTTTCTACATTTTTTTGGATCATATTCTCAATTGAATGCATGTGGAAATTGTGTTTTATTTTGGGAATGGGGTGGTAGGTTATTATGAATGTCAAGAAATAGATCAGTTTTGCTGGAAAACCTAGAAGAGAACCCCTTGTCATTCGTGTGCCTGAACATGGTCAGATGTTTTGCAATTCTTAACGCATAAGCATGTCATGTGCGTATTGGCTGTATCGTCAGAAATAGATTGGGTGTTGGAACAGACTAGTTAGTGTATGGACTGGGTGCTTGAACATGACCAGATATCTTGCACTTGTCTCTCACTCAGCTTGAGGCCTGTTTTTGATGCTTAAAGAGCAACAGTAACTGGAATGATCTCTTGGTGTTGGCACGAAGTGGGTTTCATCTAATGCTGGAAGTTTGATTTCACTGTAGAACTTCTGCATGGGCAGTGCATTTTGTGCTATCGTGTGTATAGTTGCCATCTGTGTTTGCTCTGCTTTAACTGAGGCTGGAGAGATCGTGCAGCTGAATCCTCAACGTACTTTCTGAACATTTTTGCATCTGATTCAAGAGTAACCCATTTTGAGTATAACTTTATGTAGATAATGGTGGAAAGGGGCACTGGCAGACCACGAGGATTTGGTTTTATAACCTTTGCAGACCGTCGAGGCATGGAGGATGCAATCAGGGAGATGCATGGCAGAGAACTCGGTGACCGTATAATTTCAGTGAACCGAGCTGAGCCCAAGCCCGGGGATGACCCAGCAGGAGGAAGTTATGGTGGTGGTGGTGGAAGCTACTCTGCTTCTGGTCCCCGTGGTAGTTACCGTGGCAGTGAGCGAGCAGCACCAGAGAGGCAAGATGAGTGTTTCAAGTGTGGCCGTCTTGGACATTGGGCCCGGGATTGCCCGTCTGCTGGCAGTGGTGGGGGGAGAGGTGCTCGGGATCCCCCGTTCCCTTCTCGTCCTAGGTACAGCGATATTGGGTCCCGTGGTGACCGCTTTGCAGAGCGGGACCGATACCTGGATGATCGTTATGATGCAGGCTTGTTTGCAGCTGATAGAGACCGGTTTGACAGCAGGGACAAGTATGGGGCCCGTGACCGGTTTGTTGCTGACCGGTAAAAATAATCCTCCTACCCTGATTTTTTTCTTTGATTATACACGAGATCTAGGTTATAATAAAATTAATACTGGTATTTGCAGATATCCTCCTGTAGACAGATATGGTGGTGCTGATAGGTTCAGAGCCGCTGAACGTTATCCACAAACTGGATACGAGAAGGACAGGGGCTATGATCGTGATCCAGTCGGTAGAAGGGGTGGTGACAGGTACGGTGGTGGCGGTGCCGGGGCTGTCCGGGCTGGAACCCGATTTACTGACAGGCCAGGTCCATATGATCGCCCTCCCAGGGGAGCGAGGCAGTCATCGTTTGATCGTTACTGATTGTGATTGTAATGGTTTCTTGCAATGGATAATGCTTTTTTTCCCCTTACCTTTGAAGTTTGTTAATTATGCTTATGTCTGGCTGGACGTTTTTATTTTTTCTTCCTCCCATTAGTTCGGTACTACTACTACTACTACTAGGATGGTTGTACCTTTATTTTATTTGAATTTTCTTTTATGAAACTGTTGTGGTGTGTGTTATATTACAATACTAGCTGCGTTGTGCTTTCTTTTCCATGCTAGATTGCCGATGTTCTTGTTGACAGTGAGACTTGAAATTTTGGTACCTTGTTTTGTCATTTGAGCATCTTCAATAGTGTTATTTGATAATGTTATTAGCTGTTAGACGTAACAAATCATATTTTACGAGAAGTAGGACTTCTAAAGATGAAAAAAGTGCAATATGAACAGATGATGGTTTGCATGTGAGGAGTTGTGAAGAATTTGGCCATCACATGCAACAATTGCATGGGGTCTAGAATGTGGATTTTTGATTTATCCCAACAGCCTAAACACAGCCAATCAGCTGTCGCTGTTAATCTATAATCATACCAGTAATCTCCTTTTTTGGCCAAAACCGCGTCCCTGCACGAACTAGAAAAAGGCTATCAGCAGCTGATCTTGTATTCCCTTTCCCATACAAATTAGTATTACTAAACAAAAACCTAATTGTGAGAAAATGACCTTATGATTTATGACATTAATTATTACCCTGCTTGACTTGTTGAGACACCAAAATATGCATTCAAAGCGTATACAGTATTTGACTAGCTTATGTAATATTTGCCAATTGTATAATGATCCTTTAACGGCCAACGGCATTCAGTTTATTATATGAGGATTTATTCATAACTTATCACGAAACACACGTTATGTTATTGTACGTATTTTTTTTCTTCCAATGCATGTTATGTTATGTTGTGCACTTGTGTGGATTAATCTTACTTTAATTATTTCTCTCATGTGGGATCTATCGTCTACATGGCTTCGATTACTTTGAATTAATCTACATGACTTTTAATAATCATGCTGTCTGGCTTAAAGTGTATCTTGAATCTAGATTTCCATTTTGGCACTCGGTTCCAATGTTATTATTGGAGTAGTTATATCATGTATTAACTTTATTAAAAGGTGTTTATGCACTATATTATACTACTATTCAAGATAAGAAAAACTAATACACGCTCACGCTAAAAAATTGTTCGTGTGCACTTAAGTGAGTGTCAAAAGTCTACTAATCTAGTTTAAAATTCTGGATTGAATTGTGCTGTTTAAGTTGTGAACTCAAACTTGTTAATCGTCTTAATAAAACTCCAAATATGCCCGACTTATCTAGCTAGATTGACAAATATATACAAAACATATTTGTCATTTATGTCAAACCAAACAAAAATAAAGGACTAGTCACTTCACTTGCCAATTGCCATGGTACAAATCAGTGAGAAACCAGTTTTAATCGGTGAATTCACACCTTGCTCTCAAGTGTCTTGGTCAAAAGCTATCTCCCTTTCTGCACTTTATGACCATTTTATCAATTGGTGTTTGCAAAGCATTACTAAGACAACCCTTAACAACCATATTATTACGAATGAACCAAGTTTAAAATTTTAAAAACTGATAAGCATTCCTAGCCTAGGTGAAACCAGTTTTACGTAGCTCTTGGCCTTTTCATTTGGACCTCGAACTCACAATTTATCACCCAAGGTAAATCCTACTCCGTATATCGTAACAAAATAGGGTGAATGCTTTGGAGGTACATTTATGCATGTGTAGCATAGCAGTGTTGGTAGACTGTATGTATGACATTTTTTTAATCAAATTTCCATTCCCATTTCTTTTTCCTTCTTTTGGGTCTTTACGTAAAAGTAACTATTTTTGTACAGTCTCATAAATTCCAATTGTACAGAGCATTAAAGGTAAAAACGTTGCAAAAGCAAACAGTGACCCCCCAACCACATTTGACGTTCCTGTCTTTATAAGCAACTTGCCTTAAACAACGATAAATATCAACCCAAAAACAACAACAAAAATCTTGCACTTACTACATAGTGTAGGTAGAATCCCCTGTTCAGGTGCCAACAATGGAGCAATGTAGTCCTCTTGGGTGGCTTCACTTCGCTGAGCAAGAGGTACCTACTAACCAAAGTCTTGTATCACTTCTTTTGCTTTGTTGTTTTTTTTTGTTTGTAAAGGGTTGCATTTGAAACAGAGCAAGGCTGAGCTGCAAAGGCTACTAGCCCAGACCACAGCCGAGCTCGAGGCCACGATCGTAGCAGCCCGAGACGAGATCGCGAGGAAAGACGAGGAGATCTTCCACATGAAGGATCTTTTGGTGGTTGCGTTTAAAGAACGAGACGAAGCTCACCACCAATATCAGAAGCTTCTCATTGAGAACTTTACTCTTCAGCAACAGCTACACCCAGTGTCACAAGCCCCTGTTTCGGTTTTGTTAACCGGAGCCAAAGTGGCTAAAGGCGGCGACACCAAGGCCACCACCAATGCCGCCAGCTTCTCCTCCTCCGACAGTGAAAATAGCGTCATTTCCGAGACTCTTAATCCACAATTTCCAACACCGTCGTCTCCAACACCGTCTTCGTCACTTCCTCCATTGCTAGCTGCCACTTTAGGTAAGATATAAACGTTACAAAAACATAGGATGTAACGTTATTTTTCTAACATATAGCCAACATAGTTTAAGACCTCTGTTTTGGAGCATTATGCTAATAAAGTACACTGGGAAGTTGTTTCTATACACTAGCAAAACATACATTTGTATAATGTGTGACCATTTTTTGCACTTTACTACAACACACAAGACTAAAGATTTACATGCCATGGTATTAGGTAAACAAAGGGCATTGCCGGAGAAAGGGAAGCTGCTAAAGGCGGTGATAGACGCGGGGCCCACGCTCGAGACGCTGCTGCTGGCGGGGCAGCTGCCACAATGGCAGCAGCCACCGCCCCAGCTGGACATGATCGAGATTCCACCAGTGGCAATACCGTCTTCTCCGGTACAAGTGGTACAACCAAGGTTGTTAGCACAGCAAGATTCCAATGCCGGCAATAATGGCAGTTTGGTCAACAACAACAACAAGAAGCTTAAGAGGGCCCTTTGACAGCTTTCATGGGACTGTGTTTTCACCTATAATATAATTAGATGCTCAAACTATCAAATGGGTAGTTCAAACATCTTGACTTTTGATTTGGCCAAAAGAAAGTTGCTACCAACCAGATCATTTCTCATTCTCTTTTTGCTGGGTTTTCCCCCCTTTATTTTTCACCTTGAGTTAGTTAAACAACAAATTAGCATTTATTAGTGAGCTGTGTCATTTTCATGAAATTACCTGTTAAAAAGTAAATTGCAAAAAATCACCCTAAACATGTTTTAAGGGTGGTTTTAGATGCTCTTTTCTGTTTAGTGGGAGATTTCTTGAATATTCACACATTTTCATGATCTCTAGATTTTGGATTCATATGATATGATTATCTCTAGATTTTGGATTCATATGATATGACTGGATGCAAATCCTAGAGACTAAATTAGATTTAAATAGTCGTTAGAGACAAAGTCGTTCATAACAATCATGGTTATACCAGTATAACTATTAGAGCGTGTATCAAATGTAAACTAATGGGCAGGTCAGTCAATGAAGCCTATTATTACTTATTAGTTAGTTATATGATTCTCTTTATATTAGTACAATAGTAGTTTATATAATGTGACTTTGCCTCATAGATAATATCTTTATCGGTAGAAAAAAAAAATGTAGTTTGAAGTTCGAGTTAGAAAGTTGAATTTACATTGTTTTAGCCCCTCGAACTGGCAATGAAGGGGAAAAATGTATCACGTGAAATTTAAGTTGGTTATATAGTAAAATTAGACTAATGTGTTTATTCGCACATAAACTTTATTGAACTTGCAAATTGCCCATTGACAATACCAACCTTCAAATGTCATTTCAGGACGTCTGCTACTCTAATTGCATCAATTTCAAGCTTGTAAACTGTTAACTACTAACCTGGAATATGGCCACTGACGAATCCTTCGAACTTACCCTTTTTGCTTTGAAGCCCATTGCAAAAGTGCATTTGATCCTTTTCCTGATGGTCTGTCACAGAAGCTTCTCTCAGTGCCTTCAAGAGCCAAGATGCAGATAGCTAACACACATATAAAAATCTTATGTGATGAGCATAGAACAAAAGAGGTGTGAGCCTTGTAATTAAAAGAGAACTGAACCTATCAGTACCATGCCCAACATGGAGGAAAGACATAACCCTACTATACAGGTGATACAACAGAAAACACTGGTGTCAAAAGGAGCACGTTACATACTTGCATCACTAACTTCTCTGAGACTTCCAAGATCAGAACTTGCATCACTAACTTGCATCACTAACACTATAAATAGATGGTTTCATACCTTGTCTTGAGCCCAATCTTCGTTGCTCAGATACACGTTTCATCATTCCTGGTGGCCCACATACCTATGTAATCAATACTAGATGAAGGATTTGGAGCCAAAGTGAGATAAAATTTTGTCAAGTAAAGAGAGTGAAGTCATAAATAAGTGTATCCTCCCAAGGACTAGGCAAACCTTTGAGGGCCATATCCTTCGATACAAATCCCACACTTCCGCTCCAATCTTTTAATGGCGTACATGGAAAGAACAAGATTAAAATTGTCAAGCATTAACTAATAACAAATTGGGATAAAAACATTGTATTTTTTCACACATTCTGATTTTGGTTGTGTACTTTGTATCCCTTTACTTTCTTATTTCAATTTTACCATTGGCTAAAATGAATTGGGATGATTATGAGGAAACTATACCTACAGGTTGGGATTGCTAGAAGCTAATATATCAAGCTTCTCTTTCAGCATACAGTATATCATCTGGGGAAACATTACCACACAACAATATCACCTGAAATGCATATGAAGCTCAATTTTAACAAAGGCAAACAAACACAGCAAGTACAGCCCCATCAATATTTTCTTATAATACATCATATATCATATATCAACTATCAACCATCATACTATTCAGCAAATCAGCGTTTCAGCATAAAATTTTCACACAAACTAAAGTAAAAAGTAAGCACAGTAATGGGATGTTCGAAGAACACTAGCATGACGCAACCATACCTGGGTGTTGTCATCAGGATTCCTTAGTATCGCTTCAATCACCTGAAGCATCGGGGTGATGCCACTTCCACCAGCAATCTGGGAGCACATCATGAGTACATTAATTAATGCATTGCCATATGGATAGATGTTTCAACAAACCATTACAAAAAATGCCTGTTCATCCTAATCATTACAAAACACATCAAAACACAAGACTACTCTCTGTTTGTATATAATATCTCAAATTCCAACTTTAAACAAAAAGAAGCATTAACCATCCTTTACAAACAAAACATATCACTCACCATGCCAATGTGTTTCTTCATGTTGACGGATACCTAAGCCTCTCAATTGGTCTGCACAAAGTCATACAGAGATGGTCAATCAAAGAATCCACTTACACCTCATTTAAGTAGCCGAACAAAAGTAGTTGTGATTTTTTTACCCTTTGACTGTTAGCACATCCCACTGGTTTCACTTTTGCAAAATGTTGGCTCATCTTTCCCTCGGGATAAATCTGTACATACAAAAAGAAACGAACCGATAACAACATTAGATACGCAATAAAATGTATCACTGAATGAAAATCAAAGATACATCCTTACACTTGTGTGGGTGGAAACGGTAGAGAAGGATCAGCTGATGAGGAGTAACACCATCAGAGTTATATAAGTGGTCCATCAGGAATATAGGGATATCATCAGTTATTAGGACTGTTCTGCTCAGAAAATAGTGTAAGCTTGCTTAGTATATGACTTCAAAACAACATATACAGCATGATGGAGAGAGCTTGATTCCAGGGCACTACAGAGCAATTACATGAAATCATATATTATTATTTCGAGCAAAACCATGCTACAAAGTTCTAATTCTCAGCCGCAGTTTGAGGGAGGACTTGGGTCTGCAACAAACATACAAGATTGTAAACTGATAAGAAACCCCTAATCTGTATTTAGGATCTGAGGTATAACTTAGCTAATTGTATTAAAGTGAATTCATGATGCAATATACGCAATATAGACATAAGCCTACCTACTTGTAGCACTCAATCCCGAACTTGAAAACACCTCAGGAGGGAAAACTAAGAGTATTGGAAAGCACTTTGAACAATAGGAGGTTCTGACACGTGTCTGTGAAGAAGATCAAGGTTACAACACAAATATATAAAAACAAGTAAAACAAAAGCAGACTAATCAAAATCGGATCTTATACCTTGGAACCCCCTCTTGTTTTGACATTTCAAAGTCATAAGCATGTGTTGCATATGAATCTCAACATTTTCATATTGTGGATCTGGAGGAAAAAAAAATAGCCAAACTGCAAAAGCAGAAGTTCATGGAATTATAACGTATAAGCAATGTATATAATTGACACATGCATCTTATGTATATTTTAATAAAGGTGTTCTAGAAACGCATGGAATGACCACTTTTAAATTGAGGCAAAGTCATTAATCATAGCACACAGTTGAAGGCATATGGACAATTCAAAATTTGGTACCAGGAAGATCATGCGTTAATCACAATAACAGAATCATAAATCATCATTTGCGTTACCATAGTTTATTTTGTTCACAGAAATTCTCGAATTCTCGTGCCCAGGGGAAGTGTGGAGTCATCAGTATTTGAATATAGAAACAACGTGCCCCCGAACTCAATGCTAAAGAACTTCAGGGATGCCAGGTCTGTATACTCATTGGTTACAACAACAGCAGCCTGTGAAACATATATTATCGATTCTCAGCTCTGGGAAGCAGCAACTACTATAAAGCACATAGGGTGGGAAAGTAGATAATACATAATAGGAGAATAAATAACCACCAGATCTTTATGTTGCTCTCCATACGACCTAGTATCCAGCTGTCCAGTCCATAATCAGGAGCACCAGACAAGAAAGCAAAGACCCTAGCTGAACATGAATAAACAAAACAATACCAGATAAAATTATTCGAAAATATGCAGTAAAGTTATCCTAACCTCCACATCCAACATATTTAGAGAGACAACCAATTAATTGAAATGATTTATTTTTTTAGAAACTGCACCTACCTAAGGCAAAGGTACTTTCATATTTTGAGGGCTAGGTAGTTACAGCTTACAAAGGGCTTCCATTGCTGCTTCAAATCCTTTACCACCAAGTAATACACTATCGAGTGCTTGACCAGCTGTTGTGCTTCTTTCCCACAATATTGTTGGCTCAAGAGTCTCAAGTGCAGCTGCTATCTTGTCTTTATATTGAGACCTGTAAACAAAAAAACATGTGCAGAGCTTGATGATATAATGAGATCAAACCATTCTGGAAATGCAAAGGCCAGATGAGAAGAGCAGAATATAATATGTACTGAAATCATACCTGGGACAAACATGACAACAGAGGCATAACATCTTCCAGCTCTACTGATAGAGTTTCATCTGAATCCGGTGGGATAAACACATGCTTTACAACTGCAATAGATCCTTAAACATCATACTACCCTGGCTTGTGGCTGAATGTAGGAAGGCCAAAGAGTGATCCAGAGGGAAGACCTGTGAGTGTTTTATCATTGATCAGCATATTTCCACACGATAAAGAAGCAAAGCATTAGAAAATTGTGTTTCTATGGAAGCAAACAATAACCTTTTAAATCTGGCTAACATCCCGGTCTTTAGTCAGTTCCAGAAACTCTTCTGAAGCTGCAAATCAAGAATTGTAGTTAAAACGTGAAATATACACATAAACATATATTAGGTAGTTGCAGTTACTAATTCCCATATCAGACCATTTACACAGCATCACTAGTTGATGATGAACTCGTATCAATGGGGTTCAGGAGTCAAATATTCTATAGAAAGATTTGTGCTGCATCTGACATTTGCACAGCTAACATCAAGTATTCTCGAGCTTTTCCAGCCTCCAGCTTATGGGCCATATAATTTAGTATCCCATCTGCGCGTAGCATCCCAGCATGATGAATACAAACCCATCATCAAAAAGCCCAACTAGTTCTTTGTTTCTAGACTTCATAACCTCTTTCTGAAACACAAACAGGCAGATAGGACAATTTTCACCAGAAGATAAAAAAGGCATACTTTATCCCTGTAAGAAGTAATAAACCAGTCCAAGGGAAGCATCTTTATTTCATTAAGATCAGTAGATCAACATTTCATCCCTTGGTTTCACACTTGATCATCAATGAAAATCGGAAAAAGATCAAAAGATATGTTTTGTCAAATGATATGTTTTAACAGATCGTAATAGCAACAGACCATGATGAATAGCATCTACCAATTCCCTTCTGTGCTGAAAATAAAAATGATTGGAATTTCAAGGAACAGGTCAACAAGATATGTTCCTAAAGATACCTATAAGAATACTTTAGTACAAGAAACAAAGTTTCACCTTCTCCATCGTACTCTTGTTAATCTTCTAAAGGCATTGTTTATTGAGTTACTAGTGTTTCATTAACTTACTGCAATTGGCTCTTGTACAATTTCAAAGGTGCTATCACCAACAAAATCCAGCAGATCACACTGGCTACCTACAAAGAAACAGCGGCAGACTTGTGCAGTAAAAGCAGACAGCATGCTCTCTCAACAAAGACAAATTCTAAAAATATCTCTTCACCAGGTTTCTCAGAATCAAGCACACGACAAATGCCAGTTCGGCAGTTCCTAATTCATCTCGAGAAGGTTGTGACACAACACACAAACAAGATCTGATGTGCATGAGTTGCTACCATCACAACACACAAACAAGATCAATTTTTGTTGCGAAAACAACAGAAACAGGAACAGAAACACAACAAATCACGAAACAATGACAGAAACCCTAAAAAACAAACATATTAGCAATCAATAGGAGCATACCTGTCTCGACGGAATTCGCCGGTAAGTTTTTCCGATCGGCATTCGAAACCTGTTTGAGGACGGTCGAAGTCGAACGAGGGCGCTATTTAAAAGCGAAGCGGTGGATTACCAAACGCGTATAAAACGCGTAAAACAAATCGTATAAAAACGCGTATAAAACAGCAACTCGTATAAAAACGCGTATAAAAACGCGGAGAAGGAGGGTTTAAAATATAAATCCGTGTTTTTATTTGGAGCGAACCCGGTTCGAGTGAGTCAAACGGCGGGTCATGGCGCCGACCCGGTCGAATCGTAGTTCAACACAGTTTCTAAGAAAAGCATACCGGAACTCTTTTTTGTCTCCAGCCTGCGTAGTCAGTCAGGGCCTCACAAAATCTCCTTCTTTCTCGCCGGACTTCAGCCATATCCCGGTGACGCCGTCGAACACCGCCGATCTTGTCACACCCCGCCGTCTCAATTCCGCCTCCTATTCGTCCGCTGCTGCTTGATTATGCCTGCCTGTACCACCAATTTTGCTCAGATCTGAATCTCCTACTCTCAATTAGGTACCTTACGAATCTCCTTTCTGGTGAATCATGCTTTCTCTTGTATTTCGTTTCGTTGATTGCGATGCGCTGTTTTCTTCTTGCATTGCAGGCTTGCTGAATCTTCTAAGTTCGCCTACTTCCGCATCGCCGGAAAATCTCCCCTATTCTCTGCCTCAAATCTCGTTCGGCGCCTGGGTGATGAATTTGTGAGTGATTTCAGTGCTTTTTCACTTTCTTGATGTGTCTGATATCGATTCTTAGTTCCAATTTTCTGCTGGATCAATTCCTTTGATTTGATGTATTTGCTGAAAAGGATAGTTTGGAAGGCCGGAAATTCTGATGGAAAGTTGTTGAATTGTATTGATGCTTTTGGCAATTTCCACCCAAAACGAAATTTTATAAGGAATAAAAGCAATTATAGCCTCCATTTTCTTGTGAAGCTGCTATGGAATTTGTCACTGGAACTATAGTAGCTGAATGTGTTTGAGAGTTAAGTGTTTGTTTTAAGATAGCTTCACTACGCTCAGTTGACAATAGCTGTCGCTTTTGATAGTCACTTGAAACAAGAATCTGGTTTTCTAAGAAAAGAATAGCTCTGCTTGAATGGCTACAGAAACTTGAACAATCATATATGTTTGATTCCAGCTTCATCAATTCATCATAGATGTTACCTTTATGTCTGCTAATTTTTTATATACCTAGTCAAAGCTTTATAATTATCACTTCAAAGTGTGCAATAGTGGTATGAATTTGAATTTCTGAAACGGCCATAGAAAGCCACCTCTAGCAAAACTTTCTCTAAAATCCTACAAAATTTATATGCCTTAAAATTCTTAAATTCAGAGCATGCTTTCTTTGTCTTCGCTGGAATTTGTATCCACTTGCGGAGCTGAACATGATCTTGTGATGTAGAAGTCTACTGCTTTTTCTCAATTTTCTCTGCTTTTCATTAAAACCCTTCATTTGCTGAGAAGTTTAGTTTGCAGCTGAGCTCTAGGTGTTGCAAATAATTTTTTTGTTGTCAGAATTGTACCTTATTTTACAATCCTTTCCACATGGTGGTGTAATAAGGTTACCTAAAGGCCGCAGTTTTCCTGGTAAAGTGCTATTGACACGGAGCACAGACCCCCTGGATAACTCAGGAATGTATGGATCTCCTAGGGAGTATCAAAGGAGCCCAACAGAAAATGATGCTGGGCCTAGTGAACAAGAGGGAAGCTCAGAGAAGGCAAGCCATTCTCTCTTAACTCTGCTGATTTATAAGTGGAATTCAGCATTATAGTATGTGAAATATTGATTTTCATCATTTCATACAGGATCAATCACCAGTTACAAATAGTTCAATCACTAACACCCATCAAAACAATGTATCAAACACGGAACATACTTCAAGAGATTCCCAGAACACCATGGTCAACTCAACAGCTGTTGATTCTGCAAGGGTTATGAAGTTCAAAAAGGAGCTTGCTATACCAACTGTCATATTGGGTAAAATCACATTCTTCCTTTCTTACTTCTCAATAGCTACAGAATTTGTTCATTGTGCACTTTGCAGGCTTCATGGTCTTCTTTGGTTCCTCACTCTTGATTGCTTCTTCTATTTTAAAGTCATTATCTCACATAAGTACAGAAATCATTAGGTCAGCTCTTTTACAGAATCCTCATTCAACATGGGTAGTAGTCCTGGCACTGGTCTGGGTTACGATAGACCTGTACTAGGTATTTTGTTTGCAAATTCTGTGGTTTTGAGCAATTGTTATGACTTACAAGGATTTAGGTTCCTATCTTGAATTTTTTTTTATGAAATGAAAGGGCGTATGAAATTGGCTTTACAAAAACTTCTTCTGAAATAGCTGCAAATGGATTGTTAAACTTTCTCTGAGAATGTCTTTTTATGTGACTTAATTTTGCTTCAGTTGCTCTTTTTTGCCCCTGTGGACCTGCATAGTAGGTAAATTTGTTAGGGTGATCTAAAAATTGTGCTGCATGGGCAATTTTTTTAGCTCTCTTTTAATTGCCAGGTGTTTGAAATTATATTCTTCATGTACATTTTCATTTGTGTTGAGGATTGTTTTGAAAGAAATACGTGTATTTTTTGAAAGCCTGGTTCCTAAACACATATCATGATTGGCAGTGTAAGCTATACTGAACATAATATCCTTGCAAGCTGCCAAATAAGCGTTCTCTGTCCGTGCATGTCATTATACCAGTTGACCTTTGTCTTGTATTTGAAGTTTCAGTTCTCAACTTACCTCAATACCAGGGTTTCATGTGAGCTGCACCTCAAGCTCTTTTCTGAGTTCCTGTGTAATGTTCATTTTGAGCTTTGTTCTAGACAAACTAAATTGTTTTACTGCAAGATTGGGCCAATTAATATCTTGTGAAACAATCATCTTGTAGCCTAAAAATATCTGTTTTATCTTTATGTCTCATCATCGTATTCTTCTTTTTAGTATGTTTGTTGATTAGCATATTCAAAATGTGCAAGGCTATGACGATTATCTTCCTTTTTATCTTTTAGTCCAAAAAACACAGTTTTGTTCTCCTTCCCATCTATTTTTTTTGTTTTTGTAGGCTGAAAGTAATCTCTGCACCTCTGAGTTGTAAATTTAAGTTCTACTCTTTTTTTTTTTAATATTTGCCTTCTATGCAACAGAGAAGTTACGGGGTCTAGCTTGGAATGGTGTGCCACCATACATGCGCCCCACTGTATGGAGACTTCTATTGGTAAGTGAGTCATTTGCATGTGAACCCTTATAAAGTGTGTGATCCTACTAAACACGTAGGTTTACAGCAGCTACATTTTAACGTGGATATTGGCTAGATTTATGTGTGCTTGTGATCTTTTAATCTAAATATGGCGACGGTTTGTTCCTTTTGAAGTAGATAAATTCAGTTTTTTGTTAATTGGAGTTTAAACATGCACTGACACACAGGGCTATGCACCACCTAATTCAGATAGAAGGGAGGGAGTTTTGAGAAGGAAGCGACTTGAGTATCTCGACTGTGTTGCTCAGTATTATGATATCCCTGATAGTGAACGCTCAGAGGATGAAGTCAACATGCTTCGTCAGGTAAACCTAGTGGTGATTTAATTTTCTAGCAATAAGTCATATCATTTCCCTTTGTCTGCCTGCTTAACACCCACATTGCTTCGTATATTTGGTAGATTGCGGTGGACTGCCCTAGAACTGTACCTGACGTAACCTTCTTTCAGCAAGAAGCCGTTCAGAAATCCTTGGAGCGGATATTGTATACATGGTTTGTACCGAATTTTCTTTGTAATTTGACTGCTTCTATTTCAATCTTCTCCTTCAAAAACATGATATCTTCTTACTGCTTGCTTAAAAGTACATTATGTAACCCTTGTAATTGAGATGCTGTTGTGCTTGACTAGTGTTGGACATTATCTGTATAAATATCCAAAGCACCTGTAAGAATGTAACATTATAAATTAAAAAAAAATATTCAGAAGAAGTTTCCACCAGAAAACTACAGAGAAAACTCTCTAGAAAACAACTTGGAAGGTGTTTAATATCCTTTTGCTATCGTTTTTAGGTGAACAGTTCATAAGAAGTTCTTGTTACTATTCTGACTTCAAATCCATCAGGACTCTGGGATTCATTTGTACTGAAAATACTGTATTTATGCGAATCTGGATTATTTCAAGAACGTTTCCTAATCTTTTGCATTCAAAGCCCTGATTCCATTATATTAATATTTTGCCAGGGCTATTTGGCATCCTGCAAGTGGCTATGTTCAAGGAATAAATGATCTGGTTACACCCTTCCTGGTTGTATTTTTGTCAGAGCACGTCCAAGGAAATATAGAGGACTGGTCAACCGTGGATGTACCCGAGGAAAAAATGACCGATATTGAAGCTGACTGCTATTGGTGTCTGTCAAAGTTGCTTGATTGTATGCAGGACCATTACACTTTTGCTCAGCCCGGAATTCAAAGGCTTGTGTTCAAACTCAAGGAATTAGTCCGGAGGATAGATGGTTTGCCTCTGAACTTTTTCTTTCTACAGTATCTCTCCTCGATTATAAAAAAAGTCCCTTCAACCTTAAGCGCTAGAACTTCCTACAACCAAGACTAAGATAATATAATTTGTTCAACTGTCTTTAGTATCTTTCTTGTCTCAGTCACAATCTGCCAATACTCACTATTTGTCTCCCTGTATGTATTTCACTTAATGCCAGCAAAATAATATATTGATGCAGAACCTGTTTCAAGGCACATGGAGGAGCATGGGCTTGAG
Organism: Polygonum aviculare; assembly: GCA_934048045.1. Classification (NCBI taxonomy): domain Eukaryota; kingdom Viridiplantae; phylum Streptophyta; class Magnoliopsida; order Caryophyllales; family Polygonaceae; genus Polygonum; species Polygonum aviculare. The sequence goes on from OW204024.1 coordinate 4,479,505, forward strand.
TTCCTTCAGTTTGCTTTCCGCTGGTTTAACTGTCTCCTAATCCGTGAGGTTTGTGTTGCTGCTCACTAACTAATCCTAAATCTCTTCAACTCCTTTGCTGTTTGTTCATGTTAAAACTGCCTGCTTGTCCTGTTGAAGTGCTAAAACACTGCAATTTCTTTTCACCTATACAAAATGTAAAACTATTCAAATATAATCAGATCCTGTAAACATCACTTGCAGATTCCATTCCCCCTGGTTACTCGCCTTTGGGACACTTACCTTGCCGAAGGCGATGCTTTGCCAGACTTCCTCGTCTACATTGCTGCTAGCTTACTTTTGACGGTAAGATCCTTAAGATCAAACAGTAAGGCTGTGTTTGGATTGCAATATAACTGAGTGCTGACCCAAAATGTAATCTCAGTGGTCGGACAAGCTTAGGAAGCTTGATTTCCAAGAAATGGTGATGTTCCTTCAGCATCTTCCCACTCTTAATTGGACAGCCCAAGAACTTGAGATTGTGCTTTCACGGGCATATATGTGGCATGACATGTTCAACAGCTGTCCAAGTCACTTGGCTTCTTAAGAAGCATGTCACCGCCTTATTTTACCTTCCTTTTTCCCCGCATGTAGTTTTACCTCTGAGAGATGGCCCTATATACAATTAATTGCCTTGTAACATCTTGTATCTCGAGCATAGTAGCGTTATGAATATGATGGAGAGAAGTAGGTAGCTCGGTGAGTTTTAAGACGGTCCCTGAAATAAACGGTGTCGTATGTTCTTTTAGATGGATAGCTTGTAACGTTAATGAACGTGTGTTTCAACAATGGTGCATAGAGTTTGAGTGTTTTCAGTTAATTCACATTTATCCTATTGTATGATACCTCCATTCACAGAAAAATACTAAATAGTCATTTTGGAAATGATTGATCGGTTTTTCTATTGTGTGTCATGATAAACATATAAAAACCAGAAACTAAAACCCTAAAAAGGAAAAAGTAAATCCGTCACAAAAAGATTAAAAAACAAAGAAATTTAACCCATTTTCCGTCTATTAAAAAAAATTAAATGACAAATTAAGAAAAAAAAAATTAAATGAAGCAAACATGTGTTTGTGAGAGGTGGATTACGGAGAAGACGGACAGGGGAACAGGAACGATTCTCGCCGGGCGACATCGTTGGGCATCCACGGCGGGGGAGGCGGGGCGGCGCAGTTCGAGTCCCTCGGATCCACCGCCTTTCCGCAAGCCGATCCGGCCGACTGGAGGAGGTCGTCGGCCTGGCGGACCTTGGTGTCGTAGGAGACGTGGACGGAGTTCAGATCCGGGAACTCGGCGCTGATCTGCTTGATCCCAGGAAGAGAGTCCGGCCGCCCGGATTGAGCGACGACCAGAGGAGGCTGTCGTGGCCCAGGCCGAACAACAGGAAATTGCAAGGCGATTTTCGCCTGAGGACGGATTCCGTGACGGAGATGTCCCTTAGGGTTTGCTGTGGCATGATGTTGCTGGTTGCGTAGTGGATTAGGGATTTGGAGACCGATTGCAGGATTCCGTGATGGCAGATCCTTGCACGGCTGTTGTTGTTGCTGGTTCTGGTGGACCGATTGGATTTCGGTTGTCTTCGGGAGCTGATTTGAGGGGTTTGGGGATAAGGAAGGTCTGAAGACGAAGAAGAGGAGGATGAGGAGGAAGAAGCAGATTAGTGTGAGCTTGATTAGGATGGGGTTTCGGACTGCGCCGCCGTCGTCGTGGATGCCCGACGATGTCGCCCGGCGAGAATCCTTCATGTTCCTCTGTTCGTCTTTGTTCTTTCTCCTGAAGTTTTTTTTTGTTTCATTTAATTTGTTATTTAATTTTTTTTAATAAACAGAAAATGGGTTAATTTGGATGGAAAATGGGTTTGTAGAGACTTTTGGGTACGGAAAGGGATTTGTGTAAACTACGAGGGTACCAAAAGGAAAACAAAAATTCGTGGGACACCAAAAAGAATTGTCGAAACCACAGGGGCACCGAAAGGAATTTCCCTAAATCTAAAAAGAGCCGAATAACTGCAGTAAAAATGCTGCCCCTGATTAATTAGGATAAACAATAAACATACATATAAACAGAGTGCGCCCTCATTTATCTCATGATAAAAAAGATCAACAGGAAATGGCTATCTACAAACTTCAAAAACACCAAAACCATAAACATCTTATTAAACATTACACTACTAGGAACGACATCTTTCACTTCCAGTCAAGCATGTCCAACAGCCACAACACCTCCTGCTCAGAATTGGCCACGTCATTGAAATCCATCTGAATCCCACACACATCAATAACCCCTTCATCCCCATCATCCATAAGCAGCAAAGAGATCCAAGCCCTAATCCCAGAAACAAACGGGTAGACAGGAGAGAAATCAAGGTAATTGAATGCGATTGCCTTGTATGCTGATCGATCAATATAATCAAAACATGCCCTACTGATTATACAGGCAACCTTGTTACTGTCCCTTCGTCCCACGAGCACAGAGACGCTCACGGTCTGGCTCAAAGGAACACTAAACCTTGGCTCTACCGGTAAAGTCATCTTATAGTCTGGACAAGCTAAATGAAAGCTTAGCATTTTAGATATCCCCTCTTGGGGAAGTTTAATGCCGGTTTTAAGAACAAGTCCAGGTACAACCTCGGAAAATATCAGCTTATCTTCAGCCCAGATGTCAATGTAGAAGTCCAGGTCATCAAACGACAGTCTTGGAGGAGGAAGAACCTGGTGTTGCCTGCGCCTGTAGAAGGTCGTGTAGATTTTGTGGTAAGTCATAGTAGGAGGAGGAGGCCTTTTGCAAACTGAAGGCCATTTCTTGGCACATAGGCATTTCCAGAAGTAATCGTCTTGAGCAATCTCTTTCCAGCTTTTACATACTGACATACATGAAGCAAGGTCTGTGCCCTCGAGGAAAGGAAAAATGGCTTTCAGAACTTCTTCAGATGGCATATTGCAAATAATATGCTTATTTTCAGGGAATCAGGACAAAGTAGAGGTTTGCATTAATCCACTGCCCGAGAATGAAGAAACAGACCCTTCTTATACAGTAATAATATATACCTGCAGGCAAATGGATAAGCTCATATTTAGAGGCCTTCTTGTACAATAAATAGAATCTACATATTGTTGTTGTCCAACATTGTAGTCCATGTACGGTGGCAGCAAACAAACAATATGGACTAGAAAACTGGCAAATTGGAAAATATTAGCCAAGTATAGACAACTGATAAAAAGATAATCGGATAGCTCACTAAGATGTATCCCTTAATCTTTTCCCCACTGATCTTATGCTAACAAACTTCTGCATTTCATGAATCCAGGAACACTTAATCATGAACAGAGCCAGCACTAGATTTATCATGCATAGAGATGCAAGCCGGAATTCAAACAGCAGATTTAATCAAACCATGCAATAATATAATTTCATTCAGCTGCACCATTAGGAGAATTATCAACTGAATTGAACACTGCCTATACATGTAGCCTATACATGTAAGAAGCACTTGCAAAATACAGCCACAAAACACCACACCAGAATAGCTGATATAAATCTCTCACAAGCTTAGAATATTTTTCTTTGCATAAAATACAACAACAAATAAAGCCAACAACTGCAAAGACTGCCTATCAAAAATGCCCTCATAAAGTATATGGACGTTGCAAATGGAATTTCAGGATCAAGTCTAGACAAGAATAACAGGTATTAAGGATCTCTAAGCAGTGTTCCAACTCATTATAAATAAGGGCGCACTCTGTTTAATTTAGCGACGTTGCACCGTTGAGTGACCCTTAACACGCATATATGAATCAAGACAAGCCATCTTTACATGATCAAAACACAAACAGACAATTGCAAGTTTTCAACTACAGCTCCTCAGTAGTCATACTAATACCAATCTAAACGGTGATCACTTTGAATAGTGTGAAGAATTGCCATAAAGAGGGAATGCACACACATTGGCCCATACCATTAACATATACAAAGCCCTTTGCATATTTGATCATACAAACTCACAATATTCAACATGTGTTCAGCCAAATTAAAATCACAAAACATGCATTGCAACGAAACAAAAAACTGATCCTTCTGAAACAGCCTAATGAGTATCCCAAAACTTAAGCTTTGACTAAGGCAATTGCCTGCAAGAGACAAAAAAAAAAAAAAAAGGTGTTCTTTCTTACTTGCCACAACGAGAACAAACTTATATAACTTCATGCTGTCGCAACATAACAACTTGTCAAAACTCCAACATGTCAACCACATATACAGGAAACCAAACATACAAAACCTTAACCGTGAAAGTAGGATCAAATTTGGCCTCAAAACGGGAAGGAATAAAGGGGGTAGACGATTGCGTGCCCTAACAGAGATCATGCGGATCGACTCAGTGCCAAAATCATACCTTAACCTTCAAATTGGTGGGTCACGACTGCCTACGATCAAGTCAACTCGGCCGTCCGGAAGCGTTTCTATGATTCTATCTTCTGATCAGCGATTGCAACTTGTTACTAACCAATAAAAACTGTATAATCTTGCTAAATTGATGCGGACCGAGATCTGAAAGCCAATATCAGCCCATAAATCGGATCAATTGCAAACCCTAGACGGAAATTGAGACATGATACGCCAAAAATATTGGGATAGAAAGAAGCAATTTGATATAGGAACAGACCTGTGAAGGAGGAAGAACACTAATTCATGGGAAATTTGGGGTTAATGATAAACTTCCATGGATTATAACGGGGAAGAATCGATAGATCGAAAGGGGATGATGGGGGTGAATGAGAAATACTGTACCAATCCAATTATCTCGGTTGATGACCCCGTGTACCTAGGAATGATTGCAGAAGGGTTTGCTTGGAAAATACCCGAAGCTTGGTTTTTTTATTTTTTAGTTGGAAATTATTTGATAATGTTAGATTAAATCTCAATATAACATACTGTAATAGATAAGATATTAATTTGATATTTTTAGGGTGTGGTACTGTGGTGGGTTTGAACTTACGCATTTATATATATAAATTTTAATTTAGATTATTATATATAAATGTGTAAGGAACGTTTTTTCAATTCGTATAAATTTAAATTATTATTATAAAACTAGGGAAAAGGATATTAAAATTCACGAGGAATGCCATTATTTTTTTTTGGTCGAAAAGGAATGCCATTATTTATGAATTAGACTAGTTAGGCTTAACATTAATGGACCATTTTAACTAGAGGTTAAAACCTCGTTCTTGCCTTTGCATCAAGGTAAGCTCCATTAATTCCATCCCCATCTTGGAGTTTTGAGGATTTCTAACCATGTTAGATTTTCATTCTACTTATCTTTGTTTGTTTATCTATGCTTTTCGATCTTGTAAATAAGTTATTCACATGTACCGATATGGATATCTTATAGTGATGAAATTTAAAGTGGAGTGGATGATTTATGATTATCTCTCTTGGATTGCTTGAGGAACTCTCCGTTGGCAAACTTATCTTCACTATATGTCTCAAAACTAGTATGTTTGAAGAGCATACTCAACACAAATGCATGTGTTAGTTTTTTTTGTTGAGAGCACAGTCATGTCATGAAAATCGAACTAGGGATCTCTGCATAGTATCCTCAAAGACTTAATCGTTTAATCAAATGTCTGAAGGTTAATGCATGTGTTAGTTTTGGCTAAGAGGAATTGTGGTCTCTATTTTATTAAAGGCTTTTCTGGCCTCGATTTTTTAAAAGATATTGTGTTGGAGGAGCTCCTTCCCACATCGGAAGGAGTGGGCTAATCTCACTAGTATATAAATAAGGTAAAACCCCTACCCATTGGCTTAAGCTTTTGAGTAGAAAGGTGGATCCCGACCTTATGTATGAAGTGGTCAAATTTACCCCGACACGTCACCCAGTTCTCTCGGCCCACCGGAATTTCACATGGTATCAGAGCCTGTTCGGTCCGGGTCCGTTTTTTCCTGGGTGTTTGGGCGTGGGTTTAGCATTATGAGCTACCCGCCCGTTCTTTGGAGTCGAGTTGGCTAAGATGCCACCGCTCGTTCTCTGGGCTAGCTGTAAAGAGAATGAGATGCTAGACCCATTTGTCCAAGTGCTAACTAGGCCAAGCTAGTTACCACTTGAGGGGGCGTGTTGGAGGAGCTCCTTCCCACATCGGAAGGAGTGGGCTAATCCTACTAGTATATAAATAAGGTAAAGCCCCTACACATTGGCTTAAGCTTTTGAGTAGAAAGGTGGATCCCGACCTTATGTATGAAGTGGTTAAATTTACCCCGACACGTCACCCAGTTCTCTCGGCCCATCGGAATTTCACATATTGTGATGCCTTTTTTGTCCTTTCGTTTATGTTGATTTGGTAATGTTTGCATGAATTGTTTGATTCCTAAATCATATTCCAGATCACTAAATGACTTGTTTTAATTATAATTCAATTTAAAACAAAACAAATATAAAGTCTTAAAAATGACTCATTTTGTGTCCTGCTCTATTGGTCATATTATGAAGCCAAGAGCCGATTAGTTTCCATGGATGTCGACAATTTGCGTGTTGTACTAATCGTAGGTGCTATGCTAGTAGTAGTACATGTGATATTTCGTTGTGTAGCATGATTAGTACTAGCACTAGCGAATGATCCGCACCTTGTACGGGGGTGGTATTATTTATTTATTACATTGCATAAAACTACTTTTATCAATCTTTTGGATTAACATGAGATATTTTTATATACATAAACATATATATAAAAAAAATCGAGGAAGAATGTCATAAGATAAGATGCATTATCAGATTTTAAAAAAAAATTGATAATCATTTTGGCATTTAAATTAAATTGTGTAAACTTAATTATACAAATAAATCAATATTTAAAAAATCAGATTAATACGTAGTATAGCATTATAGTACTAAAGATATAGAGAATAATTAATAACATTAAAAAAAACAAATTATCCTATATATATTATTATGTTGTGAAAATTTAATTAATATAGAAAAAATATAAATAGCTAATAAAAATATCTCAAACTATTATCTTAATCAAGAAATCTATCGTTTATCTAAAATGTAGCCAATATGTAATATTAAAGTTATATCAATTATATCATATACTCTTTTTATTTACATTTAATATGATATGATAATAAAAATTGTATATTTAATATATTATTTTAATAGAAGGAATATTTACCTTAAATATAGTGGTAGAATTTGCTATCATTGATTATTTCTACAAAAATATCATAATAAAATTACGAAAATAATTTATAGGTAATACAATATTTAATTAAATGGGTGAAATATTAAGGTTATGATCAATACATTATGACTAAATAGAAATATTTTTTGAAAATAAAAAGTTTATGATAGATTTTTGGTATAATGATAAGATTGAGGTTTATATATGTGGATAGAATTATTAAAACAACTCAAGTTATAAGATAGAACTAATATCTTAATTAATTATACATAAGATTATGATAAAATTACGATTAAATAAGATAACTCTTTTAATGAAAGGGGTGATGTGACGCAATATGGTGGCGGAATTTGCTTCAGCTTTAGTATATAGTAATAGATTTTCGAGTCTAATTAATTAGTGGTTGTAACAAATCTCGTTCGGTACAGAGAAAGGCACCTTCAAATAGAATTAGGTGGATAGTTCAGTACGTAGTTATAGACTATGGATATACATACATGAATTCTATCATTTATAGGATAAATACATGTTCCATCTACTTTATATACATAACTTCAAAATATATTTTAACTATAAGGTATAATTATAATCATCTCATTTCAAATCTAAATTATAATCATCTCATTTCAAATCTAAATTATAATCATCTCATTTCAATATAGATTCGAAGTAACTAGGGTATAATTTGTGAGTTAAATAACTTATTGATAGGTGGACCTACGCATTATTTATCACTCGTTGTGTACCTAAGGTTTCCTAGCTAGTGATAGTGAAATCGCAAAGTAACTTTGAAATTAAGGAGATAATTGCATCATAAAATAATGGTTTTTTTTTGTTCACACTTTCAAACTCATCCTCTTTTGAAAAATGTAATGAAATAAACTAATAATATAATTGAGAAATTTGCTACTAACTACTGTAGTAATAAAATCAGGACTTTATCATGGATTTGGTTTGAAAAAAAAGAGTGATATATTAACACATCGGTCTTTCTTAAATATATCAAAATAATAACTTTTTTTTTTGAGGAAAATCAAAATAATAACTTGATAGCACTAAATTAAAAGAGTATTAAATTGGCAGAGACGCTATTAAAACCTTGTTTTTAGTAAAGCTTAAGCGAGTGTATATATACACGTACGTGCCCACACCCACGCCCACATATGCATACGAACGTATGACAACTCAAAATTATAAGAACCATATAAATTAATTAATCAATCAATTAATACATACATACATAAATCTCTGATTAAACGTCAACTTTCCGGGATTGCATGTGCTCCACTTTGCCCCTTAGCAACCAGGCAAACTTTTCCTATAAAGGCTGATAACCCACATTTCAGTTTTAGTAAATCCCATGCTTAGATATTATATTTGTGGTTACTATATTTTTTCAATTAGTAAACCTTTTAAACTTTTTAAAAGAAAAATGATCCAAGGATATATAAAACCTCGATCATTTATTAGAGAAAGAAACTCGATGAAATCCATATGAGTTAGGTTTAACTCAACTTGATCGTACCGTACGTGGATATAACTTGTCGAGGAGATCGAGTGTGTGTGTGTGTGATTTGGTGGGCACGTAAAGACACGTCTAATTCCGCAATTAATCACTTAATTAGAAGTGTGGCTATGTATTAATCAGGGAATTGAAGTGGGAGTGAAACTAGGAGTACGCAAGTGACGTTAAGTGAAAGTCGAATTCGGTAGGTACCAAATCGAATGACTTCCTTTCCTCCCCTTAGCTAGCTAATTAATTAATTAATTAACTGCTTCGTCCCTTTCATAATCCCCCTAACTCCTATTTAAAACTTTGGATTATTCGTTCTCCTCCCCAACTCTTAACAAACTCCTCTATAAATACACATTTTGTACATACATTGTAAGCTTAAGGACTTACTTACACTACACTTAACAACAAAAACGACATGGATCAAGCAACGGAGCTCATAGAACGACGCCGTTTCGACACCAACGGCACGCTCACCGAAGACGAGCGCCTCGCCTTCTCCCTCCTCATGCTCTCCCGCGGCCGCCGCTCCTCCACCGAGGCCGCGACCACTTACAAGTGTAGCGTGTGCGACAAGGCGTTTTTGACTTACCAAGCCCTCGGCGGCCACAAGGCCAGCCACCGCAAATCCGCCACCGCCACCGACGACCACCACCACCACCACCGCCTTCCCGAGAACAGTCTAAGCTCCCGCCACGTGTGCTCGGTGTGCCACAAGGCGTTCCCAACCGGACAAGCGTTAGGAGGGCACAAGCGCCGCCACTACTCCGGCGGAGGCGGCGTCTCCGTCAGTAACTCCGGGAACTCCGGCGTTACTAGTGGCGGCGGTGGCGGAGGGAGGCGGATGGAGTTTGACCTGAACTTGCCGGCGGCGGAGATGAGTATAGCGTGTGACTTGATGGTGGCGGTTAGTGATGACGTGGACGGTGGCGGTGACCGGAAAAGCCGGCGAACGGGTGGCGGTGGGCCCGGTGAGCAAGAGGCTGAGAGCCCTCACCCCGTCGTCAAGAAACTCCCGTGTTTTTAGCTCACACGTAATGCGTTTTTCACCCCCGCCCGTATGAAAATGAGCTTGTTTTGGATGTAATTTTGTTTGCTTAATTGTTAGCTATGATATTACGTTACAATATTGCGTATTAAGTACACCATGTAATGTAAGCGATAAGGAAACTGTTTGATCGGATTGTAAAGCTATTTTTGTTTGTTTGAAAGGGACCCATAGAAGTTGTATTAATGGATCGATCGAGTACACTTTCTCTTAAAATCGAATCGAAGATCTCTACATAAATACCGCGATCACACACAAACAGTTATTTCGGACTGAGATTAGGGTGGATCTGACGAGTACTATGGAGTGAAAATATTGACAAAAGATTCCTTTTTGTAGTCATTAATTAAGTAGATAGGGGCCAATCAGTCATTTAATTAGCTAGTGAGATTGGGTGTTTGTGGAGTGTTAAAACAGATTGTTGTTGCGAAGGCCTACGGTAGCAGGGCATGTGGTAGATGGTTAAGGTGCACATGTTTGGCAGGGAATTAGTTAACAGTGAGCTAGGCTTTGTGGCCCAAAACCCGTAAGTTAAAAATAAAATGAAATTGTGGAGGACAGTGACAGCAAAAGATTAGGAGGTCAATTAGCCAATTATGGAATGTATTTATATTCGCTCTATCAGTTGCCGCTTCGTGAAGTAATTAATCAATCAGTCGGATTTTCAAAGAAAAAAATGTGATTAGTAGCCTTTGGCCACATGCTTAGGGGCTTTTAGCTTCAATTAGGCAGATAGCCAGCATAACCTCAAACAGTGGGAATGCTTCTTTTAAAGGTAAAGGTATCCAGAGTGGCCACGTAGCTAAGTATGATATATGGAGTAACAATCAACGTAAACTAGCAATGTGAAGGGTTGCTCTCGTCACATCAGTTCACTGGTTAGCACTCATGGTAGTATCATGAGGTTTCGGGTTCGAGACTTCGGGACGGCGGTTTGCCCTATTATATTTAGAGCTGGTTAGTGGCCAGTTCTCATCCATTTCGGATGCTCTAGGCGAGCTCAAGTAGTACTTGTGGCGACCCTAACTCCTTTCCTTATTAAAAAAAAAAGCAAAGTGAAGAGTTTACTACAACAATTACAAATATTATCATATTTGCACACTTTGTTTTAAAAATGACATTTATCTTTTGGACAATAAAATGATATAATTTTTATATATCATCAAATATTTATATAAAAAAAATTTGTATTTATATATTAACTCTTTATACATACATAAACATAAATTTAAATAATCGAGAAAGAATGTCATAAGATAAGATGCATTAACACATTTTATTAAAAATTGTTTGGCATTTAAATTAAATTGTGTAAACTAACTTGTATAACAAAATCAATAGTTTTAAATAAAAACTCGGATTAACATAATATTATATTAAAGATATATATAATATTTAATAAGATAAAATAGAAAACCAAATTATCTTGTATATATATATGTTATTATGTTGTGAATAAATAAATAAATAAATAAATAAATAAATAAGAAATATATAAATATTTAATAAAAAATGAATGAATCATTATCTTAATTAAAAAATCTATCTTTTTATCTAAACTCTAACTGTGGGCGGGTAGATTCCGCTATCAATTAGGTAGTTGTATCTCTTATTATCTTATTTATTTCAATATCTTATTTATTAAGCTTACTCGAGGACGAGCAAGATCTAAGTAAGATATTATTATTTATAATTTGTCTTACACCGAACAGAGCCATATAATATTGCACATGTATCATTATCTTTCTTTTTAACAGTTGCTTGGTATACCTTAATATATACTCCGTACTATATTTTTATATACATACATCTCGTAATAATTTTTACTCTACAATAAATTTTTGATAGTTCACTACACATTGTAGCGTTTACGATGTAAGATCGTGGACAAAATTTTTATATTATTGAACCGGACACGGAACCGGATTGGAATACCGTGTAATTCTATTCGAAGATCCGGCCTAAAACCGGGTCAGCAACAGATTTTGTTCACCTGCTAGGTATTTGCGTGGTTGTTCGAAGGTACAGGTCATACTAGCATACTCCTCAAAATTACGATGCCGAAGAACAATCTCGAATGCCAAGCCCATTGCTCGGTGTGACTGATTTCGATTCAACGAACCCCTAACCTAATCCCCCAAACTGTCCTCTCTCTCTCTCTACAATCGATCAAATTCAAAACCCTAATTCCTTGAAACTACAGATTCTTCCGATGGGAGGGAACGACAGCAGTTCGTCAACATCGTTAGCGCCGGGGTTTCGATTCCACCCGACGGATGAAGAGCTCGTCTCCTACTATCTCAAACGAAAGGTTTGTGGAAAGCCTTTTCGGTTTGACGCGATCTCCGAGATCGAAATCTACAAAGCCGAACCTTGGGATCTCCCTGGTCTCGCTCTCTCTCGATCGCTTCCTCTGCTATCTTGATATTATACTGTCTTCCTCTTGTATTTGACATGAATACATAATCCGGCTGTTTTAACTCTTTTTGCTAGGGTTTAGATTAGTGTTTATGGCTGAAATGAAATCGGTTTATTAGGTTGATAATGTGATGTCATAATGCACTTATTCTTTCTTCTCTGCGCTTAAAGAAGCTGTAGATTTTATGGAGATGGTTGTAATGTTAAGCCTATACTGCCTTTATGAGTCGGCAGGCTCCTCCTCTGATGCTGTATAGATGTGCTATATTAGTTCTTTTGGTGTCTGAGTTGGTCAAGCATAATTCATTTTGTTTTAAATTGTTGGATTCAGGTTTATCAAAGCTGAAGAGTCGTGATCTTGAGTGGTACTTCTTTAGTGTGTTAGATAAGAAGTATGGCAATGGATGTAGGACTAATCGAGCTACTGTGGAAGGCTACTGGAAGACAACTGGTAAGGACAGGCCCGTACAGCACAAGTGCCAGGTGGTTGGAATGAAGAAAACTTTGGTGTATCATCGTGGACGAGCTCCACGTGGTGAGAGGACTAATTGGGTGATGCATGAGTACAAGCTTGCTGACGAGCAACTGGAGAAGGCTGGCATACCCCAGGTTTGGTTTCTGTTAGTTTTTCTTTCTTTTGCTGTTTATATGAAATTGAAGGCATGATGCTCAATGTTATGTGAATGTGTTATTGGAGCAGGAATCGTTCATCTTGTGTAGGGTATTCTGTAAAAGTGGCACAGGGCCGAAGAATGGGGAGCAGTATGGAGCACCCTTTGTTGAGGAGGAATGGGATAATGAGAATGAGATTGATCCGATGCCTGTGGAAACTTTCGATGCTGCAATCTTTGTTACTAAGAAGAATGTAAATGAACAGGTTTGTCAAATGCTGAGATGTTTGTGTTCCTTTTTTTTTTTTGTGTGTGTTTCTTATTTGGTTACTGCTAGTTTGCTGATCTCTAGCCTTTGAATATCTAGTGAATTATTCTTGTATTTCCTGATGATCTATTAAAGTTAGAGCCTAACTCTAGCTTAGAGCTATGATTCTTTAGATTACATATCACTCGTATCTTGCAGTTTTGAGTATAGAGTCTCAACACAATCAGAGAGCTCCTTTTAACTGATTGTGTTTTATATTTTATTTAATGATCACCTTTAGTTATTGAAAAGTACCTTTATAACTAGGTTATAGAGGTATACTGACTATTAGGCTATTGTACATGTTTGTATTGCTTATAGAAAAATCAGTAGTTCAGCCTGTTGACGAACAAATGAGAACTTGCATGATGATTCAGTGAAGTTAAACCTGGATTCTAGCCTGCTTTAAATTCTAAGGTGGTACAAATGCACTCGTGTGGATTTAGGTTTTGATATTGCTGGGTATTGAGGATGGTCTTGTACAAGGATATTTGCTTGTTTAGGTGTAGGTCTTTGCAGTTGACACTTCTTGTATCAATATATTTTTCTCACTACATAGTTATGTCACAGTTTGTTTTGACCACATGCCATTTGACACAGAATCATGGCGTAGAACCATCAGAGAATTCTGTTTCTCCATTGAACATTTTCCAAGGAGGGGAGATTAGCAACTTTGTTCAAGAACCCAAAAACAATGTTGAGACTGATCCAAAGTCCTTCAGTGGAGTGGATGAAGGCCTGTGTGTTTTAGAGAGGAGTGAAGATAGAAGCTTCATAAATCCTCCCATGCAACCTGAGACAGAAGCAACCAAGAGCGATTTTAATGCTCAACCACCCATTTCTGTTAGCCATGCACCTAGTGACTATCAGCCTGAAGCACAGTGCTTTGATAATGTTAACAGTATTGAAGAAGGATTTTTCCTGGAAGCTAATGATCTGTCTGGGCCTATTGAAGCACAATCCACAAACTTTGAGCTTGATGACTACCTGACATACTTCGATGCAGATGATGATATTGCACAGTATCTGGACTTTTCATCTGAATTGATGGATGTTAGTGCTCTCCTTTCTGATCAATCTGTTAACGAGGTAGCAATTCAAACACAAAAATCATGCTGCAGTTTGACATTTCTTGGATAATCTTGTGCTAAAAAGTCTGAGACAATTGTTTTAAAACCAAATTATTTTCTTGCAGAATCTTGATGTAGTTGCACAAAGGCCGTCAATTTCAAATGAACAGCCTCCAGAAACAAATTTTGCTGGAGTGTACTCTTCTAACCAAGTAAATGAGGCACCGAAATCCAAGTCAGGTATGGATTGAGCTTTTTTCGTTTTTATATGGCCTGTTGCAAGTTATTCTAATTGCTCTCGAGTAACAACTTGTGATGAACCGTTTGTTACAACTTGAGCTTTTTTCGTTTTTCTCTGGCCTTTTTTATGGGCATTGAGGTCTTGTTCACATTTTGCTTATGTTGCTCTGTTCGTTTTTTCGTAGATCCCAACCATCCATTTATGAAACAAGCAAGTCGTATGCTAGGCAGCTTCCATGCACCTCCTGCCTTTGCTTCTGAGTTTCCTACGAAGGACATGGCTGCTCGGCTTCAGGCCACTGCACAGTCTTCCAATTCAGTTCGGGTTCCCACTGGAATGCTCAACATCAGAAACTTGACTATGAAAAATGACACTTGGTCTTTTGACAAGCTCGGAAACCTAAATGTTCAAGTCTCCTTCAACCTACCGGTACCAGAGGGCATCGTTAGTCCCAGTGATGGCCTTGAAAGTTTGACTGGCTTGGCATCAGGAAAGATGGCGTCAGTTCTATCTCGCAGCTGGTTTTACAGTTTCTTCTTTGGGGTAATTATTCTTGCAATCAGTGCCAAACTTGGCACCTGTATTTATGCCAAGTGAAGGAATGAACCCACCAATGACTCAAACGTCGGAAAAACTGATTTTATACTGCAACATAAAAGAATTCAGAGAATATTTTCTTGATTGGTGTTATATCCAAAGGGATAACTTCACTAGGTTCTTTCAAAAAAGGTGCATGTTTAGGATGGTTGAGCAGACTCCTGGTCTGTTCTTACCCTTTTTCTTAATATGTTTATATAGAAAATCTAGTTACCTCCGAGTTATTACAGATGTGGACGGTGACTTGGAGGTTGGGTGTGATACAAATTTCTGGATTTATTATATTGCCATATCTCCGATTGCTACTAATTCTAGTTTTTCAATCGATTGAGTTTTGCATATGTTAAATTGGATTCAGGAAATCAGGTTTTAATTGGCTCAATACTGCACGTTGGGGATCAGTCAAGTTATCTTTCATTTGGCTGTTTTTGATTCTCTTTGTACCCCTTTTTACACTAGATTTGACCTAAAACTCATTGTTTTTTCTTATTTGTTCTTCTCGTGTCATCTGGTTCGAATTAGAGCCGCTAATTGCAACACACGGAGAAAAAAATTGCTGTTTTTCTCTTCCTGCTAAGTGGATTGGGTTAAGGAAACTGGTGCGATCCAAACATACCAAGTGTATATATCAACATGATACCCGAAGTTGAAGTAGTATTTCGTAAGTTTGTATAATGTATAAATGATGCTCTCTTGACTCTTGTAGATATGCTAGTTCATTTGATAAGGAGCTATTACATCCAAGCATATTTTAATTATTCAATTCCTTATTCGCAGATATTGGTTAAAAAAAAAAAAAAACCTGAAACGTGGGTTTGATGTCCATTTTGTCAGAACACAAACGTTGTATGAAATTGAAAGTCACTCCTTACATTGGTCCTAACTCTTTGCCTTCGAACAAAAAAAAATTTTGCATTAGATTCTCCAACAGTTGCCAACACTCGACGCTCTAGATTGTCTCGGACCCGCTACACGGCTACAGTAGTGCCTAATGGAGGCGTTCTCATCTAAGGTGATAGCGTTACCTCTCAGTAACAGATGCTACTTTCTGCTCAATCATGTCCTCTGCAATTCGAATTGCCCTCTGAGACCCAGTAATTGTCACTTTCCTGTGCAAGTTAGGACAAAAGTATGAAATATTGAAAGACAACTTTTTCTACACCGGGAAAAACTGTTGTATTTTTTACAGAGATACTTTTACCTGTCGGATGTACCAGAAATGAAATCACCCTTATCTGATATCTTAATCCTGGCTCCACTAGTCTGCAAGCAAGAAGCAATTTAGGAAACGTCCCACAGCAAGAACACATTTAGCTTAAAAAAAAAGCTCACTATACTCCCGTACATGACTAATTTCGGCTATATTCTTTCCACCGCGTCCAAGTACAACACCAATATGCTCATCTGCAACCCCAATTGTCACCGAGTTATTGCGATCTTCCTGCAGAATACACACGCGTTATTTAGGGCCACAGCTTTAACCAAATAGAAGTTACTTTTAACATTAAGAAAGTCATAAGCAATTCTAATGTCTTCAGTAACAGATTTTCAAAATGGCAAATTCATTTGAAGGGTAGAAAAGGTACAATCGAGGAAAAAGGTGCAATCCTTATTACTGGGAAATATCCACTATATGAGGAAAGATGAAGGATTTTGATGAACATCAAATAATTTAACACTTCAATCCAAAACAAGGGAATAGCAAATAAGGCTGCGGCATGACAAAATCAAGGGGGTTGCAAACTTATTTATGGGCAGAAGAATCACAAGAACCGAAACCTTTGTATGGATAAAATAATATCACTTTTTTACTAACGATCAGCATTTATTTTATTAGGGCTTTCAAAGGAGGAGGTCAGCCCTCCTTCCTAAGACACAACAGGGAAGTCTGAAATTATCATATCATACCACCTGACACATTGTAAATGTCAATATGACAGGATGAAACAGCCAAACTTCAGAAAGAGAGTGATTTAACCTTGTTATTCTGGAATTTTCTTCCGTTGTTTGATGGGCTATGGTGAACTGGCTGGTATGGAGCCCCAACTGGTAGAAGCGCATATGGATATGGCCCATGGTGTAAACCAGCATATGAAATACCTACAAAATCAAAGTAAGCAAATAACTTGGCACTCGTAAACCTAGACTTTAAAAAACAAAAAAAATGCAGAATTTTATCATGAAAATGGACATTGAAACTCTCGAGGAACTACTCCAATAGACTTAAGCTACAAGATACTGAAAATCCCACGGAACTATATAATGAAATCAAAACTGCGCTCAAGCAATAGCTAGGAACTCAAGATCCATTATCCCAAACATCAACAAGCTGCTATTTAAAAATCATTATAATTAAAGAATGTAAATCCATGTAAAAAACTTCAGTATAACTTGTTGATATATTTGAGATAATGGTCATGATTTTTGAGCTCTCATATCTCATAGTAAGAGCTAGGGATTAAATCACGGCATCAACAACTCCTATAATCTAGGAAATGGCAGTGTTTTTATGTTTCTAGCTCTAAACATAACGGTCCTACTGAAATGTGTCCTATACATATATCATAGACCCATGATTCCACTATATGTTCCTGTTCTGACATTAATGATTTAGCCCAATTAAGAAAACCAGAACACCAACAATATACAGTCATGTGCATCTCACACAAAAAACTCCATTATGAAAGAGTCACCAATTCATTTTTTAGCTTAAAATTTTCTTTCGAGGTATTGCCCTCGTCTGCAAAAAAATAGCCTCCTGTGAGGTGTGATAAGAATAGTTCCATCGTATCTCAAGCCTCACCCCATCTGTCAGTATCTTACTTCTCTTAAGCATCGAACAGCACCAAAGCTCATCAAGCAATGTAACATAACACAATAATAAGTTAGTACCCAATCAATATGGCAATCAGAAGGTAATAAACTTTTCTTATTCATATGTTCCCACATGAAACCACAAAAGCATGAACTTTTTGCTCTTAAAAAAGAAGCTCTAATTTTCTTGCAACCAGAGATCACATCAGATCATGATGAGGTTATGCTATTGTAGCAAAACTGGTACCATAATAAAGGAAAGCATATCTGATTGAATCATGATATCTAGGGCAAGGAGAACTCAGATGCTAAATAATTTGTCAGAGATATGCCACTGGGATATCATCATAAAATTGACAACGCAGAAGAATCTCAAACCTGGATATGAGAAGTGGGCATGCGACTGCAAATAATGAGGATCTTCTGTTAGTTTGGACAAAATCAAGTCGACTGCACACATTTGTTCTTCAAAAGAACCTGTCAGTGTCACAAGCCGGTCACTCAACCCGATATATCCATTATCCTGAGGAGATATCTTAATGCCAGCTTGAGATTCTTCAATAAATGACCTGTTCAGATTCAAATTTAAATATGTTATTAACTAGAAAATACGGTGATTAATAGTCTAGGGACGAGGAAATGCAGTGACTTTTCAATGTAAACTGCATGTTCCTATACTCAAAAGATATCCATGAAACCAAAAATCAATGCACAAAAAAAGTTGTAAAAGAGATATGAGGATCAGATTTGACAATTTCTCTATCGTTGGAGAAATAAGCAGTCGCAGCAATTCAAAACAAATTAAAACCTTGATTAATAGCTGTAAGGCAATAAACTATTTGGAACAACTATCCTCACTATTGATCTCACATCAAGATTGAGGAACAACTAGCCTCACTCTCCATCATGATCTATTGCATGACTCAAATAAGAAGATAATTTAACAAATCCCCAAAAAACTTTGACCAAGATCAGTATATTTACAAGGAACACCAAATATTACTAGGAGGTTTTTACACTATAGTATGAGAAGAGAGAGGTAGAATATTGAAACATAATGTGAAGATAAGAAGCAGAGAGTTCATACTTGATGGTAGCTCCTCCTTTTCCAATTATGGCACCACAACAACTATTTGGAACAACTAGCCTCAATCTTGATCTCACATCAACATCATCAGCGTTCTCAGGTGGTATCTGGCAGGCAGAAGAATTCATACTCATTAAATAAGAGCTTTGCAGGTGTTTATATACTCCAAAATGTACACTAAATACCTCACTGAGCAGCTTGTTCAGGATAAGTTCTACTGCTTTTAGAATCTGATCAATATTTCCAGATATCATGACTATTCTATCAGACGTTCCAGGAAAATACTCTTGGTTACGAGACAGCTGAATTCTGGCCCCAGATTGTGTTTGGAAATCAGTGATGGTTGAACCACCCTTCCCAATAACAGAACCAGCTGAAGCATTTGATACAAGGAACTTGATGTATGTAGCCTTCTCAGCGTCCTCTAACAAAGACAACACCAAACAGATCTAACTTAATCAGCCATAATAGGAAAACAATGAGAGTTTCCACAAATTTTCAGCCAAGCAATACTGATAGCGCGCCTTCCAGGCACGAAAACGCGAAGGATGAAAACCTAGCATTCCAAGCTACATTGCGAATTCAAAAAACTTAATTCCAAAAACAGTTCTTACTCAGCACAAAGTCGCACAATCAAGCGTAGCTACAATTCATAATTGGAGCGAAAACTAAGCCAAAGCGAAGAAAACGAATATCATGAGTCACAGATCTCCTATTACCGGGGGAGAATTTACACATTCCGAAGCTCAAAACAACATCAACGTTGAAAGAACGACAAAAAAATTCGAGTTACAGCAGGCATAGAAGGCGCAAATACCTGAGACAACGGGAGCGTCGTCACCCGAAGATCGGTTGGGAGACGAATTGTAGGGAGAGTCTGGAGACTCCATGAATTTCCAGAGTTAGCTCACAAGAGAGGCGAATAACGAACGGAGAGAAAAAGGAAGGAGAGAGAAAACGAGCGAGTGTTAGACTTTGCGGAATAATGAGAGCATTGAATCGAAAGCGTTGACGATGGAGATTGAGATTGGGATTGAGAGAGATGGGGGAATCTGGAAGTGGCGCGTTTGAATGGAGAGGTAAAACGGAGGAGGATGAGATGTGGCTTTCCTGGGTGTTGATTTTCACGCAACTCCTTTCTTGCTCGCCGTGAAAGCCGCCTCTACCCTCTCCTAATTGGCTACTAGTCCTTTTATTTGCGTAAATTACACAGAGCGCCCCTAATTTGGTTGGAAAGACTGATTTTACCACAGTTCTTCAAACTCGGAGCTCTCCTGATGATAATTGATGAACACCTTAGGGTTTTTGCATTTTTTAAGTGTCCTCTACTTGCCTGCTATAAATAGGATACATTTCAAATTAAAATCTAGCATAGGGCCTGAGTAATATATAACATGGGGACTTAATTATGCGTTTGCTAGACCAAATGGAAACTTAATCTTAGAAAAGTATACATGCTGAAATTTGTAAGGATCAGTTATCTATGTGTTAGACGGAATTACGAAAACACACACGCTAAGATTTGTAATGAAAAACGAGTAGGTGATTCGAGGCTATGGTTAGCACTTAGCAGTAAAACTTATGTTGTATAATGTATAACATCAAACAGATATGAATTGGTACCATATTTACAATTTTAATCAATCATAATGATTTTTTTGCATACAATAGTTTGTATAAAATTTATTTTTTAAAATTAAAGGAATAGATCCTTAGTCAAGATTATCAAAAGCACCTTTTTATATTTTTTGAGAAGACGTCCTAGTGGTTAAGGTCTTAAAGGTAGCACCATGATAATTACTCATCCTATGATGGATCTTTTTTTATCTACCTAGTCATTCTTGGCTGCCGTTTAACGACCTCTCGAACTACCAAATTCTTACCTTTTCAAAAAATGAAAATCATTCTTTGTACTTTAAAAACCTTTTCTATAATAAAAATGTAGTAAATATGAAAATATGATCGGGCTGTGTATGAGTTGTGAAAAAAATAAATAGAAATTGAAGTCGGTATAACATAGAAGTCAATACTTGACTTAAATTGAAGTCAATACTCAATTTCTTGTGTGTGAAATTATTGGGCTTTCAATTTATCCGTATGTGGTAGGTATAGACCACAGGCCGTTTAAATATTTTTCCTTGTGGTCCAGCCCAATAGATCACAAGTAAAGAAACTAGGAAAAGTCAACTCACTCGAAAGCTACAAATTACACATTCGATATTATTCACTTAATTAATTAATATACAAGACAAAACAAACTACGCACAATTAATTAATTATTACATAAAAAAATCCCTCCTAATCTACCCCATTTCAAAGTATTACATCGAAATGGCACCAAGAAAAATATAATAAGTAGAAAAAACAAAAAAAATAAATATATCACCACTCAAAGAATTTTCCTAGATTCAATGAAATTTTTATCCTTATGAACAAGAGAGGAAATGAACTCCATAAAAGAGGCAAAATCCGTGTCTTTATATCTCTTTGGATTTTGGTCATTGACGAGCTCGGCTGCTGGCCGTACGATGCTTGTAAAGGACAAAGAATGCAACGAAGCGATTGAGTATCTTAGCCTTGAAGAGTTGACCAAAACCCTATGCAACACACTCTTGTATCTTCCATTGCTAAATATCTGCAAACACCGTATTCAAAACAAAAGCTCAATTAAAGAAAAGAAACTAAGCAACACTTAAGGTATAAGATGGTGATCATTAGTGGGCTAATCAAGTAAGTACCTCAAGATGGTCTCCAACGTTGATGACAAAGCTGCCAGGGACCGGATCGACGGTGACCCATCTCTCCTTGTGTTGAATCTGAAGGCCCTTGACCTCGTCTTGAAGGAGGAGTGTGAGAAATCCGTAATCCGAGTGAGGTGGCATTCCTAGTGTTAGCTCGGGTTCAGGGCAACTCGGGTAGCAATTCAACACCATCAATTGACTCCCTCTATCTAAATCCTCCATGTAGGTTTTCTTACTTGGCCCTAATCCTAAGCTTTCCATGATCGCCTCCATGATCTCTAGGTACAAGTCCTTGGTTTGTTGCGCGTACTTCTCACCCACTTCCCTGAAAATTAAGTCATTGGTAAGTATAAGAATACGGCTTTCTAAATGGAAAAGTTATTTGTTTTAGAATGGAACTCCATTGAACTTATATACTGGACTTATATTTGTATGTACGTACCTGAGGTTAGAGGGAGACGAAGGCCAGAGATCATGGTTAGTAGAGAGAGGGTGGCTACAAGTGAGCTTCAAGAAGTCTCGCCAGCAAAAGACGCCGTCTCGGTTTTGGTTGAAGCTGGTGCCATAGCGAACCGGCAAAGATAGATCGGTGGTCATGTACTTTTCCCTCTCTTTCGACGGTTGCTCGAAGAAGTTCTTGCTTACATCCGCCATCTTCTCAATGATCTCGCTTGAAATCCCGTGGTTTGTCAACTGTATAGCATTATTTAGATAGAGTAATTAGTTTACTTAAGCTTGTCATAACCATATAGTACTTGTATGTAGATGTTGTGGTTAATTATCCAGTCAAACCCAAAAGCTGCGACTCCTACGAGCTTACCCAATAGTTAACTGGCTAGCTAGCTCTTAGCAAGTTACTTATCTAAATAAAATAATTAAAATGACTTACTCGCATTTGTTTGCACCTAAACATTTTTTTTTGGTCGAAACACGTAAACATTAATAATTAATCAGTTCAGGAAGTTACATTCGAGTCAAATTAAATAAGTCAGTGTTATTTTATACGTAAATGAATCGCAACTTTATGTGCTGACCACTAATTAAATTATACTATTACTACAATATTGGATCTGGTTTCAAATTAACTTTTCTATGATAAATGATGATCAATTCAATTTAACCAGTGGCTCCTTTTTGATAGAGTGCTTCTTTTTTTTGGTCGAATTTTGATAGAGTGCTTCTTACTATAGATCATACGGAGTATTTGAATTATTCAAGGTCACAAGTCTTTTTAATTGTGGGTTTTCGTACTCATATTTTAAGTTGAAAATTCCACATCGAGTCAACTCTAGTTTTTAGCCGAATCAACGTTGACCTGTAAGAACTACAGTGCATATTCTTATTGTACTACACATGTACATTTAAATGTCCCATTAAATAAAAAAAAGAGTATAATATAATTAATGTAAATACGTACTTGGAAAAAACCGTAGTCTTGACAGGCTTGAGCCAGGGACCTAAGAACCAGATGCCTATTTGGGCCTTGTAGCTCACCAAAATCAATCACCGGCAACTCGATCAGATCTTTCTTCCCATTCGAGGTACTTTGGCGAGGACGAGCCGCGGATGGTAATACGTACTTTCTAGGAACCCTATTGATCCCTTTCTCGCACAAGTGCTTCACTCCCTTCTGGTACTCGCGCTCGCTCGCCTTCTCGTCTTCCACCTCCACGAAACTCATTGCGGGCGACATTTCGATCGATCGAAAGATCCTCGCTAGCTTTTATACGTGTTTGAGAAATCTAGCTATAGGAATTGAAGAGATGGGTATGGATGAAGGAAATGAGGGGTGGAGATAATGTATTTATATGTGTGGGAGGAAATTAAACCACGTACCTACGAGAAGTGTAAATTAATTAAACAAACTTGAGGGGTTTTTGAAAACCAGCTTTGGTTTTGGCTTTTAGTTTTGGTTTTGGAGGTCATTTGTGGGTAAGTGCATGGACTTTTTCCCCAATTCCATGCATTTACGAATTCGTCTGTTTGTGTACGTTATCATTGATATAAATATCATTATTTGGAATGGCCCGGTTCGAATATAAAAATACCTCAAAATTAAGTCAAATGTGCGTCCAATATTAGCAATTTAGCACTAAAAGTCTAAAACCACTAACTAGTAACTAGTCAAGTTTTCTCGGCCTCTAGCTAGTACGTACTCCGCCAATTGGATATATATGTCATATAACGTGTTCCTCGATAATTATAGATTTATGGCATGGTTGACAAAATCAAGTTTTGATGATTTCGATATTGTGTGTTCATAAATTTAAGACTATAGAATTAAATTTGACCAATGCAATGACGTATGCACGTATGTGTGTGATGTAATATACACTATCACGAGAACTCAACTTAACCCATATATATACAGCTAGTGAGCTAGATGTAAGATTTAAAAACTACTCGTAACTTGTTAAAATTTATAACTAACGAACCAAATTCAGTGAACGTGTACTGTAACGTGAAAATGGGCCTATGCCAGCTGGACAAGTGTAGACCCCACGTAGTGCAGTGTTTGGAACTAAGACCATCCGCAACCATGCTCCTTCTACAGTACCATGCACTCTCACTTTTTCAATTTCTCTCTCTGCCAAATCATCTATGCACCCTATTTCAATTTTTAACCACATCCATGCACCCCATTAATTCATACTTTTCTCATTCTCAATTTCTCTCTCTCTCTCTCTCTCTCTCTCTCTCTCTTCATATATAATTACACACATACCATCTTTTCTAATACAAATTATATAAAATAATGTAATTAACTACTATTCCTTGATAAACAAAATAATTCGTTAATTTATGATAAACTAATTACGAATTTTATATATTAAAAATATTTTATATTTAAGGATATTAGTACACGAAATTATGGAAATTAAATTCCATAAAATGTATGCATAGTGCAATTCACATCTTACAACATAATGACAATCAAACCAAAGGCGGCTTTAAACGCTCGAAAAATACCTTTAGTCACGGCATAGCGATGAATTTAACTCGTGAGCGAATTCCCTACCCGGAAAGGTATAATAATAGTCATTCCGACTTAAAATGCCCATTTTACGCAAGATACGATCCGATTTCCGCAACATACAACCCGATTATATATAAATATATTTAAAATTAACTAAACATATGCAATATTGGTGTCTATGAATAGAGGAGGAAAAATTATGAATTATGATATAAGTTTTTCATTTTTTTAATAAGTATAAATAGCCCAAATATTAAAAAAATGAATCTACAACAAATTAAATTTCCAGGCGCCACGTGTCGCTCTGGAATTGGCCGGATGCATGCCACTCAGAGAGCGACACGTGGCGCATCCACTTACTCCTCCTTCCTCTCAGCAGAATGGCAAAACGCTGGAAGTTGGCCCATTTTCGATCAAAACTCCGCGTTTTGATCCTCTCCACGCGCGCGCACGCGAATTGATTCCGGGTGCATACTGACACATACGGGGGCATATTTTGCACCCCATTTTCTCGGGACATCCCCTGTTTTATTTTTTTATATTATTTTTGTACATAATGCACCTTGAATAGTAACCGATGTGGATGGTCTAAGCTAGTGTCCTCTTTGACAGCTTTAATTTGCTCGAACTGTACGTACGTACAAAGAAAGGATGAACGCTTGTCCATACATTAACATAATACGTACAACTAAGAATTTCCGTATGTTGATCCAATAATGCAAACTTAATTACTCTTTGTTTGCCAGATCACTCCAACGCACTTGCACAGTCAGCACACATGTTTCGTCTCATCGTGTAGCCTTTTTCGTCCAAGCGCTTTGATCCATCAACCTGGCATTCATTATACTATTATAGTAACTCAGAATGCTTTGATTAGTCTGATCATCAAACAATATTAATTTGGGATTAGAGAGCATGATTAGCATTTTCATAACTAATTACTGGCGGATTTATGTATGCTAAAATATCCTGTGTTACGTATAATGTATTTGAGATTTCAAGTCAACGCAGATATATTTAAGCTAGCTAGATCGAGTTCGTCATGGCGCACATTGATTAATGTAATAATGTAATATTTCTTTTTTTGTTTTAGGGATTATATACGTAATAATATTGCTCAGTGCAAGGTGATGTATGTACATATATAATGTATGCATACTAATTATTTGACTTTCCTAACTATGTGACTGAGCATAAAAATACGTATAAAAGTAGTTGACCTTTTTGTTTTCAAGCAAATTAGACATCAGGAAAGTATATTTAACTTGTATAAAGTAGAACACTTTATCTGATTAATTATTGGACCTATGTAGTACAAAATATACACACAACCGCTAATTTAGATAAAGCATATTCAAATTTCGTTCGTCTAAAATTAGCACTGTACATGAATCGATCAGAACATGCAATTAACATCACTATACCGTACATGCCTGGATATTATTAAGAAGATCGAGCCAGACATTTTGTTATAATTTCTCTATAATCAAGATAAGATTTTTTATATTTTAATTAATATTAACTAATTAATGTAATCATAGATTAGGGAGTACTAATATTATCTAAACAACGAAAATGAAATAAGAAAATTGACCCCATGTCCATGACCTTTAAATCGTAAAATTAATTTTAATTTGTTTTTCAATCAATCAATTGAATGACAACGTAGCGGTTGCGCGGTAAATTGGTATATACATGCATATATATTACAGTAGCATATATGATTTCTAATTCATCAATCGACCAACTAGCATTAGTTTAATCATTTACTACTACGTGGCCATTAGATCCATTATTATGAAATTCAAATTTAAGCACTTGAATCTTGAGATAAGTGAAGTTACTTAGTCACAATTAATATGGACTATCCTACCAATATATATACTCTGTATAATAGCTAATAAATCCGAAAATTGTATTGTAGCTAGTGAAGCTTTCGTATCTAGGACATGAATGTACGTACATATATAATACATGGTTTTAGGACACGAACAACCAAATTTTGATGACAACTCAAGTTTATGGGTCTAACCAGTGAAAATTGAACCCAGTAAAGGAAAAAAAAAGGATGAGGGGTCTCTATAAGATATTTTTTTTCCTTTCCTTTACCCTGCATGCATGTATGTATAAGGTCTTGAGCTGGCAGAGTTTGTCTCTACATTAAATTAATAATTCTTGTGATATGTATGGCCGAACTGCTATATTATTTTTTTAATGGAGCCTGTTAATCTTATTAGTAGGTTGGCTAAAAAAAATGGTATTAGTATGTTTAAAGTTGACATTATTGTTCCTCACAATAAAAAAAAGTTGACATTATTGATGATTTAGCTAGTTTGGGTACTACCAAGTAACACCATGCTCGTGAGGGCTCCAGCAATCTTGGCGCTTTCCATTTCCACCTAAATTAGTACTAATTTTTTTGTCACCAAAAAACGCGTACATTATACGAAAGGACAAAGCAATGTAAATTATATTCCTGCACCGATTCTTATTTTAGCCAAAAAATTCTCCAAACAAAGAAAATAGTGAGTATTAATGATTTAAAGAATGTTTTGTAATAATATAGTTTAAGATTATTTGTTCCATTTACACAAATAATGTCCTGTCCTATCTACTCTTTCGACTTCTATATAAGTCGTTTATATATCGTCGCAATCTTAATGGGAATTATTGAGGTCTTGTATCATTTTTGTAAATATTTTGGATTGATTTACACTAACTGAAATTATTCATGATGGTTCAATTCCGGATGAAATCGATACATTTTTTTGGTCGAGACGAACTCGATTCATTAGTTAGGGAGTAGAGTTGATCATCCAAGAAGAGAATTGTGTTTTGTTTATGATTTTAAGATAATCTCTCAAATCTGAACTGAAAACGTCAATGTTTTGGCTCGAACCTCGGGTAGAGACCCCAACCAACAATATGTGTCATTATCACCACACCCCTCTTCTATTTATAAGACAAGGGCCTATGCATGGCTCTGACAAGTGTCGACCATGTTGACACATGTTAAACAATAATGCGCGTTGGGCATTTTAGCGCTGTAGTAGATTTTTAAAAATAAATCCCGTTTACTAGGGATGTTATGTGTAGATGAGTGAGTATCGGGTAGATATTTATTTGGATCAGTATTGCTTCATAATATATATAGAACATTAGGCATTTTAGCGCAGTAGTAGATAAGTGCTCGTTTGGATTAGTATTGCGCTAATTATCAGTGAGCAAAACGGGTATCGTCCTTTTTCAAAGCAATAACTAATTTGTTTACTCGTGAATCTCTTAACACAATGGACGAACAAATATATACTAATCTTAATAATTATTATAGTTATATTTTTTTCCCTCTATAATGTTTATACCAATATATTCGGAAGCTTGTAAGATCTGGTATTAGGTTACATTGTTGTTGTCCTCATGTCGTATCGTGTAAAATACGAGTAATTATGGATGGATCGGAGGTTCAATGAACATGCATGCATGCATATAAACAACGATTTCAGCTTCATAATAATTGTAATTTGCAAGTGTTTGGCCCTTTGCACCCTCCATGAGGCAAATCAGCTGAGTTGTTGACAATGTCCCAACTCCTTGTACGTTAGCTAGCTTGGGCGCTTAGCTACATAAAAGTCAACGCTACGTACCTTTCACATTTCTTTCAAAAGTACCCTCGTTGAATTGCTTATACTCCTATATTAGTAGTTTATATATTGAAGTAATCGGGCCAATCACATTCAGGTTATAATTGGGTTGTTAACTTTTTTGGTTTGGACGAATTGGGTTGCTTCCGAGTTGATATATAATAATATAGGCTTAAAATATATGTAGACATCTCAACTTGTCCATTTTAGTCAGTTAGACACCTCACCTTTAAAACGTAAACATCGAATACTCGAACTTTCTAAAAGCTACCTATTGAACACATGTTGGCTGATGTGGCACTGTGCGTGTAATAGACGCGTCGGAGGGCGAGTGATGAAGCTGACGTGGCATTGACGTGGAAAATAAAATAAAAATATATTATTAAAAAAATATTTTTAATAATAAAATTCTTTTTTCTATTTTTCTATTTTTCTATTTTGATTTTATTTTATTTTAATAATAAAATTCTTTTAATAATAAAAGTATATTATTAAATAATAAACATAGTAATAAAATAATATTTTTTATTATTAAATAATAAACTTAGTAATAAAATAATAATATTTTATTATTAAATAATAGACTTAGTAATAAAATAATAATATTTATTATTAAATAAGATAAAAAAATAGAATTTTTGTATTATATAATAAATAAAATAATAGAATTTTTGTATTACATAATAAATAAAATAATAAAATTTTATTATTAAATTTATTATTTAAATAAAATATTATTTTGGAAATTTATTTAAATAAATTTAAATAAAATATTATTTTATTATTAATAATATGACGTGGCGCCATGTGTAAATGACGTGGCGCCACGTGTAAATGACGTGGCGCCATGTGCAAGTGACGTGGCGCGCGTGTAGTGCACATCATCATAGTGTCAGCCAACAGGTGTTCAATAGGTAGCTTTTAGAAAGTTCGGGTGTTCAATGTTTACGTTTTAAAGATGAGGTGTCTAACTGACTAAAATGGACAAGTTAAGGTGTCTACATATGTTTTAAGCCTAATAATATATGGGTTCGGGTTGATTCATCAGATCAATACCATTAATTTTTTAAATCTTTGTAAAATTATTAAAGTAGTAATAATAGTATATATTTTGATATTGATACACTATTTTGTATATTTTAATAATAAAAATATATTAGACTATAAAGTATAAATTATTTTTTTTAAAATAATGTTTTGGATCGATCATACTAGTAACGAGTTTCAAACTCATTAATATCCAAGTCAAATAGGCCGGTTGGATAAATCCTTAACCCATTGTTTTTCAAGTTAATTTAAAATTAACATTTGGAAGGGTTCGAATCGCTCTAAGTTTTGAGAGGACGAAAATGGGTACATGGGCTATGGGCAACCAAAAATGAAACAAATAGGCTACAAGGAAAAAAAATGAGCCCCCATAGACTTTTTTCCAATTTTGCCCCTACCTTTTTTTTAAATTTACAAGATGACGTCATCAATGACATATGATGACGTCAGCACCCCTCACCACTATCAGCGTTGACCGGCGTTGACCAGTCGTTGACCGGCGTTGACCAGTCGTTGACCGGCGTTGACCAGTCGTTGACCGGCGTTGACCGCCTTGTCATTAGTGATGGCAAGTAACTTGTCATCAGATGACACGTTACTTGTCATCAATCCACGTACAAAAACTTGTCATTTCGTTCACGTACTCGACTTGTCATCAGATGACAAGTTGAGGTAAAACCCATCATTCACGCAAAAAACTTGTCATCGGTGATGACCAGTTACGAAATTGACCTATGTGGGATTTGAACCCACATTATTGTGCATCAAGCACATTGCTCTACCATTTGAGCTAATAGGCCATAATTATAAGTACTATATATACAAATCTAACATATCCAAACCCATAAATCATCCCAAAAACATTATAACAGACCTGTCATCCAAAAAACAACTTGTCATCACCAAAACACATTAAAAACAGGCTTGTCATCGCCAGAACCCATGGATACAGACTTGTCATCACCCAGAACCATAAAAACAACTTGTCATCACCCAGAACTTTAAAACACACTTGTCATCAGTCAGATCCGTAGAACACACTTAAATTGCTCAAAACTCATAAAAAATCACTTGTCATCACCCTAAATCATAAAATCGCCCCTAAAACCCTAAAATGGACTTGTCATCCAAAAAACCCACAAGCTCAAAACCCCTATACCCATAACAAAACTTGTCATCACTTAAATCCGAAACACAAACTTGTCATCCAAAAAAATACCTAAACCCATAAAATCATCCGAAAAACCTTAAAACAACCTTGTCATCACCCTCAGAACCCTAAAACAACTTGTCATCACCAAAATACATTAAAAATGGACTTGTCATCGCCAAAACCCATAAAAACGAACTTGTCATCACCCAGAACCATATAAAACAACTTGTCATCACCTAGAACCTTAAAACGCACTTGTCACCAGTCAGATCCGTAGAACAAACTTAAATTGCTCAAAACTCATAAAAAATAACTTGTCATCACCCCCAAACATAAAATCGTCTCAAAAACCCTAAAATCAACTTGTCATCCGAAAAACCCACAAACTCAAAAACCCTAAACCCACACAAAACTTGTCATCACTTAAATCCGAAAAACAAACTTGTCATCCAAAAACTCAAAAAACCTCAAAATCCAAAAACCCCAAAACCCAACCGGTTGGATCCGGCTCGTACGAGCCTAGATCCGGCTAGATCCGGCTCGTACGAGCCCGGATCCGGCTAGATCCCGCTCGTACGAGCCCGGATCCGGCTAGATCCCGCTCGTACGAGCCCGGATCCGGCTAGATCCGGCTCGTACGAGCCCAAATCCGGGAGAGAGGGAGGAGAGGGAGAGAAGGAGAGGGCGACGAACCTAAAATTGACGGCGGGCGGTGGCAGAGACGGCGGGCGGAGACGGCGTTGGCGGCGGGCGGAGACGGCGTTGGCGGCGGGCGGAGACGGCGTTGGCGGCGGGTGGCGGGTGGTGGCGGTGGTAGGAGAAAGTGGAAGAGGAAGAAGAAAGAAAATGGAGAGGAGAGGGAGGGAGAGATGGAGAGGGAGAAGGAGAGAGGGGAGAGAGGAGAGAGGAAGGAAAGAGAAAAAAATGAGGGGAAGGAGAGAGAAAGGGGAGAGAGGTGGGGTTTTTATATTGAGAGAATAGCCTAGTTAGTTCATTTTTTTTTAACCGAGCCTAACCTTCACAAAATCACTTCCAAAACACCCTCCCCACCCCAATCCCTCTTTTGAGAGGGCTAGTAGCTAGCTATAAAAAGTCAAGCACATATTTTCTAAGAGGGGTGAACTATTGATTTTTTTTGTCGAAAATGAAGCCGAAGCCCTTATTATTTAAAAAAACACGAACAAGGCTAACAAGCGATACGTCGTGGCCTCGTGGGTAGCCCGACCCCCAATATAGTCTAACAACAACGCCCGAACCCCATCGGGAGGTTCGTCAAGAATATGCAAACCGAAAGGAAAAGAAAGAGCAAAGATAGCAAGGGAGTCGGCGACACAGTTCACTTTCCTAAAGACATGGCTAACGCAGGCATTCCAATCCCGCGTAACCAAGCCTTGACACTCCATGGCCAGGCTAAAGAGGGGGTGGAAGGTTCCAGGAGGCTTATGAACGAGGTGAACCGCTAGAGCCGAATCCGATTCGAGGCAAATATTACGGTATCCTTGGTCCCACGCCCACTTGAGACCATCTCGGATTCCCCATAACTCAGTCATCGGGACCGTGCACGATCCCAAATTATGCACAAAACCAAGGATATGTACTAATATACAATTTGATTGATAAGCCAAATGATGAAGTGAATCCATTAGGAACGAAACCAATTGATGATTAGTCTTATCTGAAAACTAATCATCATTTGGTTCCAGTGAGAGTTACACGATCATGCTCGGCATAAGGTTGTAGACTCGTAGACTTGTAGTAGTCATCATGTGGTGGTCTCAGGTATATATATAGGTAGGTTCTATAGTGAACAACCTTCTATAGAGAATAAGTGAACAAATCTCATCCGTAATAGGTAGGTATATAGGTAGGTATATATATATAGGTAGGATGAGATTTGTAATGGATGGTGAGATATTAGTCCACAATATCCAAAAATAAGAAAATCACAAAAAATCTAAAATAGGAGAGATTTTCTCCATCATCTACCAATTATAACTACCATAAATACAATTCTGTAAAATCAGAATTTACGCTCCATTGTAGATCCAGAATTGTAGATCCAGAAGAGACGCTCTCAAAAATCATCGGCCTCCATTGCAGCCTCCACCACTTCGCCGGCCACCACGTCGCCGTCCTCCATTGTTGTTCGCCGTCCGTTGCGCAGTTGCCCATTCGCAGTCCCCCATTTGCCGTCGTCGTGGCGGTTCGCCGGCTTGTATTGCGGTAGTTCGCCGTCCATTACGCAGAACCGATCGTGGTGATCTCCGGCATGTGGTGAGCCGTCCATTGCGCAGGCGCCCATTCGCAATCCCCATTCGCCGTCGTCGTGGTGGTTCGCCGGCTTGTATTCCGGTGGTTCGCCGTCCATTGCGCAAAACCCCCCATCGGAACCACCGCATCGAACCACCATGTCGCCAAAGGCACCACGAACCACCACGATGCGCATTATTAATCGTATAGATATGACATAAGGTAATTTTGTATATAATTTTTTCATTATGTATATGATTGATTTGATTTAGTATATGGCGTGATTTTCTGTGTAAATTGTTTACGTGACCTATTTCTACAAATCAAGATGTATATAGGTACAATAATAATGTATATGACAACCCAAGGAATGTATATACGAAATTTGTCTTCACTTGATTGTTTATGTGACCTAATTCTACGGATTAAGATGTATATAGGTACAATAATATTGTACATGATAACCCGATGAATGTATATAATTTTTTCATTATGTATATGCTTGATTTGATTTAGTATATGTCCACCGTATTTCGCCGGTCACCACCATTGCGTCGACCACATCTAACCACCATTGTGCCGGCCGTCAGAACCACCAATTCGCTGGAAGGCCTCGTCGGAACCACCACATTGAACCACCACGTCGCCAAAGTCACCACCAACCACCACGTTGCCAATTATTGTATATATGTACAGTAATATTGTGTATGACAACCTGAGGGGTGTATAAACGAAATTTGTTATGGTTGAATTGTTTATGTAACCTATTTCTTCAGATCAAGATGTATATGTGTATAGAAATATTGTATATGACAACGTAAGGCATGTATATACGGAATTTCTTGTGATTAGATTGTTTATGTGACCTATTTCCACAGATCAAGATGTATATACGTACAGTAATACTGTATATAACAACCTGAGAAATGTATAGATAAAATCTATTGTATTCATATGTTTAATCGTACATTAATCAATTCCGCCGGAATATTGTAAATATAGTGTATATAATGATCTCATGATGTATATACAAAACTATAACATGTATATATAGTTAATAATTCGTAGAAGACATATGGATATCCAATATGTAATTAACGCTTGCTATAATTACGAGATTGAGTTGAAATTTGAAAATTAATTAACAATTGCTATAATTAAGGGATTCCTTTTGTGATTTTTTTTATAAATCCGAAAATTAATTAACACTTGTTATAATTAAGGAATTTCTTTTGTGATTTTCACCGATTCAAAATTTAATTTTTTTCTAAAACTCTACATTTAATCATCCCATCCTACAATTAAGGGATTTTTTAAATTTTGAAATATCACTCATTTTGTAAGGCTGATCTCAGCCATCAATTTCATTCTCATCCAACGGCTCACAAGTGTTCACTTGTTCCCAATATTTGTGTGTTCACTATTGAACTTTAATATATATATATATATATGATCAGAACATGTATCTATTTAGACCAAAAACTGTAACTATTCGTTATGTCTTTGTTTTTTTTTCCTCATCTCAATCTTTGGGGTTCCAAGATTTTGTAGCCTCGTCTCTTACCACCAAGACACATCGTAGAAGAAGGTCATAATCAGAGAAATGCTATGGAGAGATCTGCATTAACTAGGTGTCAGTGTCACAAAGTACGAGCCCTCCCTTTGTTGTGAACTTGTGTTTAATTATGCATAGTAAAGTCACTACATGAGTTAGGATCGCCTTCAAAGCTAGATTCATGACATGTACCAAACTAACCATCTTCTAAATGATTACGAGATGCATCAAAATGTGACAAGAAATTAAGACTTGCTAGTTTTTCTCAATTTCGATATAATTGTTGTAACGAGAGATCGAACGAGAACAATAAAGCAAGAACGACACACAGATTTACGTGGTTCGGTAACGGTGTGTTACCTACGTTCACGGGCAGAGAAACCGTATATTATTATGGAAGACTGAATTCGGATTACAGAGATCTAGGTATTTCGAAAGCTTATATAGTGACTCAAGAAACCCTAGTTACAATTATGGGTCGCAGACCCAAAACGGATTACGACAGGCCAGAAACAGAAAACATAGTGTACCGTGTGGCCCGGGGGCGCATCGCCCCCCTGGACCCCCAGATTCGCTGACCGGGCAGCGAGACCCCCGTGCTATCTGTCGCAGTGTGTGATTCAGATTTAAGGCACATTAACAATAATGATAGGAACTTGGCTAGAAAATCCAAAAATAATTGGACTATTTGTTCTGATTTGTTCAATTAGCCGTTATTGTCGACAATTTTGTGTGGCAAGGCTTGATGGAGAACACTTTGAAGTGTACTATACGTACAATTCAACCAACAAAAGGTGAATAAGAGCTAGTGAATACATAAACTCTATTGGTTGACTTCATTTATCCTCTATTTGAAGACAGTTGGCGCCTTTTACAATAGTTGAACCAAAAATAGGAAGCTACCCCAATCAAGATGCCAGAAAACCCCGAGGCAAAACCAACAAAGAGTCCATCTAGAAACCATCCCCTTTTGTCATGACTTCCATGTCTTTCTATTTCTTCTGATCTTGTTGGAGTACTTGAACAAGGGTGATTCAAGGGTTCACCACACAAGTTTGGATTACCTTCAAAGTAAGATTCTTCAAAAGAACCGAACTGCCCACCCCTTGGTATCGGACCTTCAAGATCATTATAAGACACGTTAAAGTACGACAAGAAGTTAAGACTTGCTAGTGATGTCGGAATCTCTCCGGTAAGGTTGTTTGTCGAAAGACCCAGCTTTTCGAGTTTGCGCAAACTTGATATACTAACTGGAATGCGACCAGAAAATCTGTTGTCCTCGAGAAACAATTCTTGAAGATTTCGCAAGATGCCAATGTCTTCCGGAATTTTACCGATGAGTGCATTATGTGAGAGGTATAGCCCATGGTAGTAGCTGGTCTTAAACCGAATGGTGCCACCCACAATAAAGATGGGGAGCTCAAACTCAGAGAGCTTGAGATCTGCTTGAGCCCTTTCGGAGATTAGTGCAGGCAGCTTCCACAACTTTTGAGGAACCTCTCCATGCAAACTGTTGTTGGATAAATCTAATGCAAATAGTTTTGGTAGAGTACCAAACCCAGTTGGAACCCGACCCGTAAATTTATTTCCTCTAAGAGTTAATATACGTAAACTCTCTAGAGTAGACAGCCAATAAGGGATGGGAGTTGCTTCGAAGTCACATTTGGCAAGGGAAAGGAATTCAAGCTTTGGAAAATCGCCCGAACCGATGAAGTTTCTTTGAATGGGTAGGGACTCACCATAGAAGTTGTATGAAAGGGAGATGGTGGTTAGGTTCTTACATTTTGCTAATATTTTTAGTGCCAATGTGATGTTTGTAAAAGAGTTTCGTGATATAGAAAGGAAAGACAAGGATTTTAGGTTGACAATTTGGGGTGAGATTTGACCACTTATGTTGTTTTCAGCCACTCTAATTGCAATAAGGGACTTGCATGAGTATATGTTTTCTGGCAAAGTGCCAACCAAACTATTCTTTAAGAGATCAAGCTTTTGGAGTTGGACAAGCTTTGAAAAATCTAGTTTTGAGATGTCTCCGTTGAGATGGTTTTGCCTTAGAATAACCTCCATTAGGTTTGTGCAATTCATCAAAGAAGATGGGATAGGACCGGTAAAATTGTTGTTGTAAAGATGAAGTTTTTCTAAGTATAAGAGTTTTCCAATCTCTTGAGGAATGGGACCAACAATGTGATTTGAAGATACATCCATGATTCTAAGGTTGGTGAGCCTACTAATATCATCTCCTAGAGTTCCATGGAGATAGTTATTGGATAAATTAAGATGGGTAAGCATAACAAGGCGGCTAATAGAGGAATTAGTGTAGATTACCCCTTTAAGAGTTCTTGATGGCAATTGCAAATGGGTCACTCTGCCATTGATGTCACATGAAACCCCTTCCCATTGACAACAACTTATAGGAGAAGGCCAACTCAGCGGAGGCGATAAAGATGTCGAAATGTTCGCCGAGAAGGCGAGAAGGGCGGATTGATCTTGGCGATTACAAGCTTGTTGGCAAGACACAACGGAAGAGTACAAGAGCAAAATGAAGAAGAGAAGATGGGTAGAAAGGCTAAATGGTAGCATGGCTTTTTGATAGTAGGATAATGGTGGATATCAAGTGTATTTTGTTGTTTGCCAAATGAATAATTGCATGCCTATTTTATGGTATTTGATGTACCATTTCAGCCACACCTTATAATGCATGGTTTGTGTGGATCCAATTCAAAGCCGCTTAGACTTGAATGATGTTTGCAAGTCTTAGTTCCTCTCTTATTCGATGTACAGAAATTCAATATGTTTGATTATTGTATATAGTAGATAGGGACGGCCAAACATGTTTGACCTTTGACATTGGGACCTTAAGGGAGATATTTTTTTGGGTAAAATAAAAGGAGATATTTTATTAGCTCTCTAAACTTTAATCATTTTCTAACTAGTTGGAAGTTTGGCACACTCTTTGGCATCAAGCACTCATTAACAATGAGGGTTTTGACTTGTTGACTTGATAATTGCGTGCCCGGCTAAGATTTTGGCATTTGCACTAGGTCGGCTTGGCCTTTTTGTATTTTTGGAGTTTTGGTCTTTCCACCCTCGTTTTGTACTCTCTTCCTCCTTATATTCAATTTTGCCATGCAAAAGAAAAAAAACTTGTACATGGGACAAGAGTTTTGAACGTAGTGGTTCGTTTGATGGGTCAAAAAATTGTAGATGATTATCTCAAAGAAATAATTATAGATCATTATGGATTCATATTCCACAAATGCCCTTAAACAGTAGCATTTAAATTAGACATGGTCATGGTTCCTTTCATAGTAGCATACATCATACTTAAATACTTAAAATAGAATAGATATGATTTAGTATTCAAAATCAACCTTGCCTCCATTTATAGTAGTTGAACAAAACATAGGATGCTACGACCACGAGAATGCTAGAAAATCCCGAGGCAAAACCAACAAAGAGCCCGTCCATAAACAACTTCTTGTAGTCATGACTTCCATTTGTCTCTATCGCTTTTGATCCCGATGGAGCACTAGAACAAGGGCGATCCAAGGGTTCACCACACAATCCAGGATTACCTTCAAACTTGGACGCTTTAAAGGAACCAAACTGACCCCCGGTTGGTATTGGACCTTCGAGATCATTATAGGCCACATTAAAATACGACAAGAAGTTAAGACTTGCTACTGATGTCGGAATCTCCCCGGATAGTGTGTTGTTAGATAGATTTCTTCTTTCTAGTCTCTTTAACTTGAATACACCGGCCGGAATGTGACCCGAAAAATGGTTGTGCTCGAGATACAATTGCTGAAGATTTTGCAAGTTGCCAATCTCTTCCAGTATAGTACCACTAATCGCGTTATATGAGAGGTATAGCCCGCGATAATAGCTTCCCTTGGACCGGATGACAGCAAACTGGTTAGGGTTCGAGCTCCACGAAAGAAAGACGGGTAGCTCAAACTGAGAGAACATGAGGTCTGTTTGAGTCTTTTCATAGATGAGTGCTGGCAATTGCCACAGGCTGAGAGGAAGCTCACCACACAAGCTGTTGGAATCTAACCATAAAGAGAATAGGTTCGGTAGAGTTCCCAACTCACTTGGAACCTGGCCTGTCAATCTATTACCACTGAGGGTTAAGCCGCGCAAACTCTTCAAAGTAGACAACCATTTAGGAACTGGACCTGGTTTAAAGTTGCAATATCCAAGGGAAAAGAATTGAAGCTTTGGAAAGTCACCTAAACTTATGAAGTTCTTTTCAACTGGTAGGGATTCATTGTAAAAGTTAACTGAAAGGGAGAGGAAGGTTAGGCTCTTACATTTTGCTAGCACTTGTAGAGTCATTTTGATATTTGTGAAATAATTTTTTCCTAGAGAAAGGACAACAACAACAAACAACATTTACCAGGGTAGTCCCGCAGACGCGGGATCTGGAAGGACAAGAATTTTTTCCTAGAGAAAGGAAGGACAAGAATTTTAGCCCAACAATTTTAGCCAAGATTTGGCCACTTAAGTAGTTTTCACCAACTCTAATTGCAATGAGTGACTTACATGAGTATATGCTCTTTGGTAGAGTGCCATTCAAACTATTGTTTTTGAAATCAAGCTTTTGGAGTTGAACAAGCTTCGAAAAGTCTAGACTTGAGATGTCTCCACAAAGATGGTTATCCCTTAAAATGATTTCCACAAGATGTGTGCAATTCATCAAAGATGAGGGGATTGGACCACTAACATTGTTTTCAGAAAGATGAATCTTTTCTTAGTATAAAAGTTTACCAATCCCTTGAGGAATGGAAGTTATGGAACCAAGAATGCCATTGGAAGATAGATCCAAGGCTGTAAGTTTTTTGAGCCTACTAGTATCATCTCCTAGAGATCCATGGAGATAATTGTTGGATAAATTGAGATGGGTGAGCACAACAAGGCGGCTAATAGAGGAATTAGTGTAAATTACCCCTTTTAGGCTTCTTGATGGCAATTGCAAATGGGTCGCTCTGCCATTGATGTCACATGCTACAGCTTCCCACTGACAACAACTTACTCGAGAAGAACAGTTTAACGGAGGAGAATAAGGAGATGTCGAAATGTTTGTTGAGAACGCGACAAGCGCGGATTCATCTCGGTGATCGCAAGCTTGCTGGCAAGACAAAGCAAAATGAACACAAGATCGAAATGCAAAAGAGAAGATGGGTAGGAAGGATCCTACATGTTGGCTGGTTTGTAAGCATGGTTTTGTACGTAGTATATATGGTAGGATATGAAGCGTAG
The DNA here is from genome assembly GCA_934048045.1 of Polygonum aviculare. Lineage (NCBI taxonomy): Eukaryota > Viridiplantae > Streptophyta > Magnoliopsida > Caryophyllales > Polygonaceae > Polygonum > Polygonum aviculare. Next base: position 4,519,033 of record OW204024.1, read on the forward strand.
ATGTTGTATGTTTGCCAAATTAATATTTGTATGCCCCCTTTTATATATAGCAAGTGATATAACGTAAATTTCACCCTCAACTTGAAATTCACGGTTTTGTGCTTCTAATTCCACATGCAAGTGTTAATAATACCGTGATATATGTAGAGAAATGGATTTTTTTTTTGTGTATTGATAGTTATTCAATTCAGTAAATCGCGTTAGATCTTAGCATTAGCATTATATTCAAATTATGCTCCTCAATCACAGTGCTATATATACGACAACAAATTAAGTTACTAACTTACTATAAACCCCGACAATTCTAACTCCATAATCACGGTTGTATGCATTACGTTAGTAAAGAATAAGGATATAAGTCTTGCAAGCGGATTTCGTCGTGTGTTCCGTGAGGTAAATATCGTTGCGGATTGTCTCGCGTCTTATGCGCTTAGTTTTCCTCTAGGTCTCCACGTATTGTTTGCCCCTCCCGAGGGGATTTCTAATCTTTTGAATAATAATGTAAGGGGTCGGCCTATCTCTCACTCGAGTACTACTTAACCCATTTTTAAATATTAATCAAACGTCTATCGAGGGCTCGGAGAGTACCTTGGACAAATAAAATTTAATTGGCAAAAAAGATTCTAAATTTTATACTCCGTATTAATTACATCAAGATGTAGCCAATACAAGAAATTACAATACTATGCAAGCTTGTAAATATAAACTCTAGACTGATTCAGTGTTTCGATCAGCATCTATCCTCTTCTTGGAGATAGTCGACGACGCCTTTTGTGAACCAAACATAAGACGCTACAACTATGAGAGTGCTAGAAAATCCCGACGCAAGACCGACCAAAAGGCCATCAACAAACTGATGCTTTCCATGTCCACCTACCTCTTTTGATGTTGGTGGAGCATTAGAACAAGAACGAGGACGTCTTGAGGATTCACCGCATAAGCCGAGATTACCTTCAAAGCTGGATTTCTCAAAGCTATCAAATTGCCCACCAATTGGTATGGCTCCTTCAAGATGATTATAGGACACATTGAAATGTGACAAGAAACTAAGGCTTGCTAGCGAAGTCGGAATCTCTCCAACGAGGTTGTTTGTTGAAAGATCTATGTATTCGAGTTGTATTAGCTTTGACATACTAGCTGGAATGGGACCTGAAAAGTGATTATTGTTGAGGTATAGTTGTTGTAGATTTTGTAAGTTGCCAATCTCTTGTGGAATGTTACCGTTGAATGCATTATATGAGAGGCATAGGCCATAATAATTGTCAATCTTAAACCGGATGTAAGTGTTGCTCCTGGAGAAAAAGACAGGAAGCTCAAATTCAGACAACTTGGAGAATATTGCTTCATCATCTTGTGATATTAGTGCTGACAATTGACACAAACTTGGGGGAAACTCTCCAAACAAGCTATTGTTTTTTAGGTTTAATCTGAATAGGTTTGGTAGGGTTCCCAACCAATTTGGAACCCTACCTGTTAGTCTATTACCTCCCATGTTCAGAACACACAAGCTCCTTATATTAGATAGCCAGTTAGGGATGGGACCTTCTTCAAACATGCAATTTCGAATGTTCAAGAATTGAAGCTTCGGGAATTCACCTGAGCTTACGAAGTTCCTGTGGACCGGTAGCGATTCACCGTAGAAGTTGGATGAAAGGAAGAGTGTGGTTAGGTTCTTACACTTGGCTAGAACTCTAAGTGTCATTGTGATATTTGAAAAGGAGTTTTGTGCTATGGAGAGGAAAGACAGAGATTCTAGTTGAACAATTTTCGGCGAGATTTGGCCCATGATATTGTTTAGACCTACTCTATAAGCGACGAGGGACTTGCAAGAGTAGATGCTTTCTGGCAAAGTGCCATAGAAACTATTGTTCCTAAGATCAAGCTTTTGGAATAGAGCAAGTTTTGAAAAATCTAAGTGTGAGATATCTCCATTGAGATGGTTATCCCTTAGAAATATCTCCACCAAACAAGTGCAGTTCATCAAAGATGGTGGAATAGGACCACTTAGATTGTTTGCTGAAAGATGAAGCCTTTCCAAGTACAAGAGCTTCCCAATCTCTTGAGGGATGGAGCCATGAAAGCTATTTGAAGACAAATCCATCGTTCTAAGGTTTGTGAGGCTGACAATAGAGGAAGAGATTAATCCCTTTAGGCCTCTAGAAGGCAACTCCAAATGGGTTACCTTACCATTGATGTCACATTTGACACCGTCCCATCGACAACACCTTACGTGAGATGACCAATTCAACGGACGCGAAGAAGATGTTGTAATGCTTTTCGAGAAGGCGAGTAGAGCAGATTGATCTTGTTGATTGCAAACTTGTTGGCAAGATAAGATGAAAGAAGAGAAGAGCAAATGAAAAGAGAGAAAATGGGCAGGAAGAATGAACGGTTGTGATTTTGGAGGCATGGTTTTCTTGTAGGATGTATACATAGATTTTTGTAAACATGGCAGTTAGTGTATATGTTGTTTTGTTCTGTTGTCATATATGTATGCATGATTGCATGGACTTTATATAGTGATCGATCTAAGGGTTAGCCCACAGCTTGAGATGAATGTTTTGTATTTAGTTACGTACACAACTTGCTAATCGTTGCTTAGACTTGCTGTTGCAGGTCTTTTCGTAGGTCAAATATACATACACATCTGGAACCTTTCAACTATCAAATGCATGAAGCATCCTTGTCAATTTCTAGCTTAAAATCGGCCACAGTGTGCATACAGCTTTTCAAAAATATTTAAACTTTCACATTCAGATAAGCACCTTCACCACACTTGTCCAATCTTTTAGTATTCAGATTGTAAAGCTCTGAAAATTCTAACTTTATATTCTTTTTTTTTCGAGCAGATGGAGCCTTCGTGTAAGTTCGAAGAGTAAAGGGAAATTAAGAGTGACAAAAAAGAACAAAACAGAGTTTGTTGAGCTTACCTCGTCCTTATTGCGTTTTCTCCAGATATTCCTTAAATTTATTTCGTTCATCGACAGTAAGATCTGGGTCAACGTCAGTCAACCTCAACCTCAGTTTTGCTTTCACACCCTCCGGATCATCAGCAAGAACCTACACAGCTATCAACCAACACAGAATCAAACGAGATCAACCCCCTCGTTTGTTACGTTTTATGACTTCGAGTCTACGAGTGTGTTCGGATCGCACACCATAATATGTTATCTTGCACTATAATGCAGGGTTTAATACAATATAGCAAGACAATGCATTATGGGTCTGATCCAAACACACCCTAAATTGGTGGATGCTAGAGTTGGAGAGTTTACCAGAACATAATTGTTGATGTGGCCATCACTGTTTATAGTGGTGAGAGGCTCATCGTTATTGCACAACCATTCGCCGTCGACTATGTACTTGTACTCGTGCTGACCTTCCTGTTTAAAAGATTAATGAAGATTAAAGGAAAGAAATCTGAAAGTTACCTTTTAAGTTTTGATGAGCAGTTTGTAATCGCCAAGAGTGAGATACTGTATTGTTAAGACATACCGGCAATTCCCTCTCAAGAACCCAAAGACCTTTGTCCTTGTCCAAGTTCAATGGTATCTTCTGAGATTGCACTTGTGTCAGGTTATGAGAATTGAGTTCTAACAAGTACAGGAAGAATTATTACCTGACCCCATCCGATATCAAGTCCAGAAATTTCAACTGAAGAGCAATTTTTTCCAGCCCATTGCAAGGTTACATGTTTCTTCTTTAACCCTGTAAGCTGTAATCATGAAAGCAACTTCAATTCAACTTTGTATCCAACAGCAATGAACCGGTGATTAAGCACCATAAATGTACAATGTCAGCTGTTGCGTTCTTTATTGCCTCCAGACAGCATTACCGTTTGCTCTGAAAGAATGGAAACAACAAGAACCGTCAGTTTTAGCTTGGACTTGAGGAACAGGTTAGCTGGTTTTACTTGTTGCAAGCTCCTAAATCCTTGAGGAATAAATTCAAAATAGGAACCTAAATCCTGGTAAGTCATAACAACTGCTCAAAACCAAGAATTTGCAAACAAAATACCTAGTAGAGGTATATCTTAACCTAGAACAGTGCCAGGACTCCTACCCATGTTGAATGAGGATTTCTGTAAAAAAGCTGATTTAATGATTGCTGTAAGATTTTAAAATAGAATAGGCAATCAAGAGTGAGGAACCAAAGAAGACCATGAAGCCTGCAAAATGCACAATGAACATTTTCTGTAGCTATTGAGAAACAAGAAAGAAAGAATGTGATTTTACCCAATATGACAGTTGGTATAGCAAGCTCCTTTTTGAACATCATAACCCTTGCAGAATCAACAGCTGTTGTGTTGACCATGGTGTTCTGGGAATCTCTTGAAGTAAATTCCGTGTTTGATACATTGTTTTGATGGGCGTTAGTGATTTAACTATTTGTAACTGGGGATTGATCCTGTATCAAATGATGAAATCAATATTTCACATACTCAAATGCTGAATTCCACTTATAAATCAGCAGAGTTAAGATAGAATGGCTTGCCTTCTCTGAGCTTCCCTCTTGTTCACTAGGCCCAGCATCATTTTCTGTTGGAATATCTGTCATAAACAAAACCACGAGCAAGGTGCCATATGTTAAAGAGAGCATAAATGCACATAAAAACAATCAATTCTCAGAGCCACAATGAAATAAACCTCGGGTTGTAGGCACTGAACATCACGTCAGAATACAAATACCACACATCGAACTTCCATATAGCAAAATACAGAGGCTTAGTATTCTCAAATGTAATAAATGAGAGCCAACAAAATCATGAAAACTCAGTTGGGATATAAGATTACAAACCTCCATTAACTATAAAATTCAGAAAGTGGAAGACTTTCTGAGTAGTCCATCCATATGCGGGAACCCTCAATTGTATCCTAATCAGTTGAACCTAATTCCAAGTGCAAAAACAAACGTTTTGAAGCTTTACAAAAACACCACCATATCCAAATAATGAAATTCCACAAATTCCACAGCAATTGTAGTAATCAAATTCTGTAAGCAATTCGAAAAGGAAAAGCAAGTGGATTCGGAAATTCATCAGGGCAATGACAGCGACGATCTTGTTCAGCTCAGCAAGTAGATACAAATTCCAGCAAAGATAAGAACGCATGCACTGAATTTTGAAAATTTCAAGGCATATAAACTTTGTAGGATTTTAGAGACACTTTTGCTAGAGGTGGCTTTCTATGGCTGTTTCAGAAATTCAAATTCAAACAACTATTGCCCCTTTGAAGTGATAATTATAGAGCTTTGACAATGTATATAAAAAAATTAGCAGACATAAAGGTAAGATCTATGATGAATTGATGAAGCTGGAATTAAACAGCTATGATTGTTTAGGTTTCTATAGCCATTCAAGCAGAGCTATATTCTTTTCTTAGCAAACCAGATTCTAGTTTCAACTGACTATCAAAAGCAACAGCTATTGTGAACTGAGCCTAGTGAAGAAGCAATCCTAAAACAAACACTTAACTCTCAAACACATTCAACAACTTTCCAACAGAACTTCCGGCCTTCCAAACTATCCTTTTCAGCAAATACATCAAAGCAAAGGAATTGATCCAGCAGAAAATTGGAACTAAGAATCGTAATCAGACACATAAGGAAAGCGAAAAAACAATGAAATCACTCACAAATTCATCACCCAGGCGACGAACGAGATTTGAGGCAGACAATAGGGGAGGTTTTCCGGCAATTAGGAAGTAGGCGTACTTAGAAAATTCAGAAAGCCTGCAATGCAAGAAGAAAACAGCGCATCGCAATCAAAGAAAAGAAATACAAGAGAAATCATGAGAAAGGAGATTCGTAAGGTACCAAATTGAGAGTAGGAGATTCAGATCTGAGCAAAATTGGTGGTACAGGCAGGCATAATCAAGCAACGGCGGAAGAATATGGAGGTGGAATTGAGACGGCGGCGTGTGCCAAGATCGGCGGTGTTCGACGCCGTCACCGGGATGCCGGTGAAGTCCTGCGAGAAAGAAAGAGATTTTGTGAGGCCCCTGACTGACGACGCAATTACTGTGTTGATTCTGTTGAACACTTAACTACGATTCACCGAGTCGGCGCCATAATCCGCTGCTTTATAAGCGTTTTTATACGCGTTTTAAACGCGGTTTTATACCAGTTTATATACGCGTTTGTATACACGTTGTTATACGCGGTTTTTATACGCGTATTTATACGCGGTTTGTACGCGGTTGGTAATCCACCGCTTCGCTTTTAAATAGCGCCCTCGTTCGACTTCGACTGTCCTCAAACAGGTTTCGAATGCCGATCGGAAAAACTTACGGGCGAATTCCGTCGAGACAGGTATGCTACTATTGATTGCTAAACATGTTTGTTTTTTAGGGTTTCTGTCATTGTTTCGTGATTTGTTGAGTTAATGTTTCTGTTTCTGATTTTTTCGCCTTCTGTTATTGTCGCTACAAAATTAATCTTGTCTGTGTGTTGTGATGGTAGCAACTCATGCACATCAGATCTTGTTTGTGTGGTGTGTCACAACTTTCTCGAGATGAATTAGGAACTGGCACTTGTCGTGTGCTTGATTCTGAGAAACCTGGTGAAGAGGTATTATTAGAATTTGTCTTGGTTTCAACTTCCTCTTTGTTGAGAGAGAATGCTCTGCTTATACTGCACAAGTCTGCCGCTGTTTCTTTGTAGGTAGCCAATGTGATCTGCTGGTAGCCAGTGTAAATGTCAGATGAGAGCACTTGTCCTTTGTATAGAATATTTGACTCCTGAACCCCATTGGTGCGATATCATCATCAACTAGTGATGCTGTGTACGTGGTCTGATATGGGAATTCGTAACTGCAACTACTTGATACTATATGTTTATGTGTATGTTTCACATTTTGACTACAATTCTTGATTTGCAGCTTCAGAAGAGGTTCTTGAACTGAATAAGAATGGCTTGTTAGCCAGATTTAGAAGGTTCTTGTTTGCTTCCATAGAATCACAATTTTCTAATGCTTTTCTTCTTTACCATGTGGAAATGTGCTGATTAATGATAAAACACTCATGTACAGCTCTTCCCACTGGATCACTCTTTGGCCTTGGTACATTCAGCCACAAACCAGGGTAGTATGATGTTCAAGGATCTATTGCAGTTGTAAAGCATGTGTTTGTTTATTTCACCGGATTCAGATGAAACTCTATCAATAGAGCTGGAAGATGTTATGACTCTGTTGTCATGTTTGTTCTAGGTATGATTTCAGTACATATTATATTCTGCTCTTCTCATCTTGCCTTTGCATTTCCAGAATGGTTTGATCTCATCATATCATCAAGCTCTACACATGTTTTTTTTGTTTACAAGTCTCAATGTAAGGACAGGATTCTTGAGCCAACAATATTGTGGGAAAGAAGTACAACAGCTGGTCAAGCACTCGACGGTCTATTTCTTGGTGGTAATGGATTTGAAGCAGCAATGGGAGCCCTTTGTAAGTTGTAACTACCTAGCCCTTAAAAATATGAAAATATCATTGTCTTAGGTAGTTGCAGTGTCTAAAACAAAAGATCATTTCAATTAATTGGTTGTCTCTCCAAATATGTTGGATGTGGAGGTTCGGGTAACTTTACGGCATATTTCCAATGATACTTGGCCGTGTGGAGAGCAATATGCCAGTAAAGACGAGGATGCAAACCATGCTTTACTTCTGGAGCAGATACCTTTTTATAAAGATCCGGTGGTTATTTATTTTCCTATTATGTGGTGTCTACTTTCCCACCCTATGTGCTTTATTGTAGTTGCTGCTTCCCAGAGCTGAGAATCGATAATATATGTTTCACAGGCTGCTGTCGTTGTAACCAATGAGTATACAAACTTGGCGTCCCTGAAGTTCCTTAGCATTGAGTTCAGGGGCACGTCGTTGCTGTATTCAAATATTGATGACTCCAAACTTCCCCTGGGCACGAGAATCCGAGAATTTCTGTGAACAAAATAACTATGGTAATGCAAATGATGATATGTGATTATGTTATTGTGATTGAATCATGATCTTCCTTGCACCAAATGTTGAATTGCCCACATGTCTTCAACTGTGTGCTATGATTAATGACTTTGTCTCTATATAAAAGTTGTCATTCCTTGCGTTTCTAGAACATGTTTTCTAAAATATACATGAGATGCATGTGTCAATTATGTACATTGCTTATAAGCTATAATCCCATGAATTATGTACATTGCATGTGTCAATTCCTTGCGTTTCTAGAACATGTTTTTTATTATAGCAGGTTCTCTTGGACCATAAGTAATGATTTACTTTCATGTAATTGCTCTTTAGTGCCCTGGAATCAAGCTCTCTCCATCGTGCTGTATATCCTGTATTTATCATTATTATCATATACTAAAGCATGCTTACACTATTTTCTGAGCAGAGCAGTCCTAGTAACCGGATGATATCTCTATATTCCTGCTGGACCACTTTTACAACTCTGATGGTGCTCTACTCCTCATCAGCCGATCCTTCTCTCACGTTTCCACCCCCACACGAGTGTAAGGATCTATCCTTGATTTTCATTCAGTGATACATTTGATTGCTTATCTAATGACGTTATCGGTTCGTTTCTTTTTGTATGTACAGATTTATCCTGAGGGAAAGATGAGCCAACATTTTGCAAAATTGAAACCAGGGATGTGCTAGAAGTCAACGGGTAAAGAAATCACGATTACTTATGTTGGGCTACTACTTAAATAAAGTGTAAGTGGATTCTTTGATTGACCATCTCTGTATGACTTTGTGCAGACCAATTGAGAGGCTTAGGTATACTCCAAACATGAAGAATACATTGGCATGGTGAGTGATATATTTTGTAACTGTAAAGCATGCTTAATGCTTCTGTTTGTTTAAAGTTGAATTTGAAATGTTATATAAAAACAGAGAATACCCTTGTGTTTTGATGTGTTTTGTAATGATTAGGAAGAACAAACATTTTTTGTAATGGTGTGTTGAAACATCTATCCATATGGCAATGCATTAATTAATGTATTCATGATGTGCGCACAGATTGCTGGTGGAAGTGGCATCACCCCGATGCTTCAGCTGATTGAAGAAGCGATACTAAGGAATCATGATGACAACTCCCAGGTAGGGTCACGTTGTTCTAGAGTTCTTCCTTGAACATCCAATTAATGTGCTTAATTTTTACATTATATTGTGTGAAAATTTTATGCTAAAACACCGATTTGCTGAATATGATGGTTGATAGTTGATATATGATGTATTATAAGAAAATACTGATGGGCTGTACTTGTTGGGTTTGTTTACCTTTGTTAAAATTGGGCTTGATATGCATTTCAGGTGTCATTGTTGTGTCCAGATGATATACTGTATGCTGAAAAAGAAGCTTGATATATCAGCTTCTAGCCATCCCAACGTTGAGGTATAGTTTCCTCATAATCATCCCAATTTATTATTATTAGTCAATGTTTGACAATTTTTATCTTGTCCTCGCCATGTACTCAGGTATTCTACACTGGATACCCCATCAAAAGATTGGAGCGGAGGTGTGGGATTTTGTGTTAAAGGATATGGCCCTCAACGGTTTTCCTAGTCCTGGGGAGGATACACTTAGTTTGGTGAGTTTTATTTTTACATTTGCACATCCCTTTGTTAGTTTCTGGTTTGCTTGTTAGACTGGTTAAATAGTTGAATAGTTTATGACTTAACTCTCTTTTGACAAAATATTATCTCACTATGGTTCCACATCCTTCATCTATTATTGATTACTTAGGTGTTTGGGCTGCCTGGAATGATGAAACGTGTATCTGGAGAGAAGGCTGAAGATTGGACTCAAGACTAGGTATGAAACCCCATCTATTTACAGTGTTCTTGAGCAACAAAGTACCCTTTTCTTGTCTTTCGTAATGAAGTGACCTGTTTGTTTCCTCATCCGCCCTATGAAAACCGAATGCAGGTGTCGGGCATATCCAAGGATCTTCAGTATACAGAGGAGATGGTTTACAAGTTCTGATCTTGGAAGTCTCAGAGAAGTTAGTGACATAACGTACTCCTTTTGACACTAGTGTTTCCTGTTGCATCATCTGTATGATTCTCTCTATTTTAATATAGTAGGATTATGTCTTTCCTCCATGTTGGGCATAGTACTGATAGGTTCATTTCTCTTTTAATTACAAGGTTCATGCCTCTTTTGCTCTAAGCTCATTACATGAGATTTTCATGTGTGTGTTAGCTATTTGCATCTTGGCTCTTGAAGGCACTGAGAGAAGCTTCTGTGACAGACCATCAGGAAAGGGATCAAATGCGTTTTTGCAATGGGCTTCAAAGCAAAAAGGGTAAGTTCGAAGGATTCTTCAGTGACCATATGCCAGGTTAGTAGTTGACAGTTTACACAAGCTTGAAATTGATGCGATTACAGTAGCAGACTTCCTGAAAGGACATTTGAAGGTTGGCATTGTCAATGGGCAATTTGCAAGTTCAATAAGGTTTATGTGCGAGTAAACACATTATTCTAAATTTTTTATAGAACCAATTTAGATTTTACGTGATACATTTTCTTCCCTTCATCGCCAGTAAGAGGGGCTAAAACAATATTCAACCTTTTAACCTCGAACCTCAAATTACGTTTTTTTCCTACCAAGAAAGAACTTTTCTATGAGACAAAGTCAAGAATACAAATTACTAATGTACAAATATAAAGAGAATCATATAACTAACTAATAATAGGCTTCATTGACTGACCTGCCCATTAGTTTACATACTCTGTATTAATTACATGATCTAGAGATCATGATAAAAGGAGGCTACTCAAGTAGTCATACTCCATATTAATTACATCAAGATGTAGCCAATACAAGAAATTATATTACTATGCTAGCTTGTAAATATAAACTCTACACTGATTCAGTTTCAGCATCTATCCTCTTCTTGGAGATAGTCGACGACGCCTTTTGTAGTAGTTGAACCAAACATAGGATGCTACGACTATGAGGGTGCTAGAGAATCCCGATGCAAAACCGACCAAAAGGCCATCGACAAACTGATGCTTTCCATGTTCATCCATCTCTTTTGATGTTGTTGGAGCATTAGAACAAGAACGAGAACGTCTTGAGGATTCGCGGCTTAAGCCGAGATTACCTTTAAAGCTGGATTTCTCAAAGCTATCAAATTGCCCACAAATTGGTATGGCTCCTTCAAGATGATTATAGGACACATTGAAATGTGACAAGAAACTAAGCCTTGCTAGCGAAGTCGGAATCTCGCCAACGAGGTTGTTTGTTGAAAGATCTAGGTATTCTAGTTTTATTAGCTTTGACATACTAGCTGGAATGGGACCTGAAAAGTGATTATTGTTGAGGTATAGTTGTTGTAGATTTTTCAAGTTGCCAATCTCTTGTGGAATGTAACCGTTGAATGCATTATATGAGAGGCCTAGCCCATAATAATTGTCAACCTTAGACCGGATGTAAGTGTTGCTAATAGAGAAAAAGACAGGGAGCTCAAATTGAGACAACTCGGAGTTTGCTTTAAGACCTTGTGAGATTAGTGCTGGCAATTGACACAAACTTATGGGAAACTCTCTAAACAAGCTATTGTTGTTTAGGTTTAATCTAAACAGGTTTGGTAGAGATCCCAACCAATTTGGAACCCTACCCGTTAGTCTATTACCTTCCATGTTTAGAATACACAAGCTCCTTATATTAGATAGCCAGTTAGGGATGGGACCTTCTTGAAACATGCAATTCCGAATGTTCAAGAATTGAAGCTTCGGGAATTCGCCTACACTCACGAAGTTTCTATGGACCGGTAGCGATTCACCGTAGAAGTTGGATGAAAGGAAGAGTGTGGTTAGGCTCATACACTTGGCTAAAACTCTAAGTGTCATTGTGATATTTGAAAAAGAGTTTTGTGCTATGGAGAGGAAAGACAAGGATTCTAGTTGAACAATTTTCGGCGAGATTTGGCCAGTGATGTTGTTTAGCTCTACTCTGTACGCGACGAGGGACTTACAAGAGTAGATGCTTTCTGGCAAAGTGCCATAGAAACTATTGTTCCTAAGATCAAGCTTTTGGAGTAAAGCAAGTGTTGAGAAATCTAAGTGTGAGATATCTCCATTTAGATGGTTATCTCTTAGAAATATCTCCACCAAACGAGTGCAATTCATCAAAGATGGTGGAATAGGACCACTTAGATTGTTTGCTGAAAGATGAAGCTTTTCCAGGTACAAGAGCTTCCCAATCTCCTGAGGGATGGAGCCATGAAAGCTATTTGAAGACAAGTCCAACATTCTAAGGTTTGTGAGGCTGACAATAGAGGAAGAGATTAGTCCCTTTAGGCCTCTAGAAGACAACTCCAAATGGGTAACCTTACCATTGATATCACATTCCACACCGTCCCATCGACAACAACTAACTTGAGAGGACCAATTCAACGGAGGCGACGAAAATGTCATAATGTTTTCCGAGAAGGCGAGTAGAGCGGATTGATCTTGCGGATTGCAAACTTGTTGGGAAGATAAGATGAAAGAAGAGAAGAGCAAATGAAAAGAGAGAAAATGGGCAGGAAGAATGAACGGTTGTGGTTTTGAAGGCATGGTTTTCTTGTAGATTGTATAGATTTTTGTAAACATGCTACTTAGGGTATATGTTGTTTTGTTGTGTTGTCATATGCATGATTGCGTGGACTTTATATAGTGATCGATCCAATGGATAGCACACAGCTTGAGATGGACGTTTTGCGTTCAATTACGTAGACAACTCGTTGCGTAGACTTTCTGTTGCAGGTCTTTTCGTCCTTTATCAAAAGAAATCTGTTTCAGTATGATTGGATTTTGTGTAAAGTAGGTCAAATATACACATCTAGGACCTTTTAACTATCAAATGCATGAAGCATCCTTGTCAATTTCTAGCTTAAAATCATACATAGTGTGCATACAGCTTTTCAAAATTTCTTTTGACAAAAAAAAACAGCTTTAAAAAAATTCTAACTTAATATTCAGTCATCACACTTGTCCAATCTTTTCGTATTCAGATTGTAACTCTCTGAAAATATTAACTTGATATTCATCGTTAAAGAGATTCAAATTATGATATTACATGACGAGTTAGTAAAGTACAAGAAAATCAGATGGAGCCTTCGGTGTAAGTTCGAAGAGTAAAGTGAAATTAAACGGGACAATAAAGAACACAAGAAATCAGTGTTAATTACCCCTTTTAGGCTTCTTGATGACAATTACAAATGTATAACTCTGCCATTGATGTCACATGCTACCCCTTCCCACTGACAACAACTTACTCGAGAAGACCAGTTTAACGGAAGAGAATAAGGAGATGTCGAAATGTTTGTCGAAACGCGACAAGTGTGGATTCATCTCGGTGATCGCAAGCTTGGTGGCAAGAGAAAGCAAAGGAACACAAGTGTGGATTCATCTTTTTGGAGTTTTGGTCTTTCCACCCTCGTTTTGTACTCTATTCCTCCCTACATTCAATTTTGCCATGCGAAAGAAAAAAGACTTGTAGATAGGACAAGAGTTTTGAACGTAGTGGTTCGTTTGATGGGTCAAAAAATTGTAGATGATTATCTCAAAGAATTAATTATAGATCATTATGGATTCATATTCCACAAATGCCCTTAAACCGGAGCGTTTAGATTAGACATGGCCATGGTTCCTTTCATAGTAGCATGCATCATATATGCTTAAACACTTCAATAAAATAGATACGATTTAGTATTCAAAAACAATCTTGCCTCCATTTATAGTAGTTGAACAAAACATAGGATGCTACGACCACGAGAATGCCAGAAAACCCCGAGACAAAACCAACAAAGAGTCCATCCATAAACAACTTCTTGTAGTCATGACTTGCATTTGTCTCTATAACTTTTGATCGGGATGGAGCACTAGAGCAAGAGTGATTTAAGGGTTTACCACACAATCCAGGATTAGCTTCAAACTTCGACGCTTTAAAGGAACCAAATTGACCCCCGGTTGGTATTGGACCTTCGAGATCATTATAGGCCATGTTAAAATACGACAAAAGGTTAAGACTTGCTAGTGATGTCGGAATCTCCCCGGTAAGTGTGTTGATAGACAGATCTAGCCTTTAAGTGACCCCTGAACTCTCTATGTTGCATATTCTTGCTCTTGTCAACCAAGAATGCTATTGGAAGATAAATCCATGATTCTATGTGTTTTGAGCCTACTGAAATCATCTACTAGAGATCCATGGAGATAGTTGTTGGATAAATTGAGATGGGTGAGCATAACAAGGCGGCTAATAGAGGAATTAGTGTAGATTACCCCTTTTAGGCTTCTTGATGGCAATTGCAAATGGGTCACTCCATGGATGTCACATGCTACCTCTTCCCACTGACAACAACTCACTCGAGAAGACCAGTTTTACGGAAGAGAATAAGGAGAGATTGAAATGTTTGTCGAGAACACGACAAGCGCGGATTCATCTCGGTGATCGCAAGCTTGCTGGCAAGAGAAAGCAAAGGAGCACAAGATCGAAATGCAAAAGAGAAGATGGGTAGGAAGGAGACTAAGGCTTTGTTCAGCTCGTCAAAAAAAAACGCTAGCTGGAGCTTTTTATTGTTAAAGAAAAGTTCCCACTAGCTTCTTTTAACAATTTCAGAAAGCTTCTATCCCTAAGGGTGTAGCTTTTTGGCAAAAAAACGCTACAAAAAAGCTCCAGTTAGCGTTTTTTTTACGAACCGAACGGAGCCTAAGTGTTGGCTGGTTTGTGGTTAAGCATGGTTTTGTACGTAGTATGGTAGGACATGATATCAAGTGTAAATGTTGGTTTGCCAAATTAATATTTGTATGCCCCCTTTTATATATAGCAGGTGATATAACGTAAATTTCACCCTCAACTTGAAATTCACCGTTTTGTGCTTCTAATTCCAGTCACTAAGGCTTGACGTGTGCCCCCTTTTTTTGTGTGTTGATAGTTATTCAATTCAGTAAATCGCGTTATATCTTAGCATTAGCATTCAAATTATGCTCCTCAATCACAGTTACGACAACAAATAAGTTACTAACTTACTATAAACCCCGACAATTCTAACTCCATAATCCTGGTTATATACCATCAACAAACACATGCATTACGTTAGTAAAGAATAAGGATACAAGTCTTGCAAGCGGATTTCGTCGTGTGTTCCATGAAGTAAATATCGTTGCGGATTGTCTTGCATCCTATGCGCTTAGTTTTCCTCTAGGTCTCTACGTATTGTTTGTCCCTCCAGAGGCTAGGGGTTTTTTCATCTTTTGACTAATGATGTAAGGGGTCGGACTATCGCCGCTTGAAGATTGCTTAGCCCATTTTTAAATATTAATAAAACGCCCCTCGATGACTTGGAAAGTGCGGTCTCTCCTTGGACACAAAAAATTTAAATGTCAAAAAAGATTCAAAATTTTATACTACGTATTAATTACATCAAGATGTAGCCAATACATGAAATTATAATACTATGCTAGCTTGTAAATATAAACTCTACACTGATTCAGTTTCAGCATCTATCCTCTTCTTGGAGATGGTCGACGACGCCTTCTGTAGTAGTTGAACCAAACATACGACGCTACGACTACGAGAGTGCTAGAAAATCCCGACGCAAAACCGACCAAAAGGCCATCAACAAACTGATGCTTTCCATGTCCATCCATCTCTTTTGATGTTGTTGGAGCGTTAGAACAAGAATGAGGACGTCTTGAGGATTCACCGCACAAGCCGAGATTACCTTCAAAGCTGGATTTCTCAAAGCTATCAAATTGACCACCAATTGGTATGGCTCCTTCAAGGTGATTATAGGACACATTAAAATGTGACAAGAAACTAAGGCTTGCTAGCGAAGTCGGAATCTCGCCAACGAGGTTGTTTGTTGAAAGATCTAGGTATTCTAGTTTTATTAGCTTTGACATACTAGCTGGAATGGGACCTGAAAAGTGATTATTGCTGAGGTATAGTTGTTGTAGATTTTTCAAGTTGCCAATCTCTGGTGGAATGTTACCGTTGAATGCATTATATGAGAGGCCTAGCCCATAATAATTGTCAACCTTAGACCGGATGTAAGTGTTGCTAAGGGAGAAAAAGACAGGGAGCTCAAATTGAGACAGCTTGGAGTTTGCTTCATCATCTTGTGAGATCAATGCTGGCAATTGACACAATCTTATGGGAAACTCTCCAAACAAGCTATTGTTGTTTAGGTTTAATCTAAATAGGTTTGGTAGTGCTCCCAACCAATTTGGAACCATGCCTGTTAGTCCATTACCTTCCATGTTTAGAACACACAAGCTCCTTATATTAGATAGCCAGTTAGGGATGGGACCTTCTTCAAACATGCAATTCCGAATGTTCAAGAATTGAAGCTTCGGGAATTCGCCTACGCTCACGAAGTTTCTATGGACCGGTAGCGATTCACCATAGAAGTTGGATGAAAGGAAGAGTGTGGTTAGGTTCTTACACTTTGCTAAAACTCTAAGTGTCATTGTGATATTTGAAAAGGAGTTTTGTGCTATGGAGAGGAAAGACAAGGATTCTAGCTGAACAATTTTCGACGAGATTTGGCCTGTGATGTTGTTTAGCTCGACTCTGTATGCGACGAGGGACTTACAAGAGTAGATGCTTTCTGGCAAAGTGCCATGGAAACTATTGTTCCTAAGATCAAGCTTTTGGAGCAGAGCAAGTGTTGAAAAATCTAAGTGTGAGATATCTCCATTTAGATGGTTATCTCTTAGAAATATCTCCACCAAACGAGTGCAATTCATCAAAGATGGTGGAATAGGACCACTTATATTGTTTCCGGAAAGATGAAGCCTTTCCAAGTACAATATCTTCCCAATATCTTGAGGGATGGAGCCATGGAAGCTATTTGAAGACAAGTCCAACGTTCTAAGGTTTGTGAGGCTAACAATAGAGGAAGATATTAGTCCCTTAAGGCCTCTAGAAGGCAACTCCAAATGGGTTACCTTACCTCTGATATCACATCCGACACCGTCCCATCGACAACAGCTTACTTGAGTGGACCAATTCAAAGGAGGCGACGAAGACGTTGTAATGTTTTCCGAGAAAGCGAGTAGAGCGGATTGATCTTGTTGGTTGCAATCTTGTTGGAATGAGAAGATGAAAGAAGACAAGAGCAAAAGAAAAGAGAGAAAATGGGCATGAAGAATGACTGGTTGTGGCTTTGGAGGCATGGCTTTCTTGTAGGATGTATAGATTTTTGACAGCCTGATTGCATATATGTATGCATGATTGCATGGACTTTATATAAACGGTTTTTCTATAAATATATAAATACATATATAGTGATAAATCTATAGTGACAAATATCGTTATATAAATATATAGTGATCGATCCAATGGTTAGCCCACAGGTTGAGATGAATGGTTTGTGTTTAATTACGTAGACAACTTGTTAATAATTGCTGAGATTTGCTGTTGCAGGTCTTTTCGTCCTTTATTAAAAGGCATTAGGCATGCATAAATACAAAGAAATCTGTTTCACTTTCGACCAAAAAAAAAGAAATCTGTTTCACTATGATTGGATTTTGTGTAAATTAGGTCAAATATACACATCTAGGACTTTTCAAGTTTCAACTATCAAAGGCATGAAGCATCCTTTCAATTTCTAGCTTCAAATCATCCACAGTTTACATTCAGCTTTTCAAAAATATTTACATTTTCACATTCAGATCACACTAATCCAATAATTTAGTATTCAGAATGTAAATCTCTGAAAATTCTAACTTGATATTCATAGTAAAAGAGATTCAATGTTTTAATGGTACATAACGAGTTAGTAAAATACAAGAAAACAGATGGAACCTTCTTGTAATTAAGTTCGAAGGGTAAAGGGAAATTAAACGTGACAAAAAAGAACAGAACACAGTTTGTTGAGCTTACCTCGTCCCTATTGCATTTTCTCCAAACATTCCCTTATTGTATTTCGTTCATCGACAGTAAGATCTGGGTCAACGTCAGTCAACCTCAACCTCAGTTTTGCTTTCTCACCCTCCGTATCATCAGCAAGAACCTACACAGCCCAGCAACCAACACAGAATCAAACGAGACGTCGAGACCGACCCCCTTGTTTGTTACGTTTCGTGACACTACGAGTCTACGAGTGTGTTTGGATCGCACACCATAATATTTTATCTTGCACTATAATGCAGGATTTAATGCAAAATGCAACATAATGCATTATGGGTCTGATCCAATCACACCCTAAATTGTTGGATAACAGAATTGGAGAGTTTACCAGAACATAATTGTTGATGTGGCCATCATTGTTTATAGTGGTGAGAGGCTCATCGTTATTGCACAGCCATTCGCCATCGACTATGTACTTGTACTCATACTGACCTTCCTGTTTAACAGATTAATGAAAACATCTGAAAGTTATCTCTAAGTTTTAATGATCAGTTTGTAATCGCCAAGAGTGAGATGCTGTATTGTTAAGACATACCAGCAATTCCCTCTCAAGAACCCAAAGACCTTTGTCGTTGTCGAAGTTCAATGGTATTTTCTGAGATTGCACATGTGTCAGTTTATGAGAATTGGGTTCTAACAAGTACAGGAAGAATTATTACCTGACCCCATCCGACATCAAGTCCAGAAATTTCAACTGAAGAGCAATTTTTTCCAGCCCATTGCAAGGTTACATGTTTCTTCTTTAACCCTGTAAGCTGTAATCATGAAAGCAACCTTAATTCAAGTTTCTTTCCAACAGCAATGAAAATGTGATTAAGCACTATAAATGTGCCGATTGGTACATATTTCAGATAGACAAAATTTAAGAACTGAAATGAACTCACAATGTCAGCTGTTGCGTTTTTTATTGCCTCCAGACTTGGACAGCATTCTCGTTTGCTCTGAAAGAATGGAAACAACAAGAACCATCAGTTTTAGCTTGGATTTCAGCAATAGATTAGAGCTGGTTTTACTTGTTGCAAGTTAGAACTTGCAACTAAATTTAAAAGCTACAAAGCCAACACACAACAGTTGTATGAGAGCTAAATTTCCTTTCCTACAAATATTCATAGTGAGACATACCAAGAGCAAATTATGGGCATCACTAAGTTTATATCCTTGCAGCCAATACATATATGCCAACTGCAATTCATTAAACACACAGAGTAAGCCTGCGGTAAGAGGAACAATATGCATCGATCATGAAATATTTTTGAAAGGAGTTGAAACTAGAATTAGAGAATTGAGTAACAATGTAATAACATGTTTCTTTAAGTTTAGCATGACAAGGCTTGACCTCACAAACTAGATTGTGACAGAATATACCGCAACAGCAGGAGCTCGACCCATTCCAGCCGTACAATGTATGTATGTGATGCCGCCATTGCGACTTGTGGCCTTGTATAATTCACCAACAACGGCTGGAAGCCGCAGCCGTAGATCATGTTTGTCAAAATCTCTGCAAATCAGTATTAACTTTCAACATGGCAAAATAAAAACATACTCAGAATAAGGTAACTGAACAATCATAGAAAGCGGTACCTTATCTCTTCACGGATGTGTTCAATATCATCACAGCTCTCGGCATGCTCTCGTATGGCATCAATATCAATACCGAAATAACTGGAATCCAAGTAAAGGAATCCCAATCATTTGATTATGTCAGGACTAATATTATGCAGAAATTCTCAGCATGCAATATGAAGTTGCACAATACAAATATTTATCTTTGCTTTAGGATACTCAAGATCTGGATCTTGCTGGAGACAAAATACGGTTTTCACTCCGATACTTCTCAAATGGTCGACATCTTCTGGAACCTTAAATTCAGAGTCATGTATGATTTCATTAGTGTGTCCTTCCATGAATACAGAAAACATCTTAGACCATAATAATTATAAATTTGTATGCTACCTGAAGGCATGAACCAACGATCAAGTCCGGCAGAATGAAGTCATAATCCATCCCCAAATCATGCCTATATTCCAAATCTGCATGTTCTCAAGTAGTCAGATAAGGCTATTCAATAAAACAACAAACCATTTTTTTAACAAGGTTGAATGCTGTGAAAAAGCTGCTTGCTACAGATTGAACTAAAACCAAGATATTCGGCGCCAGGCAGCGACCGGCAGCGACCCACAGAGCCCAGGGAGGCCCGGGCTTGGTCGGCTTGGAGGGCTTGGTCAGGCGGTGGGCTTGGTCTGGCGTAACATAATAGTTCATAAAATGGATTATGTTACTTCAAATATGCTTGAACTCACTTGTGCCCGTAGCCTGTGTCATGGTAGTGCTGTATTCATTTGATTTTTCATCCTTGATTTCATTGTCATCCATCTTGCCACCAGAATTTGAGCTAGGAACTGCTTGCTGAGGGAAAACACACCATTGAGAAAGAAAATGGGAAGTATGATAAATAAAAATATACCAAACAATAATCAGCATGCCCAAAAGACAACAATTGATAAATTCATAGAAATGAACACACAAAAGTTGAGAATTTCCCAGGAAGTGTAATACGTCTACACCAACAACTCAGGTCTTTTATTCCATTGTTGGGTAAAAAATCATGTGTGGGTCCAAATGGAGATAAGGAATGTAAAAATTTAGCACTTTACCTTAACTGTTATACTCTGGCGAAGAGCAAGGTAAGTGCCTTTAATCAAACCCTGATTTGCAGAAACCAGATTGTCAAAATTCAAGCTCAGATGTCTCATTTCAGAAAAAGAAGAACAAATCAAGCAATAAGAGAAATACAGAATTACCGAGGGAAGAACAAAACGAGACGTCTTTGATTCATGGCCTTTCCCGAACTGAGGCTTAACAGGCAAAGCAAATGTCCTGAAAAACTCAAATGACAAAAATGAATTTCTATCGTCTTTCTAGAGAGCCCAGAAAAAAAAAATTACGATCTGAAAAAACGATCACCTGGGAAGATTCTGAAGGCAATTCATTTCTGCAAGTGGGTTTGATTTTTAGATCTTCAAACAGAACACTGTATATGGAGCATTTTTCGGAAGAATATTTGGGTGCTCTGATATTTTTGGGTACAATGTTTTCGCTTCTAGATATCTCGTAAATGACCGATGTCATGTTATTCCCAACCAAAATGCAAGTCGACAAAGCCCACGCATTTCGGTAACGTCGGTGGCAATCCGTGATCGGTTTTTTTTACCAATAATTACCTCACAAATATTATATTTTGATCAAGTTAAACATTGTACTCCGTAATTAGTAAAAATGAGTATCGGTTTATGAGGGTTCGATTTAGGAGTCAGAAAGAAAATGTGGACGGAAATCCATCGACAAAGTTTTCGTTGAATTCTTGAGGAATGCTGTTAAAGTTATTGACTTTGATGATGCAACAGTCGTCATGTTCATACAGCATATGTAACTGGTAAGAAAAGAGTAGAAGTGACGAAAGGTTGTAAAAGTATAATTTAACAGCCCCAGGTCAACCTGAGTTCAAGCTACAACGAAAAGCTGCAAAAAAAAAACTCAGCAAGCAAAATTACTGCTGTCACCAGGTAATTTAACAGAAACCCAAAAAGGGAAGTGCTCAGGTAAATTCCCACACCAAAAGCAACATCGCATCGGTACTTATTCATAGCCTTCTTCAGACTCTACCACATGCCCATGTACAGGGTCAAGGACTCAAAAGGGTACCTACTAAAGGGACGAGGATTTTTCACGTCTTTAGGCGTCGTTGAGAGCTAGGACCCCGGGCAGTGGCTTTCCCTCAAGGAGCTCCAAGCTAGCACCGCCACCGGTGGAGATGTGGCTCATCTTCTCAGCGAGCCCGACCTTCTCCACAGCGGCCACGGAGTCTCCTCCTCCGATGATGGTTGTTACTCCCTTTCCGCTGAGATCTGCCAACTTCTTGGCTACTGCCTGAAGATTATATGACAAATCAGAGAGTCCGAAGTTAACTTTGCTGTCACTTTTACAGGGAAATTTACTGCATAAAATTACTTGTTATACACAAAATCGCAGCTAACAGCCGCCATTATTCATCAATTAACCAGGTTTTCAACATCTCATTTGGTAAAATGGGTCTTCATGTACAATACATAAAACTCTTTGGACAGGCTAGCATAGTTAAACCTTTTATCTTTGCAAAAAAGTAAGATTGAATATATATAAACAATTAGCGAGAGCTTTTAACTTGGTCTTATTACATGAAATAGGAGAATGATCAGCAAACATTGACAAGGAAAACGACTGGAGAAATTTCTTACCTCGGTTCCAGCAGCAAACTTCTCAAACTCAAAGACACCCATTGGTCCGTTCCAGATGATTGTCTGGGTGGTGTCCAAAGCTTCACTGAAGGATTTGATAGAGTCAGGACCAATATCCAATCCCATCCATCCATCTGGAATTGCCGATGCCGCCACAGTCTGCAAAAATCGACATAATAAACAGTCAAATACTGTCTATGAAACTTCTCTATGATGTGCAGTGCCCTTGTAATAGAAAACATCCATATACCATAAAGGCATACAGATTTGATATCCAAATAATAGAAAGTATAGAGGCTTGCCTTGCTATCAGCATCAGGAGCAAACTTGTTGGCAACAACAACATCAGTAGGAAGGAGGAGGGAAACGCCTTTAGCCTTGGCCTTCTCCATCAGAGAGGTTGCAAGGTCAAGCTTGTCTTCCTCCACAAGAGATGATCCAACTGCGTATCCCTGGGCTTTGTAGAAGGTAAATATCATGCCACCACCAAGAAAAAGCAAGTCAACCTTCTCCAACAATGACTCGATCACGCCAATCTTGGAGGAAACCTTTGAGCCACCAACAATTGCGGCAAATGGCCTCTTTGGGTTTGACACAGCTCCAACAAGGTAGTCAAGTTCCTGACAGATATACAAAAAGAAGGTCACCATCTAAGATAACTAATGCTATTGGAAAATAAAGTGCCAAATTAGACTTGGTACAAACTAAAGCATTACAGCAATAATAGTCTGAAATTCTGAATCATATATGTAAAACAACTTGTTTATTAATTTCCAGAGAGACATTTAGTTTGGGGTAAACTACCAACAGCTGAAATGATTGGACAAGGTTATGTGGATTTAAAGCCCAATTAATCACCAGAATTGATAAAAATGTCATTCAGCAAAGTATGAGCAAACACTGAATAGGCACCTCAGTAGTGCCATAGCATCAATCACAAGACAGAAAAAGAAAAGATAAATTTACCTTCTGCATGAGAAAGCCAGCAACAGAAGGCTTCAAATATTTGGCCACACCTTCAGTGGAGGCATGAGCTCTGTGTGCCGTTCCGAACGCATCATTCACGTACAAATCAGCAAGGGAAGCCAATTTCTTTGCGAACTCTGGATCGTTCTTCTCCTCCTCCTTGTAGAACCTGACATTTTCAAGAAGCAGAACACCTCCTTCAGGAAGTTCAGCAACCAACTTCTCAACTTCCTCACCAATGCAGTCATTTGCCATTTTAACCTATAAAAAAAACATTTTTATTTCATGAATGTTCTTCAAACGAAACAGCCAAGAAAAGTTGCAAAAGTACTCAAATTGGCATACCTCAACTCCTAGGAGCTCAGATAGTCTTGGCACAAGTGGCTTCAAGCTGTATTTGGGTGTGACTCCCTTGGGACGTCCCTGTGTCACAGCCAAAGATAGACTTTCAGTAAATAGCTTTCAGGATATGGCATGGGAGATGTGAATAACAGGACAAAAAAGGGATCTCGAATCTAAGATTTTAAAATTTGTACAAAGCAACACAGTAAGCATGTCCGTTCAAAAATTAAAAGAAGAAAAACAGGCATGCCATACAAAGAACTCCGAATGAAACAGAGTACATGTACTGGTTAGATTCAGGTGACTGAAAACAGTAGCTGTAGGCAATGCAATCAGAACTCCTTAAAAATTTTCAAAGCATCTGATTAAGGAAATACTCCAGATACTGAGAATAAGTAACTACTTGGAATGATCACAAATTTTCAAATCATGGGCCAAAAACTCCTTAACAGTTAGCATCAACCTGATCTTTAAGGAAGGATCAACAACACATCGCATTAAAAATTAGAATCAGAAGCATCCATAAGACACTAACAAACCCTTCTTCAAGCTCAAATGAAGCTAACAGGTTCTGTTTTCAGATAACCATTGGCAAGAATGTGTCTTCTAGTAAAAGATAGGGTACCGGTACTATACATACATAGCATGCAAACCTGTATAATCTGCCCTTAAACTTCATGCTCAATATTAAAATCAGAACACACAATCGAACCTTAACCAGCAAAAAGCACTATTCAGGTGTCATAATGCAAAAATAAATCTTAAGTAAGAATGCTCAAGTTCACGACGACCACTTAGAACAAGTCGAATCTCCTCAGTGTACAAGAAACCAATGATGAAATTACAATCGGAGCCATTTCAGAACAGATCAGACAAAAGCACAAGGGCCTTAAACTAGTAGATTAACAATTCAGATAATATCTAGACCTAAAAATCAATATCAAAGGAGCCGCCATAGATAGATCAAAAAAGAACACATAAAAAACAGATCGGGTCAAATACATCTACAAATAATCAAATAAAATATATAAATTGGAGGGATCGGGAGGTGAAAGATGTTATACGAGATGGCTGGAGAGGATGGTCTTAGCGCCATATCCCATCAAGTACTTGATAGTGGGAACAGCAGCTCGGATCCTGGTATCATCAGTGATGTTGCAGTTGTCATCCAACGGAACGTTCAGATCCACTCTCACGAACACCTTCTTTCCCTTCAAATCTGCCTCCTTCAGAGTCGAAACGCTTCTCTTGGTCGCCATGGATAACGATTTCTAGAAATCTGAGACCGACATAAAAAAAACGATATTCAACACCGAGAACAAGAATAGGATCAGAGTTAGCGATCACAGGATGAATTCAAATAGCGAAAGACAACCAATTCACTTACTAGGGCTTGTGGAAGAGGTCGATGAGCGAGCGATTTCGATAGAGATGGGAAGTGTAAGTGGGAGACGAATGTTCGAGAGGAGCTTTTTATAGGCGAGAGGTGCAAGGAACCACTCATAGTGCCTTCTTTTTAATTTTCCTTTTTCTTTTTCTTTTTTTGCAAGAAAAATTCATTTTGCATTTCTTATTTCACAAGTCATGGTCCATGCGCGAGATCGAATATTTTTTATGAATATTCCAATATTTCTATAGTCTCTGCATTATAATGCAATATAATCCTGCATTATAATGCAACTCATGTGAATTATATGGAGAATTATTTGCTAATGTACATTGACGCTTTTTTTTCCTCTATTTTTCGTAGCCAATTAAAATTGTGTTTGTAATTTCAAAGACTCCGTACACATCCTTAATATTACGAAGTTAAGATGGTTTGATTTGGGAAAGTAGCCAAAACATATCTCACAATCTACCAGTCAACCAAGACTTCTGTACAAAACTGGAGCCGGCTTAATTTCAAAGCATCAAACAAATGACTTCAAAAGAACATGGTTGATGAAACAATTGGCATCCACATCGCAGGTTTACCGACAAATAAGAACATGGTTTTATAGACTTGTTACTTTCTAGAAAATTGCCTACTTTCTTCTTTGAATGTCCCAAGAGGTGTTAGAATTTGGCCAGCTTCTGCAACAGCAGAAGGAAAAGCACACAAACCAATTTCCATGAGAATGTGTAAGGTAACCAATCACATGCCAAACTTCATAATAAAATCATGCAGATTCCCCCAAATCCCAATCCTTGGTTATATTTCTTCTGCATACAGAAAATACAGCGCCATTGTTCAAACTGTATACAAGAAACATGGAGAAGTAAGCGGAAGATACATAAGCCGACTCGTTTGCTGAATCAATCACAGGGTCGGGTTCTAGTCCTTTGGTTGATCTCTCTCTACGACCCCATTCTCACATAGATACTCCACAAATTCATCTATCAGATATGGCCAAGCGCCTTCCGAATCATAGTTGGATAGATGAGGGTCCACAGACTGTCATGAGTAAAGCACACAAGTTAGTTGTACACTTCAATTAATAGTACAAAAGATTCGGAATTCACTAAGAAAAGAACTAATCTCGAGATCAAATAGCATTTTAAGCTATGGTGCCAATTCCATGCTAACCAAAACCTTGCTCTGAATTAGCATGAAAAATAGCAAAATATCTTCACAGGCAATTAACCTAAACTTGTATTAGTACATTGCTTGCAACATTGTAGATCTAAATTCTAACACTAGTCCATATTCCTAAAAACATCTACAGCTTGGCTGGCACCTTTGAGAAAATATACAGATTGTCAAATGCCCAAAAAAAAAAGAAGTATCATATTAATATCTTCTTCAAGTTGGTCCTGAATTCATTGCACTCGAATGATGTCCAGCTTTATTCACAGTCAGCCAGACTGAACTCGACATCTGAATTAAGATGGACAAGACTGTGTGGTGCCAGGAAGATGAAGGAATCAAGACCAAAACTGCCTAATCTTCAAGCTAATGAGAAATTAGAAAGCTATCTCGTTTTACTTGTAGAATTGACCAGAATCTTTACCCTTCAAGCTAGACAGAAAACTTTGAATGCACAGCAATGTAGCAAGGAAAATAAAGGAACCTTCAACAAGGCTACTATGGAATTGTCGATGTTATAAACCAACTCATCATACCTTTACAAACTCCAACAATTGAGCCCATGTGTCCCTTGAGATTGCCTTGTTATGACGAACCTGAGTAGTGCAAAACAAGAAAATCGGACATTAAGGTAAGCAAACTAGAACAATAAGAGGAGAAAGACCATTACATATAATCTCGACGATCACAATTAACATAAAAGCTTACAGAAAATGATGCAATACAGCAGCCCTTTTAGCACAATATCACATTTTTTATTTCGTGGCAGAAAACTATACTTGAGATTTAATGGTATCACAAACAGCCAAACATGCATCTTTGGTTTGTACAAAGAGAAGACTCATATAATTTCAGCATGTATGTACAAACACAAATCATGTCACAGGGTAACAGCACACGTTATGTCTTGGTAATTTGCAGAAAGGAAGATCCGAATTACTGAATGTTGTGTAAAACAAGCTAAATTATAAATGGGTAAAGCCAGGACAGACAAGTAAAACTTGGCTTTTTGATACCTCGGATAAAAAAGTGAATGACATCAGCCATCTTCCTTTAGAGCTACACCATCTTTCTTTTAAATCATGTAATGTAGAATTTGTTTATTATTCTTTCTGCTCAGTGTCACATCATCTCTCTTTTAAATCAGCTCTTAATTTCTACCAAAAGAAATATGAAATCTCCTAGTGCAATGATGCCCATTTGCCTCTACCAAGACTTAAGACTATGCAAGCTCTCTTCATAAAATACTAATTAATATTTGCAGATAACCAACCACATGAATGCTCTATCAATATTGTCAAAATGTGGACAAACTGAAGGGTATTTCAATAGTTTGATGATATATCCAGAACACATGCCGTAACAAGGGAATTTCAGGTAATAGACACAATTATAAGATCCATGTCTGTCAACATTATGAAACATCATATATAACATGAGAAAAACATTGCCACCATTTGAAGAATTACCTGCAAAAATTGGCACCAGTGTTCAATCAATGGCCATTCTCTCTCT
The DNA here is from genome assembly GCA_934048045.1 of Polygonum aviculare. Classification (NCBI taxonomy): domain Eukaryota; kingdom Viridiplantae; phylum Streptophyta; class Magnoliopsida; order Caryophyllales; family Polygonaceae; genus Polygonum; species Polygonum aviculare. The sequence continues at coordinate 4,546,591 of OW204024.1, forward strand.
GCAAATAGGAGCTGCCACATTCCAATTGCTGTATCTAGTGCCAACGACTTCTGGCCCTGAAACAGTACATGTATTCAGTGACACAAAAAATGTATTACAAAATAATAGCAGATACATAACATTTCCTCCAAACATGAGACAAAAATCCCATATATAATCTACTGCCCCAGGCTTCCAATGATATACTGATATCATATCATTTTGACATTAGATCAAGACTAGCAACAGCTGTTGGTGAAATAACCACACCGAATATATGTACCTTGATTGATTACAAGGAAATCCATTTAGACGTATAAATCTTTGCCCCTGTAGTCATGGATGTAGCTTATGTAACTATCTAACGTCAGTGTTACAAGCCTCTGGTAATTTTGTTTCATTTTAACAAAACAGAACTTTTGTTCCATTACAATCTTGATTTGGTGTGAGAACAATTGCTGCAAACATGGTACCTTTTCTTTGGCCCATCCAAAAGCAAAGTTGTATATCTCCCGGAATTTCTCTGCAACAATATGATAAAATAGGTCAATTCAACTTCTTTCAGAAAAATCAGTTAAACAAGTAGAAACAGAAAAAGAAACATGGAGAGTGAAAGAGTCTATTTGATGTTTTCCATCTACAAGATCTCTGATGATTACACTTACGTTCATCTTTCAGTTCAGAGCGCATAAATGGGATTCTTTCACGTAGCTTCTCCAGTGAGTCCACCCTGCGATCATCACATACAGCTGCAAATGAGGCTTGACCACACAATAGCAGCAAGGTCAAAAGCTCAACCAAACAGAATAAATACTTGCCCTAGTGCTTGTAATCCATCAGTAAACTCCTGCTTGGAGAATTCACACATTGTCGCAGCATTCATATGCCAGGAGATTACCAACTGAAAGGGAATAGACAAAGAATAAGAACAAGCTGATATCCAGAGACCTTCACAACTAATACTAATAACCCACGGTTCACATAACTAGAATAAAATTGATGTCAGCACAAAATTTATAAAAACCTACACAGATTGCTACAGATTTAAGAAAGTATAGGCCACATTACAAACAACCCCAGTTACGAATATTGATGCTGTAGTTTGGGTAAACTCAATTATTACTCTGGAATTTTAAACTTTTTTCAGTTCACAATTTAATACCAGGGTTATAAAATATATTTTCTTCTTTTACAACGTGAAATGTTTTTCATAAATAACTGCAAACATTGAGAGACAAACTTGGGTATTTGCACTTACCATAACAATGTCTTGGGGGTCCACCTGCGAAAAAGCACGGAAAAACCCAGAATCAGAATGCGGGAATATCAATGCTGCGTCAAAGCATATAAACAAGTTAGAAGAACAATTCTTACTTCCACTACTGGAGAAGAGAAGATTAAATAAAGTCATGGAAAAACCGTTTGACTATACAACAGTCTAGATGGCCATATTGTTACCTGAAGATCAGTGCAGAGAAGACTGATACCGTCGGCCATTATCATATCAGCATAAGGATCTACAATATATATGAAGGCAAATCAGCAATCAACACATCAGTAACAATTAATGATTGGGAAATTCCTTTTGGTGACCCTATGTTTTAGGTAATTCCTTTTGGTGTCCCAAAAATTTTTAAATTCCCATTGGTGCCCTTCTATATTGATCAAAGTTCTGTCCCTACCCATAATGAATACATAATCACATTTGACCCCTTAATTCGGTAAAAACAGAGGATGGAAATATATTTTGCCCACTCCAAACATCATTCAACTCAGATTCGTGTATCATAAACTAAACGCTTGCCCGATAAAATTAAAAAAAATAAACGCTTGACTTATACGCCATTACTATTAACCTTGAATCTAAATGAAGATCAACTGACAGATAAAACCTTCTGCATTTGGTTATCCTAAAATTTCAACCACTAAAATCAATCTTCATGGTTATCCTTAAAATTCAACCACTAAAATCAATCTTCACTAGTGTAGTGCCCATTTTCACAAGACTAAAACTACATTGTCTTCTTATGTTCAGCTCGGTGTTGTTCAGCATACTCGTCGAAAAGCTTGTTCTCGTGCAAATCTAGTGTCGACAAAACCGTCATCTCTCCCAATCTGCACGGACATAAAAGGACGATCAAGCCCCAAATGGACCCCACCAGACGGCTCTCACCGATCACGCAGCGATTTGTTTAATTATCTTCTCCAATTTCCGAGGTCGGGAACTCGCCGAAGTTCTGGTTATCGACGACGTTAAGGTCTGTGAGAATTTGGAAGGAGAGATGGCGGTTTCCTATTAGGTCAATCATGCAGAGTTGGGACTTGGGGGTATTAATTATAATTAACACCCTTTCTGAATGAAGGAAAAGCATTTGTTTTTAATTTTTTACTTAATAGTTGATGGAAGTTACCTATAAACATGTGTTTTAGGTACAGGTAGAACTTTCATAAATGTACAGGGGTAGGAAATTAAGAAAGTCTTGGACGCCAAAGGGAATTGTCTAAACCATGAGGGTACCAAAAGGAAATTCCCTTAATGATTCACATGCTTTTTTTCACTTCATAATTAGACACTTCATGTCAAAGATTTAGCAAAAAATGATGTTGTATGAGATAGAACTTCTATGTAGTTCATAGCACAAATAAATGTATACATGCTCTTTATTAACATCTAAAAAATGGCACTCCGAGCTGATTATATTCCGCGGGAAAAAATCATATCGTTACTTACAAACAGTAAAATGACCAAAGTAAATGTTAAAACCTACCTTTATATCTGTTATAAAGATCCTCCAAATGTCTAGAGTCGGTATACGTTTTGGTCTGTGGTTGACTGTAAAACATATCAAATGCCGTCTCTAGATGCCATTCACTGTTCTTCAGAATCTGAAGTGCAGCCTTTTCACTGCACAGAACAGGTGAAGTTGGCATCATCATTGAAGATCCAGTAACTAAATTCACCAAAATTACACTAGACATAGGACTTGCTTTCGTATCTATTATAACACCAAGACATAACCACTTACCTTGCCCCAGTTATAGACATAAACTGCTGAAGCTTATCCCGGTGACCTCTTCCCAATTTGTTCTATATAATCCAAAAGAGCATATAAATCAAAACACTTTCCATCACGAATCAAAGACATACACAGTAAAAGAAGTACAAACACCCCCATAATCACATATCAACCAATTTACAATAGCAATTTCTCAATTTACATATAAATCATCTTTATATCAAGAAAAAATCATGATTCACCCAGCTCTCCTCAGAGATCACCGAATAAGAACTCAAAAAATCAAACTTTTGAGCGCCATAGTACAAGAAAAAAACAAGCACTGCAAAATCAATATCAGTCATCGATGATACAGACCAAGTAGCAGACTTGAATGCAAATTAAAGTGAGATTATGAACTTCGTAAGGGTTTAACACTCAAAAGAGTAAACATGAGCTAAAAGACGCGAATATTGAACTAGACATAGAAAGACGAAGACAGCGAAGGAATTCAGCAGAGGGAGAGGAGGTCTGACCATCTTCGAGAGCAACGAAAACGGCTTAATCCTGTGAGCCGATTGAAACCTCCGGTGGAAGGATTTGAGGGAGAGAGAGCTAGGGCTTCGTGGAATCAGCTCTTGAACTCTCTCTTGCTCGCTCGCTCGCTCGCTCGCTCGGTCCACAACCCAACTTGTTCTGCGCACTGTGTTCTTATATTCCGCTGATTTACAATACAGGGAAAAAAAATAGAACTTGCACCGCCCTATTTTTTATGTTATTTTTTTCCCTGTATTGTAATAATAACATTAAAAATCTAAAAACAAATAATATCCACACAAAATAATTCTTTTTGTATTCACACATCACAGCTTCACATCCATTTAAATAAATTGTCTTTTAAAAATGCAATTAAAATAGATTTATACTACTGTCTTAATCTAATTAGTTAAAAGAAGTATTTTATTTTTGATAAAGTGCCTTGTACAAATTGAATCAATTTTTTTTAGAAGTTCTTGAATCTTTGTACTAATTGCCTTTATGCTGAGTAAACTAGAAAGGGTTTCTCGGTTAAAACCCTCCAACATTGAAGCCGTTTGCCGCTTCCTTCTTCGAGTTCCATCTCCAATTCCTTCCGCCCTGGCTCAATAAGGATGCACAGAATTCTGCACCAAACTAATCGTTCATGCCTTCGCAAATTCTCTTCATACGTCCTCAACAACCCTAATTCAGCTTGGAAAGTTCACAATGATCCTCCGTATTCCCTTCCCGTAGCGAGAAACAATGTGATTTCCACTATAACGGCTCCCAACTTCGTCGCGAGAAAGTACAGCTCAGGAAACCCTAGCGACGAAGCTCCGAACAGCAACTGGACCGAAGAGATTGAGTATTTGGATGAATCCGGCGCCGTGATTTACAGCGGAAAGGGCATTCGGTCGGTGGAGCCCGGCGTCGACGACCACGTCATGGCCGGAGGAATAAAGAAGCCGTTCATGAACGCCTCGGCCGTGGCGAAGATCCTGGAGGTCGTGAAGAGGTGGAAATGGGGTCCGGAGATGGAAACTCAATTGGACAAGCTGCAATTTGTTCCCAATATGACTCATATAGTTCAGGCCTTGAAGATTTTGGGCGATGTCGATGGCTCAATGAGCTTGTTTGATTGGGCGAAGAGGCAGCCATGGTATTCGCCCAACGACGAGTGCTATATGTTGCTGATTGATGGATTGAACAAGGCGAGGGATTTCGAGAGGATTCAGTCGCTGTTTGATGACATGGTCCGAGATTCAGGTAATAGCTCTTTCTCTTGCGCTTGCAATAGAGTGATTCAGTATCTGGCTAAAGCTGAGAAATTGGAGGTTTCCTTTTGCTGTTTCAAGAAGATTCAGGAGTCGTCTATTGTGATTGATACACAGACTTGTAACTCTCTGATAAGTTTGTATTTGAACAAGGGCTTGCCTTATAAGGCGTTTGAGATTTATGAGAGTATGGAGGCGTCTGGTTGTTCATTGGATGCTCAGAGTTACGAGATGATGATACCAAACCTTGCGAAATCCGGTCGGCTTGATACTGCTGTTAAGCTTCTGCAGGAGATGAAAGATAAAAGCTTAAGGCCAAGCTTTCCTGTGTTTTCTTCGCTTGTTGACTCGATGGGGAAGGCTGGGAGGTTGGATACGTCGTTGAAGTTGTACATGGAAATGCAGGGTTTCGGGTTTAGGCCTTCTGCTACCTTGTTTGTTTCTTTGATTGAGTCGTATGTTAAGGCTGGGAAACTGGATGCTGCTCTTAAGCTCTGGGAGGAGATGAAGAGAGCTGGCTTCAGACCTAATTACGGTCTTTATACTATCATTGTTGAATCGCTTGCAAAATCGGGGAAACTTGAGATTGCCATGTCTGTTTTTCAGGATATGGAGAAAGCTGGGTTTTTGCCTACGCCTTCAACCTACTCTTCTTTACTAGAAATGCATGCTGGTTCGGGTCAGGTAGATTCTGCAATGAAGCTGTACAATTCCATGATAAATGCAGGTTTGAGGCCTAGTGTGAGTACTTATACGTCACTGTTGACTCTGTTAGCCAATAAGAAGCTAGTGGACGTAGCTGCAAAAGTTCTACTAGAAATGAAAGCTATGGGGTATTCTGTTGATGTTAGTGCCAGTGATGTTTTGATGGTTTATATCAATGATGGCTCTGTCGACCTTGCTTTAAGGTGGCTCAGGTTCATGGGTTCCTCTGGGATCAGAACAAACAATTTCATCATCAGGCAACTTTTCGAATCGTGTATGAAGAGCGGGAAGTTTGAGTCAGCTAAACCACTTCTTGAAACATACGTAAACTCAGCTGCTAAAGTTGATCTTATACTGTACACATCAATCCTAGCTCATCTTGTCAGATGTCAGGACGAAGAGAGCGAAAGACATTTGATGTCAATCCTAAGTGCCACAAAACACAAGGCACATTCCTTCATGTGTGGACTCTTCACAGGCCCAGAGCGTAGAAAACAACCAGTTCTGTCTTTTACCAGAGAATTCTTCCAAGGGATTGATTATGAGTTAGAGGAAGGCGCTACTAGGTATTTTGTCAACGTGCTTCTCAATTACCTCGTTCTTATGGGACAGATTAACCGAGCACGTTGTGTCTGGAAAGTCGCATACGAAAACAAGCTCTTCCCAAAGGCCATCGTCTTCGATCAGCACATTGCCTGGTCTCTTGATGTCAGAAACCTCTCAGTAGGAGCTGCTTTGATTGCTGTTGTGCATACGCTTCATAGGTTCAGGAAGCGAATGCTTTACTACGGGGTCGTTCCACGAAGAATCAAGCTCGTGACAGGGCCCACTTTGAAGATTGTGATTGCGCAGACACTGAACTCAGTCGCGTCCCCGTTCGAGGTAAGCAAGGTCGTCCTGAGGGCGCCGGGAGATTCAGTTTTGGAGTGGTTTAAGAAACCCATTGTGCAGAAGTTTCTTCTGAACGAGATTCCTTCACGATCTGACATTCTTATGCACAAGCTGAATACCTATTTCCCTAGCTCCGCTCCTGAGATCCGATCCTTGTCACCCCCTAAGCCTCTTTCCAGGAGGACCTTTTAATATCAGCTTGATAGTTGGATTGCAATCCGTTGAGGAGTTGTAAGTATGGATGATGTGATACATTGCCTTGGTTTTGTTGTAAGCTTTTACCTCTAATTCTTTACTGCATGTTTTAGTCACAAATAAAAAAACTAGAGTTTCTTGTGTATTTTGTCCTGCCTTTAAACAGGCCCGAGTTCATTTTAACCGGTAAAACAACCTACCCTTACGATACGGAACGAACCAAGAGTGAATCTTTCAGGACGGAACGTCGGACGCTAGAGAAACAATTCTTCAGCCGTCGTATCTTCTCTGCCTCGACAAAGTGTGAAGATTCGTCCCAAAATTGATCGTTTGAACTTTGTCCTTGTCAATTGTATTTTATTTCCCAATTATTGAATATGAGTCACGTGTGTTTTGTGTTATATCATTAGGATATTCTTGTTAGGCAAAATCAGATCTCCTAATATATAGCAACTGAATGTATGCAGCTCTTCCTTGTATAAAGCTCTGCTTTTCCATTAATAAAAGTTAACGACTGTTTTCACAATCTCATATTCTCTATATGGTATCAGTCGCCACACTACGATCCTAGATCAACACACAAAACCTCAAAGTCCTCACGACAAAACAAATGGCTAATCAATCCTCGACGCTTTCGAATCCGTTCGAGCCTACCAAGCCATTTACTCTTGTCAATCTGACAAACGCAATCAAATTAACTCCTACCAACTATTTGGCCTGGAAAACACAGATGGAACTTACTCTCAAAGGTTATGGCCTCGTTGGATTTGTGGATGGTACAACTGCAATTCCAGCAGCCACCATTGTGAACGCAGCCAATGCTACCATCTCAAATCCGGCATTCCAGACATGGGAAAGGCAGGATCAACTCCTTCATTCGGCTCTCTTAGGCACTCTCTCAGATCAAGTTGTGAATCTCGTCACACAAGAAGGGAGTTCCAAGGCTGTTTGGGACCTGCTTAAGCAAACATACGCAACGGCATCGGGAGGACACAAGAAGCAACTCAAAACAAAGCTACAAGGAATCAAGAAGGGCACCTCTACGGTTGATGATTATATGCAGAATATCAAATGTTCTGCTGATCTTCTTGCCTCTCTTGGCGCCCCGGTCAACCAAGAGGATTTGACGGAGTACGTTCTCAAAGGACTCGACTCCTCTTATCAATCCGTAATTGATGGGGTAAACAATCGAGAAAATCCTATAAGCTTCCATGAGCTCCATGAAAGACTCAGACTTAAGGAAGTTGATCTCAAAACAGATGGCTCCAACGATGGGACACCGATCACGGCTCTCGTCGCACAAACCAAGTCTGGAAAGAAGAACAAAGGACAACACACTCCCTCAACAAAGCCCTTTACGGACTGAAACAGGCTCCAAGGGCTTGGTATCATGAACTTCGACAACATCTGATCAAACTCGGCTTCAAAAATTCAGTTTCCGATGCTTCTTTATTCATTCTTCAATCCCGTGACATACTTATCTATCTTCTTGTCTATGTCGATGACATTATCATAACAGGAAATAGCAATACTGCGGTTGATCATCTTGTGAAATTGCTTGCCCAGACCTTTGCTCTGAAGGACTTAGGAACACTCCAATATTTTCTTGGTGTTGAGGTTCTACCACGGCAACATGGAATCTTTCTCTCTCAACGCAAATATGTACAAGATCTACTTGTCAAAGCTGGAATGAGTGATACAAAACCAGTCTCTACACCCATCCTAGCAACGACAAAGCTTCTCAAACATGACGGTGATCCATTACCGTCACCAACTGACTACCGAACTCTTATTGGGAGTCTTCAGTACTTATGTCTCACTCGCATTGATGTCGCTTTTGCTGTGAACAAGCTTAGTCAGTATATGCAAGATCCAACCACAAAGCACTGGGATGCACTCAAACGTCTACTCAGGTATCTTGCTGGAACTACAAACTATGGCATCTACATACATCGTCGATCTCCTCCAATTCTACATGCTTTCACGGATGCGGACTGGGCAGGAGATACAGATGATTATGTCTCTACAAGTGGTTATATTCTGTACTTTGGAGCAACACCAATATCATGGAGTTCAAGGAAACAAAAGAGTGTCGCACGCTCCTCAACCGAGGCTGAATACAAAGCACTCGCTGATGCCACTTCCGAACTAGTATGGGTCTTATCCCTGATCTCGGAACTTGGCCAAAGAATTCCATTACAACCAGTGCTCTACTGTTATAACCTTGGAGCAACGAGTTTGAGTGCAAATCCCGTCTTCCACTCTCGAATGAAACACATAGCGATAGCTTTTCACTTTGTTCGGGAGCTTGTTCAACGAGGCACAATAAGGGTATCTCACATCTCAACACAAGAACAGCTTGCAGACATCCTAACAAAGCCGTTACTCACACCACGTTTTCAACAACTAGCTGCCAAACTCGGACTCTCTACTGAATGTCCAGTTTGAGGGGGTATATTGAATATGAGTCACGTGTGTTTTGTGTTATATCATTAGGATATTCTTGTTAGGCAAAATCAGATCTCCTAATATATAGCAACTGAATGTATGCAGCTCTTCCTTGTATAAAGCTCTGCTTTTCCATTAATAAAAGTTAACGACTGTTTTCACAATCTCATATTCTCTATACCAATGTCTTTAAACGTTCTTGTTTTGTAACAAACTTGAAAACTTTTACATTCAAGGGAAATCATACGTGTAGTTGATTCAGTCAGTGGACGCATCGAACCAACATGAACTTGCAATATGGCTTGCTTTCAATAAATTAATCTCTTGTTTTTGCTGTTGAATATGAGTTTTGATTTGGGTTTAGAAAGATAACAATTGATTTCAACTATCTTGGGCAGCAAACAAACATGCCCTGGTTTACCATGATTGCGTCGCTTGTTTTAATTCAGATGAAGATAATTGTGTGATCATGCTTTAATTTGTCTCAAAAGGATGTTTTGAAAATGCTTTGTAGCAAAGTCCCTCTGCCCATTACAACTCGGTCGCATACTACTCGGCTGCTTACAACTCTCCCTATGTTTGCAAATTGCAAAATTGCAAGTATTTTAGTTGTAAGCAGCTGACTGCCTTCCGGCATTTAGTCAAATTGGTTAAGCCTCCAAGGGTAGTACCCAGAGGTCACCGGTTCGACTTTCATGGGCACTGTTCTCAACAAAAAAAAAAAAGTTGTAAGCAGCTGACTAGTATGCAACCGAGTTGTAATGTTTATTATGGTCTATTGGGCCACGGGCCCATGTCCATTGAGCTGATAAACCGCTCTAGCAAGTACAAGACACAACCACGACGGAACGACGGGCTCGGAATCGGAAGACAGAAATTCTTCACAACCGGCGGAACTTTTTCTCTCCGTCGTAAAAGTCCGCAAATTGATCGGTTTGAACTCGTCCTTGTCAACTGAATTTTGTTTCCTAATGTCTTTATAGTGTCAACTGTGGCTCGTATTCATTCTCAATAGAGAAAGATCCAGACTTTCATTCGTTTTGTGCTGTTGAGTACGAGCTTTGATTTGGTAATGGAAACCTAATTGATTCAGTTATTTTGGGCAGAAAACAAACATGCCCTGGTTTTCCACGATGCCAAAGCGAGAGGAAGAAGAAGAAGAGCCATATCCTCGGCCGCTCTTTCCTCTGTCATTCTCTATCCCAAGACCTGCTCCACTCTCTACAAAGGTTTGAACTTTGAATAGTTGTAAATGAAGTTTTGCTTGATTTCTTTTGTTAACGTAATAAACCCTGATGTTTAACATCATTTTTGTTTGCTTTTCTACAGCCTTGTGCTTTTGGGTTCAGCAGTGTGTTCATTGCTACTGTGATCTTATATTGGTAAGTCTCATTTGTCTCAAGCATATATCTGACTTTGCAACCTAATGATACTGAAATTGATTTTGGCTCTATGCAGCTCAAGTTGTGCCCCTCTTTATCAATTTGTTTTACTCTCTATGGTCTTCTTCAATATAAATGCTGTTCTGATGCAACAATGCAACATTATCCTATACTTGTTATATCACTATGATGATGTAGTTTATGCAAATGTGTTGGTGGATCTTATGTATGCACTGTGTTCTTGGATATATGTTCATTACTAAGGTGACTTCCATGTCTGCATAAAGTCTTCTGTATAACTTTGTACGTATCAAATTGTTTTAGGTTGTCTCAAAGGAATGGTTTAATGATTCTCTGGAGCAAGGTCACTCGTTTCATTGCTACTCGGCTGCATAGAACTCGACAGCTTATGATTAAGTTCCCCAGAGGTTTGCAATTATTTACTATGTTGATTCTATGGCTTCCATGATTTCTTTACTTTCAGAGTATCTAAGTTAGTTTTCTAAAACAGGGATGAGAGGAAACGTTTCATGGAGAGATCTCCCCCCTGAACTGTGTGAGGAAATCGGAAAACGCGTCAAAAGTCCACTTGACATAGTACACTTCCGATCGGTGTGTAAGAAGTGGAGGTCGTCTCTGCCCTCTCCAACTCGATTCCCACTCGAGGTTCCGCCGCTGCCCAACTCTCCTGAACCGTACCACTGGTACCCCTTCATGGTAACCGAAGTCAACTACTATCGTGTCGATAAAAAGACGGTTGTGATCCTTGAGGAGGTGGGTCAAGGTGGAAAATTCCTCCCTTTCACCATGTACCACCGTAATGGTTCCAAGAAATCAATAGAGCACCCACTGCATCAGCTTTCCTTCGTTTCAAAGGCTTACCGTCTTCGCTTTCTTGATCCGGTTCTGGATCCACATACGAATTGCGCGATTGAAGGGAAATGGGACGTGAAGGTCAACCAGTTTGCAAACAAAGTGGTCGTGATCTCAGCAGATGCAAGAGATTAGGTTAATCCTAGTCATGTTTGGGCGTCTGATCTTAGTTTAGTTGCTCACTTAAGCTGTGGGGCCACCATGAATGGAAGGTTGGCATTGTTGAGGCTAGGAGGATCACTCGAGAATCGGGTTTGGGACACTGGCTTCTGCACTCAGGTCTTTGAAGAGATCGGCACGTATAGAGGCCGGCTATGCACACTTGATCAGTCCGGAAATGTTTATCTTATGGACTACCACTCCTTACGAATGACCCAAGTTGCACCTCCACTGTCGATTCCCTCTCACGGACGACCGAGGCATTTGTTTGAGGCATTTGGAGACCTCTATTTGGCTTTAGGTCATGGAGTTGAGACGTACAAGTTCAGTTTTCAACTCCACACATGGAGTAGGGTTGTAGATGCTATGGTACTTCATGCACTCGCTCCTTTGCTCATGAATGTTTAGTTGTTAGTGCTATGCCAAACTTTGAATTTCTTGTTAATGTATTACAAGTTTCAAAATTTGCGGCCAGATTTGATTGAAATAGCCTTCAAGAAAAGACCTAACAAGTTTTTGAAAGATAAGTGTTTTCATTCAACAATCACACTGACAAAAATTACCCGACACTATATACACCTTCTAAATGAATCTAGCAAAGAAATCAACTAAACCAAAGAACCACACCAAAACCCTTATGACAACTATGATGCACAACTTGATGCCCCAAATGCTAGCTTTTCATTGACAAGGTCATATTCCCACAAGTAGTTCTGTTGCAAGATGTTGCCCAATACAGACATATAAGGCAACCCGGGGCCTTCGAGGATGCCAATACACTTAACGTTAGGCATGGCGTCGATGATGTAGCTTTTGACGTGGGGTTCGAATCGTGCTCCGTCGGAGAAATGGATCACCAATCTCGGCACCATCGATTCCTTGAAACCCGTTGCATCGAAGCAGTAGCTGAAGGGCGGCACCTGCGAACCGATGTTTGGAAACCGTCGCGATAGGGACTTGCTTAGTGCATCGGTTACTGCTGTGTACGCTGGAGTCGCTAATACGGTAAGGCTCGTGCCTGCGATGTATTAGTACGTGTGTCAAAATGGTAAGATTGCTACTTGACCCGAAATCCACAGACTAGCTTGAAGATTTGGATTTGTGATTAATAATTGACTAGTAAACGAACCAAACGTATAACATGTTTTTATACGGCCCCAATTTTGAAATGATTGGCTTAGACCTAATTAAAATGTTACGAGTAGATATAAAGTTGAACAGTTTGCATTCCATATATAGCTCAATAGTCATTTTAACCTACCAATCAACTTTTTTTTTAGCTTTCAACTTTATAGGATTCCTTTGATTGTAAGGGTACGTGATGAAAGTGATCAATCTCTTTACTTTCGCAAGATTGATTGTATTTTGTACCACCATGGTTAACTATATAGATGGTCTAGATGTCTATGACTTGTTTTTACGAACAAAACACAACCAAAAACTCGCATATTAACTTACAAACTACGTACCTGAATCGAGTATGGCTCCACCCGGACCGCGTACATCCCACACCTCAGCTGGAATTTCGAGCATTGATCCACCAACCGAGATACCCTTAATGCTCACGGCATAGAATCCTGCGATTGCTTGGAGAAAAAGTCTCGTGTTTCGAATATTTTCAAGGATTTTGGCTCGTTCACCGTGGTCACCAAAGACTAAGAAGCCTGTTACATTGGAAGTGCTCAGATGATCCACCAAACAATAAGAGAACTTGCCGCCCCCGTACATTGTAGCCGCTCGATAACCGAACGACTGGTTGCTATACGATAACCCGAGCACACCGTCAGCCCCATTCATTGGTATAGTTCCTTGAATGGATTTAGTGCATCCAATTATGTTGGATAGTTTCAGATTGCGATGGTTTCCTACTGGAAGTGTTATCGTTTCTTTTCCGAAGACACCGAATGCAACCAGTGAGTCGCTTTGATAACTTGAGTTTGTACATTAGATAGAAGTAGAGCACATCATCACTAATTAGTATAACGATATGAAAGTAATATTTAAAAAAGCTAAAGATTAAGATGGTGTGACGTTCAAGATTTTTGTTACTATGTATAGTGCGCGCATTGAATAAGTACTACTACTACCGTACTACGTACGAACCTACAATTATCAATTGAATGTCGAAAGTGGTTGATACATTGGGATGTAGCAAGCCAACATTTAATGCAACAATGCGTATGAAGTGTAGGTACGAGTTGTTAAGGCTCATAATCGAGCATTCAAGGCCTGCCTTGCATTTCATATATAAAGGCCGCCAAGTGTGGTGTGTGCACTTTAACTTGTACGAATATGATCAGTCATTCAGTCCGAAAGTGATATGTACTTAAACTAATTGACGATGGTTATGAATTATGATATAAAACATTCAAAAGAAAATCAGAAGTAACCTAAAATTACCCCAATAAAGCACGACTATAACTCGACCAGATTAGATTTAAAGCCAGTCGAATGCAAAGTGGCAATTCCAAATTTCGGTCTATAATTGTATATAAAGCTCCTTTTCGTCCTCCCTTTTACTGTTAAATTAACACCAAACCGATTATATATCCCATCCCATGCATGGCCATTTACTAGTACCATCGAATATGGGAAATGGGTCCTTCCAATTGTATCCTTTTTAACCTCCTTTTTCGGACAGAATGACCCTCGATCGGACCCATTTAATCTAATCGAAGCTAGCCTTACATATCGATCGATCCCAACGTAAAGTTATTGACTAAGGTAAATGTTAGCTTCATTCATGGCATTGCGGTAACAAAATGTTAGCTTCATTAACTTGGCATTAGAGTAATTAAACAGGCACAAAAAAAATCATCTTAATGGCGTAAGCCAATGGTACGGACCTGTAGTTATACATGCATGGGGCGGAGGGACGGGGACACGTGGCGAGCGAAAACATATGAGCCAGCCCTTGGGAGCACTCGCTCGAGCCACACGGCACCGTTTTGAAGGTCGCCGAACGATCCGCCCTAAATTCGCGCACCCCCCGTCTTATACGGCGCCCTCGGTACGCGCATTTGACCCAGGTCAAATCGCTGCCCGTGTCCACGAACAGCCTGAACCTCCTGACCGGCGTCCCGATCTCCAGCTCCGCCAAGTACTCGCCCACGCCGAAGTCAGCCGCCGAGTAGAGCCGGAGCCGGATCGACGAGGAGTTTGCGGCTCGGCTAATCGGCTTTAGCTCCTGCCCTGCAGGTTCGTCCGTCGCGTGTCGCGATTTGGTGGAGATGGATCGGTGGCGGGCGAGGTCACGGGAGGCGGTTAGCGTGAGGCGCGATGCAGGGGATCGCTGCTCGGTGAGGCGAGGGTCAATGCCGTAGACGGAGAGGAGGTGCACGAGAAGGAGTAGGACATAAATTATTGTCTGCGACGGCATTGGCATGACGGTTTTTGTTAGGGGGGGTGTGAAGTGAAGAAAGGCAAGAGGCTTTTTGGTTTATGGTGGAATCGGATTGCCATTGATGGTAGTATATAGTGTTAGCTTGGAGTTTTTTTTTTTAAATTAACTAGTTGAACACCCGTACCATGTACGGGTAATGATTATTTTTATCATTAATTTGTATATCTACCATAATCTATACTATATATTAATTCTTATATATAAATAGATTAAAATGGGAATTGAAAAGTTGAGTTAATTAATATGTATCTTTTATAGAAGAAAATTCTAAAGATAGATAATATTGTTTCAAAGATAGATATTAGATGAGTAAGAAAAAGGATAAAATTAAAGGTTAGATAATTAAAGAAATTTTAAAGATAAATAATATGTCTTTAAAAGATAGATATTTTATGGGTAAGAAAAAAGATAAAGTTAAAGATTAGATAATTAGGAAAAATAAAACATATAAAATTGTTAATCAAGTGGGGTCAGAATTAACGTGGAGGCTCGAAATTCTCCGGCTTTATACTATAGTATAGATTTTTCAGTTTAATCGATTAAATTTGTCCATTTTTGCGTGGGCCATTAGACTGTTCGAGATATGCATACTTCAGGCGAGCTTTTAAGAGTAAGGTGTGGATTCCAGTGTTGCGTATACCTTATAACAACTGCATTTTGTAATATAGAGAGTCGAATAATCATATTTATAATCATATTTTAAAATGAGTGCTAAACAGACTTATATTACGAGTAGTAATTATAGTGGCACATACGCTTGTCACGTTGCATTTTGTGCAGGTGCAAACTCGGGAATGCAGGAGTGTGTCGTTGATTAATACGGAGTATAAGGTTTACACGTTTCATATACTCGTGACATTGCTTCAAAGCTATGTCTTTCCCATTTTCTTCACCCTTTTAAAATTGGGTTGCTTTCAATTAAGGTTTCGGGATTGGCATGCATCTGGAATTCTGGATCATTAATTGATAATTATCTACAGAAATTAAGATTTGTACCATTCACCCCCACATTCTTGTTGGTCAAAGACTGATCGCCTAGCTAGGGGGACATGAGGAGGTCGATAGCCCCTATAATTGGATTTATTGATAGTATAAGTTGTCTCTTGTCAATGTTATGGCCAAAATACAAGTAAGCCTAGCAAGAGAATCAGTCCGAGTCACCCCTCTCTAGCTTGGTGAGAGATTGCCAAGGATTTTTGAAACGGAACTGGAACGTCCATTTATCCCATGTCATTAGGGAAGCGAATCAAGTCGTTGACTCCCTTGATAGGCTCACATCGTCTTACCCGCTGGCCTTTCATGTTCTTCCGGGTTTTCCTCCTTGTATTTTTCCGCTTATTGAGAGTGACTCTAAGGGGCCGACTACCCCCCATCTTTGTTCCTAGTCCTTTGCGTTTTAATATAGTGTGAAGGGTTGCCCTTCTTTTGTTAAAAAAAGAAGTAAGCTTAACTTGAATTATTATATGCTTTGGTGGACCGATATGATACATACATGCAAATTTAAGTTCATTATAGTATAAGCTTAATCCCTAACTACGGCCGATTGATAAAATTTATGAGGAGTGGATTTCGGTTATCCTCCTCAATGGTGAGCTTTCATTGACCCACCCCGAGTACTTGTTGGTGGTCCATTGTTGCAACTTAATCCAACGCTCGCATTGATAAGTGACAGTCACAAAAATCCCTAGATCCCTACGTTGTAGCTCATAGTTTGGTGAAATATGCTTTTCTTATGGATGTTGATTCTATTAACTTCGATCGAGGAGCCTTCTCCTTCTATTTTATCTCTCTTATTTGATGATTTAAATAAAGATTATGGCTAGGCCCTCAGCTTGACAACAAAAAAAAAGCCATATATCTCTTAGAGCATTATATATTAGTGGTTGATCAAATTTTTTGACTATAACATTAAAATAATTCCATTTCTTTCTTTTATTTTTTATTTTTTTTTTCAATTTTCATTTTACTCTCTACCATAACAAGTATTACTCAATTTTTATTTTTTCCCCTTTTAATATTCTTTTATTATATGACCATTTTTTTACCAACCACTGATAATGCTCTTACTCCTTCTTTCGAGCTAAAACTATACTCTATAATTCAGTACTTTCATGTAGTCCTATTATATAGGGTCCGGATCCGGTAGGAATGATTATTATGGTAGGAAATAGGAATGAATCTCGGTCGTCCATCACGCAGAGGGAAAACAGCCCAACAAGCCACGCGGGCGAATAATACGCGTATAATTCACGTATTATTCGCGTTTTATAAGCGTTTTTTTTCTTTTTCGTTTTTTTTCCGATTTTTTTTGATTTTTTTCGTTTGTGCAACTCAATGGTCACGTTTGTGCAACTCAATGGTCAATTTGTTCATTCATATTTGTTCAACTCTATTGTCAATGTGTTGAATTCTATTTGTGCAACTCAATGGTCACGTTTGTGCAACTCAATGGTCAGTTCATTCATATTTGTTCAACTCTATTGTCAATGTGTTGAATTCTATTTGTGCAACTCAATGGTCACGTTTGTGCAACTCAATAGTCACGTTTGTGCAACTCAATGGTAAATTTGTTCATTCATATTTGTTCAACTCTATTGTCAAAGTGTTGAATTCTATTTGTGCAACTCAATGGTCACGTTTGTGCAACTCAATCCGTCGATTGTGCAATCACGATCGTCGATTGTGCAATCATAGTAAGCATTCCAATTATGATAAGAAATGAACAAATCGATCTCAATTATGATAAGAGCTTCTCATGTCCAATTTGTATATATCCACTTCAAAAAATCGTCCAAAACTAGCCATCAAACCAAGAGCAAACAACTACAAACCACCAACAAGTCAACAACAACATGTAGCAACTCATTTTAATCACTTCCAACATACATCAACAAATTAAAAATTTGAGCTCAGCAAATATGAACAAAACTAGCAAATATGGATGAATCTGTTCAACATTAGCACTTAAGTAACAATGAATGAACAGATTTTCTAAACACAAGTACGCAGACACCTTCGACGGAGTCGCAAATGCGAAATGTATTTCTTTCGAGATTTTAGCCTGCATTACACAATTTTCATCATGAAAAATCAGTTTCCTTGAGATTGAACCAGAACATTTCAGAACTTGATGTGAAACTAGAAAAATGTTTACTAACCGCTTCGTTAGTTGATTTGGAGACGTGGACGAGTTGCTTTAGGTCGTCGTGATTAACGCCACAGATGATCTTAATCTGCACAAATTGAAACCGTAAACTCAATTAGTAATCGAAAACTTTGAAAATGTTGATTCTGAAAGCTTCTAAAAGACTTGCGAACTCGAAAGAAATGCATCCAATTGAAATAATTGAGGCTGAGACTTGAAAGAAACCACTCACCAACAGCTCTTGAGGCAAAGATTCAATAACCTATTTCATCCATTTCAATACACCAATCTAAACACGCCTGAAGATCAATTTGAACAACAACAACAACAAATAACAAGCAAATTCAGATCGAGTCCGGATGTTATACAAAGAGAGACAGTGAGTACTTGAAATCTGAAACATATGAGAATCGGTCGATTGAGAACGCCTAATCCATTATTCTTGGTTTTTTGGCGGATTTTGTGTACAAACCTGAACTAGATCGTGGATTGTGCAATTACGATCGTGGATTGTGCAATTACGATCGAGGATTGTGCAATTACGATCGTGGATTGTGCAATTACGATCGAGGATTGTGCAATTACGATCGTGGATTGTGCAATTACGATCGTGGATTGAATTAGATCTGGCGACGAGAAGCGGAGCGCACATGAGAGCACCGCCTCGGCTAGATCCGGCCACGAGGAGCTCGGAAATCAGAATTGAATGAACCAAACATTTAATCACCACACAAATCGTCGAATCAAGAGGCGAACAAACCCTAGAATTCACAAAACCTCCATAACAAGGATTAACAAGACAGATCTTACAAACCACAGATCTACACAGTTAAGCACAGATCTTACAAACATGTATCCGGTACGTATAAGCACAGATCTACACAGTTATGCAAAGAATCAACTAGAAACAGATGTGGATTCGAACGAAAACAAGCAAATGACTACAAAAATACATGAACTAGAGCAACAAATCAACTAAACACAAACTAATCGCAAATAACCGCTTCGAAAAGACTTCAACAACATCATTCAGAACCAAAATCCAAGCAAAAACAAGCGAAATTGCACAGAATCAAAAAATTAGAGTCCGAAACAAGCAAAAATAAAAAAAACAGAAAACCTAGGGTTTCGAATTGAGCATATATACCTCGCGTGTTTGCAGGAGACGACTTCGATCTCACCATTGTTTGTGTGTTTGATTGTACCAATTGCAGTTTGATTGCAGTTTCGGAGCGAAAAATCGACGAGATTTGAGGGGGAGGTTTGAGGGAACTGTTATCGCCTTCGAGAGAGAGAGGGAGAGAGGTTTTGGGTGAGTTTTGCAAATGAAACGTAAAGGTCGAGGGAAGTAGGCCCCAACACGCGCGCGGAAAATTAAAAAAAAACATTATAATCTGAGCCGTTGGATGTACTAGATCGAACGGTGCACAATCATTCCTATTTCTCACCACAAGAAACCTTCCTACATAACTCTTTCTCTATTATATATATGATCATTTTAGTTAATACATTATAGATATTGGCTTTGTATCCCTAAATCGGAATCCTAATTCTCACTGTTTCAAAAAAAATATAAAAATATTGGCTTTGTATCACATATAGGTAGTTTCATAAATTATGGGGTTATTGACTTGTTTCCATGCATTTACTTGTATAAAGTTTGTATTTAATAAGTCGGGGATCATGAAACTCGAATGTATTTACTTACATGGCCGACTTAAATCGAAATTGGCACACTAGAACCTATACATTAGAGCTTGGTTTTATTTTTCGACTGTAGATATTTTTTTAGCATCATTATCTTTCTTTTTAATCGTCGTATTGAACATTCATTCATCAATCTTCGAGACATAGTTAAAATAGAGAATTGATATTTTTTTATTAACAGCAGAAAACTTAGATCTCTGTTACTTGGTATTCCTTAAAATGATTTTCATTTTTTATTGGAACAAAATATTTTTCCTTTGATTAGTTCTAAAAATTAAACCTCTCTTAGAAATAAATGAATATATTGGTAAGAAATAAATATACCCCTTAAAATATTAATAATATGTCTTAGAAAATATAATTCTTACCGTGTCAAAATCACGTCAGGCCAATAGTATGTTTTAGAAAATATAAATTACACTTAAATTCTACGTCGGCCCAATAATATGTTTTAAAAAATACCCCTCCGTTTCGAAAAACATGGCCTTTTAGACAATTTAGATTGTTTCAAAATACATGACCATTTCATATTTTTTTCCCTACTTTTTCCATTTATACCCCTAATAATTAACTTTATCATAATCATTACACTTTTTTATATTTCTCTAAACAAATAATTAATTCTACATTCTATAGGGGTAATATAGGATTCGAATAACATTTTTTTCTTAATATATGTGCAATGTCCAAATGGTCATGTATTTTGAAACCGAGGGAGTATAATTTCTACTGCGTAAAAGTTGCGTCGGCCAAGGAACGGATACGCGATTTAAATATGCCAACGTACTGAGCCCCAGAGTCGAACCTGCGATTTCTTTGAAAGAGGCGGACTTTTGAGTTTTGAGTCGTCCTTCTTCACTTCTACGACTACCAACGGGGGTCTTCTCAGATTTCATCACCACCAAAATCCCTAGTTCTCTCTCTATCCATCTCTCCCTCCTCCTCAGAATGACTCGAATCTTGGGAGTTCTATTCGTCTTTCTCGCTCTATCGATCTGCGAAGCTTCGATCTTCCACCCGATCTCCGATTCGCACCGATCTGCTGCTCAGCAGATCTTCGCACCCGCCGATGGATCTTTCGAGAGGTAAATTCGAAAACCCTTCCTTAAACCCTAGATTCGCATCTAATGCGTCTAAAATTTGAGTTTATTTCATCAAATTCTAGATGTTTTTGTTTAATGTGGATGTGTGTGAGACGTGTCGGTTTTGCGAATTGGGTTTATGCTGCCAATTGGAACTTTGTAATCAATTGGGATAAATCTGATCTAGGGTATTTGTAGTTTGTTGCGGTATTGTTACGCAGATGTATAAATGCAAGCAATGGATAGTGAACTGATGGCTAAAACCTAACGTGGAAACCTTAACCGGGTCAATTGTACAAGTGACCGCACTAAAATCAAATGAAGTAAAACTGTCCGTAAGTGCTTCAAACTTGATGATTTGAGGCTAGGGGTTTGAATGTTTGATATTCGTTACGATAGAAAAAATCTAGGATGGCATGGTCAATGCAGCTGAGTAAATCTACAATGATCTGGGTTTTTGGCCTGTTATCTGCTCATACCCAAGGTCTTAATGCGTATGTTAAGCCCTCTCCAAACCTTGTTATGCCAGGAATTGTTGCAATGCTGTGTTACTACTTCCTTAAAAGTTTGTCTGTCTCCCTTCAACATTTCTTCTTCTGCATTTGGTAATTGGATTGTTCTTTGAACTTATTGAGTTGTTTTTGTAATTGTGCAGCCTTGAGCAGGCATATCAAGCCCTACGATCATTTGAGATTCTTGGAATTGAAAAAGGTCTCGATTTAAGTTCTTCGATCTGCACACAAGTGGCTGAGAGTGTTCAGCCATCACATGGTTTGAAGGATGTTTTCTATGCTTTGAAGTGCAATCAAATCCTTAAGTGCAAGATCGATGCAGAGATCCTCAAGGTAGTCCTGATTCTAAGTTGAAAGTTAATCACTTAAGCTGACTTTTCCCTTTTATAATCTGTTGTTTTACAAGATGGAAATGGTACATTTATTTTCAATTGTAATGGGCTTACTCCTTGTTTCCATTGAAGGGATTAACTTCAAGGCTTCAAGCTGCCATTGGTGAAACAAATTCATTGTCGGATTATTACTACACAATTGGAAGTTTGGTATCAATAAAGGTACTTTCTGCAACAGATGGTAACTCTAGTTTTATGCTTGTTCTTTCATTTGGATCTAACTGATTCCTTGCTTCTTCACTGTCTTGATCAGGCTGCTGGCTTCGACGTCAAGCTCAATAATGCGGATAATATTTTTCGTTCAATTAAGGTTTTGCATTCACCTACATTTTCTTTGCAGCTTAAATTGTTTCAGTTTCTGATACAAGTTTGAAATTCAAAGATCTTTGTATGAACTTTGGTCACATTCACCTTTTTTTCTAACTCTTTCTGCAGACCCTTAGTCATAGTGATGGGAGATGGCGTTATACCTCAAACAATCCAAAGACTAGTACTCACGCTGCTGGTGATTATCTTGAATGCATTTTTGTTTCTGCGTTGTGTTTACTTTCTGATAACTGATTTATTAGAGTGTATGCGGGTTGCCCATGCTTTTCTTTGTATGATGAGCTTTGGTACGTGTTGAGCCACATGTCCATACTTGCTTTATTCATCTCTCAAGCTTGTTCATGTTTCTGGCAGGAATGGCACTTGAAACGCTAGCTGGTGTTGTGTCATTAGCAGAAACAGATGTTGATCAGTCACTGGTAAATGTTGACATGAACCTGTCCCAGACAAATACACATAGTTTTATTTTTGGAAATATATTTTGATTTGTTATGTTTGATATCTGAGTAAATAGAAAAGGCCTTTACTAACTTGCTCCCATCATCTTTTTTGTATACAAATCTCCTCATTCAATAGATGACACTTGTTCTAAATTAATGTATGGGGAGCCAGAGAAAGTTGAGAATTTAACTGGGACTATTTATTGGGAATGAAGTGGATGAACATGGGATAGAGAGCTGAGTTCAATAGTTGGTGAATATGCAGTGTGGAGTGGTCAAGGGTTTATGTGATGTTTTAGTTTCTGTATCACAGCCTCACCATCAGACCAGTCTGCATTATTTAATTATTTTTCTTGTCCATCAAATGAAAAATAGATTCATTATCTTTTAATTTTTTCTTGGCAGATTGGCTCAATCAAGAAAGACATAGTGAAACTCTTTGACAACATTGAGAAGTATGGTATGTCTATTGCTCTCTTGAAATTACAAAATTTTATTTTATTCTTCCCCTTTTGTAGATGCACACTGTTATTTATTTTAGTTGAAGCTGTTTATAATTGGCTTCATTGATTCAGATGACGGAGCCATGTATTTTGATGAGAAAATTGCCGGTGAACAAGATTACAAAGGCCCTCTTTTTATTACATCGTCTGTGCTTCAGGGGGTTATGGCATTTGCAGATGCTAGCTCTGGGAATATAAATGTCAGTAAAAGATCATTTCATTTTCTGTATTCATGAGAGAAGTTGGTATATTCATTCTTCTAAATGCATTTGATACTTTGTTTACACTTTCCAATTGGAAGTTTCAGGTTCTGCCAGAGAATATACTAGGTTTGGCAAAATTCTTCCTCGGTGTTGGAGTTCCTGGAAATGCGCTTGATTTTTTCAATCAAATTAACTCACTGTCTTGGCTGGAGCATAATCAGTAATGACTGCTTAAACACTTCCTATATGCTGTTATTGATAAATTATTATTCGTGTCTACCATTTCATGGACACATTTGTCAACATGAGTTTTTCATTTCTATACATATTACATTATACATTGCAATATTTTTTTACAGCTCATCTGATACTAACATATATTTGCATGTTTTGTGCAGGCTGTCGATTCCATTGATTTTGTCTGTTCCAGCGACTGTGCTTTCACTAACTGAAAAAGACCTTTTGAAGGTGTGTAATACAGGGTTATATATAGGATTCTTTTTCTCAAAGAAGCTATTCTTTCTAAACTCAACCTACAAAGTATCCTGTCCTTTTTCTTGATTGATATGTGCAAAATGATGGGAACTTGATAATAGTTCTATTTTCTGTTACTAGTCAAGCCTAACGTGTATCTCTTGTATGGATTTTTTGTGTGCTTGATAAAGCCTATACTTTGTTAGTAATAATTTTTTTATTTCTTTATTATAAGTAAATATGCCTATCACATCTTAAAGCTACTAACCAAACAGTGAACTATCTATAATCAGGTGAAGGTGAACACGGTGCTGGGTTCCAGTGGACCACCACTTACAGTGAAAGTTCTCAAGGCAACTGTTTCTTCTGCAAAAAGTCCAATTATTGAGGATAAGGTCTCTTGTTTAATCTCTTATATAATATGTATATCCTTCTTCAGTTTCTAGAAGATTGTTTGTTTTATATGCCTTGTACTCGCGTTTTTTAAATTGCTGGAACTTAACTTTACCATTGTTCCCCTTCTAATATTTTGTAATTTGCTTATTGTAGGAACTCATGTTTGATGCATCCAATGCCCTTCATATTTTGGATGTTTTTCCCCAAAATGCTGATGTTGGCATCTACAATTTTGTTTTTAAGGTAATTTTTCTCTCCAATCTAATTTTTGATACGATGTTCTTTAGTTTGTGATTGATTTCTAGGAATTTGTATTGCAGATTGTGTTTAATGAACCAGATCAGAGCAACGTGTATGCCACTGGAGAAACTCAAACACAAGTATATGTTACAGGAGATATCAAAGTTGATAGCTCAGAGATAACAGTACTTGACAGTGATCTTGGCAGTGAAGAAACACGGAAAACGTGAGCTCTCTTCTTTTACTTCTGCATTGACCAGTGGCCATTATGTATCATCAAATTTTGGTTATGGATGTGTCTCGAATATTAAGCATATCTACACCATCATTGTTCATAACTGTAATTTTTTGTATATCTTTGATTGGTCTTGTTCAGATTGGATGTAGCAAGCAAGCATTCTGTTTCATTATCAGCTAATCACCTCCAAAAGCTGCGTTTATCTTTCCAGCTGTCTACTCCACTTGGCAACCCGTTTAAGCCCCATCAGGTCTTCTATTGATTTTCTAAAATAATTATAACCTTGTTGTTTTACATTTGAGCAATTAAGGAAAAAACTTGTTATCTACAGGCAATACTGAAGTTGAGACATGAATCAAAGCTTGACCATGTATTTGTGGTGCCGAACTCTGGAAAACAGTTCGAGATAACACTCGTAAGTTTTTTTTATCGCTACTGGGTTAATTATATGCTCAACAGTGTGGATGCATTTCACTGGTCGTGCTTGTTTTTACTTATTTGGAATATGGTATAAATTGTAAATCATGTTATTTGAAAGACTGTGTTGTACATGTTCTACTATAGTACTATTAAGATAAATTATATCTTCTGTTTTTAACTACCTATCTTTGAGTGTTCAGTAATAAGCGTAGCGTGTTGTCCATGCTCTACTATTCGCATCTATTATTATTAGCGTGTCTGTCACTGTTGATTGCTTGGGGTATGTTTGATAATGTTCTGACTAGGCAAGTGACAAGGTGTGACTGTAATTAGGTAACTGATAAGGAATTAGAGGCGGATAAGTTTATAATGTGCTTATATGGAAACCCTTTAGAAGGCAATTAATGTCATACTTCACCAAGTTTGTTTTCTAATTTCCTGATCAGTTGGCATTTGCTTATCAAAGTTGTTTTGTTTTCCCACAGGATTTCCTTGGACTGGTTGAAAAACTATATTACCGCTCTGGTAAATATGATATCGAGCTATCAGTTGGTGATGCTCTCATGGTAAGAGATGAGACATCTTATTATGTATAACTGCAGATGTGTTGAAATTTCAATTTTTTTCTCATTAAGCCAACACACTTTAACTCCTCTTGTATTTTTCTTAGGAGAATTCATTCTTGTGGTCTATTGGCCACGTTGATCTTGAGCTGCCTGAAGCACCTGAAAAGGCAACTCGTCCACCTCCCACACCTGTTGATGCATACTCAAGATATGGGCCTAAAGCAGAGATATCACATATTTTTCGATCACCTGAAAAGCTTCCACCCCAAAACCTATCTTTTATTTTCTTGGGTCTTGTCCTTCTTCCACTCGTGGGATTCTTCATCGGGGTGAGTACAAAAATATGCATGTTATTTATGCCGCCCTTGTTGATAGGAAAAATAAACATTGAGATTTGTGTCTTTATGTGTGCCCTATGTAGGCTATGTGGCTATGTGGCTATGTTGCTAATCAATCAGTTTTAGTGTATGGATTATTTTTCAATCAGACTATCTATTATTTATACTGCAACATTAGTAGCATAGTAGTTGGAGGCCTTGTTTAGTGTGTGGAATACTAATAACATAGTCTTGATTCATCATAGACTTTAAGACAATAATATTGTTTGTTTATGTCTCATGTTTACTGCAGCTATTACGTCTTGGGGTGAACTTCAAGAATTTCCCCTCATCAGGCATGCCTACAATATTCGCCATTCTCTTCCACGTCGGCATTGCTGCTGTTCTCGGTCTCTACGCCCTTTTCTGGCTCAAGGTGAGATTCAGCCCACTAGTGCACCTGCATCTCCTGACTAGAACAAATTTTATGTTTTTGCTATACTTGTCTAATACTTGAATCTGCCTATGCAGTTGGATCTGTTCGTGACGCTGAAGACCTTAGGCTTTCTTGGTGTCTTCCTGGTGTTTGTTGGCCATAGAATCCTTTCTCACCTTGCTGCATCGTCAGCCAAGACGAAATCTGCCTAGGAACCAATTTTCTTTGTGTAGGGTAAGTTTGAGGAACAGTTTTGATGATCCCTACTTGAAAGAGTTTTGGCATCAGAAGGACATTTTGGCTAGATTTTGTACTTGAAATATTGCTCTTCTGAACTTGGGATTCTTCTCATAAGTTGATCTTTGGTACTGGAAGTAGCGTTGTTGTATGATCATATATCCAGGTAATAACCCACTCCATAGTAGCATAATTAAATTAGAAGATAACTTCTTGAACCATCTTTCTCTGAGTTATTTTCCTTTTTGTTGGATTGCTATTCTCCCACACGCCTCTTCGTTTATTGTATATGGCAATTGGATGCAAAACTAAGGTTTTGAGCCTATTTGCGGCCAGGGCCGGGGCCAGGTTACGAGTAATTAGCAATTGCACTACCAACAAATCCACATGTAATTGTCGAAGATCTTGTGTTCAATCATATCATCCTTGAAAGACTTGAATTTGTTTATTTGTAACTCGCCTGATTTTATACACCTGAAATAAATATTTAAACTTGTGTACGATAAATATGTAATAATTTAAAAACATTTGAATCTAATTCTATTATTTTACTGAAATATATTCAATATTATTTGGTACAGTAACGAGAATTGGCCATTGGGTATTAGAGACGTGGAAATGCCTAAAATGGCATCATACATGTGCATTGAGTCTTTAACTGAAATGTTAACTCATAATATAATTCGACCAATGAAAAGATTGTTCATAAACATTAACATAATAATTACATAGATATTATTCATACAGTAGTCCCATAAGGGCAAAATCGGAACCTTCTACCACGCGGCCAGCACGTGACATTCTAAGGTTTGCTCCGGCGTTTATATCCGCTCTCATATTATTCGTCTCTGGTCATCGCCCTTACACTCGGCGGCCGAATTCGATTCTTACATCCGATGGCCACTGACAGCAAATCCGAGAAGAAGAAAAGAAGCTCGGCCTCTACATCCGAAGGTTTCCGGCCCCCCTTTCTGCTCACAATCTGTTCTATTGCTCGCAAATTGTAATTTCTTACGTTCTTTTGGTTGCAGGCAGGGAGGTAAACAAGAGGCGAAGAGGTTCGGACGATGAGGAGAAATCTGAAAGAGGGAGCAGTAGAAGAGACAAGGGCGAGCACGGAAAGTCTCATAAGCGCTCAAAGCATCGTTCTGATGAAGGTACCCTTCGTGTGTTCTTTCTAATCTCATCTCTAGGTTGAATTTGATATCCTGACCTAGGGTTTCATAATTTAGTTCGAATTGAGCTAAAAAGTTGTTCTTCTCGTGGGTTCGTTGCGAAAACCTCTTTGGATAGATGTTTACAAAAGAGGAAAGGGAAGTGAAAGTGGGAGTTGTTTGAATATTTTCTTAGAAGGAAATAAGGGCTCACCTGATTTGATAAATTTGATAGCTTTGAGGATGAAACTCAAGTTGTTCTGCAACTGGGAAATTAGGGTTCTCCAAGTTCCGTTTCTATGGAAGTAGTATCATTAGAGAAGAAATATGTCAGGTACCATGACCATGAGACTGTCAGATATGTGAGCTTTATATTAACTATTTCTCCATGTCCAAGGAAAAAAGCCATGATCTTGCTTAGCAATTCATCATGAAAAGCACCCTTGGACACCAACAATTGACTAGTGTGTCCTAAAGCTCATCCAAGTGGTATTCTTGAGCTAATCTCTTTCAATAACATATGTCTAAGTTCATTGCAGCATGTTGTATTATCTTCACTCCCACTTCTATGGTAGTTTGTCATAGCATTTGAATAGGCCAAGCCATTCTGAAGTTTAAACTTGATGGTTAGATTTTCTTGCCCTTGTTAAAAAATTCTCGTGCTCAAGTACTAGTGTTTCAGCTTGATGGTCCTGTTACTTCCCTTAAGCTTGTAAAGGACCTGATCAGAGGATTCCTGCAACTTCAGTTCCCAATTTAGTCCATCCCATCCTTGTGTTTTATGCATGATCTCACCGCTTAGAGTTGTGATCAGATGCTCTTTCAACCCTAGAGCTTGAAATGCTTTCATAGAGCAATAATGCCAGGCACCAGAAACCAATCCTTTGTCATGTTTCCAGCAATTCACTCCTGTTCATCAAGTCAGTTCTTTCATTGCATAGCCAGGTTTCTGCTATTTAATTGATGGGATAGTTAATTGCTCTTTCAAATAGAATCGTAGATATTGATCTTGAAGGTTGAACTATCAATGTGCAATTAATTGCATCATTCCAGATGAGCAATGTTGAAGTTTCTATCTTTTTTTTACACATCTCTTTCCCCATTTAATTTTAATGATGCTTCAAGAACTGAATTTACATTGTGGCTATAGGAAACTATTTTGACACCTACATTTTTTCCAGAGAAGAAGTCTAAGGAGAAACGCAAAAGCAAAGATTCAAAGCATAGTCGCCAATATGTGAGCCTCTCATTCCATTTTTTTATCATCCAAGTCTCAACTTTATGCTCTTGTTTCTTCCATCTCCGATAGGAGATACTCTCATGCTAATTGTATTATAAAGGCTTTTGTTTGGCTTGCTCTGTCGCTTAACTAGTTTGTTCCTTTACTATGTCTTGGAAGGCGAAGAAGCCCCATGAGCTCTCGGCCGATGACTACTTCTCCAAGAACAACGAGTTTGCAACCTGGCTGACCGAAGAGAAAGACATCTTCTTTTCTGATCTTTCATCTGAACGCGCACGAGAGTTGTTCTCCAAGTTCGTGAAGAAGTGGAATGCCGACAAGCTCCAACTCAAGTACTACGAGGGGATCGCCACTGCTCCCAGAACGGCTCACTCCTGGAAAATAAGAAACTAGCCTCATGTGGGATGCTCGAACTTATGTTATTTTGGGGGTTTCTCTTTCTTTTTGTTAGAATCTTAGTATCTACTAACGGGTGTTCTTGTTTAGACTTAGAACAAGTACCACATGCAAGAAGTTTAAGTTCCAAGTTACCCCTTTTTTTGCTTCAAAC
Organism: Polygonum aviculare; assembly: GCA_934048045.1. Lineage (NCBI taxonomy): Eukaryota > Viridiplantae > Streptophyta > Magnoliopsida > Caryophyllales > Polygonaceae > Polygonum > Polygonum aviculare. The sequence goes on from OW204024.1 coordinate 4,575,994, forward strand.
AAATACACTGTACATTCAAAATTAAGCTCTACCATTAGTAATGTCTTGAATCATACTCAACCGGAAGACACTCTGTTCTTTTTAAACCATTTGTTTCATTGTTGACTAAACTCATGGCATTATAATACTTTTAAACCATTTCCCTTCATAAATGAACATATATCGCAATAAGATTTAACATTTACATGTTATATCATTACTGAAATGTTAAAAAGAGAAAATATAAATATTAGCAATTTTATTCTCTAAGCATTTTACAATAATTGTAGATTTGTAGGAGTTCTAAATCTTATTACAGTTTTGTCATATTTAAATTGGTCTGATATGATAATGCCGGTTATCCTCAGTTCCTCACTGTCCATTTCGCTCTCTCTTCGACCTAATACACAGTTTTCAGTGCGCTAAAACTCAGATCAAGGCCTACCGTGTACTGAATGAATCTTCTATGTAAGTCCTTCTTTCCTTTATGATTTAAATCTTTCGGCAACGACTGATTCGGAATTGGTAAATTTCTGGAAATCGAAGTCGAGTGTTGAAGAAACAAAATTCGCGAATCAATGATTCATGACGAATTGTTTCCCCTGAGGAATTCTTGCGGTTTTCTTGCTCTCCTTTCTGTACCACCATTCTCTTTTCACATCCGCCATTCTTGCATTAACAAGAAAACACATCCGGTTTTGATCTGCAGATTGGGGGCGGTGTATCTTCGTGGAACAGGAGATAGAGTGAAGGTGGCTTTGTTTAGATCATGCTTTGTTCTCCTCTGAAAACTCGATTGCAGCTGTGGCTTCGTGATTATGATAAGCTTCAATCCTCGGCCGTGATCCTCTTATACGTCCAGGTACGAAAAATCCCTACATATTCACTCATCACATTGCTCTCAGTTCAATTTAATATACAATTCAGAGCTGGTATAAGAAAATGGAATAAGTGGAAACGAGGAAACTTGATGAATTTGGGAGTACTAGCATTGGTAATGAAAATTAGGTTGCTAATTCGCTGTTGTGTTCAAATGTTGATTCTAGATCGGATGTGCATTGGTTGGGTCACTTGGAGCATTATACAATGGAGTACTGCTGATAAATTTAGCAATTGCGCTATTTGCCTTGGTGGCCATTGAGAGTGGCAGTCAGCGTCTAGGCCGAACTTATGCCAGTTTGCTCTTTGCTGCAATTTTATTGGACATCGCCTGGTTCATTCTGTTTTCGTACGACATATGGTGCGTCTCTTATCCTCTTTGCATTACTTTTCACTCTTTTGTTACCTATCCTGTTTATCAACTCTTTGGTACAAAAATTAGCTTTGCTGTCTATTTGTGTCATTATCAGATAATTGCTATTTGTTAATGCGTTACAATTTGTTTTAAGGCTGATACTAGATAGATTTCTGCATTAAGCAAGTTTTGTGAATACCTCTCAGTTTTTGAATGCTCTTCAGTGTCCTTTGTCTTTAGAAGGATTAGATGCATGACTCCATCTAACAATTCTTGTATTGTGTATCCATACTTGTGTTTACACAAGGAGATTTGTCATTATATAGGCCACTTACAGTTAAATTGGTCAAAAAATTAAGTATATAGCACTCTGGCAGGTTGAATTAGGAAGAAAATAAAGCTGTCTGATCCCTTGTAGCAGTAGCATTGACAACATGGTTTAGGATTGAAATTTCAGCTGTTAACATGTTTACCACCAGTATAAGTGTCGAGTTCTATATGGATTGATGCTCACTATCTGTTTCCTCGAGTAATTGCATATTGTGTCACTTTGAATCATATTGCTAAATATGGGAAGGATCAGACACTTTCCCATGATTTTTACTGCAAATTCAAATGTCTTTTTGTAGTTATTTTTTTCTTAATCTTCAAATTTTTATGCAGGCACATCTCTTCGGAGGACTATGGAGTGCTTTTTATCATATCTTTGAAGCTTACCCTCTCCATGCAAATTGTTGGATTTTCTGTGAGGTTGTCGTCCTCATTTTTGTGGATACGGATGTACAGATTGGGGGCTTCCCGTGGACAAAGTGCAACGTCTCAGGAAGCAGACTTTGATATGAGAAGTAGCTTTCTGAATCCAGCAACTCCTGCAAATATTAGACGAGCATTAGATGCCGAAGATCCATTAGGAGGCTCTATCTATGATCCTGCTCATTATTCATCTCTCTTTGATGCTGGTTCTGAAAATAAATTATCCGAGGTAGAATTTCTTACCCAGTTTTGCTCAAGTAGTCAACTTATTCTTGGATTCTATTGCTTATGTACTATGATAGATGGCTGGATCCATCATTTCCACTAGGAATACAACCTAAGCTGGTTATGTTGTATTTGTGTGCTGATATTATCTGCACCATTCTGGGCCATTGTGTATCCTGATTGAAGCTGAATTCTTTTTGCAACATCTTCTTATAGGGGCACAATCATCTCAATGGAGGCAGTGATTCGTCCAATTCCGAAAGTAGATTGAAGCTTTCTATGGAGGATCATTTTACACCCAAGAAGGTGTGTTTTGAATCCTCCTTGTTTGTTTGAAGGACCATCCAGATGAACTTGTGCTAAATCTGAATCACAATCTTGCATTGAGAATTGAAAAAAATAAAACAATCTGCTCAATGCCAACAAAATAACGTATTGTTTCGTTGTCTTGCTTTGCAGGGCGATGTTGCAGGAACACTATGATCTTGCGCAGGAAACTGTTTGTAGAATTCGGTGTGCTATTTTTATCAATGTATGCAGCAAAAATGCAGAACCATTGATGTATGATATATTGCTTGGATGCTGGCTGGTTGGCTTCAATGTGCAGTTTTTTTTTGTAGATAAGAAACTTTCCAAAATTGATTGGTTTGTTTGCAGGGTAAACTAGCAAGTCTTGTGATCTAGTAATTTTCTAATGATGTTTTTGCTCTCTGTGTTGCAATTTTCCGTAGGCCTTGCAACTGAACAAGATATGGATATGAAAAAATTTCAACACTTGAGAATTTTCTTGCCACTTCTAGATTCTTCAAATCACCCTTTTGACTCAGTGAACTTAAAACATTTTACCCTCCAGAACTTTCTCCCAACATCTTCCGTCAATATCTATCCAGAGCTTTCATGATGAATTTCCGCACTTCAATTTTCTTCTATAAAAATGATTGATCGCCCTCGTGAACCCAGACCGAGATCACAAAGCAAATCCAATACCAAAGAAACATAGCAATCAATTAATGTCTTCTTTCCTGCCTTCATTCTTCTTCCCCGACACGGAGGATGACGTGGCGGCGCCCATGAGCTGGAAGGAGATCCCACGCTGCCACGTGTACGAGTTCGATCTCCCCGGCCTGTCAAAGGACGACGTCACGCTCGAGTTTCACGAGGACACCAGGATTCTCCACGTCACGGGCTCGCAGCCTGACAAACTCGACGACCATACAGGGACTGACAGGTGGCACCTCCTGGAGCGGCCACGTAGATTCTCCCGGAAGGTGGTGCTGCCGGAGAATGCGAAGTCCGACGGAATTTCCGCCGCCATGCACGACGGCGTGCTGGTGGTGACGGTGCCCAAGGACGAGGACGCCATCAAGAAGGATACGACGAAGAACATGCAAGGAAGGAAGGTGGTTGAGATTAGTGGGAATTCCGATGAGGAAAAGGGGGCCCACAAAGGGCTTGGAAGGTTCGTTTGTTGCAGAGCGTGATTAGATTTATGTAACACTATTTTATTACTCTGATTTTGTTTTTGTTAAGTGCTCATGCATTTTGTTGTGTGTGAATCTTGCTTTTTCAATATTTAGGTTGTGTCTAAAGTTTCTGATTGTTTTGATTTTATGTTGGATTTTGTGTCATGTAGCAATTATGTAGATTGTTGGAGCATTAATGGCTCCTGTGTAATGCAGTACACGTGAGCAGCTCAAAAAGGACTTTTGAGCTCCTTGTTATCCCACATCGAAAAATATGGATGGGTAGTATACCCACTATATATTGTACATTGGTATATCATGGGTTAGTGAGTCAAGAGAGGAATGCCCCCTCGCGCGCGTGCCGCCGCCGTCCGTCCGGCTCGTGCGCGGTGTGGTGCTTATCTTTTTACGGGATTTTTCAACTATTTTGTTAAATTGGGCCTCCAAGATTTGCGGACTAGTTTGCCGATAACTTTTCTGCAAATCTCCGTTTTCAACTTGTTTTCTGTTTCCGATACTTGGGGACTGATTATTTGAATTGGTCAAACGAGTTTATCTCTTAGTTTTAACTGATGAGGATTTCGTGGGTGGTTGAGAGAGGATCGTGGGATGGTGGGTGCATTCAGATCTATTTAACCCCATCAACGTTCCTTCTCAAAATAATCCAAGCTTTCTCTTCTGCTTTCTAAAACTCATCCCGTACCTCTCTTCTCACTTGTTCTGGATCGTCCGTTCCCACTCCTTCTTATCCGAGTACACGGATTCGAGGGAAGCTGCGCTCAATCCTTGGGGGACAAACGCTCGTTTGGATCTGTACCAGTGTCCGGGCGTATTGTTTCTAAGGCAGTGGATCCGACCACGACGCAGTGCAACAGTAACACATCAAATTATTTGGCCTACATTCCTTGAACGTATTGATCGTTTATTTTTGCCTTGCAGAGAATATTTACCTACAAATTAGAAACAATACCTCTCTGCTGCTGTTCGAATGGAGAGCCAAATCATCAAGCTTCTTGACTTGTCCAAACTCGAGCCGCTTGATGGGACCAACTACCGCCGATGGTCCCAGAAGCTGCTCATCGTCTTCGAGCAACTCAAAGTCGACTACGTCCTCAACAAAGACCCTCCAGCAGCCCCTCTGAAGGCGCTTCCTCTGGCCAACAACGACTCCCATCCTACGCCAGAAGAAACCGCCGCAGCTGCTGATCTAGCCGCTAAGGCTGCTGCTGAAACCGAAAAGTATGAACAAGACAATAAGACTGTAAGGGGTATCTTACTGAGCCATATGTCCAATGCTTTGTTTGATTTGTTCCTTACTAACAAATCTGCTAAGTCCATTTGGGAGACTCTTGAGAAGAAGTATGGCTCAGATGATGCCGGGAAGAAGAAGTATGTCGCAGGAGAATTCCTGCGCTTCCAGATGGCTGACGACAAGCCTGTGATGGAGCAGGTTCACGAGTACGAGAATCTGGTTGCTGACATCCTTGTTGAAGGGATGGAGATGTGTGAGTACCTTCAGGCGAACTTCCTGATTGAGAAGCTTCCAGATTCGTGGTCCACCTACCGCAACCACCTCAAACACAAGAAGAAGAATCTGACCCTAGAGGAGCTAGTCGGTCACTTGAAGATTGAAGAGGCAAACCGCCTCAAAGATAAGCCCTTGAATAATTCTGATCATTCAGTCAAAGCTAACATCGTTGAATCTTCTGGTCCGAAGGTTGACAGGTTCAAAAAGGGTGCTGCTGGACACCCTGGAAAGAGCCACAAACCTCTTCAGAACCGGAGAACCCAGAATTTCAAGAAAGGTGGAAAGGGAGAAAAGATGAAAGGAGGATGCTTCGTCTGCGGCAAGCCAGGGCACCGGGCTGCTCAGTGCCACCACAGAAACGAAGGACCAAGGAACAACCAAGCCAGGTTCCACAACAATGGCCCCAAACCGAACCAGGAGCAGAATCAGGCCAACCTGACTGAGGAGGACCTGGTTGCTGTAATCTCAGAAGTGAATGTGGTGGATATGGCTGAATGGGTGGTGGACACCGGAGCCACCAGGCACTTCTGCGCCAACAAGGAGCTCCTCTCCGACTACAAGCCTGCTGAAAAGGGCGAGCAGGTCTTCATGGGCAACTCCAGCATCTCAGAAGTTGTCGGTAAAGGGAAAATTCTTCTTAAACTTAATTCTGGCAAGAAACTGTGCTTGATGAATGTAATGCATGTTCCTTCTCTGCGCAAGAATCTGATTTTTGGTGGACTGTTAATTAAGGCTGGCTTTAGACTCCTGTTTGATGGGGGGAAACTAGTGATTAGCAAGAATGGTGAATTTGTGGAGAAGGGTTTCATGTCTGGAAATGGTTTGATTGTGCTCGATTCTGCTATTGTTGAAACTGATAATAAAGCTTCTTCTTCTGCTTACATGATTGAGTCCTTTGATGTTTGGCATGCTAAATTGGGACATGTGAATGTGAATGCTATAGACCGGTTGATTAAAGCAGGTTTAATTCCAAAATTATCCAAAACCGACTATAAAAAATGTGATGTATGTGCTGAGGCGAAATTTATTAGAAAACCCTTCAAACTTGTAGAAAACAGGAATTCAGAGTTGCTAGAATTAATCCATTCGGATTTGGCTGACTTTAAAAATTCTGAAAGTAGAGGTGGTAAGCGTTATTACATCACATTTGTGGACGATTTCTCTAGATATACTAAAGTATACCTGCTGAGGTCTAAAGATGAAGCTGAAAAGACTTTCATGATATATAAAAATGAAGTAGAAAACCAACTAGACCGAAAGATTGAAAGGCTTAGGTCTGATCGAGGAGGAGAATACTCAACCGAGTCCTTGAAAAAGTTTTGTCAAGATAATGGTATAGTTCATGAGATGACTGCACCTTATACTCCTCAACAAAATGGAATAGCTGAAAGGAAAAACCGGACCTTAAAGGAAATGATGAATGCTATGTTAATTAGCTCTGGTTTACCTAACAACATGTGGGGTGAAGCTGTTCTGTCTGCTAACCATGTCTTAAACAGGTTACCTCATAAAAAATTAGAACAGACTCCATATGAACTTTGGAAAGGCTATGCACCAAATTTGTCATATTTGAAAGTGTGGGGGTGCTTAGCTAAAGTGGCTTTTCCTTCATTCAAACGTGAAACTATTGGTCCGAGGACCTTTGATTGTGTGTTTGTTGGTTATGCTGATTGCAGTGCTGCATATAGATTCATGAGATTGAATGATAAATCCATCTGTGAATATCGCGATGCTGAATTTTTTGAGCATATTTATCCTTTGAAATCCATGCATGTTACTACTCCTGTAAATGTGCTGCCTACGTCTGAGCCTAGAAAACTAGTTGATGATGTTCAACCTAGGAAAAGTAAAAGGCGTAGAATAGAAACTGATTTTGGTCCTGACTTTGTGACCTCTTTTCTTCTAGAACTCAAAGACATAGATATAATAGATGAATCTGTGATTAGCCTTCATATGATAGAGAATGACCCAAAAACTTATGAAGAAGCTATGAGTTTAATAGATGCGAGTTTCTGGAAAGATGCCATTAACAGTGAGTTAGATTCCATTGTGTCAAATGGGACGTGGGAAATTGTAGACTTGCCTAGAGGTAGTAAAGCCATTGGGTGTAAATGGATTTTCAAGAAAAAACTAAAAACCGATGGTACCATAGATAGGTACAAGGCAAGATTGGTAATAAAAGGATTTACTCAAAAATACGGCATTGATTATTTTGACACTTATTCACTTGTTACTAAGATCGCCACTATTCGTGTATTGATTGCATTAGCATCTACTCATAATTTGCTTGTACATCAGATGGATGTTAAGACAGCTTTTTTGAATGGCGATCTGGATGAGGAAATCTATATGCACCAACCTCCTGGATTCGAGATCCCAGGACAAGAGAGCAGGGTGTGTAAGTTGAAGAAATCCTTATATGGTCTAAAACAAGCTCCAAAGCAATGGTATGAAAAATTTCATAAGACTATTATGAGCTTTGGTTTTGTAGTCAACAGTTCTGACGCTTGTGTATATACTAAGATGATGCATGCTAAATGTGTGATTATATGTCTATATGTTGATGACATGTTAATAATGGGAACACATTTAGATGTAATTAATGAGACTAAAGATTTCTTATCATCAAAATTCGAAATGAAGGACTTAGGTGAAGTTGATGTAATTTTGGATGTGAAAGTTACGAAAACGAAAGATGGCTTCACTCTATGTCAGTCTCATTATGTAGAGAACATACTAAGGAAATTTGATTCTTTTGATGTCTCGCCTGTAAGAACACCTTATGATCCTAGCATACACTTGAAGAAAAATAAAGGGAAAAGTGTCTCTCAATCTGAATATGCTAAGATAATTGGTAGTTTGATGTTCTTAATGAATTATACTCGACCTGATATTGCCTATGCTGTAAGTAGATTAAGTAGATATACTCATAACCCCTGGAATGATCACTGGAATGCCCTAAAAAGATTATTGAAGTATCTAAAAGGTACGTTTGATTGGGGTTTACATTATAAGAGATTCCCTAATGTGTTAGAGGGCTATTGTGATGCAAACTGGGTATCTGACAATGATGAAGTTAGTTCTACCAGTGGTTATGTATTTACTTTATGTGGTGCAGCTATATCCTGGAAGTCTGCAAAGCAGACGGTTATAGCAAGATCTACTATGGAGTCAGAGTTTATAGCTCTCGACTTGGCAGGGCAAGAGGCCGAGTGGCTGAGAAGCCTAATGGCTGACATCCCATTGTGGGGGAGGCCAACACCTCCCGTATCTCTACATTGTGACTCTCAAGAAGCCATGGGGGTTGCTAAGAGTAGTGTCTATAACGGAAAGAAGAGACACATACGAATCAGGCATGAGTCTGTGCGACACCTGATTCTGAATGGGGTACTCACAATGGAGTACATAAGGTCAGAAAGAAATCTGGCAGATCCCTTAACAAAAGGGTTAAACAGGAAAATGGTCCTGGAGTCGTCGAGGGGAATGGGGTTGTGGCCCATATGAAAGCTTAAGCTTTCTTAATCCTATGGCGAAATGAATAAGAAATTGAGAGGATGAGCTTCAAGCTCTTAATGACTTCATAGCCCGAATTTGGGTGGTTTGTAATGAGACAAACTTGATGAGGTCACCTACGTGAGTGCATTTGGTTAAAATCCAAAAGGTTGAAGACCTTTGAGGGCACTCATGAGCATCCCAAGAAACCGAGATTCACTAAGTGATATCTCCATCGCGGGAATGGAAGGAAAATTGACAAAGTGTGTGTTCTTAAGTAACACTCTCAAAGATAGTCAGAAGTTCAAGACTTGTTCACTTCTTGACTTGAGAGCATCCCTTAGTTCACTAAAGCAGTTGGTTCAAATCGAAAGATACCATCTGCTTAAGCACTAAGTCATAAAATCCTATTCAGAACAAAACCTGATCGATGTACAACATTAGTGGGGGATTGTTGGAGCATTAATGGCTCTTGTGTAATGCAGTACACGTGAGCAGCTCAAAAAGGACTTTTGAGCTCCTTGTTATCCCACATCGAAAAATGGATGGGTAGTATACCCACTATATATTGTACATTGGTATATCATGGGTTAGTGAGTCAAGAGAGGAATGCCCCCTCGCGCGCGCGCCGCCTCCGCCGTCCGTCCGGCTCGGCTCGGCTTCGTGGCACGTGCGCGGTGTGGTGCTGGGGCTTATCTTTTTACGGGATTTTTCAACTATTTTGTTAAATTGGGCCTCCGAGATTTGCGGACTAGTTTGCCGATAACTTTTCCGCAAATCTCCGTTTTCAACTTGTTTTCTGTTTCCGATACTTGGGGACTGATTATTTGAATTGGTCAAACGAGTTTATCTCTTAGTTTTAACTGATGAGGATTTCGTGGGTGGTTGAGAGAGGATCGTGGGATGGTGGGTGCATTCAGATCTATTTAACCCCATCAACGTTCCTTCTCAGAATAATCCAAGCTTTCTCTTCTGCTTTCTAAAACTCATCCCGTACCTCTCTTCTCACTTGTTCTGGATCGTCCGTTCCCACTCCTTCTTATCCGAGTACACGGATTCGAGGGAAGCTGCGCTCAAGCCTTGGGGGACAAACGCTCGTTTGGATCTGTACCAGTGTCCGGGCGTATTGTTTCTAAGGCAGTGGATCCGACCACGACGCAGTGCAACAGTAACACATCAAATTATTTGGCCTACATTCCTTGAACGTATTGATCGTTTATTTTTGCCTTGCAGAGAATATTTACCTACATAGATATAGTAAATGAATTTTATGGACCAAAAAAGGCTTCGAAGTAAGGTTAAATCAGTCAACTCAAAAAGTAAAGGATCAACCATGGGTCAAGAGAAAAGACTCGCAACAAGTCATGAGAAAAATAATGAAAAGCAGACATGCAAAGAAACCAAAAAAGAAACCAAAATACACGGATACAAGCTTCAGCGCGCTTTTGATTCAAGATTTCATACTCCTGTTATAAAAGTGCGTTTACAGCACAATCTGTACATTCACACACAACGACCGGACAGCAGGGATGAAAAGTGAGCGGAAACCCACAACTCTTTGTATAAGCAAATGTAGTATGAAGACTTGCAACGTTCAAGTCTATTCAACTCTGATAAAGCAAACACATAACTACTGGAAGGTGATCAATATTTAAGGGCAACGCCATGCAGCTTGGGTAATTATATCAACAAATTACCTAAATCCTCCATCACTCTATACTTCACACTCCATCAAAAGCCATGCTTACCCAACTTGTTTTTCTCATTTCCCTCTTCTCCTCTGCCTTATCTTATAACCAAGCCTGCAACCATGGAGATCAATCCACTCTTCTCGCGTTCTCCGCGAATATTTCCACCTCTTCCTCATCTCCTCCGCTAAATTGGACGGCTCTTGTAAGTTGTTGTCATTGGGAGGGGGTTCGTTGTGATGCAAGCGGCCGGGTTACCCATTTGGAGTTGCCTTCGAGGGGCTTAGAAGGTATAATCTCTCCCTCGATCGGTAATCTCACTAGGCTTACTCATCTTAATCTATCGCGTAATCATCTCCACGGAAAACTGCTAGGGGAGGGAATCGGTAGGCTCACCAACCTTAAATTCATGGATTTGTCTATGAATAGCTTTCATGGTTCCATTCCTCACGAGATTGGGAACTTCTTACGCTTGAAAAAGCTTCACCTTGACCAGAATGAGCTTCATGGTCCTATCCCGCCTTCTTTGATGAACTGCTCAAATCTAGAAGACCTCATTTTGAGGATAAACCTACTTGATGGAGACCTCTCCAAGCTAGATTTCTCAAGGCTTGTTCACATCAAAAGGCTTGATCTCGCATATAACAGATTCACTGGCAGCATACCTGAGAGTGTGTACTCATGTAAGACACTCGTTGCGATTCGAGTAGCCAAAAACAATTTAAGCGGGCCAATCTCACCTAGAATCATTGGTTTGAAATCCTTGTCTTTCGTATCCTTAAGTTATAATTCCTTTTCAAATATCACATCCACACTTCAAATTTTCGCAAGATGTAGGAACCTAACCACCCTTGTGCTAGAGGGCAACTTTTATGGTGAGTCCCTGCCGGTTTATAGGAACTTTATAGGTTTAGGTGAATTTGAAAAGGTTCAAATTCTCTCCCTTGCCGATTGCCAGTTTGGCGGTCACATCCCCAATTGGTTATCTAAGCTAAAGAGTCTGCGTTTTCTAGACTTAAGTAGTAATCAATTGACAGGTGGAGTTCCTGATTGGTTGGGGACTTTACCAAATCTAAGTGCATTACAGTTATATAACAATAGATTAGATGGAGAGTTTTCCCTCGAACTTTGCCAGTTACCTGCAATGATCTCACAGATTATGGATACAAACCTCAACTCCTTCCATTTTGAGCTCCCAATGATTATGCGAAGCTCAAATGGCGAATTGATAGCTGCGAGTACACTCTTCATACCGTTGGTGATAGATTCCTCCTCTAACAAATTCAGCGGTAATCTACCTCCGAAGATTGGTGATTTGCGAAATCTACAAATGCTTCTACTCAATGACAACAACTTCTCCGGTCATATTCCAGCGGGTATATCAAACTTGAAATTTTTGGAAGATCTTTACCTTGATGGAAACAGTTTGACAGGAGAGGTCCCATCATCACTAGCAAGCCTGCATTTCTTGCGAAATTTTAACGTGTCTTATAATGACCTTCAAGGCCCAATACCGACGGGTGGTCAACTTGATACGTTTGACGAAACCAGCTTTATTGGTAACCCTCGCTTATGTGGCCGGGTGTTGAATCGCAGTTGCACCAAACCATCAACGACCCAAAACAGAACGATAGAGCCAGAGGGACATGATAAAAGTCATGACAAGATGCAAGTTTTTGTGAATGGACTTCTGGTTGGTTCAGCCTTTGGATTTTTTGGTGTTCTTGCAATCGTAGCTTCCTACGCTTGGATCAACCATTGCAAGCAAGCAAGCTCAGCCTTCTTCAAGAAGAGGATATAGAGCCACTTAATATATTAATCGCATCCATCTGTCCATTATAAGATTATATATATTGCAACATTTTTTATGTTTTTTGTTTGGTTTGAGTCAGAATATATTGCAACATTATAGATATTGCAACTTATATAATTTGGACTTCCTAGCTAGCACTGCAAGTTCTTTCTGTTGCAAGTTTTTGTATCCCCGTATTGTATAATAATGGTATTAGTGTTGCGCTTGTATGTGTTTCAATTATATGATCAAATACGTTGTCCTTCAATTCAATGAATACACTACGTACGGAGTAAATAAATATAACCATTTGATTCAACATGAAAAAATTAAAGTGACTGATGATTAATGGTGGATTAGGCCGGATATCATCTATACTACCTATAGTATAAAGCGGAGACAATGTCTTCACAAAAATTTGCGCCACGTGTCATTTGTATAATAAAATAATCAACCGGGCCCTCCTTTATACAAATTAGGTAGTTAAAATCTCATATAATCTTATCTCGTAAAAATTGCTTGAAAATTATGAATTATCCCGAAAATTATGAATTATCCCTTAACAAGAATTGGTTGTAATCTTTTGATAAATATTATTATTTAATAAAACGTGATATTTATCGTAAATTAATTTTTGAACAAATCCAACTTATTTATATTATGAGTTGATTTACTATTGGTAAAAAAAACACTAATCATAATACGAAGTTCTATAATTTTAACATGATCATTGACATTACATATCTATATTAAATTGGATTTATAATCACATTACCCGTACATGGTACGGGGGTTAAACTAGTTAAAGATATTATGTGATCACTTAAGCAACACTTAAGTATCTCAATAAGAATTAATAAATGTACCACCGTACAAATTTTTTACCCTTTAAATCATGAAATGATTTGAACCCAAAATCTTGATAGCTACGTACTTCATCGGGATTGAACCTCATACCAATCTCACAACATATAAAGTGTTCTTTGCAATGGAGGAAATTGAATCATGTCCGTTATAGATCATGGTTGAGGAAAGTGAAGACATAGCACCCGATCGAACTACTTGATTAAAAGTCCTCCTGGCCTGGATTGAGTTGGCAAAGGTGATCGCCTTATTTGCTTGCTTGTGATTTCTTATGTGCTACCATGTACTTGGAAACATGCATGATGTAAACTACTTCATCTATGCCCTGGTGATTAATTAATTAGGTGCAAGACTTATTGAAAGAACATCGATCTCAGAAGATCAAACCTGCATATCCTCCGATTCTGCTGAGCAAGGGGTATGGCGGTACTTAATATGGTGAAGGCTTCTTCTTACTAATAAGTGTCTTGTTTTTTTTTTTTTTTTTTTTTTTTTTGGTTATCAATTAAGAGCTATAATTAGTTAGCTTTTTTGGATATCAAAACCTAAGGGACCGAGTTTATACGAGACATTATTTTTACCAGAGTGACCAATTTTATACGAGGCATCAATATTATCCAAGGGACCGACTTAATACGAGACATCATTATTAGCTGAGGGACCGACTTTATATATACAAGACCATCGAAAACCGAGAGACCGACTTTACACAAGGCAATCGAAACCCCAGAGACCGACAATATACGAGAGACCGTCCCTGAAAGTTTATACTCATGCAAGTCGGTCATTGCAATTCGACTAGCCCTCAACAGCATAGGCGGGCAAATCTCAGAATCAATGGATTGAAATCCTTGACTTACTTTGCCTTAGCCGGTATCAGGATTAAACTTAGTTTATACTATACTAGGGTTAGGGCCCGTGCGATGCACGGGCTTTGTTTGCAGCAAAATGATTGTTGCTTTAGAAAGAAAATAAAATATATTGATTGTGTATATCATAAAAATATGATTATGTTTTAATGATGTACTAATTGTTTACAAAATTTTCATCCATGATATATGCATAGTAGAAATTAGACCAAGGAGTTTCATTAACTTATGATATTACATTAAAACCTCCATAATTTAATACGTGATCAATTTTCGATAAGATAATAAGATAATAAATTATTGAAAAATCACTATAGAAATATAGAATCCCAATAAAATTATAAAGTAATATACTGTGAAAAATTACGTAAATATACATAAGAGAACTTTCAAAACTTAGTAAAATATGATCCTATTGTTGATTGTTTTTTCTTACAACTTAAATCTACTCGAAGTATTTCTTTACCTTATATATAAGGAACGTACAATATTACCAATAATCCAAAATTTGGCCGGAAAATAGTCCATGTTTTAACCTATATCTTTAACTTAATAGTTTGGCTACGCTTTTACGATTTTTGCAGTTGGAATTATTTTTGGGTCAACGACAATAACTGATATTATTTTAAGTTAAATAAATTTAATTTAGTCACATTTGTAATTGTTGGACTTTACAAATTTCTAATAATATATCATAAAATTATTTAACTTAAAACCCCCAAAACCATTCTCCAAGGGAGTGGAAGGTCTTGCCAAAGTAGGATGAAGGCACCAGTCACCCAACTGCCAATTAACATGTGTAAAGCAAGACAACAATTTTAAGTTTTTAGGATTCTGCTCTTCTGCTGGTGTACTTGAAGATTCGAGCCCATAGCCAACATATGCTATCCAATGAACATACACTGTTCCAGTTGTAACTTTTATGACCGTAGCCTCTAGCTTATTAGATTTCCAGGAACCTGATGACCACAAAGAATTTTTGAAAATGGAAGAGGAGATTGAATGTGCTATCTTTGATCGGAACCTCATTGAATGAAACAACCATCAAAATCCTCGCCACAACGAACATTCACACGCTGACAACTCGAGGAGATCCATATCTCTACCTGTAATAACCAAGCATTGCGTTCAGTCTGTAGACCTTATTCAAAGTCGCCTCCACATTCACATTTTGGTATAGGACACATTTCACAGATTGTATCAGTTAATTAAGTTGCTATTTTCATATGCAAAAAAGTAAAACACACTTAGCCATCCGGTCCTGGTGCTTTGTAAGGCCCCATCAATTTGACAATCACCAATACCATGATAATCAGGAAGGTATATCATATCAGGCCATTGAGAAGCCTTCGGGGTCCCAAATTGTGCAAAAATCTTCCCTAATTGATCTATATCGCTAGATCTTAAGATCCCTGCATGTCAAACTTAGCCAGCTAGTCAAACACAATATAAAATTTACTGGACAACTGCAGTGTAATGAGTGAGCAATATAAAATTGCATATCCTTCAATGTAAAGCCGTGTTCCTAGATCCTATCAGAGTATACACCTTATGTTCAGCAGATTCCCATATGGCCATTATCTTGGTTAGGTGTCCAAGATTTGGCCTATTAGGCACTGGTATTTTTATTATTCTTCAGTACATATCAATAGACATGTTATTTGAACATAGCATTTAAAAAAACCCATAAGCTTATTTCCTAGATGAGAATTCTTTATGAGAGAAAATTATGCATTCAAGTAGGATACAGGATACTACATAAAATCAAGATCCATGAATTAGCACTTCAAGCCAGTAAAATTAACTTCCAGCAAATAAAAAAATAGGCGATCAAAATCCTGTTATAAGTGCATAATAAGGAGAACAATGAGGTAAGGATCAAAACAAAAGCTCACTATAGGTGACTATAGATTATATATGGTGGCTGAAATTGAATCCAAGGCAGAGTTTAGGAATCACATAGGCAGCTTCCAAGCAACTGTACTGACATTTACACGACTGTTTATTGTGGAAGAATAGAGCAGTTTAACAGTTCCTTACTGGTAGAAAAGGTCTTCGCAGTAGAAGCTCTACAAATACACATGCAACACCCCAAACATCAACGCAACACCATATTGCTTACTACCAAACAACAACTCAGGTGCTCTGTACCATCTGGAAAAACCTGTAAATGTGAAGAGAAAAAAATTATATTAAAGGTTTAATAGGCGGAATTCTTATACCACTGTTTAAAATGGATAATTAAGCTTCATATGTAATGTAAGTGGGTTCAGACACCATCCTCTAGCTTTGGAAGGAGGGAGAACTGTATGAGAAAAGTTATTTTCCATCTGATCTCATCACAGACTCTATGGCTAAGACTTGGCTAAAACAAAAGAAGAGCAAACATGTGCACTTACCTCTCTGAAAACATCAGTCATAGTTGTTTCTGAAGGTGCAACACGTTGCCTTAACAAATGGGGACTTATGAAGGACCTGCAAATATTTTATGTTAGATGCAGTAATGAAAATTAATAGGAAACCTATTAACCAAATAGCAAAAGCAATTACCTTCATTGCATAATGTTCAGATTCAAAATTGATCAAATTCAGCAGCAATCAAGATCATCAATTATCGATATCCAGAACAAATACTATGGGGAAACTCGCTGATCTATCAACATTTGCAAGAAAGCTATAAAGAAGAAACGAAGCAGAACCTGGAACAAAATCTTGAGACGCTCAAGAGGAGCAACGGAGGCATTGATCTTTGGGGCTGAATCAATCACCTCTCAAAACCAACAAATATTTTTGTTTAATCAAATTTTGCTATGTCAAGACTTCAAACTGCACAACGATGATAATGGTGAGTGGAAATTTCAACTTTGTTTCTATGATAATAGACAATTGTGCATGAGAATTGAGAAACCATACCTCCTCTTCCGTTCAACGAAGGCATCAGTGACCTCGGAATCAGTAGGAATTGCGGAGCTGAGACTGCTTGCTTCTTCCTTCGTAACGGCAATGTCCTCCGCCTTGCAAGAGGCTCGCCATCGGCGCTCTACCACCGGAAACCTCCTAATCAGTTCGGATTCGCCGCTAATTTGAAGTCGAAATCAGTAAACAGCAGAAAATGAAACAAGGAATTACGCGGTAGAAAACACGATGTATTGGAAAACACCAATACAAAGAACCGACCTGGAGAAGATGACCACATCCATATAGCTTGTAGAAGGAAGGAGACCAGCTTGGGGTTCCGCTTCGGCTAGATCCGGGCCGGCCGTGGGGAATGAGATTCCGATTCAGATGAAGCGCAGTCGAAATTGAGGGGATGATTGGCATGGTCGTGGTGGTGGGTATGGTGGAAATGGGGATTGATTCCCAGCATTAAGACGGAAGGGAGGAAGGATTGTGATTTTTGGGGGGGAGAGGAAGGGGGCGTGAAAAGAGCAACGGAGAAGATCCGAGCGTTTTTTTCACACCTCAATAACAATTGCATTACCATTTATTATTCAACCGTTTATGATTTTTATAGGAGTAATTACATTACCACTAATGAGAGAGTAATTGTGATCTCAAAAAAAAAAAAGAGAGTAATTGCAATTGTGGAGTAATTGCATGAAAACAATTGCATTACCATTTAACCGTTACAGTAAACAATTGCATTACCATTTTAAACAATTGCATTACCATTCCGATCCGAGCACTGGAGTAATTACATTACCATTTATTATTCAACCGTTTAGGATTTTTATAGGAGTAATTGCCACCGTTTTTTTTTTCATTGTGAGATTAATCTTTATGATTTATTTTTGTATTAATTCATTTTTGTAGGCTTATTTTAACAATTGCATGAAAACATTAGTACTTATATAAAATACAGGTCATTTATTGCGACAGTGATAGATAATCTATCTATAATACTATAATCTACAGTCGGAATCTGCAATGAATGCTAATCATTTTATCACTATCATATAGTTCCCAAATGGTCTGGCCCTCGATTTATTGAGAGAATTTTATTCTTCCATATTTATTGAGAGAATTTTATTCTTCCATATCCTGTTTACTGCTGCTGGCGCCTCTTGGTTCCTGCAGTTGCTGTTACGTTGGTCTGTAATCAATTTTAAAGCCTCATGAATGTGTCCATACAATTTTCCAATTAATCCGGCTCCTTATGACTACATGTGTAACCGCCTCATCGGTCCAACAACCTCATGTGTAGCCCTACTGGAACCTTCTAAAGAGCTTGCTTCAAATTCCTTGCCACCCATTAGTCACCTCATTGTTTCCATGCGTTTATTTCTGTTTTAAAAAACAATTATACACAATCTCAGTTACAGCTGATTAAACAGTTGATGGTGTTAATTGCATTGCCATGATGATGAGGCTATTGGTGTTCTCATAGCTTGCCCGTTTGGGGTACCCATGGTTGTGCTATAAATCCTGCCACACATCCTGGCCATCTTCACACACCCATCTTTCTCACCTTTCATACAGTCTTTTACTTATGGCGTTTCCATTCAAATACCTCAATGAGCTCCGCCAAGGCATGCTTTGTGAAGTGCATATCATGGTTTGTAGGAAATGGGACATCTACAATATCTATGACACCTACAAGGGCACTGACTATCTATTCGCTGATTCAAAGGTCATGTGTATATTCCTGCTTTTAGGTTTTCTATGTCTTCCTTATTTAGCCCCCTGGCTATAATAATTGACGCATTCTGCTTTGGCAAAAAAAAAATGCAGGGGGACTTCATCCACTGTACCACAAAGAACAGTGTTGCTCATTGCTTTGTCGGCAGGCTGACCGAGGGCGCTGTGTTTAGCCTAAAGGATTTCCATATCATCCCTAACCTGAAAGAATATCAGGTTCTCAAAGATAAGAGATTCATGCTTGAACTCCATGGCTCGACCAATGTGAAGAAGCTCGATTCCCATGCTGATGGGTTCCCTAATCAATATGTTTTCAACTTCATTGATATAGGCGACATCCGCTTTGATGTCAAAGGAACAAATGCTCTGATAGGTATGCATACTCTTAAGAGATTCATGGCTCCCATTATCTATTTACATCCATCAAAACACATAACTCACCCTGTGTTTCTATGTGCAGATGTTATTGGCTATGTGACTGATGTCGGCTCTATCGTTCAAAGGGAGGTACGCAAGGGAAGGAGGCTGAAGAAAACTACCCAAGCCCTTGATATCCATCTGACTAGGAAGAGGTATTGTTCTTTCTTAGGCACATTTGGCATACCTAGAATCCTTTGCCAACCTTTTTCCCCCTGTATGCATTTTGTTCTTATTTTTCTTATTGTCTCAACTGCCCACAGAGGACACAAGATCCGCACCACTCTATGGGGTGAACTGGCTGAGGAATTCCTCCAGAGAAAGCCAACCGATATCACCAGATATGCTATTATTTTGGTCGGCATGAATGTCAGGACATACAAAGGTATGGTCTTTGTTAATGGTCTTCCATTTGTATTCCCCACTCAATGGAGTTTCCGTTCTCACGGTCACCCTAACTTATCATTTGTTAAAATCCATCTTATTTGCAAGGCACATTCCTCTCAAGCACCTCTGCTACTGTGATGTACGATGAAGATTGCATCGACCCGCTTACAGCTTTTAAGCGTGAGGCCATGCCAGCTGAAGCCGTTGAGGTCCCGCCTGCCCAGGTCACCCTATTTGAACTCTCCTAGTTAAGTATAAGTTTTTGTCATTAGATGTACTAGACAGCTGTGCCCGTCCGTTGGACGGGCCTTGGGCGCAAGCTTACATTGTGTTACTTTGTAATGTGCGGTTGTTATTTGTGAGAGTTTGTACATTGTTGTAAGTGAGCTCCAACGATGAATCACTCTGTATAAAGCAACTTTAATTTCAGAAATCAGGAAGCCAAGATGAATTAAGTCACTAACCATGACTGAACTGAACACAATTACCATCATAGCTGCATCCTGATGAGAATAAAGGTGTTGTCTTAGTGTACTTGCAAATATCAGTAAAACAAGGTTCAGTAAGGTCTCAAAAGAAAGTGATGATTGTTGATCAGGGTATTTGGACTAAAAAGGTGCAAATCCATACATCGAAATAGGATACATGAGCAGAATGTTCTCAAATAGCCTAAAAGTATGAATATTATTGTTTTGGGTATGTAAAACAGGAAGTTCAAGTTGATAGTATCCACAAATATATTTTGTAGCAAAACAGGAAGTTCAAGTTTGTGAGAATAGATCTTTCACTGAATCTATTGCATACACTTCAAAAACTATAGTGCAATTAACACAAATGAGAAAGCACCTGAACAAAATCACATAATGCAACTACCAAATTAATCGATTAATACTCATCCTCTAGATACAACAGTTTCCGAGAGTTTGCCACTGTTTTGGGTATGCCATTGTTTCTAAATCGAGTTTTCAAACAGGAAGTTCTACCAATACAACAGTTTTCGGTGCATCAACCACCAAATTACGAGTTTCGGTTAATCGATTATAGTATATATCTTGACCATATTTCGTGAGACTTTGTTGTTGCAAGTGGGCACCAACGATTGGTCGTGTCCGCACCAGGGAGCATATATCTGTGTTTCAAGAGCATGCAACCACCAAATTTCAGAATACAGCAAGTGGATAGGGTATTGAAGAATGAGCATGATATATATAAAAGGATTATACCTCAAGAAGCACATCCTTAGATTCATCCAAAACAATTTCTTCAAAGTTGTTCCCTACACCTATCTTCACACACCATCATTCTGTTTCATGTTGCAATATGAAAGTGAGCACAAAACATGAAAGAGTTACGTGTTATTGCTAGATGAAGGTAGAAGACTTACGGTTTCTGGAATTGGGTCTGATTTGAAGAAAGGTTTAAGCTTCTCTGCTATAAAATCTTCCCCGAAAGCCTGTTAAGAAATAAAACAGCTTAATTTGTGTCTTAGCTGGCCTAAAAGCTCAAGAGAGAGAGAAAAAAAAAATACCAAAATCTCATGAAAAACTAATTGGAGAAGTGAAAATTCAACCTTAATCTTTTCCAAAGTCAACTCCATGTCATAGACATATTTCTTGGCATCTTCAGAAGCTATATATCCAAGGATTTGTAAATAACATCCAGAAACAAAATTATTTTCAGACCCTAGAAGAATGCAGGACCACGTTCTTTCTTTTGGAAGAATGAGAAAAGAAAGTTACTTGTGCAGCATCTCTAGTGAAGCCAAAGTAATCGGCATCATATGTGACACAAATGTAACAACCTGAAAAGAATTTTCCTATCAAGTAACAATAGAAACAGGTGGTTTGTTGACAAAGGATTCCAACCTTAAGATCTCACTTATAGTAGAGGTTTCTAAATTCTAACCCCATATCTACAAAACATGGAGTACCATACACATAGTGGGTACCATATATATCCTTCTGGGTTTCTAATGTCAATTTGTTCTTTCACCTTCATCAAAACTTTCTTCAGTGGAACTCGCTAGTTTTGAACTTGTTGGAAGACAGTTTCATTCTAATCATACAACCATGTTTGTTTTATCAAAAAGGAACAGCCTGTTACCATTCCAAAACATTTCCCCAAAGGAGCCTCAGACTAATACATGCAACTTCTCCTGATGTTTGCATCAAATTCTTCTTTAATCGAATCAACTCATTCAGATTACAGATTACCCTTTCCTTTGGTTATATATAACTAAACCATTAGTGACTACCCTAGATATCAAAACACCCAATGCGTCATAAAGAAGAATTATCCTTCTGACCAAAAAAATAAAGAAGAATTATCCTGATCATGGAGATGGAGCACATTATCAATCTATATCAAATTCCAAGTTACCTTTCCCTTGAAAAAATTTGCAGCTTCCTTAAAAGCTGGCAAAACCTCCTCTGAATCCTTTGCAGAGGCAAATAACAATAACTGTATAAGCAAAATAAAATATATCGTGATGCATATCATGATGAAATATGTAAGAAGCAGAATCATTCAAAGGGAAACCGTGACAGCAATACACAATGCTCAACTGGTTACCTGCTTCTTGACTTCACTGTCAAATATTGAAGGTGCAATTTCACGAGTGAAAGCAGTAACCAATGGAAGCTTGTTAGAAAAGACGGCAAACCATGATGTTAATTGGAGGATTAGTAATTGAAAAATATAAACTTAAAAAAACGACATTAAAGCAATTGTAGATTCGTCTTTTACAATAGAAAAACATGAACACAAACCATGAATATAACAGTGCAATGAAAACACATAACAGGAAGCCCCATAGGAACACCGGAACACATAAGCCACTTTAGAGCGGTATGTCGAAACCAGATAACATGAAGCCCCATAGGAACACCGGAACACAAACCATGAATATAAATCGAACCCATTAATCAAAACCTAACACATACCCAATGAACCAAAGGGAGAGAAACAATAACACCCAAAAAACAAGAACAAACCTGTTGATCAGACACCAGGAAGTCAGTGCTAAGGTATTTCCCGTAAGAATTCGACGAATCCCAAATACGGCACACGAGGACGTTGATCTCTTGCCGAGACCCATCAGAAAGCTGGTTGAGTGGGACACCGGCGCCGCCGGCTTGCTTCACCTCTGCAGCAACTCGCAGGTCACCTATAGCCTCCATGAATTAAGCAGTGTAAAGGGAATCATCAATGAACACAAAGGAGCAGAGGTACAACTACAACAATGGCATATATAGGATATCGAACAACGAAACGGACCTCAGGAGGCGGGAGTCCAAAGGGGGCAACAATGGGGAAACACCAACAGGCGAATCATAACCGAAGAAATCAGGAACACCAGGAGGCGCAATACAGACTCCACGCAGCCGGGAAACAGAGAAGGCGGACGGAGAGAAGGAAAAACAATCGAAGCAGACCGACGTTCGTCTTCGTCTTCTGCGGTAAGTGTCTTCACTCGTTCCCTTCTTCTCAATGGGTGAGTCGGGGACGCCGGCTTGGGGTCATAGCAGATCCGCCGGTGAGAAGGAGGTCGGGCGGTAGGGCGCCAGATCTGAGAGGGAGGCGTGAGCGAGAGCGAGTGAGTAAGAGCCATCGGTAGCGGCGAGAGAGAGAGTCGGAGCGGTTGTCGGGCCGGGATAGCGCCGGAATCGGCCGGCCAAGTCGCACGTCCAGATCTGGGATTAGGGCGAGGGGTCGGTTAGGCGGAGCGGTGTGAGAGAGAGCAGGAGCGAAGGGCGGCCAGGCGTCTCGAGCGAAGGCCCGCCGACGTCGTGGATGACGAAGTGGGAGCGGGCACCGAAGAGGCGGACGTGGTAGGCGAGCCACTCGCGGACTCGCTGCGGGCTGAGGTCGCCGTAGAGGGGGAGCCGCAGTAGAGGTAGTCGTATTTGGGAGGGGAGGAGAAGGGATTGAAATACACGCTATAAACGTATAATTGAGAGCAATTGAGGTGTCATTAATTAAAATACACGTTACAATTGAAAGTAATTGAGCTGATTTATTATTTGATTTTAAAAAAAAAGGAAATGGAGTTAATTAACAACATTAAAGCTAAAGGCTGTGTTGCCTTATTCAAGTTGTATAGATTTCTATTGTTTACGTGAAAGTCATTTATGAGAAGTTAAGTAGTTTTATGTATTAGTTAGCTGCTGTCTTGGAAAACAAGTTAATGACAGTTAGTTGACAGATCAGGGTTGGTTAATTAGAAAAATGCTCTAGTAAAACACTCTCTTAGAGTGTAACATGAGATAGAATGAGAGCCTTTGGATCAGTTTAATTAGACGGATGAGATTTATCAAAAAGAGGGTGTATTGGTGGGGTGGGGTGGAGAAACACTAGATTAAATACAGAATCTCGTTAATATGGTAATTATTGTTCAATCCCGATTTTTTGGGGGTGAAAAATTATCTTGTTCTGATTCTTCCAAATGTGTAAATATTATTCAAGAACAATTGTTTCTCTTTTCTCAAACAATCTCTCTTTCTTCCCCAGAAGCGACTAGCCTCCATCCTCCATCAAAGCAATCCGTCTTCAACATCGATCAATTCATTTGAAGAAAGTGTTCTTGGTAAGAATTCTACTCCTCTTTTAATTTTCTTGATTTTTTTTGCATCATAAACCCATTCGAAATTGGGTTTCAGATTTTAGGGTTTCGAATTTGGATTTTCAGTTCATAAAAAATGATTTGCTTGGGTATTTAGGTGAGATTTAGGGCACATATTCTCCGATCACCTTCACCGGTATGTCCTCGTAAGCCTCGAAGTTAATCACGGTGTTGGCATCATTATTGTTGGCGATTTCCAGGCCAAATGGATCGGCCTCGAGCTCCGGAGCTTCGTGGACCTACGCACCGGGTTGTGGAGTCGGCCAGGAGCCCCAACCGGAGTTCTCAATGAACGTAGCCCGATTATCCCAACCGTTCGCAACCTTTGACGGCGAGTGACCCCAGCCATCTTCGTTGACAGTAAAACAGCCTAAATTGAATATGTTGAAAAAGGATAGTTGAAAAACACCTATCAATATGGATTATCTGTTTTTTATTCAATTTACATCATATTGTTTTTCAGTACAATATGATATTTCATAGTTGAAAAACGTCGTTGCATAGTTGAAAAACCTCTACCAATATGGATTATCATGTTTTTTTACAACATAAAATGAATGTTTTTCATTTCTGTTTTATGTATGCCTATTGTGTTTTTCAACATATTAATAATAATTTTTCAAATAGTAGATATAAATAGTTTTGTATTTTTCATGTTGTATAATAGTGATTTTCAATGATTATAAGACAACTTTTTCACATATTAGTTTCAAATATGTAATGGTTTCTCTCTTTAAATCTTTTTCAACTATTTTCATGAACTTATTCATTATAATATGAAAAGAGTGTTTTTTCATTTCTGTTTCATGTGTGTATATTGTGTTTTTCTATATATTGATAACATTTTTTCAAGTAACAGAATTTAATTATTCTTTATTTTTCATGTTGGACAATAGTGTTTTTCAATTATTATAAGACAACTTTTACAATAGTGTATTTTCGTTTTGATAGTTTTGCATTATATGATGAACACTTGTTCAACAATATTAATTGTTTGTACTATTATGTATGAATTGATATTCATATATGTGTGTTTTGTTTTGCAGTTATTCAAGAAGGGGGGTGAATAAAGGATGAAGTTTGAAGACAAAGACAATGACATTTTTTTATCATACCATTGTATATTGAAAAAGAGATGCACTTTTTCAAACTTATTGTAGTATGTATTCGAGTTGTAACAATCTTGATTTTCATCTTATTCAATGCAATACATTTACTTTTTCAATGGTCACGTAAGATCCTTATTTTCATTATAATGAATTGATTTTCATGTGAAGATGATTACTTATTCAACTATAGTATTATATGAGCACACCAAATTAGAAAGAGATTCATAAAGTAATAAAACATGTTCAACTCTATTTTGAATGTTCAAACCATCGTACAGAGTTAATTTGAATGTTCAACTCTATTTTTCAATCCATCGAACAGAGTTATTCAAACACTGACGAATAGACTTTCTAGGATTCACGAACGATTTTTGAATTTTATGCTCAATTAATTATTTTTTAAAAAATATTCCCATTCTTGGTAATCCCTAAAATCAAGGAACTTCCCATTTAAAAAAACGTGGCTTTCAAAATCCTCCTAATTAAAATCCGATTTTCCCTCTTGAAAATCCCACAAATCATGCTTGTTACCATGTTTGCCTCATTAAAATATAGTTATTCTGTACCCTCAAATCTCACCCTCCAATTAGCCTAATCTAACGGTCCACATCATATTACATGTTATACCACAACATGTATCTCACCTGAGCGTTCCTCTGGTTAATTAACTTGTGTCTAGGACAGTTATACAACAGTTATGAATTCTCCCTTGATATAAAAACTTGTACCGTAAGACAGAAGTCACTACTCGGGGACTGGAAAACGTTCAATGCAATGAAAACGTGTTGGACATTGTTTTCTTCGGCCGGAGATCTCATTACAAATATCACATCAACACTTCAAACTTTAGCAAGATGTAGGAGCTTAACCATCCTTTTCATATCAAACAACTTAATTCTATGGCTAGTCCCTTCCAGTTTGTAGTAGCTTCATTGGTTTACATGAAATTGTCCCTAAAATTTGTAAATAATTGTTTGGGAAAATCCTAACAATATTAACGAAGCTTAACAAGATTATGAACCATCTAAGTGGCGGAGAGACATTGTTGTATAGACAATGAAACCTTTGATAGGGGACATTATTGAAGCTCAAAAAGAGGGTTATGAAGGCATTTAAAGTGCACTTTCGAATACATTAGCCACATCAAAAATGACATACTGGATTTTGACTAATTAACCTTGAGATCAACATGTCATTAAGCATGACCCAACAGTCAGATATTGATCCATGTGTAACGAAAGAGGCTTGTTCAAAACATTTGATAACCATGGTCCATAGGTACGTACTCTTAACTAAATGATAAAATATGAATCAGACTTGGTAGAGGGGCTGAGGGCGTGATTCACGTATACACCGTCTTGGCTTTTACAACACAATCCTTTCACACATCAAATAGGAATTGCCATGATTACATCAAATAATGTACACGACGCGTTATTCGCCTATACATCATGTTTGCTTTCACAATAATACAATACTTTCAAACGTACGGAAAACTTGTACGTAAAAACAAATGCAATAGTATTTAATAAGTGTATTCAACAGTAATGAAAACAAGCCTATGCAGTCGACTAAACAAGCACATAATTTCCGACAGCTGATCAATATATAAGGGAGCAGCAGTCTCGGTAACTACCAACAAACTACATCCTCAGTCACTCTAAACTTCACTCAAAACGTACAGTCAAAAGCCATGCTTATTACTCAAATTCTCTTTATCATTATTTCCCTCTTCCCCTCTGCCTCAACCTACGAGCAAGTTTGCAACCATGGAGATCAATCCTCTCTTCTCTCATTCTCCGCAAATATATCAACTTCTTCCGCCTCCCCTCCGCTAAATTGGTCGTCTCATGTAAGCTGTTGTCATTGGGAGGGGGTTTGATGTGATGCAGGCGGCCGGGTTATCCGTTTGGAGTTGCCCTCAAGAGGTTTACATGGTATGATCTCTCCCTCCATCGGAAATCTCACTAGGCTTACTCATCTTAATCTATCCGTTAATCATATCCATGGAACACTAGGGGCGGGATTCATTAAGCTCACTAACCTTCAAGTCATGGATTTGTCTTCAAACAACATTCATGGTTTCATCCCTGAAGGGATTGGGAATCTCTTACACTTGAAGGAGCTTGATCTTAGCCAGAATAAGCTTCATGGTCCTATCCCCTCTTCTTTGTTGAATTGTTCAAATCTTGAAGACCTCATTTTGAGGTTTAACCTACTCGACGGAGATCTCTCCAAACTAGATTTCTCGAGACTTGTTCATCTTACAAGGCTTGATCTTGCAAACAACAAATTCAGTGGCACCATACCTGAAAGCATATACTCATGCAAGTCACTCATCGCAATTCGAGTAGCCGGAAACAATTTAAGTGGGCAGATCTCACCTAAAATGATTGGATTGAAATCCTTGTCTTACGTTTCCTTAGGCCCGAACTCCTTTTCAAACATCACATCGGCACTTGAAACCTTCGCAAGATGTAGGAACCTGACCACCCTTTTCCTACCGGGCAACTTCCATGGTGAGTCCCTACCGGTCCATAGGAACTTTATCGGTTTAGACGGGTTCTCAAGGCTACAAGTTCTTTCCCTTGACGGTTGCAAGTTTGGGGGTCCATTCCCTGAATGGCTATCTAGGCTAAAGAGGCTGCGTTACATAAGCCTGCGTGATAACCAAATGACAGGTAAAATTCCTGATTGGTTGGGGACTTTACCGAACCTGACTCGATTACATCTACTAGGCAATAGCTTTGATGGAGAGTTTCCCCTAACACTTGGCCAATTACCCACAATGTCCTCACCAAACATTGGCATAGGCCTAGTCTCCTTCCATTTCGAGCTCCCACTATTGTCTCCAAATTCAAATGGCGAGTGGCAGGTTCAAAGGACAGCCTTTTTACGGCAGTTGATAGATCTCTCGCATAACAGAATCAGCGGTAACATTCCACCGGAGATTGGTAATTTGCAGAACATTCAGGAGCTTTTTCTTGGTCATAACAACTTCTCTGGTCCTTTTCCCATGGCTATATCAAGCTTGAAACGATTGGAAATGCTTAGCCTCGCTCGGAACAGTTTGACGGGAGGGATTCCGACATCACTAACAAGTTTGCATTTCTTGTCACAGTTTAACGTGTCTTATAATAACCTTGAAGGTCCAATACCAACTGGCAGCCAATTCGACACCTTTGATGGGTCTAGTTTTGAGGGCAATCCTCGTTTATGCGGTCGAGCGTTGAATCGCACTTGTACTGGAGCATCAACCCCAACCCAAAGCGTAACAAATGATGGAGATGGTGGTGAGAGTCATGGCAGGATGCGAGTTTTTGTGAATGGACTGTTTGTTGGTTTTGGGGTTGGATTTCTTAGTGTTCTTGCAATTGTAGCTTCCAACAATTGGTTCAAGACTTGCAAGCAAGCTCAAACCTCTCCAACAAGAGGATACAGAGCTGATTAATCTCATTTTCTTTAATTTCCAGTATAAGATTAAACACACATATTTATATATATTGCAACTTTGGGTTTGCTTCTCAACTTAATTAGTATGGATTTCTTTCTGTATTCCCATACTCACGTCTTACACATACATATATAGAAATAAACGTGTTGGGCCTGTATGTGTTTGATTAATTTCTCGATTTTGTTAAGTGCTGAGCATTTTGTTGTGTGTGATCCTGTTTTTTTTTCAATATTTGGGCTGTGTCTAAAGTTTCTGATTTTATGTTGGATTTTGTGTCATGTAACAATTATGTAGATCGTAAATTGAAATTATGGACCAAAAAAT
Organism: Polygonum aviculare; assembly: GCA_934048045.1. Taxonomy (NCBI): domain Eukaryota; kingdom Viridiplantae; phylum Streptophyta; class Magnoliopsida; order Caryophyllales; family Polygonaceae; genus Polygonum; species Polygonum aviculare. The sequence continues at coordinate 4,604,831 of OW204024.1, forward strand.
CCTTCGAAGTGGAGGGGAAATCAGTCCACTCAAAAACTACGTTTGCTTCAAGTCCTGAGAAAAATAATGAAAAGCACACTTGCAAAGAAACCAAAATACACGGATACAACTGTCAGCTTTTGATCAAAGAGGATCATCGTGTTTGTTGCATTTTCATACTTCTGTTCTGTTACAAAAGTACGTTTACAACACAATAATGTGTATATTCACACACAACGGACGAACAACAGAGATGAAAAGTGAACGGACACCAACAACTCTTTGCATAAACAAATCTAGTATGAAGACTTGCAACTTTCAAGTCTATTCAACTCTGATTAAGCAAGTCTATAGAATCGATTAAACAAACACATAATTACTAAAAGGTGATCAATATTTAACCATGCAGCTTGGGTAATTATATCAACAAATTACCTAAATCCTCCATCACACTATACTTTTCTCCATCAAAAGCCATGCTTACCCAACTTGTTTTTCTCATTTCCCTCTTCTCCTCTGCTTTATCTTATGACCAAGCCTGCAACCGTGGAGATCAAACCACTCTTCTCGCGTTCTCCGCGAATTTATCCACCTCTTCCTCATCTCCTCCGCTAAATTGGACGGCTCTTGTAAGTTGTTGTCATTGGGAGGGTGTTCGTTGTGATGCAAGCGGCTGGGTTACCCATTTGGAGTTGCCTTCGAGGGGCTTAGAAGGTATAATCTCTCCCTCAATCGGTAAGCTCGCTAGGCTTACTCATCTTAATCTATCGAGTAATTATCTCCACGGAACACTACTAGGGGAGGGAATCGGTAGGCTCACCAACCTAGAACTCATGGATTTGTCTTTAAATAGCTTTCATGGGTCCATCCCTCACGAGATTGGTAAACTCTTACACTTGAAAGAGCTTCACCTTGACCAGAATGAGCTTCGTGGTGCTATCCCGCCTTCTTTGATGAACTGTTCAAATCTAGAAAACCTCATTTTGAGGATTAACATACTTGATGGAGACATCTCCAAACTAGATTTCTCGGGGCTTGTTCATCTCAAACGGCTTGATCTTGCAGCTAACAGATTCAGTGGCACCATACCTGAAAGTGTATACTCATGCAAGTCACTTGTTGCGATTCGAGTAGCCGCAAACAACTTAAGCGGGGAAATCTCACCCAGAATCATTGGATTGAAATCCTTGTCTTTCGTATCCTTAAGTGATAACTCCTTTACAAACATCAAATCCGCACTTCAAAGTTTCACAAGATGTAGGAACCTAACCACCCTTGTGCTATCATACAACTTCTATGGGGAATCCCTACCGGTTTATAGCAACTTTTTTGGTTTTGATGAACTCTCAAAGCTTCAAATTTTCTCCCTTGCCGGTTGCAAGTTTGGTGGTCCCATTCCTAATTGGTTATCTAAGCTAAAGAGTCTGCTTTTTCTAGACCTAAGTGGTAATCAAATGACAGGTGGAGTTCCCGATTGGTTGGGGACTTTACCAAACCTCTTTCGATTACACTTATCTAACAATAGTTTAGAGGGAGAGTTTCCCTTGAAACTTTGCCAATTACCTACCATGATCTCACAGAATATGGATACAAACCCCATGGCCTTCCATGCTGAGCTCCCACTAATTGCTAAGAACTCAAACAACAAATTGCAAGCTTTGAGTACAATCTTCATGCGGTCGAACATTGATCTCTCCTATAACAACTTCAGTGGTCATATCCCACCGGAGATCGGTCATTTGCAGAGTATTCAAGAGCTTTGTCTTAACAACAACAACTTCTCTGGTCCTATTCCAGTGGGTATATCAAGCTTGAAAATTTTGGAACGTCTCTTCCTTCATCGAAACAGATTGACAGGAGAGGTTCCAGCATCATTAACGAGTCTGCATTTCTTGGCACAATTTTACGTGTCTTATAATGACCTTGAAGGCCCAATACCAACAGGTGGCCAGTTTGATACGTTCGACGAAACCAGCTTTATCGGTAACCCTCGCTTATGTGGCCAACAGTTGAATCGCAGTTGCACCAAACCATCAACGACTCGGAACAGAACAATAGATGGACACGATAAAAGTCATGAGAGGATGCAAGTTTTTGTGAATGGAATTCTTGTAGGTTTTGCCTTTGGATTTTCTGGTGTTCTTGCAATCGTAGCTTCGCATGCTTGGTTCAACCATCGCACGCATGGCCGGCCTTCTTCAAGAAGCTAATTATTGCATATTTGCATCTATATTTATTTCATAGTAAGGTAGTATTGCAACTTGGGATTTCTTTTTGCTTTTTCGATCGGGTCATATGCAACTTGATATTTTAGTGTGGATTTCCTGTACTGTTCTTTCCATTGCAAGTTTTCTTGATAATATACAAATTAGCCACGTACGTCAAGGAACCAATCAAACATGATAGTACAAAAAAACTTCCAAGTCGTTAGGTAAAAAGAACAAAAGAAGAAAAATCAGCACTAGATTTGCAAGTCAAGCCGACTCTTCATGGTTGTCCAATTTCTTTGCCGATTCTGTAGTAGGAGTAACCTGGCGTACGAGGTAGGGAGCGTACTATTTTAGACTAATTGATTGATTTCTGTTAGTACACGAAATATGTCGGTGTACAGGTCTCAATTCCTTCTTCAATGTCCTTCTTCTCTAAGCCTCCTTCACCTTCAATGACCTGCAAAACAATGGACAAGGGGGCGGGGACCCCCTAATCCACCTCCGATGCCTAAGTCAGTAGAGTATTCGCAAGGGTAAACAGTAGAGAGAGGCGCAGGGCTAGGGTGATCACAAGCGATGATCAACCCCTCTAGAGTCAGGGCGAGCGATTATCAGCCCCTCTAGGGTAGTTTTGTCCATCTTTTCTACATGGCCAAGCCATGTATTTATAGTGGAGAGAGAGGGCTAGGGTTAATTCCTTGGAGCCCAATCAATAATTCTATCTTCTTAAATAGGATAGAATCTTCCAACTACTGGATAACTACCAGGATTTAATAGGCTAATAAAGATATTTACTCCCTCCGTTTCAAAATACATGACCATTTGGACATTGCACATATATTAAGAAAAAAATGTTATTCCTATATTACCCCTATCAAAAGTAGAGTCAATCATTTGTTTAGAGAAATATGAAAAAGTGTAATGATTATGATAAAGATAATTATTAGGGGTATAAATGGAAAGAGATGGGAAAAAATGTGAAATGGACAAGTATTATGAAACAAGAAAAAGTGTCCAAATGGTCATGTATTTTGAAACGGAGGGAGTATTAGATATGCTTACCTGGCTGGCGGAAATATTATCCTTATTTATGGCGGTAAATTACCCACCTACAAATGCCCCACCTACATCTTAGTTGCGTAACTAAGACGTAGGTACTCTAGGATTGACTTGACTTATGTGGATTAGGAGATGGGCACGTTTGCACGTTCATGAGCGAGTATCATGAGAACCCCGTGAGTGAATATCACGGTCCCACCCCCCATGAGCGAATATCATGGGGGCTCCGCGAGCGAATATCGCGGGAACCACCGCGCGAGCGACGCGGGAACAAACACCGTGGCGAATACACGGGAACCTCCGTGACGAGCGATCACGGGTACCACCGCGAGCGAATATCGCGGGAACCACCGCGCGAGCGACGCGGGAACAAACACCGTGGCGAATACACGGGAACCTCCGTGACGAGCGATCACGGGTACCACCGCGAGCGAATATCGCGGGAACCACCGCGCGAGCGACGCGGGAACAAACACCGTGGCGAATACACGGGAACCTCCGTGACGAGCGATCACGGGTACCACTGCGAGCGAATATCGCGGGAACCACCGCGCGAGCGACGCGGGAACAAACACCGTAGCGAATACACGGGAACCTCCGTGACAAGCGATCACGGGTACCACCGCGAGCGAATATCGCGGGAACCACCGCGCGAGCGACGCGGGAACAAACACCGTGGCGAATACACGGGAACCTCCGTGACGAGCTATCACGGGTACCACCGCGAGCGAATATCGCGGGAACCACCGCGCGAGCGACGCGGGAATCCTCCTACGTAGCTAGCATACGAGGAGTCCGTTAGTGTGATGAACTAACGTTGCGTTTACCCTTGAGCGCGTCACTTGTTGAGATTTCAAGAAAACAAAGCGATGAATAAAACGAAAAGTGTCCTGGCCAGGATTTTGTTTAAAATAGCGAAAAAACACAAAAAAGCGAAGGTTTTCAAACAACTCAACATCCACGCGAGGGCCTCACGAAGAGTGCGCAATAGTGATACCACGATCATGCCTGCATGGGCCGCGGTAACGATTTATCATGTTTGTCTCGCATTGCCCCTGCTGCAATTCCGTGCTCACGGATTGAGGGGTGCGGTCATGGCTCCGCGCACCGCGATCGCCGCTTTGCCCTAGCGGAGGGACTTTACTCCTGACCACTCTAACGTCCGTGCAGACGTTCGTGGTCTATCAACACGAATTCAAGATTGGAAGCTCAGGTCAATGGTCTTTACCAAATCTCGAAGCGGTGTCCTGATGATTTGCACAATGGTCAAGGACACCGATTGATCCTTCAACCCTTTGGCTCGATTTCTGGACTGCGTTGTTCATGCCCAGTTTTGACTGACTTCGAGTAGGATTCTTGCCTCGACTTCCGAAGATAATTTGTAGCTTATTTCCTCCTCTTTCCGGCGATATGTGGATCGTCCAAATCCGATAAGCGTAGCTCCCGAAAAGTGAGTCAGAAGCACGATCGGTAATCCTGTCAGTCTCCGACCCGCGGTCGTGGGTGATGGACCCGCGGTCGCGGTTTGCCCCAGAACAAAGGTTACGTTCTCTGGAGCGAAACCGCGCCCGCGGCAAAAGCTACCGCGCCCGCGGTTCTGCCCCAGACTGCGATTCTTCGCGAGCTCCTCCTTCCTCGCCGCCTTGCCCGCGTCTGCCGCCGCGCTCGCGGTTATAGTGCAGCTCGCTCCTGGCGACGAGCGAAGACTTGTGCGGTGGGATCGATTCCGATCCCGAGACCCTCTTCCGAACTTGCGCCGAGTTCGTTACGACGTGGGCCCGTGCTCGTAGGACCCTGGACCGCGCACCGCAGGTCCAGGTGTCCGATCCTGAAACCCTCTTCCGAACTCGCGCCGAGTTCGTTACGACGTGGGCCCGCACTCGCAGGGCCCTGCACCGCAGGTCCAATCATCCAATTGTTTAGGGTTTCGTCGACGGCGTGACCCATCTCGGTTGGGGTAACGGATCGGACCGACCGCTCGCCCGCCCCGGGCTCTAGCGATCAGTTCCGTATGCTCATACGTATATCCCTGCGTTACGTACATGCGATTGTGATTAGAGTTGCCCCCAATCTAGGGTTTTCATTGGATCGACAATCAACAATGATTCTTGATTAGGGCAACCTCTTGGATCGACAATCCAAGGTCCGATCGCGATGTGGTATATCATCCCGAGCGAGTATCGGGTTCAACGCGCATTGGGATTCGTTCTCCGAGCGTTTTTTGGAGATGGCGTGTTCTGGCCTCGACCCGCTATCGCGGGTGACGGACCCGCGGTCGCGGGTGGCGATCCGCGGTCGCGGCTCTGGGGCTGCGGAAGGCGAATCGCGCGATTCGCCTGGCGCGATTGCCCCAGGGCTGTCTCGCCGGTTCGTCCGGCGGCTGTCTCGATCCGGGATCGTGGACAAACGATCCATAGCCTCCTCAGATCGGTTCTCCCCACAGACGGCGCCAAATGTTAGTACACGAAATATGTCGGTGTACAGGTCTCAATTCCTTCTTCAATGTCCTTCTTCTCCAAGCCTCCTTCACCTTCAATGACCTGCAAAACAATGGACAAAGGGGGCGGGGACCCCCTAATCCACCTCCGATGCCTAAGTCAGTAGAGTATTCGCAAGGGTAAACAGTAGAGAGAGGCGCAAGGCTAGGGCGATCACAAGCGATGATCAACCCCTCTAGAGTCAGGGCGAGCGATTATCAGCCCCTCTAGGGTAGTTTTTGTTCATCTTTTCTACATGGCCAAGCCATATATTTATAGTGGAGAGAGAGGGTTAGGGTTAATTCCTTGGAGCCTAATCAATAATTCTATCTTCTTAAATAGGATAGAATCTTCCAACTACTGGATAACTACCAGGATTTAATAGGCTAATAAAGATATTTATTAGATATGCTTACCTGGCTGGCGGAAATATTATCCTTATTTATGGCGTTAAATTCCTCACCTACAATTTCTAATGTTAATTCCTTATTTACATGACTAACAACATTTAGGCCCCGTTTGGTAACACTATCGGAATCGGATTGGAATCAGGAATCGGAATGGAATCAGGAATCGGAATGAACCATTCCAGAGACATGTTGTTTGGTATGCTGTCGGAATGAACCATTTATAATAATTTTGGTTTAAAATTCCTAAGATTTAAAGTTCTTTATTATTATTTTAAGAGTTTATGACTTTTAGAAATTATAATTTAAGGTTGTGGAGTTTTTGGATTCAAGACGACAATTATAATTTTTGGAATGGATGATACCTCCCATTTTCAGCTGGAATCAAATTAGCCAACAACATTGGAATGAGCCATTCCAGGGAATGAAATCGATTCCAGAATTTTCTGTACCAAAGAGCATACTGGAATCATTCATTCCTGATTCCCATTCCTCATTCCCACGGAATCAAACCAAACATGCCCTTTAGTCCGTCGAGTGTAGTCCCGAGTATCACGCTAAACATAATAGAACAAGTCAATGGAGTCAGTGAAATCAACTAACACATTATGACTGATATATATAATAACAGCAAAATCGTTGTGGTAATTAATCAACAAAGAACATCCTCAATCACTCTAAACCGGGCCTTCCACAAAAGCCATGCTCATTCAACTTGCCTTTCTCATTTCCCTCTTCTCCTCTGCTTTATCTTATGACGTCCAAGCTTGCAACCGTGGAGATCAAGCCGCTCTTCTCGCCTTCTCGACAAATATGTCAACTTCTTCTTCCTCTCCTCGGCCGCTAAATTGGTCATCTCTTGTAAGTTGTTGTCATGGGAGGGGGTTCGTTGTGATACCGGTGGCCGGGTTACTCGTTTGGAGTTGCCTTCGAGAGGCTTGGAAGGTACAATCTCTTCCTCAATCGGTAATCTCGCTAGGCTTACTCATCTTAACCTATCGCGTAATCATCTCCACGGAAAACTAGGGGAGGCAATTAGTAAGCTCACTAGCCTTAAAATCATAGATTTGTCCTTGAATAGCTTCCATGGTTCAATCCCCCAAGACATTGGGAATCTCTTCTATTTGAAAGAGCTTCATCTTGGCCAGAACAAACTTCATGGTCCTATCCCGCCGTCTTTAATTAACTGTTCCAATCTAGAAGAGCTCGTTTTGCGGATTAACCTACTCGATGGAGACATCTCCAACTTAGATTTCTCAAGACTTGTTCAACTCAAAAGGCTCGATCTTGCATGTAACAAATTCACCGGAACCATACCTGAAAGTGTGTATTCATGCAAGTCAATTGTTGCAACTCGAGTAACTTCAAACAACTTAAGCGGGCAAATCTCACCCAGAATCATTGGATTGGAATCCCTGACCTTCTTTGCCTTGCCCAACAATTTCTTTACAAATATCACATCAACACTCCAAAGTTTAGCAAGATGTAGGAGCCTAACCTCCATTTTCCTCTCAAACAACTTCTACGGCGAGTACCTACCAGCTTATAGTGACTTTATAGGCCTAGATGAATTCCCAAAGCTTCAATTCCTGACCCTTCAGAATTGCAAGTTTGGCGGCCCCATTCCGAATTGGTTGTCTAAGCTAAAGCGATTGCGTTATCTCGACTTGGGTGGTAACCGAATGACGGGCAGAGTTCCTCATTGGATGGGCACTTTTCCAAACCTGGTTGCCTTAAATTTATCAGGCAATAGCTATTCTGGAGAGTTTCCCCTAACACTTTGCCATTTACCTGAGCTGATGTCACACAACATTGATAAAAACCTCAACTTCTTCCATTTCGAGCTTCCAATAATTATGTTCACATCACATGTCCCTTGGGTAGCTTGGAGTAGAGGCCTTATATGGAAAGTTTTAGATCTCTCTAATAGTGGAATCGGCGGTCATATTCCGTCTGAGATTGGTAATTTGCAGAACGTTCAAGTGCTCGATCTTCATAACAACAACTTCTCCGGTCCGATTCCAACGGCTATGTCAAACTTGAGAAATGTGTATCAACTAAGGCTTGATGGAAATAGCTTGTCAGGAGAGATCCCAGCTTCACTAAAAAGTCTGCATTTCTTGTCAACTTTCAACGTGTCCTATAACGACCTTGAAGGTCCAATACCAACTGGTGGCCAATTCGACACCTTCGGGGAATCTAGTTTCGTGGGCAATCCTCGCTTATGCGGCGAACTGTTAAATCGCAGTTGTGAATCCAAAGCACCAGCTGCCCAAAACGTAGCAATGGACGGAGATGATAAACATGGTGATGAGAAGGTGCATGTTTCTGTGAATGGACTATTTGTTGGCTCTGCGAAATGGAATGCCGGTTTTCTTGTAGTTGTAGCTTCCTACATTTGGTACAAGAGTTGCAAGCAAGGGAAACCTTGTCTACTCTAATAAGAACTGATATAGCTAAATAATCTCTCGTCCATCTTGTTTTTTTTTTGTTGAGGTCACTGCCCATGAGAGTCGAACCGGTGACCTCTGGGTACTACCCTTGGAAGCTTAACCGTTTTGACTAAATGCCCGAAGGCCTCTAGTCCATCTTGTGATTGTATACAACTATGGATTTCTTCTGCTCTTCTTCCCTTGCAACTTTTTGTGTTCCCGTATGTCTTGTATCCAAATATTTATGATCGATCATGATGTTGAGCTGGTGTGTAAATGTAACAACCAAAAGGGTTCCATTCCATATGTAAAGAAATTAACATTTCCAAGTTAGTCAAATCAATCAACGAGCTAGTAAATCCATCACCAACCTAAAAAACCCAACTGAAAGTATCAAATTTTGTAAGATCGAATACATGGAGTAGTGCAAGTTTAGAGTCATGGAGATCAATCCTCGATCTTTTCTTGCATTCTCCGGAAACATATTGTTGGGACGCTATCAAGAACGCTTGCGTACTTGTCAGTGTTCCACACAACCGTCCCTTAGTTTTGATATGACAAACTCACTTTGATTCTAATAAAGTTGTCCAAGTGTTCAGGAACGCCAGTGACCAAAAGGACAACAAGTGTGTATGGGCGTCCCACAAGCTTAGGGACGCTAGCTAACAGGAAGTAAGGACCAGCCAGAGACTACTTGAGCAAGGACGGAGTCCCAAGCAAGTAGGAACGCAAGAAAGGAGTCCTTACTCACTAGCCGACAGGATGACATCACACGACAATGTTTGATCATCCAAGGACAGGTGGAGACCGATCCTGTAGCGGAGTCCAACACTACGTGGCGGACGATCCTGTTACAGAGTCCATCAACACGTGGCGGCCGATCCTGTAGCGAAGTTCATCATACACAGCTGGATACAGGAAGCTTCCTCATCACCGCCCTACTACGTGGAGGAAGATCCTGTAGCCACGTCCAAGAAGGGCATGATCGTCCCAGAGAAAAGACGCCCTTCCCCAAGTCCTATAAATAGCCCCAAGGCATTTATTGTGACGCTAACGCTTTCAAGAATATTCAGAGAGAATCATAGGAAAGCGGCTCACTCAAGAACACAAAGAACAAACTCAAGAACTCAAGAACAGTGCTAAGACTTTGAGTTAGATCGAGTGAGACTTGTAAACCAAATCACAAAACTGTTTGTAATCAAAAGAAGAGAAAGAGAGTCCTACGAAGTACTGTAGGACGCAGGGATAGGAGTCCTTTAGTAGATTGAACTTGCTTAAGTTGTAGGCTTAGAGGAGTCCTTTACTAGTGGACTTAGGGAAAAGCTAAGTGCCAGAGAACTGTAAAGACTCGCCAGTACAACTGTAAGAACGTTCAATATAAAGGAAGAACTATTCAAAAATCCTCCAAGGAGGTAGAGGTTTACACTCAAGGACTACTTGGTCTTGAGAGGTTCCTCTATAAATCTTTGCGTTCATTATTTACCTGTTTAGTACTATTTCCGCTGCATTACTCTAGGACGCTCCTACACCTCGTAGGAACGCCTAACCAAAGGACGCCTTTACCAAAGTAAAGGCAGTCCCTCAGTACTAACGATCCAACAATTGGTATCAGAGCAAACCAGAGAATATCAAAGAAGCACTCCAGGACACTGACTGGATTCAAGCAATGCAAGAAGAACTCAATCAGTTTGAAAGAAACAAAGTTTGGACTCTCGTCCCACGTCCCAAAGGCAAAAATATCATAGGGACGCGATGGGTGTTCAGAAATAAGCTCGATGAGAGTGGACGTGTGTCAAGAAATAAGGCAAGACTGGTGGCTCAAGGATTCAAGCAAGAGGAAGGCATAAACTATGATGAGACCTTTGCTCCTGTTGCTAGAATTGAAGCCGTTCGTCTCCTTATTGCCTTCGCCGCTCACAAAGGATTCAAGTTATTTCAGATGGACGTCAAGACTGCCTTTCTCAATGGAAAGCTAAAGGAGGAAGTGTATGTTGCTCAGCCGCCTGGCTTCGAGGACGCCTCTCACCCAGATCATGTGTACTACTTGGACAAAGCGCTTTATGGACTCAAGCAAGCCCCTCGTGCATGGTACGACAGGTTTGCGTCCTTTCTTTTGTCTCATGGGTACACTCGAGGTTCAATTGATAAAACTTTGTTTATAAAGAAAGTTCACAAGGACATTTTAATTGCCCAAGTCTATGTTGATGATATAGTCTTTGGTAATACTAACATGAAACTTGTAGATGAGTTCAAGTCCCGTTCTACTATTCCCTCAATGATTGGCTATGTCTTGTAGATTCTAAGTATTTAAGGACTGTTATGCTTTGAATTCATATTTGCAAGGATGCTAGTCTAAAACTTCATGTGTTTGCTACTTTGGAACGCCATTCAAATTTTCTCTATTTTGTCTTGAAAAGAGTATCCCTGATCACCCAACCCTCATTATAAGCCGAAATGATGGGAACTCTAAGCTTACCTTAGCCGAGAACTCCGCAAAAGCGTCCTATGAGCTTCATATTTTCCTTTACGGGACGTACTTGCGTTGTTCTCAACTGGTTCGAAAGGTGATCACAAGAACGGTAAGTTGGTTATTGGTTTGCTTGAAGAGGTAAAATTTTGCTAAGTATGAGAGGACGCTCAGTGTTGATTGAGAAGAACGTCAGTTCAGTATTTGAGGACAGTTGAAGAGACAAAAATTTGAACTTTTGAAAGTGTGAACAGTGACCGTTGCTTTTGCTCAATGCTTAAGGGGGAAGTTTTGCCAGGTGTCGGAAAGTAAAACAGTGGTAATTACAGTTTGTGCCACCGCTTCCTCTATATAAGGCCAGAACAGTCGCTCTCAGAATTTATTACGCTCAACCACTTTCTCGCTCTCAAAATTGCTCTGACATCTCTCTAGAACTCCGGCAACTTTCTCTCACTAAAATCTCACCTGAGTGATGTCTCAACAACAAAAGAACGTGGCCGGATCTTCTACCGGCGGGAAGCGACGCAGGTTGGTCAAGTCCCACTACATTGAAAAGCCTCAACCCATCGTCCTTAATGAGTCGTTAGTGGACTTCATCAATAGGAAGCCCAAGACCTTGTACAACTTGATAAGGGAACGGATGAGCCTTCCTGATGTGAAGAGGGACGCAATAAAGACCAGGAACTACGAAAAGTTCATCGAACGATTCGTCATTCCCGGCCTTCACAAGACCAACTTCAAAGATCTACCAGGGAGGATGGACGACGTTCTATTCTTTTCACAGTTCGGAGGTGAGAACCTTGCTCCCTTGCTTGATCTAATCCCCGACCTCCACAACGCCGTCCTACCTGACTTTCCTATGTACCCTGAGGACTCCTTAGCCTACAAAATGCTAAAGTCCCGAGTACCAAGTCCTTCTCCACCACCACCTCAAGTCCCCTCCATCACCACCAAATCAATCCTCCCTTCCAAGCGTCCAACCCCTTTATCTCCCCTCTCAAAAACATCCAAACCTACCTCCTCAAATCCAACACAAATCGTGGACAAGTTTCCACCTCACTTAAAGGAGGGACGCTCCAAGAAAGTCCACGACCCAAGACCCCTCAAAAAGGCCAAGACTTCTAGCGTCCCATCCTCCAAAGCCCCCACAAAAAGGCCTCGCACCACAAAAAGGCCGTCCAACCTGTCCAAGGAATCCACTCCTCCCCCTCAACCTCTTACGATAGTTCAACTCCCCACCCCTCCTCCGTCCCCCCAACCTTCAAGAGCAAATGCCCTAATCCCCTTTCCTCCCCGCACTCATTCCCCTCTAAACTTGGCAAATTTCCCAACTGCCCCGGCCCACATTTCCCCACCTAAGGACCCCGAGACCCCAAAGTTCCGCCGTCCATCCTCTGAAAGTGGCCCGGAGGAGACTGAACGCACCCTTGAGCACACCTTTCGCCGAAGGAAGGCTGGTGAAAAGCCCAGGGTTCTGCTAGCCAAGGACGTTCCTGCACAGATAGAGCACGTTCCCTCCTCCTCTTCCTCCTCTAGCTCATCTGAGAGCCAAAGAGGTACGCCCGCTCAAGCCTCCCCCTTCGTCGATATTGTTGGGGACTCAAATGATGAAGCGGAAGGAGAGGTGAACGCTCCTGCTGAACAAACTGAGGACGCTGGTGAGCACCAGGTTGCTCAGGAGAACGCCGAGTCGACTCTCTCTGATGAGCTCGAGCGTGATGCTCAGGAAGTCCCTCCCTACAACCAATCCCTCCCAATCCTCAACCCTTCCCCAGCTCCACAAGAGAATCCCTCCCCCACAATCCAAAAAGAATCCCAAGTCCCAGCGGACGCTGAGCCACAAACAGAAATACAATCAGAGGCTCAGGACGCCGAGGGCACGTCCCAAGGTCAGACCTCTGGTGCCGATCAAGCCACAGCTGGTGGCGATGCTGAAAAAGAACAAGGCACAGAGGACGCTCCTTCAAAGGACGCTTTTGACAGTGACTCGGACAACGCTGAGGACGAGTCAGATGATGGCGAAGACTCCGAGTCCCCCAAGGGCAAGCGCAAAAGAAAGCATGATGGCGCGCCCGTGAAAGTTCTTAGCCCTCTAGTTTATTCTGAAGAGTGGCTCGCCTCCTTCCATCAAGATGACAAAGTCCAGGAGTTCCTTGAGCTCCTGCGATTTCAGGGATGGCTGAACGTTGGGCCTGCGCCCGCTGTGGTTGATAAGGAACAGATTAAGGCGTTCTACAAAGACTTGAGGTACAAAGCTAAAGATGGTTCTCTCCACTTTAAAATCGATGGTGAGAAAGCATCAGTTAGTGAACGCCAGGTTCGAGCTTTCATGGGACTCGCTGCTCAGAAGCCACCGTCCGACGCTCTAAGCTCTCTTCCAGAAGGCGGGTTCGAGACAACTGATGAAGAACTGCCTCTGGTTGAACATGTTTTTCAAGGCAAGAGGCCATTGGGACTGGACAGAGTTGCTCACGTTCTGAGCAAGGTAGGCGCCATAGCTCACTACTTCATCTGTCGCGCCGTCCTTCCAAGGCAGGAGAAGCGTTCAATCGTGCAAACACACGACATTATCTTAATTGACGCTTTTCTTGAACGCCGCCCCATCAACTTAGCAAGAATAGCAATGCAACATATGGCTAAGTGTGGGAGGAAGCGACATGCTCTGCCGTACCCGGGACTGGTAAAGCTGATTCTGCAATCTCAGAACGCCTATGATGACAGCGCTCCTCAAGAAGAACTCGGTCTGAAATGGAATGCCAAGAACGGACTTGTCGAGATAAGGCATAATGAAGAGCTGCCGTCCGTAATAAAACAGTTAGAGGCTGAGGCTGAGGAAGCCAGACTGAAAGAAGCGGAAGAACGCATGGCAGCTGATGCTGAAGCAGAACGCCTTGCTTCCATGAGTCAAGCGTTCCCTCAGGAAGAAGAGCCAGCAGTAGATCTTAACGTTCTTGATCAGATGCTCATGGCTTCTTCTCCTACTCAAGAACCTCCAATGGACGCTCCCTCAACCAGTTCCGGACCAAGACCTCGTTCTGCACCTGCGAATCTGTCTGAGCATCCTCCTACAGAACTCTTGGGTGCCATTATGGACAATCAATGCCATGTCTTCTCTGCTATCAAAGACTTGTCCGCGGCTCTAACTAAGTCGGCTGAACTTCAAGCACAACTTCTAAAGTTCTTTCAAGACCAGAGCCGTTCCCAGTGATCGCCGTTCCCCAAACTCTTAATCCCTCAATTATTTGCCTTTGCTTCTTTTGGTTAAAAACACTTGATCCTTTTGTGATCACGTTTGTGTAATAATTCTACTTTTGTTTGAATGGTTATTACACTGTTTGCTTGCATTATGTGTGTTTAAGCGTTCCACTGCTTTTAGTTATGTGTTTGTGCTAACGTCCTTATCACTTGTTATCCTTTTCGATGATGCCAAAAGGGGGAAGTGTAGTTTTGCAGAGATGCGCTATAAAATAGTTATCTAGAATAAGCAAGTGTTAAGGGAGAACTATTAAGTGAAAAGTCTTAGGAACGCTCATGCTAGAATAAAAGAGGACGCTTAGAAACTTTTCTAGGACGTGACTCTCTCCTTTAAATCCAAAAGCTAGAGAATCAAAGATTGAAAACTTGTGCTTATTAAAATTTCTCTAAGTGTTAGAGGACGCTTCTAAGTTTTCATGCATGCTAAGTTCCAATGTTAAAACTATTTTGCTGAAGAGTTTGTCATCATCAAAAAGGGGGAAATTGTTGGGACGCTATCAAGAACGCTTGCGTACTTGTCAGTGTTCCACACAACCGTCCCTTAGTTTTGATATGACAAACTCACTTTGATTCTAATAAAGTTGTCCAAGTGTTCAGGAACGCCAGTGACCAAAAGGACAGCAAGTGTGTATGGGCGTCCCACAAGCTTAGGGACGCTAGCTAACAGGAAGTAAGGACCAGCCAGAGACTACTTGAGCAAGGACGGAGTCCCAAGCAAGTAGGAACGCAAGAAAGGAGTCCTTACTCACTAGCCGACAAGATGACATCACACGACAATGTTTGATCATCCAAGGACACGTGGAGACCGATCCTGTAGCGGAGTCCAACACTACGTGGCGGACGATCCTGTTACAGAGTCCATCAACACGTGGCGGCCGATCCTGTAGCGAAGTTCATCATACACAGCTGGATACAGGAAGCTTCCTCATCACCGCCCTACTACGTGGAGGAAGATCCTGTAGCCACGTCCAAGAAGGGCATGATCGTCCCAGAGAAAAGACGCCCTTCCCCAAGTCCTATAAATAGCCCCAAGGCATTTATAGTGACGCTAACGCTTTCAAGAATATTCAGAGAGAATCATAGGAAAGCGGCTCACTCAAGAACACAAAGAACAAACTCAAGAACTCAAGAACAGTGCTAAGACTTTGAGTTAGATCGAGTGAGACTTGTAAACCAAATCACAAAACTGTTTGTAATCAAAAAAAGAGAAAGAGAGTCCTACGAAGTACTGTAGGACGCAGGGATAGGAGTCCTTTAGTAGATTGAACTTGTTTAAGTTGTAGGCTTAGAGGAGTCCTTTACTAGTGGACTTAGGGAAAAGCTAAGTGCCAGAGAACTGTAAAGACTCGCCAGTACAACTGTAAGAACGTTCAATATAAAGGAAGAACTATTCAAAAATCCTCCAAGGAGGTAGAGGTTTACACTCAAGGACTACTTGGTCTTGAGTGGTTCCTCTATAAATCTTTGCGTTCATTATTTACCTGTTTAGTACTATTTCCGCTGCATTACTCTAGGACGCTCCTACACCTCGTAGGAACGCCTAACCAAAGGACGCCTTTACCAAAGTAAAGGCAGTCCCTCAGTACTAACGATCCAACATATATCAATCAACTTCATCCGATCCCCTAGCCTCCTCCGCTAAATTGGTCATCTCGTGTAATGCTAGCGGTAGGATGAGGCCTATTGTGATGCTAGCGTGCGGTAGGATTACTCGGTTAATTTGGAGTTGCCTTCGAAAGGCTTACACGAAGTAATCTCTTCCAGCGTCGGTAATCTCCCTAGCTACGCTTAGCGGATGCGACAGATACCATTCTTTTTTATCTCAACATAATATGGCTGGGTGTAGATAGGTGTGGTTAGGCCAAATATATACGTAGATATTAGCACATTCTAGTTGAATTTACAACATACTATATTCTTAATTAAATGTACCTTCCCACCAAACTACCGAGTTAGATGCTTCAAAGTCAATGTAAGTAAACGTACATGAAACACCCCATTTTGTGGGCGAACAAAAGAATTCCAAGTCGTTAAAAACAGCTCGCCTTGCTAGCCAAGGCAGACAATCCATGATTTAACCCCGTCAATGCAAGTAAACGAAAAGTACGCCTGGCGCCAAATGAAACATTATTCTTCTACCAAAAAAAAAAGAAATGAAACATTATTCATTAATTTGTCCGGTTTCATACTTGCACATATCGATCAACAGCCTGAAGTTGTTGAAAAGTGGAGAACAAGAAGAGATTAAAGCACCAACTATGGTGTTTCCATTGATTTGCTGAGAATAAAAAATGTCAAAAGCGGCTACCATGTTTTGGAGCTTTCCAGCTGCTAACAAAAGGGAGAAAAGAACCCTTTATACTAGGGTAAAAGCTACACGACAAAATAAAAGCTAGCTAGCTAATATTTGAGTTAATTACAATTTATGACCCATATTCTTCATATCCCCCCCTCAAGTGGGACGTGGGGAAGATCAACAAGTCCCAACTTGGGTAGAAAGTGATAGTGGAGTCTTTCCCCGAGAGGTTTCGTCATGATGTCTGCCGTTTGTTGGTGTGAAGCAACATGTGCAGTTTGAATAAAACCCTCTTGAACTTGATCTATGATGAAATGACAATCGATCCGGATATGTTTAGTTCTTTCATGGAACACTGGATTGGCTGCAATGTACTGAGCAGCTTTGTTGTCACAGTGTAGTGTGATGGGCAAAGAGACTGGAATGCTCAAGTCATTTAGCAATCCATGCAACCATGTCAGCTCACTTGCTGTCGCTGACATGCTCCTGTACTCTGACTCCGCTGAAGACTTTGAGACGGTGTTCTGCTTCTTGGTTTTCCAAGAGACAAGAGAGGATCCCAAGAAGACACAATATCCTGTTAAGGAACGGGCTGAATAAGCACATGTGCCCCAATCCGCATCACTGAATGCATTGAGCTGAAGAGTTGTGTCTTTTGGATAGAAGAGCCCCATCCGGATCGTGTGCTTCAGATATCTGACCACATGGAGTGCAACCTCTAAGTGTGGTTTTCTAGGGTCAGCCATGAACTGGCTTAAATGCTGGACGGCATAAGATAGGTCTGGTCTGGATAAGTTGAGGAATAAAAGTCTACCAATCAACCTTCTGTACTGCTCAGGTTCAGATAATGCCTCTCCCTCATTGGTGCAGAGTTTTAGGCCTTTTGGTAAGGGGAAAGCACTAGGTTTACAGTTGTTGAATTGGCAGTCTTCTATAATGTCAAGAATGTATTTCCTTTGGTGAAGAATGGTCCCAGCTGAGCTTCGTGCAATTTCCAGCCCAAGAAAGTATCGAGCTAGGCCTAAATCTTTGATAGTGAATTTTTGGTTCAAGGCTTCTTTGAGCATTGCTATAGCCTGCGAGTCATCGCCAGTGATTAACATGTCGTCAACATAGACTAATGCCATGACCATCCCTTGCTTGCCTTGTTTGACAAAGAGAGAGTAATCATGTTTTGACTGTGAGAACCCTAGTGTGATCAAGAATTGTGTGAGCTCGGTATTCCACTGTCTAGAGGCTTGCTTGAGCCCATACAAAGATCGAGTGAGCCTGCACACTTGACCCGGTTTTGCCTGAGAGTACCCTTCTAGGGGTACCATGTAAACTTCTTCATCAAGGTGGCCATGTAAAAAAGCATTATTCACATCTAACTGATGTAGGGGCCAATCTTTGACAGTTGCTACACTCAGGAGAACACGGACTGTGGTCAACTTAGCTACAGGCGAGAAGGTGTGCTTATAGTCCTTCCCTTTGATTTGGTTGTATCCCTTTGCAACTAGTCTTGCTTTGAATCTCTCAACTGAACCATCAGGCCTATACTTGATCTTATAGACCCATTTGCAACCGATGGCCTTTTTGTTTTGAGGTAATTCTGTCAGAAACCAGGTCTTGTTCTGTTCAAGTGCTTGTAGCTCTTGTTGCATGGCTTGGACCCACTTAGGGTCATCTTTAGCTTGCATGTAATGTGCTGGTTCAAGAACACCAGCCATGTTTGCAAATGATTTGACAAAAGACGGATCAAAGGCTTGAATGTTTCCTAACACATGTGCCAGGAAGGATTGAGACTGAGCTGCATTGGAGTTTCTCCTGGTTGGAAGCACAAAATCTTGATACCTTTGAGGTTGGCGTGTCTCTCTAGTAGACCTGCGCAGAGGAGGAAACTCAGTCTGATTATTGAGAGGAATTGAAGATTCTTCTTTGAGAGGCACAGATTCTCTGTTTTGCTGACTTTCTGCAGGCATAATAACATCAGCTTCTGTTTCTGTAGTTGGCAAATTCTGGTTTGGCCATAGTTCTGAACTAGAGCCAGGGGTCTCTGTAATGTTTGGTTTGGGAGCTGGATCATATAAAACCTCATCATGAGCAGGATTGACCAGGGGCAATGCGTCATCAGGTGCAAAGCAAGGCTGCACTGAATTTGGAGGAGAGGTCTTGAAAGGAAAGGAGTTCTCATGGAAAACTACATCTCGCGAGATGAATGTTTTGTGAGTGTCCAGATCATAGAGTTTGTAGGCCTTTGAACCAAAAGGGTAGCCTAAGAAAACACATCTTTGTGCCTTTGGAGCGAACTTGTCCTTGATGTGAGGTTGTGGTGAAGCAAAACAAAGACACCCTATGGTTCTCAATTCATCATAAGAAGGTTTTTCATGAAATAGCTTCTCAAAAGGAGTTATCCAATTGAGTACTGAAGAGGTAATTTGTTGATGATATGAGTGGCGGCTAGGATGCAATCTCCCCAAAATCTCAAAGGAAGTCCGGAATGGAGTCTGATGGCTCTTGCAGTTTCTAGAAGATGTCGATGTTTTCTCTCAACTCTACCGTTCTGTTGTGGTGTGTATGGAGCACTTCTCTGGTGCACAATCCCTCTTGAATCCATTAACTCAGCACAAGATTTCTGCACTATTTCTGTTCCATTGTCGCTTCTGATGCACTTCACCTTTGCATTAAACTGAGTGGATGCATATGCAAGAAAATTGGATAAGCAAGTGTACATCTCAGTCTTTTCTTTGATTAGAAAAGTCCAAGTAATTCTGCTGTAATCATCCACAATAGTAATAAAATATCGTGCTCCTGAATGTGTAGAGATCTTATAAGGCCCCCACAAATCGACATGAATCAAATCAAAGACGGCATTAGCCACACTAGTGCTCCTTGAAAAGGGTAATCTGTGATGTTTAGCCATAGCACAAGTTTCACAAAAGAAATTATCAACATTCATCTGTTCTGGACTGATAATATGTCTAAGCTTAGAAATACTACTGTGTCCAAGCCTAGCATGGAAAATATCCAAGTCTGCTTTGCTACTAGAGTTTACAAAAACAGAGGTACTATGTTTTCCTCTTTCAAAGTTCTGTTGCTCAAAAGTCTGATTTCCTTCCAAAAACTCTTGCTGAATTCTGTAGAGTCCATCCCTCTTTTCCCCTGAAGCTATCACTCTCTTACTTCCATGGTCCTGAAAGAAGCAGCCAGTGGAAGTAAATTTAGCACTTATAGCAGGGTTTTCCAATATCTTCCCAACAGATAGAAGATTGTGTTTGAATTCAGGTACAATCAAGACATCACAAAGAGTAAGGTGATCCGAATATTTCAGTTTTCCTGCTTCTGTAACAACCTTGACAGATCCATCAGGCAACCCAACACGTATGGGCGTTGTCAATTTGTGTCTATCATGCAACCTGGAGGGGTTTATAATCATGTGATCACTAGCCCCTGTGTCAATTATCCACTCAAGCTGACTGCAGTTCCTATGAACGGAATTAACAGCCGGGTCAAGAATTTTACCTGCGAAATTCGCATATGATGGCTCAGCTTGGTTACTTCCTCTCATGGCCCTTAGCAGCTCCTGACACACCGAGTTCACCAGATTCTGATCACCAGAAGATTCTCTGTGTCCAGCCCCTGTACTTTCTTCATCAAGAGGAGTATTCTGCAACTGATCTGTACCCCTTGACACGTTCGCTGCATTTGCTGCACTAGCGGCCTTTCGGACTGCATTAATATCCCTGGAGCCCTTGTACCAGTCAGGGAAACCTGTTATGAAGAAGCATTGGTCCGCAATGTGTCCCTTTTGATAGCAATGGTGACACTTTCTGTTGTCGGTTTTGCCGCGCTTGTTCTCTTTTCTTCCCTGGTAATTTCCAGACGAGTTGTGAGACGAATTTCCATGAGACGATTTCCCATGTGACGAATTCCCTCTGAAATTCTGCTGCCGGCTGGTGTTCAAGGCACTGCTTTCTTGTGAATTTTGCTCATTCACAAGTTTCGATGTTCGTTTCTGACCTTCTACTTGTTGAACCATGCCAAAGGCTTTGCTCACTGTTGGTAGCGGATCCATGGTCAAGGCTTGTGTCCTCACTTGCTCGTAGCTGTCATTGAGGCCCATCAAGAATTGCATCAGCTTATTTCTTGAATCACAATCCTGAATTTTTTTCAGAATCTCGCAAGTGCAGTTTTGAAGTAATCCACACATACATTCGGGATAACCCTCAAGAACTTGTAATTCATCCCAAAGCTTCTTGAGTTTCCCGTAGTACTCTACCACAGACAAGTCTTCCTGCACTGTGTTAATCAATTTTCTCCTCAGCTGAAATATCATTGGTCCATTAACTTGTCCGAACCTCTCCTTCAATTCATCCCAAAGATGCCTAGCGGACTCCACATAAATAAGCCCTTCTGAAATATCCTTGTTCATAGAGTTCAAAATCCAACATCGAACCATGTAATCGGCTCGAACCCACTTGGGCAGATCTGGAGAGTCGACATTCGGTCGAGCACAGGATCCATTTATGAACCCTAGTTTGAATTTTGCCCCAAGTGCCATTTCAACTCCTTTGCTCCAGGTCAGGAAGTTGGAACCATCGAACAAAATCGGGCCTAGTTGAGCCCCAGGTTGGTCGGAGTGAGACACGAAGAGGGGGTCGACATTAACACCTTGGAGCCCATTTAGCTCGCGTTCACGAAGAGTCAGCTCGCGTTCTCGCAAGCGGAAACGCTCTGTTGAGTCGACCATGGCTGAACCAAGCAAGGACGGACAACCCCACAGACAAGAAAGTTGAAACCTTCTGAGAGGGAGAAGGAAAAGATTGGAAGAAAAAAAAAAGGTTGTTCAACAGGGATCGATTAAACCGTACGCTCTGATACCATGAAAAGTGGAGAACAAGAAGAGATTAAAGCACCAACTATGGTGTTTCCATTGATTTGCTGAGAATGAAAAATGCCAAAAGCGGCTACCATGTTTTGGAGCTTTCCAGCTGCTAACAAAAGGGAGAAAAGAACCCTTTATACTAGGGTAAAAGCTACACGACAAAATAAAAGTCACCTTGCTAATATTTGAGTTAATTACAATTTATGACCCATATTCTTCATAGTTGTTCATTACTTTTGATAGAAATGCAACATTATTTTGTGGGTCCATAAGTGACACTGAACCTTAATTGTTCCCAAGATTCAAAAAAGGAAAGATTTTGGAGTCTAATTTCCTTGAGTAGAAACACCAGACTTTATGCGTACACCATTGTTATCTATAGAACGTAAGTACGTAGCACACCCTGATGACTTAATTCACACACAACTAACGAATTACACATATCAGTATTTAAAGGGCACCATCACATGGATTTGGAAATCATCAATAAACTACATCCTTAAACCACTCCAAAGATTAAATTAAAAGCCATGCTTACCCAGCTTGTTTTTCTCATTTCCCTCTTCTCCTCTGCTTTATCTTATAACCAAGCCTGCAACCATGGAGATCAATCCACTCTTCTCGCGTTCTCCGCGAATATATCCACCTCTTCCTCATCTCCTCCGCTAAATTGGACGGCTCTTGTGAGTTGTTGTCATTGGGAGGGTGTTCGCTGTGATGCAAACGGCTGGGTTACCCGTTTGGAGTTGCCTTTGAGGGGCTTAGAAGGTACAATCTCCCCCACAATCGGTAATCTCACTAGGCTTACTCATCTTAATCTATCGCGTAATCATCTCCACGGAAAACTGCTAGGGGAGGGAATCGGTAGGCTCACCAACCTTAAATTCATGGATTTGTCTTTAAATAGCTTTCATGGTTCCATCCCTCACGAGATTGGGAACCTCTTACGCTTGAAAGAGCTTCATCTTGACCAGAATGAGCTTCGTGGTCCTATCCCGCCTTCTTTGATGAACTGTTCAAATATAGAAGACCTCATTTTGAGGATAAACCTACTTGATGGAGACATCTCCAAGCTAGATTTCTCAGGACTTGTTCATCTCAAAAGGCTTGATCTTGCACTTAACAGATTCAGTGGCACCATACCTGAAAGTGTATACTCATGCAAGTCACTCGTTGCGATTCGAGTGGCCGCAAACAACTTAAGCGGGGAAATCTCACCCAGAATCACTGGATTGAAATCCTTGTCTTTCGTATCCTTAAGTAATAATTCCTTTACAAACATCAAATCCGCACTTCAAAGTCTCACAAGATGTAGGAACCTAACCACCCTTTTCCTATCAAACAACTTCCACGGTGAATCCGTACCGGTTCACAAAGACTTTATCGGTTTAGGTGAATTTGAAAAGGTTCAATTTCTCTCCCTTAGCGATTGTCAGTTTGGCAGCCCCATTCCCAATTGGTTATCTAAGCTAAAGAGTCTGCGTTTTCTAGACCTAAATAGTAATCAATTGACAGGTGGAGTTCCTGATTGGTTGGGGACTTTACCGAACCTGGGTTCACTAAGTTTATCTAACAATAGATTAGATGGAGAGTTTTCCCTCAAACTTTGCCAGTTACCTGCAATGATCTCACAGATTATGGATACAAACCTCAACTCCTTCCATTTTGAGCTCCCAATGATTATGCGAAGCTCAAATGGCGAATCGAGAGCTGTGCCTGTGAGTACAATTTTCGTGCCGTTGTTTTTAGATCTCTCCTGTAACAAATTCAGCGGTCATATTCCACCAGAGATTGGTGATTTGCGGAATGTACAACTTCTTAGACTCGATGACAACAACTTCTCCAGTCATATTCCAGTGGGTATATCAAACTTGAAAATTTTGGAAATCCTTTACCTTAATGGAAACAGTTTGACAGGAGAGGTTCCAGCATCACTAAAAAATCTGCATTTCTTGTCACAATTTAACGTGTCTGATAATGACCTTGAAGGTCCAATACCAACGGATGGTCAGTTTGATACGTTTGACGAAACCAGCTTTAAGGGTAACCCGCGCTTATGTGGCCAAAAGTTGAATCGCAGTTGCACCAAAGCATCAACGAACCAAAACAGAACAATAGAGGGACATGATAAAAGTCATGACAAGATGCAAGTTTTTGTGAATGGACTTTTTGTTGGGTGTGCCTTTGGATTTTCTGGAGTTCTTGCAATCGTAGCTCCCTATGCTTGGTTCAACCATTACAAGCAAGCTCTCCCTTCTCCAAGAAGGGGATACAGAGCTCCTTAATATATTAATCCTATCCATCTTTCCATTATAAGATTATATATATTGCAACATTGTGTTTTTTGGGTTTTTTGTTTTTTAGTCTGAACTATGCAACTTGTATAATTTGGACTTATAGTACTGCAAGTTACGTTGTTTCGTTTGCAAGCTTTTGTGTTCCCGTATTGTACCGAAATCTATACAATAATGGATATAGTGTTGATCTTGTATTTGTTTCAATCTGCCGTGTTTGCTGATTTGCTTCTTCTAGCTACAGTGACCAAGCTTAATTACATGCATATATGAAATATATATGAATACGTACGCTACATCTATGCGTTATCCTTCAATTCAACGAATATACTATATAAGTATATAACCATTTGATTCAACATGAAAAATTTGAAGTGACGATGATTAATGTTAGATTAGGCCGGATATCATTAACTAAAGATATTTTATGATCACTTAAGCAACACTTAAGTATCTTAATAGGAATTAATAAACGAACCGTACAAGGTAAATCACCAAGGTAAATCACATTTGGGTCAACTTAAATGCAATATCTATTATCCCATCTTTTTTTCAGGTGCCTTTCTCGGTTTGGATTCGTGAGAACCTGCTGGCCAAGCGACGGGTTAGGGCGGGTGTGTGGAATGAGTTGTTTGCCACGGTTATTTGGTGGGTGTGGAAGTGGAGATGCTGCTCGGTTTTTGGCGAAGAGGTTAAGGTGCAGGACAGGACGGCGTTTGTGATCGATCGGGCCTTGGAAGCTAGAAACGTGCTTGGTAAATCTCTTTCCAATTCGTATGTTCCTACTAGATGTGTGCAGGTTGTTGCTTGGGAAAAACCGAATGATGATTGGATCAAAATCAATTCCGACGGAGCGGTCAAAAACGGGTTGGCGGCGGCGGGAGGAGTCCTCAGAAATTGCGCGGGCGAGTGGATGGGAGGCTTTGTGCATAATGTTGGGGCTTGCTCGGTGCCTATGGCGGAGCTTTGGGGGTTCTTGGACGGGCTCAAGCTAGCTTGGAACAAGGGTCTTCGTAAGGTCGTGATTGAATCGGACTCCAAACTAGTTATTAACTTGCTGCAGGGTACCATCAAGAGGAGTCATCCTCTAGCCAGCCTGGTTATGCAATGCCATGGCTTCATTAGTAGGGATTGGTTAGTCCAATTCCGGCATGTGTACCGTGAGGCGAATACCGTTGCGGATTCCCTTGCGTCTCTAGCTTTTAACTTTCCTTTAGGTGTTCATGTATTGCTTGCCCCTCCCGAGGGGATTTTTTCTTTATTGCATAACGATGTAAGGGGTCGGGCTATCCCCCGCTTGATGACTACTTAACCCTCTTTTTCGATATTAATAAAACACCCCTTGAGGGCCCGGAGAGTACCGTCTCTCCTTCAACCAAAAAAAATAAACGAACCGTACAAATTTACCCTATAATTCATGAGATGATTTGACCCCAAATCTTGATAGCGACCCTTGTAAATAATTAATATCCTCGGTCGCCTTCCTTTGCGTACGAGAAGGTGATTAGGAATAGGAATCATATATAGCATGAATGGTAATTAACCACGGCTGAAAATTATGTACGATACAACTTCAAGGTACACCATATACATCCATCCGGAATATCTCAGCATAATATCTGCCTATATATTTAGCTTAATTTAAACCTAACTTGTAGCACAAGCTTTGTACCTTATTTGTATTGATCTAATGGAAAGGCAGCCCTCAAGGGAAAGTATTTTCAAGTTCTCCTAGTCTTTCGCCAGGGGAAACCCCAAATTATCAAGTTAATTATGAAGGCTTCAAAGTCAAGATGAAATTCTGAGGTATAAGTCAATGTAAGTAAACCACAAAACTTTAAAGAAAAGAACGCGCGACCTACGCGCGACTCCTGTGGCGATTAGGGTTTTCGTGCGTTTTTTGTCTTCCGATGAGTGGGCCGCCGGCTCCGGCGGATGGTGTCCCACTGGTGGATCCTGGTGGTGAGGGTATGATTGTGGAAGCTTCAGTTGATGTGGTGGCGGGTGTTCCCGCTGCTATTACGGCCGTCGCGCCGACAAGCCCTTGGAAGGAGGTATTTAATGCCGAAGGGGCAGTTGAACGCCATGCATTGAAGGAAGAGTTTGTTCGGGAAAGAGTAGCCTTGACGTTTCCCGATGGTGAGGATGGCGACTCTGTCTTCCGTATCAACCCGGAGATGTACCGGACCCTTGCTACGGTGTGGGAGTCGTCACTGGTGATCAAGCCTCTTGGCACTCAGGTGCAACATATGATCATGGATAAGAAACTTCGTGAGCTATGGAAGCCAGTAGGACGGTTTTCCGTTGCGGATCTCCCGAACGGATACTACGTGGCTAGGTTCTCGGTGGAGGAAGACTATGTGAGGGCTCTCATGGGGGGTCCTTGGATGATCTTTGGAAATTATCTTATTATTCGCCCTTGGAGCCCGGAGTTCGATCCCCTTACCGACGTGATCAACACGACTCCTGCGTGGATTCGAATCTCGGGCCTTCCCATGGTCTTGTATGAAGAGACCACTTTGCTTCAGTTGGCTGCTGGGGTTGGTAGGCCTTTGAAAGTGGACAGGAGAACGCTATTCTCGGATCGGTGTAGATATGCGCGGGTGTGTGTCGAAGTTAACATTACTCGTCCATTGAAAGGCACGATCACTGTCGATGACCGCCGCCTTCGTGTTGAATACGAGGGCCTTCATATCATATGTGTCAAGTGTGGAAAGTATGGGCATCAGGAGACTCATTACCCTATAGTGTTCAAGGCTGGTGAACCGGTTCCCTCGCCTGCCGCGGAGGTTGCTCCCACTCCCCCACCCAAACCGACCCCGCCGGTTGTGAATGAGGCTAGGTATGGGCCCTGGACTGTGGTTCAGCGTAGACGTAGGCCTAAGGCTCCTGCCCTTAACAAGGAAGAGGCGCCTAAAAAGGATGCTATGAAGAAGGACTCCAAGGGTGATGCAAGCTCGAGTAGGACCCAAGGAGATAAAGCTGCCGGGAAGCAGAAAACCCAGCCCTTGGTGGCGCCAACGGCTGCGCAAGCTGCTGCCGTGCTGCCCAAGAAACAAGTGGATAAGGGCAAGGCTATTTTGGTGGATGGTTCGGGCAGGGCCCTTGCTAAGACGTCGGATGCCCCCAGATCCCGTAACACTGGGGTGACCATTGGCCAAGTCAATGGGGGTCGTCGGGGCCCTAAGAAGGCGAGCAATACGGGGGGTACCCCGGGGTTCTCGTCGGTGATCCCTTATGCTGGAAAACGGGCTCGAGTGGAGGAGAAGAGCTCGCTCGACTTCTCTGAGCTCAATTTCCCCCCACTTCCGATGTTTGAAGATGGTGCTGGAGCGGGGAATAATCCGCCTCCGCCGGCTAATCCACTGCCAGGTAATAATCCGTCCCCTAACAATTCTCCTACAATTCCTACCGGGTCCAAGCAGCCCGTTTCTTCCCCCGGTTGTTAATGAATTGTCTTCTTTGGAATTGTTTTGGAGCCGGGAAACCGGGTTTTCGTAGGGCCGTCAAGTATATGGTTCGACGATACAAAGTTGATATTCTTGCTGTTTTTGAGCCGCGGATTTCGGGCAGCCAAGCCCGGGAAGTTTGTAACAGACTTCGATTTTCAGATTCCATTCGTGTCGATGCGGATGGTCGGTCTGGTGGTATTTGGCTTCTTTGGAACAAAGAGGTTCTGAATTTGACTATTGTAAAGATTGATTGGGATTTTGTCCATGCTACCGTCCTCAGGGAGGGGGTTTGTAATCATTTAGTGGTTACGTATGCTCCGCCTTCTCATGGTCGTCGTAAGGATTACTGGACGAAGTTATTGGCCGAGATTGAGCATATTACAGAGCCCTTGTTTGTTGGAGGCGACTTCAATTGTATCTTGCACACACATGAGCGCCAGGGTGGTTCGGGCTCACTCTCTGAAGACTCCGACACCTTCCATGAGTGTGTGGATAATGCTGGCATTATTGATATGGGGTTCGTGGGTCAGCCCTATACGTGGTTTCGTGGTGATACGCCTCGTACTTTTGTTGCTAAGCGTCTAGACCGCTGTTTTGTTAATCCGGCGGGAAGGACTCTTTGGCTAGTTGCTTCAGTTCGACACCTCCCAAGGTTCGCTTCGGACCACGTTCCCTTGCTCTTGTCGTTGGAACCCAAGGCTGTTTTCAATAAAGCTCGTCGCCCCTTTCGATTTGAAGCAGCCTGGTTTACTCATTCAGGGTTCTTGGAATTTGTTAAGAACTCGTGGCTATATGATGTGCCGGCTTCTCAGGCTTTGGCTGATTTGCAAGTGAAGCTGTTGGATTGGAATGCTAGAGAATTCGGCCATATTGGTCATAAAAAGGAGGATGCTTTGCATCGGTTGGCCTCGGTCCAAGCGTCTATTGCTACGCAGCCTTCGGATCGGCTCCTTGCTCTTGAGACCGAGTTGAATGGTGAGCTTGAGAAAATCCTTGAGCAGGAGGAGATCTTATGGCACCAAAAATCCCGGATACAGTGGCTCCAAGCAGGTGATCGTAATACTAAATTTTTTCATCTTGCTACGGTAGTCAGGAGAAAAAGAAATAAAGTTGAGACTCTGTGCACCGAGGATGGTTCTTGGATTGTGGGGCGTCCTCAGCTTGAAAGGCATGCGGTAAATTTTTTCTCGAACCTTTATAGTTTGTCGCCGGCTGATCACATTGGATCTCCTCTGGCTCATGGGGCGTTTCCATCTATTGATAACTCGTTATGGGTGGACCTTCAGAAGCCTTTTTCAGATTCAGAAATTTTTGCTGCTGTTAAGTCCATGGGTCCGTTGAAAGCCCCGGGTGTGGATGGATCTCGCCGTACCTTTTTGTCCTTTGTATTGAGAGGTTGAGTCACTTGATTAACAGGGTTGTTGCGCGTCGTGATTGGAAGCCAATCCAGCTTTCCAGGGGGGGTCCGGAGCTATCCCATCTGTTGTTTGCTGACGACATCATATTGTTCGCTGAGGCGTCAGTGGATCAGATTAGAGTGGTGAAAGGTATTCTGGATGACTTTTGTGCGGCCTCGGGTCAACGTGTTAGTGTGGCCAAGTCAAGAATCTTTGTTTCGGAGAATGTTAGCTCGGATCTTCGGGAAGCTCTTTGCATGGAGAGTGGTTTTGAGCTAACGGATAACCTAGGTAAGTACCTTGGAATGCCTGTTTTCCATGAACAAGTGAAAACGGCGACTTTCGAGCCCTTGCTTGAGAAGGTTTCGGCTAAGTTGAAAGGTTGGCAGGGGCGATATTTGAGCCTTGCAGGTAGGGTGACCCTCACTAAATCGGTTCTTTGCTCGCTTCCGGTTTATTCGATGGAGACGGTCATCCTCCCTGCTGAAGTTTGCAATAAGCTGGATAGTTTGATGGCGTGCTTTATCTGGGGTGGGTCCGAATCACGCCGTCGGCTGCACCTAATTAGTTGGGACGAAGTTTGCCTGCCAAAGGACCAGGGTGGGCTCGGGATTCGTTGTATGGGAGATGTGAATTTAGCCATGATTGGTAAGCTGGGGTGGCGGTTTTTATCGGAAAAGAACAAGTTATGGGTTGATGTTCTCCGATCTAAATACGTTTGGCCGAATGACGTGGAACGTGCTAGCCCCTCGTATGTTTGGCGTAGTGTGAAGAAGGGGATCAGCCGTGTTGTCATTCCGGGATCGCGGTGGTGCATTCGTGATGGTATTGGCACGAGGTTCTGGCTTGACGTTTGGCTGGTGGAGCATCCGCTTCTGGATGTGTGTTTGGCGCCTGTCTCGGGCGCTGATCGGTTGAAGTGCGTCCGGGAGTACTGGGTTCAGGGTGTTGGTTGGAATTGGGGTGTCTTGAGCCCTATGCTGCCGACCAATGTCATGCTTAAGCTCGCCGCCGTCGCTATTGTTGAAGATGCAGGGAATTCGGATGTGCTGAGCTGGCGTCTCTCGCTGTCAGGTCTATACACCGCTAGCTCAGCCACGAGGTTGGTCGCTTCTGATCGTCTGTCTCTCTCGGTCGACCGGGCTGTCTTTTCCACCATTTGGAAGCTCGATGTCCCTGAGAGGCAAAAAACTTTCTTATGGCTGGCCATCAAAGGAGTTGTGTTGACTAATCAAGAGCGGGTACGGCGACACATAGCCAATGATGCCCTTTGCTCGTTGTGCGGGATTGAGGAGGAGTCGTTGATCCACCTATTGCGTGATTGTGATGTTACACGACGCTTATGGGTTGATCTCCACCCTCCTCTTTCAAGGGAAGTTTTCGTTGACTCCAATTTTGCTTACTGGGTTCGAGCTAATGTCACCTGCTCGTCTATGATGCATGGTGGCATTACTTGGGCGACTATGTTTACGATTGCTATTTGGTGGATTTGGAGATGGCGTAATCTCTTTGTTTTCCAGCAGATATCCTTTGTTGGCAGCCGTGCTGCCTTCATTCGCCAATATACCGAGGAGTGTGTTAGCGCGAGGGCTCTTGATGTGTTGGGGCGTGCGGGTCGCCACACAGAGGTTTTGGAGATTGCTTGGGTTCGCCCTTTGACCGACTGGATCAAGCTTAACACGGATGGGTCCGTCAAAGAGGGAGGAATGGCTGCTGCCGCGGGTGTCTTTCGTGATGCGGATGGCTGCTGGCAAGGTGGGTTCGTCCACAACATCGGGATCTGCTCGGTTCCGATGGCTGAGCTATGGGGAGTTGCTAAGGGATTGGAGCTTGCTTGGATCAAGGGCTACAGGAGGGTTTCTTTAGAGGTGGATTCACAGCTTGTGATTCTCCTTCTAGGTAGACCTATGGATTGTAGTCATCCCTTGGCTAGCTTGGTGCATCAGTGCCAACGCTTGATTCGTAGAAGCTGGGATGTCCAGTTTCGTCATGTCTTTAGGGAAGCTAATCGTGCTGCAGACTTTTTAGCGTCTTTCTTTTAACATTGGATTTCATGTATTGCTTGACCTTCCCGAGGGTGTTTTACCTTTCTTGCTTGATGATGTTAGGGGTCGGGCTATCCCCCGCTTGCGTACTAGTTAGCCCTTTTTTCATATTTAATAATACGCCCCTCGCGGGTACGGAGACTGCCGCCTCTCCTTCAACCAAAAAAAAAAAAAGTAAACCACAAAACTATTAGTGACTAGTTATTTACTGTATTTTCATAATGGTGTTAGGCTTGGTTGTTAGAATCTTTCAATATCTCATGTGATTATTCTCCACAATTGTAGTACGCTAGGGTTAAGCTGTTACTTCTCTTGTATAAGTACTCCTCTACTACTCATTTATAAACACAACACTTTATACAAACTTGTGAATCTCTATATGGTATCAGAGCTCAGTCAGTTCATGCAAGAACCAACCGATGTTCACTGGGCGGCATTAAAACGTCTCCTCCGTTACTTGGCAGGCACTCTCGAACAAGGTATTATGATCTCTGCTCATACTCCACCCATTCTTCATGCCTTTTCAGACGCATACTGGGCCGTGTGTCGACCTCCGGCTACATCTTGTATCTCGGTTCAACACCAATCTCATGGAGCTCTCGGAAACAAAAGAGTGTAGCTCGTTCATCGACCGAGGCTGAATACAAAGCATTGGCCGATACCGCTTTTGAACTAGTATGGGTATAGTCCCTGATCGCAGAACTCGGTTTTCGTCCACCAAACACGCCGACCATCTATTGTCACAATCAAGGTGCAACGTTCCTGAGCAGCAACCTTGTCTTCCACTCAAGGATGAAACACATAGCCATTGCCTATCACTTTGTACGGGAGTTGCTTCAAAGGGGTCTCTTCCGGGTCTCCCACATCTCGACTCAAGACCAGCTAGCTGACATCCTAACAAAGCCGTTGCTAAAGCCAAGATACAACTAACTAGTGTCCAAGCTCGGCATTACAACTTCTTCATTGCCTAGCTTGAGGGGGCATATTAGTGACTAGTTATTTACTGTATTTTCATAATGCTGTTAGGCTCGGTTGTTAGGGCATCTCCAAGAGTTTCCCCATAATTTTCTTCAAAATTGAGAACCAAAAGACATATTCTCCAAAATTATTTTAGTCCAACTCCAACTGTTTCTCTATCTTAAATTTTTTTAATATTTTTATATACAAAAATATCATAGAAAAAATTATAAAAGATAAATCAACCAATCAAAAGTAGATATGATAGAACTTGCAATTAATGTTTTCCCCAAATTATTTTGGAGAATTCTCCAAAGAGAAAGAGTCATGTAGGAAGGATTGTTGTGGTGAGAAATAGGAATGGATCTCCACCGTCCGATCTCCCTATTACAATTTACACGTTACTTTTAAAAAAAAAAAACTCCTCTCCATCGCCAGATTCATCCGCTCCTCTCCAATTTACGCGCTATCCTCTCCGCTTCCTCGCCTCCTCCTCCGGCTCCGGCTCCGGCTCCTTTCTTCTCGTCACTGCTCGGAGACCGCTCCTCTCCATCGCCAGATTCATCCGCTCCTCTCCGCCGGATCTGGATCTGCATCTTCTCTGCCTTCCTCCGCTCGATCTCGCCTTCGCTCGATCGCAGACGCTCGATCTCCACCGGATCTCGACCGCCTCCCGCCGGAGAAGCCTCTTTCTCCGCCGGAACAGTCCGTTTCTCCTCGGGAATCGCGGCGAGGGAGGAGAAGGCATCGAGTTGGGGCCCGATCTCGCAGATCTGGAACTCGGAGGCCCCGATCTCGCAGATCTGGAACTCGGAGGCCCCGATCTCGCAGATCTGGAACTCGGAGGCCCCGATGTCGGCGTTGTCGCAGGCGAATCGGCCAAATTTGAAGAAGAGAGCGACGATGATGGCGTCTCCGAGGAGGAAGACGAAGTGGTGGTTGACGATCAGGGAGGAGAAGCGGCGGAGGATGAGGTCGGAGAGCCGGCAGAGGATGAGGTCGGAGAGTCGGCGGTGAAATAGGATGAGGTCCCTGCCTCCCTCTCAGGTAGTTCACTACATTTTATGAATTCTCAATTTCGTGTTTCAATTCATGTGAATCGGTCATTTGAACTTCAATCTCATAGTGCGGAATTTTAGCGCTTCCTTGTCTGATTTCTAGAAACTGATTTCGCTGATCTGATCTCTGAAATTGTGCAAAGGAGTCATTGGACAATCATCCTCTGAAATCCACGATCGTGGTTGCACAATCCACGATCTTCTACTCCTCTATCACGTTCTTCTTCGTTTGCAAGTGTTTACTCAGATTGGCAGGGATTGGAGCGAGGTGGAAGAGGAATTTCCTGAAATCGGTAAGCTAGGCGGTTAGATTGCGGAAACCTTCATCCTGTAATTTTGCTTCAATTGTGCAATCGAATTTCTGGCAATAATATAGTGAGAGATCTGCGCTCTTCTGCATACTCTGCTGTTATGAATTTCTTAGCTAGCGATCTTCGGATTTTGAAATCGGTGAAATCGAATTTCTGTGTTGTTTGATTTGAAAAAAAACGTGACCATTGAGTTGCACAAACGTGACCATTGGAGTTGCACAAACGTGACCATTGAGTTGCACAAACGTGACCATTGAGTTGCACAAATGAATTCAACACATTGGCAATAGAGTTGAAGAACAAATTGACCACTGAGTTGCACAAACGTGACCATTGAGTTGCACAAACGTGACCATTGAGTTGCACAAATAGAATTCAACACATTTGCAATAGAGTTGAAGAACAAATTTTCATTGGTTGCATAAACGTGACCATTGAGTTGCACAAACGTGAACATTGAGTTGCACAAACGTGACCATTGAGTTGCACAAATAGAATTCAACACATTGGCAATAGAGTTGAAGAACAAATTGACCACTGAGTTGCACAAACGTGACCATCGAGTTGCACAAACGTGAACATTGAGTTGCACAAACGTGACCATTGAGTTGCACAAATAGAATTCAACACATTGGCAATAGAGTTGAAGAACAAATTGAACCACTGAGTTGCACAAACGTGACCATCGAGTTGCACAAACGTGTACATTGAGTTGCACAAACGTGACCATTGAGTTGCACAAATAGAATTCAACACATTGACAATAGAGTTGAAGAACAAATTGACCACTGAGTTGCACAAACGTGACCATCGAGTTGCACAAACGTGACCATTGAGTTGCACAAACAAAAAATAATCAAAAAAAACGGGAAAAAACGAAAAAAACGGAAAAAAACGAAAAAAACGCGTATAATTCGCGTATTATACGCGTATTAAAAACGCGTATAATACGCGAATGATTCGGCCGAGATTTATGGGCGCGCGTGTGATGGGCTGTTTCCTCCGCTTGATGAACGGCCGAGATTCATTCCTATTTCCTACCATAATAATCATTCCTACCGGATCCGGACCCTTCTCCAAATATAGGGAAAGGAACTCATTTTTTTGGAGAAATCCCCATAACAGAGATTGTGATGTGGAAATTGTTTGAGTGAAAACTTATATCATATTCTCCATATTCACATTTTTCAAGAATATGAGGAAGCTCTTGAAGATGCTCTTAGAATCTTTCAATATCTCATGTGCTGATTATTCTCCACAATTGTAGTATGCTAGGATTAAGTTGTTACTTCTCGTACTCCTCTACTACTCATTAATAAACACAACACTTTATACAAACTTGTGATTCTCTATAAAAACACCCCAATTTGTCGGCGAAGAAAAGACACTTCCAATGTTTCAAACAAAAAAAAACAGGAAAATAGCATTTAACCACCCTTTATTTTACATTTGTTGCAATTAACCACCCTTTATATTTTTTTCTACCCTTAACCACCCCTTATTTGTAAATATGTGCATTTAAACCCATTTTGATGAAAAACGTTATTTTATTCGTTAAGTAAGTAAAATACGTTTTTGCCCTTCTTTTTAATTTTAGTTACAATAAATATAAGAATTTAGGAATAAATTAAGCTTGGAACGTCATCGTCATTGGATTTAAGCCTACATATCAACCTTTTGAATCTCGAGTCATCGTCTATCAACTTAGACACGATCGACTCCAAGGGATGCTCAAAGTCGTATAAATCACATCCAAAACCCATGGTTTTTGCATCGGCGAAGTCGTGGTTCTTCTTTGCCATTGGATAGAGGATAAAAAATAATAATGGAGGAAATTAGGCAAGGGTTGCAAAAATCGGCATATTATTCCCTCTATTACATGTTTGGGTTGGTTCGCTTCAAGTTCGTATGAATTTGGATTGACCTAACTATTAATAGAATTGTTTTTTAATTATGATAATAAAATAATTATTTTATTTATGTATCCATCTTAATAATAAAGTATTTATATTACTCAATTACGAATGATATACTACTTTACAAAACAGTGTTTCGGGTAGACCCATCGGGTTTCGAGTTTTATCCAATAAATGACCGAGTCGAGTCTCTCTTTAACCCATTGATTTTGGATCGGGTCTCAACACAAAAAACTATACAACGTTAGAAGAGTGTTAGGATTCGAAACTATTTTTTTAGTTGGGAGATACAATCGAGAAATAACTATACAACTTTAGAGGAGTTTTAGGATCCGAAACTATCTTTTTCAGTTGGAGATATTATATGAGCTTAATAATTCTTTTACTTTTATAAAACAGAAATTAAAACTAAGGGCACATATGTCATTTATTTTTAAGAGAATACCATATTTGTGAAATAGGTGGTTAAATGCAACTATTTACAAATAAGGGGTAGTTAGATATAAAAAAAAGTATAAATGGTGATTAAATGCAACAAGTGTAAAATAAGAAATTGGTTAAATGAAAATTTCCCCCGAAAAAAAAGAGATTTCCAAAGTTTCAAGTCAAGAAAAAAACCCAACTTGCTAGTCAAAGTCACTCATCGCCGAGTATTCATTTTCTTTTTTGGTCAAGATCGCCAGTATTCATGATTAAAACAGTCAACGCAAATAAACGAAATTAAAAAGACGCCTGACACGTACCTTTTGATTAAAGGAATTAAGAGGGAAGGGGGTGGTGGAGCCCCTTTTCCTACATTTTGAGAATAACTAGTCGCCTTTTAAAAATAGGTGAGTAACTAATCGCTATATAAGCTCTAATTCTCCTTCACTTTCTCTCTTCCCTTTTTTTTTCCTCTCTCCCGTCTCTCTCAATTTTCAGATCTGAAACCCTAGATCTACTTCTCCCTCTCAACTTAGATCTGGAAAAAAAACCTAGATCTACTCCGTTAGGACGAGGCCGACTACAAGGAAGACGAAACGAGCTTTGAGACGCCGGAGAATCGGAGCTCAGGAGCGATACTCGCCGGAGATTGATGATCGAGGAGGCGGCGAAATCATAGGCCTTCCGATTCCGCTGCTTCGCCTTGAGGTGGATGAGCAGGCAGATGGCGCCTCCCATCGAATCCCCGAAGAGGAACCGGGGAACGCTACGATACTCCGGCGAGCTGCTTCCGACGGCGTCGAAGTAGGCGATGCAGTTGTCGACGACGGCGTCGATGTTTGGGACGAAGGCTTGGAGGCCGGCGGAGCGGCCGTGGCCGGGGAGGTCAAGGGCGAAGCAGGCGAAGCCTTGTTGCGCGAGGAAGATGGTGGTCGATTGGAAGGTCCAACCGGTGTCGTTGCCGAAGCCGCGAAGCCGTGGACCATGAACAGAGCACGCGGAGGGGATTCGGTGCAATAGCAATCTGGTTTGTGCTCATAGCTTGATCTGCTGTAATTGTTTTTTATTTTTGTTTAATTGAGTTTAATTCGTGCCAAATTGGTTGTCTTTGAGTTGCGATTTTCGATTTGATGTGAACGGATCGTGGGAATTTGGGTTTATGTTTGAGTTGATTGGCTAGGGTTTGTGTGTTTCTTGAATTGGCTAAGTATGTTGTTGTTGACTTGCTGCATGTTGGTTTCTTGATCGTCTGCTCAAATTTCATAAGTGTCCAGAATGGTTTTAGCTATCTAGACATGTCCAATACCACTTCTTGTAGACCATAAACTGTCATGTGTTTGCGTGTGTGTTAGATAGTATAATTAAAAGTATAGGAGGAACAAGAATACCGTAGGGACTCCATGTGTGACAGCTACGATCTTGTTAAGTTCCTATCAGACTACGAGTGTTTTATCGATGACAGGTTTTTTTTATGTGTTCCGTCGATGACAGGTTTTTGTGTTTATGGTTTTTATCGATGACAAGTTTTTATTTGTTTACGGGTTTAGGTGATGATCAATTGGTTTTAAGAGTTTTGGTGATGACAAGTTGGTAAGTTGAATTTATTTTGCATTGTTAAATTTGTCTATATATGGCCTATTACCTCAAATGGTAGAGCAACGTGCTTAACGCATAATAATGTGGGTTCAAATCCCACATAGGCGTACTAATAAATTCATGACAAGTTGCATACGTGATGACAAGTTAGGGTAATGACAAGTTTTGTACGTGATGATAAGTTTTTTGTACGTGACGATAGGTTGAGTGATGACAAGTTTTTGTACGCGACGATGAGTTTTTGTACGCTATGACAAGTTTTTTGTACGTTATGGTAAGTTTTTTGTACGCTATGACAAGTTTTTTTATACGCGATGATAACTTTTTCTACGCAATGACAAGTTTTTCGTAAGGGATGACAAGTTTTCTACGCAATGACAAGTTTTTCACAAGGGATGACAAGTTTTTCTACGCAATTACAAGTTTTTCTAAACGATGAGCAGTTTTTATGCATAGAGACAAGTTGTTTTCAATCTTCCGGTGACAGGATTTTTGGATGACAGGATTTCCGATGTCAGGATTTCAGGTGGAACGCGGTGGCACGCGTGTAATTTTTTTTTTGACCAGGGGTATTTTCGGAAAACCGACTAGATAGCTCCTTTATTTTTCTTCCCGCCTAACCCCTCCACAAATCTCCCAAATAGGCTCCATACCAAATTTTCTCAGGAATTAATCAATTTTTAGTTTGTTACGTTTTCATACTCGCACATAATCGATCGATCAACAACCTCAAGTTATTCATTACTTTCGACAGAAATGCACACTATATATTTTGTGGGTCCGTAAGTGATTAAATATTAACCGGTCCCAAGATTCAAAAAAGGAAAGACTTTCTCGACCAAAAAAAAGATGGGGAAGACTCGTAGGTGGGATGAAACGACCCGACCCGAAAAATCCACCCAACCCGTCTGAACCGAACCCAAACCAAAACCGAAAACTTAGTTAAATACACAACCCAAAAACCGAACCGACCCAACCCAATTAAGACCGAACCGAATTAGGACCGAACCTGAAATGGCCCGAACCCGAAATGGCCCGAACCCACAATGACCCGAACCCATAATAACCCGAACCCGAAAATACCCGATCAACTAATTAAAGACATTAAAATATAATATGCCATTTTTAAAGTACAATTTAATTGATAAATTTATATTACATAATTTATTTAACATAAAGTCTTACCAATGAAGTAAAACCAACTAATGAATACAATAAAACAATTATAAACTATCAAAATCTCCATCCATATATATATATTAACTAAATCCACAAATTACACTAATTCAAACTCCAGCATAACGTATTGACATATCGAACATGTGAAAGTCATCAAAACCCGAACACATGCAACTTAATTTATACTAACTATAACCCGAACACAACCCGATCCGCTCTAATTGCACTTAAATATTACTCAACCGACGGTAACCCAAACCCGAACACAACCCGACCCGCAATAACCCAAACCGAAATAAACCCGAAATTGACACAAACTCAATCGGCCCGAACCGACCCGAACCGAAATTGGATTGGACCGAAATATAGCCCGAACCGAAATGGCCCGAACCCAAACGGCCCGAACCGAAACCGACCTGAACGGCCCGAATTCCACCTCTAGGAAGACTTTTGGAGTCTAGTTTCCTTTTTTTTTGGTCGGAATTGGAGTCTAGTTTCCTTGAATAGAATCACTAGACGTTATGCGTACTCCATGCTTTCTCTGGAGCGTACACACACTGACTTATTCACACACAACTAACGAATAACATATATAAGTACTTAAGGGCACCATCAGATTTGGTAATTATAAACAAACTACATCCTTAATTAATCACTACAAAATTAACTTAAAAGCCATGCTTACCCAATTCATCTTTCTCATTTCCCTCTTCTCCTGTGCTTTATCTTATAAGCAAGCTTGCAACCATGGAGATCAATCCTCTCTTCTCGCGTTCTCCGCGAATATATCAACTTCTTCCTCCACTCCTCCGCTAAATTGGTCGTCTCTTGTAAGTTGTTGCCATTGGGAGGGGGTTCGTTGTGATGCAAGCGGTCGGGTTACCCATTTGGAGTTGCCTTCAAGAAGCTTAGAAGGTATAATCTCGCCTTCCATCGGTAATCTCGCTAGGCTTACCCATCTCAATTTATCTGCTAATCATCTCCATGGAACACTAGGGGAGGTAATTAGTAGGCTCACCAGCCTTAAAATCATAGATTTGTCCTTAAACAGGTTTAATGGTTCCATCCCTCATGAGATTGGAAACCTCTTACACTTGAAAGAGCTTCATCTTGACCAGAATAAACTTCAGGGTCCTATCCCATCATCTTTAATGAACTGTTCAAATCTAGAAGAGCTCATTTTGAGAGTAAACCTACTTGATGGGGACATCTCCAAACTAGATTTCTCAGGACTTGTTCACCTCAAAAGGCTTGATCTTGCACTTAACAGATTCACTGGCACCATACCTGAAAGTGTATACTCATGCAAGTCACTCATTGCGATTCGAGTACTCGGAAACAATTTAAGTGGGCATGTCTCACCTAAAGTCATCGGATTGAAATCCTTGTCTTACATGTCCTTAGGCTCTAACTTCCTTACCAATATCACATCAGCCCTTCAAAATCTAGCAAGATGTAGGAACCTAACTGCACTTATCTTGTCATACAACTTCTATGGTGAGTCCTTACCGGTTTACATGAGCTTTGTTGCATTAGATGAATTCCCAAAGCTTGAACTTCTTTCACTTGACCATTGCAAATTTGGCGGCCCCATTCCCGATTGGATATCTAAGCTTAAGAGACTCCGTTATCTAGACTTTCGTGGTAACCAAATGACGGGTAGAATTCCTTATTGGTTAGGGACTTTACCAAACTTAACTGCAATTCGTCTGTCTAACAATAGTTTTCTTGGGGAGTTCCCACTAGCACTTTGTCAATTACCTGCAATGATCTCACAAGATGTTGACACAAACCTCACCTTCTTCCATTTCGAGTTCCCAATAATGTATCAAAGCCCAAATGGCGATTGGCAAGCTATGAGTAGAATCTCTTTTAAGAAGTTCATAGATCTCTCAAATTAAATAACAGCATTAGTGGTCATATTCCACAGGAGATTGGTAGTTTGCAGAATATACAATCAATTTTTCTTGACAAGAACAACTTGTCTGGCCATATTCCAGTGTCTATATCAAACTTGAAACAGTTAGAACACATAAGCCTTGATGGAAACAGTTTGACCGGGGAGATTCCATCATCACTAAGGAGTCTCAATTTCTTGTCATTTTTTAACGTGTCTTATAACAACCTTGAAGGTCCAATACCAACCGGTGGTCAGTTCGACACTTTTGGAGAGTCTAGCTTTGAAGGCAACCCTCGCTTGTGTGGTCAAGTGTTGGATCGCCGTTGTACCCAACCATCCGCGCAAAACATAACAATAGATGGACATGATTCAAGCCTTGAAAGGATGCAAGCTTTTGTGAATGGACTGTTTGTTGGTTTGTCCTTTGGGTTTTCCAGTGTTATTGCAATTGTAGCTTCCCACATTTCGTTCAACCATTGCAAGAAGCTCAACTGGTCAACCTGGCCTAAGAAGAGGACACATATAGCAACTTAATCCATCCTTTTCATCCATTACAAGATCAGATTGTAACTTTAGCTATATAATTCGTATGTATTAATTTCGTGATGTTGAGCTACGTACTATTTGTTTGGACTTCTCGAATTTTTCGGTGTAATTTTTCTTCCGTAACCATACAAATCTATCAAACTGCTGATCAGAACTTACTCACAAGTCACAACCAAAAGGATCCCATACCATGAAAGAAATCAACAATCCCAAGCAACTCAATCAATTAACAAGTAAACCCATCACCACCCTAAAACAAACCAATCAAATCAAATCAAGAGATCGAAATCCTGCTATTAACCCTGGACGGCGTAGACCTGGCCTCCTCAAAGTGACTACTAAAGCTAGGCCTCTTCATGGCCAACTCCCCATTACACTGATCCCCATTAATCTCCACTTGAAAGCTCTTGCTCGACCACATCTTCTTGAGCTTGTTCTTCTTCTTGGCCCTTATCAAAAGCCCCTTCATCTTCCCCAACACCGCCCTCTCGAACCTCCCCTTACTCTCCCCGCCGCTCCTCTCGTCGTCGCTCGCGCTCGCCGATCCCATGGCCGCCAGCTCCCCCTTGAGCGTCCTCATCTCCTCGATGGCCGCCGCCGTGTCCCAGTCCCCCGTCTCCGCCTCGGGCGGCGCCGACCGCACGCTCCCGTTGTGCAGCCGCGGGAAGTCGGGCGTGCTCGAGCCCGACGATGCCAACGCCGCCCTCGCCTGCTCGTGGAACAGGATCTGCACGATCATCCGCATCGGCAGCCGCTCGTTCTGGACGGCGTGCATGCACGCGTCTATGGACAGCTTCTTGCAGTCTATCACCTTGCACATGTTCTTCTTCTCGCCCTTGCTCATCTCCGGGTGCTCCTATAAGTTAAACCACCCGAGGACATACGTTAGAAAAACCGATATATCTGTTGGGAAACAATACAAAACCATCCTACGTTCGAAGTGCCTAGTATATAAGAGGGTGAGTTACTTCTCCTATCGTCACGATCATCCTCATCGGCATCTTAATTTTAACAATGTACAATAGTGTTACATTTAGAAAAATGTACCTTAATGTACGTGTCGATGGCCCGGTACAGGGCGTCGTGAGCCTGCCTTGACTCGATCGAAATCGTCTCGGCTATCGCGAGGAATGTGGAGGCCTTCAAGTTCGGATCGCTTGCGACTTCTGCTAGGTATGCGTCTATCAGCTTCACCACCAAAAGCAAGGATACTTCGGATAGTATCCCGCCCGATTTTGTTGCCTCGTCGGGAGGGGTCTCGTATCCGATCTCAGAATTCCGATCCTGACTAAGAAACTCGTGGATGATCATTTGCACGACCTCGACGTTGTATGATGTCGTCTCGGCTTCTCCTTCCGTTGTTGGGTCGAGTTCTATTAGAAGATCGGGTACGGTGGCCTCATCTAGTTGTTGCCCGATCTTCGTGATCAGGAGGGCCTTTATCGTTTCGTCCGAGTCTACTAACAATGATACCTTTAGGAGCTTGAGTAAGAAGCTACAAGAGACGCTTCCTTTCTCTAGTGGGAGGAGTCGGACGATTGTTTCCACCATGGACCGAACCTTGTCCACGTTGTTGCACTTGAAATGGTTTGCGCCCTTTGTGGGGACCGGCAAGTTCTTGTAGGCGTAAGCCTTGACCGCGTCTCCTATGGTCTCATCGCAAACCAATCCTTTGTTCTTGATGTTTTCGATGACCTTCTCAAACGGGGCGATTTCAAGCTCGCTCAAGTCCTCGACCCACCAATCCCTCGGGACGACTCTTTGATGGAGCTCTAACTCGTTTTCGTTGCCTTGTATTATCGGCTTCCTTCTATTGTAAGTGTAGCACCAATCCACCTTAGAGGTGTGGATTGACGCCATGGAAGAAATGGAGGCCACACAACGAGCAACTAGTTTGAGATCCTCGGCCAAGGGAAGCATGGATCTCGTGCTTTGGAGAGCCATGATGGATTCCTTCCAGCTTCTGAGGATGCAAGAGTTGAAGAAGGCGTCTATTTTGTAGACGAGATTGCCCTTTTCGACGGTCTCGTGCATGCCAAGGTGTTCGGCAGCACAACGAGCTTTGACAACGTTGTGGGCATTGAGAGTAACGGTCATGCCATAACAGAATTTGGCACATAGCTCGAAACTACTTGTTCCGCCAGGGAAGTTGTCGAGTACATGGATTTCGTCGTCATTTTTGGACTTTGTGCTTGTAGCCAAGCTTTGCAAGAGAGAGCTTTTGGATAGTAGAGGGAACTGTAAATCGAAAACCAAGATTTTTACTTCCAATTGTTGTCAAGTAGTATCCATCTAAAAGAAGTTGAGAGGCTTTTGAAGTTACCTTATGCAAGTGAAATTTGACATCCCCTACGATGATAGTGATGTCGGAGGCCAAGTCCATGTCCACATACCTATACATTTAACCCAACAAGAATTTTAAAAACAGGGTGAAATTTCACATTGTCATACCAATTCGTTGGCTTCTACTCCCTCCGTTTCAAAATACATACATTTGGACATTGCACATATATTAAGAAAAAAATGTTATTCCTATATTACCCCTATAGAATGTAGAGTTAATTATTTGTTTAGAGAAATATGAAAAAGTGTAATGATTATGATAAAGTTAATTATTAGGGTTATAAATGGAAAGAGTAGGGAAAAAAATATGAAATGGTCGTGTATTTTGAAACAACCTAAATTGTCTAAAAGGCCATGTTTTTTGAAACGGAGGGAGTATAATTTTTTCGATCAACTGATGGCTTCTATAATTAACCAAAAACACACACGACAATTGAGCAACAAATCACAAATAGATCCGATACTGGATCGAGCCCAAAAGTAGCGGCCCAAAAGGCCACATCCCCTTGTACTCGAAAAAATCTTTGGTTGAACTTGTACTCTGTAAATTTGATTATGGGCGAAACTACCGATACAATCTAAATCGAACCCAGATTTCATCTGGACCACCTTTAGCTTGGTTGACTATAGCTCAAAACAACTTATAAAAATAAGGTTGACCATATTGTTACAGTTGATGCATCTTAAATTCAACCCAAAAAAAATAAAAAAATTATGCATCTTAAAAAGGTCATGTCTTCGATCTAAACCACCTCCTCCAATCCAAAATCTCCGGC
The DNA here is from genome assembly GCA_934048045.1 of Polygonum aviculare. Lineage (NCBI taxonomy): Eukaryota > Viridiplantae > Streptophyta > Magnoliopsida > Caryophyllales > Polygonaceae > Polygonum > Polygonum aviculare. The sequence goes on from OW204024.1 coordinate 4,648,470, forward strand.
GGACCACCAAGGAACCATCAATCAATTAACAAATACACATATACGTACGTGAAATCATCAATCAATTCATAGCTAGCCCAAAAGTTAAGCCACAAATCCTAGTAACAAAATGGCATAAAAACAGCACCAATACGTACCAATACACACTAAACATGGTATATAATTAAGATCCACCATAAGTGTTAAGTTTACCTCGTGTTATTGTCCGCTTCGTCGGTCCGAAACGCGTCCGGTTTCGATCCAAGTTTCATGAACTTCATCGTCACCGAAATATCCAACCACCGCCTAATGATTAACCAACCACCAGCATAACCACCGCGCGAGAAACCGAACTCGATACACCACCGGAAACTTCTGCTGAATCCGAGCCAAGCTACCAAGGAAACTTCTCGGATCGATATATCTTGTGCTTTTTAATTAGGAGTTATAGCCAAAGTGAGAGTGCAAAGAGCTGGCATGGCCAAGATCTCGAGAACAAAGAAGGAACAAAGCCTTGAGAAGTAGAGTAGATATATACGTGTAACGTGCATGAGAGATTTAATTTCAATTAATTAAATTGGGAATAATTAGTTGGATTGATTGGAAGGAAGTGGATTTGGCAGAAATTGTTTCCCATCTGCGCCCCAATCCCCGCATGTTATGGCTATGAGGAACTCAGTTTGGGACACATTAATCTAATTTCAGTCATTTGATATTAATTTAATATGATACTCACATTGATTAATCCTCAAACACCACTTGCCATTGACATCTGTAAATGAACACTAGTATTATGCTTATTATAGTGACATCTATAAGCAACTATCATTAAAACGTACTATAGTTGGGTATTATTCATATATGTACGTACGTCCTATTATTTTTGTATCAATTTTCACTAAAATATATAGTGGTTTATGGGTGAAAAATAAGGAGTGATTATAATAATGGCGGTAAGCTTAGTTAATCAGGTATCACTTTCCTTAAACTAGCTAGCTACCTAGCTAGGTGGTACCCCTTATCCCTTTCATTTATTCTTGGAAGATTAACTTCAAATAATATAAATATCAACTTTGGACAAAAGATAATAGCTAGGACCTTAATTTATACTGCATTGTAAATAGTTAGTAGTCAAACTATACAAAAGTAGTATGACCCAATTTTCTATTGATAATTAGACCCACCTGAGCTAGTGATTGTGAAGATCGGAAACTTAACCAAGCTAATCAGTAACATAAGATTCATAACCAAAGAAATTCATGCCGTCAAACTGTTAGAAAACAATTTAATTAATTTATTTGGCCATATCATCGGCCTGTAAAAATTTATGACGTTGACATTGATCATCACATTCAGGGGAACTGTCACTTGAAAAATTGAGTTTATTATTGTTGGTAAGCATGTTAATAAAAAAATATGGTAGAAATAAATATCTTAATAAGTTGACCACTAATTTACGGTTTGTATTATTCAATGTCATTTTATTAATATATCTATTAGTTATTTCTAGACAGTTGGTAGCTGAGATGCGGATGTTGAGGTGTATGAGTGGGCACACCCTATTGGACAGAATCAGAAATGAAGTGATCAGAAACAGAGTGGGGGTGACCAACTTAGAGGATAAGTTGCGGGAATCGAGATTGCGTTGGTTTGGGCATATCCAGAGGAGGGGTCCTGAGGAGCCAGTTCGTAGGTGCGAGAGTCTGGACTTGGGAGCTATTCGCAGAGGGAGGGATCGACCGAGGAAACGCTGGAGAGACAATATTAGGCAGGACGTCAGTCATCTAGGGATATCGGCAGATCTGGCAGTTTGCAGAGATAGTTGGAGGGAGAAGATTCGCGTGGTGGATGGCTAGTCCCTGAACAGACGACAAGCCTTAATCTTTCGATATGACTGGGTGTTTGTGTTTTGTTGGTTATATGCTTTATTTTATGTGTCTTTGTTGTGGGTTGGGTTAGTTTCTTTGTGATAGGACCCCTCGGGGGTTTGCTTTGTGTGCTCCTTCTTTGGTGGTTTGTCGCTGTAGTTTTTGGGTCTTTTGGACGCCTCCCCTCTGCGCTTAGCCAGGGGGGGCCCCATCCTGACCCCCCAGATTCCCGTAGGGGAATTACGCTGGCCCTATTGTTGTTGTTGTTGTAGTTATTTCTAGACATTCAACATACATTATATATATAGCTCTTCCTGAAACTAGATGACACACAAATTCAGATCGATACATATAAACTATGTTAGTTTTCATGAATGCAAAACTGGATACAGATGAACTTAATAGCGTATATATACATGCATGATCCATAATTAACTTATCTCCTAATAATTCTAATTTATTAAGATCTTTTATGTGTACGTTGTGACTAAATCATACAGTACTTGGTAATGATAAGAACACATGATAATCATACTAAAAATAGAAATTAAAATCCTAAAAATAAATAGTAAACCCGTCCCAAAAAATTCCAAAAAATTAAAATTTACAAAGTCCTAATTAACATTGACATTTTTCAATATTATTGGAGTATCAATTAATACTATAAATATATATAGGCACTTGCGTCTTTCAATCTACATTTATAAGCAGAACATTGAACGGCTTAATTATTGGAATGACTTCAAATTTTCATAATTAAGACCAAAGTTCTGAGAATATATAATCCAACTTAATTATATTCACCACTCAGTGTCCGGCCAGACCTTTTCGATCTCCACGTGAAATTAACTAATTAACCTAACGCACGCACTATGCTACTAATATATACTAATACTATAATATGAATTAACCTGAAAAATCACACAATATTGAAAATTTAACAGGCCAATATTCATACTACGTATTTGTGTGTGTGTCCGCAGTCAAACCACACATATAATAGTAGTAGTTAATTAAGTATATGCATGAATAATTCAGTCTGTTCTTATAAATGTCTGGCCAGCACTTGTTTGTAGATCTCTGCCGCCCAACCACGTTAGTCAAATGCTCACCACTTGCTATTAACTAAGGCCTCGTTTGGCTCTTCGTCAAATTTCCCAGGCAAAAGTTCCATTCCTCATGTTCTGTTCCAGGAGAAAATCAAAGCTAGTGAACTTCCAAACAAAGCACGAAAGTCTATAGTCCAAATACATTTTTCCTAGTAATCAAGGCAACGAATTAAACAACATAAGTATGACATGAAAGATCAATTGTGAGTAACGATCAAAAGTACCCAAACGAAGCCTAAGTTTTACAATAGTTTTAAACAACGGTTTGAGCGTTAAGTAATGCAAGCAGAAGCTGGAAAAGCAAGCGAGATCTTCTGACAACAAACAGCATCTTGGTAAGAGTTGAAGGCTTTCGCCAAAATGAGAGACAAAAGGAATCCGATGGGAGTTTTTAAATGGAAACAAATAGAGCCGTTTGGGTGGAATGCTCTGCAACTACAACAATGGCGGATCTTTTCATTGCTCCCTAATTATAGTGACTTAATGATATGATTCAAGACGTACAATTATGGGCTCATAATAATACATTAATAAGTTGTTTCCTATTGTTTAATTATTGGAGGGCTGAAATCTGTATGATCCATCCCCATTAGAATCTATGCATGCATCTGATCAATTGATACGTACGTACGTGGCGGGAAATAGAGATGGAGTAAAATATAAAAGTAGCTCGGTAGCTAGACTAATTAGGATTAGTGGATGTGAATTCGTTGATTAAGCTGTGAGAGAGTTTGGTTGTTGAACGGTTGGTTTTTGGTTAATTTATTAGCATTTTTTATCTTTCGCTCTCCGGACCAGGTAGTGTCAGGAGTTAAAGAAGACCCTCCCTAATGTCTTCTCTACCATAAAGGGCGATCTCTTTGAATCTCAAACTCATGACCTTAAGATGACACAATCCCATTTTTAACCAGTGGGTCAAGGCAATTTGGGTGGTTAATTTATTAGCATGTGTGTAACGTTAGAGTATTTGCAATTGTAGGCCAAGTTTTTTAGTCTTCATAATATAATATGATATACTCTTTTAATGCTTTTATCAAAAAAAGAAATTCATCTACCTAACATGCCACATGGCATTCTCACAATCAAAGACCAAAATTGAAATTGGCCTTGCCCATGACCGGTCATGGTATTTTCTTCTCCCAAATAATTCTCCATCTTCTCTATTTATTATTTTTTTATTCCTATGACCAAGTTTTGGTCTACCACTAACAATCCTCTTACATGCATGTGGTTCTAATATGTGCACGGCTTTTTCCCGTCTAAAACAATTGTCGATATAATTCTTGTACAAGTATTACGAAAATGAAAGTATACTCAATTTTGTTATGTAATTAACGCATATTATTACATAAATAAATCAACCTTAATTATACCCATTATTTTTGAGACCGATAATATAATAATGTGTAAAGTAGCTTGCCTAGCTAGCCAATTGAAAATACATATCGGCTTTATGATCCTGCTCGAGCATATATGAAGTGGAGTTATTATTATTATTAATTTTGGTTAGTTAGAATCAACCTGGAAATCCCAAAACTAGAGACACGATCAGACCACAAAACTATTCCCCGATTTTATATATTGCCTCCCCGGTAAACAACGTACCGTTGAGATTCATTTCAACGTCGGCAATTAATGCACAAAGATCTTTTAATTTGTTGAATTATTCATTCTCAACACATGTCATTTCGCATGCGAATTTTTCCGACGGTGATATGCTATATATATGTCTTACTGTCTTAGCACAAACATAGGTGACATAGTATATATGTTATCTCCTTCTTAGTGCGTAACTAACAACTATATGTTAATTAAATGTGGAAAAAATAAGCACAAACCATTAATATAGCAGAGCATTCTTTCTTTGACACTCGAGATCATTTTAATAACACGTCTTTGAATTGACGAAAGTTCTACGACGACCAATGTTTCCTAGCGTTTTCAATACGTGAAAACGAAAGCTTGGACTTTAGCCGTTTCGTGCAATTCTTCCTTACGCGGTTCTTGGCCTTCCACTACCCCCATTAATTAATCTCCTCCCTTTTCCCCGGACTTTATCCATCCTAACGCCTCACCATAACTTGTTTTCATCAAATTACAAATTGTGTTAAGTAGAATTTGGGTGTGGTGTGATTTTTGTTCTTCGTGTAAAGAGAATGTTAAGGGCGTGTTTGGATAGGCGTGTTAAGGACGGCCTGATGTGGGACATGGGTTTGAAGGATCACACTTGGGGCGAATTCTCCATAGGAGTTGTTCAAGCTAATTCGTGTCTTGAAGATCAAACCCAGGTCTTGAGTTGTTCTTCTGCGACCTTTGTTGGTGTCTACGATGGCCATGGCGGCCCTGAAGCCTCTCGTTTTGCCAATTACAATCTTCTTCCTCTTTTGCACAGTATGTGGTTTCCTTAATATCCCTACTTTTGCTTCTAATTTAAGGCTAGGGTTTAGGGTTTATGGAAATGCTTTGTTGCTATAACTTATAAGTTGTTGGATTGTGACCAACACCTTGATGTGTGAAACTACGAAAGTTATAAGTAGTTGTGCAATTGTTAAGAACAATGTGTGAACTTTTCAATAACAGAACTCTTATTGAACAATAATTTGAAGGCTAAAATGACATTTTTTGCTGAACAAAGGCAGTATGATTCTACTTCCAATCAATGAATATGGTGTACAAGGCTTCAAGGGTTTCAGTGCTTAACTAAGTTTAGTGTTGTATCATTTGCATGTATAACTTGAAGGGCTTGCATCTGAGCAAGGGGGAGTAACAACTGATGTTATAAAGAAGGCATTCAGCAAAACAGAGGAGGATTTCTTGCACTTGGTAAACAGAACCATGCTAAGTCAGCCACAAATCGTGTCCGTCGGTTCGTGTTGCCTTGTGGGTGCCATCACGAACGACACATTGTACGTTGCTAACCTCGGGGATTCAAGAGCGGTGATGGGGCACTTGGCCTCCAACAAAAAGGGCAAGTTTGTTGTGGCCGAGAGGCTATCGACGGATCACAATGTTTCGGTTGAAGAAGTTAGGAAGGAAGTCGAGGCCCTTCATCCTGATGATGCTCACATTGTTGTGTACAATGGTGGTTGGAGGATCAAAGGCATCATACAGGTAAGAACAAAGTGCCATCCTTTTTCCATCGATGTGATTTAGAATACGTGATTGTTTCTCCATACCTAACGACAGTGACCGTGATTTTTGATGTTATGTTTTTGTTCATTTCAGGTGTCAAGATCAATTGGTGACGTGTATCTAAAGAAACCCACAATCTGTCACCTTCCTCTCAGAAGACCAGTCATTACAGCAGAGCCATCCATACTCAAAAGAAAGATTGAGACACAAGACCTGTTTCTAATCTTTGCAACAGATGGATTGTGGGATCAGCTGAGTGATCAAACTGCTGTTGAGATTGTTTCAAAGAGCCCCAGATCGGTAAGTTTCCTATCTTTTTTCAATCATCCTACATCATTTATTGACCCCAAGAGATTGCAACACTAAAAAATACTAGGGATGATAATATGCAGGGCATTGCCAAGAAGCTTGTAAGAGCTGCTGTACAGAAGGCTGCAAAGAAGAAGGAAATGAGTTACTCTGACATTACAAAGGTGGAGAAGGGAGAACGACGACATACTCACGACGACATCTCAGTAGTTGTTATTTATCTTGATCATCAGAAGATCAATGATGGGGTTAAACTCAACTCTGAATTTGAATCTACCACAGCTCCTCTTGACATCTACACCCTCGATTTACATACTGCGTAGGGATAGGAAGCTTCTTATGTAGATGAAGAACAAAGAGATTTGCAACTGCTTTCACACTAGTTTTTACCACCAACAGAATACAGAAGTAAATATTAGGAGATGGTGAAGATGTCAGCCGCTATGGTTTACACTTACTGATACAGTTTTTTATGGTCGAAACTTACTGATAAGAGTTTAACCAAAAACATCTACCATAGGTCCACAATCTTACCAAGTATAATGGACAGGACAGATAATGAAGTTCATGGTACAAATTATGACTTGCGGATTACAATATGTCCTATAAAACATATGATATCAACTTTCGAGTCTCCGTCCCTAACTGCAGCATAGGAGCAAAAGCAACAAAACCTCACTACACAACACTGATTATAAGTTAAGTGCCTATTACCATTTACCAAAACAAAATCAAACTTAACATCACCAAATTAAGCATAGAACCTATCAATAATCACATACATCGAACTTGGGCAAATGCATTTGCTAGATCGAATACAATAGTGCCCTGAATACACAACTGATACCGAATTACTCAGGCGGGCGGATTAGGATAAGCCTTAGGCTTTGGCTTCACTTCAACTTCGTTGACACTTCGTACAAATATTGCGTCTGGTTCGTGACTGCATTTAGGACACAGAACATAAGCAGATTCCAGCTGAAAAGAAGATATAAAATAAATTAATAACAGAAGAGAACTTACGGAACATCCCCCTCCTCATATGTGTAACTTGAAGCCACAGCTAATAGACGGCCATCCCGGCTAAAGGATAATGCAGCAACACTAGTTGGGTACTTTGCATACTGAGATAAGAAACAGAAGCAATCAGACCTGTGCACTTACTTTTTCAAAATGAGAATTGTCCATTTCAAGCAAGTCTAAGATTCTCGCCCTAATGAACACTAAATCATTAACCTGATATAGCCTCTTCTTGTTGTTTCCGTCCCATACATTCACTATGCCATCACAGCCACCTGTGGCGAATGTCCCATAGCTGTAAACCACAGAGATGCAGAAACCGTTACAAAACATTGACCAAAGTAACTCAGCACAGACAACAAATTGTGAATAGCACAGAGCATGACAATCTTTAACCAACATTTTTCATTAGCCAAGGCAGGAGGGAATCAATTTGCAAACATCAGAAGTTTTCAAATTCAACCCAAAAACGAGTTGTTCTTTGTGTGCTCATGATGCCCATATGCGGAGATTCTAGACACTGAATTTCTCAGTACATCACATTGAAACTCCCATTTATACCAGCTAGGGGGATTTGCTATAATTTACTAAGTTCGATATTATTCCTCATCACTAAATCCAAACATGTGAAAGAACTTACATGGGATGAAACGCAATGGCATTCACAGGGTAGACAATATCCCTACCAGCTTCAGATTTCCGATGGCATTTAAATGCATATCTGGAAAGAAGTTACACCATTAGAGCATCATATATACATTGTAATATTGTATAGTGAAGTAAAATCAGTTAAAATATAGTGTAAAGGATACTTAAAAGTTAGAAAATTACAGTTAACATCCAATATATCTCAAAGATTTAAAAAAAAAAAGCATTATAATATAATTCCAAGCTGGAACAATCACAACCAAAAAAAACAATGAAGAACCGTAACACCTGTATATCTTCTTTCTGATGCCAATTCTACTTTTCTTAAATTCTCAATTCAATCACTGAAACAGTTAAGGAATAGTTGTCCCTAAAAAATGTTCTAATCTTCAATAAGGAATTACCATGCAGAAGCTACTCCACTATTCCTATTGTTCCTTAATCCTCCTTGCCTTAAGCTACTACCATACAATCAAATTGCATGATGTATGAATAAGCGAAATCAGTTGTAGAAATTCCCCCAGACAATCAGAGCATACAGCTTCTCAGATTTATCACACACAACAGAACAGTTAGGTAGAAGGTTCAAAAACTTTCAACTTGATAACATGCTATACTTGTAATCTCTGAAAGGCAAATGGACACTTACTTTTTAGTTTGACCTGCCTCGGTAAGATCAAAGAATTCCATTGCAACCCGACCTTCTACTGAACTAAGAGCATAACCTGGAAGTAAGTGATTGGCTATTATTACAAGCGCAGCTCATTAATAGAAACTAGAAATTTACACATCAGGGGAAAAAAAACTAAACCATAACAATACTGAGGCTAGAAAATTAAGTTTCGAACTCAAGCATAATGCTCTTTAGAAGAAACGTCTTGTGCATAAACTCAAACTCTTTCAACATGTAAAAAACCTGGAAATTCATTATCTAGTATACATATTATCCAATGCATGGCATTCGAAGCAAGAAGATGAGTGAATTAGTGGACAAACAAAATCCTAAACAGCAAACAATTTGGTCGGGTGGTTCCTGGAAGTATTAGACTATTAGCTAGCCCTCCAATGCCCAATTAACATGCCAGTTGCATGAGTTAGGCACATACCAGTTCCATTGGGATAACAGCACACACTTCTAGTCTGATACTTCAATGAAGACTCCCTTCTTTGTTCAGGTTGAGACATGTTCCGCAAATCATAGACGTTGACATGCCTCCCAGCAGTAGCTACAACTAAACGATTACCAACAAGAGAAATAGAATAGACACGCTCAGGCTGTGGATATGTTCCAACATTAGTGCGCTCCTGCCCACTTGCACCTCTAGGATCCCAACATTTTAATGTCTTGTCCCAACTGCCAGTAATTACTTGACCTAGCATGATGCAATTATATGTGTTAGCCAAAAATTTGAGCATTATGACAAAAAAGCAAAGAAGTCTCAGCAATCAAATGACCAATACATAATGCTCAATACAATTGGTATGCAACCACACTAGCATTAGACAAAGAAAGCTTATCTTGTTCTGAAATACCTTAGAGTCTATAGCTAAGAACATTAGCCATCATGTACAAATAATCAGCCCTTACTTACAGCTTAAAATCTAGCTACTATAGCAAGCGATTCAGTTTCAACTATATACAATATAGATGCAGGCAACTTCTATGCACAGGCCCACTGCCCACAACACCCTAATTCTATGAACCCACTAAATCTAACAAATTGCAGTTAAAAAAAATTCATCAATTTCATCCATAGACTGCTAGGGTAGGAAGAAAACAAACTCTAATGCTTGCTTGTATGCACATCACAGAATTTTGACCTTCCGGAGCAATACCATGATATAGCAAACTCAAGAAACATTAACGAATTAGCCATTAAGGATCAACATACAGCTCTAGTTACAGTCTTTACAGAGACTCTTTCAAGCATATAAAAGTACCTGTTGCATATGAGTATTCCACACAGCGCACAGGTGCATCATGCCTTCCCAAAATATCCTCCTTGCCATAGTTGAAAACCATCCTAAACACCAAAAGTAACACCAATTGAATCAATTTTTTATCGGTATCAAGATTTACAAAGGCTTCCAACTCAAGTTTACATGCCAGCTGATGCTAGGTTGCAAATATGACGGAATAATCGCATTTGTCCACTTCACAACATAACCAAAGATGAAAGGGGAAATACTTAATCCATAGAAAACAAAGGGAGATACAAACGAATTACCGCCTCACAGTGTTATCAGCGCCGGCACTGAACCCGGAGGAATCATCGTGGAAGCAACAATCGAGCACAGGGCCACCATGTTTGAACTCTCCTCTCAGCACATTAGCGCTCGCATCATACAATCGAACACTCTAACCACCACAACATCAACAAAGCAACACAAACTTTCAGAGAGCGGAAAGCGGAAGAGCCAGATCTTAGCAAGGAACAGAGAGATTTGCTCCCAAAATTGAAAGTTGAAAACTTCCGATTTACCTTGTCCCAGGAAGACACGAGAAGATGATCGCTGGTGTTGGAGAACCGGAGATTTGAGATGCCGTCGGTCGGAGGATTCGAGAGCTCTCGGCCGGAGGTTGTCGAAGGCGGCGCCACAGCCGTCATCTCTCTCAGATGCCAGGGAAGGGTTTTTCAAAAGAGGGGTTTTTGGAACGGGGAAAGGAGATCTGGTTGAATAGGATTTTCTTGAACTCCTTCGGGCAAGGAGGCAACAGATTTCAAATTTTGAATCTTATCGTTCAAATCAATTATGATACTCACGGTTAAGTACTCCCTGCTGATGATCTCACGAGGGTAGGGTTTTCTGTTTTGAATCTAGTTGACTAATAAGTGAAGTTTCTTTGAGTTTACTTCCAAATAAGAATTGGTAAGAGTAACGCCCATTATTAATTTATTATAGATTATAGATTTATAGTTATGATGTTATGACATTTAATATCTCGTTGCACAATTTGTACAAAGTGCATCAAAAATATTTGTAGATGATAAGAAAGTTTCTCAAGTTCAAAAAAAATATATGTTCTACCTAGGAAATATTATGCCGTGACTTGGAGACTCGAATGCACACTAAGGCTTTGTTCGATACTAACGGGCCGGGTTGGGTAGCAAAATCCGCTAGCGGAAGCGGCATTCTCTCAAAAATAACACCCTTGGGGATTCAACTAAAAGGGTAACGAGAGCGGAATTTCGCTATCTGCTTACAACTTGCCGGACGCACCTTAAAATCATGTGTATAAGTTACATGCTAAAAAATGCGTCTTTACCGTATATTTCAATGCAAGTTGTCAATATATTCTATTATATTTTTATCAAAGATGATCGAGTTGATTAGAAATGTTCCGGGTAAGTTAAAAATTCTATGTTATATTTTTTTAAACTTTAAAACAATTATAATTTAATATTTAAAAAATATGTTTAAATTTTTCTGTTCAAAAAAAAATATATTGTGACTGAAGTTTAAAAATAAAAAAAGTCATATCATATTAAAGATTAATTGGTGGATATGTGAGAAGTTGTACTCCTTTCATCATTATTATTTCTAATGTAACTTCGGAATTCCTCTTTTAACTTGTAGATCGAGTGAGAATGCATCAAAACTATCTGTAGATGATAAGAAAGTTTCTCAAGCTCAAAAAAAATATATGTTACCTAGGAAAATATTATGCCGTGACTTGGAGACTTGAATGCACACTAAGGCTTTGTTCAACTAAAAGGATAACGAGAGCGGAATTTCGCTATCTGCTTACAACTTGCCGGACGCACCTTAAAATCATGTGTATAAGTTTTTTTTTGAAGAAAAAAAAGTGCGTCTATATGTCAAGTTGTCTATCTATTTTATTATATTCTAATCAAAGATGATCGAGTTGATTAGAAATGTACACATGACAAATGTTTAAGGGCATAGCCGCATAGGGTATAAGTAAAAAATTATATGTTATATTTTTTTTAAACTCTAAAACAATTAGAATTTATTAGTTAAAAAATATGTTTAAAATTTTCTATTCAGAAAAAATATATTGCGACTGAAGTTTAAAAATAAAAAAAGTCATATCATTATGAAGATTAATTGGTGGATATGTGAGAAGTTGTACTCTTTCATCATTATTATTTCTAATATAACTTCGGAATTCCTCTTTTAACTTGTAGATCGAGTGAGAAATGACACTCATTTGTTATTATATTATTTCTATTAATTACACTTCTTTTTTCAGCTCATAAATTATGAGATTAAAAGATGAATTTCAACCTATATGTAAAAATGGTTAAACTCGATCCACATTGAAGACGATGTCAAAGCCATTTTCTTGGTACCTATAGTATAGAATTCTTTCAACATGTGCCACAGTTAAACTAACGTATAAATGACACTATCCATACATTTGAATTGATACATGATACATATATAATATTTTTTGTTGGTATAAATGTACGTATTGTAAACTAGACTAGCGTTGTGTTTTGAATGTTGTTAAGGGTTTGGGAATTTGTCCCACAGCATAATATTTTTTGTTGGTATAATATTTTTTGTTAAGAAGGTGGGAGGTTTTATTGTTTACACCAGGAGGAAGTGCGCCAAGCCAAACAACACCTAAAGCTTGTTACAGATTGGGGGGTATTCTAGACCTTTTGTGTGGGGGTGAGGTGTCAAGAAGGCCGTTAGAATATTTCAGCAGATGGGTATTGGGATTGAGGAGTTGTCAGTAGTATAAATAGCTAGCTAACCCTAAGTGGAGAATCATCCACCAAATTAGAGAGTAATTCGGGCTGCTGCCTTGGGCTTCTTTGGGAGCTTGTTCCCATTGAAGAGATTATCCTGTAATTTCCATTTCCAGTAATCAAAGAGAAGGGGGATTTGTCCTCTGTTTTCATCATTCTTTCTCAAAGTCTCAGCTGAACACTCTCTTGTCCATCACATATATAATATTTTTTGTTGGTATAAATGTACGTATTGTAAACTAGACTAGCGTTGTGTTTTGAATGTTGTTAAGGGTTTGGGAATCTGTCCCACAGCATATGTGCATTGATACATACTGTATGATAGAAAATTTATATCGCCCTTCGAAGCTACTATATTCTACCGGAATTTAAACAACGTCATGAGTTTCCTTCCAAAAGCTAATGAAAAATACATCCACCATATGTAACTCATATTAGGGAACATTTCTTTTGTAATATATAAATAGAAACATTTTCATAATGTATGCAGTATACACCAAAGGGCAAGGATTTGAGATATCGAACCCATGCCATGCACTAATACTACAAAAATAAAAGTAGCACATTTGCCAAAAGAAAGTACAAGAAGATCAAGTCCTTAACTTGACCAAAACATAATTTTTAGAAGGAAAAAAATGAAGAAATATGAAAAGAATGTGCATCTCCCCTCAACAATGTCATCCCATATGACAAAGTTGCATGTTTGATATATAGAGGAGATCTTCCTTCCTATCACCAACTTAATTAAGGTGATTTACCTAGCATATATGTGAGTAATGTGACCTAAATACTATTAATGTCAGATACAGTGTGTGTATGTTTTTGTGAGTTAAAACAAAAAAATGAAACTAAATAACCCTACATGAACTTTGATTTTCTAGACTCCTTTTACCGGATTCAATTATATATCTTGTAACGACGGAATCATAGAAGGTTCTGTCGAAGAGCAGAGCGCGAAGATGTCTTCGAGCATCACTGTCCCGCTCATGTACTCCTTGAACTTCTGCTCGTATCCGTCAGAGACGTTTATCTGCGGGAATTCGTCGACCAATAGGGACGAATACGGAGCCGGGTAGTTTGCGTTCAAGCACTCTTGTATCTGCATATCCTGCAATAATAATAAGATACTTTTTCCGGGTTAGCTAGACATAATGAAGAAAGTGAAGATCTTGATGTTGGAATTTGATCAAATGTGGAGCCAGGAGAATGAAAGATGATGAACTTGGATCAGTCAAAAAGAAGGTGCTGGGGAGAAAAAAAAAGGGTACGTGATCAGGTCTAGATTGGGACTAGATTAATGACTTGATTACTAGAAGCTGAGTTGCTTTAGTAAAAGAAAGGTGGGAGTTCTATCAGTTATGGATACTTTTGAGATCAAAAGAGAAGGGGCTTCAAAGGGCTTTTACTTGATGGACCATTGATTTTCAGCTTCTACTCAAATTTTGCTGCTCCTACTTTGCTTTTTCCCACCTTTTTTCTCACGGAAGTTTAGCTACCCCAAAAAATATTATAAGTGCTATACTATACTTTGAATGATCAAATGACAACTGTTTCATAGAGGTTAAAAATCATAAAAACCGTTATAACGTATTAGTGACACAATTACGAAACTACCCTTAGTTCGTTTTAAAAAAACTGCATTATATTGTTAGCATGAGTGTGTACCTCGTGAAATAGATTGGATAAGCAATTGGATGCGTAAGGCGAGTTCTGACAGCTGGCAGCGACGCTGTTGGCCTCGTCGGAGCTGAACGGAGTCTGGTGCACGTCACCGATCAGAGTTTCGTCGGTTGGCGACGTTCCTTGTGTGAGCTCTGAGGAAGCTTCCGATGGAGGAAGCTGCTTATTAGAGCAATCCAATTCAGTCTGTTGTAGCACCAACTTTTCTTCTTCTTGTTCATCTTCTCTGCCGCCATTTTTCCGGTCCTTGAGGCGGTTTTCGAGCTGCGATTTCTTGAAGACACGGCACAATGCATACGAATCCTGTAATTAAGCGAGTCGTATGAACAATAAATTACAGATGGCTTGATCAGATAAATAGTGATTTGGCGAAATTGTATAGAGTACCTTCAAAGAGGAAGGGGCGTTTGAAGAAGGAAAGGATTGAAGAAGGCGATACTCGTGCATAACCCAATCGGTACGGAGGCCATGAGGAGCCCTGCCTCGGTAGAAGACGAGCGTCTTCTTCATGCCAACGGGCTTGTTGTGGGAGTGAACGGTCCGATCTTTGCCGGTGGCCTTCCAGTAGCCGTGGCGAGTGGCTCGGTTGGTCCTGGAGCCGTTGGGGTACTTGCGATCGCGAGGGCTGTAGAAGTACCACTCCATGTCCTTGCTCGGCAGGTACGATTTCTCTGCATCCCCCCAATTCAAATTCAATTCTCTCGAATCAACAACAACAACAATTGAGAAAGTTAGTTAGCAGTACCAGGCAGATCCCAGGGCTCGCACTTGTAGAGATCGACCTCCGGGATGATGTCGAGCTCGATTTTCTTGCCGGTGATCTTCCGATCGAGGTAGTACGCCACGATCTCCTCGTCCGTTGGGTGGAATCGGAACCCTGGAGGCAGACTCATCGGCGCCATAGCCCCGCCTGATCGATTAATTTCCAAGCTTTAGAGAGAGAGAGAGAATTGAGAAAGAGAGAAGAAATGGAGAGGGAGCGATTTCGGTTGCAGGGGGGAAGAGCTTTATAATCTTATAACCGACTGTTGTTGGTGGTGGGCCAGGGGCTTTATCGTAATTATAGGGCAGATCGAGGGGTAAAAGATGGAAAGGAGAGAGGGATAGCTTTTGTGGATTCTGTGAGTGTGAAAACCAAAGAAGCTTCAGCTCGATCAGAAGCTAACCAAAAATACGGGTGGGGGCCCACGCCGAAAGGCTCATGTGGGGGCCAGCGAATCCTTTAACCGCCCACAGCCTGCTACACGCTAGTATTTCAGACTTGCAAACAGCCCACAAAAATCAGAACCCATAGTAAACATTGAACCTGCACAAACGGAATGCCATCGTGCTCCGCTAGTAGGAACGGAATTCTTCCAAAAAATAGCACTCTTGTACTTCTAAGGGACTGGATTCCGCTAACGTTTTCATTCTTCCGCTCTCCGTTATCTAGCATGTCGAACACAGCCTAAGGGTGTCTTGTGTGGCATCCCCGTTGGTGGAGACGTTTTCTAGGGGTACTAAGGTACAAATCAAACAGGCAAACAATAAAGATCAAACCCTACTCGATCTCTTCTCTACAACCGGAAGGGATGCTAGCACCGTCGAATGGTCCCTAAGTTTACTTGACATCTTTTTTTATTTATTGGGAGGTAAATTTATGTCATGTTATTGCATATGAAAAATTGTTGGAGTGACCATTTTTCCGAAAGGTAAACATGCATGTGCCAAACATTTTGAATATTATAAAAGATGGTAATTGTCATCACTAGGCAATATAACATAAGATAACATTATAAACTTCCTTCCAAACTAATCATGGTCTATCAATAGGGTTTGTATCGTTTTTCCTTTATGAAGTTTGTGGGTATTATGTTAATGAACCGACAAAAAACAAGGTTTCGAAGAATTGTTTGTACGTACTAGGTTTTGATTTTTTAAGATAAGTTCCCGTTTAAAAAACCAACCTAAAATAATGTTCCATTATAATAATGATCACTTGAGTGAGGATCGGAACATCATGTTAATAATAGCTGTTTCTTTTCCCTTTTTTATAAAAAAAATTTAGTCACAAATAATTGGTACACCACAGTGAGCACATGAAGAAACGTACGACTTCGTGCTAATTACTGTACGAAATGTATTTAGAAGCATGTAAGTAATTACATCCCAGCTTAATTAATTTCATAAACGAATTGTGCACATTTATTAGACAGGTCGATCCACATGCTCAAGTAATTAAACGACCGAACAGATAGAGACCAATCGTCCTAATCAAAATGAGTTGGCTCAGATGGTAAGCGGTTTGCTCCACACAGTGACGTACGCAGAACGGATTTAAAGGGGGGCACAGCCGCCCAACTCGTGTACGAGATCCAATGATTCAAGAATAACCGATAAATTTAGCTACTCAATACTCTTAAATAGTAATAAAATAGGTACTTGTTTTTCAAAAAAAAAAATACGATATGTATGAAATCTAATTTATGCAGTAAATAGCTAGTTTATAAACAAAAATTTGAGAGAAATGCATTAAATTTGAATAAAAAAGCTCTTATACCAAAAAATTTTGAATAAAAAAGCAAAATGGTGCTATGGGGATTTGAACCTTGGTGGAGTTAAACCAAAATTAAGCAAGAAACCATCTAGACTAGTTGATTTTCATGTCATATTAATACAAATTTAATTAAAATATATTAATATTTAATCAAAAATTATATATATATATATACCGAAAATTAACCCGACGGGAGGGGGGCACGGGCCCCCTCATGCCCCCCCTAGATTCGTCACTGGCTCCACATCCACAAGGTTTGGGTTCAACTCTGGTGGATGTCAAAAAATTCCCTTTGGGAGACTCACCCACCCAACCTGCAAACCAGGTGCACGACCCGAATCGAGTTGGATATAGCCAAGACAAAGCTCTGATTAACCATTGGACAACCGAAAAAAAAAAAGACCAATCGTCTCATCATGTCACTTTGAGCTATTGCATACGTAGTGTATGATTATTTCTTAATCAAGTTCGTTCTCAATTGACATTTTGACGTATACCACTTCTCAAGAATCAAAATACAGTATGAAGTGTCTTTTGGAAAGAAAACCGTATGACCCTGTAAATTTCTTAAACTGTAATGTGTTCTGATCATTGATTTGGAAATTAAACTGCATCCTACAAGAATAAAATAACCGTATATAATAAAATCTTTCTAAGATAAGATTCATAACAAATAGCAATGCTTTATAGAAAAACATTTTTATTAAATAGCTTAACAAGGAGCCTCTCTATCAACGTGCGATTCTTGATCTGTTAGTAAATTGCATATATACCAATGCTTTGGACATAGATTTTAGTTTTATCCTAGTTCAATTTCATTGCGTGTATATATACGTACAAAATCGGAGTATATGTTCTTTAAGTGCGACATACGACATTTATTATCTTGCCTTATCTTTTCATTTCTTAAGGGCGGTGCAATTAATTAGAGCTAGCCCGGAGCTTAGTTATTTATTACTAGTAATTCAAAACTGTACGTAGAGATTAATGTATCTTTTCTTTTGGTCGGAATATATTAATGTATAGATTGATTTAAAACTGCGAAGATTACATTTATCTCACATGCTAGCTAGTTGCTAAAAACTAAAGCCAGCTGATTATTAATAACATGTATTAAGCTTTGCAGAAAGATAATGCGAACAAAAGTATCCATGATTATATGGGATTATGAAATTGAACCCCTACGTTCCTAGGTGTTACGTTGGATGTAATTAATAAAAAAAATAGTCCTATGTACAGGCATACAAGCTTTCTTCTTATCCATCGTAGATTAAAAAAAATCAATGGAGTAGTCGATAAATGACGATAATTACAAGCCAGCCAATCCCATATTTCATGTGATTACACACCATAATCCATCTCATCGTACAACATACTAAAACAACAAGCTACCCTGCACTACAAAAAAACTGTCAATTACCGAGACCCTTAGTCGTCGGTAAGGGTCGACAAACTCAAGTGGGACGACAACTTTACCGATAACATTTAACGAGAACAAATATTCTCGGTAAATTACCAAGGACACTAGTTCTCGCTAAATACCCATTCCCCAAAATTACCGAGGACATTTGTCCTCGGTAATTACCGAGAACATATGGTTCTCGGTAATTTTGGGGGTTGGGTATTTAGCGAGAACTAGTGTCCTCGGTAATTTACCGAGAACATTTGTTCTCGCTAAAGGGCTCCTAACCCGATTTTCAAAATAAATCATTTATATTATTTTACCTATTTGATAATTTATTATACATATTAATATTAATAATGATAGCAATTAGATTTAAAATTAAAAAACAATATTAGAAATTAAGTCAAACTACATATATTACTATTAAACTTCATATAGCTAACAAAAGTTCAACAAGCAAAAACAGTTTGAAATTGTTCAAGAACTTTTCTAAGCCCTCGTCTAATTGCTCTTGTGCCGAAGGGACACTAGTATCCTCCGATTGTTGATCCTAATGAAGATCAACAACTTCCTCCTCCTCAAAGTCAACATTATCCTCCTCACTTGTTCTTAGGTCATCCCGTTGGCTCGTTGTTGTTCGCTCCTCTCATAGTAGTCTCGTTGAGGTGTGCCACTGGGATGAGCTACTACCTCCCCTCATCAAGTAAGAGATTGCCTATTGCTGGAAAGATACATAAGGGAGCCTCACATTAAAATCAAACATGGCGCAAGAGTACAAGAATGTTCAATGCCCAGTTCAGAATACTATACCATATTCACATTCAATACTCAAATCGGAAAGTAGGAATTATTTAGCAAATTATACTTTCATGTGAGCAAGCTAGCACCAATTGCTTCAGTATTGCAGACTCCCCCAAAACTCAACCAACATTCTAGTTAGTGCCCTTGTAGTTCCAAGGCTAGATCATGAGTCAAGACAGACTCATCCTAAAGTGAAGCTCTATGGACTATGGCCTAAACAGCTTTAAATCCCAAACATGCTTCAAATAAAGACGCATCATGAAATGAAGTTCCCTATTTTCCAATTTTTGGACCAAGTATCACTTTAAAAAGCATTTCTCTTACCTGTTCTATATGTTTTTGTGGCTGCCTCAAACTTAACACATCAGAAGAGTTCAATTAACAATTGTAAAACGCTTTCCTTTGTTAAGTTCCAATCAAGTAAAACACGTAACACAATAAGCATTCAGATTCATCACTAACTCAACAAAGTAATTCCAAACACAAATTTGAGAGGCAATTATCAGCGTCCAAAGCTTCAAGATATATAAGCCCAATTATATAAATCACTGTAATTTTGTGGAATTAAAGAAGCAATAGCTGAAATTGAAAACATGAATGCAAAGAAGCTTACAAATGTAACCACTACAAGGCAGAGACAAGGGTTTCCATTCTGTTATGGGAAAACCGGCGTTTTCAGATTTGAGCGGCCCTTTCCTGGTGCAATACAAAGCAAATGACGGGGCAAACCGGCGAATTAGGGAAAAGAGCGAAGGTGTCCCAGCTGGCTGGCAATTTAAGGTGTTCACTAGAAGGCGTTTCAGGAAGAATTAGGGAAAGAGAGAAGTTACCTCGCCGGCGGAGATTTGAACGGCGGAAGGCGTTTCAAGAGGAGGGAGGAGGCCGGCTGGGTGAGAAGCAGCGACGGGGCAAACCGGCGAAGCCGTGACCCGTTTGAGAAGCGGCAAACGACCGAGAGCGGAGAGCAACCGAGAGCGGAAATTTGGGAGCAGGACGAGAGCGGAGGACGAGCGGGATGTGGAGCAGGACAGCAGCCCGTCCGAGAACGACGAGGATGAGGGAAAACGCCGAGAGCAGCGGAGTTCTGAGAGACGGCCGAGCGCGGCAGAGTTCTGCGGTCGAGAGAAAACGCCGGCGAGACGAGCAGGTCCATCAGGCTGCGGCAAGCGGCGGAGAACGCCGGCGAACAACGAGAGGCGGAGATCTGAAGCGGCGAACACTGAGAATTGAGCGGCCACGGCGGCGCCGGCCTGCCTGGCGAAAGCGGAGGAGAGTTGGGGGTATTGAGAAATGGCGAAAGCGGAGTGTTGGGTGTTGAAGAAATTTGGAAATAGGGTTTCTAACCCGCCAGCTTTCTTTCAAAATTAAAAAACCTGCCAGCTCAAAATTTTGAAAATTAAGTGTAGAATGAGTTTGGCTCCACTAACTTAAGACAAATTTAGAGTCATCTTAATTTTACATAAGTAGTCTCATAAATGAGTTTTGTTTTATTTCATTCCAAAAAGATCACAAATCAACTTCAATTTAGATCTACCTGTATTATATTATTGCCTATATCATGTATGAGACACGATCGATAACATTTATTTGAAGTATTATTCAATTGGTTAAAAGAATGCATAATAATATTATTAGGAATTCCATATTGTTATCGTCTTTTTTATCCGAATTCGTTACAATATTTTGTTGATCTAAAATCGTGATTTGATGTTTATAGTAAATTTAAATTTAAAATTTATATGATATGACTTAAATTCATAGGTAAAATGCTATTATTTTATTTCAAAATATATTTGATTAATTAAAAAATTCATATGTAATACGATATGAGATCTCAAGTGAGATATTTTATTAACATATACATTTTTTTATTTAATAAGATTTTAATGTGATGATAGAAATGAAAAATTAAGTTAATTACAAGTTATCTATACTAGAGATTAAAGTTTACATAAATCTTGTAGGAAAATAGACTTGTGTCGGTAATAATATTTTTTGAAATAAAATGAATCTTTAAATAGATCATATGATATTATAATTAATTTAATAATAGTAGAGTTATAGATCAATACAATTTATAAATGAATATTATAGCACAAATTTAGCTTATATCTTTTTAGATACTTTATAAATATATTTTGAGATATTTGTTACTTAAACTATAAATTTACAATACAAAAAAGATGGCAAATATATATATTTATAAAAAACAATAAAAACAAATTTTAGTGTGACAAATAAGTTTAACAAATTAAATATACTTTTTATTTATAATAATGAATGTCTAACTAAATGTTGATACCAAGAATCGTCACCGCGTTTACGGCATAGAAAGTGGACCCCCTCCAAAATAAAATCTACCGAGTACTAAAAGGCCCTAATGACGTAGTCATCGCGTTGAAGGTGGGCACAAGTAGGCGACGTCCCATCCAAGTCAGAAAAGTCCCATCCACACAAGTGGATGGGCGGCACCGCGGCCGCCGCCCCAGCAGGCCAATAAGGGCGCGACACGTACCTGGGCGGCGGCTATCCCACATCGACATTTAGTCGGGTTGTAGTCTCGAGCTCGACTATAAATAGTGAGCTCCGCACACCAAGTAAGGGATCCGAAACCTCGTGAACTAACCCTAAGCATCGAGCAAAGATCCTTGTTGTAACCCGATACACTGAGCGCGCTAAAAAGAGTCATACCACACTTGTAACCTTTCGTTCTACTCGAAATATCTCACCCCTTTGTACCCATCGCGTTCATTTATAATAAAAGCTCCACCTCGTTTCCCCGCTTTATATTATAGTAGGGTAGATTGTAAACATATTTATATTTTTTGAAACTCAGACTTATGTAAGGTAATAATAGTCAAATTATCAAAGTTACGTAAGGTAATAATAGTCAAATTATTTTTATATTTAATTACATAAACTTATATAAGGTAATAATTGAAAAGCTTACAACTTTGATATACGAAGATCTTATAATATATAAAAGGTAATATGTAAATTTAGATAAATTAAAATACATTGTGTACTATGAAAATCATTCTTTTTTTAATGAATTTATTAAGATATATGTTATTAGATAGATGGTATTATTTTTTTGTATTTTTAATAATTATAAAATAAAATTCGATTTAAAAAATAGGCTATATCTATATTTCCTAATTTCTTAGATACTAAAATTAAATTTCCTATCTTTTCAAACAACCAATGACGATAAAATCATGTAATAATCTTTGTAGTCATATCTATACCTATATTTATATCTATAGGATTAATTTTTATTTAACAATATACCTATATTATTTCCTATCGAAGAAGTTCATAAAATATATCTATATTAAATCTCGGGTTTATAATCACATGACCCGTAAATTGTACGGGAGTTAAATTTGGACTATTTACCGAGAACCCAAGTCCTCGGTAAATTTGGAAGATTTATTTACCGAGAACTCTAGTTCTCGGTAATTTACCGAGAACCCAAGTCCTCGGTAAATTTGGGAAATTTAGGGTTTACCGAGAACTCAAGTCCTCGGTAATTTACCGAGAACACACGTCCTCGGTAAAACTTGAACCGGTCCAAGTTTACCGAGGACTTTAGTTCTCGGTATTTTTCCGAGAACCCAAGTCCTCGGTAAATTTGGGCAATTGGATTTCACCGAGGACTTTGGTTCTCGGCAAATTTACCGAGCACCAAAGTCCTCGGTAAACGGTGCTTTTACCGAGAATCGAGGTTCTCGGTAAATTACCGACAACGGCCCCTCGGTAAATTGTCATTAACATTAACCCGCCGAAATCACCCGCCAAATTTTACCGACAACAAGTAAGTCCTCGGTAAGTTCTCGGTAAATACCTAAAAAATCTATATTTACCGACAATACACTTTTTTGTCCTCGGTAAGTTCTCGCTATTTAGCGAGAATCCCATGTTCTCGGTAAAAGTTGGTCGGTAATTAGCAGTTTTTTTGTAGTGCTGATCAATCACACCTGATCTGATTAATCAAAACATTGAAAATATAATTTTTCATCATCACCTTTGAAGATTGAAAGAACATTTTTTGGGTCAAGAAATTGATTAGCCTCAACAAAATTAACTAAACCATTTTTTCGAGGAAAAAGTTAGCGGGAAAAAAGGGTTAAGCGGGGCCCAGCCCAAACCGTCTTTAGGGCTTAACTCCCCGGAAACAGAAACAAAGCACTTTTATGATTCAACAGTTAGAGAAAGAAAGAAAGAAACGGGCCCACCTTCTGAACTGAACAACATCTACCTGTCAGCACACCGTCATTGTCGACCCCTTTTGCTTTTCAGTTGAGCTGTTTAAACCAACGTTTTTATTTTCCTAATCTTCATTAGTTTACATAAAGAAGATCTATGTGACGATGGATCCCAAATCAAATGGCTTTTGCTTTATTCTGCTCTTGCTGCACACTCGAGAGATACAGCGGAAGCACTTTACTTTCCCTTATCCATAAATTAGGATTTTTGATAAATAAAGTTCTCATGCAATGTGCATTCATTTGTAACTTGTAAAGCATTCCACAGGTTTTTACACTAGGATCTTTAATATACTGTTGACAGAACCATAGTCTCAAACCCAAAGCTCTGTATTGTCTACACCTACTCCTACTGTACTAAAACTTCCAATTGACCCATTTGCTCCATTTTAAATAATTTGGATATATACATTATGGGGTATGTTTGGCTGCAAAGTGATTATGCACTATAAGAGCTTATTATTGTGTAGAATTTGTGCGTAAGAAGAGAGTGAATTTTCGAATAACCATCAAAATAAGAGCTTAGTTTACATTATTTTCAATAATATGGTGTAAAGGACCAGAGCTATAATCTGCTTTTATGACGTGTGAAACTATATAAAACACTATGTTCATGGATTCACCATTTACATAATTCAGCTTAAACCATTTTAAAAGTTGGTGGAAACATAGAGGACGCGTCGGTATATGAAAAAGCTTCCAAGGGTTCTGGTTTAAAGATAAACGACGGAATATTTGTCTGAATCGATTATTCAAGAGCTATTACCGGTTTCGCCTCTGTATATAGGATAGAATGACAATTTGGCAAACACGACCAAAATAAACGTCACCTTTTAAGTAGATCAGACAAAAAATAATGAAGTCCAGTCAAATTTTTATGCAAAGTGAGTAGAGCAGGAGAGGTTTTATGCAAGTTCCGTTCACCTTAAAGGGTAAAAAAAATCCAATCTCGCTTAAAACGATAATCCGAAGAGAACAGGACAGAGCAGAACATGATAGTATTCACCAGTCCAAAGCAACTAAACAAACATAAACCACAGGATTTGCCAATGCCGGCCATTGATGGATTTACCTGCTAGCAGACCGCGCCTGCATATAGCAATATTAAATCAGAAACAAATGATTCGAAAAAACCCAAATTGGGGGACTAAATGTTGTATAGTGTACTTGTTTAGTGGTGTTACCTGTGGAGAGGCCGACCTTGACCTTGATGGTGACTTGGATCTTGATGGTGATCTGGACCTGGATCTAGGTCTGCAAGTCATACACAATGGCTACAGTGAAAAAGTTGCAGTAGATACATGAAAACAAGGCTTGTCATAGTTTAACTGCCCTTTACCTAGCTGTCTTGACAGGAGATGCAGATCTAGACCTTGATCTCGATCTTGAGACAGATCGCTCCACAGACTTTCTGGTGACCAGGGCAAATCATTGAGTAAGCACGTATGTTAAAACACAAGCAACAAAAAAGTTTTCGACATTTTACACAATTTCATACCTTCGGTCCCTTCTTGGGCTTCTGCTTCTGCTTCGACTCAGGCTCCTGCTCCTGCTCCTGTTTGGGCTGCCCTCATACTTTCTCACCTGTGGTGTACAAAAAGAATGTATGTCAATTGTGCCAACCAAATACTCATGTAAATTAAACTATCTGATCAAAAGGTCACTATATGAACCAGATATATCATTGCTAAGAAAATGAAAGCTACTTGAATCGACAGTTAAAGGTTAGAGCAACGCACTCTGATAGTAGTCCTGGCCCATGGATTTCTGAATTCAGTGTCATCTAGTTTGCGGATCTAAGTAGAAAAAGGATAGGATGATTGAATTAAACCATAGGGCGGTACTAGCAATTAAAGTTCAAATACTACTCGAGTTTCAAGGAGAGACTTACAGCGTATTTCATGTCATCGGAATTTGTATAGTCAACCAAACCAAAGGTTCCTGTACGGGTTAAAATTCCAATTTAGAGCTCGTGGATGCATAAACATATGCTAACAATAGCAGACAACATTCTGGTGGAAAAAACAAGTTATAAAACTGCATGCTTAAAGATAAGTTCAGTTCCAACAGCAACTTCTTTACCAGTTCAGTGAAACATCCTATAATTTCTAATGAGACTTGAGGGCAATCTTTGCTTTTAAAAATATATCTGGCGAAGGAAATTCATTATCAAGACGAATCTGATTAGTATTATCGTGTACAGATTTTAAAACATATTCACCAAATAACCATACATCACAGTTCCTCACACACAAAATCACCAAATATATCACAACATGACTGCCACAATAGCAAACAGAACAATTATTGGTATATGAAATTGTACCTTCACTATCACGGGATACTTCAGCAAAGCAGACATCACCAGCTTTCCGCATGTGATCCTGCACAGATTTCATCGAAGGGTGTCACAGTTTGTATAATGTGAGGTGCTTACTCAGTGTGCCAAAAAATACAAGTTCCTAAAATGTACTGTATTATATAAACCTACCTTCAAATCTTGCCATGAAGCAGATGAAGGGAGTCCATGCACAATTACTGTACATTATGCAAACAGGTGAGCATTTTCAACACTATATGACCACGGACTTGTAGGAATCCACTTACCTCGATACTCAGAATGGCGTGAGGCACCCTGTCGGCCTCCCCCACCACCACCTCCACCATAGCCACCACGGCGTTCACTTCCTGATGAACCTCGACCACCATGAGCAAGTTCAACCTGGATGATTTTTTGGAAATTAGTAAGCGAACAAAGAATATGTAATATCAATGAAATGATAAATGATCCAATACCCTAAGACGGCAACCATCAAAATTATATCCATCACGTCCCCTAATTGCATCATCTGCATCTCGAGTGCTTTCAAACTGCCAACAAGAATCACATAAATTAGAATGCATGAAGCATAGCTAGAAGGCAACCAGGAATTAACATAGAAAGTGATTCAGTTACCTCTACGAAACAGTAACAAGGAGGTCTTGGTGGAAGCTTGAGTTCAATGTCCAGAATTCGGCCATACTACAGGATAGACAGATAAAAAAAGAATGATGTGATCTGATAAACAATGAAGAAGAAATTCATGACTTGACACTGAAATTCCATCTCTCTCATTCAAATCCAATATAGCTTTTGAAGAAAATTTATACATAAATTTTTTTTAACAGTTGTAAACATACATATATAATAATTACTAAAAACATTATGTTTTTAAAAACATCAAGAAACAATAAGTTGGAAATCCAAAACATAAATGAGGCCTGTACAAAGACACAGAAGTAACAGCAAAATAAACCGGTATCATATTGCATTCAAAATGTAAGCATATTAGAGATCTACTGGGATGAAGGAATATTCAAATTACAAGGAAATAATAATAATCTTGTACTACACAAACCAAAAAAATCTATTTATTTTGTAATTAACTGTCATTCTAGGAACAAAGGAGAACTGGAGAAGGGGGTTAACGAATGAAACCTTGTAGAACAAATCTTCAATCTCCCACTCTTTGACATCTCCGGGCAAGTTTCCAACATAGATGGTACGAGAGAAACGACCACTCATTTTCAATACTTCTGTATCTTAGGGGCAGTCCTACAAAACAAGGAATCAAATCTAACAAATGAGCAAGGACTATATCTATAGATATATCAATACTAAGTTCATCGGATGAAATAACTCCTAACATTAATAACTATACACAAGATAGTCATAATAAATTAAAGGGGAAAAAAACTATGATGCAAACCAAGAAAGCAATCCCCAAAGTGAGCAGCACTCCAGAAGCTCCATTGCTCATATGCTCCAAAGCTATAATATATTTGAGATATTATTTGTCTTCCATGCCATATGATATTTTTTGCAGAAGTATTGCTTTCCAAGAGTGAGCAAGAACCTCCATTAATATTTAAAACCCTCATATCTCCACCCTGTTTCATCCCACTCCCATTTTACATCCCTATGTATGTTTCCAAAGCCCATATTACTCCAATCGCTTGCCATCTATCATAAAGAAAGCATGTGAGTAATGACATGGATAAGATTGGCATGTATTCACACATTCACCTCAATAAAAATCGTTGAATTTGCATTTCCAGACTATAAACTGCTATCTACCTTTGTTGTCCTACTAGTTGCTAGAAGCAAACCAAGTCCATGCTGGGACAGCATCTTAACCTAAGCTAATTAAGTTTTAGTTCATAATTAAGCACATATTCGTAAATAATTGAAATATGTCGACTAAATTAAACCTAGAATCTGGCCGTTGATGAGAATTTCATAGATATAGCTAGTAATTTACAACATTCGCTATATACTACTGTCTACAGAAATCCTCTTCAGCAATCTCGAGCCAGTAGCTAATTCAAAGATAAAACTAACAGTTAGTACATCTCGTCAAATTTTTGAATTTGAAAGATGGCGGTGATACCAATGGCAACAGAAGCAAAGGAAAGAACAGATACCGAGTAATGAGTGCGCGTGGACAAGATCCGGTGGCGACGGGAAGAGGACGACGGCGATCCGGCCGAAGGAGAGGAAGAGGCGACGTAAAATCGCAAAAGATGAGACTGTTCTAGGGTTTTGGCAACTTCAATTTGTTGAAAGAGGCCCAACTCGATAATTTGTAGGGTTTTATCAGATAAACCGACTTGTTCCGACCCAAAAAAAACAACCGACTTGAAAAACCTTTTACCGCAATGGGAGTCGGTCTAGAAACGGACCGGATCAAGACCAAATTGGGTTCGAAATTTATGGATAGAGAATTGGACCGGAAATCTTAGTCCAAACCAGGGGTGGACCTAGCGGTGCGCTAGGGCGTACTTAGCGGTGTGCTAGGGTTCGCTCAGCCCACCCTAAAAAAATATAAAATATGTAAATTTAATATAAAAATAGTAAAAGTTAAGGTAAATCAATATCTATCTATCTATCTATCTATTACTATATACTAAAGCGGAAGCAAATTCCGCCACCATATTGCGCCACATCACCCATTTTATTAAAATAGTATATTTTATATAAATTATTTTGGCATCAATTGAAATGAAAAATTTATCTTTCTACTACTTGGAAATTTTATCTTTTATCCTCCGGTTATAATTTCTACAAAATTTTCTCTTTCTTATCTATTTTTTTGGTAAAATTTCTTATCTTATCTTTTTTGTACGTGAATAAAATTATAAACATCAAAATTAATTTCATTACCTACCTATATTATTTAAATTACCGTATCTCATAAAAATTAATTACATATTAATTATGCTCATCATTGTCACTAATAACAAAATTTTGACCATACTTAATTACGTATGTTCCCTTTTTTAATTAGGGTTTGTCTACCTATACTATTCTTATTGAACAACCACGTCCACACTTCACAAGCATGATGGATAAAATTAATTTCATTGTTTTTTATAAGGAAATAAAGTTCATGCTTGGATAATTCAATCCTTATTTTTTATTTACTTCTTATTTTATTCATTTTTCATAATATAGTAACGCATATACAAGATAATTTGGTTTTATTTTTTTATCTTTATTATTTATTACCTATATCTGTTTAATAAAATTTATAATAAATCTTATCTCGTGGCATTCTTCCTTGATCATTTAATCATATATTTGTTAATAGTTTTTTTTTCGGTCAAGATTATTTGTTAATAGTCCATATATAAATAAAGTGTATAATTATTTTTTATAAATAGTTGACTATAAACGAGATTTATATTATTTTAAAATCTAAAAGATGTGTCATTATAAAACAAAGTATACATATGATAATTTTTATAAATGTTAATTATAAATTCAATGCATAAAGTAACAAATAAATAAATAACACCCCGTACAAGGTGCGGGTCAATTACTAGTCTATTACTATATACTAAAGCGGAAGCAAATTCTGCCACCATATTGCGCCATATCACCCCCTTATTTAAAAATCTATCTTATTAAATCTTGATTTTATCATAATCATATACATGCTTAATTAAGATATTAGTTCTATCTTAGAATTTGAGTTGTTTAATTAATAATTCTATCCAAATATATAAATCTATATCTTATCATTATACACACATTTAATTAATACATAGATGATAAATCTATCATAAACCTTTTATTTAATTTTTTTTCATCATAATCTATAGATCATAATCATAATATTTTACCCATTTAATTAAATATCATATTAACTATGAATTATTTTTCGTAATTTTATTATGGTGTTTTAAAATATAACCAATGGTAGCAAATTCTACCACTATATTTAAGACAAATATTCATTATATTAAAATAATATATTAAATACATTTTTACTATCATATCACATTAAAATATCAATAAAAAAGTAGATGTTATATTTATCATATATATCACTAATATTGCATATTGATTACGCTTTAGATAAAAAAGTTAGATTTCTTACTTAAGAAAATAATTCGTTAACATTTTCATTACATATTTATATATTTATTATTTAATTGTTTTTTCACAAAAAAACATGTATACGAGATAATTTGGTTTTCTATTTAACTCCTTAAATACTATCTATATCTTTAGCATTACAATATCTTAATCCGAGTTTTTATTTAAACTTATTGATTTTTATATATAATTTAGTTTACGTAATTTAATTTAAATTCCAAAAGATTGTTATCAATTGTTATTAAAATGTGATAATGCATTTTATCTTAGTTCATTCTTCCTCAATTATTTAAATATATGTTTATGTATGCATAAAAAATATTTATATAAATAAAATTTAATTATTTATATGATGATGTACAAGAATTATGTCATTTTATAATTTAAAAAATTTGCGTCATTTTAAAACAAAGTATACATATGATAATACCTGTAATTGTTATCGTACATTCACACGCAAATAAATAAATAAATAAATAACACCCTGTACAAGGTACGGGTCATCTGCTAGTATACTTCTAAACCTGAAGCAGTTAAGGGCAGTTTCGTCAATAAGAATTTTTAAACCGCCCATCCTATTTTTAATCAAGTGATTAATTATGACAAATTTCTATCCATTCATATCTATCCATAATACAAATTTTTATCCATTCATATCTATACATAATTAATATATCTATCCTATTTTTCATTAAGTGATTAATTATGACAAATTTCTATCTATTCATATCTATACATAATATATCTTGATATCCTATAGCCTCTATATATACATAAAACACAAACGCGTAATTCATACATGCCCAGTAGCCTCTGCGTCTTGATATTCTATAGCTTTGTTATTAGCCTTCTCCACAGGTACGGTAGTCCTATTTGTTTATTGATCACGTAATTAATTGTTGGCCTAATCCTTCTTTACTTTCTTTTTTTTTGGCCAAATCCTTCTCTACTTTCTAATCGTAACTGTTGGATTTATTAAGATTGGGAGTCTATTAATATTTGTACGTAGTATGACAAGGTTAGATTAATATATGAAGTGAATATAATTTGGTGTACGTAGTATGACAAGGTAGTGTTATTTGCTACTATTACGTTTACACAAATATTTTTGTGTCATTAACAATATTGAAAACATATCTTTCTGTTACGTACATATCTTTTTTTTACGTACATATTTTTACATATCTTTTCGAATGTATATGTTTTGAATATCCAGGGGTTGATTTGTTTATTTTTGCAGGAACATTGCATCAACTATCAATGGCTACTTCTATGAATTTTATTGGTGATCTTGATATAAAAAAGAAGACAAATTGGAAGTTACGTGTTCGGTGTATTCATATGTGGAATGCTATCAATTTTCGCGATAACAATCGGATTGTTGGCAAAGAGATGATCTTTGTAGATGAGAAGGTTTTATTTATTTCCTCGAATTCTTTAGTTTGGAAATAGTTTTATTTTTTTTGGGTATTAATTTTTTTTTTTTGGGTTTTTCAGGGAGATAAAATTAATGCTTTTATGTACACATCAGTTGCTGGCAGATTTTCACATATTGAAGAGGGTGAAGTTTTCTTAGTATCAAACTTTTCCCTAATCAAAGTTACCACCACTGGGTTTAGATACACACATCTTCCTCACAAAATCATGTTTTACAAGAGTACAAATGTCAAACCAATACACCACAATTCTATTCCACGGACTTCTTTTACCTTTGTTGATTTTGATCAAATCATCAAAAAATCTCTCGATGTTGATTACTTAATTGGTAAGTAATTTGATTTTTTTGAATGATTTTTTAAATAAAAATTAAGTATCTTTTAGGTTCTCATTGTTTTTTATCTGTTACAGATGTCATTGGACAATTAGTAGGAATTGGAAGTGTTGTTGAATCTACAGTGGAAGGTGACTCTTCCATGCATAAGAGGCTAGATATCAACATACAAAACTTAAGGTATTTTTAGTATATAAGGTCATTCCTATTTTGATCTACAAGCATAAATTTTACGTTGGATTTAATCTTATGTTATTGTCTACTTTTTATTTCATATAGGAACGAGGTCATCATATGTACTTTGTGGGACACCAATGAGGTATTTGACATCAAGCGGACCTGCTCCTATACAATTTTTGGATGTTAAACTTTGGAAAACAATTGATGAGATATTTGACATCAATGAGGTATTTATAAGCGGTTAACTATATCTTCCTCAACTATTAATTTATTTGAAAACGTTTATTGTATTCACTTTTTTTATGTCT
The DNA here is from genome assembly GCA_934048045.1 of Polygonum aviculare. Taxonomy (NCBI): domain Eukaryota; kingdom Viridiplantae; phylum Streptophyta; class Magnoliopsida; order Caryophyllales; family Polygonaceae; genus Polygonum; species Polygonum aviculare. The sequence continues at coordinate 4,680,626 of OW204024.1, forward strand.
AATTAATAAAAGTTAATCAAGTTAATTTTTGATATGTTTTCAGAAATGTTATTGTGTTACTATTGGTACTGTAGAAGATATTGATGATAGTTTTGGATGGTACTACAATTCATGCAAACAATGCAAGAAGAAAGTCAAACAAGATGGTGGTGAATTTTGGTGCAACGGTTGCAATCGTGCTGTCAAATACGTGATTCCAAGGTACATATAATATTTTTAATTCATATTGATATATTTATAATATATATATATATGTTACATATTAATAGCATTGTTCTAAATAATTTGTAATTACAGGTTTAAAGTTACTTTGGTTGTTAATGACGGGACAACCGTGGCATCATTTGTTATATTTGATAAAGATGTTCACAAATGGGCTGGGAAATCTATAACAACTTTTAGACTCTATCTCTAAGGTAAATATTTAATTTTTGATTTCGTTATCATTCATTTTAGTATATACTATCATTTCTGTACGTATACATGCATTTACGGTTGCATGTAAAGTCAAGTCATCCGTATACTTGGAAAAACGTAATCTTTTATCTCAATTTTTCTTTTGAGCACCCAAATATTTTTTTCTTATTTGCATTCACACGTAATTTTTTTTCCCTGTAACATAGTTTTCATTATCTCAATTTTTTTTGAGCACCCAAATATTTTTTTCTTATTTGCATTCACACGTAATCTTTTTTTCCTTAATCTTTTTTTTCTTTTTTGAACGTAATACATCTGTTAACATAGTTTGTTAAGATTACATTTTTTAAAATTAGGGAGCATCTTATATATATGGATAATAATATTGTTATTTCTTAACAAAATCTTATATTTTTCAATCAAAAACAAAATCTTATTAAAAATAACCATATGTTATATTCATTATTAGATATTATATTTACAGAATATGTATAAGATTTTGTTAAGATTACTATTATTCAATTATTTTCGTTGTATAATATATTCCTATATTTTTTTATTTGTTATTACAGGATGATAATATATAGTAGAGAAGTACCACAAGAAATAAAGCTGTTTATAGGAAAAACCTTTTTATTTAGATTGGAGATCGATGACTATATTTTGGAAAAAGCTGAAGGCCCAAAAGCATTCACTGTTTCAGGGTTGACCGACGATCAGAAGATGATAGACGAAATGAGACACTTAATATCCCCTTCAATGGTACGTATTAAACATTCACAACATTTATATTATGTTGCCATAATGTAAAGTTCTAAACGTATATACTTGCTATAATATAACTATGCATTGATAAGTTTTTTTATAACAGTCCAATGCAGAATCATCTTCTCCTAAAGTAGACTTGGGGCCGAATTCAATCTCATCATCTAAGCGTCCTTATGAAGTCATCAACGTCGAAGATCAACCAAAAGATAAAAGTGATGGCCAAATTTCAAAATCCCGTAGAAAAGTTATCAAGGGAACAAATAGCTAGAGTACTATGATTTTATGTTATTTTCTTTTAAGGTTGTTATTTTGTGATTGATATTTCTTTTACCAGTTTTTTTTTTTGAACCTCTTTTACCAGTTGTTGATTAGTAAACTATACTATTTATCTCATCGAGTGTCGACATCCGCTTTCCTCACTCCTCCTTCAACCTCCGCTCACGCCATCTTCAGCTCATACTATACTATTTATCAAGGGTACAAGGTTGTTAATCACAAAGCTTGATAATCATGTGATTGGAGCAAAGATACTTTCAGGAATCAAAGCCGGGGACGATGTTCTTATACCTCGCATGTTGCTTACACCATCAGATACTAAATATCCATTCCGGTTTCAGAGGAAGCAGTTCCCTTTGATAGTTTGCTTTGCTATGACCATTAACAAAAGCCAAGGGCAATCGCTTTCTCAAGTAGGTCTATATCTTCCTAGACCGGTATTCTCACATGGTCAGCTATATGTTGCAGTATCCAGAGTTACCACGAAGAAAGGATTGAAGATTTTAATATGCGACTCAGAAGGTCGACCGGAGAATACAACTACGAATGTTGTATATAAAGAAGTCTTTCAGAACTTAATATCTACAGGTATAAATTCATTATATTTGCATTTTATACACAAATAATAACATACATAATCCAATTTTATCAATTCTCTATATCAAATTTCGTGTTTAATTTTATAAATAATATCATTCTTCTCATTTCTTGTGATTTAGGGACCCTCATGGAAGGCCAACAACAATATTCAAGTGATTGACAAGCTTCATGATTTATTTTGACCTATAACCTCTTTGATGCAAATCATCTTTTTTTCATTTTAGATGGAAAACTTAAATGTTGTAACCAACATTTTTTACATCTTATGTGCTACAGTTATACTTCATCTTGAATAATGATTTAATATTTAATACTATACTCTACAAAATATTAAATAAAACTTTTACACAAAAATAAATATCTATCAATTTTAATTACAAAGACCCCGGGCAGGGCCCGGGTCATAAACTAGTTTAGTGTATAAGTAAAATTTATGGTAAATTTAGCCTACCCAAAAAGAATTTGACAAAAATGTACTCCCCTGGGTCCGCCACTGGTCCAAACCGGTTCAGTTCTGGCCCAGAGTTCATACTGCAATAAGTTTTTTATACGTTCTGAAAATGTATTACTGTACAACTAAACATCTAGTCTTTGCATTTTCTCGTGTCGGTTATTCACTATTATTTTGGTAGATTTGTATGATTGTCGTTTATATCAATTATTTCAATTGTTTTTTTATATTCAAATAATATATTGTCTTGGTTAAACAACTGAAATGATATTATTATCATGTTTTTGTATTATTAAGATTATGTATCCCTAAATATCAAAAAATTATACCCTTAATCTATAAGTTTCTAGTTATAATACTAACATTGGAAATTAAAAAACTAATTTAATAAATAAATTATGAAAAGAATCTTATCATTTTTTTCTGATATAACTTTTAACTTTTAATAAGAAAAAGTGAGATCTAAATCATTACGATTGAATTAGTTGCCATAAAATAAAATTTGTAATGCATATAGATATATAAAAATATAAAATATAATTATATACCATATATAGTCTAAACTTATAATAAGAAAATGAATGATTATAAATATAAGTAAATAAAATCTTCTAATTTGTAGGCCGCTTCATTTAATAAAAAAATGTAGGTGGGTAATTTACCGCCATAAATAAGGATAATATTTCCGCCAGCCAGGTAAGCATATCTAATAAATATCTTTATTGGCCTATTAAATCCTGATAGTTATCCAATAGTTGGAAGATTCTATCTTATTTAAGAAGATAGAATTATTGATTGGGCTCCAAGGAAGAAACCCTAGCCTTCTCTCTCCACTATAAATACATGGCCTGGCCATGTAGAAAAGGGAGGAGAATATACAAGAACTACCCTAGAAGAATTACCCTAGAGGGGTTGATAATCGCTCGCCCTGACTCTAGAGGGGTTGATCATCGCTTGTGATCGCCCTACCCTGCGCCTTTCTCTCTACTGTTTACCCTTGCGAATACTCTACTAACTTAGGCATCGGAGGTGGATTAGGGGGTCCCCACCCCCTTTGTCCATTGTTTTGCAGGTTATTGAAGGTGAAGGAGGCTTGGAGAAGAAGGTCATTGAAGAAGGAATTGAGACTTGTCCACCGACATATTTCGTGTACTAACATTTGGCGCCGTCCGTGGGGAACGAACAGGTTTTCGACCTTCGTAAACCCTACGAGAGCCGATCTGAGGAGGCTATGGATCGTTTGTCCACGAGCCCGGATCGAGACAGCCGCCGGATGAACCGGCGAGACAACCCTGGGGCAATCGCGCCAGGCGAATAGCGCGATTCGCTTTCCGCAGCCCTAGAGCCGCGACCGCGGGTTGACAACCCGCGGATCGCCGCCCGCGACCGCGAGATGCCCACCCGCGCCCGCGGGTCGGAGGGTGATCGGCGAACTCCGAGTTCGCTCTTGGCAGGTACGGACCCGCGACCGCGGGTTCACCGCCCGCGACCGCGGCTCGTCGCCCGCGACCGCGGATCACCCTCCCGCGACCGCGGATCGACGCCGGAGCGGAGCGAGCACCCTATTGACGAACCTAGGGTTACTTCGCGACTCGCTAGCATCGTCACAACAGCGGACCCCAGCGATCGCGGAAACTGCCGAGGCGGCAGCCGCGACCGCGGTCCCAGCATCCGCGACCGCGGTTCAAGCGAGCGGCGCGAGGGTTTTGACAAACCTGAAGACGAAGGTCATGGCTCTCCCGCAAACCCTAGTTCGACTCATGATTGGGGCAGTAGGGATGAGCATGAGGGAGAAGACCGGGCTTTTACGCGCGCTGAGAAAAGGTTACTCGAACTCTTAAAATCGCAGAGAGGAACCTTGCAATCAGCGCAGGAGCAGGCCAAGCGCAAGTTGGCAATGGTGACATCGACACCATTCAGCGAAGAGATCTTGCAAGCCAAGCCCCCGGCGAAATTCTCTCCACCAACCTTTGATCTTTACGATGGACATTCGGACCCCATAAGCCACATAGCCTTGTTTTCATACAAGATGACGTTGTGGGTGTCCGAAGAGGCCGTTATGTGTAAGATGTTTCCAAGCAGCCTCACCCAGGGATCTCTCAAGTGGTTCCAAAGCTTGGAATCCGGATCAGATGGATTATGGAGACAGCTTGCCACTTTGTTCGTCAAGAATTACGTCACTAATTTCGAGATGCAGCGTCCCTTGACACGCTCTTTGATCTCGAGATGAATCAAGACGAGAGCTTGCGCAGCTTCTCGAATCGTTTCATGGAATGCTACACCGAGGTTGGGGGATGCGGTGAGAAAGTCGCATTGACCGCTTTCAAAAGAGCTCTCCCGCTCGGAAGCAAGTTGAGGGAGGAGTTGATACTCTATCCTCCTTCCACCATCGATGGACTGCGAGAGTGCGTCTGTCGACATGTACGATTGGAAGAAGCTAATCGCGAGACAGAAGGGAGGTCGCTTGCCTCGCCTCAGGCCCCACCCGAGCGTGAGGGCCCCATGATGGAAGAACGCTCATCATGGGATCTAGGGAAGGCTCGAGGGCGAATCGAGGAAAGGCGACGGACCGAGCAACCACGCCCACAAGATCAAAACCGTTACCGCGGGTCGCTAGGCCGCCTCGCCATGCCGCGACCGCGGGTCGCCAGGCCAGGCCGCGACCGCGGGTCGCCATGCCACGACCGCGATTCCGGTCCAGAGCGTAGATCCCCCTCCCTGGGGCAAAATCGCGGGCGCGCCGCTCATTCCGCGGGCGCGGGATCATGGCAGGGGCAATTCGCTTTGAAAAGGGTAGTCGTCCGGTCCGCATTAAAGAGGATAAATAACCGATTCGCCTTGAAGAGGATAAAATGTCGCCATTGCCTGAGCAGGCACGACGGTGGGTACCCGGACCCTTACGCGCGGGGGTCCCGGGACTAGGATCTATGTAGGCCGGGGCACTCTTTTTCCCATATGGTTTTGATGAGGCCCCTAGATTGTTCTTTTTTCATTAGCTTAATTATTAGGATCATGTCATTCATGTTTATTTTTACTATTAGTTTTTGCATTAGAAGAGTCTTGGATAAAAAAATATAAGCGCAACGTTAGTTTATCACACTAACGGACTCCTCGTATGGTAGCTACGTAGGAGGGTTCCCGCGATATTCGCTCGCGGTGGTACCCGTGACCGCTTGTCACGGAGGTTCCCGTGTTTACGCTCACGGAGGTTGTTCCCGCGATATTCGCTCGCGGTGGTACCCGTGACCACTTGTCACGGAGGTTCCCGTGTTTACGCTCACGGAGTTTGTTCCCGCGATATTCGCTCGCGGTGGTACCCGTGATCACTTGTCACGGAGGTTCCCGTGTTTACGCTCGATCACGGAGTTTGTTCCCGCGATATTCGCTCGCGGTGGTACCCGTGATCGCCTGTCACGGAGGTTCTCGTGTTTACGCTCACGGAGGTTGTTCCCGCGATATTCGCTCGCGGTGGTACCCGTGACCACTTGTCACGGAGGTTCCCGTGTTTACGCTCACGGAGTTTGTTCCCGCGATATTCGCTCGCGGTGGTACCCGTGACCACGTGTCACGGAGGTTCCCGTGTTTACGCTCACGGAGTTTGTTCCCGCGATATTCGCTCGCGGTGGTACCCGTGATCGCCTGTCACGGAGGTTCCCGTGTTTACGCTCACGGAGGTTGTTCCCGTGTATTCGCCACGGTGTTTGTTCCCGCGTCGCTCGCGCGGTGGTTCCCGCGATATTCGCTCGCGGTGGTACCCGTGATCGCTTGTCACGGAGGTTCCCGTGTATTCGCCACGGTGTTTGTTCCCGTGTCGCTCGCGCGGTGGTTCCCGTGTTTACGCTCACGGACCGCGATATTAGCTCGTGGAGCCCCCATGATATTCGCTCATGGGGTGGGTGGGACCGTGATATTCGCTCACGGGGGTTCTCATGATACTCGCTCATGAACGTGCAAACGTGCCCGTCTCCTAATCCATGCAAGTCACGCCAAGTCAATCCTAGAGTACCTACGTCTTAGTTACGCAACTAAGACGTAGGTGGGACATTTGTAGGTGGGTAATTTACCGCCATAAATAAGGATAATATTTCCGCCAGCCAGGTAAGCATATCTAATAAATATCTTTATTGGCCTATTAAATCCTGGTAGTTATCCAATAGTTGGAAGATTCTATCTTATTTAAGAAGATAGAATTATTGATTGGGCTCCAAGGAAGAAACCCTAGCCCTCTCTCTCCACTATAAATACATGGCCTGGCCATGTAGAAAAGGGAGGAGAATATACAAGAACTACCCTAGAAGAATTACCCTAGAGGGGTTGATAATCGCTCGCCCTGACTCTAGAGGGGTTGATCATCGCTTGTGATCGCCCTACCCTGCGCCTTTCTCTCTACTGTTTACCCTTGCGAATACTCTACTGACTTAGGCATCGGAGGTGGATTAGGGGGTCCCCACCCCCTTTGTCCATTGTTTTGCAGGTTATTGAAGGTGAAGGAGGCTTGGAGAAGAAGGTCATTGAAGAAGGAATTGAGACTTGTCCACCGACATATTTTGTGTACTAACAAAAAATTTATTCAATGAGATAATATTTAGTATATATCTACGTACTTATCAATAAAAGTAATATAATACATTTAGTAATGATAATTTAATTAATAATGCCACTTTAATCAAAAATGAATTTAATTAAATAAATTATATTATATAGATTATAAAACAATAACATGTAATATTCAATAATAATAATATAAGCTGAAATAAATTTGTTGAGATAATGTATAGTATAAAATAACAACAACAACAATAATGATAAATACTCCCTCCGTTTCAAAATACATGACCATTTGGACATTGCACATATATTAAGAAAAAAATGGTATTCCTATATTACCCCTATCAAATATAGGGTTAATTATTTGTTTAAAGAAATATGAAAAAGTGTAATGATTATGATAAAGATAATTATTAGGGGTATAAATGGAAAGAGATGGGGAAAAATATGAAATGGTCATGTATTTTGAAACAACCTAAATTGTCTAAAAGACCATGTTTTTTGAAACGGAGGGAGTATTATACAATAAACTAATCATAACAAAGGTGCGGTTCACGTGAGAATAGTCCCAATAAAGAGACCTACAAACAAATCTCAACCACAAGTGTAAAAAGAAAGTCTCACGCAGCATGACTATTTAGTCTCATATAACATGACTGTGTAAGTTTCGAAACATGATTGTGTAGTCCCACACAGCACATACAACATGATTGTGTATACATTTACATGTGAAAAAGTTAAATACAATTAATTATAAGCCTAACATGATTTCGTAATTCACTTAACATGACTGTGTAGTCTCATACATTATAACTGTGTAAAACTATCGATCTATTTCAACGAATTGTAAAACTATTGATCTATTTCACATAAGCAGTGTTAACGGTCAATCAGAACTTCACTTCATACTAATCCATAAAAATTAATTAGAATTAATTCTTGATGGTTTTCCAATTAAGAAAATCCTTCTTTTTTGGGGTTGAAGGAGAGGCGGCACTCTCCGGCCCCTCGAGGGGGCGTTTTATTAATTATGAAAAAAAGAGGGCTAAGTAGTCAGCATACGGGGGATAGCCCGACCCCTTACATCATCAAAGAGCAGTAAGAAAATCCCCTCCGGCGGGGCACTCAATACATGCAATCCTAAAGGAAAAGAAAAAGCACTAGACGCGAGGTCATCCGCAACGCGGTTTGCCTCTCGATACACATGACGGAATTGAATAGACCAATCCCTACAAATAAAGCCATGGCACATAGATACCAGGCTGAAGAGTGGATGGTTACGCTTCACACCAGAGTTTAGGAGATTAATAACCAATTGAGAGTCCGACTCAAGGAGTACTTTTCGGTACCCTTCTTCCCAAGCCAACTTCAATCCATTAAAAATCCCCCAAAGCTCCGCCATAGGAACCGAACAAGTCCCTATATTGTGAACGAAACCACCCACCCACTTACCATTACTATCCCTAAGAGCACCACCGGCGGTCGCCACCCCATCTCTCACCGCTCCATCCGTGTTAATCTTGATCGTTCCTACCTCCGGTTTACTCCAGCTGATCTCTTGAACCCTTGGCCGAACCTCCTTGCTGGCAGTAGAAGATTTACTCATGGCCACGTAGGCTTCCTTAGCTTTGCCCATTATAAATGCCTTCTTGTCCACACATGGCTCGATCGCATTAAAAACCTTGGCATTACGCCTCTTCCACGTCCACCACAACATCATAGGGAATATGGAAGACCAAGCCACATCATCATGGGCTTTATGCAACAGGATGTTCTTCCTCAACCAAATAGCAAAGTTATCCTGGAAAAAGTCACGGTAGCCATTAGTAGCATCAAGAGCACACCAAACCGATCGTACCTCAATGCAGTCACGTAGCATGTGCTCAAGCGATTCATCCTCCGGACAGCCAAACGGGCATCGACTATCATTAGCGATATGACGACGACACCGCTCCACGTTCGTAAGGACTCCACCGGTACTAGCTAGCCACACAAAACATCGAACTCGCTCCGGGACCAAGCTTCTCCATAACCTATCATAAAAACATTTATCCATGTTAGGAAAGTCAGCAAACCCACAAACTAAGTTATATCCAGAGGACACCGAATAGTTGCCGTCGGCGGCAAATCTCCAACAAACTTCATCTTCAACCCCATCCGATCCCTCCATAACCGTCACAGCCGCTAACTTGAGCATGACACTAGCGGGCAACAAGGGCATCAACTCCTCCCAGTTCCATCCTCCAGGACCCATCCAATAAGAACACGCAGCCTGTTCACCTTGTTCCGGGCTAATCTGATGGTTGGCGATCGACTCCAAAGGGACATCAAGCAGCCAACTATCGGTCCAAAACCGGAAGGAATTGCCATCCCTCAACAGCCATCTCGTACCCTTGTTCAAGATCTCCAAAAAACCCGCATGAATGCCCTTCCACACGTTGGAACACGAGCTCGTCCTTCCAAGAGCACGGTCCACATACTTCTTACTTAACACCGAGACCCAGAGATCCCCATCTTCCATGAGAAAGCGCCAACCCAGCTTGGCAACGAGCGCAAGGTTCATCTCCCGCATCGATTTGATTCCCAGCCCGCCAAGAGACTTTGGTCTCGTTACAATATCCCAAGCAACCTTATGCATACGACGCTTCTCGAGAGTACTGCCCCATATAAAGGCACGGTTAATCTTATCAATTTTCGTACACAAACTCTTCGGCATTAGGGCCGTCGACATAGAGTAGACGGGGATGGAAGTCATGACCGATTTCACCAGCGTAACACGGCCGGCAAAGCTAAGAGTTCGAGTACGCCATCCCGACAACTTCGAGTTAAACTTATCCAACAAGTGATCAAAAGTGTGCTTGGTAACAAACTTGTGCAATATAGGCATACCCAAGTAGGTACCCAGGTCATCCGTAACATGAAAACCACTCACAGCCTTCAATCTTCTCATTAAGGAATCCTTCTTGTATCGATAATGTTGGCATCTTCTTGAAAATGCAATGAAACTTTATGAATTATTTTGGGTGTCGTGACACATTCTATGTGATTTTCACTAGCTTCATACTAAACACAGCTAGAATTCCAACCCACATATATAGCGGGATGAATAGGCCGAAGCAATTAGATCAAACTTTAGATCGATCCAAATGCGGTGCAACATTCAAACTGGACTTTTAGAGTCCAAAAAAAAAAGCCTTGAGAGTTGAGATACAACTTAGTAAAATTTATTGCATCGGTTAAATTGCAGCATACATACATACATATACAATAATGTATAGGTGATAGTGCATATATATAAATCCAGCACTTGTTACGTACCCCGCCGCCGCACTTCCTTAATACGGGCAACATATTTTCACACCCATCCTTAATTGGATCCCCATCTGTATCGACCCAAACTTTCAAAAATCAAGAAGAATTACGTACCCTACCATACCAACAACAAACTTTAAACCGTAATTAAGATAGTAATCAACTAAGCTTGAGAGATTTGGGCTTCGTCATCATCATGGTAGCCTTCTTCAGCGAGCCACTTGTCCTTGTACACATACCACCTCGCGAAAACCACGAACAACACAAAGTTAGCGACGCTGAGCCCGGCCAAGAGCCAGTAGAAGTTATAAAGCCTGCCCTTGTTGAGATCGTCAGCGATCCAGGGGCGGTGATCGCCCGTGATCGCGTGCACAATCGCCACGAGAACCGAGCTGACGAAGAAGCCCATCGAGAGCGTGCTGAGGAAGAGCCCGGTGCTGATGGTCTTCATCCCCTTGGGGCACTCCCGGAGGAAGAAGTCGAGCTGGCCCGTGTAGGCGAACGCCTCGCCCGCCCCCACGAGGAAGAACTGCGGGACCAGGTAGAACACGGTCAGCGCCCCGCTGTGGCCCGAGTTGGCCACGTGGAGGCGCTTGAGCTCGATGAGGGCCGCGAAGGCCATGGCGACCGCGGAGAGGAAGAGGCCGAGCCCGATGCGCTGCAGCGGGGAGAGGCCGTCGGGGCGGTTGGGGAGGACGCGGGCCGAGAGCGGGCCGAGGATGCGGTCGTAGAAGGGGACGGTGAGGAGGATGCTGACGACGAAGAAGGCGGTGAGGGAGGCGGCCGGGATCTGGAAGTGGGGGCCCATGTGGCGGTCCATGGTGGCCGACTGCGCGACCGAGAGCGTCGTCATTTGGGCGTAGATGGTCCAGAAGAGGATCGTGGTGGCCCAGATGGGCAGCATGCGTAGGATCATCTTTACCTCCTCCACGTCCGTTAGCGTGCTGATTCGCCACTTGTTTCGTGTTTTGGTGCCTTCTGATGATGAGTCCTTTATTGCCGCCTTGTCTAAGAATCTGAGCCCATAGAGTGGATTTGAATTCAATAATGTGGACAATCAATCGGTTAACGTTAACGGTCCAGAACAAACACGGGAAATAATGAAATGTTTGCTGGCACGGATTGGATCAGGAAATTTAGTCAAACAAGAAGATACCCCTGAACAAATTTTTTTTGATAGACTCAAAATAGGAGCGTTACGTTGTTGGCAAGACAAATGTGAGCGATAACTGACACGTTGTAAGGTGACGGTGGATAGTGAATTAAGTACGTGACAAGTCCAACCAATTGCGCCGATATCGGGACTTAGAAAACTACCTTTTTAATTTCCCGATTAACTTATACGGAGCATAGACAACATTTTTGGGTATGGGCAATTTCAAAATTTGGATTTTAGTTAAACAACATGTCTATTGAATACCACCTAGAGAAGAGACAAAATCAGGATTTTCTTATCATTGTCTAATAGGACAAACTTATGACCAGCCAATATAATTCACACATGTCTTGGGAAAATTGGCCAAGATTCACCCCCGTCTCCATGATGAACATCGTGCATTCATGTGCGTTTTGGTAAGAGGAATCATAAACTACGTGAATTTTAAATACTTTCCAACAACTATCATATATCATGAATTTTAATTTTATATATACCACTCTTTTTTATCACTTAAATTCTTATTAATAAATTCACTAGATAGACTATGAAAGAACTAACCTGAACTGCTTGCTATGTGGCAACTTAGGCTTCTTCTTCTTGGCATCCCCATCAGCATCGTCGACGTTAAACAACACCGCCGGATCCGCCGGAAGCTCCGCCCGCCTCTTCCGCCAAGCCGCCACGAACACCGTGGCAATCTGAGTCAACGGGCTGCCAACAAGCTTCTTGAAACGGTACCGTCTCGTCCCCGCGAGGAAAACCGCGAGGCCCACCGTTATGGAGCAGGCGCAGAGGCCATACCCCACATTCCTGCCAACGTTGTCCTCTATGTAGACGAGCACGGTCACGGCCGCCAACGAGCCCAGGCTTATGAAGAAGAAGAACCAGTTAAAGAACTTGCTCATGTGGGTCCGCTCTTTCTTGTCGGAGTCGTCGAATTGGTCGGACCCGAACCCGGACACGCTTGACTTCAGCCCGCCCGTGCCCAGCGCGATCGTGTAGAGTGCTAGGTAGAGGACGCCGAGCTGCGTTGATGAGGCCGGGACGCAGTCCTTGCTCCCCGCCACGCACGAGGGCGGGCGGAGGCTCGCGATTGTGGTGGATATGGTCAAGATTATGACCCCCTGAGACAGTCATAATTAAGAAGCTAAGATTGAGCAAATATGTATGAAAGATTCACTCGGTTTAGGACAGTTCATTAGATTCAATCAAGTGACAAAAGTCCGAGTCACCTTATCCACAACTCTAATTCACTTGTCATATTTAGCCTCAGTACTTAGAATCTCGGTAGTATATGTATTCGGCGTGATTTATGACGATTGGTTTTCACAAATTCAGTTCAGTGATTTTAGATTAGTTAAACCAACAGTGGATAAGGTTATTTTGTTATGAAATGTAAATCTAGAAAATAAAATAAAACGGGATCTTACCAATCCTTGAACGACGACAAATATTGCAATGGTCAAATACCTGTCAACGCAGAAATTTAATATTAAAAAAAACTATAAATTATCAAAGTCGGTATTATATGAATAAATAGATTTTAAAAAAAAACTAGATCGCCGAAAAACAAAAAGACAAAAAAAGAAAAGAGAAAAAGAGGAATACCGGCCAAGAAAAGTATCGGCGACGAAACCGCCGAGAAGGCAGAGCATGAAGGAGGTTCCCATGAAATTGGTGACGGTGTTGGCGGAGGCGGCGTTGCCGAGGTGCATCACCCCCGTCAAGTAAGTCACCAAGTTCACCGCTATCCCCAGCGTCGTCAGCCTCTCGTTCCCTTCCGCCCCTGCAAATCCAACAACAAATTTCATCCAATCGGTCCAAATCCAAACAAGAAATCTCTGAAAAAACTAATTAATAGAGAAGTGTCTGACCGAGAATCATGGCGGCGCTGATCCAACCGCCGGTGGTGGATCGGCGGGCGGGGCGGCCTTTGTAGTCCCAGGCGTCGGGCACGGTGTCGTTGGCGTCGGCCTGAGAGCGAGGGAGGGCGTCCACGGCCATTGAGTTGATAGAGAGTAGTGGGTTTGAAATCGGGAGTAAGAGGGAAGGGGCAGACTGGATTGTATTTATAGGTCCGAGGGACGGTTCACGGGATTAGGCCGTGGGGCCCACGCTTATTTTTCACAGCTTGGACCCGCTGGATTTTGGATAGACTGATTATATTAGCGTGTGATTAATCTTAAATACTCCAATAGGGACTATAATTTAATGTATTATTGTAGGAATACAAACGGTGCTACATATAAAATATTCAGTATTAAAGTTCGATGTTATTTGTATGCTAGCTTCTAGGGAGTTTAGACTACAACAAAGTACCTTAAACACCTATGATTAAATCCGAGATATATTGTGTGTGAATCGTGATTGGTTATATACTTATATCATATAGTTATATTCTATTCCCTTTAGGAGTATGGATTTGGATAGATAGGTTAGTTTTTTTTTATAAGCTCGTAAAAAGTGTGTAATTTTGAGATTTCGACCAATGAGGATCAAGGGCACGTGCGAAGAGACGTGTTTGTGAGACGGAGGATTTGAATCCCAAACTTCCCACATATGTAAGTTTTTTATAGATTGCGTTAATATCATGAGAACGGCCGATTTTCGTCCATATATATATGTTAACGACCTCCTAACTATCCTTAGAAATATCCTATCACAATTTGATAGTTTTCCTTCGGTACAATTTTACAAATTGATTTTATGTGTACGTGCTACATTGCATTGATCGCTTTTGCTCATTTATTATTTATTAGTGTATTTGAATAAAGTTTATATGCATTTTGACTTTTATCCTTGGATTCATTACTACTCATATTAGTCATATACACCACGGGATATACGAAGTACTATCATATTAAAGGTATAACTTGCTAGCATGGTATGCCACATTCCGTGAAATCTTTTTAACTTGGTGAATGTTAGAGTCACTTAGTTAGCCGTCGTTAAACAAGATTTATTTTTATCATTATCATTTTTATAGTTCAAACTCAGATGCATAGAAGAAGTTAAACTAAAGATCAAATGGCCGGATCGACAACTTGTTTTGGTGTACTATATACATGGAGACACGATTCTAAAAAAATAAATAAAGCTAGAGAGCACACGTACGTACATTAGACAGTATATTCGTGTTCAATCAACATCAACTATGTATTCATTTGAAAATTGGGAGATGAATGAAAAGGTAGATCCGTGAGGCCCCAAAACTCCAAAAGTGCAGGAGTACTAGTATCTTGAAAACCCCTAACTCGTGTCTTTCAAATGTGACGGTGACCCTGTATTCAATGTTCCATATATATAAACTATCAATGCTAAAGCTTTGTACAGATTATCACCGTTGTGTTGCCTGAACTATTTAAATTTGTTCGGTTCTAATATAAACTTGTTTTTTTTTGGTTGAAATTATATAAAACTTGTTGCACCATCGAATTTCTGAAAAGTTAATATAAAACTTGTTGAACCCATCGAATTTCTGAAAAGTTTATAAAATTGATTAAGGTTCCATTCAGTGGGCCTTAATATGGAGATCCTTTGAGCTTAACGAATCTTAATATGCACAGTCGATCCTAGGGGCATGAGTGGATCGTGCCGCCCTCCCGTCGGGTAATTATCGGTATATATGTTGAATTTTAGGTTAAACAAGGATATATTTTAAATTAATTAATTTATATCAATATGATATTAAAATCAACTAGTTTAGACGGTTTATTGTTTAATTTTGTTTTCATCCTACCAATTTTCAGTTTCACATAGTATCATTTTGTTTTTTTATTCAAATTTAATTTATTTCTCTCAATTTTTTTCTTTAAACTAGTCATTTTTTTTTGCATAAATTAGATGTCATAGATACTACAATTTTTTGAATAAATAAGTAAGTATTTTTTACTATTTAAGAGTATCGTGTAACAAAATTTATCGGTTGTTCTTTACTCATTGAATCTCGTAGACAAATTGTACCCCCTTTTAAATCCGTTTATGTCGTCTGTCGCTAGACGAATTACCTAGTTAAGTTGAATCGGCAAGAAAACTGTCAACATGGAGGCTACATTATTTTCAAATGGCTAACCAAGACATTAGGGTAAAACTAATATGGGAGTTATTCCACGACGATATATAAGTCAATAACTTAGGCTCTGTTTCGGCAGGTTGGGTAATGAAGAACGGAAGAAGAAAAACGCTAGCAAAGCCTTAATATGATAATCTGGGCCTGTTATTTGGTAATTAACATTAATGATCTCTAAAATTTTAAAAAAATAAAAGAAATTGGTAACACCAACTTTCTATATAAAAACAAAATATATAATATTTTACATATAGTTTAGTATAAATTAAATGGATTTGAATCGGATGAAATTTTTTATTACCTATAAACTAAAAACCATGAACATGAACATAAAAATACATGAACATAAAATAAAAATACATGAACACAAAACAGGAAATATGTGAACTCAAAAAATGTTTGTGATTTTGTTTGATGATGTTATTATGTGTAGTAATATGATCCATAACACATAATATTATTATTTTTATAACATATATTAATACGATTTATAATAAAAACATGATTTTGTTCACATATTTCTTCATATTTTTCACATATTTATGTATTTTGTTCACATTTTTAGTTTTAAGGATAAGAAAAGTTTTTCACAGAAATCAACCTCTAAATTATATAATTATGTGCTAATAATAAAGTAATAATATTAAGATCGATACTTTTTTTTATCAAGATATTATATAGTTATATACTAATAATAAATTATATAGTTATATACTACTCCCTCCGTTTCAAAATACATGACCATTTGAGGATTGCACATATATTAAGAAAAATATGTTATTCCTATATTACCCCTATAGAATGTAGACTCAATTATTTGCTTAGAGAAATATGAAAAAGTGTAATGATTATGATAAAGTTAATTATTAGGGGTATAAATGGAAAGAGGAGGGAAAAAATATAAAATGGTCATGTATTTTGAAACAACCTAAATTGTCTAAAAGACCATGTTTTTTGAAACGGAGGGAGTAATATTAAGATCGATACTAAATGAGAGGGGCAGTAGATTTCCCGTATCCGTCCCGTTCCCGAATCCCCGCCCTGCGCATCTCCAACTCGGGGGCAAATGTGCCCACAAGGCCACAACACGAGATAACGAATTACCCTTTTCCCTAATTTTTGAAAAAAGGAATTCGGTAGCAGTGTTACTTCATTCTGGCGCTCGTTACCAATCCCTCTCCCTCCCCCCAAACAAATCCCTAATTTCGCCATCGCCAATCTCTCCCCGAATTCTCTCACTCTAGTAACTTTTGAACTACAGCACACTGATGACGAAGAAGGTAGAGGATTCAATTCCCTTCCCCGGTGGCAAATTCCGGAAAAAGCCCTCCAGCCGGCCCCGAACGATGCCGTATCATCGTCGGCGGTCTCGAACGCTGCAAATCCGTCGGAACTACAACGATAACGGCAGAGACGGCGGTTGGCTTTCTAGAATTGTTGATCCGACTTCGAAACTCATCGCCGGCGGCGTTCAGAAACTCTTCTCCTCCGTCTTCCGCAGGCGCCTTCCCCTTCCCGCCCCTCCTCCTCAGTCGCCTCCAGGTTTTGTTCAATTTTGCAGAAAATGACTTCATTCTTTGGTACTATTATTATTCAATTACAGTATGAAGGTAAGGGAAATTGTCTTGCTGTGCCTATTATTCGTTAGATGGAAATGTACAGCAGAACGATCGTGGAGATGCTAGATTCGTTAATAGTGTGGTAGTTTTGTCAGATGGGACAATACTGTCTTCGGAGAATGTGAATCATCCTGCAAATGTAAGAACTGAAGCTATTCATCTGTATAGTCTGTATAGTTGCTTGCTTATGAGTTTGACAGGCAATGTGACTCTTTCTGCCTATTTACATGATGCCTATACATTGTACATTGTGGTAATTACTGTCAACTGTCAATTATATAGTTGCTTATTAGTTTCCTCTTTTTTTGTGCTTTTGCTATTATACAATACTGATGAAACTGCTAATGCTAATGTAAGGTAAATGATCATAACGTCGTGCTTGCTTTACCTGCCAAGATTCCAAAGGCAATCAAGAGTAGCAATTCGGGTAAAGGTTCCTCGTCTGCGTTAGGTTTGCTGAACCAAACTGTTGCAGAAGAACATCCTGTTTTTTCAACATTTGAGTTGCATAGACCCACTTGTTATACTACTCCGCAGAAGCAATTCAGTACTGCTAGAACTTCTCAGAATGATTTTGTCATCCCTAGACCTCATGGTAGATCTGCAAGATACAATAGGGATCGTGCAACTAAGGTTTCTTCTGCTTTTCAGTCGATTTTATTCTTGTCTGAACTTGCTTATGATTCTAAAGTATAAAGTTAACTTTGATGTCGATCTTGCAGGATTCAGGAACTAGAAACGATGCTTATGTAGGAGAATCTTTGTCATCACAAAAGGTGGTAGAGGATATTGTTGGCATTTATAGTTTTTGGTGTTTCTTTGGTAAAACAATATCATACTTTTCCTTGCTCAATTTTGACTTTTGACATTGTCTGTGGGCCGGCATGCCAAATTTCTTAGAAAGAAGAAATTACAATGTCAGTGCCAAATTTCTTAGAAAGTTGCCCATAGTAAACAGTTGCCAATAATAAAAGATATCTATAAATCAGTTGTAATCTTATTTCTTTCTAGTTATCTTATTTCTGTTGAATAATAAAATAAGCAGAGGTTTTACATGAAACATCTATCTCTCTTGTTCTTCTAAAGTTAGTTCAAATTGTTTCTCTTTCTAATCATCTGCTCCTGGAATATTTTGATTGTAGGAACTTACAGCTTCAGGGATGAACCACGAGAAAGAGGAGGTACAAGGGGAAATGTTTAGAAAAGGAAGTTTGGTTGAAATAAGCAGTGATGAAGATGGTTATAAAGGTGCATGGTTTCCTGCAACTGTGGTTGAAGTGCTTGAGAAGGGAAAGTACCTTATTGAACACCTGGAGCTGAGGACAGACGACGATACAGAACTCATGAAAGAGGAAGTTGACGCGTTACACATTAGGCCAACTCCTCCCAAGACAAAGAAGACAGGTCGATATGACCTTTATGAAAAAGTTGACGCTCTACAGAACGATGTATGGTGGGTAGGGGTTATTGTCAGAGTGCTTGCTCATTCTAGGTATCTGGTGTACTTCAAGGAGTCTAGCGAAAAACTGAAGTTTACTCATGATGAACTGAGGCCGCATCAAGATTGGATTGATGGTAAATGGATCACTGCTTCTTAAGGTACAAATGATCTTAATGTTTATTTTAATAAAGTTTTTGTTCACAAGGCTTCTAAGGTATAAAAGATCTGAAATCTTAATCAGGTCTTTCTAATCATACTTCTTTAAAGTGGCCTTGGGTTTTCCATATGAACAATGTTATTTCGGAACTCTACATCTTAGGTGAAAAAAGCACATGAAAAAGGAAAATAATCACACAAAAAAAGAAGTGAGGCAGGCATTCATGAAATTGTTTAGTTTACCACCACACTTTACTCTATATTAGGCTGCTTTTTTTGAGGCATGTTACAGTTTCCTGTTGTCTTGTTGAATCTGTAATTTGGTAACATATCATTGTGCATATAACATCTTCCTGACACAGGCTGGCCTTTCTGCTGAGGCTTCATGAGGAACTTGGTTCGGTCGTATAGGTACATCTTCTTTTTCTCTAGGCTTTTCTTGATGATATCACTTCGATGCAAACCGGTTTTACAAACTCTAGTAGGTAAAGTAGTATGCAATGTATATGATCTAGCTATTACTTGTGAATTTGCAAGTCTCTGTGTAGTGTAGTTTTGGTATCTGCTGGATCTTCAGTGATGGAGTTCCAACGGGTATCAAAGAACTCGTGGTATAAATTCTAGCAAATGAAGATAGAACCTTGCTTAATTTTGATGTATCTTGCATGGTTTCAGATCTACATGTAAAACTGACCTGATCATTAATTGAACCTCGGCTATTTTAACATTTTAACTGTTGGAGTAATCCCATAAACAACTTGATCCATATATAGAAAACAACCCAGGGATCAGCCTGATCGAGCAAACCCAAATGCCTGCTTCGTTTTGCATCTTTTGAAACTTTCTTACTTGGAGATATAAAATCCGCATTTTTTTTTGTCGAAGATATAAAATCCACATTTGAATCTATATTTATGTTAGGAAAAATGACTTGGAATAATCCCAAGTATCAACATTCAACCAAAAATAATCCCATGTTTTGAAATTGCCTTTAACAATCCGAACTATGTTAATATTAACTAAAACTGAGCTCGAGTGATTTTCCGGCATACTTTCCGACAAGTTTAATGACATGGCGGTCGGAAATACGACGTGGCGGGAAGTCCTTTTATTTTAATTATTTTTGCTCCATAACACACATGACACATCAAGTGTCACTTGCCATGTCAATATATGTATATCAAAAACCTAAACCAAATATTAACAATTGAAACAAAAAATTAAAACAAATACTACCTTCAATCAAGAACAAAACACGATTTTGCTCAAAAAAAAAAAAGAACAAAAAAGAACAAAACACGATGAAGAAATGTGATTAGCAGGTGAGGGAAGAAGGTCGGGCCGCCTACTCCTCTTCTCCGGTGGAAGTTCGATGTGGAGGGAGAGAGGGACTAATTTGGGGGCCCGAGAGGCGTCAAAAGCGGTGGCGGATTTGTCTCAGCGAGAAGGCTCGCCGCTGCTCTCTGGAGGTTGCAGCCGCCGGAGGTCGGCGCCGGAGAAGAGCGACGCCGGTTGAGGAACGAGGCTCTGGAATTCGTCCAAGCTCGGAGAGGTGAGTCACGGGTGGGCGACGGTGCTAGCGGGCCGTCAGGAATGGCCGGATAAATTGGAGGCTACCGATCTGCAGATCCAAAGCAGAGGAGTCGGTTGAAGAGAGGCGAGCGAGCGCGGATGCCGGTGAGAAGTGAGCGAGCGCGGAGGCCGGTGGGGGCGAGTAAGGTCGTCGCGTGTGGCCGGCGGCTAAGCATCTCCGAAAGCAAGAAAGGGGAAGGTTTGGGTTTAAGATGTGTTTGATATTTTTGTTTAGGTTTGCTTTGCAGATCTGGAATTCGTCTTCATTCTTTATGCTAATTTTGAGTTGTAAAGTGAAATTGAATTGTTTTTGTCTTTTAATTTCTCCCTATCACTATCTAAATCGTCAATTGAAATTGCAATTGCAAATGCATGTAGAATTGGAAGATATGGATAAACCCTATCTGATATGTTCGCATAAGAGCAAATGCACTATCTGGTTGAACCTTCATCCTGTTTTGTTCTTGATTGCAATTTGCAAGAATTTAGGTTTAGTTTTTTCATTTCTATTGTTAATGTTTGTTTTAGGTTTTTGTGATACCTATGTTGACATGGCAAGTGACACGTGATGGGGAATGTGTGATATGGAACAAAAAAATTAAAATAAAAAGGATTACTCGCCACGTCATGTTTCCGACCGCCGTGTCATTAAACTCGTCGGAAAGTATACCGGAAAATCATTCGAGATCAATTTTAGTTAATATTAACATAGTTCGGATTGCTAAAGGCAATTTCAAAACATGGGATTATTTTTGGTTGAATGTTGATACTTGGGATTATTCCTAGTCATTTTTTATCATGCATTTATTGCAATATTGTAAAAACGATTTCCACTTTTCACGGTGAAGTGAACAGGATGTTGAATCTAAATTTGCACTTTTGAC
Organism: Polygonum aviculare; assembly: GCA_934048045.1. Classification (NCBI taxonomy): domain Eukaryota; kingdom Viridiplantae; phylum Streptophyta; class Magnoliopsida; order Caryophyllales; family Polygonaceae; genus Polygonum; species Polygonum aviculare. The sequence goes on from OW204024.1 coordinate 4,701,898, forward strand.
CCCTTTTTCCACATTCTTTCTATTTTCCTGCCCCTTGTCAGCACTTCCCTCTCGATCCTCATTTGCAGCATTCTGTTGCGCACTTTCTTAGGAGACCAACAAAAATCATGAAAAAAAGACATACAGAAAACAAAACTTTGAATCTCCTCACACTGACTTTCTTTCTTTCCCTTCTCTTCTTCTAAGTTGTACGCATTACATGAACTAGAGAATCCTCTCCTTTTCTCACTTGAAATCTGACTTTTGCAAGGAACAAACTAATTATACCAACTATTTGTTTCTGCGTCTTGTTGTACACATTCATCCACTCAACATCATCGGCCAAACCCATGCAAGAGTATTGCTTCAAAAGCACGTATACACCATCAATTCGTCTGCGCCTCGTATTGAGCGGATGGCGATCGCCGATCATGATACAAGAAAAGTAGAGGAGAGCTAGCTGATCATGCAATCTCAGCCATGGGAAGAAATATTCCTATGATAAATGAGCCACCAACGTCGCATTATCACCTTCTATCTCTCTCATTCCTCGTTTGCACGTCGGCTGTCATCACCATCACGGTTGCCATGTGTGGCACTCGATTTCGAATAAAACACAAATCGAAAAACAAGGACAACAGGCGCGAAGAAAACGTTGATTTGCCACCACCACATGTTATATTAGAAAACCTAGGATCAACACTCAGACAACCTCCACCACCACCACCACCACCACCACCTCTAACAATAACAACATCAACAACGATAGGAGGCGGAGTTGAGGAGCTAAACAAGCCTCTGCCGCCGCCTCCATCTGCAATAGCAGTAGACAGAGCTCCATTAGATCTCAAGAAGAAGAAACTAAACATCAACAAGTCATCGTCATTACAGAAGTACGTGTCGAAGGAAGCGTCAAGGAGGAGGCTCTCAACGGGGAGCATAAACTTGCGGATTCCAGTGGGGCGTTCGATGAAGCGGAGGAGAAGAAGGGTTCCAGAAAGCGTGCACCGAAGAATGATGGCGAAAGAAGAGGAGTTGTTGTGGACGAAGAAGATACTGAGGGGAGAGAAGTGTAGGCCTCACGAGGAGGACAGCGACGACGCTGGAGTTTCGTATGGTGTGATTGAGAATGGGAAGCTGGTTAGTGCGTCGAACGAAAAGGAGGGTGAGCCTTTGGCGATGAGTGATACGTCGGAAGAGGAATATTCGTGTTCGAGCTCGGAGGAAGAGGAGATGTTAGAGGAGAAAGAAAGTGATAGAAGCTCTGCTGTAAGACTACCGAAAGTATAGGGTGTATGTTTATATGAAAGTTCAATCATCAAGCTTGTTGTGTAGAGATGGATGGCATGTGTGATAATTTTCTTCCAAGTGTTTTGGAGTTGAAAGATTAATGGAAGAGGAAAAAGTGATCGATGAGAACTTTTTTGTGCTGTCATAGCTTTTTTTTTTTTTTGATCTGGCTGTCATTGCTGGATACGAGTAATAAGAGTATGCAAAGTGACATGCTTATATGGTGTATATAATGTTTCAAAATTTGGCTCAACCCAGTTGCTGATAAATGAACTTCACTCAAATGCAAGGGATCGACAAAATTAGTTTACTTGATTAAACACTTCTCATTCGTACTAACTACTAAGAGGTGACTGTGAATAAAGCCACGTATATAGGTTACTCAAACCATTTGCTTGGTTTTTTTTTTTTTTTTTTTTGTCAAAAAACGGGAAACCCCTACGATTAACTTAAAAAACTTCTAGTTCTCCCCAAAGTGGGGAACAATATCAGCATCCAAGAGCTGCTGAGAACGACTAGGAATTGAATCAAAAGAAATAAAAGAAACATCAAAGCAAAGAGCATAGTTTGCAAGATCGTCCGCCACCGCATTCGCCGTTCTCCTAATGTGCTCAATACGAATTCTGCCCGGGTAATTGGAGAGAGCCTCACGACATTGGTTCACCAGCCTGCTGTCTCGCCTGTAGGGATGATTACTTTGCTTGACAACCGAACAAGCAAGAAGCGAATCCGATTGAAGGACCACCTGAGGATAGCCGCCTTCTCTTGCAACTTGAATTCCATGGTGTATTGCCCAGAGTTCAGCAGTGTTTGCAGAACAAATGCCACAGCGAAACGCAAAGGCCGAAAGAAAGGAACCGAGATGGTCACGAAGAACGCCACCCCCGCCAGCAACACCGGGGTTGCCTTTTGAAACGGCATCTACATTCATCACCACCCACCCCAGAGCAGGGGGTTTCCAGCCCATAATAGGCTGTTCCGGCGTTTCAGCTGCGTCATCCGGCTGACCCAAGCCCGCCAGTTTCAGCACCGACGCAGGATAGGCCTCTGATAACGAGACCACCGTTCGTGATAGCCGATCCACACCATCCAGCTGATCAAACACCACACCATTACGAACCTTCCAAGTTTGCCAAGCCATGTTAGCAAACATAGTACTCCAAGAATTACGAACCATTTGCTTGGTTTTGCTGTCATGAAATTTTAAACAACGAACTACGGAGTAGCAGCATTCAAGGTTTCATTTTAGGTGTATTGGGCTTTTGGGCCCAAATCCAGCCCAACTACAATTGGAGACTGATAGTATAAGACTATTAAGGGGTCGTCTTTTGTTCTTGTTAATAGGCATCATTGGTGATTTTTATCCCTTCCATTGACATATATACTCCGTAGTATTGTATTCGGACCTTTGCTCCATCTAAAAACACAGTCTTGGATTGAAATTTTATTGAACTTGTACTTACGTACAATCTCCAACTTATTGCCTTGTTAGATATGAATAAGGTATAAGCGATACAAATCATCACGGGTTTGTTTACTGGAATTATGGGTTCGTTCGCGACAGGCTCATTCGAACACCTCGCACCAAAATGGGAATAACCGGACTCTAGCTAATCTTGAGAAAATTGTGCTCAATTAACAACTATGCCTTACAATTTCTGATCAAAACAAAAAACCATGACTTACAATAGATACTTGGACGCCGACCTAAATTACCTTGTATGCTCACTAGTCACAACAATACAGACATGATTCCCAGATTGGGCATCAGTACACCAGTTTCACAGGTGGCAGACACATTTAAGTACACTAAAACGCACAACCGACGGCCCAGGTTCAAAGCTTTTGGTTTGGATTCCCTTTTGATTATTTTTACCATCAACTGGCCAGGATTTGAAAGTGGGGACCGCACAATGTGGGGAGGGAGAGACGGAGACGTGTCCATCACTGATTGGTAGAACAGAATCTAAGTAAAAGAGCCCCTCTCGTCGTGGACGTCTTTGCTTTGGCAACTAGTGACAACGTCACCCAGGATTCCTCCGCTGTGTGCGGACTTCCCAGGATGACGTCAATCTCTGTCAGCTACCGCTGCCCCTGGGCCCACTCGTTTAACCTTTTCCGTGCCACGTCATGGTAATTGTGCGCTGTTGAGATTTACCGGTATTGGAACGTACTCTCTACTCGTAGATTAGTGTACTACTTTGTTGACCAGTACAATTAATTACGGCCGTGGGCATAAGTAATTCGGTAAACAAAACATTACACTTTTAACGTCGTCGCAAAAGTGTTTGATGATGTTAAATTGTATATCGTCTTACAGCATATTCAGTAGTTGACAAAAAAATTAGCAATGAAAAATATAATAATTGTAACTCTACTCTTTTTTTTTCTTTTTTTTTTCACTCTACCTTTTCCAATAATATTCAGTGGTCGAGACTCCAGTTAGTAACCAATTCTCATTTCTTGTGGATGCTCGAGGCGAATCTAAGTAGTACTTGCGCCGACCCTGATTCTTTTCTTATCAACAAAAATAATACTTGTCATTCCACCATTCAAAGACCAAAATGTTATTTTGATCATGGTGACGAAATGCGCTCTCTCGCTTCTCAATCTCCATCTTCTTTTCCACTTTTTAATATTGAGTATTTTTTACTCCACGACTAATTTTTTTATCTACGGTTGAGTATGCTCTTAAATTATCTAGCCAATTAAAACATATAATAGAATGTGAATAAAAATGTGTTTTATAAAAAAACAATTTTTCTATGCTTACATATTTACTATTTGTCTCATAAAATAGTTTATTTAGTCTAAAAACTAGAAAGGTATAGAACTAATCAAATTTATCAAAGATAATAAAAAAGTTCAATTGCGTCATAGAAAACCGGACATTTGACAAAATTGGATCCGTTGGCAACCACACATGGTTTCCATGTCTAGGGTATTTAACATATAGAATTAATCAACCTTACACCTACTACAACTATGGTATTTTAAAACACCTCATCGTAATTATTAGCACACATATTAAGTAATTATGATATTTTAAAAATACATGTCACACTATTTATATTGTTAAGACAAACTCTACATCTAAAAATTCATTTTCAATCCACATTAAAACAAGTCTAATATGGGGTTGAGAAATTAAAACCGCACATCTTATAATTATTTATGTGTTTTTTAGGTTTTATACTCATATCATTTCATACCCATACGACCTTATTGCATATCGGATATGTTATGTATGAGATTTTGATACTCTATCCTCATGGATACGGTTAATAATGCAAAAAACACAAGTACGAAGTAAATCTTTTCTACTAAACACTTTCTGTTAGGTATAGATTTCTAACTCCATACCAACTCAACAAGGTACCTCAGCTCATTCTCGTACCCTTATTCGAACCAAACGTCCAAAAAAATATCTGCAACTTGTCACCTTAATGCATAAATGTGGGCTCCCCAGCCTACATTATCGTTGCTTTCCCGTTACGAAAACGGAAAAGATAAAAAAAATGAATTTCCGAAACCCCCCCGGGGACTCAGTTATTACGTCACGGAATGAATCATCATCACTCAACCAAACACGTGACATGCTACCCCTCCCCCCGTTCCACCTCAAATGATTCCGTTTCCGTCACTCCGGACTTGGAAACCACATTCCCTTTGTCAACCAACAAGCACGTGCCCCTCACGCGCACCCCCTGTCGCGTGCGCCTAACTCCATTAATCACCCCTTTTTACCACTCACTCACCAGCCCCCCACCCTTTTTATATCCTCGTCCCTCTTGCTTGCATTCACTCTTACCAATTACCCGATCCAGTGCGACCCGAACTCACTCGTAAGCGAATTGAATATAGAGATGATAGGGATGCAAGGCGGAGCCGGCGGGATCCGGCTGGAGCTGACGACCAGCACGTCCACGCTGGCGATCGACTCCGCGGACGAGTCGCCGGAGAACAAGATCCGGCGGCTCATAACGGAGAATCCGGCGGTGATCTTCAGCCGCTCGTCATGCTACATGTGCCACGTCATGAAGCGGCTGCTCTCCGCCCTCCGCGTCCATCCGATCGTGATAGAGCTGGAGGACGGGGAGATCGCCGCCCTGCCTCCGCCGTCGCCGCCCGAGGGGGACGACGGCGGAGTTCCCACGGGCGTGGGGCCCGCTCTCTTCGTGGGCGGGGCGCGCGTGGGCGGGCTCGAGAGCCTTGTGGCGCTCCACCTCAGCGGCCTCCTCGTGCCCAAGCTCGTCGAGGCCGGAGCTCTGCGGATGTAAGAAGAATCCGTCCATCGGTTTCTTCTTGATCTCGAATCAGATCTCCGGATCGATCCTTCTGGAAAGTTCTTAGGCGAGGTAAATTTGGGTTTTGGATAATTGTGTGTATGTATTAATTTGTGCTCCCCCTTTTGTTGATCAAGCCAATTAAGGTTATATGTGTATCTTGATAGTGTGCTTCGATCGGTTTGTATTGAATTAATTGTCGCCCCAACTTATAATTAACCTCTTCTGTTCTATCTACTTGTCTCTTTTTAATTTCTGTGATGGTATTGTTCCACTTGAAATCACTTACGAATTGAACCAGGAACAATTAGTCGAAAGATCGAAAATAGATCGCCTCAAAATGAAAGTGAAATAATTAAAACCCTTTGTAATTTCAGGCAGTTATGATCACTATGCTCCACCGAATATATATGAAGAAGTCTCTAGTTTGTCCGATTATCAAGTTTCATCTTGATTTCTTGATTTACTACCGACTTTGTCTAGTATTTCGAATTCTTGTCATGTCGGATTAAAAAAAAGTGGGTAGTACTGCGAATTCGAGTACTAGCTTGTTGATCAAAGAAGGAGAAAAGGTACATCAGAAATTTCCAAATGAAAACCTGGTTGGTGGACTAATAATTGTGCCAGGCAATGATCAATATGTACATTATGCGTATTCCATGCACCATAGAGGGGGCTCGATCGGGCTCCAGATTCGACTAATTTGCGTGATTATCTTGCTTTCTAGGAGTATACTATTCTTTGTACATTTTTGGGTCCAAATTAGGTGCATAGTTTTGGTGATCTATATATGATATGTACACAAGCTGATTGGTATTGATTCGACTCTCTATATATGCGTGTCGTGTGTAATTGTAAGTGAATTATGCTAATAAGAACTCTTGCTAATTGTTTTTATGTTTCGGAAAGGTTGAATTTTGCATCTGTAATTAACAAGTATGGGTACGTCAGCTTGAATCCAATTTCATTTTGATATGTAGGAGCTTTTCTTATTCCGGAAAAGGGCTTGCATGTTCTTGGTTGAAATTAAAATTTGTTCTAAGATTTTTGTCGAGGTTGACTTTTTGTTGTTGTTGTTGAAGTTTATAATAAACCGCACGTTAGACGCTTCGTTTGGATCACTGATCAAGTTCCCAAGACACATGGCTTCATTAGCTAGATATCGATCTTCCTCAATATAAATTCGAGCAAGTTGATTTACTAGCCTAATTCCGTGATACTATAATATTGATAGAATCGAAGGTTACTTCCCTAAAAAGACCTGCGTGACGTGAGAGTGGACCTAAATTCACTAGCCCTATACGAAATGACCTAATGATATATCAGTATCAAGAGTTTGGTTTTGGTAAGATTAATCCTTATAGTGTAAAACTAGCAGATAACCCGTACCTTGTACGGGGGTGTTGTTTATTTATTTATTGTTTTGTATATGAATTTACTATAACAATTACAAATATTATCATATGTATACTTTGTTTTAAAATGACGCTTATTTTTTGGATTATAAAATGACATAATTCTTATATATCAGCATATATATATATATATAAATTTTATTTATATATTTACTTTTTATACATATATAAACATATATTTAAATAATTGAGGAAAAATGACATAAGATAAGATGCATTATCACATTTCATCAACAATTAATACAAATCTTTTGACATTTAAATAAAATTATGTAAACTAACTTATATATTAAAATCAATAAGTTAAATAAAAACTCGGATTAATTAATTATAATATTAAAAATATAGATAATATTTAGTAAGTTAAATAGAAAACCAAATTATCTCGTATATATGCTAATGTTTTTTTTAAATAACTAAATAATATATATATATATATATAAGTATGTAATGAAATAAGTTAACAAATAATTATCTTAATTAAGAAATCTATCTTTTTCTTTCTAAAGCGTAATCAATCAACAATATTAGTGATATATATATATATGGTAAAGATTACATCTACTTTTTTATTGATATTTTAATATGATATGATAGTAAAAATTTATTTAATACTCCCTTTGTCTCCGAAAGTTTGTCCGTCTTTCCTTTTTTGACGTTTTGATAAGATTGTCCATCTCTCAATCTTTCCATTTACATCCAATTTTTCTTACAATAATACCCCTACTCAATTTCAAATATTATCCCCACTATCCAACTTTCTCATTAACTTTATCATTATTCCCTACAAAAATACAAAAATACCCTCATATAATATCAAATATTACCCCCATTATCTAACTTTCACATCAACTTTATCATTTTTTTCTCTACACAAATACAAAAATACCCTTATCCCCTTTCAATATTAACCAAATTACCTTATTTTTCCACTTTTTCTTAAAAACAACAAAATTTTGCTTTATGGACAATCTTATGGAGACAGAGGGAGTATATTATTTTAACAAAATGAATATTTTTCTTAAATATAGTGGTAGAAATTGCTACCAATGATGATTTAAAAAATATCATAATAAAATTACGAAAAATAATTTAAAGTTAATATGATATTTAATTAAATGGGTAAAATATTATGATTATGATTTATAGATTATGATGAAATTTTTTTTTTTTAAATAAAAGATTTATTATAGATCTATGTATTAATTAAACGTGTATAATGATAAGATATAGATTTATATATTTGGATAGAATTATTGATTTAACAACTCAAATTCTAAGTTAGAACTAATATCTTAATTAAGTATATATAAGATTATGATAAAACCAAGATTTAATAAGATAGATATTTTAATATGGGGATGATGTGGCGCAATATGGTGGGAGACTTTGCTTCCGCTTTCGTATATAGTAATAGATAGATAGATAATAGATATTGATTAGCATATGACTATCTTCTATACAAATCAATAGATAACATAATTTATCCAATTTATGTACATGTACGAAAGATAAATACAAAATATTAGCATGCCATGATATGTTAAATGCAAAATTTACATAATTTTTCCAATTTCATAGATAACAAAAGATAAAGTTTTCAAGTAGGGAGTAGAAAGATAAAATTTTCAATTTAATAAATGGCCAAAGAATTTAAATAAAATATATTATTTTAATAAAAGGGGTGATGTGGCGCACTATGGTGGCGGAATTTGCTTCCGCTTTAGTATATAGTAATAGATAGATGAGAAACAATCTCTAACGGTAGAGATTGTTTCTCATTAAAGAAGAAAATAGACTAAATGGTAGACAAGGTGACATTTTTGTAAATAAGCAGATTTTGACCGAAAAGGACAAAAAAATCCCACTAATCAAAACCCTAAGCCCCCTCATTCCCCTCAAATCTCACATGCGATTTCAATCTCGGCAAATTTAGGGGCGATTCTCGGCGATTTCAATCTCGATCGGCCACCGCCGTCGCTCCCTCCACCGTCACTCCCTCCCTCCGTCGCTCGCTCCCTCTGACGCGAGCTCCCTCCGTCGCTCCCTCCCGCCGTCCAAATCTCCCTCCGCTAGCCATGGCGAAATTAGGTTTGTCCGTTATTATGCTGTTGTCCATGGCGAAAATAGGTTTGTCCATGGCGAAATTAGGTCGAGACATAGTAGATACTGTCCGTTATTATGCTGTTGTTGGATTGAGTTGTTGTTGTTCTTGTTATGCTGTTGTGATTTGTTGTTGTTGTTATGCGCTCGAGTTGTGTTGTTATGCTGTCCGTTTGAGTTGCTGTCCGTTTGAAATTACTTGAGACATGCGTTCGCCGCTAGCCATGTCGAAATCTGGTAAGAATCTCGTCATCGTCACTATTGTTCATATGCGAAATTTCGTTTGGTTCATGCAAAAGCACTTGTCGGTTCTTGATATTGTTTTGCTTGGTTTGGTTTGTTATCGGTTCATTATGCTCAACTTGTCGGTTCATTCAAAATCACTTGTCGGTTCATTCAGAATCACTTGTAGGTTCATAAACGAAATGTGTCCGCTAGCCACTTTTCCCAATTTTTTTTGTTGGATTTTGATTAGGTGTGCCATCGTGTGGCCGTAAGTTTAGCTATTGTGTGCATACTTTGTTTTATCATCCAACAAAAACTTATACTGCAACAGATAAATCAAGCCTTGCATAAATTTTGTGTTAGTCTTTTGGCCTTTCATAAAATTGCTTTAAATTTGTTGGTTGAGTTTGTTGCAATTACATCACACTAGTGCGGCTGTCATGATGAGCCTTGTTTTGTTGCATGGTTCATGGTCTTAACTTTGTTGGTTCATGGTTTTTGAGTTGTTGGTTCATGGTTTTTGTGTTGTAAGTTCATGGTAGTATTTTGATTTTGCTCGTAGTGAATATGTGATATCGGTTGACCATTTCAGATATATTATGGTTCTTTCTTATGAAATGAAAACTGAAACTAAACCTTATGAACTTTGATATTTTTTAATCAAATTGTGGTGATTTGGTTCGTGAGGCCAAAACCAAGCTTCTAAAGGTCAAGGGACCGGTTAAAACGCCCACTAGGAACTCTCCTTGTCATAAAGGTATGAATCTTCATCTTCATCTTCATGTCCCAATTTTGTTCAACTCTTATCCAATATTGACTACTGTTACATGTGTATCTTTGACTTGTCCTCTATTGTTGTTTGTTGGTTCATGGTTTTTAACTTGTTGGTTCATGGTTTTGAACTTGTTGGTTCATGTAATCATGCTTAAGGCTCGTTAAAATTGTTCTATTGGTTCATGATTTTGTATTCTAAGATTCGTTATAAGTGTCAACACAAATCATATCATTTGGTAGCCTATTAGCTCAAATGGTAGAGCAATGTGCTTATGCACGTAGATGTGGGTTCAAATCCCACAAAGACTAATTTTTTTTCTTTTGGTTCATGATAATTGTTCTATTGGTTCATGTTTTTGTAAGCATGGGTTCATGTTTTTGTAAGATGTGGGTTCAAAGCACTTGTCGGTTAAAATCCCACAGAGGCTAATGTTTTTGAGACACAAGGAATACATCCACCGCCCTCTAAGCAGTAATTTCCCCGTCTATTTACCAACATTTACTTAACTTGGTTAACCTGGAGTAAGATTCCAACTATACAACATCAACAAGAATTCTACATTCTAAATGTCAAACCTACTAAATCAAAATAAGAGCCAATACATTCAATAAGAATCAAATATACTAAATCATACTAAGAGCCAACAAATGTGCAGAATATGATTCTTCTTTTGGTTCACAAAGATTATGATTGTGGTTCATAACTGTACACGGCAAGGTTCATTGAAAATGACAGTGCAGTTCATATCAATTAATTTACTAATGTGTTGATGCATTTTATCGAACATAGTGGGCAATCAAGCAAGCATACACAATCAATCTCCATTTTCAATCGAATCCCTCAAATTACAATGCAAAACCTAAAAACTAGCTAAGATATGAATCAACAACCAATTGAAGACACTACATGAGCACTTGACTATAATACACAATCGAGAGGCACATCAAATTCGTGGTGGTTAACTATCCAAAAATTAGAAAGACAAGTTCATCAAAATTCAAACTAAAACTAATAAAGCAACTTCAAAAACAAAAAAATGTTGGTACCTAAATCAATGGAACTCCATCAAAACTAGCATCATTATCCGAATGAGACAAGTTAGGATGACCCGAGCATGATGAACAACCTACAAAAGAAACGTAAAAGCTATGAGTGAAACAACATGAAAACACATAATGAGTACTACAAATGGGCAAATACGAGTATTCTTTTGGTTCACAAAGAGTATCTGTATGGTACATAAACTTTCAAGTAAAGGCTCATTGGAAGCCATTAAACGGTTCATGTAGATTAAGGCACGTTGGTTGAGGCATTATGTCGAACACATGGTAGGCAATCAGGCAAACGTACATAATCAACTTCTATGTTCAATCGAAAACTTCAAAATCACTTTCTAATGCAATCAAATCATGTAAACATATCAAGTGAGAATAAAAATGAGGCTTTGGATGAACGAAATCAAGATCGTTTTATTTTTAATGACAAATAAAGGTATATGATCAACCAAAGATATCGGCTAAAACATCTATATTATATCACATTAACTTATAAGACAATGCCTCAAAAATGTGATATTAGGGATAATGGTATATATATATATATATATATATATATAGAGAGAGAGAGAGATAGGTTCTATAGTGGACAACTTCCTATAGAGAACAAGTGAACAAATCTCATCCTACGGATGAGATTTGTAATGGATGGTTGGATTTGTGTCTTCAATATTCATTAATAAGAAAATAGAAATATAAAACAAAAATTGGAGAGATTCTCTCCCATATTTTGTAACCACCCAAATCACAATTATTCCAAATCAAAACACGCATCTGCGAATTGCAACCACCACAAATCGCCATTGAAGACGCAAATCACAAAACGCCATTGCAGACGCAATTGAAAACACGCATCTGCGATTTGTGTCTTCCGCCATTGCAGGCGTCCTCCAACCCAGCACTTCCGTCATTGCAGACGTCCTCCATCGCAACATTTCCACCATTACAAACCACCACGTCGCCATTGCAGACGTCCTCCATAGCCAATTTCCGCCATTGCAGACCACAACGTCGTCATTGCAAACGTCCTCCATAACCGATTTCAGCCATTGCAGACGTCCCTCTCGCTATAGAAATTCGCCACCGCAATTGCAGACGTCCTCCCTCTCGCCATTGCAAACGTCCTCCCTCTCGCCATTGCAGACGTCCCTCTCGCTATAGAATGTCACCACCACGTCGCATAAATATGGCATCAGGTATCTGTGTATATAATTTTTATATCGTGTATATGGGTGTTTTGAATTTGTATATATCGTTATCTCATGTGTAAATCGTTTATTTGGCCTATTCCTACAGATGAAGATGTACATATGTATAATAATAATGTATGTCACAGCCTGATGTATGTATATACGAAAATTTATGTTGTTACGTTGTTTATGTGACCTATTCATAGGGATCAAGATGTATATACGTACAGATGAAATGTATATGGACACCTAAGGGTTGTATATAAGTATTTATTGGTGCTTTTATTGTGACCTATCTATTCCTATAAAGATGTACATATATACAGTATACTTGTATATTACGACATAAAGAATGTATATAACAAATTTTATGTGGATATATTGTGATTGTGACCCCTTTATTCCATGTTGTATATACGTACAGTAAGAAATTTATGTTCTCTCATATTTGCGTATATGACCACCATTGCGCTCGGAATAACCACTTCGCCGGCCACCACCATTGCGCCGGCCCCATCAAACCACCATTGCGCCGGCCGTCGGAACCACCAATTCACTGGAAGGCCCCGTCGGAACAACCACATTGAACCACCACGTCGCCAAAGCCACCATGAACCACCACGTTGCCAATCATTGTATATATGTACAATAATCGTGCATATGACAACCTGAGGAATGTATATACGAAATTTGTTGTGACTGGATTGTTTATGTGACCTATTTCTACAGATCAGGATGTATATATGTACAGTAATATTGTATATGACAACCTAAGGCATGTATATACGAAATTTCTTGTGGCTGGATTGTTGTCAATACATCACTTACCGATTTTCTATACATATGTTTAATCGTACAACCAATGCTGCATGAATATTGTACCATATAGTGTATATAATGATACCAATATGTATATAGAGTATTGTTACATGTATATATCTTTTCCATTCCTATTCCTATTATTACGGACACAATATCTTTTGAAAAGAACGGAATTTAAAAAGAACCCACTAATCAAATCAAAACGGAATTTAAAATCAAAACAATATTATGCGTTAATTGCTATTATTACGGAATTTAAAATCAAAATGGAATTTAAAAAGAACGGAATTTTAAAAAAATCAAAATAATATCTTTTCCATTCCTATTATTACGGACACACAAGATTTACTCTATAATAACCCACTAATCAAATCTCATCTGCACCGTTAATTGCAATGTGATCTAATGGACATAAATTGTTCACCCGTTCTCTCATATTTAGTTGTTCACTATTGAACTTTAATATATATATATATATATATATAGATTAAAGTTCAATAGTGGACAGCTAAATATGAGTGAACTGGTGGACAGTTATGGGCCCTTGGATGAGATTGGTTTTAATGGTTAAGATTGATTCTCAAAATGGACAAAATAATAATGATAATACACCCCCTTAATTGTAGCAACAATAAAAACAAATTCCAATTATTTAAAAATCAAAAAAGGAAACACGAGTTTCCTGGAAAACTTGCACCGCCGTCGGGACATCCTCTCGTCGGGACGCTAGCACCGCCGCACAACCCTCACTCTCGTCGTCGCTTGCCTTGCTCCCGTCGCCGCTCCTCGCCAGAACCTGAGTTGTCTCCGACGCCGGCTACCGCCCTCTCCAGTCGGAAAACTTTAACCGCCGATCCTCGTCGCCGCTCGTCGCTCCCTCACCGCCCCTCGTCGCTCGCTCACCGCCCCTCGCCAATAATAGTCGCCTCTCGCCCATCACCCCCAAATTCCGGCCACCACCATCGCCGCTCGCCGATAGCTTACGTACGAAGTCATGTATATTAACACTGAATTACATGTATATACGCTGCTATCGAATGCATACATAATCCAAATCGTAAATATAAGAGACATTTTCATTAGTTGTACATACAATCATGTAATTACTAATTAGTACCCAACCTCAACAAATTTCGTATATACATTTCTTAGGTTGTCATATACAATTTATTGTACATATATACATCTTATTCTGTAGGAATTGGTCACATAAACAATTCAGCCACAACAAATTTCGTATATACAATCCTTAGGTTGTGATATACAATATTACTGTACATGTATACATCTTGATATGTAGATTAGGTCACATAAACAATACAGCCACAAGAAATTTCGTATATACATTGCATAGGTTGTCATATACAATAGTACTGTACACATATACATCTTGTTCTGTAGAAATAGGTCACATAAACAATCTAGTCACAACAAATTTCGTATATACATTCCGCAGGTTGTCATATACAATATTACTATACATATATACAATAATTGGCAACGTGGTGTTAGTGGTGGCTTTGGCGACGTGGTGGTTCAATGTGTTGGTTCCGATGGGGCCTTCCAGCGAATTGGTGGTTCCGACGGCCGGTGCAATGGGTCACCTAAACAATCCAGCCACGTCAAATTTCGTATATACACGTATAAAGTTATCTTATACATTATTAATATACATATATACATCTTGATATATAGGGATAGGTCACATAAACAATCCAGCCACATCAAAATTCGTATATACATTCCTCAAGTTGTCATATACAATATTAATGTACATATATATACATCTTGATCTGTATAGATAGGTCACAATAAAATCACCAATAAATACTTGTATACAATCCTTATGTGTCTATATACATTAAGTCTGTACGTATATACATCTTGATCCTTATGATTAGGGCACATAAACAACTTAATAACATAAATTTTCTTATATACATGTATCAGCCTGTAAAATATTATGATATGTATATACATCTTCATCTGTATGGATATGCCAAATAAACGATTTAAACTTGAGATAACGTTATATACAAATCCAAAACGCACATATACACGATGTAAAAATTATATACAGATATACCTGATACCATATTTATGCGACGTTGTGGTGAAATTCTATAGCGAGAGGGAGGACGTCTGCAATTGCGGTGGTGAATCGCAGATGCTGAACTGCAATGGCGACTGTGCAATGGCGATGGAGGACGCTGCAATGGCGACAGAACTGCAAAGGCGACTGTGCAATGGCGGAAGACACAAATCGCAGATGCGTTGGAGGACGCTACAATGGCGGAACTGTGGTGGTCTGTAATTATGGAACTGCTGCGTTGGAGGACACTGCAATGGCGTCTTCAATGGCTTCTTCAATGGCCGTCGTCAATGGCATCTTCTATGGCGTCTTCAATGTCGTCTGCAATGGCGTCTTCTATGGTGTGCGTGCGTCTTCTATGGTGGAAGCAATGGCGTGCGATTCTCCATTCGCAGATTATGGAAATTGTGATTTGGGTGGTTACAAAATATGGGAGAGAATCTCTCCTATTTTTGATTTTATTTCTATTTTCTTATTAATTATTATTGAAGATGCAAATCCATCCATCCATTACAAATCTCATCCTACGGATGAGATTTGTACACTGGTTCTCTATAGGAAGCTGTCCTCTATAGAACCTGACTCTCTCTCTATATATATATATAGATTAACAATTAAATATGAGTGAACAAGTGAACAATTGTAGGCCTTTAGATGCTATTCCAATGGATGGTCCAGATTACATATAGAAATTTGGCCCAAATTCAAATTTGAACCTCATCCCTTAATTATAGGGAGTGTTAATTAATTTTTGGATTTATAGAAAAATCACAAAAAGAAATCCCTTGATTATAGCAAGTGTTGCTTAATTTTCAAATTTCAACTCAATCTCGTAATTATAGCAAGTGTTAATTATATATTGGATATTCACACGTCTTGTACGAATTATTAAATATATATACATGTTATAGTCTTGTATATACATCCTGTGATCATTATATACACTATATTTACAGTCTTGTAATTTTTCGGATTTATAGAAAAATCAAAAAAAGAATCCCTTAATTATAGCAATTGTTAATTAATTTTTAATTTTCAACTCAATCTCGTAATTATAGCAAGCGTTAATTACATATTGGATATCCATATGTCTTGTACGAATTATTAACTATATACACATGTTATAGTTTTGTATATACATCATGAGATCATTATATACACTATATTTACAATATTCCGGCAGAATTGATTAATGTACGATTAAACATATGAATACAATAGATTTCATATATACATTTCTCAGGTTGTTATATACAGTATTACTGTACATATATACATATTGATTTGTAGAAATAGGTCACATAAATAATCTAACCACAAGAAATTCCGTATATACATGCCTTACGTTTTCATATACAATATTACTATAAACATATACATCTTGATCTGAAGAAATAGGTCACATAAACAATTCAACCACAACAAATTTCGTTTATACACCCCTCAGGTTGTCATATACAATATTACTGTACATATATACAATAATTGGCAACGTGGTGGTTGGTGATGGCTTTGGCGACGTGGTGGTTCAATGTGGTGGTTCCGACGAGACCTTCCAGCGAATTGGTGGTTCTGACGGCCGGCACAATGGTGGTTCGATGTGGTCGACGCAATGGTGGTGACCGGCGAAATACGGTGGAGATATACTAAATCAAATCAATCATATACATAATGAAAAAATTATATACATTCCTCGGGTTATCATATACAATATTATTGTACCTATATACATCTTAATCCGTAGAATTAGGTCACAGAAACAATCAAGTGGAGACAAATTTTGTATATACATTGCTCGGGTTGTCATATACGTTATTATTGTACCTATATACATCTTGATCTATAGAAATAGGTCACGTAAACAATTTACACAGAAAATCACGCCATATACTAAATCAAATCAATCATATACATAATGAAAAAGTTATATACAAAATTACCTTATGCCATATTTATACGATTAATAATGCGCAACATGGTGGTTCGTGGTGGCTTTGGCGACATGGTGGTTCGATGCGGTGGTTCCGATGGGGGGTTTTGCGCAATGGACGGCGAACCACCGGAATACAAGCCGGTGAACCACCACGACGACGTCGAATGGGGATTGCGAATGGGCGCCTACGCAATGGACGGCTCACCACAATACATGCCGGAGATCACCACGATCGGTTCTGCGTAATGGACGGCGAACTACCGTAATACAGGCCGGCGAACCGCCACGACGACGGCAAATGAGGGATTGCGAATGGGCAACTGCGCAACGGACGACGAACAACAATGGAGGACGGCGACGTGGTGGCCGGAGAAGTGGTGGAGGCTGCAATGGAGGCCGATGATTTTTGGGAGCGTCTCTTCTGGATCTACAATGGAACGTAAATTCTGATTTTACAGAATTGTATTTATGGTAGTTATAATTGGTAGATGATGGAGAAAATCTCTCCTATTTAAGATTTTTTTGTGATTTTCTTATTTTTGGATATTGTGGACTAATATCTCACCATCCATTACAAATCTCATCCTACGGATGAGATTTGTTCACTTGTTCTCTATAGAAGGTTGTTCACTATAGAACCTACCTCTCTCTCTCTCTCTCTCTCTCTATATATATATATATATATATTAATCATAGAGACAAATTTTAGAGGATGAAAAAGTAGTGAATTTTATTTAGTAAGGTATTCTATAATTAAAGTACGATTTTATATTTTTTATACTATAATTTATTAATATGATATATAATTGCAATAAATTGTTATTAAAATAATATATATAAAGCTATAATGTAAAATTTTAGAAATAAAAAATGGGTCTAATATGATTGTAATGCCTTTATATATTGAAATAAATAAAATATATTAATTAACCGTTATTTTATTTTGAAAGATAAAAGCTAGTTTCTTATAAACATGATAATATATAAGTTATGTAAAGAATAATAAATATAAGTTGATTTAATATCAAAGATAAAAATAATAAGTTGATTAAAAAAAGGACTTCCATTTTTAAATTCGAAAACTTAAAGAGAAAATTGGAGTAAAAATACCCTCGTTATTGTTTTTTTAAGTAAATATACCCATCCATTATCATTTTAAGCAAAAATCATTTATAATTGTAAATAGACAAAAACACCCTTATTAAACCTATTTTTTTAGCAGCGTTAATAAACCTAGCTATTAACATTGACAAACCCATCAACCCTATTCTCTTCGATCGTCATTTTTTTTTTTAATTTTTGCTAAGAATTCAGTTTGCATAGTGATAGAATATACAATACAATGATTATGTATGTGCTATTTTCGTGTTGGGATTGAACCTGATGGGTTCACCATGTTTGGCATCCTCATCTGTTGTGGGCAAACGAGACTTGTTCATAGGGGGAAGTCCATTCATGGATGGATGGAGAGGAGGTCTTTGCTTGCTTCTAATTTGATACTCAGAAATGCCCTTTTAGATATGTATGTGAGATGCAATGAGGTAAAGCTTGCTCAAACTGTTTTCCACTCAATGGATGAGAAAGATGCTTTTTCATGGAATGCCATGGGTCCATGATTAGTGGTTATGCAAGGTCCGGTGAACTGGCTCTTGCACATACATTGCTTGATGAAATGCCCAACAGAGATACGGTTTCATGGAACATGATAATAGATGAATCACGTAATTAATTAATCTAGAGACACTCTAATGGCAGTAGCTACCGATTTTACAGAGAAAATGCTAGCGTGAATACTGAATAGATATTGGAAGATAAAGATGTTAGTTGAGGGGCAAATCTGTGCTATAATAGATTGAAGGGATATTTCAATTAGAAAATTAGGAAAAGATATGTTAACCTAAATCTATTATGCTAAGGGTACACTTACCCAATTTCCTCAATTTTAAATTACTTCTTACATAAAGAGATTAAAAAAACAATTAAAAACACAACTAATATATCAAAAAGGATAGAATATCTTTTAAAAAATCAAAAGTTTAAAAAAGGTCTTTTACAAATATCGATAATAAAGAATGAAATTAGATTAATTGGAATAACATGAACAAAATTTAATAGTCTAAATATGAGAGATAAAGGATAAGTTATTAATAGTTAATGTAGAAATAGGGATTTTGTTTTAAATTCGATTTTCTGAAATTACTTCTTATTTATTAAAAATATAAGTGATATACCAAAAAAATAATTGGCTACTACACATATTTTTATGATCAAACATAGATCAAATACACCATGTACGTCGATCAAACAAATTCATATCATATGTTGGCAAATTCACGGATCAAATAAATTCGTATCATACGTGTGGATCAAAATCAAATACCTTTTCTTTTTTTATTATTTTCTCTTCTCTTTATATGATTTTCAATTTGCAATCCATTCATGCGTTAATATTTATAAACGTTTTAGGATAGATCTAGATTGTATAAATAGATATTATTTAGATAATTTATATATTTAAGATATTATTTTGATTAGATGATTAATATATAGATTATTCTGATATATTAATAGATGGTAATTGGATAGAGACATATGAGAATTTTTTAATTGTAAAAGTAATGAGGATATATAACTTTTAAAATGGAGTAATTTATTTATAATTATTATAGATATGAGGTGGGCTAGAATTAACGTAGAGGCTCAAAAGGTGTCGATTTTAATGTATAGTATCAAATGAAAATAAATTACTCAATTGATAGGATCAAATAGCTGGAAAATGAATGAATTATCAAAAACAAAAGTGTATATTCATAACAATATACTAATTTAGGGAGGCCTTGTTTCACTTGTTCCCTAAAAAAAACTTCCACCCAAAAAATTTCATTCACCTTTTTTTATACACACATCCTATCTCTACTTTTCACATTTCCCAATAAAAAATTTTCATCCAAACCCATATTTTTCACCCAAAAAGATATTTTCTCCTCAAAAAAGAACAAGGCCTAAATCACAACTAATTATGGTTTAGATATGGAAGTCCAAAATACTTAAACATGGAAACAAACAAAACGTTCTATTGCTGAATTTTGATTCTAAAAAAAATGGATCTAATTAGAGTTAGTCACGTACAAAAAGGAATCTCACCATAAAAACAAATCTTCACATTACTTATTTTATATTTTTTAAATACAGATTTTTTCAAGATT
The DNA here is from genome assembly GCA_934048045.1 of Polygonum aviculare. Classification (NCBI taxonomy): domain Eukaryota; kingdom Viridiplantae; phylum Streptophyta; class Magnoliopsida; order Caryophyllales; family Polygonaceae; genus Polygonum; species Polygonum aviculare. Next base: position 4,722,269 of record OW204024.1, read on the forward strand.
AAATACAAATTTGGTATTTAAAATGTTGAAATCAAGCCACAAAAGCCCAAATAAATCATACATATTTATTCTAACCTAATATGATATCAAATTATCTAGGATTTAATTAGTCATAACGATCTCACAATTTATGGAAACTAATCTTCAGTACATTATTTATTTAATTTTTAAATGTAAATTTATAGAAAGTAAATAAGACTTGGAATTAAAATGGTAAGATTTTGTTTAAAATATATCACCAAAAATCTCATCATCATCATCGTGTATCACATCCTCCACCAAATCTACCATTATCACTCCCATAACTTACGCCTTAAAATTTGCAACGACAGACCACAAAATTCGAAAAAGACGGGGAAGGAGACCGACGATGCATAGTACTCATGAACTTCGCTTGGAGTGGTTATCGAATTTTCATCTATTGAGCTCGATATTCACTTGCATTACAATTGAAGTGATCGTACCATAAACACATTCTTCAAATCGGGCTCGCAATCTAGAGGTGCTTGTTATGTCGTTCAATGGTGGCATATCCTCGTTCGTTGTCGTCTTGGCGGTGATGACGCAATTGAGCATGGCGAGGAAGGAACCGAACATGTTGAGATTGTCGAAGATTTGAAGATGATGTTCATAAAGATGTGGTTTTTATGAATTGGATCTATTTTATAACCGTTAAAAAAAATATGGTTTGTAAATGATATATGCATATGTATAAATAATTTAAATTTGATTTATATTTCAAAAGTATGTTGAGTTAATGATGTGCTAATGAATAATATAAGTATAATGGACGTGTAAATGACATGTCCAATGTGGTAAAAAAAAGGCATGTCCAATTGTTAGTAATATAAAATTGCTTAAAAATAATTAGACAAATATGACATGGAATTTTTTAAAAGCATAGATATGAGGTGTATAAATCTATATGACATGGCTTAATCAATAAATAATAAATAAATAATGTTGCTTGATAATATGATGACACGTGGCATAATCTTAGATGGCGTAATGTGGGAACAACACGTGGCTAAATCTTAGGTCGCACAATGAGAGGGTTTCAATCCTTAGTTGTTTTAAATATATACTAGCGTATTTACCCGCGCCTTGCGCGGATTTTGTTCAAATTTTTAATTGAATTGTGTTCGAAAATAAACCGTTTAACATACTTAATTAATGTACATATATATCAGTATATTAAATATATATTTAGACATTATTATATATATTCATCAATCATAAATATATGTATGATATATAAATATGTTAGTTACCAAATAGTTCAGCTATATAGGATTAGATACCAAATTTATATGGAGTATGTTTTGATTTGTACAATCGAAAAAAAAATAAAAGATTTTATAAATAATATCTACATTTACTTATTTGGTAGAAAAAAATCTTTTTTACATAAATTGACTTGATGTTGATTGATAAATGGATATGATATGTCTTAATAAAATCATATGACATGGATAAATAAATATGATATGGCTTAAAAAAAATAATAGTGGCATGGAGCAACGATAGGCCGACACGTGTTAAAATCTTCGGAGGCAAAATATGTGGACGACACGTGGAAAAATCTTACGTGGCGGAATGTGGAATAACTAACCTTATGACTTTTATATTTATATACATATACACAGATAGATTAACAATACCAAATAAGAAAGTATAAGGATCTTCAGATCCTTATACTTTTAAAATGAGTTTAGTGATTTATTTTTATCAAAATGAGTTCACTTATTTTAATTTAGGGAATAGTTTGAATTGTTTTTTCAAATTTTGTATTCTTAATGTGTTTTTTCCAAATTTGGTAAACATTAGAAAAACTGGAATGGGGATAAATCTTCAGATCAGTTATTTTATATTTTTAAATGTAGATTTGGTAAATAAAAACATCTGAAAAATAAGGTAAAGATTATCTGAATAAATCATATAGAGTTATTCTAGCCTAATATGACATCAAATCAATCTGATAACTATTTATAAGGATCTTATAGTTTTTTTATTTAAATAGATCAATTACATAAAAAAACGCATAATGTGATTAAAGTCTGATTTATGTTATTATACATAGTACTTTTTAGTGTTATTGTTTAGGTCTCTCTTATATGTGTCATGGATTGTATTGCTATATTCTTTTTTTAATCTATTTATATAGATTTAAAGAAACAAAAGATTCATAGAAATATATAAGACATGTTGGATTACATCTTACATGTTATACTAATTTACCTATAGGTAAGTATGGTTACTAAAAATTATAGCTAAAATTTCCTATCCAAATTTAACTGAAAAGATGAGCAAATCGGGAAATGAATTTTTTTGTCAAATAAAAATTTGAATAGTTCATATCTATTATCCTAACTAATATATCTCACCAAACAAACAATAGCAAAAATAATGCCAGTTTAATCTATATGTAAACTTCCCCCACAAAAATCATAGCAATTTAAATTGTTTGAATTTGAATGAAAAGACGTTTATATATAGGAGCTAACTAAAAGATTTGGTCAAGAAAGTTGATTAGTCCATACCTAAATATGACAATATCCCAAATAAATCTTACATTAAACTAAAATGAAAATTCACAACCAAAATATACCTAAATAGGACATACTACGTAGTATGAAAAATCTCAAATCTATACCATTATACTACATGATATCAATATTATGTATAATAGGAAGGAATATCAAACTATTATAGGAAGTCCATCTATTTATTGTTTTTCATCTTCTACCCGATTTTAATTAGTTAATGCAACAAAATCACAACCAATTTACATATGTAGATATATGTTATTATGATGTGTCTTAATAAGATATTATTTTGAAAAAATTTCTAAATGACATGGATAATAAATATGATGTGTCTTAGTTAAAATTTACAAAAAAATAAATAATACATGACGTGGAGCAACGATAGGCTGACACGTGGCAAAATCCTATGTGGCACATTCTCAGGACGACATGTGGAAAAATCTGAGGTGGCGCAACGTGGTGGCTCCAATCCTTACGGCTTTTATATATATACATAGATAATAGATTTTAATTTATAAATACATACATACGTACCTACTTAAGAGTTTAAGACCTAATCACCTATGATTTTAAGAAAAATATGATACCATCCTAAATAATTTTAGTAATAATTTCCAAAAAGTTGGATGGGAGCCGAGCAACCAATTGAGCTCCAACATCCTTATTCAAGGTAAAACATAACCTATGAAAAATAAATTGCCGAATATTCGCATTAGAGGCTAGGGCTGTGCAAAATCCAGTCCGGACCGGACCGGGACCAGACCGGGCCCCGGTCCATGATATTGGAGGTTCCCGGTCCCGGTCCGGACCGGATTTTTCAAAAAAAAAAATACAAAAAATTTAAATATAAATTATATTAATTTTAATGTTATATAATTTATTTTTAATATTTAAGTTTCATATTTATATTATATACTTAATAATAATATATTTTTCATTAATCATATATGATTTATTTAACTATATTATAAAATTTTTATATAAAAATAATATATTTTTTTAAATAAGAATCCGGTCCAGGACCGGACCGGACCGGATTTTCCCGGTCCGGTCCCCGGTCCACACTTTTTCATGTTCCCGGTCCCGGTCCGGTCCGGTCCGGTCCTGTACCGGTGCCCAACCCTACTAGAGGCATGACTCTGTGCGGCTCGCGCGACCCTAGACAAATAAATCACCTACTAACTCATTGTTTTATTAACTCATACATACAATGCGTTTTATAAATTGAAGATCATATACTGTATATAGCCAAAATTATAACTTAGTATTTAAACATGGTCATTTTGAACTTAGTTTGCTAAATGTTAACTATTAAATGCACTAATGAAAACAACACAATATATGAACATGAAAATTCATGCTAACTGTCTTGACTTTTGAGCACACTTCAAAAACCATTACTCTTTAATCGTATAAATCATTGTGATACAAGATTATGAATGATTTTTAATGAAAATTAAGTAAAAAGTATAAGATTGTGTGTATGTATTTAATATATGTAATAAATCCACCTTGTACACAACTTTATAATGTTTATATAGGTATGATTGTAATAATCACTAAATAAGCTATGAAAAGTAGGTGGAAATGAAGAGAATATAAATTGAGTTTTGCAAAAAAAAAAATTAATCTCCGCCCACATAGCTTTGATTAAGATTAGTTCATTTCGAAATTAAGTTTCAGCTTCATACGTAGCTTTTTTTTTGGCGGAGATTAGTTAGGGAGAGAAAAGACTTGGATGATTTTTTCACTATCAAATCTTTATATCTTAACAAATTATTTCCTTATTTTAATAATACTTGTAAATATCTTAAAAATATCAATCTCAACCATTCAGTTAAATCAATGGCTTAAAATGCCCCACCTCTACCCTTAAAGTTACTTTCCAACTCTACCGTAGCAGGATCATCCAAGTTTATAGTATATATAGATAGATATAATGTTATATATACATATATAATTGGGGGAAACGTTTTTACTTAAAATATAAACGTATAAAAATACTACTTAAGAGATTGATATTAGTAAGATTGCAATAATCACCAAATGGAGTATTTATGGAGGACACCTCCTAAGTTTATGGTATATATAGATATAGATACTAATACTATCTGGGTTAGGGGCCTCATATTGCCTTGGGGCCTTGGGCCATCGCCCTAGCCCAACAAGGCAAAAAGTCGGCCCTAATTCCGAATCGTAACACGTCCTCCGAGGTAATTTCTTGAAGTTCTTGGGCTACAAAACCGGATCTGTTTTGTAATGCTCGTTGTAATGATGCTGTGCTTGACGGTGAAATTGTTTTTTTATTCTACTTTGATCCTATCTTCTTGATGTTCTTGGGCTACAAAACCGGATCTGTTTTGTAATGCTCGTTGCAATGATGTTGTGCTTGATGGTGAAATTATTTTATTTATTCTACTTTGATCCTATCTAATTGGCATGAGAAGAGCAATATGATTTGGTTGATCTGAATCTGAATGGAGAAACAAGAGGTTTTGATCATTTAAAACATTGTTTGCATTTAAAACATTGCATGAAGAGGTTTGTGGAACTGAGAGGAGTTTCGATCTCAGACCGTTTAGTGCTAGGGGCCTCTTTGTCCCACCGGTGCCTGCACCGGTGCGTCTATCAGTGCTGCCGCCAACATGGTTTTGAGTTGCTTGCTCAGGATTGGGCCAAATTTGCCATGCGTCTTCAAGCAAAGAAAAAACGACTGCTTGAAGATAAGAACAATCAGCTTGAACAATCTCTTATGGAGGCCAGAGTTGTAATAAGCCATTACAAGTCAGCAAGGTTCCAGTCGATCCTCAGGTGCGTCATCTTACTTGGGCTGGTTGCTGTGGTTGCTGGTGTCACATATTGCACAAGACTCCCTGACTGGTTGGCTGCCAAGCTAAAGGAAGAGATGTCCAATATTGTGGGTGTCGTGGCTGCCAAGATAGGGGCTTGGATTGGTCTCAAGTTGTCCCAGCTTTTGGAAGTTGACTGACGACACCGACGCCCCACCTCAAACTGCCCTAGTTAGTGCATTAAAAGAGTTGAGATTGTTCTCAGTTTCACTAGTTACTAAGATGTATAGTTGTGCAAACTCTGTAGTTTGATTCCTTGGGTTTCACATATTTTCGTGGTCTATTGTTTCTCCATTGTAATGCACTACATTTGTGAAGAATGCAATGTGTATACTTGTTATGCCAGCTATTGTTTAATTCTACCTAAATTTGAGAACTTCTCAGATTGCCCATGATTGTGCAGGACGAAATCGGATTCATAAAGGTTACAATGTCATATTTTACCCCTGAAAGCATCATTTCATAGAAGAGTTGTATTGAATGAGAGGCAATTTCAAGCTCATTGAACAATCCCATTATTGTACTATAACTCGCCACATCTTTGCATTTCATTTCTTTAAAAGCCTTCTCAACTGCATCCGAGTTCCTCAAACTCGAGTACATGTTGAGAGCCGAATTACTAACCTGTACGTCATTTACAAGGCCTAGCTGGATAGCCATGGCATGAACATCGCACAGAGCCCATGAATTACTTGGAATGCAGCCTTGAATAAGAGACAAAGCCGTCGACGAGTTTGGGAGAAGGCCACACTGCCTGAACTGGATGAACATTTTTACAGCCTCCTCAAAGAGCTGATTGTAAACCAACCCTGCAAGCATGGCATTGCAAGAAACTAGAGATGGAGAATCCAATTGCTTGAACAGTTTATTGCAAACAGAAATGCTTCCACATTTTGCATATGTATCCAGCAATGTAGTGACAACAATTGAGTTGGAATCTAACCCGGATTTTAAGACAAAACATGAATGGATTCTGCAAGCGCGAGATTGAGTGAAAAATAGGTTGCAGTCCCTCCTGGTTGTCTAATGTGCGATAGTTTACATGAGGACTCGATCCATCTAATGATCAAATGCCCTCATACATTAAAGATCACAAAAAGCATAAATGCAAATACTGAACATACTCTCCAAAACTATAGCCCATCACTTCAGAACCTAAGAAATGTCCTTTTGGATATGAGGAATATTCTTGGGAAGAAAGAGTTGACTGAATTAGCAGTTGTTTGGTGGAGTATTTGGCATCAAAGAAATAAAACTTGTATTCCAACAAGCAAATAATGAAGTGATTCAAGACCTAAACCTGTATATTAGAACCCAATTAAGACAATGGGAACAAGCTAAAAAATGGCAAGAGGACGAAGAAAAAGACCTTAAGGAATGTCCTAAGGACAAAGTGGTAGGAAGAAGGAAACAAAGTAAATGGAAGAAACCGAGACATGATTTTGCAAAATTAAATTTTGACGGATCTAGTTTGAACAATGGGAACTCGTCAGGAGGATCGATAATTAGAGATTTTAATGGATGCCTAATAAGTGGGACAATGAGCTGATATGGGAATGTGTCAGCTCTTGTGTCAGAAGCCTTGGCGTTGCGTGATGGAATCGATGAGGAAAAAAAAAAAGGGTACGAAAATTAGAAATTGAGGGAGACAATCTAACAGTGATCAAAACCGTGCAAGGACATAAAAGTTGTCCTTGGGAAATAGAAAGAATTATTGCGGATATTATTGTATCCCTTGAAGAATTTGAGATAGTCAAAATTTCTCATGTGGATAGACAATGTAATACTATAGCTGATAAAATCGCGAATCTGTGCCATAGTCTCCCATGGGAAGTAATTTTGAACCACCATGAGCTTTTAGCTCTCATCCGAAAAGATGCTCTAGGCTTCCCTACGTAAGTAGGGTTCCTAATTCTCACCAAGTCAAAAAAAAAATTGCTTGAATAGTTCATTGCAAACAGAAATGCTTCCACATTTTGCATATGTATCCAGCAATGCAGTGACAACAATTGAGTTGGAATCTAACCCGGATTTCAAGACAAAACCATGAATGGATTCTACAAGCGCGAGATCCTGCAGACCGACAATGCCAACCACTGTGAATGAATTTGGAGTCAAGTCGGAAACACGCATGGAAGAGAATAACCTGAGGGATTCCTTATGGCGTCCATTCTTGGCGTACCCATGAATCATAATGGACCAGGTGAAAATGTCTCTAAGAGGAAAGTCATCCAACAGCTTATCTGCATTGTCAATCTCCCCATTCTTAAAGTAGCTGCTCAAGAGCTTGAAAGAGATGCGAGGTTCAAAATAAGACAAAAACAATCAGATATGAAATCTTGAATTAAAACAAAAACAAAAAAAAAACTAGCTAGTTATATACACAATTACACATCTATGACACAGCAAAACATATACTAGCATGCGCACAATAGTCTCTTTCTTTCTCCAACATCCTGCAACTAGTTTTGGCAGAAATCATGAAGAGTATATATGATACATTCATTATACACAGCCCCAAAGAAAACCTTTATAGACAGGATTGTAGAGGGTCCAAGGGCCTTCAACTCTCCTTATCTTCCGATGTCGGTGCTTGGGCGTTTTCTTCTTCATCATCAATTCCTTTTGTGGTCAATGATAAGGGTCTCTGTTCATTATCATTACTTTCCAGTGTCCCCTCTGTTGGAGAGCCATTGACATTAATGCTTACTGCTTTGTCATTGTCCTCTGTCAATAAGGAGGTCGGGCTACTGGATACCAAGACGCGGCCATCCTTTTTTCTTGGGCCATTCACAGCGCGACAATGTGGGCAAATGTATGTCAAGTATGGGAAACCTCACCCTAAATCCGTGTATTATTTTTATACGTTAAAAGAATCAAATATACACGGATTTAACAGAATTTGTTATCAAAAAATAATTTTTTTATTAATTGGACGGTTCAGGAGGCGGGTGAAACTGCCCGGAATCGGAAAACCGGCCAAGGATTGATTCTTATTCTGGTTCCGCGAAATGTGGAATCGGAAACCGACGGTTCCGGAACCGACCCACCTCTGTATAAGTCTTTTCTTTTGTCGAAATATCTTGGTTATAGTAACATACTAACATGTATAACCAAGTTATTTCGACCAAAGAAAAGACTTATATAGAGGTGGGTCCGATTCGTTTAACCCTAATACCATATATTAGTAACGTTATTTTTTATAAAACATTGATTTCAAAAAACTATTTTATCTATAAAGTTCAACTATTTGAACCTTTATTTTAAATCAATATAGCTCATAACACACATAGAGATATTTTAATATAAATCATGTAAGATTTCTTTTCATTCTAAAAATATGATCCAAAATCTAAATTCTCAAAATAATGATATAAGATTTTTGTATAAGTTTTATTATATAAGGTAAGTTGTTTTAAATCATTAAAAATAGATTATCTATGAAGATTCATCATTATTTTATTCAGGGTTGATGATGTGGCGCAAATTTTAACAAAGACTTAGGTTCTTCTTTATATTGTACTAGCAAATGACCCGCACCTTGTACGAGGTGTTTTTTGCTTTTATTATCTTGTATATAAATTCACTATAATAATTATAAATATTATCATATGTCTAATTTCTTTTAAAATGCTACATATATTTTAGATTATAAAATAACATAATTCTCATATATCATCAAATATTTATATAAAAATATTGTATTTTTATATTAATTATTTTTATACATACATAAACATATATATATATATATATATTGAGGAAGAATGCAATAAGATGAGATGCATTATCAAATTTTATAAAAAACTCATAAAAATATTTTGAAATTTAAATTAAAAATTTATAAACTAATCTATATAAATAAATAAATTATTTAAAATAAAAATTTGGATTAATACAATACTATATTTTAAAATGTAGATAATAAGATTAACCAACTCTCCATTATCAATCAATCTCCTTGTACGAATTATGCAGGTGGTGTTTTGTAATTTGTACCATATAATAATAAGATTGATATTAATATGTTATGATACAAAGCAACTAAAAATTCAAGATATAACTAATATTTTAATTAAATTTGTATAAGAATAAGCTTAAAACTAAGATTGATAAGATAACTTTTTTAATAAGGGGTGATGTGGCATAATATGGTGGCGATCGAAATTTGATTCCGCTTTAGTATATAGTAAGAGATAGATGATAATATCAAATAAATTATAAATAACTTATCTAATGATAATATAGTACGTACATGCTTTTAGATCATATATGATAAATTTCATTACATGTAATAAGTAGGGAGTAAAAAGATAAAATTTCAAATTTAATAGATAACAAAAGATAAAACTTTTAAGTAGGAAGAAGAAAGATAAATTTTCCAATTTAATAGATGATAACAAAATTTATATAAAATATATTATTCTAATAAAAGGGGTGATGTGGCGCAATATGGTGGCGGAATTTGCTTCCGCTTTAGTATATAGTAATAGAAGATTATAGAAGATGGACATATTAGTTCAAATAGTTTATGAGTTATGACCCTTTTCGACATTTTTCGTTCTTTTGGGTCGCTCCGGTTAACACAAACCAATATGTTTTGTTGGCTCAGGGTTCTTAATTACCATCAAAATATATGTTTTTATCAAAAGAAAATAAATAGAAAGATTAACGAAATGTACATTAGTTTTGCTTTCCTATTTCACTTAAGAGTAGAATTTCAAAGTAGTGTTATTCTAAAAAGGGAAAATTGAAAAAGTGGGAAACCATAGTGGGCTTTGAGACTTTACTTTTCTTCCCTTTCATGTGGGAAAAGACAAGCGATGATGATGATGATGAATGGTGATTAATCTAAAGATATATGGGGCTCCATGACACTTCTTATTTCCCTTTGTTTTTCAATTTTAAAATTCATTATTTGCAAGTCTACATCATCAAAAAAATAACATATTATATAACCATGTTAGAAAGGAATATAATTTAGCAAAAAGCTTGATTAAGCACACACAAAAACCCTTGGAACCCTTGTAAAGATTTCAACTTTTTTTTAATAAAAAACGGAACACTTCTTGCTTATCGACGATACTTAATTCTTTTATTAATGGAGATACTCATTCTTATTCTTGGACAGGCAACTCAAAGTTCATGAGGTATATATAATCTATTTTAATCTCATTCTTAACTATTTTTTCGAAGGTGTCTCATTCGTCATTAGCTATCATACAAATGGGGAATGGAAGATAATGAAATCATCATGATATACCCTTTTGGAGTTTGGGTGGTTTCTTTAGAAATGAAAGGACCCACATACAAAGAATCTTTTAATTTCTCAATCACATCAGCACATTTAAAAAAGAAGGGGAATCTCTAAATTTGAATCTCATATATATCAATGGAGCATATTCACTAGTGTTGTGGTTGTGGAAAAACACACTTCATGAACCATTATTTGGGATGGCCCACCCCCTAGTGGCATTGTTTGGTCATACTTTTCTAAAATAATGCATCTAAAAACACTTTCAAAATCCCCTTTTGGCTAGTAAAAGATACTTTTATGCCATAATAATGTGTTTATGTAAATATATATATTATATATTATGCTTTATCACAAGCCAAAATATTTGTGTGTTTGTTTGTTGATTTCTAAAACATCTCCCACCCAAAAAACTGTTTCATAGTATATAACATGCAAAGTGACATGAGATGATGAGATATCTCACCTAGCTTCATCCTGATATCCATACAATTAAAGATAAGATGAATAATATGTATAGGAGTAACACTTGTTAGAGACCTTGGATTTAAGTTTTAAATATAAAACATGCATAATTAAAATCATGTGAATCATGAATAAATTCCCATAAAAAACTAGGTGCCTCTCCGGTCCTAAAAAATCTCTCATTTTTTAGATGGTCTCTGTTTAATTAATATATATATAAAATTAAAAAAATCTTGGACATTATTGTATTTTTGATCATGTTGTAATTGATGTCTTTGCTTGCCACATTGCCTTGTTAGATTTTTTTCAATGGACCACAAATTAATTTTTTTTTTAGGGTGATAAATTGATAATCGGTTGAGGACTTGAGGTACGTGACTCTTTATTTCGTATGTTGGGTAGCACGTGTAGGGCCATACTTCTGAAAGTGATCTCATTGTGTTGGGCCTATTATTTGGGCCTCAAGTTTATGATTGCCATTCAGAAATGTATGTTAGGTTTCATGTAGTTTGGGAAAAAATTGTCAAATGAATAGTGTGGTCGATCTTCTTAATGGATGAAACACGATAATACGATATCTTTCATCTTTCACACAACAATGGTTGGCCATTGGCATCCTTACGATACAACTACATGTAAACAACTTTCCTCTCGTACAACCACGTCGACGCATTTGAAGACATTTTGTTGCTTTCGAGTTCTTTGTTTCAAGTTATAATTTAACTAGTTTCAACACATACTAGCCTATGTTACTCCCGTGCTAAGCACGGGGTAAGATTGAATGGTAATTACCAAAAGTTGCGAAACTTAAAAACCATCTAAAATCTGAGTGTGATAGGTTTCAAAAGTTAAGAACAAAAGAGAATGGCTAAAAAATGAATTAAAGAGAGGTTAAAAAAGAAGTGGTTTGTGGAAGTTAAAGGGATAGTGAATGTGGAAGTTAAAAAAGAAGTGGTGTGTGGAAGTTAAAGGGAGAGTAAATGTGGAAATTTTTTGGCTGAAAAGTTGAGAAGTGGTTTGAATTTTTTTTTTTGCTGAAAAAAAAAGTGAATAAAAGGACACGACGTGACGGAAGAAGGGGGCTTGAATGGGTTCTATTTTAAAGCTATAGTAGGATGATTCCACCTACGTCATAGCTTAAACCCATAAGATCCGTGCTTTTATCTGGTACAATTTGAGTATTTCAGATTATGTAAAGCTAGAATGTTGACCCAAAACATTAAAAGCATTTTAGTTACATACACAAGTACATAACTAATCCGAAGATATTGATTAGAACTTTAGGTAATTTCGGATATTCTTAATTTTACGACTATATATTTTGTAATTAGGTTTGCGTGTGGATCCATGTATAAATTTGCCATTTTAGTGGTTTACTCACTCCAATTCCAAATTCCCTCTGCTCTTTCTTTTTGAAATTTTGTACTTCATTTCGTCCATCTTGCTTGCCATTTGTGGCTCTTTTTGAGTTTCCTCGCCGTTTACGTCTGCCGTCCTACGACTTCTCGGACGACGAATTTTTACCTTTAAAAAAAAATGTATAAATTTACCATTTACCATCTATTAAAAGTGTAGGTGTTTTATTTATTTACGCGGCTTACTTACGCACCCGGTTTTTTCGTTTTCGCACCCACCTTGCGCGCATCCTCGATTCGCGCGAAAACGAGGCGCGCACCCAGGGCTCACGCGAGCCCTGGGTGCGCGCCTCGTTATCTGTGCCGCCCCGGTTTCCTTTTTTCGGTTTTTTTATAATGCCTAATTTGCCCTTGCGCGAGTCCTGGATGCGCGCGAGCCCTAGATGCGCGCAAGTTCGGGTGTAATTACAAAAAATTACGGGTGCGCATTGCAACACCCTTTATTTATTGATAAAAAATGCGAGTGTTTTACTTTTATACCAGTCAAAGTCTCAACTAACCGACCTACGTACAAAATACAGAAGTCCAATCTTTCGTTCTCGTCTTCTTGCCCAGTTGCCCTATCAATCTCTCATTTTACAATTTCGCGAAGGGAAGAAGTTGTCTCCCTAAACATCTTCGAATCAAGCCCCAAAATACCACTTTCGTCGGCGGGGAGAGAGACAAAGATTAGTGTGAGGAATGGCTTGGAGACAGCTTCTCCGGCAGGTCAGTATATCTCAATCTACTATTCTGATTGAATTTGCCCTCGTCTTTTATCCCCAATCTTGAGATTTTTATGATGCTTTCGTCGTCCTAGTTGATCATTCCCTATCCACTTTCAATTTAATTTCCCAAATTTAGGGTAATTTTCGATTTGGGAAATTAGGGTTTTGTGGATGCTGGTTTCTCTCGGGCATGCGTTTGATTCGATAAATATTTGATTAGTTCTGGCAATCCGATTGGAAGCTTGCATCTTTACGATTGATTGATCTTGAAAATCTTTCTCGTTTATTCCTTGCAATTGGTAGTGACCCCTTCCCCAATCTTTCGACTTGATTTTGAAGGCGATTTTATATATGTTTTTGGGACTCGGAGATTCATTTTTAGATTATCCTGTTCTCACTTTGCTACTCTGCAGGTTACAAAGAACCAATCAGAATTGGCAAATTTGAGAAATGTATACGCTAGGGGCCGTACAAGCCTAACAGGTTACTTGCCATTCGTGATAATGGGTTTTCTATTCCTTGGTCTTGTATTTTGTGTTCTTCTTTTATAATTGTCTCCTCAGAGAGATAAAATGCTTAGAACTTTAGATTCATAGATATTTTAGTCCTAAGTATGTGTGTTTACTTCTACAGGAAGGTCTACTGGCATCCATGACAGGTTCCAGTCGAAATCTTTGAGCAGTTTTGCTCGCAGACTTCGTAGCACAGATGAGGATGTCGATCCGTATTATCTAAGGGAGCTATCACTCAGAAATGACCCTGAAGCAGTCATCCGAATCTTTGAATCTCATCCTTCACTCCATTCTGCCCCTACAGCTGTTTCTGAGTATGTGAAGGCCTTGGTCAAGGTGGATAGACTAGATGAAAGCAAGCTGTTTAGGACATTGCAAAGAGGTGCGTGTTCAAATTTGTTCTATCAATAATACTGAACATGATACATTTTGACAGCTTCTTAATCTGTAGTTTTAATTTGTATCATATATTAGATATTATATCTTATGTTGAAGATCGAAAAAGAACTTGGAGCAAAACATCGCAATATCTACATATTCAGGCTTATGTCATACTGAACTCTGACTTACACTTAACCCCTACTATAGTCTTTTGACCTGCCTTACACCACAGTGTATCTTGTATGTTAAGACTAAATTGTAAGACACATTGCTAGCATACATGTCTGTCATGAGTAGATTTTCAGTCATCGACTGAATTGTGCACCTTGTATGGGGTCTCATAATTTGCAGATCTTCTCATACATTCCACTTTTGCTTTGACCATGTTATCATGCAGGAATATACAGTACTGGTCACTCACCAGCATTGGAAGAAAGTTTTGCTGGTCTTTCAACCTTCCGGAATGTGGGGAAAGCCACCAAAGATGGAGCGCTGGGAACTTCTAGTGCCCCAATCCATATGGTTGCTACTGAAGGAGGGCATTTTAAAGAACAGTTGTGGCGTACTTTTAGATCCATTGCACTTGCATTTCTCTTGATTTCAGGAGTTGGTGCTCTAATTGAAGATAGAGGAATTAGTAAAGGTATCAATCTTGTTCTTCTGCACCATTTAATTTCCCTTGTCCCCACACACCTTCATTTTTTTTTCATTTCTTGCCTTCTCAGGTCTTGGTCTCAGTGAGGAGGTTCAACCTACTATGGAGTCTGATACTAAATTTAGTGATGTGAAGGGTGTTGATGAAGCAAAAGCTGAATTGGAAGAAATTGTTCATTATCTTCGAGATCCAAAGGTATTTAGCCTGTATGTTTAAGCACATCCTATAGTGCTATATTTCTCTTCTTCTAGTTATTTGCGGAACTGCATCCTTACACTTTCACTGAAGTAAATATGTATATTTTTTCATATCAAGTACTGGTAATGTTGCAAGGCTTGGCAGTATGCATGAGTTTGTGATACCTGTGTCTATGCATCAAGTTACAGCATTTAAAAATGCATATCAAATACTTTTCCGTTCAGACTTTTGAAATTAGGAGAGGCAATGTGGTTGTGATACCTGTGTTTATTCATCAAATTACAGGTTTGTAAAATGCTTTAAAGTTGCTGTCAAGTGTTCTTCTTTCAAATGTTTGACGTATGGAGTGACAGTATAACTCATGATGCCTCTTGAGAGCATTCAGGGAATGGATGTTTCTTGGTGTATCAATTTGCATACGATATTCTTTTGCTGAGGACAGATTTGCATATATAGAAATTGATGTGTGTATGTGTTTTTCATATTGAACTCTTGCTTTCTTATATACATGTTCAATTTATAAGGGTGGTACAGAATTCAGAAACCGGTTTTGGAATTGTTTTAGTGTCACTCATGTCCAGCTTTATCTGGTTGCTTGATATAACATTTGATGGAACCTTATATGTTACATCTCTTTTTTTCTTTTTAATCATGGCAGAGATTTACCCGTCTAGGGGGAAAGCTTCCCAAAGGAGTGTTACTAGTTGGTCCTCCTGGAACAGGCAAGACCATGCTAGCCCGAGCTATTGCTGGAGAAGCTGGTGTTCCCTTTTTCTCATGTAGTGGCAGTGAGTTTGAGGAGATGTTTGTTGGTGTTGGAGCCAGGCGAGTCAGGGATCTTTTTGCAGCCGCAAAGAAAAGGTCACCTTGTATCATATTCATTGACGAGATAGATGCAATTGGAGGAAGCCGTAACCCGAAGGATCAACAGTACATGAAGATGACGCTGAACCAGTTACTTGTTGACCTTGACGGTTTCAAACAAAACGAGGGAATTATTGTGATTGCAGCCACAAACTTTCCTGAATCATTGGACAAGGCTCTCGTCCGACCTGGCCGCTTTGATCGTCATATTGTTGTTCCGAATCCTGATGTGGAAGGCCGTCGGCAGATTATGGAGACTCACATGTCTAAGGTATTTAGTATTTGGATTGAATATTTATTTTGCTCTTTCTTTTCTTTTATATCTTAATAGATACATGGTAAATTATTTGTTATGATAATCTTAGCCATGTTTGGTAGCAGCCTCTTACTTATCATGTAGTAATGACTTCCAAAGCTGTTTTATTTTAGGTTGATAAGTTTTACCTTTACTCCAGTATATAACTTCTGCTCTATCCTCATGAAGACTACTATATGCACTGACCTGATCTTTTTCTTTCTTTCCTTCTCATAGGTTCTGAAGGCAGACGATGTTGACCTGAAGATTATAGCAAGAGGAACACCTGGCTTCTCTGGTGCTGACCTGGCAAACCTGGTCAATGTGGCTGCTCTAAAGGCTGCAATGGACGGTGCCAAGGCAGTCACAATGGCCGACCTAGAGTATGCAAAGGACCGAATCATGATGGGAAGTGAACGTAAGTCGGCTGTCATATCCGAGGAGTCGAGGAAGCTCACTGCGTATCACGAGGGTGGTCACGCGTTAGTAGCCATGCATACTGATGGTGCCCTCCCGGTACACAAAGCAACCATCGTACCACGTGGGATGGCCCTCGGGATGGTCACCCAGCTTCCTGACGAAGACGAGACGAGTATCTCCCGAAAGCAAATGCTTGCCCGACTCGACGTTTGCATGGGGGGACGTGTTGCCGAGGAGCTCATCTTTGGGGAGAGCGAGGTGACGTCAGGGGCATCTTCAGACCTCAGCCAGGCAACGAATATAGCGAGGGCAATGGTGACCAAGTATGGGATGAGTAAGCAGGTTGGAGTCGTTTGCCATAACTATGACGACGATGGGAAGAGCATGAGTACGGAGACTCGGCTTTTAATCGAGAACGAGGTCAAGGAGCTTCTCAACCAAGCGTATAACAATGCAAAGACTATATTGACGACTCATAATAAGGAGCTCCATGAACTCGCTAAAGCCCTGCTAGAAAATGAGACGCTCACAGGTAGTCAAATAAAGTCGCTACTTGCTCAAGTTAAATCTCAGCAGCAACAGCCAGCAGTAACCACACAGAAACCGGCCTTGCAATCGAATCCTGCACCGCCATCGGGTGGGCCGGCATCAGCAGCATCGGCTGCGGCAGCAGCTGCTGCTGCCGCCGCTGCAGCTGCAGCTGCGAAGAGCAAAGGCGTAGCACCTGTCGGATCATAACAATAATGCTTGTTTTCTAGGAGGTATGCTTGTTAAAAGTACCAAAAGGTTGATACTTTCGTTTGGTTGTTGTTTGTTAATTTCCTGCTCTTGTTTCAGATTGTAAGAAATATGCAAGGGCTGGCTCGGACTTGACCTGGGCCAAATTTCTGAGGAAAGACAAATTTATTCACCACGTGGTCAATCAACCCCAGCTCCTTTAAAACTCGGAAACTTGCAGTTGAATAATGTTCCTATTTGTGTAACATTTTGATCAAATAATCCTATAATGTACATTTTGCACTGTGTTAGTTACTTGGGTATTGTTAATTGAGATAGATATTGAAATTTTGTGGCAATTAGGACCTATTGAGCTGTCTTTGCAGTATTTTTTTCGCTAGCTTGGATTATGTTGGATGTAAAGTCAGATACAATGCAGGGAACCAGTTGGTTTACATTAGTTGATTTGTGGGCAATACAAATGCGTTGTTGCGCACTAATATAGCTAATGTAAACTAAACTTTCTTTAGTAGTAGTTTCTGTTTGCCTCGTCTTTTACTCGGCTAGTACTAAAAATACCCATATCAGACTTGGTCGTGATGTGGGACGTTTGAATAGATAGTTCCTTTTTCCTTCTGAATTCGTTAAATGTCCCTTCGATTTGATTTGATTGGTTAATATAAATTACAGTATTTTATTATAATAAAATCAGTTTTCAATTAATTTTATTACGTATGGACCTATAATAAAATCAGTTTTCAATTAATTTTATTATGTATGGACCTATATTATTTGCGGGACATGAAAATGGGACAGATGATCCAAACCGTCCCCTTTCTCCTTACTTCAATTGTCAATGAGAATGGTGTATGTATTTTGAAGTAAGGAACTTTTTGACTGGTTTTTTTGACCGATTTTGACTGGTTTTTAATTTAGGAGAGCTGGCAATTTATGTATAGTCAACCTTCTTCTATTGGAAGAAAGAGAGAGACCCCAAATACTAAAAAGAGGAAAGGGGGCGGTGGGGGCACTTTTATCACATTTACAAATAAATTAGACCCCTCTTAAAAAAGAATTACTAACTAATCGGTATAAAAGGGATTTATTTTCTCTCTCCTCCATTCTCTTTCTCACTCCTCTCTCTCGTCCGTCTTTCTCACCCCTCTCTTCGCCCCTCCCACTACAACTCCGCACAACTCGCCCTTGCCCTCACTGTTTCCCTCTTTCTCTTCACTTACGTCTCCGGCGACATTCCGACCACTCTCGACGGCCCCTTCGAGCCTGTCACGGTCCCCTTCGACCAGAGTTTGCACGATTTCGCCGTCGATCTGCCCGATTCCGACCCTAGGGTTCAGCGGATCTCGACTTCGTAGATCTAGGCTTTCGGTTCCCGTCGCCTGCAAAGATCCCTCACTCAACTCAGTGTTCAACCTCGAGAAATTGAACGGCGGAATCCGGCGACATCTGTTCAGGTTCCCGATCTGTTTAGCCCTTGTCAAGGTTCGTATCTCTTATTCATTGAGTTCCGTCTAGATTTCATAGGTCAAAATTGTGAGTTTATTACTCTTTTGCTCTCCAATCTCGCTTCTAGAATTTACTTGCTAGGTTTATACATTAAGAAATTAAACACTGCTAATTCTTTTCCCTAATTTTGCTGAATTCGGAGTCGTTGTTAGGTTTGATTTCGATAGGCAGTTAGATGTATGATGAAATCGATTCAATTCCTGGTTATAACAATAGTGAAAAGAGCCAGATGCATTATGGTGATTATGCACATAGCATAATCTAGCATTACTAGGAAACTTTTGGATCGAGCTTGAAACCTGTGAGAGCTGAATTTAGGAACCTCGTCAAAGGATCTGTTGATCGATTTTGCTTTTCTTGCTTGCATTTCTGACTGTGCGCCCATTAGGAAACAAATATTTTTTTCTACTTTTCGTGAACTGTTCTATAAGGCATTGTGTCGTACTGGCTAATTGTGATATGGTAGCTAAATGGATGTGCTCTGAAATTGTGATATGGTAGCTAATTGTTCGGTGGCTATAGCAATTCATGAGTTCTTTTTTACTTTGCTTGAATTCATTTTCTAATCAAATTTTGCTATAGCCAGCTTCCATAAGTAGTTGTTCGGTGGGATTGCATCCCTACATGTATCAAATTTTGAGTGGATGTCTTGCATGTATGGTGTTGAGTAAATTTCTGTTTCCTGCTCTTGCATAAACTAAATATTGGCATATCTGTAGTCAAATTTAGACAGTTATTTACAGGTTTTGGTGATGACAAGTTGAGTTTACGGGTTTAGGTGATGATCAGTTGGTTTTAAGAGTTTTGGTGATGACAAGTTAGTTTTACGGGTTTTACAAGTTGAATTTATTTTGCATTGTTAGATTTGTCTATATATATATTACTTTTAATTATGGCCTATTAGCTCAAATGGTAGAGCAACGTGCTTAACGCACAATAATGTGGGTTCAAATCCCACATAGGCATAATAATAAATTCTGATGACAAGTTGCATACGTGATGACAAGTTAGGGTAATAACAAGTTTGTACATGATGATAAGTTTTTTGTACGTGACGATAGGTTGAGTGATGACAAGTTTTTGTACGCGACAACAAGTTTTTGTATGCGACGACACGTTTTTTTACGCTATGACAAGTTTTTTGTACGTTATGACAAGTTTTTTGTACGCTATGACAGGTTTTTTTATAAGCGATGACAAGTTTTTCGTAAGGGATGACAAGTTTTTCGTAAGGGATGACAAGTTTTCTACGCAATGACAAGTTTTTCATAAGGGATGACAAGTTTTCTACGCATGACAAGTTTTTCATAATGGATGACAAGTTTTCTACGCAATGACAAGTTTTTCCGGTGACAAGATTTTTGGATGACAGGATTTCCGATGACAGGATTTTAAGTGGGACGCGGTGGCACGCGTGTAATTTTTTTTTTTGACCAGGGGTATTTTCGGAAAACCGGCTAAAAAGCTCATTTATTTTTGGTGCCACCTATCCGCATCCCATATCTCCCTAAATAGCCTATAGACCAAATTTCCTCTACTAAAAAACAATTAGTTTGAGTTAACTACTACATGCCCCAAACCTACTTATATTACAACCTTAGCTAGATTACTTGCTTACATATACAGTCATGCACACTAGTGACTAGACCCTGGGATGAATGCCTTTACAAAAAAACAGAGCACCCAACAAACAAAACAGAGGATTCACCTCATACCGCTCAATTGTTCAACCAGAAGAAACACCCAGCCCCTGACCCACTTGTGCTATTACTGCTCTGCTGACCTCCATATCCGTCTTCGCCGCCGTCGATCATCATCATCTTGATCCACTCATCGAGCTCTTCCCTATCCATCTTGTCCAAACACCCTGTTTTCTCTTCTTCCTTCTCTCCCCCTCCAATGGAATTGACCTCCTCTGTTTTCTCATCCCCACTCTGATCAGTCCCTGACTTCTTCCCACTCGCAGGCTCCACATTATAATCATGCAACGGGAAATTGAGCTTGGCCCGGGCCCCTCGGAAGCCGATCGCCGCCTTATCGTAGGCCATGGCCGCCTCCTCCGCCGTCTCGAATGTCCCAAGCCAAACCCTGACCGCCCTGTGTGGGTCCCTTATCTCGGCCGCCCATTTCCCCCATGGCCTCTGCCTCACTCCCCTGAACTTCTTCCTTCCTTGCTCTGCTCCGTTGCCATATCTGGTCAACGGAGAATTTTTGAGAGGAGAATTTTTTTTGATTGAAAGGCGGTTAAACTGGTTACAAATCTGGTCAACTGGGTTTTCGCTCTATATATGTGCAGGCGTGGCTTGGCGGTTGCCAGCTGTGTCAGCGGTTTGGACACGGGGTTGACATAGTATTTTTTTCCTTTTAACAATGGGCTGGGAGGAGCAAATCGTTTTATTTCACTCACGTGTGGTATTTAATAGGTTGTGATGAGCTGGCAATTTTCAAGACCCATTGTTTCGTGTTACCTCATCTCATGCCTGATGACGTCACCCTCGTGTGCGAGGGGTTTCGCTGGAGTTTCTCTATCCGCTTGCATTGCGTGGCATCTGGATGGGACCCACGTTTGCATGTGTGAATCGGACAACCGTGTCCCCCCCATGGACATGTCCATTCCACTTTAGGGTCCCGGTACTAATTCTTTAATCCAACTTCTTGATTATTTAAGTAATTATTTATCTTGACATTTAAATTGCGTGACAAAATTGATTATTTTTTTCGTCCCTACGACTAAAACTATATTTAAAAGTGAGTGGCCTTCTTATTAAATGCTCGTTTATTTATGAAGTTAGTGTTAGCTTTGGTGTTATTAATGATTTTCTTACTGTGCTAAACTAGAATTTATGTAATACAGTATATACTGGACAGTGGACACCATTTGTTTGCTCAGGCTTTGTTACTTGATGTGTATTCATTTGCCATGAACTGCTACGTTTTTTCGTTGTTAGTATGAATTTTACCGCTTTTTTTTGAATGAATAGGTAATTTTAATTCAAGAAATTAATTGGTTACAAAAACAATCTTCTAATATCTAGAAGATTAGAGTTTCAAATGCCCACTTTAAAGTACCATCTTCTATACTCTCTATTGTGTTTCCTCCATTTAGCCTAAATACTATTTCTTACACGCCCAATCACCACGCTAGAACATTGAGCCACACTACACTCCTCAAGCCTGTAATTTTGCTATTCCTAGCTTTCCAAATGAAGTAGCAGGCTACGCAAAAACAAGTCATCCACAAATTAAAAATAAAGTTGTTCCTCTTGCCCATTCTCTCCACAGCTTCAAGCCAATCTTCCATATTATTGTGTTTTCTATTGAGTCTGGCCCATGAGTAGACCCTATATATGTATGATTTCTTTAGAGTACCTACAGTTAAACCATAGATGCTCCGAAGCTTCTTGCTCATTATCTGCACACAGCTCACATAGGTCTTCTTGCAACACATTGATGGCCTTGAGCTTGTCTTTTGTCATAACTCCATTGCTTGCAATCATCTATACGGTGAATGAAACTCGCGGAGTGTTGAGTTTTCCCCAAATATAGCAGTTCTAGTTGACCATTGGCCCTGGATTCCTGAAGCTGTCATAGAGAATTCTCCAATCAAACCTATTGTTTCTGCTTGTAATCATGGCTTGATGAGCTTCTTCAAATCACATCAGAGAGGAAATCAAGGAGAAAATTGATCAAGATTTTACAGCTTATTCAAAAGCAAAAGATTACTCCACTAGTGTCTTAGTCTCTTAGATTAAAAAAACAAAACAAAACCATGATTTAATTCATAGCTTTGGGTCGAATAATTTATATTTTTGAAGAGAAAAAGGCATATATTATTTTATGTAAACTGAACGGGATGTACAAGCACGAACCGGGTCGCATAATATATTACAATTTACTAGTCAGCAATTAGGACAACAAGACGTGTATAAAAGAGCTGAAAGTTAAAGTTAATAAATGATTTCAAAAAATATCAGTTGTATTTTAAAAACGTACTCTCATAAAGAAAATTTGACATTGTCGACTAGAGTAAAATAAATTAATAATTACAATATTTTAGAAAGAAAATACAAGCTGGGCAAAAGGCCGACTTTCCCTAAACCACACCACCGACTTTCCCAAAACTACGTCATTACATTTCCCAACTATAAATAGTAGGGATACTTCGCTCATGAGAACATTCCAAAATAATTTACTTTTCTCTTCCACTAGTCTTTTTTCATGATTTTTCTCCTTGATTCGATTTTGCTATATTTTTCTTCTCCGTTGATTTCAAATTTCTCTTTCTTCATCTCCTTTTCTTAATATGTGATGAACGAACAATTTCGCAATTTGACAATTTTTTTTATCGATTTTATTTGTTACACGAATTCTTGCCGCTTTGTAGCTTCGAAATTCTTTGTTCAATTTCTGCACATTTTGCCTTTTCGTTTGAGAGTCCATGCATGTGAGTTTGTATGCAGTGACAGACTAGCTACAAGTATGGCGGTAAAAGCTAATGAGACGTTATCTCTAGCTAGATTTAATCGGAATTGCATCCTGGTGCTCATCGGAATGTGCGGCTTTTGAGCTTCGATCGAACTGTTGTTATGTTACAAGGGCTACACGGTTTACAACCGTTACTAGCCGGTTTACGAGAACTATGAGCCAATCATGTGTGTGAACAATCTAAAATAAGAAACCGAAGAAGAAGATGGGGTCAGTGGTGAGCGGAGTGGTGCTGAGGGAGGCGGAAACGGACCTGAGAGGTGGGCAATTGACCGCGACACCGTGCTAGCAGAGCCACAGACACATTTATCAACAGAACACAATGTAGAGCAGTGAACTAAAGAAATAAAACTCAATTCCCTAAAGACTACTCAGAAGACAGAGGATCATCAATGTTTATAAACTGCCTCAACCGAGGGAGAAGTATCAAACGAAATGATACATTATTCTGTTCTTTCTCATCCACTAAAATCAAATTGAGTGGTAACTATTTTGAATCTCAAAGCTCCAAGCCTTTTGCCACAAGCACACCAAACGCATATCCCTTTCGAAAAACGAATTACACCACTACCAAGTACCAACAACCGATCTTGGAGTTGTAAAGACATCTCAGAAAAGCGAGAATTGATTTCACATGCCATCCAAGCTTTAGAAATTGCAAAGAGTTTCAGAGTTGAAATTGAGATTACTTTCCAGCTAGCTAGGTTCTCTCTTCTACTAGATTCTAACGCGTGATCACAGGCAAATCCTAACTACAGAACAACAACGAGCACATCTCTGAGTGAGAATTCACTGAAGTAGCAACAATTTGCTCAATTCAACAAGGATTAAACTAGAAGATCTCGGCGAACTCCCAACCAAAGTAAATTGGAAAGAGAGGAGAATTGAAAGCATACCTCAGATTTGAATTGATTCGATCTCAGATGCAGGTTTTTCATATGAATCTGGCTCCACGACATCGCCGGCGCCCGATTCGGCAGGCAGATCTGGGCTGGCGAGCGATGGTGTCGGCCGGCAGATTTGGGCTGGCGAGGGTGAGTGAGGGCGGGGCCGAGTGGGTCTCGGTGGTCGGCAGGGGCTGGGCCCCGACTTCCGGACACGCGATGACCGGCATGGTTGCCTGGCCGGCGTCTGCAAATCTGGCGAAAGGATCTTGATCTGGGCAAAGAAGGGATAAGCGGAAGGAAGAGGGGGAAACAAGAGAATTAGAGAAAGGGTGAGCTGGAAGAGGAGAGCTGATTTTTCGAGGGAAAAATGGTCAATTCACGGGATTTAACAAATGTTTTGACGGAATAACGCCTAGGGTGGCTATTTGTTAACGGAATTGAAGTTTTGGGTAGTTAAAAACATATTTTTGTATAATGGGTGGTTAAGTGTAAATTCGCCTATTTAACGGATAATTTAGTGCAAATTTCTCTATTAACTAATGATTCCAGGTCAAATTGGGAAATTAAATATCGAACGGATTTGACCACCATTGAGAAAGATTGTGTTTGACCATAGATAATCTCACGAAATGGACTCGTATCCATCAATGTTCTGACTCGAGTCTCAAATGAAGATCCCAATCAAAGACCCCCTAGACTTATCCTTCCTCATACATATATATATATATATATATGCCCCAAGCCCAACGAGGCTTTATAGAGAAACGACACGTGTAGATTCCTATCACATGCATAATTGCAACACGTGTCCCTTACATATTCAATCTTTGGTGTCATAAAGACGGTAATACATTGAGAAAAAAGGTGTTTGTTTTCATCTTCGGTTTAATAATTTTATGACTTTGGTTTTAGTCAGTTTTGGTTTGAATTTTTAAAAACAAACCTTATATATATATATAGGGTCCGAATCCGGTAGGAATGATTATTATGGTAGAAAATAGGAATGAATCTCGGCCGTCCATCACGCGGAGGGAAAACAGCCCAACAAGCCACACTTTGGTTTTAGTCAATTTTTTTATACGCGTTTTTTTCCGTTTTCGTTTTTTTCCGTTTTTTTCGTTTTTTCCCCGATTTTTTTCCCGATTTTTTTTTTTTTTTCGTTTGTGCAACTCAATATTCACGTTTGTGCAACTCAATGGTCACGTTTGTGCAACTCAGTGGTCAATTTGTTCTTCAACTCTATTGCCAATGTGTTGAATTCTATTTGTGCAACTCAATGGTCACGTTTGTGCAACTCAATGATCACGTTTATGCAACTCAATGGTCACGTTTGTGCAACTCAGTGGTCAATTTGTTCTTCAACTCTATTGCCAATGTGTTGAATTCTATTTGTGCAAATCAATGGTCACATTTGTGCAACTCAATGGTCACGTTTATGCAACTCAATGGTCCAATTTGTTCTTCAACTCTATTGCCAATGTGTTGAATTCTATTTGTGCAACTTAATGGTCACGTTTGTGCAACTCAATGGTCACGTTTGTGCAACTCAATGGTCAATTTGTTCTTCAACTCTATTGCCAATGTGTTGAATTCTATTTGTGCAACTCAATGGTCACGTTTGTGCAACTCAATGGTCACGTTTGTGCAACTCAATGGTCACGTTTGTGCAACTCAATAGTCACGTTTGTGCAACTCAATGGTCCAATTTGTTCTTCAACTCTATTGCCAATGTGTTGAATTCTATTTGTGCAACTCAATGGTCACGTTTGTGCAACTCAATGGTCAATTTGTTCTTCAACTCTATTGACAATGTGTTGAATTCTATTTGTGCAACTCAATTGTCACGTTTGTGCAACTCAATGGTCACGTTTGTGCAACTCAATGGTCACGTTTGTGCAACTCAATGAACAAAACTAGCAAATATGGATGAACAAAACTAGCAAATTACAAATTACGAAAATCCTAGAACTCCATCAGATTTCATAAGAGCATAGCTAAACCGCAACCGCTTTACAAAAACGAAACCCTGTAAATCCATCGGATTGCTTAAGATCAACAATTAAGCACCAAATCCGTAGAAATTCATTAAGAGTAAAAAGAGGATGAACACACTCCCAATTTGACAGTAACACACAAGGACAACGAAATCAACAACGAACACCAAAAAATCCACCAGATCTTGTACCAGCAAAACAAAGAGCAACGATTAACCTCCCAAATTACGATCTTATACCAGATCTTATACGAAAATCCGAAAGAGCTGCATTTACGATCATACGATCGCGGATTGAGCAATCAAACCTGCTTCGCATGGACAGGTCCGCAGGCGATAAGGTGCTGAAGAAGCTGCCGTCCATCATCGCTCCAAAACTGAATTAGATCGTGGATTGTGCAATTACGATCGAGGATTGTGCAATTACGATCGAGGATTGTGCAATTACGATCGTGGAATTGCATCTTGATTTGCCGCTTCCCTCCGAGTTCACCTCCGGCGGCGAAACCCTCACCATTGAACTCCTAAAGTCCTGCGGAATTCCAAAACGAGGAAATTCAAACACCGAATTCAAGCCTAATTGAACTTTCTAGAGATCAAAAATACTTGGAAGGACAGAAAAAGAAAGCACAAATTTCTGAGAAATCATATCAATCTGGAAGGAAAACTAGCCAAATTTTCATATCAAATTCGTTCAGAAGAACAAACACACTGTAAACAACGATTCCACAGGAGGAGCTCAAATATCTCGCTAAAATCACTTCACCAGAAACAAAATCAGCAAAAAATCACACAAATACTCAAAAGCACTCAACTAGATCAATCTCCAACCAGAGGAACAAGAGAAAACGTACCTAGGTATAGTCAGTCTGGAGATAATCTTCTCCAATTCATTCGACGGAATCCACTCCATTAACCAGATCAGCAACAAACAACCACAAGCTCCTCTTTCCGTCAATGGCGGCATTCCGATCACCGGCGTTCGCCGCCGCCTCGATCTCCAAGCTAGCCTCATCCATAAGACTCGAGTCGCCTAAACTCACAGCCTTCAACATCTTCGAAACGGCGGAGTAGTAGAGCGCATCCTCCGGAGCCTCAACTCAAATCTGTATCCGGCTAGGGTACCGTCGACCACGATCTGCTCTTCACCGTCAGCCTAGAGATCAATCCGTGCCCTAACTGTGTCAACCAGAGCCGATTCGTCGCCGATTTCAACAACGTAACATTCGTGATGCCAAAGACCGCTCTTCTCCAGGCACACTACTTCGAAATCCCTGGCATCTTCATCGATCGATCTCGACGATGGCGACTTCTTCAGGCGGAGCCATTCTACGGGGGCAGCGGCGACGGAGGCGAGGACGACGGTGAAGAGGTGGACAGAGGTCGGATTCTGCGGTGGAGGAAGGTGGGAGAACGGCGGAGGAAGACGCAGTCGGAGGCAGATCTGAGTTGAATTGGGCGGAATGGAGTTTGGGGAGACGGATGAATTGAAAATCACGCGTATTGTTTTATTTTCACACGGGAAATGAACGGTAGAGATCTAGGGACGAGATTTATTCCTACTTCCTACCGTAAGAGTCCTTCCTACATGACTCTTTCTCACACATATATATATATATATATCGAAATCCATAACATGAACCAATTCGATTCGGTTCAACAAATTCTAAATTTTCAATTTCGGTTCAATTTAGTTTTAGACGGATGCCCAACCTTGAGGAAAAACATATATGGTATACAATAAATATCATTTAGGATTGTATTTGTCAAAACAAACACTTTTTAAAGAAACCACTCTCTCCGTCCCATAATGTTTGTCCATCTTTCCATTTCGGTTGTCCCAATAAGTTTGTTCATCTTTCAAACTTTCCATTTATACCATACTTTTCTTACCATATTACCCTTATTCAATCTCATATATTACCCCCATTATCCAACCTTTTCATTACCATTATCATTTTTTCTTATAAAATTACGAAATTACCCTCATTCAATCTTATATATTACCCCCAATTATCTACCTTTTCCATCAACTTTATCACTTTTTAGCTTTTTATCTTTATAAAATTATAAAATTACTTTCATTTATTCTTATATATCACTCTAATTAATGAACTTTTCAACTTTTATTAAGTACCACGCCAATTGTACTTTATGGACAATCATTTTTGAACGGAGGGGATATGTTTTTAAGAAAAAACAATTTTCAAAGACAAAATAGTAATTTTAAAGTATGATAACTCATTTTTTTTGGACATTTAATCAAGTCTTTAGGTCAATTTTCATCAATCAACCTTCCAAGTAACAAAGAACACAAATAACACAACTAAATCCCAAATCAAACAAAATTTACACATTACAAACACTACTTCTCTTGACTATCTAGGTTGCCCTATAATCAACGAAAGGTTTACAAAAAATACATTTATAGATGTCACAATCAAAACAAAAAACCAATTATCAAAGTGGAAATCAAACACACTCTTCTAAGAAGGGCGAAAGACACTCATAAAAAACGAATCTCGCAACTCAACCAAACTATCTAATTCAATCCCAAAATCAATACACAAAGATTTAGACAAAACAAACAAAAACTTCTTATGAAACAAAGACAATGGATATAAACCCCTGATCGGTTGGAATTCGATCTATAGACCACCGAAGCAAGGCGGACTGGGCATCACTAAAGCATAGGATCTGATTCAAGCCCTACAACTAAAGTTACTATGGAAAATCATCACCGAACCCGATAATATTTGGGTTAAGATTGTGATTGAAAAATATCTCAAAACCAATACCATTTTCACTTATAAAAAACAATGCAAAACTTCATGGCAATGGTCAAAGCTCATTATAGTTTGCATAGCCTGTTATTTGATGTGCTTCATTAGCAAGTGAGAGACCGACAAGACAATTGGGCTGATGCAGGTCCACTGATCCCAAGAGGTGAAATGCAACATGAAATCAGCTAGGATGTGTTGATTAGCAACTATTTACGAAAAGATAATTCCTGGGACTACGGGTTGCTTCAACGAGTTCTTTCCACAGAGATGGCTGATAAAATATCGCAAACCCTAACACCGCTAGCTAAAATCCCAGACCGACTATACTGGAAACAAAGTAAAATTGGATGGTTCTCTACCCACTCAGCTGTAAGGAGGATTCACGAGAAGAAAGGGACCAATACAAGCAACCTTGGGTGGATTTGGAAGTTAGATATCACAGCCAAACAAAAAAACTTTATGTGGAAGCTATGTAGGAAGAGGCTTGCTACGAATGCAAGCCTCGCTAGAAATCACATAGTTTTTCCTCAGGGTTATGTTTTTTGTAACAATACCCATGAAGATGCTCACCACTTATTTCTAAAGTGTGCCTTTGCAAGCCACATATTGATGTTATCAAATAATAAATTTTCAACTAATTGGCAGGATAAACCCTAATAGCCGAAACACAATCCAATTCATCGAAGAACTCAAAGCCAAAATATCCAAAGATGACCTAGAAGCACTTATTTGCTTATGGTGGAGTATTTTGTACTTCCGAAACAAGAAAATCTTTAATGATGAGAGCCATTAGGGCTGGGCAAAATCCGGTCGGGCCAGATTTTTGGACCGGACCGGACCGGCACGTCCCCGGTTCAATGTTTTGCATGTTCCTGATCTTGGAACACAACGAGGAGTACAAATAGAATGCTCAGAGGTCAAACACCAAAAAAAAGATATGGACCAAACCACCTAACGGTTTTTGATAAACTTAACTTTGATTGTACGGTGAGTTTTGACGGTGCTGTTTCCTTTGGTTTTGTTCTTAGGGACGGCTATGGCTCGCCTGTGCACCTGGATAGTGGCTTCCTCGGACGCCGGTGGGTGCTGTTAAGTTTTCGAAGCTTTTGCGCTTCACCAGGGGATTCTTGAGGCCATCCGACATGACATTCCCCATTTGTGAACGGATATCCAGAGACTGTTAGGGTGATTGGAGTTGTCCTTGGGAGTTGTCCTTGGGAGGTGGAGCTTTTGCGATTCGTCAAAGTTGTTCAAGGTGATTGGAGTTGTCCTTGGAAGGTGGAGCTTTTGCGAACGGATATCCAGGGACTGTTAGGGTATATTTAGAGTTGGTCGATTGCGCATCTCTCATGTGAAGCCAACCCTGTTGCTGAATATGTCGTCGTGTCTTTTCTCCAGGTTTCATCTGCTCCGATCAATTCTGATCCGATCCTCTGAGACCTTATTCGCAAAATGCTCTAGGATAGTTTTCCGTCTCAATAGCCTAACCTAATCTGTTTCTTATTAAAAAAAATATATTTAGGACAAAGATTTCCGATTTCACTTTTTTGTCTAATTCTTATACGGTTCTGCCATGTGGCGGATTCTGTGCCACCTTGAATTCCTCTTGCCATTCTCGCCCAATTTCTTCAAATTAACTATGGCTCTCACTCCTCCTCGTTGCTAGAATAGGCGGCACGTCGGCGATTACAAATCAAAACATCCTTCTTCCTTGTACGATTCTCAATCCGATCTCTTCTTCGACGGATTCGTTCAAACATGGCGACTCCACCTTCTTCTTCTTCAGCTCAAGTCACTGATTCCGCTTCTCTCAGGCGCAGCCGGATCCTCTCGAGCAAGCTGTATCTTGACGTCCCGCCTTCCAAGGTAATCACCTGTTTCACCATATCCAGATCGTTCGGTTCCTCTTTGTGATGGTTCCTAGGGTTTGTGTTCGATGATTTAATTCGGATCGGAATTGCGATTGTTCATCTCGGATTTCTCTTGTCTTGGCTTAATTAAATAATTTCGTTTTGTGTTTTGCTTTGCTAGGTTCCTTTGATTTACTCGTCTTCCTACAATATCGCGTTCCTCGGAATCGAGAAACTGTGAGGCTTCTCAACTTCAAATTTCGAAACTGTACTGATTTTGCGTGATTGTGTAATATATGCGTCTTTCAATTGTTTTTAGTGCTTGCAATCATGGAAAATCAATTGACTGATTCGTATTGGTACTCCATGGTTCCTTATTAAGTTGCATTGAGATGAGTTATTGATTTCAATAGAGTGAATAGACCTCGGCTGGCTGGGTTCTAGGAGGAAATTGTTGTGTTATCTTGACAGAATGTGAATTGGTAGTAAATACAGCGATCTGTGACAAATCAGTATATGTTTTGTGAATACTGTATATGCACATTAAACACAATTATGATTTGTATTCATTTGGTTCTGCACCTGTAGGCATCCCTTTGATTCCTCAAAATGGGGCCGCATATGCAAGTTCCTTATCTCAGCAGGTGTTCTGGACAAGAAACGTATAGTTGAGCCTGAGGAAGCCACAGAAAATGACCTTTTAGTGGTATCATTTTGTGCAACTTAAACTGTGATGAGATAAGGTCCTGTTTTTTCCAGCTTAGAATTCAACGAGACCTCATACAGAAGTCTTACTTCTTTTCCTTTTGTTATGTGATTCACAGGTCCATTCAGAGAAATACTTGAAAAGTTTAAAAAGCAGCTTGACTGTTGCAAAAATTACTGAGGTATTGTATTGTTGCTCTATTTACTTTGAGTCATGTATATTTTTTTTTTGTCAAGGAGCAGGCTGTTATATTTTCAAACCTCTTTTTCTTTCACGCAAGTACTTCCATCAGTTCCATAGTATCCACTGTTTTTTTTTTCTTCTATCAATTCTGTAGTAGTTAGCTTCTCTTCTTACATTCTAATTTTGCCAAGATGAATAATACAGTAATTAGAAGAACATTTTTGATGAAGAATTTAATGTTTGGTGCTTCCTTGACTGGGAGGAACATCATTCCAATATTAGTTGTTAGAAGTTCTTGAGTTTAAAATTTTGAAAAATCGTGAGCTGGGTCATCTTCAATGTGTAGGTTCCTCCTGTTGCCATGGTTCCTAATTTACTGGTGCAGCAAAAGGTTCTCTATCCGTTTAGAAAGCAGGTAATCTATTAATGTTTCTGAAGTTTTATATGTGTTGGTGGTAGTATGTCATCGCTATCATCAGCAATGGTTACTCTTTGTTGATTTTGATTACATACAAAACAGATAGTACTGGTGAAATATTCGTCTCCTCTATGACATTATTTGTACGACTGTGTTAGTAGCTAAACAGTTTTTGAAAGAGTAAAAATGGCTAAAAGTTTCTACAAACAGATCTCCTGTCTTCATCTATTTCTCTTTGAT
This sequence comes from Polygonum aviculare, assembly GCA_934048045.1. NCBI lineage: Eukaryota > Viridiplantae > Streptophyta > Magnoliopsida > Caryophyllales > Polygonaceae > Polygonum > Polygonum aviculare. The sequence continues at coordinate 4,754,616 of OW204024.1, forward strand.
GTTGAGCACATTTGTGGTAAACTGAAAGCTTGGGTCATTAATAAGTTAATGTCTAGATAAACTCCACCTTATTTATGTCTTTGCTCCATTGCAAGGTTGGTGGTAGTGTTCTAGCTGCAAAACTAGCAAAAGAGCGTGGATGGGCCATCAATGTTGGTGGTGGCTTCCATCATTGTTCAGCAGAAAGTGGAGGTGGATTTTGTGCCTATGCTGACATTTCTCTGTGCATTCATTTTGCTTTCGTCCATTTGAAAATATCGAGGTATTGACACTGAAGCGTTGAGTGCCTTTTTTTTTTATATCTTGTGATGTAGACTCTTGTCCTCATTTTGTGACCATTCTGTCGAAATTGTTAGGGCAATGATAATTGATCTTGATGCTCATCAAGGCAATGGCCACGAAAGAGATTTCTCTAATGATGGTAAGAATTAATTGACGAAATCCTTGCCAAAATGTAGTCCCGGGAGACACTAAAATAATAGTACTAATGAGACACGTTCATTCTTTTCAGGGAGGGTATACATTCTGGACATGTACAACCCTGAAATATATCCATTGGTGAGCTATCTTGTCTTCAACAGTGCAACTATTGCAAACTTCTTGATAGATTCTATATGTTGAAGGATGTTTTTACTCATGCTTTGATTATTTCTTCAGGATTATGAAGCTCAACAGTATATCAATCAGAAGGTTCAAGTACCGGTAAGCCATAAACTTTGGTTGGTGGACTTTATGTTCAATTTTTGTCTCTAGTAAGTGGTGTGTTTCATTTACTTGTGCAGAGTGGGACCTCAACGAACGAATATTTGAGGAAATTAGATAAAGCACTCGAGGTATCCTGAATTTCTAGTTCCTAACCAAATCTCAGCTCACAATTTCACTTGAATTGTTCCTAGTATGACTTGCTTCGTGTTAATGAAAGGTTGCAGGGCGTATGTTTGAACCTGAATTGATACTGTATAATGCTGGTACGGATATTCTGGATGGAGATCCATTGGGTAGACTGAGGGTAATGATCTACTTCATGCCTTTGAAACATCGAGTGGCTCTTGAAACTTGTCTTAAGTGCGTGACGTGGTAAGGTTTTTTTCCTGTACAGATTAGTCCAGAGGGTGTAATCAGCAGAGACGAGAAGGTTTTCGCCTTTGCTCGTGGGAAGAACGTCCCTCTCCTCATGTTGACGTCAGGTATGCTGGCACCATTATAATTTGGTCTTCTGCATTCAGAATGACACACCTTGAACGAATAGAAACCGTCTTCGTTTCAACTGTATCATTCCTAGCTACTCAAATTGATTCTTGTAGGTGGATATATGAAGTCGAGTGCTAAAGTCATTGCGGATTCTATAATCAATCTTTCAAAGAAGCAGCTGGTAGATCTCAGCGAGGTCCGTGGTGACAACATTCGGATTGCGGGATAAATCCAATGCGTTCTAACAGGTTTTGAACATCCTTGTATCATCTGTAAGTTCCCTTCTCTTGTTGTGTGCTGATGAATATTGGGGTACATATGTTTCCCTTCCTTCTTCAATATGGTGATATGAATTTGCAAAATCCGTGTGTGATAAGTTGGACTTTGTTTTGGGTATGTTAATGTGTGTATATTTGTTACATCAGCAGAGTGGTGAATTAGCACTTTTGACACCAGAACCAGAGTTTGTAAAGAAGATGGCTGTAAACAAAGTTTTATGTAAACGAACATTTTTATGTGTGTATATTTTGAAGTTGCGGGTGTTGTTGCTAACTTTTGAATATTTTGCTGACGAATTTGGCCTTTCTCTAATTTTAAATAATGCACCTTTCTTGATCATAGAAAGAAAACTAATTTGTTTAGTAATACTTCATTAAAACTTCGAAACTTTTATTGTATCATGTAACTAATTAAAACTATCATCATTCCATCAATGAAGCAAATATCATTTGTAATACATTTTAGCATATGTTTTATGGATATGGCATATCGATGCATTTATATCTGTTTTTAGTAATATCAACTATCATGTAAGACCTACGAGGCTACGAATCAACCACGCTAATACACCATAACTAAAGTAAACATAATCGCATGTAGTTAACATTAGATATACCTTGTATATGATGGTTGAAAAAGCGTTTAGCCAAATCTTAAAAAATGGAGTAATAATTAAGGTTTACCCGGATTATACGATTTCAAATCCTAGCCATGCAAATTTTGGATACATTAAATGATTTTACATTATGCTTGCAAAGTCGAACATCATTTAAATATTTTGAGATGGAGGAGTGGATTGATATAATGAGGGGTAAAGAGTGGAGAAAATAGAGCGAATTGTATAGATTAGTCTTTAGCCCTCTTGTTTCGAAAGAATCCATTAAAATATGTAAAATATAAATTGTTTTTGATCAATATATAAATTGTTCAATGTACACTTTTCTTACGAAAATATAGACAGTAAATTAACTTACAAGACATAATTAAAACAGTGAATATACTTATTAGGGGAGTACTTAGAGCATCTCCAATGGGAGAGACCCAAATGGGTCTTTCATCAATAAAATAGTAATATTTTTTTAGTTGTTTTATAGTAGAGACTCAATGGATCTCTACTCCCTCCATTAGTAAAGACCCATTTAATATTTTTTTACATTTAATATATTTATAGTAGAGACCCCTTTGGGTCTCTCATATATTTTTTTACATTTAATATTTAATCTAAATTAATTTTATACTTCCAAATAATATTATAATAATTATTGTATTGTAAATAATACTAACATGAATAATTGATAATGATGAATAATTAATCAATACTATATGCAAATCTATGTTTGTGTTAAATCTTAATTATACATCTACAAATTAAATAATTTAAAATTTTTACTTACACATATAAAATGGGTGTCTATAGATAGGTAATTTTATTCTATGTATTTTAAAAAAATAAAAATTGAAAAAAACAATTTAAATAATACTGAAAATTGCTTTATAATTTAAGAAACACATAAAAGAAATTAATATAACCAATACCCAATGGGAGGTTGACATGTGTACAATAAAGCAAGGGCTCTCCCCATAGAGCCGTCCCTCATCAAATTTGGGGTTTTCTTTTCATTTTCTTTTTTTTTTGGACTTTTTTTTGGATGAGGGACTCCCTTAGAAACCCCCATTGGAGATGCTCTAACAAATGCTCCATAAGTTTCTCCAAAATGGAGAACAAAATCTCATATTCTCCATAAAAATTATACTCTCACTCCAACAAATTCCCCATTTAAATGAATTATGTTTGTATTATTATTATATTTTTATAAATAATATTATAAAATCTAACTTGACCAATAGGATGATGACATGTATAGCTAAACAATTAATGCATTCCCCAAAAAAATTTAGGGAATTCTCTAAATATAGAGAAATGACAAACACTTTTGGAGACTTTCTCCAAAATGGAGAATGCAATGGAGAAACTCTTGGAGCATAAAATGAGTCCAAAATCTCCAAATGCCCATAATTCAAGAATTTGGAGCATCTCTTGGAGATGCCCTAAGATGTAAGATATGCAAAGGTGTTAATTAATTAATTAATTTATGATTATGTTCGTGGTGTAGAAAAGCGATGGAGTATAAATCAAGGGTAATTTAGCATTATTAGTTTAATAATTTATTCCATGCTCCATTATCTTAGCACAAAAATGGCCAATAAAGGAAGCGGAAAAAAAGGGGAAATGAGGAAAGTAGATAGCAGAGAGGTGACATCACTGATTCCTAGCGAGAGACGAAGTATGTCACTCTGAATCTCCCTCACTAATTCAATGCTCCAATTCCTCATTCTCCCTTCGTTTCTGGCTTGAATCCATTGGTCACATATTCAATTTGTGCAGGCGGTGAGAGAGGATCGTGAACCACAGTGTATGTGCGAATCGTACTCCAAATCTGTCATTCATTTGCTCCCTTTCGGCGTTGGATTCTCCCCAATCCCCATTGTCGGATGCAAATTGCAAGCCTCGTGTTCAGGTAGAGCGAGTCTGGTGAGAGCGATGATCTGATGATATGTCGTTTGATCCCTAATTGGCGAGGAGATCTGCGATTGTTTTTGAAAGTGGATTCGAATTCGTAGATGCGGTTTCCGAATTGAACGATTCAGCTTCCATTAGAACGGGAGAGGAACATGATGTGCGTTGGAGATGGAAAGGGGGGTTCCTCGGCGGCTTCTGCGCCTCTGGATTGGAAGTTTTCTCAGGTTTTTGGCGAACGCTCGGCCGGTGAAGAGATTCAGGAAGGTTGAATCTTGTTTTACTTGATGTGGCCTGTTCATCCTTCATTCTTTTGTATTTCTGATCTTTTTCCTGATATTTTTGATCAATTGCATGTAGTCTGTAGATAGTGGCTTCACATTTGCAGGTCCTTGATTTCTAGTTTTAATTAATTGTTTTGATTACGCCCAAAATATTTGAGTTGAGAATGTTGTTTTGAGTCATAGAGATGTTCTTCTTCATATTCAGGCTTTGTTTGAACATGTGAGATGAATGTAGCTGCTAGCTGAAAATAGCCTACTGGGCTAAGGTACATTATATTTTGAATCCATTAGGATTGGAATGTGGGGCAGTAGGTTCTAAATAATCTTTATGTGTTTTAGGATATTTTGCAGTGGACTTTATGGAAGTATTTGAATTGTCCTTGAGGTGTTAGCAATCCAAACTAGGAGAGATATTTAGATTGATGGCAGGCCTGTTGAACTTCAAAATTGCATTTTGCAGTTGGCATTGTTGAAATTAGTATACAAGGAACAAGATGAGTAACAAAATATATATCCTTGTCCTGTTGGGCTGTCTACTATTGTGTTTATGTGTATCAGCATCCAATTGTCCGGTTTCTGATTTTTCAGTTGATATTATATCGGCCATTGAATTTTCCAAGAATGGAGAATATCTTGCAACTGGAGATCGTGGTGGCAGGGTAGTATTATTTGAAAGAGTAGATACAAAAAGTGTGAGTCAATCCATACTATGCTACTATCCTTTCTGTTCTTCCTATTATCTTCAGAGTCTTCATCATTTTGCTGATCTGGATGGTTTGTTTTACTCATAACTAGAATGGTGAGAATCAAAGGGATCTTGAGAAGTTAGATCAATCAATTAGTAAGCATCCGGAGTTTCACTACAAAACAGAGTTCCAAAGTCATGAACCTGAGGTGATTCTGTTTATTCATCTATTTAAGAATACTTGATTTAATGTTTATCATCTCTAACATTCACTTTCTTGACATGGTTTGTCATGTCATATATATGTGGACACAGTTTGACTATTTGAAAAGTTTAGAAATTGAGGAGAAAATTAACAAGATCAGATGGTGTCAGACTGCAAACGGTGCCCTATATCTGCTCTCCACCAACGACAAGACCATAAAATTCTGGAAGGTTAGTGGAGATAAAGGCATGTTTATGATATTCACTTCATGCTGAACTAATGTAATCTTGGCAGCTAAATGCAGTATATATTCCTGGAATTGCATCAGCCTCATGGCAAGTTTGATATTATTTGGATATAGTGCTTAGCGACTTTAATTCTGAATTATGGTGGACAGGTCCAGGAGAAGAAAATCAAGAAAGTTAGTTCAATGAATATGGATCTTATAAATAAAGGGGCTAGTGTTTCTACTCCAGCTAATGGAGTTTGCAACGCCCCTTCAGAGGGCATTCAGTCATTACGTTTACCAGTGGTTGGTGTTTCTCCTAAAATTCTGCATAGGATATAAGTTCAGTTAAATCCTTTTACGAACAATAACCTTATATACTTGATGAATTTGTGATAGGTAACTAGCCTAGAGTCAAGCCTTGTTCCAAGATGTCGAAGAGTATATGCTCATGCCCATGACTATCATATTAATTCCATTTCAAACAACAGGTTCGTCATATTTATTGTTTAGAGTCTAACCTTTGTTTATGTCTTGTTCATGTTATGTGGATGTAAGCTTCACAAGTCAACTCTCTTTCACGCTGATTTCACCTGTACAGAGAGGCAAAGCAATATACCTTTTGAATGATTTTTGTTTATTTGTTTTTCGTTTTGTTCTGAAAGTCTTGTTCAGTGTGTTTCTTTGAATCTAATGTATGGTTGTTTAAATGTTTTCTGCTTTAATATCCTTTTTGTTCTTGTTGGTGACACGTTGGACTGTTTATAATTTTGGCTGTAACATTATCTAGTGACGGTGAAACCTTTATCTCCGCTGATGATCTTCGTATTAATCTCTGGAACCTGGAAATCTGCAATCAAAGCTTCAATATAGTTGATGTCAAGCCTACAAACATGGAGGATCTCACAGGTAGAAGCTTGTACTTTATTAGTGACAGCATTATGTTGAAACAATTGCCTTGCATTCTGTTCAGCATCTTCCTTGCTTCATCAATGTTTTTCATTATCCTTTGACTTATTTTGTTTCAGATGTTAAATCTAAAGCTTACTTGCTTATTCTTGTAATTTCAGAGGTGATTACCTCAGCAGAATTTCATCCTACCCACTGCAATATGTTAGCATACAGCAGTTCAAAGGGCTCTATCCGGCTTGTTGATCTACGACAATCAGCTCTGTGTGATACTCATAGCAAATCGTGAGAGTTTACTTTCTCATGTTCCGCATTATATTACTCTGGGTTGCATTATCCTTGTGAGAATTTACTTTCATATGTAGTCTGATGGTTAATTTGTGTTGACAGGTTTGAAGTACGGGAAGCTCCTGGTTCAAAATCCTTTTTTACGGAGATCATTGCCTCAATCTCGGATATTAAATTTGCAAATGATGGAAGACATATGCTTAGTCGTGACTACATGACTTTAAAGGTCAATCCCATAGTACTTGCATTATATTTGACAGAGAAGGAGATTAGGATCTATATTGGGTAAATGAATGGTAAATTATGTTTAGACATACCAATATATCATTGAATTAACTTCCAATGATTTGATAATCTATAGTGAAATAATTGTCAACTGGAATAATGGATTGACTTGTAAGAGTAACTCTAGGAATCACACCTTTTGATTGGTTGCTTACGGATTCCATTTGTAAATTATATGGATGGAATTAAGGTGGGACTGCATCATGATACTTAAAGTCCAGCTTTGTGGCTGAAGGAATAAATTCGATCATTTAGTGATTGCCTCGTACCTATGTAACTAAATTATGCATCTCATCAGATTATATTATTGGAAATCTGAAGCAGTTTAGTAATTTGGTTTTCAGCTGTGGGACATAAATATGGATTCAGGCCCTGTTGCCACCTTTCAGGTCCATGAATATCTAAGACCCAAGGTATTCTTCATGTCCTCTTAGTTAAGCTGTGTTTGGTACTTGGTATTACTTCTTTTGTTAAATAATGTTACTTTACTGCTTTCCAATCTAATTTTGAAATCTCCTTACCAGCTGTGCGATCTATATGAAAATGATTCAATCTTTGACAAATTTGAGTGCTGCCTGAGTGGAGATGGGTCACGAGTAGCAACGGGATCCTACAGGTTTGACGAATATCACCCTTTATTATTGCTGTCTATCTTAGGGGACTCTGGTGATATAAGTAGATAATTTATGTGATATTATACCTTCCCAAATTTGAGACATGTAGCATTTTGTTGGAGACTTATGCCTGGATCACTTTCCTTGTTTAATTCACCACAAATGAAAGTGGAGCTGCTCCCTTAAATTTTACTGCCGATTGGATTTACTGATGGATTAAGCTGTTCATCTGTTTTCATCTCAGCAATCTTTTTCGAGTTTTTGGGTCTTCGGGGAGTGGGGAAGCAGCTACTCTGGAAGCCAGCAGAAACCCAATGAGGTAATTTAGGCTATGAGCTATTGACAAAAAGAAATCCGATAAGGCAACAACTTACTAGTTTTTGCTTTTAAGTTTCATAATATTGTAATATATGCCGAATGCAACAATTTTTCCCTTTTGCTCTCAGAAAACAAGTAGCAGCCTCCACCACTCCAAAAGCTTCAAGATCATTGGGCGCCTTTTCGCGTGTTGTTAGGCGAGGCAAGTACAATTATTATTATTACTACTACCGGAAATAGGGAAGCGGAAACTGTGAAAATATCAAATATATTTCAAATGCAAGACTATAATTCGTGAATACTTGCAATTTTTACTACAGCACCGGAGAATACAGGAGTTGATTCAACCGGCAATGCGTTGGACTTCAGCATGAAACTACTTCATCTGGCATGGCATCCCTCGGAAAACTTGCTTGCATGTGCTGCTTCAAATAGCTTATACATGTACTACGCTTAGGTATTTATCACGCCAAGAAAACACAATACAAAGGATTTCCGAAGCACATGATCTGCTGGCCTCAATTAACATTGTAGTCCAAAGTACAGAGCTGTCATCATAGTCCTCGTTCGTAGCCTAAGGAAGCTCTAGCAAAACAACGGGATGCAGCAGCTAAATGGGGGGATGGTACTTGTGGACTCTTCAAGATCATGACTGAGTTTGAACTGACCAGTTTCTCTTTACCTGTCACTCTTTCCTTCATCATTTTCATTTTAATTTTAAAGAGGAGATTATATCAAGAAATGGCCGCTTTCCTCCATGGAAGTCAGAGCTGTTATCTGGGTTTGTCAGTTTCTTTCTTTATACTATTAGGTGAAAAATCAGTTGTAGAAAATTGTGTTATTATTTTCAATTCTTTTCCCCTGAAATGACGAGTTCTTTTGTGGAATATGTATTTGGTTGGTTTTCCTCGTCCAGTTTGATGGTAGAATTTGCTTCTTGGCTCAAGCTGTAGATTTGATTTAATTTATAGCTTGTTTTTTTTCTGGTACAAATTTATAGCTTGTTTTTGCCATTTGCTTGCAAGATGATAGCTGTTTACACTGTGTCTCAATCTCTTGTTTACTTTCATTGCATATGTGGTGCCATTTTGACCCAATGTTGTTTTATTGACTTGTTTTGACAAACCATGGGTTCTTTGAGCACTTGTTGCATTGTACACTCATCATACATAACAGCATATTCATAAGCTATACTTTAGGGTTGATTAAAAAAAAAGGTGATTAAATCTAACTTTATACTAAGATTCCCTCCATTAAGAAATAGATGTCGTTTTAGGGTTTGTCTTAAAAATTAAGAAGCAAAATGATTTGACTTAATTACCCACAATCTTATGAAGATCTTTTATATTCTATTATAGATTTAGGTAATTCTTTTCAATTAGTGAGAATAATATCTTCTATTATAGATTTAGGTAATTCTTTTAAATTAGTGAGAATAATATTGGGAAAACTGTGTTAAAATATCTAAAATGACAAGTATTTAAGCTAAAACGGCGAGTATTTCTTGACGGAAGGAGCAGATATTTACGTAGAGAAAGGAAAAATTAAGGACAAATTCGACCTATGGCTTTTACGAGGAATTGACGGTGGACGACTTTAGACCAAGGTCTAAAAAAAGGGAGTTTTATTTTATTTTTATAATGATTTGGTAATAGTGGAAATAAAATTGGAAATGCGAGACTGCGAGAGGAGAAAGAATCGTCTCAAAAATTTCAACCAAAAAAAAAGAATCGTCTCAAAAATTACAAGGGGCCGAAGAAGAAGAATTGAGAGGGAAAGAAAGTGCTATGGTGGACGCCATGGAAGGGGTCGTTCAGACGGGAGCTCAGTACAGTCTGCCTCCATCGCGCTACAGCAGCGAGGATATCCTCTTCTGTATCGATGCCGACAAGGAGTCGCTCGTCGAGATGAAGAACCCTGGCATCTATGGCCGCCCTATCACTCGTCTCGACTCCATCAAACAATCCATCGTTCTTTTTATGAACGCCAAGCTCACCATCAATCCCGATCATCGATTCGCCTTCGCTCTCATCGGAAGATCCACCACTTGGGTAATCTATGCCTTTCTAACCCTAATTTTTTAGCATTTCAGTCGGTCGATTTTCCCCCCCTAATTTCTGCCTGATGAGCATCGTCAATTTTGCTGCTTTAGGGATTCATGTCGTTTTGTAGCTGTTTGATTGAAAATGAGAGTAATTTGTTAATCCACTTATGATGCTTTAATGGATTGAATTAGTAACCCTAGAATGTACTACTGTTTGGGAAATTTAGGGCTATTGGCAGATCATGTCTCAATCAATGTCATCTTTACTGACAAGTTAACAATCCATCGTTTTGGTCATGGTACATTGTTTGTCACAGTTCACACATTCACTTTCCATTGTCTAAGTCAGATATATTTGTCTTTTTTGAAGCTTCGTAAAGAGTTCAATGCTGATATGAGATCTGCATTTGATGCATTACGGAGTATAACCGGGGATGCAAACGGTGGGCGTGCGGATCTTACTCAGCTATTTCGTATAGCAGCTTACGAGGGCAGCAAGTCTCGTGCACTAAATCGGAGTTTGAGAGTGGTAAGTTTTGGCTCTCAAGTTGTGGATTTGGTGGCTGCCGTGTTACTGCTGACCAAAATATCTTTTGCTCCGTCGTTGTAAATCAGCTGAATCCATATCCTATTTTCTGTATTTATACCCCCTGAGATTAAGCATGTGTTCATCATTAGTCCATGTTGTGTAGAAGTTAACCTTATCAGAACATGTCTTTATTGATTCCTCACAGCATCCTCTAAATAGTTGATCATGATAATGCTTCAGGTATACTGTATTTGAGCGAGCTGACATTTTAAGATGATACAAAAGAATCTTCTAATCCAATCTGCTTCATTAAGCCAAACAAAAGCTGAACATGACATGCCGTTTGATAAGAGCTAACTGCTTTCTTTTGCCATGCCCAGATCCTTATATACTGCAGGTCATCCATGCCACCGGTTTTCCAATGGCAAGCAAACGAGAAGCTTTTCACACTTGATGTCGTTTATCTTCATGACAAGCCCACGCCAGATAACTGTCCCCAGAAAGTGTACGATGCTCTTGTGGAAGCCCTAGAAACCGTCTCGGAAAATGAAGGCTACATATTTGAGAGCGGTCAAGGGCTTCAGCGTGTCCTCTTCAGGCAAATGTGCACGCTCCTTTCTCACCCGCAGCAGCGTTGCATGCAAGATGACTTAGATCTTCCCAAGACTCTTCAGAAGAAGACTCCTCCTGCCAATGACCAACAGACCCGGACCATAGAAATATTGTGAGTCTATCTGATTCAACTCCTGTGTTTTGTGTATCTTTCTGTATTAATGTTTGTGTAAAATGTTAAGGTGTAGTAGTTATGTAGTTTGAATCCCGGCCATGTTGATAAAATGCTGATTCTGTTTGTCATTTTGGTTTTGGAAATTGGAAGTTGTAGTAAAATGGTGTTATCAGTTTTATGGAGTTGGACTGCATAACTGAAAGGTGTTTTGTCCTCTTTTTTTTTGGTTCGAAGGAGAAGCGGAGTTCTCAAAGGGGTGTTTTTATTAATAATAGGAAAAATGGCTATACGGGGATAACCTGACCCTTAATAATTCATATTGTCAAAAAGCAGTAAAGAAATACTCTCGGACGAGTCACTCAATACATGAACTCCAAAAGGATGAGAAAAAGCAATAGATGTGAGGTGATCCGTAACGGTATTCGCCTCTCGGTACACACGACGAAATTGAATACCCCGATCTCTACGAACTAAGCCTGCCAATTGAGAATCCGATTCAAGAATTGCCTGATGAAAGCCTTATCTCACGCTAACTTGAAGCTGTTGAGAATCCTCAATAGCTCTGCCATGGGCACCCATGCATGTGCATGATCCAATGTTCTGAATGAAACCGCAAATGCACCCTTACTAGCAAGCCAAACAAAGCGCTGGATCCTCTCGGGCACAGCAAGCTTCCAAATCATTTGATAGAACTCTCGATTGAGCTCGTTCCTGTCAACATTGCTCTTAATCATACTATAGCCAGACGCCACCACGGAGTGATTAGTTGCCATCCACCTTCAAGCTCCAGCAAAGCTCATTTGAATTTCAGCATATCCCTTGTGCTGCTATGGAGCCCATTTTCAAGTTTGCTGCAGGTATAAATTAATCAATAATCACACACCAGTTCTGATTGTTATTACTACTGTCACTGGTTTAAATTCATTCTTATGTGAAATCTGAATCCTCCTAGATATGAACAACACATGGGTCCTCTATGAACTGGATAAGCCAAACAAGAGGCTTTCTTCAGTGTGGTCCTAATTCCACCATTACCTGCGGACCAAAGACCCTCGATTCCAAGTGTGGAGGACTTGTTGAAGAAGGATAAGCAAGGAAAAGGCTCTCGGTTTGCAAAGTTTTTAGCTGAAAAGGAAGACTTGCTCAAGAAATTTAATCAAGTGAAGACTAGTGAAAACTGAAAAGGAAGACTCGATCGACTTGGTTGCTTAAGTGTCCTTGGTCTTGGCATTTGATTGAATATGAGCAACCATGTTATATACAAAATTGGTTGCCTCTTTTTCTGACGAAACATGTTGCAAAATCATCATCAGCGTAACGCATTTGTTGGTCAGGTAAAACAATAATAGGTTTGGGTGCAATGTGATATGAAACCAAAAAAGTTAAATAGGCTACCTCTTTGGTCATGGCTGACTTCAGTAATAAGTTTCAACGTTCAACGAAGGCAAATATAAATGAAGTTGATTTCAACAAGTTGAATTTATCCCATCAATCCAACTACATTTGTAACACACATGCTAAAGATAACAACAGAGGAAACCCAACTTTATATAAAGAGACAACACCAAAGTTATGTATGATGTATGAACTACACTCAAAACATTGTTATCTTTCAAGTTTGATGGCTTGAAGAAGGGAAAACAACATTCAACTGATTATCAAAACTTGAGAGAGTACAGATGGAAGGAGTAAACAAAAAGATGGCCATACAAAGAAAGTGGTTGATTCCCTGTCAAGCCCCTTGCTATCAAACAACTTGGAACCCTGTGAAGCATAAGCTTAAAAGATGCGGTATGGCTTTCCCATGGTGCTCTTGAGGTACAGACAGCGAACCTGAAAGGAAACATAAATGAAAACAACATCATCAGCATATAATCCAATTGACCATAGCAACATACATGTAAAGATCACACGCAACAAAAATGGAAAACGATTTACTCTACCCATACTTACATTTTGCCAGTTCTTCTTCAACAAAGAGACGAGGAAGTTGACACTCATTTGAACATTCTGGAAGATCTGTTTCTCTTCCATTCCACAGTTTCCAACAGCAACACCCATGCAGAGAACCTTCTTGAGCTGGAATTTCACGGTGGCCTTGATTTCATTAACCTTGGCTTCCAATGATTCTTGGTGGGAAACCAGAGCAGGGAATTTACCTGCAGTTTGGTGCAAATTTCGTCGGTCCATTAACCACAGTTTACATCATCATATTTCGGCACATAGTACAACAAAGTGTCTGAGATAAGGGTACATGCCTGCCTTGTTAAGACCAGGTCCAAGCAAACGTGGGATCTGCTTGATGACGGATTCAGAGGCCAAAAATGCATGGTATTTCTTGGCAAGCTTCTTCACCAGCTTCTTGTTTTTGTTCAGCTTCTTGAGAGCTTCAACATCCATGTAGTCCAATCCGATTTTCTCAGACTGCAGACAGAGGGATAAGAGTTTAAACAAAGCTCCTAAACCACTGAAGGTAAGAACTTTCAACGGGGTGTAGCTTCCACATGAGAGCTCGTTCATTTACCTCTTCGACATGCTGGGCATCTCCAAGCATGCACACCTTCATCTTGGGACGAGGAATGTGGGGGAGTTTAACGGTGCCACTGAAACGCTTGTCCTTTTGTGGGTCATAGTTTTTCAGTCCAATTTGAAGCTCAATTGTCTCAGTGAACTTCCTATTTTTCTCCTTTGTGTCAGTCATAATACCAGAGATGGCCTCTCTCACAGCCTCACTCTGAAGCTTACTGTTTGAAAAACCCCAAAACATCCCACACAAGTCAAATCCCAGATATTCCAGAGTAGCTCAAATTGATCTAGCAACATCAATTTCAAAGTTTCTACACTGTTGAAATCAAATAAACTCGTCCTCACACTAGCTTATCATAATCTATATAGCAGAACAGCACAAAACTTAGATGGGTCATAGAGTTCCCACTCAATGGCAAATTACAAGTTCAGGTATTGCGGAAATTGGGCAATTAAAATCACATCACTATAACATCAAAACCATATAATTAGACACGCAGAGGAAATATACAGGGGAGCTAGGAAATAGGGTTTACCTCATGGTGACTGTTCTGATGAGTCAAATAATCACCGATCAATCTGAAAAAGTAAGCATATAAGTATCAAAACGCAGTTTTCCGTACGTGATTGAAGAGAGAGTGATGAAGAACACAAAGAATGGCGAAGAAAGTGAATTGATACCTGGATAAACCTAGACGTCAGATGCCAAACGGCGAACACTAAGATGGAAGATGATGATAACAATCGAGTTATAACAAAACCAAAACCCTAACATATAATAGTCAATATCACTTCCTTTATTTTGGGCTTTATGTTGGGCCGTACTGGCCCAATTAGATATTATCTAGTTTCATCTCATGCTAGCAGGTCAATTTCTTGTTGATCGGAATATGCTCAGAAACTACAACAAGATGTGAAGCCAATGATACCAATACAAGTTACCTCTTATTACAGGTAAAAACAAAATTACTGCCATAGAAGCAAAAGAAAACTACTACCGTTGTTCTCACTTACAAACCCAAAATAACAAATTTACAGCACCGAAGCAAAGCCAACATGTAAAAAAATAAGGGCCTCAAATATGCTTCTTGCTATACTCTGTACCAATTCAATTACTAGTTCTGAATGCTTGAAGAAGACCAACTCAACAAGGGTCCAAAAATTACTGGATTTCTTAGTTCTTATCAATATAGTGTGTCACAAGTGGAGAACTTTAGAAGAGAGCTGAATAAGAGGTTCCAACGTGCTAGGTGCAAATTTCCTCCCAAACAAAAAACAAATAGAAGAAGGCTTGTCATTGTAGCTGCAGTTTTGCTTCTGAAACACCTTCTTGAAGAACTCTTCCGTGATGTCTCCTTTCCCGAACGTCGCAGGGTGGGCTCCACCTCTCGACCAGTCAACCCAGGTGATGCTCCGGTTCGCCAGCTGGCTCGGGGCTTGGATATTAAGCATGGTAGGAAAATAGTGCTCGTCGACATAGCAACTTGGCTTGCAAAAGGCCTCGAACTTTTTGTAGTAGATGGCATCTTCCACTATATTGATAGCGAGTTTTCTGTTGAGTTCAAACCATTGGGCACCTTTTCTCCAATTAGTGAGGTTGACCTCGGGTGCCATGTTTTGGTTGTAGCGGCCCCTACCGTAAGGACCTGGGTCATCAAAGGCTCCAACAAAGCTGTATCGGGATTTGGAAATGTAGTGGTAGATGGAGGTGAAGTTGTAGAAAGGAATGCAGGATTCTGAGAGGAGGATGAACCATTCGTTGGAGATATCAAGCAATGCATTGGCAACAAGCCTTTTCTCCGCATCGCACATGCTCATTCTGCCCCACTCTGCCACCTGCATCACAAAGCCAGCGAAAAATGTTTACAAGAAGTATTTTTATTGTATTCTAACAGGTTTTGCTACAATCTGTGAGTTGCACCCTAAACTAGCATCTTAATCAGTTCAGTGACACAACACTTTAAATCTCCTTGTTTTTTTTCGATCAAATTTAAATCTACTTGTTTCTGATGAGTAAAACCATTTTTAGTTGTACTTTACACTCAGAAAGCAACAACCTAATATAAGACAAAACAATGATTCCAAGTGAGAAGGTTAGTCACAGTTACTACAACCTTAGATTGCTGATAGACATCATTTTAATTTTATAGACACATTCGTTAAATTCAATGTGCGAAGAGCAACTCACTTGTTCAAAGATCACTCATGTACAGGACCCCTTGTAACTTCTAAACTCACCTTAACAAACAAATTCTCGTGATTTGGGTATCCCTTTATTATATCAAGGCACTTATGGTGCAGGCATAAATGGCATGAGAAAATCAGAAAAACTGCATCATACAATGGATGCCGTTTCAGTATTGCTACATTTTTTTTAGGCTTGCATAACCTGGTTAGCACATATCAAAATCCAGCAGGCTGTAACATCACTAGTTAAGCTATAAAGTTTTTATTAGCCCATGACCTTTAGAGTTAGGAACCAGCTTGTTTGCAAGAATCATATAAGCAATTTGATGGGGCCTAATCCTCATTCTCTTTGGCTGTTATAGTGCCTTTGAGTTGGATATGACCCCTACATCAATTTTGATGCATTTTAACTAAATTCAGTTATGATTGGCACATAACTGAGTTTTAGTATTCTATTCTTTTCTTTTCTTTGGGTCTTTCGGGCGCACCTCCTTTGCGTAAGCCAGGGGTGCCCCCATCTTGACCCCCCAGATTCCCCGGAAGGGGAACTCCACTGGGTATAAAGTAAAGTAATATAAGCAATTTGATCTCAAGATCCACTTCCATCCAACAAAATTCAAGCCTAGATTATACAAAGCTAATATTCAGCACTTCCGCTCAACTGCAAAACAGAAACATACACTTTCTGGTAATTGTACTAATCAGAGGGCATGTCAGTCTAGGGTTCCAAACTCTTAAGTATGCAGTATTAGCTAACTGAAGGATCAAAGTACAAAAATGCGAAAAGTATGACATAATTTAATGTTGAAACATGATTTGTAACATACCTGGCTTGGAACATGCCTCCTGTAAAATACAGATGATGAAGGGAACTCATCATGATATGATGGCAAAGAGTGAATGTATATCGAGTAGCGTCCTTCATTTCCTCTAAAAAACCTCTCCCACAACGGCGCCAATGGCAATGGCCCCTTTGTCAAGAACATGAATGCAATCTTCGGGTTCCTTGCATATGGATATCTTTTGATTTTAGGAACAAAAGTCGCCCTCCAGAAGAGCTCCTCATCGCTCATGGAGTGAAGCAGATTTGATGGGGGCCTGATCCATTGATCCAACCTAGTGGATTCACCGAAGCAAGGCTCAAAACTAGGCCTAGCCATTACCAAGTTGGTAGCTCCAAACCGCCGAATCGAATACATGCTTATGAAGGAAATCAAAAGACATGCCCCCAAGAAGAGAGCAAGCAACAAAAGTAGCCTACATGGCAAAACCCTAACATGACCAGCTCTTGGTGGATTGCTTGGCTCCTTCCCTTCTTCTACAGAGGGTATCCTTTGCATCTCTTTATTACAAAATTAAGAGCCCTAGCCTGGCCTAATCAACTCTGTTATGGTTTATCTTTCTAGTTTCTACCAAAAGGAGATCAAATCCACAAATCAACCAGATTCCACCTCTCAGCAAAACCAATCTGAGCTTAATTAAACAGCAAGTTGCTGAATAAGACACTAACAGATGTGTATATATATCAAATCAAAGAAGGGTTGTACTTTTTAGTGTGCAACTAAGAGTATTCAGGCCCAAAAAAAAAAAACAGATCTGAAACAAGTAGAGGCCTGAACAAGATGCTCTGTTTCTAGCAAACCAACTTCCCTGCAAGTAAAACCGTGGGGAAATCATACACCCAGCTCAAAAAATCAAGAGACAGCACAAAATTGGATCTTCCGAAATCATATAAGGGTAGAAATCTCAAACATACCCGAATACAAAATTCAGCAAAAGGGTTGAGAGTTGAGCCTGCAAAAGGGAAATTCTACTTTTCTTTCACAAAGTTGAAACCCAGAGAGAAGACTGGTCAAAAGACCGATGGCAAAATCGTTCAATTCAGCATGGATCTTCGGATGGAGAGGGAAGGGGAAGTGGCGAAGAATCAGCGAACGTGAAGATTTGGGGGAGTATTTTGGAGAGAATATTAGTATATTGATTATTTTGGGGGAGTTTGCAATTTTGTTTTCCGGACTGATGCAGATTTGCAGAGTTTGAATTTTCTTTTTCCTTTTCCTTTTTTCTTGTTCTCCGCCCACAAGCAACGAACAGAGCGAACGGTCTTACGTGACACGTCACGCACCCTCCTCCAGGTAACCGGTCATTATGGTCAAATTTTGAATCCCCTAAGTCAACGTTACCGGAACCCTTTTTTTTTTTTTTTTGTAGCATATATTGCTGCCTTAATCAGTCATTAAGCACAGATCATAGACGACAGAGATGAATGAATTGTGCTAGTGTGTGTGTTTTTATTTTGAGCAAAGTGATGGTGTATTTTCACTCTACCATTTGTTCAATGACGTAGAAAAATCTCAACCAAACAAACGAAAAAATTTGTCTGAAAAATTGATGTCTACGTACAGGGAGTGCTAAACAAGACTACTTGAACAGATTAGGCAAGTGTTAGAGCCATGTGCCAAGCTTTTCATTGATCTAGGTCAAGATTTTAACAGTTTTAATCCCAAACTAGATATGAATCTGAGATACTCAACTTCACTATAAGGTTTTAACCCTTGTGTGATTGACCAAGCTAAGAAATATTCAACTTCACTATACGGGTATGATTTAGGTTGCTGTACCAACAAAGCTAATTCGTGTAACTGAATTACAATTACAATTAGCAAGACAAGCAACAAAAGGAAAACTCCAACTAGGAACAAATCATTCACAAGTAAGTTCAGCAAAGATGCTCTCTGTACACACATGAACCTGCACTGTACAAAGACTCCTACTTTGCGATTGCATTGTGGGAGTCTGCATACAAAATGCAATCTGAAACTCGCTACCTAACATCAGAAGAAGATGGCGGCTTGAAAGGGAAATGTGCGAAATGGATCTTCAGAACAGAGGAGTCCACCTTCTTATGGTCAAACTGGTAGCCTGCACCAAGATACATAATTAAGATTCAACTAGCCTAATCCTAACGAGATGTATTCACTTTAGTTTTATCTATAAGCATGAAGGGTATTTTGAATCGTAATACTCTTCCACATGATTACAGTTGCTAGGAAACATAAAGCAGTAAGGAAGAGATAGTTAACCTTGAAGTGCATCCATTGCCGTGCGAGCACAAGCTGGGTTATCAAAATCCACAAAGCAAAAAACCATTGCCTTGTCTCCAGTCTGATGAAGTTTATAAGTTTGAATTAGACCACTGACATGAAAAGTAAATGTATGACTATATCAAGAACATCTGCAGCCATGCCAAAATAGTATTCATAGTGATCTCTCATGTTAGAACCTAACTCATCATGCTTCCCTATATTATCATATTCAATTTGGAGATGAAGTATCAATGACCAGAAAACACAACTTCTAAGCAAGGCAGAATAGTTCAAGAAGCCACATGAATAGTAACATAAGCCTGACACCACAGCAAAGACAAAAGTCAGTGAATACATAATAATAAAGAATACATTAGAGTAATAAGCTAACATCAATCATTGGGCAGTCCAAAAGAGAGTACTAATGAGCTACTGTAAATTATGTTCAAGTACACATATTAACATTTTTTGGGTTTTGTGATCACCCTTGGTTTTGGGATTTATCATTTTTGGCACACATTGCATGCTACAGAAATACTGTAGCAGTCACTACTATATGCAAAAAGCTTAAAGAGAATGAAACTAAATGCATGACCTTACCCGTCGAGGCTCCTTGTGCACAACCCTTATGTCTTTAAAACCAACAAAAGGGCGGAAGAGATCTGAAATTCTATGTCAAGGACAAACAGAACAAGCAAAACATGTATTAAATGGCCATAATATGAATGCATTGCTTAGCACCAGTTACACATTGTCGAAGTCCAATGACTACAAAATACTCATATGTCCACAAAGGCTCCAATACAAGAAACATGTAAACTACTTTTTCTTATATGATGCATTGGCAAAAAAGGTGAAAAGGGTACCCCAGGAAAAAAAAGACAAGGAGTTATCTAATTTCAGCTCAATGGAGTATAAGGCTATCCATAGGCTTCAAAAATTCAGTTGCAACTGTGATGCTACCAGATATCCTTTGAAAAATATAGAGATTAAATATCCCATGGCCACAACCATCTAACTTCTTAGCCCGATAACAAAAAATGGATCAAAGTACATCAGCATGAAAGAGATTATAAAGTACATCAGCATGAAAGAGATTATAAAGTACATCAGCATGAAAGAGATTATAATGAAAAGGATACGGCCTACTTCCCTTCTTGTACAGTCTTTAGGTAGCCCATCAACAAAAAGCATGCTGGACTCATCAGCTGAGCTAGAGAGGCCATCATCCCTTTGCAAAGAACTATTTCGCCCGTATAGTGTCTCTGAAATGTGGCCATCATCCCTTTGCAAAGAGCTATTTCGCCTATATAGTGGCTCTGAAATGCGGCTATCATCCCTTTGCAAAGAGCTATTTCGCCCATAAAGTGGCTCTGAAATGCGACCATCATCCCTTTGCAAAGAGCTATTTCGCCCATACAGTGGCTCTGCTATGGACCCATCCCTTTGCAAAGAGCTATTTCGCCTATAAAGTGGCTCTGAAATGTGGCCATCTCTTACCAAAGATCTATTTCTCTCATACAATGGCTCTGGAATACCTGGATTAAGCAACCTTGAAACATCTGGTCTTTCGTGTACAAATTTAGGATCTTCAAATGGAGATGTGTAGCTTCTTATGTTGACCCCTGCGCTAATGCCACTTAGTCCAGATTCAGTATGAATTGCCATGCCTGATACAGTATCCAAGCCATAATCTCGGTACCTAAGTGGGTCAATCTGTAGTTGAGAACAAAGCAAGCCTTGGTTGTTTAGGTTTTAAGAAAGTATCATATATGCATTTAGTAGGACAATCAATTGACACTTACATCTCTGTCTAGGTAATCTTGAGATGAACTGGGCTGTACACTGGAGTAGAGCAGACCATGAGATGCCAGAGAAGTATAGTTTGGTTCCGTATATGATGGGTATATAGATCTTGGGAGCTTGCCTGTAGCAGCGAAGGCAATCTGTTAAATTCGTTTTAAAGATGGCATAGAAAAGACTAAAATACTCCTTGAACGACACTATTTAGGAATTTAACACCAGTCCTCATGCACAAAAATAAAAAACAGTTTTGACTTGATGTTACGCAGAAAAAAGAATTGAAAAGAAAAAAAAGTGCAGTTTCTTCATGGATTGTTAATGCAGCAAACATAAGCATGTGAGCAACCAGGAATCTTAAAATCAAAGAGATCATTATCGGCCTCACAATTTACTATGACCAACCATGTGATGTTGGATAAGTTCTCTCAGGGACTGATGACTAGGGATAATGTAACAATCTGGATACCTGAACAAGGTTCAAAACAGAGATATGTCCTATTGGTGGTATGGCAGAGATTTAACTATAGGGCTACCATGCTATTCAACAATAACTTATATTGTTCGTCTATATTCCAATGGAAATAAGTAGCAATATGGTAACAGATGGATAAAGTCATGTATCCCCACTCCCCACTAACACGACTACACTACCATTTCATCAAGGAATAAAACTCTTATCCACCACAAACTCACAGCAGCATTCCAGCAACTCCTTCCACCACCAACTAGATCAAAATGTTCAAAAAAAGCTTCATCCACCTATTAAGTTCCAATGTTCAGACCACTGAACATTTAATAACACAGGTAATATTTGCTTACAGTATTACAATGCAAAAAAATTAAATGAAAACAAGAAAATCGCACCGTGTCATTGTTACATGGGTTTTACATGACATTAAGGAATACCCAATAAAAATCTTCAGGTCCAGAGAGAATATGGAAACACAGTCACCTAAGAGTCAATATTATCCTATCACTCATAGTTTGTCCTATGAATTCACAATAATAATTCCCCTTCCAACTTAGATACTCAATCCGACAGATAAAAACCAACTTCAGTTGGCCAAACTATGAAGGGTTTCACTAACAGCATAAAGTAAAAGCACCAGCTTTGATCTTTTATATTTCGAACATTCAAGAAAACACTTTTTGAATAGGAACTGCCAAGAAACACTGAACAATACAGGGTAAATTCGCCACATTGTTCTCTGGATGATTGAGAATTAGGGTTTTTCTACTACAGCATCAAGCTTAAAATACCCAATTAAAAACAAGCTCTACTTATAGTTACTACAGAACACCTACAGAATTACAGTAAAAGGGAATGGGAGGCAGACTGGGAAGCCCATAACATTAAGATTAACGGAAGAATGCCAAGAAAAAACCAAATGAACATGAAACTAGGGTTTTACGAACACCAGCAATTACCTTTATCGGCTCCAGCCCTTGTGCTGCATCTGCGATCATCCTCCATGTCCGATCGTCTTCTTCCTCTTCCCTCTTCTCCTCTTCTTTATCCCGCTCTCTCTAGATGGTGAGGAGCTGCGTAAAGAGGGAAGCCATGGAACTTCTTTTTTTTTGTACGGAAGAAACCTTTTTTTCAGATGGACTGATGGAGGGTATATTTCCCCACTGAGATTTAAAAAAAAATAAAAAATTAAATGGAAAATATCGAAAAAATGGAATTGGGGTGAATAACTTTCCCAAAACACGAGAGTACGAGACCGAACCAGAACTACCGAGTGGCGTCCCATCTGCGCCTCCCTCCCTCGCCCTCCCTCAATCCCTCCGTCCGGCGACCGCCTCCGCCCTCTAGATCTGATTTAGCACCGGTATGTAACTTTGTTTGAGTTTTAATTTTTGCTTAGATTAGGATTAATTTAGGGTTTTATACAGGGTTTAATCATTACAGATTGAGAATTCTTTTGAGAGAATGACGAGATTTTTATATTGCTCTTGAATGGTATTTTTTTCCAGAGAAGGAAGAGATTAATATCGTCTCCCAAATTGATCGGTTCCTTCACAATTGTATTTTGTTTCTAATGTCTTTTACTATGTCAACTCTGTGGTTCTTGTTTTGAAAGATCCAAATTGTCCCTTGTCAACAGAAAATGTGTTTTAGGTTGAGCCCAAATGTGCCCTCCACACAAGCTCATCTCTGCCATCATTGTTCTACTTTCTGTTGTTTCTAGTACCAGCTTGTAGGCTAAGATTATAGAAGCTGTTTTGCCTGCAATACGTAACAAAACATGCTGTAGCAGCAATGTAGAAGCTCTTATTTAGTGAACTGAAAGAAATAGAGTGATTTATTTACCTGCTCATGTGTTTTTGCTGTAGTGGGAGACAATGGCCAAGGGTTTGATATGGGCCACTGCAGAAGACCTAGCCATGAACAAGGGCCGCGTTCTGTCGCTATACCGACAAATCCTAAGAAGTCTGAACTCTCGCGACTTGCCATTGACGTTTGCTGCAAGACTGGCAAAGAAGGCGGAGGTACGAGGCATATTCATGTTGGCCTCGGAGGAGAGATCTCGTCATAACATCGCGGACCTCATAGATACTGCCGAGTACGCCCTCTCGCTTCTGAGGAAAGGAGAAATCCCCAAAGACATCCAGTGAAATTTGGTAACCGCTTAACTTCTACCGATGTTATATTGTGCATATTGTGACAATTGGGAGCCAATAGGCCTCTTGTCAATGGGTTTCCATGGTTTGCTTATTAGTCCTACACTCCTACCAATGCAAGGTGCAAGGGGCAGATAATATGACTGAACATCATGATCATCCTTGCATACATGTATTTGGCCCTGCTTGCTGCATTTGAAATGAAGAAAATGATATTAGTCGTATGCCACTGTATCAAGGGAAACCAAAATCGTTTTTGGGTGCAAGGAGACCAATAATCTTTAGAATGATGAGTCATATATCCAACAGTAAGGCTTCCTCAAATTCTCAGGAAGCATGATAGTTATTTTATATAGCACTTAGTAGCATTCATCCAAGCTTAGAACCTAGAGAAATAGACAGCATGTAGCATATCAGTCAAGTCAACCAAACAAAATCACATTGCTAGAGAAACTTACACCAGCTTGGACAAAATCAGATTCACTGCTCTGTCCTATCATAGATCTGCCCATCATCAGAGTGAAATGCTATTTGGTTTTCTTCAAGTAACATTATCCTATAGTTGTTTATGCAGTAAATGAGTCAATTTGGTAACTGGTCTTGACAGTTTACAATATTGCAAGCTGAAATTCTGGACGAATATTTTCACTTTTTCCGCCTCCCCATTTTATATGCACTCTACCGGGTCAGCTGCTAGATATGGAGTGGGGGGCAACCAGCAATCAGCAAACTAGAGCTTCTTCACACTAGAACCAAGTAAACGCATTACTTTTTCAGACGGCTTTAAATAGTCATTTAACAATCGTAAACTCTATCCCAAATTAAAAAACCAGAGGAGGATAAAAAGAAAAGGAGACATGGGTGGCGTTATGGTGGCTGCTGTGGTGGCGTTAGCGTTGTCGATAAGGTGCATTGTAGCGACGGATTATACTGTAGGGGAGGGGACTTGTGTGCCAGCTGTGTGGAGCTATCAGTTGGGGTGCGACTATAACACTTGGGCTCTAACCCACGAATTTGCGGTGGGCGATCGACTCGGTGCGTGTATACAGTATAGTACTCCTTGTGATTTACTTTGATTTGGCAATTAGTCATTACATGTAACTAGATGATGCATTCGTAATACAGTATTTAACTTTGTGGTCGGAACTGACAACGTTGCGGAGGTGACAAAGCTGGACTACGACATGTGCGCAGTAACGATCCCGACAAACCCAATTAACGTATATGGACGATCGCCGGCGACCATCCCCCTGTCGAAAACGGGCACCTTCTACTTCCTGTCAACTGCTCTCGGCTTCTCTATGTGCTCGCTTCAAAAACTTGCCGTCACCGTGAATGGCACCACCTCTTCCCCAAGTGCGTTGTCGCCCCCGAGCGTGCCCGTAGACAACAACACTCCCACTACTACTACTTCTACTCCTACTACTACTACCCCTACCCCTGCAGCCTCGTCTTCGTCGTCATCCAGCCATAGCACGATGGTGAAGGCGGTGGTGGGGTCGGTCGTAGGATTCGTTCTCTTCGTTGCCAAGATCTTGATCATTGTGCATTGCATGCGCCGCCGACGCCTGAGACAAGAACAAGTAAGGATCGGCCTCGAGGTGCCGGCTCCCCCTATTAACCATGCCGCTGATCACGTCGTCAATGCCCATTGAAATAGTAGTGCAGGTACGGGTCAATCACGTACTTGTTCAACCTGCTACAAGTCCTTCAAATTTGTGTAACGTGCAACATGTATATAGCAAAGAGTTTGACATGTGAGATAACGACCAAGTGCTTTAATTAGGTAGATAATGAGCTTCATATCCTACCTGAATTTTGTCAACTGTAAACTTTGGTCGGTTTGTGTAACTATCGATCCTAAACGTAAGTCTACTACCAAAAAATAAATGTCAATACGAAGACGACACGTGAAAAAATTCTAAATGACGCGATGTGGTGGCCCTAAACCTTACGATATATATATTACATTTGAAAACTTAGGTTCTAGGAGGATAAGGTATTAAAACATCATTTTATAAATATTCCTGTGACAGAATATCTTACAGAATGGTAACTAGATTTTGGAACTCAAATGTCAGAAACGTCAAATATGCTAAATACTCGAACCAGAATGCCATATTAGGCTTGTTATGCCACGTGTTGCCTCATACTCGATCATTAATACAAACGGGCATCACCTTCACAGAGACTAGATAAGCTCCAAAGCTACCAAAGCCGCAACCAATATCTAAAACTGACTGAATCCGCAAGTATAATCCTCAACGCCGTCAAAGATCCGCCCATCATCTGAGTGAATGCTATTTGGTGTTCTTCAAGTAACATCATCCTATAGTTGTTTATGCAGTGAATGAGTCAATTTGGTAACTACCTGGTCTTGATAGTTTACAATAATATTGCAAGCTGGAATTCAGGACGAATATTGTCATTTTTCCCGCCTTCTCATTTTAGATGCACTCTACCGTACCGGGTCAGCTGCAAGACTTTGATATGGAGTGGTGGGCAACCATCCCATTTGCCCAAAAAACTCTGGTCTTGAGAGTTTCTTCACACTAGAGCCAAGTAAACGCATTACTTAAATCCCATTTGCCATACCTTATTTCCTCTTTCAGACGGCTTTAAATAGTAATTAGCAATCGTACGTAAACTCCATCCCAAATTAAACCACCAAACCAGAGGAGGATAAAAAGAAAAAGCGACATGGGTGGCGTTATGGTGGCTGCTGTGGTGGCGTTAGCGTTGTCGATAAGGTGCGTTGTAGCGACGGATTATACCGTAGGGGAGGGGACTTGTGTGATAGCTCTGTGGAGTTATTTGGGTTGCGGCTATAACACTTGGGCTCTAACCCACGAATTTGCCGTGGGCGATCGACTCGGTGCGTGTATACAGTATAGTACTCTTGCTGATTTACTTTAATTTGGCAATTAGTCATTACATTTAACTAGATGATGCATTCGTAATACAGTATTTAACTTTGAGGTCGGAAAAGACAACGTTGCGGAGGTGACAAAGCAGGACTACGACATGTGCATAATATCGACCCCGACAAACCCGATCGCCGTATATGAACGAACGCCGGCGACCATCCCCCTGTCGAAAACGGGCACATTCTACTTCGTGTCAACTGGTACCTACTCCCAGCCTTCCTATTGCCAGACCCAAAGGCTTGCGGTCACCGTGAATGCCACCACCTCTTCCCCGAGCGTGCCCATAGACGACCAGACGCCCACTACTACTACTTCTACTATTACTGCTACCCCTGCAACCTCGTCTTCGTCGTCATCGAGCCATAGCACGATGGTGAAGGCGGTGGTGGGGTCGGTCGTAGGATTCGTCCTCTTCGTTGCCAAGATCTTCATCATTGTGCATTGCGTGCACCGCCGCCGGATGCGACAACGTGTAAAGCTAAGTGCAGAGATGGGGTCCCCCCCTGTTAATCATGACGCTGATCACACCTTCAATGCCCACTGAAGTAGTAGGGCAGCTGCTGGTCAATCACGTACGTTCAAGTCCTTCAAAATTTGTGTAACGTGCAACATATATGTACCAAAGTGTTTTACATCTGGGAGATAACGGCCTTTGGTCGGTTTTGTGTAACTATCGATCCTCAACGTAAGTCTCCTACCCAAAAAAAAACGTGTTAATATGTCTGAAAATAAACAAATATATTAAACATCAAATTTGGAAATGTTTAGATCATGGCGTGGCCGCAACCAACCAATAATCAGCTGCTGAGTCAAATGTGGAAACCGTTGATCTCAACAGTATAATATTACACCCGAACATTCAACCAAAAAAATATATTACACCCGAACAAAGTAAACGCATTAATTAATTCCAATCTGGCATGTTCATTGTCTTCCTCCCTTCACAACGTTACTCCTCCTATAATTAACATTTTTTTATCCATCCACCTAATTAACATTAAACACAATGCTTCAAATCCTAGTTGTTTCTTGAGCTATCAATTAAGACCCTAACCCATTAATCCTAAACACGTACAGAAACAGAGGATCTATAGGATAAAAACACGTCATGGGCACGCGTTGTGGTGGTTGCTATGGTTGTGTTAGCACTGTCGATACTCGATACGGTGCGCATTGGCGACAGAGTATGTCTTCGGAGAAGGGTCTTGTCCCCGGCCCGCTTGGTTCTTTGGATGCACCTCCGATTCGCAGGCTCAAGATCACGAATTCGTCGTAGGTACTAGGTGATACATTGGGTGCGTGTTGAGATTAGAACTCTGATCGATCCATTTTTGTACCTTTTCGTATGATGACTCACTATATACATTTCTGTAGAGAATGCGTGGAAGATGTGGTTATTGACTTGTGATTGAGCCCTCGGTTTTCTATTTGGTCCCTTGATAATTGTGAATCGTCCTAGAATATATCATTGTGGGAAAGGGAGAGGTCTATGATAGTGATTTTGAAAAAGGAAAAGTTCAATATACTGTATGTTGTTTTCATAGTCTTGTCATTTTTAAGTTTGTGAAGAAAGCATGGAATATGCAAGTTGTTGACTTGTGATTGTTGCTAAAGCCACAAAAGCTTCATCTTAGAAAAAGGTGTATGGAAGTTATAGTAAGATTGACAATGATGAAAGTGATATATTCTGTTGGAAGTGATGACCCTTAGAAAAGAAAACCGCAGTCTTGATATATGTCTGTAAACCTTTTATGCAGATCTCATCTAATCAAGCAAGTTGGAATACTCTATTAGCACTATAAGTTACAGTTGATTTTGTAATATGTTTATTGGTCATAATAATTGTGGAATTTTGCTGTTGTGGATAAAGGCAAATTTTATTTGAAGGCTAGAGTTTTAGAAGCTAACGTGAGACCCTAAATAAAGGCAAAAATATCTATTTTGGTCCCTTGGCAGCTGTAGTACGTCTAAAATATATCCTTGAGTGAGTCTGGGAAAAGGAGAATTATGTGCTAAAAGGATTTTGAGGGACCGACTTTATACGAGCCCTCGGTTTTCGATTTGGTCCCTTGATGAAGTTATTGACTAGTGATTGTGGAAACCGATTGCTAAAGTCACAAAAAGCTTCACCTCAAAACCATACACAAGAGCAAGAACATACCTATAGGAAGGTTAGATTGAAATTTTGGATTCTTGTAATGTAAGGGAGATGGGTGTGCAACACATTTGCTTTTCTTTGTGATCATACATGCAAATTTTCCGAAATTGTGGACGGTTGTATGAAAGCAAAACATTCCTTGGACTGTTATGTTCTTTTTCTAAGCAAACCGTTTCGATTATCCGTTCACTCACCCTACCTAAAAGATCGACCTGGTACAAAAATACTTTGGCACATAGGTTTTTTTAATCAAGTACTGCATGCCATTTTGATTTTGATAAAAAAAAAAACTCTAACTTTTTTCTTATTAACCCAGCTAATGTGTGAAGGGCCACAACAAAAAAAATCATTTTATAAATGTACATCCTTGCTTTATTGTTTCTCAAAGCTATGTTCTCTAACTTTTTAGCATATCTGTTGGGATGCTTTAACGACACAAATTCTAACTCAATATTATTGATTCCTCGTAAATTAGTCCGTACATCTAATTTTATACTCCGTATATTTTTTTTCCTTGTGTAGTTGTGTACATATATGTATAAACCAAGTCTAAAATGTACTTGTATTTGGGGGAATTTGGCCTTTGGGTAAGTCCAAAATGCACTCGTGTTTATTTAATGCGGGCATATTAATTGCTAATAGTCCCTAGTTAGTTTTGATTTGGTCTCATTAGCACGTGCAAATTCTCCATTCAATCCAAGTTTCTACAAATATAAAGGCAAAATAATTGCTATGCATGGCAAATTACTAAACTACAACTAGTTGCACTAAATAATTTGAAAGTTTTTCGACCAAAAAAAAGAAACTTGAAAGTTTCTCACGGTAAATCAATGCTAGATTATATTTCGATCCTCATAGCTAGATTTGTATTGTTTGTCATTTTTATATTATCTGTCTGCCGTGCCTTCGATATTCGGCAAACCCAAAACAATATGTGTACATTAGAAAAAACTCTTAACCAATTATGTACATAATTTAATCAAAGTTCGATATTTATTTCCATATCTTCCTTTAGTTCTGTTGAATCATTCTGATATCATAACGACGCCTATACAATTGTGAAAATTGTGAATCTATTGTATAAATCTAGCGTGCGTAATCATATTAACCCTAACAAGTTCAGAGAGCTTCACGAGTTTACGATGATTTATTTACGCCTCTAACACTAAATTAAAGTTGCCACGCATATCCGCTAACACCAACAACATTGAATCATATGCTAAGGTAAATTTATAGTGGATTCGTAATATAATGGTATCAACAAGCCGAGCCTATTGGTAGAATAGAGCGTATCACAAAGATATCATTACAAGAAGTCAAGATTAGGATTAATTAACATTAATGTCTTGTTTGAATTATGAGAAAAATGAACTTTGAACTCGAGTATATATATATATAGAGGAGATTGTTTACATGCACATATAAGCATAATCTTCTAACACAAAAAGTTGTAGCCTAACATTGATGGCTACAACAATGGCAATTTGTAAGAGCATTATGTTGTTGGTGTTTGTCTTCTGCCTCCATCATTTTGTTCCAATACAAGCCGATAGTGATGAAACTCCAGCAAAAGGAAATCGTTCGCCGCCACCGCCACCTAAAAATAATAGTCCGCCGCCGCCACCACCTCCAAACGAAAATCGTAATCGTCCTCCACCACCACCACCTCCGGCGCAAAAAGCACCCCCACCTCAACCCATATCATCACCGTCCTTTGCACCTCCAACACTATCACCAAACCAATCTCCGACACCGCCTACTCCTACACGATCACCAAGCCAATCTCCAACATCGCCTACTCCTACACGATCACCAAGCCAATCTCCGATGTCGCCTACTCCTACACGATCACCAAGCCAATCTCCGACGTCGCCTACTCCTATAAGATCACCGAGCCAATCTCCGATGTCGCCTACTCCTACACTATCACCAAGCCAATCTCCGGTGTCGCCTACTCCTACACGATCACCAAGCCAATCTCCGCCGTCGCCTACTCCTACACTATCACCAAGCCAATCTCCGACGTCGTCTACTCCCACAAAATCACCCATACAATCACCAACATCGCCTACTCCCTCACCATCACCCATCCAATCTTCGCCATCGCCTACCCCCACAGGATCACCAATCCAATCTCCGACATCGCCTACTCCCTCACCATCACCGATCCAATCTCCGACATCGCCTACTCCCTCACCATCACCGATCCAATCTCCGACATCGCCTACTCTCTCACCATCACCGATCCAATCTCCACCATCACCTACTCCCATAGGATCACCAATCCAATCTTCGACATCGCCTACACCCTCACCATCACCCATCCAATCTCTGCCATCGCCTACTCCCACAGGATCACCAATCCAATCTCCGACATCGCCTACTCCCTCACAATCACCCATCCAATCTCCACCATCGCCTACTCCCACAGGATCACCAATCCAATCTCCGACATCGCTTACTCCCTCACCATCACCGATCCAATCTCCGACATCGCCTACTCTCTCACCATCACCCATCCAATCTCCGACATCGCATACTCCCTCACCATCACCCATCCAATCTCCGACATCACCTACTCCCACAGAATCACCAATCCAACCTCCAACATCGCCTACTCCGTCACCATCACCCATCCAATCTCCGCCATCGCCTACTCTCTCACCGTCACCGATCCAATCTTCGCCATCGCCTACCCCCACAGGATCACCAATCCAATCTCCGCCATCGCCTACTCCCACAGGATCACCAATCCAATCTCCGACATCGCCTACTCCCTCACCATCACCCATCCAATCTCCGCCATCGCCTACTCCCACAGGATCACCAATCCGATCTCCGACATCGCCTACTTCCTCACCATCACCCATCCAATCTCCGACATCGCCTACTCCCACAGGATCACCCATCCAATCTCTGACATCGCCTACTCCCACAGGATCACCAATCCAACCTCCGACATCGCCTACTCCCTCACCATCACCCATCCAATCTCCGCCATCGCCTACTCCCATAGGATCACCAATCCAATCTCCGACATCGCCTACTCCCTCAATATCACCCATCCAATCTCCGACATCGCCTACTCCCATAGGATCACCAATCCAATCTCCGACATCGCCTACTCCCTCAATATCACCCATCCAATCTCCGACATCGCCTACTCCCTCACCATCACCCATCCAATCTCCGACATCGCCTACTCTCTCACCATCACCGATCCAATCTCCGCCATCGCCTACTCCCACAGGATCACCAATCCAATCTTCGACATCGCCTACTCCCTCACCATCACCCATCCAATCTCCGACATCGCCTACTCTCTCACCATCACCGATTCAATCTTCGCCATCGCCTACCCCCACAGGATCACCAATCCAATCTCCGCCATCGCCTACTCCCACAGGATCACCAATCCAATCTCCGACATCGCCTACTCCCTCACCATCACCCATACAATCTCCGCCATCGCCTACTCCCACAGGATCACCAATCCAATCTCCGACATCGCCTACTCCCTCACCATCACCCATCCAATCTCCAACATTGCCTACTCCCTCACCATCACCCATCCAATCTCCGACATCGCCTACTCTCTCACCATCACCCATTCAATCTCCGCCATCGCTTACTCCCACAGGATCACCAATCCAATCTCCGACATCGCCTACTCCCTCACCATCACCCATCCAATCTCCGACATCGCCTACTCCCACACGATCACCAAACCAATCTCCAACATCGCCTACTCCTACACGATCACCTTCATCTCCTCAGTCTCCAACATTAGCACCTTTGTCTCCTCCAAGAATGTCACCATCTCCATCAACCGTGTTATCTCCAAACCGTTCACCTACACAATCACCGTCCTCTTCTCAACAATCAACTCCATCACCATCTTCACAAGGAAGCACATCTCCACCAAAGGCATCGCCATCGCCACTGCCACCACCACCATCCTCTTCCGGAACCTGCAAAAATCAAGTAGATCTTAATGTGTGTGCTCTATTACTCCAGAGCTCAGGAATTACTCAAAGTAAAGCTACTTGTTGCAGTGCAATTGGAGGAACCGGTGCCAGCAATATACAAACTGCGACCTGCCTATGTAGTGCTTTGAGAGGAAGCTCCATAACTCCTACCACCGCTGAACTCTCCCTTACAGTCTTCAACTTGATGCTTACATGTGGCCGTACTGTGTCCTCTACCTTCCAATGCCAATGATCAAACTACCATTATTAAATCCTATATATTTAAAGGTATACGTACTAATTTTGACCTAATATCATTAAGTTAATTACTTTACTCATTTGTTTCTTTAATTACAGCGATAACTATTCTTCTAGTTAATTTATTAGGTAAAGATGATTAGGTCTATAATATTCCTTGAATTATGTTAGTTAACGTTAGATATTTTACCCTTTTTTTTCTTCACGAAACGTAGGATACCCGTACGTGTAGCATTTTGCATCCACTTCTACGGAAGTCTACTATTTCATGTCCAGATGATGAGATGAACTGAATTAGCTAGCTTGTATATAGCATTGAGTGTATATATAGCAATTAGCATAAGCTGACTCCATATATAATTGTAGCTTATAAGTTTCAATTACTTTTTACGTGGATAATTAACTTCGTTTATATTTCCGCAGGTATATGTTATCCTGGAAGATTCAGTAATATATATGGAAGAACAAAAGAAGGTCATAAATTAAATAAGGATCAAGTGATCCAAAGATCGATCATGAAGTTATATATTTCAGAAAATATATGTATTTTCTAGTTAATAAATTCTGCTTATTTAAGTGATCGAAATATTTGACGTGTGTGCATGGTATGATCGTATTGTCCTTTTGTTTTTTTTTGTCGAATTATCATATTGTCCTTTAAGTCTCGATTGAAATGTTTGAACTCTATAATCGATCATCAAGAAAAAGGTACTCCGTACTATTAAAAGAGATATTGGTAAATTTCAACCAAAAAAAAAGAGATATTGGTAAATAAAAAAAATGTATTGACTTTGACTATTTACTTTTGACCAAAAATAATTAATGTGTGTACTTAATTAAAATCTCCCCTTTTGAACCATTAATAACATAGTGGGAACTGTTTATAAGGGCTTGATCACCAAGAAGTTCAAATTTGCCTTCCCAGTTCAAATTTGTGATAGTGATCACTTTATACGCTCATATTCATATACCATCTTGACTTTATGCTCTGCATATATATTATATATATATATATATTTTTTAAAAATTCTCTCCCGAATTAATTCTAAAACAAATTGACCAATCATGTCTTGATTAAGTAGAGTATTGGAGGGAGTAAATTTAGAAAGTACATTCAAACCTTAATATGATTAAGGGGTCCAAATAAGATGTGATTAGTTTAACCGTGGTTTTCATATACGTACACGAGTGTGACTCACATAAAGTGCATGCTCAGTGTTTTCCCATCCTTATGAACGAAAGAGTATGATTTAGTTGACCATACATTGATACATATTTAAGTCCGAAAGATTCCTTGTGCAAGAAGTATGGCAATTTATTCAACAAATTAAAGTATGTATAAATTCACAACCCGTTGATTTAGCCGTAAGTTCACGTGTATTTTATTCCGTAACTTGGAATAAAGGGTGATAATTATATAAGCGAGTGGAATATGGTTTTCTTTGGTGTGTGCATGTAATCTTATCGAACGCAAAATGTATACTAAAAGGTCATATCAATTAACATATCATGTACAAAAAGGTCCGATTTCACAAGCAACCGAAAAGGTACGTATCATTTAATCAACCTTCATTAACGTGCATTTTCTTAAAAGAAACCCTAAGTAGCTAGCTAGATTTGAGGGAGGAGGAAAATGCATGCATAGTCATCTACTCATCTCATCGAGTTCCACTATAAATACATGCCAATCCTCACTTCCAAATACATCGACCCACTAATCTAATCACTCTACAAACGCCTTTAATCAAACTAAACACAAGCAAATTAATCAAGTATGGCTTCCATCTTTGTTCGTGGCATCTTCGTGCTCGTGCTCGTGCTCGCCATTACATTACCCTCTTCCCAATCGCACATTACCTTGCCTAACACGTCACCCACTCCGTCGCCATCACCGTCGCAATACCAAACGCGGCCCTCGATCACTGAGCCACCGACGTCGTTTCCGGGAGCTCCGCTAATGGCGCCGTCGTATGCGCCGTCGTCGGACGTGTTTCCGACCGAAACTTGCATGAACCTCGACGGCATGAGCGAGTGTCGAAGCTATATCCGTGGGTTCGGAATCCTAGTACCCAAGTCCAAGTGTTGCGGAGCCGTACGGAATCTGATGGGAATAGACGATATTGCAACGGCAAATTGCCTTTGCGAGGGATTGAAACAATTCTTACCACGTTCTGACAGTATGCTTTCCGACATTATACTCTCGCTTAAGGTTACTGATTTGATGTGCGATTGTGGCTACGAGGTGCCCCTCCAGTTTAAGTGCCAGTAAATTAATTTCACAACTCTCTTGAGGTATTAATTTGGATCTACCGTTTTATTGATACATCAAGCTAAAAATATCGATTATAGTTTTCTAGCATGTGTAGGAAACTTAACAAGTTTATGCCTCTTCTTCGTTATTCACAGGTGTAATATGTTCTGGCACTCGGATGTTCAAGAGAAGACCATGAATAAGGATCATCAGTATTTGTTTTGTGCATTTTAGTTAAAAAAAATATGAGAGCTAAACACGTATAGTACTTGAAGTTTGGCCTTGGTGTATTTAATAATTGTACTTTTTTTTTTGTATTTAAACATTATAGTTTTATATATGTAAACTACAACCACATGAATTGAAAATGGTTCAATGTAACATATATATATATATATATAGTACTATGATTATACGTATATCAAATTGGCGTGAGATCTCTAGCTAATATATGGATATGGGCCGGATGTGTATGCATGGCTACTTAATTTGATGCATACTTATTTTATATAGTTTCATAACGTCAATAATATATATTGAAGTTGAAGACATACATTCATACTATACAACCATACACTTTTTGTTATGTAGGCAAAATTGAATATAATATCACGTTTTATATAATTTAGATTCAATAATTGCAATAATTAAATAAAATAAATTTATGCCCAATTGGTTTTTAGATTTAGTTAAATTTATGCACATGCAAATTGGTATCTATTACAAATTCAGCAATAAAACTTACGTAAATTCCACCTGCCCAATTGATTTTTTTTTTTTGAGCCACAATTGATTTTTCTTAGTCGGTCGAGACTGCACCCCTAAAATTAAGCCTTTTTCCCTTTTATTAACGTATATTCTTTATTACAAACAAATCTTAATTTATTTAGACCAAAAAAAAAAACAAAGCTTAATTTAAAGGGAAATTTGCATTTAACCACCCCTTATTTTACACTTGTTACATTTAACCACCCTTTATATTTTTTTGTACACTTAACCACCCCTTATCTGTAAATAGTTGCATTTAACCACCCATTTGACAAAAATGGTATTTTTCAAAAATAAATGACATATTTTCTCTTATTTTTAATTTTTGTTATATAAAAATAAAAGAATTATTAAGCTCATATAGTATCTCCCAACTAAAAAAATTAGTTTCGGTTCCTAAAACTTTTCTAAGTTGTATAGTTGGTTCTCGAATTGTATCTCCCTACTAAAAAAATATTTTTGAATCCTAACACTTCTCTAACGCTGTACATTTTTTTTTTGTTGAGACCCGATCTGAAATCAATGGGTCAAAGAAAGACCCGACTAGGTCATTTATTGTATAAAACTTGAAATTCAAGATCTGATGGGTCTACCCGAATCAGTGTTTTGTAAAAATAGTATATCCTTTGAATAATTTAAATAATTTATTATTAAGATGGATACATAAATAATACAGAGTACTTTTTTACTTTATTATAATAATTAAATAAAATTAATTCTATTAATAGTTACGTAAATCCAAATTCATACGAACCTGAAGTGAACCAATCTGAAATGAACCAACCGGAACATGTAATAGAGGAAAAAAAATTTATTATATAAACTATGGGTGGTTAAGTGCAACTATTTGTAAATAAGGGGTGGTTAAGTGCATGAAAAAATATAAAGGGTGGTTAATGACAACAATTTGTAAATAAGGGGTGGTTAAATGCAAAAAAAAATATAAGGGGTGGTTAAATGCAACAAGTGTAAAATAAGGGGTAGTTAAATGCAATTTCCCCTAATTTAAATCCTAAAATTGGAAACTCTCACCGCCTTGCGTGCTACTAACGCCATTGCCGACCTGTCTCTATTCTAAGGCGGTCGAGATTGCACCTCCACCTTCGTTTCCCCCAATCGCCGAAATCGTAGCCTCATCATCGTCTCCAAGGCGCTCGATTTAGGGCTCCGATCGACAGATCCCAGCCAGATGAGTAGCGGAACCACACTCGCCGCCGATCTTCCATGGCGGCCGATCTCCTCAAACTCTCTCTCTCCGCCGTCCCACTCGCCGGCGCTCTTTCACTTCTTCCTCCACCGACTTCCACCGCCTTCGCCGGATCTCCCAAATCTCCACCTTGGGATTCATATCGCTCACGGTAAATTGAATTGAACTATTAATTTTGGTGTTCTTGCAAAGTATTGTCTAGCTAATCATCTTGGAGTTATAACTTTTAATTAATGACGTTTGGTTTGATTTTGATTGGATTAGGAGGAATTTGGGATCTGCTACATAAAATCGTATGTCTAGGGTGGCTTGGCTTTAGGGCTTTGTTTGGCCCCGGAAGAGGTTAGTTCCAACTAAATTTATTAAAGATTGGTTTGGCATGTATTCTTGATGTGTATATTATGTGGAACTGAGAACTGATCTTGTTTGAAATCCTACTGATATGTTTACACAATGCAGAATTACTTGATGTTTGTGTGAAAGGGAAATAAAAAGAAATATACAGGAGAATTTAGTCTAATACAGAACTTGATCTCTAAGCTACGACTGTGAGAAAACATCTTCTTGTTTTCCAACTATAGGGTCTGACATGATTTGCATCTAGAATCATGGCTGACTTATCTCAGATGTTTCTGCGTGTCAGGTTTTTTTTTATGTTGCACTGCAATAGAATAAGTTGATGAATTAGTTTTAATGACCAGATCAATTTATTTTCTACCTGTTGAGCCTGTTGACATGTGTGTATACTAACAACGATTTCTGCACAGATCTGCTTTTCTCCAGACTCCAAATATGAATTCTCTTGTTAAATTTGGATCTGTGGCTGCATTCACCATAAGTGGTGTGAGAATCTTGTTTATACCATACTTGCTTAATTAGTTAATACTTTACACTGTGTAATTGTGCATGAACTGGTTTGAAACAATTTTGTCTCGCAGGTGTCACTTCTTCTGAACCCTACGATTGATTGGGATGCATCATTCTTTGATGAACCGGTGCACTTTCCTAAATCTCTAACTCATTTCCAATTGTTTTTCTTTTATAAAATAGCTTGTGACTCCTGCTGTAAAATACTTTCCGTTACAGGATCGATATCGGGGGGAGGAAATGGCTATGTTATTCAAGTTTCTTTCTTGGTTTTTAGTGGGCAGGTGATGCTTCTTGGTTTTGTGCTTCTTGGACGGTCTTTAGAGAAGAAATCAAGGATTCAAGCATCTAGTGATATGAATGAACTTTTAGTGAGTAAAACATGAACTGAAATTTTGAAATTGCTTCATGTTTCTGTATTTTGAGTTATGCCGTTATTTATGATCAAATACCATTCCCCTGTCGCAGTCATTGATACCGACTCAGTGACGACTTGTGATTACATCCTCGGAAAGTGATTCCTCAACCAAGTCAGTTCTTTTTTCTGATGCACTCTGCATTGAAATTCCAACAGATGACATTCGAGCTGGGGACTCCATATTAGTTTTACCCGGAGAAACTATACCTGTGGATGTACGTGAACCACTTTACTGTCCCTTATTCATTGCTTAATTCATTAGGTTTCTTAGACAGTAATATGCTTCCATCGAAATTGAGATGAAATTTTGAATGCATCTAGAATCTGATAGATGATTTGATCATATATTCTACATTTAAATGACCATGCTAATTCAGCTGATTAAATCAATTGCTGTATATATCCCGTACAGAGGAAGGTTATTGCTGGGAGGAGTGCTGTGGACGAATCCATGCTTTCAGGGGAATCACTTCCAGTATTCAAGGAGGAATTCAGGACTTACCATTTCTGGTGGAACCATCAATTGGGTATGGAAAAATCATTTCTGAAATCCCTTGTTTAAACAACTAATCCAGGTGTGTCATGCACTCCAATCACAAAAATATGACCTCCTAAGCTTTCACAATTTGGATCGATTTGTGCATAGAATAAAGACTCAAAAATTCCCCTCTTTAAGTTTATAAACTTATGGTAACAATTTATTTTTGCAGTGCATTTAATTCTATTTTCTCTTTCTAAGAAAATGCATGTGCACGTCTTCAGGATGGTCCTTTGAGGATAGAAGCTACTTCTACAGGGTCGAATTCTACAATATCCAAGATTGTTCGCAGGGTAAGTGACTTGCTTTTTTTTACGTTGCTGTCTCCTGCTTCCTGTGCTTAAAATAGATATATGCCGTTAAGATTGTTTATCAAATATGTAGGAGCTTATAGTTTATCATAAAAAAGAAATTGTGACGTTAGGCATCATTTAAGTATCTCCTTTTACATTATATCTGTTAATATGTTAGAATCAAATTTGGATAATGACCAAATGTCACCCATTAGGCTTGGTTTAGTACAGTTTGCTCATTTTCTTTTCTTTGACTGTGGAAAATAAGCTTGTGATTGAACAGTCTATATTTGTATACTATGAAACAAAGGTGAATTCTCGGACTTTTCAGGTTGAAGATGCTCAAGGTGAAGAAGCTCCGATCCCATACAAAGACTTGCAGATTCCATTGCAGGGCCATTTGCTTACAATGTTATGACGTTATCAGCAGCAACATTTGCACTTTGGTATGCATCAGCTATGCTCAAAGTTTCTAATTTATCTAGTGCAAGTCAAGACAAGTGTGAGGAAACAGTAAATGAAACCTAGTTTTTAGTATATCAGATGTTGAATTGGGTGCCTACATATGCTCTTGTTCTTTGAGTTACTCTTAATTAAACAGGCTACATTTTCATTTGGTTGATAAATTATAGACAATTGTATCTTCATAATAATATACAGGCACCTGATCATCCTGCTTCAATATTTTGTTTAGGTACTCAATAGGGGTTGGAGATCTTTCCTGATGTCTTGCATAATGAAATAGCTGGACTTGAAGAGAATCCGTTGCTTTTAAGCTTGACACTAGCAGTTGATGTAATGGTATGTTCCCAGCCAGTTCTTTATTTAATAACAAATATAACTTTTTGTTTCTCTTTTATGGAAATTCAAATGCTCGTTGCTGCTGTCATATATGTTATTGCCTCATTACGCCTTCTACTTTCTTTTATATGTATG
Organism: Polygonum aviculare; assembly: GCA_934048045.1. NCBI lineage: Eukaryota > Viridiplantae > Streptophyta > Magnoliopsida > Caryophyllales > Polygonaceae > Polygonum > Polygonum aviculare. Next base: position 4,794,534 of record OW204024.1, read on the forward strand.
TTCTAATCAACTTGTCAAAGTTATTTTATTGACTTAAAAATTTGAATTTAGCTGTCTAAATAAGTTGTGATCATTGCATGACAAGGGTTTAGTGCTGACGTAAAAAGTGCCACAACTCTGAAAGTTTTGATATATTTTACAACTTTCTTATGGTTGAAATATTTTACGAGTAACTGAATGCTTCTTAGTTCTTAGCAAACCATATTCAAATATAGCCGTATTGGTGAAACTTTTTTCCAGTTGACCAGAGTGTACGTGAATCAATATAAAAAGGTTTTAAATTGTTAAGTTTCTTCACCTCCCTCCTTGATCCAGGTGTTCTCCTGCCCCTGTGCATTGGGCCTTGCCACACCTACACCAGTATTAGTGGGACCTTCTCTTGGTAAGTTACTTTAACTCACTGTTGTTAAACTCATATACTGTATTTGGTGTCTTTTAAGGTGCATATTTTTCTCGTATACTTCAGTCATGTGAAATATCGCGGGTAATAAATGTCTGATTTGGTTGCCTAATATAAGCTCAGTTCCTCGGTTTTTAGTTGCCTCCTATAAAGTCGGTTTGTCATTTTTGGTTGCCCCGTACAAAGTCGGCCCCTCGGTTTACGCTTGCCTCGTATATGCTTTTTCCCTTGATTTTTGGTTGCCTCATATATGCTCGGCCCCTCGGTTTTTGCTTGCCTCGTGTAAGCTTGGTCCTTGATTTTCCGTTGCCTCGTATACGCTCAGTCCCTCGGTTTTTGGTTGCCTCGTATAAAGTCTATCCCTTGGTTTTTGTTTGCCTCGTATAAAGTCGGTCCCTCAGTTTTTGGTTGCCCCGTATAAAATCGGTCCCTCGACTTTCGGTTGTCTTGTATAAAGTCGGTCTCTTAGTTTTCGGTTGCCTCGTATAAGTCAATCCCTCGGTTTTCGATTGCTCGGTATAAATCAGTCTCTCGGTTTTTAGGTTACCTTGTATAAAGTCGGTTCTTCGGTTTTCAGTTGCCACTTATAAACGTCGCTCCCTTGAGTTTTGGTTGCCTCGTATAAGCTCGGTCCCTCGATTTTTGGTTGCCTCGTATAAGTCGGTCCTTCGGTTTTCTGTTGCTTTGTATAAATTCGGTCCCTTAGTTTTCGGTTGCCTCGTATAAACGTTGGTCTCTCGGTTTTCGATTGCCTCATATAAACTTTGGTCCCTCAGTTTTCAGATGCCCCTTAAAAAGTCGGTTCCTCGGTTTTCAATTGCCTCATACAAATTCGGTCCCTTGGTTTTCGGTTGCTCCGTATAAAGTCGGTCCCTCGGTTTTCGGTTGCCTCGTATATACTCGGTCCCTCGTTTTTCAGTTGCCTTGTGTAAAGTTGACTTCTCTAGTTTTAAGGCCTCGTGCAAACTCGGCCCTCGGTTTTTGATTGCCTCATACAAATTTGGTCCCTTGGTTTTCGGTTGCTCCATATAAAGTCGGTCCCTCGGTTTTCGGTTGCTTCGTATATGCTCGGTCCCTCGTTTTTCGGTTGCCTTGTGTAAAGTTGCCTTCTCGAATTTTAAGGCCTCGTACAAACTCGGCCGTTGGTTTTCGGTTGCCTCATATAAATTCGGTCCCTTGGTTTTCGGTTGCCTCGTATATGCTCGGTCCCTCGGTTTTTGGTTGCCTCATATGTGCTCGGCCCCTCGGTTTTGGCTTGCCTCGTGTAAGCTTGGTTCCTCGATTCTCCGTTACCTCGTATACGCTCGGTTCCTCGGTTTTTGGTTTTGGTTGCCTCGTATAAAGTCGGCCCCCCGGTTTTCGCTTGCCTCGTATATGCTCGGTCCCTCTTTTTTGGTTGCCTTGTATAAAGTCGCCCTCTCGAATTTCAAGGCCTCGTACAAACTCGTCCCTCGGTTTTTGGGTGCCTCGTATAAATTTGGTCCCTTGGTTTTCGCTTGCCCCATATATGTTTGGTCCCGTGTTTTTCGGTTGCCTCGAATAAAGTCGCTCCCTTGAATTTTGGGGCATCGTACAAAGTTGACCCACGGTTTTCGGTTGCCTCACATAAAGTCGATCCCTCGGTTTTCGATTGCCTTGTATAAGTTGGTCTCTCGGTTTTCGATTGCCGCATATAATGTCAATCCCTCGACCTTTTGTTGCCTTGATCGTTCGGTCCCTCGGTTTTCCGTTTCCTCGTATAAGCTCGACCCCTCGGTTTTTGCTTGCCTTGTTTATGCCTGGTCCATCAGTTTTCGGTTGTCTCGTATATGCTCAATCCTCGTTTCTTGGTTGCCTCGTATAAAGTCGGTCCCTCGGTTTCATTCGCCTCGTATAAGTCGGCTTCTCTGTTTTCGGTTGCCTGGTCTAAGCTAGGTCCCTCGGTCATCGGTTGCCTCGTACAAAGTCGGTCCATTGGTTTTCAATTTCCCCGTATAAAGTCGGTCTTTCGGTTTTCATTGCCCCGTATAAAGTCGGTCCCTCGGTTTCGGTTGCGTTGTATTTGCTCGATCTGTCGGCTTTCGGTTGCCTCGTATAAGCTTGGTCCCTCGATTTTCGGTTGCCTCATATAAAGTCGGTCCCTCGGTTTTGGATTGCCATATATAAACATCGGTCCCTCGATTTTCGGTTGCCTTGTATAAGCTAGGACCTCTATTTTTAGTTGCCTCGTATAAGTCGGTCTCTCGGGTTTTTTTTGTTACGCCATATAAATTCGGTCCCTCGGTTTTCGGTTGCCTCGTATAAAGTCGACTCCTCGGTTTTCGGTTGCCTCGTTTAAACATTGGTTCCTCGTTTTTTGGTTGCCTTGTATAAACTTTGGTCCTTCGGTTTTTGGTTGCCTCGTACAAAGTCGGTCCCTTGATATTCGTTTACCTCGTATATGCTTGGTCCCTCGTTTTTCGGTCGCCTTGTATAAAGTCGCTCTCTCGAATTTCGAAGGCCACGTACAAAGTCGGTTCTCGATTTTCGGTTGCCTCGTATAAATTCGGTCCATCGGTTACCTTGTCTCTTGGATTTTGGTTGCCTCATATAAATCGGCCCCTCGAAAAGTTTTTAGTTGCTCTAGATAAATTCGGTCCCTCCGTTTTCGGTTGCCGTTATAAGGTTGGTTCCTCGATTGCCTTGTGTAAATTTGGTCCCTCGGTTTTCGGTTGCCCCGTATAAACACTGGTCTCTTGGTTTTCGGTTGGCTCGTATAAGCTATGTCCCTCGATTTTCGGTTGCCATGTATAACTCGGTCCCTCTGTTTTCGGTTGCCATGTGTAAAGTCAGGTCATCGATTAAAATATTAACGAATCATTATCTTAATAAGAAATCCATCTTATATTGTATCTAAAACATATCAATCTGTAGTGCTACAAATATATTTAGGGCAGATATATTATCTAATCTTTTCATTAATATTATTATTGGGTTTCCATATGAGACAATAGAAAAAATATTTAATACATTATTTTAATAAAAAAAGACATGGCGTAAATATAATAATTTATGGAATATATTATTATTGGGTTTTCATTAATAGTAATAGATAGATAGATAGATAGTCTCTAAGTTACTTGGTATTTTTTAATATATATTTTTTTGGAATAAAATATATTTCTTTTGATTATTTCTAAATTTGATAGCTCTACTTAGGCTCCGTTCGGTAAATTAGCTGAAAGCTGAGACTGAAAGCTGACAGCTGTAACTGAAAGCTGAATCCGAAAAGTAGCTGAGACTGAATTAAGTAATGGAATGGAGAAAACTTTGAAATGGGTGTTCGGTAAGATACCTAGCTGAATCCCGAAAAGTGTAAGCTAAAAAGACCAATATACCCTCGTATTTAAAAACAAATATTAAAAAATTCATAGATTCACTACCCTCACTCACTACCCTTTTACCCTCATTGAATGAGGTTCCCAACACTCATTGATGAATTGCGATTCAACGACCGACCAAAACTAACCCACTCCTCCGCCCTCATCTCCATCGACGACAGCGAGTCGAGGACGACACCGGAAACCGCGTCTCTCCACCCCCCGGTAAGTCGTCCTGTTGGCTCCCTCGTCTTCTCAGTGTGTTGTCGTCCCGAGCTCCTCTCGTTGTCACAGCTGTGTTTCTCTTGTCATGCGCAGGTGTTTCTCCGGTCCTCGCCGGCCGGTAAGTTCTACTGTTGGCTTCTCTTGTTCCTTCTGTTGGCTTCTTTCTCTCACTCGTATTCCCGTAAATTAGGGTTCGTCTTCATTCACATTCTCCAATTTGACCTAGGTCCTCCTCATTGACAGTTTCTTCGAGGTCCTGGAACTCACAGCGTGCGGCCGGTGCGTCCAGCTTCGTCCAGCTTCCTCCTTCAGTCACTCCTGGAAACCCAATTCCGGTATTGTACTTCTTCTCTGTTAAGGTTTACAATTTGGGCGAATTGCCCCTAATTAAAATTGGAATAATGTGTTCTCTTGGATTCCCAATGACCGCTTGTGCATTGATCAGTGTTGTGTTCTCTGTTGCTTGTGAATTTATCATACAATTTGGAATGAAGTGTGTTATGGCCTTTGCTCTTGATGTTTTTATTAATAAGGTTGTCCAAATGAAGTGTGCTTGTCAATTGATCATATAAATTGGAATGAAGTTTTGTTCTATGGTGATTCTGAATAAGTTGTTATGGCCTTGGATTGTCCTTGTTTGCATGTTATTTTAGGTAACGATTTAAGGGTAGTGAGTGGGTGGTGGTTAATTGGGAGCTATTTCAGATTTTTATCTTTGCGGGACTTTTCATGATTCCCTTGTGTGAATTGTATGGAATATATGTTCGGTGTACTGCTTGATTTCCCTTGGGTTCATGGCAAAGAATAGGTCCTAATGTCTCAGGGCATTGACGTTGAGGCAATTGACTTTGATTCCAATGAAAAGGGCGCGGCATGGACTTCCGATGAGTCAAAATCACTGATCAGTATTTGTCAGGAGTACCATAAGCAAAATGGAGTTTCTACCCACTTCAATTAGGCCGAGATTGCGGTTAAGCTTACGAAAGAGTTCAAGAAACCGTTCACGAAAGATTCATGTAAGAACAGGTTCGACTACATGAAAAAGATATGGAAGTTATGGTGTAAGCTACGACATGAGGAGACCGGATTGGGTTGGAGTTCATCTCAGGCGGCAGTTACTGGAACGGATGAATGGTGGGATCGAAAAATCAAGGTGAGGAACTTTGAAACACATTTGCTTTGAACTAATTCATAATCGTTAGTAATTTGTGGATAATGTTATTTTTCTACAGGAGGACCCGAGGCTAAGACGATTTAAGTTGAACCCCCCTGACCCCGAACTGAGTGAGCTTTGGGACACACTTTTTGGTAGCATCGTCGCTACCGGGAGGCGAAGTCGGTCGGCCAATATGAGTGTTCCAGCAAAGTCGTCACAGTCACAGTCACAGTCACAGTCACTGTCACAGTCACAGTCACAGTCACAGTCACAGTCACAGTCCACAACGAAGGCTCCGACACAGTCAAGGTCACAAGCACAGGATGCATCACTACCGCCGCCAAGTAGTAGCTTCGAAAACCTTGTGCACATGGATGATGGTTTAGATGAGAACGAGTTACTCCAGCAGTTTAGGGACGATAACCTCCTCAATCATTCCCCTCCTGAGGCGCAATCTGTGGAGATAGTGGACAAGACGACCGGGGATGCATGTACTGACGAATCAAGTAAGCGTAGGAAGAGAACTGCCGGCGGTGCTGCGTATGTCAGAGACCGGGATGAAGAAATTGGCAATGAGTGCACCCGAGTGATCTCACTACTGGAGGGCTCATTGACGAGCAAGAACAAGGGTTCGAGCTGTACATCCACTCCGCTTGACGAGGCTATCAACGTGATTTACCGGATGGTGGATGACGAGGCTATGCTGTGGATGAGATGAATGACGACCACCAACGCCGCCTCTTCCTGACGTTGAAGACCGATGCTGACCGGTACACATGGCTGAAATTCAAGTACGAGAAATCAACCGGGGACCGTTTGAGTGACTGATTTCGAGGGGATGGTGTGATGCAATTTCAGTTTTTATTTCCTGTGGACATTGTGTGTGTTTCAGAGAGTGATGGAGACTTTGTGCGTGCCCTTTGGGTGCATTTGTTGGTTGTTGTTGGGGTGTTGGACCCCGTACTCAAACACCCGTATAATGGTTTGCGGGTTAACTTGACTTGAACATTAATCTACTCATTCATGAGGACAGCTTTCGGTGTATTGCGATACATGTGTGTGTGTGCTCTGTTGTTGTGTATTATGTGTGTTGGTTTGCTTATGTTGTGCGTCTAGTTCCTTAGCTTGTATAGTGTTCATATGTCTAGCCATGATCATTCTTAAAACATGTTTTGGTTTCATGAATATAGGGCAGTATGGAGAGCGAGGATATGGAGATCGATGCACAAGCGGAGTTGTCTACAGAGCAAATTCAACTATTAGGCCTTCTCGCCCTTCTTCTCCTTCGGAAGCGTAAGCGCTTAAACAATTCATACTGCAGAAAGTATGTTCACAAAGTCCCCTGATTCACGTCACCCCTCACTGGTTATCTATGAATGCGGGAGATAATGGATTCGGGATCCGAGGTTCGATGCATAAATGCTTTCAGAATGGAGCGACACGTCCTCATCAAATTGTGCGATGAGCTTGAACAGCATCATGGACTACGCCCCTCGAGAAACATGACCGTACTAGAGAAGGTGGGGATTATGCTCTACACCGTTTCAATAGGGGTCTCAAACCGGGCGGTATGTGAGAGGTTTCAGCGGTCTGGGGACACCATAAGCCGGACCATCCATGAGGTTCTCGACTCGATTACGGGGCGATCGAGTGGCTCTGCTGGGCTAGCTGGACGCATGTTGAAGCCCAGCGATCCGGAGTTCTCAACCATTCCCGATCGAGTTAAGAACGACATTCGGTACAGTCTTTTCAAGGTAATGTTAAACGAAGTCCGAAATGGTTCGTGCGTATTATTGTTAACGTAAGTTAGGGAATTGCTAATGGGCTACGTTTTTGTTTGCGTCCAAGGTGCTATAGGGTGTATTGATGGAACCCATGTTTCATGCACTGTGCCACGAGCAGATCAATTGCCTTATCGAAATCGAAATGGAGTGTGTTCCTTCAACGTCATGGCGGTATGCGACTTTGACATGTCATTCACCTTCGTGTCAGCTGGGTGGGAAGGAAGTGCCCACGATGCACGCGTATTTGACCATGCTCTTAACACACCCGAAATGAACTTCCCACACCCACCTCCCGGTAATTGGTTCAATTTGGTTCACCGAGAATCGATTATATAGCTACATTTGTGGGTACCAACATAATGTGTGGTCGTTGTTATGTAGGGAAATACTATCTTGTCGACAAGGGATACCCCAATCGTGAAGGCTATATGGTGCCGTACAACAAGGTCAAATACCATTTGTCGGAGTTCCAGAACGCGACCCCGAAGACTGCCCAACAAGCGTTCAATAAAGTCCACTCGTCATTGAGGGGGTGCATTGAGCGGTCCTTCGGAGTCTTGAAAAAACGGTTTCGTATGTTGGTCTGCATGCCTAGCTATGAGTTGGACACCCAAATCGACCTAATGATCCTTTGCTTTTACATCCACAACTTCATTTTGCGATATCGGGTCCGGGACAACTACCTTGAGGATGAGTACGAGGACCCAGACTTGCCCCCGCCTATTAGGCCGGAATGAGGCCAGGACAACGCACCAGGTGGCATGAAGCATCTCAGAGATGCTATCGCCTCTGAGATTTGGAGAACACGACGATACTGGTGATGGTTTGCAAGTTGAAAGCGCGATTGCACCGCTCGTACTGCCTTTTGCTCCGGTGTTTGTATAATTGTATATATGGAACTTGATTGGTCATGGGAACTGAAATATTTTTCATATAGCAACAGTATGTGTTTTGAAGTATGTATAAACCCTTATTTGCTTAAAACAAAAAAAAATGCATGGGGGTGCTTATAAGCCCTTGGTACTTTGGTTTACCCCTCTTCTATCCCTCTTCTACCCCCATTTCAGTGAACTGTCCCCATTAAGGACAAGCTCGAGTCACGCCTGCCCCCATTATTCACTCCGACGTGCGCCATTGTCTCTTCCCTTCCGACTTTGGTCAGTGTTAAGGTAACAACGACACCTCATCTCGACTGCTCAGTGTGTAACTTCTTGGAATTTCCCCCCATAGGGTTGTTTGTTCTGAAATCAAAAGGCCTTTTCTAAATCCTATTACGAAACCTAGGGATCTTGAATTCGAAAGCCTATTTCGAAAGCAAGGGATCTTGAATTTGAAGGCGTATTTCGATTGCTAGGGTTGTTTGTAGGGGAACTGGAATGCCTGTTTCGAATGGAATGCCTGTTTCGAATGGATCTTGAATTGGAATGCCTGTTTCGAATGCGTATTTCAAAATCGTGTTTCGATTGCTAGAGTTGTTTATAGGGGAATTGGGATGCCTACTTCTATTGATAGATTTTGTTAGATTCTTGAGATGGAGTTGGAATGCCTAGTTGTGTAATCAATGTGAGTATAATATATGTTACCCGTACAGCATATATGTGTTCATTGTTTGCTGGCAGTTGTCTTGTTTTGTTTGCATTTTTTGGCTTCAAGTTCAGCTTTCTTTTGTGTTTATGAACATAGGATGAACTCCCCCACTAGTTCCGATTGCTCGAGCTACCAGAGTGGTGACATGCGAAAGTATGAACATCATTTTAACTACGCCCCACCGGTTGAAGTAGAAGAAAATGAGAAAGATGAAGAGTTGGATTTGTATATCGATAATTTGCTGGCTACTTGTTGTCCTGAATGTTACACCTCCAAAAAATTTCCTTGTATAATAGCCGAATTGAGGAGGGAAAACGCTGAAATCCAGCGTACATTGTGGGAGAAGAACGTCGAACTAAGTGTAGCCGAACGCAAGGAAGAATTCCTTCGTAACAGGATTTATATTGTGGAGTTGGAAAACGAGGTCGAAGAATTGAAGCTTGAGTTGGCAAGTACATCCATATCCAACATGACCCTCGACAAACGTCTTCATGAGTGATATGTTGTTCTTCAAGATTGTGTGTTACGTTTGTGTGAGACGTCTGTCGTGATTGTATGCTCTTGTTGTTGAACATTCAAGTACTATGTTATTGGTTATGTACGCACTATTTGACACTTTGTTTTGTATGACTTGCTTCATGTTAGTGTTATGAATATATTCTTTTATATATTCGAGGATAACACAAAAATAGAGTGGTATTATTTGCAATTGGTACATAGAACAAAATAAGCATCGCTTGCTTGTGAGGATAGATGAACAACCCACGAAATTTACACACATAATAGTCATTCATACATAATCAAAGTTGACACATATTGTTCATACAGACATAGCTTGCTTCCACACTTAAAGTTCTGGGACTAACATATTGGAACACACCGTAGGAAGATAAACATCACAATGAACATAACATAGCATAAAAAGAGCAACATCACAAAGAAACAATCATACCTTACTTCCACACATAAAGGTTTGAGACTTGGAACACAAAGAGGACCTAGGAACTACTCGGCTTCTTCTGCTGGGCCTGCATCATCGACGACGGCTGCACGAGCCGGTGCATGAGGAACCCTCAACCCATAGTAATGTCTCCCATAGGCTTCCTCCCACTTAACAACGGACGAGCGATCAACATCGAACTTCCTAAACTTCTTAGCTGTCTCTCCCCCCACCTATTACAAGGTTGACATGAGTCGGATGTGTACATGACCACAATGCTTGATTGGAAATACTAAAATATAAACTACTTTACCCGAATGGCGTCTTCCCACCATTGGTCATCGGCAGCTAGCTTCCCGGTTGCTTCATCAAAGACAAAGTCGATCCCAGCTGACCTCAGGGATACCCACATCCGATACTTCCTCTTGTTGTAGTCAAATCTGTTCTTCATATTGTTGGGGGTAACATCCAGCCCGGTCTTCTGGGTAAAGAGTTCCGCCATTCGATACCAATTCATATGGTTGTTCGGGGGCATCATCTTCTTCTCTTGTATATAGAGGTCATAGAGATCTTCATCGTTGGATGCAGTCCACTTTTCTAACGCCATCTTGATCCTGCACAAACCATTAGAGCATAGATCGTTACGGGGTGAAAACACAAGAGAAGCGAAAACCCGAGCACAAACATTACCGATGGAGTTGTCAACTGGTTATGGGTGAAGGTGTTCTTGCTTCAGCAACACAAGAGGTGCTTTTAAAGACCCCATGAGGTTGCATTGGTTCGACCAAAACCAAAAAATAATAATAGCTTGCATTGTTGATTTGACATGGCATAAGCATTTGTAGGTGAACATGAGGCTAGTTGTGGTGGCACTATTTGTGCATCAAATGAAGATAAGTTTGGAACTGTGCATGTAGTTTAACTTTTAGTATAGACTTTAATGTTGGAACATCTTTTCTGATCATTATTGGGTTGTAATTGGTGGAACACATAAAGGTTCGTGTTTTATGCTCACTCAACCGATGCCAATTCAATGCAATCCGGACGGAAGACATCCATCTCAACTAACCACCTTCACATTGTGAATGTTAATCAACGAAATACAATCAGTCAGAATCATATCAAATAAGGCAGTTGTGCTTAGCATTCAAGCGTTTCATGGCAGATCGAAAATACATTGTCAATTCAAGATTTGTTCAAGCATAACAAGCCTTAACCACACATACAAGGTACAACTATGGTTCGACCGACAACATTTACCAACCACGACAACTCCTTCATGCATAAGAACACAAAATTAGCTGAGACCCAAACTACAAGGTTGACATAACACAAGGCCGAATAACCGTGGAACACAAAACAGTAGCAACTTGTTCTAGTCGATCGAGTTGGATGGGGTCAAATGCGGCACCCGTCCCGCCATGGTCATTGTACTCCACCGCAATAATCTCGCCCCCTTCATCCAGGCCGAGCTGCCAAAAATTTAAGCCATACAACCAACATCATGTTAAACAGGGAATTTGCCGAGGCACCACAAAAAAATGCGCAATAATCTCATAAGACAACTCCAAACGTTCATAACATAGTTCTTACGGAATTAGGCGTCGCTGTGTCCAGTAGGTCAGTGAACTCATCTCCGTCGACATAAAATTCGACCCTGTCGCAGTGCCGGCTACGTCGCCGGATATAAGTCCTGAGCATTTTCCTGAGGGGCACATCTGGTCTGCATTTACCCCACAGGCGCCATCCTCCCTGCGTTATTGAAGTAGGGGACTGAATTAGGGCCCGAAGTAGTGAAACAACGTACACCAAAGACGATGTCTCAAGTTTTAGTTACTTACCGGACCAACAATTGTTATGTTCAGTGGCGGGATGTCCACAACCTCATTGCTGCCGACCGACTCTTCATGGCTTGACATATTGCCCAGATTCGTTTGCTGCAATAGGTTTCACAAAATCAAGGGAACTCACATCAGAATATCAAGGGAATTCAAGGGAAATACACTTAAATAGGGAAATCAAGGGCATATATATGGAAATCAAGGGAAATCAAAGAATATCAAAATCATAAGTATGGAAATCAAGGGAAATCAAAGAATATGAAAAGCAGAAATATCGAAATCAAGGGAAATCATAGAATATCAATAGCATATATATGGAAATCACGGGAAATCAAAGAAATTAATAGGCACAAGTATGGAAATCAAGTGAAATCAAGCAAAGTCATATAGGGGTCATGAATCCAAACCTGCATAGATTGAGCCAAGCGACGCATGCCACTAAACATGTTGGACGTGCCAATCCTTCTACCCGGCATATCATGAGGCCTAACCAGCTGTCCAAACAGACCCAACTCTTCTGACCTGCAAGTATGGTACCTCAGTGTACCAACCATAATTGCACATACATTTCCACCAATACAAACATATGCTCAAACCCGAATATTACAACATTCACTTGGCGGGAATAGATTAGTACAAACCAGCGACAACACATATTACAAACAACCATAATTTGACATAAGTTCACGATTCATCATCCATAGAACATCAGTTTGCAAGTCATCATCCACAGAAAACTAACATCACTTGGCAAGTTTAGGTCCACCATAGAAAACATACTAGTCCACATATTAGTCCAACATTACAAAATACTAGAAAGACACAACAGAAAGACAGAACATTACTCCGAGTCTGGGTCTGCATCATCAACGGCAGCTGGCCCTACATCATCAACGGCAGCTGGTTCCGGGATCACCGACACAGGAAACTGCATGTCGATTCCCCCATAGGCCTCCTCCCACATCACAATACTCTTGCGCTCAACATTCCTCCTCCTAAATTTTTTCGCCATATCTCCAGCCACCTAACAAATACTCACATTAGTTGCAATCGTGAAAATAAAAATTAACAGTCTATAAGCACGGCCTCAAGAAGGACAAATACCAAAGAAGGAAGACAAGTTTTACCTCGATGGCATTACTCCACCACTGCTCATCAGCCTCCAGCAACCCGGTTTCTTGGTTCCACCTAAACTGGATCCCCATTGACAACAGACTTACATAGAGTCTCCACGCTTTCTTGTTGTAGTCAAAGCGGTTCCTCATCAAACTGGGAATAGCAATCAACCCAGTCCTCTGGGTAAAGAGTTCTGCCACTCGTCTCCAATTTGTGAGTTCGGTTTCTCCCATCCTGGCCCTCTCTTGAACATATATGTTGTAGAGCACCTCATCGTTCTCTATCGTCCAGTGAGCTAGCGCCATCCTGTTCCTATACAAAAGAAGTTCGGGTTAAAGATAATCATGGTATGCAAGTTCAGATTAATCAGTGCTAAAAATACGGATAGTATGTGATCATGCAAACCTGAGCAATACCCTAAGCGATGAAAGAAGTATTTCGTGCCTGTTATGTTCAAGTGTCCTCAAACCAACCCTTTTATGGACTTCCTGGAGATAAGGAAAATGGAATAAAATAGGGAATAAAGTAATGTTGTTTTAAATGCTCAAAATAGTAGCCTGTCATGGCTATGTTTCTACATTGAATAGCAAGGAAAAGACATAGGTAGGATGGCATGCATGCAATAAATGCAGCAATAAAAGGCGTGGGAAGACTAATATGCATGCGTCAACAGTCTGCCTTTTTGACTGCTATGCATGAGTCATAAGCATAGCTGAAAAAGCATCATAAATTAGAAGTGGCAGTGTGGAGTTGGCAAATCATGAAACTGTTCACTATTCTTATCTGGAGACCCTAAACTCACCAAGAAAAGGGCTACTACTCAGCAAGGACAATACAATACAAGCATATAATGTGGATGAGTATTTGGAAAATCAATCGAACTTATAAATGAATGAGGTAGCAAAATACAAAAAAAAAACAATGTATACAATCGTAGCATGCCAGAAAGCAAAAAACAATCTGACTTCATTTGGCTAGGCTAATGTCCACGTGCTCCAATAAATGGACCTTCAATCTCAATATAGGGTGTTAGAAACTTGCTTACCAATACCATTAGCCCTTTTTATATCACCAGGCAGAGCAAAACTGTGAAGATGAAATAGTGGGAAGACCGGGAAAGAATGTAGGAAGCACAACAGGAGTTGCACTTCACAATTGAGATTATACAACGTCATGGATGCATGTAGAAGAAGCCTAAAAATTCAGTAGCAACAATTACCTGAGGGAATTAAGATTTTCAATAGTTTACCTACAAAGAAATAGGATAACAGAGTAATTAGTCTTTCAACAGAGTGAGTCGTCGCCAATAACAGCAGTAGTTAGGCTTCATTGCAGATTTGAAAGGAACAAAACCTTATCACATTATTTGCATTGTAAAATCCACCCCACCAATTAGATTTGATTGTGCACCATACCAGTTTTGCCACTTTAGTCTATATTTAGCCTTAATTCCAACCTTGCACCATATTGCCTCCAATAGGTTGCCATGATTCAGATGAATATCACATGAATCTGACTGGAAAAAGTTCACCAAGATATCCATTGTTTCCTGGATAAGAAGGTGAAAGATGAGTAACAAAGGAGAAAGCTTTTGGAAGCAATCAACACTAGAAAGTTATAATTTATTTATCCCCTTCACATCCTATCAAAGAAAGCAAATGGCCAAATCTAATGCTATTCAAAGTTCACCATCTTCAGACTGAAAATACATACAGAATGGAGAAATTTTTATTAAAAAGAATAGATCAACTCATCACAGCCAGAAAGCAGGTCTGAATAATAGTCCCAAATATTATCTAGGAACCGTGTATTGGAGTACTGAAAAATATAACGAAAGTAATAGCTAAAGGAAAAGTTGAATCATGGTCCAGAAACTTCTAAAATTAATCAAGGTGAGGTTTATTATTAACTTGTCACGAGGTTATATAGAGGGACCTTTCAAGCATAAAGTTGAAGAGCGATTGAAACAATCACCTGCCTCTATGAGATTGAAGTTATCCAGTGAGTACAAGACCCCACACGCTGAGGCAGCTGGTACCTGTATATTGTTCAGATTATTATATCACTAGCTTGTACGACAACATAATATTCAGATAAAGTATTCAAATGATAAAGCAGTCATGAAATCACCAAAAAGTAAAAATAGGTGATCGGTCCGGGAATCGGAGGGTCTCACAATTTAAATTTATAAAACCGAACCTCACTTGTAGTAAAGAGGTAGGGTGTCGAACACACGGGAGTTCGTGCGTCGAGAGTACCCGAAAAGACTAAAAAAGAGATGAAAGAAAGGCAAAACAAAGGAAAAACAAGAGAAATCTCCTCGGACCGACACAAAGTCACTTCGGTCCGAGGTAGGATCGAGGTCGAAATGGCCGGGACCGACGTTGGTGCAAGTCGGGCCCGATGACTGGGTACTTCGATTTGGCAAAAATGGTAGATCGGTCTTGGGTTTTTGGGTTCCTCCCCCAAGTAGACTTGGATATTCTTCCTCAATTCAACCAATAAGAGCTTGATTCTAATGAGATCGAGGTTGCTCACCTCAAATCCCTCCAATCTACACCTTGACCCAAGGGAGCTTTCACTCACCTTCGATGCTAGAGACTTGTGATGGGATCGAGACCACTTTCGCTTACTCTTACCAAACACAAGCTCTAGATCCCTTGCTTTCACAAGAGAATTGAAGCTCAATGTAGAGAGGATTCACAAATCAAGCACTCAAGGCTATGGAATTGGGGTTTTCTACCCAAATCTAGCTAGGGGGATTCCCCCATAGCCCAAGACTATGGAATCTACTCCATATGGTAAGAGAAAAGCATAAACAAAAGGGAAATCAAGCAAAACTCAATCAACATCATCCAATCAAACTCCAATTGCATTCAAACTCAAAGTGTCTACAAAATCCAAGTTCAATTCCACTAGATCAAAGCAAAACAAAGTACAAAACTCACAAATCTTCTACTCTTCTCCACCGATCTCTCCTTCTCTTCCTTCTCCCTTCTTCTCCTTGCTCTCCAAGTCTTCCTTGAGCCTTTAGAGAGTGATTTGGTTGTGGTCTATCCAAACTTCCTCCCTTAATGCTCTCTAATCACCTCTATTTATAGCCTCTTAAGGATTGGGGACCAAGGAATCCCAATTTAGAAAGGGGCAAATGTGGAAAGTTACTAAAAATATGCCTTGGGGAACAATCCTCTCAATCGCCGACTTGGACCGACACGGGTCGACATCGGGCCCGACGTTGGGAACGTCGGTCCTGGCTTTGGTTGCTCGATCTCGGGCCCGACTTTGGTGTACTTCGGTCCTGGGCCTCGATCCTTGCTTTCTTCCTTGGTTTCCTTTGGTTCCACTTCATTCTTGTCTTGGCTCTTGCGCTCCTTGACTTGGCTCCTTTCTTAGCTCCTCGAAATGGTCCTCATTCTTGCCATTTTACCTACAAAAACACACAAACTCGCATAGTTTCCGACTCTTGAAGAAAACCGGGAACTAAGCTAAAAAGGAAACGAAACTACAAAGAAGAGAATGAAAAACACATATTTACAAGGGAAATTAACCACTAAAACACCTCCAAAATGAGAGACATCAGAATACCCCATACTTAAACTTGCTTGTCCTCAAGCAATAACAATGTAAGCAAGACCGAAGCACAATCTTCAAGTAAAGCCTCATATGAAAACACAAGTAAGCACAAGTGATAGACATTCTAGCAAGATTACGTCATCACACATGATCAAGTGTTCAAGGAATAAAGTCTAATGCAACAAGCCTCACTTTAAGGATATAGAAATGTGTATCACTCATCATGTGTTTAGGCTTGAAAATGAACACTCAAACTCAACAATCATGCAAGTAAAGACTTTACAATTGAAGCTAATATCACCAATTCCTCCACCTAGAGATGCCTATTACAATGCACACAAAGAATATGAACTTGGCTCAATGGAGGTCCTCAAAGAGGTTCCATTCGGCCGGGTTGTAATGGGGCTTTTGGTGTTTCTCAAGGTGGGAATCACTTTGGTCTTGTGGTGCTTATAATGGGGATTGAACTTTCTAGTCTCTCACCAAACTCACCAAATTATTCCACTTTCAACTTTCACTCATCCAAAAGACTTTGATTTTTCTTCCTTTCAACTTTCAACCCACTTTTCACTTAACATTCCACTTCATCTTTGCACTACACTTTTTGTTGGATTTTTCACACTTTTTCCGCTAGGATCGACTTGCACACTAACTCGGGCCCGAGGTCACTTTGAACTCGGTCCGAACCATTTTCTTACACTTAAGCACTTTGCTTTCTTTTCATTTTCGATCCACTATTTTTTTCCAACTTTTCTTTCCTTCTTCTCAACAAAGATGCACTACCCACTTGGTTTATAACACCATTTCTTGCCCTTTCACCAAAGAGAATCTCAACTCTCCAAATATTCTTCCAAAACCTCTCACTAAAGTCCAATCCCATAAGGGTCAAGTCATATAGGCTAGGAATCATATTTTTGAGGAGTTTCAAACAAAGGTCTAAGGCTAAAACGGGGCTACAAACAACGGTTTATCTTCATGGTAGGATATGGAACATTTTGTGACTAAATGAAATAAAGTTCAAATCAATGTGACAAAGCATAGAACAAATCTCATATTGGCCTTGGAAAATAGATAAACACCGCAATAGCAAGTATTACTTAGCATGCATGAGCTAATCACACAAGAAAATGAGGGATATGCAATATGAACAAACATCCCTAAAATGGCCAAAAATCATCTCACAAGGTTCACTCTAGCTTAGTTGCATCATAACTCATCCAAGAACTCATGTGCTCAATAAAAACATGCAAGATATCACATCACATCAAAAGCAACATCCATTTAGAGGCTAAACTATCCAAAAGTATGCAAAGGAATTTACATGCTCTCATCATCATTAGCCTTCATTGAACATCTAAGATGGGAATTCCTAGTCCAAAAACTAAATCTTTTTGACATTTTCACTCGAAATTTTTCACATTTTTATGCATTTTTTTCGAAAATTTTCTCAAACAAAAACAAACTCAAACAAACTCATCCATACATACCATAAAATCAATCAATCATTCTCATACATCTCATGCCACAATCCAAAAGAAACATCCCTTAAACATGAAACAAACAACCTACACATGGAACTAATGAGCAACAAACCCACCCCATACTTAAAATTTTTGATGTCCCCATCAAAACTCAAAAGTAAAGAGAAGAGTAAAGAAGACTCACAATTCCTTATTTTTGAATGGCTCGATGAGGCTTAGTTGGGAGGATGGCCACGGCGTTGTCTCCTTTGGAGCCGTGCTTGGCGCTCTCGCTCGTACACTCGACCGTTGAAGGGATCTTGGCTTGGTGGTTGGATTGGTGGGGCGGGAGGTGTCCATTGGTCTTCACGGGTTGAGAAATTCCCGGACATCCACTCATTGAAACAACCCAAAGGCCACATACTTCCAAAGGTAGTCAACCTTCTCATTGTCAACAAAGGCCTCTTCTCTCGTAAATGGGAACCCGAAATAGACGGCCAAGTTCCGGAGAGAGAGTTCTTGCAATTCGTTGCCCATTTGGAAGGAGATCATGCCTTCACTCTCGGGTCCCTCATATGTGCACTTGAAAGTCGCCATGAACTCGGACGTCAAGGCGGGATAGTGAGTGTTGTTCCACCTTAGCAAGACATTGAGCCCAATGTGATTATAGCACCGAGCAAGAGCCTCATCCATGTTCATCTTTTGAATCGACTCCCAATCTAACCACCGAGTGTGGTGAGATAGACCCATGAGGCGCTCATACTCTCTAGCATCATCCTCATCCTCAATACGAACGTCATCCATCCTTTGGACTCTCTTGGACGACTTCTTGGACTTCTTGGTGGCTTTCTCCATCCTTGAAGAAGATGCTCGGGTAGACATGGTACCTACACACAATCAAAACCAAAGAACTACAAGGTAAAATCTATACAATTCAACACAAACACAAGCTTCCATCACAAACAGCTCATCATGCAAAGAAACAACCACAAGGGTGGTCGATCTCGACCCTAGGGGGGGTCGATCCTGAGATTATACACATGAATTCCAACTCAACATGCAAAGAGATAACCCCATACTTGAACTTAACACACTCAATCCACAAAATTCAATCATGCATGAAGTAAGATTCTCATATCAATGGTCAAGCCTCAAATCTTATCATGAATATCATGCTATAACCATCATTCAAGATCAAGAAATCTTAAAATCACACAAAAGAAGCTCGAAAATCATCGGACCGATATGCAAATGACAACGGGACCGAGGTTGGGGACCTCGGTCCGAGTCACTGGACCGATGTTGAACGTCGGTCCCGAGGTACTGGGTACCTCGGACCGAGTCCTTTCCGACTTTTCTCCCTAGATTCAACCATGCAACATATAATCATGTCCCTAAAATCCAAATTCCATCATCAATCAATATCAATCGAAGTTCTAAGTGGGATTTAGCAACAATTAAGCACAAATTTCACAAAACATGCAAATCACCATGGATGCTCAAAGTTCAAGCTCACTCAATCATGGAATATCTCAAATCTAGCAATGAAAGCATGAAATTCACAAGGAATCAAGTAGAGATTGAGATTTACATACCAAATATGAAGAAAACAAGAACTTCTAGCAAGCAAATCCTTAGAACTCAAATTTTCTTCTTCTAGATCTAGAAGAAGGAAGTAGATCTATGGGTTTTGGGTGAGATTTTTTTGGCTTTTGGTTCAATGCTTGGGTATGCTAGGGTATGGATCGAGATCTTGTGGTGAGGTAGCTTGAGGATCGACTATGGGGGAAGGGGATCGATTTTGGGTTTTGAGAGTGAATTGGGTATTTTGGGAAAGTAGTTATGGGGATGGTGATGTTAGGTAAGGGAAAAGACTCTTAAATGGGGAAGAAGACAAAGGTGGGTCAAGAGGGTATAGTAGGAATTTCCACAAAGTCAAGGTCAAGGTGGGTCGGTAAGCTTGGACCGACGTCGGGCACCTCGGGCCCGAGGTACTGGGTACCTCGGTCCTACCCGATTTTGGTTCCTAAAAATTCCACGCCTTGGTTACTTCTATCCACAAGTGTTTGCATTATTTCCACAAATACCACACGTGCTAATGAAGCTCACACAACACACATTTCCACAAAATACAAGCTAGAGAAGAGATTAGGACTAATATAAGCTAAGGCAAAAAGAAACAAGCTAGAAACTACGAAAATGAATCTACCAAACCCGGGTTGCCTCCCGAGGAGCGCTTCTTTTACGTCCTTAGCTTGACGTCTAACCTCTACCCTTCAAGGAGGGTGAAAAATGGTGAATTGGTCCTCCTTGCCATGGACATCTCCACAATCCTCATAGCCAAAATGCCACCATTTGTGTTTGATGAAAGTGTGGCATCTAAAATCTCCATCATCCTCCAAAGTATAGCTTGGCATCTCTTGCATCTTCTCATCTTGCATCTTATCACCTACATCACACAAGTCTAAAGAATTTCTAGGAGAATCTATGACATCATAACTCAAATCATCTTGCAAATCATCTAAGCAAAGATAATCATCTCCTAAATCCTCTTTCAAATCATCTAAGCACATAAAAGAATCTCCCACATCAAAAGGATATAGATTAGGATACTCTTCATGGTTTGGTGGGTTATCTCCATCTCTTGCCTCATCATGGATTTGAACATCGACCATCTCATGGTCTCTCGATGGTACTTCTTCTCTTGTGGACTCCAACTTCTCTTTCTTGCGCTTGGCATTTTCCTCAAGTTTCAAGATTGCCAATGCATCCGGTTCATTTAGGGCCTTGTTGAAATGGAACTCTACCTTCTCTTCTCCAATCTCGAAGGTGACTTTCCCATTCCTCACATCAAACTTGGCACCCGCCGTGGATAAGAACGGCCTTCCGAGAATGATGGGCACCATTGGATCCTCTTTCATGTCAAGAATCACAAAGTCGTCGGGCACAAAATATCTTCCAACTCGAACCGGGACGTCATCAAGAATTCCGGTGGCCTTTGTTGAAGAACCATCGGCCATGGTAAGACTCATATCAACCGGCTCCATATCTCCAAGGTTAGCCCTTCTCCATATGCTCATGGGCATAACCGAAATACTCGCTCCTAGATCACAAAGAGCTTTGAATTGTTGAGAACCAATCCCTATGGTGATGGCAAATCTTCCGGGATCTCCAAGCTTTTGAGGTAGCTCCAATATCTTCACCTCGTCTTGCATCTCAACAATTGACCTCTTCTTGCTCAAGATTTCTCTCAAAAACTTAGCATAAGATGGCATCTCGCTTAGAGCATCGGTGAAAGGAATAGTAATGTTCAAGCCTTGCAAAAGCTTCAAGAACCGCTTGAACTTGCCCTCAACAATCTCCTTGGGCTTCTTCATAGGATATGGAAGAGTAGTGCCACTTTGCTTCTTGCTTGGATCAACCTCCTTGGATCGATCTTTCTCAACAAATTCACCTTGGACCGACGTTGGAAGCACCTCGGGACCGACTTCAGGGACATCGGTCCCAGGGCAAAAATCATCTGGGCACGTCGGGCCGACTTCAGGGCAAGTCGGGCCCGAGTTGGGTTCAACCTCGGTCCACTTCAGGGGACTTCCTCCGTCTATAGGATCGACTTCTGGCAACGTCGGGCCCGAGTTGCTGGGAACCTCGGTCCGACTCTCTTCTCTTGATTTTGGAACTTGTGGCTCGGGCAAACTCCGTCCACTCCTTAATCCTATGGCTCGAACTTCGTTTTGTTGTTGTGGGGCACGGGGATTCTCCTCGGGTCGGCCCGGGAGTCTCCCTTCCTCTCTTGGAAGTTGATTTGCCATGTGAACAAATTGGTTGTCCACTTGCCTTCTCCACACACCAAACTCCTTGAATTGAGCACCCATTTCATCAACTCTTCTCTCAACGTTGGTGAATTGATTCTTCAAGTCCTTGAACTCGCCTCTCATCTCTTGTGCCCATTGTGGAGTTTGCTCATAGAACCCCGGAGGTCGGTATGGTGGTTGTTGGGCTCTTGGCTCGTTTTGGTTGAAGTTGTTGTTGTAGCCACTTGCTTGCCCTTGATTCCACCTTCCTCCATTGTTGTTGAAGTTGGTTCTCCCTCCGAAATTTCTTTGGACATAATGAGCCTCCTCAATTTGTTCCGCCAATCGGACTTGGCGCTCATTTGGGCACTCTTGGGCTCCATGCTTCAAGGAACCACACTCTTCACATGCTCTTGTGGTTTGTTGGGCATAACTCATCTTCCTCCTCATCTTGTTCAACTCGTCCTCCAAGAATTGGATCTTCACATCTTTGTCCACTTCTTCACTCTTGGGATCGTAGAGCTTCTTCGGACCTTCTCCATGTACTCTAACTTCCTTGCTCACATTGCTAGTACCATACATCGCCTCATAATCCGAGAGTTTGTCCAACAACTCCCATGCTTGCTCCGGCGGCAAATCTATGAACCCACAATCGGTATGGAGGTTCAATTTGTCCTTCGTGGCGGTGTTGATCCCTTGGAAGAATATGTCTTGAAGGACATAAGGTTGTTGACCATGTGTCGGACACGCTCTCAACATCTCCTTGAATCTATCCCACGCCTCAAAAAGTGGCTCATGAGCTCCTTGTTGGAAACTAGCAATCTTTCTTCTAAGCTCCGTCGTCTTGGTGGGCGGGAAGAACTTCATCAAGAACGCTTCATTTAGGGCCCTCCATGATGTGATGGATCGAAGTGCTTGACTCTCCAACCAATGCAAAGCCTTGCCTCCCAAGGACCACTTGAAGGCTTTGAGTAGCACGTACTCAAGTGTCTCATCATCCGTGGAAATGGTCTCACAAAGGTCCTTGAATTGCTTGACATGCTCGATCGGACACTCATTCGGCCTCCCTTGGAATTGCTCTCTCTTGATGAGTGAGATAAATTGAGTTTTTATCTCAAAATTCCTCGACACCTCCGGCAAGACGATGGCCGGCTCCGGGACCTTCAACTCCGGATGCATGTATTGTCTAGCATTCCGGGGTTGAGCGTTGATTTGGGCCTCCAACCTTATCCTTTGCTCCCTCTCTCTACGGGCCTCGGCATCTCGATTTTCCATCTCAATTTGCATACGAGCCATGTCGGCTCTCATCCTTTCGAACTCCTCATCTCGGGCTTGGTCCGCCATCTTCTTCTTCTTTCGGGCTTGCCTTAGAATACTCTCTGGGTCACACACAAAGTCGAACTCAAGAGTTCCTCGGACGGAACTAGCTCGCATGCACCTACAACCAAAGACACAAACAAAAACCAAATAAAAACAAACAAGGGGTTTGGGCTAGTCCCTCACCCAAATCACTACCAAAATCAAAGACTCAACAAAGATGGGTACCTCGAACAAGTAGAACTCCCCGGCAACGGCGCCAAAATTCTGATCGGTCCGGGAATCGGAGGGTCTCACAATTTAAATTTATAAAACCGAACCTCACTTGTAGTAAAGAGGTAGGGTGTCGAACACACGGGAGTTCGTGCGTCGAGAGTACCCGAAAAGACTAAAAAAGAGATGAAAGAAAGGCAAAACAAAGGAAAAACAAGAGAAATCTCCTCGGACCGACACAAAGTCACTTCGGTCCGAGGTAGGATCGAGGTCGAAATGGCCGGGACCGACGTTGGTGCAAGTCGGGCCCGATGACTGGGTACTTCGATTTGGCAAAAATGGTAGATCGGTCTTGGGTTTTTGGGTTCCTCCCCCAAGTAGACTTGGATATTCTTCCTCAATTCAACCAATAAGAGCTTGATTCTAATGAGATCGAGGTTGCTCACCTCAAATCCCTCCAATCTACACCTTGACCCAAGGGAGCTTTCACTCACCTTCGATGCTAGAGACTTGTGATGGGATCGAGACCACTTTCGCTTACTCTTACCAAACACAAGCTCTAGATCCCTTGCTTTCACAAGAGAATTGAAGCTCAATGTAGAGAGGATTCACAAATCAAGCACTCAAGGCTATGGAATTGGGGTTTTCTACCCAAATCTAGCTAGGGGGATTCCCCCATAGCCCAAGACTATGGAATCTACTCCATATGGTAAGAGAAAAGCATAAACAAAAGGGAAATCAAGCAAAACTCAATCAACATCATCCAATCAAACTCCAATTGCATTCAAACTCAAAGTGTCTACAAAATCCAAGTTCAATTCCACTAGATCAAAGCAAAACAAAGTACAAAACTCACAAATCTTCTACTCTTCTCCACCGATCTCTCCTTCTCTTCCTTCTCCCTTCTTCTCCTTGCTCTCCAAGTCTTCCTTGAGCCTTTAGAGAGTGATTTGGTTGTGGTCTATCCAAACTTCCTCCCTTAATGCTCTCTAATCACCTCTATTTATAGCCTCTTAAGGATTGGGGACCAAGGAATCCCAATTTAGAAAGGGGCAAATGTGGAAAGTTACTAAAAATATGCCTTGGGGAACAATCCTCTCAATCGCCGACTTGGACCGACACGGGTCGACATCGGGCCCGACGTTGGGAACGTCGGTCCTGGCTTTGGTTGCTCGATCTCGGGCCCGACTTTGGTGTACTTCGGTCCTAGGCCTCGATCCTTGCTTTCTTCCTTGGTTTCCTTTGGTTCCACTTCATTCTTGTCTTGGCTCTTGCGCTCCTTGACTTGGCTCCTTTCTTAGCTCCTCGAAATGGTCCTCATTCTTGCCATTTTACCTACAAAAACACACAAACTCGCATAGTTTCCGACTCTTGAAGAAAACCGGGAACTAAGCTAAAAAGGAAACGAAACTACAAAGAAGAGAATGAAAAACACATATTTACAAGGGAAATTAACCACTAAAACACCTCCAAAATGAGAGACATCAATAGGTTTACACAATCAATTACAAATCTTCAAGCCATCTGGACAGTTGTAAAGGCAAAGTCATCACCAAAAATAAACTAGCGTTAGAGAAGGTAGATTTCTCAAAACATGAATCTCAAAACACAGGTGAATGTTTCTAACACCAGGAGCTTAGGGAATCCAGAAAGATTACTTATAAAGTCTAGGAGCTTAGGGAATCCAAAAAGATTAATCCAAAAGATAAATTGGGAAGCAATCACATACCAGTTTTGTTCTTATTCAACATACACCAACCAACAAAGCCGGATCTGTTTCAAGCCAACTCAAAACAAAGCAAACAATCAGTATTCCCGATTCCAAACTCAAGTATTAATGCGAAGTATGTACAAGTCTGAAGACACTCACCAGGGACTAAGGCTCAAAATCATGAAGACACTGATCTGGGAACTCACATCATAACATACAACCGGAGTTCAAACAAGAGTCTCCATCCAAACATGCAGATAAAAGCAGATAAAAGCAGATAAAAGCAGATAAAAGCAGATAAAAAAGCATGCAAACTACAACAACCAGTACATCATAACATTCACAACAAGCATAACATCCTAACATAAAATGCAAACAGAAGTCTCCACCCAAACACCAACACATCATGCATAATATCCATAACAAAGACAAACAATAAGAGTGTTTAAAATAGAACACATCATTTTCATTAACGGCGTAGGAAAAAGGCTGCAGTTAAACTCCCAAGGAACGCAACTGCGAAGCCTATCACAAAGGGGTGAGTATTGACTGGTGCAAGAAGGCGCGTGTTATCTTTGTCGCTCTCACCAAGTCTCTTCGCCAACGCCTTGACAGTAGCCTCCAGCTCCGACTCTCTGCGTTCCAATCCGCGGGCCTTCCGGTGAAAACCACTGCACTCCCGACGCAACTCCTCAATGTAGTGGATCAGCTTTGTCCCTAGCTCATCACAGACCTCCCCAATCTGATCCAGTTCCCTATCGAGCCGTATATCATCAAACAGCATGCCAGACCCCTGCTGGAAATGGTGTTCATATTTCCTCATATCTCCACTCTGGTAACTTTCACTGGAGTCAGACATCCTACATGACAAGAAGTATGTTATTTGCAAAAAAAGATTGTCAACATCCATTCAAAACCAAAGGGGGTGTGGAAGGACCTGAGAAAAAAAGGGGAATAAATTATGCTTCTGGCTACTGGCCTGTATCACAACTTCAGCAATTCAGAATTCTCCAGCAATCTGTAGTAATCTGCCCGTGGAAACTCCCTGAAATGGCAAACTTTCTGGATTATAGCCACATTGGTATGAGCATAATTGCAGCTTCAAGAAACATTATGTTTAGACAAGCATACACAGTTAAAAACTGTAAAATCAAACTCATTCAAATGGTCCTAACCATCGGCAACAAATATCCAATGTCAAAACACGTCTCAGCTAATATAAAGCTAGAAAAATCTTATCTAGGCAATAAGGTTTGCTCATCAATATAATAAACTACTCGAATAATACTAGCAACCAAATTTCATTGGAGATGATACTAGCAAACAAATACTGTTACCATGAACACTGACTACAAGGAATGCACATAATATGCTATTGGAGATACATGTTCTCCATGAATCTATAGTTTCAACCAACCACTGCCAAATTCAACCCTATCACATCACATATGTAATTCAGGACTGAAGACCAACCTAAAATTGGAACGAAATGAACACCAAGGAGCCTAATTCCAAAAATCTAAAGCAGGAAATCGGGATTTCGGGCGAATTGTAGTTCATCCAATCGTAGTTCATCCAAATCGGAAACCCCAAAACGAAAACCCCAAATCGAAAACCCCTAATCCAATACCCCAAATCGTAAACCCAAAATCCAAACCCCAAATCCAAAATCCCACATCCAAAACCCCAAATCCAAAACCCTAACCCAAAACTCGAATTTGTAGGGCATCCAATCGAAAACCCTAACTTAATACCTTACTCGGCGACGGCGACGGAGACGGTCACCTGCGCGCAGCGACCTAGGGCGACAACGAACTCCTTCGCAAAATCGCAAGGCTCTAGATCCAGATCTGAAGGGATTTTGAGAAATGAGGTGTCGAGGGGTAGGAGGAGGGAAATATTGCAAACTAGCGGACGGGATTTGGGGCCATCCGCTACCGCCTCCGCTGTCCCCTGGGGGGGGAGGGGAGAGCTGACAGCGGAAATCTCATAGCGGAATGGGCGTTCATCGGCGTAGCGTTCTTTTGCCGAACACAGCTGTGGCGTAGCGGAATTCGATTTTTTCCGCCCCCGCTAGTACCGAACGGGGCCTTAAACGCCTCTTAAAAAGGCCTCAAACACACTTTTTATAATAATTTATGGAATATATTGGTAAGAAGTAAATAAATAAAACCCATAAAATGTTAACAATATGTTTTAGAAAATATTATTATTCTTACTGCGTCAAAATTACGTCTAATATACTGCGTAAATTTTACGTCCGGTCCAATAGTAGTATGTTTTAAAAATCATCAATATATATTATAAAAGCCGACCGTTTTCGAGCCACCACGTTGATTCTGGCCCCGCTTGATTTTAATTTTTTTTTCCAACTCAAATAGATAATAACAACTCAAGATCTTTTATTTTCCTTAATTATCTAATCTTCAATTTTATCTTTATAGACCTACTATCTAATCTATCTTTAACTTTATATTCCTTAAATAATTGTATCGTCAATTTCTACCCATTTATATACGAGTAAATGGTTTTAGATAATTTAACTTGGAGATTGTGATCTGACTACATACAATACAATACATGTCATATATTTAATTTATATTCCGATTGTAACTTCATCTTGATATATGTCATATATATATATATACTAGTTGTACCCGTCGTGCCATGCACGACTTGTATTTTTAAATTTGATTTTGGATATATAATAAACAGAATATTAATGTGAAATGTATAATAAAAGCTTTAACATAATTTGATTTCATCGAATATTAGAAGTCTTTAATTGTTAAATGATTGATTGAGAAGATGTTATTATGCAAATCACATACTTATATTTTATAGTTAATAAAACACATTATTATGCAATAAATATTGTCTTATATTTAGTAGTATGCAAAGCACCAACTTGATATACCCAAATTCAACATGTAGTTATTTTAATCATAATATTTAATGAATAATATTTTGCCTCTATATGTACTAATAGACCAAAAAATCTTATTAAAAGATAATACAATTCAAAGATCATGATAGTCTGAATCTATAAAACAATTGGTATAGAAAGTATTAGGAAATTAATAAAATTGTTAAAAACAATTTATAAATAAAATATAAGGTGGGTTGAGAATAAAAAAAATTATATAAATTTAAAATTTTTATGATTTCCAAAATTAATTAAATAAATTTTAGTTATATGAATTCCAATTTTTTTATTCAATATCTCTTTGAGCAAAAAAATAATTAATGTGTTAGGCTATTAGTTGGGTTTTTGGCAAAATCTTTTCCATGCAATTCAGTATATTTAAAATTAAAATTTTATCTTATAATTAAGTTATTAGTATATTAGTTTCTATTATTTTTGATTGCTTATCATGACAAATAAATTGCTAAATGGATCTGTTACATAAATTGATTTAAAATAATAATGTACAAATTATATATGCGTATATATCAATATATGATATAAAGCTTTATGTAATTTTTTAATAAACCCTATTTAATTATAAATAATTGAATAATATTATATCCATTTGTAGTTATATTTTGTAAATAGACTTTAAAAATATGTAATGGTAGTGGGTAAAAAAAGATAGTTAGCACATCATGTAAAGATAGAAATAAAAAGAAATAAAAATTCAAGATAAAAAATGATTTTTTTAAATATTATATTTTGTGAATATTAACTTATCACTTTTAAAAATAATCAATTAGATTAAATTGATTTATTGAAGAAAATTAAATATAATATTATTTAAGGAAAATAAAATTAGAGATAGATAGTATGACTTTAAAGATAAATTTGAGGTTTAGATAATTAAGAAAAATAAAAGATATAAAGTTGTTATTATCTATTTGATTTAAAAAAAAAAAATCAAATGGGACCAGAGTAATTCTCCTATTTTTCACTTTCACAAATCACAAACTTTCAATTGGCAAAATTAGCGACAACTTTCATTCTCTTGTGTATATATAGTATACTTGAAGATAGATAGATGATATCTATTGTAAATTGTCTAAAAACACTGGTATATCTTCTATTGTATATTTATAATAGATAGATTTAAGTATAGATTATATTAGATAAATCTTAAAACAATGATTTCTATAATTTGTAACATACTATCAGTGCTTTCAACCGAAAAAAAAGCATACTATCAATGCTCCGTATTATATTAGGATAAAATATAGTTTTCTGATAAAAAAATGATGGAAAAAAAGATTAATAAGATATTAATTTGGTAAGGTAACATAACGTGTAATGTGATAAGATTAGTTTGTTCGGATATAATTTGATAAGATTTTTCATTAGAGTTTGTCCATCCTTTTAGTTATAAGTTGATTGTAAAAAAAAAAAAAAAATCAAGCGGGGTCAGAATCAACGTGGAGGCTCGAAAACGGTCGGCTTTTATAATATATATTGATGTTTAATTTTCAAGGTAGAGTATGACAATGATCAATCACACTATACAATACATATATATGTATTTAATTTTTTTGCGTGGTTATATTTTGAATTCAATTTCCAACAATATATATGTTTTGTATGTTGTTTATGTTAGGGTTTGTGTATGTGTAATTTTTTTTCCAACTCAAATAGATAATAACAACTTTTTATCTTTTATTTTTTTTAATTATCTAATCCTCAATTTTATCTTTGAAGTCATACTATCTATCTTTCATTTTATTTTCCTTAGATAATTTTATCTTTACTTTTCTTCTATAAATCAATTTAATCTAATATATTTTTTTTAAAAGTGATAAGGTAATATTCACAAAATATCATATTTTAAAAAAATCATTTTTTTATCTTGAATGGTTACCGGAATACCGGTGCTATAGGTAAGAGTACATAATTTTTATTTCTATCTTTACATGATGTGCTTACTATCTTTTTTTACCCACTAGGCCACTACCATTACATAATTTTCAATCTTACACGTGAAGGCCTATTTATAAAATCTATCTACAAATGGATATAATATTATTCAATTATTTATAATTAAATAGGGTTTATTAAAAAAAAGTACATAAAGCTTTATATCATATATATACATATGCTTTCTACGTTATTATTTTAAATCAATTTATGTAACATATTCATTTAGCAATTTGTTTGTTATGATAAGCAATCAAACATAGTAAAAACTAATATAATTTAACTTAATTATAGGATAAAATTTTAATTTTAAAAATATTTAATTGCATGGAAAAGATTTTGCCAAAAACCCAACTAATAGCCTATAACGTTGATTTTGTTTTGCTCAAAGCGATATTGAATAAAAATATTCGAAGTCATATAACTAACATTTATTTTATTAATTTTGGAATTCATAAAACTTTAAAGTTCATATAAGAAAATTATTCTCACCCCACCTTATATTTTTTATAAATTGCTTTTAACAATTTCTATTAATTTCCTAATATTTTCTATACCAACTGCTTTTTAGATTCAGAATATCATGATCTTTGAAATATATTATATTTTAATAATATATTTTTCTTTGGTCTATTTGTACATATAGAGCCAAAATATTATTCATTAATTATTATGATTAAAATAAATAAATGTTAATTTGGGTATATCAAGTCGGTGCTTCGCATACTAAAATATTAGACAATATATATTGCCTAATAATGTATTTTACTGACTATAGAATAGAAGTACGTGATTTGCATAACAACATCTTCTCAATCAATCATTTAACAATCAAAAACTTCTTTCTACAAAAATAATAACAATTAAAAACTTCTAATACTTGGTGAAATCAAATCATGTTAAAACTTGTATTATAAGTTTCACATTAATATTCTATTTAGTATAATATCCAAAAATAAATTTAAAAATACAAGTCGTGCACGACGGGTACAACTAGTATACGGTAATTTCTAGTGCGTAAAATTTACGTCGGCCAAGGATGAAGGAACGGCATACGTGATTTAAATATGCCAACGTACTCAGCCCCAGACTCGAACCAGCGATTTTTTTGAAAGAGGCGGACTTTTGAGTCGTCTTTCTTCACTTCTACAAATACTACGGCTACGGGGTCTTCTCAGATTTCATCACCTTCAAAATCCCTAGTTCTCCCTCTATCCATCTCTCCCTCCTCCTCAGGATGACTCGAATCTTGGGAGTTCTGCTCGTCTTTCTCGCGCTATCGATCTTCCACCCGATCTCCGATTCGCACCGATCTGCTGCTCAGCAGATCTTCGCACCCGACGATGGATCTTTCGAGAGGTAAATTTGCAAACCCTTCCTTAAACCCTAGATTCGTATCTAATGCGTCTAAAATTAGAGTTTATTTAATCGAATTCTAGATGTTTTTGGTTAATGTGCATGTGTGTGAGGCGTGTCGGTATTGCAAATTGGGTTTATGCTGCCAATTGGAACTTTGTAATCAATCGGGATAAATCTGATCAAGGGAATTAAGTAGTTTGTTGCGGTATTGTTACGCAGATGAATAAATTCGAACAATGGATAGCGAACTGATGGCTGAAACCCAATCGGGTCAAGCACTTTGGGAAAAGTGGTTGATACTTGTTGATTTGAGGTTAGGGGTTTGAATGTTTGATATTCGTTACTTTAGAAAAAATCTAGGGGTGGCATGGTCAATGAAGTCAAGTATATTTACAATGGTCTGGGCTTCTGGCATGTTATCTGCCCACACCCAAGGTCCTAATGCGTTAGTTAAGCCCTCTCCAAACCTGGTTATGTCAGGATTGCAATGCCGTGTTACTACTTCCTTAAAAGTTTGTCTGTCTCCCTTCAATATTTCTTCTTCCGCATTTGGTAATTGGATTGTACTTTGAACTTAATCAGTTATTTTTTGTAATTGTGCAGCCTTGAGCAGGCATATCAAGCTCTACAATCATTTGAGATTCTTGGAATTTAAAAACCTCTTGATTTAAGTTCTTCAATCTGCACACAAGTGGCTGAGAGTGTTCAGCCAACACATGCTTTGAAGGATGTTCTTTATGCTTTGAAGTGCAATCAAATCCTGAAGTGCAAGATCGATGCAGAGAACCTCAAGGTAGTCCTGATTCTAAGTTGAAGGTTGAGCACTTAAGCTGATTTTTCTCTTTTATGATCTATTGTTTTCCAAGATGGAAATGGTAAATATTTTTCCAATTGATAATGAACTTATTTTCCCTTTCCTCTAAAGGGAGTAACTTCAAGGCTTCAAGCTGCCATTGGTGATACAAATTCATTGTCGGATTATTACTACACAATTGGAAGTTTGATATCAATAAAGGTACTTTCTCCAACAGATTGTAACTCTAGTTTTATGCTTGTTCTTTCATTTGGATCTAGCTGATTCCTTGCTTCTTCACTGTGTCGAGCAGGCTGCTGGCTTCAACATCACGCTCAATGATGCGGATAACATTTTTCGTTCAATTAAGGTTTTGCATTCACCTGCATTGTCTTTGCAGCTTAAATTGTTTCCGTTTCTGATACAAGTTTGAAACTCAAAGATCTTTGTATGAACTTTGGTCACATTCACCTTCTTTTCTAACTCTTTCTGCAGACCCTCAGTCATAGTGATGGGAGATGGTGTTATACCTCAAACAATCCAAAGACAAGTACTTATGCTGCTGGTGATTATCTTGAATACAATTTTGTTTTTGCATTGTGTTTACTATCTAGTAACTGATTTATTAGACTGTATGCGGATTGCCCATGCTTTTCTTTGTATGATGAGCTTTGGTACGTGTTGAACCACATGTCCATATTTGCTTTATTTATTTCTCAAGCTTGTTCATGTTTCTGGCAGGAATGGCACTTCAAACGCTAGCATGTGTTGTGTCACTAGCAGAAACAGATGTTGATCAGCTACTAGTAAGTTTTAACATGAATCTGTCCCAGACAAATACACATTGTTTTATTTCTGAAATTTATTTTGATTTGTTAGTTTGATATCTGAATAAATAGAAAAGGTCTTTACTAACTTGCTTCCATCAGCTTTTTTGTATACAAATCTCCTCATTCAATAGATGCCTCTTGTTGTAAATTAATGTATGGGTAGCCAGAGAAAGTTGAGAATTTAACTGGGACTATTTATTGGGAATGAAGTTGATGAACATGGGATAGAGAGCTAGGCTCAAGATAGTTGGTGAATATGCAGTGTGGAGTGTTCAAGGGTTTATGTGATGTTTTAGTTTCTGTATCACAGCCTCACCATCAGAACAGTCTGCATTATTTATGTCTTTTTTTGTCTATAAAATGAAAAATAGATTCATTATCTTTTAATTTCTTTTTTGGCAGATTGGCTCAATCAAGAATGACATAGGGAAACTCTTTGACAACATTGAGAAGTATGGCATGTCTATTGCTCTCTTGAAATTACAAAATTGTATATTACTCCTCTTTTGTAGATGTCCACTGTTATTTATTTCAGTTTAAGCTGTTCATAATTTGCTTCATTGATTCAGATGATGGAGCCATGTATTTTAATGAGAAAAATTTCTGGTGAACAAGCTTACAAAGGCCCTCTTTATATTACACCGTCTGTGCTTCAAGGGCTTATGGCATTTGCAGATGCTAGCTCTGGGAATATAAATGCCCTCAAAAATTCCCCTCTTCAAGTTTATAAACTTGTGGTAACAAATTAGTTTTGCAGTGCATTTAATTCTGCCTTCTCTTTCTACAATATCCAAGATTGTTCGCACGGTAAGTGAATTGTTTTTTTACGTTGCTGTTTCCTGCTATCTTGTGCTTAAAATAGATATATGTTGTTAAGAGTGTTTATCAAGTATGTATGAGCTTATAGTTTATCATAAAAAATAAATTGTGACCTTAGGCATCCTTCAAGTATCTCCTTTTACAACGTATCTGTTGAATATTATTGTAAAAAAATTGGACAATGACCAAATGTCACCAGTTAGACTTGGTTTAGTACAGTTTGTTCATTTTTCTCTCTTTGATTGTGGAAAGTAGGCTTGTGATTGAACAATCTATATCTGTACACTATGAAACAAAGGTTAATCTTTGGACTTCTCAGGTTGAAGATGCTCAAGGTCAAGAAGCTCCCATACAAAGACTGGTAGATTCCACTGCAGGGCCATTTGTTTACAATGTTATGACGTTATCAGTTATCAGCAGCAACATTTGCATTTTGGTATGCATCAGTTATCCTCAGTTTCTAATTTATCTAGTGAAAGTCAAGACAAGTGTGAGGAAACAGTAAATGAAACCTAGTTTTTAGTATATCAGACGTTGATATGGGTGCCTATACATGCTCTTATTCTTCGAGTTACTCTTATCAAGCTACAATTTTCATTTGGTTGATAACATATAGGCAATAGTATCTTCATGATAATATACAGCCCACACATCCTGTTCAATCGTTTGTCTAGGTACACAACAGGGACACAGATCTTTCCTGATGTCTTGCTCAATGAAACAGCTGGACCTGAAGAGAATCCGTTGCTTTTAAGCCTGAAACTAGCAGTTGATGTATTGGTATGTTTCCAGCCAGTTCTTTATTTAATAACAAATATAACTTTTTGTTTCTCTTTTTATGGAAAGTGAATGCCTGTTGCTGCTATCGCATATATTATTGCCTCATCACGCCTGCTACTTTCTTATATATGTTCTAATCTTTTTGTACTAAGTTATTTTATGTACTTCAAAATATGAATTTAGTTGTTTAAAAAAGCTGTGATCATTGAATGACGAGGGTTTAGCGCTGACGTAAAAAGTGCCACAATTCTGAAAGTTTCATATGTTTTACAACTTTCTTTTGGTTAAAATATTTTACAAGTAACTGAATGCTTCTTAGCAAACCATAGTCAGATATAAACCTAGAGGTGAAGCTTCTTTCCAGCTGACCAGAGTGTACGTGAATCACTATAAAAAGGTTTTAAATTGTTAAATTTCTTCACCTTCCTCCTTGGTCCAGGTTGTCTCCTGCCACTGTGCATTGGGCCTTGCCACACCTAGAGCATTATTAGTGGGAACTTCTCTTGGTAAGTTACTTTAACTGTCTGTTGTTAAACTCTTATACTGTATTAGATGTCTTTTTATGGTGCAAATTTTTGTTGTATACTTCAGCCATGTGAAATATCGTGGGTAATAAATGTCTGATTCGGTTGCCTAGTACGTGTTCGGTCCTTCAGTTTCGGTTGCTTCATATAAAGTCGTTCCCTCGATTTTCGCTAGCCTTGTGTAAGCTCGGTCCCTCGGTTTTCGGTTGCCACATTTAAGCTCAGTCCCTTGGTTTTCGGTTGCCTTTTATAAGTCGTCCCTTGGTTTTCGGTTGCCTTTTATAAGTCGTCCCTCGGTTTTCGGTTGCCTTTTATAAGTCGTCCCTCGGTTTTTGGTTGCCTCGTATCATTCGGTCTCTCGGTGTTCCTTTGCCTTGTTT
The DNA here is from genome assembly GCA_934048045.1 of Polygonum aviculare. Lineage (NCBI taxonomy): Eukaryota > Viridiplantae > Streptophyta > Magnoliopsida > Caryophyllales > Polygonaceae > Polygonum > Polygonum aviculare. The sequence goes on from OW204024.1 coordinate 4,829,353, forward strand.
AAAATTGGTTCCTCGGTTTTTCGTTGCCTCGTATAACATTGGTCCCTCGGCTTTCCTTGCTTCGTATAAACGTTGGTCCCTCGGTTTTCGGTTGCCTCGTATAAACGTTGGTCCCTCGGTTTTTTGTTGCCTCGTATAAACGTTGGTCCCTCGTTTTTGGTTGCCCCATCTAAGCTCGGTCCCTCGGTTTTCGATTGCCCCGTATAAAGTCGCTCCCTTGGTTTTCGATTGCCCCGTATAAAGTCGGTCCCTCGGTTTTCAATTACTCCGTATAAACTCGGTCCCCCGCTTTTCGGTTGCCTTGAAGCTTGGTCCCTCAGTTTTCGATTGCCTCGAATGAAGTCGGCTCTCGGATTTCGGTTGCCTCGTATAAACTTCGGTATCTCGGTTTTCGTTTGCCTCAGATAATTCGGTCCCTTGGTTTTCGGTTGCCTTGTATAAATTTGGTCCCTCGAATTTCAATTGCCCCATATAAAGTCGGTCCCTCGGTTTTCGGTTGCCTCATATATGCTCGGTCCCTTGTATAAAGTTGCTCCCTCGAATTTTGGGGCCTCGTACAAAATCGACCTTCGGTTTTCGGTTTCCTCTTATAAAGTCGGTTCCTCAGTTTTCGGTTACCCCGGAATCTTGATGCCTCCAACTGCATTTAGTTTGAGCCCTCTCCTTCAATTTTGTATAGGTTTTGACATTGAATGGTATACCTTTTATGTAAGCATAGATGCTCCAAATAAGGTTCAGGAAGACAAAAGCATAAACAAAAGCTCCCAAAGAACACACCTTCCAGGAAGGTTAGATTGAAATTTTAGATTCCTTATAAAGTAAGGAAGATGGTATGCAAACCTTTTGCTTTCTTCGTGATCATACATGCAAATTTTCCCAAATTGTGGAAGGTTGTATAAAAGCAAAAACTTCGTTGGACTTTTATGCTCTTTTTCTAAGCACAACCTGTTACATTAGGTTGAAACTTGTATGTTTAGAAGAACCATTTGACGAGCCCGTGGAAGAAAGTGAAGAGGAAGAACCCGTAATCTCAGAGAAGAAGGTATTGACTGCTATGTATGATTTTTTTAATATGACTATTGATGGCTGCATTGCAATTTGATTGAATTGCCTCGATGGTTGTGTATCTTGATGGTGCTAATTAAGTTCAAATTTATCATATTCCTAAAGGATATGACTAAATGGTCCGCTTAGTGGCTCAAAATTTGTTCTGTTAAATGGGGTGAGACACACATGTGATTCTGTTGAATGTGATGATCCTCAGAAGAAAACTACAGTTATTGATGCCTATAACTGCTTTTAGTTTGAGGCCTTTGCTTCATTTTTCTATGGGTTATAAGTTTATAACATAGAATAGTATAACTTTTATGACGGCATAGATGTTCCAAATAAGGTTCAGGAAGAGTAAAACCATAAACAAAATCTCCCAAAGGACACACCTACGAGGAAGGTTAGATTGAAATTTTAGATTCTTATAAAATTTCGATCCCTTGGTTTTCGGTTTCCTCTTATACACTCGATCCCTCGGTTTTCGGTTGCCTCTTATTAAGTCGGTCCCTCGGTATTCGGTAGCCTCGTATAAGTCGGCACCTCAGTTTTTGGTTGCCTTGTGTAAAGTTGGTCCCTCAGTTTTCGCTAGCCTTGTGTAAGCTCGGTTTTCAGTTGCCTCATCGGTCCCTTGGTTTTTGGTTGCCTCGTATATGTTAGTCCCTCGGTTTTGGTTGCCTTTTATAAAGTCGGCCCCTCGGTTTTTGGTTGCGTTGTGTAAGCTCGGTCCCTCGGTTTTCAGTTGCCTCATCTAAGCTCGGTTCCTCGGTTTTCGGTTCTCTCATATAAGCTCGGTCCCTCGGTTTTCGGTTGCCATGTATAAGTTGGTCCCTCGCTTTTCGGTTGTCTCGTATAAATTTGATCCCTCGCTTTTCGGCCGCCTCGTATAAACTTATGTCCCTCGGTTTTTTGTTGCCTCATATAAGCTTGATTCCTCGCTTTTTGGTTGCCATCTATAAGTCGGTCCCTCGGTTTTCAATTGACCGTATATATTCAGTCCCTCGGTTTTCAATTGCCCCGTATAAATTCTGTCCCTTGGTTTTCGGTTTCCTTTTATAAGCTTGGTCACTCGACTTTCTGTTGCCTCGTATCGTTCGGTCCTACGGTTTTGCAGTTTCGTCGTATATGCTCCATCCCTCGGTTTTCGCTTGCCTTGTGTAAGCCTGGTCCCTTAGTTTTCGGTTGCCTCGTATACACTGTATCCCTCGGGTTTAAGTTGTCTCGTATGAAGTCGGCTCTTCGGATTTCGGTTGCCTCGTTCAAGTCGGTCACTCGTTTTTCGGTTGCCCTGTATAAATTTGGTCCCTTGGTTTTTGCTTGCCCCGTATAAGCTTGGCCCCTTAGTTTTCGATTGCCTCATTGAAAGTTGGTCTCTCGGGTTTCAGTTGCCTCGTATAAATGTTAGTCCCTCGGTTATCGGTTGCCTAGTGTAAGTCAGTCCCTCAGTTTGTGGTTGCCTTGTATACATTCGGTCCCTCGGCTGTCGGTTGCCTCGTATAAGCTTTGTCCTTGGGTTTTCTATTGCCTCATATAAGCTCGATCTCTCGGTTTTCAGTTGCCTCATATCGTTCGGTCCCTCAGTTTTTCATTACCACGTATAAGCTCGGTCCATCGGTTTTTTGTTGCCTCGTATAAGTACGGCCCCTCGGTTTTCGGTTGTTTTCGCTTGCCTCGTGTAAGCTCGACACCTCGGTTTTCGTTTGCTTGGTATAAAGTCTGTTCCTTGAATTCAGTTAACTCGTATAAATCGGTCCCTCGATTTTCGGTGGCCTTGTATAAATACAGTCCCTCGGTTTTTGGTGACCTCGTATATGCTTTGCCCTTTGGTTTTCTATTGCCTCGTATAAAGTCGGTCCTTCAGTTTTCTGTTGTCTTGTATAACATCGGTTCCTTTGTCTTCGGTTGCCTAGTGTAAGGCCGGTTTCCTCGGTTTTTGGTAGCCACATATAAAGTCAGTCCCTCGAATTCAGTAGCCTTGTATAAGTCGGTCCATCGGTTTTCGGTTGCCCCGTATAAATCCTATCCCTCGGTTTTTGGTTGCCTCGTATAAGCTTGGTTCTTTAAGTTTTTGTTGCCTCGTATAACCTCCAATGTTTTCTTAGGTTGCCTCGTATAACTCGGTCTCTCAGTTTTGGGTTGCCTCGTATAACATCGGTTCGTCTGTTTTCGGTTGCATTGTGTAAAGGTTGTTCCTGGGTTCTCGGTTGGCATGTACAAGCTCGATCCTTCAGCTTTCCATTGCCTCGTTTAGCTCAGTCTCTCGGTTTTTGTTTAAAAAAAATTCTTAAAAACCCATATATTTTCACTAATTATTATACAACATGAATATATATTATCTTATTCGCGCTATCCCCAACCCAAAAGGCTAAAGCTTGTACGTGGGTTGTGCCTTAAAGTCCATTTTTTTTAGTGAATCATTTTTTAGTGTCTGCATGTGGAAATAAATATCGGTTGTGCCTGTATATGGAAATAAATCATTTTTGAGTGATTGGGCCTTAAAGTCCATTTCACCATTTAGGCCTTAAGTTCATTTATCTCTTCTGGTTTTTGTGTGTCTTGAAAGTTAACACATGTGGTACCTTCCTATGGATCCAAATCCTCCGTTCCGCAAACACGTCCATTCGCACGTCCCCTTGATTTTCATTGGTCGGAATTTTATTTTTTGACTTAAAAAAACACAAAAAAGAGTGTATTTTTTAGATTTCGACTAATGAGGACCAATAGGACATGCACGGAGACGTGCTTGCGGGACGGAGGATTTGAATCCACCTCCCTACTCCTAGGGTTAAAGTAGTAGCCAGAATTCTTTCTTAAAAAATACCAGAGAATTCCGATGTGGGCCTTGTTTGAATCAGGAGGATACAATACTCAAATGCAAGCTCATTTCATTGAATCGAAATATACTTCCCACAAACCAACCTATTGACTGTCTCTGACCTGGTCATTGGAATTGAGGGATTTATTAATCCCCAAAACTTGATCTGAACCAACCACACAAAACCATCCAATTTTCTTGAGTCCCACGCCTCACTTGTGTCTTGTAGCTCGGATTTAGCTGGACGCGTAGCTCAAACCTTGCAATCCAAACTCCAATCGTATTTAATGCTCTCTTTCATTTCACAATATTCCAAATCTCAAGCGTTACAAAACCCAAAAAGTCATCCATGTGCTTGCAACTTTTGACCCTCAATCCCCAACCCCACCGGTAGCTCATAATTGTTCACAATAATAATAATAGCATACCTATCTTATTTATTTTGGTAACCTAAAGAAGTTGGTCTAATGGAGTATGATAGGGTATCGGTCAGACAAGTCGCAAGTTCGATCCCCCTAGTCTTCTTAAGGTGAGAGATATGTAAATCCCCGGGTACCATTCCCTCACCCTAAATTTTGATGACAAAAAAAAAAAAACTTATTTATTTTCGTTTGGATTTTATGTATTGTTTGTCACTTATGAGACTATTCTTTTATTGTTCTTTGACGATGTAAGGGATCCGATTATCTTACATTTTCTGATTACTTAGTCAATTTTTATTATTAATAAAACGTATTCAAGGTTCTCAGAGAACGTCGGTTCTCCTTCTATCAAATACCAATAATGATAATAAAACAAATCATACTTTGATTTTTTTTTATCTTGATCATACTTTGATTGATCTATTGTGAAGTGTAAGAAACTGGAGGAGGAAATCGAAGGGATAATTTGGTCCCTAATTGTTGGTCCCCCTAATAGTTGGTGCACGCGGAATGTACATTAACATGTTACATCTACGTCCCAAACTTTGCCACTTCTTTGTTGCCTCATACCAACCTTATCTTTTTCCTCCCTGCCTCTCACTCCTGTCAACCAAAAAGCAGTCCCCAACTTCCAACTATCAAGTAAAACTTGTCCTTTATAAACTCGTGCCTCTAACTTTAACCGTCCAAACAAAATCCTCACTACTCTTGCACACTACTTAAACACGTTGAAAGCCATTCTCCAACTCAAAACACATCCTCTATCTTCCTACCCAAAAAAAAGAGCTGACCGATTGATCAATTGATCATATTCATGGCGGCGGAAGAGGGTTACGGAGCTGGTGGAGCGGGCATCAAAGGATGGAGGTTCTTCATACAAGTGATAACGGGGCGTTGGTTCATGGTTTTTGCGTGCCTTCTGATCATGTCCGTATCGGGTGCGACTTACATCTTTGGAGACTACTCGAACGAGGTGAAGAACTCGATGGGGTATGATCAAAGCACTCTTAATCTCCTCAGCTTTTTCAAAGACTTGGGTGGGAACGTGGGCGTGATCTCGGGTTTGATCAACGAGATCACGCCTCCTTGGGTGATTCTAGCCCTGGGATCGGTCATGAATTTCTTCGGCTACTTCATGATTTGGCTGGCCGTATCCGGCCACAGGAGGAACACTCCTATATGGCAAATGTGCCTCTTCATTTGCATAGGGGCCAACTCGCAGACGTTCTCGAACACCGGTGCACTCGTCACTTGTGTGATGAACTTCCCTGAGAGTAGAGGGATTGTGTTGGGGCTTCTCAAAGGGTTCGTTGGGCTGAGTGGAGCCATCTTTTCTCAGCTTTACCATGCCTTTTACGGGTCCGACACGAAATCCCTCATCTTGTTTATCGCCTGGCTACCTGCCGCGGTTTCTTGTGTGTTCTTGAGGACTGTTAGGATCATGAAGGTGAGAGCGAATGGGCAGAAGAGTGAGGTTCAAGTGTTCTACAACTTGCTCTACATCTCTCTTGCGTTCGCCGGGTTTTTGATGGTCTTGATTGTGGTTCAGAATAGAGTAGTCTTCACTACAACCGAGTACTATGCAAGTGCTCTCGTGGTTACATTCATGCTCTTTTTTCCTCTCTACGTGGTGGTAACCGAAGAGCTCAAGCTATGGAGGATCAAGAAAGACAACCTAAGCGATACCCATCTCAAAATCGTCACAGAAAATCCGCCGCCACCACAACCCACCATGGAAGAAGCGCAAAAACAGGATCTGAAGGGTCAGGATGGGGGCATTTCCACCATGGAAGAAGAAGAAAAAAAAGAAGAGAAAGAAGTAGCGAAGGCAGAGGACTCTGTCTCTTGCTTTCGAACCATATTCTCACCGCCAGAGAGAGGAGATGATTACACAATCCTGCAAGCCCTTTTCAGCATAGACATGCTTACTATATTCGTCGCCACAATCGCGGGAGTCGGTGGCACATTAACGGCAATTGACAACCTGGGTCAGATTGGGAAGGCCTTGGGCTACCCGGCTCGGAGTGTCACAACCTTTGTGTCCCTGGTCAGCATCTGGAACTATCTTGGGCGAGTCACCTCCGGGTTCACTTCCGAGATCTTCCTAACCAAGTACAGGTTTCCAAGGCCGGCAATGCTAACGGGAGTGCTCCTCTTAGCATGCGTAGGCCACCTACTGATCGCGTTCGGGGTCCCAAACTCGTTGTATCTAGCGTCGGTGATAATCGGGTTCTGCTTCGGTGCACAATGGCCCTTGATCTTCGCGATCATCTCGGAGATATTCGGGCTCAAGTACTACTCGACGTTGTACAACATGGGTGGCACGGCGAGCCCAGTTGGGGCCTACATTTTGAACGTGGTGGTGACGGGGAGGCTCTATGACCGGGAGGCGAAGAAGCAGTTGGAGGCGTCGGGGGCGATGAGGCGGCAGGGGGAGGAGTTGGTTTGTGTTGGCAAGGAGTGTTATAAGATGCCTTTCCTTATAATAGCGGGTGCAACTGTTTTTGCTAGCCTTGTGTCCTTTGTTTTGGTGCTTAGGACTAGGAAGTTCTACAAGGGTGATATTTACAAGAAGTATAGGAGTGGGAACGGTGAGTAAATTGTTGTTAGATATACAGTAGTAATCAAGGATTAATAAATGAGGTCTTTGGCAAGTAGGTTTTGTTTCAAGGTTTACTAACTCACGAGTGCAATGATTAGTTTGGCAATAGTAAATGTAGTTGTATGATACTCTATATAGCATTAAAGTTTGTTAACGTGCCTTGAATCTGAATCACACGCTGCGACATGTAGCACGGGGGTCTCGTTATATGAACTCTCGAAATACCTAGACCTCTGTATTCCGAATTCTGTCTTCCATAATAATATACGGTTTCTCTGCCCGTGGACGTAGGTAACACATCGTTTACCGAACCACGTAAATCTGTATGTCGTTCTTGCTTTATTGTTCTCGTTCGATCTCTCGTTACAACAAAGGTGATGGAGATAAATGATAGTAAAGTCTTTTTACTTTTTGGGTTGGCCGGCTTGATTGATTGATGTAAAACTGCCTAATTGGAAGTATTCAAGTAGGTGGTTTTACCGATCATGGTAGGCCTGATTGAATGGAGGTCATAATTCAAAAGTACTATGGTGCCTGCCTGCCTGCCTGATAGCTACAAATCGAAGTCACATGAGCATCCTAATCAAGCGAAGGGTCCACTCCTCTTTCATCCCATAATGGTGGATCTTGGAAATAGTCAGAGGCGGGCGCGCGATCCTCATAGCTAGATAGATTTCTCGGGCAAATGAATACGAACCGTCCGATCATTGGCCCGACGCTGATGGGATAGGTGTTCGTAGATTGTCGCCAGCTTGGGTGTGGCGTGATCAACGGCTGTGGGTGCCACTTCCGCGCCCACCTCTCCATGCTCTTGCTGGGATGGATTCTTGTCACAAGCGTTATAAAGATCCATGATCGATACATGAATGATACATGGATGTACATATACTGGCTCCATACTAGCTCAGAATGTGCCAAGTGTGAACCCAAGGTACCAAACAATATCTAATCGATTGTTCTTTACAAGATCTTATAATAGACTTTTCTCAACTTAATTTGAGTGGATGCATATATGCCATTCTAATATATCCGTTACGTGTACGTGTGTGTGGTCGAATTTCGGACGTCTCAAATCATGGTGCCTCTTCTTGTCTTAAACCATGCCTTATCCAATATAATTTTTTGTTGGTTGAAGCCTTATCCAATATAATTAAGTATAATGTTGTTTCATAGTACAGATGAAACACAAGCATGCATCTATTTCTAGCTCTCGTCTTTGTTTAAAAAAGCTAAATTGATTGCACTATATATAAGTTCCAAGTAACTTGATCAAAAATTCAAAATATACAAGTTCCAAGTAATGACCACCAAAGACTTCTAACGATACCAACATGAATTATAACTACCATATGATGCAATATGAGAGCATTTTTATTGATAGGCCTAACTTTGCCCACCATAATATAATTTTTTTTTGTTGAATTAAATTATTATTTTTTACATCGTCTCACAATCTTTTTTTATATGACATGACGTACATAGATTAAAACCCACTTTGATTATAGTGAAGGTTAATCTTCATACTTTTTCTCCTCCTTCCTCAATATTTAATTACCAATTGTTAATTCATTTTCTTCTTCTAAGACCAAATAATGGTCAATGACTACACATGCTCCGAGAGCGTTTCTTAACAATCTTCGTCGTTTGAAAACCATGTTTTGTCAAACAGTACGTTCCTAGTGTATATGAAATATTCTTACTAGGAGGTTCAGCCCAGAGATTTGATTCTACATTATGCATGTAACAACTACTAGTTTCACTAAACTACTAAGAGTACATATAAAACTTAATTCATTTCATATCGTTGAATCATAACATGTAGCCACTATATAAACTTTATTTACTCAACTAGTACAAACCCCGTACCATGTACGGATAATATAAATATAAAACCGAATTAACCGATTCGATATCAAATTTTGATACAAATATGCTTTTAACTCGAGAATTTATAATTCAAACCCAATAGACCAAATTCTGAACTTATTGACCTATATATGTACTTTTAATAATACAATGTTTATTTTAACATAATTGTATTCAAATTTTAATATTTATGTTATTATTTAATATACTATTAACATATGTGAAAGTTTTTCACTATTCTTCAAGGTTTAAAAATGTATACTAAGTAATAAGGAAAATTTGTTAAGATATAAAATAAAACAACTTGAATTTTTTATTCATATAAGGATATAATTTTAAAAAATCATGTTAGAGGAAAAGATCTTAAGTTATCAAATATTGAGTATGATATCAAGTACATATAAGGAAAATGGATAAGATATGAAGGATATATGAGTTATTTTTTGAAAATCAATGTAAAAAATAAAATTATTATTTTATTCAAGTTCGATGACGTGGCATAAATTTTAACAAAGACTTGGGTTCCGCTTTATACTGTATTATAGTAGATCACCAGCCTATTACTCCCCCGTCCCTATTTATTTGTCCAGTATTCCATTTCGGGTGTCCCCTTTTGTTTGTCCATATTCTATTTATATACACTCTTTTATCCTCATTATTTCACTCTCTTACCTACTTTATTTCTTTTCACCCCAATCAATCACATCTTTTACCCATACTATTCAACTCTCTCACCTACTTTATACTCTTTTATCCTCATTATTTCACTCTCTTACCAACTTTTCTCAATTACCAATACTATTTTATACAGTTCTTAAAACCCGTGTAAATTGTCCTTTTGGACAAACAAATAGGGACGGAGGGAATATTACTTAAGTAAGGTATTCATTAATTGTGAAATTTCTCATTGTGATGATCGAGAGTCACCCGGCCACATGTAATCACATACTTCATTTATAATATGCTCCAAATTGAAAATGCATTGTCAATACTCACGAGTTCCACAAAGGCCAATAAACAACGCTTTTCTTCTCTCATTCATCAATGCCAACCAATACAAAAACTAAACCTTCGAACATCTTTCTCCCTTCAAAACAGAACCCACACATTCTTTCTTCATGGGCTTAATTGCCAAGAAAAGGCGCCATTGGTAGCCAAAATCCTCGACCTCTACCACAAAATCTCAAGCCCAAAACCTCAAAAGACGTCAACACGCTCTTCACACTTGTCGCCACATGCATCCCACCAAATCACCAGCGCGACGTCACAAAACTACGTGACCAAGTCCAAGTCAAGAGATCCAAACTCATCGAGCTCTGTGGCCAAGCCGAAGGCCATCTCGAAAGCCACTACTCAACCATCTTAGGCTCATAAGTCATACCAAAACCTTCTCAACGATCTCACAATCTTCCCTACTTCAACAACTACATCAAACTAAGCCACCTCGATCGAGTTCACCCTCCTTAACCAACACGTACATAAACCAAAGCCCCTATAGCGTCGCCTTTGTGGGGTCCGGACCATCCGGACCACTCCCTCTCACTTCCCTCTACCTAGCTTCATTCCACCTCACTAGCTCCACCTTCCACAACTACGACATTGACTCATCGGCCAACTCCATGGCATCCGCCTTGTTCAAGTCGGACCTTGACTTACTAGAGAGGATGTTCTTCCACACGGATGACATCATGAACCTCGAGGATGACCTCAAGTCATACAAAATGTCGTGTTCTTGGCCGCCCTCGTGGGGATGAACAAAGCCGAGAAGGCTAGAGTCATCGATCGGCCACATGTCTAAGAACATGGTTCCCGGAGCTATCTTGATGCTAGGAGTAGGGCCTAGGAGTGCATATATATGGAGCTAGCGCTTTTCGTTACCCGGTTAGCTAGGGCTTTTCATTACCCGGTTATCGATCCTTGTGACCTCAACGGATTCGAGTTCCTCTCGATTTTTCATCTGACTGATGAGGTTATTAACTTGGTGGTGGTTGCACAGAAGCTAGGTTCCTGGTATGGTTGATTCGATTTGCTCGTTCATCATGATCGATCATCTTGCCCCTAGCTATGGTGCTTTCCTAGTTGGCGCGCTAATAAGGGAGGGAGCAGTGCTGTACTGCTTAAGACTTATCATTTCACCCCATCCGTATGCCATTCTCTATAGTTTCCTCTACTTCCATTTGATTGTAGTTTTGCACCCAGATTGATTGATTCTTGATAGGATAAGTTACACGAAATCTCCCATAATAACAGGTCACTTTATAAAGTTAACTACAGATGGTTTATAGCATAATTACGTTGAATCGCCCATAATATATTCTTTTGTGACTCATTAAGTTATTAACATGTGTATTGATCGAATTTTGCCATAATACATGTCACTTTAAGAAATACCATCAAGTTATTCACAATTGGCTACTTAATTTGAGGCATACGTTTCGACCAAAAAAAATAAAATTGAGGCATACGTATTTTATATAGTTCCATAATGTCAATAATATTGAAAGCATACAATACGATACGATACAATACAACCATAAATGTGCATCGATTTTTACATTTTTATTATGCAGGCAAAATTTAATATATTATCACTTTTATATAATTTAGAGTTAATTAAAAAATATTTTTCAAGATTCTACCAAAAAAATATATATATTTTTCAAGAAGTAAATAAAACAAAATTTATGCCCAATCTATACTACCTATAGTATAAAGCGGAGACAATGTCTTCACAAAAATTTGCGCCACGTGTCATTTCAATAATAAAATAATCAGTCGGGCCCTCCTTTATACAAGTTAGGTAGTTAGAATCTCATATAATCTTATCCTGTAAAAATTTTGGTTAAAATTTACCAAAAATTATGAATTATTCCGAAAATTATAAATTATCACTTACCAAGAATTAGTTATAATATTCACATAAATATTACTATTTAATAAAACGTGATATTTATCATAAAGTAATTTTTAAACAAATCCAACTTATTTATATTATGAGTTGATTTAATATTTGTAAAAAACACTAATCATAATACGAAGATAAATATATATGATCCTATAATTTTAACATGATCATTGACATTACATATCTATATTAAACTGGATTTTTAATCATATTATCCGTACATGGTACGGGGGTTAAACTAGTTGTTTTTTATTTTTAGTTGAATTTATGCACATTGAAATTGGTATCTATTAAAAATTCAAGAACAAAAACTTATTTAAATTCCACCTGCACCCGCCTAAAACGGGGTTTTTCTATTGTGTGTCCTAAGGACACATGATAAGCATACCAAAAACAGAAACTAAAACCCTAAAAGAGAAAGAGTGAACCCGTCACAGAAAAGATTAAAAAACAAAAAATTTAAGATTTACCAAATATTTCCATTATTAACTTCTTACTGTGTGCCCTTAGGGCACATAATAGAAAAATCGATTTTTTTTTATTACTAACAAAACTTAATTTAAATCCTAAAAATGGAAACTATGACCGCCACAGATTTGCGTGCTAACGCCACCACTGATCTGTCTTTAAAACGATCCGGATGACGTTGATGACCCCACTCCTCCAAATCCAACGGTCCTCCTCTCTCCAAACCCCACCTTCCATATTTCTCTCCGGTACCGTTATCTGCTAATCTCTCTTCTCCATTGTCGCCGTCTCATCTCTTCCGATCCCTCCGCTTCCCATGGCGGCCGATCTCCTCAAACTCTCCCTCTCACCGCACCCAAACTTCCTTACTCCCACTCGCCGCCGCTCTTCCACTTCTTCCCCCACCGACCTCCACCTCCGTCGCCGGATCTTCCATACCTCCACCTTCGTTTCCCCCAATCACCGAAATCGTAGCCTTATTATCTCCCAGGCGGTCGAATTCAGGGCTCCGATCGACAGATCCGAGCCAGACGAGCAGCGGAACCAAGCATTAGCGGCCAATGGAACCTCCGTACTGCTCGACGTGTCCGGGATGATGTGTGGCGGATGCGTGTCCCGAGTCAAGGGGATACTCGCCGCCGATGAGCGTGTCGAGTCGGCGGTGGTCAATATGTTGACCGAGACGGCCGCGGTCAAGTTGAAGCTTGCGGATGCGCCGGCGGAGGAGGCGGCCGAGAGCCTGGCGGCGAGATTGACGGAATGCGGATTCGAGGCGAGGAGGCGAGTGGCCGGCTCCGGAGTTGGAGAGAGAGTGAAGAAGTGGAAGGAGTCGGTGAAGAAGAGGGAAGAGTTGCTTCAACAGAGTCGGAATCGAGTCGTTTTTGCTTGGACTTTGGTGGCTCTGTGTTGTGGCTCTCATGCTTCTCATATTCTGCATTCCCTTGGGATTCATGTCGCTCATGGTAAGTTGAATTGAACTATTAATTTTGGCAGTTCTTGCAAAATGTTGTCTAGCTGATCATCTTGGAGTTTTAATGGCGTTTGGTTTGATTTTGATTGGATTAGGAGGAATTTGGGATCTACTACATAACTTGTATGTCAAGGGTGGCTTGGCTTTAGGGGCTCTGTTTGGCCCCGGAAGAGGTTGGTTCTAACTTTGTTTAATGAAGACTATTACCTTTATTGAGCTTTGGCATGTATTCTTGATATGTATATGGTATGTATATTGTGTGGAACTGAGAATTGGTCTTGTTTGAAATCGTACTGTTATATGTACATTACGCAGAATTACTTGAGGTGTCTGTAAAGGTAAATAGTAAAAAATATAAAGGAGAAATTAGGTTAATACAGAACTTCGTCTCTAACCTACGACAGTGAGAAAACATCTTTTTGTTTTCTAACTACAGGGTCTGACATGATTTGCATGTAGAATCATAGCTGACATATCTCAGATGTTTCTGCATGTCAGGGGTTAACTTTTATTGGAGGCTGCACTGCAATAGACAATAAGATGATAAAATAGTTTGAATGACCAGATCGGTTTATTTTCTACCTGTTGAGCCTCTTGACATGTGTGTATACTAACAACGATTTATGCACAGATCTGCTTTATGATGGATTCAGGTCATTCACTAAGGGCTCTCCAAATATGAATTCTCTTGTTGGATTTGGGTCGGTGGCTGCATTCACCATAAGTGCTGTGAGAATCTTGTTTATACCAAACTTTCTTAATTAGTTAATATTTTAGACTGTGTAATTGTGCATTAACTGGTTTGAAACAATTTTGTCTCGCAGGTGTCACTTCTGAACCCTACGCTTGATTGGGATGCATCATTCTTTGATGAACCGGTGCACTTTCTTAAATATCTAACTTATTTCCAATATTTTTTTCTTTTTTAAAATAGCTTGCGACCCGGCGACCCCTGATGTAAAATACTTTCCCTTTTAGGATCGATATGGGCTATGTTATTCAGGTTTCTTTCTTGGTTTTTAGTGTGCAGGTGATGCTTCTTGGTTTTGTGCTTCTTGGACGGTCTTTAGAGGAAAAAGCAAGGATTCAAGCATCTAGTGATATGAATGAACTTTTAGTGAGTAGCATGAACTGAAATTTTCAAATAGCTTCATGTTTCTGCATTTAGAGTTATGTGGATATTTATGATCAAATAACATTCCACTTTGCAGTCGTTGATATCAACTCAGTCACGACTTGTGATTACATCCTCGGAAAGTGATTCCTCGACCAAGTCAGTTCTTTCTTCTGATGCAGTCTGCATTGAAATCCCAACAGACGACATTCGAGTTGGGGACTCCATATTAGTTTTACCCGGAGAAACTATACCTGTGGATGTACGTGAACCACTCCACTGTCCCTTATTCTGCATTGCTTTATGCGTTAGATTTCTTAGACAGTCATATGCTTCCATTTAAATTGAGAATAATATTGGAATACATCTAGTATCTGATAAATGACCATGCTAATTCAACTAATTAACTATCGCTGCACATATGCTGTACAGGGGAAGGTTATTGCTGGGAGGAGTGTTGTGGACGAATCCATGCTTTCGGGGGAGTCACTTCCAGTATTCAAGGAGGAAGGACTCATCGTTTCAGCTGGAACCATCAATTGGGTATGGAAAATTTATTTCTTAAATCCCTTCTTTAAACTACTAATCCAGGTGTGTAATGCACTTCAATCACAAAATATGACTTTCTAAGCTTTCACAAGCCGTGAGTTGTGCAAAGTATAAAGACTCCAAAAGTCCCCTCCTTAACTTTATAAACTTAAGGTGACAATTTAGTTATGTAGTGCATTTAAGTCCCTTTTCTCCTTCTAAGAAAATGTCTGCCCATGTCTTCAGGATGGTCCTTTGAGAATAGAAGCTACTTCTACAGGGTCGAATTCTACAATATCCAAGATTGTTCGCATGGTAAGTCAATTGCTTCTTTACGTTGATGTCTCCTGATTCCTTGTGCTTAAAACAGAGATATGGCATTACAAATCTTTATCAAATATGTAAGAGGTTATAATTTATCATGTTAGGCATCCTTCAAGCATCTCCTTTTATAACTTATCTGTCTTTTTCAGGTTGAAGACGCTCAAGGTCAAGAAGCTCCCATACAAAGACTTGCAGATTCCATTGCAGGGCCATTTGTTTACAGTGTTATGACATTATCAGCAGCAACATTTGTATTTTGGTATGCATCATTTATGCTTGAAGTTTTTAATTTATCTATTGAAAGTCAAGACTTGTATGTGAGGAAGCAGTGAATGAAACCTAGTTTTTAGTATATCAGATGTTGAATTGTGTGGCTATATATGCTCTTATTCTTTCAGTTACAGGCTGCATTTTCATTTGGCTGATAAATATTGACAATAGTATCTTCATGATAATATACAGCCAATTCATCCTGTTTCAATCCTTTGTTTAGGTACTCAATAGGGACGCAGATCTTTCCTGATGTCTTGCTTAATGACATAGCTGGACCCGAAGAGAATCCGTTGCTTTTAAGCTTGAAGCTAGCAGTTGATGTATTGGTATGTTTCCAGCCAGTTCTTTATTTAATAACAACAAATATACCTTTTTTTTCTCGTTTTATACAAATTCAAATGCTGGCTGCGTCTGTCACTTATGCTATTGCCTCATTTGGCCTTCTACTTTCTTTTATATGTATGTTCTAATCACTTTGTCTAAGTTATATTATGTACTTCAAAATATGATAGTTGTTTTAAATAAGGTGTTGTGATCATTGCATGACAAGGGTTTTAGTGGTGACCTAAAAAGTGCCACAGCTCTGAAAGTTTCGTATATTTTACAACTTCTTTGGTTGAAATATTTTACAAGTAGCTGAATGCTTCTTAGCGAACCATATTCAAATATAACCCTATAGGTGTAACTTCTTTCCAGTTGACCAGAGTGTACGTGAATCAATATAAAAAGGTTTTAAATTGTTCAATTTCTTCACCTCCCTCCTTGGTCCAGGTTGTCTCATGCCCCTGTGCATTGGGCCTTGCCACACCTACAGCAGTATTAGTGGGAACTTCTCTTGGTAAGTTACTTTAACTGAGTATTGTTAAATTCATATACTGTATTAGGTGTCTTTAACTTCCCCTGTGTATTTTAAACTTATAACAATTGTTCAGGAGCAAAACAAGGGCTTCTTTTAAGAGGTGGAGATGTCTTAGAGCGCTTGGCCAACGTAGACACTGTCGCTTTTGATAAGGTGGAATCCGCATACAACTACTCCGACTGTTTTTTCTTCTGATTACATGATTCATTTTGCATACAAATTCGATTAACTGTGGTTAACTTCTAGACAGGAACTTTGACTGAGGGAACACCACGTGTTACTTCAGTATCATCTCCAGATAACAATGATTCAGAGGTTCTCCAACTTGCTGCTGCAGTGGAGAAAACAGCATCACATCCTATAGCGAAGGCTATAGTATCAAAAGCAGAGTCACTAGGTCTAAAAATTCCTGCAACAAGAGGGCAGTTAACAGAGCCTGGTTTTGGGTCTATAGCAGAAGTAGATGGTAAATTGGTAGCAGTTGGGTCCTCAGAATGGATAATAGGGCGTTTTGGGAAGATCACAAAGCAGTCTGTTCTGAAGAGTTTGGACATTGCGCTGCCTCATGAGTCAACTACTGAGGCTGCTGCTCAAAATTATTCGAAGACCACTGTTTACGTTGGCCATGAAGAAAAAGGTGTCATTGGTGCTATTGAGGTATCTGACAATCTCAGACATGATGCAAACTTCACTGTTGCAAGGTACTTTGCATTCCTGTAATTGATTTAAGGCTGTGTTAGTCAAATTTAGCTAATGTTATAATTATTCTGCATTGGCAGGCTACAAAACATGGGGATCAATACGTTCCTGGTATCGGGCGACAGAGAAGCAGCAGTTGCAACTGTTGCAAAAGCTGTAGGTATAGCAGATGAATTCGTGAAGGCATCATTCACTCCGGAACAAAAATCTAAGTTTATATCAGAAATTCAGGAAAATGGACATCAAATAGCTATGGTAGGATAACCATTTCGAAGCATTGACATGAGCTTTCTTTTCTATCCTTAAATTGAATAAATCATAAATCTTAATATAATTGATGTGTTTCTACCATAATACATGGATTCCTGTAGGTCGGCGATGGAATAAATGACGCTCCATCTTTGGCTCTGGCTGATGTTGGAATTGCTGTGAGAAATGGTGCACAAGAAAATGCTGCATCTGATGCTGCTTCTATTGTCCTTCTAGGAAATAGAGTTTCACAGGTGTGTGCTCACAATGTTTTCTCTTGGAACTTCAAGTTTCCTCCTCACATTTTAAGTTGAAGTCAATTTTGAACTTTAAGGTACTGTTCTCATTCTCTTTGGCAGGTTGTTGATGCCATAGATTTGGCACGTGCAACAATGGGGAAAGTACGCCAGAACTTGTCATGGGCTGTTGCGTATAATGTTATTGCAGTACCTATTGCTGCTGGTGTATTGCTTCCCCAATTTGATTTTGCCATGACACCTTCTCTTTCAGGTGATAATCATAGGATCTAAAGATAAGAATGCCATTCTTATTTATAAAATTGACTCCAGTTTGATTGTATTCACCATATTGACACTTGGTGTATGTTTTTTGGGTTTGACAATCTCTGTGTTAGGTGGACTGATGGCTATGAGCTCAATATTGGTTGTGACCAACTCGCTGCTGCTACAGCTCCATGGACCAAAGAAAGAGAAGAAAGAATTCAGGGAAGAAGCCACCTTACCAAATTTAAAATCATAGGTTGGTATTGTTTAAAAAAATCACCTTACATAGTTACATTGTCCACATTTTTCACCACACGATTCTAAGAAATCTCTGTATGTCCTTTGGTTGTTGATATGTATGTAAGCTCAGCTCTTCACTTATAATGGTTGAATAAAACGGTTTAAGAGTTTCCCTTGGTTGAATTAGTTGCCTGTAAAGTTCATTGTAGAAGGGAGATGAAGAACAAAGAAATATAATGGAATCTTCAAAGGAAACAGCACCAAAAAAACTCCTCTTTCCTACATGAAAAATGAAAACTGCATTGGTGGAACTCAAGAGATTAACAAACAAACAAATGAAAAAAGAATTGTCAGCTTACAAAATCAACCTTGACCCTGGATACAGACCTCACTGATTGCAAATATATCATTTCATATGAAAAACAAAAGCACAAAGTGGTGGAAGTTTTTTTCCACCTTCATCGAGCATCACTTGTTGGTGTCTTGCAAGGAAATGACAGTTTCAAATGCCCCAGCCAAAGCTCTGACCTTGTTCGCACTGTTGTCTTCCATCAGCTTACTCGCCGTCTCCTCGATCACATCGTTGTAAGCTTGAGCCTCCTTTCCTGATTGTGTTTGCTTTGCAGGGCCCTCATTCTTGTTGTCCTTTTGTACCTCTTTGCTTCCTTCTCCTGATTCTTGTTCTACCTCAACCGCTACATCCTTCTCGTCGATCTCCTCTGTGCCTTTCTCTTCATCAGCGTGATCTTCCAATTTCCTTTCCTCTTCTTCATCCTTCATATCAATCGTCTTTTCCTCATCAATCGCAACGGGCAACTCTACATTCTCCTCATGTGGAGTCTGGTCCTGTTCTTGCGCTTGTTGTTGTTGTTGTTGTTCTCCTTCTTCAGCCTTGTCTACTATTACCTCATGATGAGCCTCTTCTTCTTTCATCACCACATCAGAATCAACCAGTGGCTCCTCTTGACTCAGCGTCTCCAACACAACAGAATCCAATGGAGTCTCCACAAGATCCTTGTTGTTGTTGTTGTTGCTCTGTGGCTCCAGCTCAGCACTTGATTCAGGAGGCACCACATCCTTGGAACCTGACTTCGCCACAGCTTTACTAGAAGTTGCACCCTTAGCCGAAAGGCTTCTCCTCATCACGGCAGGGCCTGCACCCGCCTTGGTGGTCTTGTTGGATGCGAGGCTTGAAAACGATCTCAGAGGGGCAGGTTTCGTAGACGGGGCCTTGTGGGCATGGGCCTGTACAGGCGGCTTCTCAACCACCGGGTGTCTTCGGGTTGTGGGGGCCGGCTTCGGGTCAGTGGTGGATCTTCTAGAAGTCCTGGAGGAGGAGAAGTCAAGGCTTGAGCTTATGGTAGGCCTGAGGTAGTTAGGGAGTGGCTTTTCGGGCTTTTGATCCGAAGACAACGACGGAGTGTGTTGGGATGCTGATGGTTTGGTTGGTGTTTTCTTGGGTGGTTGTGGGTTTGAAGAGGTGGCCTTCTTCATCTTCTTCTCCATGCCATCACCAGCTGAACCTGATCCTTTCTCTTTTGTTGTTGTTGCCATTGTAGTTGTCCAATCTTTTGTCTACAAATTCAGAGTATTTTCTTCCAATGAATCACATAACAATTTATAGAGAATTAGGGTATTCTTATACCCAAAAGAAAACATCTATGTCGCCAAGAGAAATCATGCTATTTTCTGCACTTCAAAACATCTATGTGTTCACAGGCCATGATTATCAATGCAAACAAATTCTCATCAAAAATTGACTTGCTGATAAAAAAAGGAATGCATCCCAAATTGCATGTTATGAACTCAAATCCCTAACAACGCCGAACTAACCATCGATCAAACAAGTCAATTTACATGTACCCACAAGATTGAGCAAGAGAATTAAGCCCTGGCCCCATGGATAATCTAAAGAAAGCATGTAATTTGAATTTGTGTTCTGTGCAATCAATCACAGAAAAGAAACCCCCTGAAGAAAGAGAGGCGTTTTACCTTGAGCGATGAAAACGACCCGGCTGAATTGCTTTGAGAATTTTATGACAAATCAAACAACAAAGAGAAGAATTGAAATAGGGAAAAAATGAAAGGAGAAATTATTACACAGAAACCTGGGGGGAGTGGAAGACACGATTTTGGAATATATGTTGGGAACGAACCGAGGAAATTAGGGGTTGAAGAAAAATCATTCTAATTTTTGTTCCATTTTTTAAAATTAAATTAAGGGGAAATTGCTTGAGTATATAATATTGTTGGTCAATCGTATGATTGTATGAATATGCTTATAACTCATACTCCCTCCCCTCCGTTAATTAATACTTGTCGTTTTAGCTTGATTGAATTGTTAAGAAATACTTGTCATTCTAGATATTTTAACACAGTTTTTCCAAAATTATCCTCACTAATTTAAAAGAATTACCTAAATCCATAATAGATAATAAAAGATCTTCGTAAGATTGAGGGTATTTGAGTCAAATCATTTGACTTCTTAATTTTTAAGGCAAACCCTAAAACGATATGTATTTCTTAACGGAGGGAGTAGTTGTTTAACTAATTAAATTCCTTAACTAAAATGGAATGCCGAGTTTTTCTGTTTTTGCTCACAAAAAATATCAGATAACCTGTTTTTTTTTGCTATTATAATGGGGAAATTTCTATGACTTGCATGAATGACTTGTAAAGTCACGCATGTCTGAAAATGATTGAAGAAAGTTAGCTTATCTAAATTAGCCAATCATTGAATCCCAAACCAACCCACGGACTTTGTCAAAAAAGATACTCTTCCTAAGATTTTCACTTGTTCAGAATTACAAATGTACGTAGTACTATATCATTGCATGACTAATACGGAGTATTGTAATTTTAAGCCCAATATAGGATAAATAAAATA
Source organism: Polygonum aviculare (assembly GCA_934048045.1). NCBI lineage: Eukaryota > Viridiplantae > Streptophyta > Magnoliopsida > Caryophyllales > Polygonaceae > Polygonum > Polygonum aviculare. Next base: position 4,850,124 of record OW204024.1, read on the forward strand.
AAACAAAGAAAACCATACAGTACTAGCTTGCATAACTATAACTTAACCTTATTATAAACCCAGTCACATATGTTTAAAATTAAATATTTTTATTTATGTATCGAGATTACTCTTCCCATAAATCATAAAATAACTAGAATGAAATTACCATATACGAAGCAATTTACCAAATATTGAACCCAAACTTGAAATGGCATAACCTAGTTATTTGTCGAGGGGCTACGTTACATTAGCTAAGCTATACAATCAACATAAGATTCGCCTAGGCTTATCTCTATTTTTCCTTATAAGAGAAAAGAAAGAAAAACAAAAACAAAAAGTTTATATGGATTACAAGGAGAGTAGGAGACCACCACTCGGCCACTTTGCCATGGGTTATTGTGATTGTGGTAGGCCTCTAGAGTTTTGTGGCACTCTTTATCTTTGTTTCCTAATCCTATCTATCAATTCTCATTAATCTATTTAAAAAAATGATTTAATACACCCACAAATGTGACATAACATAAGAGCATATACAATGGTGAGGAGGTGCAATCCTCTCTCACATTTCTCTCTCCTTTTCTCCTTTCGACACATCACTTTCTCTTTCATCCACATCATTTTCCACTATCTCATTCCTCTTTCCTTTCCTCTTTTACTAAATTTCTCTACAACAAGGAGGATCCTCATCATCTCCTCTCTTCTACCTTTACATATACTATATTTTATCATATATTCTATATCATCATATATTTTCAAATAAGTTATTTAAATTATAAATAATAAAATATATTCAATTTAATTTAGTTTGATTAATATAATCTCAAATTATTAATGAATATATATTAGCTAATAATAATAATAATAATAATAATAATTTATTAACATCAAGATAACTTTAAGCACATCCAACTTAAAATAAAAACAACACTAAAGATAAATATCACAATTATATCCATGATCTAAGGGGGGAGAGGAAAATAAAAGTTATTTAAAAATAGGGTAATATTGGATTCAACTTATAGACAAAATTTTTTAATAATCAATAACATTAACGTTTTTAAAAAAAATGACAGACTTTATTATTATTTTTGTTAAAAACTTATTAATGGTGGAATGAAATATATTAAATGAAAGTTGTAGAAAATTGATTGGACACATGATGAGCTATGATTGGCTAAAAGGTAGGAGGATGCACAAGAGCCCATGCTCACAATCCTCTACAGAAGGAGGATTTCTCCCATTCCTCTTTCAAAGAGGATCCTCTTTCATATTATTACAACAAAGAGGAGACCCTCTTAGAAGAAAGAGAGTGTAAAGAGGAGAGTCAATCCTCTCCATTGTACATGCTCTAAGAGAAGAAGCTTGCAATACAACAAGAATACTCGGGACATTTGTTATTGGTGCCCTTTCAAAGAGTGACATGCAAGTACATTTGTAACCGTCGATCTGCATCCCTCCGAATCCAACGGCTGTCGTTTTCAGCAAAGAAACGCCATTTGTCGTTGAAAGGCGCAATTGCAACAAACAAGTACGCAACCCAACCCAACACAAAGCCACAACTCCTTGGGCTTCCCTCTTCCAACGAGTCCTTCTCGGATCTCTCTCTGTTTCTACGCGATTTGTGGGATTCTGAAGTCTCTTTTCCTGATTTTATTCCGAAGAAAACAGAACGAGAAAAAGGTGAAATCAGTTTCGTCTATCATAGACTTTGTAGTTTGCTTTGATTCTCTGTTTTTTCTCTGGTCTAGATTGATGTGGGCTATTGTTTTTTTTACTTGTTCGATCTTCTTCTTTTTCGTGTGGTTTATGTGTTACTCTGTGCTAGGAAGTAAGATTGTGATCAAAGTTGGTTTTAATCTCTTGAGTTTATGGTTGGACTGGTTGAAAGTTGAATTCTCTGTTTTTTTCTCTGTTCTGTTAATTCTGTCATATGATGCTTGTCTTGTTGAATCCTTCTTCTTCTTTTTTTTTCCCCTTCATATTATGTTATGAATTAGATTTGGATCAATTTTAAAAAAATTTGAGCTTCTGGGTATTGGCGGCTTTTTCCCAAGAATCCAAGATGATCAGTTTTTCTATGTTCTGGGTTTTGGCTGTCTGATTATCAGGATGTTCAGTTCTTATCAATTTTAATTTTACATGTACATGTTTTCTTTGTTGATTATGTGTCGCCCTTAATTTTGTTACAGAGTTTGGAGGGGGTTGAAAGTTTAATTCTTTATATATAAAAATAGCAAAAAAAAGAGATTGTGAGGAAATTTTCTCTTCCTTTTTTTGGCCATGAAGAAGAGATTGTATAAAAACTTTTTTTTCAGGAAGAATCTTTTTATCCATGTTTGTCAAGTGATGAATAGTTTGCTTCTTTTTTTTTTTCTACTTTTTGACTTTCAAGTAGAAATCATGGTTTTTTTCTACTTCAGTAACTTAAACCTGACTTTTAAGGTGCAGTATCTGTTAACTCCTTCAAAGATGAAAGGATTTTCAAGCACAAAAACAAGTGGTGGCCTCTCCTTTACCAAGAAGGCATCATCTCATCTCGTTCCTGGGGACTCGGCTAAGAACCGCGATACGAGCACTCAGACTTGCACTCGAGTTGGCTGTGGTAGCAGAATCAACTCTACGCAACGTAACCAAAAACCCGAAACCACAAAGACACCTGCCAACCCAAGAAAACTAAGACTAGACCCATACAAAAAATTGCCTTCCCAACAAACCAGTAGCCTCCCATTGAAAGCAGACGCCTCTAAACCCATCGCCAGGCCTAGTAATCCGAAGATCAAGCTCGACAAGCTTGCGAAAAATGATGGGTCTAGTGAAGCCAGTAGCTCAAGTTTAAACCCAGATGTTAGAAATGGCAAGAGAATTATGACAAGGCCTCAGCTTTGCAGAAGTGATAGCTCAACAGCCGCCTCTTCCTCATCTCTAGCACTTAAAGGGGGCAGCCATGAAGTGAGGAACGGAGCTAGCACGAGTAAGCATAGGTTGAACAATGCTGTGCAATCATCTGAGTTGAATCTTGGTAGGAAGAGAATTGGCGAGGCTGAACGTCGTCTGCCTACTAGAGGTAAGATGATCAACGGGGAGAATTCGCGTGATGGCATCTCTGTAAGGACAAGCAATTCACCGTCTATTGGGGTTCAGAGATCGACTGCTAGAGTTAGGAGGCTAAATGAACAAGATGAACATAATAGCAACAGATTGAGTAATGTTTTTGTGAACCACGATAATGCAGGCCAGTACAGCTTGGATGAGATTGCTGAGGTAAATAACACCTCTCTATGCCTTAAACAAGGCCTTAGAAACTTTCTTCATATGTTGTTTTTTTTATCCTTAGATGAGTTTTGCTATGGTATTCAGATGCTACTAGCTTTAGAGGGAATCGAGCAAGATGAAGACGCATCATATGAAGAGCAATTGACGAACCTCCTCCTGAGAGGCGTTCCATCGTATGATCAGCACAGAGAAATGAGACTCGACATCGATAACATGTCATATGAGGTTCATATTCTCTGTCTTGGTTTCAATCAACCACAGACTGTGCAACATGTAAATGAATTCTGATGTATTCTTTGCTTCTTTTTTCTGTGTTGTTAAATGTTGGTTACTAGGAATTGTTAGCCTTGGAGGAGAGGATGGGAAGTGTGAGCACTGCCTTATCTGAGGAAGCACTGACGAAATGTGTAAAGAAGAGCATTATCTATAATACCACAGAACAAGAAAATGACACCAAATGCAGCATTTGCCTGGTGATCTTCTCATGACCACCAGAAAACCATCACTAAATTGCCCATTTCACAGAGTCACATATTGATTTTTTTGTTTTGTTTTCTTGGACAGGAGGAGTACAAGGAGGGGAACGAGGTGGGCAAACTCGGATGCGAGCACAAGTACCATGTGGAGTGCATAGAGAAGTGGCTGGGGCTCAAGAACTGGTGCCCAATCTGCAAGGCCTCGGCAGTGCCTTCGTCTTCGCCTTAGTTGGTTGCTGCTTTGATTTGGTGGGTCTGTTCAGTGTTTCCTATGTACCAATGCAAAAACCGCTCGACTCTCCTCGGGCTTGTTAATTAGCTTCCAGCTCTGTACATGTGCAATAATCTGAACTGTGGGACTTCGAAAGCGAAAACAATTGCAAAGACAACATATAATTAGATGGTGTCTTTGCCATTGTTTCCATTTGACCTGCGAAATTTGTACTTGAAGCATTTGGCATTTACATTAGTACCGTCATTTGTACTAGGACTCCTGATGAGAGGTAACCCAGTCAAAGAAATTTGCCCCTGTTTTGAAATTGCCCATGAAGTATAAACACAAGCAACAGCCACTAGCTATTAGATTCCCTTCCTTTCATGCCCTTCTATAACAAAGACAGTCCAAGCAGGCGACAGTGTTTGGAAGGATTAGCATGAATGCTACAACAGCATTGAAGAGGTTTCATTTCAACTCATCTCATCTTCAAATGGTAAGAACAGGAATGTAATAAGACAAGGATCTCATATCACTTTATGTCTAATGTATGAATTTTTATGCGTTTCAGATCAATTTCATGTTAAAAAATATCACAGAACTAGTTATAGTTGTGGATGTTCCTTCCCAAAATGTAACAGATGTTTAGATATATAAATATACTGTTCACTTCATGGTGTGTCCTAAAAACGTCAGTCTTTGTACACTAGAAGCCAAATGCAATGCAATGTCTTCGGTAGTAGATATTCAAACTTTTGTTATTCTTTCAATATCACATCCAGAGATAAAATAGACAGAAATAGCAAGACTGAAAGTCAAAGTGTTATTCATATTAAAATCATGGAACATTTACAGAGCAATATTGAAGCTCTTGCATTATACGAATTTACCTCTTACAAGCTACATAAGGTTATCCCGTAATCCTTTTCCTTTTGGGAGTAAATTACACAGCTCTGTGGTGGAGAGCAAGAATGCTAGACATACAACAGAGCAACCAGAGAAAGGCAATTCCATTTTGAAGTGTACCCTTTTTGCTGATTGCTTCTGAATCATCCCCAATCAAGTGCAATTTCAGCAACAAGGCATGGAACTGTACCGTGTTAGCATCTGATTCATTCTTTCACAAATCAAGTGGCACGAAAACCATCTGACTCACCATCTCCAATAACGTCAGGGTGATAAGAAATAACAGCAGGAGTGCAATGGCAGCATGTTCCACAGCACAAAATGCCCAAAGAGTGGTTTTCAGAGAAAATTCAGATTGTCCGTTTGTCGCCTCACTCCTCAAATGATTGCATAGCGATTTTCTCCATCAACAATGGCCAGTCTTCCCCGAGTTGTTGAGGTTTTAGCTCCATTGCAACTTTGAAGTCATGCACAGATATTGAATGCTTAGGTTTCTGTCCTTCCATAACCCCATAAGCATTTTGCATATGCAGATGGTTGCTAGGCCAAAGACCATTCATAAGCTTACTTTGCAACTGTTGCCTTTGGACAGAGTTCTTCATTGAATCACTTTTAGAGCTCTCCCCAACTAAATTAACACACGACTTGATCAAACGCTTCAAGTACACATCTAACATATTATTCAAGGAATTAGCACAGTCCATGGTCACACCACCAGCAAGATCACATGCTCCTGCAACCTGCTCCATTCGTTGCCTGAGCATCTCTGAATCAGGCAACACTCCGCTATCAGCTGAGCTAATGAAGTTGAGAGCACTGAGTATTGGTGACGGTTTGTGGGTCCCACCTACACTGGCAGAACAAAGTGGTATTCCTAGAGGAGCAACCAAAGGGCTTTTGGAGAAATCAAAGTGGCTAGCCTGCTCTACCTCCTCCCCTTCTTCCACAACTGCTACATTATTATGATGCTTACCCAAGACGGCACCAGAAACAGCTGAGCATTTTTTAAACCTCGGTTGTTCTGCAATTTCAGGTCGCTCTGCAAGCCCTTGCAAGTGCTGGATAGGCCTCTGATAATCACAAGGCATAACTTCCCCATTATCAACTGTCTTTACACCACTATCTTCTGAGTCAGTCTTCCCATTCGGTCCAAGAGCGCTAGGCCTGTCCCTCAACTTCCTACCACAAACACCTGATCTGGCCTTCCTTGGAGACACTGGCAAAGCAACCCCATTTGCACGAATCGATGCACTTGACGTTTGATTGTGTACCACATGTCCGTCTTCTATGATGGTTGAGTTCTTCCCGACTGCTGTAGCAGAATTTGTGGGACCCACTTGGTTAACCTGCGGAGGGGCTTTTGCAGTACAGGCATTCTTCAGTATGGACCTTATCATATGATTATGCAAAGGCAAATTCTCCTTGCCCAACACCCGTAAACATGACCTGTTAAACTCAACCTTGCCCAGCTTCTGGTTTATAAACCTATCCAAAAAATAGAAGTACTGCTTAAACCTCTCTGGCCCAATCTTCTTAAGCATCATAGCTTTCAACTCCGCAACATCAACTCTGGAACTCTTTTCAGGTAGCATTATCACAACCAACAAATTGCCCAACACTCCAGCAGGCTACAGCAACCAGAGACACCTTGTAAACTCAAAGACTTCCCACAGGAACATCCCACCAGCTACGCCACAAGATCCTGCTCAAACAACACAATAAATAAGAACATGAATCCTCAAAACCCTAAATTCACAAATTTTTGCACCACTCAAGCAGAATACCTACCTCACCCGAACCCTAAAAATTCACTCTTTTTTACACTAAGTTCCGAATCACCTACAACAATACCTACGCTTCCCGAGCTTCAAACAATCAAATTTCCAGAGCACGAGAGTGGCACTAAGCCGAATAGCCCTGATTGATTAACAGCTCGCATACGATGCGAATCAGATGTTCGCCTTGGAATTTTTCGCCTTTCGGGAACAAACATTGCAAAAACCTCACCAAGCAAAGAACAGATCTAGAAAATCCACAACTTTACAGCCTAGATCTCCGATACTGACTCCGAATTAGGCGAAACAAAATCGAGAGCGAGAGCGAGAAATTACCGTCGGGAAGTGGCTAGGGTTTCAGGTAGCCGGCGTCGGCGGAAACCTCGTCGGCGGCGAGGGATTGCGAGTACGATAGCGAGAGGCGAGCGGGGGAGAAAGGGAGGAGAGAGAATCTGAGCAGAAGAGGAGGAAGAAGAAGCAGAGGCAACAAGGCGAAAAGCGCATAGATTGATGAGAGAGTAGGGATTGACTTTACGGTTAGGTTCTGTTTGGTTCAGTTCAAAGCCAGGCAAAATAAGAAAGTGTTGGTTTCTCGTATGAGTGTGTGTAAGATCAAGGATTTTGTCATTTCGGAACAAGTTTTTATGTTGCGTGTTGAATTGGGTGTGTAAAAGACATGCCAATGATTCCAGATTCTGTCTTTGGTCCAAATGGAGTAAGGATTGACATTCTTAAAAAGATGTCACCTTATAAATGGGGGCTTCTTCTTTTTTTCTTCCTAACGAAACGTGACTTATGGAATGTATGTTTTGGATCCTTTGGTTGTTGCCTTGATGTGTTTGTGATAGAAAAGTGCGAGACAAAGACAAGTTTGGAGTGGGCTGTATGAACACTTTTCTTTAGGCTCATTCTACATGCCAAAACAAGGCAATGAATTCAATTGTGATAGGGAGGAAAGACAGTGGGATCGAACCCAATTCACCAAAAGTCAAGAATTATTTGTACTTTGAATGAAATTATTATTAAGGTCTATTACCTCGCATTCTTGTGAAATGTCTCGATAGAAAAGCTTGCTATAGTACATGACGAAAGATGAAAAGCCGCCAAATATGTATGCGTTACATCCATAATTTATGTTATTTTGCGACAAGAAATGTAATTCAGAAAAAAAAAAAAAGTAACCTTGTTAATATTATCGGGTCGTTTATTGTCAAGCATTTTTTCTTACATGGTTGTTAAAAATAACAAGTTTCAATTATCATGACTTTCGTTTTTAAAAACAAGTAAGAATATTATTTCTTTCTTAATCCATAACTGCCTTCCTTTCTAATGGCTAAATTTTTTTTATACTCATCAATATCTATCTATTACTATATAGTAAAGCGGAAGCAAATTCCGCCACCATATTGCGCCACATCACCGCTTTTATTAAAATAATATATTTTCTATAAATTCTTTTGTGTTCTATTGAATTGGAAAACCTATCTTTTACTCCTTGAAAATTTTATCTTTTGTTTTCTATATAAATTGAATGGTAAGTTGGACCGGTTATATTATTGCAAAATAATATACATGAAAAAATTCCACTACGTAAAAAGTATATTGTTCAAGGGTTAATTTTTTGAAACTTTATATTGTTGTGCCGGTTATATTATCTTATGTCCTCTATGTACAAAAATGTTAATTCTATGTCCATTGTAAAGATATAGTATATCACGTTAACAAATTTAGCTAAGATATAGATTAAACATAATATATGTATGTATATCATGGTAAGCATGTTATATTATCTTTTCTCAAGACCATTAGTTCCCAATTTTTTTGAGATAACTTATCATTCTTTATATATGATTTAGTTTGGTTTATATTCTTTTATAGTATTTATGATTTTGTTTTTTAATATTATTAAATATTTTCAATATTTTAAAATCTAATACTATATTAATCTAAATTTTTATCTTAAATGACTGATTTTTTTTATATATGTTAGTTTATAAATTTTAATTTAAATTCCTCAACTTTTATCAATGTTTATGTATCTATAATAAACTTAATATATAAATAAATTACTTTTATAAACAAATTACTTTTATATATATATTTGATGATACACAAGAATTATGTTATTTTATAATTTAAAAAATACAAGTTGTTTAAAAAAAATAATACATATCATAATATTTGTAATTATTATAATGAATTAATAAACAAAAAAATAAAAATAAATAGCACCCCGTACAAGGTGCGGGTCATTTGCTAGTATATACTTCTAAACCTGAAGCAGTTAAGGGCAGTTTCGTCAATAAGAATTTTTAAACTACCCACCCTATTTTTAATTAAGTAATTTATTATCACAATTTTCTATCCATTCATGAATTCCTATTTTTTCTTACATAAATGTTTTTTTTTCCTTTTCTTAACAAAATCTTATACGTATCTACTATAATACAGTATAAAGCAGAACCTAAGTCTTTGTTAAAATTTGCGCCACATCATCAATCCTGAATAAAATAATGGTTTTATTTTTTGCATTGATTTTCAAAAAATAACTTATATATCTTCTTGATATCTTATCCAATTTCCTTATGTATACTTAATATCTTACTCAATTATATATCCTTATACGAATAAGGAAATTGAAGTGATTTTCTTTTATATTCCTTACAATTTTTCCTTATTAATTAGTATACATTTTTGTCATTATTGAATCTTGAAGAATACTGAAAATTTTTCACATGTGTCAATAGTATATTCATTAATAATATAAATTTGAATAGAACTATTTTAGAATTAAAATTGTATGAATAAAAGTACATATATAGGTCAATAGGTTTGGACTTTGGTCTATCAGATTTGAATTATAAGTTCCCGAGATAAAAGCGTATTCGTATCAAAATTCGATCTCAAATCGATTAATTCGGTTTTATATTTACATTACCCGTACATGGTACGGGGTTTATACTAGTTGTTCAACCAAAAACGTTTATCATAGGTTTGCATTAAAAAAGCGTTTATCATACGTCAAAAATACATCAAATCATCATATAAGGTTAATCTTACGGGCAATATTAAGTTTAAATTTTTTTCATGGAAGATTTTTTTTCTACGTATGTATAGAAAATTAATTAATGAATGATCTGCTTTAATAATAGGTGTATATTGTGGAAGATTTTTTTCCACATATAAACCAACTATCCTACTTTTAAGACCTGATTTTTATTCAAACTTTCTATCAATGAACGAACACTAAAAGATATTATAATCTTAGGATTTTCTAAACATACAATATCTTCCTCGGTGAGTTGATGGCCTAGATGAAGACAAACCCAAAGGGAATAAGAAAATAATCAAATATAAATCTAATTAATACAAATAATGATCATACAAATCTAATTAATACAAATAATCTATACATACAAAATTTATCATCTTATCTAATTAGTATAGTTTTTTTTATCTAATCTAATATCAAATCTTCTTAATAAAATATGGTTCGTAACAATAATTGATTATCTAGTTACTAATTAATATTTCACCTATCCAACGACAGATCTATAACAATTAATTATTTAGTCATCTAAGTTTGAATACGGGTTCAGGTAAATTCAATATAAATTTCTAAATTTAAAATAGTTAAGGATAGTTTTATCATCAAATTATTTATACCTTGCCTACCCGATTTTTATGTATGAATGTATTATATAACTATATTATTCATAAATAGTTATCACTTTTTCTAACTTCATACAAGCTTTTATGTAATTTAATACCAATTCTTGATAAAATATGATTCGTAACAACACTATTAATTAACATATTCTTGAAATAATATGATAGTTAAGATAATATTAAAAGTAAATAATATCATATAATAATAATTTATTATATTATAAGTTTTTATAAACCAACTATCCAATAAAACAAATCTATAAAATACTATAAATTAAATAAATATTAATTTATGTATTATATGTCATACACTCATACCTATAGTATATTAAATACGTATATTAAATTATATATGATATAAATACTATAACTTAAATAAATATTAATATATTATAAGTTTAATTTAAGTATTTATATGTTAAGTTTAATAAATATTATATATTATAAGTTTAATATTAATTGTCGTTATAGTATTTATATTTAAGTTTTTATATCATATATTATAAGTTTTTATATGTATGGAGATTATTTTATAATTGAAAATCCTATAAAAAATTATCAATGCATCAAGAATAAACTATTAGTTAGGTCGGTTTCATGAGCCGGTCATTTTGATTTCGATTTAAGTACAAGGTTGAGAGATTTAGATGGAGAATAAACCTACTGATGGGGTCGATTTGGTAGGTTGATCATTTTGAGTTTGAACTGTGTACAAATTTGGACCATTATGTGTGAAGAATAAACAATTAATAGGGTTGGGTGACCTCTTGGGAAGTCCTCGGGTTGACATGAGATAGCGCTTCTAGGACCCCGGGCCTTAAATTGAATATACAAGTTTGAGCCGTTAAAATTTACATTTCAATTGGATAGGGTCATTGCAACTTTGGTTCAGTTGGGTTTGGGTCAGTCGATTTGGTTCGAGATTGGATATAGGTTCACGTCATTAGTTTTTGGGCTAAGTCCTTATGGTTTTCTTACATTTTTCAACTGACTAATTAGTGAAGGGAGTCGACTATTTTACGCATCCGTTTGACACCAATACTTTGGACCAACTTGATGACGAATGGAAGTTATTTTTATTTATTTATTTTAATAACAAAATGTATATATATTTAAAAAAACTATATATGCCATTTTAAAGTTAGAAATATAACATTAAGTTATAGTATCATAGATTATATGTAAATTAATATATTATATTTTTAATTAAAATAGTTTTTGGACAAAGCAATCAAATTCAAATTTACTCTACATAGATTCATGTCACTAAAATTAATCAAGTGGTCAATTTTAAATGTTTGAGTTTTTCACAACATGCACTTATCGAATTCAATAAAGTATGTATGTAATTTATAATACATATATCTTATATAAATTAAAATATTTTAAATTTTATTTAAAAAGCTCCGGGCAAGGCCCGGGTAATAACTAGTTACAAGGTATATATAAATAAAATAAATAAGATTTGAATTAAATAAAAACTTTTCTTAACCTATAAACTAAAAACCATGAACATGAAATAGATATATGCGAGCACAAAACATGAAATACGTGAACTCCAAAAAATGTTTGTGATTTTGTGTTATTATGTTATTATGTGTAATAATCTAATCAATAACACATGATATTGAGAAATTTTATTATTATATATATTAATACGATCCATAATAAAAGAGAAAGAGTCATGTAGGAAGGTCTGTTATGGTGAGAAATAAGAATGATTGTGCACCATTCGATCTAGTGCATCCAACGGTTGAGATTATATCCTTTTTTTTTAATTCGCGCGCGTGCTGGGGCCTACTTCCTCAACATTTTCCGTTCATTTGCCAAATTCACCCGAAAATTCTCTCCCTCTCTCTCTCGAAGGCGATAACGGTTCCGCTCAAAAACCTCCCCCTCAAATCTCGTCGATTTTCGATCGGAAACTGCAATCAAACTGCGATTTGTACAATCAAGCACACATACAATGGTGAGATCGAAGTCGTCTCCCTCAAACACGCGAGGTATGCTCAATTCGAAACCCTAGGTTTCGGTTTTTTGGATTTTCGCTTGTTTCGAACTCTAATTTTTTGATTTTGTGCAATTTCGCTTGTTTTTGCTTGGATTTTCCGTCCAATTGTGTGCTGATTGAGTCGGATCTGGTTGATTTACAAGTGCATACAACTGGTGCGACGGCCCTAGGCTCTCGAGAGGCCCGTACTTGTGGATCACGACGGCGTGCTCGGTGGTTTCGCTAGTGTTCTTTTCGCTCAAGGCCGAAGTGGACAAGATCTATAGAGTGCGGATCCGAGCTCCTCGTGGCCGGATCTAACCGAAGCGGTGCTCTCATGTGCGCTCTGCCTCTCGTCGCCGGATCTGGCCGGATCTAGTTCAATCCACGATCGTAATTGCACAATCCACGATCGTAATTGCACAATCCACGATCGTAATTGAACAATCCACGATCTAGTTCAGTTTTTGAGCGAGTTCTCCGGGATTCTCGTGCGACTCTTCTCTTCAGGTGACGTATACTGTTAGGGGAAGCGACCGTGTTCAGGTTGTTGGTGTGGACCGCAAGAAAGTTCTTGAGACCACCATTACTGCCGGGAGAGCTTCATTGTGCCGAGGTTCTTTGTAGTGTCCAAGATTGCCGATCCTTGTGGGATGGAGTGGTTCTCCATCATCTCCACTTCAGAGTATGAAATTGCCTTCTTCTCTCTTCTTAACTTTCAATTGTTTCATAACTTTATTTCAAAGTTTAGATTTGTTGATGTATGTATGTATGTTTGGTATTGTTGTAGCCCCCATCTTTACACATCTGGCTGGAAGGACATCTGCGTGGAAGGCACTTTCTGGTGAAATTTTGCAGGTTGCGTTCAATGGGAGGAAGATGTGAGGAGTTTGGAGGATGTGTCAGCTAGTTTGGTTTTTGTTCTGATTTTTTTTGACCTAGAATCCACCATTCTCAAACCTTCGTTCTCAGCTCTACTGCTCTCAATTCGAGCCATTAATCCAGTTCATACATGGATGTGTCAGCTAGTTTGTTGGTTTATTATGTCATTTTAGTGTCAGGACCTTCTTTGATCATGATAGTAGTGATGTAGTCGGATCCATGTTTGATACTGCCGTGCAAGCTCCATTTTTGTACAATCCAGTTCATACATTGATGTAGCGGCTCTTTGTTGACTATTTCTTGTTGACAATTGTTTCATAGCAGTTCATACATTGAGTTGAAAAGTGTAGATGAAATGGTAGGCATCTGATTTAATGTCTATTTTGAATGATCGGTTTTGCTGTTGAATGTGTGATGAATAAGCTGAGATTTCTGTTTGAATTCAATGGATTCATGATATTGTACAATTTCCTGATTTTTGTTTTGAATGAACAAATTGACCATTGAGTTGCACAAACTTGACCATTGAGTTGCACAAATTTGACCATTGAGTTGCACAAATATTGATGAACAAATTGACCATAGAATTCAACACATTGACAATAGAGTTGAACAAATATGAATGAACAATTGACCATTGAGTTGCACAAACTTGACCATTGAGTTGCACAAATTTGACCATTGAGTTGCACAAATATTGATGAACAATTTGACCATAAAATTCAACACATTGACAATAGAGTTGAACAAATATGAATGAACAAATTGATCATTGAGTTGCACAAACGTGACCATTGAGTTGCACAAACGTGACCATTGAGTTGCACAAATAGAATTCAACACATTGGCAATAGAGTTGAACAAATATGAATGAACAAATTGAACAAATTGAGTTGCACAAACGTGACCATTGAGTTGCACAAACGTGACCATTGAGTTGCACAAACGTGACAATTGAGTTGCACAAATAGAATTCAAAACATTGGTAATAGAGTTGAACAAATATGAATGAACAAATTGACCATTGAGTTGCACAAACGTGACCATTGAGTTGCACAAACGTGACCATTGAGTTGCACAAATAGAATTCAACACATTGGCCATAGAATTGAACAAATATGAATGAACAAATTGAGTTGCACAAACGTGACCATTGAGTTGCACAAACGTGACCATTGAGTTGCACAAACGTGACCGTTGAGTTGCACAAACGAAAAAAAATCTAAAAAAATCTAAAAAAAACAGAAAAAACGAAAACGGGAAAAAACGCGTATTATACGCGTATAAAACGCGTATAAAACGCGAATAATACGCGAATTATACGCGAATTATTCGGCCGGATGACTTGTTGAGCTGTTTTCCCTCCGCGTGATGGACGGCTGAGATTCATTCCTATTTCCTACCATAATAATCATTCCTACCGGATCCGGACCCATAATAAAAATATGATTTTATTCACACATTTCTTCCTATTGCTCACATATTTATGTATTTTGTTCACATTTTTAGTTTATATGATAAGAAAAATGTTCAAAAGACTCAACATCAAATATATAAATATCTTTCTAATAGCATACATAAAAAACCGGTCAATGGTCAACTTATTTGTGTCATCTATATATCAGGAAGAAATGAGTCCACCAATTTTTTTTCAATCCAATATAGTGAAACGTCATCTTCTTTGAATTGCCAGCAAATGAACTCATGAAATTTTATTTTCTACCCCTAATGTTTATTCTACGAGAAAAACATTGTTCTTGCCGAGTGCGTAACTCATCCACTATTTTCATTGCTTACATTATTCATGTCGATTAGTTATGATATTTTACTCTATAGTTTGACAATCTGTTCTATGAACAATATATAATAATTTATTTATCTAATACACACATAATATATATATATATAGATGCGCGTATTTATAAACAATTAGATTCCAACCAATTAAAAATAAATTTACCAAATTTAATTAATTAATTATAGTTAATATATCATAACTATATTACCATTTATATTTGTAATGGTAATGACGATGCTGATTCGAATAAATATACCCAGGCCGAAAACGAGCGGCGAAATATATATAGAGGTCCTTAAACTTGAAATGAATAGTCATTTTGGACCCTAAACTTTCAACATTATTATTTTGGCCCCTAAACTTTACAATCGCGACGTATTGGGTACTTGGTCGATGACTTTTACGAGAATTCTTATACATACAAGCCCCTCAACTTGAGCAATGGTCATTTAGAAATTAGAACCCTAAACTTTCGACTTTGCCAGTTTGACACCTAGACTTAACATTCACAGCCTATTGGTCCCTTGAACGTTGAAGTTGCAATAGAATATCTTTTGTCGTTTTCTTTTATTTTATATCTTTAAATTCTTCCTTCAACCCTCCTCATTTTACCAGATCTGAGGAATTGAGCCATTCTACACAAAATTTTGGCGGGAGGATATGCTTAGGTTAACAAGCAAGGAGGGTGAGATGCAAGTTAGGCGTAGTGGAGGGCGACGTGACGAACTTAGAGTCAATGACATCGGTGGGTAGCAAGACCTCACTCGTGGGAGATGTCGCCAGTGAAAACTCTCAAGATCTGCCATAGGCCATAGCTCTTAGACATTGAAAAAATTGAAATGCTTAAAAAATAAATTAGCTAATTAGGAGATTTGAGATTTTTATTTTATTTTCATTCTCTTTAACCTATTGTTTGTATGTTTTATTTTGTTTTATTAAATGTATGACATGCTACACACTGCAAAACAATTCTCGTGAAAATCATCAGCCAAGGATCCAATAGGTCATGAAAGTTAAGTTTAGGCGCCAATTTGACAAAATTGAAAGTTCAGGATCCCGTATGTATATGTCACTCGTGAAAATCATCGATCAAGGGCCCAATAGGTTGCGATTGTTAAGTTTAGGGGCAAAATTGATAAAACTGAAAATTAAGGGGTCAAAATGACTAGTTGTCGCAAGTTTAGAGTCTCTGTACGTATTTCGCCGAAAACGAGCCCGTCTTTTTCTTTCTTTTTTTATCTATCGGGCCTATTTAAAACACAAGCCCAAGTTCATTTAACTGATAAACAACCCTAGGGAAAAAAAAAAAGAACAGAGAAAGAATCAGAACGACGGACTCGGGACAACAAATTCTTCACCGCCGGCGGTAATCTCTCTTCCACTTCCTCGTCAAAGTCTGCAAATTGATCGGTTAGAACTTGTCCTTCTCAATTGAATTTTTGTCTCCTAATGTCTTTATTGTCAGCCTTGGTTCTTATCTCTCAATCGAGAAAGATCCAAACTTTCACCTGTGTTTGCTGGCGCCTGGCTGACAACTCCCGGACGCCATTTTCATGAAATTTGGAGGCAATTAAGATAAATCTTGTCTAATTACTGTTAAATTTTGTGGCATTGTCACTTGCGCAGTCGAATTTCATGCAGGAAGAGGGTAAAAGTTTGGAGACTATCAGAGCTAGATGTACTTACCACTATCTTCTTCTTAAATTTTGTGTTTCTGTTTTAAAATCTTAAATCTAGTAGATTAACATCCACCTTTTGGCAGTCCAAAATGTCATTAAGAGGCATGCGGAGCTTACAGAGCGACTTTCCAGGTACTTCTATGAGGAATTGCAGATTTCTTAGCATTCATAATTCGTGCCTTGGTAGGTGAATGGTAAAAGAAGTTCTATCATTCCATTGGCAGTGTTTTGCATTGACAGCTATGTTTCATTGCTTTTAAAAATGTTTCTATATCCAATTGAGTCATATAATTTGAGCATTTCTTGAAGTGGGAAGTAATAATTTTCAATCACAACTTAAAATTTGCTGAAGGGTTTAAGCCTGGGTTTACCTGGAAAATCCATTTTTTTAATCTTATTTGTGTCTTCGATGTCGTTTTATTCCTCAGTGGTATAGTTGTGCCGAGACCAGTTCTCATTCCTAATGAACTAGTCTGCACAAAAATTAATCTTAGCTGATTAGATTGGTGCTACCTTCAGAAATAGGATTATGTTTTGACATTATCTTGATTTTCATCCTGGTATTCTGTCAGCGCCTACGTACTCTGCTTCTTTCCGTAGAAAGGAAGTTACGTGGCTACTGGCTTTGCTTGCCGTTTTGTATTGTGTTTTTTGTTATTGTCATTTAATGATGCTGAACTCTCTTCATATTATTTAGATTAAAATTCCTATTTTTTTTTTACCTACGCAGGGATTCCGACAAGATGATCTTTGAGCGCCTGCAGAAGGAATTTGAAGCTGCTCGGGCTTCTCAAGATGAAGGTAACATTTTTGAAGGAATTTCGGTAACATTATTTGCTACCTCTTGAGTGCTTTGTGGGATGCACCCATACTCATGAGTCATTACTATGAGAGGATCTTTTTTTTTTTTTTTCCAGGGTGCTTTACAGGATAATACTAACTTAATGTTGTGATTTATTGTCAGAAATACTTCTAGATGGGGATGAGTGGAATGATGGATTATTAGCAACTATACGGGAAAGGGTATGCTCCCATTCCTACCATTGGCATTTAATTTTGGCATTTACTATTTATGTCTTCTTTCACTTGTTAATTTGCTGCCGGATTGCTTTCTTGTGTCTACCGACAATGCTTCCATTTATGTCTGTCCAAGCAACATGTTTTTTTTTCATAGCCAATTTTACTTAATTCAGACTGTTTTGAATTGCTCCATGTAGCTTGTTCCCTTGTGAATAGGTCCACATGGAGGCAGATCAGAAGATAACAATACCTGGGGATACAAGCAATCTGTCTGAAGCGCCTTTCCTTTCCAAAGTTACATACAGAGTGGGTACAACTAAGGTATGATATTTCTTTGCAGTTTAGAGTGCGCATTTTGTTGCTTGTAGAAACTCTATTAGGGATTGTGGAGTATTTGACTAAGCTAGATTTGCTTGGTTTTGGCTATTATACTTTTTAGTTGCTCCAGATCTTATGCTATATTATTCCATCTTTTAAAGTTCTTTTCTTTTCTCTGAGCAGTTGATATGCTGTTTGGAAGGTGCAAGGATTGGCATACAATATGAAACATCTTTTGCAGGTAATGTTAGCTGTTTGAAATCCTTTTACATCCTGTAACAATGTCTTGTAGGACGAGGAGACTATATTGTTTTGGTTCTCTCATAGTCTTTTTTTGATGCATACTATTACTTTCTTCTGCATGCCTCATTTGTCTGAGATTCTTATGCCAATGAATCATTGCCTAAAATGTTAATATAATATTGTATATCCTTTTCTGTGTAATCTGATAAGATTTTGCTTTGATTGTTAAGATCACCACATACTTATTGCCTCCAAAGTCGCTTATTGCGTTCCTCTTATCTTCAGGAGAACCGTGTGAAGTGTACCATTGTGTCCTTGAGAGTAAATCATTTTTAGAGAAGATGACAGTTCTTGAGCACACAATTCCTTTCTTCTTGCCAATTAGAGAAGCAGAAAATGACCTATTGTCATCCAATGCAATGGTAAGGTTCGTTCCAGTTTATATTTTCTTCTACTATGTTCGGCTTCATCTCATTCCTCTTACTGAAGTGAATTTATTTGTTGTATTATGCTTCAGAAATTTATTGATCATATCGGAGAACTTTTGCAAGCGTATGTTGATAGACGGGAACAGGTATGTGTCAAGTTCCTTCTGTTTCTGTTTTTTGTCAAACAAGCTTTTAAGAAATTATAAATATCTATTAATGTGCTAGTTTTTTCTATAATGGTGTACTGATAATTACGTTAGCGAGGCTGTTGTCCCTGCATTCTTTGTTTCCCATTTCTTGAGAGCAACAAAAACTTCTCTAACTTCCATTTCTTGAGAGCAATATGCTTTTCTAACTTACATTTCTTGTGAGCAACAAAAACTTCTCAGAGCTTTAGATAGCCCCCCTTGTCAATTGCTGGAATTCACCTGCCTAGTGCACCTTCTGATTTTTCTTTTTCTCTCTTTTGTTTACTTTTCTGCGAGTGATTAGGTGGTTTCTGCTGTGATATACTTATAATATTTTTGTACTGTTTAAGCATTTTTTAAATATTATGTGCACATTGCTCTAGTTGAGTAGAATTTGGATATTTCTTATGTCGTAGTCTTTCTTTGTATTGGAATGTGCATTTCCTTTATATTTTCCGATTAAACATTGACTGTGCTTTCTATGCTCTTCTTTCATTTCGTAGGTTCGTCTTATGAGAGAGCTGTATGGTAATCAAATTGGAGAACTTTATCACAGCCTTCCCTACCATATGATTGAGTTTGTCCTAGATGATTTCGATTGGTAATATTCATTTTCCTTGGCTATATTTCTTTTTTTTTTTTGTCATTGTTGGCTATAATATTATTAAGTTATGAGGTGGGTGTTCTTTGTCCAATGTGAAAGAAACTTGTGCTTGCATAAAATTTCTAATAACCTTCTTGGTATCATGATAACAGTAAGGTAACGGTCAGCCTGAGATATGCAGATTTGTTGTCTGTCCTTCCAACACGGGTGAAAGCGCTAGCCTGGCCATTGAATTGTCCTAATAAGGATCTCATCACGTCACAGACAAACAGGAATGCAAGCGGAGTATTCCCAAGCCACCTTATTCCGGCTCGTCTCTCTTATGCAGAGGATGCTCTACAAACTATGAGTTTGCCTGAAGGTAATGATGCTATAATTAGGCTTTTATAGTAGAAAGCTACACTTATTTTGAAAAAAACTAAGAAAATGCTATACTTCTCATCATCTCACACTTGTTCATACAAATTCTGACTATTTTTGATAAGTAAAATTTATAGATTAAAAACTAGTTAGCTTATTTCTTGTCATCTGACACATGTTTATACAAATTCGGAGTATTTTTGTTAGGTATAGGATGGAAAATTTATAGGTTATAACTAAATAGCCTATGATTTGCTTTTCTATTTCAGCCTTTGCAGAGATTGTGCTGAACTTGCCAAAAGAACTTCAAAAAATGTTTCCATCTTAGAGTTCTTCCATGTACAATTCTCCACCCAGTGCCCGGTCGGACGACAAGTCAAAATGCATTATAATGTGTTGTCATTTTATATTACATTAATAACCTTAGTGTAGTGTGTTTGCGAGTACATGTATTATACTGTAAAACATGCGTTTATGTTAAAAAGTTCATCTCTTATTAATCTATAATGACAACCTAGGGAGGTTCCAATGTGATTTTGTATTATGGCCGCTCAAGTTGGGGGATTTTTACTCTTTCCTATGCAACCTTGTTCGATTACTGATTGGTGATTCGAATTGGGTATGCCTGCTTTCTAATGCATAAATTTCATGTTTAGTTTTATTGTTTGAGTCACATCACTACATCAGTTACCTATTGGGGTAATTAGTTTTTAAATTAGATTTATCTTTTAAGATAATTTCGTGAGTAGCTTTTTCATTTGTTTGGTCGACCTGATTGTTTGGCTAACGTACGTGGGGAAACTGGGAATACATCCCATTTCTCACCAGAAAGGAAGTCTAGTGTAATATTGGATAATTCGTTATCTTTCATTATCTTGTATTAGCTAGCTTGATCATAGGGCACAATCCTTGATTGATTCATGCCCTTGGTAGCTCTCTTGTCAAAATAGTACCGTTCTTGGTCAATAATGAAGTTAGGATTTTTCTAATAGGTCATTCATTAATACGATTAAATTTATGAAATTTGAGATCTTTCTAAATTCATTTACAGACCATAACTTTTGTCGTCTCATACGAGCAGGTCCACTAGCCATCATTTTTTTTGGTATCCAACTGTGAGACCACCTTATCGTCCTACTTTCAAATGCGAATTAAAGTCTTGTTTGGTTTCCTATCCTCTGGGAAAGCTCAAATCCACACCATGGGATATTCAGTTCCCCTCATATTATCCTTCTTGTGTATATCTTTTTACATTCTAAGGCTCTGTTTGACGGAACGAGCTGGTGTTAGACAAAACAAGCTTAAGAGGCTTCCTCCGGGGCCGAAACCATGGCCAATTCTAGGCAACATCTTACAACTCACCAACAAGCCTCACCATGCCTTAGCCAACCTTTCGACGATCCATGGTCCTCTAATGTCACTCAAACTAGGCAGCATCAAAACCGTGGTCGTATCTTCAGCCGACGTTGCAAGAGATATGTTCACGAAACACGACTTAGCCTTGTCGGATTGTCAGGTTCCTGACGGCATACGGGCACTCAATCATCACCTACACTCCATGGTTTGGTTGCCGGTTTCTCCGAAGTGGAGAGACCTAAGAAAACTGGCCGCGATCCAACTTCTTACAACAAAGCGTTTGGACTCGAGCCAACAGCTTCGCCACAAGAAAGTGTTTGAGCTTTTGGAGTACGTGGGCGAGAGTTGTCGATCCAGTCAGGCTGTCGATATTGGTGGGGCTGGATTCACGACGTCGCTTAATCTGTTGTCGAGTACGTGTTTCTCTACCGACATGGCTGGATACAGCTCCGAGTCGTCCCAAGATCTTAAGGATGTTGTTTGGGGTGTGATGGAACTTGTGGGGAAGCCTAATTTGGTTGACTATTTTCCCGGACTTAGTTACTTTGATCCTACTGGTATAAGGCGCGAGCTTACGACTCACTTCTCCAAATTGTTTGCGGTGTTTGATGATGTGATTACGTGTAAAATGTCTGCTGATTTGGCGGACTCTCGTGCTGACGAGGATGTGTTGGATACGCTGCTTCGGATCCACAGACAGGGTGAATCTGATTTGAGTCTTGATGATATTAAACATTTGCTTTTGGTATGGAAGTCTTTCTTAATTGCTTGATTTGCCTCCATTTATGGCGTTATGTTTTTGGCGTTTTCGCATTTGAGGAAAACATAAAATAGCATAAATCAGGTTTTGTAGGTATAATCGATGCATATGGTCATTTGAAAATGTTGGACTAATATAATTCAAGTGCTTGAGTAAATCAAACACATGTATGCTTTTTATTATTTAAGCGAGTATGTCACACTTAGATAATATTGTACATTAATTCATTTTTTTTGGTCAAACATTAATTCAATTTATTTAGCAATTAATTTCATTTATTTCTAATGCAGGACATTTTTACTGCCGGAACAGATACGACCTCAAGCACGCTAGAGTGGGCAATGACCGAGCTACTCTGCAAGCCATCAAAGATGGCAAAAGCTCGAGCCGAGCTCAATGAAGTCCTCATCACTCAAGCCGGTGTTCAAGAATCCGACATCGAAAGGTTGCCTTACTTGCAAGCAATAGTGAAGGAGACGCTCCGTCTTCACCCACCAGCGCCACTCT
Source organism: Polygonum aviculare (assembly GCA_934048045.1). NCBI lineage: Eukaryota > Viridiplantae > Streptophyta > Magnoliopsida > Caryophyllales > Polygonaceae > Polygonum > Polygonum aviculare. The sequence continues at coordinate 4,872,552 of OW204024.1, forward strand.
TGGTACCTCACAAGGCAAATGACAACGTGGAGCTTTGTGGATACCTCGTGCCCAAGAGCACACAAGTGTTGGTTAACGTTTGGGCTATAGGGAGGGACCCGGTGACATGGCAAAACCCGAGCGAGTTCTTGCCCGAGAGGTTCTTGGAGCGAGTTAATGTCGACGTAAGAGGCCAAGATTTCGAGCTCATACCGTTTGGAGCCGGGAGACGGATTTGCCCTGGGTTGCCATTGGCTTATAGGATGGTGCACCTTATGTTGGCTTCTCTTCTTCATGGGTTTTGCTGGAAGCTTCCAAATGGGATGGGGATAGAAGAAGTTGATATGGATGACAAGTTTGGACTCACCTTACAAAAGGCTCAGCCTTTGCTTGCCCTTCCTATGCCTAAGTGATATGGATGACAAGTTTATCGTACATGTAGGAGCCTTCGCTTGTGACTTTTTATTCCTAAGTGACATGGATGACAATTTTTTTAGGTTTAAAAAAATATAATTTAGAAATTTAATTGAAAAGATTCTAGAGCTATATATATATATATATTGGACAGTTTCCTATAGAGAACCAGTGTACAAATCTCATCCGTAGGATGAGATTTGTAATGGATGGCTGGATTTGTGTCTTCAATAAGAAAATAGAAATATAAAACAAATATTGGAGAGATTCTCTCCCATATTTGTAACCACCCAAATCACAAATTGCCAAATCAAAACACGCATCTGCAGACGCTATTGAATCTCATCGCCATTGCTCCTCCATCGCTACAGAATACCGGCGAGCCCCCACGATTAATACCGGCGACCGATCCCGCAAGCCCCCGACGACCACCACCACGATAGATCGCGCAAGCCGCCGGCGAGCCGCCCAGCGTTCATCGCGGCTATGGCGAATAGCGGGCGGCCAGGGCGAACGACGATAGATCCTCTGCTTACCGGCGACCACCAGCGTGTTCTCACCAGACACCAGTGTTCCGGCGACTGGCGATAGATCCCCTGCTCACCGGCCACCACCATTGCGCCAGCCACATCGAGCCACCATTGCGCCGGCCGTCGCAACACCGATTCGTCGGAGCCCCCGTCCAAACCACGGCAACGAACCACCCCCCGTCGGAACCACCACATCGAACCACCAAGTCGCCAAATCCACCACGAACCACAACGTTTCCAATTATTAGTCGTATAATGGCATCAGGTAAATTTGTATATAATTTTTTTATTATGTATATGATTGATTGGATTTAGTATATGTCGTGAATTTATGTATAAATTGTTTATGTGACCTATTTCTACAGATCAAGATGTATATATATAAAGTAATATTGTATATGATAACCTGAGGAATGTATATACGAAATTTGTTGTTGCTTGGTTGTTTCTGTGACCTATTTCTACGGATCAAGATGTATATATGTCCAATAATATTGTATATGACAACCTGAGGGATGTATATACTAAATTTGTTGTTGCTGGATTGTTTTGTGACCTATTTATACAGAAATTTGACGTGGCTGGATTGTTTAGGTGACCCATTTCGCCGGCCGTCGGAACCACCAATTCACTGGAAGGCCCCGTCGGAACCACCACATTGAACCACCACGTCGCCAAAGCCACCACTAACACCACGTTGTCAATTATTGTATATATGTATAGTAATATTGTATATGACAACCTGAGGAATGTATATACGAAATTTGTTGTGACTGGATTGTTTATGTGACCTATTTCTAGAGATCAAGATGTATATGTATACAGTACTATTGTATATGACAACCTAAGGAATGTATATACAAAATTTCTTGTGGTTGTATTGTTTATGTGACCTAATCTACTTATCAAGATGTATACATGTAAAATAATATTGTATATCACAACCTAAGGAATGTATATACGAAATTTGTTGTGGTTGGATTGTTTGTGACCTATTCCTACAGAATAAGATGTATATATGTATAATATATTGTATATGACAACCTAAGAAATGTATACACGAAACTTGTTGAGATTTCGAACACGGGAACGGCGCCGCCGGAACACTCAGACAACAACATCACTTGATGGCGGCGATGACACGAGCAAAGCCGACTATGGGGCCGGCGATAGCAGCAGCAGGGTGGAGGTGTGACGGTGTGCGAGGGGCGGCGGCGAGATCCCACACTTAGCCCAAATCCGGATCTGGGCAACCGTTTAGCGAAGAGACGAACGAGATATGGGGAGCCGACGGCGCAAAAGAAGAGAGAAACCGACGGCGGCGGAAGTTGTGCAGAGGCGGCCGGCGACTTGGAGGCGAGAAAAGGTAGGGCCGGTGGTTTTGTGTGGGCGAGAGGATGAAGATGACGATGGAAGAACGGGATCCAAGAAAATCCAAACAATTCTTCTGATTTTTCCAAATTTTCAAAATTAATCACCACTTCCTATAATTAAGGGATTGGTTTAATTTTGAAATTGTGTCAAATTTGTAGGGGTAATCTGAGCCCTCCATTAGCTTAACATCCAATGGCCTATAATTGTCCACTAGTTCACCAATATCTAGGTGTCCACTATTGATCTTTATTCTATATATATATGTAATAAAGTTTCTTTAATAGTATGGTTTATTAGTGTGTATATATATATATATATGTAATAAGTGGAGCATAAACACGTCGTTATATGTTTCATGATTTATATATGTAATGTTGTCTCGTTTATAATCTTTCATTACCTTGTGTTAGCGAGCTTGATCATAAGGCACAATCCTTGATTGATTGATGTCCTTGGTAGCTCTCTTGTAAAAATAGTACCGTTCTTGGCTAATAACGAAGCTACGATTTTTCTAATAGGTCACACATTAATCTGATTATTTTTATGAAACTTGAGATCTGTATGTTAGTAAAAATTCTATTTTCTTAGATTCACTAATCTTATTTTAAGGAATAGTTTATATTTTTTTTCTAAAATTAGTTTAATATTGTGTGTTCATGAACCAAAACAGAAAAACCGATAAAGTTAACATTATCTCCTTAATATAATTATGTCATACATAATGTGTTTCCTTACACAGAAGAGAGTATGGAGAGTTATCTAGCAAGAGTGGCGCTGGTTTGAGTGATGAGGACTTCATTGAGCTCGGCTCTCGGGGATTGAAATCCTCTGTCCCGCAATAACGTCCCGGTGCACAGCTAGAGATCAAAAGAGAGAAAACAAAAGGGTACTGCACAGCTAAGAAGCTCCAATGACAGACCTCCGAGAGCCATATCCTCTGTCCCATATTTTCAGAAAAAAAAAATATTGACATAATTATTGTCTGAATGTGACTTTTAGCAGCCAAAGCCCAAAAATTTCCAAAGACAATATTGACATAATTACTCGTATTACCTAATTACCAACACGCCAACACATAATAACGGTCAAAATTAAAGAGTATCTACATCAATTATCTTTGGAAAAATCAGGGCTATGGTGTGTAAATTCAAATGCAGACTATAACTGCCTTCGGGCATTTAGTCAAAACGGTTAAGCCTCCAAGGGTAGTACGCAGAGGTCACCAGTTCGACTCTCATGGGCAGTGCCCTCAACCCAAAAAAAAAAATGCAGACTATAACTTTTGTCGTCTACTCGTCTCATACGAGCAGGTCCACCAGCCATAATTGTGTGGCCTCTATAAAGATTTACATTCAACTAAAGTCTTGTTTAGTAGTTGGACCACTGGCCAATTATTCATTAGAAATTTATAACGCGTACGTGACCTTCTTTTTTAATTTTCTGTTTTTTTTTTGGTCGAAACGTAACTTTCTTTGTTGTGTTGAGAGAAAACAACGAGTAACATAAATATAAACTTATTAAGTGATCTTTATACGTATATACTCTATATACATAATTCTCAATCCTCTAGGAAAGCTCAAACTCACCTCATGGAATATTTAGTTGCACTCATATTACCCTCCTTCTTGTGTCTTTCTCTTTACATTCTAAGGCTCTGTTCGACGAAACGAGCTCGAGCTAGACGAAACGAGCTTAAGAGGCTTCCTCCGGGGCTGAAACCATGGCCAATCATAGGCAACATCTTACAACTAACGAACAAACCTCACCGTGCCTTAGCCAACCTTTCGACGATCCACGGTCCTCTAATGTCACTCACCCTAGGCCGTGTCAAAACCGTGGTCGTTTCTTCAGCCGACGTGGCAAGAGACATGTTCACGAAACACGACTTAGCCTTGTCGGATCGCCAGGTGCCCAACGCCATACGAGCACTCAATCATCACCTACACTCCATGGCTTGGCTGCCGGTTTCTCCGAAATGGAGAGACCTAAGAAAACTGGCTGCAATCCAACTTTTTACTACAAAGCGTTTGGACTCAAGCCAGCAGCTTCGCCAGAAGAAAGTGTTTGAGCTTTTGGAGTACGTGCGCGAGCGTTGTAGAGCCGGTCAGGCTGTCGATATCGGTGGAGCTGGATTCACGACGTCGCTTAATCTGTTGTCGAGTACGTGTTTCTCTACTGACATGGCTGGATACAGCTCCGAGTCGTCCCAAGATCTTAAGGATGTTGTTTGGGGTGTGATGGTGTGTATTGGGAAGCCTAATTTGGTTGACTTTTTTCCCGGACTTAGTTAGTTTGATCCTACTGGTATAAGGCGAGAGCTTACGACTCACTTCACTAAATTGTTTGCGGTGTTTGATGATATGATTACGTGTAAATTGTCAGTTGATCTGGCGGATTCTTGTGCCGAAGAGGATGTGTTGGATACACTCCTTCGGATCAACAATCAGGGTGAATCTGATCTGAGTCTTGATGAGATCAAACATTTGCTTTTGGTATGAAGAATTCTTTATTGCTTGATTTGCCTACATTTATATAGCTAGCATAATCCATGTTTTGTATTATGATCGATACATATGGTTATTGTGAAATTCCCGGTGGGCCGATATAACTAGTTGACATGTCGGGTAAATTTAGGTACTTCGTATATAAGGCTTGTCGGGTAAATTTAGACACTTCGTATATAAGGTCAGGATTCACAATTAAACAAAAACTTAAGCCTGAGTTTTTTTTTTTTTTTGGTTGAGGACACTGTCCATGAGAGTCGAACCGGTGACCTCTGGGTACTACCCTCGGAGGCTTAACCGTTTTGACTAAATGCCCGAAGGCAAAACTTCAGCCTGAGTTAAATCAAACACATGTACGCTTATTATTGGATCAGCGAGTTTATGTCATCAATTAGATAATACTATACATTAATTCATTTTCTTAAGCAATTAATTCATTTATTTTTGATGCAGGACATTTTTACTGCCGGAACAGATACGACCTCAAGCACGCTAGAATGGGCAATGGCCGAGCTACCCATCAAAGATGGCGAAAGCTCGAGCCGAGCTCAATGAAGTCCTCATCGCTCAAGCCGGTGTTCAAGAATCCGACATCGAAAGGTTGCCTTACTTGCAAGCAATAGTGAAGGAGACGCTCCATCTTCACCCACCATCGCCACTCGTGCTCCACAAGGCAAAGGATGACGTGGAGCTTTGTGGATACCTTGTGCCCAATAACACACAAGTGTTGGTTAACGTTTGGGCTATTGGACGCGACCCGGTGACATGGCAAAACCCGAGCGAGTTCTTGCCCGAGAGGTTCTTGGAGCGAGCTGATGTCGACGTGAGAGGCCATGATTTCGAGCTCATACCGTTTGGAGCCGGGAGACGGATTTGCCCTGGGTTGCCATTGGCTTATAGGATGGTGCACCTTATGTTGGCTTCTCTTCTTCATGGGTTTGGTTGGAGGCTTCCAAATGGGATGGGGATAGAAGTTGATATGGATGACAAGTTTGGGGTCACTTTACAAAAGGCTAAGCCTTTGCTTGCACTTCCTCTTCCTAAGTGATATATAGGGGCGGATCCAAGGGTAGGCTAGGGTTTGCTCTAGCCTACCCTAAAAATAAAATGGAGTACTATTAATGGGAAAAATGTAAGAAAACCTTTATAGCGTGGTAGCTCTATGCTTATTTGAGTATGAGAATCCGTGTTCAAGTCTTATTAATGACAATTTTCTTTATATTTTTATTTTTTCTTATCTTTTTGTTATTTATAAATTTTACCCTATATTTTGAGTTTTGTCCTAAATTTAGCCCATCAAAAAAAAAAAATCTTGGTCCACCCCTGTGTTGGCTTCTCTTCTTCATGGGTTTGGTTGGAAGCTTCCAAATGGGATAGGGATAGAAGAAGTTAATATGGATGACAAGTTTGGACTCAACTTACAAAAGGTTCAACCTTTGCTTGCACTTCCTATTCCTAAGTGATATATATATATATATATATAGAATAAAGATCAATAGTGGACACCTAAATATTGGTGAACAAGTGAACAATTGTAGACCATTGGATGTTAATGAAATAGAGGGTTGAGATTGAAAGTTAAAAATGAGCCATAATTGAGCAAATCATGCCCACCTTAATTATAGGGAAGGAAAAGATTTTATTCTACAAAGAAAAATCAAATCAAAATTAAAATCATGGCAGTTACAAATTTAGCAATTCATGTTCACGTTCAAATTTTGCTTCTCCGGTGAGGTGCCCGGCGACCACCCGTCGCCTCCGTCACTCCCCCCCCCCCGTCCAGCACGGATCCCCCCTTCAAATCCGGCTTCTTGTTATCTCTTCTCAACGCCCGTCGGTTCCCATCGCCGGTCCCGTCGTTCCCTACGCCCAGGCTTGCGGATTCCCCTATGCTGGTCCCGTCAGTCCCTACGTCCCAACATTCAGTCCTTCCCCGCCAAGGCTTGCGTCGCCCACCGGCTTTCGATCCGCTCGCACCTTGCCTTCCCGCTGATCAACGCATCCGCCCCGATTGTACAAGCTCGCTCATCGAGTTATATTAAGGAATACCGATTGTATATAAGATAACATTACATGTATATAGACATAAATACAGTGTATACGAAGAAAATTTATACATGTTTACAATATACAAATAGAATATACATTCATGAAGATGTTTTATACAGAGTTAGGACATATATATACACAGTGTATATAGATCACTAGTGTATATAGATCACTAGTGTATGTAAAATAGAGGTTATGGTATAGAAATGTATATAAATTCTAATAACTGTATATAACAGTATAACTATTGTATACTGAGATCAATATAAACACATCATACTCGATCATTCGTGTATAATTGGTATACTAGTTTCTAATAATTGTACACATGTATTAAAACGATGTATATGCTCAACATTTGTACATTTTTTTATTCGATGTAGAATAAAAAATAGTTTACAAATAAGTCATGTATATTAACTCTGAATTGCATGTATATACGTAATTATGAATGTATATATAATTCAAATTGTACATGTAAAAGACATGTTTTCTTTAATTGTATATACAGTAATGTAAATTGTATACAATCATATCAATTTTGTATATACATTTAATAAGTTGTTATATACAGTATTACACAATATATACAGAGGATCCGCACTTGCTCGACGTGGTGGCCGGAATTCTCCAGCGAGTAGTTTCGACGTTCAGCGTGCAGTTCCGAGCAGTTCGACGTGGTTGTTTTGGCGACGTGGCGGTTCCAATGATAGCGGGTTCGGTGGTGGTCGGGTCTCCATCGACGACGATTTTGGTGGTAACCGGTTTCAACGTTGCCAACGCAGTCGAGCAATGGAGCGGTTTCAACGTGGTGGTTCCAACATGGCTGGCGCAATGGAGAGGTTTCAACATGGCCGATAGTTCCAACGTGGCGGGTTCGATGGTGGTCGCCGATCGAAGTGGCTGCGGAAGTTTTTTGGACGATTTGAAAGTGGCTGCAATGGAGCAATGGAGCAAAATCAAGACAAATTTCGTATATACATTCCTCAGGCTATCATATACAATTTTACTGTATATATATACATCTTGGTCTGTAGGATTAGGTCACATAAATAATTTACACATAAATTCACGACATATACTAAAACAAATCAATCATATACATAATGAAAAAAGTATATACAAAATTACCTGATGCCATATTTATATGAATAATAATTGGTGACGTGGTGGTTCATGGTGGTTTTTGCGATGTGGTGGTTCGATATGGTGGTTCCGACAGCGCTTCCAATGAATTGGTGGTTCCGACGATGCTGGTCGAAGTGGTGGTTCAACGGAGGCTTCTCTCGTGGTGGTTTGCCGGAGGGTTCTCTTGTGGTGGCTCGCCGGAGGCTTGTCTCATGGTGGCTCGCCGGAGGTTTATGGGACGGATTTCTGCACAACGTCAAAATCTCCCAATTTGCACAGCGTAGAATTGAAACTAACGTGATTTATGGGAGGTAGGTTTTATTGCTGCTTTTTCCAAAATAAAAACAATTCAAATATGGTAGTTACAAATCATGGAGCAAATCACGTTATTGTGGATGCAAATCAGCCCATTTTGAATTTTTTTTTATTTCCTATTTTTGCTAATTGGGATGTAAATCCCACCATCCATTACAACTTGTTCTCATCCTACAAATCTCATGTACGAGCCTCGCTTGTGACTACCTATTCCTAAGTGACGTGGATGACAATCTTTTTAGGTTTAAGAAAATAATTTAGAAATTTAATTCAAAAGAATCTAGAGCTACATATATAATAGTAATCATTTATAATATGAATATACCAGCCTTTTTAAAAGTTTCTTTAATTATGTATTTATTAGTGTATGTATGTACAATTAAGTGGAGCATAAGTATATAAGGAAACACGTCGTTATGTTTCATGATTTATGTACTGTTGTCTCATTTATAATCTTTCATTACCTTGTGTTAGCTAGCTTGATCTTATGGCACAATCCTTGATTGTTGATTGATGTCCTTGGTCTCTTGTAAAAATAGTACCGTACCGTTCTTGGTTAATAATGAAGTTAGGAACGTAGGATTTTTCTAATAGGTCACACGTACATTAATCTGATTAATTTTATGAAACTTGAGATCTGTTTGTTAGTAAAATTTCTTTTTTCTTAGATTAACTAATCTTATTTTAAGGAATAATTTTTATATATATATATTTTTTTCTAAAATTAGCTTAATATTGTGTGTCCATGAACCAAATTAGAAAAACCGATAAAGTTAACATTTTATCTCCTTATACGACAAATAATATGGAGAGTTATCTACCAAAAAAAAGATTTTTTTTATTAGGTGTCATAAAATTAAAAGATTATTATGTGTCATATAATTAAAATATATTAATATTAGAAAATTTTGATAATTTTAATTTAGGATTTTTTACTTGTTTTTATGATAGATTTATTATTTTCTCTTAAGAGTCAGTATGGTTATATAATGTATTATTAGGATAGGCAATGGTCAAACAAAACGAAAAGAAGAATAGTGCAAAATACTGGGTAAAAGGCGACAAAAGTTATTGTATGCAGACATGTCAATCGGATCGGGTCGGGTCATTCCGGGTTCAGGTTGAGTTCGGGTTCAGGTCAATCGGGTTACGGGTCAAAATAGGTCAGGTTGTTTTGGGTTTTCGGGTCGGGTCAGATCAACCCAACGGGTCAAGAGTATCAATTTTTTGACCAAAATTTAAATAAAATATTATTTAAATAATAAAAAATAATAATAAAATATTATTTTTAAATATTTTAATAATAAATGTATCATAATTTTTAAAAATAAATTTTATATATTGTAATATAATTAAAACCTTTGGGTGCACAATTACCCGTCAATATGTCATTTCATTATATTAGAGTGTATTCTAAAATAAGTTTTCCACTTTATAGATTTCTTGACCTAGCGGGTTTGACCCGACCCTAACCCAGAAATTTTCGGATTTACCTGGTTCGGGTTCAAACTGGATTTCGGGTTAAAATTTTCGGGTTAAAACTCAGAAATTACGGGTCGGATCAGGTTTACGGGTCGGGACAGCTTTTGACAGGTCTAAATGCAGACCATAACTTTTGTCGTCTCATACGAGCAGGTCCACCAGCCATAATCTGATTAATTTTATGAAACTTGAGATCTGTTTGTTAGTACAATTTCTTTTTCCTACGCTCAAAAAAAATATTCTTTTTTCTTAGATTAACTAATCTTATTTTAAGGAATAATTTTTATATATATATATTTTTCTAAAATTAGCTTAATATTGTGTCCATGAACCAAATTAGAAAAACCGATAAAGTTAACATTTTATCTCCTTATACAACAGATAATATAGAGAGTTATCTACCAAAAAAAAGAAGGATTTTTTTAATTATGTGTCGTAAAATTAAAAGATATTAATATTAGAAAATTTTGATAATTTTAATTTAGGATTTTTTACTTGTTTTTATGATGGATTTATCATTTACTCTTTAAAGTTTAGTTTTCTTATTCAGTATGGTTATATAATGTGTTATTAGGATAGGTAATGGAAAAACAAAACGAAAAGAAGAGTAGTGCAAAATACTGGGTAAAAGGCGACAAAAGTTATTGTATGCATGTGAAAATATCCTTGGGGTTGTATGATAACCTTGTCCTTGGGATTGTATGCATGTGACTTTTAGCAGACAAAGCACAACATTTTCCAAAGATAATATAGACATATATAATTATTTATTAGCAACACGCCAACACATAATAACGGTCAAAAAAGAGTATCTACATCAATTATCTTTGGAAAAATCAGGGCTATGGTGTGTAAATTCAAATGCAGACCATAACTTTTGTCGTTCATACGAGCATGTGAGGCCAACGGTTCGATTCTCTTATTTTGATTTCTCGAAGCGAGAGATCCATGAATCGGGATCCCGATGCATATAGATACAAAGGGTTCAATTAAAGTACGTCTTGTTTAGTAGTTGGACCATTGACCAATTATTCATTAGAAACTTATAACGCGTACGTAACTTTGTTTTTTTTTTGTCGAAATACGGAACTTTGTTTTTTTTTGGTTGAGGGCACTGCCTATGAGAGTCGAACCGGTGACCTATGGGTATTACCCTTGGAGGCTTAACCGTTTTGACTAAATGCCCGAAGGCATACGGAACTTTGTTTTTTGTGTTGAGAAAAAACAACGAGTAACATACATATAAACTTATTAAGTGATCTTTATACGTATGTACTATATATACATAACTAGTTGAAGACCCGTACCATGTACGGGTAATGATAATTTTTTTCATTGATATATATGTGCAATATACTACATTGAGAAATTATGGTTGATATAGACAATTTTATCTTTTGAGATCTAACTACCTAATTAATCCGAATGAGACTGACAGCTAAATATACGGGGGTTAATTTTTTTATTTATTAAATTGTTTAGTATTTGTACGGGGTTAATAAGTTTATCTCTTTAAATATGTGCTTCACTTAATCATTTTTTTTTTTTAGATTTAACTGCCTAATTAATTCGGATGAGATTGTCAGCTAAATAGATGAGATTTGTACAAAAAAATTACTTTAATTAGTTCATATCTAGCTACCCTACATCGTATATGGCCGGGCATGACATTATTTTTGGCTGATTTGAGAATTTTTGTTATATATATACATAATTCTCAATCCTCTAGGAAAGCTCAAACTCACCTCATGGAATATTTAGTTGCACTCATATTACCCTCCTTCTTGTGTCTCTCTCTTTACATTCTAAGGCTCTGTTCGACGAAACGAGCTCGAGCTAGACGAAACGAGCTTAAGAGGCTTCCTCCGGGGCCGAAACCATGGCCAATCCTAGGCAACATCCTACAACTCACCAACAGACCTCACCGTGCCTTAGCCAACCTTTCGACGATCCACGGTCCTCTAATGTCACTCACCCTAGGCCGTGTCAAAACCGTGGTCGTTTCTTCAGCCGACGTGGCCAGAGACATTCATGAAACACGACTTAGCCTTGTCGGATCGCCATATTCCTGACGCCATACGGGCACTCAATCATCACCTACACTCCATGGTTTGGTTGCCGGTTTCTCCGAAGTGGAGAGACCTAAGAAAACTGGCCGCGATCCAACTTTTTAGTACAAAGCGTTTGGACTCGAGCCAACAGCTTCGCCACAAGAAAGTGTTTGAGCTTTTGGAGTACGTGGGTGAGTGTTGTCGAGCCGGTCAGGCTGTCGATATCGGTGGAGCTGGATTCACGACGTCGCTTAATCTGTTGTCGAGTACGTGTTTCTCTACCGACATGGCTGGATACAGCTCCGAGTCGTCCCAAGATCTTAAGGATGTTGTTTGGGGTGTGATGGAACTTGTGGGGAAGCCTAATTTGGTTGACTTCTTCCCGGGGCTTAGTTACTTTGATCCTACCGGTATAAGGCGCGAGCTTACGACTCACTTCTCTAAATTGTTTGCGGTGTTTGATGATGTGACTAAGTGTAAGATGTCTGCTGATCTGGCGGAATCTCGTGCTGACGAGGATGTGTTGGATACGCTGCTTCGGATCCACAAACAGGATGAAGTTGATTTGAGTCTTGATGATATCAAACACTTACTTTTGGTATGGAATTCTTTCTTATAAGTTGCTTGATTTGCATCCATTTATGGCCTTAAATGAGATTACGTAATTTGGCATTACGTTTTTGGCGTTTTCATAATCCATGTTTTGTACGTATGATGGATGCATATGGTTATGAAAATGTTGGACTAATTATCATAATTCAAGTGAATGAGTAAATCAAACACATGTACGCTTATTATTGGATCAGCGAGTTTATGTCATCAATTAGATAATACTGTACATTAATTCATTTTTTTAAGCAGTTAATTCATTTAGTTTTAACTAGTATCAGTCCCGTGCCTTGAAGGCACGATTTTGATTTAACTAAAAACTTTGTACTTTAAATTTTATATAAAGTTATTCAAAAATAATAGTTTGATACAAAATATTATATTTTTACCAAAACAATACAAATATTGTATAATTTTATTTAATTTGCTTCTTATGGATTTTATTTTAATGATATATTATTTATGTCATAATATATTATTTTAATCAAACAAAGATTTATAAGATTATAATTTTTGTATAAGGATTGAATACTTATTTTTATGAATAATTTTTTTGTTTTATAATTATAATTATTTTGTAGTTCCCTTTGAAAAAAAATTAAAGTTTATTTTTTTAAAGAAAATAATTAAAATGGAGATCAGTATATAAGAAAAAAATCTAATATGGGTCTACAATGAAATTTCAGCCGATTACACAAATTGAATTGTTTTATTAAAGATGGGTGATGTGGTCCAATGAAGAGGTGACACGTGTCGGACTAAATATTATTTTTAACCTCCGCTTTAGTATATAGTTATGATTTCAACCAAAAAAATTCATTTATTTTTTTAATGCAGGACATTTTTACTGCCGGAACAGATACGACCTCAAGTACGCTAGAATGGGCAATGACCGAGCTACTCTGTAGCCCATCAAAGATGGCGAAAGCTCGAGCCGAGCTTGATGAAGTCCTCATCGCTCAAACCGATGTTAAAGAATCTGACATCGAAAGGTTGCCTTACTTGCAAGCAATAGTGAAGGAGACGCTCCGTCTTCACCCACCAACACCACTCTTGCTACCCCACAAGGCAAAGGATGACGTGGAGCTTTGTGGATACCTCGTACCCAAGAACACACAAGTGTTGGTTAACGTTTGGGCTATTGGACGGGACCCGGTGACATGGCAAAACCCGAGCGAGTTCTTGCCCGAGAGGTTCTTGAAGCGAGCTGATGTCGACGTGAGAGGTCAAGATTTCGAGCTCATACCATTTGGAGCCGGGAGACGGATTTGCCCCGGGTTGTCATTGACTTATAGGATGGTGCACCTTATGTTAGCTTCTCTTCTTCATGATTTTGGTTGGAGGCTTCCAAATGGGATGGGGATAGAAGAAGTTGATATGGATGACAAGTTTGGGATCACCTTACAAAAGGCTAAGCCTTTGCTTGCACTTCCTATTCCTAAGTGATATATGTGTACTTGTTTTTCCACTTCAAAAATAGAAAAAACTACGAAGATGTATTTACCAATTATTTATACTAAGTTTATATAAATAATTGTTTGAATTTTTAGAAAACAATTATATAGGTACTAAAATCTTACATACATTATAATTCGAAATCATCACGTAAGTTGACAAATCAACATTAGAAAAGGTTCACATGTGATAAAATAACCTTTCCATTAGTATGTAATATATACATAGATGAAATAAAATGGTAGTGACTAAAGTTGTGTATCAATACTAACAGGGTGAATGTTATAACAAAATCCTTTTGAGTTTGGATAAATCAATATATTGTATCTAGGGACGGAGTCAAGAATAACATTAATTTAAGATGGGCTAGTTTTAAGGTAAAAAATATAATAGAGAAAAAATGGGATATAATTTACAATTAGCAAAAAATGGGTTATAAAATTGAAAATAAAATGAAGAAATACCGAGGGTAAGACTCGAACATCTTCTTTACAAAAGATATGGGTATTGCCGCTTTAGCTAACTTAATATTATATTATATGAATTACGCTCTAGAGAGGCTTGCAATTAGGGTGCTTCCTTAGGCTTCTTATTAACTATTGGATTAGAAAAAATTAATGGTAGGATTTGGGTCCACACTAGCCATGATTTTGGGGGATATAGAGGATTATTATGGTGATTACCATAATTAAAAAATCCCTTAATTGTAGGGATTTGATCCAAAAAATTGTTATACAAATCAAGAAAAAATCATAATCTCCATATTGAAAAATCAAAAATCGAGATTTCTTTTTGAGAGATTGTTCGCAGGGCACATTACGATAGAACACCATTGAGCTTTCTTCTTCGTAGCATCCAATCCTCTCATCGCATATACAACACCATAGTTGAAGAACGCAATAACATCCCAATGTTCAATCACGAACAACGTACTTTCGTGAGAGGTTAGATTTAATTCTTCGTTCTTCTAATTTCCAGATTCGATTTGGTTGATTCGAGATGAAGATGAATATTTTTTGTAGCTCATGCTTGTTTAATCGTATTATAATTCTTTCGTGAGAGGTTGGATTCATAATTCTGTGGTAACAATTTGTTTACTCGCTTGATTCGATTGATCATTGAGGTTGGAACATATTTTTTTTAGTTCTTGCTTGTTTAATCGTACTATAGCATGGTAGAACTCGCTGCATTATCCTAGTTTTTAAGTTGAAAAAGTAATGTTGAAGAGTTGAAAAAGTAGTTGTATTATACTAAAGTACAACTGAGTTGACAAAGTTTTGCAGAATAGTTGAAAAAATAGTGTTTTATATTTGAATAATAACATGCATGTTACTTTACACGAAAATGTAATGTTGAATAGTTGAAAAAGTAGTGTTATATAGTTGATAAATAACAATCATGTTGCTTGACAAGGAAAATTAATATATAGTTGAAAAAGTAATGTTGTACAGTTGAATAATAACAATTATGTTGAAAAAGTAGTGTTATATAATTGAATAATAACATGCATTTTACTTTACAAGACAAAGTAACGTTGAAGAGTTGAAAAAGTAGTGTTGTATAGTTGAAACATAACAATCATGTTACTTGACAAGAACTACAAAAATATTGCATAGTTGAAAAAGTAATGTTATGCAGTTGAATAATAACAATCATGTTGAAAATGTAATGTTCTCAATTTGAACAATTTATTGGAATGCTGTCAAACTGTTGAACAACGGAATAACATGTCCAATATTCAATCGCAAGCAGCTTTCATAAGAGGTTCGATAACATGTCCAAGTTTAATTTTTCAATCCAAAACAATAACTTTTTCAATAGTGATGTTTATGTCTCTTATGTGTGTATTTCAATAGAATGAGAATTACATTTGTTTCACTTCATAGGAGGTCTGTCTTTCTTCATTTTGTATAGGCCGCAGAGATGACCATTCTAAGATGAAGCAATCAAAGTGACTAAGAATGAGGGATCATGACGAGTCGGACGATGATGTCGATCTTTTTGATCTTGTAGAGTGAAAATAACGATAGCTCAAGCTCAACTGAGGAAGATGATGGAGAACAGGAAAACACAATGATCATATGACAAATACGTAGCACTAGATGTATTGAAAAATTTGCTTTTAGTATAGCAAGCTAATGAAAAAGTATATACAACGTTTTGAAAAATTCAAAGACTTAAGCTTAGCAATGATGGAGAACGCTAGATTGTTATAAATGAATCGTGTTTTATATGTAGTTATGAAAAAGTCATTGTAACGTCCCAAAAAATCGCTTTTGTGTTCTATCATATCTAATGAATATGTCAATACAGGAATTTGAAAAATTCAAATATTTTTATACTTAAAGGAGGGGAACGCAATCCCGTTGTTAATGTACTCTATGTTAGACACAATAATGAAAAATTCATTGCAATATATTGAAATTGTTTTTTTAGTCAAACAAAGTCAAAGAAACATGATTGTTATTATTCAACTGTACATCATTACTTTTTCAACTATTAAATCTTAATTTTGCTTGTCAAGCAACATGATTGTTATTTTTCAATAAAACACTACTTTTTCAACTATACAACATTATATTTTCTTGTAAAGTAACATGCATGCTATTTTTCAATTATATAACACTTCTTTTTCAACTATGCAACATTACTTTTTCAACTCATTCGTACTTTAGTATAATGCAACTACTTTTTCAACTCTTCAACATTACTTTTTCAACTCAAAAATTAGGGTTTAGTATAATGTGGCCGCAAGTAATTTCTGTAGATCATTTCACTCGAATTTTTGCTTGTCAATATGGAAATTATGTTTTTTTCTTGATTTAAATAACCGTTTTTTGATCAAATCTTCCCAGATTTTGTTCGTAATTTAGGCTGCTATATCCCTATAATTTAGGAGTCTTTTTAATTATGGTAACCACCAAAATTGTGCCTATTATGGACCATAATCTCCTACCATTAATCCCCTTTAATCCAATGGCTAATAGGAAGCCTAAGGAAGCGCCATAATAGTTATCTCACCGGAGCATTCCCCATATTATATATTCCTCTTAATTAATAGTTGTACTTTTTTACCAAAAAAATTAATAGTTGTATTATTTTTTAGGGTGGACGTACTATAGCAATCAAGATCATCTACAACTCTCTCTACAACTCTCCATGCTCCACTTAATTATTTAGTACTATAAATTGATGTTACTTTTTTTTCAAAAATTATACAGTATATACACATTCTAAATGATAAGTCTCGTATATTTTTACATTATAATTATTAAAAAATCATTATTAGTATTTTTCTAAGTGGAATATAGTAAAAAATCATATTTTTGGATTTAAAAAATAGTGACTAAAAATTTACCCTAAAAAATTTGATAACTATAAGAGAATAATCATCTATAATATTAATATATATTTTAAATTTTTTTTTGTCAACATATTTTTATAAAAACAATTAAGTGGAGTATAGAGGGGTGTAGAGAGGGTTATAGAAGATCCTTAGTGGTACTATAGCACACCTCAACCCACTCATGAGTCACAACTTAACTTATCCCTAACTCTGTGCCTGATTGTGTCACATTTTCGGACGGGGTTATGGGTCAGATTAGCTTTTGAGAGGTATAATGGTGATTCAAAAGTCAAAACCAACTCAGTAGAAGAACTTAACTCATGATAAAACTTGAAACCGTGCATTAACTCCAATTTATACTTGTTATATTTTTAAACTCAATTTAGTAAATCGTATAAGTATATACTGTAGCTGGTTAGTTGTTGGGCGGTGACCGTGAGATAGACTCAATTTTTTAAAACTCCAACTTAATTACTAGTGTAATAATTACAATAGATGTGGGTCCTCTCTTAGATAATTAATGCTTGTTATATAATTTTTTTGCTGGAAAAGAATTACTAATACTCCCTCCGTTTCAAAATACATGACCATTTGAAAATTGCACATATATTAAGAAAAAAATGTTATTCCTATATTACCCCTATTAAATATAGAGTTAATCATTTGTTTAGAGAAATATGAAAAAGTGTAATGATTATAATAGAGATAATTATTAGGGGTATAAATGAAAAGAGATGAGGAAAAATGTGAAATAGACATGTATTATGAAACAAGAAAAAGTGTTGAAATGGTCATGTATTTTGAAACGGAAGAAGTATTTACTATATTTAGAAGTGTGTTATGACACCAATATCATGCAATCAAAGTCCCATTTAATTTCATTCTACTATGCTTTTTGAAAATGATGATCAATACCTCACATTTATGCATGCAACAAGTTAAAAGTGATGATGAAACGTAAAATTCCATTTTGAAAACTAGATATAGATAACTGCCACAACTTCTTCTTAACCGTTTTTAGGCAGTTAAGTAACTGCTCCTATAGGCACTTACATACTTGAAAGTTGAAACACATACCTAGCCTATTCTTACAATAGACTTTTTTTTTTTGGTAGAATATTCTTACAATAGACTAAGAAGTCTGTCAAATAACTAATTATAATAGAGTATAATCATTAATATTTCAAGGTTAACACTAATCACTGTTTTCCCTATCTCCTTTAATGTTGTGGTGCGGCTTTGTTAATTACTTCATTAATACACTAGAGTGACTAGAGGCAGAGGAACCTCAGAGGGAGCCATTTAGAGGAACACTAGAGGGAACCCGTGTCGTGATATGTATTTCCCGCTTTCAAGTTTACGTACACCTTTAAAGATAATATTTTTAGTTTATAATTGCATAGCTTTCAGGTTTTGATTGCCTCGTACGAAGTCACTCCCTCGGGTTTTGATTGCCTCATATAAAATTCGCCTCTCAGGTTTTGATTGGCTTGTATCCGTTATTGTCGGTCCCTCGGATATTATTGATACCGAGTTTAAAGTCGGTCCCTCGGATAATAATTGTAGGTGGGTAAATTTACCATCATAATTAAGGATAATATTTCCGCCAGCCAGATAAGCATATCTAATAAATATCTTTATTAGCCTATTAAATCCTGGTGGTTATCCAGTAGTTGGAATATTCTATCCTATTTAAGAAGATATAATTATTGATTGGGCTCCAAGGAACTAACCCTAGCCCTCTCTCTCCACCATAAATACATGTCTTCGCCATGTAGAAAGGATATACACAAACTACCCTAGAGGGGTTGATCATCGCTTGTGATAGCCCTACCCTGCGCCTCTCTCTATACTGTTTACCCTCGTGAATACTCTACTGAATTAGGCATCGGAGGTGGATTAGGGGGTCCCCGCCCCCTTTGTCCATTGTTTTGCAGGTCATTGAAGGTGAAGAGGCTTGGAGAAGAAGATCATTGAAGAAGGAGTTGAAACTTATACACAGACATATTTTGTGTACTAACAATAATGATGTCTCGTATTAAGCCGGTCCCTCGAATAATAATGATGCTCCGTATATAGTCGGTCCCTGAGATTTGATTGCCTTATATAAAATTGGTCTCTGGGATAATAATGATGTATCATATAAAGTTGGTCCCTTAGGTTTTGATTGCCTCGTATTAAGTCGGTCCCTTGGATAATAATGATGTCTCGTCTTAAGGTGGTCTCTCAACTAATAATGATGTCTTGTAAAATGTCGGTCCCTTGGATTTTGACAGTCAGGATCTTCTACACCTCTCGGTGTAATGCTCGATGTTCCATTTTATTATTTACGCCATAAATCAATGTAATTTCTTTTTTAAAAAATGATATTCATATTTTAAATGATAAGTTTCATATATTTATACATTTTTATTATTTAAAAAAACATTATTAATACTTTTCAACATTACAATGATGAACTAATCATACTTTTTTACTATTAAAAAAATATTACCTACAAATTTACATCACAAAAATCCAAAATTATATAAGAATAAATATTTACAATATGAATATATTTTAAAAAAAAATTATAATATTATTTTTCTGGCACAAATAATAAAATGGAACACCGAGAGGCGTAGAAGATCCTGACTAGGATTTTGATTGCCTCGTATAAAATTTGTCCCTCCGATAAAAATGATGCTTTGTATAAACTCGGTTCATTAGGTTTTGATTGCCTTGTATTAAGTCGGTCCCTCGGATAATAGTAATGCCTCATAAAAAGTTGGTCCCTCTGATTTTGATTGCATCGTATAAATCTATCCTTCAGATAAACATGATGCTTCGTATAAACTCGGTCCATTAGGTTTTGATTGTCTTATATTAAGTCGGTGTCTCGGATAATAAAGATGCCTCGTATAAAGTCGGTTCCTCGGATTTTGATTGCCTCGCATAAAGTCGGTCCCTCAAATTTTGATTGCCTCCTATTAAGTCGGTCATTCAGGTTTCGATTTCTTCATATATATAAAGTCAGTCTCCCGGAACTTTGATTGCCTCGTATAAAATTGATCCCTAGGTGTTTGATTGCCTATATATATAAAGTTGGTCTTTCGGTTTTCAATTGCCTCGTATAAAGCCGATCCTTCGGTTTTCGATCGATTGCCTCGTATAAAGTTGTAACTTCAAATATTATCCCTTGGAAACGTGATTTCATGTGGTGAGGGATTGACAAAATCCGCTAGGTATGGCTGCAGCTGCAGCTGTTTGACTCTAGCAGTTGCAGCCATACCTAGCGCCAAACCATTGTGGCAAACCATTGAGGAATTAGTTCCTTTAAATAAGGTACTAAATCGATTATCTCTAGCTTAAAAGGATGACATTGCACATTCTTAATTAATTCGTCCCTTATCTACAATTCAATCTTAATAGTATAGGATTAGGCCGTCCAACATTTATCATAAATAATTAAATGAAGTGTAGTTCAAGTAATTAGTCGTAATAAAGTACAAGAAAATTAAGCTGGAACGTGACACTAGGCTCAACATCAACATGATCATATATCAATCTGTATTAATGCGTGTATACACATCGCCAAGTATCAGGCAAAATTCCTAATTAATTGTTTTTTGGTGGGCGCGAAATTTCAACCTAATTAATCAATAAGTGATCATCTGGTCGAAATTAATTTCGCCTATAGTCTAATATACACGTACAAATGTTTGTACGTGATCGATCGTCAGCCATGCATGTTTACGATTTATTTTCTCCGTAGGATGCCTAAAACATAATCCATACGTAACTAATAAATCAAACATATCGATCATATAATAAATCCGTCGATCTATATATGTGTACATATATACATATTTGTGGTATGCTGCGATAGAAAGCGTATGCGAAGAAATTCGAAGAACACACGTCAAGTAGATTGGAGTGTCCTCCTCACATACGATCAAGTCACTACGCACTACACAATCAAAAAACAATAGTAGATCACGAGACAAAGCCCGCTGAAATTTGTATCAAAGTATCGTACAAGAAAGTTATATTATGACCACATATATAAATGACTTTCTGATAAAGACACGTGCGTTGGTATAACTGCGAAAGTGATTATTATAGAGGCGTTACTCAAAAAAACTCATGTGGGTAGGTGGGTTTTGAACTACTTTCATAAGAATGTCTATAAGCAGGCTAATATCCTTTTAAA
This sequence comes from Polygonum aviculare, assembly GCA_934048045.1. Classification (NCBI taxonomy): domain Eukaryota; kingdom Viridiplantae; phylum Streptophyta; class Magnoliopsida; order Caryophyllales; family Polygonaceae; genus Polygonum; species Polygonum aviculare. The sequence goes on from OW204024.1 coordinate 4,893,980, forward strand.
TGGAGGCTAAATATTTCTGAGATAAGTAAAAAAAAGCCTACAAAAAAGGGCTAATTCACCCCTAAAATAAATAACAATACAAGAACAACAATAGCCAAATATAATTCCCTTACGGGAAATCTGGGGTCAAACTAGGGACATCTCTGGCTAAATACATAGGAAGTGCGTCCAAAAGACACGATACAACTCAAAACACACTAAGCACATAGTGTAAAGCAAAATTAAAGACACGGCAAATACAAACATAGCCAGACCAAACCAAAAATAAAAAACCAAGCACACTCAGATCAAACCAAAAACACGGCCGAACCCCTAAAATAAATAGGGGCAAAATAACTGTAAGATTATTTGGATCGGGAGGATATATAATCCATAAAAGTAAATATGAAAAAACCTAAATATGCTCATGTACAACGATATATAATTAATCCATAAACGTTATTTGAGGTAGTACTAAATTGTACTGTCGTACATCTTTGGAACGAAATATAGCATATATGGTGTGGACGGGTAGATTCCGCTATCAATTAGGTAGTTGTATCTCTTGATACCTTATTTTTTTCATATCTGATTTATTATGCATATGCCTTATTTATTATGTTGTTATCCTTTATTTATTTATTAGGGTAGTTACTTTAAATTATGTTATTTACGGTGGGAGACTCTAGATTAGTATTGATTAGGTTATTTATCACGTTGTTATCCATGTACTGGTAAGTCTAAGCCTACATCGCTTTATGAACACTTTTTTCGACATTGTCCTTAATGACTTAAGTATCGGAGCCCCCGTGGCCATTGTTTTGCAAGTCTATGGAGGAGAAGAGGTGATTCTGGGAGATCCATTGAAGAAGGAGTTAAAACTTGTACATAGCGAGGTTTTGTGTACTAACATATGTTACGTGGCTACATATATACCCTCAGATTGTTTTATCTTATTAATTCAGATGGATATACATCATAAATGATTAATATCAAATTAAGACTAATCCATATTACTCTCAATCGACTTTTTACTCGATTGAGTTAGCAACTCCAATCCCACCTACTACGTGCTTTAATCACTTGATTGTACATATAGCTATTAGCTAGCAAGTGACGGTATACTTGTATGAATGCCCGTAATTAAACTTAATTAACACCACGTGTACATGTGTCTCAGTGTTTGTACTTGCTATATATATATATGTACTCACCACAATACACATGCTAAGAGAAAGTATCCTACAAAACACTCCCGTACGTAGATCGTACTTAAGGTACGTCCTTAAGTACTTTTAACTATTATTATATATAGTTCATTCGATCGATCATGCATGCTTAATGAGATCATACATATGTATCCAGTTGAATTAAGATGAAATTAGTGGAGGAAAGCAGATCAGTTGATGCTTATGAGGAGGAAAATAGGAGGGAGACAAGGGACAAGCTCCCCAAAGTTGCAGCGGTGGACGACGTACACGAACGCTTCTTGTTAAGCTTAAGCCAACGTCTTCACAGGTACGTACGTACTATTACATGTATCATATGTGTGACAACCTTCTCAAATCCTATACAATGAGTTTCGGCTCTATTAGGGTTTCGACCATTCGAGGCCCGGTTGGTCGGAGTTTCGCATGCCTATCGACAAATTCCGGTTGAATTTGTCGTTGCCGTCGGTGAGCCTATCCATTCCCATCACCCCTGAGCGACCTCCGTGACATTGTCCGAGCCGTGTTCCGTTGACGTGGAACTTGTTTGAGTCTTTCGTTTATGTGGTGCTACTTGCACTTACATGGCTTTACTTTGTGAAGTGGTGATGAGTTTGTACGTACATGGCACTTTGTCTGTTGGGCCGTGTGTTCTGGGCTTGCTCTTATTGGGCCTGGCCCACCTTCCGTTTTGTGAAGTGCTAACTCTTTCAAATCTTGGGTAAATACTAAATACACAGAATTCAAAATGGTGTACGTTGAAATAAAAATGGCGGGACGAAAATAAATCGGTTTTGCTAACACTTCTGGTTCTGGGTCAATTGACCAAAACAAAAATACGGAAGCACATGTTGCATAAATAATCTATACATCTTTCAACCAGATATTAATTGATTCATCTTCTTCAATCTCAGAGTCGGCCTTGAATTTCCGAAATTCGAAGTTCGGTTCGATCAATTATGCGTCGAGGCACAAGTTCACACTGGTAGCAGAGCTTTGCCCTCCATTCCCAACTCTGCTGTCAACACACTAGAGGTACTCAGTTTGACCAAAACGCGTCGTTTTCGACCAAACCAATCAACATACATATAGCCGCCGCCTTTTCATTTTCAAATCATTTACTAAATCAATTTTATATTCTCTTGATTGAAGGGTTTGCTGAATTGCGTTCATATTCTGCCAAACAGCAAAATTCCCTTGAGGATTTTGGATGACGTCAGCGGCGCCATCAAGCCTGGAAGGTTAAACTGATCAAATGTTAATCAAGATTTGTACAATTAATGTGCTTAAAATATCAAGATTTCTAAAGAAGAAGTCTTCTTTTGTAGGATGACCTTGCTCTTGGGGCCTCCAAGTTCAGGCAAGACTACTTTGCTGTTGGCTTTGGCTGGCAATCTTGACAACAATCTTAAGGTACTAAAAATTGATATATTTGTTATATTGGGACATCAGAATTGCTGATCATACATTATCCTAATGGTTAATGTCTATGACCCATTAGGTTTCTGGCAAAGTGACATACAATGGACATGAAATGCAAGAATTTGTAGCTCAGAGATGCTCTGCATACATTAGCCAATATGATCTTCATATCCCTGAAATGACAGTTAGGGAAACCCTTGCCTTTTCTGCTAGATGTCAAGGGTCTGGGATCAACTACAGTAAGTTCAGTTCAATTCAGTTCAAATTGAGCTTTCATTTTGCTTTCCCGCGATAAATCAATGTACTCGGTTCCGCAAATTTGTAGACTTATTGGCAGAGCTTCTGAGAAGAGAGAAGGAAGCTAACATCAAGCCCAACTCTGACATTGACATCTACATGAAGGTACAAAATTGTTAACAAGATATCATGACAAGAACATTCAAGTGTCCAAATTTTATTAGTGTACAAGTTTTTTTTTGTTTCTCTATAGGCTGCATCTATTGGGGATCAGGAGAATAGCATAATTATAGATTACATACTCAAGGTAACAATTAAGCCAGTTTTTTTGTTATGTTTTAAGGATTGATTTCAACAATATGACTTGAGTTTTATCCTTGTGAACTGCAGATTTTGGGGCTTGAAGCGTGTGCTGATACATTGGTCGGTAATCAGATGATACGAGGTATCTCTGGAGGAGAGAGGAAGCGGCTCACTACAGGTGCCATGATCCATAGCTTAGAAACCATACGCATAGACGCCGTTTTAAGCTTGAACTCTTAAGCATGGATCATTTTACCAAGATATATTATCTATGTACTCTTTTGTTATGTGTAGTACATTTAGTTCATGATCAACTTAATATAATGCAGGAGAAATGCTAGTTGGGCCAGCTAGAGTGTTCTTCATGGATGAGATATCAACGGGTCTTGACACTTCGACAACATTCCAAATCATCAATGCAATAAGACAATCGGTCCACATTCTTCACCAAACGGCTGTCGTATCTCTCTTGCAGCCGGCACCCGAAGTCTATGAACTCTTTGATGATGTCATTCTCTTGTCAGATGGTCAGATTACATACCAGGGACCAACAGAGAATGTGCTTGAGTTCTTTGAGTCCATGGGCTTCAAATGTCCCAAGAGAAAAGCAGTCGCCGACTATCTACAAGAAGTGCTTACACTTGAATCTCAAGCTCTAGAGTTAGTTTTTCTTTAATGAGATCTGTTTTTTGGATTTTGTTTTGACTGTATTTAGTTTGCTAGGTGACATCTAGAAGAGAACAAGAGCAATATTGGGTGCATGAAGATGTACCTTACAACTTTGTGACTGCTAAGGAGTTTGCAAAAGCATTTAGAACATTCCATGTAGGGAAGAAATTGGATGCAGAGCTTGCCATTCCCTTTGACGAGAAACGCCACCGAAATTCTTTGGCGACTAAAACTTATGGTGTTGGTAAGAAGGAGCTCTTTAAGGTGTGCATGTCAAGAGAGTATTTGCTCATGAGAAGAAACTCTTTTGTCCACTTGTTCAAGATGGCACAAGTAAGTAACTAGAGCACTAAAGAAGGAATTCAGTGTTTCTGTAGAGATATACTTAGCATTTTGCAAGAAGGTTTATTAATCTACTTGTAAGGAGTTTCTTACTTAGACTCGGTTATTTGTTAATGATTTCAGATGGCTCTTATGGCGGTCATTGCTATTACAGTATTCTCAAGGACAAAAATGTCAAAGACAACACTAACCGACGGTAGACTTTACATGGGTTCCCTATTTCTTGGGATCCTGAGGCTTCTATTCAGCGGGCTAGAAGAGATTGGCATTACAGTGTCCCAACTCCCGGTTTACTACAAGCAAAGAGAATTACTATTTTACCCTTCGTGGGCGTACTCGTTGCCTAAATGGATCCTCAAGATTCCCATATCAGTCATAGAAGTGGCCATTTGGGTCTCAATAACTTACTATGGAACAGGCTATGATCCAGATCTTTACAGATTCTTTAGACAATGTGTGGTGTTTCTACTACTTCACCAAATGGCATCCGCTTTGTTCAGATTCATTGCAGGAGTAGGCAGAGACATGATCACTGCTTATGCACTTGGAATCACCATTTTTAGCACTTTCATGGTGTTGGGCGGATTCATTCTATCACAAGGTGATTGAGCTTATATAAAAATCAAAGGTATGTTTTATATTGCCTTTGTAGAAGGTTAAAGATTAATGCTTAAAAATGGTTCTTGACTTTGTTGCAGATTACTTGAAGCCTTGGTGGATATGGGGCTATTGGCTTTCACCTTTGATGTATGCACAAAATGCTGTCAATGTAAACGAATTCCTTGGGGAAAGCTGGAGCCATGTATGATCCTTGTCCCTTGCACACAATTAGAAAATGGATTATAACCAGGAATTGACTTTAGCTTGATTGTGAAGTTATGAGGAGATTCTGCAGAATGCTTGCTAACTGATGCAGGATTTATGGACTAGGTGCCTGCAAATTGTACCGAGCCGCTAGGGGTGCAGGTGCTCAAGTCGCGCGGAATCTTTACAGGATCATGTTGGTATTTAATTGGAGTTGTAGCATTGCTCGGATTCTGTGTGCTCTTCAACTTGCTTTTCATGCTTTCTTTAACATATCTCAACCGTAAGTGCCTAATTGTTCTCAGTTTCAGTTTGAATGAATAGCTAAAACTTTCATCATTGCTCTAAGATTTGTGCATTATTGTGTTCAGCTACAGGAAAGTCACAGGCAATAGTGGCAACTGATGACTTGAAGGAAGGAAGGAAACTGGCAACTGACAAAAGCATAGAAATGAGGCAAGTAAAGATTGACAATCAAGAGAGGAAGAGGGGCATGGTTCTTCCATTTGAGCCCCTATCCATCGCTTTCGACGAAATCAGATATGCAATAGACACACCTCAGGTTTTTCTTACACTGAACACTTTCATTTGTTAAGAAAGCCTTGTCAGATATAATGCCTTACTTTTGTTGGTACAGGAACTGAAGGACAATGGAGCAAATGCAGAGCGACTAGAGCTCCTAAAGGGCATCAGTGGCGCATTCAGGCCAGGAATCCTGACCGCCCTCATGGGTGTCAGCGGTGCTGGTAAGACCACTTTGATGGATGTCTTAGCTGGAAGGAAAACCGCCGGATATATCCAAGGAGCAATAACCATTTCCGGGTACCCGAAGAAGCAAGAAACGTTTGCTCGTGTGTCGGGCTATGTTGAGCAAAATGACATCCACTCGCCTTATGTTACAGTCTACGAGTCACTGCTTTTCTCTGCCTGGCTCCGGCTCTCCCATGATGTAGATTCCGTCACAAGAAAGGTAATCCAAAGTTAGTTATATGGATTTTTTTGCTAGCAATGTAGTAAAAATTACATCTGTTTTTTGCTATACATATTTCAGATGTTCATTTGGGAGGTTATGGAACTAGTAGAGCTTGCCTCAATAAAGGATGCATTAGTAGGATTGCCTGGAGTAAATGGACTTTCAACCGAGCAACGCAAAAGGCTGACGATTGCGGTTGAGCTTGTTGCAAACCCGTCTATTATATTCATGGATGAGCCGACTTCTGGGCTTGATGCAAGAGCAGCTGCAATTGTGATGAGGACAGTGAAGAACACGGTCAATACAGGGCGAACAGTCGTTTGCACCATCCATCAACCGAGCATTGACATATTTGACACCTTTGATGAGGTTCACTTCTTCGTTACACTATCAATTTTCTAAAACTTGTTCATAGTTTTGCTATGTGAATTGAAATTACAAGATTTGAAGTACAAATGCAGCTTCTTCTTTTGAAACATGGAGGTGAACAAATATACTTTGGTGCATTAGGACCTCATGCCTGCCATTTGATCAAGTACTTTGAGGTAAGCTGCAATCTATTAAAAACTAATTGAATATGAACATATGTCTAATTCATTCTGATACAAATGTCTATACAAATGCTTGAGCTAGGCGATTCATGGGATCAAAAGAATCAAGGACGGCCAAAACCCGTCGACTTGGATGATGGAGATCACCTCAGCAACACAAGAAGCAAATTTAGGAGTAAACTTCGCTGAAATTTACAGTAACTCCAACCTCCATAGGTAAAAACATAATGCACTATCAAGAAAATGCTAGATAACTAAATTCCTCCTAAATGTCGTTAGCTTTCACATTTCATTGATATGCTACATTACAGGAACACAAAATCTCTAATTACCGAGCTGAGCTCGCCAGCACCGGGCTCAAAAGATCTATACTTCTTCAGCAAATACTCAGAGACGTTCGCGTCCCAATTCCTGACTTGCTTATGGAAACAACACTGGATGTATTGGAGGAACACGGAATACAATTCTGTTAGGCTCTTTCTTGCAGGTTTCTTGGGCATTTCCATTGGATCCATGTTTTGGAACCTCGGTCGCGTTAGGAGAAGAGAGCAAGACCTCTTCAATGCCATGGGCTCGTTGTTTGCTACTATTCTTTTCCTCGGTGTAAGAAACTCTGCGTCGGTTCAACCTGTTGTGTCGGTTGAGAGAACCATCTTCTATAGAGAGCGAGCTGCTGGAATGTATTCTGCTCTAGCCTACGCCTTGGCCCAGGTACAATACATTTTATAGAACAGTCTCATTTATAGCAAAGACAAAGCCTAGCTAAAATCTCAAACTGAAACTATGTAGGTGGTGATTGAGATACCATATTGTATAGCTCAAACGATCATATATGGATTCATAGTATACTTTATGATGGGTTTCGAGCGAACAACCGCCAAGTTCTTCTGGTTCATGTACTTCACATTCTTCACCTTGCTATACTTCACCTACTACGGAATGATGGCGGTGGTGATTTCTCCAAACGAGACCATCTCAACGGTCACTTCCTCATTGTTCTACAACATATGGGACCTTTTCTCAGGCTTTGTCATTCCAATCACGGTATGCAATATGTACATTAACATGGGGTATTATGGACATTTCTTGATTTTTCCTAACATTGCCTAAGAAATTTTGTTGCTTGTTTATTTGATGATGGCAGAGGATACCAATCTGGTGGAGGTGGTACTATTGGGCGTGCCCCGTGGCCTGGTCGCTATACGGAGCTATCGTTTCGCAGTTTGGCGACGTGGAGCGTACGCTCGAAGACGGGCAAACGGTGAAGGAGTTCTTGAGGGGTTACTTTGGGTTCAAATTTGAGTTTTTAGGTGTTGTTGCTGGTGTGATCACTGCTTTTCCTGTGCTGTTTGTGCTCATATTTGCCTGCTCTGTCAAGGCACTTAACTACCAAAGGAGGTGAAGACTTTTTGGGAGACGTGGATTTCTCAAAATGAGAACAAATTCTCTGTTTAGATAATGACCATTGCTAGTTGTGTTTTGATTACCATTGAATCACTTTCTCTTTCTGATCTTGTAGCACAATGTTAATTTCTTTTAGAAGTTGGTAAGTACGAATGCCTTTCGGTTAGTTAGGAATACAAAGTCCATGTGCTGTTTGCTCCACAGTCTATGTATTGCAGATTTAAATAATTAAATGAATCGTTTGCAAGTATTGTAAAGTGAGATTTTAATCAAAGTGTTGGTTCTTAGCTGAATTATATTTCATCATATCTACTATTTCATGATCTTGATCTTGATTTGTAAATCTACATAGTATTATAATGCGATTCTTCCATTGCAAAAGGACTATATTTACATCGAAATATAAAATAAATTAAAAAAAAAATCAAAAGTTCTTACTCCACTCTTCCTAAAAATAATACTTTTTGTTAAAAAATATTTGTTTTTAACCCAAAAAAAAAGGGTTAAAGACGCCAATAGCCTATTTTCATTAATGAATTCCAATAATATACCCCTAGATAATAGATTGGACAATAATAACCTATTACATAAAATTGGACAAAATTACTCTCTAAAACCAATTTACGTAAATTTAGAAACCTCCATTCTACAGTTTTTACGTAATTCTCAGTCCTGCAATCTTCCTCCCGTCGGCCACCTTCCATCTGTCGGCCACCATCCTCCCGCTGGCCGCCGCCCTCTTGCCGCATCCTTACCGCCGCCATAGCCTTGCCCAAATCTACGCATCTACGCCGGCCACCATCCTCCCTCCGGCCACCACCCTCCCGCCGGCCGCACCAGCCCCCCGCCGGCCGCACCACCACCTCCTAGGTCGAATTGCGTAGACCTGCAATTCGCAACTTTGGTATATTACATTAATTTTTCTAGGGTTTGTTACATTAAAAATTATGTAGAGTAGATTTTATGTAAATGAAAGTTGTTAAGATTCTATTGCATAATATTTGCTAGGATCTTGTTACATTAAATTTTATATAGAATAGTTTATGTAAGTTAAATTGTTACATTAAATGTATTTAGATAAGATTTATGTAGATTTAGTCTAGTTTATTTAAGTATTACATTAATTTATGTAGATTAATTTTGTGTATGTGTTACATTAAAAATTATGTAGAGTAGATTTTATGTAAATGAAAGTTGTTAAGATTTTGTTGCATAATATTTGCTAGGATCTTGTTACATTAAATTTTATGTAGAATAATTTATGTAAGTTAAATTGTTACATTAAATGTATGTAGATAAGATTTATGTAGATTTAGTCTAGTTTATTTAAGTATTACATTAATTTATGTAGATTAATTTTGTGTATGTGTTACATTAAAAATTATGTAGAGTAGATTTTATGTAAATGAAAGTTGTTAAGATTTTGTTGCATAATATTTGCTAGGATCTTGTTACATTAAATTTTATGTAGAATAATTTATGTAAGTTAAATTGTTACATTAGATGTATGTAGATAAGATTTATGTAGATTTAGTCTAGTTTATTTAAGTATTACATTAATTTATGTAGATTAATTTTGTGTATGTTTTACATTAGTTTTATGTAGAGTAGATTTTATGTAAGTTAAAGTTGTTAAGATTCTGTTACATAATATTTGTTAGGATCTTGTTACAGTAAATTTTATGTAGAATAATCTATGTATGTTAAATTGTTACATTAAATGTATGTATATAAGATTTATGTAGATTTAGTCTAGTTTATTTAAATATTACATTAATTTATGTAGATTGGTATGTGTACATTAATTTTTGTGTAAATCAAATTTTATTACATAAATACAAGTTCATAATATAGTTTGATTTAGATTGGTATGTGTATATTAAGTCATGTATAGTGTAGTTTGATTTAGTGTAATCTTGTTTCATGTAATCAATTTGTACGTATCTTTCAAAACTTGTTTTTTATGTAATCATAATTAATCTTGTTTCATGTAATCAATTACGTTCAAAATTTTACGTTCACAATACCGGCGCTCCTCCCTCGGCACAACCACTTGCCAGCAACGGGACCCTTCCCTCTAGAAAGCCCGACCCTTGCTCCGGCCACCGCCCCTTCATCTCCAGTTCGGGTTTGCGCAGGCCCGCCCGGAACCCCAACCCGGCGACGCCCCAACCGACCCCGATCCCGACTTCGACTCTACACCACCCACTAACCCGACCAACGGATGCCCAATCGCAATAAAAAGATAGGAAAGGAAGAAGAAGGGGCTTCAGCTTACCGGTGACGATCGGTGCGACTTGGATCAGCTTGCACACCAGGGACAAGCGGCGGAGACGGGCTCAAGGTTGAATACGTATTTTGAACGAGGGGAGAAATTAATGGGTATTATTGTTTCTTTAATAGGGGTGTTTTGGTATTTCCAATAAAAAGATATAGTTTTGGAAATAGAATTAGATAGGGGTATATTTTTGGAATTGATAATTGAAAAGAGGATTATTGTGGGATTCTTCTCTAAAAAAACTTATCATTAATATTGCGCTCCAAAAACATTTTTAAAAATACATAAATTAGATGATTGGGCCGGGTTACAGAATCGAAGAAGAAGCCCATACGCTAAAGTCCAAATCTGTAGTTTGTCGTTGGAGTCTCGCTTCTTCCTCTTTCTGTCTTGTTTGGGGGGCAAAAGGCTCTGCAAATCACCACACGAACAAACAATCGTAGATCAGATCAATCAACCATCACAAGGAAGGAGAAGAAGAAGAGCAACAAGAAGATCGAATCGACGATGGTAGGAACAGCGAGTTCATGGGCGAGAGCGCTCGTTCATATCTCCCCTTACACTTTCGCCGCCATCGGAATTGCCCTCTCCATCGGCGTTTCTGTTCTCGGCGCTGCCTGGTACTCCAATTCCTCTTTTCCTCCTTCTCGCCATTCAGTTAAGGTTTTCGTTAACGATTCGATGTTTGTGTTCTCTGATTCGACTGCATTAGGGGATTTGGAATCTTATTATTGATTGGTGCCAAAATGTGATTTTTTTTTTCTCCTTAGCTTTGAATTCGAAAATTGGGGATTTGTGTAGGGGAATTTACATAACAGGAAGCAGCTTGATCGGTGCAGCTGTGAAGGCTCCTCGGATTACTTCCAAGAATCTTATTAGGTAAGGCGTTTTCTGTTTCTCGTTTTCAGCTTATGCTTTTTCCTATTTGGTTCGTCTTTCATTGTGGTCAACTTTATGCTTCGATATTAAATTCTGGCTTTGTGGAGTGACTAGATTGGGCTTGTTCATAGATTAGCATGCAATCACAGTACTACTTCAATCTGCGTTGTGGTTAATTGAAAGCTTTGAGGATGGATAATCATAGCCAGCTCATTTAGATGAAAGGAAAATTCCTGCAATCTTGTTGTGTTTTGGTGTGTTTGACATATATTGCCTTGTGTTACTGCTTGGAATTTTAGCTTCCAGTTGATCCAATCAGTTCTATGTATGGCACGAGGTCATAAGACATCAGATTGAATTTCTGTGAGATCTTCTCAATCAAGATAATTTTTTTACTTGATTAGTCTGATATCATGATAGCAATTAGCAACCTTTTACCAAGAAAAATATAACTATGAGATCAGAACAGGTAAACGCAATTGCAAAGGAGAAAAATTCACCTTGGCATTAAGCCTTGACTAATTGAAAATTATCTGATATGCGGCATGTTTCATGAATGATCATGTGTCTAAATCAGTCTGAAGTATGGGAGTGAAAAGAAATCACAATGATCAATGGTGAAGCTGACACTTATGAAGCTTAGTATTATGTACAACTCGTAAGCATAGCAGAATGAGATTGCAGGGAGAAAGAGTGAAAAGAAGTTAGTTCCTTGAGAAGCTACTCATATAGCATAGAATTTCAGCAGATGGTCTTTCAAGTGTGCTCTTTTGAATGTGAACCTTAAAATAATTCCATGGGCTTGAGGTTTTGTACTTGTTTCAGTATGTGAATGGTCTTTGTTTTTTCCTGAATAATGCTTCGAATAGGCTAATTCAGCTATTATGTACCATTATCATCTCCTTCTCATGCAATGATTTTGTTGCCCTTGTATCTCCTCAGTGTCATTTTCTGTGAAGCTGTTGCTATATATGGCGTCATAGTAGCCATTATTCTCCAGACAAAGTTAGAGAGCGTCCCAACATCCCAGATGAACGCACCCGAGTCCCTTAGAGCAGGATACGCCATCTTCGCATCAGGCATTATCGTAGGCTTTGCAAATCTCGTGTGTGGGTAAGTCCCGAGTTTAGTTTTCCCACATGGTTTTGAGTCATGAACGATGTAAGAATGGTAGTTTGTCCTCACCTGAGCTTGATGATTGCCACAGGTTATGTGTAGGCATAATTGGAAGTAGCTGCGCACTCTCAGATGCCCAGAACTCCTCGCTCTTTGTGAAGATTCTTGTGATTGAGATTTTCGGGAGTGCACTCGGGCTGTTTGGAGTGATTGTTGGGATCATTATGTCTGCCCAAGCAACATGGCCGACGAAAGCATAATCATAAGCATTGAGTAGTGGTGGAATGCTAAGAAAGATTGGGAAAATTGTGTCTTAATATGCAGCTGATGGTATAGCTGTTAAAGCTTTGTCGTGTGATTGTATCTTGAGCATTGATGTTCTTGGGGAGATCTCTTGGGTCTTGATATTCAAATTAGATTAATGTATTTATTTTATGTTCACTGAAGATAAGTTGTAATGGATTCAAAACGCAATGGAAAAGGAAATTCACCCATTTTTATTGAAACTAGCAATACGTTATTGGGTGATTTATCGGACCTAAAGGCTAAAGCCTACAATATTTGGAGATTTTCACCCTCTTTCTCCTCTTCCATTGCATCATTATCATCTTTCCCCATATCCAAATTTGAGCCAGAAAATCTACGCTTGTACGTTGTAATTGTAACCATCATCAGAACAGTTTCAGTGGACGTTATTGCAGCTCACAAAAATTTGAATGGGCTGGCACAAACTCGAACCTGGCAGTCTGGCACTAGAACCATAAGTTATATTGGGTTGACCCAATTTTCTCAACAAATTGGGCCGAGGCCCATGTATATGATGAATCGGCTAGTTAGCCACTTAGCCCTAAGTCCCTACTAACTCGAATATATCTCGGTAAAATTAAAGGAAAAATATAGGGGGACCCATACTTTCGGTCAATAGGAAGGGGACACGGAAATGGGACGTGGGAGTGGGACAGAGGATTTGAATCCCGAGTTCTTATCCGGTTACGAGGGCTGGATCGGGTTACAGAATGTTTTCCATTACAAGTCGTGTGTGTTCCAGTAGGGAATGAAATACAGTAGTTGGCTCAAACTCAATAATTTGCTACATTTATTGGTCATTTTGAGTTTAAGAGCTCAACTTATGTCTTAACAATTTGGGTTTTGTCATATCATTTTCATACTGACTTTGGTCAGTCTTAATTATTTTTTTCCCTACTTTGATCAAGCAATTTATGAGCTTAAATGATGCTGCACTACCGACATATGAATTCAACTATATACATATATACAATGCCAAAAGGCAGCTTCGCAATAAGCCAAACCCTATCTCGATCACAACAAGATTCCCTCGTAATGGAAAATTAATAAGCAAAGCTTCGTATTAGACTGTAAAGTCTATAAGATTGGTGGGAAATCACAGTAACTATAGAGAGTTGACATGCTTAGTGATAACACTAAACTATACATATTGTAAGATACGACACAAAAGCTTTTTTTCAACTTGACTTGCTATCATTTCGTTACTTTTTAGCAAGAATGAAAATTGTCTAGGGTCCTTTAGCTGACAACCCTATGTTGCTGATGACATGTTTGCTAGGAGATTCTGATTTTTAATTTGAAATTAAGTGGTAGTGTACGAAATTCAATTTCCACTATATAAAACAGACAGTGATAAACGAAAGTGTTGTATATCAGACTTTTATCTGTTTGGTTACTTGGTGGCGACGGCATCAATTCATTGTCATACTTGGTAAGATTCTCCGACTTGCAATGTTGTTTATGCAATTAAACCCTCAAGTTTTAGGAGAAGTCAAACGACATTACACCTCTCAGATAAGTGAATAGGTCAAATTTGCATTGATGTGATGTGATATTCTGCATTAGAGTTTTGTTAGTGCTGTAAAGATTTCATGCTTTGTTTTTCCACAACTTTCTGCATCCTTTTTTTTATTTTTTTTGTAGATGTGTCATGCAACTATGCAAGCATATATCTGTTTGTACGCAGATTCATTCAGTTCCCTGTTTTGTATATAAATAAGGGCGGACGCCTTCTTTGTTGTTCATCCCTCTGCTTTGTGGAAGATGAGTTCCACCAGAGCAGGTTAATCTCTTCTTAAACATTCTCATATCTATCTTGATCTTCTTCTTAATTTCTAACACTGTAATCTGGCATTGGTTCAGATAGTAATGCAACAGCATTCAAGTTTGGGAGGATCCATGTTGTGAAGCCCAAGGGTAGGCACCAGGCTACCGTCGTCTGGCTACACGATCTTGGTGATAGAGGCTCAAGGTAATTTACCTTTACTTACTTGTTCAGTCTCACATGCTGACATGCATCTTTCAAGGTTTGTGTTGTTGTTAGTCTAACATACATCTTTCTTTTATATGCTTTGTGTTGCAGCTGGACCCAACTCTTAGAAAACTTGCCACTTCATAATGTAAGAGTTATCTTTTCTATATGCACCATTGTTCTTTTGTTACTCACTCTCTTGTGCAGTTTTCAGTCTTTGATTTTTACAGGTTAAGTGGATCTGTCCAACTGCTCCTACTCGACCGGTTGCATTCTTTGGAGGTTTCCCTTCAACTGCTTGTAACGATCTTTCTTCTCTTTTCTTATCGCCCATAAACTCGACTTTTTAACTCCGGTGCGAGTGACTTGGTTCGTATGAATATCAGGGTTTGATGCAAGAGACTTGTCGGAAGATGATTCGAGCGATTTGGGTGGATTAGACGCTTCTGCCATGTACATTGCCAACCTTTTGGCAGCAGAGCCTCCATATGGTACGTACTCATCAATAATATATGTAACCCGAATTATCTGATATCCGAACCTAATCAGCCCGCCTTCATCAATGTTGACATGTTGCAGTGAAGCTTGGCGTTGGGGGATTTAGCATGGGCGCTGCTACTGCTCTCTACTCAGCCACGCGCCATGTGTTGGGCCAATACGCAAACGGCGATCCTTACCCGATTAAACTCAGTTCTGTTCTAGGTCTCAACGGTTGGCTTCCTTGCTGTAGGTATTTTAACTTAGCCAAAACATTGGTTAAAACCTCTCTGATGACAGATATGTTTACTCTCACTCACCATAGATAGGTTTAATTGTCTCTCCAGTACACTGAAGACATCGATGCTGAGATCTGAGGAAGCTCAGGCGCGTGCACTGTCTCTTCCCATCTTGCTTTGCCATGGCTTAGGTAATAGAGACATTCCAAGACAACTATGAAGAAAAAGATGAGTTTTTTCTAACTCTATATAAGTGGCGATTTCCTGATGCAGCTGATGAAGTGGTTGCCTTTCAGCAAGGGCAGAAATCTGCCGAGAATCTAACTTCAGCCGGATTTCGGAATCTTACTTTCAAGGGCTACCAAGGGTATTGCCATTTGGTTTTTGATGAAATTTCCATTTATTATTTGCACTGAACTTGGATTATACACAGGCTCGGGCACTACACGATCCCAGAAGAAACAGCCGAGATGTGTAATTGGCTGAAAGAGACGATGGATCTTGATGGAGCCATGGACACTTATAAGAAATTTGAAAACGATTCATGCTCGACTTAATTCAGACAAATTAGACTATACTGCAATCATATATGATATATGTATATAGTTTCTGCGTGAAGACCTCTTGGATGCTAAGTACAACAAATAACTATAAGGTTGCCTCACACTATGATATACCACACCTATAAGAACCAGTGACACATATCAAGAGAGAGATAAAAGGTGAGCAAATAGATTTTGGTGATTATAAATAATAAGGTGATGCTTCTTAAATTTGTCCTGTGATCAAGAAGGTGATGTAAATATGTATTATATCGTGTGAGATCATGTAACGTCCTTTGAAAAAAGATTCAAATTTTCATCTTTTTTTTTTCCAATGCCAAAAATGTGACATTATTGTCCACAATGACTCAAATTTGTCTGATCCAGTGTTGAAAGTATATGCAAAACCAGTAAAACTCATGAAAATCAGCACCATTTGGCTTCCACAGCATGTAAACTGAATGGAAATGGAGATCTTACAGTTAGTGATCAGCCAGATACATCTATTACTGAAAGCACGAAAGTTCCACTTGTATATTCTCCTCCAGGAGATTTTCGAGTTTCTTGAGTCTCAGATCTTCATTCTTCTCCATGACAATCGAACGGCAGAAAAAGGGCATACAAGATAATTGAAAGTTCCAGGACGAGCCAAGCCTGTTACATGCAACAAGAGAAGAATTACAGTAGATGAGACAATGCCTTGAAGGAACAATGACTTGATTGCAGTCTGCTACAAAAATACTGGCTGTGTACTGACAAAGACAAAAACTTAAAAAATGTTCTTTTTTAGCTAATCTTTCATAATGACTTCAATAAAACCTTCTAAAATAATGCAATAACTTATCTCTAACTTCTAAGAACAAATATGACAACTTACATTACTAAGCTCTTCATTTCAGCTTGGATTTTGAGGAGCTCTTCAAAGGCTTTGCAATGGGTCTAGCAGCAGCACTCTTAGTGACCTTCTTGATATCATATTTGACAGATGCAAAAGCACAGACCAGAGCAAGGAACATTGTTGGATAAACATAAACAGAAGTAGAGGGATTAGTGTTGACAGGCTTTCCCAGAAGGCCCTCCTTCACAAGGCCCCAAACCACGAGGAGTGTGCCAAACATGGTCATCCTACCAGGTTTCAGGAGCCCAACTAAAGCTCCAGCAACACAGAAGTAACTACCAGCAAGAACCTGTGGCAAAACAGATAGTTTAAATGTTTCTTCATTCTATGATACTTTGCTGTTCTGTATTCTTTACCTATATATTTAGAGTTAATTCAAAAAAGCTGTTGGTTGCTGGGTAAGAATCTTTAGAGTACTCCATCTTATCTCATATATAGAATTAGCAATCTTCAAACCTATCTTAGTGATCGGACTTGAACGGAATACTAAATGGGGTTTGCTTGGAGGCAATGAAAAATGAGTGTCTTCAACAACAGAAGGCTTATGGTTGCAAAATTCAAGCTTCATTCTTACATATACGGATCAAAACATTGCTAGTTAGTAGGTGCTAACAACTAGTTGCATATTCATCAAGCATAACTATTTGCAACAAAGAATTTAGGGTAGCTCAGACAAGTGCAACGGATGGAGGATACAAAGGTTCATAAAATACATATCAATTGTGAAATACATTCTTGCAGGAATTAACATGAGAGTCGGTTAGAAAAAATTACCTCCAAACGCTGAAGATCCACGACTGCTGGAGCTTCTTTTACATTTGTCAAATTATATATGTTTATAAGGTTGTCCCAAGTGGGAATAGTCATGTTCTTAGCAAGGCCGTGGACAATGGCTCCAGGATAAAGTAGGCCCTTTATGGCTGCTTGAGGAAAAATCTCACTGGCAACCAATTGGGAAGATGTTACATGAAGGGGTGTAGTACATACACCCGATCTACATGATATCCTGCAATCAAACAGAACATACACCAAAGCTAAATTATGGTTTCTATTGTTGTTACTTTTCTCAGCAACGGCTACAAATCTGTTTACAATTCAGATTCGAAAGCTGAACTGAACAAACAGGACCGGGTAAGAGCATCAGCATCAAAAACAATCTACAGCCATGTGAACAATTGAGTCAATGCAAGCGTTGACAAACTGATAACAGATCCATGACAAATTCTAACCAACAGGCTCAATTTCAGCATAACGAAGTAAGATTGCGATTCATGAAACTGGCAATGAACATACGCGAATTTGTTTACAATTCAGGCTCAATTGCAATCTACAACCATGCTAGAAGATCGAATGTTCACGATTCGAGAGCAGTCCAGACGCTAGAGCAGCATAGCAAAACTTCTTATCATAATTTCCTTACAGTAGCAAAAAAACGAATATAACGAACAAAGGAAGAATGCGCGATTTTCAGATAGAAGAGAACACAGCAAATCAGGAAGGGGAGATTCAATTTAAGGGAAGAGGAGTGAACCTGAAAAGAGGGATCTGAAGGAGGATGAGAAAGAAGTACACGCGCGATGCGATGGAGGGGAGATTCTTGGTCCAACTCTTCGTGGAAATCGCCATTTTTGCTCTTCCAAACTTCACCCTCAGGCACACAACTGATTACAGACGACAATTGCACACCTGTTCCTCTCCTTGTATAAAAGTTGAGGAAATTGAAAAATGAGCAAATTTAGGGATTTTGACCAATTGGACTTTCTTTCACAACAGATGGTGTGTCTTGCATTTTGAATTTTAGTCAATACTCGATTGAAATACTTAACTTATACATTCTATTAAAAAATATATAAGAATTTCTACCAAAATATATATTAGAATTTCTACCAAAATAAATATCTATATATTATAATTAAGAGTACAATGGTAATGGTATTATCATAACTATATAATAAAGCAGAAGTTAAAAAAAAAATATATCACGAGACGTGGCACTTTTACATTGGACAACATCATCTATCTTTATTAAAATAATATAATTGGTTAATTTTGATTGTAGACCCCACATATATGCAAAATATGAAAAAGTATATAGCATCGAAATTGTATCTATGACTTTCCTTAAATATACAATTAATTCATCTTATAATATACTAAATTAGAGCTTAAAATAATAATATAGATAGAAAAACATATGTCAACTTCAATTAAAATATATAATTAAAATTATAATCCATAAACATTAAAATAAATCCTACAAATTCTACGAGCATTCAATCCTTATACAAAAATTATAATCCTATAAATCTTTGTTCGATTTAAAGAATATATTATAGCAGAAATATTATCTCATTAAAATAAATCCATAAGAAACAAATTAAATAAAATAATATAAGATCTTATATCAAACTATTCTTTTTAATAAATATATATAAAATTTAAACTAAATTTTTAGTTAAATCAAGTAAAGGAAATCGTGTGATAACTGATAAGTGTTTAATTTTGAGTTTCAGAAGAAATAAAAATAGAGCTGATGTGTTTTACAAAATATTGAACTGGACTGGGTCAATGGCCCAATTACGAGGCCCAAATATACAGAGGAATGTCTAGGTGAATACGACGTCGTCCAATATCACGTCGGATAAAATTTCAGTTCGGTTCTGGCGGAGGAGTGGTCAAGGGTTTTAGAACCAGGCTGAAGTGGTCAAGGGTTTCTCCATATAGAAGAAGGAGAACAATTTTCAACAGAGAACGAGGAAGAAACAATGGAGCAGATTACAGAGGGAGTGAACAGCATTAGCATCGCAGATGCTTCCATTAAGAAGAACCGTATCCAGGTCTCCAACACTAAAAAGCCTCTCTTCTTCTACGTCAATCTCGCCAAGGTATTATCATTTTTCCCCGTGTTTCTTCTGTGTTTGTTAATCGCTCTTTTAGATCAATAATGTTTTAGATCAATAATGTTGACTTTTTTTCGATTTGTATGATGACAAGACCATAGCAGGTCGCATTCTATTCTGGTTTTGATTTTCTTTCATAGACGTGTTGCGTCTAGAAGTTGTCGTGTTCATGTGGTTTGAGAGTTTAGTCTGCGTGCTTGTATGATATTTACCTGTAAATGTTGCTTTTAGAATTTATGTATACCTCACGTTGAACAAGGAGGTACACCGTTAGAGATGATGAACAGCAACAAAACTGTAGTTTTCTTTGCTTATGGATAATGCTAGCTCACAAGCAATGAAGCAGTATGGAGAAGAGATAGAAATTAGGGGATGGATTCATTTATGAGATTCCTGTAAAAAAAGAAAAGAAATCTATGTACTGCATGAAGAAACATGTGAACAAATTCAGTACAATATGTGATCTAGAGTGCCCGCTTATATTCTATGAATGTTATTCATGACTATGCTCTATATGGCAATTGGCATCTGATCATGTAATAGTAGATTTTAGACCAACTAAACATGTTTAATAGATAATGTAGAAGTAACAATCTGTGTAACTGAATTTGCAGAGGTACATGCAACAACATAATGATGTGGAGCTCTCTGCCCTGGGGATGGGTATTTTCTCTTACTCTATCCCTATATGATAAATTTGGCTTTGCATCCTTCAGTTTTGCATTTTTACTAGGATGCCTTTGTTTTGGGACCATCCTCTGATACTGCAAACCCCATTATGTGTCTTGAATAGTGCTTACCCTTTGTTAAACTGTTATTATTTGGATTTGTGTGCTCATGTGGGGACTTCATAGATTCTTGAAATAAATCATATGCAGGTTCTGGAACAGCATCATTTATTAAGGAATCTTTCTTTCTGCTGTTAGTTGTTCAATGATATGAGTGCTAAAATTCATTGTTTGAAATTATGTTAGCTGCTATATTTACTCATTCTTTCCTAGCATGGAGGGTAAAATGTGTTTAATAAAGATTTATATTAATGGTTCAAACAACTGATTTCTCGTATCAATGCTTTATCAATAATCACTATAGGAAGGCCTGTTTTCTGTCATGTCTACAGCTCTTGTATAAGTACAGTACTTTTTATAAGGTCTCAAATACATTTTTTTGGCCTTTTAAAACTGTGTTGCCTTTTTTTTTGAGCCCAAACTGTGTCCTCCTGGATATTAGCATGATTGGCTTCCTTGATTCTCCGTTATATGAAGTATGGCTCTAGTCTTCTGGGCTATGGATATCCATGTCTATTATAATTGCCGTTGCAATTTTGGCTTGACCATACTGATATTCTGCTTTGAATGGTAAAACTGTCTAGTCTAATTTTTATTTTGGCTTGCTTGGGGTCTGATCCATCTAATGGATGCACTTATTTAAAATTTTCCTTAATTACTTTCTATGGAATGGATAAGTCATTAAAATTGCAGAGATCCTGCTTAATGCCAAAAATGATAATGGTGGTTTATTCTTCTTTATTGATTGATGCTTCTATGCTTTTCTATAAATTCGCAATGAATCTTGTTTTTCTCATTCTTTGGTTCATTTCTATAAACTTCTAACATATGTCATGCCATTCTGGGATTGTTCAACCCTAATTCCTTTTTAAGTAGCATACTAGCTGATCAAGAATCCAGGAGGCTTGTCTATATGAAAATTGTGATATTCCAATTTGTACCTGCTTGACATAATTGAAACGATTGGGATTCATTTAGAGAACTTTGCATAACTAAAATGAAAATGTTGGTGAGAAGATTCTTGATGCATTATGGTTAATATAATATCTTCATTACTTCCTGATGTTAAGTAAGAATAGTGCTCAAGAGAAACACTCTCTCATCAGATGTATTTATTGTGTTGTCTTGCAGCCATTGCTACAGTCGT
Organism: Polygonum aviculare; assembly: GCA_934048045.1. Lineage (NCBI taxonomy): Eukaryota > Viridiplantae > Streptophyta > Magnoliopsida > Caryophyllales > Polygonaceae > Polygonum > Polygonum aviculare. Next base: position 4,915,414 of record OW204024.1, read on the forward strand.
GACAATTGCAGAGATCCTGAAGAACAATGGACTTGCTGTTGAGAAGAGTTGGATTCTGTTCCTTTTAGCTTCTCATTGTCTCATACTTTTCCTCTCTCTCCGTAAAAGATTCGAGTTTATTCATAAATCTGAATCCCTTTTTTTTGATCCATGACACAAACAGAGATCACAACTTCAACAGTTGACATCAATGAATCTGGTGGCCGTCCGATTCAAAAAGCAAAGGTAACTACACTATAAAAAAAATCTATTTAATTTGCACTTGATAATTATGAGATCAAGGTTTCTCCATTTCCACATTGAAATAAGAATGAACAGCTTTTTGATTTAAGCTTGTTATATGTTTTCCAGATTGAGATTGTGCTTGGGAAGTCGGAGAATTTTGATGAATTGATGGCTGCTGCAGCAGCAGAGGCAAGAGAAGGAGAGGAGCAAGAATGAACAGCTTTCTCTTTCAGAATTCCATCGTTTGAAGGTTGTGCATTGTCGTTTGCCTGGTTTTTGGATAACTCTCTAGATTGTTTTCCTCAAGTATAAAAAATTGTACAAGAAATTTTGCATCTGCATATTCAATGTTAGGATACTGCGACAGAGACATTTGATGCTCTTAATATTTGTTTTTTCCCCGCAATTTGCAGTTCATATTTGTTTAGTTTGAAATTTTATAATTGTTCTTTTATAACTTCAATTTATTGTGAGTGAGATTTGAAGGTGTTGCTCATATTGCAAGTGGCATAATGCTGATGATATTGAATCTCAAGGTGTTGTTTACATTTGATATTTGATAGATCTCAATCACAATAGTTTATCACTTTATCAGGCATGTTCTATAGTTTACTTTTATTTTTGTGCAGATATTTCATTTGTAATTTTAAAATTTAAAGATTGTTTTATTAAGAGTAAAGCATTCAACTGATGATTCTGCAAAGAGGAAATGTAAATTTGACGTTATAATGAAATTTATGTTACTGACTTGAAAGGCCCACACGTTTGTTACCTCTTCGGATAAGTTTACATTGAAGAGGAAAATGATGCTAGTTTACCACTGATAACACCAACAAGAATGGCATCCCCTTGAACCTATTGATTTTGAAGGGGAATATGAATGTTTCACTAGAATATGAAACATCATTGGCATAACACTGCCTTAGCTAAGGCACCTGAAATACGGATACCTACTCCTCTCTCTCATGAGGAGGGACTAGGCGTTCATTTAGGGTTTTTATGAACATTAAAAGATCATTGGACACTTTTCAAATGAAGTGTTGTAAGTCTCTATAATGGATTATAGGGATGCTTGAGGCTGATGAACCTTGGAGTTCTTCAGCTGTGTTTGGAAGCGAGGGTGAAAACGATGAACTCCCTCCAAATACAAAGGTGTCTGCATCTCTATCAGCCGTGACACCTGCAAAAACAGCTTCATTGTTAAAATACCAGTTGAGAAATGCTTTGTTATATATGTCAATGCTTATGGTACCAGAAAAAAAAACAATAACAAGTTGCTGAATTAAAGCAAAACCCACACTTGATCAGGGTCCATTTCGTATCAATATCAGGAGAATATTTTAATATTGATCTCAAACTAATCTCTATAAGCAAAACTGTGTTCAACTACCTGTGATTCATCTACATTCTACAGTTGAACACCTGAACTCATTCTATCTTTACAATCCACAATAGAAATCCGAAATGCCCAGGTTTTCAATTAGCATGATTAGGCTTCATTTTTCATTTTTCGTTCGTAAGAACAAGGGGTGATTAGAGCATTTCGTGCCTTTCTATAATGTTATAAAATATATATATATGGTTGGTTAGATAGAATTATAGATTACTTACTGCTCGCCTGAATGCAAACATTTCTTCCTTTCCCGAAAGTATGGCTATTATAGCAGACGGGGAACCTCCTGAGCTCACATGACCTTCTGCTAATACGTCACGACGAAGTTTTCCGCCTTCCATCTCTGTTTCGAATTGGAAACTGCAAATACAAGATGCAATTGAACACTTGATTATGGTTGTGTCAAGAGAACATTAACTTTAATTATGGACATACAGAAAGATCCATATGAAGTCCAAAATAATTGAGACTTGAGAGAATCCTTTCTAAAGTTGTGGCTTGAAAATGACAATACAGTTGAAAACAACTAACAAGACAAACCTTTCCAAATCAAACAAAGCTCCTTCTTCAGTTCCCTTGAAGAGATCTTCAATAGAAGAAGCAGCAGAGCAAAATAGGCAGCAATGATGATTATATAACTCATCTATGAGGGTAATGAATCTCCGAGCCTGAAATTCCGGAGCCAATGTCAGTCTTTACAAGAGAGCATGCCATAATTAACATAAGACACATAAATTGACTCATATATTTGAGCATAGAAGAAGTTCTCAAGTTTCTTGTTTTCAGCCCAGCGTTTGCAATTTTTGGATAACAAAAACAACAAAGAAGAATAATGCAAATGAATTGCTAAAAATTCACTACCTTGTCTCTGATGCGCATACTCATCTCTGGAATATCAGATATGAAGACGGTGTGGTAGTTTTTCGATACAGCAATATAATCTGCTGCTCCCACCTGAGTTCATTTCAAGTATTTTCAGCTCATTTACTCGTATAATTGATTGAAAACTATATTTACTCGTGCCAAGAATTCAGTTGATATTATTTCAACAGTTGACTAGATATGTTACAATTGATGATGTTTTAAGACAACTATCATTTTAAGCCAGAACTTCCATCCTTCCCACAATCTTGAAACAAGATTATAATCCAAATCAAAACTAGACTCAGGAGATACAGAATAGTGCGAAAGCACGAGAATGACAAATTCAGCAATGCAATCTGAAAACATTGGCAAGAAAATTACCGGTCGACCACAAAGATATTCAAATGAAAACCTGGCCGCACCATTGCAGCTTTCTGGCACCTCCAGTGTCCTAATGTATGCAGAGCAATTAATTTGACAACTGAAAAGAATTCCCTAATCGATATCATTAACGAAATGAGGTTTACCTTCCAAACATCACTGGAATGGTACTAGATTCGACTTTTCCACCAGACTGACATGTGAACTCATGCCACATATCATCAAGTCCCTTTGATGTCTCATTGTTCAGAGGCCATAAATAGTGACTCTAGAAAAATGAAGATTAGTGATTCAATTAAACTTATGATCACTTTTTGACTATGCTGTTCTTTAGCTAATATATGTAGTTTCTGATCAGTGGACACTAGCTTAACCCCCTAGCTTCGGTAAAACAATAGATCAAGAATATTAGGCTCGTTTGCTATCACTACAAGCTTCTAGGTTTGTATTATTTTTCTATTAGTCAATTTAATTGTCAAAAAATGTCAACTCAACGCTAACAGGAAAAAAAAAGAAGTTTGGAACAATAGAGTATGCTCACATTAGGCTAAATGAAGACTCACTTGAAGTTTAGATGATTGAGCTATAATTCTGCGGAAATCTATACCACTATCAATGAGAACATGCTGGCAATGTTTTTCCAACTTCTCTACCATCTTAAGGAAAATATCCTGTTGCATTCCGTCCTGCAAGTTAAGAGTTTGCTAAATTAATGAACAGACACAATATGTACATGCACGAACTTGCTGCCTTCCTCATTATAGTTACAAACATGTCCTCTTTTTATTATAAATTGATTTATTATTACCATAAGATCTTTCAATTTAGGAATATGGCAAACACTGTTCCTGATTAACAATGGCTCGAGAACAGGCCGCATTTTTCATAAGCTTAGCAAATAGAGCCTTAGCTCCATTACCTGGTTTAAATCCTGGGGTGCTCGGTTACTGGTGGCTATGAGAACAGTTCCAGAGCTCAACAATTTGCTAAGGATACCAGATAAGGCCACGACAGCAAACACATCCACAGTCTGAATTAAGAGCAAAGCATACCAAGTGAAAAGCTCAACTTGCAAACAATAATAAACACTGGCAAATTCATTATGAGGTGGTGAATTTGTAAGTCGTCTTTTACCTGTATCTCATCAAAGCAAAGAATGCTAGCTCCTTTTTGGTCCACTTGCTGATCTACAAGAAATCTCTCTGCTACAGTAGGAAGAATGTTTTTAACATTTATAGCTCGCTTGTATTGTTCTTCTTCAGCTAACCAATCTTTGATTTTAGTGTCGAATGGGAGATTCATAATCCAGCTAGATATATTGGATTGAAAAGACTTCTCTTTGACTTGGTTCTTCCAAATTTCATGCATATGTGAATGTATTTCCAGCATACCCTGTTGGTACAAGATTATACAGATTCATTTATTTGGAAAAATGGTGCCCAATATCAATTTGACACTTGGAATAAAACAACTCACCTCATGAAAGTGGAGTCGCCTCCGGTGTTTAACTATTCCATCAGTGGCAGCATAGAACATGTCCATAAGCATTGTTTTTCCTACCAAAAACAAACAACAATGTAAATAAATATAGCACCCAAAAGAAAAAAATAAACAGGTGATTTGTCAATTGATTTATCATTTTCAGACTTTGTACGAGAGAAATATGCAGGATTCTTCAACTGGCTCAAATTATTGAACAAAAGAAGTGTAGACGATGAAGAAGCAACATACCACTTCCAACATTCCCGTGCAAATATAATCCTTTAGGGGCTGGAGGAGCAACCGGACGCTGTCCCACTACAGAATTTAGCTTCCTTTCTCGATTCAGATACGATACCCATCTCCCAGCACCGAGTTCTACATCATCAGACTTTGTCCTGATTAAAATCCGTATAGACTAGTGAACAAAATGCAGGAAACTGGTAGAAACCATTAACAAAAAAACTGAAGATTTCATCAGCTTATGGACATATATATGCCACTCTATCTCAGTTTCATCGTAAAAGAGAGATCACATCACAAGTCATCTGGCTATAAAGCTATTCCTCTGAAGAAATAGTTCATGTGAGACCTAATAAGATTCACAATGTCCTCTTTGGCACAAACCGAATATAAGTTTAATAGACATTAGTACATTACTATCCCAGAGATTGGTACTTTCAGGTAAAAGAATTCAAAAAGGAGGATTCTGACCAAATAGTATGGCTTACCGAAACATCCAATTGTCTAACAATCGCTTCGGCTTTTTCTTAACAGCTGCCCACCCACCACCCTCTTGTTGTTGCTCAGCTTCCTTTGTCAACAGCCTACGGCGTTCTTCCTCCCTTCTATTTTCCCAATCTGATAGTTTTGCCTACAGACAAATATGAACAGCCACATAATCAAAAGGGTGTGTAGCTCAAACTTCACAAAACCACCATCTTAGAATTAGCTTCACATAACATACATGATACTGAGCCATATTCTTGTCATATTCTTCCAATCGCCCTAATAGATTTTCCAACTCTATTGCCACTCTTTCCTGGTGAGGATCATGTTGCAGCTGTCCTTTTTCAACCAATTCCTTGTATTGCACTAGTGGCCCTGTGGAAATATCTTCATTTTATTATATGTTGCAAACTAACATCTTTTGCACTGAAAACCCTAAATAGGTAAGTGTTCTTCTCCAATTTCAGTCTCCACCATTTCAACATTCCAATTGCCCCCATAAACTTGTATAGTCAATATAAATCGAACAATTTTCCACATTAATCGTAGCTGCGATAATTCTCAGCTACCAAATTGCAAACACAGAAGGTAAAAAAAAAAGTTCGAATTCCAGTTTCAATTTCGAGATTGAAGCCTTACCTGGAGGACGTTTCGAGAACGATCGCGTCAAATCAAAACGGAAATTGTGGCTCCGGCGATTAAACCCTTGAAAGAGAATGCGTGAAACGATTGATGCTCTCTTCATCACTATCTCTCTCGCTTAGACCGGCGCCTGGATCTCTTGGAGTTCTCTGCTAAAGGATGGACAAGAAGACGAACCAACGGTAAAAGCAAAAAGATGTCGACGTGGCTTCCCATGTGTATGACAGATGTCAGAATGTTATGGCAAGTACGTTAGTCAGTTTACGTCTCGCTCTGGCCTACCCCTACTCTTTTGCTGTATCTTTTTCGTTCCCTTCTTTATCAATTCGTATTTTATTGGGCCCGTGCAATTAACCGATTTTGCTTTACAATTCAGAAGCCATTGTACATGTGTATCTCGGCAAATTAGATGTTGAGAGTAGTTCAAACCAAGGTCTCAGCAAGGGCAAATACACCCATCTCATTTGGGCCTTTCAACTCCACAACTCAACGGAGATGGAAGAAACCGGCCAACACTGCACAGACTCGCTTGGAGAACAGGACCAGGGACACCAAGCTTGACAAGCTTGCCTCTCAGCTCAGAAATCTCGGGGTTGCACGCCACCTGTTCGACATAATGTCCAAGAAGAGAAAGCCCTATCTGTCCCTCCAGTTAATGTCCAGATGGGCCAGCTTGGTTGGGATCAACATTGGGGTGGGCGAGTTCATCAGGAAATACCCACATGTCTTCGAGGTGTACACACACCCGATTCGGAGGAATTTATGCTGTCGATTGACAGGGGAGTTTCTGGGCTTGATCAATGAAGAGAGGCAGGTTTTGGGCGGTGCTGAGTTGGAGAATGTGAGCAAGATTAAGAGGCTTCTAATGATGTCAAGAAGTGAGATTATTCATCTGCACGCGTTGAGGCTGGTGAGAAGTGAACTGGGCTTGCCCAAGGATTTTCAGAAGTCTGTAGTTTTGAAGCATTCTGATGAGTTTAAGATGATTGATGTGGAGAGAATAGGTTTGGTGAATAGAGATGAAAGCATGTGCATTGCAGAGGTTGAGAAATGGAGGGAAAATGAGTACAAAGAGAAGTGGCTGAGTGAGTTTGAGACTAAATATGCTTTTCCCATCAAATTCCCTACAGGATTCAGAATTGAGAAAGGGTTCAAGGAAAAACTCAGTAACTGGCAGAGGATGCCTTATGTGAAGCCTTATGAGTATGAGTTCACTCATTTCAGAACTGCTGGTGCGATCGAGAGGTTCGAGAAGAGAGTGGTCGCGATTCTGCACGAGTTACTGAGCTTGACCGTCGAAAAGATGATTGAACTCGAGAGGTTTGTGCATTTCAGGAAGGATTTGGGTATGCTGGTCAATGTTCGCGAGCTTTTGCTGAAGCATCCCGGGATTTTCTATATATCTACAAAAGGAGGCACGCAAACTGTGTTTCTCAGGGAGGCTTACGACGGCGGCTCCTTGATCGAGCCTAATGATGTGTATACCGTCAGGAGGAAGATGTTGGATCTTATATTGTTGGGGTGTCGGAACACTGGTTCGTCGAAATACGATGAGATTGCTGAGGAAGAGAGAAGCTTGATGAGTGCTGGTAGTAGTAACAATGTTGAACTAAAAGGTACTAAAGATGGGGATTGGGTGGTTCAATTGCTCGAGAGCTCTGATGATTGAGAGCTTTTTGAGCGTGTAATCTGATGAGAAAAACGCAACTACTATTATTAAGTTTATGGTTTACATGTGCAAATTTGCTATACTATGCTGATTTTTGCCATAGCTAAATCAGTGCTCAGATCTAAAGAGGATTTGGTAAATTTCTTTTGTAAGACCAAGGATTCATACATAAAACGCGGAATCAGGTCAACGTTATAGTGTATTTTAATTGTTGACCATCAATCAGGTCAATGCACATCCCCAGAAAAACGCGGGGTCACAGATTTCTCCTATTCCTCCCGTCAAAAGTAACCGCCCCCCTAAATTCCCCCTCTTCCCCAATTTCTCTCAATCCTCCAACAATGGCGATAATGGCTTCCTCCTCCTCTTTCCCCGCCCTCTCTCTCCTCATCGTCCTCCTCCTCGCCTCCTCCGCCTCCGCCCGCCCCGGCCTCCCCTTCCACCCCTGCAAAACTCTCCTCATCTCAACCTTCTCCGTCTCCTTCCAGCCCCGCAACTCCGACGAGCAATCCCGCCCCGAAATCGTCGCCGTCGTGGCCGAATTCCGCGGATTCCGCCCCGGATTCGTCTCCAACAGCCCTCAATTTCGCCCTCAGCACCCCCGAGGCTTAATCCGTGCCGGCGAAGACGAAACCCTAACTCGTCCCCAAGATCTCGCGCTCGGATCCAGCAATTCCTTCCGCGACCGCTCTCTTGACGTCCTCAACGTGCTCGCCTCCCTCCTCTTCGGCGCCGCCTGCGGAGCCCTCACCGCTGGCACCATGTACATCGCCTGGCTCCTCCTCACCAGGCGCTTTGAGGCCTATCAGAGCTTGGACGATTTCAGCGACGATGATGACGATGACGAAGACGACGAGATCTTTTATCCGAAGAAAGCTCGTAAGGACTCGGACGAGGTTCGTGTTGCTGTTCCCGCTGTTCCTTCTGCTACCGATTCGGCCGAGACTGCTCTTCTCAGGATGGAATCGGCTTGATCCTACTTTCTTGTATTGTGCGTAGAAAAAGAAATGGCAGTTTGAGTCGGATGGTATGATGTCATCACCGTCTTCATCTGTCTTTTATGTGTATTCATCGCCGATGGTTATGCTATTAGATTGTCGATGTTGTGTGATTGTGTTTTAGTTGCTGGCATATATGATCTTTTAGAGATTTCAGTCTCATGGTTATTCCTTTTGGACTAAACTGATTGAAATGGAGATATTCTTGATTTTCTTGATTTTCCTCTTCTTTCATCATTTTGGTAAAGAAAATGCGTGCAGAGTCGCAAATTATACTTCATATCACCAATTTGTGAACAATTTTTAGACATGTAGGATGTTATAGTGCAGATGTTAGGTATAGAGCGATCATGTTCGTACTCTTCACCAGATGAAACAGATTACACCAAAACGTCAGCTAATTTGGTTCCTACAATCCTACTTCCTTTGGCTTCTTTGCTAAACATAGTATTCCTGCTCATCATTACAAAAAGATTGCAGAAAGATAAGAAAAAGAAAAACAGCAGATGCATTGCACTTGATTTGGGCGGCGGAATTACGTATTTGAGGTGTCCATCTACCCCAAATTCCTTCCACGCCTATTTACAAAAACAAAAATTGATTAAACTATGTTCACGAGTTTTGCACTTTGTCCAGATCCATACGGCGAAATGGCAAGTATACCCATGACGTTACCGTTGCAGAACCGAAACTCCCCTTTCACACAAGGGTATTTTCGTCCATGGAGAAACTTCCAGTCGCCTCGTGCACTTGTTTATAATTTCCCCAGGCCCATCCGTTCAGTGGAGAACCAGAAACACTCACCTCCTTCATCACTCTCCAATGGCGAACTCGAAGGCTCAGAAGAGAGTTCTGATCCTATGTGGCGACTACATGGAGGACTACGAGGTCCGCTTTTCCCTTTCTCTTTAAATCCGTTTCCGTTTCGGTGTTTCTGTATGAGTCGGACAAATTTGATCAGATGAATTGAGTTTGCAGGTGATGGTGCCGTTTCAAGCGCTGTTAGCGTACGGAATCGCCGTCGACGCCGTTTGCCCGGACAAGAAGGCTGGAGATGTTTGTCGGACTGCAGTCCACGGCGGCGATTTGGGACACCAGGTTTTCCACTTCGCTCCCCAAATCTGATTTAATTGTGAAGAGCTTTTTAGCTTCTCTGTTTGCTCCTTGTGTCCAATGTAGAAATTCACTGCTGTGTCTTTTTCTGGTGATCCATGTTTTTTGGTATCTATATCAATGCACTTGGTTGTGGATATCTGAAAACGATTTGATTTGGCTTCGAGTTCATGTAGTTGCAGATTTGAATCTTTAGGTTTTAAGATGAATAATTCTTAGTTGCAAATTTGATTTGGCTTATTTGACAATGTCTAATTGACACTTAGCAGCGAGTATGTCTGATGTAACACTAGTATATGATAATCTTCTTCTTATTCTTCATGCTAGATGGATTGCAATAATAAGATGTAGGGTTGTCATCATGAATTTTCCTGGAGGTTATGAGATAGATAGAACTTTGTGATCTATAGAAGCAATTTACGGAAACTCTACAACTGTGATTTTACCTTGCAATCTTTTCTGATTTTTCAAGACAGTTGTCACTTTTCTTTCTTTCTGTTTTTCTACCATTATAGTATTTTGTTTCACTTTGTAGTTAATATAATCCTGATATTATGATTCATTCAATCAAACAAAGCTTTAGAAAATTACTCTAGTTATGGTATGTGATGTGCTCCTTACAAAACTGCAGACTTATTCTGAATCACGGGGCCACAACTTCACCCTCAATGCCACATTTGACGAGGTTGATGCAAGTGCATACGATGGTTTAGTCATTCCAGGAGGAAGGGCTCCAGAGTATCTAGCTATGAACGAAGCGGTGCTTGATTTGGTGCGCAAAATTTCTGCCTCTGGAAAACCAATAGCCTCTGTTTGCCATGGCCAGTTGATTCTGGCTGCTGCAGACTCTGTCAAAGGCCGAAAGTGTACTGCATATCCTGCTGTGAAGCCTGTTCTCGTTGCAGCTGGTGCTAATTGGATTGAACCTACAAGCATGGCTGAAAATGTCGTTGATGGCAATCTTATAACAGCTGCCACTTATGAAGGCCATCCTGAGTTCATCAGCTGCTTTGTCAAGGCACTCGGGGGTGTCATAGAAGGAGCAAATAAAAAGATCTTGTTTCTTTGTGGGGTGAGTTCATAGTTCCTGTTGTCACATGTTAAAATTCCAAATTTGGTAAACATCTATAATCTATTTATGAAACTGATTTACTTCGACTTAGTAATTGCAATTTAGGGTAATAGCTTGGACATAGTTTCCTGTGCCCATGAGCACACACTTGAAAGACCCTTATCATTATACACAATTATATTGCTTATAAATGCTCACTGTATATCTTCTACTTGTGATAAACAAGTCCAGGCTTCAAAGTAAATTGGTTTTCATGACTAACTTCAAAAATTGCTCTTTTGTAGGATTACATGGAAGACTACGAAGTGATGGTTCCTTTCCAGGCTCTGCAAGCCCTCGGGTGCCATGTTGATGCAGTGTGCCCCAACAAAGGTTCCGGAGACAAGTGCCCTACTGCCATCCATGATTTTGAAGGCGATCAAACTTACAGCGAAAAGCCTGGACATAATTTTCCATTGACAGCAAGCTTTGATGATATCAGTGCATCATATTATGATGCTCTTGTAGTTCCTGGAGGACGTGCTCCCGAGTACCTTGCCCTGAATGACAAAGTTCTTGCCTTAGTCAAGGATTTCATGGATGCTGGAAAACCAATTGCTTCAATCTGCCATGGTCAGCAGATTCTTTCTGCAGCTGGTGTGCTTAAGGTAATATTGAGTTTTCATTACACTCTAATTTTCAGTTTCCACATCAGAGATTCGAGGTGATAATTGAATGGTTATCACAGGATTTGTTTACCTTAGGCTTAAGCTGTTCTAGATAATTGAGAACTTGAAAGATTCCTAACTGAAAATGTACTGATTTTTGCAATGTAGGGGAAAAAATGTACTGCTTATCCTGCAGTGAAGCTGAATGTAGTACTAGGAGGAGGGACTTGGTTAGAGCCCAATCCTATTCACAGATGCTTCACCGATGGGAACTTGGTGACCGGAGCAGCCTGGCCCGGACACCCGGAGTTCATTTCTCAGCTGATGGTGCTATTGGGCATTCGTGTATCATTCTAAGCCGCTGGGTATAATTTGGCCAGTTGTCTCCAAGTGATCAGAGGCCGAAAAATGAATGCTACCAGTGTGAAAGTATGTCTCTGAATGGTCAGTCGAGTTTCTTTTGCTTCTAGAGCCCCTCAACTTCTAATAAAGCAGCACATTTCAAGCTCCTGTTGCCTGCCTGTTTTGTTGTTTTGAAAAAACGCTATGGGTCTGTGTATGAAGGAGTTGTGGTGAATATATTATGTAATGCTTGTACAAGTTTGTTGCACATGTTTGGTTAAAATTAGCATCATACCATGACTTCTAAGTTCTAACCCGAAGCTATTCAACTTGTAAATGATGATTAAGCCCAAATGATCCAACCGTTTGGAATAAAAACTACCTGAAGGTGTAGTGACATCAAAGAAGAAAGCTATCTGGATGAGGTTTCCTATAGCTGTCCTGTGAGAAACAAAAACTACGCTAACAAGGGGAAAAAATATTATAAATGAAATGAAATGAAACTTGGGCCCAAAACATTAATTAGAATACAATGGGCCAAGGCCCAGTTGAAGTCCAACTTTAACGTATCGTTCAATTTGGATTCTGGGGAAACAGAAGAAAGGTGGGACGAGACTGAGAAATGGAAGAAGAGAAGGAGAAAAGGAGGTTTGAAAGCTTTTTGCGGTGGGCGGCGGAGCTTGGTGTCTCAGACTCGCAGCTGAATTCTGCAACTTCTTCTTCTTCATGTTTAGGTCACACACTCGCTCTCGCTTGCTTTCCAGATGCCGGCGGGTACGCTATTCTCTCCCTCTCTGTTGCTCTGTATGTAGCTGGCTTTTCTTTTCCTCTTCTGTAATGGATGTGTGTTGATTGGATTCAGGAGGGGATTGGCTGCCACGCGCGATCTGAGGAAGGGGGAATTGATTCTGAGAGTGCCAAAGGCGGCCTTGATGACGAGGGACAGTGTTCTGCAGAAAGATGAGAGGTTTTCTGATGCTATCAAGCTCCATTCTGGTCTCTCCTCTTCCCAGGTCTTTAGTCTTTCTTTTTTGACCTTTTGTTTTGGGTTGGAAAATGTTGAAATTGTGATGCTGTATAGCTTAGTGTTGATTATATAGTGGCCTGATCAAATTGGAAGCTCTTTGCTGCTGCAACCCAGTGGTTAAGCACCTTGAAGATCTTGTAATTGTTTTTGCCGTTTGGCTCTTGTTGTCTATTGTTGTTCTCGAGCTGCGCTAAGCGCCCTCTCTCTCCTCTCTTGTTCTTTTTCTGCGTTAAACGCTTTAGTCCTATGGGCTCTTTTGTAATTAGGCTCCGCTTGAGCCGCTTTTGGTATATAATTCATGCTTACCTTCTTTCAAAAAAAAAAATTTGAAGTTTGACATTTGTGACAAAATGTGGCTTGCTGTATGTGATTGCCACAGATTTTACTTGTCCTGATTTTCAATCCTCTCATTGTGTCATGATTGTATTGTAGTGAACTGAGAAGTCAATAAGAGAGTTTAGGCATTCAGTCAGAAAAATTGCTTATTCTCTGGAGTTTGATGTTTGAGAGGATAGTAATGACAATTATTGTGTGCAGATATTGGCAGTTCTTTTGTTGGCTGAAGTCGGTAAAGGGAAGAGATCATTTTGGTACCCATATCTGAGTCATTTGCCCAGAAGCTATGACATACTTTCTACTTTTGGGCCCTTTGAGTTGAAGGCACTGCAGGTTTGTGTCAAAAACTGGTATCCTTTGAACAAGTACATTACCATGGGTGGTCTTATATTCTTCTTCCGACATTCTCATCGATAGGTGGAAGATGCTACTTGGGCAGCTGAAAAGGCAATATCGAAGGCAGAATCAGATTGGAAGGAAGCTGGTACCCTCATGGAACAACTTAAGCTCAAGCCCCAGCTTGTCACTTTTAAGGCTTGGCTTTGGGCCTCTGCCACGGTGAGTCCCTATTTTTAAGTTTTAGCTACTAGCGTGTGCAGACAAAGCGGTTTATCAGTGCACTACTTGAACTGAATTAGGACAGCTGTGTTTGCTGACCTACCAATATTTTATGTGTGTACTGAATTTTCTTGTTTATCAATAGCTGGAGCAGGTTGAAATTGAGATTAGATTTGACAAAGGCCATAATTTAGTTGATGAGAATTAGAAGATTTTCTTACAGTTCTGGTCCTGATTAGAGTGTATTACTGGTTCATAGCCGGCCATGATTGAGTTAGCCCTCTCAGTCTGAGGTTGTTTTCTCTCGTATTTAAAATCCTAGTGAATAGCACTTAGATTCTTTTTTGCATTGTACTTGTCGTCTGTTACTAGATATGCCTTGACTGCATATATTCAGATGAATGAAATTTTGCTTGTAGATATCATCACGCACATTGCACGTCCCTTGGGATGATGCTGGCTGTTTATGTCCCGTGGGTGACTTGTTCAACTATGCTCCACCTGGAGAGGACTTCTCTGACAATGACAGTTCAGGAAGCTCACGATCTGCTTCTTCTAAAGAAGATCAATTTGAAGATGGAGATGGATTTGAGTGTTCTACAGTTGATGTGGATCAATGCGATGGGTTCTCAGGGAGATTAACTGATGGAGGCTATGAAGAACACCTTGTTGCATACTGTTTCTATGCAAAGAAAAAATACAGTAAAGGACAACAGGTATAGCACATCCTTTATTTGATCCGGTTGCAATCTGCAAATGTAATGTGTACAATTAACAAACACTAGGGGTATAATACGTTTTCTTAATATATGAACAGGTTTTTTTAAGCTACGGAACGTACACAAACTTGGAGCTGCTCGAACATTATGGGTTCATTCTGAGTAATAATCCGAATGACAAGGTCTTCATCACACTGCCACATAAAATCATGGCTTCCTGTTCTTGGCCTACAGATTCATTGTATATCCATTATGACGGAAAACCTTCGTTTACTCTACTATCCGCACTACGTCTGTGGGCAACGCCTCCAAACCAGAGAAAATCTGTTGGGCACCTGGCCTTTTCAGGGTCACAGATATCCCCTGAGAATGAGATCGCTGTAATGCAGTGGATAGCAACATGCTGCCATTCTATTCTACAGAAGCTCGCCACTTCAATTGAAGACGATCTCAGAGTGTTGGCTTCCATTGATGAATTTGAAGGATCATTTTCGGAACAGGAGATTTTGCCTCGTGCAGTTGTGGATGAGTTGTGCAGTTTCTTGTCGTCGTTCGGTCTGCACAATGGAGACGAAATTGGGGCGAATTATCCTATGGTTCAGAGGTGTCTGGATAAATGGAAGCTGTCTGTGAATTGGAGGCTTGGGTACAAGAAAATCCTTGTTGATTGCATATCGTTTTGTACTCGAACCATTCAGGAACTTTCCTCTAGTTGTTCGATTCATTTGGTGAACCACAATCTAGTTATCATTTGACTTTGCCCACGATTGGTTTGCACAATGGAATGAGCTCTCTGGAATTTTGGTTTTCAAAATCTCTCTCTAGCTTAATCATAAGTAATGTTCCTTTTTCAGTCTCGATAGAATTAAAAGAAAACTAACAAAATCATGAGTTTGGCTTGGATGGCCAGAATTTTTCAGTAATCGAAACCCATAATTGATTAAGTTTAAAGGTGTTAATGCCAATCCGGAGAATGGCCTTACCTAACGAATAAAACATACGGATCCGACTAAACAAACACTTGTGAATTGTGTGGCTAATAAATTTTCAAATTTCCTTTTTGTTAAATCGAAGATACGAAGTGGCTCAGAAGGATCGAACTTAATGCTGACCTCACTGACCTGGACAAAAGGACATTATTAAGTGGTCCCATCTCGCTGGATAATTCTTCATTTGTCGTGTAATTAGGAAAGAAAAACAAAACAAGAGGAAAAACTGACAAAAATATAAACAAAGAAAGCCCAAAATTTCTCCTCCCAGAGACGATACTATTGTCGAGCACAGCTTAGCATGAAACACTATGATTTTTTTAGAGAAAAATCTTAGCAATTATTGAGATACATGAAAGACATTAAAAATTCTTAGATTTTTATTTAAAAAATAATAATGATTGCGAGACATGAAATATCTTGAGTGGAGATGCTCTTAATCAATCCAAAGAAATCATCATCATAATTCATAAACATACAACAGGAAGACTAGATAATGTGGGTCCATGTTGATTAGAGTGATAGTTTAGGGTTTATTGTAAGATAAATTATTTTTGTTTATACGTTTTTGGTTGAATAACTTGCAAAACATTCAATCTGGCTCCCAATAACAGAATCTAGATTAATTACAACTACAAAAAGGAAATGACGGTGGATCACCACCATAAATTGTGATCCTTGATTTAATTCAGAGGCTAAACCACATCATTTTCACAGCAAACTCGTTTTGTTCATGTGCTAATTCGAAATTAAACCTCAGAGTAAGTGAAAAGATTCGGTAAATCCCATGCCTAATTTCCCAAGAGATTCCATAATGTGAACCATTCCGATTAATTAGGCGATATGCCAACTTTCATTTTCTCTCTTAAATTAAATTAATACTGCAAAAAATCAGGACCACGAGAATTAATTGATTAATTAATGACAACAGAAACCGAGTTAAAAAAACCGCAAATATGCGTATAATACATGTCAACAATACGTCCCTTGTCAGCACTTACTGAAACGAATGCGGGTTTGGATATAGAGATAAAGCAGCGTATGCCACGTGTCAGGAGGATACTTTCAAGTTTCATTGTGAGCCACAAGATTAAACGAGATTCTGGAGCCTTCGCCAAAAATCTCCCCGCCTTGAATAAAATTAAAAGAAAAAAAAATCGACAAAATATCGTGACGTGGCAGCCCTGTTTCTTCCTTTTCATCTCCCCCTCATTCTCTTCTTCTTTCTCACAGCTCATTTCAACCAAGTCTCCATTTTCTTCTCTCTTCCGCCTCAGATTTTTCCGCTCTCCCAAGATTTGAGCGGACCTGAGGCGTTTGACTCTCCGTTTTAGTGTAATTTTTTAGTTTGATTTTGTCGAGCTTCAGAAACAGAGATCGTACCTGGTGCTGTTAATCAGTAGATTTACTGATGTTTTGGAGAAACTGTTTCTGGTGTGCTTGAGCTGAGTAATTGATCTGTTAAGGAAAGGTTTAGACCGATTGGAAATTGGAGCAGCTGAGTTTTGTCAGCTTTGAGTAGCTATGACGATCCAAGTAAACTTTCTTTTTTGTTTCTCCTCAGTTTTTAATTTCCTTGTCATTAAATTGGATTAAATATGTAAATTTTGATGATATTTGCTGTTGGTTATGTGAAGTAATGACCAGTTTGTAACTAATTTAGTACAGTTCTCCGTAAATAATTAGTTCCCCTATTTTCTTGTTCCGAAATAAACTCCCCTATTTTATTTTTTATTTTTTATTTTTTGTAGTGCAATATGGTGAGACAGCAGAAAATATCTTAAAAGCATGATTGCATATTGAGATGACAAACATAGGCTCATTAATCTGATACAGAATTTAGTTTGATTTGTTGAAACTCAGTGATGGATTGTTCTCTTGTGAACTTGATTGTCAGGATCATGGCGATGCCCCTCGTTCAACCACAATTCTTGTAGAAAGCAATGGGAAGCCATTGGACACTGGTGGCCAGATCAGAACTGAGGAAGGCTATGTTCCAAAGGTCATGATCTTCATTTATCTTTGAGGGCTTGTTATTATTAGCAGTTGATTTAGGTATATCTTTCCTGGTGATTTTTTTTATCATTTTGCTAACCCTTCTTTGGCTTCACTAATCATGAACAGATTAGGAAACCATACACTATAACCAAGCAAAGAGAGAAATGGACAGATGAAGAGCATAACAGGTTTTTAGAAGCTTTAAGGATACATGGCCGTGCTTGGAGAAAGATAGAAGGTAATAATAATGTCTAAAAATCTTTCATGATTTGCTTAAGCATTAGTTGGTTGGGATGATGAATTAGTTTGTGATATGCTTTTGATCAGAGTATGTTGGTACCAAGACAGCAGTTCAGATCAGAAGTCATGCTCAGAAGTTCTTTTCTAAGGTCTAGTATTGATCTTTACCATATCCACATTTATGATATAATTTACAATGTTCAAAAAAATTGGTCAGTTTAGATAAGAGGGATCTGATTTCCCCTGGGTTATGTGGCCAGGTGGTTCGTGCTACAAGTAACTCGAACTCAGGGGAAACCGTCGACATTCCTCCTCCTCGCCCCAAAAGAAAACCAACAAACCCATATCCTCGTAAGCTCGTTTTGCCAGCCAAAAAGAGAACTCCTCTTCAGGAACAGTCAGCAAAGTCGGCGTCTTTGCACTCGTCATTTGACCTAGAAAACCAGTCTCCAACTTCGGTCTTGTCTGCGGTGGCTTCAGACATTTTAGGCTCTGAAGATTCGAACACTCCTTTTGGCAGTTCCTCTCCTGTGTCAACGTGTGAGGCTGTTAACCATGCTACTGACATGACTCCTGAGGATGATCCATCAGCACAAGAATATGTACCTGTCTCTATGGTATTAACCCTTAAATCCCTAGGATCATTTTTTTTTCTATTGCTCAAATGCTGCCTTTAGTTTTTTGATGTTGTAACAAAGCTGTTTGATTGGACAGAAACTGGAGCTGTTGCCTGAACATGATGATGCCTTCAACAAGGAAGGCTCGGCTGAGACTACTACTTCAACCAAAAGCCTCAAGCTGTTTGGCAAGACATTGTCAGTTATAGATGTAGAGAAACCATCTACTTCATCTCCATGCTCCAGTAACCCGAAGCCTCAGGCTAGAGAGGGATTACCACAAGAAAATGAAGCTTTTGCAGTTGCGAATGCCGGGTTTCACCCTGTGCAGGTTGGTCCTGGGACCTTATATGGAAGCATGCAATTGCCCTTTATGTTTACTCCAGCTGACATTGCTATTCTCACAAAACCCGAGTCAAAACCTCTTGAATGCTTCCCAGAGCTTGCGAATATGCAGAAAGAGCCGAGTGTTAACCCAACCTATAAACAGGGGTTTGTCCCGTATAAGAGAAGTTTCTCCATGAGAGAAGCCCAGCTGAAGTCAGTTGATGAATTGCAGAGTTTTCGTCTCTGCTTGTAGCACGAGCTTATAAAGTGTCATTATTTTAGTTAGGAGAAAACTGAAAAGGGTTATTTTTCAGCCATTGAGGAATTGTGGCTGCAAAGAATGTCGAGCTCAAATGCTGCTGTAGCTGAGTTGCAGTCCTCAGTTTTTTGAAGCTTGACTCAACCTTGGAAGGACTCAACCTTCGGAGGACTGGTTGTATTCTGCATTTGTATGCTTGTATAATTGTTATTTTGTTTCTACGGAGGACTGGTTTTCTATTTTCTTCTTGTTACTTGAAATCCGACACAGGCAGAAAGAAATATTGATCATCCAACAAACGTACTAACTGTTACAAGTGACATGTATCAGTTTTGTGCCTAAGATTTCTACGTGATTGATGCCGCCCATAGGAATTATCTCAATGCGTTTCATTGAGGCCCGTTTTTCTCAGATACCATCACATCTAGGGGTGTCAATCGGGTGGGTCAGGTCGGGTTCGGGTCGGGTCTCTTCGGGTTCGGGTCAATTCGGATTCCGGTTAAATTCGGATATTTTCAATAATCGGGTCAGATCGGGTTGAACAATTTCGGGTCGGGTATACAATTAGTCGGGTAAAGTTTGATCTTCGGGTCAATTTCGGGTGGGTCATTCGGGTTTCGGTTCAGCTAAATTTCGGGTGGAGTCGGGTTTTGGGTTAGTCGGGTTTCCGGTTTAGTCGGGTTTCGGGTTAGTCGGGTTTCGACTTTGTCATATATTGAATGATAATTTTTGTCTTAATATCATTACCTTTAACACTAAATACTAAATGTAGCACTTATAATAAAAAATCTAAGTATAATAAAAATTATTAATTTAAATTTTTTAAATAAAATATTTATTTTAGTGTAAACATATATTTAATGTATCTAAAGTACTTTATTAAATGATATTATGTTTCTTTACAAGTATATATATGAGATAGTTCGTGAAAATATGGTCATTAACTTCAAGGTTACGGGTTATTTCAGGTGAAATGATATTGATTCAGGAGAGTTCGGGTTTTCGGTTGATATCGGGTCGGGTAAGTTCGGGTTTTCGGATGATTTCGGGTCAGGTTACTTCGGGGATTCGGGTAATATCGGGTTAGTAAACTCGGATATAATCGGTTACGGGTTAATTTCGGGTTCGGGTTGATTTCGGGTTCGGGTCAAACCGGTTCGGGTCAGAAAATCTCGGGTGCACGCATTTCCTCCTCTTTTTCGGGTGTCGGGTCGGGTTCGGTATCGGGCGGGTTTCTCGGGTCGGGTCAAGTTTTGACAGCCCTAATCACATCACACGTGTGTGTCTGAAATTCCATCGAGTTTTTATTTCACAGAATGTAGCACAAAATCTGATCCATGAATCCATGATGCTATTAGCAATAGCCATAAACTAATTTGCATTACAAGCATCTAATTAGGGAGAATATTCCTACCATATATAAAGAGCTTAACCTATAGCCAGGAGCTCTATGATTTTAGAATTTGGCTAATCTGATCTTCCACGCCAGGGGAAAAAATTTTAAAAAAAGAAAAAAGAATCTTTAGAGTGGCAACAGCACAGGTTCAAGGACTACCAATCAAGATATAACACCTAATTTTGAGTGATTTTAACACTCACTCACAAGGTACAAGAGTTGGCTCTGTTGCAGTTGACCCGGTAGGATCACAAGTAGAGCTTGCGCTTGAAATCTGCTCGCCCTGTATACACAGTGGTCCCCATATGAATGTAATTCAGAATGATTGGTGAAGTGGAAGTACATAAGCATATACAACAATCTTACCTTAGCCATGTTCCTCAAGTACGTCGTCGTGTAGTTTCCAGTAGGAAAGAATGCTTCAACTAGGTCACCCAGAACTAATTGAGGTTGAGACACAGCTCCATCATACCAATCTAGTTGTGTAATAAGAAATTTGACATGTAAATTTACAGGTAATAAACAAGTTATGTGGACAATCTAGTCTACCACTTGAGCTTTTTCATCATACCAATCTTGTTTACTTAGAAGTATGTTAATTTGAAGGCTGGAAACGACTCCTAAATGGATTAGAATGTGTAAAGGTGAAATGTCAATCCTTATACTTACCTAGAGAGGTAGAGTTCTGTAGCTTCTTATCATATCGCCAAAGGCTTTGTTTTGTTAGAAAACCAAAACAAGAGTGGTCTTCAATGTTTATGTTTTGCAGAAAAGTAGCCAGAGTGTAATTGTATGGATCTGCGGTGTATGTTTCATCAATCAACGCATCCACTGTCTATCAAAGATATTAAGGAGAAATATAAGTCTCACCGAAATAGCCAAATGTTAAAAGTGACATTTCTATCTACATGACTCATTAAACAATTTACACTCTATTATCTCATGTGTTTATTTCAGTTCTATGAAAATGTGTATCTAGGATGACTGAGCAAATCTCCAAAATTAACACGTCACAGATTTAAACATGTCATGCAAAAGTTTTAAATACTCATGCAGTATTACAGTCAACTTACACATAATATAGCATGCAGTTCATCAAGATCATCAGGAATTGATACATTATAAGTCACTTTGTTGATGGAATCGTCTATGTTTTCACCACCCGCATCTTCAACATACTGCCATAGGTAAAATGAGAAAATTATTATATGAAAAGAAAATCGGAAATAGAAGGAACTAGGAATTTTTTGCAGAAAAATACTATTTCAGGCAACAAAGACTTTCTAAGGCAAACCGCTGCACATTTACATCAGAACTCAAAAAATGCAGGAAAAACTTTCCCTTGGACATCTTAAGAAACTACATACCTTCGCTTTAAAGGCATCCGTGGTGAAAGACCATATTCCCTGCCATTCCATTCAACAATTAGAAAACATGGCAAAATTATCCAGTTAGCAACAGACAGAAATATAAGTTTGGAGGTAAATATGATAAATAAAGTATCTAGTTCTACTAATCTAAAACATTGCATATTAACGTTAAACTAGTCTACAAGAAAGCACTCACATTGTCATATTGCATCCAAGCAACTGTAGGCTTGAAGGAAGATTTCTTGCTGGCTGCCACTTTCGTCAAGCAAATGTAATTCTGCTTAATCTGCTCAATAAAAACAAAACAGTACTTATGAGCAGAAATCAGGTACAGTCGAAGTTACATAATCAGGATTGCCATCTTCATAATTGTTAGGAGACAAGACGATCTTGAAATATCATATTTCAACATTCTCTTCCAATTTATTCAAGATAGTAATCCCCTTTTACAGTTTGACATCGTCTCCAAAATTTGTTTGGAGATAAACAGATATAGAAATTAGATCATGTAAAAAAGTTCTTAAAAAGTATGCCTCTAACAATGCAAACTTACCGCATTATAAACTTGATTTGCTCTAGCTTCCAAGTTTGCGAACACACCCACATACTTAATCCACTCTGCACGCTGGCAGTTAAGGCACATAAGTTCAATAGAATGGATTGCATTTACAGGCACATATGGTACTATTAACACTATGGTTATATGTACACTGATCACTGAAAAAATGTCCAAAGCTTTTCCAAAACCACACAAACACATTAGTGACACAATCATAAGCACTAACCGCAAGAGGATAATCTTCAATCAAGGGCACAAAGGTGGCAAAGTTGCAGGATTGTGGCGGATCGGTGGAACTTGTAAAATGAGTCGAAAACTGTGAAAACTGTTGCGGATCGCTCTTATTTACCGCTGTAATCCCTCCTTCGTCGTACAGTTTGAGTAGGCATTCTGATGCCACTGCACTTGAAGTAATGCCTTTGCAAAGCCCTAGCAACCCTAGAAGCTAACATTGCCCAAACACAAAGAACTTCAAACACATTGGATCACTCAATTGGCGTACATAATTCTTCAATTCGAATTAATATGCGCCTCGTCTAACCCTAGGGTATTCAGATCATGAAATTGAACTACGCAAAATTGGGAAGATCTTTACCTCGAAGAAGGAAACTGCGACACCGGAAAGCCAAAACAACAAATAGATTAGATCTAGTAAATCAAAATCTTCATCAAAACATGGATTTGGTAGTGGATTACCGGGAATTCCTGGAAAAGTATCGGTGTCGATGGAGTAATTGGACAAGGGAACAACGAAGGATTTGATCCTAGAGGTGCAATACTTTGTCCGGGCCGCTATTCGTGTGTTGCCCTGCCAAAAATCATCCCAGAAATTTTGTTCCGTACAGATTTGAGCGCCAAAATCCAAGGTTTGGGCTGAGCCGGTTACAATGTTGGGCCCATTAATTCGCCCATATTTCTTAGATCTTTTGTGGTATTTCGTTTTCCTTTTCTTCTTTTGTGGGGTTCGTTCAATGTTGCTATTTTCATGTCATAGCTCGAACATTACAACGATGATTGATGATATCAGTATTTCCATTCAGTTGATTTTAGGCAGAAACCCATCTTCATGAACTCTCGTATATTTCATTGAGATTAAACTATAGTTGAACATTTTATTTATCCCGTTGACACTAATTTAATTTGCTCGATTGATTTATTTCAGTGACCAACAACACAATGTGACACATTTCTCTTCTAATTAAATATAATATATATTATCAATATATATATATATATAATATGCATCGCATGAAAAAATTGGAGGAGAGTTCATCGATTTTCTGTGGAGATTTTCTACCATGTAAAATGGAAATGGGAAGATCAGTTTGACTGTTTAGGTTACTTAATTTGTTCATGTTTATATTGATGAGAAATGAACCAGAAAAAAAAGTGAAGAATTGATACCTGGAGAAGAAGATAGCTCTGGCCATCAACAGCATTCTTGATGACCTTGAAATTCCGGCCATAATATATTCTGAAATTGACAGCGTCTTCCACCTTTGACGTGTTCCCTTGCACTTCCACATTCGGCGTCGAACCCTCCACCACCACCACCACCAGTAGCGCCACCGCCGTCATCAACACCGTCGTCCGTACACCCCTCATTCTTCACAGCTGAACTTGAGCCAGAAAACAGAGTTTCTAATAAGGTTCAGGGGAGCTGAAACTGACCCTTCCAAGTGTTTGCTTGCTCTTCCTCCTCTAAAAATCTGTTCAACAAGACACAAAGGAATGAACAAACGAACAGTGTGAGCTTATATATATCATGAATTGGCAATTCCCGAAATACCCATTTGCCTTTTCCTTCTGTACTCTTGAGAAAGATGGAGAAGAAAGCAAAGTGAAGTGAAAAGGGAATCGGGTTTTTAGTGGCAAAAGTCTTGCAGCTTTTTTGGCCAAGTCTTTGCATTTTGAATAATTTTCCAAGAGTTCATTAGTACTATTTTAATTAGCTGAAATCTCATACGGAGTAATAACCAAGTTATACTAGTATTATATACCACAAAGAATATATCTTCACCACATAAAACCACACAGAATATGGTGGTCGTCGTATATTCCGTGGCATTTATATATTACACTAAAGTTTAAAAAAAGGCGGAATTAATCGAAGTTCGATTGCATGTGAGGGCATGACATGGACTGTTACTTTGGTCTACGAAGATTTGCTTTGTGAAGGGCAAGGCTAAGCCCGTGACATTGCAAAAGACTTTGAGAATTTGTCATCTTCTCATGATTTTTTTATTTTCTTTGCTTTTTGTTTCTATACTTACTCGATCCATTGTCTTTTGCTTCTCTTTTTCGCCCTATTTGTTATCATGTCATGTTTCAACTAACCAGAAAAGGCTTTACCCATGTGCATTGCACCAGCTTGTATTGTTGTGCTCCTCATGACCTTTCCATATATTTCCAGCTTTACCTTTGTCTTAACCCTAGCTAGCTCACTCATGACTCATGAGTGATAGTATACATGGTAAAAAGGACGATTCTTGCGGTGAAATGGCTATAATTTACTTTCACCTTTACTTTGTAACGTGTCACGTGTGAGTAAATCTCATGGCTTCAACGTACTGATCAAGGTTTATGGCTAATGTTGTCGTCCGAAAGCCCTTGTTTACCTCGATGAAAAGGAATCGAATCCACCTTCGACGATAAACCCTCGACTCGTGAGATGATTAGTAAGGACTATGAACTAGGTATGTCGGTTTAAGTAATAAATGATGGTGAGGCACGACTTTTTTTCACAAAAACCGGTCATAAACTTATAACTATTGTGTGATTAAACATAATGATTTTCTTTTTTGGGTCATTGCAAGGGAATCTATAAGTTGTCTGGCCGTGATAAAGTTAATCTAAACCACTTTGTGCGGACAAAAGCCTAACGGGTTAATTAAGTTTCACTGTCTGATTTGGATAATGCCAAAAACTTCAGCCTGGCTATTTATGGGTTAACCCTAAAGATTAGGGGATCATGTGATCCTATAGGCAAACAGCAACATATATGTCAACAACAAAGGGAATTAATTATTCAACCCAAGAAACAACAAAGGAATTATACAACTGAGCATGTGAGCAACCTATCCGCAAGGTCATCCTCAGTTAGACCTATCAAAAACACAACCTAATTCCGCAATCTAATTAATCTGACCAAATTTATAGCATTGAAAGTTTGGAACTCAATATTAAGCTAATCAAACTATAGGTCGATCGATCCAACTCGTTGTTTTATATAGATATACTATATGGTAAACATTATTCTATAACTAATGTTGAAATATATAAAACAATATTATTATTATTATTTAATTATAATGTCATTTACATGATTATAAAAAGTATCATATGCTCTTGACCTATTTGATCGACTCAAAACCGTTGTAACCCGGACTTATCCGAACTTGATCCGTCCAATCATATCCATCTAACACTCGTGCTTGAGTTATGGTTCAGTTGGCAAAATGCTAACCACTAACTTCTATTCACCGGGGTGACATTTTGTCAGGCGTGATTTTACAACGTGGTAGGATACTGCTCAATCAAGAGTTCACATTAGTAGTGTCTCAACCTCAACAGCACATACGTGATACGATTACGTATAGTGTTTTCAGCTCTAGTTTGGGCCAACTACTCATATTCGGAGGTTTTGTTTGGGCCGGGCCTGAAACAAAAATCAAGAGGAAATAAATAAGATACAAAGAGCTCTCCTCCGGTTCAAAACTTTTGACTTCCCATTCTCAAAATTGACTTTTTTCAAAACACTTTGTAGTTTGTATATAGTTTTGAAAATAAAAATTAAAACTGGATCAAAGCAATACCTTATATTTCAGGATGGTCCAAAATCCAGATCATTGCAGAACCGTTACAGCAAATTGAAAGTCATCAATGTTACCATTGTGCCACAGCTTTAAAAGGTGTACGCTCATCATGTTGTTCTTTGTAAACTCGTAATTCATATTTTTAGGCTCGGAGAGCTCATTATATTGTAAGTTCATGGTCAATGCGAAGTCGTACCAGCTCAATCCAATTGAAACCAACTCGACAAATATAAAGAATATGAATAAGACTTGATTTTTAATGTGTTATCAGGATACAATCTTTAAAAGCTTAATCATTTGACTAGATGACAGAAGGCTTATTATTAGCCTATCATAGTTAGTCTATATGTATATACCATACGGGCCATGAGTTGGGTTTTACAAATGTGGGTTCCTTATTAATAAAAATGTGGGAGGATTAATCATAATTACCCAAACTTTTTATGAGTGTTAAATGAATAAGTCAAAATATTAATAGTAAGTAAAATAACCCAAACTTGTAAGATAGGTTAAAAAATATCTATGAGGTAAAATTTCCGGTCACTATTGATGACTTGGCACCAAAATGCCTCTCCACCTCGTCATCACGTTTCCGACTCTCATCGTACATCTTAAGCAAATACGTTTCCGGGGGTTACCCCTGTTTCTTGGAGGTCCCACCGGCCATGTGTCGAATCAAGTTATTGTAGTATGTGGCCGCGTCCATCCCTTGAGATGACTAGCCACTCTCGGAGACCACGAGCCCGACGCCGCCGCCCGCCCGCCTTCTCTATAGCGGCGTAGAACGAGTCGAAGAGATCGTGATAAGAGAGCCCGTTTTCAGCGTTGGTGAATTGATACTCGAAGCTAAAGTTCCCTCCAAAGAGCACTATGTCATTTATTCCAGTGACAGGCTATTGATAATGATCGAAAAATTTACCTCAGAAATATTTTTTTAACACAGCCTACAAACTTTATTTTACTTACTATCAATATATTTTGGATTATTCATTTAACACCTTAAAAAATTTGGGTTATTTGTGTTAATTTTCTTAAATGTCGGTAATAGTTGATGGAAATATTATTGAATGTATTTGTAAGGGGAAAAGGAGGAGTATATAGCAGCGTGAGAAGTTTCCAACGCCAAGAGGCCTCAACAAAAAAAACTACTTCGCATACGACTCTGAGAGAGAAGGCAACCCCTCTTTTTCTCTCCTCGCCCGCCATTGTTGCCTATCAATCTCACGCCATCGCAATGCATTGAGCTCTCCTTGTCCCCTCTGATCTTGTAAGTCCCCTTTTCGCTCCCTGTTAGCTCTGTTCTCTCTGCCTTTTCAGTGTCGTGTTCGTGTTATTCTCGAATAATCTCCGCTTACTTGTATGAGCTCTGCAAGTTCACCGCGGAATCCGATATTTTCAGTTTCGTTGATCGCTCTTATTTTCATTGATCTGGAGGACGCTGTTTCTGGTGATTGTCAAAGAGCTCGTGCCAAGTTCAAATTTTCGTGTTTTGTTGTGCTTTTTCTTTGGTTTTTACTTTGCGGTTCTAGACGTTTGGACTTGTTGCATTGGAATCCTGAGGAATGTAGATGGTTTCGTTCCCAATTCGTGGTCATGCCTGTTGAAATCAGCATTTTATTGTCTTGATTTGAAGGTAGAAATTGCATGTCGATGTTTAATATGGATTTGTGTCCTCTGTGGTTTATGTTTGAATAGGGCCTAGGGTTTCGTTAGGGCTTCTGGTTGGGGCATTGGCCTTTTGGCCGTTGTATGTGTAATTGGCATTTGATCGCCCGTGTTTCTGAGTGAGCTGAGGAGATGCCACTACTCAAGAGAAGCCCATTCACATTGCTGGAAACACCAGATGATCTTCAGCCCCATGAGCATGTCTTTCAAGTTCGCTTCACAAAGGAGATTTTCCGAGATTATCAGTATCCTTTAATTATTTCTAGTTGTCTATCATGGATTGAATTTAATGGAAAATGTTAGTTTTGCTTGTATGTGGTTTGCTTGACTTGCCTTAGAGAGTATCTGAAGCGGATAGATTTTTACCGCAAACGGTTGTGGACATGTAAGGTCAGTGGGAAATCTAATTTGACCTACGAGGAAGCACTAGTTTCAGAGCAACAAGCTGCTGAGAAGGCTCAACAATTTCCCGAAGAGCTAATTGGCCCCGTGCTTCGTATTGTTCAATACAGTAAGCATTTTTCTGGAACGCCCATTTCTTCTTTTACATTGTTCTCTGTCTATGAAAGGCTAGTGGTACTTTGTGTATTATTGTTCTGTTAAAGAGAAGATTTTGTCCTTGAGGTTGATGCTTGTTATTTGTCTTCACAAAAGGTTGGTCAAACGACTGTTTTATCCCACTTCAGCATACATATATACGAGCATGCAATTTTTTTCTTCTATATGTATAGTTCACATTCGTATCTTTTGTGGTCCAGCTATTAATTAATATATTATGTCTTACACTTTCGCTTATTTGAATTTGTTTTGCCCCTTTTTTTTCAAACATATGGATATGTGGAAGCTGATAAATCCCTTTGCAGGCATGCTCCCACTGAGAGATTTACTCGTTACAATTACGTCGAAGCTGCAGGATGCTTTGGTAGAGGGTTTGGAAGTTCTGGGGAAGAGAGATGGTTGTGTGTGTTCATGCAAGATAATCAAAATTTTGGATGACAAAGAAGGGAGAAAATATGAGGTAACATGGCTGGATAACGACAACAAAATGTCTGGAAGTGCAATCGTGAGCGATGGAGACTTGATTAAAAAGAAGCTTCCATACACTAGAAATGTTCTTAAATCATTCATTAGGGAGTCTACATATAGAAGTGTTCCTTGGGTAATTCACAATAACTTGGCATCAAAGTATGACATTCCTACTGATACTCCAGAGCAATTGAAAGGCCAAGTGTCAGTGTTAAATGGATGCATAGTCAGTTGCAGGAAAAGAAAGAAACACGATGTAAGTTGAACGAACCTTAGTCTTATTCATTTTACTTGATTTTCCTGGAACTGAAACTAATTGTTAAAGTTTGTATCATGTTATCATCAGGTATCAGAAGGAGAGAACAATGGTATGACTCTCTAACATGAGTGAAAGCTTCGATTCCCTTCAATTTTACTCTAGGCCTTACATAAAGTTCCCTTGCCCTCTGGATCATTTATTTTTCCCTTTCATTTTTAAACTCCTGTGCCTTTATATCTATCAAATGGATTTTTGAAACATAGGAGGATTTTAGTTTTCTAGTGCCGAAGTGATATGGGATTCTGCATCATTCTTCTTGAAATACATGACCATTAATGGAATTGATCATGCTTTTATGAATTTCCAGAAGATAAAGATGCAGAAAAAGAACACATCAACTATCCAATTGATGACCTTCTGGTGCAGCCTAGTGACAATGATCCAGTGTTGGCCGAGCGTCCTTCCCCGTCTAGAGACTTCAGAGTTCCAATGGATTGCATTGGGGATCTCTTGATGGTTTGGGATTTTTGTACATCTTTTGGAAGGCTCTTGAGTTTGTCACCATTCTCTCTTGAAGATCTTGAGAGTGCAATAGGCTACAAAGAGAGTAATATCTCTATGATTGTGGAGACCCATTCAGCTCTTCTTAACTTGCTTATTAGAGATGAAGGAGAATATTTTACAACAATTATGAAAAGAAAGCGGAAGCCTAAGGTCAGATTATTTATATTATCAAAGCTCTATATCTTTTCGAAGAACAACCCTATATATATTTTTATTAATCCGTGTAGTACGCATAGACAGCTGAGGGAAAAAGGATATTGCTTATATGATCTCTGATTAACTAGGCTTTATTAAGAATGTGTTGTTTTGGAAAAACATGTCTTCAATACTTGAGCAAAAAATGATTCATCCATAGTTCTTCAGTAACCAGTCTCTAAACTTCTGCTTCATTAGTTTTTTCTCCCTTATCATAATATGAGATCCATATTTTATCTGGCATTTCATTGCAGATATCAAAGGTCACATGGACAGAGTATTTGTGTGACTTCTTGGAGATGATTAATATTCCAGTACTATCTACTAATATAGGGACCATAAAACGGGGCCATTATGGTCTGTTAGATGTGCAAGTTAAATTGCGTATTCTACACGAGCTGGTTGATCAAGTTGTTGCCTCAGATATTTTGAGGGAGAAGTTGGAGGAGAATATTGAAAAACGTCAGGAGCTTGCTGCTGAAAAAAGAGGAGAAGCGCTAGAAGATGGTAGAAAAAGACGAGAAGCAAAGGAGCGTTTGAAGGCACGTGAATCTAGTAATATGGAGTCTGAGAATGGCCACATAGCATCAAATGGAAATCACAGTCTACAGAATGGACATCTTCTGGAGGATGAAACATCTCAACAGGATCATCCTTTTCAAAATGGGTTTGCTCTTTTTCCTCTGCTTTAACAAATTTGTTGATTGAAAGGTTGTATGTCTTTATGCTGTGAGTTATGACATCAAATTTGAATTTCACTTTAGTGAGATTAAACATGAAGATTCTGGATTGAGAAAAACAACAAAGCAGCTGATGGAAGAAATGGAAAAGAACAGAGAACAGAGG
The DNA here is from genome assembly GCA_934048045.1 of Polygonum aviculare. Taxonomy (NCBI): domain Eukaryota; kingdom Viridiplantae; phylum Streptophyta; class Magnoliopsida; order Caryophyllales; family Polygonaceae; genus Polygonum; species Polygonum aviculare. The sequence goes on from OW204024.1 coordinate 4,945,733, forward strand.
GTGGGTATTGTTTTCCATGTTATCTCTGTACATTTGCTACTCTGGTTCTTTTGAGTCCTTCACTTATCTGAAGGACTGTTGTCTGATAATATTATGAACAGAAAGAAATTCTTGAGAGAGAGATGGAGAAACGATTTGTCCGCACTAACTCCTTGGGTAAAGATAGAGATTACAACAGATACTGGTTCTTTCGTCGTGATGGACGATTATATGTGGAGAGCTCTGACAATGAGCAATGGGGCTATTTCTGTAGCAGGGAAGAGGTAATGCTCGCCTTCTATGTTCAATTTGTAAGCGAATATTTGATCTGGCTTTTTGTACTAACTTGCACTTGTTTATGTATGCTCAGCTTGATGCATTGATGGCTTCCTTGAATCCAAAGGGGATACGAGAAAGAGCTCTGAAGGGACAACTTGAGAAGTCTTATAATAGAATATGGTTAGTCTGCAACGTTTCTATGGCAGTGACCAAGTTATCTCACATATTAAATATTTTACCTATTTATGCGTCCTTTAATCATTCTGATAGCATGCATGTGGAACTTCATCTGATACTGAGTCTATTTCAGGATTTTGATGTGCGTGCTACATTACTGATTTTTTTCTTTCAAAACTCCGTCATGCGAGTGTGACCTTTGAAAGAAGTGAATGCATTACACACTCATCACTTGTTTCCATTGTATGTGATGTAATTCATGGAAAAAAGGAAGTGTTAACATTTTCTGTCATACAGTTCCCACATTGCTATTGCATATTTCAGAGGCTTGTTTTGGTTTCGTTTTGAGATGTAGGATCTATATGAAATTAGTGTATAGGAAGATCGTTAGATGCATAAGAATATAATCTCTCTGTCTTTTGAAATGAAGGTAAAAAGCAGACCACACAATAGGCAGAAATTCACTATCTACCAGATGAGAAAACAATGTCACTGGCTTATGGGCTTAACACCCTCAGCTAGTTGCATATAATAGATGTCTGTTAAAAAGGTTTGCAATTTAGTTCACATAGCTGTCAGTTTTGCTACAATGCTGATAGCTATTAATGCTAAACGACACCCACTTGAAGCTCATTTGAATTACTTCCACATTTTTCAGCTATCACAAAGATTTAGCAAGGAGGTGGTATGATTTGTTAGAAGTTCATATCCTTCCTATTATAATTAAAATTGTCTTCTTGAAATTTCTGTTGGAAGATAAATTGCAGTACTAGCTCAAAGAAAGCAACACTACTAGTAAAATCATCTCCAATTGCTGGGGTCTAATATTCATCTTTAACTGAGAACTGTACTTTTTCTATTTGCAGCCAACTCATGAACTACCTTGAAAACTTCTCTTATGCTTTTAATTTCGAAATTCCGTTTGCAGCTCAGAGATGCAAAAGCGTACAAAAGAAGAGGCACAAAAGGTCGAGCTGGATGGGGCAGTAGTTAGAAGGTCCACGCGTGTAAGAGCTCCTCCTAGGGAGAATCCTGCTCTTGCCTTCCTCAAGTACACCAACAAGTGGAAAGAAGTCTGAAACATTCATTTTCTGGCTTCGGTTGAGTTTTCCCTTAGTATGGCGCATAACAAAATCGGTTGCCTTGCTTTAGATACGTGCCTGTCATAACAGGAAATTTTTGTAGGGGTAAGTCCAAAGAAAAGGCAGTGCATCCTTTGCGCACACGAATCTCCTTTTTTTTTCCAGCAGAAACTTCTGTTCACCTGTTTCTTGGGTATGGATGCATATAGCTTCAAAGTTCAAAATACTGTAAATGACCAAATAGCTAGCTATGCTGGGTTCAAATCTTTATTTTTGGGCATGCATTACACGTCTGTGCAATGCTGTCATAACCCATCTCCTTTATTCCTACTAGGGTACTAAGAAAGTTGCATGTTGAAACTTTGATATGCCGTGAACAATGGCATATTTTTGACTTGGAGATAGTAGATTGACAATGCAATATTTCTTCATTGGTCTTTTAGATGACAAATTAGTTTTGTACTTTGCTGGGAAATGCAACGATACCAATGGCGCAAACTTAACTTTTAGCTTTGAGCGAGGCTTAAAACATATCTAGCCCTCCGAACTTACGCAAATATGTCACTTAGATACTCAACCTTTGATTTGATTCTATTAGGTACCTAAACTTATATTTTTTGACCTATTGAACATCTGTTTGTTGACTTGTGTAAAAAGTTTTGCCACCATGACGCCATGTGTATACCATGTGTATGTACCTCACTACTTTTAGTTAAAAAAAAAAGAAATTAAGAGTAATGAGGTGGCATGCACATGGTATACATGTGGCGGCATGGTGGCAATTTTTTTTGCATTAGTCAACAAACGGGTGTTCAAAAGGTCAAAAAATGTAAGTTCAGTACCCAATATGTCTAAATCAAAGGTGGTTTGTCTAAGTGACAAATTTGTGTAAGTTCGAGGGGTTAGATATGGGGTTGAGCATACGATGCTAGATAGATAGATCATTTGATAATTTTAAGAGGGATGCCATTTGATAATTTTAAGATGGTTGCCATGAATACACATTCTTCAACGGAATTAAGACTCAAGATTGAATATACAACTAAGGCCTTGCTACACTTGGTATCATAAAGTACTTTTTGTAAAAATAATATTTTTTTACTTCAAAATCCATAAAATATAATTAAAATTCACACATTTCGAAGTCAAAAAAATATACTGAAGTATAGCAAGGTCTAAGTGCTAGAAACTCATAATAATTTTAACACAAAATAAACCTTTTTATTTGTTACAACCTCTTCTTTTCCTTTAACTCGATTGGTTTGTGAAGTTTTTTTTAAAATAAATAAAATATGATAATATCCAATACTTCTAATGGATTATAATAACAAAACAATGCAAATAGGGTGAAATAGGGAAGAATATATTACACGACTAAATAAAAATTATGGACAAAATAATAATATAATAATAGAACATGACAAAATATAAAAGCCAGAGCCGGCAGTCTGGCAGAAGGAACTAGTTACCGATCACGCCATAAACAGGGAAAAATCCCCAACCAAAAAACACAAAAAAAACAGGGAAAAATAAAAAATCCCACCATAAAGTGTTCTCGCCGGAGAATACGTCGGAGCAGAAGGCCGGGCAAGAGAAGTCAAAGTTAGACGACGAAGGAAGAGACCAAGAGACGATGTTGTTTCAGGTAGGCGGACAGGGCGCTCGTCCCACTTTCTTCGAGATGGCAGCTGCTCAGCAACTTCCTGCCAGCCTTCGAGCTGCTCTCACTTACTCTTTCGGAGTACGCTCTCTTTCTCTCCCTCTCCCCAAGTATCGACAATTGTATGAATTTTTCCTGCTGAAACAAATTGTGATTGAAAAACCGAAGATTATTCAAGATATTCTAGGTTTCGGTTACATTCCAGCGGACATTAATCAAGGAATACGCATAAAATTTGAATTTTTGAGATTTCGATTCGACTATTTGATTCTTCTGGCTAACAACCTAATTGGAAAATTTCTGGTTCAATGTTTATTTGTTTGCTGAATGCTCAAGTTAGACTGTACACAGCCGATGATGAAGTTTCATACTGTTGCCAGGTACTAGCTCTCAGGAGGCCGATTTTACATAAGGTGTTAGACTATGAGGATGAGTTTTTTTCGTTGCTCATGCTGGTGCTCGAGATGCATAGCTTGAGAACCACAGGTTATCTATTTCTTTTTATCGTCATCGGACTATAGGGATTTGTGAACTTGTATGTTAGATGGAACAAGTACCTTGCTCGATCCTGGTTAGATGGTAGGATTTTGCCTCAAGTCACACTGGTTGAGAATACCAACTAAAGTTATATTATTGTAACTTACGGAGTAATGTCTGTCCTGTGCACGTCTAGCTAGAACTTTAAACATTGCTTGATCAAATTGTTGGAGGATTCTTATTTGATTAATGAATGTTTCTAGTATAGTAATATGATTATAGGGATTCCGTTGGTATGTCGTTTCCTTTTATTGATGTCAGTAATGAAGTCTGGTGTCTAATTGGTTGAGACAAAAGACAACAAGAGAGGCTGAAGCCCTGAACCCTTCCTTCAAATGGATAGAAGTGATTAATTCAAAAACAACTGCAACCTGCAACTTTTGTAGCCACGTTCTGTGTTAATATGATGAAACTTTATAGCAAGTCTCTTTTACATTGTCCCTGCCACTGAATTGTCTTTCAATTCAGCTCATTATGTGCATTTAATATAATATAGACATCTTCTGCTGGAGTGATCCTCTCATTTGACTTTACTCAGATGCTTCCTTCGCGGAGTCTTTATATGGTCTGAGAAGGAGGGCAGTACAAACCAAATTGAAGAAAGATTTTCTGAATTCACCCTCTACAGAGAGCACAGATTACTCTGGACTAGAAAAGAAGCAAAAGGTCCTCTCAGTAGTTTTTCTGGTATAGTTTCTTCTTTGATATGGCTAATGAAGATTTGTTCGATTATGATATTTTCTTGCACAGATTTGGTGATTCTCATATGATGGAAAGCATACTCAATGTTCTTCATCTGTGTGTATTGATGCATCTAATATAAATCCGTGTGCATTCTATGCCTTTCTGACAAGACAGAAATTCTGTTTCTTTGTATTCCCGCATACAATGTGAATATATTGTTTTACCACTCTTACTATTTTATATTGGGTTGTATAAATGGCTACACAATTTCCTACAACTGATGTAGAAAGAAAATTAGATTTCAGGAAGCTGTATATATGCTAGTCTTTCTTATGGAAAATTGTTTTACTTGCTCATTACTCATTCTTGACTTAATAGCGAATCATATGAGTTTATTGATAGATGGTTATCTGGATTCTCTTTTCGTATAGTTGGTAAATTTTATTTCTCAAATTTGTATTTTTAGGTTGTCTTGCCATATTTGAAGTCAAAGTTGCATTCAGTATATAACAAAGAAAGGGAAGCTGCACTTCAGGCTAGCTTGTGGGGGCCTGGTGATGAAACATTTGAAAGTACAGTTTATATAGATGCAGGAACTAGAACAATTGTTCCAGCACAAGCTTCAGAATCAGACATGTCAGCAAGAGCACAACTGCTTAGGAGGACTAGGAAAATTATCAGTGCTTGCTACCCACTGATACATGCTGGTCATGAGGGTTTGTGGCAATTTTTTTTCCTACTATTTTTGGTTTACATTGAACATATTTGTGGTATTTTAAAGAATTGTGCTTGAGCTTTATTTTACTATCTCAATGAACAACATTCTGGAAAATATTTTCAAGACCTCATGTGCCACCAGTTAACAGCCTGATAAGTCTGAAAATTTTACCGTTTGGCACTGTTAGCCCACAGATTCTATGTTTGCCTTTGCGTAATATCATGATATATATACTTCTAGATTGTAATTTCATGGATTATACAGCCATCTTTAATTACTATTTCAGCAGTCTAAAGTGTAACCTGCTACCCTACAGGATTTGCATTTGCTTACCAGCTTTTGTATCTGTTGGATGCCACGGGGTTCTACTCCCTTGGATTGCATATACTTGGAATTCATGTGTGTAGAGCTACAGGGCAGGAGATGGTATGCGTTCACTGTAAACAAATTCCAGTTACTTGAATTTCATAATGTAATCACATTAAAATTAAACCTATTATTAGTTTGTGTAGATGCAAAGAGGGGTGTCTATGTTTTGAACTTAGTTGATTTTTGTTGTCAAGTAGATGGATGCTTCATCCAGAATATCAAGGATAAGAAGTCGTGAGCGAGAAAGACTTCGTGGTCCTCCTTGGCTAAAGGTATGGGTTGCGTCTATTCAAGGCTATGTTACTATAATGATTAGACAACTGACATCTTGCTATTGATATTTCATTTATAAATCTGATGATTGTGGAGCATAAATAAAAACAAATATCTTGCTTTCTCTAATGATATGCTGTTGAGAACTGCAAAATAGGACCATGGGGTGTAGAATAGATCTGAATCAATCCTTTTCATATCATCTGATATGATAGAATATGTTCGAAATGAAATGTAACTATTTTAGCTTGCATTTGCATTATTAAACTCTGATTCTCAATTTTTGAGTAAAAGATTGAAGCATTAAGCATGAGCTACTCTTTTTTCTTTCATATATCAGAAATTCCTAGGAGCTGCTCTCACTGGGACCTATGCTGTACTAGACTATGCTCAGACGGGTTTGATTGCATCTGTTTTTATATTTAAGGTAAATGTCTTCTCCATATAGTTTTACTATGTCTGTACCTTTGATTTTATATATTTTGTTCACAACACTTTACTACGGGCTTCATTTAGCACATTAGTTTCAATGCTTTTCTGTAATTAGTTGGATGTTCCAACATCCAATTTGATTCTTCCTTAAATTTATTTAGTATCTTAGCTAAGAAGCCGTACTTTATTATTTGACAATTGAATGCATGCTATGGAGGATATCAACTATGTTCTCTCTCAGTCTGAAGTATCTAGTTTCTAGCATATGGTGCTGGGAAGATTCAATTTTCCAACCATACATGTACCATGATAGTGCTTTGGTACTAATTGGCTCTAAAAAAAATTAGATGATGGAGTGGTGGTACCAATCAGCAGAAGAGAGGATGCATGCACCTGTTGTATATCCACCACCTCTCCCTCCTCCAGCCCCAAAGGTATGGCAATTTTTGCAGAAGTCGCTCGGGATATTTATAGTTGCTGAACACATTATTTAAAGTACTTATTTTGCATTTTACTTGATTTCAGGTCGCTAAGGAGGGCATTCCACTGCCCACTGATAGGACAATTTGTGCACTTTGCTCGCAGAAACGTGCAAACCCATCTGCTCTTACAGTATCAGGATTTGTTTTCTGTTATGCTTGCATTTTTAAATATGTCTCACAGGTTAGACATCTACACCCTAATCTTTGTAGATGAGGGCTTTTATAACATTGATAACATGGCATTCCATATTAGCGTAGAAACTTAACAACACAGTTAGGTTAGAAATGCAAGGAAATTTGCTGTATTCATATGAATTTCTGGGAAAAAATTGATAAAATATATTCTTGACATTTCACAACTATTCGCATTCTTGAGCTTACTAGTCTTTTTTGCATTGTCTTCTGTTAACTCTTACTCCAAAGTTGGTTTTGAGAGAATATTAACACTTGCAATGTTCTTTGTTTTCAATTCTTTGCTGCAGTATAATCGTTGCCCAGTGACTTTGATTCCGGCAGAGCCCGACGACATCAGAAGGCTTTTCCATGACATGTAGAGTTCCTGTCGCAAATTTTCATTCACGTTGATAACTCATTGTTTGGATCGAATCAATAAATGTACCACTCTTGTTGTATTTTGGCGGCTGAGTATCGAATCAGTACGACGGATTCTAAAAACTCTTTGTATCTTACGATCTTACCCCAACACTAATCAAAGCCCATCACGAGTCACAAGTAGCTTTGTAAGCCTATCGAGATTGTGCTATTTGAAGGTGAAACGGCATTCATGGGAAGTTTTTTTTTTTTAAATTTCCCAACAACTTAGGCATTATCAAAGGGCAGCCAAAACATAATTTCTCACTACATCGTCTCGTCTCAATACACTGATATGCAACATTCTAGGATTGAACATGAGAAAATGATCACGATAGAAATTCAAACAAATAGTAAAACTAGTTACTTTTTTATGGAAAAAGTAACATTAACTACTAACAATGTATTATAATCATCCAAAACATAATTTAGGTCGGTCAACATAGCAAAGGGCAGCCACAAAACCAATGCCCAAGAATAGCAAGAAAGAAGAAACAAGCAAAGCCAGAAATAACTAACTCTCCACCATATAGCAAGAAAGACTTCCCCAGCTTTTCAAACACAAAAGAAAAAGGAAATAATGCATTTTAAACTCGTAAGGAAAAGAATAGAAGACTACCCTAAAGCACCAAAACAAAGCTTACAATGCAAAAGAAGGAAAGGGAAAAAAATGCTGGAGAAGTTCAGATCTATCATCTCCACTTAAGAAGACCTCTCTCTCTTGAACTAAATGATGCAGAAACTACTACATCCTAAGGTGGTCCTACCATTGCTTGTCATTTTCAATCTTCCTTCGTAGCATATGATTGAATTAAATGTTTTGTATGTCTTTCATTCATCGCCAGCTTGAGCAATCTCAAATGAGCATGTTAAATGGCTCCCAGCAAGGCCAGATTCAAGCAAAATCAACCTAACTGGGATATATAAAGCCATGTCTTCATTTAAAGGCTAGCAGCAGTAAAAGAAACTCGCATCTTCTCATCAAGCACCTGCAGATATTAAAACATATTAAACCTAGTTCCCAGTAGCAGGTAAAAAATCATATACAAACAACATTAGTGGTTCATCCATTAAGGGGAAGCCCCATTGATTATTAAAAGAACATTAACAACCATTAGAATGTAAAATAACATTTTTTTGCAGGATACATTAACGAATCATATAACACCACCCCCATCAAAAAATGTGCAACTTTCTAAGTAGTAGAGCTGTAGATGACATAGCTCACTAAAATCAATTATCAGTATCAAACAGCTTCTTATTGTTAAATTTAACAGATGGAGCCCCAGTTGACTGTAAACATAGCTGATTGACATATTTTATATTGCTAGCTTTAGAAATTCATGTAAACATAGCAAGTAGAAAACTATGTTTTTGCAAAGAAAGAGCACTACCATAAACTCAAAATGGAGCTTCGAGTGATTCATCCCAAACATCTGCACTTCCATTGGAGATGTCATCGATATCTTCTTCCATCGAAAGCCGAATATACTCCCTGTGTGCAAACCTATCCCATTCAGTCATGGTTGGATTTTGTCGCTCCTGTAAACACCCAACACAATCAGGTAAGGTTTAAAAGTTAATGATGCAGAATTCCAGCACCCTGCACTCCATCCGAAAGCAACCAGAATCAAGCAAGTTGATTAATGTACCTGACGAATAAGGAATGGATCGCGTGTTTCAAAGGCCATGAACTTATTAAGGTTAAACAGAATGTTGAGCACACTTCCTGAAAGTTTACTTCTCTTCATATCACGCAAAGTGAAAAAACCCTCCTCCTGCAAACATTAATGATAAAAGAACTGTAAAGATCCAAAGGCATCACATTATCTAGTAACTAGACACTTGAGGTGGACATTTCTCAGGTTGCTTTTACAGCTTCAAAGCATATTTTGCATTGTATATGTAGGTAACAGCTGTAACACACATTTTGCCATTGACTCATCCCTTGCCAACAATTTTTCAATCCTAGCTTTAAGCAATGCAGAAAATAGTGTTCTACACAAGTAAACCCAAGGCTTGCGTACTGTAGAACACTCATCAACACCCCTATTTGGAAGAACAGCATATGTGTAGTCTATGATAGGAGAAACAACCTCAGGTTTAATCATGTCAATAATCTGACATAAGATATCCTCAAAAAGCACAGCCTCCTGTGACATGCATTCCATGCGATGTAACTGCTCCTCATAGAAGAATTGCAACTCATTCCGGGTGATGATGCCATTGCCATCCAAGTCAATGCACTTGAACCTTAAGAAAACAGTCAGCATGAGACATGAATACAACAAGCTTGGAAAAAAATGATACTAGCTAACTAAATTAGTCTGAAGCTATTACTATTTTTTTTGAAGAAGCTATTACTATTTAAGAACACTATTGCATGTGAACTGATAGTCCTCTAAAGCATCATATAAAGGCAAAAAAAGACCTGGTACAGCCTCCTTTTGATTAATGGCCAGACATGTTTGCCTAGCTTTCAAGCATACTAGTAAATCCACACTTTGAACTAGAGTCTAGAGGAACAAAAGATACATGAGTTCTGACAACCATCAAAAAAAAATATGATGGCCTGCAATTTAGATTCTAAATATCATTCTCAATAATAAGATATCTGTGACTACTTAGTTCTGATCAGAATAAGGATTTTTCATACTGATGTTTAAGTTTCATGTTCAATAGTTATCAATGAGAACTATATACGTGCAACTTAAACATTCTTTAGAGGATCCTAAATATAAGCCATCACAAAAATGGTCAGGTATAGGCTCCACAAACTTTAATGCACAAGTTTTAAATGTCCAACCAGAATTACTTCAAAAATAAAACACAGTAGCCTTATTCTACCAAGCAAATGCGAACCAATCATACCAATATTCAAGGCTAGGTTCTGATGATTTGTCCTCCTCAGCAAGTATGAAGTAAACAAAATCTTCATAACCCATCTTACCCTCCACGTTAGACGTGAACTTTCTAGAAACCTGAAAGAAATAATTGAATACAAAAGGAAGGAGAATTTGTTAAGGCTGTCTGAGAGGAAAATTGAGGAATGAGGGTTGCAAGAATAATTCCATGGTTATACCTGAGAGAATATCCTGTCCACAATCCTATACGTAAGAGCATGGTTCCCGTATCTTATCAGGTTCTCTTTGTCAATGACAAAATCATGGTCGGTATCGAGCTCCCAGAACTTGCAGTATATGACGTAAAAGTGCTCATAGGAGAAATACCTGTTTTGAGAAATATTAGACAAGACATAAAACACAAATACCTCATCTCATGAAGATGGAAGAGGATAATTAACCCCCCATTGAAAAAGACCTGCCATATTTACAGGCACTCTTGTGGAAATATAATTTAAAACCCCAAAAAGAACATCAAGAAAAACATACGACAACTGTAAAGGATTAGATGTATCTGAATAAAAGAGTAAATTTTGGCCACAAAACCGTAACGCAAGTTGAAAACCTGAGTTCGCACATGCAAGCATGTACCAAGTAAAATGAGAGGGAGAGAAAGAAAGAAAATAGGGCTGATTCATCAATTATAACCTCAAAACTTTGTTTATGTCTTCTTCTTCGTCTGCTTGTTGCATAGCAGCAATTAAGTTTCCACACTTCAGCTCCCTGAGGGTGAGATGACCATTTCCTGCTCTATTTATGTAATAAAAAATTCTGTATATTACAGTTTCAGCTGCACAGCAATAAATTCTTTCTGTCAGAACGGAAGAAAAGCACAAGCAGGAGTTCGTGACGAAGAAACTTGGAGAATGGAAAAAACATAGTAGCATACCATATCTCTCCTGGAACTCGGGTGTGCTTTGCAAGAACTCCAAGCCAGGATGAGTTGCCAGAAGTTCATGAAGCACAGGATTAAAGTCATCCTGAGTCCAGAAAAAATTAAGGGACATTCTTAAGCAAGATTCAAAAGGTAAAAAAAGTTTCAGCTCAGAATACCAGAAAACAGTTTCTACTAGCAAAGCAACCACAGTTTCCATCGTCTTGTTAGCTGGGTCCTCTTTGTGTAAGGAAGTTACTCATATCCAGCCACATTTCATAGATAGTTTTTCTTTTCTAAGCATAACATAATTGCACACCTAGAGGCATAAAATGACACCTAGCACAATATCAAAAATGCTGATCATACCTTAGTAAGGTATTTGTGATCTGGTTGCTTCAAAATAGTAAATATTTGAGTAGCTGTGTCCATGGTCAACATGTTTCCTTTGACCCAGTAATCAACAAAAGCATCCCTACAAAAATATTTCAAAATGAGATTATTCAACTGATTATATAATATCCAATTAAAAAGGGAAAGTTCACTAGCGGGATGGGTTGATTGTTTATAGGCACTAATTTGTGAAAGTGTCTTTTGAAACCATTTAACTCAAACTAATGAGCTCGCATCTCTGAAATGCACAGTAACAAAAGAAATGATCAATTAAATATGACCAACATTCAGAAACAAGGGTATATTGGACTATTGAAACATTAGATGACGACCAAGAAAGAGGTCCAGTCTTGCACTGCACCTTAAAACTCAAAACCTTAATACTCAATGCCATCAAAGATCTATCTATCTACCATTTCACTCTATTCATCTACAATACCAGAGGGAATCTGCCATTTGTTCCAAAACAATAATAACTGCCTAGCTGTAGAATCTATAGAAGTTCAGATTTTAAATGGGTCAAAACAGTAATAAATTTCTGTCTAGGCGTACAATATTATACCTTGTGACAACTCCAGTGCTATCAGCATTGATTTTCCGGAAAAGAACAGAGGAGAGGAATGATGGAAGCTTGCAAATTTCCCTTGTTACATCTTTAAAGTCTGAAAGACAAGCAGAACACATCTTTAGCTCTTGAAAGTAAGGTGTATAATCACCATGCGAGTCTCACCATTTATTTGCATCCCCTCAGTATGAGCACGGAAAATCTGATCTGCTTGAAGCAAGCATTGCTCTTTTAGATCCTTTGGTGCTGGTCGACCATTTTGAAAGTAGAACTGCAAAAAAATTATAAGCAAAAAGAATTACAAAGGTGCATCACATGGATAAGTACAATCCCTGGTTGCACCATGACGAACAAAACATAAGAATCTTACTTGTGGTATCAGTTCCTTTTTTGGCCTCAGTACTTTCAGAGGAGACCCTAGAGAAGAAGGGCCTATCCTTTGCTTCATAATACGAGGTGAACCAGATACACTTCTTGGTGAGAGTGGAGGTGCACTTCCAGCAGGAAACATGGAAGGTATTGCACTGCTAGAGGAAGCGTTTGGACTAGAAACATTTCCTGGAACATTCAATGGTACCCCTGCTTTTGCATCACTGACCATTGATTTCACCTGCACACGGATTAGAGAAAGGTGGGGAAAATTTAAGCATACATGAGAACCAACCAAAGAAAATAAAGGATTGAGATTATTTTTTTTTAAATGGAATATAACAGATACCAGCACCGACATTCATATGCATCCCCATTTCTGGTTCAGTAATATCTTCAATTACATTAAAGCAATTCAATTCATTACTTCCAAATATATCAACATACTCAGAGTTACTAATGAACCTTCGACCACTGTTGTTTCTGATCCAATTTAACAACCACCACCATCTCTGTTGAGGAATCCAATTTAATACCTTTGCTGAGTTCAACACAAAACATTATACTTTCTCATAAACCTCTACTACCATACTTCTGATGCATTCCCATGACTATGCTATATGATCTCTAGACTTAAATGAAAATATTGAATTGATGGGGCAAGGTAAGAAACTGCCGACTGGGGGTAAAACGAACTAGAAGCAAAATAATATTAAGAGCATAAGCTTAGTAGCTGAAACCAGAATTAGTGGGAAGACTCTCAAATAATTGAATTTGAGCATGTTTGCAAGACGTATTAATGCATGGAGTTCCGTAATGTCTTTGACAGTATACATTACATAAGATGTTTCTCAAAATTTTCCTTACTATTTTTCAATAATTTCATACAGTAAAGCAACCACTTCATTAAGAATATAATCTCCTCAAAGTCTGAACCTCTCAATCAGAGATGATCAAACTTCATACTAAGTTCAATAACAACTTACATAACCGTTTGCCATGTTCTAGGCCACATTTTAGGTATTTTCATGGGGCTGGAAGAATTCCTTAGATCACCAAAACTAGAACAGTAAACATGTCACATAGGCAGATGGGCACAATCATATCACCACATGGGAGTGGAAGGCGGAAAATCCCACAAAACACATCAATCCGTACACGACAAAAAGCACAACAAAATCATACGTATCATCAAAACATGGGGCGGAGGGAGCATTAAGCATTCTTATGAGAAGTGAAAGCAACATACCATTTTATTGGTATCATTGAGCGAAAGCCACTGTTCAAAAAGCTCCTGTGCTAGATAAGGATGTGCTTTGAGCGCCAAAGGAGACACCTCAGGCAGCTGTAACAAATCCGCATTCAAACACGACATCTCCCCGTTCAAATTATCATCCACCACGGCCATATTCTCTATCGATATCACATCCACCACACACAAAATCAAACAACACGCAACCGGAACCAACGCAAGATCTCCTCTTTACGCAGACACGAAACTCAGCCTCCTCCAAAACGACGAAACCCTAGAAAAGAATAAAAGAGATACCAACAGGAATAACGCGGCTCCTGAACTCTCCCGACGATCGCTCTCTTGTCTCAAACGAAATCGCTTATCAACACAAAAGTGAAATTGAGATCCATCATCGGAGTTTTTGTTTCCCTAAGCGCGAGGAAAATCCAGCTGTTCGGAAAATCGGAAATACTATTCACGCATCTTGAATAGACGATGGAATGAATTGGAGGTATGAATCTGGGAGAGGGAAGAAGAAAGAATTGAGATCGGAGTCAATTTGGAGAGAGAGGAGTAATGCGGATTGGAGCCCTCGAAATCGGAACCCTTATTAAGAATGAGAGAGAGATGGGAATAAGAGAAAAAACGCGTCGCTTTGTACGTCGATACAATATAAAAGAGGGGGTATTGTTCTCCTGAATATGACCGTTAAATTCCTCTTGTTTTCATCTTTCTCTATTTTTGTGTAATAAAACATCTCAGAAATATGACGGTAGTATTTGACGGCCTGACACCATTCTAACATTCCAAACTTTCCATATTAGTAGTTTTGTAATGGTGAAAGTCAGGTAATTTTATATGTAGTATTTTGTGATTTTTTTTAATTTACATTAACGTTACATTCAAAAATATAAAGGCAGTGTTTTTGCAAAACCCATTTAAATTGTGTCTATTTATGCATTATATTCGTATACTAGTACTACCAAAAACAATGTATTATTGTCGTAAAATATGTCCCAATGATCCGTTTTTGGATTGTTGGGAAGTATCATGGAAACATAGGACTAAAATTTACCATCACTACTTTTCATTAAAAAAAAATTACCACCTCTACTACAATGCTCTGCTTAATAACACTGATATGAATATATTCATCAAAATTTATTTTACACACATGAAAACCATTGATGCACAGCTTCTGCATTAGTGTACATTTAAGGATACAACAAACCAAATCACAAGCTAAAAAAGATCACGCCTTCAATATTACTTCCTCTGGTAGAGAGGGGGGAAGAAAAGGAAGTTTTAAGAAGAGGAAAGACCAGGAAATTCTTAAGGTCTGCTCTGATATGAGCAGCACAGCAATTTGATATCTATCAGAAGAAGACCACAATTTTTGACATATTACAGAAGAATAATGGCGGCTCAGGAAACTTCTCTTCGTGACTATTCACAGTATGAAACCATGAAGAAAGTTCTTGAGCTCTAGCTTGGACTGCAGTTCGAGTTCCAGACCCGTCCATGGATGTGGCCGGAGCAGAACCCAGAGCGGAATATTTAGTCAGCAACAGGTTCCACCATGCAATAGCGAAAACTTCACCTCAAGGCCAGACACTGAAAAGGGTAGAAAGATCTTTTAATTGCTGTGTGTAAAATGTAAAGGCTCTCAACAAATAATCTATAATCATTTCACAGAACTATTACCTTTTTATGTTATGTGTGTTTCATTTCCTTCTGTCTCTGCCAATCTTGAGGAAGTCGAAGCTCTTAACAGTCTCATCAAGAAGGCCTTTGGCAGTGGTGGTGCGAGAGGGAGTTCCTAACCGACTTGTGGACTCAGTTGTGGGCTTCACCCTGTGACTGCTGGACAGCCGGGTACTGCTAGACAGAAGCCGGTTTGAACGTTCACTTGGCCCAGCAGAAGAGCTTGGTCTGCTTGTAGAAGCAACAGCTTTCTTTGACGTGCTCCCAAACCGAGTAGAGTTGTAGCTGCCTCTTATGGAATCAGGCTGTTAAGGAGAAGAGTTACATTAATTTTAGCACTCCAAATTTGTTAAAAATGCTTGTCATTTTTAAGTTAATGGAATTATTTATTGGTGACGTAAAAGTCCATTATTGGAATTTGGGCATATACAGTCTTTCTATGCAAATTCTCTTTATTCAATGGCCATATATAAGAGTAGTTTAGCTATTGAATTCCTGAATAGTTGTACCAAAGAGGAAAATGACAATCTTTATAAAGAATAAGGGCGCAGTATACAGAATGTGTGGGTGGATTGAAAAGTTAAGCTAACCAGTTGAAATTGGGGTGTAGCCTCTGGTACTTTCTGCTTTGAGCGGTCACCGTGCAGCGCAGAGCCAGAAGCATTTCTCCTTGCAAAAGCCTCAACAGCCTCTTGTCCTGCTGAATGCACTAAGCAGTGGAATTATAAATCAGTTAGTACAGAGATTATTGGGTCATCTGATCAATGGCAAGAAAAAGAAAGCCCCCCAAAATGTTACTTGCATGTCACTTAGCCAAAGGAAGAACAGCGAGAAACACAGTTACCCATAGCATTCATTTGAGACTTCAGGTGACTTTTAACTTGGCAAAACTACAAACTTAAGGAGAAATCAAACCTGGAGGCCTATCTGCTCTTTCTCTTTCACCAGAGGTTCCGGGATTTCCACTAGCATTTATTCCATGAGGCTGAAATGCAGATAATGATGAGTGTGTGATAATAAACTTATTGTAAAATGAAAAAAGAACATAGATATAAGCTGACCTTTAATCTAGAACCAGCACTAAGTTGAGGGTACTTTAATATAGTCCAATCAAATACATAATCGAACTGATAGCCTGTAAAAAACAAATGGCATGCAGCTAATGAATGATTTTCTGCAGAAATATTGAAAGTGTAGAATCCAAGTGTGTCATTATGTATGCAAGTACATAATGTGCACAAGGTTGAATTCCTTCCCATTAAAAAGAGTAAAAGAGATAAGTAATGACAGTAGAAGTGGATCTTGATGAAAGAAAAATATAGGACAGAGCTATATTGAGCATGGAAGGAATGATTGCACGTACCTTCTCTTATGAACAAGTCTCTGAAAAGTCGCTTCAAATATGAATAGTCAGGCTTGTCCTCAAAACGAAGTGATCGGCAATAATGAAAATATGATGTAAACTCTGTTGGATGTGACTTACAGAGAACCTGCAAATTTAGGGCAACTTCGGATATGAATAAAAATCCCTGATCATGAGTGACTTTCAAAAGCATGCTAATGGAGTTGTAGCATGCAAGGATGACAAAGATTCATTTACAGCAAGGATGACCATGAATGATGTACAGCCTCGGGAAAAACGCCCCTAATGCAAGAATTATAGATTACAGAAATTTGGGCCCTTCCAGAAAAAAAAGATTACATAAATTTGAGGACCTCGATATGAAGACTAGTATCAAATGCCCATCTTCAGTGCAAGAGAATCAGATCTGAAAGTATATGCTACACTACCTCTATGGGTGTCAGCATCTTCTTCTCACTAATGCGGTCATACTTTTGCTTCTTTGTCCCTGCTTTTAGCCCCTGCCATGGAAGACTGTAATAGGCAAGAGGCCAGGGGATTTAGATACAAAATAACAAAGCAGTGATGGTTCATAAATAAGACTGAGTCTTGGGTTGTATTAAGTTTCTAACCTTCCCCTCAAAAAATACATAAGCACATAGCCAAGAGATTCCATATCATCCCTTCGACTTTGTTCTGCGCATAAAAATAAGAAATGTCTTGAACTGAAAACAACTTTTGGACAAGAATTATCAGATAAGAGAGCCACGGTGATTCACTACCTACACCAAGATGAGTATTCACACTAGCATAGCGAGCGGTGCCTGTGAGATTCTTATTTTCCCTAGAACAAGAAAATAATCCAAACCGTCAAAATAATCTCATAAGAAAGGTTTCAATCAAGCAGAGTACTTCTGGTAGCGCATGATACAAGAAAATATTAACAACCTCTCAGAAAGCTAGATTTTCTTATTTCTTTATATACAGAAAGCGTTGCTTGTTTTTATTAAAATGCTTTCTCCATCTACGGTAATGTTATTACCCGGTACGATACTTCCTCAAATTACATATACTTCAAAATATACAAGAATTATCACTACCAAGACCAGTTTTAGTGAGAAACAAAACACAAAATCATGGAGCACAAAGGCAAACGCAATCTCAGATGCAGCCTCATCCAACAACAACAACCCAATGGAGTCCCAGAACCCGGAGTCTGGAAGGTCAAGATGAATGCACTCTTGCCTCGAAATAAATGGTGACAGTGTGTCTGAAGATACATACAATTCAAGAATTTGATATGGATATAGTAGATCATGGTTTTCATCTTTACCTATCCATCATAGATCCTAAGCCATCCTAAGCCTAGTTTTCGCATCTCTAGATCCGTGACTAGATCCTAGAATCGGGCACATAACAGAATTATATAAACTGCAACTCTACGAGGGAGAGCACAGACGTCAAACATAAGCAACATACACACCATATAATAATTCTATTATCTTTCCTACATGCTCAGCACCAGTAAATTTGAAGAGAAGAAGCACAATTAAGATTCTTGGTCTCAACAGTGTAAGCAATTCAATCTGAAGAAAGTGCCAGGATTTGGCATTTATATTGTAACAATGCCATACCTATAGGGAATGTGCTTATGGGTCTGAAGATCTTTATACTTCTTGGCAAGGCCATAATCAATGATAAAGACCTGTAACATGCCAGAAAAGTTTATTAGATACTATCTCGAAAATAAAATATATATGTATATATTCATGTACATTGCCAAGGCTGCAGCTTTATAAGTGAGTCAAAAGGATGAAGCACAAATCACACAAAAGTGCCTATGGTGCTAAATTTGAGGGTGGAGAACTAGTCTCTCATAAAGATGATAACATAAGATAAAAGGATTAAATGCCAGAAATTGGTTTGGATCGTTTGATCATAATTCTTCATCCATCAGTACCTGGTTGGCTTTACGCCCCAAGCCCATAAGAAAATTATCAGGCTTTATATCACGATGAAGAAAACCCCTTCCATGCATGTACTCAACTCTGCTAATCTACAAAACAAAGACACAGGAAATATCAAAAAAATGAGAAATTCAACAAGAGTTTCCTCTAAAGCAGATGGCATGCACTTACCATTTGATCAGCAAGCATCAGTACAGTTTTTAAAGAGAACTTCCTGTTGCAATAGTTGAATAAATCTTCAAGACTTGGTCCTAGAAGATCAATCACCATTGCATTGTACTCTCCCTCGACTCCATACCACTTCAGATGAGGGATTCCAGCTATAGTAGCATAATTTGAAAAATTAGAAGAGTTGAATAGCCTGAAATATAAACCTGACTGATACTCTTTGATAGCAAGAAGAGAATTGTAATAGGAACTTACTACCGCCTTGTAGAACTGTGTACAATTTGGATTCATAATGAAGTTGAGGATGCTTAGTCTTTACAGGTTCCTATAAAATAAAGTGGGGGAAATGATCAAAAGATACCGGAACTTCTCACTAGTAAATCAACAGCAGAGCCTAAAAAATTCTTTTCCTGAAAGCAAAAAGGAGTTAAGCAATTCTATTAACTAGCTTCTTTTTATTATAGAGTAAAATCTGCAACATAACATTTCATTTATTCTGAAACATGACGATTGGAGTGGGTAATATGCAGTACATATCCACTATACAAACACAGAGAATGATCACAACAGAAAAGCTAAAATTATTACCAATTTGACACCAACTTCTTCCCCAGTTTGTATATTGACCCCTGCATCGGTCAAAAACAACAGCAAAAAAACTGAGTACTAGAAACACATAAGTAAGACAATGAGAATTCCGAAAGCAAAGAAGCAAAAGTACATACCAAGATAGAGTTCACCAAAAGAACCACTCCCAATCTTCCGACCCAGCTTAAATTTCCCACCAACAATTTGATCCATCATTTTCTAAACCCTCTAAATCCAATTAAAACTCCTACGACACAGATTCCAATCCAAATTAACCCTTTTTCTTACGCTCCCACTTCTCAACTTCAGGTTGATCGTCGAATCCAACACAAATCACCAATCAAAATCAATCAGCCACAAAATTGTGATCAACTCAAGCAATTATCCAGATGAGCAACTAAAAGCTACAAATTTACCGCCCAAATGTGCAGATCGTGGAACTACATTGCCCGAAAACATCAAATTGCAGCAAAACTGGAAAATACGCTGAGCAACTTATCCAAGGCAATCAGAAACAGGCCGACGTCGGTGGCTGGAGAAAATCGAACACGGGCTTGATTTGGAACTACGGGCAGATACGCGACCAATGATATGAAGTCAGTAGAATACGGAGATTCGGAGATTTTTTCCGATCAGGATTGGGAGTTGAGAGAAAATTGGGGGATTCGAGAATGACGAATTGTGTGGAATTTTGGCTTTGCCCTTTGCCCCCTTTTTCTTGCCTGGCGCTCGCAACAAGCCGGGGAGGTTGGTTGGGGGTGAGGAAGAGTGTGGTATCACACGTGCGAAGCGTGGGGGTTTTCTATGGACATGGGTACAAGCACGTGTAGGATGAGCAACCCGACCCGGATAAAATCGGTGGGTAATGGGTCTGGTGGGCTGCCAATCTGGCAGGAGTATACTTGTCCAGCTACCTAATCATTTGCATTTGTCTATGGTATATAACCAAGGCTCTCAAAACCTGACTCAATCCGAAAAAACTGACCCAAATCGAACGAAAATTTTAGGGTTAAAACCCGATTTGAATAGTATAGCATAAGGAAAAAATTAAACCCGACTAACCCAAACCTGATTGGGTGAACCCCGAACCTGAACCGAACGACCTGATTTTTTATATATTTGTAGAATGTAGAATAAATATATTTTCACATAAATATTATAATATTTTGTATTATAGAAACAATTATATAATATATTGTTATAAAATCTATCAAAAATAATATTTTATTATCAAATAGTACGGAGTATTATTTAATCATAGTATTATTTTAATAATTATTGAAAAATCAAAATCTTGGCTTGTGAGGTCGACCCGAACCCGCACAATAATTTATCAAGACCCGACCCGACTTGATTTGTAACCCGATTGACCTAAATCCGCACTCAACCCGAACCCGAAAAGAATGAACATGAATCCACCTGACCTGCCCATTTGATACCTCCATATATCACTGATCTTACTCTCTCAAATTTAAACACAACTAGTTTATTACCCGGGCCCTGCCCGGGGTCTTTGTAATTAAAATGGATAGATATTTATTTGTGTGTAAAGTTTGTATTTAAAATTTTGCAGAGTATAGTATTAAATATGAAATCATTATTCAAATATTGAATGTATAATAAAAGATGAAGTATAATAGTAGCACATAAAATGTAAAAAATGTTGTTTATAACATATAAGTTTTCCATCTAAAATAAATAAAAAGATGAAGTTTTTGGACATGTTATTCTGCATCAAAGAGGTATAGGTCAAAATCAATCATGAAGTTCGACAATCACTTGAATATTGTTGTTGGTCTTCCATGAGGGTCCCTAAATCACAAGAAATGAGAAGAATAGTATTATTTATAAAATTTAACACGAAATTTGATATTGAGAAGTCATAATATTGGATTTTGTATGTTATTATTTGTGTATAAATTGCAAATATATATAATGAATTTATATACTTGTAGATATTAAATTCTGAAAGACTTCTGTATAAACAACATTTGTAATTGTATTCTGCGATCGATCTTCAGAGTCGCATATTAAAATCTTCAATCTTTTCTTTGTGGTAACTCTGGATACTGCAACATATAGCTGATCATGTGAGAATACCGGTCTAGGCAGATGTAGACCTAATTTGAGATAGCGATTGCCCTTGACTTTTGTTAATGGTCATAGCAAAGCAAACTATCAGAGGGAACTGCTTCCTTTAAAGTCGGAACGGATATCTAGTATCTGATGGTGTAAGCAACATGCGAGGTATAAGAACATCGTCCCCGACTTTGATTCCTGAAAGTATCTTTGCTCCAATCAAATGATTATCAAGCTTTGTGATTAACAACCTTGTACCATTACATAATCCCGAAGATTTATCAATATTCCTGATTAGCATAACAGGAACACCTACATTTAGTCTCAACACATGGTTTGGCACATTAGAATCTTGCATTGAATTTAGGTATTCCATCGAATAAACTGGGCCATGATTTGCGTTGTTATCTTCAGACTTGCAAATACTATCTGAGCTGAGTTATACCTTTTCTTCTTCGGGAAGCTGAGACAACATGTAATCATTTACCTGACGAACGATATCATGAGTTGGTGCAAGAATAGCCCTCTCTTGGAAGTATTGTTGAGGATTTGTAACACCAATAAAAGATGGAGATACAATTTCTACAATAGTTGCAATCGGATTGGTGGTTTGAGTGATTAGAAGATCGGAAGGTATCTCAATTATTGCTTCACCGTCATTAGGATCGCTTTCTAACCCATCCCCAACTCTCAATATCCATTCAGAAAAGTTTTTTGCCTCAGGAACTTCTGAATCTGTACATCCATGTTGTAACGTTATGTTTCTAATCAGTCTTATAACTTTGCAATACTTCCATAAGTAAAAAGAACTGATTGCAACATACACAATATCTTGTTTGTTTCCTCTGGGCACAACAGACAAAATTTTCCTAAAATCTCCACCGAACACTACAACTTTGCCCCTAAACGGTTGTTCATAACTGCTTGGATTTGAAGACCACATAACATCTCTTAAACTTCTATCCAGTGCTTCAAAGGCATATTTATTAACCATTGGGGCTTCATCCCATATTATAAGCTTTGCCTTTGATATAAATCCACCTAAGTCCGTACCTGGTATTATGTGACATGTAAATTCTTCATGCACCTGAACTGGTATTTGAAAGTGTGAATGAGTTGTTCTACCACCAGGAATAAGAAGGGAAGCAATTCCGTTGGAAGCAACATTAATAACAATTTTTCCTTTAGATTGAATTGCAGCAAAAAGAGATCTCCATATGGAAGTTTTTCCTGTGTCACCGTATCCATATAAAAAGAAAACACCTCCACAGTTTCCATCAACTGCTTGCATAATTTCATCGTACACACCTTTTTGTTCATTTATAAATTTTGAAATTAAGTCCTCATGCTCATCAAGCATTTTTCCCTATCATACTGAAGCTCATCTTGAATAAGCTTATTAAGACCGTCTGAAACCAAGCTCTAATCAAGCAAAGACATTGATGGGTAATTTTCTAGAGCTCCACCATTTTGTTTCAGGAGTTTTTCAATCTCGGCAAGGGTATAATTTTGCATTTACTCCTAACTAAGTCTTAAGCCTGTAAATATACATAACCAATAATTTTGTAATTACGTTAAATAATATAACAGACTGGACATTTACAAATTTTTATGATATGTTAATTAGTTTTCAATATTAAAATTGAAAAGTATGTCTTGTAAATAACCCGGTCATGAATGTGTCCTTGGTGGCGAAGGAGTATTTGGAATAGACGAAGGAAATGTGTTTGGAGTTGTAGCTAGTGTTTAAACTGGATGTGTTTGAAAGTGTCCTGGCATGAAATTCATGCATTGGAAAATAAATTTTTTTCTCCAGCAATTTGTTTATTCAATTATCACGATTAATGGATAAACGTTTTTGGTTGAAGAACATAAGATTTTGTTAAGAAAAGGACAAAAAAAGAGATTACGTAAGAAAAAAAAGAACACGTATCTATCATGATTAATTAGTTTTCAATTATCGTTTATGTAGAGTGTATTTAATTAAAAGATATATCAAAACAAAACGATAATTAATCAAACGATATATTAAAAGATAAACGTTTATCTTTGTTTCATCAATTTGTTCTAGATTTATTTTAATAATAAACTAATTAATTAATAAGTACAATCTGTTCGTATATACAATATGTTTGCATTATTGTAAATTTTTGCATTTTATAGAATTTTACTTCAATAGGTTAAGAATGTAAGGATTTGTTAAGAAAAGGGAAAAATAATAAGATTACCTAAGAAAAAAAAAACACGTATCTATTCTATAAGATTTTGTAGAGCAAGTATAAAATCACGCCCTAACTACTCTTCATTTGAGTTTTTAGTGGAAAATATATACGTAGCTACTGATTTAATAAAATCAAGTCCAACTTTAATTTGAACGAAAGAAAATTAGCTTCTTCGATTGAATGCAGTTCATACTTTCATTTGGGTGATTAATATAGTTTTTTTTTCAATAATAGAATAGTTGCTTTCTTAAATTTATTTTCAAAAATATTGTTAATATAGTTTTTTTTTCAATAATAGAATAGTTGCTTTCTTAAAAATCGATAATTGAATGCACTGTTTGGTCATTAATGAAAATAAGTGCCATATGCACAACAATTAATGAATGAAGGATGTATTGGGTGTTGCCCTTGACTCTTATGAGTTGTCACATCCGAAGACCGTTAAAATAAAGTGTATTGTTGAAATTGAATTGTTCTTCGTAAATCTTGATGTGCATTAATAAGTTCCCGACAAAAGTTCCTAATCATCTTTCGCTCCTAGGAATCACCTCCTTGTGATTTCCTATTCTCACAAGAAAGCTCGTTATTCACCTCCCTTCGGATTCGTTCCTTTTATCTGAGTTGTATTCGAATGAAGCCTCATCCCCTAAATTATATCACACTCTCATCTCATAAGACCCCCATTTGTCGTGCATCGCTTAGTTCCCTTTGGACTTTGATGCCGACATACTTGGCCTTTTAAGAACCTAGTCACATTCTACCACTTGCTTAGTCTCGCGTTAGACTAATGTCACTTTCTTTTCTTCCCGACATTGGTCGGCTGGTATTTCCTGCTTTTATGGAAATATCAGGGAATAGAGACAGGTTGCCGAAGACCAAAGACGAAGACTCGAGGATTTGAAGGAAGGAAGATTTTCAAGAGGTTTCAAGTTATTTTAGAGTTTCCTATTTTGTTTTTGTGAAGAATCTTTTATCCGTCAATTTTATTTCCGCTGCAAAATGACTTAGATGTCTTCTTCACTCAAACATTGTTATTTTGTATCATTGATCATTGACTTCTAGTCATGTATCAAACATTGATCACTTTTGATGTAATTTAAGTTCAATATTTCATTTTTATGAATCGAGTTGTGTTACTGTTACCTATCGCCTTGGGTGACTTTGGATGGGAAAATCCGAGGCCACTGACATGTAATACCCATGGTTTCAAAATAGGGGTGTTACTGACCCCACATTAGAATTTTTCTTATCTATGATTTCCCTTTTTTTTCATATAAACAAATAAACTATAAATTTTATACATAATATTTATAGAAATCTTCTTATCTACTAGTTTTCATTTTAATTCTTTTCTAAACAAGATTAAACTTCAAATTTTATAAATATTTTTTAAAAAATTCTTCTTATCTACTAATTTTAATTTCAATTCAATCTTAGTTTCTTTTATAAAATCGTACCTTGATCAAAACCGTAATTTCAATCCAATGCCTTTTACTAGCCACAATTAGATTATTTTAATAAAAAAATCTTAATTTCCAAAAAATCCAAACACATAACCATTTTATCAAATCAATTTGATTTGTTGATAGTTAATTGACTTACTTTTTATTGATTAAAATTTTTATTGTAGATTCTACATATAAATAAATTATATATATATGATTTTGATTTGATTTTTCAAAATTACTATAAAATAAAAATATTAATTATAAATAAAGAAACATATTGATAAAAACAAGTATTCAATCCTTATACGACAAATTTATAATACTACAAAGCTTTATTCGATTAAAAAATGTATTATAACATAAATAATGTATCATTAAAATAAATCCCATAAGAAGCAATATATATAAAATAATACAAGATTTTATATTAAACTATACTTTTGAATAATTTTTTTAAAAATTTTAACAAGTTTTTAGTTAAATCAAATCGTGCCTTTGACTGATACAAGAATTAGTTATAGACAATTTGAAAATACATTAATACTAATAAACATTAGTATTTTTTAAGAAAGTAAAATTTTAGCCTCCTAACCGGATCGGATCTACAAATTTAGAGTTTTAACCAGATCGGGCCTCAAACTAGAATCTGATGGGTTGGATCCGGCCCGAAATTGCACCGCCTTTAAACAGTCAAACCGACTATGAAATTGAAGGGGGTAAAAACCGAATATGAATTTAAAGGGGGTAAATACCGACTAGGGGTTAAACTTGCTTGCTGCCCACGCCCTAACCCATAAACCAACTGGTAGGAGGGTCTGTGCACATAAGAGTATAACCCCGCTGCATTCAGTTTCCGGACAAATCCTTCACAGCTATCACTTCAATCCCGAGACTTGTGAGGGATCCATGGTCGCTCCGCTTTCAACGGTGTTTGGTGCTTTCTCTCTCGCTACTAGCTCAAAGCAAATCTGTACCCCACCAGTCATCGCAAATCGCTGAACTCGGTGCTATATTCTCGCTCCTGACGATCCTTCACAGCCAAAATCCAACACGCAAAGCTATCAAATTGCATCGTCAAGATGCAGGGAGAGCCCGCTGATTTAGCGCAGATGCAATCCATCATGCAGACGATTGAATTGGCTTGCAATTCAATTCAGGTGATGTTTGGTGTTACACTCGCTCTCGCATATTTGCTTTTTGTTGGCTGAAATTGCAATGTGGCAACTCGAAATTTAGGGTTTAGATACGAGTTTAGGACATGGATATTAACGTCAGTGAAGTTCTAGGTATAGAAAATCAGATGAGATGGATGGGAGTTTTGTGCTCAAAACCCCACTTCGTATGCCACGATCTAATGTTGATCAAGATGGATAGCTCCCTATTTCTTTATTCAATCTTAACTAGAGTTTGAAGAGATCTTGAAAGAAGTTCGATTCCAAGTGCAAGTTTTTTATAAATCAATGGAACGTGTGTTAAATTGGTGTTCTTCTTTTATGACATGTACTTTTTCCATCTGTAGGAAGTTATACATGAAAGATCCATATCATTTGATGAATAAACCACTTGTGCACTCTATTGTTGAAGTATGAATCTGTCATTTCTTTTCATTGTATCAATCGGCCATGCTAATTCAGCATTGAGTTTTACTATGGATTGTCCTCTTCCTTTTGCTCTTTATTTCTCTTCATTTGGCTGTATAATTGAAAGTGCATTTAAGATTGACATATTTGAATTTCATACTAGATCTGCTTTTTTAAGCCTTGGTTGATTTTTTAAAGCAGATGCATGTTAATCCAGCTACAGCAGAGACAACTATTTTGTCTCTTAGTCAGTCCTCTAAGCCGTATCAGACATGTAAATTCATTCTTGGTAAGCATTTGTTATCACTTCTGAAAACTGATGTAGGCATATTTTCCCTGTTAAATTCTACTCCTTTGAGCCTATCTGATGACTAATATTTGTATGGAACCCTGGAGATATCAATATGCTAAGCTTTACGCCTCTTATTATTTCCACAGATTATTCCAAAGTGGCACTTGCTAGATTCCAGGCTGCTTCAGCAATTCTGCTCGCAGCTCTTAGAGAATGGGCAGTCCTTCCTTCTGATGACAAGAAAAGCTTGATCAAGTAATTCTTCATTTTAATACACTGGTTTATTAATATATTTCATACTTCTTCAAGTAATAAACTCTACTTACATGGAAACCCTTGGGCACTATCATTGAGTTAGTGGTCTATTTTCTAGAGTTGACTAGAGCCATTCAGATCACATAACCAGAAATGTTAATAGGCATCTTTTAATTAGAGGATATTTGGATGAATCAGATATTCTGTATTTCTCTGTGATATAATGATATATGTATATTACAGCGGCTTAAAATAATTTCTGATCATTTGAATCAGAAGTTTTTTGATGGCCGGCTATTGATTTATTGAGGTAATTTTTTTTTTTTATAGTTTCTGCTTATGCTACATAATGCAACATGCTAGCTCACTGGAGGGTTATCTGCGGTCTAAGGTGGCTTCTGTGGCTGCTCAGTTGATGAAAAGGGGTTGGTATGTTTCTTATGAACTTACTTGAACATAATTGCATTATGCATTATATTTCACTACTACATTTTGTATTGGTGTAATGATGTGTGTTTTATGTGGATATTTCTTAGGCAGTTTACAGATTTTTCATTAATATAAACATTTTTCTTTTGCCCATTTTGCCTGCAGGCTAGAATTTACTGGTACTGAGAAGGAAGCCTTTCTTGTTGAGGTATTTAGATGTATTTTTAACCTGATCAGTTGATTCATTGCATATATAAGCTCTTTTTTGGGGCCCAGTTGAACCTTTTAATTGAAATCATTTCACCTATGAATTAACCACTTGTTGCATGCCAATCTGTATTCATGGACTTACTTATGTTAATATAAAATGTGCAATTCAAATGAACCCGAATGCTTGAAATGCCCTTTTGGACAGAAAGAAAATTGTGACTTCTCTTATTTTGGTCCGTCATTTTTGATAAGCCTGTCTTCTGACCAAAATGAATTTTTTTTCTTTAGATAACTGTTGTTATGTAAACTTCTTTTTGTTCCATGTATAGGTGAAGCGTGCTGTTACTGGCTGCCATGGCATAGATGTACAGAGCTGTGGAATAGTTTTCTTGGAGTCTCTGGTATTCAACTTCTTTGTTGCGTTTTTCATTTATTATATTTACAGTTCTGTGTATATTGGTTTGTTGTGGCAATGATGAAGTGTCTTGTAAGGTATCTGAATTTTCACCATCTACTTCAAGTGCTATGGCCCTTCCAAGAGAGTTCCATGAAAATTGCCGAAAATCATTCGAGCCGGAGTACTTGAAGGTTTTGGCCACTTATCACTCTTGTTCTAGCTGTGGATTCTCTTTCTTTTCTGTGCAGGTTGGATATTTGAAATTGATTTTGCTAAATTAATCTATTGTCATATCTTCATGATAGACATTCTACGCTTGGGCTCAGGATGCTGCTGTGGCTCTTACGAGCAGAATAATCGAATCAAATTCTGCTGTTCCTGAAGCTAATGTTTGTGCTGCTTCTCTGCATCTGATGTGTCAAATCTTGACTTGGGATTTCCAGTGTGACTCCACCAATGGATCAGATGCCTCAGCAAATGTTTTCTCAGCAGATTTCAGGCAGGATAGTTCCTCATCTAGGAGGTCTGAATGTGTGTTGGTTAAGGTAATTGCTTCCTGTTTTTGAAACTTTTGCTTTTGTCAAAAAATTGATTTTATAGTTCTATCTATTCTTATTATTTTTGGATCTTTAATACCTTGAAATAATATACTGGTCTTCACTACTCTTATGAGGAATCCTGAGCTTGTAATATGTGATATTTAACTAAATAGCATGTCGGTTGGGAATTAATTAGTTTGTCTATGCGTAGATTTTAGAAAATCTTTCAGTGCCTAGAATTGCATTTGATGTTATAAAGTTTTTTTTTTTTTGTATATTAAAGTGTGAATTCGAGTTCTTATGGTGCTTCTAAAATGTGTCAGAATTATAAATTCTGTACCGCCTAAAAATTCTTGAACTTTATATTTTTTGGATTGTAGCCTGGCCCCTCATGGCGTGAGATGCTAATAACAAGTGGTCATGTTGGATGGTTGTTAAATCTGTATGGAGCTCTGAGGCCAAAATTTGGACTTCAAGGTTACTGGCTTGATTGTCCTTTGGCAGTTACAGCACGGAAATTAATTTTACAGCTCTGCTCTTTAACTGGAGCCATTTTCCCTTCTGGTAGGTGGCTTGTTTATGTATATATAAAAAAATTGAAGCTTGTTGCTAGGTTTTTGTCATTAGTTGGTACCACTATTGTGTTGTCATATTTTAGTTTGCAAAACATTGACAAGATTGTGTTTTGAGATGTGTACACATATTTCAAGTCTCTGACTCTCTTGTTAAATGATTGTACATGCTTTGTGAATTTCCTAGGAAGGGTAAGTACCACCACACAAACAATTCACATGTCTTGGTCCATATTTTCTTACTGGCTCACTGTGTATGTGGCAAGGAAATCAAATGTCTATTGTTAGTAAAATATTCAATCCTAGCCGATCTTTTTTGTTTTTTCATACACCATTCCTCTTGTCCATTTTCACCTACTGGAATTTACAATGCCCCATTGCCCCCCCATGGGGCAATTGTATAGATCAACTCCGAGAGTTCCATTTTTCTTTGGGTTGATGAAAGTATGTTGTATTGATCTTGAAGGGCCCTTAAGGTGAGGTCCAAGATCAAACAGCTGAGGATTGAATATATTAGGCACTATAAATGAACTCTTGGAGGTTGATTCTGCCAGATCATTTGGCTATGGTCACCTCTTTCTGGTAGGCCACTTGCCGACAGAGTTCAATTTTCATGGAGATTCAGTACTGTTGGGTTTGTGGTTAGTTTGAACAAATATTGAAGTTTGAGGTTTGATGTAATCTGTCTCCTTAAAAATTATTTGCCTTCAAGTAATGTATTTGTGTTATGAACTTTCATTGCACTGTGACTGAAATTAGATTTAATCAATTTATCAATGTGATTTCGTTGGGGATTTCTTCTTGCTTCAATTCAATGTCTATATTCGTGTGTTCTCTATGCTGTATGCCATCTTAAATGCAACCAATAATTTGGCTCTGCTATCTATTTGGTGTAGATAACATTCAGATGCATGAACATCATCTTGTACAGTTACTTTCTGGAGTTTTGCCATGGATTTACCCTCCAGACCGTATTTCAGAAGAGCTTCAATGCGGAAAAAGTGATAGGTTAAGAACTACTTTTCTTTTATGTCCTTTTTTATGCTATTTTTTCCTTCCACAGAATAATTTTTAGCCCCTTCTGAATCTTACATTCAGATGCAAACTGGTTGGGGAACAATGTAATTAATCATTATCGTTTGGAATTTTTTACTGTCTTGAAGTTCTGAATACTATATTCTCTGCTCATGTTCTTGTACTTTGTGATTACATCAGATTCTTTTTTATCAGCTAAAGGCTTCTTTTTCCTCTGTTTGTTTGATGGTTCTATCAGTAATCTTTCAGTTCATTTTCCCCCTTTTCAGTGAGATGCTAGATGGCTGTCGCGCATTGTTAGCTGTTGCAACAATAACTTCTCCCTCTCTTTTTGACAGATTACTGAAATCTATATGGTCAGTAAAGAAGTGTGTTTTTTCTATTTGTTCTTGAGATATATATTGAGTTAGGCTATTATCAGCTAAAATTTAAACCTTTATCTTGTTTATCTGCTAACAGTTACGGCATTAGCCTTAATTTTGCTTATCTTTTACCTTGATGTTCAGTCCTTTTGGCACAATTAGTCTTTTATCTGGCCTGATGTCTGAAGTCGTCAAAGATCTTATGAACAAAAATACTGAAGAAGAGACATGGAGTTGGCTTGCAAGAGATATATTGTTGGATACATGGACAGCTCTTCTTGCGGTATGCTTTTGTACTACTCACTTTAAAAGGCATATCAAATTTTCCTTATATAAATCTACCTGCAGTTTTAACCCTGATTTACCTTTCTAGCTAAAGTCTCTCAGTGGACATTATACAATTTTCATATTCTGCAAAAGCTGGTTTTGGACAGACCACAATTTGCCAAGCTTTGCCAAGTAATTCTATAACATCAAAACTACCAGTCAAATAATCTCACCTTTTTCCGTACTCCTTTCCATGTAATCCATTCCTTAATTTGTGTTTACCTTGCTACATTCCCCCTATATTTTTTCTTCCATTCCATTCTATCCCTCTTTTTAAGGATTGTAAAATAGTTATCTCAAATGATGCATTATGCACCTTGAAGAATTAATCAATAATTTCTTATTATCGCAAAGAGTTGTGTCTTTCCTGCTGTAAAGAATTTAAAAATTCAATGTCTCCTGTAGCCAAATGACAATGGTAGCTGGAATGGAGTACTTCCTGCTGAAGGAATAAGTGCAGCAGCTAGTCTGTTCGAATTGATTGTTGAATCTGAGCTAAAAGGTTAGAGTTGAATAAAGACCAAATTTCTGTTTTCTACTTTTGCTAGGGCTAGTTCCATCTTCTCTAATCACATTGTTTTATGCAGCTGCATCTACTTCTGCCTTCAATGATGATGATGACTCTGAAATTGGCATTCAAGCTTCCATTTTTGGTGGGTTTCAAAGATGCTCGATCTTCTATATAGTAGTCTGTTGTTTGTGTTTCTTTCCTCTATAGCCATTTCACTTAATGTTTTTTTTTTGTAGCAATGGATGAAAGGTTGAGCTCTTATGGTCTTATTGCCAGAGCTTCAGTTGAGATATCAGTTCCTCTTCTGACCAGAGTTCTCTTCGAGCGTTTTTCACGACTTTATCAGGTTCATTATCCCCTTTATTTTGGCTGAGATTATGTGTTACCATCCATGTTTCAAAGCAAGACAAGGTCAAAAGCTATTGTTTGTCTCATTACCTTAAAAATATATGTTCAACAGATATGGTTGGTACACACCTACCATTACTTGTACTTTACAAGTTTCGAATATGGACCTGGTGTTTGACTTGGGAGTGGGGGTGTACTATTCTCAATTGTGGGTTTAAATTGTGTCATTGATGTAAAATTGTTTCCAGAGCTTCTATTATGCAAGTAGAGATTCAGAGTTATTTTGTTATATTGTAAACTTTATAGACTACCTTCTTTATTTATAGGGTAGAGGCACAGCAGATCCCACTGCTACACTGGAAGAAGTTTATTCTCTCTTATTAATTTGTGGCCATGTTCTTGCTGATGATGGAGAGGGAGAGGCACCGCTGGTAATTCCCACTTGTTTATTTTCATTCTGTTTTTCAAGTGTGCTTGTAGGGTTTAACTAACATAGTGAAGATGCTCTTTGTAGTTGATACAGAAATCCTTAACCAGCTCTGCTTCTGTTTCTTAGAATTGAGGAGCTGTTTGGTTCAGCATTTTTTTGGTTGCATATCAGTTATCACTCAACTATTGCTCGTGACTCAACTTTTGTTTTTTCTGACTTGTATCTTCCCCTTACCTCTATTTTCCTCCCACTACTCGGCAATTGATATCAACTTCTGCTCTACAGGTTTTTTTTAAAGCAAAATTTCCAAATAGTCTTTTAAAAACAAACATCCCTTCCATAATTTACCAAATGAAGAACACGCATAGATTTCTTAACTGCTGAAAGAACTAATTTCTATTTTAGTAAAGAACTAATTTTCCGAAATGTTGCTTTTGATGTATTCATAATTTAGCTTTCTGATACACTGCAATCCTATGTCTAATAATTTCAAAATTTGAAACTAATTTCTGGTCTTGGTGCCATATTCAGGTTCCAGAGCCCATACAAACTCACTTTAGGGATAATATGGAACCTGACCAGCATCCAGTTGTTATACTTTCCTGGTAATTTTTCTTCTGAAGAAGAAAATCCTGGCCATATACCATGTAGTGGCTTCTCATTTGGTCTTTATTGACGAGACTTGGCTGTGCCATCATCAATTATGCAATTATGTTCTGTACTCAGCTTTACATCTTTTAGTATTTCAGTATGTTGCGCAGAGTAAAGTCTTGCGCCTTTGTAGTTGCTTTTTTATATCAGTTTCTCTATTATTATGACAAAGTTGCCTAAAAGGTAAATTTTGGTTAATCATTGCCAGCTCCATTCTGCATTTTGCTCAGCAGAGTCTTGATCCTGAGATAAGAGCATCATTTTTCAGTCCTCGTCTTATGGAGGTAAGTGATAATTACGGACCTATTCTACATTTGGTTTGTGTTTGTTATGGTTCTCATTTCTTTATGCGAATTTGCTGGTCATGCAGGCAATCATATGGTTCCTTGCACGATGGTCCAGCACATATCTAATGCCACCGAAAAGCCTTACAGGCTATGACAATGATACTCACAGTCAATCAGATCAAGGGAGAATATCCTTGTTTGAGTTTTTTGGAGAAGACAATCAGGGAAAGCTCACCCTCAATAACATTGTTCAAATATCCATCTCAGCATTGATGTCATACCCGGGGGAGAAAAATTTGCAGGTATCTGTTAGGTTTGTAGTACTATGTTTGACTGAGTATTGCACTAATCCCCCTTGACCATTTAGTTTGATGCCTTTAAGAACCCAAACTAATCAGGGAGTTGAAAATTATAGAAGCACTTTTGTCCTGCCATTATCAACCATTTCTCATATATTACAAATCATTGAATTCTGTTTGTAGATTTTGTCATTGGTTCATATTTTGCAACCCGTAGAGTGCTTTTGTTTTTAGCTTTAGTCATCTATGTAATTGGACACTGCAAGAATAAATGATATTTTTGTTTTATGTATCATTATTCTTATAATATACTATTGTAATTAAATGACCCTCACTTCCTTGCATGCGTCAACTCAAAGGGCCTATTTTGATCGTATGACTTCAACATTGTGGAAGTTGAATGTATATTTCCTCTGTTTCCCTTTCAGGAATTAACATGTTACCAGCTTCTTCATGTACTTGTACGACGGAAAGAAATTTGCACCCACCTTGTTGTTTTGGTAAGCACTGTGCCAATAATTGTGCTCACAGCTGAGATGTTTGAATAATATCCTCACTAGGCTTTTGGCAAATTTGATAGTCTCTAAATGCTGCTTATCTCGCTACATCTGTTTGCAGGATCCATGGCTTAAATTTGCTCATTCTTTTGCTACTGAGAGAAACTTGTTTTTGCTAAATGCCGCACATCAGGTAAGTTTTGAATGCATCGAGTGTGTAATGCTTTCTTGAAGGTAGTAACAATGAGTTACCTATTGTTACAGAGATCTCTTGCTCAGAGTTTTGTTCTTTCAGCTGCTGGTATTAAGAATTCAGACACTTCGAATCAGTAAGCCCTTGTTATTTGAACTCTATTCACACCTTTTGTAACTACATGATATAAAAATCCACTCTGACATATATATGTGTGTTTGAAGGTACGTTAGGGATCTGATGAGTCATGTGACTGCTTATCTTGTAGACTTGACAGGCAAAATTGACCTTGATAAGGTTGCTGAGAAGCCTGATACCATCATGATGGTATGCCATATTCGTTGCCTGCAATCCCGTTATGTTTTCTGTAGTGTAGA
Source organism: Polygonum aviculare (assembly GCA_934048045.1). Classification (NCBI taxonomy): domain Eukaryota; kingdom Viridiplantae; phylum Streptophyta; class Magnoliopsida; order Caryophyllales; family Polygonaceae; genus Polygonum; species Polygonum aviculare. The sequence continues at coordinate 4,980,443 of OW204024.1, forward strand.
TAGAACTTTTATGTGATAAGGGAGAGAGTATATATAGGTAACTTGTATATTGGAGCGGCTTCGTGGGTCTGCAAGTGCTTCAAATTCACAAACACGGAGGGCAATCTATGAGATAGGGCTTGCTATAAATAATCCAATTCTGCTTCTCCTTCGAGCCTATAGGCATGAGGTACTTATTTATATTTGTTTATTTTTTCCTCAATTTCCTTGAAATAGATAGTGCAATCTGAGCCTTTATTTTTTACAAGTCCTTTGATTTCTTTTCTTTTCTTTTTTTTGCATTATGCAATGAAGTATTATTATAAAAGTTCAAATTTTTGCAATTCGGCTCTTCAAGTTTGGAGAATAAACATAGTGCTAGTCAGCTAGTGTGTACTTTCTGCCTTACAGGACTTTTGGATTTGCTGCAGTTTCGATAGAATTAATTGTTCGCAGCAGTGTATGAATGGTTTTCATATTCCCAAGGTTCCATGCATATGTGCGAGTTTTAAATCCCAGGATTGTATTTGAGTCTTAAGCGTTACTTAAGATGAGAACATGTATCTGGATATTGTTCCTCTCCTTTGGGCTTCAGTGCTGTACTCTTCAATGTACAAACGCACATTAACTTGTAAATGAAATACAGTAATGTTAATTGTCAATTTTTTCAGTCTGCAGCTGTTTATTTGGTTCTCAAATTTGTGGTTCAATGGGTCGATGGACAAATCAGCTTTTTAGAGGCTAAAGAAGCTGCCCAAGTTATCAACTTCTGCATGTGTTTGCTTAAGCTATATTCTGAGCTCAATATTGGCAAGGTAAGATTTTTCTTGTAAGCTCTATTCTCTGTTGGCTTTATTTTTCTTGTAAGTTCTATGTTCTGTTGGATTGATAAAGCTTGGAGTTGTTATTTTCTCTTAAAAAGAACATTTTTTAATAAAGCAAGAATATGATGCTAGAAAACTTCATATTGACAAAGGAAAAAATTAAATAAATCATACTATGTGAAAAATGGAAAGAAATTTTTAAATAAATCTTACTATATGACAAATGGATGTATAATTATTTTTTGGTGAAAAGAAATGGCAATATTAGGAAGAGTTTGATTCTGAGATCTGGCTGGAGCCTTTCTAGTTTCTGCTTGTTGTAGGAAGTTCGGTTATTTCTCATTGAAATTATTCCAGAGATATAAGGGTAACGAACATCCAATTGTTTCTGTTTGATGAGGAAATGGGCCTTTCACATGTTCCTGCTTGATGAGGAAATGAGCCTTCTTGCCAATCTGGAAGTTGGGAGCTAAAATTGCTAGAAATCATTATGTACGTCAGTACAGAAAATCTTATAACCCATTTTAGTGGAAGTGTGTGCTATTTGGTTACACCCGTAATAAGAAACGTACAATATGTTTAGATAATTATAAGTATTACTATAGCTTTTCAATCAAGACTATTAATGTCGTAGTAAAATATTATTAATAGCATTAAGGCAAAAAATAGTTTAATGTTACTATCACAATCAAGAACGTGAAAACCTCTAGGAGGCCGATGAAAATTGAAACTCTCAAGCACTTCTGAAAGATTTCAAGTCACCAAATCATCACTTGAAAAGGACTTCTGATTAACTGATTTCATTGTGTACTGCATGCTTATGATGACATCCGAATTCTCATAAATATCATTATAATCATCATCAGTACTTGTATTTTTTCAGATATCATTGAGTCAATCAAGCACATTAGCCAATGAGGAGAAAGCCGAGAGATACAAGGATTTACGTGCTTTACTTCAACTTCTTTCAACACTATGCTCAAAGGATCTGGTATGTTTGCTTGCCCAATTATCAACATCACCTACGGAATCAGTGACAGTACTGTCTCCACATGTGTTCAATTTTTCTTGCTGATTTGCAGGTCGATTTCTCAACTGAACCAATCGAGTCACAAGGCATAAGTATTGCTCAGGTAAACACCTATTTCACCTTTTACATCTTGACAACGGTATTTAGTAACTTTATGTTCCATGATCCTAATTTGATATTTTCCACAGGTTGTGTATACTGGGTTGCACATTATTACACCCTTGGTTTCCTTGGATCTCTTGAAATTCCCCAAACTTTGTCGTGATGTAAGTTGCAATCCCTTGGAAAAGTGACATTTGAAATCTTTTTCCCAAACCCAACAGTTATTTATTTTTCATGCAGTACTTCTCATTGCTATCACATATGCTGGAAGTTTACCCTGAAATGATTGCTCAACTAAGTGGTGAAGCTTTTGCACACATCATGGGCACTCTCAATTTTGGCCTTCGTGTTCAGGTGAGTTGGTAATGAATTTCGGAATGCTCATTCCACGTATCAGAAGTTTCCGGTTGTGAAATCTGCCAACTTGCCACTGCTAACTTTTGAATGATTTTTATATGAACTTAGCATACGTTTCCCCTTGTCAGAGCACATCGTTCTAAGATTATCCGTGTTTCTATCATAGGATTCTGATGTTGTCGACATGTGTCTTAGAGCTAACAAAGCTCTTGCTGCATATCACTACAAGGAGACAGCCGTGGGCCGAGCAGGGTTAGGCCTAAATGCTACTGGGTTTACAGATGCTAATGGGAAGCATCAGGAGGGTTTTTTAAGTCGTTCTTTGCCTTCTTTGCTGCAGTTGCTCATATTTGAGGATTACAGGTAAGTCTCTTCTGATGTATGTATATATTTCAATCAACCGCTTTCCAAGAATGTATCTGACATTATCTTCTTTGGGGCACTAGTTCGGAGATTGTCAGTGCAGCAGCAGATGCCCTTCTTCCCTTGATTCTTTGTGAACAAGCACTATTTCAGGTGCTACTCAACTTCCATTTTTCTAGCTTGTTTCCTACGGTAATTAATATATGGTATCTGAAAACATGGTAGTTAGAATTTTCTGACAGTGAGAACCGAATCAATGTGATTGTTTTTTATTTGGTGAATTATGGTTGGGGTCATCATCATCCGAACGCGTTCATCATTTCCTCTTAAAGAATTAAAGTACATACTTTGCTTATGGAGGTTCTTTTAGTTAGGAATATAATGCTTTATGGCATTCTTTTCCCTTTTAGAAAGCTTTGATGCCGTTCCTGACTCTGAGCTGGTAATCTCTTTCAGCGACTGGGAAATGAGCTCATTGAGAGACAGTCGGATCCAGGTCTTAAAGCCCGACTTGCAAACGCTTTGCACATGCTCACCACTGCAAACCAGCTGACTTCTTCTCTTGACCGGATCAACTACCAGAGGTTCAGGAAGAATTTGCGCAAGTTCTTGATTGAGGTACGTGGTTTTCTTCGGACAATGTGATTTTGAGACGTCCATTTTTGTATTTTTGGGTAGAAGGGACGTCCATTTGTTGGATTCATTATTTATTTGATGTTTTTCTCCCTTTACGGGTGAGATTTTTGGGGGGAATGTAGCTAGTTTTGTAGGCTTAATCAACTTAACTGTTGACCTTGTTGTTCATAAACTACAAGCCCCTTATATGATTAAGAATTTAGTTATATGCATTAGATTTTTAGATATTCTACATTTTTAAATTTGACTTTCGACATTCTTTTTCAACATTCCAACTTACCCATAAGCACACAAATCACAAAAATATATAAGAAAACCATCACAAAGCTGCAAAGGAACGTACCCCATTTTTCGTTCAGATTCTCATTACATTCATATATTACAAACCGACCTTGATAGTTGATACCCGTTCTCAAGACTAAAGACCCGTTCAAGCGTGACCCAAATTCCAAAGAGGATTGGAACAGCGCACATAGCTTTGATCAGGGTCTTCAAGAAAGACAATTTTACAGCTATAGAATACATGAAAAGAATTACAAAGAATAGCCTCATAGAAATGACAGATTATACTAGTGTTACACATCTGGAATCAAGATAACGTAACCTCATAACCCTGCTGAGACTAGCCCGTGCAAGGTAACAATTCCGATCAACACACCTTGATCATCAATCACAGGCAGAAATTGAACAGGGGAGGGCGGAGACTCCATCAGCTTCATCGCATCAACTGCCATTGCTTCTGGATTGATTGTCCTTGGTTTCCTGACAGTGACCAAAATGTAATGATTAATAACTTAATATGAGATCCTAATGACAACACTTACAATTGGCCAAAGGTTCTTCATCATAGGAATTACCTGTTGCACATCTCTCCAACTGTGAGCTTGAAGATCCCCTCACCACTAGCTTTGAGAGTGCGCCGTAGATCACCATCAGTGAATGTGCCCGTGAGATGGTAGTCTTCGTCAATGACGAGGAGGCAACCGCATCCCTTGCTCGTTAGCTCAACGAGCTGGTCCATTATCAAGTCTCCTTCTTTGCAAACTGGAAGCTCTGCCTGCTTTTTCATTACATCTCTGACCTGTAGATTCATAATTGCTAATCAGCCCCACCAATCCACTTTACAGAAGCTGAAGGTAACCTTGTAAAGAAACCGCGTTTTCTTCAATTCTTAATAAGAATTTATTCCTTTCTTCCTCTGTTCATGCCATCTTGTACAAGCCAAGATACATGGAAAGCGAAAACCATAGAAACTTATTCCAGAACACGAACAATTTCACAATTCTATTCAAGATTGAGACCATAGAAACCAGAACATACCTTGAAGATGAGGTGCTTCCCAATTTTCCCGGCGGGATGGTTAGCAGCGTACTCCTCTTTGGTCAGATTCCTTGCCGCCATGAGCGCAATCGCAACGGTATCCCCAAAAACCATCTGAATTGCAGTGGAGGTCACTGGCGCTAGATCGAAGGGGCACAATTCCCTCTCCAGAGGCAAATGCACATTCAGATTGCAATAATCCATCAACAAATTCGACTCGGTGGAAGTGATCCCGACGAGATACGCGCCCTTGGCCTTGGCGCAGGGGGCAAGGCGAATGAGCTCCTCGCTGTTGCCTGACTTGCTGAACAAGACAAGCACGTCGTTGGAGGTGAGGATGCCGATGTCGCCGTGGAGCGCGTCGACGGGGGAGAGGAAGGCGGATCGGATTCCGAGGGAGACTAGGGTTTGAGAAATCTTGTTGGCGACGAAGCCGGATTTGCCGACGCCGGTGAAGAGGACGGTTCCGGTGGCTCGGAGGAGCGTGCGAGTGAACTCTAGGGCTTTGGCGTGGTCCAGATTGTGGAAGAAGTAGTTTAGGTACCTCTGCTGCGACTTGAAGAGGTCCATGAGCGCGGATTCGTTGAGCTTGCAGTCGTCCGGCTTGAGATCGCCATTGTTGATGGCGTGATCCGCCATTGGAGGAGCGAGAGATCCCATTGGCGAGGTTGGAAGCTCTGGTATGGTTTCTTGTGATCTTGCAGGGATCGGAGGGGAGAATTGGGGAGGAAAGGGATGTAATAAGATTGAACGGTGCTTGTAGTGATTTTTAGCTGTATAGGGAGAGAGTGTCGGCGGTTTGTTTTTATTTTAATAAAAAGAATTCAGAATTGATTGCATAATTTACAGCTGTCATCTCAAGACTGAAAAAAAAAACAATTTTAATGAGACATCATAAGATGATTGAAATTGATTATGATGGATCTTTTGCGAATTATTTGTTTTACTAAAGATGGTATACAAATGTAAAATAAATCAATAATGTGAGTTTTACGTAAAATATTCTTTGAAGTGTGTCATTAATTAAGGTATTTATTTACTTTTTGGTGAAAACAGTGCTATATTCGTAAGTACAGTAACTTCTTGTTTGAGCAAATATTATTTTCAGTTTTGAAACCATATTAACTGTTTGGATTATTGCTCAAAATTGTAAAATAAAGTTATAACGGGTGTCATTTGCTACCTCTTGTTAGTAACCTATCTACACAAGCTACGTAAGGATCAATTCCATAGCCCGATGTAATATAAATGTATCCTAAACTGGGCCTCTCCTGACTTGTAAGCCCAATAGTTGGTCTATTTTCCAAGAATAACTGATATTCATGTACCATGATATTCAATAGAAACAAAGATTCATGAACAACATCATCGTGAATATGTCATTGAGCATTGACATGTTCATTTAAAAGGTTTTTATTTACGCATACAGAAATTACCAAAGACGCCCAACATCAGCATAACTCCACGTACACCAGCTCCCATGCATCGCACGGGGCCATTCAATAGTACAATAAAAACAAAGATTCATGAACCATGATATTCATGTATCAACGATTTTGTGATCAAATACTTAATATTGGTGAAAAAAATGATATTTTCCTAAAAATCAAAGATACTTGTATATATATGTAGGAAATGAAACGTCCGATCGAGTAGCTTGAGCTGCCTTGTACGTTGACCACAACTTCATCTATCTCTTTTGTCTTGGCCTCCAATTATTAATTTCATCATGAAGCTGTTGAAGTTGGTCCTTGTTTGGGCAATCATAGCTTGCTTAGCAACGGAAGGCACTTGTATTCACATAACTCCTGAAACGCGTATTAGGATTACGAACAATATGAGAGACAAGTCAGATATTCACGTTCATTGTAAATCAAAGGACGACGATCTAGGTGATCATCTGTTGAAGGCCGGAGGATACTTCGAGTTCAAGTTTCATCCCGCTATTTTCGAGACCACTGTTTTCTTCTGCACATCCGCGAGCAACAAAGGATTGGTTGAATGGGATGCGTATAACGCCAACAAGCATTTCTTTTGTCCCGAGCAAAACCCGTGTGAATGGTCAGTCCTCGAGGATGGCATCCACGGTCTAAGAGGATTAATTAGGGCACTAGTACTTTGTAAGTAAAGTAGCTCTATTGGTTTTGAACCGTTAACGTGTCTTGAATCTGAATCACACACCGCGACAGACAACATGGGGGTCTCGTTGGTCCAGGGGGACAACACGTCCCCTAACCGAGGGTTCCAGGGGTCTACTAGACCAAACGGTATACTATGCTTTTTGTTTTCTTGCTTGTCGTAATCTGTTTGGGCTTGCAACCTATTACTGTACCTAGGGTTTTTTGAGTCTCTACATTAACTCTCGAAAGACCTAAAACTTTGTAATTCGAATTCTTTCTTTCAATAATAACATTGTTCCTTTGTCCGTGGACGTAGGTAACACACTGTTACCGAACCACGTAAATCTCTGTGTCGATTCTGTTTATTGTTCTCGTTCGATCTCTCGTTACAACATGACCCTAATATGCCTTGCATACTTGCATATTAGTCGTTGCATATACTTGCATGATGCACTAGTCAAATACAATGACATAGAGTATAACACTCAAGTAGTCAACATCACTGAAGTGATCATCAACATTGATACTTAGAGTCCGTTTGGCAATCGAAATTTTAAAGACTTATAAGCACAATTTTGCTTATAAGCACAAAATAAGCAATCGAGACTTGCCAAACGCAAAATTTTCATTTAAAGACTTATAAGCAAACTTTTGATTATAAGCAACAAAAAAAAAAGCATGGGTACCCATGCTTATCGAAATAAGCAAGGAAATATCAGCAATGCTTATTATCGTCTTTACCCTCCCTACCCCCGACTTCTTCTACCCCCATTCACGATTTTCATCTGAGACTTTCGCCCCTTCCGACTTCTCCGGCCACCACCTGGCCGCCGCCCACTCGGACTACTGCTGCTCCCTCCGTCTCACCGGCTCCTCCCTCTCCGACTTCGCCGCCGACGAGCCCCTCTCCGTCTCCGACTCCACTCTCGCCGTCCTCCTCTCCAAACCCCAACCTCCTCATCCTCCTCCTGTCCGAACTCGTCCGCCACCTTCTCCGGCTCCATCCTCCGCCAAACCTCCGCCTCTGCCCCCGAGGTGGACGCATCAGCCGAAGCTCCCGCACATCCTCTCGGATTCGTGCCCCTCCACCCCCGCCACCGTCAAATCCGGCCATCCGGCGACCTACACAGCCCACGCCAACTTCCGGCCTTGTCTCTCCCCTCGCCCAACACCTTGCCCCGCTCGCCCGGCCCTCGCCCTCGCGCAACACCTCGCCCTCTGCAATTGCCCTCGCCCTCGCCCAACACCTCGCCCTCTGCAATTGCCCTCGCCCTCGCCCAACACCTCGCCCTCTGCAATTGCTTCGGCTAACGACGACGAACCCGGAACCGCCGGTTGTTGGCCACCGGCAAATCCGCCCCGACTCGTCCGTTTCCGATCTCCGGAGGAGGAGACGTCCGGAGGAGGTGTGCACCGATCTGGAACGACGTTGAAGAGAGCTCGAGAGGGACGACGGTTAGGGTTATTGTGAATGGGGGGCAGATTTGTTTTTTTTTTGTTTCATTAGGGGTAAAATGGTAATTGCATTAATCCTATATATAAAATCAGCAAACCGTCTTGCCAAACGCCCAATTGTTATATCTAATATCAGCATACAATATCAGCATACAATATCAGCAATTCATATCAGCATCAGCAATCCATCAGCATCAGCAATCGATCAGCATCAGCATCAGCACTGAGTTGCCAAACGGTTCCTTAATTATTTGCTAACATTAACTAACTAGTAGCAAACTAACGGTATTAGACCTAAGTCATCCACCAAAACCAAGCCAAATTATAGTGCATATGCATATTACTTCAAATGACCCTAAAAGAGAGAAAATTACAAATGGAAAATCAATTAACTCTCTCATATTTATAACCGTACGTTAGAAACATATATATGAAAGATCCTAATCAATTTGACAATAGTTTTTCTTTTCCGACCTCAATGTATTCATCCACTTCTCTTCTTGGTTCGCTTCTTGCCTTAGCTGACGCCACGTGCCACGGCCTGGTAGTCCCTGACCTCCCTAAGGTAGCTCCGGACAGCCCGGGCCGCGAAGGGGTTGAGCTCCGGGCAGCCTCCGTGCTCCTCGAAGGCTGCCCGGAGGCGGCCAACGAGGGCGTCGAGGCTGCCCCAGGCCTGGCGGAGGGAGCAGGGGCAGGGGCCAGGTGGGTCGGGCACCCCGAAGAACGGGCATGGGCGAGAGTGAACCTTGGTCTTACCGAACCGGTCGAGGTATCGCATGAACTCCACCACGTGGGCCCCGCTGCACTGAGCCAGCGTCAGCGGCGGCCTGTGGTTCTGGAGGTACTGCCCGAACGTCGCCCAGTCCCGCCTCTTTTGGTTCTCGTAGCGGCTCATCGGAGGTGGTTGGGCTGATGGTTGTTGCTGGGCCGAGGATGTGGCGGCGACGACGGTGATGGTGTTGAGTAACGGGTTTGATGTGAAATCCATTATAGTGTAGTACGTAAGTTTTTGAGGTGAGTAATGAAATGAGGCAAAAAATGTACGTAGTTGTGAGTATATAAAGAAAGTAATAGGGTGAACTAGTATTGATTCCAAAGATAGGGGAACTGAGCAAGTGGGTACGACGTTGTGTTGTTAACTAGTACTCGTAATATTTAACTAGTTTAACCCCCGTATCATGTACGGGTAAAGTGATTATAAATCCAATTTAATATAGATTTGTAATGTCAATGATCACGTTAAAATTATAGGATCATATGTATTTATCTTTGTAATGTGATTAGTGTTTTTTACCAATAGTAAATCAACTCATAATATAAATCAGTTGGATTTGTTTAAAAATTATTTTACAATAAATATCACGTTTTATTAAATAATTATACAATAAAAATTACTATATTTCGGGATAATTCATAATTTTTGATAACTTTTAACCAATTTTTATGGGAGAAGATTATAGGAGATTCTAACTACCTAATTAATTTATATAAAGGAGGACCCGACTGATTATTTTATTATAGAAATGACACGTGGCGCAAATTTTTGTAAAGACATTGTCTCCGCTTTATACTATAGCTAGTATAGATATGGAGCGTACACCACGCCAGGCTTAATGTGATTGGGTTTTTGCTATTTCTTTTCGGGGCATGGGTGAAACTTATAAAAAATATGAAGCGTACAAGATGGAATATTTTAAGAAGTAGGGACATAAAGTGAAATTTGTACTTCTTTGGGTAAATGTGGAAGTAATTAACTTACTAGGGTGACAATGTGACTTGACACCAAAGTGACCAAACAGACAGACAGTAGGTCACACGTACACTAGATAAGAATTAAAAAAATAGAAAGGTAATTAAACCCTAGAAGGCCAAAAGTGTATACATCTGATACTAACCTTGTAGTTACTATTTATGTATACCAAGGCCAGGTTGTTTTTTATTTTACCTTAGCACCGGCCACTAGGCATCGAGTCTATATATCGAGCAGATCGATGTGGTCCTTGTAAAAAGAAGATCTAATTGGCATATGAGTAGTAATATTTTCATTATTTTGCATAGCCTGAAGAAACTGAAAGGTCTTTATACGGGGGGAAATCTTTCCTTTAATGGATTATAAACTTAATGCTTTAGATTTAATGTTAGAACTGTCTGGTTCTTATGATGGTGGTGATGGCCTGCCATGTTTACAGTGAAGGTAAACAATGCGAGTGATTTGGTGATCGAAGCAATGGTCAACAAAATTAATTACGTAGAACTATAATTTGTATAACCAAACAAATTAAACATAGCAGTTCGCGTGGCCTAATGGATAAGGCGCTCGCCTCCGGAGCGGGAGATTGTGGGTTCGAGTCCCACCGTGAACGCTCATATTTTTTGGCATAGGACTTTCTTTAAAATTTCCAACTATATTTTCATTTTTTTAATACATGAATAATGAGTTAATGACCTAGAATTTCTTTAAAATAGGCTCATATTTTTTGGCTTGGTTCTTCGAAAGTTTTTAGATAGCATTTTAAATACTACGTATCTAGCTTTCAAAGTTTGTAATTCGTTCCATTGTAAATCTACGTTTGAGAACACATTTTCAGCCTAAAATCTGAAACTTTCAAATGTGAGAAAAAAAGCCCAACAAACTATAAACAACTTTAGAAAGGAAATCTCGGTTAGCTTAGCTCAAAGTTGAACAAAGCTGACCTAGAATTTTAGAATTATGAAGGTTAAAGAGTGGTGAGTCATAGGGCTTGGAATCATCTAGGGCAGCATTCCCTGTAACTACTACTACTCGCCCTTACAATTGGTCCTAATTGGATTTCAGGTACACACTCAACATTCTTTTCTTAAAATTATCAGGCTCATAAATAAGCAGGCATTTGCTCATCGCGTCAAGGTCCTGCGTATCTATGTTCCGCAGGATCTCTCTCCGACTATGGAGCCAAACATGGACAGCGCAGAAGCTGTGATGAAATAACAACAAATAAATGATTCAATATACAAAGGAATATAAAGAGTGCGAACAGACAATTATGTTTGATACAGCATTCTACGTTTGAAATACATATGTGAGCTGACAATGCAACAAGATACAGTTATTGGCTCCAATCAATAAATGAATTTTTCCTTGCTGATTTATTTCTCTATCCATACAACTCCTTTACCAACATTACATAAAGGGTTGTAGAATAATTACCTTGGTTCAAGATCTAGTTGATTTTTGTAATAGTGCTGCTTCCAAAGTTGAACTTAGGCTTCTTTTCTGCAGGCTTCAGTATCTGGAAAGAGCACATCAAAGTCTCATCCACACTCATCATAGCACCAGCGTTATCAAACTCCCCACAGTAATTAGGAGCTGAGAATATAGTAACTAGTTGTCGGTCCGCGAAAAACTCATACCCATCCTCCACAACCTGCAGAGGTAAATTGACAGATATTATCAATTTTAAAATCATTCTTACACAGATGTCCTGAATGTCATTATTATAGCAATGTATCAGGAACTTGAATGCATTAGTTCAGCGCTGGTAAAGGAATTTGAGTTGAAACTGTATCATGCTTAATGCTATTGTTAACACAGCCCCAGTACTTCATATAACAACATGCTTGAAGAAATGTCCTGTGATCACAATAGTAAAGCAAGCAGATTCATCCAGCAAAGCAGTGTGAAAAGAAACTTAAAATCCTTTTAGTGAGGGCAACCTGATGAGCACGGCAGATGAGATCTAAATCAAGCTTCTCAAGGAACTCTGATATTGTGTCGGCACCAAAAGTATACGAAACACCCCGATCGTTCATACCCCAACCTTGCACATCCTTACAGGGATCTGACCAGAGAAGATCACACAGCAAACCTGAATCTGGAACATCTGTGGGTCTTTGCAAGTTTCTAATTTGATCTAAACTTTGAATGTCAGGAGAAAGACCACCATGCATGCAGAGGATCTTATCATCTATTAATGCAGCAACAGGTAAGCAGTTGAAGCAATCAGTGAAGATCTTCCACAATCTGATATTAAATCTTCTTTTACACTCGTCATAGAACCCATATATACGATTAATTGAAGCGCATTCATGGTTTCCCCTCAAGATAAAAAAGTTCTCGGGATACTTTATCTTATATGCAAGAAGAAGGCATATGGTCTCCAAGCTTTGTTTCCCTCTATCGACGTAATCACCCAAGAACAAGTAATTGGACTGAGGAGGAAACCCACCGTACTCAAAAAGTCTCAATAAATCAGAATATTGACCATGAATATCACCTGCATGTCATAAAGTATACCAATATTAACACTACATCTAAAATTTCTTCCATAGCTCGAGAGTCAAAACACAGTGTAGACTGTCAGATGCCATGGCAAGCCCATTATAGCCCATCCTTACAGCAGTCAATACTAGAAGATAGCCCACAAAACTATAGGCTAACAGATCAATGGATATATTATGTTCCAGCACAGTGATCAAAAGAAAAAATAACAAAAAGCCTCATGGATAGCATGGGGTTCAGCTAATTTTAATCCTTTAACATCATATATCTATGATTACCTTAACTTAAACATGAGAATTTATAAAAATATCTAGTATTGATTACAGGGTTCTAAAAAAATGCTCAGTCTAGAGAAGTAATCAAATATAAGTTCTAGTGATATCACATTTTTCACTGTAGATAAAAAAACTGTCCAAAGTGAATTTTGAGACCTAAGAAAGTCATCCTCTAGGACAACCTATTCTGGAAAGTTCATTGCAGATAATGGTCTTAGTAAGACAAGCATGGACATAATGCAACCCTTCGTTCATGTGCTTAATCAACCGCGACACCATAGAAATGAAATAGCAAAAGCACAGAAACACCAATATGACACAAAAAAATTATCAGATGATGCTGAAAAGGCATTTAAGGAATAGATGACAGTACCAAGATGACTTCTCCCTGTACATCACATTGACCACATTTAAGCTCCTCATTTTTTCATACACAAAAAATTGAGCATCCACCAATCATATTACCAAACCCAATCTAGCCCTAATTTCAAAAACACTAAATCAACTCGTCTGGCTACAACTAGAACTAACAGCATTACTAACATCAACCCTGAATCTGCTAAGGCTTAATGAAATTTGATTCTGCAAGTTACTCCAACCACAAGCATCACTTCAGCTTTTTCGAATAAGAGCAAGCTATCAAGTTGATTGAAAAACAAAACCTATGAGACAAATTCAGGTCATACTAAAATGCAGCCCAAAGTCACTATACACGGACAATCAAATGCCCTACCAATGCTTAAATTCAAAGGGACTCGAGCACTAAATAACCACAAAACTAGAAATTAGTACCGCAAATTTTGATTGGAGCTTCAAGCTCAAGAAGATTGGGCTGGTTCAAAAAGATATCACGGGAAACGACACAGAGTTGACGGATCTCGGACTCGAAGAGCTGAACTTGCTTGCCTGGGCGGCCTCTGACCTCAAGCAGACGATTGATGATGTCATCGAGTACAGGTTGCTCCATAGACGCTCCTTCTTCTCCTCCTCTGCCGAAAAAGTGTTGCCGTCGTTGAGGTTCGAGGGAGAGAGAGGAAGAAGAGAGGGAAAGGGTTGTTCGAGACTTCAAAGACGGAGTAAAGGGCTGTCAGAACTTGTCAGTGTGTCACTAGAACCTTGGCGAATTTATGTGAGGAGTTGATTTGTTTAGGCTCGCTCTGTAATTTGGTTAAACTACGAGGATCTTATTTGCAAAATCATAACTTAGAAGATATTGCGAAATAGGGGTGTTCATGGACGGATATCCGATCCGTTTAGCCTAAAAGGATCGGATATTACCGGATCCGTATCCGTATCCGGTCCGTATATACTCGGATATCCGGTCCATTTATCTCGGATCGGATATCCGACACGGATATCCGGTTTAACATTTGACATGTATTTTTTTTAAAAAAATAAATTTAAAACACGAAAATATTACATTACGCTAAGAAAAATATATAATTTTATCGGATCGGATCACGTTCCACCGGATTTTAGGGTTGAAATTCAATTCCATATCCGGTCCATTAACCGACTAATTTTCTCGGATTGGACCGGATTCAGATAATTTTCCGTTGGATTCGGATTTTCGTGGATCGTATCGTCGGATCGGATATCTATGAGCACCCCTGCTGCGAAATGGTCTCCGCAGTCCGCACGCTTTTAAACGATATTGCAAATGCATCCTTCTGTTTTGTTAAAATTACACATGAGCCGTGATAATTTGTTAGAATCATACAGGAGAATCTAGGGCAAATTTTCTCCCAGTAAACACAGAGAAGAGCAAAACAAAAGGATATAATCCGAATTTTGAATAAAATAAGATCTATTTGTGGTGTACGCATAACCCCTCATTTTACTACAGTAAAATGCACTCAAGTTTGTGTTTTGAGACGTTACCATTTAAATTTTCCAGGTCCATTCTATACCGATGATTTTAATATTTAAAAGTTTGTGTTTTGAGCCTTTGATTTTAATATTTGTATGGAAAAGCTGATTTCGTGCAACGAATTCATACTTTAAATAAACAATTGAACTGGGAAAACGAGCAAGCCAAGATTGGCATGGGAACAGGACAACAATACTTCCAAATTACAGAAGATACCAGGCCACTTTCTTGCCATATGCAAAATTGCAACATTTAGACATTCTTCTGGGTTCCAACTTTCAACAATGTGGAGACATGATACGGTTTCGAAACACCCTTCCATCGTCTCCTGGGTTAGAAAGTCTCGGGCGATAAATAACAAGTGCAATGCAGGGAGCTTTGAATCATATAAGCCATCATCCACTGCACAGCTACTATTGTACACAGCAAAGAAGAAGAAAACAAAAAATGACTACTGATAGCCCTTACAATCGGTCACAAGTGTTGGATTCTGGGTGTACTCAACATTCTTTTCTCTTAAATGTCAAAAGAAAGGCTCACATGTGTTGTGTTTCATGATTGCCTCGAACACCAGCAGTCAATTTGCTCACAATGTCCACTTAAAGAATCTTTGCGTCTCCAGTCATCTTTGTTCACCACAATTTCTCTGTGAGTATGGAGCCAAACAGGGATAGCAAATAAGCTGCCATGGATAAATAGCAATAAATGATTCAGCACATGTGTAAGGGAAGAGTATGATAATTGATCAATAAAGCATTCTACTTGAGCCTGAACACATAACTATGTTTGATGTAGGCATTGAAAACATAATTCTTATCCACAAAACTGAGCTCTTGCTGAAAGTTTTGTTTATTTCTCACTAGGTAAGTACATATTTACTAACATATTGCATATGCTTTTGTAGAAAAGAAATTACCTTGGCTCAAGAGGGTTTCCAAATCTAGTTTTTTGCATTAGTGCTGCCTCCAAAGTTGAACTTGGGCTTCTTTTCTGCAGGCTTCAATATCTGGAAAGAGCACATCAAAGTCTCATCCACACTCATCATAGCACCAGCATTATCAAACTCCCCACAGTAATTAGGAGCTGAGAATATAGTAACCAGCTGGCGATCAGCAAAAAACTCATACCCATCCTCTACAACCTGCAGAAGCAAATACACAGAAATTATAACATGACTACGTATTGGAAGCATATTTTCACAGATATCCTGTACAAAAACAACATATATGCTGGTAATAGAAGGTGACTAATGGAAAGTAATTGAGGTTATTTAGTGTTAAGTTACTTTGTCGCTTACAAAAATTGTTAGTAATTCCAGTGCTTTTAGAGTTCAGCAATGGTACAGGAATATGAGTCGAAGTATAGCATACTTAATGTTATTTTTAGTTGACCCCCATTACTTCTCATCATATAATATAGTTTCCACTTTAAAAAAAATCTCAAATCACATTAGCAGAGCATGTGAATTTATCTAGCAAAGCAGAGTGGAATGAGCTTAAATTGATTTGGTGAAGGCAACCTGATGAGCACGGCAGATGAGATCTAAATCAAGCTTCTGAAGGAATTCGGACACTGTGTCCGCACCACAAGTATAAGATACACCTCGATCGTTCATACCCCAGCCTTGAACATCCTTACTGGGATCTGACCAAAGAAGATCACAAAGCAAACCTGTATCTGGAACATCTGTGGGTCTTTGTAAATTCCTTATTTGATCTAATTTTTGGAGGTCGGGAGACAGACCACCATGCATACAGAGGATTTTATCATCAATTAACGCAGCAACAGGAAGGCAATTGAAACAATCGGTGAAGATCTTCCACAATCTGACATTAAATCTTCTTTTACACTCATCATAAAACCCGTAGATACGATTGATCGAAGCACATTCATGGTTTCCCCTCAAGATAAAAAAGTTTTCAGGATACTTAATCTTATAGGCAAGAAGAAGACATATGGTCTCCAAGCTTTGCTTCCCTCTATCGACGTAATCACCCAAAAATAAGTAATTGGACTGAGGAGGAAATCCACCATACTCAAAAAGTCTCAGTAAATCAGAATATTGACCATGAATATCACCTGCATACCATAAAAATAATGTAGACTGTCATAACCAACAGACATGCCACAAAAAACCTACCATAGCCTACAACAGAAATAGCTATGTATGCCAACAGATTAAACATACATTATGCTCCACCACAAAATAAAAAATACACTTATCCATAAGCCTAGCACAGGCTTCTGCTAGTTTATAATCGACTTATCCATGAAAAAGTTTCAACAAGGACATTCACAGCTTAGACATGATTAAAAACAAAAAAATATCTATTTCTAGCATTCACTACATAGTCTGAAAAGTTCATGACAGGAAATGCAATTCATCTAAACAAGCATAAGCACTATGTACATATCTGAATACAGTTTCAAGAAATATTGGATGATAAAAATAAAATAGAAACTGGCAAGAAACTACTTTTGACAGAAAAATCATGTATCTCCTCAATTAACACAAGCAAGATAGCAAGTTAACTCTTTACACCATAGTTCTTCAATTACCCAAATCCTAAAACAGCCTTCTGAGAAGAAATTCAGGCAATCTACCCAGCACATGGCGTTGAACAAGTGCACACAGGCTCAATAGAAGAATCAGATTAAAAAAAGAAACTACTTCCCAATCCTAGAATCCCATCACCTTTCATAGAGCGAATGGATTCGGATGCCATTTTAGAGTCAGCTAATCCCAACCCAGCCCAGATAGAAAAACCCTAAATCAACTTGACTATCTACAACTGGAACTAGCAACATTACTACCATCCACCCAAATCTACTGAGTCTAATTGAAATTTAGTTCTGTAATTCACTCTACCCACAATGTGGCTCAGTTTTTGCCATCAAAATCTCTTCAACAGCGTCGTCTTCAGCAAAAATAACTATAAAGTCAACTATCCACAGAAAAAAAAGATGCAAAAAAGAACATTAATTTAGATCAACCTAAATGCAAGCCAAAACCAAAGATATACATAGAGATGGACCTCGAAACATGAAAGAATATTCAAATTCGCCACGAACACTAAAATCAAATCAAAATGATGCGAACACAAAAGAGGGAGAGTAGAGATTAGTACCGCAAATCTTAATTGGAGCTTCAAGCTCGAGAAGATTAGGCTGTTTCAAGAAGATGTCACGGGCAACGACGCAGAGTTGACGAATCTCGGACTCGAAGAGCTGAACTTGCTTGCCTGGGCGGCCTCTGACCTCGAGGAGACGATTGATGATGTCATCGAGTACAGATTGCTCCATCGATTTCTCTGGTGGTGTTTGCTCTTCCCTCCTCCGCCGAAAAAGTCTCGCCGTCGTCGAGACTCGAGAGAGAAAGAGGGAGAGAGGGAAAGGGTTATGCCACGCTCCAGGGACGCGGAAATTAAGTGCAACCCTTCGAGGTTTCGAACCAATATTTGTTAAGCTTAATTAAACCAGACTAGTTAAATACTCCTGTCGTTAAAAAATATCAAGCGGGGATAGCTCAGTTGGGAGAGCGTCAGACTGAAGATCTGAAGGTCGCGTGTTCGATCCACGCTCACCGCATTTATAATTTTTTATTTACCGCTCGATTTTTTGGAACGAATTTAAAAATCTACAAGGGGTGTGAAGATTACTCTCTACGAGTCTATCTTTCCCAGCATACAGTACAGTTTTAGCTAACTAATTCTCTGGGGCGTATAAGCATTTTGCTTAGCTCGAACATATATTATTTCTACCAATTCTGTCATAAAATTGAGGCAAAAGAAATGGTATAGTAATCGAGTAGGAGCAATAAAAAAGCATGAGATTGGTGGCGCTTCAAGCAATATAATCATGTCCACTTTGTCATCAGACCAAATTTCTAACCACAATACTTATCTCAAGGGGTTTCTACAAGTCAAGGAGTTTGAAGAAGGCAAATTGTCTTTGAGAGTTTCGGGCAAAACCATACCATTACAGAAGTGATTTCAGTCACAAAAACAAATGTGCAAAAATGCCAAGGACAAAGTAGCTTAATCTATGATTAGTCCTCCTCCAGATTGATGGAGTCCCTGAACTTAGCATATAGGACTTTCTTCAACTCTGCCATTTGTGCTAGCAGGGATTTCTTCTCTTCTTCTAGTTTCTCTAAGCTTTCGGCTGTCTCGTCCTTCATTTTATCCAATCGGGTCTCGACTTCTTCCCTAGGAATATGAGCAAACACCTCTCCAATTTGAAAGCGCATCACATCCTCGTCTGACAAGATTAGCTCGTTGCTTGCATCCTCTATGTTTTCACATTTTTCCTGAACAACAGCGTCTCAAGTGTCAAGAAACCAGTGTACAAGATGTGGATAGACCAACCAGCTAGCAATTCAAATATCACAAGTGGTCAATTTGTATAAACATCAAAGAGGAAGCAACAAGATTACGAATATCAACAGTCAGCACACAACGGAAGGAGAACTGAAAGTATACAAGAATTAGGTTTTATTATGGTTCAATTCAATTACATCATTACACTGATTTATTTGTTAAGAGGACAAAAAAGGTGGTTGGTGTAAGACTGGGCAATCGCACATGAAGAAGAAAATCTATGCACAATAGCTAAGGTAGATGCAAAAACTATACAATTCTGAGACAAACTACTAGATTGGCAACAAACTGATTTATTTGTTACATCATTACACTGATTGGCAACAAACTGATTTATTCAATTCAATTACATCATTACACTGATTTATTTGTAAAAGGATAAAAAAGGTGTAATCATCCAAGAATAACATTTAGACAACCCAGGCATACATGTTTGCAGATCACCACAAACCTTCCAACTAACATGACATATATAGAAAGATCAATCTTCTACTAGATTCTATGACCCAGCCTAATTTTCATTCAGAGTAATTACTAGATACAGCATAATGTCTGTGAAATGCTGAAATCACACCATATGCAATTAGCTAAAAGCCTAACAGTCATCCAAAAGCTTTAGATATGCAATGATGGCATTTTCTTGCCAAAACCAAGAGCTTCAGATGCAAAAACAACCTCTAAACCTACCTTGGGTAAACATGTCAAGCTCCCGATTTGTGCTTTTATCATAAACCACTAATCAACCCAAGCAATATGGTCTCTAGAGAGACCCCCAAATATTCTGTATACACTACACAAAGTAGACTACTGTACTATACTAACAAGTTTTAGGGTTCCAATTGGTTTCAGTGCACACCAGAAAGCCCTTGCACAAAAGGTCTTCAGCAAATCGACAACGAGATTGCTAAATTCTCTGAACCCAACGCTTTCCCCTCACAATTATCACTACGCAGACACTTGAAATCGGCAAAATCACACCATTGTCATATAGAAACGGCAGAAATCAATGAAAAGCATACAGATTTTAGGAAAGATTCAGAAGGACATCGACATCAGATATACAACTACAACAGAAGATATGTCAACAGCGAAGCAGAAGGGGAAAAAAACCTTGGCAACTTTAATCTCATCTTCCAGCTCGTGGAACCTGTTGTTACATCGATTGAACTTGTTGATGTTCTGCTGATCCTCCCAAGTCACCTCGGTCTCGGATCCAGTACCCTTCGTACCATAAATAGAAGCAGATTTACACAAATTAAGAGCATATTAAGAGCTACGAAGGAGGAAAGTAATCGAATTCGATGAAGATTAGGGTTTTGGAAGAAGAGGGCTTTGCGAGCGCTGGTTTACGATGTACCTGTTGCATCTTTGGAACAAATCAGGCAGAACAAAAACTGAAGAAGAAGGGAGAAAGCTCCTGATGGTGCAAGTAACCCTATATTTTTGCGAATTACGCGACTCGCGGTCTAGTAGACTAGTAGTGTTGGTTTACATTTACTGACCCAACCTAAGAAAATAAGTAAATTTTGGGTAAAATGAAGAAATTCACACTTTAAAGTTTAAAAGAACAATTTTGCAGAAAACCACCCTGACTATGAATTTCTCTAATTCTAAACCCATAATTTTATATTGTTTCACGCCAACACTTCAATATAAGGACGGTGTTTCTCCAAATGAACTCATTCCCACATTGGTGATTGGACTCCTCTGTTTTTTCCATTTCAACTTCTTATAAATTCGTCGAAGTTTATGTTGTGGAAACTAGTTTACGGGTTTAGTCCATTTTATGATGCTGGTGGATAAAACGTCCACAAGACGATCATATAACAATATTGTACCAAGAGTTCTCTATTTTTGTGTCCAATTGGAAGCTTGTACATTCTTACTAATCTCTATGTAGGGTATTAATTAAGTCTCATATCGAGTATAAGCCTTTTATACATTGTTTTGCCCTCGTGGTTTGTATTGGTTTAACGGTATACATAAGCCACTGCAAGAACTAGCGTGTGAACAGCTCAACAGCCAATAATCATATCTGTTCCCGTTACATATTTTAATGTTAATCACATCGATCGCTCGTGAAAAGTGTTGCGCCGTCCAAATCTCAAACCCACAAACATTAAGCGGACAAGCCCATTGGAGCTATTGCTAACGGCTAGAGGTAACGAGCCCGAGATTTTCGCTCCACAATTAAAGGAGAGCTTTGACTGTAGCAAGAGGAAGATATTCCAACGCCAAGAAGTAAATACAGGTGCGACATTTCCGGGATCTTCTAGGCGTCCATCAACGGCTCAATTAGGAAGGTTTCAATATAAAAGGAAGGAGGGGGGACCAAATGAGGACACTCTCGGCTCAAACCATCGCTTAAGCATTTTCTCACCGATCACATCCAATTGCAATCCTTTTATTTCGAGAACATATGGAGATTGTACTCTTTCAATTGTAACCAAGAATAACGTCTGAGAAGATCAACACGAACTACACTACAATTCTCGCCATTCTTTCGTTTTCTTTACATATAATTTCTGCTATTATTTTCTGTTCATCATTTCTAACGCGTCGTGACGACTTTGTGACTAGGAGTCCCTCTTTGTAGCGAAGTAACGTGTTTACACAGTTAATTCGCCCAAAACAATTGGCGCCCACCGTGGGGCCCTAGCCAAAAAAGAAGTCACGATCTAGCAAGCTATCAAATCCACACCAAGCATGGAGGCCACTCATAGCCACGTCGGAGATCTCGAGCCAAACAACCACCAAGTCATCGACTCCGACGACAATCAAAATCTCAACGACAACAACAACCCTAACAACGCCGTCAACAACGGCGGTAATGACAATCAGCACCAAGAGCTGCCTCTTCGAGAAGAGCCACCAAACGACAACAACAACTCCGAAAGGCAGACAACCGAATCCAGCGCCATTGCAGAGATCCGCGCAACCATGCTCGCGCTCCAGAAGGATTTAGATAGCCAAAGAGAGGCTAACTCTAAAATTACTGAAGTCTATGGGAAACAAATTGAGGCTTTAACTAATGAGCGTAATTTGCTTCGATCTCAGGTCCAATCGGCTCCGGCACACCATCAAAGGAGCGACGTGATTAATGACGTAGCTCGGCGCCTAGATATGGAGGATCCCAATCTCGTCACTCCAAACGGCGCCGGACCATCGACGGGTAATCAGGTAACTGTTAACACGTTGGGGACAACTCGGGAGAGTAGTGAGGTTATCCAACTCAAGGAACGCCTCAAAGCCTTGGAGGATCGAATCACTCAGGTCCCGGGTGCTCCTCAACCGATAGCGGTAGAAAGGCGAGATGGTTACACCGACTCACCCTTTGTACCCGCTATCGCGAGAGTTAACATATCTAGAAAGTATCACGTTCCTGAAATTCAAAGATATGAAGGGACTACCGATCCCGACCAGCATATAGCCGCTTTCAAGCAAGCTATGAATATTAGTACTCTCCCTTTTGAAATGAAAGAAATTGTCATGTGTCGATGGTTCGGGAACACGTTGTCTGGTCCCGCGCTAAACTGACACTCACATTTACCACTTGGAAGTATCTCATCCTTTGCTGAGTTAGTTGACAGGTTCAGAATCAGGTTCGCCAGCAACCGCCATGCAAGGAAACGGTCTAGCGATCTATATCGTTTAGTCTAGAAGCCGCGTGAATCGTTAAAGGCGTTCCTCAATCGTTAGAGGTAACGAGCCCGAACTAAGCGGACACACTGGGCCGTCCAAATCTCAAGCCCACAAACATTAAGCGAACAAGCCCATTGGAGCTATTGCTAACGGCTAGAGGTAACGAGCCCGAGATTTTCGCTCCACAATTAAAGGAGAGCTTTAACTGTAGCAAGAAGAAGATATTCCAACGCCAAGAAGTAAATACAAGTGCGACATTTCCGGGATCTTCTAGGCGTCCATCAACGGCTCAATTAGGAAGGTTTCAATATAAAAGGAAGGAGGGGGGACCAAATGAGGACACTCTCGGCTCAAACCATCGCTTAAGCATTTTCTTGCCATTTTCTCACCGATCACATCCAATTGCAATCCTTTTATTTCGAGAACATATGGAGATTGTACTCTTTCAATTGTAACCAAGAATAACGTCTGAGAAGATCAACACGAACTACACTACAATTCTCGCCATTCTTTCGTTTTCTTTACATATAATTTCTGCTATTATTTTCTGTTCATCATTTCTAACGCGTCGTGACGACTTTGTGACTAGGAGTCCCTCTTTGTAGCGAAGTAACGTGTTTACACAGTTAATTCGCCCAAAACAAAAAGTATGACCCTAGCTATATATGTCGATATAAACTTATCATCATCGTATCCTCTGCTCGACTGCGATGACCCTAGCTATGTCAATATAAACTCATCATCGTATCCTCTGCTCGACTGCGATGTTTATTTGCGAGTTTTAGTATGTCCAAACTGTGCTTAATATAAAATGGTTGATTATTTACCTCAATCATATATTTTTCACTATTACTTGATTGATTCTATTGAGGCTCGTCCAGCTCATGTTGATCAACGTCATAATCTAACCGCATATGTGCTCGATATCACATATAGCGTGATCCTAAGCTTTTATTCAACATATATACATATATATTATGAGCAAAAAAAGTGTTTATTCAGCATATATATCATGCATGGTTACATAGCATACTTCGGACCGTACCCAAGGGTAAGCCTCTAGCTAGCTGTTTCATCAAAACAGCTTAATTTATTCAAAGTTACAACTGATTAAGTAGGATAGAGATCGATCAAATAATTAGCAGGCTACAAACTGGTAGTTAACGGTGAGATGGCCTTGATTGTAACCCTGACGATTAGTGTCAATTTGATTAAACACGTTCACATCCAAATCCAACCCACCGTTGGCACACTGATCCACTATTCGCACGGTCGCTGCCGCCCCGGTCACCGTGTTCGTCACCTATAACCAAAACAATCGACATATAATTTTTCGTCCTTTTAATACTGTCGGTACATCGAATTCTTTTCCTTATAAAAAACATACGTACCTTGAGGCACCTGCCACAAGCGTCTTGACCGTGGTGTGCCCCGTTGGGGTCGCAGTAGGCGGTCCAGCCGTACTTTTGGCGCCAGGCCAAGGGCTGGTTCCCGTCCCACGTGGAGCAGTAGGCGCTCACAGCGTAGAGACTCCAGTTGTTCTGCTGCGGGTTGTACAAATGGTACGTGGCTCTCACCGTCCCGCTCTGGGCGGCCGTGCCCGGAGCCAGGCAGAGCACCGCCAAGGCCGCCACGAGAGCCGCCGCCGCCACTACGCTCATTCTCTTTCCCTCCATGGATTACGTACGTACGTACACTCTATTTGATATGAGATGATTTTGTTACTAGCTTGGAATGAGATGCATTAATCGTACTTACGTGTTTGTACATTATATAGGATCGGTGGCTCATAGTGGATGACCGAAACGCCCTTCTAGGGCTGCTAAGAGTTCATGTATGGAATTTGGGATGATGCAAGTACGTACAAGTGTACAACACATTACACATTAGTCATGGGGCTTAACTAGATGATAGTGATACTAGCTAGGAAATCGTCAAACTTGGCTGG